>OX371271.1:8947500-13747500 GCA_947310995.1 Yponomeuta cagnagella | reverse complement strand
CTCCACGTAAGAACAGTCTTAATGACGACTTAAGTGACTTTCACTGTGAGAGAAGGCCTGTGCCCTACAGTGGGACGTATATAGGCTGCTTATGAAGTGACATTTAAGAAATGGTGCAAGTCGGCCTTAGATCTCAGGGAGAAAGCAGTGGCTGAAAACCAGCGCTACCCGGGACTGATCCGGGTCAGCACCAGCTGAGCCACTACCTTTTGCCTTATTTTATGTCATCACTACTTAAGCCTTACTTTGTTTTAAGTCTTTTTTTCTGATGAGGCAATAAATACTTTTTTATCTTTACCTTTTATCTTTATTTTAATCGCTAATAACTCCGTGGCTAACCCACGGTTTCTAGTACGATAAAAGTCTGTTAATGTACTGCTAACTGTTAATGTTTTTAATGTTTTTTTGTATGCACTTTGGCCACCTGACTGCTGTTAACAGTTTATGAACAGATTTTAAACAGGTAACAATGCGTTAACAAAGATCGACAACGGGTAGAGAATATATGTGTCCATCGTGCAGCATTGTGTTTTGTCTGTGACGTCATCGGTCTAGTGGAAGGTACGCGAATGTTTTGAATTGGATTGGGTAGAGGCAAAATAATCCGGACATGTACAAGTTGCTCTTCTTGCAAGGGTCGGAACGTACAATTACAAACTTAACTTTACGGTTGAAGAGCTGAGATAATGTCGAAAACAAAAATTCTGAACGAGACCCTATTACTCTGCCTCTGCTATCTGTCTATCCATCTGTCTGTCCATCCGTCCAACCTTTTAAGGGCTCGAATCTTTGAACCGTAAAAGGTAGCTAGTTGAAATTACCAAAAATAAAATTAAAAAAATTATAAGAAAATAAAGAAAATAAATACAACAAAACATGTTTTTTAGCTGTTTTTGGGTTTATAATAATATGTAAACTCTGTTAAATAACATGTTTTAAAAGACTAAGTTTGGAGTTTTTTGTCCATTTTTCTCCAAAATGATCTAGATTTTAAAATGGATACCTAGTTTTACTTGTAACGTTCAATAAGTGTCAGTAATTCTGAGTAACGACCTCACGTCTTTAAAAAGAACCTAAGTATCCTCAAATGAAGAGCGAACTCTCATTATAATCATCTTCATTATCATAATGATTAAGTTTACTTAATTTTTCATCCCATCTATTCGAAAAGGACGACTTGGTTCGCCTTTAAGTGCACCCAGAGGTGGTGTTTTCTATAAGAAACTTTTAGCGGGCAGTAATGGGTTTTTAATCCTCTTTATAATTGCGCCGCAATTATCTTTGGCATGCACTTTTTGAATTTGGAACATTTTAGTGTTCAGCGCCAAAGAAATCTAACGCAAATACAGTCAAGTTGGGTAACATTGAATTTCCTTGCAACTTTGAATAAAACTGGTTTGAAGATTCAAATTTTTTTTTCTCAAGGTTTCTTCTTACAATTCGTTGATAAAATCATAAAACGGAACGTAAATTTATTTATGCTATCACAAGTGACTTAAGATTGACAGCTGTCAAAGAAATTTCGATAGATTGGCGCCTTTTTCAGTCCGTGGGTTTCAACAAGTAAAAAGTGAGTGTGCTATAAATCTGATTTAAACACATAAAAGGTATGTAAATCATGTATAATATTGTTTCATATTATGAAGGGTGATTTTAACTAGTTTTATTTTGTATATTTCGTGAATCCATTGAGATTTTTGCGATAAAATTGTAATTTCCCAGATCGTTTAATTTTTTTCACAATCTGGGGTAACTTTGAACGGTTCAATGTTACCCAATTACATTGCTGTTTGCCTTCGGGTAACATTGACACAGGGTTGCTGCTTTCTAAATATATTTTTTACTTTATATTACAGTTAGATGGTAGATAAAAATGCCACGAAAATCAAAAATTGCTAAGCCTGGTGTGCGAAAATATGGGGTGAAATCAAACTACACCCCAGAAACATTACAAGAGGCCCTAAGCAAAATTCAATCGGGTGCTTTAACAAGAACGGAAGCTGCAAATAGATACAATATTCCGCCTGTGACCTTATTTTACAAACTGAAGCTAAAACATTGCAAGAGCGTTGGCAGACCAATTTCACTAACAGAAACTGAAGAAGAGAGTTTTAAAAATCATTTGTTGGTTTTGAGTGATCACGGAGTACCAATAAGCATGCTGGATTTCAGGATGATTGTGAAAAAATATTTAGATGCAAATAACAAAAAGGTTCAACAATTCCAGAATAATATGCCAGGTTATGAATGGGGCACTCTTTTTCTGGAGCGACATCCAGACCTGAAAATAAAAGTAGCTCACAACATACCACGAAAAAGAGCTCAAGTGAGTCGCGAGCAAATAGAAGGCTTTTTTGAGAATTTGTCAAAAGAAATAGAAGGAATTCCGCCTGAGAACATTTTTAATATGGATGAGTCAGGCTTTCATGATGATCCTGGCAAAAAAAATCTCTTATTTCGAAGGGATTCTCGTCACCCCGAAATTATAAAAAATGCCACTAAGTCATGCTACACAGTGGTATTTTGTGTCAATGCAGCTGGGGAATCTTTGCCACCCTTTTTTATTTTCAAAGGGAAAAAACTATGGTCCGATTGGCTCTATCAGGCACCAGAAGGTTCTAGAATGGCAATTTCAGATTCGGGTTGGATAACCACAGAGGTTTTCGAAGAATGGCTGGAAACACATTTTATCCCACGTGTCTCCAAGCTTGAGGGGAAAAAAATGTTGTGTTGTGACAATCTCAGTGCGCATATTTCTCCGAAAGCTTTGAAACTTTGTGAGGAACACAATATTGCGTTTATATGTCTCATTCCAAACTCGACGCACTTAATGCAACCATTGGATGTTGGTTATTTTTCTTCTGTAAAAAGCAATTGGAGAAAGGTGCTGGACCACTACCGCCAAACAAGTAGAGGGAAGAAAGTAATGGCGTTGCCTAAATCTTTGTTTGCCCAACTTTTGCGAAAAGCATTAGAAATGGGAGAGGACAATCGTGCAGATAATATTAAGGCAGGATTCAGGAGTAGTGGTTTATTTCCATTCTCACCAGAAACGGTCTTAAATAAACTGCCGAAGTACACCTCGGAAGTTGAAGTCAGAGAATCCGTTGGCGAGGCATTTCAAAAATTTGTTGAAGAAGTGAGATCAGCAGATTTGAACGGTGCTACTAAAGGAAAAAAGTTCCAACTGCCAGTAACAGCTGGTAAAAGTGTTTCGGCTGAGGAAGTTGCAAAATTTTACGAAGAAAAGGCAAAGACAAAAACTTCACAGGGCCAAGAGAAAAATACAGATGCCTCATCAAAAAAACGGGGAAGGCCAACCGGATCTAAGAACAAGAAAAAGAACATAATTACAGCTCCGAAAGAAGATGAGACAGATAACCAAGATACCATACAAGTTACCAATGCTCACACGATCGTTGTTGAAGCTGAAATACATGGGATTAAGAATAATTCACAAAAATTGCAAGATGTGCGACCACATATGATTGGAAATGAAGACTTAGTTAAAAACAATTATGTTGAAGATGATAGCATGGAGTTAGTCTTGTCTGAAGAAATTTTATGTGTTGGGAATAATACCTTGGCAGAACAAGATATTGAAGAGCTGGCAGTTGTGGAAGAGTATATTGTTAGTTCTGATGGCACTTTGATGAGCTCTCATGTCTCAAATAATAACATAAATGCTCACACAGATAATTTTAGAGAGGGTATGTTTTGCATATTTAAAGATGAGGACAGTCTGTTTCCAGGATGCATTAATAAGATAAACTCAGACGATATCACTGTCCATTGCCTTCAAAAACAAAGTTTAGGGGGGTGGGCATGGTATAAGAAACCTGAAAAGTGCAATATAAAAAAAGAAAATATAATTTCCATCATAAAAGAAGGTCAAATAACAAAAAAAGGTGAAAGAATTATAATAGAAGACGATATTTTGTTTATGGAGTGGGGTGAATAATTTTTTTATTACTTGTTGCTGACTTGTATCCTTTGTTTTCATATTTTATGTTGATCTCATTCGAACGTTAAATAAGTGGAAAATTTAATAGCATAAGAATTAATTTTTAATAACCGTGTCTAATAATAAAAATATTTCCTTACTTGTTTACTTTTTTCTACCAATTGCTAGCCTAAAGTAGTAAAATGGTATCCCTTAGTAAAGGGTAGGTTTTTTGCTTTGACAAGCTACTATTGAGTTTGATATCTACGTTTTTATCGTTCAGAAAAAGGGTTTAATCTTACCCAAGTCACTAAAAAATACAATTGTTTGGTGATTTTGTTGTTCAAAATATCTTCGTTCAAAGATACCCAAAAGTTAGGGTAACTTTGAATGTACACTCAAGATAAAAATTCCCAATAATTTTGTTCAAAATTTGCTAATAACATTAAATTACCTTAAAAAGGGGTATCTAAGAACACCTATTAATGTATAAAATAAAGTTTGATCCCTACATTTTTATTGAAGTATTTACAAAAGTTTAAGAAAATAGTTCAAAGTTACCCAACTTGACTGTATTGTTTGAATATAGACTGGCTGGTACGAAGGCCAAAAAAAAAAAGAAATCAAATTAAAAATGAGCGAACTATCGTTCACACCAAAATGACAGAAAACTAAGCAAATCATCGACACACGTATTGATTACGAAGATGCTGACCATACTGTCGATAATTTGCTTAGTATTCAGTCATTTTAGTATTTGTTTTGAACATTATTGTATCAACGTTAAGCGCCTAGTTGATGTGAACGTGTCATACTGCCCGCGTTTTCGTCAATTTCCACAGATCGTTTTGTTTTGAAAAATGAGTTCTTCAAGTGACAGTGAAATTATAAAATTAAATCCTGAAAGTATTAGAACTGAACGCAAGAAATGTGATGGATAATCTATTACCTGCAAAATCCCGGGAGAAATATATGAAAGCCTATGGTAATTTTATTGAATGGAGAAATGCAAGAGGCGCCAAGAATTTTTCAGAATCTTTGTTTTTGGCCTACTTCCAGTACTTAGCCAAAACTAAACAACCTTCCACTCTTTGGAGTACCTACTCAATGCTAAAATCAACAGTCAGTTCTAATAACGACGTAAAACTGGACACATATTCGAAATTAATAGCTTATCTGGAGATGATGTCTAATGGATTTAAACCTAAAAAATCTAAAGTGTTCTCAGTCAACAACGTGGAGACCTTTCTTAATGAGGCACCCGACAAAGTCATTCTTGTCGTAAAAGATGTATATGGTAGATTAGTAAAGAATAACCATAGTGTATTAAAATGCGCATTTTAATATTATTAACCTTTACGTCGATGGATACTTGTCTTATTCATATTCGGTTTTGTTACAGGTGCCTTTAATTTTCGGAGTACATGGAGCTTGTCATGGCAATGAACTTTTAAAAATAACTGCTGATGATGTCATAAATCACTCTGATGATTTTGGCAGATTCTGGAGCGGACTTAACTGTTCTCAAACGACTTGGAGGATGGAATTCGAGTGCTGTAGCAGAGGAATATATAGAAGATTCCATTAAGAACAAGGCGAAAACATGTGAACACATCGTGGAAAACATTAAGTTGCAACCTTCAGTTAATCCATCCGTGCCACTGTTGCCCCGCCCATCTGCATCCAAATAACGTTATTCACCGTCACATTTTCCTCAAAATGAGCCAGATTCGGACATTATTTCACACACACACAGAATATAAAATCTACAACAATCTCTATTCCTAATAAAACTGTGAAAATAAATTTTCGTAATTGCGAAAATGTCTCAAATGTAAATATAAGTTTTTAGTTGTTTTATTATTATCATCATCATCATTCAGCCACAAGAAGTCCACTGCTGGACATAGGCCTCCTCCATGGATTTCCAAAAAGACCGGTTGGAAGCGGCCTACATCCAGCGTCTTCCTGCCACTTGAATGAGGTCATCTGTCGATCTTGTGGCTGGTCGTCCCACGCTGCGCTTGCCGATATGTGGTCTCCATTCGAGAACTTTTCGGTATCTGTATTATTAGATACTATTTAATTTCTCTTTAGTTGTTACTCTATGTTTTATTAAATAATAATATTGCGGTAAAATATGAGGCGCCTTTTATTTTCTCATAGTGGATGATGAAAAGTAGAGTGTATCACTCGGGCGCAAAATAATATTTTTGGCTCGGGCGACGTACTTTGTATCCCTCGCTACGTTCCGGATTCTAATAAAGAATCCTTCGCTACGCTCGGGATTCTACTCTTGAATCCGAGATAATATCTCGTTTGACCTTATGCCATTCATCATAACGAAAACTTCAGACATAAGTGGGTTATCACTACTGATTGGAAACGGCACAGCTTTTTGTGCCGAATGACGTCAAATACCAGGCTGATATGGATATGTGCGAGGAATTTTTTTGCATTAAGCGGTGAACTGGAATATTTTATTATGTAACCCATAATAAAATATTTTTTGGTTTTATTTCTTTAATATCCGAGTTTTGTTTATGTCTTCTACGGTATAAGGGCAATATTACTCTAATCTAAGTCTGACGCAAATTTCCTATTTAGCCATACTAAAAAAGTTCATTAGCAAAATCTGGTTAGTATATCGTTGTGAAAAATGTATGTTATTCTTGAAAATATTTCTGGAAACATTGTAGTCTCCGAAACATTGTTACCCCTTCAAATAACCACAAAGTACTCATACCTACGTTGTTTATTAAAATTAATCAATAAGATTAAGGAAAACAACCCATCATAATATACTTGAAAACAATGTTCCGAATACTGTATAAATTTGGGAGTTTTTTCTCCAAAACTATCTAGATTTTGAAATTAACACCTAGTTTAACTTTTAACGTTCAAGTCGCATTTTCTGTGTTACTTAATTTTTTTTTTTGTTTTCAGTTACTCTACTAGTCTTTCTTCTCTTTCTTTCGAATCCACACCGACAGGGATGTCTGAGGTTCGTGTGTCAGCCTCTTAACAATAACGTAGTGCAGAGGGGCTGAGCGGAGATTTAATTAAACTAATAAATGACCGCAAGCTAGAAAGCACTTATCTGGTCGCAGCCCACGAGTGCCGAAGTGAATCTTCTTAATTGCACTGGGGAGTAATTGGAAAAAACGGCAAAGCGCGATCTATATACGTTGATTCAGCAGAGGCTCCCTCGAAGAAGGCCATTTTGTTTACAAACAGCTTTGAAACACAACTGTCAAGAAACTAGATTCTTAATACATTGGTTTTAAAATTATGTGGAATTACGACATATTTATTAATCAATTACTAAACATTACTATTACACAGCCAGATTCTCGAGAATTTTTTTCTCCTATGTTTTCTCTCAAGCGATTTAACTTTTGATACCTAATGAAGAACGTGGCGTGCGTGCGTGGGCCTACAAGCGTGGCGATTATGACAAAACCCCTCCTGGTTATGGAAACATAGGTCTCCTCTATGTCCTGCAGTGGACGTCAAATGGCTGATGATGATGATCTACAGAAGAAACTATTTTCAGTTTTATCTTTAGTTCAATAATACGTTGCACACAATAATCTTATAACTAAGCGAGTGTGCGTATCGTAAGGAAAACGTTTTAGCATGGCAGCTATTAGCCGGAAATTATGACGGCCACATTAGCAGCAAGCTAACTTTGCTGAACATAAACTGTGCAGCCGTGGCGAGCACGCTATATTTCAGAGAAGCAGCAGTGGGCGCTGCGCCAGTTACGTGTCTAACATTTTCCACCTGAAGCTACAACACCATTGTTTAAATGAAGTAAATCCTCAGACAAACGAACTAGTACCGGAGGAGAAATTGGCTGCGAATTAGATGGATCGGTGGAACTGAGAGGCTGAGTAAAATTGGCTTCATGCCGAAGATTTAAATTACTTTCAATAATTATAATGGAGCCTATATGAGACCCACTGTAGCGCAGAGGCCTCTCGGAGAGAGAGTATGGGCTTAATCACCACGCTTTATGTGAACACCTCAGGTATTCAGGTTTCCTCACGATGTTTTCTCTCACAGTTAGCGAATGGTACTGTTACTACATACTAACGGTGTTGTATCTGTGGTTAAGGGAATGACGTGTTCACTGATTATTTAAACTGCCTCTCAGGAGTGTTTTAGAGGAAATGTGCTTAGGGTAAGAAAAATAATTTTGGGTTTAGTATTCTGGTTCAGGTTCAGCAGTCTTTTTACTTTCATATTCATTTCGCATATTACGAACAGTAGTAAGTATTTACGGCTAACGGTGTCAGCAGAAAATGAGTTTTCTGCTGAGCATTAGATCGTATAAAATGGCTTTTGGTTTATATTTTATCGTCATACATCCTGAAATAAGCCATAAAGTTTATACTAAATAAAATCGTCAAGAGCGGAGGGGGCGCAGTGTGAATTATGCAGGAGTGCGAGACACAAATGGAAAACATGCAAAACAATATTTTTGTCTCTCTCTCCAACGCCATGTTAAAAGATTGGCAATCATGATTTATAGTTTCCTTGCAGTTAACTAATACTTGTAGCCTTTTGAAAAGTAATTCTAGTCACGTGGCACAAAAACATTCTCTACAAATCGGGTGCAAACTGTGAATACCAAAATTGCTACTGACGTCATATTAAAAGCTAGGAAGCATTTTTCGCAAGCACTACAAACTATTAACTTAACTCCTGAACTGCCCTCGCGGAATGGAACGTATAGGTGGCCCATACTAAGTTGGACACAGATCTGTGTCGCGGCAGACAAGTGGTTAATCCTGGATTTAGGATACCGATCGGATCACGTAAGTAAATTCGGGATTGAGGTAATAATATGCAGCATTTATTAATATTAAAGTTATTATGTAAAGTAACGGTCTAATGTATTACACTATTAGAAAACGTTTAAAATTCATTGTGAAAACTAAATCTAATAATAACCTTTTATGTGTAACTAGTTGATTCGGTGAACTTCGTATCACCTCTATCTTTTATCTCTGTATCTTTATTTTCATCTATCTATATATTTTTTTCACCATTTAAACTTTCCCCAGAAAAATATAAAAAATTAAATTAGCCAAATCGGTTTAGCCGTTCTCGAGTTTTAGCGAAACTAACGAACAGCAATTAATTTTTATATAAAAGAGAGAAAAAAATTTGAAAAAAAATATTGCATGTATTATTAGGTTTTTCATACTTTCACGAAAGTTTTGTAAAACCGCAAAAAAGAAAGTAAATTTTTATTTTTTTTGACAATTTTCCTCTATAAATACAATGTCACTCTAGTTCAATTTTGTGGCATGTTCCCCATTTAGCAAACTCGAAAACGAATGCAAAACTTGAGCGTGAACGGGCTCCGTCGGGCGCCGGGGGCGATGCGCCGGCAGAGTGCGGAGCGTCCGCCGCCACCATCCGCTACTAATAAGGTCAGACAAAGGCCCTGACCACACAGAAAGGACGCGGGGCGGGGACGCGAAAAGGCCGCGATGCGTTGTATAGAGGTCGCGCCCTCGCAAAGTCTGTTCTGTGTGGGCTTCGTCCCGTCCCTTCAGTAAATTTTTATGAAAGTGAATTGGAAAGACGACGCGTCTTTTCCGCCCCAGGTCCTTTCTGTTTGGAAACAGAAAGATCGGCCTTACGGGCCTCCTACACGAGCAAACAACATTTGTTCTGCAACAATATTGTTGTGTGTAGTTAGAGACTGGTTCGGCTGCTTAGCTCTGCGTAATTCCTCGGCACATCTTTGTAGTGTTGATAGTTAGCGAACTTAACGGGATAAGCTTACATAATGGTGGTACTTTAAGACTTACTTTGAGAAGATTTATCGATGTGGCTAGGACTGAGCTCAAATTTCTTCGCTGTATAGGGTGTGTTGATGCCTGACAAGGAGACGACGCTTTCGACACGAAAGAAGAAGGGCGTGTTCTCGAAAAGCCGAGCTTCTATACTCCGTTCCACGACAACAGCTGATATTCTGTTACAATAATTATATCAATTTCGCATGCATGTGCTGCATCAAGACAAAGCCTGTCCGCCTTAAAAAAATCTTATCTTAAAATTATATCATTTCTTAATTGTTTTTTCCAAAATGGGTAAGTTTTTACAAAATTATTTTTGCCAGCCGTGCTTAGCAAATAAGTGGCAAATAAATACCTAGGGAAACTTGCGTCAAACTTAAATTGGAGTGCCATTGCTTTTATGCCATAGAAGACACAGAAAAACTCAGCAAACATTAAAAAATAAAACCAGAAAAATATTTTACCCAAAAAATGCGAAAAATTAAGTCACTCTAATAATACAAAACTTATTAGATTTAGTTTTTTCATCAAATTCTAAACGTTTTTAATAAGTGTGTAGGTGCATAGAAACACTATGGGATAACTCAAATATTTAGTGCAAGGTGTGACGTCATAGGTTGAGCCTGTTTTGTATGTCACGTTTTTGTACCACGTGACTGAAATGAGTTGTCGACGTTTTATCATGAAAATTATTACACGTAGAGAAAGAAAAAATGCCGCTTTTATTTATTTTTTAACATAGCTCTTCGATTATATTAAAAATATTTTTTGTGCAAGTTCTCTTTTATGGTCAGAATGAATCTAATTTTAACAAATTCGGAATGTTAGACATTATCATATAATGAACTTGCCAGAAACGCGGTTCAAAAAATTCGTGAAGCACACTTTGTGCAAAAGGGCCACTGTAACATTAAAAATTATTTTGATGACAAAGATGTCTACAATTAAAGCCAGTTCAAAGCATTATCAAGCTTTGAGCATAATATGAAAGCTACTAAGTACCAAATTTCAAAAGACTGAGTTTTAATGTCGTGTGGTGCCGGATTAAGAATAGCGTCACTCCATTTCATTCCATGGATGTCGTAGAAGGCGACTAAGAAAATAAATTACCAGGAGACGGGCAGCAGCAACTTCCCGAGATTCCAATCGCATACTGCGATCCCTAACCCGCCTGCCAAGCGTGACGATTATGGCAAAACCCTTCATGGTCAGGGAAAACCACGAGGGAGGCCTAAGTCCTGCAGTGGGCGGCTTAAAATGGCTGATGATGATGATGAGTTTTAATGTCCATTTTTTGACGATGTAGATTTTGAAATGGACACCTAGCTTAATTTGTCACGATCGTTAAATGTCAGTTTTCTGAATAAGAAAAAAAAATTATGTAACTTTTTTTGTCTACTGATCTATTTGGAATTTTCTGTTGATTGATTTGAATTATCTACTACCGAGTGCGGTGGTAGCCTAGTGAGTAGGACATTGGACTCTGAAGTGATTGCCCTACAGTGGGACGTATATAGGCTGCTCATGATATGATCTACTATTGAATTTGAATACCATGCTGGTAAATTTTGTATTTTTTGCTGACCACTATTAAGTTGATCGTTGCGGCTTAAAAGATTTTTATCGGCAGAAAAGGTTTAGTTTATGATACAGCAAAACTTAGACATGAAAGCCTTATAATGTATTTTGTTTTCTGACGCGTACAATAAATAGTTCTAATCTAATTTAATCTAAATTTTTTAATACATTTTTTTATAATGGCAGTTTTTTATTAAAAATTTTACAGTAGGTAAACACTTTAATATCAGTCGGTCTTCAGTCCTTAAAAAAAATTAACAAAAATAATTCTTAATTCGGAAACAGGCAATTAGGCTCCTTTTTATTCAAATCCCACACAAATTTGTGGCTGTTTTATTTTTTATGGGCATTCGGTCTAGGTTAAGCCGTTAATGGACCGCTTACAAAGTTAGTACCAAGCTATATTTTAAATGCGAAATTATGTATAAATGAATCTAACGATCTTAATAATACATTCATATCGTTGAATTCTCCAGACTTTTATTTGAGAACATTCTTGGATTAAGAGCCTCTTTGCAGTTAAACCACTCTACCGACGAAATGTTTTCAAATATTGTTAAAATTACCACATTTCATACATTATGAGGCTCTTGTGACACAGTTATTGTTGCAAAATCGCGAGGAAGCCATTTGGCGCTGCTCTTTCGTTCATACTTTTATAATGCAAAACGTAAGTGCCCTGTACAGTAAAGACAATGCGTCTAATTCTGCAGCTCTATTTACTTTTGACTGCTTATAAACGTGTCATTGAGTCAGTACCTATAAAACCGGCCAAGTGCGTGTCGGCCACGCGTAGTGTAGGGTTCCGTAGAAGGAGGGATTTCTGGATTGCTTTACACAACTAGCAACTTCATTAAAGTAATTTTCACAAACAATATATTTAATCAACCAATCCAATGATACCCCACAAACGAAAAAAACAATCATTATATTTCAGGTATATGGCAGGTACTCTAAAAAACATTTTACTTCTAGATTTTGTTCTGCCGTTTTGGTGGCGTAATTAATATGCATATCTACAACAAATTTGAGTTTTTTAGTACTGATAGTCTATGAGCAAGACCACGGACAGACCGACAGACTGACGAACATGGCTAAACTATGAGGGTTCCTTATTGATTACAGACCCCTAAAGAGGAGAGTAATCAGGTGTTTCGTGTTTCCACGGATGGTTTTGGAACGGCATTATCCAGCCATCATCTTTGCGTGTCATTCCCGCGCCGTTCGCCCGTCCCGCCTCGTCCCTCATTGTACCCGTCCCACTTTTTAATCTGGAGACTCTGAATAACGACACAATACCCTTCAGATATGTCTCGTTGCTGCTGTTGGTTTGACTTTTAATCAGCGAATGGAAAAATGAAATGCACTCCTTCCTACCTAGCCCGAGCTATTTGCACAGGTATTTATTAAACCAATTTGGCACAGTATACTCGTATTAGCCGCTGATAAAAAAAACTAAAGTATGTTTTACGGTTTAAATAAGTCTACATTATGTTTATTAATAAACGTATATACATTAAGCAGACATAATTGATTAATAACTTACCGTTTATACGAAAGAAACAAGAAAAACTACATGTCCCACATTTGCTGCGTGTTATTAATCTTAAGGTCGCAGTGCGACCAAAACACATCCTCCACGCTAGGATTGTCGTAAGGGTGGCTGATAAATCATGGCGATATTACCAAGTCGGAGTGTAGCCGAGTGTAATTTATCAAGGGTATCAAGGAGCAGTCAGTGGCCGAACCGAGAGGACTACGTTCTGTCTCCAAGCGGCGTGTGAAGAATTCCCAACTGCTATGGAGATAAATGCTTTACACACACTACACATCGCTCGTAGCCCCGGCTGCCTGAGTGATCTTAAACGATCACGAAGGTTAAGCAACACAGGGCGCGTTCAGTGCATGGATGGGTCGCCGTCTATGCCTAACGCTAGTGGCATTTTTCCGAGCGGTTCCGTGCTTCGCAAGGCACGTTAAGCTGTTGGTGCCGGCTGCCGTCGATAGATGGCAGTCGTTAAGCCAAGTCAGAGGCCTTAGGGCGGCTTGACAACTTCTGACAGTAGACGAGCCACTAGTCTACAAGCCTCCACCAATCCGGACTTGGCCCCCGTGGTGGAGTATGGCCTATACCTTCCTCAGGGAAGAGACCCGTGCCCCTCGGTGGGGACATAATGGGTTGATGATGATGATGATGACACTACACATAACATACAAGCAAGTACTCTCTTCCTATACACACCCTTAAAGTGAAGCTCGCAATAACAACGCCGCTGATGATGATACAATTTTTATAAAGCACCCGGGATGTGAGCGAGCGCTTTGTAATGCAACAAAGCCTCCAAGGGACTCGCATAGCCAAAGCTTTTAGGCGGGCAGTTATCGTGCCAGCCACAAATGCGAATTTACACTTTGCATTTTGCAAAATTAAAAGCGACATTTTCAATGCAATTGCGAGCGTTCTTTCCACAGTCGGCGTGGGTAATGGCCACTCCAATCCAAAATAGCGCGGTCTTTTTTTGCGAAACGCTTTCGTAAACACTCATCTCAAACTATTTTAGAGAGAGGTACTTCACTTACTATTATAACAGTAGGGTTTTTTTTAAATACGTTTTTGCACAATGCAACAAGCACTTTATAAAATTACTTACTTGTAAATTTACCTTATGTATTCTTTATTGAAGTTTATTGCATATAGTAAAATCGAAAAATAAAAACATAAAATTTGTCACAAAAGCGTAGGTGGTATTATATATCTCTAAGAGACATCTCTCCCAGCCAACCTCAGCTAGGATGTTTAAATTTGTACGATTCTTTGGGTATCATTTCATTCGATATGAGCATAATAATTCAAACGGCCCTTTGCCAATTATTGCAAAAGATCGTTTAAGGGGCAGATAATAAAGTAACACGACGGTCCGCAGCGCGTCAATTACAAAATCTTTGGCCGAGCAAAGTCATCGCTTCTTTGTCAATTCGTAATGAGCCCAATTAGTCCAAATATGTACGCAATTTAAATAATCAGATGGGCGCAGCTGAGTCTGCAAAGGGCGCGGCAGGATCGGCGCCACGTGACGGCGCCGCCGAGAGGAATGGCGCCCGTAATAGGCACTAATAATAAAAGTAAATGAGCGAACGACTTGTAACAAATTGCATTATCTGGTGAAATGGCTCTTAAAAAGCATTTCGTGTCGCCGCTCCACGACGTTAACTCTTTCCCGTTCTGTGATCTTCGAGAAATTAAATTTGGAAATTCGTCGCGGCCCGAATTTATACAGAGGAAAGTCAGTGTTTCCTTATCCGGTGGTAGCTTACAGCGGTGGTAGCTTAGTGGGTAGAACCTCGGACTCGGAAGTGGGAGACCCAGGTTCGATCCCCGGTGCGGGCATGTACGACTTGGTTTTCTAAGTTATGTACATTTGTGAAGTTATAGTAGCAATATCACTCGCTAACTCTGAAGGAAAACATCGTGAGGAAACCTGAGTGTCTGAGCTATTCACATACCTCAGCGCTTGAAATCGCCAATCCGCGGTGGGCATGCGTGGTGATTAAGCCCATACTCTCTCCTTGAGAGAAGGCCTGTGCCCTACAGTGGGACGTATATAGGCTGCTTATGCATTATCCGGTTACATTTTATCACAGATAAATTAGCTTCTGTAGTTAGGTTTGGTTAAGCTGAGACTTCACTTTAAATTATCATCGTTAATAATTTGCATTCTTCTTAGCCCAGTTTTGCTTTATAAGCTTCCCGTGGATTAATTCAAGTTTTTAATCTCTCGCTGTGGTATAAAGTGCACTTTGGAAAACTAAGTGACATCGCAAAGAAATTTTATTACTTTAACCGTACTCTCATTAGCCTGAAACATTGTTGTTCATTACTAACCTCGGAATATATGTAGGCTAGTAATACAGTGTTTTCCAACGAAGTTAACTTGACATTGTTATTCTTATGGGGTTATGTTATTTTAAATTCAACACAAATGCCGCACTGCTAAGTTCTTAAAGAAGGCTTGAACGTATCCATTGAATTTTAAATCTTCGCAGACAGAATCTCTCATTTAGTTTATTGTAGGTTAGTTTGGCCTCGCCTAACTTAATCCGTTCCGTTAAAATGCAATGGATAGGCTTTCGTTCAGACTTTATCAGACAACGAAAGCAAATGATGGATATATTTTATGCACAATGTTTGTATGTAAGTATGTATGCTGTTTCGTTTTTGCAGGCTCATCAGGCATTTGATTTTTTGTCAGTATATTTGGTCTGTCCGATTAGGTAGAAAATTCAAGTCTTTTAAGCAGTCGGGTTTTTTTTTGAGAAAAAATTTTAGTTAATTTTTAGGGTTGCATACTCGAAGGGTGCTAAACGGGACCCTATTACTATGCCTCCGCTGTCTGTCTATCCGCCCGTCTGACCTTTAAAGGACTCAATATGTGAGTCAGTTGAAATTTTCACAGAATATGTGTTATGAGGGCAGAGTAAAAAAAATTAAAATTATAAAAAATTAGGGGGTTCCCATACGACAAATATTTTTTTTCGCCGTTTTTTTTCTATTCTCTATCGTAAAAACGGTAATACATACAGGCACCAAACTTGGCGTAATTGTGGGGGTTATTAGATATTCTAACGACCAATAATAATAAACGGCCATGCGCGAGTACAGAAGCCTCGGTGCGCGAGTCCAACTCGCACTTGGCTGGTTTTTACTAACAATATGACTGCGTTCGCAATTTTGTTTTTAGCCAGCATTGAATTTTAAGTTTATGAGACTTGCAACGTCAATATGGAAGATATTGAAGTTTGGAAGATTTGTCGTCTCATTTGTCAAAAACGGTCAGTTCTCTTGCCGAACATTTATACATTACCTAGTCGGGTTAGTTAGTTGTGATTTAGGTCTTTCTCTATTACAGAGTGGACCATATACTCAAGTAATGTGATGCATGTAGACAGTTGCAGGAAGGGAGGTATTGCCGGCTGGCTTGTTATAGCCGCTTGTTTGATTGATCTCCGGTTCATCCGGTTCGGCGCTTAGGCGTCAATCAACGTAATTGTGAAAGGGTCAAGTGAACCAAAACTAAATCTGAACATCGTCTGTTGCGCTGAATCTGAACTAATATTAGAACGATGTAATGTTTTGTACGTTTTGATGTAGCAGATAATCTCCGGAACTACATATCCAATAAAGAAAAAAATATATATTTAAAATTAACCGTTTCGATCGATACAGGCTTATATTATCCCCTTAAAATTAAAGCGTTTTTCGAGGAGACTAATTTTGAAATGTAAGACGACGAAAACCGAATGCATTTTTTTACAAACGCTGCTTCTACGGCAAGAGATTTCTTCTCTGTAAAAAGATGAAGAGCTTAAAGGGCCTCTACAAAAGTCCACGACGACGTATACATAATATCTGCTAAGGTTTATTCACAAAGCGATTATGGCTCAACATAAGCAGCCTATATACGTCCCACTGTAGTGCACAGGCCTTCTCTCAGGGAGAGAGTATGGGCTTAATCACCACGCGTGCCCACCGCGGATTGGCAATTTCAAGCGCTGAGGTATGTGAATAGCTCAGATACTCAGGTTTCCTCACGATGTTTTCCTTCACAGTTAGCGAGTGATATTGCTACTATAACTTCACAAATGTACATAACTTAGAAAACCAAGTCATAGGTACATGCCTGCACCGGGGATCGAAACTGGGTCTCCCACTTCCGAGTCCGAGGTTCAACCCACTAGGCTACCACCGCTTCCCACTAGGCTGCCAACCCTACGCTGATGACAAAGACAATAATATAGCTCAAAAATATATTTAAAATTAATTTAAATCTTTCGATCGTAATTCAATGAGGTAGTATTGAATTCCTACCGAAATGTATTCTCTTATAGTCAGGAAAGTCAGATGTAGATAAAAGTTTCTGGACGAGTAAAATTTTAATATTTTACGATCGTGTTTTTTAAAATTAAAATATTCGTTGCGGTGCAGGGTGATGCGAGGTCAAGGAGTGAGGAACGGCTAGAAGGGGCGAGGGGCACGACGTAAGGTAAAAAGGTGGGTACATGATCTCCTCAACAGACAAAAGGATGTACAATTAGAGTAAGAGTAAGAAATTTTAAAAACCTATTTAGAGGCTAAAAATTCCACTCATGCCGGGACTTGAACCCGCGGCCTTTGGCTAACCGTGCCAGCGCTCTCCCAACTGAGCTAATGGGCAAGTGCAGGCATCGGCGAAATTTCAAACCTCTACAAACTTCTCTGTATTACGTACAGGCAGCGACATCTGGCTGAAGTTGCCCATTAGCTCAGTTGAGTGAGCGCTGGCACGGTTAGCCAGAGGTCGCGGGTTCAAGTCCCGGCATGGGTGGAATTTTTAGCCTCTAAATAGGTTTTTAAAATTGTCCTTAGCACGGATTAGTGCAACAAAGAATATAAAGAGTAAGAAATGTTTTATTTATAAATGACAGCAGGGCCGAGTTCCATCAAACTACATAAGCAGCCTATATACGTCCCACAGTAGGGCACAGGCCTTCTTTCAGGGTGAGGGTATAGGCCTAATCACCACGCGTGCCCACCGCGGATTAGCGATTTCAACCGCTGAGGTATGTGAATCGCTCAGACACCCAGGTTTCCTCACGATGTTTTCCTTCACCGTTAGCGAGCGGTATTGCTACTATAATGTTACAAATGTACATAACTTACAAAACAAAGTCATAGGGACATGACCGCACTGGGAATCGAACCTGAATCTCTCGCTTCCGAGTCCAATGTTCTACTCACTAGGCTACCACCGCTCGTAAAAAATACAATTCGTAGTTTATTATGACAATTCTAGGTACATTTCGTAGCAGAGTTTACTTGTCAATCTGTGGGTTAACCGAATTTGCAATTTACATTGAATTGTCATAGTAAACCATGAATTGTAGTTTTTATTAAAAACGGGTTCCAGCCCCTTTTGGGTTACCGATTGCTAGCGATTGTTCACCGTTGACATATTGAGTCTTCACTGATGAAATTCCTGCCAAGACTTATCACCGAAAGCTATTTAAAATAAGGGCTTACAATATCTTGTAAATAGAAACTGGACAGATGGTTTAATGTTATTTCAAATACAGGTTGTAACTAGCGCATGTTTGAAATATTAAACTGCTTGAAGGTAAAGCAAGTAGTTTAATATTGAAGCCAACTTTTCCAAATTGCCCGACTGGCGTCGGAGTTCAGACCGAAGGGGCGTGGCCACATCGGAACTCTTCCCATGAATTCTTCCAGCCAGGAAACTGTACAGCTATCTATCCAATGACTATTGCAATAGCTGCGACACTATCCGCTATGAATTTTACATGAACGGAAACACAGCTTGTAAATGTAGTGGGTACTTTACATTTATCTACCGATCTAAGTAAAATTTTGTGCAACGATAATTTCTCTGCAAGGGTCGATAACCCGCCGACCTTTACATCCGTGCCTTCTATTCAATGATCTGTTTTGTATTTATTATTTTTAAGCAAGCAATACCCTATATATTACTAGTTCAGTAACACCGAGGTTAACTGGAAGATAATGATTTAAGCATTATGTTCGCCTTTGTTGGTACTTTTTAATATGTTATCAATAGCGCAATAAAAATAACAATGCTGGTGGTAGTGCAGCGGTCGTGGGTTCGAATCCCGGCACGTACCAATGACTTTGCTTTCTAAGTTATATACGTTTGTAAAGTTGTAGTAGAAATACCACTCGTTAACGGTTAAGGAAAACGTCGTGAGAGAAAGTGTCTGAACACCTCTCACATATTAGTCTCAGCGGTTGAAATTGCCAATACGCGGTGGGCAGGCGTAGTAAATAAGCCCATACTCTCTCTCTCTCTCTCTCTCTCTCTCTCTCTCTCTCTGGCAGAAGGCCTGACTATGCCCTGCAGTGGGACGTATATATGCTAAATAAAAAAAGTGCAATAAAGACTTTAATAATAATATTGACAACTAATATAATTTGCAAATAAAACGTGACGGTTGATGTGCTGTCGACGTTACGTTTGAAGACGAGCACTTGACAGATTGGGAGGAAATGTGTAGACGCATGATAAGGTTTTTTACTTTAACTTCACACAGAAAGAACCATTTTGGTCTGAAGTGCGTAGTGAAATTAAAGAATTTTACTCTAGCCAGAATCTTGGCTTGAAATTCATAAAGTAGACAGCAAGTGACTCTCGAATTTTCTCGAATTTTTTTTTTTCATTTAATTCGCTTGTCTCTTCCTCCATTCCTAATTCACTCGAAATCGAAAAGGATCTGTGGGGTTTTTTTTGAGTGATCTGCGAATGCTTTTTGTATTATTATTTAAATTGTGTTCAAGGCCCCGACTTTTAACCGACTTCAAAAAAAGGAAGAGGTTCTCAATTCAATGCGTATATTTAAATTCCTTCATTTTGGCTATGTTCCTCCATAACTCAGTCAAATCTCAACCGATTTCGACAATTCTTATTTTGTTAGAATAGATACAACGTTTTATTGGTCCCATTTTAATTTGGTGAAGATCTGATGGAGATTTTCAGAGATGGAGAACGGACCTCTTCAATGGACAGCATTAAATAAGGCCTAATGGGACCCATCATTTAGTAACCTGCATATGTTTTATAAAATATTGCGTAAAAGTAGTCCCAGGGTAATTCGGTGATGTTCCGGTGAAGACCTTGATGAAGAAATTGACTTCAAATTTTAAAGCAAAGAATTAACTAGCGTAAATTATGGTTATAAGCAGTGGTCGGAGTAGGTATATTGATTTTAGATACTTGCGTCATGATATCATAACATGGACATGCATTTCTTCCGGAATGTACCGGAGTTTCCAAAAATTTGGTAAATAGAGTAATAAAATAAAAAACCATATGTAAGCAAACAAAATTGTTTATTGTTAATACAAATAATCATTATTACAGTTTTATTAAAAATAATTATTTTTAATCCTCATCGGTTACAAGTTCTACATTTTGATATTTTTTTTTTTGACCAGTCATTTTTTACTATTAAATTCTGGTCATCTACGCCACTAGCAGCATAGCGTTGAGAGTATTGATACATTTTTAACTAGTTTCATGTAATAATTTCGATGTTTCGGTATTTTTATCATAATAATCCGGAAACTCGGAGGCGTATCCATATTAACATATACGTTTGATGTCAGTGACCTTAATTCAATATACCTACTCCGACCACTGGTTATAAGTGACACCCACTCCCCAACAACATATTTGAAAAATAGAAAGTTTTAAGTAAAAAATAAAAACCTAATCATGAATATTCTATCTATCTATCTATTGTTCCTATATGCATACCTAACACTCCCGGTGGACTCGCGAAGCTAGCGGGCATTGCGCGAGCAGCCTGTGCTCGTCAGACCGCGGGAGCAATTTCGAGACGAAACTCAGTGAAAGAAGCAACGGGCTCTCACGGACTCTACGTCGAAATTAAATTCCATACTTGTCGCCCCGGGCTGCGACTGGGTGCCAGCCCCGCCCCGTCTTCTCCAGTGCCAAACTATTCATAAATCTGTCTCGATTGGGTTATGCCGCCGTAGCTACACCGAATTGCGTCACGTGGCCATACAGCCTGCATGTCAAACCAGGCAATGGTTTGTATATGATGTATATGATATAATGGTTTATAATATAAATTATAATAAATGTAACATGATCTTTTTATATTAATAAAATATAAAACATACAATAGATTTTCGTTCACCACACTAGAAATTGCGCCTAAAGAAGTTTTCACTGCAAAAACTTTGTTTGTGATCACCACGCACCTCTTTGCTCGCTACCATGGGCTACGCGTTTGGGCGTCTCCTCCTTTTCCAGTCTTCAAATATTACTCATTAACCACGTTTTATTTTGTTTTATTTATCTATTTTCTTTCAATTATACACTGGACTGAAAAGTCGCTTATTTTGACATTTGAGACGCACGACTCACGTCATTGTACTACTTAGATCAAAAGGGATTCAGAAGGCCAATAAGTAGAGATCAATCGTGACATGCGGATGATTTCTTTTAGAACTAACTAACGAACGAAAAAATTTACTTGTACTTTCTGACATGACAAACAAACAGCCCCATAAGTATGACATCGTATGATATCACTAATAATATATATGTATGTATTTGGATGTATTTCCATGTTTGTGATGTGTTTGTCTGGTTGGCATATCTGGCAGGGTATCCTGGTTTGGTACCAGGACAAGTGATTGTGTTGTGTGGAAGTATTTTGCTTAAGCGTCTATCTAACGGTGAGGAATGTTTAGGAGTTAACAAAATACAATAAAGTAATTGACTCCATTTAAGTAATTTTTGTTTATTCTGTTTTTCCCCCTTATAAATTAAAATAAATAATAATATTTAATAAAATATCTCTATCCTATCTTTCTACGTAGGATTTGATGCTGATGGGATCCGATGGAGTGTGTGCATTTGTATTTGTGACAAAATAACGTTTCATAACGGATGCATTTACTCAAGGAGCAATTTACTTATCACTGCACATTTGCTTTTTTAACTAAAACCATTGCAGTGTTACTTGTACCGCCCCAAGCTGTAATAACGCTTAACTTAATTTAGGTACTTACATATAGTGCTGTTTACACAAAACGTAAGATGTCTGACTCCGTTGAGTTGCGATGCGAATTAGATGCATTTCCTGGAAGATATTTGAGATGTTAAACAAATTCAACTTATTACGTAAAAGACCATAAAAATAAAAGTTTGCTAAGCAAAGAAAAACAGCAAAAAATAATTCGATCAACCAATCATTATTATGGTGAATAGAATAAATAAATGAGCAGCGGCTGGCAAATAAAGACAAATTTAAAATTTGGATTTTTTTGCTAATAAACTTGGAATTTTCTGCTGATTAATTGTGTTTTGCAAATCACTTCGGAATTTTCTGCAGATCAATTTGAAATGTTCTGCTCATCAACTTGGAATGTTCCACTGATCAATTTGGAAATTTCTGCTGATCACTTTGGAATGTTCTGCTGAACAATTTATTCTGCTGATTCATATGGATCTTCCTGCTGATCAATTTGGAATTTCCCGCTTCTGTATTTGATATTATGTAGCAAAATTTTGCAACATAATATCAAATACCAAACACCAGTCATTGCTCAAAAATCAGTATTTTTTGCCGTTCAATTCAATGATACCCATAAAATACTTAAATTAATAGATAAATATTAATCAAGTAAGTAATAAGCGGTACTGTTCTTACACTGCTTCAGAAACAGATAGATTTTTGATTAACCTGCAGTTGGACCGAATATATAAGTGGGCCACAGGTTGTATGTGTCCCTCGTCACTACTAAATTAGGATAATTAACCCACCCGATAGTAATAACTGTTTACAAACTCCGATTACAATATTCGACTCCAATTGGTTACGTGCAGAACCCTTTTGTTAATGGCTTATTTACACGGGTTCAGTACACGAGTAGTTACCTATATAATACTATAATTAGTTAACTAAATTTAAAATTAAAACATACGTGTAAAGTCTTAAATAGCAAGTTGCATGTCTAACGACTAAAAGGCGCCTCACGAAGCAATTGTCGTACAAGCGTAGTTTGGTTAAATTTACAAACGACATGCTGGATGGCAATGAAACTTTACCAATATATTTAGAGGTCAAAAATGAGGTTTGCTCGTGCTTAGGATTGCAAATTAACAGACCAAAAAGAATTTAGAGCATGGTGAAGAATTTATATGACAAAGCTTGTGAGGCTTTAATTTATTTTTTATTAATTTATACTAAATCTGTGTACATTTAACGAATAGATACCTAAAGTTTCATTGCGATGTCTTTTCTAAATTTAACCAAACTAGTGTTGTCGAAATGTAAGAAGCCCGTTTTGAAAGGTACACAAAAATGCATTTTACTTTGGATTTACTCAAACAAATAAGACACATAATCTGGCATATTATTTAACGCTCGAAAAAAAAAACAGATTTTGTAGCCCAAAAAGTTACTCATAGTTTAGATTTTTAATGTTTTTGATCTCAAACTAGGTTAGATTCTATGGTCTTTGTAGCTTCTTATATTTTGACGACATAGGAAGCGTCAAGTGAGGCACCCTTTTAGTGAACAAATTAAATAAAATAGATAGATAGATAGATAGAATATTCTTTACTGTACACAAAGATTACATTAACAGAAATTCAATAAATCGCAGTACGATTGGCGGCCGTATTACTACAAGCAATTTCTTCCAGGCAACCATAGACGGAGACAAGAAAGAAGTTAGAGACGGGTAGTCGGTGCAATTAAGAAATATGAGTTGCAAAGTATATAAACTTACTTAAACAATACATAAATATTTAAACAAACATACATATATACTAATAATCAAATTATATATGGGGAGAGGAAATAATATAATGTACCTACGTAATATTGGATAGATTATCCTGTTCTATATTCGACAGGTAATATTCTTCCACTCTGCTTTTAAAGACCGCTGGTGAAGGGGAGTGTCTTATTGCTAATGGCAATTCATTCCACAGAAAAATAGAGTTTTTTCTTTTGGATACTAGCCTGTCCACTAACGAGCGTATCCTTATACTGCATTTGTACGAATTTGCGTGTGAACGCTTGACCACTTTCACCATCTCCAGCCCACCTCTGCCCACTGCTGGGTATAAACTTTTCCACATCACAGGCCTAATTATGCGCACCAAATCCGCTCGGAATCCTGACGTTTGCGATAACAATTAGTATGGAATTTGACAGTTAGACGATTGGACTCTGTCGGGATTTGGTGCGCATAATACAGGGCAAGTCACCTTTCGCGGTCTCTCGCCATTCGCACGAGCCCTCTGCCGATTTGACCACATCGTCCGACCATTGGGCTGGTCTACCCATTGACCGCTGTCCGTTTCTCGGCCGCCACACTATAAGGTAAAATTTAGTTGGGAACTTTTTTGTGAATGTAGCCTATCCGTCCCATTGCAGGGCACAGTCCTTGACTCAGATAGAGAGTAGCGTAAAAAGAGAGAGATATAGTTGGGTACTAACACGTGTAAACGAGCCATAAGGCACAATTAAACCTATGTGAATTCAACGTTAACGACGATACTTGCTGAAGACGCCATTGTCAAAAGTAAATCCTGGCAGACTTATCATTTGTCAGTTCTTATCATTGGGCTCGGAGTCAACAAGACGTCGTTCTTGAAAGTTTTAAAGGAGATGCATCGTGGCCTACGTACAACGACTGCTATGAAATTTATGTCACTGGAAAGCTTATTTAATATGTAACTTCATATAATAATTTATAATTTTTAGAATACTGCCCAAAAATTCTAAATAAAATGTTTTTTTTCTTTTTTTTTTCTTACTGTTACCACCCAGAGGAATAAAAACTTCAAATGTCAATGTCATGTCATAAATGAAACATAACCTTCAAAATGCTGATTGAAGGACTAATTGTGTGATTATAATAATAATATCTGTGAAAATAAGTCTTAGTGAAACGTTTTTGAATGTGGAATGATTTATACAGCCAGTGATCTCTTGGCTGGCTTACATACGCATTGTCTGAGCTTACTGGACTCCCGGTTTCTTGTACAGTAGGTAACAAGATGTTTTTGGTTTTCTGCGTATACTTTGGCCAACTAAGAGCGGTTAGCAGTAGACAGACATGTTCACGAGAAACAGGGGGTTACCCTCCATTAAACGGGACTTAGTACCAAAGCAGAATCAATAAATTAGCCCTTTATTCGTCCACTGCTGGACCTAGACCTCTCCTAAAGCTGACAAGTTCTATTTGTCCTCGGCTATCTTCATCCAGTCGCTGCCAGCAATCTGCTTCAGATTCTCGGTCCTGTCCCGGGAGTCCTGTGCTGCGTTCGCCAACCTTATATTGGAGTGACATTGCTTTTGTACCATAATAGACAAACTCAATTCAAACGGGACTTAATCCTTAGGAAATCCATTGGATAACTAAGCCATGGGCTTCCACACTATCTTATCAGTCATACATGCTGGGATACGACCTTAGGACCTTATGATGTGAAACAAACTGATGTAAACACTGCACTACTAATACCTCGCACGCATGTGAAACAACATGTATCCTCTGGGCTACCACTTCACATCAAAACGCCCAACTAAGCATCTACTTTCCACCCGCTTCACATCATAGGATAAGTAATAGAATTACACAACAGGGAAAAGAAACGACCAAGTTAAAACAACTTTTTATTGTACAAAAACAATTATTACCTACAGACCTTATAGTATTAAGTTAGTGCGTCACCGAGAGCATTCGCCTTTTATATAGCAGATTCAGCATAACATTACAGTACTGATGTGTCTTGATTTTGAGCATTCGCTTGCAGTCGTTTTTAAATGTCTAGCAAAGTGGTCATTACCACTGAGCCCGGCAATATTAATCGGCGAAACGAACAAATAACTTCCAAACAACACAATCACTTATCCTTATCAATTGCTTGATTATGTAGCGCTTTTGGACAACGAATACGTTGCGTAAGCGGATTTTGGAGTTAACACAGCATGTGGCGCTTTTCCTTCCCCCAAAAGTTATGAGAGAATTAGGGAGAATGAGGGAATCGCGTAAATAATTGTATGAAAACGTAACATTTAATTTAACCTGACCGCCAAGAAGTTTAATGCCGTCGTAAGTTACATTTACACACATAATACTTACTACATTGACACAGTATAACAAGTAATGACAAGTTAAATAAAGTACCAGATGATAGCGTACAAACCTCAGATGACTGTTGATTCGACGAATGGGGGACCTGGAGCTAACTAGGGCTGTGAACAAGTAATCGCTTTTAAAAAAATCGATTAATTAAAAAAAATATTTTTAAAAAGAATAAGAAAAAGAGAAATGATTTATTAAAAATCGTTTTAATAAATCGTTTCACTTTTTCCTCTTTCAGTTTTTAGTTTTTGTGACACAAACATCGATTTTTGCAAAAAAATCTTTATTTTGCTTAGAAAATCGATTTTTTAAATGAATTTTAAAAATAACTTAATTAATCGATTATGAAAACAATCGATTTTTACGTGCAATATCACATCCCTAGAGCTAACTAGCGCAAATGATGGATTAAATCTTAACTGAGTATTTTCTTATACGTTCTTGCAAAAAGTGAACATCATTAATCACAATAATGGTTATAGCTATTTTTGTTGGGTTAATAATATGAGAATTTTATCGTTTTTAACTAAAAACGGATGTACAAGATGTAATAAGATAATATTATACAAGATATAGAGGTCTCGTATTAGAAAAAATCTAATCACAGACTAAGGAGAAATATCTGAGTGGCATACCTATCGTACGTTGGGCAACCCTATATTATTTTTAAAGTGACATCTCGTAATGCGGGTTGCAAGCTCAATTATTTATGTTCCACTTTATTATATTTTATAAATTATAGGGCAATAGTTAAAAATCTGATTATACATCTCATAATTGAGCAAGATTATCGTCTCTACGGTCGTGAAAACTTGGTTCGAGTCGTACTCCTAGAACCAGCTCTCATACATTTTTTGGATCTCCTTTATGTGTATTGCCATTACAAGCCAGTCAAAATAGACGAAAAAAAGGTGCTGAGTTTGCGTTAATTCCCAACAAGTTGAATTTTTCTATAGATCTTAAGGCTGTTCTTACGTGGAGCATGCTGTCATTGTATTAACCTCCTCAGTCATGACCTCAAGGTAACAATGGTTTTCAATTGTTATTTTCAAGGTCAGGATTGAGGAAGATAAAATGAGTAAGTATACTTTCAATAAATGTGGTCTCAGTGTTTGATAGACAATAAAATTGTATACATTCAATTCTTATCGTGTAGTACATAGTTCCTTCTTGATTGAGAAAATTTTATTCGAAAATAAATAATTATGGAAACAACTTTTTGTGTTAAAAAGTACGTATAGGAAAACAAAAATATATTTAAAATATTCTTAGCATTAAGCCCTCAGACCACATTTTTCATAAGTTTACAAATTTTATTACAATATTAAAAACTAGCTGACGCGGCGGACGTTGTTTTGCCATAAATTAGCATATGACCTATTCTCAGACCTACCAAACATACACAAAAAAAAACATAAAAATACGTAAAGCCGTTTCGGAGGAGTTCAATAACAAACACTGTGACATGAGATTTTTATATATATTAGATTATATTATTCTACCTCAACACGTCGTTTCCCGTCGGCACATCTTGTCGCTCGCTCAAACTCACTTCAGGTGGAATATAATACTCAATGTAATAGTGATTTGTCATTTAAATCTGCGAAATATTGACAAACGCAGCATAGGACACCCATCAGCTCACTGGACTGGGGAGGCTTTTGCCCAACATGAATATTCAGGCTAGGACGATAGATTACATTAGACTGATTAACCCAAACATACTAACTACGCACAATCATACGTAGTTTTAATGCAATATCGCGCCCGGCGCGAATTCGTCGCAAGATTGTATTGTTCTATATCAGTCATATGTCTTGTATTTCACAGGATTTGGTGCGCATTTTAAAGAGGGTTTTGTGATTTTTATGACAAAGACGACAAAAGTCTATGCACCATCTTACACACGCAGTTTTGTTTGTTTTCCGAGTTTTCCGTAAAGGTTAGGCAAAGGCCTTGAAACGTACCGCCTCATTAGATCTAAACTTTTTTTAAATGTCAAAAATAAAAAGTTAACCTAGCCAACATAAAAATACTAAGAAAATATGAACATCCGTTCACTAAGTTCCGAAACGCAGATTTGACCCCCATTTGGCTGGTGCTAAAAAAATCAAAATAAAAAAGGGATGTATTTTAACAACTAAAAATCAATATTGAATATTTTTTTATCTTTTATGCAAACATAAACTAAGCGTGATTATTTGTGGTGTTACACTATACCTACCTAAAGAGATATTGTTTTTTATCACATAATCTTATTATGTTTTGGAACGCAACTATCAGTATTTTTTTATGTTAGCGTTGTTACCTATGTTGGTTACATAGAATAATTGCTTCTGATGTTTTTATTCTAAATAATACATTTCATAGTTCATGCAGTTCTTTTATCTTCTTAAATATTTTCTATACTAATTTTAAAGTGGATACAAATTTATTTGTTTCGCATATTATCAAGATAATTAACAGACATACTTAAGAAGAAACTATATCGTCTCGCTCGCCAGTGAGAGGTTGCCCTAGCAACCGACTGACTCGATTACTACCTGAGGACTGTTCATGAAACTAAAATTTATGTTTGCTATGACAATTGTATGTACAGTGCAAGGCTGATTGATACATAGATTAATTATAAAACGAATCTGCTACGCAATGTACCTCGAATTGACATAATAATCTACAAATTGCAGTGTTATGAAATTCAGCCCTGAAAGCTCGGAGTTCATCGAGTATTGGTTTTTCTACAGTGTCGGATACTATTGATCAGTTTATAAAGATATTTATAGTGATTTTCTAGCCCCCTGTAGACTTATGTTGTTGATAGTGTTGGGACTTAATGCAAACTGGAATGTCCATTTTGTCTGGACTATAATTATTATGACAGAGCAAATATAAAGTTAAATGAATACATTCACGTTTGTCCTTTTTGCTGGACTACGGCAGGGCCAATACGAAAGGCTACGATTTCGTGCATGTTTGTACGTATCTATCTATATTCACGAATATTCCACCGTAGCGCCTAAACCACTCATCAGATTTTGATGAATGAGGTGTCAATCGATTTCTTATTATGGTCCGGGTGGCATAAAGTATAGGCTAAATTTTATATGAACAAAATCAATATGACGGAGGTTACATTAAAAAAGTAGGGGACTTTGAATTATTATTTTTTGCCATCGCTTCGAGTAGGATCCAGAATGAACGAAAGATAAGTAAATTTTGAGTTCATAAATAAACTCCAATATATGTAAAAATAATCTAAGCGACAGATTAAGAATTTTACTATATTTCAGTGTTTTCAATACTAGTAGCCAAGTTATGGCTTTTAAACTTTTGCTTGGGTAAGATAAGATCCGACGTTAACCGAGGGAATGACACTGCTTTGTTCAATATCACTGTATTAAACAACGCAGCGTTTAGAATCTAGGCCCGTCGGTGGCGCCCTTTGTGTACGTAACTCTAACAATATTTCTCTTTGCGCATTTTTTTTAATGATATCCAATGAAGTGTATTATTTATTACCCAGAAAAGATAAGGATAAGGCTCCACCCTACATTTTAAAAGGTTATGCTATCAGTAGCTTGCAAACTTGATTTATTTGACGGAATAGTATAAGACTAAAAGTACCCAAAATTAATTATATTCACTAATCTAATATTTTGCTATTGCCTTTGCCGATCTAGGCAAAACAAGTTGAATAAAACAGGCCAAGTGCGAGTCGGACTCGCGCACAAAGGGGAACCCTTCGTACCATTATCTATACAACATTTGAATTTGTGGACAAAGGGAATATTTCAAGCGTTATTAATATCTAGCAAAAAACATCACGCCCCCTTAAATATTTATTTTATTCTTTTTTTAGTGATTTTTGTTATAGCGGCAACAGAAATACATCATCTGTGAAAATTTTAACTGCCTAGCTATCACGGTTCATGAGACGCAGCCTGGTGACAGACAGACAGACAGACGGACAGTGGAGTCTTGGTAATAGAGTCCCTTACTCTTTGGGTACGGAACCCTAAAAATGTAGCAACGAAATGTAGGTAGTCTTGTAAAGTAGCGCTTCAAATTCAGCGATGTGGCTTAGAAGCCCCTATGGTGCAGCGCGCGCTCGGCGAGTTCTTTACAAATTCTCAGTCGACTCGCCCGAGGACAGAAAGGTTTGTCTACATAACACATCGCTTGCCTCCTTGGCTGCAATCCGGGAGGACGAGTGTACTAAAGGCGTAAATGTTGTTCAACACAACAATCAATATTAGCACGGCAATAATATAAGTGACACAGATTTGACACAGATCTGTTTCCCAATTTTATTCCAATCGTGCTTATATAAACCGAGCAACTCAACTCGACAAATGGCGCAGCGCGATTTTTCCGCCCGAGGTTGTACAGTCGGCAGTACATTTTAGTTCAAAAGTCACCCGTAACGGAATGGAGTATAATGCGTGAGTGTAAAGGTGTATGTGCTGTTGATTGTACTGTTTGAATAATAAAATGTATTACATTTTGTACTCGTATAATTCGAAAGAGGTTTGTCAGGATCGTGGCAAGTGGCAAACTCTGGTAACTGCCTACCACTCCGGGATTCCGGCGTGAGTTTATGTACTAAAACCGGTCAAGCGCAGTGTAGAGTTCCGTAGAAAAATGGGGTTGTATCTGCTTTACAGAACTAACAACCTCATAAACGTGATTTTCAATGGATTTTGTACGAAGTTTTCCTTTTATGAGTTGGTTGCCTATTACTCGTTAACTTGTTAAGCCTTGCCGTGATAGTTTTCCTTTTAAGTTCATTATATGTGCTACTACACTGAATGTTTTCACGTTTCCACAGTCATAGTCAGGAGAGGGGGGAGAAGCGCTCCCCAAAAATTTGCGCTATAAGGCTTAGCATTTCGCAAATGGAACCGCAAAAGGATTTGACACCGACAATATTTTTAAAGACCAATCCAACGATACCCAACACTATGGTTGCAGGCGAGAAAAAAAAATTGCATCCCTAAATTAGATTTAGGTTTACCCTTAAAAAATTGTTTAAATATTTTATTCACCATTTTGTTGGCGTAATTAATATTTATGTCTATGCCAAATTTCAGCTTTCTCGTACTAATGGTCTCTGAGCTAGGCCGCGGACAGACAGACGGACAGATAGACGGACGGACATGGTGAAACTATAAGGGTTCCTTGTCGACTACGGAACCCTAAAAAACCACTCAACACCTCCCGCTCGCCCGAGGTATTTGAATAACTATTTAAATTTGAATGCAATGCGACTACAAAATAGTTTCGAATCACGACTAAATACTGCCGTGATAACATCTACTGAACATGCGTTTAGCAGACTTTAGACCCAGAACTGAATAGAGTATCCCGCCAGAATTTCTAGACCCGGCTCAGCGATTGAACTGGAATCCGATGGAAAGACGGTTTTACATAAACATACGAAGGTAAGTTTAGAAAGGACCGTTATTCAAACACTGCTTATGTCTCGTACTGAAAAATCCTTTCGAGTGCAAATGATACTCGGAGAGGAATATGTAAGTAGTGAACTCTATGTATTAGCCAAGAATGGAAAAAAATCCCCACTTAACCTAAATCGCCTAGCTAGACGTTATATTCGATAGAGTTACGAACATGGTAAAGATAACAATTTACTTTTCTTCTAGAGTTGCAACCGGCGCCAGTTTTTTGTAAAGAATAATATAGTAAATTGAATTGAATTTACACTGGTTTTAGCCTCACAAACAGGTCAGGCCACTCAGAAAGTATTGCGAAAAAAAGTTTTTATATAACACCTGCTCGTCAATGGCATATTATGTGTCATGCAAACTCAACTTAAAGCAAGTCATTCGTGTCCTATGGTCTAGCCGGGTCATTATAAATGTACTGAATTTCATAATCCCCTAGGGAATTATGACATTTGAATTTGGAATGCAATCAACATTGAATATACGAGCTCCTTGCAATCCATGACCAAACGTCAAAATTAGAATATAAACTTTTCATAGAGCCCTACACCAAGAAGAATTTATTCAAAATTAGAATGAAAACTTTTCATAGAGCCCTAAATCAAGGAGAATGTATTCAAAATTAGAATGAAACTTTTCATAGAGACCTGCATGAAGAAGAAATTGCCACTACAAAAAAAAAATAGAACGAAAAGGCGCTAAACTGCAAATCTTTGTATTATTTTGTAACAAAATAGCGTATTTTAACAAAAATGTCAACTGACAGTGACGAAAGTGATGTGATACTGGAATGCATACAATCTGTTTTATTGCCTCGCAGTGTTTATATAGAGTAGAGTATGCATTTTGGGGATAAAGCAGTGTATTTGTCTCGGGCGTTTTTGAACCCCTCGGCCTCGGGATTCTAGCTTTAACCCTAGGATCCCTCGTCCTTGGGGTTCAAAATATCGCCCGAGACATAATACACTGCTTTATCCCCTTAATGCATAATCTACTATTATGTTCGAGAGGCTGGCCAGTTCTAATCTATTTTGAAAATATGATTATTTATAAGTAAAAATAGGTATCTACCTACGTTCCAATTTCCAAATTTCCCTCCACATTTTTTGTGAGCTAATTTAAAGTATCGTGTCTCATTGAAAACTGGATCTGCACCGGGAACATGTTCGCGATATGATTTTTTACGATTTCAAGTGTCGCCTGAAAGCGAATCGTACAATAGACTTCAAACGGCATTCATGGATGAAAGCCCTTCTAAGGCAACCGTGTATCGTTGGTATAACGAATTCAAGTGCGGTCGACCAACTTTGAGAACTATAAAAGAAGTGGTCGGCCTTTGACGGCTGTTACGGAAGAAAACGTGCTAGCAGTGTAAATTTTAATCCAAGACTGGTGCCAGAATGGTGCCGTCAAATTTGAAGCAGGCTCGTCTCGGCGTTTTTATGACGTTCAATACAGGAGACAAGTTCTGAAAACTCAAAACGAAGCGCCAGTCGACGCTTTGGGTGTTTCAAAACGAATCAACGCCTTGGTAGTGAAGCGATCTTGAAGCGGTGCGAAGATTTTGATCACGAGCTTTTTCAATTTCACTAGCCATTTGGTATCAATTACTTTACGGAACCAAAGAAGCATCAACGCCAAATGGTATACTACTAAATGCTAGGCAGAAGTTTTCTCTGTTAGCAACAAGCGACCAAACACAGGGCTCCACGGGCTACTGTTCCACCACGACATCGCGCCCGTGCACACCGCGCTCAAAACGGGGGACTTCCTGGACAGCACGCCGGTCAAACTCCTGGATCACCCTCCTTAGAGCCCTAACCTAGCACCGTGTGATTTCTTTTTATTCCCGAAAATAAAAAATCTGCTCCAAGGGATACAATTTTCGACGCCGGAAGATCAGTAAACGACGTGTCTGCGGCGGACTGGAAAACGTGTTTCGAAAACTGGTTCACATGCATGAAACTTTGTGTAGAGGCTGGTGGAGAGTACTTTGAAAAGATTAAATAAAAAAATATTTATCTACCTATAGAACACTTCATCCACAAAATTCATTGTATTTTAAAAGTAATCATTAAAATTTACTGAGAATTTAATTATTTTTTTATAATATCAACAAAGTACAATACCTGAAGAATAACTTGACCAGACCATTTCGATATCACATCGTAAGGACGAGTCTCAAGGGATGCGGAATATGACCTAAAATTCTTCGGACTATCACTACAGATTATTCAAATTAAACATAATACAAAAACCGGCCAAGTGCGTGTCGGGCCACGCACAGTATAGGGTTCGGAAGAAGGGGGTTTTACTAGCTTTACAGAACCAACAACTTCATCAAAGTAATTTTCAATGGAATTTGTACGAAGTTTTCCTTTTATATGGTGGTCGCCTATTACTGGTTAACGTGTAGCCGAGATAGTTTTCCTTTTAAGTTCATTCCTTTTAATTTTTTTACGTTTCTACGATCAAGTGATTGTGTTGTGTGGAAGTTATTATTATCGGGAGAGGGGGAGGAGGGGGGGGATGTTCTACTGTATTTTGAAAGCATAATATTTTGAAAACGGATCCGTAATTCGAAAAATGGTCTACGTATACTTTTAATAAAAATTTTTACGTCCCTTTTGCTTGTGTTAATAAGGATGTGTAACTATATTAAAGTTAATAATAATAAATAGCTTTCACATCGCTCAATGGCTTGTCTTAGTCCCGCGCTTGGATGCCTTTTACAATTTTGTGAATGTAATGGGACTTCAGGTAGGGGGTGGATCTGGTCCCTATTTCGCGCAGCTGCGTCGTCTGCTATCACTGTTGTTCGATGTACAGTGCCCTCAGATTAATAAGTAGGAAGTCTAATTGTACTAAAAGGGTACGCAATGTGCTCGGATTGTCATCGGGCTATGGGTTGTTGTAGTAGTAGTACGAGACGCGGCCCTGCTGTTGACTAAATTTGCGGCGGTGGATTGGTGGGTTGTACTATAAACTTGCTAACTTGTGGGTTTCGTTCTGCTGACGGAATTAACTTCGAATTGTGTTAAGTTTTCCTGAGGCGTGTCAACGCACGAATGGCATTGTAAACGTTTACTCTCTTGTTTAATAATATATTTTATCAATCTTAATTTTATCTATTGAACAAATTTTATAAAAGATTTATGTCTAAGCAATATTTTTACCAACCCTGTTTATGTATTTATTAATTGTACATGTGTATATTCTTAAATATCTATCTAATCTATTTTCTAATATATAATCTATTCATTATACATTATTGTTTTTTTATTATTATTGTATTATTGTTTTATATTTTCATATATATTCGTTTATCTATTTAGTGGGGCATTTTGGATTTCTTATGCTATAATTTGTTACGCCTTTTGCGCAGTTTATACTTGAGATTGTATCCACTAAACGACTGCTCTCTTGATCTAGATATTTAAGTCGTGGAAACTTATAATTAGTTTTTTAAGTGTTCACTTTAAATACTAACGTACTGGTAGGTTTTCCTAATAAATTAATTAAAAAATAAAATTAGTACTACGTATACTTGTCATGTAGGTGTTGTAGAAGTATAATTTGGAGTCGATGATCAAAATATATGTGCTGACCATGAAACTGGGCACCGACTACATATTATACTTCTACAATACCTACATGTATACGTAGTTCTAATTTAATTGTATTCTTTCAAATTATTTCTAACTTTCTAGTGCTGTACTTAGTATTTGAAGTCGGTTTTAATTTTTAACCTTCTTCTTTTTTTGGCTATGTTCTCGCATAGCCCCGACAAATCTTTTTATTATTATTTATTTAAATTGCAGAACATGACAGTCTAAACTATTGCGTTCTACAATTAGCAACTATGGTTATGATTGAATTGCAATAAAAGATCACAATCACCGATTAACCGATTTCACCAATTCTTTTTTGTTCGAATAGATATTACGTCCCATTGGTCCCATTTTAATTTGGTGATGACCTGATGAAGACTTTCAGAGATGGAGAATTAAATTCTTTAAGTGGGGCCGATCCTTTAGTAATATCGGTAAGCGTAAAAGTAGTCCCAAGGTGATATGGTAAAAAAAAAATTAAAAATTTAAACTGTTTATTTTATAACGATGAACAATAACATGCCATGATTTACTGGTGAAGATTTTCGGAGATGGAAATAGAGAAAATCAAATTTTAGAGAAACAAATTAAGTAGGATAAATTATGGCCCTATATAAGGGACTTTTATTTTTCTCCCACTCCCCCATTAAATATTAATCGTCATCGCGTGCGTCGATTTAAGAACCTACTCCATTTTTGTCGGTTAACAAATAATTTTCACTCAAAAAGAGAGAACGGGTTTAATCATAACGTTTCATCATAACAAAAAAAAATTAATAAAAAATAAAAACCGACTTCAAAACACTACAGCATATATATATATGCGTCGATTTAAGAACCTACTCCATTTTTGTCGGTTAACAAATCATTTTCACTCAAAAAGAGAGAACGGGTTTAATCATAACGCGTGCCCACCGCAGATTGGCGATTTCAAGCGCTGAGGTATGGACATAAATAAAATCCAAGTAAGTACAGAACAGTACCAGTACCATCGTTTTACGTAGGACATGGGAGGTTATGTTAGTCACGGCAGCATTCCGTCAGAGGAGCCGTAGTCAAAGTTAAGATTGTCGCCTTAGCGAACTTTAACTAATGTAAATGACAGTGTGCGGGGCGCATGCGAGCAGCAAATTGCTCTCCGTATGCTTTGCATTTCCTCGCAATGATTAGTGAACTTGCCGTACACGAACATTCTAAACTAATTACGTACTCAATTAGTGCCGAATCTCACAAAGAAGGAGCTAACCGAGTAGGTATTACATTTTTGAATGTATTTCTAATATTTTTCTCAGGCCTTTGCATCTACGTAATGAGATTATTTATGCAGTGTCCAGTGGCACCTTCACTCACACTAAATGGGTGAAGGGACCACACGGACGCTGCAGTGCCTGGGACATTGTCTTTTTAAATGGAGTAGGCTTGGCCAGCACCTATACCACCGTGCTTGGTCGGCCTAGCCCACCGGAATGATAAGTCACCTAACCTTTTTTTTTTTTTTTTTTTTTTTTTTTTTTTTTTTTTTTTTTACCAGGGGAAATCGTTTATGGATACCACCACACCTCGTGGGCAGGCGGGTGGTTATGTGGGACTCCCGCCACTGGTCGGTATACCCACTAAAACCCCTGGGGTGTTCCTCCGCTGCGCTTGGTGTCGGGGCCACGGGCACGCTTTCGCACTCCTCCGCGGCCCCGACAGCGCTGGTCCAAACAGGACCCCACCTCTGAGCTTTCGCTCCCTCCAGATTGACGACGTGCCGAACACCAGACACGTCGTCATCCACCACCCGAGACCATCCAGTACTGGGCGTCGGATAGCACCCGTATCCGACAGCCCTGGTCCCAATGCGACGGGTCGATTAACGTGGCCCCGCGCCTGCCACGACGGCTGCGGAGGACAGGGAGAGCGGCCAACGCAATACCGACACTCCTCTTCCCCCGCAGCCGCGCCTACCACTACGGCTGCAGAGGATAGGGCGAGCGGCCGACGCAATACCGACACGCCTCCTCCCCTGCAGCCCCACCGCCTCCGCCAACACGTTGGCGGCACCCGTTAGGGCCGCTGGCAGGATGGATAGGCTGCCGCCCGTCCATCCCGCCGCCGCCCCCGCCACGATGGGCCCGGCCGCGGCATCGCGACGAGCGCGACACCGCGGTCCACCTCAGTCGGCAAGCCGACCTACTGGCCACCTCCGACCGAACTTGTGCCCGAAGTCCGGAGAGGCGGCCCCACCGGGGGGTTCCTCTTGGTTCACCAGGTTGGCGAGACCTGGCTACTAAGCCCCCCCGCCACGACAAGGCGGGAACCCATTGGGGGGGGAAGTCACCTAACCTAACCTAACCCTTCAACTGACGTCCGCCAGCCCCAATCGATGATGAACAGACTAGTCAGTTTGTTGCATTGGAAAGAACTTTGGCGACGTGAGAGAGCAGGCTGATGGTGCGATGATTGGACATCTTGGATTTATTGTTCTCTATATAATTAAGGTAACTATTGTATAATAGCCGCATAAATAACGCATGTGGACTCCTGTAATCTAGCAGTTGCGGTTGCGATACTAGCAGGAGTCTGCAGGTTACTGAAATCTAGTCCTTTAGGGCTAACTATTACCAACTATTTCTTTTCTTTAGTAGTAGCGATAAACAAAGACATCGACCATGCCTGGTTATGAGTAATGGTGCGATAAATTACTCAAAGTGGATGTGGGGTAGTCGCTAGTAACGGTGAGAATTCAGTTGGGCTCTTCCGCTTATACTCTTTTTAGGCGACAACCGCTTCCTGGAAAATCGAAACAACTTTTACAAACAGGAGCCCTAAAAAGTGCCTCATCGTCTTAAAGAAAAACAGAACCCTTGTAGGATTTTTTTTTCGTCCTTTCAACTATTATTCTATCCGTCCGACAGTTCTTCATATGTCCATCAGTCCGTCGGCCGTCCGTCAGTCTGCCCATCGGTTCGTCAGTCCATCCGCCCCGTCCATCCGTCCATCTGTTTATCAAGAACTTTTTTCTCAGGAACGCGTGGGGTCAAGTTGAAATTAATATTAAATACACTTGACACGTCTGCAATCGCTTGGAGTTGTGAAAAAATCAAACGATACGGTCATTCAATAATCCGCATATTTTGACACACGTAAGGGAATAAAATCGTATAGGTGTAGGTAATCGTAATCGTATAAATCGTTTCGTTGACTAAAGGCCTATGCAGTGCACAGCATGTTTTTAAAAGCGCCGTTGACGCACGTTTTAGAAACGTGCGTTGACGGCACGCTTTTATCCTACAGAGCAGTTTGTCGTCGTTTGCATAGCGTTTGTATCGATTCAAACGCGCGACACCGGCGCGTCTGTATCGATACACACGAGCGTTAGAGTCGCGTTTGTATCGAGTCAGACGCGCGACACCGGCGCGTCACTAGCGCGCGCGCCTTCTCTTCGGACGGGGTTTTTCCCGCAACGAGGGAAGTGTGCTATTACACCAGTTGTCACAAAATCTTTGGAACAAAAAAATGGACCGTTTCGACGCAGAAAACATTATAGCTTCAGTTACAGAAATTCAGAACCGGCCAATATTATGGAATTTACGATTGCTGGATTATTCGAACAAAGTGTATCTGTATCGATACATACTCGCGTTAGCATCTCGTCTGTATCGATACACACGCGCGTTAGCATCGCTTTTTTATCGCTACACACGCGCGTCCGTATCGATTCAACGCGTGTTTGAATTTATACAGTTGTGCAAAGGTCTACAGGCTGCGTCTGACTCGCGTGCGTATCGTTTAAAAACTTATATGCACAGGCCTTAAGAATCACGAAATTTGGCAAGAAGCAAGTTCTTACGACACAAGTAAAGGAATATTTCCAAAAATTGTTAATTTGTAGTTAACTAATTATAAGGCCCCTCGCGTTTCGTAAACGCGCAACAGTATCGCTACGAACGCACTTTAGTCGCATTTGCAACACGCTACAGAAACGATGCCAACACGCTACTAACGCACTACAGAATCGCGACTGTATCGATGTAAACGCGCGACCGTGTCGGACGACATCGGGAGGAGAACAGAGGAAGGGTGGCGCATGAATAGTGCAACACAGACAGATCGAGAGTGCTGTTGTCCATCGGTCCAACGGAGTCCATCTTGCAACTGTAGCGATCGCAGGCATTTTTGTGTCTGCGATCGCTAGAAAGTGTGTATTGGGAGTAAAATATTTGCGGTCAGATTTTCTCGAAACTTTGTACAAATGTACTTTAATAAAATTATTGAAACACGTATTTCTCAGTTTTTCAAAATTAAACCCCTAAAAGGGTAAAAGAGGGTGGAGGGAGGGGGAAGTTTGTATGGGAAGTAAAATATTTATGTTTATATTTATATAAAACTTGGTATTTATGTAGGTGTGTCAAAAAAAATTGAGAATTTTACAGTTTTTAAAAAATTCCACCCTTAAAAGAATGATAAGCGGTGGCAAAGTTTGTACGGGGATTAAATATTTGTAGTCAGATTTTCTCGAAATTTAGAACAAATATACTTAAATTTACGAAATACGTGTTTCTCAGTTTTTCAAAATTCAACCCTAAAAAGAGTAAAAAAGGTATCAAAATTTGTATGGGAAGTTAATTATTGGTGGTCGGAATTTTTTGAAACGAATGCGAATTTAGGTACTTAAAAAATATATGAAACGTATTTCACAGTTATTCAAAACGTAGTACCTAAGAGGCTGAAAAGAGATGCCTAAGTTTGTACGGGGAGTAAAATATTTGAGGTCCAATTTTTTTAAACTTAATACAAATGTATAAAAATTATGTATCACAGTTTCAGTTTAAAAAAGTTCAACCTCTAAGATCATGAAAAATTGTATGGGAACTAAAATATTTATGGTTAGATTTATACGAAACTTGGTATAAATGTACGTTAACACAATTGAGAATATATTTTTTACGCGGTTTAGAGAGCGCTTAAGAGAGTGAAAAGGGGTACCAAAGTTTGTACGAGGTGTAAAACATTTTGTGGTTGGATTTTCTCAAAATTAAGAACAAATGTACTTCAACAAAATTTTCGATATTATGAATTTCTCATTTTTTCAAAATTCAACCCCAGACAGGGTAAAAAGGTGTTTCAAAATTTTTTTAGGCAGTTAATTATTTGTGGTCTTATTTTGTTTTTATGAAACACGTATTTCTTACTTTTTCAAAACTCGATCCCTAAGAGAGTGAAAGGGAGTGCCAAAATTTGTATGGTGAGTAAAAATGTTGTGGTCGGATTTTCTCAAATCTTAGAACAACCTACTTCAATAAAATTAACAAAACGAGTATTTCTTAGTTTATCAAAATTCTACCCGTAAGAGGGTGAAAAGGGGTGCCCAAGTTTGTACAGGGAGTAAAATATTTGTGGTCGTATTTTCTTGAAACTTTGTACAAATGCAAGTCAAAACAATTTGATAAAACACGTAATGGCCGTATTTTAAACTTCAACCCCTATAAAGCTGTAGTAGAGATGTCACAAGTATTGTTTAACCTTATTTTAGGTATCTACTGTATTCTTCTACCCAAAATGATCTCCTAAAGATTTGAGCAACATGACACAACAATTGTTTTTCTTGTAATATATGTTTCACATGCGCTAAAAGCATCTGTATCTTATTTAGAACCAATCTAATCAACTAAAGTCCACGCGGGAGAAGTCGCGAGCAAAGTTTTACACAAAAACCATTACATACTAAACATATACATATTTGCAGTTGGTTTGTGCAACAGTAGATTCTTTTTAACTTGAACCCTAAAGCCGTGAGTCCTACTCGCACTTGTCCGTCTTGTTTTAAACTAATGTGACATAGCACTCTACAAAACTGAAACGTGTTTCACTAACTTTTTGTTTTGTCCACTTTGATTACCTAAACCTTGGAGGCTTACATAATATAGACGGCACTACTGTATGAGTAAGTGGCTAGTAGTTGTTCAGTCCCTGTCTTTAATTAACAGCGTGTTTGATGAATTGCTAAAACAGGTACCCCCGAAAAAACCCAAATACGGGTACACCACAAACAGAAAAAAAAAACAATATCTTTTTTTGTTTCACAACAGCCCATTGAAAATCAACTTCAAGCCTGTTCCACTCTGACATGCAAATACAATCACTAAAGTATTAAAATTACGCTCCACGCTCCATGTTTGAAAGTAAAGCAATTTTCTTGTTCAATTGCAAATAATGGATAAATAACAAGAAGTCGACAAAATTCAAACAAGTGACAGGCTGTGCTCGAGCTTGCTAAGCGGAGTTGCCCGCGTCTTCAATTTACAAAGAGCGGTATTTGCTAATGTTCACGAGCACTCATCTTTGAGTGCTTAATGCCTCTAAAATTGCTAGCATGTCATTCACCGCCATTTCATGTAAATTAATCTAAAATCAGGACTTCATTATAACGGTTTAATTTAAGAAAGAAAGTAAACGTGCCCTCTAGCAAAGCTGCGATTTCTGTCTCCTAATGTAATTGCCATTCATAAGTAACTTGACTTGCTTGTGTGTAACAAAATAGTCTATATAAGAATTGTATTATACCGTTCACGACTCGACATCATATAATATTTTGTAAGTAACAAGATGGTTCGACATATTCGGTATCGTTTTCAGACACTTATTACTTTGTGAAAGTTTTGTTGTTGTTTAAGTATCGGTTGTTAGGGTACGTCACAGAATGTCTCGACTAAAAATATTAATGTCTTATACTGAAGCCACTAGCTTCGTTATGGCTACTCTAAATTTTATCATGATTTTTGTTTTATGTTTGGTAGGTTTACATTTTTATAATTATTTATCAGTAAGACAGCCAGAGAGCAGCTCAGAAACCATAGTATTTGCATAATCTAATTTCTCGTGACTGCGTCAAATTGCTGACAGATCCTACGGCCTACACTCTGCCCGTAATGGATGAGACGTCGATTCTGATGAGACGATAAACTGACAGGAATAAATGTGATCGCCCGACAAAGCCTATAGCGAAATTCTAACAGTTTGTTGTTAGTGTATATCTAATAGGTACCATGGGATAAAATATTGTCTGCAGAAAACCATAGTGATTTTCGTTATAAGTATAGGTACAATTCTCCCAATCCCGAATGAGGTCGATAAAAGAACTTTCGAACATTGTTACTCCTTTGTGTATGCTAACTAACACGTTCTCCCACTAAAAGCACGACAACAAGCAGGAACTGGCGTTGTTCGGAGCACGTCGATGTGACTTTAATTGTCCGGCGCTAGTTTAAAACTGCCTTTTGAGATTGCACTGAAAATTGAAGAGCAATCAAAAATCTCCGTTTATTTTTTAGATAGTGTGTGGTATTTTGGTAAGTTCAAAGGCGGGCAAGAATTCCGGAATGCTGGGCTCGGTATTTCCGCTATAGTGTGCCAACAAATCTGTATTCAGCGGCGAGCTGGCAGTAAATTGAGTGCAGCGAGGTACAGACTTGTAAGGCATCCCCTAGAGGAAAAATTAAATTCTTCCAAGACACCGAGCCGGCATGTGTTGCGTACGTGGATCAGAGCCGATACCGGCATGAATGTTTCGGTGCGCTATCCATTGGATGTGCCAGATAAGCCAGTCTGGATATTTAAAAAAAGCATAATTTCGGTTACTAATCTCGAGAACAAAGCACGCGTTTAATTTATTTACACCTAGAACTTACCTGTACTGTACGTGCTGCTCTATCAAATTATATGAAGTGCTTCGTTCAAAGAGATGTCACTCCCGCCCTACCCTTATTTTACATTATTGATGATTATTATTCACTCCCAAACAAAATGAAGTCGCCCGGGGGCCTTTTACGCTTAGCTACGTACATGGTATTAAAAAACCCGATTCCCAAATAAAGTGCTAGGTGGCGAATCCTAAGCGATACTACAAGTGTAAATATTAAAAACCAGCCAAGTGGGTGTCTGGCCACGCGCAGTGTAGAGTTCCGTAGACAGAGGAGTTTATTACCTGCTTTTGCAGAACTAACAACTTCATCAAAGTAATATTCAATAGATTTGTACGAAGTTTTCATTTTATAACTTGGTTGTCTATTACTCGTTAACTTGTAACGCCTTCTAAGCCATGATAGTTTTCTGGCTTGAATATTTTCACGTTTCTACAATCAACAAAAATCAGCAAATCAGCAAAAGCCAAATCAACAGTCAGCAAAAAAAAAACATATTTTGCCACACATCATCTTTTTTTCTGTCAGTAAATGCTGTATGATAGGCACTCGCGCGCCGGTCAATATTCACATTAAATCTCTTCTAATCGTGGTAATTTCACATTTAAACTTCGAACGAAAAATCGTGAAATTTTGCTTTACAATTGTCAGTTTGCTGTCGGTCATTAAAATTGCTGTATGAAACACATTGTGCGACATTTTAAAGGTGAATTGTGACCTTTCGTAGTACCTACTTTACGTGACTGCCATGCTGTTTTATGAAACACATTATGCGACATTTGTAAGCTCTTTTTTTTGAACCGCATTATTTACTATGACTGTGAATTGTTTTCTGACAAAAGTCTGTCAACTTATGTTATATGAAACGGGGCCGTCACATATGCTGAACAACCGACAGTCGATGGGGTGCAAATGTTCTCCAGTAGAGACCACGAACTTGGAAACGCGGCGTAGGACGCCCACCAGCTCGCTGGACCGACGATCTGACGCAGATTGCTGCCAGTGGCTGGGTAAAGATGGTCGAAGACAGAAGGAATAGATTTTTTTTTTTACTGCGATTGCTGTGACCCTTTTTACGACGACGCGGATAAATTACAAGTTATTTTATCGTAAGTACTGAACTAACTTACTAAACTTCTCATGGATACAGAGGCATTTCTAGGGCATAGCAAAGGGTATCCTAGTTTGAGACTAGGAAAAGTGATTGTGTTGTGTGGGATTAATTTATTTAATATGTAAGCTATGAGTTTCAAAAGGATTTGACGAAGTTAAAAAATATTTTACGTTATTTTCGTAGTACCATGTGGCTCTTCTCAAATTCTCACTTAATTGTTAACAAACTCTCAAAACGGGAAAGAACAGAGCTAAAAACATCGGCCAAGTGTCAGGCCACACGCAGTATAAGGTTATGTAGTTGCCCGTCAAAATATGCGAACGGAGGGTTATTTTTTTAAATTATAGACCACTATTCAATTGTTAATTGAGGTAATATTTTGGATGGTCAGTGAGTCACTAGAACAGGCCCTTGTCAAAAATCACAATAAACCTGCAAAATAAACCATTGTCGTCAATAATCCTGCAGCAAATACTCTGATCCTGAGGCTGTTTTACCGCCGCCTGGGCTTAGCGCGTCTCCCTTTCTTAATCTTTTTTTTTACCCGACTGCGCCAGAAGAGAAGTAAAAAAAGAAAAGAACACATTTATTTAACGCCACAAAGACATATTTACACGCACTTAACTTAAAAATACCTACTTTTCTATATAGAAGAAGTATTATGTTTTTATCTCATATTGTCTTGTTTAATATCTATGACTAAGCATCATCATCAACCCCATTATGTCCCCACCGAGGGGCACGGGTCTCTTCCCTGAGGAAGGTATAGGCCATACTCCACCACGGGGGCCAAGTCCGGATTGGTGGTGACTAAGCATGCTTCACATCATTTCAATGAAACGTGTGATCTGGATTTTTTTTCAGGTTCGTGATAGATCTATGTGTCACATTAGTCATCAAATTCCACTATGGTCGATAAAAGGAGGCATTCGAAAAATTCACCAAGAGGACGAGGAAGTGACCAAAAGGATTGATGGTCTCCCTTTCGTATTATAACCCGCTGCATACCATAAGCAAAATAAATAAATGACCGTCTCTTCATGTTACCATATTTTTAATTATAGTTCAACGACTGGCAATTTATTGCATTATTTACAAAAATAGTGATAGAAAAAGATTTGTTTCTCTTTACTGTGTTTAGTTAGAATCCAATAGATTATTGACGATTTAGGAAAAGTAGGCTTTTTACTGTACCTTTGTTGCTTTATTCAATAAGCAAAATGTAATGAAATATTTTTTACCCAACTGCAACCCGATGACAACGATACCTAATACTTTTCGCATTTCTGTGAGAAAACTGAGAAATAGTATTTCCATAAATTTAACCACTCAGCAGAAGCACCCCATCCCGAGGTCAAGTTTCACTATGAAATATTCACACGAACTCTATAGAAGCCCTTTTCGACCGGGGCCTAAAATCAATATCGATAACTCCTTCTACCTTTGATTTGCCCACAGAATTGAAAATTTGAAGGGAAATAGAGGTTATCAAACCACGAAACAGGAGTTTTTAGTGTTCAAATTCGCGATTTGGTTTCTTAAGCCTTGTTTCAGATTTCAAAACACCATTTTTGACGATCTATCATTTCACTTCAGCAAACAACGAAAAAACATAACTTTTTATTTATAGTGGAAGATAAGAAGTAATTTGTTGGCATTGTTACAATTTCACCAAATTCTCAAATAATGGGCAAAGGGCATGATACGATACAAATGATACGGCATTTTAAAGGTAAAAAGGTAGATCAGTAAATATAATGCTATAGTCATTAATAAATAATATTCACAGATATCTTGTAATTTTGTTAATAAGGGTATGACTTTAATTTGACCTTCGCTTGACACGTGAATGAAAGAAGGCTTAAATATTTTTTTATTAAAAACACCAATATACTGACATCTCGGTAATCTCAAAAAAAAACATTACTTTTTCTATGTTTGCACGGATTGGGAGTTTCTGTAGATTTGTTTGTTTTAATGACGTAATTTCGGTTTCGTAGACTCAGATTCTTTTTTCGCTTTAAAATTAATTAAAGCAGCCCAAATTCGGATTGTAAACAGACTTTTTTTTGAGCATTCCCACTGTAAACAAATCCTTAAACTCATAGCGCAGATAGAAATTGCCTTACTATTCGTAATACCATAACCACATTTAATTACAATTCAATCATTTCCTATTCATCGCAGCATTCACAGTAAAACTTGTCGCGTTCGCATGATCGGAAGATCTAGAATAGAACCGATTCAGATCAATTGAAAAATGTTCCCGTATACGGAATTCTATTGATCCCGTATACGGAGACACCTTTGAATTAATCTGAATATGAGATAACGTGCCTATTTTTGCCTTTTCACTTATATGGCATCAATGGACAAACAATCTTGACAAAAAGTCGTGAAACAGCCAAATCTATATGTAGGAAAATAGGGCCTTTGGCCTTTGCATCTACATTATGAGATGATTTATACAGCGTCCAGTGGCACATTCACTCATACCAGATAGCAGTGCTTGGGACATTGGTCTTTTAAATAGAGTAGGTTTGCCCAGCGCCTATACCACCCTGAGAGCTTAGTCGGCCTAGTCCACAGGAAAGAAAAGTCAATACGTGCGGATCCAACTAAGGCGCCGGTTTCCTCATGAGAAAACAGGGTAAACTCTATAAATATCATTTTAATTTCAAGTAAAAATTTGACTTATTCACAGGTATATTAGGATAGGATTAATTAACACACAATTGACATATTTTTCGCCACAATCACAAAAATGGTTGTAAGCAGTTGCTTGTAAATTAGTGCCAAACATAGAATGAGAGTAATAACGCTATTCAAAATACCTCTTACGAGATTTTGTAATAACGCTTATTGTTGGCACACCGACAAGAAAAACTTAATCTCTCTTCAACGCTGCGAACACCGTCTCTAAGCCGAAGTCAGTATAATCTGGCAACGTTGTACACGCTCCTTAATATTCTTTTTACATTGCAGAGGAGTTAAAGCGAATGCAGCTTAGCGCCCAGTTGCAAGGCGCTGAACAAAATTAATGGCTTTCCCAGTGAAGTCCTTCCTTGGCGCACGCCCCTGCTGCGAGTACCTTCGGGGATATACGTGATACAGTGCGCCAGCCGTTTAATATCCACTACAGAATAGATAATGCACTAAGTTTATAGGGTTCCGTATCGCGGTCCAACCTGAAAACAGACCCGATGTACAAAATAACTTCAGACGCAAAGTTACTCACACTTTGCAACTGAAGTAATTTTATACATCGGGCATGTTTCCCCGTCAACGGTTACGTAAAATACATTCGAATTGCAGTTAAACCTTCATGTCTAGGCATTGTTCAGCAGTTGTTATTTTGTTAAGCGATTTCAGTTTTGGTCAGTCGACAGTAAACGAGGCACCCATATCTTGTAGAAAGCTTTCTCATGCCTAGAACATCGCAAAAAATACGAAAAACTCGTTCACTTACCTGTCAGAAATAGAAAAATTTTTTCAACGTAAATAATTTACATTATGTTTCTTGAATGTCAAAGTACAATGCCTTAGGGTCGAGTTGTAGTGAAGAAAAAGGCAGCAAGAACACTCCACTCTGACCATCTTTTCTCCAATCATACTTATTAAATCTAATTGTAAGTTGGTACGAGTACCTAACTGACAAGATCTCATGAGTGCAGTCGAAATATGTACAGTATCATCCCGCAGCCATCCCGCGTGTCTTCACTCGACGGTCGCGGTCTGCCAAAACAATATCGCGGATTTTATTTACCATACCCTTAGAGGTCACCTCAATCAGCCTTCCTGGGCGATTGGTTTCATTGGTAGTAGTATGCCTACAATGAAAATCAGTTAACCACATATTTATTATTCGATGAGAAGGCGCAGAAACCCCAATATTTTTTTTAAATTATCTTCGGTCTGCTCAAAGGTTTTACCACGTAAAAAATAGTTAAATTGACACTCGAAACTCCGTTCTCAAAGAATACTTAGACGTCATCTGACTGGTTTTGTTTCTAAAGAGTTTCCTTAAACGCCAAATTTGAAAATAGAAGAGCGTTCGCCTCGTACAGATTTAATGATAATGGGAGAAAAAAATGAAAATGTTTTTATTTAATGTCACGAAACAATCAAACTGCCTCTTAGAGTCTGGTAGGCCCTCAGAACTTCTTATATCTGTAGGTAGACCTGTCAAACTCAGACTCACGTAGCATCCTAAATATTTGTTACGTTGAATCTACGTCACGTTTACGATGCGCCACTGAACAAATCAAGTAAACCGTATATCTCACTCCGAAACGGGATACGTGACTCCTGATATCTTATAAACACAGGTAGCTACTTGCGAACTCAAATACGACCTCAACGTATACGTTGTCTTAGATTATTCAAAGCTGGTATAGGTGAATCGGTACATATTCAGTTACTCTCCGATACACTCGCTTTGAAATCTTTCAATAATATTAGTAAGCTGAGTAACAAATCTGTTGGGCTTGTTTTTGGATCGTGGCAAGTTGGAAACCCTTGTATCTGCTTACCCCTTCGATATACGTGAGTTTAAATTATGTATGTAGCAGTGGCGAAGGGTCTATATAAGCCGATTCCCAACAGCTTCCCTTTTAAAAATCTGACTCCCACCAAATCCAAAATTGCTACACTCATAATATCAAGCACTCCATACATTTTATCGAAACAACCCGGAATGCTAACGGCTGACCTCGGCCGTACTAGCCGCTTTATGCAATAACGCTTTGTCTCGCTCGCACTCCCACTAATAATGCTCTGTCCCGCTCTTCTTCATTGCGCCCGAAAGTGGCCGAGATAGGCTGCGCCGGCCCAGCTTCCTTTTCTTCCTCTTTTTATTGCTGTATGAGAAAGCGAGGCGAGCGCAATCAGTTTTGTCACTCTGGCGCGACCGATGTTATATCGACGATGGATGCAAAATCAAATTTCAGCATTGCGATAAAAAAATGCATCGCCAATTAGACTGTTTTTTTATATAAGTCTACCTATTGCAATTAAATAATTATATTCCTTCAACTCACCTTGAACTCATCATATCGTTTTTACGAGACGACGAGTTCAAGGTATTACAAACGACGCGAAATGGACGAATTGATTTAAAATTATTTAATTATTCTCCGATAAAGTAGTCTTTAAGATTAGATCTCACTAGTAACAGCCCCTTAAAGGCACTTCAAAATAAAGGAACTGACGTAAATAATGCTAATTCACACTTTAAAAAAATTCTTACGGGTTCTATAAAAAACGCTCTTTTATAAAACGACATCCTAGTGCAACATTGTTTTCTTTAAATTATTAATTAAATAACTCAAATATTCATGAAAACTAGAAAATAGATAAATATGACTTCTACTATAAACAACGCTTCCATGTTAGAACAGTTAAAAAATGTGTTAAGTGTACTATGTGCAGAACAGCCTGCCATAACATCAAGGATTGCTGACAAATACATTACAAAATGTTTTAATAAAAAGAAAAATATTACAAGCATGTTTTGCGTTGGTTACCACACTAGACGTAAATCTGTGCGGGTAACCAGGAGAAGGTTTGACATTATAATTGGTGGGCGCTTACCGTTAATGGTTTGTTTTAGTTACATTTTAAATTTTAATCAAATACTTAATATACTTAACTCTAGTGACATATTATAAGTACTAACAAAATTGTGTATATAGAAAAAGATCAATGAGTAAGATATTGAATATGTGAATTTATTACACTATACTATTATTTATTTTTAAAATACATACTTATTTTACCTTATATATACTCTATATGAATCTATACATATAAAATATACATGTTTAGTAAATTGTGTTTTTAGAAGCATTTTATTATTTTCCATAGCATTCACCTATATGATAGTGTTTATTAGTTTTTCAGTTTCAGAGTAGCTTAGGCTATTAAGATACAGTAGGTATAAATGTTTGTTTAGCGCAAGCTGCTGTGGACTCTACAATATCCCAACGAAGAATTATTTGATTAAATAGGAATGGTTGAAGAAATGGGGCAAAGCGTTGACCAAAGGTGGTGTGCATAGCAGGGGTGGGGAGACTGCAGACACGTTTATTTATAATTGTTTCATTATCAGGCAAAGTGTGGAGACTACGATGTGCAGAAAGGACCGACCTGAGTATAAACAATTGGCGTACATAAAACTTTGCACTCTGAGTAGAGTAGTTGGGTACAGATACAGTATGATAAGACTGATTCGCAAAGACTGGTATACACTAGTTTATGTATTGTAAGTATTGTAACCTTACTTTTGACTGTTAGAGAATAACACAATCTTGCGACGACGTCGCGCCGGGCGCGATATCACGTCGAAAGTAAGTGAAAAATTATTTTTCGTTTAAAGTTTTAATAAACCCCATATCTTTCTGGTCCCTGCCATCCTCATTCAGCCGCTACCAGCAATTTGTCTTAGTGAGCTGATCGACGTCATATGCTGCGTTTGGCAATATTTCGCAAATAGGTTTAAATTTACGAGGGATGGAAAGTGTGAAGGTGATATCTTTCTATAGAAAGAAGTAAAAGCGGGAAAATGTGTAAACGGTGCCTCGCACCTTGCACCTCCAGAAATATGACGGTGGTGTTACTTTTAATGACAGGATACGGAATAGTTTGATTATCGAACATTGTGGACTGAAACAGAATGTAGTGACTAGAATTGAGACAGGAATGTTGCGTTGGTTTGGATCTGTCGAGAGAATGAAGGAAGAAAGTCTGACGAAACAGATATATCGAGCGAATGTGGGTGGAACGGCTGGTAAGGGACGTCCCAGGTGGACATACTTCGACCAAATAGGGGATGTATTAGCAAAGGGCAAGATAAAAAGTACTCGAAACGCGTGCATGCAACGGCTAATGAATGTCGATGAAGCGAAAGTGATCTGTCAGGATCGTGGCAAGTGGCAGTCCCTGGTGTCTGCCTACCCCTCTGGAATACAGGCGTGAGCTTATGTATGTAGATTTAAATGACAAATCACTTTATTACATTGAGTTAGGTATTCAATGTAATAAAGTGAGTTGTTCTATTCCATCTGGAATTAGTTTGAGCAAACGATAAGATGCTCCGACGGGAGACGGTGTGGTACTATTAATTATTCTACCAATTAATAATACCTAAATTTCATACAATCGCGTAAAGGTTTAAGGGGTAAGGGCACTTCATATTCTAATAATCGTGGATTCGATTCCCATTAAGGGCTGCCGTATGCCCTCAGTCTGGGTGTATTTCCATGTTTGTGATGTCCTTGCCTGGTTATCATAGAACAGGGTATCCTAGTTTGGGACCAGGTCAAGTGATTATGTTGTGTGGAAATTATTATTTTTTATTTATTTAACAATCCAACGCGAACGAAGGTGCAGGTTCAGCTAGTAATGAATAAAAATATTTTAATTTAATTGAACCACAGAAAGGGTGCATATAACGTGTTACTTAATTTCACAGTCTTGATAGCTCAGTGATATTATATCAGAATTCTGATACGGAGGATCCGGCTTGGTTAGGTCCTCAACAATTTCAAAGACGACTTTGATTAAATGTTTATATCAGAATTCTGATACGGAGGATCCGGCTTGGTTAGGTCTTCAACAATTTCAATGACGACTTTGATTAAACGTACTTTAGTTAAATTATAGTGTCATTTGATGCCAGATTAAAATACATAGAAAACACTTTATTGCACAGCCACAAGAAACAATCACAAATGACTTCTTATAAAGTTATGAATTATTATGTGTAAGTAATTGTATAGTATGGCTTTACTCTGTTTTACTCATACCATTCAATACCATCACTTAGACGTAAGAACATAACCATACTATAGTATGGTTGAAAATTTCAAATTTAACCCTACTTCAAATTTTTAAGTTATTTTCTATTTTCGTTACTTACGAGTACATATAAATAGAGTCACGTAAATAATGGTTAACCTGATAACCATATCTTCAGTACCTGTCGAATATTTTAACTTAAGAAATTATAGTGTTTATATATTTTTTTATTTTTCATTTTACGTTGAAACATGACGAGATCAATTTCCATGACAAATAAAAATAAAAATAAAACTCCATGAAACTTAGCTTATTGGAAGTGGACAAATTATGTACCTATGAAAACAGAAGAAACGCTTTTCAGGTCATCCATTCTTTACGCCACACCCAGTACAACACAACACTGTTTGGTTTGTATCTCGCCCTACCACTCAACATGTAAATTACAAATACTTATGTCCCCTCAAGTTACATTGAACTGCTCGTCCCTTAAATAATATAGTGCAGTTGGATTGCTCACTTCAAATATCATGCACTTGACGTATGTGCTCTATGAGGAGTTCCGAAAATTTAATAGGGCGCACTGCGGCTCCATTCATTCAAGGACTTCTTTTGGACACTCATTTTACTGCTTTTGCCACACCTTTATACTGAATAAATTGATATACTATAAAAACTCACGTCTGTATCCTGAAGAGTTCAGGGTTTGCCACTAGCCACGATCCTGACAAAATTATTTCACTTCATCAACATACATTAGGCACGATCGCATTCCCACCGGTAAACAGAGAGATATTGAAACTAGTGCTTAAAAGTGTTAAGGAAATAATGTTAAACCTCAAAAGCGTTTCTTTAGTATCGATAACTGTAATAATGCAGCCTATACGTCCCTCTGTAGGCCTTAGGCCTCTCAGAGAGAGAGAGAGTGTGGACTTGATCAACACGCGTACCCACCCCGGATTGGCAATTTCAAGCGCTGGGGTATGCGGTCACGTTTGACACTCAGGTTTCCCCACGAGGTTTTCCTTTACTGTTAGCGAGTGGTATTGCTACTGCAAATTCACATCATTGGTGCATGCTGGAATGTTATCGAAATAACGCAAAAATTCCGTGTGGTGCCAGATTAAGAATAGCGTCACTCCATTTCCTTCCGTGGATCTCGTAGAAGGCGACTAAGGAAATCAATTACCAGGAGACGGGCAGCAGCGTCTTCCTGAGATTCCAACCGCATACTGCGATCGCCAATCCGCCTGCCAAGCGTGGCGATTTTGGCAAAACCCCTCATGGTTATGAAAACCACGAAGGAGGCCTATGTCCTGCGGTGGGCGTCAAATGACTGATAATGATGATGATGAGTATGACGAGCATTTACTAGAGCGTTCGCTAGAATAATCGCGAAGATTTTTGTAGCGATGTTAGGCTCTATGCTTGGCTCTGTTCATTGTTCAGTTCGACAAATTTAGATGGTGGATAGGTGAATTCTCTATGTTCTGTTATAGGCGAAACCTCAGGGGGCCAGTCTCTTAAATTTACACTTGTTGTTTAATAGTGAGACTTTAGTACGATAATGAGGGTTGATTCATTAAAACTACTGATAGTCACATTCCAATGGCGTAACCCTTGCTACTTAACTCACGGTGCCTCGCGCATTTAGATTTCCTTCGCGAGAGATGCCCATTTTATTTGCGCGGGTTATGCCATTGGAATGACATTATAATGCTGTTGCTTACAAAATAGTGTCAATAATAGCTATTAGTCTCTAGGCCCAGGTATATCACCACATTCACCACCTTAATGGAAAAAAAGTCGCCGTATAATTGGGGCAATACTAAAAGAAGATAAGTAAAGGGCGTCTAGTGGCGCGTTCTTTTCATGCACTCTGCGCATCTAGAGCCTGGGCAAGTTGCCCGCTCGGCTCCGTACAGGCAACTTTAGATTTATTGCTGCCATTATCTTTCTTTATACTATATACTGCTCCCTTACAAAAAATATTAGAAGGATAAAAATGAAATACAAAACAAAGCCCGGCCAATTGCAGAATTTAATGATTTACTTGATAAACTGAGCACGGTGAGTAACACGGCCGGTAGAACGGTTGCCTCACATTGAAGGGGTCGTGGGTTCGAAGCTCGGACATGTACCAATGACTTTGTTGATTTTTAATGGCAATACCACTCGCTACCACTCGCACTCGCAACTGTTAAGGAAAACATTGTGAGTGCCTGACGCTGGGCTCGCGTGCTGATTAAGCCCATACTCTCCCTCTCTGCAAGAAGAAGAAGACATTTATTTAAATTGTCACAGAAACACAAAGTGAACACGAAGGTACACAAACAGAATATACCAGAAGGCCTGTGTCCTACAGTGGGACGTATATAAGCTGCATTATTATTATATACTTGCTTAAAAAATGTAGGTACATAATAATGCTTATAATATTTACTCGTGTTGCAAATTACCGCTCTCCTCACTTCTCATCATCAACCTACGCTTGTCCCCTGCTGGACATAGGCCTCTCCTATTGCACGCCACTGAGCACGGTCCTCAGCTACTCTCATCCAGCTCTTGCTAGCCGCCCTGCGGAGATCATCGCTCCACCGTGTCTGAGGACGTCCTACACTACGTTTACCGATCCGCGGTCTCCACTCAAGAACTCGTCTAGCCCATCGGTTTTCAGTTCTTCGGATGATATGGCCGGCCCACTGTCACTTCAGCATGCTAATTCGGTGGGCTTTGTCGGTGACTTTAGTTCTCTGTCGGATCACCTCGTTTCGAATTCGATCTTTCAGAGAAACCCCGAGCATAGCCCTTTCTATAGCGCGCTGAGCGACTTTAAACTTGTGGACCGGCCCCACCGTAAGTGTCTACGTTTCGGCACCGTATGTCATGACGGGTAGAACGCACTGATTGAAAACTTTCGTCTTGAGACTCGTGGAATTGGCGATGTGAAGACTCGACGTAGTTTCCCAAACGCTGCCCACTCCTCACTTCATGAAGGCTTTTTTGTTGGCTGTGAGAAAGTTAAAATATTTAATGAAATTATGATATGTAATAAAGTGGCGTTGCCGATGGGGGCGCTGGGGGTGGCGGCGCTGGCATCAGGTGGGCCTAAGCAAAATGTAAATATTCTCTCAACGTTTTGTATTATTAAAGTCAGCGAATAGTAAAGCGGCTCCTTTCATTAATTTTCATGCAATTGAAAATATTATTTACATTTTTATATTTGTCTCTGTACTAAAATCAGTGACCCTAAGAGTAACTAAATTACATCATAACGACGCGTGGTGTGAAGCAGCAGTAGCGGAGGGGGTAGACCGGATGCCTTATATCCCAAGGACTCTGGTTCGATTCCTTTGACTTCGTTTTTTTAGGGTTCCGTACCTCAAAAGGAAAAAACGGAACCCTTATAGGATCACTTTGTTGTCCGTCTGTCCGTCCGTCCGTCTGTCAAGACCCTTTTTCTCAGGAACGCGTGGAGGTATGAAGCTGAAATTTATATCAATTACTCAGGTCTACTGTCCCTTGAAGCTGTGAAAAAATCAAACTTCTAAGCCAACGCAATCAAAAGATACAGCCATTTATGCCGCAAATTTTCGACACTTGCAAGGGAATCAAAACCTACAGGGTGCTTCCCGTGAACTCAGAATCTTGAAATTTGGTACGAAGCAACGTCTTATAGCATAGATAAAGGAAAAATTACGAAAACCATAAATTTTTAGTTACATCACATAATATATATTTTTTTAATAATTTTAAACTTACTACCCATTTCCTCATAAACGCGTAGAGGTATTAAATTGAAATTCATACCAAATACTCAGGTCTATAATACCTTTAAGCTGTAACAAAATCTAACTTCTATGTCAACGCAATCAAAAGAAACAGCAATTTAAGCTGCATATTTTGAAACTCGCAAGTACTCGCAAGGGAATCAAAACCTAAAGGGTACTTCCAGTCGACCTAGAATCTTGAAATTTGGCATGAAGCAACGTTTTATAGCACACATAAAGGAAAAATTCCGAAAACCTTAAATTTTTAGTTACATTACAAAATATATATTTTTTAATAAATATAAACTTATTACTTTTTTCCTCATGTTTTGCAATAAAAATACCATAGTTATGACTCGATTGTCGTAATGAACGAACTTTGTAAACCTTGCAGGTTTGTACGGAACCCTCGGTGCGCGAGTCCGACTCGCACTTGGCCGGTTTTAAACATACAGATAGGCGGACAATAAAGTGATCCTAAAAGGCTTCCGGAACCCTTAGTCAATTTGTAGAAAAAAAGATTACAAACGTATGCTAGCTTTTATTGCATGGGACTAAGTATATACGTACTTGCCCATTAGCTCAATTGGGAGAGCGCTGGCATGGTTAGCCAGAGGTCGCTGGTTCAAGTCCCAGGACTTAAAATGGCAGCATGGGTGGAGTTTTTAGCCTCTGAATAGGTTTTTAAAAATGTCCTCAGCACGGGTTAGTGCAACAAAAAGAATACAAAGTATGTACGTTTTCACATTTCCAAGTTTGTAATCGTTTGTTCGTAACTTAGGCGCGGGCCACATAGATGGGACATGGGAAAAGGACGTGGCAGAGATGAACGAGCTTTACATTTAGTATCAAAGTGAATTGAAGAGACGCCGCGTCTTCCCCGTTCCAAGTCCCAGATGTGCTGAAGGGCGTGTGTCCTTCCTGAATTCGTATATGAAACATCATTTGCTGACGATGAACGAAATCACGTAAGTATTAGAGGTATTTAATTTACATAACCTCAACACCAATCTGATATACAGACTTCAATAGAATGGTATCGTCAACAAAAATAAAATTTGCAATAACAGTTTGTTGTTGTTAGACTGGGGGATTCCAATACAAATTTAACTTGATTCATCATTATTTATACACCTTGTTAACTTTCCAACAATGGCTATTTTCCGATACTCCTACATCATGTCCATGCCCTCTAAAAAATGTCCATTGTTATGATAAAGAGGAATACTGATCACTCCACTTAAAATACTATTTCAATACTATGTATTGGTTAATTTGAAAGGGGGGGGGAGGGGTTGGTAAAATAAAATAGCTCGATCGATGGTCAGATTGCCAATAGTCAGTGGATGGGGATGACCGAGGACAAAGAAAGTGGCGTGCTTTGGTGCATATGCCCAGAAGTGGATGAATGTGGGCTAAAGGTTTTGATTGGAGTAATTTATTAGCTTCCTATTTACTTCATTGAGAATACATAAATTGTAATTGGATAGATTCAGTTGTGAGGCATGATTCTGGTTTGGACATAAACTATGTGCATACATCAAGGCCGGATTATAGCGCTTACAAGCCTCATCCCCAACATTTACAATTAGGCATTAGTAGATTAACAACATTATCGTACTAAGTCAGAGGCATTTTGCAGGCTAACTGGGGGCAATTTGTAGGCACTCGTTGAAGACACCATCTAAATAAAGATTTATTTCCTCACTTCAAATATAAATTTATATCAGAAGCACATAATCGTTGGTAAAATGATTACGATTACGTCTTGTAGTAACATTTTACTAACGTGGGCTACGCCATTCCTGGAAAACAGATGAAATCGGCAAAGTGGGTGTGGAGAACAAGGTGTTTTTTACCTGCTTTATAGTACTAACAACTTCATCAAAGTAATTTTCAATGTTTGTACTAAGTTTTCCTTGTATAAGTTGGTAGCCTATTACTCGTTAACTTGTAAAGCCTACTTAGCCCTGTTTATTTTCCTTTTAAGTTCAGTATAATGTGCCCTGACTTGTTTACGTTTCTACAGTCAACTGTTTAGCTGGGAGAGGGAGGGGAATTCTAACAAAAAAGTGTGCATTAAAGCTTAATATTTCGCAAACGGATCCCCAAATGGAATAATGATTTTCTTACACTCACGATAAATGACCAATCTAATAATATCCCACACTATGGTGCAGGCAAGAAAAAAAATTGTATCCCTAACTTAGGTGCTCTTTTAAAAAAAATGTCTGAATATTTTATCCTACCACTTGGTTGGCGTAATTAATATGTATATCAATGTCAAATTTTAGCTTTATAGTACTTGTCGTCTCTGTGCTAAGCCGCGAACCGACAGACAGACGAACGGACATGGCGAAACTATAAGGGTCCCTTTTTGACTCCGAAGCCCTAAAAAGGCTGACGACGCAACATGTGTTTGTATAATGTATCATACTAAAAATTAACATCGGTAATCATGTTATTATTATAATTCTTCTCTTTATTTATTTTCATAACTTAGAGTAGGTTTATAAAATCAATATAAGAAGTAAAAAGTATAAAAAAAATAAAAAATATATTAACTTTATATAAACCTATCCTAGTTGGCCTCCGGCAACGGAGTTAGGCTCAAGCTACCGGTGGTTAGGGCCGCAGAGAGAGAAACCTCCGGACGATGCGCGCCGTGTCCAAGAGCACCGCCTTCTGTATCTGCCGCTTGATCCAGCCATCTAGCGAGAGAGCCTTAGGACGTTGGTCAAGACTCTTCGCTATGAGACCGTTCGCCGATACGACTATCGGGACAATGGTTGTCGAATCCACATTCCATAAGGCGGTAACCTCGTGGGCCAAATCAAGGTACTTGCTAAGCTTGTCCTTCTCGGCCTTCACTAGGTTCTCGTCATGCGGGATGGTGATATCGACGAGCCCCGTCTGGTGTATCAATCGATCTGTCAGCACGATGTCAGACTTATTGGCAACAATAGTCCTGTTCGTGATGACAGACCGATCCCAATAGAGCGTAGCATGACCATTTTCGAGAACCGGCGCCGGTGTGTACTTATAGAACGGCACCTCGGATTCGACAAGATCGTATCGGAGAGCTGTTGCTGATGAATAATTTTGGCTACTAGATTATGCCTGTGCAAGTACTCACCGTTAGCCAGATGAGAACAACCGGAAATAATATGCCTGAGTGACTCCCCGGGACGGCGGCATGCTCGACAGATGTCGACCGTCCTTCAGGATGGATATATTATAATTATTATTAAAATCCTTTATTGCACTAAGGCGAACTTGACGATCCTACAATGATGTTGCATTGTTTTCCAAATGTAGATAGAAATTAACTGTCAAACGATTTCTCCCAGTATATTAAGATATTTGTGTGTGTCTGTACAGACACAAAATTGTCTATATACCTAGTGTACAGCCATAGCTCCATAAGACACAACAAACATTGCGTTACATTGACACGCGGCTTTAGAAGTAGGTACACTTAGCAACATAAATATCATCTTTTGCTTTCACAGTTGGTCAAGGCAACTTTTATAAGCACCGTGTAGAGCAGAGCAGATTATTCCGGAGAGCCACGTAAAGACTTATTTCTTGGAAAACTTGTGACGGATTGACTCAAAGGCTCTAATTTTACAGAGAGTTTTTTTGGTAACACTGATTCTTTGGTAACATTGAGTGAATGAACAAGGGTGAATGAATTATGAACTAGTGTGACTGAATGATTCATTTACTTTTATTCCCTCTCTGCATGGGTCCACCGCCCTCGACGTACATTGCTGTTCCTGTAAGCTGTGTACAAATACTAGAATAAACGGTGAGGCCGACTACGTTGTTTTTCGCACCAGAAAAACTACATCAAACACAGCCGTGCACACACGTGCAGAGTTCTAAAATAAAAACTTCTACAAATTCTACACTGTTATCGTCCTACGTCGCCTCCAACAACGGTGCCACTAACCAACATTAATTTGCATTACTAAATACTTGGTTAATTATAATAATTATAGATGTAGTGTAAGGAATGAATAAATTAAGATATTACTTTAAATTTAATAATTAAAATACTTTTGATTTCACTTTGGATCAGTGCGTCGCTACTGGCGCCGCCCTGCGTCACGATTCAGTACTAAATGTCGTTATGTTTACATTCTTTTAAAATAAAATAATACACTGGTATGTTTTAAATATAAAATATCTTCAGCATTATTGAGATCAGTAATTATAAACGACACTCATGTTGTCATAACATTTATTAAGATAGCATTATTATTAATTGTTATTCAGTTGATAGGAAGTACAGTACCGGTGTGAAGTTATTTTCAATGTGAAGTTAGTGAACTAGCGTGGGAGCCGATATAATGTTGGTGGGACAGACATTGTTGTACGCTTGAGGCGAATAAAACGCTGTAACGATATTTTGCTGTGTCGATTATTTCTTGGAGAACTCTCACTTCTGTCGTGTTCCTTTTACAAGACATTGATTTTATTACTGCGTCGTCGATCTATTGGTATCACGCCTGATTACCATGCCGCAGGCTGTGGGCTCAATGCCCACTGGGGGGCACCGTACACTTGTTCAAATAGCGTCAGTTTGGGTGTATTTCCATGTTTGTGATGTCTTTTCCAGATTATCATAGCACAGGGTATCCTAGTTTGGGACAAGTGATTGTGTTGTGTGGAAGTTATTACTATGCTCACCATGAACAAAAAATAGGGTGTTTGCTTCTGCTTCAGTCCACACGAAAATAGTGAAAACTACTATGTTTTTTTGTAAAAATATCAGATTTAGATGACGACTGGAGCCGAGTATACCAGATTCAGTTCAGAAACAGCGGAAAGACCTATTAAAGAAGTTTTCATTTCACAAAGTTTACATACGGAATATTTTAATGGTGCGTGTTATAACACTGGCTGACGGCGCGCTCGGGCTAACGGAATGGGAGGCTTCAAAGGCGGTCCAGACTTTCAGACGGAAACAGGCGCCCGCGCGCCGTCGGAAGCACCAATAATTGGCAGCTTCCACATCCGGAACAACCTGTCCTCTCCGCCTTTCACTATAACGACTCTAGTACCTCTATACATGCTTTGTATTTTACAATTGTATTGGTTTTAGAATTATTTTAGTAAAGATTGGAAAAGTGGTGGTGGTTTTTTTGAAGGAGAATCAGGGCATAGACAAGAGGAGTCATTAACCCAAAAGAGTCCATCAACACTATTCTCGGTCTGACCTAACTGAATCAAATTATTGTTATTATCAATAAGACCTTGTACCTACCTACATATACTGTTACTAAATGGCCTGCAATATTCTCTCGGAGTCATCCAACGAAAAAAGCAGGTAAGTGAATCCGGAATTAGGTTAAGTTCTAATGCCCTGCAATACATAAATATTCAACCAAATATTTAACGCCCACATTTGGTTAGCGTAGCATACAAGAAACCGGGTATTTGTATAGTGAGGTATAGTGTCTATAAACGCGGGTGAAAATACCTAAAATCAATACCATTCCATGTGCTCTACTTGGACGCCCTATACAAACATTATTTGAGGATATCCCTTGAGAACTCGTTGATAAATCTGAATATTCTTCAAAGCGACATCGCGATGTCTCTACATAGCCGAGAAAATCCTCTTGAACAAATCGACGTCCCGGCATAACGCGCCTTTAGACATCTGTAGTATTACGAGTAGCCTCGCTGCAGAGTGCTTTTTAATTTTAAATTATTGCTACATTCCTGCCAAGCTTATGTACTCCGTAGTGTACTGAAAAAGGCACTCTTTTAAAAATCTCTACATACGTAATTAATACCGCTCGTAATTTGAGAATATTGGATGAGGTTACTTACACTCGACTAACTAGAAGTCGGTTTAGTGAAAATACATGTTGTTTGAATAAAAAATTCTAAGTAACTACCTTCAGAGCATCAGTTACAATGAGGCACGACAGTACCTAAAACTATTTTCAAAAACTGCTTTTAATCTGAGAGTCAGTACGACGGGTCTTTGGTTCTCTTTTCTTTTCTATATTCCATTCAGCGTACCTGTAGCTTTTAAAGTGGGGTTGGCCACAGCTTTTCTTTCAGAGAGTTTACCCCCCCCCCCCCCCGTCCTTTTCATATCTACGCTCCAATTTCCCGGTGCAATTTATATGCACTTTGTAGCAGTCAGTGCTCAAAAGCGCCTCGGCTGGAGCGTTTATTCACGGAGAGTGCCACTGTTAAACGCCATTTTTTTCTACTGAAGAAGCGTCTTGATGACTGCGTTCATAGTTAATGAGCAGCCAGTATCCGGCGGGTGTTACGTAGCAAATTGCCCGCTCTTTAAGAGCTCGTCGTTTGCCAACTCGAGTGGAGTTTGGTCTAGCGTGAAAGAAGCTTCCGACCGTGCGTTATTGTTTACTGCTGGGATGACTTCCTTTCACTAGCTCCCTTCGCCAATGCCCAAGTTTACACGCGCCGGGAAACTATCAACTCGTGAATAGGAACATAACACAAAAAATGCATGCCACTATTAGAGAGAGCTCTATTCTATGTAGTAGCGTTGGTGTTGTTTCCTTTAACTGTTTTCGTGCCAAGCTTTTGAAGTAGGATTGAAATTACTTTGAAATTCCTGAGGCCAAAACAAAATTTTTGAGTGCTTAATTTTGACATCTTGAAACTCGAGAAAATCACAGCGTCACCTCGTCGAACGCTGAAAATATAATGATATTGAAACTATGCCAATTCGGTTACACAAACAAGAAACGTCAGACATTTTGTAAACATTATCTTTTCAAACTAATTCAGAACACTTCGCAATCGATTATTATTAAGAAAACATAAAAAAATGAAATTGTAAGTTGACTAAAGTAGAAATTGGTGACTGAAAGATGTATTGCCATGTCTACGACATACCTATAGAGTTGATGCTTGTGAGCATGAAAGCTTAAGCCTTCTCCAATCATCACAACGTATGTGTCGACCTCAGAACACAAAAATTGTTCTGAGGTGTCGACAATGCTTCGCCAAAAATGCTTCGTGCCCTGTGGATTTGAAGTACAGCGGCACCCACTTACGATACGGGGCACTACTACTTAATGTCTCCACTGTATGGACTCGTCCGATTTAACCTACTCCAAACTGTCAAATATGCATAATATTTGACACTTCGTAAACCTAAAAATGATCTGGTAAACGTAGCGTAGGACGCCCACCAGCTCATTGAACCAGTGGCTGGACGAGGATGGTCGAGGATAGGAGGAAGTGGTGTGCTATGGGGGAGGCCTATGTCCAGCAGTGAGCGAGAACGAACTGATTGATTGATTGATTGAAACCTAAGAATGGATAACCCGATACAGCGGAAAGTTACGTAATAGAAGGACAGATGATAGACGTTTCTTGGTATGAGCCATCGAACGAATTTTCACGTTGACTCGTCGTCTAGGTACATTAGTGTGGTTAGCAAGACGCGTTTGTTTACACTCGGTTTGCATCAGTTCGACGCAAGAGTACTACGAAAGCCTGGGGATATCTGGAGAAAGTAGGTACTACGAATTCTGATGAAGTGTTAATTTTTGTGCAGAGTCAAAATACAGAGTACCTATGTTGACAATGAGCGGAAAGAAGAATGAACGAAAGTACGCTTTGAGCACGCCACAGCAGAGGCAATGTTTCATAACTCTCACTCGTTGTATTATTAAACTGTTTCGATTGTGTTCCGGACCCACGGTGCCCACGGTGACGGGTATCGATGGTCAGTGATTAATGTCGTTTCAATTATGACAAGTGTACGCTCGGCGCATGCGTCCAGTTTTATTATTAGAGAAACTTTAAACGAGAACACGTGGGGGCTTGTCACGTTACGAGAATCTTTCAGTCTGTGATATTGTGTTTATGATTGTTAGATATATATCTACTTATTTATTTTTATAAGTATTCGAATGGACGCTGGTATTTTTATTTGATTACATGTACTGATTAATTGGACTCTTAATTAATTAGTTTACGTGACCAAGTGTGACAAAATGCGGAATCAAAACAGTAACAATGGTATGTATCTATTTAATTTTAATGGATTTTCAATAACTCACGATGCCCGTAGATAATTAGATATGTAACGGGTCTAATCGCGATTGTTTGGACTGCTTCTTCAGTGTCTTTATTTAAGTAGAAAATTTAAAACTATTATTGCCCGAGAAAAATATCTGCACAAACAAAAACATTGTAAATATGTTTATTATTTAAAACTTAAAAGAGAAAAAAATACCAGAGGTCCAAAGGGGTACAAAGGCAAGCTTCATATTAATAAATATTTTCTTTTAGCTTACTTCATAGCTTTATTTGTTTTAATTTCCATTGCTAAAATAAACATAAGGATTTCATAAATTAAGTGTAAAACATAATGAACAACAAACCCTACAAGTTTCAAATCTTGTGAGGTTCTGTGATTTTATCTAAGTTCCTATTTTATTTTTTCAGCACCTAGTAATGTACAAAGAATTAATGTAACAAATTTTGAATTAGGTCCCTTCAAAACGTGAGTAAGTATAAATGTTGTATCCTTAGAAAGTCACATTAAATCGTGTCGACGAAATTACTTTTTATTTTTTTATTTCAGCAACAGAGGGGAACCAGCCTCAGGCAACAAATGTTTCAATAAGTTTGTAAGGTTATTACCGTCAAAAACAGAGCTAAAACAGTACTTTTGTGTTTTTCTATGTGGTAAGTTTTAAAGGCTTGCAGCCAATAATTTGAGAATATTTTTAGATTTTAAAAATTCTGAAGTCACAAAGAGTGGTACTCTCTTTTTTTGCTAAAATTAACCAGGCTTTAAAATGCCATTTACTTTCTTAAAGTCTGGCCTTGATCTACGAAATCACATCTATCTCTCAACGTTTTACCGAATGAGTATGACAATTTCAGCATTGGTGGCTCTATTGAACGTCATGATGAGCCTTATGTCATGGAAAGTATTTTAGACATTTAGCATAAAAAATCGGCCAAGTGCGTCTCGGTTTTGCACAGTGAGAGGGTTCCATATTAATAAAAGTTCACACAAATACACACACACAAACGCACATGATACACTTGTCTCCAGCACGATCGATTGGGATCATAAAAATGTGTATACCTGAGAAATGACACTCATCATCATCCGCCATTTGACGCCCACTGCAGGACATAGGCCTCTCTTATGGTTTTCCAAGCTTCCCAGTCCAGCTCGCATCCAGCGACTCTCCGTCACCGTAACCAGGTCGTCAGACCATTTAGTGGGGGGCCTTCCCACACTGCGTCGTCCGGTCCGCGGTCGCCAGGTCAGAACTTTTTCGTCCCAACGGTCATCAGTTCTTCGAACTGTGTGCCCCACCCACTGCCACTTTAATTGATCAATTCTTCGAGCTATATCAGTAACTCGGGTATATCAGTATCTCCTCATTCCTGATTCTTATGAGCCCCATAGTCAGCGACCAGAACTCACATCCATAAGTCATCTCTGGTAACATACATTGGTTATACACCTTTGTCTTGAAATTACACTAAACAATATCAAAGAATGGTATGCTACGCAAGTGAATTATGGACTTTGATTCATAAGTACCTAACCGGAATTTTATTGTTTGTTTTAGTTGTCCTGCTATGGGGAACGTCATGGTTTTTACTCAAGGAATTGGTATTGCCGGGAGGCTACATATTCAGTATGACCGGTGTGGTCATAGTAGGATATATATTTGGACACACGTTAGAACGATATACAACAATAAATCCCGTTGTTGGAATGACACTTATTGGGGTTTTATACAGAAGTATTGGAACAGAAAATTTTTTGGAACACCCTGCAGCCAATATAATCGATTTTCACTTAAGGTAAGAGGCGCATGAATGTTACATTGTCTAACTGCCCCACCTCTAAAATGTTATAATATGTGGTACGCAGTTTCGGTTCGTTATAGGCAATATGAACATGGAGCCGAGGAAACAAGCCTTTTGGATATTTTCGAAATCCTGCTTAATATTATAAATGTGAAACTTTGTGAAGATGTTTGGATGTTTCTTACTAAATCACGCAATAACGGCTGAGCGGATATAGATGAAATTTGGTATCGAGATAGTTTGAGTCCCGGGGAAGGACATAGGATACCTTTCATCCCGAAAAATTACTCATTTCATGCAGACGAAGTCACGGGCAAATGCTAGTATTATTATATCTCTTTCTTCAACTATGATACTTGCAAGGGAAATATATTTTTTTTAACTTTTCCTGCAACAAGGGTCATTTTATGAAGATGGGCTGTTATATAGTTGGGAGAAGCGATCTATAAAATTTTGTTGCTATTCAAATAACTTACGTATATTATTGCATAACAAATCCTTTTCACGCTGAACCGTCAGCCGTAAGAGCGCTGGCTAAGTATGCTAGAGTTGCGGGTTCAAATCGTTCTTCCTATAGATTCACACTAAAACGCCTCCCCCCCCCCCCCCCCTCTCCTGGCTAAACGGTTGATTATAGAAACGTGCAAAAATTCAGGGTGGTAGCACATATAATGAACTTGAAAGGAAAAGTATCACGGCTAAGTAGGCTTTACTATTTAACGAGTAATAGGCAACCAACTTATAAGAGTAATATTTCGTGCAAAATCCATTGAAATTAACTTCGATGAAGTTGTTAGTTCTGTAAAGCCGATAAAAAAAACCCTCTTTATACGGAAACCTACATTGCGCGTGGCCCGACACGCACTTGGCCGGTTTATTTTGTTTTGTATTGTAGACTCCTTGTAAGTATTTAATGATTATTTTAGATTAAAAAACCGGCCAAGTGCGAGTCGGACTCGCGCACCGAGGGTTCCGTACAAACCTGCAATGTCAACAACATTTTTTCACGGGTTAAAGGCAATTAGATCTAAGTATTTGATATGAATTTCAACTTGATAGCTCTACGCGTTCATGAGGAAAAAAGTAATAAGTTTATATTTATTAAAAAATATATATTTTGTAATGTAACTAAAAATTTAAGGTTTTCGGAATTTTTCCTTTATGTGTGCTATAAAACGTTGCTTCATGCCAAATTTCAAGATTCTAGGTCGACTGGAAGTACCCTTTAGGTTTTGATTCCCTTGCGAGTACTTGCGAGTTTCAAAATATGCAGCTTAAATTGCTGTTTCTTTTGATTGCGTTGACATAAAAGTTAGATTTTGTTACAGCTTAAAGGTATTATAGACCTGAGTATTTGGTATGAATTTCAATTTAATATCTCTACGCGTTTATGAGGAAATGGGTAGTAAGTTTAAAATTATTAAAAAAATATATATTATGTGATGTAACTAAAAATTTATGGTTTTCGTAATTTTTCCTTTATCTATGCTATAAGACGTTGCTTCGTACCAAATTTCAAGATTCTGAGTTCACGGGAAGCACCCTGTAGGTTTTGATTCCCTTGCAAGTGTCGAAAATTTGCGGCATAAACGGCTGTATCTTTTGATTGCGTTGGCTTAGAAGTTTGATTTTTTCACAGCTTCAAGGGACAGTAGACCTGAGTAATTGATATAAATTTCAGCTTCATACCTCCACGCGTTCCTGAGAAAAAGGGTCTTGACAGACGGACGGACGGACAGACGGACAACAAAGTGATCCTATAAGGGTTCCGTTTTTTCCTTTTGAGGTACGGAACCCTAAAAACGGTGCCGCCTTTAGGTGACCGCCGGCCCGTTGTAACGTGGGTAGTGGATGAACTATATAATAACATCATGAAGTTTGTTAAAGGATGACCTTTTCACGACCGTTACCAACTAGGTATATGGATAACTTCTTTGTACTTTCTGGACTAGTAATAGTAGTTTATGGTACTGTTGCATAATAAGGGTTCTTATAACACGAATGTGTTTTAAAAAAACGAGCCGTAGGCGAGTTTTTTTATAGTATCACACGAGTGTTATAAGACCAAGTTATGCACAGTGTCATACTTTATCTACTCTCATACTATAATAAATAAAATAATATTGCAAATAAAACGCTGAATATCAACAAATTTATTTATACTTGTAATAATTATTGATGTTCTGAATATTACAATTATGAAATTGAATTTGAACCGGACAGGAAGCGTTATTGGAGGTACTCGGAGAGGGTATGTTAATGTTGACCTCATTTCTGTTATTTTCAATACTGTTAACTAATTTATTTTACAAACAGGGGGCTGATTCTCGCCCATGCGAATTGAAAGCGTACACGCAAAATATTCGAAGGATTAGACATTTGTCGCATAAAAATCAGTTTCACGTATTCTCACAAAGTCGTATGCGCAAATTTGCTAATAAATTTCGCTCGCTTTGATGTGTCATCTGGCAAAAGGCGTATAAAATTTGAACGCATTCATTGATAGTTGAAGTTTCTTGATTGGAAAGTCCAAAGAAGAAAGAGGTTAGGTTAGATTTGGAAACTTTTGAAAAACTTTTGGAGTGTGGTGCTACTAAAAATGAACAAGCTTGTAGCTGCTTTTGTTGAAAAAATTTTGAGTGAAGCGGCAATAGCTTCAGCGACACCAAGGCGCCGTGCTACATGAAGGGTAGAGCCATTTGATATGAGCGACGCTGATTTTAAAAAGAACTTTCGGTTCTCGAAATATTTAGCAAGGAATCTCATAAGTATAGTATAACCTCTCGTCCCACAAAAGGAAATTGATTTGAAAATCAACGTGAGTTTATTTAATGGGCGGAAAACTTCCCCGGTCTTAGCCGATCTTAGCTCGGGGTCGGCATCCAGCAGCTCAGTGAGCCTCCTCGTCTGACTGGCCGAAGCATAGCCAGCTTTCCTTTCTTTTTGAGGCTCTTTAACCATTGTTTCTTTACTTTCTTGTTTTTACATGAAAAGTTTGTGATTTGTAAACAAACACCACACACAAGTCGACGATCAGTTGACGTTTCGTTATAGGTTACATTTCATTTGAAAATTTTGAGAGTTAATTTTATTAAACTTTTAATACCATCTATTTTATACCTAAATGGTTTCTTTAGTCTATAAAATAACACATAAATTAAAATTTTGCCGCAAAATGTATCAATTTAAAAGTGAAATTGTAAATGTTATAAAATTCAACTAACTTTCAATTTACAATCGAGAAAATGGAACGTATGATTCACAGATAACTGTTTTAAGTCGTTAGACATTTATTTTTTCATTCGAATTCAATGTAGAATGGCGTTCAGAATACAGATTTTAGCTGTCGTTCGACTTTTTTATGTAGAATTCAAGTCATACGCCTTAGAGTCGTATACGAATTATTTGCTAATGAAGTGAGAATCGGCTCCCAGAACCAAGATTTGTTTAAATATTTAAAAGTTTTTTTAAATGTAAAATGTTGACGCCAAGGCGCAGACATCGATTGCCCACGCGTGTTGCGTCGCCGCGGACTCGTTTATTGAAACCTTTTTTTTTTAAAGTAGAGGTTCACACTTCTTGGTCCAGCTGGAGGTTGTATAGGTGTATCGTTATGATTAAAAAGTTATATTATGATACAGGTGTCCATACAAGACCTGTAACGTAATAAAACTTTTTTATTTATATTTTTGGCCTATGCGTAATGTTTGTCATAAGAGTTTTGTTTTCAGTTTTATAATCTTTGTATTATAGTATCAGAGTAGATAAATGTAATTAACTTATTTGTGCAGACGAATTTATCCAGTCATAATCTTGACTAGAGGCCCGCTCGGCTGGAACTGGGAGTACATAAGGAATAATTCAGCAAAAGTGTTCTCGCTCGCCACTGTACCGTGGATTGTCGAGTGTTTGTCCACCGCCGTATCCGCTCACGTTCTGCTGGAATTCACTTGGTACTGGGGTGAGTTGCGCACTCTTACACTAAAACCTTTTATATCGGTACGTATTAACTATCTGTTAATATCAACTATTAACAATTGTCAGTTAGCCAAAATGGAAAAATCATCATCATCACCATCATCGGCCTACAGTTGTCCACTGCTGGACATAGGCCTCTTCTAATGAAAAAATAACAGATGTTAACATTAATAGTTTGTCAGTAGGTACGAAAAATCATGAGTAAACGAGTTAGGTATGATAACATTTTTTTCATATTTTACTCTGCTGTTTGTATTGTAGGTCTTCATTTGGGCGCTATCTTGGCCTCAGTGTCGCCAGCAGTAGTTGTGCCGACATGCCTGACGCTAAGCGCACGCGGCCTCGGCGCCAAGAACCAGATTGCGCTGCTTGTGGCTAACGCTGGCGGCTTGGACACGGCATTTACTGAGGGAATGTTTGGAGTCATCAACAGTGCCATATTTTACTCGGCTCCACTTTACTACAGAATACTAAAGGTAAAAGAACATTCGCACGCTAATTAACAGGTTATAAACCAACTTCTGGTCATATTACTTCATTTTGGCAGGCATTGTTGACGATATTCCTGGGTATTGGTCTTGGCGTCACGTGGGGCATCCTTGTGGACTTCATCCCAGATCACAATGACGTGTATGCGCCGACCGCTCGAAGTCTCTTGATTTTCGCCGGAGGCTTGCTGTTTTCTTATGGTGGGGCATATTTGGGATGGGGCGGAACATGTACGTGAGAATCCATAATATCATATTTTAGACTATGTAAATCTAAAAGTATAATATAATGGATATTTTTTTATAATAAGAGAGCATAAATGTTGGAGATGGGTAACCTCAAAGTAAAAGTGGATCAAATTTTCTTTAGAAACATATAAATACATTATAGGTACTCATTAATTTTACAAATTTTATATATAAAATTTTGCTTAAATCCTTGGACCCATTTACACTTCATTGCGTGACCAAAGCCGTAACTAAACATACCAGTGACAGTGGGTTTGATAAGTAGCAAGTAGATGAAACACGTTCATAGAGTAATAGAAATGAAATCTCTCTGCCTTTTGTCACTCCAGCCACAAATACGCTTCAATATGGAAATAACTCATGGAGTGCCTTACCCTCAAACAAGGCAAGTAATGTATTTTATTTGCCTACTAACATCCTTATTACATCTTATGACATGAAACATTCCCAGCTACATATTTCGAAGTTATAAACAAGAGACATGCTCTCTCTGGAGGATATTTCTGTAAGTGAATGAAGGTAAAAAGTAGCTACTTTCCGAAACCTCTTTTTTGTGACGCTCAACTTGAAAAAGACCTTCCAGAACCTTGTAAGATGTTCACAAATAAGAAAAAGAAAAGAAGCGCAAACTCAAGTTTTTAATTATTAGCTATAACAACGAAGGAAGGAAGGAAGGGAGGGAGGGAGGAAGGAAAGAAAGAAAGAAAAAAAGAAAGAACAATACTTTATCAATGTGTAAATATGCGTTTGATGCTCCAAAGGCTAGGTCCTATATTTACACATCTATACACATAATAAATCTGTAAATTTTGTCTCTGCCTGATTTAATTATAAGCTATAAAAACGAAGAAAGGAAAGAAGGGAGGGAGAGAGGAAGGAAGGGCGGGAGGAAAGAAAGAAACAAAAAAGAAAGAATAATATTTTACTGCCATGCAAGGTTTACAATTTTTAGGGTTCCGTACCTCAAAAGGAAAAAACGGAACCCTTATAGGATCACTTTGTTGTCCGTCTGTCCGTCCGTCCGTCTGTCAAGACCCTTTTTCTCAGGAACGCGTGGAGGTATGAAGCTGAAATTTATATCAATTACTCAGGTCTACTGTCCCTTGAAGCTGTGAAAAAATCAAACTTCTAAGCCAACGCAATCAAAAGATACAGCCGTTTATGCCGCAAATTTTCGACACTTGCAAGGGAATCAAAACCTACAGGGTGCTTCCCGTGAACTCAGAATCTTGAAATTTGGTACGAAGCAACGTCTTATAGCATAGATAAAGGAAAAATTACGAAAACCATAATTTTTTAGTTACATCACATAATATATATTTTTTTAATAATTTTAAACTTACTACCCATTTCCTCATAAACGCGTAGAGGTATTAAATTGAAATTCATACCAAATACTCAGGTCTATAATACCTTTAAGCTGTAACAAAATCTAACTTCTATGTCAACGCAATCAAAAGAAACAGCAATTTAAGCTGCATATTTTGAAACTCGCAAGTACTCGCAAGGGAATCAAAACCTAAAGGGTACTTCCAGTCGACCTAGAATCTTGAAATTTGGCATGAAGCAACGTTTTATAGCACACATAAAGGAAAAATTCCGAAAACCTTAAATTTTTAGTTACATTACAAAATATATATTTTTTAATAAATATAAACTTATTACTTTTTTCCTCATGAACGCGTAGAGCTATCAAGTTGAAATTCATATCAAATACTTAGATCTAATTGCCTTTAACCCGTGAAAAAATGTTGTTGACATTGCAGGTTTGTACGGAACCCTCGGTGCGCGAGTCCGACTCGCACTTGGCCGGTTTTTAAATATGCGTTTGATGGTCCAAAGGCTAGGTTCTGTATTTACACATCTATACATATACATACATACATACATAAACTCACGCTTGTATCCCAGAGGGGTAGGCAGAGACCAGGGACTGCCACTTGCCACGATCCTGACAGATCACTTTCGCTACCTAAACATTCATAAGGGCCCTCGCCCACGGCGACTTTTTGTAGCGATGCTGTCGCGCGTTCGCATCGATACAGTCGCGATGCGGGCGCTAGTTATGTGCCCTCGCCCACCGTAAACACGATTCAGTCGCGATGCAAACGCTATACCGTCGCGCTTCTGTCGCGATGCAAATGTGATTCAGTAACGGAAGCAAAATGCCTGCGATCACTACAGTTGCAAGATGGACTCCGTTGGACCGATGGACAACAGCACTCTCGATCTCTCTGTGTTGCACTACTCATGCGCCACCCTTCCACCGTTCTCCTCCCGATGTCTTCCGATACGCTCGCGCCTTTGAATCGATACATTCGCGATGCTGTAACGCGTTAGTAGCGCGTTGGCATCGCTTCTGCAGCGCGTTGCAAATGCGACTAAAGCGCGTTCATAGCGATGCTGTTGCGCGTTTACGAAACGCGCGACAGCATCACTACAAAAAGTCGCCGTGGGCGAGGGGCCTTAGTCGTTGCATGCACGCACGCCGGTTTCGGATACTTGTTATCTTGCCCTTTGCTAATAAATCTGCTATTTATATACGTATATGTTTCGTCAATTCTTCTTCCTTCATCCTCTCTAAATGTCGAAACCAACGCAACATTCCTATCACTACATACTATTTCAGTCCACAACGTTATCTAATCAAACTATTGCGTATCCTGTCATTCAAAGTAACACCAGACATACTTCTCAAGGACGTCATTTCTACTGGATTAATCCTACTTTCTTGCTTCTTTTGCCATACCCAAGTCTCGCTACCACACACAAGCTCTGGGACCAGCACTCCATTATTGTTAGTTAGTAAAACAATTAGTAAGTCTCTTAACCAATTATTTGACAAAATATCAAATGAGTTACTTTTAAAACGGAATTTTGTATGAGAATACTGGCTTATGATGTCACATTTCAGAGCACTCTTTTTATGTTTAATCTATTTAAAAATTGTAATAACTAGTAATTGACTAAAAGAGATACATTTTCTGAGATATTTTGTATTTTTTGTTTTAATCAAGCATATGAAACAATTTATTGTTGATCGTGTCAAATACCGTATTGGTTTACTAACAAGAATTATAAAAATAAACCGCTAATGCAATGTAAGTAAAATTAGTACTTTACATATTTCAAGGTGATAAAAGAATTGAATGGGCTATTAAATTTATTATTTAGAATAAAAGTGTCAGAAATAAACATTCAATATAACTAACATAAGATAGATAGATAAATCATTTATTTGTGCTTAGAGAAACACACACACATAAAGCAATAAGTACATAAAATTTGATGACATACAATAGTTTAGGTACAATTACAGACTTATCTTACAAACTAACTTATATGTATAAACATAAAGTTATATGGCACTTTTAGGTCAATATATGGGTGTGCCACAGAAGCTCAAAAGGCCGTATCTCAGCATTAAAATATCTATATGGCAAAACAACGTTTGCCGGGTCAGCTAGTAATATTTATAAAGCTCTTTTATCCACCAAAAGCAGTCCCGTGAACTTCCGTGCGCCGTGAGATATTTACTTATACTTTTTCGGATCCCACGCAAGCATAATTGCAATTAAAACTATTAAACAAATTAATAAAACCAAACAATATGTAATGTCCTGTAATGAATACAGTATAATTAATTAGTTCATCGATTAATCGAATACATATATACCAAGTAATTAAGTCTGAAACAAGTTTACGAGTATCTTCCACCGCAGTCAAATAAACTTTGCAATCCTCTCATCTCTATTAATTAAACACAATCTTTGAAATAGTGTCTATAAATACACATCGTTTATTTACAGATGGCGTTACACACGGCGTCATTTGTTTAGCGAATCTTTTAATAGATATAAGTTATCTACTATTCAATTATAGTAGTTGTATTAATTGAAACAATCATTAATTCTGTGCCTCGACAGACTGGCACTTGTATGTTTAGTGCTCATCTTGTTGAGAGATCGGGGAACTGCCGAGTGTTTATATTTAGCCTTCTCTTCAATTGCTACCAATCTACGTTAAATTAATAATCAAGAGCATTGGGCGTGCACACTAAACAGTGGACATTATCATTTCATAATGCATACAGTGTAACTACAAGACATAATACATGTATGGTCATGTAGCGCCACACGACGTCTTTTGTACGCGCTTCTTAGCACATTATTGAGACGCGCTGCAAACGCGCAGCAGGGCCCTTATTATGAAGCAGCGATATGTTCGGAAGGGTCGGTAACGTCACGCTTGAGCCCGACAATTCACTCGAATCTAGCGACAAATACGGTTCTTTTTTGGAATAGTTTCGAAATTTTCTGCCACTGAGCAATGAGTGCTAGAAATGCATGGCTCTTTATTAGCCCAATTAAGTCATACCATATCTTAAGATACGGATTTGGAACCATCTTGCTACTTCCGATAATGTCACATTTTTTATAATAAGGGCTCAGCATAGCATATGTTTTCCTTCTATTTTTTACGGAACCGCCCGCGCCCGCACGCTAAAATTGCGTTTGAGCCGGGTTTTAAGTCGTCGTGGGCGATGGTTCTGGAATATACGGTTTTTGAAACACCTCTATTAGAGCTTGTTTTTCACAACACCGTTTATACCTATTATAATTTTTTGCTCAGATTTATATTAATATTCTAATTTGAGAGCTAACATAATATTATGAAATTCGTGCTTTTCGTTTCCATTAGTAATTGTTATTGATCTAACAGCTGGCGTAGCCATCATGGTCTGCGCGGGCACAGCCGCCACGCGCTGGTCGCGGCGCGGCTGGCGTATCAACGCCAACCCAGTCTCCGAAGTCTACAAGTTAGTTTGGAGTATCTTCGAGCCCATGCTCTTCACTCTCAGTGGGTACTACCTGGAGGTAACGTTGGTCAAAAACCTTCTGATTTCCATCCTTTGAATTTGATCCAATCAAAGTTAAATCGACTTATTTGTATTTTTTTTATCCACATTCGTCCACTGTTGGACAAAGGCCTCCTAAAGGCACTTTTTCTGCCCCATGTCACCCGCATGCTGCCACCACGAAGAGTCAGCCCAAAAAGAAAAGAAACAAAAGCTGCGTTTGCCAATTCGTGGTCTCCGCTCGAGAACCGTTTTTCTCATCGGTAATCGGCTCTCTGGAAGATGTGACCAGCCCTGTGGGGTGCGTCCAATCAGATAAACATTTATTTTAAGCCCAATTCTAGACCTTTTCTGTGATTGTATATTGTTCATGTTCAGGTGTCATCGATATCACTTTGTGATTTTGGTGCAATGATCTGCTGCATACTGATGGCCCTGGCTCTTCGGCTGCTTACTGCTTTCCTGGTATCCTTGGCCAACGAGCTCTCTGTGCGGGAAAGCCTCTTCATTGTCGTCACATGGATCCCAAAGGCAATCGTAGAGGTTAGAAAAACAATACGTTCACATTGCTTAATTCCTTGCCGGTAAGTCGGTAATTCCTAAAGTGGTTTCCGCTGAACCATTAGGTTCCGTGGAAATGTCACTGGGGTTCCGCGTTGATATGTTGAACACCATTTATCTCCGAAACATGGGATTATTTTGACTGTTAAATAATTACTCAGATATTATCAGCTAATAATTACTATATTATTGTTAAATTCTCATATGTAATTCCTGGTGTACATATAATAAAGAATATTCTATCTATCTATCTATCTACTCAGCTACAAATATAATTTGGGATGGGACAGTGGCGATACCTTCAGAAGCTTGAAGTGAAGTCAAATCTTACATTTGATATTTTTATACGGGATTCAAAAGATGTTTTGTTAGCGTTCGGTGGCCTTAAAAGTTTAGAAACCCCGGCCCGACGATAAAAAAGAAAAATATGCATCGAGTCTAGTCTAGTCTGGAGCATAATGTGCCATGAATATTTTTTAACGTTACCGTTTTGCGGCGTAGCTTAGCGTAGGTATAAAGGAGTGCACATGAATAAAATTGATGGACTAATATTAGCGCTGTGCAAACTCTTTGCGCCCACAATTAATCATTGTTGAGTTGGCAGCGTGGCCGCAGCTCCGCCGCCGCCGGGGAACCGCCTGACCTTGCACTCGAAACAGCAGTCTCAACACATTTTTTTGTAACTTGGAAAGAGAAACATTTATTGCACCAAAGTCTCACGCACAAAACACTAAATAAATACGAAAAAAAATGAACGGAAAACATACGAAGAGAAAAAATAACCGGCCAAGTTCGAGTCGGACTCGCACACGACGGATTCCGTACCATTATCTATACAACATTAGATACAAATTAAATATTTATTTTATTTTAATTTAATTATTTATTTTTGGAACGAATATAGAACTATCGTAAATAATAATATTCCGTGACTATTTCAAGCGTCTACCTGTTGCCGTTATTAATATCGAGCAAAAAAAATTACGTTTGTTGCATGGGCGCCCTCCTTAAATATTTATTTTATCCTGTTTTTTAGGGTTCCGTACCGGATGCCAAACGGGACCCTGTTACTAAGACTTCACTGTCTGTCTGTCTGTCTGTCACCAGGCTGTATCTCATGAACCGTGATAGCTAGGCAGTTGAAATTTTCACAAATGATGTATTTCTGTTGCCGCTATAACAACGGTCTGTAAAAGTGCCAAAGGTCCCGTTTGGCACCTTTCGGGTACGGAACCCTAAAAGTCAGCTGAGTCAGCATTTTGCTGAAAATGTGAGCCTGTTTTTCCTGCAACTTTCTTTATTTCAGATTTCACTTCCTATATTGACTATTTCTAATTTAAAAGTCTCATGACATTACGGTTGCTCGGCGTAACGAGGGTGAATACAATTTTTAAGTGATGTTTTCATTAACGAGAAGCAACTAGGGCGACTGTTAGGTCCACTAACGATCCCTAGTTCACTTTGAAGCAGCCTCGAGCTCAAGTTCGAATGTTTGAGCAAGGAAAGGAACCGGTCGTTTGAGCTTGTTTAAATGTCCCGACCGCCTTGATAACGTCGCCTCGTCCCAGACGAACTTTTCTAATGGTTCGATTAATCAATCACTTAAGTTTCAAGTACATTAATTTAACATCGAATAGCTAAAAAGTATAGTATAAGCAGCCTCTGTACAGTTCTACCACTTTCTACTGTTCGGCACAGGCCTTCTCTCAGAAAGAGAGAGAAGAAGCGAGTGGGTAGGAGCTCAATCACCACGCGTGCTCATCGCTAACTGGTTGGTAAGATTGATAAGGTTGTCTGGGAGAGATCACTTTTAGTGATAAGGCCGCTGTCTGTACTCTTACAATAAGAAATAGGGATGTGTGTAATTTCCGTTTTTGTGTGCAGTATAGTGTATAGGGATGTGTGTAATTTCCGTTTTTGTGTGCAGTATAGTGTTCTCTATCTATCTAATTGGCGATTTCCAGCGGTGAGGAATGTGGACACCTCGGGCATCAGGTTTCCTCACTCTGTTTTCCTTCATGTTAGCAAGTGGTATTGTTACTAGAAAATCACAAAGGTACGTGACCTGGACAAAAACCTGCCAAGTGAGTGTCGAGCCACGCGCAGTGTAGGGTTCCGTAAAAAGAGATGTGCCCTAAAATTTTTTTTTTTGGGATTTTATCCTTCCGTTTTGTCGGCGTAATAAATATATGTATGCCAAATTTCAGCTCTCTAGTACTACAGTCTCTGTACTAAGCCGCGGACAGACAGACGGGCAGACGGACACGGACATGGCGAAACTATAAGAATCCCTAGTTGAATACGGAACCCTAAAAAGTCTTTCGTACATGCCGGAATCAAAACCACGACCTCTAGAATGTCGGGAAAGCGTTCTACCGATGTGCGACCAACGTTGCGTACGTAAGAGAATACTAAAGTACCAGAGTATACATCTATCACAAAGTACTGTTAATACAAAATACACAGCTTATATTAGAAGAGGGTCGACTTTCACATAACACGGTTGAAACTAAAATATTTAAGAGAAGCGATAGTTTTTCTTTTGTAAGTACTTTGCAACTAATATGTAATGGTCTGTTTGCTGACGACTGTCGCCGACCTCCTATATAATACATATTATACTATACAGGGTGTTCGGCAGATGGTTCATGGATGATTGTGGAAAGAAGAGATTATTTATAAACTATTTAGCCTTATTTACTTTTGTAACTACATTTTTTTATTACGTATCTACTTTTGTCGTACAGGTTTTGAGATTTGGCTATTGTGACTAGATACCTAAAATTTCACTTTTCAGGGTTCCGTAGTCGACAAGGAACCCTTATAGTTTCGCCTTGTCCATCCGTTTCTCTGTCTGTTTGTCCGTCTGTCCGTCTGTCTGTCCGCGGCCTAGCTCAGAGACGATTTCTCGGTCTACTATACTTTCTACAGTTGGCTTGATAAATTACTCAACGCCAAAATCTTGTTAAAATAATGACCACCACGACATGAGCATTGGCATCGTAACAAATTAAATATATTATGTACATTACCTGCCTAGCTTTTAAGAAGAATTCATCAGCATGTCATTTGAAGCTAATGAAAAAAAACCGGCCAAGTGCGAGTCGGACTCGCGCACCGAGGGTTCCGTACAAACCTGCAATGTCAACAACATTTTTTCACGGGTTAAAGGCAATTAGATCTAAGTATTTGATATGAATTTCAACTTGATAGCTCTACGCGTTCATGAGGAAAAAAGTAATAAGTTTATATTTATTAAAAAATATATATTTTGTAATGTAACTAAAAATTTAAGGTTTTCGGAATTTTTCCTTTATGTGTGCTATAAAACGTTGCTTCATGCCAAATTTCAAGATTCTAGGTCGACTGGAAGTACCCTTTAGGTTTTGATTCCCTTGCGAGTACTTGCGAGTTTCAAAATATGCAGCTTAAATTGCTGTTTCTTTTGATTGCGTTGACATAAAAGTTAGATTTTGTTACAGCTTAAAGGTATTATAGACCTGAGTATTTGGTATGAATTTCAATTTAATATCTCTACGCGTTTATGAGGAAATGGGTAGTAAGTTTAAAATTATTAAAAAAATATATATTATGTGATGTAACTAAAAATTTATGGTTTTCGTAATTTTTCCTTTATCTATGCTATAAGACGTTGCTTCGTACCAAATTTCAAGATTCTGAGTTCACGGGAAGCACCCTGTAGGTTTTGATTCCCTTGCAAGTGTCGAAAATTTGCGGCATAAACGGCTGTATCTTTTGATTGCGTTGGCTTAGAAGTTTGATTTTTTCACAGCTTCAAGGGACAGTAGACCTGAGTAATTGATATAAATTTCAGCTTCATACCTCCACGCGTTCCTGAGAAAAAGGGTCTTGACAGACGGACGGACGGACAGACGGACAACAAAGTGATCCTATAAGGGTTCCGTTTTTTCCTTTTGAGGTACGGAACCCTAATTATTATGTAAAATAGGATATTTTTCACATAAAATTGGACGTGAAATCGAGCACATGACAATGACAAAAAAAAAAACAACGATAGTAACTCAATATTTCGGGCGATTTATTTTTTCCTTATGATTACGCTTTGTAAGAAACAGTAATGCTGTTGCGTACAATACAGCAGCTGTATTTTATGCCAGAGACCAGCGAGACTGACAAAAGTCGTGTGACAAGTGTTGGTGACTGGCATCGCGGTCAGAGCTACGCGACGCAGCCGACGCGATGAGCAAAACGGGTTATTGTCATCCACAAAAATATTGAGAAATTAGTTCATTAATTTTATCACTACAGGGTGATTTTGAAATCGTTAGTAATATTTTGAGGTATGTTCTTTTCATTGTGAGAAACAGTATGATACCTTGAAGCTGTAAAAAAATCAAATTTCTAAGTTTACGTAGAAAAAGATACGGCCGTTTATGCCGAAAAAAACGTATATTTCGACACTATACAGGGAATCAAAATTTATAGGGTACTTTCCGTTGACCTAGAACTATAAAATTTGGCAAGAAATATCGTCTTAAACTACAAGTACAGGGAACAATCTAAAAACTTAAAAATTGTATTTGAAATTCGAGAAAAGCTGGGAGAAAACTGCGAGACTTGATTCCTGAACTATTTATAATACGTAAGTACCTACAAATTTGTACGGAACCGTCGGTGGGCGAGTCCGACTCGCACTTGTCCCGTTTTTAGGGTTTCTGTATCTAAAGGGTAAGGGACCCTATTCCTTTAAAATACTCCATAATCGCCGTAGAAATAAGCACTTCATAACTTTGCCACAGATTAATTATACTGCGTTTATGGAGAGTTGGGTGTTGTTTATAAATAATACCGATGGTGTTTATCTTTTGTCGTCTAAGGTGTGTATTGTTTTACACTTTATGCCTACAAGTTTAGTGTTCACTTCACACGAAAAAGTTGGATTCAACTCTCTTTTGTGGTTAGAGTGCAGGCATTAAAAGTTTATACCTATCATGATAGAAATGTACTTCCCAACTGCAATAGTATGTTTCACTTTGCTTATCGTTCAGACCGCTATCGCATTCAGTACAAAGCCATCCGCCAAGAGTGGCATTGAACCGAGCAATTGTTTGAATTAGTTACAATTACTACGTGCAATTACTTACACATCGTTATATTAGCAATATAACGATATGAAAGTAATTTCAAAAAGTTTTAATAAAAACATAAAGTAACATAAACTCACACATATTTTATGTCCCGGAGGGGTAGGCAGAGACCAGGGTCTGCCACTTGGCACGGCCCTGACAGATCTCATTACTAGTCTGTTCTTTTTAATAGTCCGAAAATATTGTTCTAATGTACCCAATTAGGTCGTTTTAGGATTCAGTAGGCGAAGAATATTAACGGGACACTGTTACTTAGGCTACGGCGCCTGTCTGTCTGTCTGAACTGTAAAGCGATTTAGTTTTTTTTAACCGTAATGGGTAGGTAGCAACAAGTTGTACTAGTATTCTATTGCACCTCTGATCAGCACCACATCAACCTTTACATACGTGCACTCTAACAACGGGTTACGTTAAGGATGACTTTGCAACAAAATTGCAAAGGTTGACGTGCTGTCGACTGTATTGTACGTGTAACTGATGTGTACACAGAACCTAGCACATCGCGTCGTGAACGTGGCATGCGGGGGTTTTACCTTTAATCGTACTATGAATGTTTCGTGTCTGACAATGTTAACAATAGGTATTTTTCCAGGCTGTGTTGGTCCGCGTCGCAGCAGACTCACTATGGGCGACTGGCACCACTAGCGAGGATAAGCGAATAGCACGAGTCCATTCAAACATCATCGTGATTGCCATCCTTATAACGTCCACATTAGGCTCCGTTCTCACAACTGTTCTGGGACCGCAACTGTTGTGTCAAGACTCAAAAGTTACTCCCGCAGGTACTACATACATTTAAATACATAAATAACTTCCACACAACACGATCACTTATCCTGGTCCCAAACACTAGGACATCCTATGCTATGGTAACCAGGTAAGTTATTTGTAAAGTTAATCTGAACTTGTATGTATATTCTGAGTTTGATATCACCATCATTATATTTAAGAGTTATACTCCTGCCAGTGCAGAATCTTCCGTGACTCCTGTCACGGGCCAGGTATTCGACATTCCGGGCCTTATTCCCTAGAACTACAATTCATGGTTCACTATGACAATTCTTCCTTCCTCTATTGCTCTTTTCTTCTATATTTCACGCAAATGACAAATAATATTATATATACCATCATACAATCTTTGAACACGTGACATGTATTATAATTTACTGTCAGTAGAAATTAATTTACATTCTTACTTACGATTAAGAACTTAGAGTGATCAAAGAGTTAATGGAATGGAATACCTACCCAGTTGACCATGGTGCGTAATAGTGCAAGCAAAACGTCATAACATAACATTGCTTCTTGTTTCAGAAATCTACAGCTTACCAACTCAGTCTACACCTCACACATCGGCAACTATAAATAATTAATAGTATGAATTAATAATTACTAGAGAACATTTAATAGTATGAATTAATAATTACTATATAACATAAATGTAAATTATTGTAATGTCTGTTATTACCTGAAATTTTTCTGCTCTAAAAATAATTTTATTAGGTTTCGTATGTATTAAATAATAGAGAAACTATTTAAGTAATTATTTAATTGAAGGTTCAAAATTATCGGACAATTTCAAATCTTTTTGAACCTTGCTTCTAGTACAGGGCGTGGACCCAATTCTAAGACTTCGTCCCTGCATCCACCCGTCTAGGGATATGAAATTGTAGGTAATGGATTCAACTTTAAAATAACTTCCAACTATATCTATGACCTTTAAAATAAATACCTATTTTGCACTATAATATTCACTGACAGCAATTATAAACAATTCTCTTTCAAAATTGCTCTTTTTGACCCAAAGTTTTCTTTTACTAGGTTTAGAATGGATAGTTGAGCATTAAACTCAAATCTGTCAGTATTAGAGTCTTGACATGATATCGATATCGAAACATATTTTTTTTACATGATTTTAAAGAGCCCTTAAATGGATCCTTTATTTTAGGAAGACATTTTGAAAAATATAACTGGATTTAGGTATTATGTTCCCATAGTTATATTAACCTGAATAAACTACATATTTAAACCGAATGAAATCGAAAAATCCGTCAAGTGCAAGACCAGAGCAATTTTTTTAGGGTCCAGTACCATTTTCCAGCAATACATACTTAGATTGATAGATAAACTATTTATTTCACTTGAACACATGCGTAAATGTACAAAAACAAATAACAGCATTAGCTAATGTATACCGGACATTTATTCCCAATTAACTTTATCGAAATTTTCAAGACGTCTTATAAAACACGAGTCAAAATATCGATATCTTAAACAACAATGATGTAAGTTACACACTATGGAGACGTTTCATAAATTTTAGTAAACCAAAAAATAATTATAATTGATTTCGCAGGAAATTTTTATGGACCATGTAGTGTAGTCATTTAATTTCAGTAAAATCAGAGTTATTTATTATTTTTCAATTATTTCTCCGGGCATTATTCAATGTTAGCTTAAAAATCGGATTAGTTGTCACTATTAAAAAACAACCGGTCATTGGCACCACTGCGAAAAAATATGACGCGGTGCTCGGGGTGAAAAAATATGCTCGGTGCGTTGAGCAGGACAGAAAGAAGGACTACTTTTACGGTATTCTTGGTTGTGGAAACACCTCTCAACAGTACTTTGTTTTAGTATGCAGTATGCGTAGATTTCGGGTGGCGTATCAGTATTTTAACACCATGTATTAACAATTTTCTGTTTTTTTTTCCGTACTTGTTTTGTTTTGTTTATTGGGCATGTAAAACAGGTAGCAATCTTAAACATAACATAAACTCACGCCTGTATCCCAGAGGGGTAGGCAGAAATCAGGGACTGTCACTTGCTACGATCCTGACAGATTGTGGTATATTCTATTTTTAGCTAGATTTCAACACAAAGCATACATGCACATTAAAATACACAGAAAAACGAATTAAGGTAGTCCTCATTACTTAGGAGCAATGAGAGAAGCATTATATAAAACTAAAGAGAACCTTACCCCTAACTTTAAACTACAAAACAGCCTTTTAAATACTTATTATATTTTCGAACTAGAAGTTCCGTAAGCACTTCACATTATACATTATTAGCCCAATTCCCGACTCACAGACTTGAACTTACTACTTATTATATTCATAACACTATTTAGTTTTAGAGATCAATAATTGCAGACGTTTTATGTTATAAAGTCGAAGACTAAGATTGTATATATCTAGGACTTGTGCTGCAAGATCTTGTTCCCTACCACACGCTTCTAGGTCGACGTTTCGTGCACAAACTTACTTCCTGTTGATCTAAAAATTTGGCAAGAAGCAAGTACAAAAATTCGAATTACGTTAATTTGTAGTTTTTCACTTAAAATAGGCGCGTTGGTCTAGCGACACGCTTGACGGCCAAAATAGAGGTCGCGAGTTCGATTCCCACTAGAGGTTACGATACTAGATTTGTACAAATGCCCTCAATCTGGGTGTATTTCTATGTTTGTGATGTCCTTGCCCAGTTGACATAGCACAGGATCCTGGTTTGGGAGGGGCCTTATTTACGCGCATCAAATCCTGAGCGATTTCAATCGTCGAACTGTCAAATTCCATACTAATTTGACACTTAGACGATTGGAATCATGTAAGATTTCGTGCGTGTAATATAGGAACCAAACAAGGTGATTGTGTTGTGTAGAAGTAATTATTGAAAAAAAAAAATTCAAACTTGTCTTTAGCAGTCTTTTGTATACGGAGAGCGGAGTAGGCGCTCTGGTGTTGGGCATCAGTCGGAGATAAAGTCAATCAGAACACCTTGTTACTTGGACCTTAGACCTCAGTCAAGTTTCCCAAAGGGTGGGCCTTAAGATGAACATGGACAAAACGAAGGTCATATCGAACGTCCGTGTTGTGCCTACCCCAATAACATTGGGGAACTCGACTTTCGAAGTTGTAGACGAATACGTCTACTTACGACAAACAGTACAACTAGGCAGGTCCAACTTCGTGAAAGAGGTCAATCGTCGAATCGAGTTGGATTCGACGATGGATTGAATGGGCAGCATTTGGGAAACTTAGAAAAGTCTTCGTCTAATATACCTCAATCGCTCAAGACAAAATGATACAACCAGTGTGTGTCACCAGTGATGACTCATAGCACTGAAATGTGGTCTCTCACTATGAGCCTCATAAGAAAGCTCAAGGTCACGCAACGAGCTATGGGCTACGCAAAGTGCTATGCTCGGAATTTCTCTACGAGATCGAATCAGAAATTATGAGATCGGTAGACGAACGAATGTTGTCGACATAGCCCAGCGGATTAGTAGGTTGCAGTGGGCGGGGCACATAGCACGCAGAACTGGTGGCCGATGGGGCCGAAAAGTTCTCGAATGAAGACCACATATCACAAGATGGACAGATGACATCTTCCTAGTGGCAGGAAGATGCTGGATGTAATGTGCTGGATGGAAATCAATGGAGGTGGCCTATGTTCAGCAGTGGACTTCTTGTAGCTGAATGATGATGATGATGATGTTATTTGGAACATGATCGTGTATTGAATATTGTAACAAATGCTATGTTGTAACTTACAACTGAGCATATTTAAACGTGTGGCTGTTTAGGCGATGCGCATGTCGCAACGCTAGTATATACTTTTCAACTGCAAACTTATTATTATTATTGAAATACTTTATTGCACCAAGTAAATATTGTACAATAGGCGGGATTATTAGCCAACCAATGGGTGACGAGAGAAGATGGGGGTAGTGCCAAACCGAGAAATTAAGGAAATGCTATTTTAAATAATACAAGGAAAAAAATGCTATATAGAGCAGAATAGAAGCATAGCTATCATACATTAATTTGTATAATGAAATAATACGTCATCATCATCATCATCAGCCATTCGACGCCCACTGCAGGACATAGGCCTTCATCATGGTTTTTAACCATGAAGGGTTTTGCCATAATCGCCACGCTTGGCAGGCGGGTTGGCAATCGCAGTAAGCGGTTGGAATCTCAGGAAGACGCTGCTGCCCGTCTCCTGGTCATTTATTTAATTAGTCGCCCTCTACGACATCCACGGAAGGAAATGGAGTGACGCTATTCTTAATCCGGCGCCACACGGAATAATACGTAATACTTATAAATTAAACTAAACAAATAAATAAACATTCATTCATATTTATTCAGTTTGTTTTTTTTCTAACCTCCTCTCATAATAAAAATTTGGTAATTTACCCTATGCGACCGTGATTGAAGCACTTAAGACAGTTATCCCAAGAGAGTTTTGTTTTTTCATTATTTGTGAGTGGTTGACCAAAAAGGGACCTCAAGGGAAAATAATTGATTTCGAGAAAATCGCGTTTGAAGTTTCGTGTATAAACAGGTTTCGATTACAAAACCTAGTGTACGCTGTGTGTAAGGTGTATTTTTTCCAAAACTGCCTTGGCTCACAAAAAAATCATAAAAAAATAACTAAGGCACCTAAAAATATTCTGGTTAGACCAAAACAAAGCTAAAATACCTACCACAGATTAGAAAATTCATGGTCCCTTTTTGGTCATTTGTACAATTTTCTGCAAACCAAGTGTCATTGAGTACCTAGGTAAGTTAATTATAATATTGGGACACCTAAGAGGGTTCTGTTTTTTCATTGACTGGAACCTTAAAATTCCACAACAATTTTCACCAAAGAAAGTTTCATTGAGTAGGCATGCCAATTATAATAATATGCTCTGAACTGATGAAACTTTTGCGATATTTTGTAGGTGAATCCCGCTCGAAGAAGCCTAACTTTATCGGGAACGATCCGGTCAGGGGCGCTACCACGTAAGTTCTCCACTGTATGGAGTTATCCGATTTAATCTACTCCAAACTGTCAAATACATACATATTTTGACACTTCGGTATCGTCAATTAGGACTGGAGTAGCATCTTTTGTTTGAGAGAAATTCATTGCTTGAAGGAAATAAAACATCAAGCTAGAACAAGCAATAAAAAAGAGTTCATAAAGCAGACAAATAACTAAGTATCCTATCTACCAAGTATCTTAATGAAATCTTTCAAATCAACTGAAGCATCTAAATTTACCAATTTTCGAATAAACTTCAGCTAACTTAGTATTACTAAAGACTTGGGTACGGTGTTATTTTTAAAAACACTATACCCATAAAACACTCCATAAATGCAGTATAAATAGTCTGTGGTAGTCTTTCCCTCGTAATTAAAGCCTCTACCACAGGCTATTTATACGGCATTTATAGAGTGTTTTAATGTAATCTTGTTTTTATAAAAAGCGTCGTTACTTTCCTCTAAAATACTCCTCAAATGCAGTCCAAGTAGTCTGCGGTAAAGGGAAACACTTTAACTAATTAAACTAGCTTTGAGGAGTTTTCTGGAGAAATTGTGTTTTTAGTATTTTTAATGACTAGTTAGTGATGCTCACACATAGTTATATATTAAACGGGTCTAATTTAATTTCCTTAATTCCCGGCGTTTCGGCACGTTGCAGCTGCCGTGGTCACGGGTAGACTGAAGTGGCGAGTCGCGATTATTTTACCCAATAAATAATCGCGATCAGACCCGTTTAATATATAATTGTATTTTTATAAAATACACCGCTAATATAAAAGTACCCGAAACCGGCGTGCGTGCATGCAACGACTAATGAATGTTGAGGAAGCGCAAGTGATCTGTCAGGATCGTGGCAATTGGCAGTGCCTGGTATCTGCCTACCCCTCTGTGATACGTTTATGTATGTATGTATGTATGTACACCGCTAATATCTGCACAAACAATTCGCAATAAATATTTCCAATCAGACGATAAATTGGAACAATATTTCCAGTCAGACGGATAATGGCCGTTCAAAGTAGAGTCGGTGCGGTATACACTTGACAATTAAGGAGTTTTTATTAATGTGGCCCACGATGACGTGACCACCGCCGCCGCCGTTGCACGCTCGGCTCTCACCACCTAATTACTATTGCTATTGTTGCCTTATTGTTTTACTCTCAGACGTTCCTTAACGCGCTTCCATCGATCACCGCGCCTGCAACATCGACCTATTCTAAAATAAATATAAAATTTTAAAGTAGGTCTTTAAATTGTTATTGAAACTTATTATTTTCACATTTTTTTACTGTGTGATACGTGCTCTAATGCCAACAATTTTGAAAGTTTCGCGAGTGTGCTTGATAATCCACTCAAACCGCTGCGATGATTGAAAGTAAGTTTGTGTATTTATTCTTTTTTTTTTTACTTAGCCTCTGCCCACTGCTGGGCAAAGTCCTCCCCTCCTGCTTTTAATCTCTGCCTTTCCTCAGTCATTAATATTAACGTTATAAAATGGTTGTACCCACTTCGTAGGACATTTGAAACAAATGTGTATTGCCGACGGCGGCGCCGACATTGTGCTTATAACGTGATGTTCTATGGATAGAATATCGTTACCTAGCGAGCAGCATCGCCTTCTAACGTATATTTTAATCTGTTTATTTTTAGTTCATAATAAAATTCTAAATAGTTCAATTTTAAACATTTCAATAAACCTTGTCGCTTAATGCATGGCTGAATCGCACGGTCACGATCTTCAAACACTGTTGAGAGTAATGATCTGTGATATTTAAAATTATTAATGTTTTTTGTTGTTTTAGGGTTCCGTGCGTTCCAAAAAACGGAACTCTCATAGCATTCTCATTACATTATAAGGCAGTATGGACGTTGTAATAGGATCACTTTGCTTACTCCTTTTGTTTACGACTTTGATGCAAATTGATTCTTGTACAATAAAAGATTTTCAAATCAAATTACTTAAAGACAAGAGTGTTTTCCTGTGTGTGTTTGTTCGTCCATCACAGCCTATTTACTGAACTCTACTTGACAAAAAATGGAAATTATAGAGGTTAATTAAATAGATTCCGATTTTGGGAGCAAAATATGTGAATTTATACGACTGGTTCGGTATTTGTAAACAATATACATTCTGTTAACGACTTATTCCGCAAAAGACAATTAACAGTGATTCAATCACTCATGAAATTTAGTTTACGTGAAATACTAAACTTGGAAAGTACTAAACCCACATATTTTTTAAATAAATTCAGCATCATAAATTGCATGAATACCCACATTCCAATAACATGATAAGAAATATTGTCTTTAAAATGAAGCATAAAAAGGTTTTTTTAAATTAGGGCCTTTAAAATTGAGTGATTAAATCACTGTTAATTTTGTGATTTTAATGTGTAAAGATTTTTGACAATAAAAAAAACATAGGTCAAAAATGACTTATTATTTTAGCATAATATCAGCTTGAACCCTTCATTTCAGCATAATGTGGCATTTGTAGAATGTGTCAATAACAGATTATGTCGTTTCCAGAATCTGTCTTTTGCAGAATAAGTCGTTTGTTGCGTTTTCCGATTTTGTCATTTATAGAATTTGTCGTTTTCTGACTAGTGTGTCATTTCCAGAATATATCATTTATCGACCAAACCGTTTTATCTTTTCTTGTTTTATTTGGCTGTTCGCTTTCAATAAGCTTAAGTTCGTTCTTGTTTGTCAGGATCGTAGCAAGTTGCAAGCCTTGGTTTCTGCCTGTATCTCAGGGACACAGCCGTGAATCTATGTTTGTTGTGTATGTAAATTCACTGAAGAATAGTTTAAAAAAAACATACTCCCAACAATAAACCTCAGCTATGGACTTAAATAAAAACTCGTAGGTAGTTAGGTATTGCTGTACAGAAGTATGAGTACTAGCAAACACATGGTTCAACTCTTACTTTTTACCAGAAGCGAAATAGAAATCGCTTATCGAAAAAACAATGACCGACGGATTTAAAAACAGAAACACTGTACTCGCGTTTCCACTCGCACAAGATTTGATTTCAATTCAATGCAATTCAATTCAATTCAATTCAATTCAATTCAATTCAATTCAATTCAATTCAATTCAATTCAATTCAATTCAATTCAATTCAGTTCAATTCAATTCAATTCAATTCAAATATTTTTATTCATTGTAAAAACAGAATGTTTACTTAATGAACGTCAAAGTTGTTAGTTTCACAATTAATGGATAATGTGGAGAAGAAGCTAACAAAGAAACTCCACATTTATTCTTTTCAAAACACGTTTTAACTTAATTAACAGAGTTTTCAACTTAAAATATTAGTCATGAATGTGTTGAACACTAGTCACAATCGTCCTTTAAATAATATTAATCTACTGTTTAATGCCAAACATCTTTGTCTTCGAAATAATCCTTGATGTTATAGTAAGCCTTTTTGCACAGAATGTGCTTAACACATTTTTTAAATCGCGTTGGAGGTAACTCTAATATATCTTGAGGAATTTTGTTGTAGAACCTTATACAGTGCCCCATAAAGGATGTGTTAACTTTTGCAAGTCTAAATAGTGGAAATGACAATTTATGTTTGTTTCTAGTATTAACATTATGGTGGCCACCAACATTTTCGAAGTCTTTGATATTTTTTCTAACGTACATAATATTTTCATAAATGTATTGACATGCAACTGTTAAGATGTTGGTTTCTTTGAAGAAATCTCTTAGCGAATCCCTACTACCTAACTGGTAAATAAATCGGATGGCTCTCTTCTGTAAGATGAAGATCGTCTCAATGTCTGCTGCCCGACCCCACAGTAGTATGCCGTAGGACATAATACTATGGAAGTAACTAAAATAAACAAGCCTAGCAGTTGCAACGTCAGTGAGCTCTCTAATTCTTTTGACTGCATATGCTGCAGAACTACGCCTGTGTGCTAGTTTTACAATATGAGGACCCCATTGCAATTTTGAATCGACTGTGATGCCTAGAAAAACGGTATCTTCTACAAATTCTAGTTTTTCTTTTCCGAGTACAATGTTGTTTTCAACTAATCTTACGTTTGGTAAGGTAAACTTTATACATTTTGTCTTTTTGGAATTTAGAAGCAGATTGGAATTTCGATTTCTTTTAGCGTGCGTTATTAACTATTTGCCTAACAAACAAAAAAATTACATCGAAACAACTCAAACAAGTGGTAGACATATCTACAAATAAGGTAAAATTTGTGATAGTAATATATCTTTTAGATAGATTACATAAACTCACGCCTGCATACCGGAGGGGTAGGTAGAGACCAGGGTTCCATCCTTATCTATCCATTTATATCTTTTATTTTTTCTCAAAATAAATCAAGACATTAGTTTTGTACCACTTGACCATTGGAAAAAGAAAATAACACTGTAATTGTGACAGCGCCAGTTATGTTGCCAGTTCTTCATTAAGTGACTAGGCTATACTCTCTCTCTCTCTCTATGGAAGGAAAGCCGTGTCCCGCAATGGAACGTATTACCTCTAAAATGCACTATTCTTGAAACAATTCAATTAGAGTTTATCGTTCACAACATCTTTTTCTCTACGACTTTTATTTTGTTCAATCTTTTTTTAATTTTTTTTATTACTAAGACTTCACTGTCCGTCTGTCTGTCTGTCACCAGGCTGTATCTCATGAACCGTGATAGCTAGACACTTGAAATTTTTACAGATTATTTATTTCTGTTACCGCTATAACAACAAATACTAAAAACGGAATAAAATAAATATTTAAGGGGGGGGGGGTTCCCATGCAACAAACGTTGTCTAACGTTGACAGCGCTTGCCATCTAGCGGCAATCTATGTAACCTTCACAGCGCCGATGTCATGTCGTTAAATGTCAATGTTAAAATTGCTTCTTGTTGGTTTCTATAGATGGCGCTGTTCTCAAAACTCATGTTGTAAAGATAATGGTACGGAACCTTCCGTGCGTGAGTCCGACTCGCACTTGGCCGGTTTTTTTTAGTTTGTATGGTAAATGTGCTTTTACGGGTTTTCTGCCTTGTGGTACAGATGTCTAATTAGCTATGTCTGATTAGCGATGTCTTTGTTAATTACAATGTACTAATGTACTAATTATTCTTTGTAGAATATTGATTTATCGGTAGAGCGCACAAAGCAAAAGTTTTATAAAATTGCTCAATTCGGTTATCCAAAAAATATCGGATGTCTCTAATTCAAAAACCATTTCGAGGAATAAGGTTTGTTAGCAGATTAAAAAAATTAATGTATTTTTAAGAGTCGTATTTTGTTACATATACGAAAAAAACCCTATAACCTTGTTTGATCTTTATGACGTCACAGAAATCGACAGTTCCATGCTAAAACCATGTATAGTAAAATTTATTATCATGAAATTAACGCAATAAAATGCGCGAAATAAAATTTATTTATCAAGCCAATAATCTACTATAACTTTAGAGTGTGCTTTGGTAAAGTTACGTATTATAGTTATTTTATAACTTGACCTTAAAGTAGCTTAATCGTATTTTTGCACTTCTGTCTTTTGAATATGTCAAAATGCCGAACTTGTGTTGCCAGATTTGTTAAAAATCCTATATTATTTCGTAGAAATGCAATTATCACTTATAAATCATTAGTACAATCTAGGTATTAAAACAAGAATAACCGAGAAAAAGAAACTTATACAAAATATAAAAAAATTGCGGCAAGATCATCGGTGCCCCTGAGGTAAGTTCTAATGAAGAATCATGACAAACAAAAATTATATTACTAATTAAAAAAATTGTGATGGCCACACCACACCGATGCATCTGTCTGTCATAGATTGTCACACTTGTTTCGTTGAACTATGAAGACTTTTTTTTTTATTTGGACTTTGCCCCGTGCTTGTAGGGTGCACAGGGATTTTGCCAGTGTCTCGTTGTTGTAGCGTGTATCTTTCATAACTATGAAGACTATGGAGTTGACAGATTTGACAATTACAAAACTGCCAGCTTTTTTTTTATTCTGGTGGGTATGGATTTGCTACTATTCAACCTGGGATGGTGACGTCACTTCCGGTAAATACTAAAATATTAATATAATATTAACAAAAGCAAGGAAAAATATGTTACTGAAATAGTATTTCTGAAATGGCCTATATTTTCTAAATAATATATAAAAACAAACACTTTTTTATTTTTACCTACCCCATTACCCTGATATGTCGGAAAAACAAATTTACTCTCATAAGCCGTAGAGAATAAACGCTGTTGTAAAACACAAACCGTAATTGACGTGTTGCAAGAATCATTTACACCAACCTGTGTAGACTGCTTAAACGACATAAATGTTAGAATTAACAATGTCTTGTCAAACTTCGAAGAATTTCTGATCGTTTCATACAATCATGCAGTGTTTAAAATTGTGCTGAACACTTTCTTTTACTAAGCAAATGGTAGTTTATTCTGAAGGGGAAATACACACTTCAGAAGCTTCTTCAACGGTAGGCTGTGAGTAAAATGGTTTTTTTTGTTATTATGACCACGGAACCCTAAAACTATTATAATCTTTAAATTTTACATGTAAATTACGTTGTAAAAATAAATTTCTAATTTTTATTTTTGAATTTGCAGCAAAAGATACGTCATCTACGCACGAACATAACTCATTATGTCTCATCATATCTCAATATAGCCTATAATTACTGTTGTTTTTGTAATTATTGTTCTCGGGTGAACAATAAAGAATATTCTTGTCTTCTAATGCTTATTTTATGAGTAATATTTTATTTTTCTAAATATCCGAAAGAAAATTTAACAATTTTTCAAACACGTTTTCTCAAAAAACTAGCTGTGGTACCTTCAGCTTTTTCTTTTAAAATCTGATGTCGAAAAATGGGGTTCATACAACACCGTGCAATGTTTGTCAACGAAGACGTTGTCTTCCCTTGGATTTGGCTGCTGATTCTGAAACTGGTTGTGAAGGTTGTAGGTGCCCAACAGGAGGTTTGCACTATCTACGATCCCTCTGCGTAGGTGGAGACTAAAATACATCCACTGCCGGCGAACCTTTAGTGACGAGGGCTCAATATTCTTTTCTTTTGGCATCGCCTGGTACCATAAATCTTATTTAATTGGACCAAGGTCGCATTGAGATCTTTCTTGCCTGTGTAAACCTTCGTGGCTAATATTACTTTATAATTATCATTTACGGATCGTAAAAAAAACATTTAATGATATTTCATCCATTACAATCGGGATAAAAAGCGTGACAACCCCAGGAAAATCTATTAACTTGGAATAACTTCTAGATTCCATGGAATTGGGAATGGAATTCACTTATATGGTGTATAGTAAACATTTAGAGCATAATTTACGTATAAATAACTTTTCCCAATACGGCGGAATCTTTCAAAAAAAAACTAGTAGCAGAAAAACTCGTTTAAATCTGAATCTTCCAAAGAGATGAGGTTTATTTTTATTTTTGAATTTGCAGCTAAAGATACGTCATCTACGCACGAACATCATGATATATTGCATATAATTACTGTTGTTTTTGTAATTATTGTTCTCGGGTGTACAATAAAGAACATTCTTGTCTTCTAATGCTTATTTTATGAGTAATATTTTATTTTTCTAAATATCCGGACGGAAATTGAACAATTTTTCAAACACTTTTTCTCAAAAAGCTAGACGTGCTACCTTAAACTTTGTTTTTTTTTTTAAATCTGATGTCGGAAATATGGGGTTCATACAACACCGTGCAATGTTTGTCAACGAAGACGTTGTCTTCCCTTGGATTTGGCTGCTGATTCTGAAACTGGTTGCGAAGGTCGTAGGTGCCCAACAGGAGGTTTGCACTAACTACGATCCCTCTGCGTAGGTAGAGACTAAAATACATCCACTGCCAGCGAACCCTTAGTGACGATGGCGATCCAATCTTCAAGGGCTCTATATTCTTTTCTTTTGGCATCGCCTGGTACCATAAATCTTATTTAATTGGACCAAGGTCGCATTGAAATCTTTCTTGCTTGTGTAAACCTTCGTGGCTAATATCACTTTATAATTATCATTTACGGATCGTAAAAAAAAAATCATTGAATGATGTATCATCCATTTTGGCCTTCCTGCCTATATAGCTGTGATGATAAAAACAACTAAACAGCTCCTCGTTTTCTTGTTTTGTGGCAAAGAACAACGACAGATATTTCGTGGCGGACGGGAATCCCGCTTTTAGTCTGTCCCAATAGATATGCGGCAACCACTATCTGTTTCTCCTCATTCGTCCACATCACTTGTTAAACCATCGAACGCAGTGGCCTTCATTTCAAAGAATCAAATAAACAACTAACTGTTTAGTTTTTTTCCGGATGATTAGGTAACCTATAAAATTTATAAGTTTTTTTAATTTATAAATTCTAGTCTAACGAAGACTTTGTACATTTATAATAGATATAATATACATCAGAACCTTAATCATTGTGCTATCATACCTGCCATGTAACATTAATGTATATTTTGCAAAGGAGAATGATCAAAAACAGTCTATGTTGCGCTTTAAGCATTTATACAACCTCAAAATGTTTCTTTTGAAAAATGATTTTATAGTTCTATTTGATAAATTAAAATAATCAGGGGTTTAAAAGTAATAATTAAAAAATATCTTTATCGATTGTATAACTAAAAAACTTCAGTCAGTCAATACAGATTACAAACACAGATTAGATTACATTATTGCAAAAATCGCAAATCGTGTACATACATCAAATGCGAAAGTGCAAACTGCAAACGGGGAGTTTTTGACGGGAATTCAAACGAGCGGTTTTATTACCTTTTATCTTGCCTGCTTTTATTTTTGCAAATTGATTCCGGTGGATTTTATACTTTTTAATTTGTGTAGTTTATTGTTAAAATGACCATGTGTATAAACAATCCAACCAGCCCTTCTGGAAATCGTTCGGGGAGGCTTTTGTTCAGCAGTGGACGTCCAATGGCTGAAATGATGATGATGATGATGATGATGATGTATGAACAATATGTGGAATAAATAACTAAAATAAACCGCATTTGTGGGCTTAGGATAGTCTTGTCTCATGGGCTCAAAATTAAGATTTCTCGAAACTCTCATCTAATATTTTCATAATATTTTTCCTGCATAATCCAGAGCTAATTTCTTATAGTTTACCGTTGGTTTCGTCAATGCGCAAGAAGACGCGAAAATAGACTAACTCCTATAGTAAATTGATCATTCTCTTTTACCTAAATTTTCAGAGTATGCGAATAGGGAGTCCTCTTCCAAATAGGACTTTTTTTAGTCACAAGCGTAAAAAACGCTTTATAAATCATTTGCAATAGATGTAAAGACCATTGAAGTAAATAAAAAAGTGTCTCTATTGGCATTGTAAGTATCAAGATTCTATTACTAACGGCAGCTGTTGATCCGTAAAATCTTAGAAAAGTTTGCCGATAGACATATGAAACATACAAATATTGACTCACAAACATAATAAATCTGGGAGATAAGTTCTCGGCGAGACAAGTAATCGCATCGTTAAATACTGATATGACATGAATACACAGCATTGTGATGCTGCTTAATATTCAACCCCGTACTCTGAGACGCTCGATAAGTACGCTACTCGTATAACTCAAACAAGAGAGGTACAGATTTCATTATAAAGTCCTATTTGATACAGATACGGTGCTGGCCCGCAACGTCATCGACAATGCTGTATACACAGTGTCCAGGGACGTGGAAGTAAAAACGTGAGTAAGTTATTTATTGTGTTCAGTAAATTGCCGCACCGCACACGCAAATGTCTGAGCGCGACAGTTTTATAATGACTCGTGTATCTGAACAAGAAACGCGAGCCCCACTGTAAGGTTTCAGGAATTAAGATCGGTCGAAAATTTTCAAGAATCATTAGGTTTAGGGTTTCCCTTCAGCAATTGAGCAATAAAGCCGCCAATTGAGGTTTTATCTTTGTGACTCTCTTTTATATGAATTGATTATTCATACAACAGATAAAGATGTAAAAGCTTTTTTTATCTTTTTTTTAAAATTTTTTATTCAAGAAATTTCACAAGGCACGTATTGCGTACAAAAAACCCTCACTCAAACCTGTATAGATTTATCTGTGAGGTGAGTTACCCTTTGCTTAAAATTAGCTTAAGAAATATTGTTTTAAGACATGTCAGCACTTATGTGGTTCACGCAAGATTTTTAAGTGCTTATGTAATTCCTGGCGTATAATAAAGAATTCTCTAATCTAATCAACTAACAAAAACTATGTTATTCGTCCTTGCTACCACATAATATCAGCTGGCTGCTTTCGACTCTGTTCTATTGTAGAAGCACAGTTAAATTAAAAGTGTTAATAATTAGAAATCACCACAATTGATAAATATTTTGGTTAATTTCAGAGCCCTTAACTACGCCAAACGCCTCACCGCACAAAAAATCGTTGAAGACGATGAAACTAAGAAGAAGACGCCGTGTTTACAAGCGACACCAGTTGCTCATTATTTTACTTTAGTTTTATTAGGTAAGTAGTAATATCACATTCTATCCATTATCCAGACTTCTTGAGTGGGGTAACTTCTACCAAGCCTTTCGATCTAATCGGATAAGTTGAAAAAAAAAACTGACATAACGCAATGTAGCTTTTTGGAATATTGAAATGATTTTTTCAGCAGGAACTTTTCACAAGGAACTTATTAATTTTTAACTCATTTACTCGCAATTCTAAATATATTAGGTAAGGGTTATTGCAAACCGGCTGTTTGTAATGTGGTTTGTTAATTTTAAACAGAACTACGTATGTATGGAATTGCCTTCTAATAAATCCTCTTAAGCATTGTGCATTGTGGCGTTCCTGTAACATATTCCAAAAAGCTACACTGTGTTAGGTACGTCACGTTTTTTTTACTAATCAAACGATCCGCAAAATTAATATTCGATCAGCAAATAAATAATCAGATCGGAAAATAACTATTTGGTTAGAAGAATACATAAATGAGCAGCTACGGTAGCTAAGTAATCAGGAATTAAACCAAATATGATCAGCAAATAAACTAATTCGTCGAAATAATTATTTGGTTAGCAAAATTAATAATCGGGCTTCAAAACGATTACTTGACCGCATTAGTGAGTCATCATTTACTTGACAATTATTATTACTTCACCTGTTGTTTACAGACTTTTAATATTAAAATAGGATTCACAAGGTAACTATCCCAATAGCTGAAAAACCCCGGTTTCTCATACGTTAGCAAGTGGTTATCAACAGTCAATTGTTTTTAGAGTTTCGAACCTCAAAAGGAAAAAAAGGGAACACTTACACTTACTTTATTGTCCGTCCGTCCTTCTGTCTGTCAAGACCACTGTTGCCAATTCTACGTCTTTTTACGTAGATCTACGTACTTTAGGCCTTTCCTGCAAACCTACAAACTTCAGTCCCAGAATCTACGTATTTTCTATCGAATTATACAAATTTTCAAAATAATATGACTCATTAGGCTGAATAGGAATAATTTCCTTTTCATTCGCGAAAAAAAGTTAATAAACGTTCCGTTTCATACTAGCGCACAGTTGCCTCGCCATACAACACTCGCGTCAAGTCGCGTCATTCATTTTTATAAACAAAGTTACCATTACATAGAGCTATGTATATGTAAAACGAAACGTCTCGCCGTGAAGAGGGAAACGTAACTTAAAAACATTTCAAAGGAGTTGGTTTCCATCAAATTTCGATATTTTTCAGATTTCTGCTTATTATTCTTAGGGTTTTACCTACCCTACCCTCTTCATTTCACTCAGAAAAAAGTACGTAGATCTACGAACTTTTCATACGCGAGTTTTACTAACTCTACTTAATTTTCTAATGTAACCTACGCCTTTTTCAAAATTATAGTTGGCAACACTGGTCAAGACCCTTTATCTCGGGAACGCGTAGAGGTATCGAGTTAAAATTAAAACCATATACTTACGAGGGGCGTTCAAAGTATTCTCGGTATAGATATGAAAGACAAGATACAAAAGCCTGAAATAATTTTATTTTTCTATGTAGTCCCCTGCAATTTTAATACACTTACTAGATCGCGAAATCATCTTTATATTTAAAATAATTTTCATCCTTCTGTGAAAAATGATCATTTATGGCCGCTTTGAGCTCTTCATCGTCCGAAAATCGCTTTCCACGAAACTCTTTTTTTCAGGTTAGGGAACAAAAAATAGTCGCTAGGTGCCAGGTCTAGGCTGTACGGAGGATGATTAATTTCTTGGAAACCACACTCCTGAATAGCAGCCTTGACAACGCGCTGAATGAACGGCGCGTTGTCGTGGAGCAGTAAGGTCAACATTTTCGCGTTCGCCATTTTGTTGCACTCGAAGCAAGATTGTGAAAAAACGTATTATGATAAACAGCCGAAAATTTTAAGTTGTCACCTTGGATAATGTCATAAGAGAACCATAGACAAAAACTACCCTCATTACTAACTAAATTGAGGGATCACTTCCTCAGCACAACGCTGAGTCAGCTGCCTTTTGTGGCAATGTAGATACACCACAGGCTACATCTATGGTCCTGTTTTATTTATTCATTTTGTCTGTTGTGTATTAAGTTTTCTTTCTGTTGTTGTGCATATTATGTTGCTTGTGTGCTTGTTTTGTTTCTGTGATGTATCTTGTTGGTATAATAAATGTCTTTCTTCTTCTTCTTCTAACAAAAAAGTTCAGATACCGAGAATACTTTGAACGCCCTACATAGGTCTACAGTCCCTTGAAACTGTAATCCTTAAGCTGTTCTTAGTAAACATAAAAAAAGATACGGCCGTTTATGCTGAGAAAAATGTATAATTCGACACTCAAGGGAATCAAGATTTATAGGGTACTTTCCGTTGACCTAGAACTATGAAATTTGGCAAGTAATATCGTCTTATATTACAAGTACAGAGAAAATTCTGAAACTATACATTTGTAATCTAATATATAAAAATCTCGTGTCAGATTTTTTAGGAATTTTTTTGTGTATATTTGGTAGGTTTGTAGATTTATAAGCTAATTATTATAGCAAAACAACGATTGCCGGGTCAGCTAGTTAAATTATAAAAATAATAGTCTTCGAAGTTTGGGAAAAGCTCGGAAAAAACTGCGAGACTCAACTCCTGAACTATTTACAACATGTTTCTACAGCTACAAATTTGTACCGAACCCTCGGTAGGCGAGTCCGACTCGCACTTGTCGGGTTTTTTTCTTTTGTATGCACTTTGGCCAGCTGTTAATAGGAGATCAACAGATTGTAAGTGTATGAGAAACAGGGGATGAAATAAATTTTATACCTGATTAAAATTTTTCTAAATACAACTCATGACTAGTCAATGTAAGATCTGACTGAATTTTGCATTTTCTGTTAAGTACTCAATTTAGTACTTTCTGCCAACCATAAATTCAATACAATTTTATTGATAACCGAACATATGTTATCGTTGATCAAAACTGAAATACCATTGTTTTATTTCCTAGGAATACACTCAAAAAAGTCTATATAGAGTCATACCACATACTCGTAGTTGACTCTTAGGACGTCTATTTTGATGAACACAAACCTAGAGATAGTTTGCAAATCTCGACAAAGGCCTTCTTATTGTGAACTCAGTGTACAAACTGATGCACAAAATAATTTTTACGTTTTACATACACGCTGAAATCTGGGTTGTTTGAAGGCCGCGTTTATGTAATTAGTAATTAAAAATGCTATCTATTTAGACTAATATTTTTTAAACATAAAGATAAAACATTTTATTTGCTAAAGCATGGTAAATACATTAAAGTAGCTGGTAAAGTAAATGAAAATAACATGCATGCATTACCAGTTAAGGTGTGCAAATATTAGACTGAGAATGACGTAAATACCAAATTGAGAATCTTAGAATGAATATTAAACACAAACTATCTGTACCTATATATATATAGCTACAATCCGGTATACTCACTGACTGACTGACTGACTGACTGACAGATCATCTATAGGTTTCCTCGGAAACGGTAAGAGTTACGTGAAAATGTTGTATGAGAAAGTTGTAGGAAATGTGTGATATACAGCCATCCTATGAAGCCGATTTTTGAATTTCGAACGCCTTCTCCTATACAAATCGGCTAACTTTTTTGTTTACCGGCCGATTTGGATGAAATTTGGAACGGGTGTTTGTTTCGTAATCTTATTTTGAAAAAAAATTTTGAACGTTCGAAATTCAAAATAGGGGCGAGAATATGGCCGCCCAAAAAATCGACCTTTGCGCAAAAAAGTCCGCAGCCAACTGGGCACATGCTGGAGACGTGCCCTAAACGGCATCGGGTTGTCAAAGGACCCAGGTACATGAGAAAAATCGGATATTTTGGATTTTCAAGATGGCGGCTGAGATATCGACAATTGAAAATGAGAAAATTTTGTATGGAGAATTTGTACTGAAAATCGACTTTTAGTATAAAATTTAAAACAAAACTGAGGGGAGATAATTTTGCGGCGCCGAAACGGGCCCGAGGGACCCCGCCGCGGCGAGGCCGAAGGCCGAGCTCCGTTCAGGCCGAGGCCGAAGGCCGAGACTATACATGTTCCGGCGAACACGGAACAACAAAAAAGCCAGATGGGACAAACTTGCGAGGCCGAAGGCCGAGCTCCGCGAAGCGGGCCCGAGGAACATCGCCGCGGCGAGGCCAAAGGCCGAGCTCCGTCCAGGCCGAGGCCGAAGGCCGAGACCACGCAGGTTCCGGCGTACAATCGGCAACGCAAAAGCCAAATGGGAGAAACTTGCGAGGCTGAAGGCCGAGCTCCGCGAAGCGGGCCCCACGAACACTGCTGCGGCGAGGCCGAAGGCCGAGCTCCGTTCAGGCCGAGGCCGAAGGCCGAGACCATACATGTTCCCACTTATCAAATCCCTACCCCAAGTGTCTAGCGAGGCCCTAGGCCGAGCGCCGCGGAGAGCGAAGCTCGGAGCGGCTGGGGGTTGGCGCGCGTAAGCGCGCAGGGGGTTCACCCCCTAGTCTGTACCTATATAACTGAATGTTAGCATATTAATTAGTTGTATCCCAGAGGGAAAATATGAAGTTGTATTAATCTATTAAGAACATAGTTTTTTTTTATTTTAATCTGTTATAAAGGTACCCAAGTTACTAATAAATGAACATATTATCTAATAGGAATTTATATAACTGTGTTTTAAATTTAGTAAGAGGCAGGATCGAGATGTTTTGGGGCAAGTGATTATAAATCTTAATAGCCATACAGTAAGAGTTGCGAGAGTTTAAAGCTAGTGTTTGGGATGGTACATGTAATTTATCTCCATTTCTGCCTCTTGCGTTGTATATTTCGTGGTTCTTTTTAAAGATATGCGGATATTTTTTCACAAAAATACATATTTCATGAATGTACAGACATGGAACTGGTAGTATATTTAGAGTTTTGAAGAAGGGCTTACAACTATCAAGACAACCCGCCCCTGTAAGTGCCCTGATACATTTTTTCTGTGCTTCGAAAGCTCTTTCAATCTCAACAGATTTGCCCCATATGATAATACAGTATCGGACAACCGATGCCACATAGCCATTTAAGGCTGCTTCTTTAGTAGCTATCTTAGAAATACGTTTTAGGACGTACACAAACCTATCTAGTTTTAAGCAGACCCTGTTGATATGTGGTCTCCAGTTACAGTATTTGTCTATCTCTAAGCCCAGGAATAATGTAGTATTGACTTCTTCTATTCTGTTATTATTATGTTCTATATCTAGTTTTACTGTTGATGAGTGTTTGAAATCTTATTAGTTTTGTTTTATTTATATTTATGTTTTACTTAAAATTTAGTTGAGAAATCTTGTTTAAAAAAATGCGCGTAGAATTAGTACTCTGCTATCAGAACAATGACCCGCGGACCCGCACGCACCGCTCTCTAGCTTTGGAGATTCGAATTTGTTCAGGATATTTTCAGAAAGTGATTTAAAAAAACAAACTAGTGTATGCGATAGCCATTGTTTAGCCACGTTTAATTAGCTATAGTTTTCAAACCACCCAAAATTCATAGTGTATATAGGCTGCATTATGTACATAATCTAAAATGTTCTGGATTTCAGGTGTACTGACATGGGGTTTGCTGTGGAGCACGTGCGGTGATGGCTGGCGGTGGGACGGACCGTGGTTCAGGATCGCGGCCGTCGCCATCATCGCTTGGGCGTCAGGCCTGGCGCTCCACAGCCTCACCACACTCCCGCCCCTCCTAGCCGCTTTGCTAGTAGGCATTCTGGCACGAAATCTAGACCTCCTGAGCATGCGCGATTACACAGATTTAGATTCGTTGCTGAGGTAAGTGTATGCTAAATTGTTCATTGCTATGCGAGTAAGCGAGAATCGGGAGGTAAATAGAAGAAGATAGAGTAGAGGACGCTTTACTGTGCTTACACAAAAAAGTTCAAAACAAACAGTACATTCGGTGATTTTATCACTAAGAGCGATCCGTTTCGGACAAGACCTGTGTAAGGTTTTTTTATGTAGCCTATATTACGTCCTACTGCAGGGCACAGGCATTGCCTCAGAGGGAGATTATGGGCTTACTTACCACGCGTGCCCACCGCGGATTGGCAATTTCAAGCGCTGAGGTATGTGAACACCTCATACACCGGTTTCCTCACAATGTTTTCCTTCACAGTTAGCGAGTGGTATTGATATTATACTTTATTGCACACAAGACATTTAACATGTAAAAGCTTATCTCTGTAAAAGATTTCTTCCAGCAAACCTTATTGCTTCTACAACTTTACAAATGTTCCAAGCTTATCGTCAAAAAATAAGGCTAAGTTGATTTGCGCTTACATTGTGCCTGTTCAAACCAGATCATATAAAAAAACCGGTCTCCATCTTCAAAATTATCATCGAAATTAAATTTAGTTTTTATTAAAATTCGTCGTCTCGTCTTTTATTGATATTAACAAAATCACAAGCAACAGCGAAATAACGACGTACCTAACAATGTTTTGAATCCGCTTTCATTTTTTTCATTGCTATTTGATCCTACGTTCATCTTGACCGTTTATTTTTTCAGGAAAATATATCCAGTGGTTATATTAGGGAAAGCGAGCCTCGGCTGGGACATTGGATTTATGAGAGCCGAATGGAAGCGGATTGTGAGCCTGGGCGTCCTGCCATGGACCACCGAAGTAGCCGTACTGGCTGTTTGCACACGGACATTTCTTGGATTCCCTTGGCTTTGGGGTTGGTATACTATAAATTATTAGACTGCCTAGTTAGTCGAGGATACTGAAAATAAAATAACATATATACCTGAATATTTAGTGAAATAAATACGTATATACAACATACATACCAAGACCTATATATTTATATTTATCTATATACCAATATATATATAATATAATATGTGGCAAGCAACATGTGGTTGCTTATTTATTTCTTTTGATGGCCACAATAATTGTTGGCTAATCAAATTGGTTTCGGGTGATTTTGTGACGATCAAATATTTACACATACATACATACATAAACTCACGCCTATATCCCAGGGGTAGGCAGAGACCAGGGATTACCACTTGCCACGATCCTGACAGATCACTGTCGGTTCATCAACATTCATTAGTCGTTGCATGCACGCACGCCGGTTTCGGGTATTTTTATTTCAATATTTAATTTCTTGATAATTTAATAAATACCATTTTACAGATCAGCTATTTGCAGCTATCTACTATATCTACAAATAGGGATTGGTTAAGGATGTTAAAGAAACAGATTAAATTTATTTACAATCAGATGGCGTGAGCCGCGTGTGTGACATTTATCGTCGGCGCTGTAATCACTTTAGTTCGTTTGAGTTCGAACTCTGTTTGCTTCTGCGGTTACAAGTTACGCCTCGTGTCATCATACGTCACTGTCAGCCAACTGATCGAAGATTAACTATACAGCAGTAGTAGAGCTCCTGTACTCTCGTACAGTAGTTACTTTATTGTGAAACTTTATAGCCTGCCGATTTACTATAACATTAAATTTGTATTTGTATGTACTAAACTGTGTTTAGTTAACTTACATTTGTGATGTTTATGATAAATTTTATAAAGACTCTGTCGTGTGTCTGGCCGCAGCATTAATGTTTTTCCTACTTTTGTAAGAAGTGTTATTTTGGCTTTTAAAGTTATTTATGGCTATCACGGAATCATAACAAATAGGCTTTGATGTATAAGTTTAAGATGATTTGAGAAAAGATGATCAGAGTGGAGTTTTTTTTCCCGCTGCCTTTTTCTCCACTACAAATACGGCCCGACGGCAGGCATAGTACATTGACATTTAGCAAACAGAATATAATTCTTTACGTTCAAATAAATTATTGATTTCTGATTTCTAAACAAACAATTGGCTGACAGTGACGACCTAGACGTATTCAACTAAACACTGTTTAGTACCATTGTAAGGTAGGTAGGTAATGTGTACATCTTTACTAAATTAAAACGTGTTACTAAATCTAATAACTACCTGTGTAGTACAGTATTTTCTAAGGTTAACACGAGCACTAGACATAATAAAAACTACCTAGTGGTTTGGCATAATTCTTTACATATGTTTAAGCTAATGGTCTTAATAATCATTTTATATAGATAGATAGAGATCACTTTATTGCATAAACAGCAATAAAGAATAAGAAAATATGATTGCTACAATCAATTCTAATGATTGTAATTTACTTACTTTGGTCTTTTGCATCCACGTAAAGAGATGATTTATACAGCGTCCAGTGGCACCTTCACTCGCACTAGATGGGTGAAGAGACCAGTCGGACGCTGCAGTGCCTAGTTTTAGATGGAGTAGGCATCCTGACAGCTTAGTCGGCCTAGCCCACTGGAAAGACGTAATCTAGTAGGTAGAACAATGGACTCGGAAGCGGGAGACTCAGTTTCGATTCCCAGTGTTAGCCTACGACTTTATTTATTTTGAAAGTTACGTACTATGCGATTTTTAATAGCAAAACCACACGCTAACGGTGAAAGAAAACATCGCAATTTACTTAATTACTCAGTAAAACGTTTTTCTGCTTTAATTTACATACTCTTCAAAATAACTAAATGTAATAAAGAAATAAAATGCAAAATTGTAATAAGTAGTTAGAAATAAAGATACAATAATAGCAGGTCCAGGGGTACCAAGATTATACCACTTAATGTGACAATAAATAGAATTTGTTAGAGCGTCGGGCATAATAGACTGCAATGTGTGTGCGATACAATGGAAATTCAATAAAATCTGTTGGGGAACTCGTATTGCAACGGGACTGAATGCATTTTCACCGCCTGAAGTGCTCCATTGGAGGTGATCGGCATTCATCCCGACGCCTGTATAGTGCCGACTGCCGACACACGGCTGGTCGCTAGCGAGTCGATAATTTCCGTTGTTATTCACATAATTAACCACGATCTGGCAAACCCAGCGCTGACTGCTCGCAGCGGCTGGATGAGGTTGACCCAGGATAGAAAGAAGTGGCCTAGGAGGAAGCCTACGCCCAAAAGTGGCCTCTATTTCCACTAGTTCATTTAATATAGTTCAGTGACAGAGTGACAGAAATATTCTTACTAGTTCAGTTCAGAAAAATATTCTCACTAGTTCAGTTGGCTGAGAATTTCACAAAGCTGTTTGGAACTATTACAACAAGATCCTGACCGGTTTTTAGATCGATTTCCAACTATGAGTGAAACATGGCTTTACCATTATGACCCTGAAACAAAAAAACAATGTGACAAACGAAGTGACCAACCTCTAAGAAATTCAAGGCCGTTCCATCCGCCGGCAAGATCATGGGTTCTCTTTTTTGGGACAGCCAAGGGGTGGTGATGATTGAATACCTCAGTCATGGAGCCACTATTACGGGGAATATGTACGCAGAACAAATCAAAAAGTTGCATGACGAAATAAGCGAAAAACGGCGTGGCAAACTCGCTAAAGTTTGCTTTGTTTCATCAAGAGAACTCCCCAGCGCACAAGTCCAAAGTTGCGATGGCTGGCATGAATGATACTGGCTTCGAATTCGTAGAACATATGTATGTGCCTGTATGTAAATGTTTATGTTTATGTTTATGTTTATATTCTCCAGCCTTTGCTCCTAGTGACTTTTATCTATTGCCGAGACTGAAAGAATATCTAAGAGGCCAGAAATTCGAAGATGATGACGCAGTGATCGCCGCAGTGCAAAGTTTTTTAAAATCAAGATAAATATTTTTTTAAGAAAGGAATTTTAGGTTTAAAAAAAAGATATGCTAAGTGTATACAACTTAAAGGTGACTATGTTGAAAAATAAAATAACATTTGATAAACGTGAATTGTATCTTATTCATTCTCGCTACTTATTGAACCGGGGGGTATGTAATGAACGAGTATAATAAATACACTTCACTTATATCTTAGCCTGTTATCCTGGCCACTTAAAATCAAATTGGTGTAAAACAATTGAATGATACTCGTATGTCAATGTCAATATTGTTGTCTGCTATCTAGTGTGTTGGGGATGTAAAATAATATAATTTTAAAATTATGAATAACTGTGACTTCAATATAATTAAAAGAGGCCGGAGCCGGGTTCTTGTTTGTAAAGGATTTAAGTATTATCGAGTGTGTGTGTGCATGGCCGCCAACATTTGTACCCATTATGATCAGATTTTTAAGTCCCAAATTTTCATCCTGTCCGTTACTCTTTGGCAACACGCTTCACTTATTAAATTTATACAATAAATATTTTTAGAGCAATGAGTACTTCAAATTACACATCCGTACAAATAAATAAAAATTAGGTACTGCGAAATGTCCGTATTTTTATTTTCTAGTGATTATTTTCGTACATTTATCAAAATTATACTCATTCTGTTACAATCATTAAAAAATATGGAATGTAGAGGCAATAACTCCGTCATAGATAGATAGAATATTGTTTATTTTATTTTTCGTTGCGAACGAAATTCGTTTTATAAATAAATCAATAAATTAACAAAAAAACGTCAATATTTCCTGCATTTTAACAGATATTCTAAATCCAAGCAACCAAAGATCATAAAAATCTGTCCAGCAGTTCTTGAGTTATAAATTGGGTGTAACTAACCCGACTTTGTTTTATTTACACAGAATTATATTCCCTATACTGAATCGCTCGTAGCCCCGGCTGCCTGAGTGATCTTAAACGATCACGAAGGTTAAGCAACACAGGGCGCGTTCAGTGCATGGATGGGTCGCCGTCTATGCCTAACGCTAGTGGCATTTTTCCGAGCGGTTCCGTGCTTCGCAAGGCACGTTAAGCTGTTGGTGCCGGCTGCCGTCGATAGATGGCAGTCGTTAAGCCAAGTCAGAGGCCTTAGGGCGGCTTGACAACTTCTGACAGTAGACGAGCCACTAGTCTACAAGCCTCCACCAATCCGGACTTGGCCCCCGTGGTGGAGTATGGCCTATACCTTCCTCAGGGAAGAGACCCGTGCCCCTCGGTGGGGACATAATGGGTTGATGATGATATTCCCTATTCCTCAACATTCTCAATTTGATATATGAGCTTAAGAGCGCCTCATTGGGATTTAAGTGTGTTTTTGGCAATAAATTTAGGTCACTTTCACTTTAATTTGTGCAGGGATACTCCTCGGCTCAGTCTACGCGTCAGTGTCGTGCGCTGTGGTGATGCCGTCTGTGGTGAAGCACCAACAAGCAACAGTGCGCTTTCGCAACTGGCCCCAGATCGTATGCACTGCTGGCGGCATCGACACCATGCTTAGCGTTGGCGTTTACGGCTTAGTCCTTAGTTTCATGTTCTCTGAGACTGATGATACATATAAATATGTTAGGGTAGGTAATGCAATGATCACTATTTCATTTATGCGAATAAACTGTGAATGTATTTACGTGACACCCATTGCGTTCCTACAGGTGGTTCTCACGCTCTTCGTTGGAGTTGCCTTGGGTGCCACTTGGGGAACCTTGGCAAAGTTTGCGCCAAGCTGCGACGACTTATATGCTACTGAACTCAGAGTCCTGTTTGTGCTCGTTGGTGGCCTCTTTAGCAACTTCGTTACAATGCAGTTTGGCTGGGGTGGTACCGGTTAGTATCACATTTGTTTACTCTGCAGTTCACTTTTTGTTGAAATGTTATCGATTTACAAGGTGGTTCCATACCTTAAAAGCAAAAAACGGAACTCTTGTAGGATCACTTTGTTGTCCGTCCGTCCGTCCGTCCGTCCATCCGACACTCAAGGAAATCAAAATTTATAGGGTACTTTCTGTTGACCTAGAACTATAAAATTTTGGGAAGTAATATCGTCTTATACTACAAGTACAGGGAAAAATCTGAAAACTGTACGTTTGTAACTAAGTCAGGAAAAAATTGTCTTTGAAGTACCTACCTATCAGGAAAAGCTCGGAAAGAACTACGAGACTCGCTTCCTGAACTATTTATAATATGTACCTACAAGCCACAAATTTCTACGAAACACTCGGTGGGCGAGTCCGACTCGCGTTTGTCTGGGTTTTTTTTAATAACCAATGTTTGTGAGATAACTAACAATATCAATAAACGTCATCAGAACGAGAATCTCGTTATTTTAAAACCAAATAAATTTGTGTTTATAAAAACGCATTTTAGCTCATCCTCCGAAAATTACGAAACAGGTACATTAGTAGTGAAAGAAAGTCTACTTTCTTTTTAGTGCACTAGGTACCAACATAAGCGGTGTTTTTCATTTTTTAACTACCATAAATTTTTAACTAAAACCTTAATAATTAATTTAAATAAAAAAGGACAAATAATTTTAATAACACTATTAACCACGAGATACTTATCGTCGTACAGATTGTTTCACAATTGGAAACTGACATCTGCATTGGTCTATGAAGCGTATTGCAGAGACTGATCCAAGGAATACCTCGATTGATATATTTTTTTATTACCGGCCAACGTTTTCAGGTGGAGTGGCGGTGTTGGCATGCAATGCTACGGCAGCCATGCACTGGTCGCGGGAGGGTTGGCAGCTCAACAAGAACCCGGCTGCCACCGCTTACCGCGTCGTCTGGTCGGCCTTGGAACCCATGGTCTTTGCGTATTCAGGGACCTTCTTTGTGGTATGTAGTTTTAAACCACAAAATACCTACAAAGGAAACCTAGACATACCCAACTGTGCTACGAGCAAACATTTTACCATAATAACCTTACATTTACTTAAAATAAGCGGCTGTACTGCTTCACCGCCGAACTATAGCTATAACTTGATTTAGGTCGTTTCAGAAAAGCACTAACTAGGAGAAGAAATCTCAGGAATTTCGGGCTGCCAAACTTTATCTTTAACTCCCTAGTTTCGTTGCGAAACTGTTTCGTCTAAACTTACCATAAACATACCTACTAAGCTAAGTGCTAAGTAAGCTCTGTACAGGATATCTTCCAAGTTAGATGGTTTCAAGTAATTATTCGCGATTGCTTCTACTAGTGATTGCGGAAATTTCTATTATGGAGTATTGTAGAGAACTTAATCTTGAAAAAAAAGGGTTCTTAGAAAAATATTTCTTATCCTAACAAGTCAGTAATTTTAAAGTAGTAGCTTTTCGATCTTGGTAGTTGCGACTCGACTGTCGCAACCTAACAGCGGCGACCGAGTCGCGTTGCAAGCCTTTTGTATGGAATTTATATGCAGAACTAAGTCTTTGATATATCATACTAACCATATTTCATTAAAATTCAAAGATTGGCGATTTAGAGCATTATTCACCAGAAGACTCGCGACGATCGCAAAACCAAAATTATGTTTTTTACTTTACTATGTTGTTAACGTCAATTTACGATTTAGGTCAAGTGGAAAAGGTGCCCGTACAGAGAGGGCTTGTTTTATCACAAAAATGCTCTTTCTTCCAGACAACCTGTAGCTACAAACACGAGTACCGTATGAAAACAACTTCTTGGCACGTTAGGACTGCTTACAAAACTGAAGGTCCTCCTTATGTTTACAGATTCAGAAGTCTCTTGCAAACACAATGCTGGTAGGATTGGGAATACTGCTAATTTGCCTTACGATTCGGCTACTGGTCACTTGGCTTGTCTGCTGGGATTTCTCCACCAAGGAAAGACTTTACATCTGTTGCACCTGGATCCCCAAGTCTATAGTAGAGGTGAGCTCAAGTTACTAACCCACAGATGAGGCTACACTAGGCAGCGATTGGCCATGGGGCAATAAGAGCGAAATCAGATAAACTTGATATTGCTACACTATCAACAAAAATCCACTAAACTTCTGGATGACGTGAACTATCCACAATAAAACGGCGATGTGCCATTCTCACGATTTCAATATAAAATAATCCTTAAGCCCATAAAACAGGTGTTTTAAAATATTTATAAGTCGAAAAAAAAGAAATACTTTTCAATATCCTGTCTAGGACCGTCGGCCATCATTTTTATGGATTTAACACTGAATAAAAAAAATAAGTGAACTTGAGTCTACATTTGATCTATACTCGGTTAATTAATAAAAAAATAACCAAAATTGTTATCATTGAATGTGTCAGTGACATCAGTTGTAAATATTGTATTAACAATTAGACGTGCATTTCTGTAATTTCAAAAATGCCTATTTCTCCGCCAACTATTCGCTCGCGCAGCGCAATAAGTCCCATAGAAACCGTGCGCTCGGAGGATCGGGGCTCAAACCCAAAACATTAGAGATTACGTTAGCCACGTTTCGTAAAGCTACAATACTTTATGACCATTCGATGTACATTGCTTAGCTCAGTCTCTCTAATTGTTAATCTGTGGGTTAATTGACTTTTTTGAATATACATCAAGCTGTCATATTCAATTCAATTCAATTCAAATATTTTTATTCATTGTAAAAACAGAATGTTTACTTAATGAACGTCAAAGTTGTTAGTTTCACAATTAATGGATTATGTGGAGAAGAAGCTAACAAAGAAACTCCACATTTATTCTTTTCAAAACACGTTTTAACTTAATTAACAGAGTTTTCAACTTAAAATATTAGTCATGAATGTGTTGAACACTAGTCACAATCGTCCTTTAAATAATATTAATCTACTGTTTAATGCCAAACATCTTTGTCTTCTAAATAATCCTTGATGTTATAGTAAGCATTTTTGCACAAAATGTGCTTAACACATTTTTTAAATCGCGTTGGAGGTAACTCTAATATATCTTGAGGAATTTTGTTGTAGAACCTTATACAGTGCCCCATAAAGGATGTGTTAACTTTTGCAAGTCTAAATAGTGGAAATGACAATTTATGTTTATTTCTAGTATTAACATTATGGTGGCCACCAACATTTTCGAAGTCTTTGATATTTTTTCTAACGTACATAATATTTTCATAAATGTATTGACATGCAACTGTTAAGATGTTTGTTTCTTTTAAGAAATCTCTTAGCGAATCCCTACTACCTAACTTGTAAATAAATCGGATGGCTCTCTTCTGCAAGATGAAGATAGTCTCAATGTCTGCTGCCCGGCCCCATAGTAGTATACCATAGGAAGCCATAACAATTCGATGTACTCGATAAACTCACTGATTAACAAGTAGGAAGACTGCTGCTGTATGTACATCGAATTGTCATAATAAAATACGCAAGTTTTATGAAACTCGATCCTAGTTAAGCTCAGAGTCCACTGATGGCTCCGCCTCGAAGCTGGGCTTTTTAGGGTTCCGTACCCGAAGGGTGCCAAACGGGACTCTACTAAGGGGACCTTACTAAGACTTTAGTGTCCGCATATCTGTCTGTCACCAGGCTGTATCTCATGAACCGTGATAGCTAGGCAGTTGAAATTTTCACAGATGATGTTGCCGCTATAACAACAAATACTAAAAACAGTATAAAGTTAATATTTAAGGGGGGCATTAAACAAACGTAATTTTTTGCCGTTTTTTGCTCGATACTAATAACGGCAACAAGTAGGCGCTTGAAATATTTACAGAATATTTAGTTCTATATTCGCTTAAAAAATAAACCATTAAATTAAAATTAAATAAATATTTAAAGGGGGGCATACAACAAACGTGATTTTTTGCCGTTTTTTCCCGATTTTTGTGTCGAATGTTGTAGATATAGATAACGGTACGGAACCCTTCATGCGCGAGTCCAACTCGCACTTGGCCGGTTTTTTTTTTTGCACTCACGGTACAGTCTCTAATTTAATATTTTTTTCAAGGATACTTATTAAATTAGACAAAAATTGTACCAGCTGCACGTCGCCGTTGTAATGTTATACAATAACGTGGACATACCTACCTAGGTATATGCTTCACAGCGACGACGCACTAACACTAAATCGTGCAAGTAACAAGTTTTCGCAAGAATTCGCTTCAATTTCGCAGGGAGTTCAGTGAATGTAGCCGATTCCGTGATTACACAAACAAATCGAAACGATTGCATGGCTCACTAAATTGTAATCTCAGCAAGGGCAACAAATTTCAAAATCTGAAATTGGTTCCCCGAAAAGCTCTTAATTTCACATCCTCTTTTCCTAAGTTCGCTTATGAATAAGATTGATCGCAAAACTTTTTGGGATGAGGGGAAAAGTTTTCGCCAATTTGCTGGTTATTGTGTGGAAATTTAACAGCACTAGACTAAGTAAGTACGTTTTATACCAATATATTTCCCATTTGTTGTCCATTCCATTCCGTTTGTAGTCCCTATTAACCATTAGCGCTTAATTGGGTGATTGTGAGATAAGTGGAAATAAATGTTCACCTACCAGCGCTAAGTAGGTAACAAGGGACTCATGTCGTAAATCAATTAATTATATCGTGTTATACTACCGCAAATCGAAGTGTCAATTAAGTTTCACCATATTTAGCGATCGTTAGTTCAACTTTGTTTTAAAATCGAACCGTGACGCTAGCAAAATATTGCACAATATTTTTACCATGTTGACGGTAATCCAGTTAATTGTCATAGTTTGTAGGTATGTTTTAATCCAGAAAATTATTAGTTTGTGTGTACAATATCATGCAAATAATTTAGCTGCTAATGGGTGATTGCGATACGCCCAAACAAGGGTATGACAATTTTTCACACAATTAAATAAAATTTGGCTAGCATGCCTTTAAGCCACTTTAGAATCCTGGTTTTACAGGACGCATTTTGACACTAAGGATTTAAGACCCGCAATGGATTATGCTGCCCAACGCGACGGCATGGATTTATCTACAAACTGTTTGAGAAAAAACGTCAATCGTGTTGTAAATGCCAATATAATTTAATGACGCAAATCGAGGTTTGATTGTGTTCAGAATGTCGATTAAGTTAATTAAAAAAATATTAGAGCCATTCAGGCCTTCTTATAGACCCTTCTTAAAAACAAACTTCGTTCGTATGGGAATCCTCTCATGCTGGGCTCTCCTCTCTTTGATACAATTAGCAAGCTGAAGTGGCAGTGGGCTGGTCACATAAAATATGCCGAAGAACCGATGGTCGATAGGGTGCAAAAGTTCTCGAGCTGTAACCACGATCTGGCAAACGCAGCGTAAGGCTCGCTGGACCGACGATCTGAGCCAGATTGCTGGCCGAGGACAAAAGGTAGTCTATATCCAGCCTATACGGTAGAGATTGGGCTCTCCTAAGCTATCGGCATGGGCATATAAGTAGTGAAAACGTTGCAGGCCGTGCTGTGCCCGGTGGCGATAAACACGCTGCTGCAGCGCGGGCACGCCGAGCGCGCGGAGATGCAGTACGCTGAGCAGCTGATGCAGTTGCTGGTGCAGGCCATGCTGCTAACCACGCCGTTGGGCTATCTGCTCACCCAGCACCTGGGCCCGCGGCTGCTGGCAGCCAACAACGCGCCTGATAATGGTCGGATCACATAGGCTGCCTCGTTGGTCTAGCCGTTAAGGCGCTTAGCTACCAAAACAGAGGTCGTGGGTTCGATTCCCACTGGGAGCCACCGTACATTTGTACAAATGGCCTCAGTCTGGGTGTATTTTCATGTTTCTAACGTCCGTGCCTGGTTACCATAGCACAGGGTATCCTAGTTTGTGTGATTGTGTTGTGTGGAAGTTATATTACTCGTATTATCCCAAAAACGTTCGTCAATATTAATGATAAAATTCTTGATAGCTGAACTACTAAACACAGAACACAGAACGTTACGCAGTCAGGATATCATCATTATTTTAAATGTTACGGCCTTATTTTTAAAAATACGATTCCTTAAAGCACTCCTCAGAGGCAGTTTAAATAGTCTATGGTAAAGGAAAAAACCGGATTACTAATGGTTGACCAAAAAATTATTGACAAATGGTCATTCGACAAACAACGTTTAACCAAATGTTCATTTGGCAAACGAGACATTTGACAAAAGTATCATCTTACAAAAACTCACTTAGCAAATGATCCATTAGCAAACACTGTATTTGTTAAATGTTTCGAATAGTAAAATGTCAATTGACCTTTTTTAATTTCACCAAATAATATGTTTCGCAAATGAAGCATTTGTCCAAATGTCATTTAACAAAATGTTATTTTATAAAATTGCACTTCTTTTTTCAACATTACGATTTAGTCTGTTGGGTAAATTATTCCGCTACCCGCGTATCGCCGTGAGCATGAATTTGTTGCACTGACATTTGAGGATAAATGCATTATTTGGTATCATTTTATATTTACAGGTAAGCTACAAGATTAGATACTTAGGCATTCAATTAATTTTTAATTGAATCGTCATCATCATGAATTTAAATGAATGTTCATCATTAATAATCTAAAAATATTGGCCATACATAAATCAACAGTAGTATTTTCTGGCGCTTCGCCGGCCGCTGCCGCGGCACGCTCGCTTCGCTCGCTCGGCTCGCGCGTTTTGTGGTCACTGTTCTAACCTAACCTAACCAAAATTTGTCAAAGTTTTTTGGTACCTATGTTTTTTCCATTCTGTCCAGATAAAATATATCAACTAATACTTAAACTATTTTACTTTTTTTTATTTATTTTCCTCAATTTCTTTATTCGTCTACAAAAATTGGCCATACATAAATCCACAGTAGTATTTTCTGGCGCTTCGCCGGCCGCTGCCGCGGCACGCTCGCTTCGCTCGCTCGGCTCGCGCGTTTTGTGGTCACTGTTCTAACCTAACCTAACCAAATTTACCTATTTTTTAATAAACGAAACATTTGTCAAATAATACATTTTATCAAACGTTTTTAGACCAATAGTAGTTTTGTCTGATAACTCAGTTGTTAAATGTTCATTAAGTAAAATAATTATTTGTAAAATGTAAATTTAAGTGTTGATCATTTGGATAAGTGAGTCATTTGTAAAATGATTAGTAGTAAAATGATCAATTGGCGAAAGCATTTTTTGGCAAACATTGTTTGTCAAGTGTAATTTTGACAAATGACTTTTGGTCAAACAGCAGGACCCCAAAAAACCAGCCAAGTGCGTGTCGGGCCACGTGCAGCATAGGGTTCTGTAGGAGGACAGGTTTTTTTACCTGCTTTACAGAATTAACAACTTTGTCAAAGTTATTTTCAATAGAATTTATACGAAGTTTTCTTTTTATAAGTTGGTCGCCTATTACTCGTTAACTTGTAAATCCTACTTAGCCGTAACAGCTTTCCTTTTAAGTTCATTATATGTGCTACTGAACTGAATTTGTTCACGTTTTTACAATCAACAATTAGCCGGGAGAGACGGCGTCTCCCTCCTCAAACAAAAAATTGCGCTTTAAAGGTTCCGAAAAATGATTATCCTCCACCAACAATATTTTTAAGCAACCAATCCAACAATACCCCGCACTATCGTATACGCAAGAAAAAAAATTGCATCCTTAAGGTAGGTATAGGGGAGGTACCGTAATTTCTTTTTTGTGATTGTTTCCTACTTTTTTGTTGGCGTGTTTAATATTTTATCTTTATTTTGTTATAATAGGGAAACTTACAGCTATGAAAAAGATACATTACAATTGAAATAAAGACAGAGAGCCAAGTTTTCAGTGGTAGAAATATTATAGAAGAAAATGCCTAAGTACATACAGGAAATAATATTTTACTCACTCCAAAACAAATAGATAAATAGTCACTCAGTACACATGTATGGTCTCAAATGAAATTCAATCCATATACGATGGTCAGGGAATCGATTGCAAAGAGTTACAGAAGTCCGAGGTAATTTACGTACGGTACTTATGCTGTACTTATACTTATATGTATACCTATGCAAAATTTCAGCTTTCTACAGGGTGACTTTGAATTCGTTCACCGTATTTTAAAGGACTGTTGTGTTCATCATGAAAAACAGTATTATTAGTAACTTTTCAGTAATGATACAACATATTTGTAATTATTCGCGATTTCCGACTTTCGTTTCCAAACCGTGAATCCAAATTCAAAGTGGAAGGAAGTACCGTGACGTTGAAAAATGTTTTCTAATATGTTAAATGCTTAAAAGTCTGAAAGAAATATCGGATATTTGTAAATAATAACAAAACAATTGAGTTGGCGACTATAAGACCCTCAAAACATAGTTTATTTTTATTACTTTTCGTCCTGATATTGTTGGTTTGTGCTTAAGTGAACTTTTGGGCAGCAAAATTTTTTTTTACGCTTGATTTTTCTAAAAACTAGCACCATGTGCTTCTGGATCATGCTTGTCCCCTTAAAATACGGTGAATGAATTAAAAGTCACCCTGTAGTACTTGCCGTATCTGTACTAAGCCGCGGACAGATAAAATGTACCGCAGATCAGGTTTAAACTGCCACTGAGCAAAATGTTTAGAGGAATCGTGTTTTCATAAATAAGACCTTTAGTCTTTTGTCGGCCTGCTATACTGTCACACGTCAATTATTTGGCACTCTGGTAATCACGAAATCCACCTTCTCTTTAATTTTGACAAAACTTTCCTTATTTTTACAAATATCTCGTATATTTGTAAATATTTTCTCTTCTTCATTAGATCGTCCCAAAACATACTTCTAATTTGATTTGATTAAATTATTTATTAACAACACTCTCTTTACTTTACAGATCTCGAGTCCGACCAAAGGATATCAGTTAGCAATAATGGGGCACAAAGTGAAGACTTGAACAAAACTCAGTGATATTAAAATAGGAATAATGCATAATGCAACTGTTAGACACATTTACTTAGAATATAATTAGATTTACTTTTTAAGGTATCGTTTATGTTTTTAAGTAGCAATATCAGTCCCACTGCTGGGAAAAGGCGTATCCTTTAATCTTTCACTCCTCTCTGTCCTTGGCCACTCCTGCCATCCTGGTAGAAAAGCCGTGTGGTGGTCCCGCCATCTCCGCCTTGGTTGGCCATGTTTCAGTGGCAATTTTTGCTCATAACGACGGATCTGATAGACTGAGGGCCGGTTTCTGAATTGAAAATTTAACTAAGTAAATACTTAAGTAACGTTATGTCACGCTCTTTTCTGAGAAATTTGAAGCACTACAGTTAACTGTTTACTCAGCGAAATTCTCAATTGGGTATTTGACAAAATATCAAATGAGTTACTTTTAAAACGGAATTTTGTATGTAAATACTGGCTTATGACGTCACATTTCAGTGCACTCTTTTATGTTTAATCTGTTTAAAAATTGTATTAACTAGTAATTGACTAAAACTAGTAATTGACTGACTACATTTTCCGAGATATTTTGTAATTTTGGTTTCAATCGAGCATATATAATAAGTAGACGAACGAAAGTCGTCGACATAGCCCAGCGGATTAGTAAGTTGAAGTGGCAGTGGGCGGGGCATATAGCACGCAGAACTGATGGCCGATGGGGCCGAAAAGTTCTCGAATGGAGACCACATATCGGCAAGCGCAGCGTAGGACGACCAGCCACAAGATGGACAGATGACCTCATCCAAGTGGCAGGAAGGCGTTGGATGCAGGCCGCTTCCAACCGGTCTTTTTGGGAATCCATAGAGGAGGCCTATGTCCAGCAGTGGACTTCTTGTGGCTGAATGATGATGATGATGATATAATAATTTATTGCTGATCGTGTCAAATACCGTATTCAAAAACTGGCTCTGAGTTCATACGGTTTACTTGGCAAGCTCAATGACACTTTAGCTTCGCGGTCGCAGCTCCAAAATTGGCGATTTCTTGTTTTGGAGCGGAGCGTGATCTTCTGGATGGGGATAATTGTTGGAACCTATATCCAACCCAATTTATTCTGAGCCCTTGACCTGTTCATCATCAGTCCAACCTCAAGGCTTGCCACGCTGGGCTTATTTGTACTAAGGTGAGCTTAATGCTAATGAGTATTTTCTTCCAGCTAACCTTGGGTTATGTGGATAGTGGAAGGGGTAGTACCAGGAAAGAGTTATTGTGAAAATTTACATAAACTATAATATAATAAAATTACATAGCTATAGCATTAGTTATCAATCAACATAAATACCTAAAATACACACTACAATACGATAAATACACAACTACAAAAAATGTATTTCTATAGGATTATTACTCTGAAGTCCGAAGTAGTGCTTGTGGATTCTACTCTTAAACACGTCGACTAACGGGGCCTGGCGGTACAGGAGTAGCGCGTTCTACAAGCGCACCGCTGTCACAGTGAAGGAATTCGGATAGCCTGCCGTACCATGAACGGGGATGTCAAGAAGAGGTCTTTGCATGGACGCTGAAGGTGACCTGCTGAGAGGTCATGTAAGATGCCATAAAGAAATGTCACAATATGGGCATTTCTGTATTTAGTCAATTAATCCCCGGTTTCTCGTACAACTAACAAGCTGTTAATCTACTGTTAACAGCTGTCAGTGGTTTTTTTTTTGTATGCAATTTGGTCAATTGACAGCTGTTAACGGTAGATTAACAGCGTGTTAGTGTACGAGAAACTTGGGGTAAGCTGAGTGCGAAACTGGGGAAACATGGTCATATTTACGAAGGCCGATATTCTAATCCAACGCGAACGAAGTCGGAGGCACAGCTAGTTTTGTAACATTTACCTCCGGTTTCTGGTACACTAACAAGCTGTTAACAGCTGTTAGTGGTTTTTTTGTATGCACTATGGTCAATTGACAGCTGTTAACAGTAGATTAACAGCTTGTTGGTGTACGAGAAACTGGGGGTTAGAGATTTTTCCGTCTCTTGAAGTGAATAGGACAATGTTGTCGTTAAAGCGGTGGCTGGTCAAAGTACCCACATGGAAACGTCGATGCTCTTACACGCCAAGGGCACCGTTAGCCTCCTGAAAATTTCGTTAATTGCTGGGGAACATTCAATAGACGGAAGGTTTACAATAGTCGCCAAATCCTATATAAAGTGGTTTATTGTATTCATACTTGTCGGTCAATTCATTCACCGCTTATAGAGGGTTAAAAGTAGAAGAACTTGGTCCGAAATCGGTTCAGGTGGTTCTTCGGAGTCTAGTCGCTGTGCAATGCGGTTCTGAATAACAAATTATAACTAAGTATTTGTAAATGTGAGATACTAATCTAATGTGTCGGTAGTCACCTAATATCACTTTTATCAACTATCTTGTGGAGCAGGAATGGGAAAAAGTTATATGGAAGTTGCCATATGTAGAGGATGGCGTTATACAGTTTAAAAGGTGAAAATTACTTTGCTAAATTCCCCCAAAATCCCACAAGCACCATGCGGTTAGTTAATGCACCGGCCTTCCTCTCAATTTTTCAAGCAGAAGCAAGACACAAATACACCATGGAATTTAGCAAAATAATTTTCACGTTTTAATGCTATTATGGATTTTCGCAAAGTAACGCATACGTTCCATACAATATCTGTTATACAGTTTGGCGAGACGGAACAGTAATTTAATGTTTGCCAACTCTTAAAGCCTCTGTCGTGAATAGTCATGATGTCGTCCTCTCCTAATCTCTTGCTACATCGGCTACTAAAACCAGTCAAAGCTGGAATATGGTTTAGATCGACAGAGGGAAGAGTTCAGATGTGGTTGGCAATTGTTAAGTCCGAATATAAGCCTCCATAAAATATTGTGCAATGTTTTACGATCGTGAGTATCCTGATCCATGATTTGTGCCTGTTTATAACTTAGCTAGCCACTCTAAGAGGCTAGTAAGCTAGGCTAGTCTTGTGAAGACTATGTATACTAAATAAAATAAGATTAGCAGACATAAATGAATGCCAAAAATTAAAATAAATTACTAAATTCTTCTATCATGCTGTTTTTTTTTATTTTACGAACAGGACATATTGCTCCTACGCAAAATAGTTATCCTATAGTTCAGCAAGGCCTAACTTTTCAATTGACTTTGTCAAATCAAAATAATTTATTCCAACTAACGTAGAAACTGCGACCTAATAAACGTTGCAAGTTAAACATAGGTAAGCTTTATTAATAATTGTAACATGGGTTGATTTCTTTCACTTTCCAATTTATTATTTTATACGTCCCACCGCACATAACTTCTCTCAGAGAGAGAGTGAGGGCTTAATTTCCACGCGTGCCCACGTGGATTGGCAATTTCAAGCGCCGAGGTATGTACACTTTAGTTACTCAGGTTTCCTCGCGATGTTTTCCTTCACGATTAGCGAGTGGTATTACTACTACAACCATACAAACTTTCTTTCAACTATTTAATAAAATAAAAGAGAAAACATGTAAGAATGCAAGCGAGACGGCGAAGAACGTTACGGCAGCCTTAACACGTTTGATTGCCAATAGTCAGGTCGTTAAGTAGTGCAAAGTACGGCGGTTTAGCCGGGTTTTCACGATCTACTAAGATTATACTAACCGTCGGACCGAGTGACCTATTTTTGCTACTAAAATGCTACTCGTATCGATTATACTCGTACAGGCGATCTTAGTACACTCTGATGAAAACAGTTTTTTTTTTGTACTAAGATTGACGGTGTACACGGTACGAGTAACTCTCGAGTAGCTAAAATAGATCACTCTGCCCAAGCGTACTAATATTGTTAAAACAAAACCAAAAAAATATATTTTAGTATTGCGGCTGGCGTAAGCCTTTCTGTGAACCATGCGATAAATCGCAAGCTATTGAATTGCAATTTAATCTGTCGATTACAGCGTAACTTTGAAATCTATAATCTATAGTATGTGGAGCCCCCTTTTAAGCATGTACCGTTAAATGAAGCAGTTTACGAAAATAAAGATTTTATATTTTGTATAGTATCATAGCGTTTAAGTTAATTTTTTTATTCTTATTATTCATTATCATCAGCCATTTGACGCCCACTGCAGGACATGGGCCTCCCTCATGGTTTTTAACCATGAAGGGTTTTGCCATAATCGCCACGCTTGGCAGGCGGGTTGGCGATCGCAGTATACGGTTGGAATCTCAGGAAGGCGCTGCTGCTCTTCTCCTGGTAATTTATTTCCTTAGTCGCCTTCTACGACATCCACGGAAGGAATTGGAGTGACGCTATTCTTAATAAGTTAAGGGAACTGTAGAGCTGGATGCGCGGACGGCGCCTACTGTTAGACACTCGAATTATAGTTATTTTTGGACACTTTAATAGTTTTATGTGCTGAATTCTCTAAATCAGGCTTAGAATCCTCCCTAAAAATTTTACTCACGACTTCGAAATCACCCTATAGACTTATTTGATTTACTATTAGACTTGTTCAAATTTATACTATCTACATTGTGAGTTACAGAAAGATTCGTAAACAATATTGACGTTGGTCTTATCTGTAAAAACACGATTCCTCTAAAGCACTCCTAAGAGGCATTTTATTTAATCTGTGGTCACGACTTTTCCTTGTAAAACCTCCACCACAGACTATTTAAATCGGCGTTTTAAGGAATCGTGTTTTTTGTAAATAAGACGGTAAAAAATTGTCAACATGGATACAATAATAACAATTCCCTCATGAAATTTATTAGCATCTGTGTTCGTGGCAATAAATGATTATTCGTTGATTATTTAACTATATTTCTGACAAAATCGTCAACGAATCCTTATTAAGTTTAACTAATTATAATATAAAAATAGAGACACCTCTTTCTCTATTATGCAATAAGTTATTTTTACTATGCGATTTAATCATTGTGGACGAAAGAGGATGTAGTGACAAGAATTGAGAAAGGAATGTTGCGTTGGTTTGGACATGACTGTGGAGAGGATGAAGGAAGAAAAATTGACAAAACAAATATATTGAGCGAATATGAGTGGAAGGGCCGGTAAGGGACGGTGCAGGCGGACATACTTTTGTTTTTATTTTTTGCTACTTTGAACTTGCCACCACAGTAAAAACTAATATTGACGTACTCACTTTTAGATTATGAGAATTCTGGTTTATTTTTTAATACCAAATGGGGGATATATTAGCAAAGGGCAAGATAAAAAGTACCCGAAACGATGCGTGCATGCAACGATAAATTAAAGTTGAGGAAGCGAAAGTGATCTGTCAAGATCGTGGCAAGTGGCAGTCCCTAGTCTTTGCCTACCCCTCTGGGATACAGGCGTGAGTTTATGTACGTATGTACGTATGTTTAATATTTTTTGTAAAAGCACGAGCAACGCAGCCTTTTGCGTATTTAGGCATGTTTAACTATCTTAAAGCTGTCAAAAAATTGCTCTAAGCGATGTAGGACAAGATCTGTCAAACGGTGCTAAGGTTATTAGGTAGAAGCTGTGTCCTCTGCCATAAATATTAATATTTTATTGGCTGTAATTCATAGTAAAATTATGATACCTACAGCACATAGCCGGTTCTATTTTATTGCTTGTGTGACTGTAGTGCCATCTTTCGTTGAGTATAGATACCAACTTGTTGCTGATTGCGACCGCTACGCTTCTTGCTCGAGGGTGAGCTATGCGATACGTTCTCCAATGTAGAGCAAGGTGGCGCTGAGATGTAAAGGGTTTTCTTGTACAAGTAATTTCAGAGCGCAGGTCGCTGTACTAAATTTAAGATCAACAAAAAGGAACAATTAACATTTAAATCGAGCATTTTAGCACTGCCTGGCACATTAACTTGCTCAAAATCGCCTAGCAGAGCAATTTCGGCGGCTGCTTTAAGCTAAAGACAAAAAGGTATTTATTTTATTTAAACCGCCTCCAGCGTGATACTTTACACGACATATCGAAAATAATTCGCCAATAATTTGTATAACATACCTACTTTATACTACTGTATAACAATTTACTCAAAAATAACAAAAAGTAGATACCTATACAACACAATTCTAGAAGTATGTTGCCATTTTTACAATTTAGTCAATTATCTTAATATAAGGGCTCTGCAAAAAGTGACAATTTTCGTGATAGGTTTTTAAGCGATTCGCAAAAACTATGTGTAAAAATACAAAAGTTTTTTTAAAAAGACATTACAAGACGATTTTTCTTTCTTAACCTTGTGGAGCTTCTTTATTGCAGACGAATCATCTTGGAAGTCAAAACGTAGACAGAAAATACCTCTCTTTTTATGATAGGTACCTTCTAGACTTCTTACAATTCAACGATTTGTTATTTATCACATTATTTAAAAAAAAAAGGTCGACTCACTTCTTAAATGTCACTTAAGTCGCCATTAAATGGCTTAAATGAAGAATTTTATTTAAGAAAGTGGTGCAAGTCGGCCTAAATTTATTTTCTTGATTACTTATGTTTATAGTCGGTTCAACTGTTTATTTAACTTTTGACAGCTCGATTTAGTGACGCTTTATGTAGCTACCGATTCGATTGTTTATGATAATCGATTTTAATTATATTGATGTTTTACTCGATTGATTGCTTTGATATTTTATTTTGATATTTTTATAGTTTGTCTGTCTGAGCGTGATAAACTAAAAACTACCTACCGAACGGGTTTTCATATTATTTTGTTACTCATAATACTTAAACCTAATTTCTTGTAGAATACCTAGATCTTTGTAATAAGGTCGGACCAACATACAACCTTCTGTGATACAACCAGACAGAGCCTCTTGCGGTAATCTCCGAAAGGAGAAAGAGGCGGCGTCCCAAAATCACCTGGCGCCGGTCAGTTACGTTAGAGGGATATTATATATACTTACTAAACGGGAACTTAAATAAATAAATTGTGGTAAGAATCATGCGTCTTTTAATGCAAGGAACAATGACATCGGAATTCATTCAAAGTCAAAAAAGATAAAATCGGGATATGAATTAATGCCAAACAGATACGTAGCGACAGGTTGTTCAAATATAGACATCCATCCTAAAGCTACAAATAGACACCGCATAAACTATTTTATCCGTAATATTTCACTGGGATTTTTTTTTTCTGTTGCTTAGATAAACAACCGGACAAGTGTGAGTCGGACTCGCCCACCGAGGATTCTATACAAATTGTAAGTACCGAGCTTTTCCCGGACTTCAAAGACTATTTGTTTTATGATTTAATTACAAATGCATAGTTTTCAGATTTTTCTCTGTACAAAGTACAAGACGATATTACTTGCCCAATTTCATAGGTCTAGGTCAACGGAAAGTACCCTATAAATTTTGATTCCCTTGAGAGTGTCGAAATTATTTGCGACATAAACGGCCGCAACTTTTTTTCGAGGTACTGTAGATCTGAGGTTCTGAAATTACCGTTTTAATTTCAACTCGAGATGTACCTCCACACGTTCCCGAGATAAAGGGTCTTGCTTGACGGACAGACGGACGGGACGGACGGATAACAAAATGATCCTAGTACAGAACCCTAAAAAAGGCTACCGTGCAATGTACGCTTAAATTTCAGTGTTGTCATGGCTGTGTAAAGTAGCGCTACATTTGTTTCAGACCCTGGTGTTTTCAATACGTTGAAAGAAAGAAGAAGAAAGACATTTATTATACCAATAAGATACATCACAGAAACAAAATAAACAGATAAGTAACATAATAACATACAAATTGCATATATATATAACGTCCGAAGGTACTATAACGTCCGAATAACAACAGTCGGATCGGCAGTCCCCAGGCACACAATATTTGCCTGGCAGAAAATTTCCCTTTATAGCCCTTCCCTTATATACTTACATTTTGAGTAGCTACGATAACTTGGCACAGAATAAAAAGAATATAAGTAAAGGGGTAGGTAGTGTGGACCGGGCAGACTATGAAATATATGTAAATAGGCAGCTGACAATGTATAATAAGCCAACATCTTATTTAATGTAAATAAGTTCTACAAAATGCAGGCCAAGGATTATTTTCTCCAATCGAATTTACATGACACTTTTTATTTTATTTTAGGTTATCTGTTGCTCACCTTGTTAAAAGGAATTGGAACGAATTCATACCTACGTCGCATGCATGACACGAAGTATGTTCTGACACAATCTAGGATGACTCCTCAAAGTGCCCAAGCAGAAAAATATAATTATGCAAACTAACCGGCCTCGATTATGAGGACTTATGATAATAAAATTGTCACACAGGAAAACTACGTACAACCGGAAAAATAAGTAGCCAATAAACAGCGTAAATGCATTTAAACAAGGATAAACAAAAATAAATACTGTATACCTGGCTACTCCGAGAACGCGGATGGCGCGGGACCACGAATGATGGCGTGACACGGAAAAGGCCTATATCAGCAGAGGGGGGCTGAAGATGTTCATAATGATCTACCCTCTAGAAAACCTTTCACCTAATAATAACTAAGAAATTTTATTTACAATCCCGATAGGTTTTCACTTTAGTAGAGTTTAAAATACTTTCAAAACTTCTTACTAAAACTGATATTTTTCAGGCAACCTCTTGATGAACTATAATAATAAATAGGAGAAAGAACTAGATGTATCTACGATACCCGGTCGAAGATGTTATAATATAATATAATCTACGAGATTACGTAGATGTTATAAACTAGTTTAAGTAGATATATTTAGAGGGTTATTTAAGCCAGAGGCCACACAGAAGGGGCGCGGAGAAGACGCGACGCGCGTTGCATTGAAATCGCGCCCTCGCCCCGTCTCTTATTCGTCGGCTTCGTCCCGTCCCTTCAGTACATTTTGTATGAAAGAGAATTATATTAACGACGCGTTTTTTCCGCTCCCCCGTCCCACGTCCCTTCCGTGTGGCCGCCGACAAAAAAATGCGCATAAAAGTGGTTGACCAACATAACGCCCCAGTGAGAGTTTATATTTGGCAACCAACTTTTTATTATAAGTTCTGTTTTCAGATTTTTTATTATATATACATACATAAACTCACGCCTGTATCCCAAAGGGTTAGGCAGAGACCAGTGACTGCCACTTGCCACGATCCTGACAGATCACTTTCGCTTCCTCAACATTCATTAGTACCCAAAGGGTAAGGGACCCTATTACTAAGACTCTGCTGTCCGTCATGAACCGTGATAGATAGAGTGTTGAAATTTTCACAGATGATGTATTTCTGTTGCCGCTATAACAGCAAATAAAAAAACAGAATAAGATAAATATTGAAGGGGGGCTCCCATACAACAAACGTGATTTTTTTGCCTTTTTTTGCTCGATATTAATAACGGCGACAGGTAGACGCTTGAAATATTCAAATGTTGTAAAGATAATGGTTCGGAACTCTTTGTGCACGAGTCCGGCTCGCATTTGGCAGGTTTTTATCTTTATATCTTGTAGCACTCAGTAAATCAATGTAACACATAGAAAAATTCCTATCCTATTTAACACATATATTATGGTAAAATAATTGTACTGTATTACACACATCAAAAAAAGCTTGTGATCAATAGCAGAGGCTCCAATAATTCTTTAAATTTAACTTTATCAAGAAAAATCTATGTTTTATTTAGTTTTAATTGTACTGTACTACACACATCAAAAAAAGTTTGTGATCAATAGCATAAGCTCCTATAATTCTTTAAATTTAACTTTATCAAGAAAAAATCTATGTTTCTTTAAATAGGAATACCCTGTTTGAAATTAAAATATAAAACTATTTATTATTATTTATTTTAAAAAAATTGAGCCATTAATCATAATGTAATTGTGATAGAAATTTCATAGAAAGAAAAATACTGTTTAATTAAACTTAAACAAAATTTATTATTAAAAGGTTAAATTCAATATAAAATAACTCCTCCCCTGGCTCGAACACATGCGGAGATCCTCCTGGGCATGCTGAGGATCAAGTTATGTAGCATTTCCGAGGATAACCTATCCCATTCTTCAATAGCGGCTTCCCTGAGCTCTGGAACTGTCTGGGGACGTGGCTCACGGTTCCATACAGCTCGTTTAAGAGCATCCCACGTGTGCTCTATTGGGTTTAAGTCGGGCGAGCCGGCAGGCCAGTCTAAACGTGTGATATCGTATTCTTGAAGAGCAGCATTGACTCGTTGAGCTCGATGTGCGGGCGCATTATCATCGACCAGTACAAATTGGTGCCCGTGGTTTACTCGGAATGGTCTGACGATATCATCAATAACAACTGCTTTGTACATGTCTGCTGTCATGTAGCCCCGATACGGGATCAAAGGCGTTCTAGCTCCAATCATAATGCCACCCCAAAAGGACACCGATTTTCCGCCTTGCTGAACTGTTCCAGTGGCAGTTCTTTGTCTTTCACGGTCGCCTGGTCTTCTCCAGACACGGACACGTCGGTTATCTGGATGAGTGCTGATTCGGGATTCGTCAACGAAGAGACATTTTTGCCAAATGTTTTCTTCCTCACCTTCTTCATTTTGCCGAAGTCTAGCCCACTGCAATCTTCGTTGTTGACGTTGCCGGGAATTGAGCGGAGCTCGCTAAGACCTCCGTGCTCGTAATCCAGCGTGGTGCAAGCAATTGCGAACGGTCTGCGTGCTAACTTCAAGCCCAGAGGCGGCCCTGACTTCTGCTTTTATTTTAGTGGCGTTGATTGTTGGATCACGGGCTGCCAGCAATCTAATATAGCGCTTTTGGGCAGCTGTCAAAACAGTTGGGCGACCGCTGCGGTGTCGGTCAGCTAAATTCCCCATTCCGTGGTACCTCTGCAACGTAGCCACGACACATGATTGGGATATAGCAAGTCTGCGTGCTAGTACTCTCGTGGTGTATCCTTCTTCCCTAAAAGTTACTATTCTTGCTCGTAAAACCTCTGATAATCCTCTTGGGATTTTTTCAATCACAAATTTCCGCAAAAAATATCTTGAATCGGTTATAATTGACTAAATCAGATTTCTGAATGAGCGTAAGCTAGGACTGAAAGCCTTTTAATATGAAAAAACAACTGAACGGTGTCATTGTTTTGTGTTCTAATTCTTTATTTTTAAATAAAGAATCTAAAAAGAAGAAAAAATCATAATATAATCTACAGTAACAAAAAAGATTTCAGTTTTTCAACGTGATCGCAAACTTTTTTTGATGTGTGTATGTTATTGTTTAATTCCAATATGCAATTCCTGTTGTACATACAATAAAGAATATTCTACCTATATATCTATGGTTTTAAGCATTATCTGCCCAACAGCGTCCTACTAAGCAGAAAAACCGTTTGTTTTTAAAAATGGCTAATCGAACAATAAATTTTCAAATTCATAGAACAAAAGTTATTGTAAAAGACAAACTTCAACCGACGTGTTTCAAGAATTATTTTACCCATTTTAGAAATAATCCTGAATATACCCAGTACCAATTATTTTCCGCGTGATACTCTGGCCATGCTACTTATTTTTATACACGTTTTTTATAATTTATTTCGAAAATATGGACCATTTCAAAAAACTGATTTCGTTATTTTTGAATTTTATTCATTATTTCTATTATTATATTTTTCTAAAATTTTGTGGTGTGTGACGTCATCAGAGCATGATGAAAGAGATAGTCTATGCAAGCATAAAAGAAAACAAGTGTCATTAACGTCAGTTGATTTGGTCGGCTAACCATGTATTCTGTGGGCTAACCTCAAAACAAAACCGAAAAACGACACTCTGTGAAACCGACACTTCAACACGTTGACATTTCGTTTTACTTTTTTGTAAGGCAAAGGATTAATACACAAACTGCCTTTGCTGACGTCATACAAAAGTAATTTAAGGTCAAAGCCTTTTATTGAATATCTTAAAAATTAGGACTTATTTACAAATCTGATAAATAGAAATTGTACGGAAAGCTAAATTCTCGAACTGGTTTTGAGATTTCCGTTCATATTAAAAATGTAGCATGGCCAACTAATTAGGTCATCTCACTAAGACCATGATTTAGAAGCGATTTTGCACAATTTGATTTTAACAAAATTTTTACCTACCTATAACATTACTTTAATTTGAACTAGTGAAATAGTCGCGCCCGATTTACGATTTCCACGAACACCGCAACGTGACTCATTGTATTTATATGGACACATTTGTGTTAATTATGGCCAAGCGGAATGGTTGTGTTGTGTTTGTGTCAGTGTCACAAGATTCCTTAATTAATACGCTACGACATCGGGCAAGTGCCCGGACGGGTGCGGGCGTGCGGCGGCGCGGCGGCGGCAGCTCTCCGACGGAGGGCCAGCCACTTGCACGCACTCGCCACCGCTGCGGACAGATCTCATCTCCCAACGTGTTAAGTGTTTACGTAAAGCCCAAATCGAACGGACGCATATACAGTGGCTATAACAAACGTCTCCGGTTCAAGGCTTCACTCGATCACGTGGAGGTGCTCACACAAAAGACCTCAGCCGTCACGTACCCACAACAGGCAGTCGAATAAATGTATTGATACTTTTTATCGTTAAACTTTTGACGGCAATATCTTATCACATGTAAAAATCTTGTGACTTCCGATAGAAACTGGAACTATATTTTGCTGTGGCGTGTGTGTTTAAACTGTCAATTTGGCATCGATGATGCATAGTTTCTACTCTATTTAAATTGAAAATGAAGACACGGGAGCGCAAGGGCAAGTCCGAGAAAGATAATCGAGGATCAAAGGCGGAGGTGCGCGGGGCTAAGCCCGATAAGTGGGGCTCGAAGCGTGCGGGGGGAGAGGGGGAGGCGGCTGCGGCGCGGGACCGGGCCAAGCGCTCCGGCGTGGAGGCTGTGAAGCTGCATCTTCAGGTCACCGGCGGCACGGGACGCACCTCGCGATCTGCTACGGCGGTATGTCATATAACACTTCTTATGCCGGGTACAAACTATCCGAACGAATGCTCAGTGGCTTTCGCTAATCGGCACCCCTAGCTCGCTTTCGTCATTTTGTTGAGTACAAGCGAGCGAACGAAAACAGACAACTGGGATTCGCCGAAAAATAATTCTTCTGTTGTAGTATAGAAATAAATAGAACAAGAATTCAGGTATGAAATAGCAGACTTCATAAAATTCTACTAAAAAAATATCAAAAAATAAAACAAGCTTTTGTGCATTCTTTTAGAAGAAGAAAAACAAGAAAAAAAATTAGCCACAACAACAATACAAAAAATAACAAATGTCACAGTCACGGTCATTATTGTCTCAGCGCTATTCTAATGGGCAAGCCTTCAGCGCTGATTTTCAGTCAACCAAACATAATACAGAAAAGAATACTTAGATATTACTTGTAATTTGTGAAAGTTGGATGTTTACTTGGTTTTTCTGAGGCTTATTTATTATGTATCACAAATAGTTGACGTTGAGTTGAGCTGAAAATATATCCTGAGAAAAAAAAGCCACTTCTAAGTATTCAGTGGAATTGAAGTGCAGTTTCTGGACACTTCTACGCCTTTTATAGATAACTTCTATGCTTTCAGTGCAATAGAAACAGGAAAGCTATTTTGCTTTACATGGTGAAATAAATGTTGACGGCGCCTGTTCATTCGCCTACCACGGTGGTCTTAGACCTGAACATTCACCTGTATCAGAACACCGAGCATTCGCCGTTTCTAAATTTGTCGAACTGAACAACGAACACAGCCAAGCATAGAGCCAAACATCGCTATGAATATTTTAACCATCATTCGAGGGAACGCTCTAATAAATGTTCGTTATAACTTACATATGGCGAAACAATGAAAAAATTGCACGGCTAGGCAAGCTTGAAGTAAATTTACTGTTGTTTTACTAGAATGCTCGTTAAAATGCTCCGGCTAGAATGCTCATTACAAGAAGTGAACACTCAAGTCTATCAGCAGCTAATAGTTTTTGTTTCCTTTCGCCGTGAATTCCACGCCGTGAATCCACGCCGTGAATTCGTTAGGTCTGTACGTTTCTGGCATCAGACCTCCTGTCCTGGTCGCAAAGTCGTTTTGTATAATCCTTAATAGAATCTTTCATTAGAGTTAAGAGACACGTCTCGATCTAAAAATCAACAGTTTATTACAAAGTAGTTGTAAATTATTTAGTAACAAACAAGGCATCGAGTATGTACCTGGCAATTGACAGTTAAGAAAGTTAATAATTTCTGTGTAGGTACAGTTGTAGCTAGTTACTATTTTTTAACCAGCCAAAAAGTCACTCGTGAAGACTACACCTTACTTACTTTCTGTGGCGCTACAACCCGGTGATTCTTGGTCTCTTCAACATTTTTCTTCCATTTCGCTCCGTCAGTTGCATCTTTCTTCCATGCTGATACCTTTCCCATTTTCTTAAGATCTTCCGCTATGTAGTCAAGCCACCTGTTTTTCGTCCTGCCCTCAGTCTTTTTTGGTGTGGAACTCATTTGGACATTACTTTCGCCGCTCTGTTGTCCGGCATGCCTTCTAGATGGGTTGCCCATCTCAGCTGTGACTTACAGTATCTCACTTGAAGACTATACCTCATTACCATTCTATACATCAGACAGCCTAAGAAGAGTCTCTATGTAGTAAAAATTATGAAGGGAATTGTGGTTTATACCTTTATAAAGTTTTATAGCCAGTCGTGACAAAACACTATTACTTATTTAAAATAATATTATATCGGATAGTCGACTAGAACCTTGCAAAAAATGCAGGCTGCATGCATGACACCTACCTTCTTTCTGCATCTTCATGTAGACCTATATATAACTTCTCTTCTTGGTAGGGTCAACTTCTGCCTCATTTTAAGATTTTTTTTTTATGTGGCGCCAGATTTCCGTCTGGCGCCAGGTTAAGAATAGCGTCACTCCATTTCCTTCCGTGGATGTCGTAGAAGGCGACTAAGGAAATCAATTATCAGGAGACGGACAGCAGCATCTTCCTGAGATTTCAACCGCATACTGCGATCGCCAACCCGCCTGCCAAGCGTGGCGATTATGGCAAGACCCTTCATGGTTATGAAAACCACAAAGGAGGCCTATGTCCTGCAGTGGGCGTAAAATGGCTGATGATGATGATGTGGCTTTTTACGTGCGTTATCCTTATTTATTGTTCATTTATTTATTTACATTTTACAACTAGTCTAAGACGAGACGGTAAAAATATCTCGACATTGGTTTGTTGACGGGAATTATAAAACACCGCTGAAGGTTAACCAGAAGTTATATACATTGAAGATCAGCCCCCGTTCTCTTGACGTTAATTTGGCCATATTGGGTACATATACCTAATGACATGTCAAAATTGAACCTTAACAGACTTATTTATACAAAATTAAGTATTGCCTCTTTCAGAACCTCGTATAAAACGGTGTATAACTTTGATGACTTATGAAAAGTTCTAGCTCAAACTCTGATAAATGCATTAACAAATTCATTCATGATCTGTGGTGGCTGCAACTACGAAACAATCAATTCTTTATAGTCTGTGATCAAGTCTCCGATAATAAATAGATAGATACATAGAAATAGAGAACACTTTATTGTACATAAAAATGAAATCTACACATATGATATTTCTTAACCTAAAAGTACAGATGGCGGCCTTATCACTAAAAATAATCTCTTGCAGACAACCTTTGGATGGAGTGAATAAAATTATAGTTTCAGAGGTTATACCTGCCTAAATAACCGAGTACTATTAAATTATCAACAGATATATACAAATAATTGTAATTTTTGGAGTCTGTGCCCAAAATATATGTTTTTTATTTTTTATTGAAAATAAAAATACAATTATTGGGGGAGCGGGAGAAAAATAAACAAGTCCCTTATAACCACAATTTACCCTATTTCATTCGTTGCTTTAAAATTTGAAGTCACTAAATTACCTTGGGGCTACTTTTACGCTATTTTGTGGACCATACGGATGTTACTAAAGGATGGGCCCTATTAGGCCTTATTTACTGCTGTCCATTGAAGAGTTCCGTTCTCCATCTCTGAAAGTCTTTATCAGATCTTTACCAAATTAAAATAGGACCAATGGGACATTATAACTATTTGAACAAAAAAAATTGTCGAAATCGGTTAAGACTTGAAGGAGCAAAAAAAAAGAATATAGGCCGAATTGATAACCTCCTCCTTTTTTGAAGTCGGTTAAAAATTAAATCATCAGTTAGTTTATATCCTATTATAAACCTGCTAAGACTTCGTCTAAAGATTGCTTTAACGGAATCAAGTTTTTATAAATAACATTCTGATAAATTGCTTTTAATCGGGACGCAATTTGAAACACAATAACGTCGATAGCAAGGGGACTGTATTGTATAGGTATCGCAACTCGAACAGGTTATTATTACGTTAATACTAAGATACTACAAGATAGATAAGTACGTTAGAATTTGTTCTCTAGACTTATCAAGTGAATGATAGATATTGACACTCATACCTTTCGTCAAGGATAACGCATCACATGAACTTGATAAATCCTTGATAGTTTCATAGAATATAGTTGTTTCGGTAAAATGTGTATAAATATGTACCGATATAAACACTTACGGATTTTCCAGTGACAAATTTTCCACTTGATATGTAGCCACTTGATATTTAGTAGTATCAATTTAGTTTGAAAAACATAGATACCAATTTACTTCATCAGATTTTTAACTGAACCAGCTACATAATTTCATGCTTTAGCAGGGAATAAAACTACAGCATAAAACATCTATGACATCTATGACTCGATACGCGATATTCTTTCATTCTGTCAACCGGTGCTAATTATGATTCTGCGTATCCTACGCGACTCCCACCACACAGGCTGTGCCTAGGCACGGCCACACTAGTGTGGGAGTTGCAATAGTTCATATCTGTAATATTTTAATTTTTAATAAACATTTTTTATTTTTATTATTATTATAAACATGTTTTTGTTGTGGTCTAGTCGCTTAAGCGAACTATCAACCGATAGGTTGACATAACATAACATCCACACCAGAAGCGTAACTAGGTATACCATATGAGGCCCGTAGCAAATTCATTGGATGGGGCCCAGTAAAAATTAAAAAAATATATATGGTCTTTAGCTGCAGTATATATGGCCCAACGTTAATTTCTTTGAAGTACTCATCATCAGCCATTTGACGCCCACTGCAGGATATAGGCCTCTTTCGTGGTTTTCATAACCACGAGGGGTTTTACCATGATCGCCACGCTTGGCAAGCGGGTTGGCGATCGCAGTATGCGATTGGAATCTCAGGAAGACGCTGCTGCCCTTCTCCTGGTAATTGATTTCCTTAGTCGCTTTCTACGACATCCACGGAAGGAAATGGAGTGACGCTATTCTTAATCCGGCCCCACACGGAAAGTACTCATATATAAACATTATAATTGTTACAATTTTTTATTAAAAATGTTAAGTTACTTCTGAGCTCGCAGCCTCTTAGTTCGGGGGCCCCCTTAGGTCGGGGGCCCGCGGCATTTAGCCAGCCCGGCCACCCTATAGTTACGCCACTGATCCACATAACACAATCACTTGTCATGGTCCCAAATATAGTCAATCTGAGGTCTTTTGTATAAATCAATGTACCGCAGTCCCCAAGGGGAGTTTAACCCACGACTTTGAGATATTTTTTTCTCTGCACTGTTCATATCTGATCTAATTTATTTTTTAATAGTCTAAAGGAGAATGATCAATTTACTATAGGAGTTAGTCTATTTTTGCGTCTTCTTGCGCATTGATGAAACCAACGGTAAACTACAAACTATGAGAAATTAGCTCTGGATTATGCAGGAAAAATATTATGAAAATATTAGATGGGAGTTTCGAGAAATCTTAATTTTGAGCCCATCTTTTGAGGTTACGACAACTTTGGTGGTTTGGTATTATTTTGGGTTGGCATTGGCACCTAGTCAGTTTGAATTATAAACATAGGTCATTATTAGGTAGGTATGGTTAGTTAGTGCTAAGTAATAATTCTGTATAAAATACAAAATATATATTACTATATCGCTACAAAAAGTCGCAGTGTTTAAGGAGCCTAATGGGGGACAAAAAGATAATTTCTGAAAAATAAGCATAAACAGTCTTAGGTCCTGCGCACAATTGAGACAAGACTATCCTAAGCCCACAATGGCGGTTTATTTTAGTTATTTATTTCACATATTGTTCATACATCATTATCATCATCATTTCAGCCATTGGACGTCCACTGCTGGACAAAAGCCTCCCCCAACGATTTCCAGAAGGGCCGATTGGATTGTTCATACACATGGTCATTTTAACAATAAACTACACTAATTAAACATTATAAAATCCACTGGAATCATTTTGCAAAAATAAAGCGTAATAAAACCGCTCGTTTGAATTCCCGTCAAAAACTCCCCGTTTGCAGTTTGCACTATCGCATTTTATGTATACACGATTTGCGATTTTTACAATAATGTAATCTAATCTGTGTTTGTAGTCTGTATTGACTGACTGAAGTTTCTAGTTATACAATCAATATAGATATTTTTTTATTATTTCTTTTAAACCCCTGATTCTTTTAATTTATCAAATAGAGCTATGATGTCATTTTTCAAAAGAAACATTTTGAGGTATAAATGCTTAAAGCGCAACATAGACTGTTTTTGATCATTCTCCTTTTTGTAACGTTACGTTAGCGTTACGACGCCGTGTGTAATTTAGTTTTTGTCAATCTATTTTTGTGATTGCATGCGATGCATTAGATGGTGTTGCATGCATCTCCGGGCGGAATAATGCTGGCTGAGCATGGGTCTATTTGCCGAAAACTTTAAGATAAGATTACTACAATTACTAATATACTACCAAATTATCCTATAATAGGCAAAGATCTCTTCGTTGGTCCTTCTTCGAGTTTTTAAGCCTCCGCAGTAGAAGAGCCCCAGACATTCAGGTTTCCTCGCGTTGTTTTCCTTCACGGTTAGCGAGTGGTATTGTTAACACAACTTCCCATGGTAATATAAAGAGTTATTTCAAAAATGCGCACTTCCTGAGACACCCTAATAATTAGAGTTTGTGTTTCGCAATAACTTTTGTAATCAGAGTTTTTCTTTGTATTTTTTTACTATCACGGTTTTATATCATTTTCTTAATTTCGCAATTCACGCACACTGCCAATCGCGCGCCTTTGATGAATCATTGCCCTATATAGAAGAATATCCATTCTCCTTGACTAATATGGTTTCGAGCATTATCTGTTAAACAGTGCCCCTGCAAAGAAGAAAAATCTAGTCTATTTTTTAATGGCAATCGAACGAATTTCGAAAATCGTAGAAATAAGAAACTCTATCCGACGTGTTACATGAATAATAACCCTTTATTCTCAAATTGTAGCGTCCTAATATATTATAGTTAGACCTGAGATTTCCACGTTATCGAGTGGTATTACTACTACAACTTCAAAAATGTCCGTAACTTAAAAAAAAAGCAATTGGTACATGCCGGGATTCGAATTTCATAGGTATTCGAGATGTATTGTCGTAGCAAAATTTTTGGAATCACAACAATTCATTAAGATTCGGTCACACACAGCAACTAGTCGCTGCGAGTGCACACGCCGCGATTACTAGTCGCAGCGACAATTCGCTGCCTGCCTGTCCTACACAACGAGTTCTACACGAGAATTTTGACTATCAGTACGCATTCGCAGCGAGTAAAATTGAACAATGCTCAATTCTAGTCGCGGCGACTTCAACTCGTGGCGAGTGAATCTACTCGCAGCGATTAGCCTGTCACACACAGCGACTACTCGCGGCGACTAGGCACTCGCAGCGATTAATCGCTGTGTGTGACCGATGCATTAGCAAAGGTACGCAAGCAGAACTGCCCCTTAAAATCATTAATTACCTATCAGAAACAAGTTAAAGTATAGAAGACAGGTTCCTTATTAATAGAAATTTCTAGAAGTTGGATTAAATAGTCGCAAAGTACCTTAATATATGAAAATAAAATTTATGTTAAAAAAAGACATATTCAATCAAACATGAGAATGAAACTGCCTTTAAGAATAATAATATTATGATGGTTCACAATATTCCGTGGTACTGATAGGTACTTGCATACCATCCTGATGAAAATGAAGCACCAGAGAAAATAGCATCGTGGCTAAGCATGAACACTAGTTAATGCCTTAGCTAGGTACAAGTCCTAGCAACACAACCGGTTAGTAAATATAGGTCGTCGTATAAATTCAGTCGTATATCCTTACTAATATTATAAACGCGAAAGTTTGTATGTATGGATGGATGTTTGTTTGTTCCTCTTTCACGCAAAAACGGCAGAACGGATCCGGATGAAATTTTGCACAGAGATAGATTATAGTCTGGATTAGCATATAGGCTATTTTTTATCCCGGAAAAATACACATCAAAATTACCACGTGAACGAAGTCGCGGGCAACAGCTAGTCATAGATGTTACCTCTAGAGATGTCACATAAGTTGATAATGCCATAACCAGTCTTAAACACTGCCCATCTGCGGGCAATTATAAACTGCATGTACCCATCCCACCCAGAGCCTACCGACACAGTTCCGTCAAAAGTGCAACAGTAAAACAAACAAAGTAGGTATTCAAAACATACATACAAAACTCACGCCTGAGGGGTAAGCAGAGACCAGGGCCTGAACATTCATCAGTCGTTGCATGCACGCACACCGGTTTCGGGTATTTTTTATCTTGCCCTTTGCTAACACGTCCCTTATTTGGTATTCAATTGTCTAAAATAAACCAGAATTCTCATAATCTAAAAGTGAGTACGTCAATATTAGTTTTTTCTTGCATGCTTGGAAATTTGAGCATTATTTTGACAACCTTCTTCGAGATAAATCGACAGCGGCCGGAAAAAGTTCTATGAAAATTCATAACTGTCGTGTTTTGCGGCCAAATAAATTACATACTAAACTCGTTTCTGTCGTGTTATTTAAAAATGGAACGATCTTTTACTCCGAACAATGACAACCAAGGAGGTAACTTATCAGAGGTTTTATTTAAATTTCGAACTGGCTTGCGATAGAAAGCTGGATATTATACCTATTGAAAAAAAGAACACTTTAACGCGGCAAAAATTATTGTTGTTCGTTCGTGGTTCGTCTGATTTTGAAAGTTTATTGATTTTTTCAAATAAAAAGTTCTGCCTTACTACTCGTTAGTTTTAATTTCCGCGCATTATTTGAGAAAAATCATATACAAGCCTTGGCAACAACTAGGCATTGATGGACTCACGTATGTGTGCCTCGCCTTCGCCTCGGCCCGCATTTCCACGTTCGTCCATCAATGCCTCTTTTGCTGGCCGCTGCAGTAATGTACTATTACTGTGGTGGCAAGTTCAAAGTAACAAAAAATATTAGTTCTATACTGAAGTGACCACCTACGATATTAAAATGTATTTATTTGGTGGTAGGATATAATTTAATGTATGAACATTGAAGTATGAAATCCATCTCTTTTTACAGAAATATATGAAAACTAATCTATTGTACAGCTGATAATTTATTGTTTTGATATTTCATGTTCTACTTACAGTTGTGGGATTCTTGATGTAAATGATAATATATAATATACTTCCCACTGCTGTTTTTATTTCATTGAAACAGAAAGATGTAGCAACAAAATGGAATAAAAGGTAATTTCGCAACTAATGATAACAGTTCTTGTTCGTTCATTTAAATCTAAGTGATAGGGTCGTGAGTAAAACATAATATTATATTCTTTTTGTTGCACTAACCCGTGCTGAGGATAATAATAATAATAGTAATAATATGCCTCCAAAATACACAAGTTAGAAATCAGCTGTCGACAGGGCAACGTTGTTTTTTTGTTCTTATCTCCTTTTTTTATATAATCATTTAATTGATTAAACATAAGTATTTTTTGTTTTTGTTATGCATACAGGGCAATACGCATTTTCTTAGTATAAAAATACCCTTTTGTGTGAAATAATTAATTTGTGTAAATAAAGTTATGGTTTCTGTAATCCTGAACCGATAATAAATACATTTTAATTTTTTTTCAAAGGTTTGAGTGATAAAAAAAATCGAAGAAAATATAGGAATGGGTAAAATTTTTAAATTAAAAATTATACGAAACAGAATGAAAAAGAAATAGCGAAAGATGAAGTAAAAAGGAATGGTGTAAAAAAGGTTAGACCATTATATGGGTATTCGTTTTGATGAGTAGAAGGCCCGGATATGTAGGGGTTCTGTTACACCTTATACAACATGTTATGACGGAGAGATAGGTACTTTACGAAAGAAAGGAGTGAATGGGAGGAGCTTAAAACTTATGAGATCATATTTAGAAGGGAGGGTTCAAAAAGCTGACATAAATAGGACTAAATCATCCGGGTCGGAGGTTAAGATGGGAGTGCCACAGGGATCTATTTTGGGGCCGTTCCTTTTCCTCGTATATGTAAATGATTTGCCGTTCATGGTTCAAAATATGTCAGAGATAGTATTGTTTGCAGATGACACGTCACTTATTTTTAAGATTAAGAGACAAGAAAATGACCTTGCGGGTACAAATAATGCTCTCTCTAAGGTACTATATTGGTTTACTTCTAATAACTTATTATTAAATTCAAAAAAGACAAAATGTATAAAATTTACACTACCAAATGTCAAAATGGTTGACAGCAATGTTATATTGGGGAATGATAAACTAGACCTTGTAGAAGAAACTGTATTTCTGGGTATCACAATTGATGCAAAGCTTCAATGGGGTCCTCATATAGGAAAATTGGCAAATAGGCTCAGTTCTGCAGCATACGCAGTTAAAAGAATCCGGGAACTAACTGATGTCGCAACTGCTAGGCTTGTTTATTTTAGTTACTTCCATAGTATTATGTCCTATGGTATACTACTGTGGGGTCGGGCTGCAGACATTGAGACCATCTTCGTCCTGTAGAAGAGAGCGATCAGATTCATATATAAGCTAGGCAATAGAGATTCGTTAAGAGATTTCTTTAAAGAAACCAACATCCTAACAGTTGCTAGTCAGTATATCTATGAAAATATTATGTATGTTAGGAAAAATATCAGTGACTTTAAAACTGTAGGTAGCCAACACAATGTAAATACTAGAAATAGACATAAACTTTCGTTCCCAAAATTTAGGCTGGCAAAGGTTAATACATCCTTTATGGGGCATTGTATACGTTTCTACAATAAGATCCCTGAGGATATAATAAGCTTGCCAGAAACGCGGTTCAAAAAATGTGTGAAGCGCACTTTGTGTCAAAAAAGCTACTATAACATTAAAGATTATTTAGATGACAATGATGTCTGGAATTAAAGCCAGTTCAATGCATGAGTTTTAGAACATTTATATAAATCCTGTAAATTAAGGACTTGAAAAGACTAAGTTTGGAGTTTTTTTGTCCATTTTTTCTCCAAAATGATCTAGATTTTGAAATGGACGCCTAGTTTAACTTGTAACGTTCATTAAGTCGCAGTTTCTGTGCTACTTTGAATAAAAAAAATTGATTTTGATTTTGATTTTGAAAGAAGACATTTATTTAAATTGTCACAGAAACACAAAGTCAACATTCACGTCAACAAAACAACAAATAGTATCATGTATGGTAAAAATAATACTATTGCTTAAAATTTATACTTACCAATTATTATTTAAATATTAGGCTCTGAAGAGCTTGCTGGAACTGAAAGTATTTCGTACAAAATATAATAAGTATATTTGCTACAAAATATAAAGGAATCAAACTCTGATTGCCCGCTAAACATCAACACCAATTCAAACATAGCAAGGATAAAAGATAAATGGTATCAAACCACTTGAATATGTCGCCTTAACCTCATGACGATGTTGAGATCGACTACTGCTGGCAATATTACTATCGCCCTATTTATCTCACTGATTTCCATTGACGTCCTGAAGTGTGTGAGAACCACGGAATACCAACTTGGAAAAATGTTCGGCAAGAAAACGTCACTCAAATGTCTAATGTAATTTAGACTATACGGTTAGAGATAAAAGGGTGGGACAAACGCATAAGTGTGTCTATTTGGGGAGCCTGTTGACGAGAGGTGAAAGTTTTAGAGTGAAAATTTGCACTCTCTTTAGAATAGGCGAAATGCATATCTCCAAAAGATTATGCATTTCGCCTATCGCGCGACGCGGTTTTGATTTTAAACAATGGCAATTATTTACCACGCTCGCGTGCATGTGTTGACAGCTCAAATACGCCATTCCATCGGTCATTTTACTCACTGTCAGATAAGTTTATCGCAAATTCTTGCACAGGTACAAACATACATAGACATACTTTCATCCAGCAAAGACCATACCTACTTAATAAAGTTTACATATGTTTTTTAGGGTTATCCATGTCTGTCTGTCTGTCCGCGGCTTAGCACTGAGTCGATAAGTGCTAGAGGTTCGCAATGTTTTGTCAGTGTAGGGCTCCGCCCCCCCTTTCCCCCGGCTAAACAGTTGATTATAGAAAGGTAAAAAAAAACAGGTTTGTAGTACGTATAATGAACTTAAAAGGAAAACTATCACGGATAAGTAGGCTTTTCAAGTTAACAAATAATAGGCGACCAACTTATAAAAGGAAACCTTCGTACAAAATCCATTGAAAATTACTTTGATGAAGTTGTTAGTTCAGTAAAGCAGATAGTAGCACAGACACAGTTCGCAGTTCAACTTGGCTGAACGAATCGGTGACTTGGACCAAGTTGAACGATGTCAACATATTTTTTACTATCGTGCAATCCCTATAGTATAGCAACTAATACTGACCAGAACTAACCAGAAACGGCCATCCGTCTCCCGCTGAGTGGAAGAAAAGTTTATGTGGTCTTTTGAAACCCTCAGAGCTGGAGTCTTACTCGCACTTGGCAGATTTTTAATTATTAATACTAATAAGTATTAATAACACTTAAACAAAAAAATTGCAATGCGGCAGACTTTATCCCGTGAGCAAGAGGTGTAGAAAGTGTTTTCTCTTATTCGAACCCACGCGGATGAATTCGCAAGGGCATTTACTGCTTCATAAAATGTATGGAATTTCATATTTGGTAAAGACCTTGTTATGCGTTACTCATATTTGACTCGAGCGGGGCTGAATTCCACATCGCCTCTACATTATACTACACAATGAAAAAAACATCTATTGTCTTCAAGAACAGATGACAAAGACACTGTATTTAAGATGGCCTATAGAAAGAAGTATCGAATTAAGGTAATGTTGGCAGTTATGACTTTGAATAATGGATATGGGCTTTGAACAGTATGTTATGTCAACAACGTGTCGATTTAATGGTCTTTCAGAAAAGCGTATTTCCCTTTCCATGCTGGTTTCCGGGCGCAGATAACTTAAAGCACAACAACAAATATTAAACAAAACCTAACTAACAGCACCAAAACCTAAGCCGCTACTGCCATAAACTCAACAAGTCTTTGAAGCGCTGTTACGCACAGCATAAAGTTGTCAATTAACAACTTCTTTAAAACTAATCATCAATATTAGCGAGAAGCAGACGCCGTTTGGTCACATAGGCATAACATTTCATAACTTAATAGTAATTTCTTTTAAACACCTGAAACTTGGCAAGCCACTAGTCAAGGGATTCAAGTGTCAACACTATGGATGCATTTTCATAGTAACATACCAAATCAACAATATTATAATTTGACTCTCTGTGTCAACGTTATTTTTTAATAATTGACATTGCATGGGATTCTTTCAGGAATTAAATTTTGACTGAGAAAAATACGTTACATATTAACGTGAATTTAGCTTCCAAAACTTTTTGAATAATAATAACTTCGACACAATACAATCACTCCTCCTGGTCCCAAACTAGGATACCCTGTGCTGTGGCAACCAGGCAATGACATCACAAACATGTAAATGAATGTATTGGGAAACACGTCATATTAGACCCCGTCTTCGTTTACTCAAGCTGTCCTAATTTTATTTTCACAATAACGTTGAGAGTGAAGTGGGCTGATAGTCCATCTATGAAAACTACGTAACGCGATGATTCGAATTCCGGGTTTACGCTGAAAAAGACAGGGAAGAACTGAAATATTTACGAAAGAATGCTCATTTTTTGCTGAAATCAGTACGGTGAGTGTTGGTCAATCGTGTGTAACCAAAATTGACACGGTACTTTTCTTTTTGGACACCCTTCCTCTTTAAAAACACCCTCCCTCTTTAAAAACAAAATACATTCTAAAACTGACACGCTAAGGGAAAGAGAAGAATATTATACCCCAATTAATACCCAATAAAAACAAAAAGGAGTTCAAACCAATTATTTGCCCTTTAATAATATCCGTCCAAATATTAATTTTAAATTGATGTTGAGATCAGTGTTCTTTAGGCGAGACTCGTGTTTATGGTCAAAACTAATAATCTTGGTAACCACATGACCATTTCAAATGATTTTATGAATTCAATAACAGCGATAAAATGCGAAATGCATCTTTTTGATATGTCAGTCCCTTTCAAATGTAAATACCAATAATTCTTTTTTGTTTGATACTACCTATGACTATTTTACTATTTTTAAACTGCATTTAATGGTCAATTTTTTTAAATAATGGGCACCACCAGCGAAGTACATTTTTTTCTAAACCAGGAGTACTTTAATTTACATTACTTTCTCAATAAAGGAGTTGAAATAAAATAATTCATTTAATGTCATTTACGGAAAATACAGGTACATAAATGAAGAAAAAGGTAGATATTTGATAAATATGCAAAAAATATATAATTTTGGCTCCTATGAGTAAAATTGGTTAAAATTTGGGTATGTTGTAGGTACTACCTAGTGTATTATCCCCTTAAGCTTGGACCACTATTTACGCCACACGTTTCATTAAATAAGGACCGTGTGGACTTTTTATTTCATAAATAACTCGCGACAATAAACTCGATTTTACAAACAAAATACGAATGCGTCTCTTCTGCAAAATTAATATTTTATTGATAGAGCGCCAAGCCGTGCAAAACTCTTGAATGAAAAAAAGCGTAATTTGCCACAGCAAAAACTACTTAGTTTTCCCTCTCGTGTTTCAATGTTTCTTCCAATTCATGAATTCATCTGTAAAAACAGCTAAGAACTTAGCGTTGTCTACCAAAGCAATTTGAGTATCATTGACAGTAATATCTAATTCTAATCATGGTAGTTTCAAAAGGTTTAGTTTTACTAGCTTCGTTTTTGTAACTGTAACCACTTACAACAGTATTAATAATTTACGATAGCTCAAAATAAACGCGTGGTATCTTTTCTTTCAAATTAAAAAAATACTGAGACATCATGTGCAAACATTGTCGCTTTGTTTTTGATGAGCTCAGGTATAGTATAAAGAACAAAGGACCCAATACGCTACGCTGGGGTACACCGCACTTGTCTCGGTGCTTACAGATGCCATGTGTGACAATATTTTTGTTCTAATATCAACAGTAGGAAGCAAAACACTTTGCTTGCGTTGAGTCAGATACGACGATAGCCATGTTAAACCATTTCCTCTGATACTATCAAGAATGCCTATAAAGAATGCCTGCCAAGCCAAGATTTAGTTATTTACGCAATCAAACGCTTTACACAAATGCTATAAAATACTCAACACGTCTGATTTCTTATTTAGGGAGTCAGCCACAAAGTCCATCATATCGACGTCTTTTAATTTTACCATTAAAATAAAAAGGCACACACGATCCGTGAAACACACGGAGCGAACCAAGCATTCTCATTGACCTCATGGTCCTAATTCTGGAGGCTCCTCTAGATAGCAACATGTTAATGAAATTCAATCCAAATTCCTGTTTAACTATATAATAGAGAGTGGAGAGACGTAAAAAACAAGGTCTGCATGAGTACGTGGCGTAGTATGGGGTGTCCTCTGACGAGCGAGTCACGTCCGCCGCCACAGCGACGCCAGGCGCTGCGCGGCGGCCCAGCAGGACAGTCGGCCATCGACGATCTCGCATCTCGGCCCTTATCCTTAATCTAATCTCGAGGTGCTCTGAGCCGCGTGACTCAATGGGCTCGCGACCGCGCTCCGACACCGCAGCCGCCATACCTGCCCGGCTATATCGCACTCCACGCGTACGCCAATAGATCGATAGGAACGAATAGTATTTACTATATTTGCTGCAAATTTCGATATCGTCATGTAATTTACGGTTGCTACGTTTGTATAGCAGTTCGGTCGGCGCAGTGCTTTGTTTGACTGGCTTTACAGTGTTTTTTTGTGAGACTATTGTTATTAAGGTAAGATTTTATTTAAAAATCAGAAACATTTAAACATAAATATTTTTAGTATTCAGACACCATCACTCCCAAGTAAGTGCATAGTAATGGTGAGTTACTTACTGTTTTGTTTTAACAACTGTTGTCAAGACCATCATTGAAGTAGAACTAAAAAGTAAATTAATTACTTTTTAGTTCAACTGAAAAGTACACAAATATCTTTCAATAAGCCTGTGAATTCTGGGTCTTAGCAAAGAGGGTATTTAATACGATGGTAAGTTAATGTTTCGTTTTAATAACAGTTATCAATTACTTTTCTTTTGACTTGACGTATTGACTTGTCTTTCCTATGGGCGAGGCCGACTAAGCTGTCAGGATAGTATAGGTGCTGGGAAAGCCTACTCCATCTAAAAAACAATGTCCCAGGCACTGCAGCATCCGAGTGGTCCCTTAACCCATATAGTGTGTGATGGTGCCACTAGACGCGGTATAAATCATCTCATTACGTATATGCAAACGCCAAAGTTTTTTCTTTCTTTTGAAAAATTAAGCCCTCAAAATTAACAAAATTATGTTGTCATTATTTGACATACTATAAAAACTATTAATCTATTTTTACAATTGCATAAAAATATTTGTTCAATTAAAATATATAAAGTTATGTACTCTCTAAACTAAACCTAATGAAACATATTAAATAATTTGTAAAATACGGTGGGTAATGAATTTAAATACTTACATTGTATTTATGTGGAACTTAGTGAAGGAGAGTAGTTACAAAACTAAGTTGATAGGCAGTTAGTCCGGTAAGTTCATCTGACAACTACTTCCGTAACTGACAATTAATTAGGTACATAAAGCAATGAACTAAAAGGAAAATAGCAGAGTTCTACTCTTTCACTTCTTGTATTAAACACGCTTAAAGTGAACTATGGATTGCCTCGCCACAGGAAGTTAAAGAAGTAAATAACTTTTCTGGATTAATCTCAGTTCTACAAACTATTTCCTATTTAACTAAACTATTTCTATCTATAACTATTTTATAGAAGTGTTAAAAAATAAGAAGGCCTGTAGAATCTACTACAATAAAAGCATAATCCTGCCAAGAATACTTTCGCCGGAGTCTCCGGTGGTGACCGAGGTACGAATTGGGATCAATTAAATGAAGAAGATAATGTAGCTAGATTTCAATAGTATAATAGTATTTAAACACTTTCGACTGGTCATTTTGGTTAACTCTACATTAACAAAAGGTTTACCTCTAAAATACGCAACGTATGTATTTTGCAACAATTTTTGTTCCATTACTTTTTTCTTGGAATTATTTATTTTTTGAAATCTCAGTATCAATGTCAACGAACGAACAGTAAAGTATTTTAATAGTTTTAATATTGTTAAATTTAGAACTGCATCTTAAGACAAAGCCCAGAGATCTAGAGGCTTTTTTAACGACTGATTCTATGTGATAATCATCATCTACGATATGTATAGTTAAACGATCTCTTTAATACAAATTGACAGCGTCTAGTTTCAAGATAGTATGAAAAGTAATAATTATTTATAATGGTGTTTTTTACAATATAACGAATTTTCTAAAACACTCCTCAAATGCAGTCAAATAGTCTGTTGAAGTCTTTTCCTTTACCAGAGACTATTTAAACTGAAATTTGATTAGTGTTTCAAGGGATCGTGTTTTTAAGAATAAGCCTGTTAATTTTGTGTTTATTGGAAGTGGTTTAATTTATCAATCTCTAGTGAAGAAACGGTTTTCAGGTTCTGGATTATTTCAACAGCGTTGTTTTTTTTTAATATGCTTAGCTAAAGTATTGTTAATTTACAAACTGTTTTTGTAAAATTAATAATTTTGACCATATTGTTGAAGACTGACACTGTGTAAGTATATTAGCTTGTCTCAATTTTAAGCACTATCCGGCTAATGCACTTAAGATAATGGAACAAAAAATTCTAATCGTGTTGTTTATAAAAACACGATTCGATTTAAACACTTTTGGAATACAGTTTGAATAGTCTGTGATAAAGAAGGAGACGAACTTAAGCTGCGTTTGAAGAGAGTTTCAATAAATAAAAAAGCGTTTTCGTAAATGCAGAAATACGTATTTGAGCCCAGCAAAAGCAAATACGGAAGCGCCTAGCACCCAGAGTTCGTTTGCATATTGTCTCAACTAGCATACATTTTCTAACGAAGAAATAGTTCGGAAGTACTCATATAAATAATCGCGTTTCATAACACGCTTCGCCTTGAGTCCGATAAAGCATCAATCAGACGGGACATCGCCACAACGACAAATGAATATCAATTTATTTACTGCCAGGAAAGAGGTGCCGAGTGGACATTGGGAACGCACAGTTAGTTGCAAGTTGCAACCAGTCACAATCTTGTATTTAAGTACTAAGAACGTTTGCTATACAGAGTCATCCGTAAAACGTTCAGTTACTGAAATTAGTCAATTAGAGTTTGTTACTTACAACCACTTTAGGTTCTTTTTTATACGATTTTACGGTTTTTCTGCTTTGTAGTGATGGTGCTTTGCTATCTGATAGGTCGTGCTCAAAACAATCTGTGTTGAAAGGAATGGCGAATACTCTTGGTAGACGAGGTACCGGAGGCTCCGACGCTGGTATTGTATTTATTATAAGCACGAATTTCACGAACTTATGTCAACTCAGACACTTCGCGAAATATTCGAGAAAAAACATAGAGAACAAAGTTGTGACATACAAACTCAAATTGACCTGTTTCAAAAATTACACATTTAAAAAGTAACCCTGTGTAGGTGTAACAGAACAAACAGTGACTATTAAGAAACATCTATTGAATGTCATAATCCATTATTCTTCTCCTTGTGCAAATCACGCGATAATCGCTGGTTTCTTAACACCCCTTGTGTCAGGAATTAACACGTTGACGACCTTACAGATATTCGCAAATATTGAAATCTGACGCTGAAAAAGCCTCTCTCGCTTATGTGCTCTCAGTTGTATTCTAATTAACACACCAGTGAGTGGAAGTCGTTAGAGCCAGAGATGTGGCCAACTCGGGAATAGGCGCGCGACTCTTAACTCTTTAAATATGTTTTAAATATTTTCATAACATAACTATTAAGTGCGAAAATAATCAGTTTACAGTTCAGGACGACAGTCAACGCCGCAATTTTTGAAATGGTTAGTATTTAGCTTTTTTTTATTTCCTAGGTGATTTATCAAGGAATAACTAAGACATCGTGAGGAAACCCGCGTGTCTGAAAAGCGCAAACTCTCTTTAAGAGGGAAGGCCTGTATCCTATAGTGGGACAAATACGCTCCTTACGTACATATGTTTTATAAGTAATTGGTTCCAAATTCTACAATGAAAAATACTTTGTTGTTTTTCTAACCTTGGCTTTTTTGTCTCGCTTTGCTCTTACGACTTTATTGTTGTCAACTGTTAACACAAGAATAAGCTACATCCGCCCAAACTCGTAGGTTTACTTCATGCTAGATATACTATCCCAAAATGTATGTGTATAGACTATTGTTTAATACAGAATCAATATGGTACATAGGTATTTCTCGAATCAATAAAATTAATTAGCGAGCTAAACCAGCAGAGACGTTAACATTTATTTTTTATCAATGATTTGTTTACGTGACAACAAGTATATCAAAATACATCATTTTAAGTACTTATTACTATCCTAGCCAGTCTGTTTTTAAATGTTTTACTGTCTAAAAGAAGTATCTATCGGTCTCGTTATTTTTCAGGGTTCCGTACCTCAAAAGGAAAAAACAGGACCCTTATATGGTCACTTTGTCGTTCGTCCGTCCGTCCGTCCGTCCGTCCGTCCGTCCGTCAGTCCCTCCGTCCATCCGTTCGTCAAAACTGTCAAAACCCTTTATCTCGGGAACGCATAAATTTGTCGAGTTGAAATTAAAACCATGTACAAGTCTACAGTCCCTTAATGCTGCAAAAAAATCAAGCTTCTTGGTTAACGGAAAAAAAAGATACGACCGTATATGCCGCAAAAAAACTTATCTTTCGACACTCAAGGAAATCAAAATTTATAGGGTACCTACTTTCCGTTAACCTAAAACTATGAATTTGGCAAGTAAGTCTTACTCTACAAGTGAGATATCTCGACAGAGAAAAATCTGAAAAATTGTACATTTAAAAAAAATTGTCTTTGGAGTTCGGGAAAAACTCGGAAAAAACTGAGAGACTCGATTCCTGAACTATTTATAGTAATACCTATGTGAGTACATAACTAAAAATTTGTCCGGAACCCACGGTGGGCGAGTCAAACTCGCACTTGTCCGGTTTTTTGGTTCATTTTTGTTAACTTAAAGCGACTCATTATTATTGTATACCTGTGTACCATTGGCTTTATGTTTCCCTATGTCAGATTCTATGTAATAGCTGTTGGTTCACCATAGATATCTAAATAAATGAATAAAAATTCATTCCAGATACCGGCGGATAATGATAATGTCATCTTAAAAGTGATACAACAAACACACAATAACATCGTCATAAATTAAATTAGCACTTCTCACTATAAGGTCGATGTGACTAGTGCAAGCACAGCCTTAGCCTCAGCTGACATTGGGAAGACCGATACGATGTCGCAACCACCTAGGTTCGTGTGGCGCCGGATTAAAAATAGCGTCACTCCATTTCCTTGCGTAGATGTCGTAGAAGGCGACTAAGGAAATCAATTACCAGGAGACGGGCTGCAGCGTCTTCCTGAGATTCCGACCACATACCGCGATCGCCAACCCGCCTGCCAAGCGTGGCGATTATGGCAAAACCCTTCATGGTTATGAAAACCACGAAGGAGGGCTATGTCCTGCAGTGGGCGTCAAATGGCTGATGATGATGATGATGAACCACCTAGGAAGGTACTTCTAATAGATGACTGGAATTTCGGACACTGCAAAAGATTCGCACACACTCCATCAATGCAGTCGACAGCACATCAAAATTTACAATATTTACAGTTACGTTACGGGTGACTTTGCAACAAAAATGCAAAGGTTGACCACCGTGTTGGAATGCTGTTGACTGTACTGTACATGGTATACATCTATCGGGACGTTTCATTCACTATAGTTGGGTTTGTTTATTACTTTGCATTATTGTTTTCAAACTTTTTCAATGTGTCCATCCCCTATATTATATGAGCACCAAATCCTATCGGGATTTCTGTTATGATCAATAAATTTCTGTTGATTGATATTTTCTTTATCGATGAACAAGAAAATTCAAATTAAATCGCTAGAAACCCTCCATTTCATGCGCACATTAGGCGGCAGAATGAATTCTACACATTAACGGTATTATTTTTAAAAACAGGATTCCTTAAAACACTCGATAAACGCCGATTAAAATTGTCTGTGGTGAAGATTTTATAAGGAAAAGTCGTAACCACAGATTAAATAAACTACCTCTTAGGGTTGCATTAGAGGAATCCTGTTTTTATAAATAAGGCCGTTAAACTACATCGCATTTGTTGAGATCTCAGAACACAAAAAGAAGGTTGAGATCCTCATTATCGAACCATGAAAACAGTTGTTTGCATTTCAATTTTCTTCAGTGTCAGTAAACATCGGCCGTCAATAGTGTTAAATCAGTTGATTATGATAGCAATCGCACGTGATAAACTCTGTCGTGACCAAGATGTTAGGTTGACCAAGCTAGGTGCGTTGCTAAATGTATTGCAAACACACTATTGGGTCGTAATCTAAACTTTAATGTTGTTTTCGGCATCTGAAACACATTATAACCCGCAATGTTAATAGTAGCATCATCTTGTACATGTTCGGTCAGATGCGTGCATTAGCACAGATATGCTCTGAGGTCTAATGTATATTGTTTCTCTTTTAAATCAATTAGCACTGTGAAACACAATCAACTCCTTGGAGAATATTTTAACCTTGTCATTGTTCTCTTTATTGTGATCAAATTATTTTCCTGGATCTGATATTATGTACAAATTGTTAGCATGTTGATTTCTTCTTATACACGCAAGAATTAGTATTACATGATGATAAATACTTTTAAGCTTTTGTCCTGTGGTGGCAGACTTTTCGAACAAACAATGAGCACTTGAAAATATCCTGGTTCTTTGAGGTATTTGGCGTGGTGACGCAACGAGCATGCCGGCACTACTGAGGACGCGTTAGAGGGGAATACCAATGAAAACCATGACGAGTAGGAGAATACAATTGTTTAGTCATGTGACACCTTTCTAATTCACGTTGTATAAGTAGACTCGTGAAGGATAATTTGCTGCAAAGCAACCATTTCGAAACACAACATCATTTCCTCCCAACTGGCCTCGATAGTTCATATATTTTGCTACAAACTAGCACGCTCATATTATTCAACGGATGCTTAAATAGCACGAATTATAGTAAAAACGTAAATATAGTAGGTTGTTACAGTAGACAGCATGTCAACCTTAACATGCATTCACTCTGCCAAATCTTTGTAACATAATATAAAAACGATTCATGAAAACCATCGATGTTAAATTGTTCAGAAGGTAGTTGAGAACTTTATCATTTGTTACAAAATGTAATTTAATTATAGTGTTTTGAACTGTAGCTATAGGTCTAATGATGACGACGAGATCGGTGCCGCCGCGTGAGCAGTCATGTGATCGTGATGACCACTTAAGCTAATCATTATATGCGCAATGACAACGAACATCAATAATTTGGACCAACTTGCCTTTGTTTAATAAATGAGACAAAACGAAGAAGCTATTGTTTTATATTGCTTACAATGATTTATTAAATTATACGCATTGAAGAAAATATGTACATTTGCACACAATACATCTAACTAATAGTAACATAACTTACTCATGAACGTATTCAAGGTTGCACCACTTCTGTTTGGTAGAAAGATTTTGTTTGATTCAGTAGTTCTCTGCTTTTTTGAACGAAAATACCATATTAAGTGCCGTTTGCTGACGCTAACGTATTTAGGGGGGCGTCACATTGTTGTCCATGCACGTTAGTATAGTTACGTTAAACTCGTTTCCAAAGGCTTCATTTGTTAAAGGAAAAATAAGCGTTCAGTCATTCAGCATCAGCAGATCAACCGGGAGGCGCTAGGCGGGCGGTGCGCGCACTTCTTTTATCCTCGTCTTAACAATGATAACCAGTGAACATTTTTACATCATTTCTTAATAGAGGTACACATTATTAGTACGAGCATCAATTTCGATAGTCCTAAATCCCTTAAAAATTACATCCATTTAAAATATAAACACGAGCGTTGACGTAGGTATCCATTTACTGTTAATTTAAACCACGGATCCGTGCAAACAATCAAACCGATTTTACGACAACCCTACGATAATAATTCATTGTTTTAATGGAACCACACAGTCAAAATCTCCTGTTTTGATCGGTCGGTCCAATTGGAAGCAATGTCCTTTAAAAAAAACTATAAGTGTGAAAGTTCGCGCCTTGAAAGTTAGTAATTTTTTGAAGTCACCACAAACTTTGCGTTTGAAAAGTATGTATTCCCATAAAAACCCAACGGATATTAGTTTGTAATTGCCTATTGTTTTTAAGTGGCAGACTCTTGTCTCTGCGTACCCCTCCGGGATACCTGTATTTTTGAGTGAGTTTATGTTATTTTTTGTGACTTCTTACAAAATTTCATTATTTCAGATCAACGGGAAGTATTTTGAAGGTTTTGATAGCGAGTATCATTATACGAAAAATGTCACAAACCCTGTTGTTGATTAGTCTTATGGTTGCATTGACTTAGAAGCTTGAATTTCTTTCGTTGGTATTTATTCCAACTTAATTGATAAACACATTCCTGAGAAAAAGTATCTTGGCAGACGGACGGACGGACAGCTAAGTTATTCTAAAGGGTTCCGTTTTTTTCCTTTTATGGTGTGGAACCATAACAATTCTATAATAAGCACAAAAATTCTAAGTAATATTTACAAAATCCCTTGCCCTCCACGACAAGGGGGTAATCTACTCGTCAATGCGAAAAACTTTTCCTAACGGGAGAACTTCAAATTCACAAAAAATATCAGCCGTTCCATGCTAAGGTTACTATGGCACCCAATATATGGAACAAATGAGATTTTTTTATTTTTCTACATTACGGATGGTTCCTTTCTCGTTTAACCCTTAAAGTTTACCCTTTTATATTGTTAAATTGGTTGTTTAGAAATGTTGTGGGTGTACGAAAACCATTTTTCTATCAAGGCATCCGGTTTCGAAATAAACTTTAAAGCGCAATTTTTTGCTAAAGTAGGGCGACTCCCCTTCTCCTACTCTCCCAGCTGAACGGTTGTTTGTAGATTTGGCTGTGATTGACCAAAAGATGAATGTAGAAACGGGAAAAAAATCTAGTCAATAGCACATGTAATGAACTTTAAAGGAAATGCTGCTTACCTATTTTGATATACGGGCTTAGGCCCAAAGAAATGCGAGTTAGAACGAATGATTATGATTTTAATAAAAAAAAACCGATGTTTACAATGGCTTTACATTTGCTAAATGGGTTGAATTATTGATATTAAGGCTTGCATTTCTCATTTTTAGTTAGTTTTTAGGTTTAACAGTCTAGGTACCTAAACACTGCCTCTGTTTTTAACGACTGTGAAAGATGCGGACCTGAAAACAAACAAGAATGATAAAATCTTTTTTGTTTGTTTTCAAGTCCGCATGTTTTCAGGTCATTATGTATCTCTGATAATGAAATCTGATATACCTTTATGAGGACCATTTTGAAATATCAGGACATAATGGCATTACGTTGAAGGCTGCAAAAGGAAATAGGACAAAAGACTTTTAACTTCTTCCCTTTCACTATTTATTTCCATTTCAATTTCATAAAAAGTAAGGATCTATGATTCAGCGAAAATCCATAAGAAATATAACTGTGAATACGCTAAACAATATTTTAATATCATCACTGGTACGATGGAGGTAAGTGATCTTGTCACTTCTGTTTTTTTTTTACCAATGAATTTACCGCCGTTGTAACAGGACAAAAAAAGGAAATTATTTTATGATTTTGTGATTTGCAGAACTTTCTGATGAAAAGTGATTTCTTCGGATTTTTTTGAGTTTTTCACACATGATTGTTTTTTTCGTAACGTCCGAAATTGTGTTCACGCGACAAGCGCTCTACATGGACTAAATGGACGTGAAATGAACTGCTACCAAGTGACCGCAAAGCTTGCAACGCAAAGGTTGGTCGAGATGTCCTCTCTAAACGTAGTACGTTATACTCTAAGCGACCAACTTATAAAAGCAAATATTCGTACAAAATCCATTAGAAAAATACTTTGATAAAGTTGTTAGTTCTGTAAAACAGGTAGAAACCCCCTCCTGCTATGAAACCCTACACTGCGCGTGGCTCGACATGCACTTGGCCGGTTTTTACTCTTACCTATGATAAATCTCAATTTTTATTCCAATTTTATAATAATTTTATAGGCATAGTCATAGTTTTGTTCGTTGATTAGATTTTTTTCGAGCTCGCGGCAAACAATAAAACTACATAAATGGACACAGTTGTTTGAAACTTTTACAACAAGATCCTGACCGGTTTTTGGTATGGATGAAATATGGCTTCACCATTACGACCCTGAAACAAAAAAACCGGCCAAGTACAAGTCGGACTCGCGCATGAAGAGTTCCATATATAATGATATACAACATTTGAATATTTCAAGCGTCTACCTGTTGCCGTTATTAATATAGAGCAAAAAATGGCAAAACGATCACGTTTGTTGTGTGGGAGCCTTCCTAAAATATTTATTTTATTTTGTTTTTAGTATTTGTTGTTATAGCGGCAACAGAAATTCATCATCTGTGAAAATTTCAACTGTCTAAATATCACGGTTCATGAGATACCTACAGCCTGGTGACAGGCGGACGGACGGACGGACGGACAGTGAAGTCTTAGTAATAAGGTTCCTTACCCTTTGGGTACGTAAACCTAAAAACAATCCATGGTTTGGAAGAGACCATCATCACCGACCCGTAAGAAATTCAAGGCCGTTCCATCCGCCGGCAAGATCATTTTTGGGATAGCCAAGGGGTGGTGATAACTGAATACCTCAGTCATGGAGCCACTATTACGGGGAATATGTACGCAGAACAAATCAAAAAGTTGCGTGACGAAATACGCGAAAAACTCGCTAAAGTTGTTTTGTTTCATCAAGATAACGCCCCACCGCGCAAGTCCAAAGTTGCGACAGTTGCGATGGATGCCATCAATGATGCTGGCTTCGAATTGTTAGAACATCCTCCATATTCTCCAGACCTGAGCTTGAAAGAATATCTAAGAGACCAGAAATTCGACGATGATGACGCAGTGATCGCCGCAGTTTAAGGTTTTTTAAAGAATCGAGTTGAAGATTTTTTTAAGAAACGAATTTTACTATTAGAAAAAATATGCTCTACATGTGTATACAAGTAAAGGGTGACTATGTTGAAAAGTTAAATAACATTTGATAAAAGTTAATTGCATCTTATTTATTCTTACTACTTATTGAACCCCCCTAGTAGCTTATATTTGGATAACAGATGAAAAATGTTTCATAAATAAAATAAATAACTTCCATACAACACAATCACTTAACCTGGTCCCAAACTAGGATACCCTGTAAAATGGTAACCAGGCACCGGACAAAAGGGGGTCAAATTTTCACGTTACGGAACTGTGACCGGAACTTTTTTTTATTAGTATTGTTATACTGGCTATGTTAACTTTTTATTACATTTAAAAAAAAGTATAGTTCGAATGAAGTGGTAGAGCACGCGCCATCACTCATGTCCCACGGAGAAGACCTTGACCGTATTTATACAACATGTCCCAAAATTCAACGATAAGCCGGCACCAGAGGATGGACCTACTAATGACTACTCGAGAAAAAAAAAGAAAAAAAAATACCTCTACTTTTTTTTAAATTACTTAAAAAAAAGGAAATTCTTTGAAAATGTATACCCCTTATGACACTTTTAACTACCATGACCACAATTTTTCAAATATTTCAGTTTTTTTGTTTGTATCGGCAACCTAAGTAGTACTACTATTCACCATAATCTTTGAAAATTACAGAATTTTCGTAGTTTTATACAAAAAAACAACCAAAAAAAATTATTTCCCTAAAATTTTGAAAGATTTTTACGTTAAGTACACTTTAACTCATCGTAGTGTAAAAAAAAATATGGACACTACTATGGCAAGTTTTTTTAAAAATTAGCGCAACTAACCTAGATTTTAAAATGGTATAATACTTTAGGAAAACTAGCCACAAAAAAAAATAATGACACTTTTTCTAATCAAGAACCAAATTTCATAAGTTGTTGTTAATAGTAATCACTTCTACTATGTGCCTAAAATAGATTTCTTTCGCAAATTCTTAGAATTTGGAAGGGACATGTGCGTAGTCAGTGAAGTTCAGAAGTCAGAAAGAGATAGATAGTATACGTTAGAGAGAGATAGATAGAGAGCGATTATACGTTAGAGAGAAATAGATAGATTGCGATTATACGTTAGAGAGAGATAGATAGATGTTTGTTGTTAAATAACAATAGGGCAGGTAGGAATGTTGCTGTTCTCTACAAAGTACAAAGTCAGTACGCTCTGCCAAAAGTCGTTAGTACGAGAGTCACATCAATTGAATACGAAACGGTGCACAGTAAACAAAGAAGCAGAGCGTACTGACTTTGTACTTTGTAGAGAACAGCAACATTCCTACCTGCCCTCTTGTTATTTAACAACAAACATCTATCTATCTCTCTCTAACGTATAATCGCAATCTATCTATTTCTCTCTAACGTATAATCGCTCTCTATCTATCTCTCTCTAACGTATACTATCTATCTCTTTCTGACTTCTGAACTTCACTGACTACACACATGTCCCTTCCAAATTCTAAGAATTTGCGAAAGAAATCTATTTTAGGCACATAGTAGAAGTGATTACTATAAACAACATATTATGAAATTTGGTTCTTGATTAGAAAAAGTGTCATTATTTTTTTTTGTGGCTAGTTTTCCTAAAGTATTATACCATTTTAAAATCTAGGTTAGTTGCGCTAATTTTTAAAAAAACTTGCCATAGTAGTGTCCATATTTTTTTTTACACTACGATGAGTTAAAGTGTACTGAACGTAAAAATCTTTCAAAATTTTAGGGAAATAATTTTTTTTGGTTGTTTTTTTGTATAAAACTACGAAAATTCTGTAATTTTCAAAGATTATGGTGAATAGTAGTACTACTTGGGTTGCCGATACAAACAAAAAAACTGAAATATTTGAAAAATTGTGGTCATGGTAGTTAAAAGTGTCATAAGGGGTATACATTTTCGAAGAATTTCCTTTTTTTTAAGTAATTTAAAAAAAAGTAGAGGTATTTTTTTTTCTTTTTTTTTTCTCGAGTAGTCATTAGTAGGTCCATCCTCTGGTGCCGGCTTATCGTTGAATTTTGGGACATGTTGTATAAGAACGAAATATCTTAGCTCAATGGACTTCTGTGGTGGTGCGAACTCTACGTTTGAAGACCTTTGCTTAACCTTTACGGTAAACTAAGAAAACTGCGTGTGCGGAAACGGCGAGCAATCACACAGATTTTTATCGAATCATCGTTTGTCATAAGAACTCAAAAAAAAAAAACTTCAAAAATGCTCACCAAATCCTGTTAAATTCTTCAATTTTGACTTTTAGAGAATAACACATCTTTCGTCGATGTCGCGCCGGGCGCAAGCTCGCGATAGCTATATGTGATTATGCGTACAAATAATTAATATGTTTGGGTGGCTCAGTCTAATGTAATCTACCGTTAAATTAAGCTGTTCACGAAAATAAAGATTTTGTATTTTTGGTATTTTGTATCTATCGTTCTAGCTCCAATATTCATGTTGGGCATACGCCTTCCCAAAGCACGCCACATCTTTCTGTTCTCGGTCATCCTCCTCCAGCCGCTGCCAGCAATTTGCCTTAGATCGTCGATCCTGTAAGCTGATGGGCGCCCTATGCTGCGTTTGTCAATATTTCGCGAACAGATTTAATTTACAAATCGCGGTTTTAGTATTCTATGAAGAATGAGTTTGAGCGAGCGACAAGCTGCGCCGATGGGAGACGGGGCGTGGCGGTGAGTGGCGTGGTAAATTTAATACAACCACGTAAAGGTTTCAAGGGACGAAATTTAGAACTGAGTTACACTATGACCTTGATTAAGGGTCTGGGTACTTAATGTTAGATTAGATTAGAAAATTCTTTAGAAAAATAAACTTATTTGTAAAAAGGCGAGCTTAGTACTAGTGAGTATTTTCTTCCAGATAACCTTGGGTTAGTGGAAGGTGTATAATGCCAGGAAAGAGTTATTGCTAAAAATTTCATAGAACATAACAATATAATAAAATTCATAGTTATAGGATAATTCTCAATTTACCATATACATCAACATAAATACATAGAATACACACTATCTTATATGAAAATCACAGTATTTCTTTTCGAACTCCTCCGAAACGGCTGCACCGATTTTTATGATTTTTTGTGTATATTTTGGTAGGTCTGAGAATAGGTGCAAGCTAATTAATATGACAAAACAAGGTTGCCGGGTACTAGCTGACCCGGCAACCGTTGTTTTGTCATATTAATAAGAATTAAAAATAAACTCAATAATACCACTTTCTTGCGGTATGAACATTACCAATTTTTTCAAGAAATTCGTCTTTTGGTGAATTTCTGACACGCGAAACCTTACTTACTAAACTTTTAGTGACTACAGTAAGCCCTACGGTGCTCAAACTTGTATTTACATTGTACTATTTATTGCTACACTTAGGTAGCATGGCGAACGGCAACATATTGCACCGTTGACTTTGAACAAATTTTCCTTTACTAACGTTATAATAATACGTTTCGAAGCAGTAGTGGCGGAGCGGTAGAACGCCAGCTTCTCATTCGGGAGGCCGTGGGTTCAAATCCCGGCATGTACCGATGACTTTTTTTTCTAAGTTACGTACATTTGTGAAATGGTAGTAGCAATAGCCCTCGCTAACTGTGAAGAAAAACATCGTAAGGAAACCCTAGTGCCTGAATTCAGCGGAAATCTCAGGTCTAACTAGAACAATAATACGTTTCCAGGTGCGCAAGACAAGCGTCAGAATGACTGCGATCAAGGAGTACCCATTCGACCTGAGTGACATGCCGAAGCAAGGGCAAGGTGGCGACCAGCCCGCGCAGCCGCCACTCCAAACGCTCAAGCAACCTCCCACTGACATCACCAGAACGCCTACACCTGAAGTCGGCAAAAGAAAAGTCTCCATTATGGCCGACGAAGGCAGCAAGGATCGGGAAAACCTCCCTTCTGACAGGTACGTAGATAGAGATATGTAAGCAACGTACTGCGTCCCTGTGCAAGGCCAACCCAGTACTTGTCGGAAAAGCGTAAGGAAAGCTTTCCACAGATGCGCTGCCACCGCTGCTCTGCTTCTTAAGAATAATTTGGGTGTCTTCGCTCATCTCTATAAATACCGAACCATAGACAAGACATACTTTTTAATTTCTTATAAAAAGATCTTAAGTGGCTTATTGGTTTTCCTTCCAAGGCTCCAATTAAATACATTGGATCGGTGTTAGTAAATGCAGGCATGCATATAGAGTTAGTAAACTATCCATAATCGATTCCATCCAGAAGTGATGTATTTTGTAGTAGCTATAAAAATATAACATTTTGAAGCATTTTACTTTAATTGATTTATATTTTAAAAATACATTAAAAACTATCAAAACACTGTTCAGTGCCTCGTTGGTACATTGAATGTATCATGTCTGATTACTATGCCGGAGGTCGTAAGTTTGATTCCTACTGGGGGGCCACCATTCATTTGCAAAAATGGCCTCAGACTGGGTGTATTTCCATATTTGGATGTCCTTGCCCGGTTACCATAGCCGGTATACTAGTTTGGGACCAGGACAAGTAATTGTGTTGTGTGGAAGTTATTATTATTATTACCGTCACGTACGACTTTCAAAGTATTCGAGCCAAAATATAATTAGGTAATATTAAATATAGTTAGATAGAGAACAATTTTTGTAAATTTGTACATAAAAAGGAAACTACACAGATACTTCTTAACGTTGGAGTGTACAGGTGCCAGGCACTTGTAATTTATATTACAAGTGCTAAAACAGCGTCACGAACCTACAACTAAAGACTGAGACTGGGACCTTGAGTGGAAGACGTGACAATTTTTTGTATTTATCTTTGTAGTTGCCGCACCTAATGTCAAAATTGAATGCTTTATAACCTCGACATTCCACAGTTAGTCTAGTTATGCTTTTGAACTTATCCTTCGTTACCATATAAACGCAACATTATCTTGGACAATTTTGAATCTTTTGAATCTTGGACAAACTACTACGGTAGGCTTACATCCACCTAAATTATATAGAGTCCAAGTAAGTCCAAGTAATCGCTCGTAGCCCCGGCTGCCTGAGTGATCTTAAACGATCACGAAGGTTAAGCAACACAGGGCGCGTTCAGTGCATGGATGGGTCGCCGTCTATGCCTAACGCTAGTGGCATTTTTCCGAGCGGTTCCGTGCTTCGCAAGGCACGTTAAGCTGTTGGTGCCGGCTGCCGTCGATAGATGGCAGCCGTTAAGCCAAGTCAGAGGCCTTAGGGGCGGCTTGACAACTTCTGACAGTAGACGAGCCACTAGTCTACAAGCCTCCACCAATCCGGACTTGGCCCCCGTGGTGGAGTATGGCCTATACCTTCCTCAGGGAAGAGACCCGTGCGCCTCGGTGGGGACATAATGGGTTGATGATGAAGTAAGAGTAGTTAGGAGACGCTCAAACCATATAAACGACTGTATGCTAAAATACATGAAGTGTGCCTTAGTTCAAACTTTGTTCCGCCAATATTGGTATTAAGGTAGTAATCAAATACTATGTGGGGCAGATGTATACAACTTGTGTGTACTGCTACTGTGACAGTCACATGATCTGGCAATGTCCAACCCTCATCTTACAATACCTTGCATAAAGTGCCACTTCGTCATCCTTTGTGTCACATTGTTCTTTACTTTCCAACAATAATTGCACAACAGCGAGCTAAGTGCACTTATGAGGTAGACTCTTTATGTTCTCCATAGGAGAGCCACCGGTAATCGCGTTAGTCTCGGCAACAAAAAGACGCAATCTAATTTTATTGTATTAGAATCATAATGGAGAACAAAGGATTTACGGTCTTATTTATAAAAAACCGGTCAAGCGCGAGTCGGACTCGCACACGAAGGGTTCCGTACCATTGTCTACACAACATTTTAATAATTCTAGCGTCATAGCGGCAACAGAAATACATCAACTGAGAAAATTTCACCTGTCTGGGTACCACGGTTCATGAGATACAGCCTGGTGATAGACAGACGGTCAGTGGAGTCTTAGTAATAGGGTCCCTTACCCTTTGGGTACGGAACCCTAAAAACCGATTCCTTAAAACTCGGCAAACGCTGATTAAAATAGTCTGTGGTAAAGATTTTACAAAACTTTCAATAAACTGCCTTTGAGGAGTGCTTTAGAGGAATCATGTTTTTTATAAATAAGACCGTTAAGTTTTAATATACTCTCCTATTGTTATTACATAATTGTACCTACATAATTGTATAGGCACCTAATCAGAAAAGCTTTAACGCTAGAGGTCAAGGTTAATCTTTCCATTTGAAAGATTTCATCATCATCATAAGCCATTTGACGCCTACTGCGGGACATAAGCCTCCCTCATGGTTTTCCAAGCTTCCCGTTCTTTTGTCGGCCGCATCCAGCGACTCTCCGCCACCGTAACGGTCGTCAGACCATCTGGGGAGGGGGGCCTTTCCACGCTGCGTCGTACTGATTTACTTGAAAGATTTACTTTGAAGAAACAAAATTTGAATCAAAAAAGTGTAGGTACCTTGCGAACGGAACAAGTTTTGTAACGTATACAGTGTTCGGTTAAGCTTCGAGTTTCAAAAAGATTGAATACGTTAACAATTGACTTACAAATTTTGCAAAAACATGGAACGGGCGCTTTCCAGGTCTTGAAAAAGTAGGTAGGTATTCTTTGAAAAGCAGGAGTCGTCTAGTTTTTACAAATATATTTTTTTCGTTGGCAGTCATAACATTTCAGGAAAATGTAAAAGCCAGAATGGATTTTGAAACCCGTAACCACAAGACCAAATTTGTAAAAAAAATGCTTAGGAATTCTCTTCAAGGAATGTGTCGAACAACCATCGCCCTCTATATCGATAGCTCTTGGCAACACAATGCACTAATTCGCTCTTAGATCTAAGGTCGCTCTTGAGTACGCTGTCAAGTTGCTATTTTGTTTTGAACAGTATCTTGAAACGGGCTCCCAAGAGCTACGTATATATTATTTACGGCCGTAAGAATATAAAAAAAAATACGAGCGCCTGAATAACTTGTATGGCAATGTTAAGCCTTCGTAAAATAAATTGCTATGTGCAAACGTTTCGGTTTGAGCTATTTTCACCTTGTAGGTGTAGGTACAACTGAAGCTTCCTTTCCTTGGTCAATAAAAAAAATCGGACAAGTGCGAATTCGACTGACCCACCGCGGGTTCCGTACAAATTTGTAGGTACTTACATGTTATAAATAGTTCAGGAATCGAGTCTCGCTTTTGTTCTGAGTTTTCCCCAACCTCAAACCCAATTCTTTTTTTGCGATTTAATTACAAATGTACAGTTTTCAGATTTTTCAGTGTACTTGTTGTAGTATACGACGATATTACTTGCCAACTGAATAGTTCTAGGTCAACAGAAAGTACCCTATAAATTTTGATTCCCTTAAAAGTTTTTCGAAATATACCTACGACTATAGAATATGGTTTTAATTTCAACTCGATACCTCCACGCGTTCCCGAGATAAAGGGTCTTGACAGACAGACGGACGGACGGACGGACAACAAAGTGACCCTATAAGGGTTTCGTTTTTCTTTTTGCGGCACGAAATCCTAAGAAGAATATTATTATATGATTATTGTTTGGTATTTTTGTTAAACTTTAATATTTTTGAACAGCAACGACAATACTTCCCTCAAACTTACATTGGAGAGTCATTGTTTTTATACCATAGAATACATAGAAAAACTCAGAAAAGTTATGTCTACGTTCAATCAATTCCCCTCAGTTACAAGATTAGATTAGATTAATACTCGCTATTGTACACCATACATTAGAAAGATACATGAAAAATCTTAAATATTCACTGTACTCCAAAAATACTCGAAGTTTATTCGAAAATTACTTCAATACCTATAAAGGGTTTTGTGCATTTTTCCATGGAAGCTGGCATATGGCTCCACCGCCATTTTGAATATTTTTCAAAGTTTCCGCGCACGATGAAAGTTGTAAATATAGATAGAGGATACCTATACAAACAAAAAACTTTTAAACTTTAGTCATATGACACATTTCCGAGATGTTTGGGGGTAATAATCGTCATATGAGATCAATGACAATCATTAAGAATGCAGTAATTACGTGTGTATACGCATTTAATTGCATTCAAATGATAGTCTTCAGGTTGATTTAACCAATTATTAAAAAGCAGCACAACCTAGTAACACAAAAAATCTTAGCTACGATTAATGCAACTGTGTTCAGCCGTTTGAAGATAATCAGCACTTATCTAGTTCATAATTATTTTTACGTATAGTGATAAAACAAAACGCGTAGTCATGGAAACCGTTTCAAGAAAAGTTCGCTTTAAAAAAAATCATAATGGCGGCGGATGGATATGCCACAGAGGTCCGATCCCCTTACTCACGATCCCATTTTCACATCACGCGAGAGCATTCACCCCCGCCCGTAGTTAGTAGTAACTTTATTACGGTTTTATGATAAACGACACGCTTGGCTATCAAAATTAAACATGGGAATATGCAAAGTTTTGTGTGCTACTAACTGTTGTTGAATGCCCACATGAAGAGACAACCCTGGTAGCAACTGGTTATTTCTACACTATTAGCGTTGCCATCAGAACTGGCCCCAAAGTCTTATACACGCACAGTTTTTCAATAGAATGATATAAGCACGACAATCATTGTTATTCGTCTCTATTTGGTATTCTACTTAGTAATAGTAGTACAATGTATTCCAATGATAATACCTGCGCAAATTAAATACGCATCTCTCGCGAAGAAGATCGAATCGTGCGAGGCGCCGTTTTAAGTTGCACGGGTTGTACCATTGAAATGCGATTGGTTACTAGACTACCAATAGTGTCAATGAACAACCATTAGCCTTCTAATAAGACACTTTTTGAACTAAAACTTACAGCTTTAAGCACTACAAAAATTCATTTAAGAGATTCCGGAATTATGTCAATAATATGACGTTGTTGAACATTAGGTATGCATTTTAGGGTCTCACCCCCCAGAACAAGCATTTAACATTCCAAATGACACGAAGCGTTTCGAATTTGGCTGGCAAGATTCTAAATCATTTCTCTTAAATACAGTAGGTACTTATCAGAAAAGTTTCCGCTAAGCTGTAAAATTTAAGCTAAGCTTTAAGTTAGTAATTCAACCATAAGATCGTAAGTTATAGTTTAAAACAGAAGTATCTAACTATGACATGATCATATATATAAGCAGCCTGTACAGGGCGTAGCAAAATTATGGGCCATGAAGGGAAAGTACCTTAAATATCGTAGATAGGGTATTTTGCTGAAAGAAGACTTTATGTTATTTTTAAAAGTTAGTAATTCTGAATTCAAAGATATTCTAAAAATTACTTGCCTCATCTGGGAATCAAACCGACTTAAATGTAAAAAAAAACACCCCTACTTTTATGATGCCAATTGAAAGAATGGCCAAAAACTAATAACTCTTCTTAAGTAACATAGTATTTTAAAAGAAAGGAACAGCGTGAAATTAATCATTTTAATTAAATTAAAAACATACATGAAACTGCCGTAGTCAATTAAGTGGGTATTTTTTTGTAAATTATTAATTAAATGCTCAAAATGTGATCCCTCTTGTCTTACGCAAATCGCCAATCTTTTAATGGGTCCGCTGCCTGTTGATTTTCTTATCTTTTTATGGTGAATACTCGATATGATATGGCACAATTCTGTTTGTAACTCGCCCACGTTCTCGTATCGCTTTTTGTATAGCATATCTTTCACGTATCCCCAAAAGAAGAAATCTAATGGTATAAGGTCCGGGGATCTGGCCGGCCATCTAATCGGTCCATTCGTACCAATCCAAGTAGGAAAACATACATTTAGAAAATCTTAAGAAGAGTTATTAGTTTTTGGCCATTCTTTCGATTGGCATCATAAAAGTAGGGGTGTTTTTTTTTTTACATTTAAGTCGGTTCGATTCCCAGACGAAGCAAGTAATTTTTAGAAAATCTTTGAATGTAGAATTACTAACTTTTAAAAATAACATAAAGTCTTCTTTCAGCAAAATACTCTATCTACGATATTTAAGGTACTTTCCCTTCATGACCCATAACTTTGGGACGCCCTGAATACGTCCCACTGTAGGGCACAGGCCATCTCTCAGAGAGAGAGTATGGGCTTAATCACCACGCGTGCCCACCGTGGATTGAAGATTTCAAGCGCTGAGGTACGTGAATAGCTTAGACACGCAGGTTTCCTCACAATGTTTCCCTTCACCGTTAGCGAGTGATATTGCTACTATAACTTCACAATCATATTATATTATTTTTGTTGCACATGTTACCATGCAACAAAAAGAATAGGTTTTTAAAAATATGACATGATCTTTAAGATAAATGGTTTGCTTTATAATTTTACGGACAGTAGCGATGCCAAAGTAATCTTTAAGATAGCTACGTTAAACCATCTTCCTTAAAAATTACCTTAAACTATGTAGGCCGCCCATTGTACGTTTTCATTGTAACTTTCATATTTTATGTCTCGCTTCTTATGTACAATAAATGATATTCTTATCTTATCTTATCTAACTTAATAAAATTGACTTAAAAAAATATTTAATAAATTTTAATTGCTTAAAACATAGATAATTGCCAGATAGTGCTAAATTTATATTAATATCGAACGGCGCATCTGCCTATACTGTAATTGGGATGTACAATAAGTAGGCACATACTATTATTTTCAACTAATGTTAATTTGAAAGTCAAATGTCCTGTTGGCAGAGCATATAAATAAATAATAATAGTTAGACCAGAACTTTCCACACTTAACCTCATAGTAGGACTCATTGTACGGAGCAAGTACTGAGGTACTCCGAGGACACCTCTGACACTCGGGTTTCCTCACGATGTTTACTACCTACGTTTCCACCAACTACTGTTTCACTAAACTGATTTTTCAACAAAATATAATAAGGTGTTTTCTATATTATACAGGCGTAGCTTGGTGAGCATAGGTCGCGAGGCAAAAAAAAATGGGGCCTTAACTTAAATACAAAATTATAGGACTATGCAATACATATTGCATGCTGGCCAACAGCCATGTTGTGCCTCCTAAGCTTAAGGGCCCCGGGGCACGGCATCGCCTAGCTCCTTGGTAGCTACGCCACTGGTGTTAACGACAAAGTGTAGGTACAGCCCACCTCTAAGTAGGTAGGTAACTATCTGTGTAACGAATTTCCTCTAACTTCTTACCTGCGCCGCAGCGCAGCTCGTAACATGGCATACAAAACCACGTAGACCAAAGTCCTTGAGTGTTTTTTGTTGCTATGCCATGTCCCACATTGTGCGGAAGAATCAGGACGCTGTTATACGAGCAATGTTTTGCGCTAACCGTATAAACAAGCCTTGGTTCCCGCCGTGCGTCATCGAGCCGCCATGCCTCCGGCGCTCACTGCGATGCCATTCGACGGGAGAGCAGCGAAGCGATCGGCCGCCTCAGGCTATGAGTTAACTCGCATTTCTATGGCAGATAAGTTACTGTTGGTCTCAAGCGAATTTTGTGCATGTCGGCCAATGACCGGCCTGTCGCCGGCCGGCGAGTCTGAGCGCGGCGAGGCAGTCACGTGCCCGGGGTGAGGAGCGGCGGGCGACCGGCTCGCCGAACCTTCGCTGAGATGCACTCTCGCGCCGCCGCCGCCGCCGCATACATATGTGCGGTGCGTGCTGAGCTGAACGGCATGCCCAAGCGCCCGCGCTCCCTCGCATTAGCTCGCTAGTATTTCCTTTAGTGAATTAAGACTCACTGAGTGCCATGTAGGATGTCTCACAGTAGCCTCAGCTGTCACTACGACAGCTACCTCCCCTCCGATTCATCGATGGAGACGGATGCGCTCAATCGCCACTGGTGAGTCTTCTTATCTTGTTTTTGGGTTTCCGAAAATTTCTTTTCAGTACCTACATGAACATGTACTGAATTCTAGAGCTTTTTTCAATACCTACCTGAGTGTATACTAATTATAAATTCAGCCCTTTTGTGAAAATAATACGCTATTTCTGTGTCTCAAATTTCTTTGCCTCAAAACTTTTTTCCTTCCTCACATTATTTGCTTAGTGTAGATCTACCCTACACTTACTAAAAAAATGTAAGGAATGAGCGGAAATATTTTTAAAATATACCTAATAAAATATTCCTATTCTTAGGTAGTAATTAGATGAGATCAATACAATGGAATGCTTATGGATAGAAATGTTTGCTAGGAATGTTTATTGCAAGAAGAGATAGCAGTCCAGTAGTACTTAGAAATGTTACGGTTCTCAAATTTCCAATATCTTGAGAACTGGTAGCGTATCTAAACAAACCCTGCACAAGCAAAGCAGTAAAAGCATTGTGGCTATAATACGGTTAGACATTGTGCCATTGTTATGCCGGGTATCTACAACCAACCGAACGAAAGCGAACGAAGGCTCCGCATGGCTTTCGCTGATGACGACACCGTAGCTCGCAGTGTCTCCGCTGTTTTTCAGAGTGCAAGGGAATGAAATCAAACGAGATTCTTCGATCGCAGTGTCGCCACTTCAGGGAGATTACTATCTACTTCATCAGTAGGTTTGAAGCAAATATGCTAAGAATGCAGTAGTGCGAGATAGTCTTAATTTTAGTGTAAATTCAACTTTACAGTATGTTCATTCGGTCAAACTTTCACAATAAAATATTAATTGTTAAAGGAACTCGTCTATAAAATGTTTAGTTTAATACAAACGAGTCTAAGCAGCCTAATACGCCCCACCAGCTGAGGTATTTATTAAGTTTTTGCGTAGAATACTATGTAACCTCCATCAAAATCTCTAAATTAAATTCTACTTTTTAGTAATAATAAAATGGTGGTTTCCTAATAAAACAATCTGGAGTAGATTAGATTAGATTAATACTCTTTATTGCACACCATACATTATAAAGATAGACGAAAAATGTTAAATATCTAAGTTATATACATAGTAGTAGAGCAACTACTTTCTTAATATCAAATTAAAGTAGGAACATCATTATTGTATTCGGAGAATAAAAAACCAGTACATCGACAGCGGTGGTAGCCTAGCGGGTAGAACATCAGACTCGGAAGCCAGAGACCCAGGTTCGATTCCCAGTACGAGCATCTACCTATGACTTTGTTTTCTAAGTTATGTACATTTGTGAAGTTATAGTAACTAATTGTAATTAATTAACACCACTCGCTAATTGTGAGATATTCACATACCTCAGCGCTTGAAATCGCCAATCCGCTGTGGGCACGCGTGGTGATCAAGCCCATACTCTCTCCCTGAGAAAAGGCCTGTGCCCTACAGTGGGATGTATACAGGGTGTCCCGAAACTCAACGATAACCTGGCACCGGTCGAGAGGCCATGGTATACCAGTTATGGAAAAAATAAGAAAAAAAATCCATGTCACTTAGTCAAGCGATAATAGACATATTTCGAAAAAGATGAAAATTTGACACGCTTGTTCACATTTTTAAGTACTGTGATCACAGTTTTCACAATTTTACAGCGATTTTTTTAATAATGTCATTTCAAATGACTGTGCTACTAATCGCAACCACAAATCAAAGTAATAAACATTGTTAACAAAGTAAAATAAATTAAGTTTTGACGCGTTATGGTTTTTAAAAACCTATTTAGAGGCTCAGCACGGGTTAGTGCAACAAAAAGAATACAAACATTTTTTGTTAATTTTTATGTTGATTTCACTGTCCTTATTTGGAATAACGAAAATTATGCCGGGAACTTTGGGCAATATCGCCAGTTATCCAGTAAAACATCCGAGAATATTGACAGTGGACGTTTTCCAGCAGCGACAATATTTCCAGACAAACAAGTGGGCGAGAGACAGTGTTGCCACTTTTTCATATTACAAAATGTAGGTTACGATCAAGTAAATTTGACAGCACATCAACCTTTACTCACGTGCACTCTAGTCAGTTACGTTAACGGCGACTTTGCAACAAAGATGTAACGGATGACCTGCAGTCGACTGTACACATCTCGTGTGTCCGGTGTGCCTGTACGTTCATTCGTCGTTTGGCGGCCACGGCGGAGAGCGACCGAAAGGCCCTCGTTTGCCTTCGCTTACTTTCGCCATGACGTCCACACTCATTCGTCACACTCGTTCGTCGGTGTGTACCTGGCATTAGATAACTTTGCTTCGTGTACTTTAAGTAAACAAAACAATGCACCGCTTTTCTGAACACGTCTCTTGAATGAAAGCGCGAGATCAAATTGTTAAATCGATAAACTTTATGGAATCTTACGTCGCAGCTTGTACGGTAGCTCTGTAGAAACCTACAGACCACCTAATAGAGACGGTGTGTTTTTAGAAGTTATAGTTTCAGCAAAGGATTTTTCACGGTTGTTTCATTAGTTTCACCACTTTCGTTCATGGGGCTCACGTGAGGCTCACCTATGACTATGATAGGCTATGAGTTAGGTATTTAGAGATGTTAAATTACGGATGCACACTTGAACCGAGCCGAATGAGCATTGAATGCTGAACGAAAGGTTGTCACTCATCATAAGTAAAACTAGTTTCAAATGCCGACCTAACCGATAGAGTTTCTAGCACTGCTAGTGCAAATTAATCCAGTTTGATACGTGTTGGCACTAACCAACGAGGTAATAAAGGCTACAAAACGATAGTAGACTAAAACAGCGTGTCGTTCATTATGTATGTTCGTCGTATTTATGTTACATACAAAATACCTAGAGCTGAAGACACGATCCTCATCTAGGGATGTCACCTCTCCGGGTTCGACCCGGAGTCTACGGGTTTGAATGGTGCATGTCCGGGCTCTTTCCGATTGACATTATGTCCGGGTGCGAAGAATATTTTTATTTTCCTAACTAAGATAAGATAAGAATATTCTTTGTTGTACCAGGATTTATTATCCTGGTACAACAAAGAATATAATAAAATAGGGACCCAAGATACAGTGCAGTTGGCGGCCTTATTGCTAATAGCATGTTCTTACAACATTACATTATATTACATAAACTCACGCCTATATCCCGGGGGGGTAGGCAGAGACCAGGGTTTGCCACTTGCCACGATCCTGACAGACCTCTTTCGCTTCATCAACATTCAGAGTCGTTGTATGCAAGTACGCCGGTTTCGGGTACTTGTATATTGCCCTTTGCTAATACATCCCCTAATTGGTCGGAGTAAAATACAACACAAGAGTCTTACGTTTGACAATTGTCTTACTTGCATGCAGTTCTTATACGTTTTTTTTCAATTTTATTAATTTTAGTAAAGAAAAAAGATAAATGAAAATGAAAAATAATATATGGATATTGTAAAAATAAGACGAATGTACGGTAAGGGGTTAATATAAAAATGACTCTTTCAAAATCACCAGGTCTGACGTTTTTTTAAAGACACTAACAGAGATATCCTAGCTCAACAGCAGGAAATTATTCCGTTTTGCCCTGATATAAGTACATAGTATGAAATAGGCTCGCCGCGGGTGTCGCTCTATCAAGCCCGTGGAGTTTGTTCATACTGCGGGGGCAGAAAGTTGTCGTGAATGTCTTACTGAATCTGAATCAATCTCAGAACACAATCAATACTATTTCCTATCACCTCCACATGTTTCACTTCAAGGTCTTAACTCTCATCTCGTTATCGGTAAAAAAATTGTTGTAATTCAATTTGATATTACGATAACAATCGATATTTTTAGCGCTTTTGCACAATAATGATAGAGCACGGCTAGGCTCCGTGGTCTCGGAGGAAATTGAACGGACTCTAAGGCCATATAAGTCATAACCTCACCATAAAATGTCTCAACATTGACACGAATCGACTACATTACTCGTACCTCGTACTACCGACCACACGTACAGATCATTTTTTTTTTGTATAGGGTGACCTTTATATCTACCACGATAAGAAAGGCACGCCATGACACTAGGCACGTGTTGTCACCACCATCGGGCAGCTGGTGGCGGTAAAACTGGTACTGATAATGCTTTTGTTGTAGAACGTGCTTGTGACAATGGCAATGAATTAACACCAAGAAATCAATTTAACACAGTATTTTTCTTAAATTGTGAATTGAACTTGAGTGATGATAAGTGGTGCAGCAGCCGACAAGCACGGCAGCGCTTCGTTGAAGGGAGTGACTTTTACACTTGGAATTTTCTTATCTCAGTTTGTGTTTTAATACGTATAATTTCATAGGTACCAACGCGAGTAGGTAACACAAAAGATCAATATATTTTTCCGTTCGTCCTACTATTTTAAATCAAACTCCATAAAGTTTGTTAACAGATAAATCCCTCAAAGATTACGTGGTTATTCACTTGGAAATCTCTAAAGTCGTTTTTTCAAATTTAATGTATGCATCATCATCATCATCATCATCAACCATTTGACGCCCACTGCAGGACATAGGCCTCCTTCGTAGTTTTCATAACCATGAAGGGTTTTGCCATAATCGCCACGCTTGGCAGGCGGGTTGGCGATCGCAGTATGCGGTTGGATTCTCAGGAAGACGCTGCTGCCCGTCTCCTGGTATTTGATTTCCTTAGTCGCCTTCTACGACATCCACGGAAGGAAATTTAATGTATGCAATAGAGAATAATGAATATGCTTGCTTTACGACAGATTTAGAGCACCAATGTTGCAGCAGCAACGTTCGTTGGAACCGAGTTTGATATAACCTTGGCTAAAATCATTACTTTACTAGATCCAATCAGATCCGTTGAATGTATGAGATTCGTGAGTCATTTCAAAATAATAGCATCAATTATTAAGTTGAAGGTGCCTTTATCTACCTATTTATCTTCAGGTACCGAAATGCGTAGGTAACTGTATCACAATCACTATGTTATGTACCGGGAGCGCGCGATCAAACTATCGTGGGACGTGGGCGGGTAAGTGGGGACTGTGGCTGCAGCATACAAGTGCGCGACCATTCTCGCACGCGACGCGCAATAAAATTTGTCGCTCGCTTAGTCCGCACGCTAAGTAGTTTTATAATAAGTATTTTGTCTTCTATGTCATAAGGGCGATCATGAGGTGGCTGAACACAAAAACAATAGCGGGTTCATGTGACGGTTGCCAGAAAAAAAATTTGTCTAATTTAATGTGCTGCACAGTATATTAAATTTACTACAAAATCAGGGACATGTTAAGCATAGATATAATTATAAAAGAACGATATTCATACCATGATTATTAATTTACTTGAGTTCCTGATATCTCGGCACCGTTTGCAGGGCATAGTCATAAGTGCGAACATGAGAAATATTCAGTCAAACCGCGACCATCATGCCTGCAACGGTACCGACATATCGGGAACTTAAATAAGTTAATAATTATATTTTTTATTTTATTTTATGAAGGAAGAAAAAAATTATTTAAAAAATTATAGAGTAAAAGAGTTAGCTTGATACATTTCGTTAACTCTTAAATGTTCCTCACCGAATCGTCGTAAAAAACCGTTTCTATTACAATTATTTTATATGTACAACCACAAAAGTTTTAAAACGTATATTTTAGATATATATTTATTATATACTCTACACTTAGTTTTTGATAACAGAATTGGCCACTAAAATTATGAAATTGTTTCTTCATCATAAACTGAGTACTAAAATGATAATTAAAACATGTCTAAAACGTTGTCCGTAATTATATTAGCTACAGGGTGATTTTGAAATCGTTAGCAATATTTTGTGGCAATGTATTACGTATAGCGTCACTCTATTTCCTTCGGTGGATGTCGTAGAAGGCGACTAAGGAAATCAATTAAATCAATTACCAGGAGACGGGCAGCAGCGTCTTCCCAAGATTCCAACAGCATACTGCAATCGCCAACCCCCCTGCCAAGCGTGGCGATAATGGCAAAATCCCTAATGATTATGAAAACCACGAAGGCAGTGGGCGTCAAATGGCTGACGATGATGATGATGATGATGATTTTGTGGCAATATTCTTTTCATTGTGAAAAACAGTATTAATAATTATTTATCAGTAATGGTACAACATATTGAGGCCTCATTACCGATATAACCCACTACAATGGTGTGCCATCTTCCTTCTTCTATTATTGGATATAGTTACCGTGTCTGTTGTTTCGTGTATCGTTTTTCTTTCACCTGTGCTAATTGATCAAAATATTGCTAGCTGTGAAAACTTTTTGTTGGCTTCCTGTATCTATGTGTGTAATTTATTGTGTTAGTGATAAGCTGTTAGTTTTCCTAATAAAATAAAATAAAATAAAATAATAATAATAATATTTGTAAATATTCGTGATTTGGCTCCAGACTCACTAATCCAAATTAGAAGTTATAAGAAGTACCATAACGTTGAAAAATGTTTTCTAATATGTTAAATGCTTAAGAATCTGTCGTCCGATCTGCGATAAGACGCTCGACTACAGTTTTTTTTTTCGATTTTTATTTCTTTCAACCAGATATTTTTTGTTCACGCTTAAGTGAAGAAATTTTGGATTACAAAAACAAATTGCTTAACTCGTTTTTTTTTTAATACCAGCACCACATGTTTATAAATAATGGTAAGAATGTCCCCTTATAAACTATGAACGCCTTCAAGATCACCCTGTACTGTGATATTCAATATTATAGCCTCATATTCAAATTAAAAAAATATATTCACTATAAGTACCTACAAAATGTTTACTTAATGAACGTCAAAGCATCAGAATTAATAGATTAAAAACCATATTTGTCAAAATATACTCATTATTTCAGAATAATTAAATAGGTATGTTAGAATGTGCGAGCGAGATGGATGCCAGACGAACAGCAGCCTTATGGTGACAGTTGAGAATAGACCAATAATTGACGCTTATGCGTGCTTATGCTGTACCCGCGGGGAAGCCACGATCGTTGCTGTGCTGACTGTACAAACATTTTTTCTTCACATCAAGAGCGGATGTCACTTTATTCGCTGTGGAGACCACATTGAACAATGCAAATATCGTTTGACTTAACGGCCACATCATTATTATTAAGAGCTCGCACCTCGCCAGTAAAGCTTAATAACTCTTTTCTAAACAAGCCTTTAACAGGTCACTTCTTTTTACCATGATATTTTTAAGAACTCATAATCACTCAGTAGATCAATATGCTGTTTTTGTTCTGTTTATATCAATAAAACCACGAATTATTATTACTTTTTAACCGACAAACTGACTGATACAAAAATACTACTATCCACAAAATATGCCACAAACATTTAACTTTGTACTTTATACAATTTGTTACGTTTTTTTTTATGCTGGATAGGTACTTACAGTAGAACGCTTATAAATGCTGTTGTCAATAAAATTTCCCTTTGAAGTTAAAAGCGAATGTTTCAAAATAATTTAACTATTAATAGGGCCTATGCATGTCTAATCTTGATACGATTAAAACACAATTGAAAAAGTACCTGAAATAGTGCGTGCGTGCATTTGCATGCATGCGACTAATGAATGTTGAGGAAGCGAAAGTGATTTGTCAGGATCATGGCAGGTGGCAGTCAATGGTCTCTGCCTACCCCTCTGGGATACAGGCGTGAGTTTATGTATGTATGTGTACACTATTGGACCCTTTTTAAATAAGTCGTAAGTTTTTAATAATTTTCCTCTTACCTAAAAAAAAGTTTTTCGAGACTCCATGAACAGACTAAAATGCTGTCAGCCATGATGTTTCTAGATTAACTCTGTCAATAAAAAACAAGTAAAACGACCAAGTCTCTAAAAAGACCTTAAGTGACAAAAGGCTTTAATTTTACTACATAATTGACGTCACAACCATGGTGGGGCGTTTCAAAGCAAATATTAAAATCAAGATGAGACACCCTATAAAGCTAGCTTGATCTCACCATCTACCGCGATTGGATAAGTTGTAAAACTCTCTAACTGGAGTCGATCATTCTGAATCTGAATCATCAGCTAACTTTCCTCATCCAGCCACTACCGAAATTCGGCTTCAAATCATTTGTCAGGTTGTACTCTACTCGAGAATATTTTACTACATTAGGTATCAGTGATTTCATCTTTGAATAAAATATTACCAGTACAGCATAGTTATATAACATTACTTGATTAACATTACTTGCTAATATTAAGCGGTGGTATCGTAGCGCGTTCGTCGCACATCCAGTGACGGGCGTGGATTCGAACCCTGGCATGGACTTGGTTTTCTATGTTACGTGCATTGTTAGGGTTCCGTACCTGAAGGGTGCAAAACGGGACTCTATTATTCTGCCTCCGCTGTCTGTCTGTCTATCGATCTGTCTATCTTTACGTCCGACCTTTAAAGGGCTAGAGCCTTAAAATTTAAAACCATATAGTCAGATCTATAGTCCCTTGAAGCTGTGACAAAATCAAACTTTATGCTGCAAATAACGTTTATTTCGACACTCAAGGGAATCAAAATTTATAGGGTACTTTCCGTTAACCTAGAAGTATGAAAGGCAAGTAACATTGTCTTATACTACAAATATATGGAAAAATCTGAAAATATACATTTGTAATTAAATCACAAACAAATTATTAGTCTTTGAAGTTCGGGAAAAACTGCGAGACTCGATTCCTGAACTATTTATAATATGTAAGCACCTACAAATTTGTACGGAACCCTCGGTGGACGAGTCCGACTCGCACTTTACCAGTTTAAAAACGGTTTTACATACAGGCATCAAACTCGGCGTGATTGTGGGACATATTATATATTTCAACGACAAATAATAAAAAACGGCCAAGCGCGAGTACGGAACCATCGGAGCGCGAGTCCGACTCGCATTTGGCTGGTTTTTAATTGGATGTACACCATTCGCTAGCCTTGAAGAAAGACATCGTGAGGAAATCTGAGTACCTGAGGTGTTCACATCGAGTGCCTCGGCGGTTAAATTTAATAAATTTGGCACGCTTGGTGACTGAAGCCCATCCTATCATACTTATTCTCTTAGAGAAGAACTTTACAGTGGAACGTATATAAGCTGTAACATTGACGATATTAGCAAATCTTCCGAGCTATGTCTATCGATCAACCGCTTGTTTATCGGCGAATTATTTCTTTCCTAATACGATCCAAGAAAGAGACTCGGACGACTATTGTCAGCCCTTTTAAGTCAATTAGAACTTAAGCCGGGTTTCGACGGTCTCGGACAGTGTGCGTACAGTTTTAGTTGATTATGACGACGCATTCGGTCCGAGCGCACTGACCGTCGTCGTCGTCGTCGTCGTCATAATCAACTAAAGCTGTACGCACACGGTTCGAGCGTACTAAGACCGTCAAAACCCGGCTTTAGCCTACCATGCACTGTCCGCTATAATGCATAACCGGCCGAATGCACACAGACTTTTTTATTGAGGCAGTCCTCGGTGCGTCTCGCGCATGACGCATCCCAAAATTTTGATCTCTGATTCGGACCGCTACATAAAAAATATATATATATGGGTGAATATACAGAAATTGGGTAACTCAATGTCATCAGCCAATATATACAAAGTCTTATTATATTTTATTGAAATTACAACTTATTTTAAACCAATGAAATGTCCTTTATTTGGTCACTCAATTTCACTTCTTCATTTTAAATACAAGTTAATAAAAAAACAAAATTAATACTTAAAACGTCAGTCCTTTGGCATGTCACAATCCCGAAAACCAACAATCAAGTGACTATCCATTAAACATTATCATTGATTTAAGAAAACTTACTAATTTACTACAATCTGTGATGTACATAGTATTATATACTACAACTTTCATAATGCAATGTTCTCCACTTTATTTAAAAAAAAATAAGAAACTTTGTGTTTGTTTCATTCGACAGTCCGTTGTGTGTTCTTTAAATTTGAAATTCGCGCCAAATATCACCGACTCAAGGTCTTGAGCTTTAATGTTGGTAATGAAGTTAGTTGCGGACCGCACAATTTGACGGCCGCCATAACTGTACCAGTGCTTGGGTTGTGTTTGTCGTCTATACACGTGCTAAGTTAGTCAAAATTTCAGTCCTGTGGTGAGTCGTTATTTTCTTGTTAATCTGAGGTTTATTTTCATTTATACATAGTTAACTATGATTTGTTAAAATGTAGTTTGTTGATATTCGAAATTACCAAAAAAAACATTAGTTCTGATTATAACCTCAAATTATGTCTTTTTCGTCAGTCCGTTGGCGTCAGTCCTTTGTCAGGTATCGCGCCAGAGGACTGACGTGTTTCCATAATACTGATGTTTTGTTTTGTTTTAGAGCACTTTTATCTTAATTGCTACCGTGTATAAGCATTTCTATTTTATGTTTCAGTTCAAAAATCATGCGGCACGCTAAAAGCAAAATATTTAAAAAAAAGAGAGAAGCCGAAAAGGCTCGCTTGGCCAGAATTAAAAGTGACCCCATTAAATTAGCGGAATACAAAGAAAAACAAAAACTTCAGTACTTAACGAAAAAAGAGAAAGGACAGAGAAAAAATGTTGAAGACATGACACCACGAGAGCAACGAATAAGAAGAAAAAAATTTCATCAGACTATATGCAAAGAAAACAGCTATCCACCTCCTCGTCCTCCGCCAACTGATGACGTAATAACGTTAAATGTCAAAAGGCTGAATTGAAAACTGAGATAGTGTTTTCTCCCAGTATTACACATTAATAATTATTTTTAATTCTTACCAAGTGATTTTAATACTTAAAAGACAAGTACCATTATATATATGTGGGATAATTTTAATCACAGGCTTGATTTTGTGGCAAATTAGGATTAGCCTACTGGCAACATTTTTGTTTTTTTAATGAGTAGAGTATTTTTTGTTTAACCGAGGTGTAGCAACACTGTTTCTTTTTTTTTTCTTCGCTCACGAGCCGGCATGAGCAAGACGTTTTGTTGTAAAATAAAATATGAATAGTGGATTTCTAAAATAAAAGACGATTACGAAGATTGTGGGTGTTCTCATTTTCAACTCTACATATATATATATATATATATATATATATATATATATATGTATGATTGTATTGGGTTAACATATAGTACGTAATAATTATTGTACACTTTCCTCCCTTGTTTATAATGTTCGTATCACCACATCAAGGGTTGGCTGGAAGAGATTTCTGCTGAAATAAGCTCGCCATGTACACTTTTTAATTCTGTAAATGTTTTGTTTTATTCATGTAATTTTATGTGTGCAATAAAGTAAGTATAAAGTAAAAAATCACTGTAAATTTGGTCGAAAAGGTATATAAATGCCTACCCATAATAATATTTTTTAATTGCACCAACTACCCGTCTCTAATTATTTATTTCTTGTCTACGATTGCCTGGAAGAAATTGTTTTTAGTAACAAGGCTGCCAATATTTCGATTTCTTTAATTTCTGTGTATAATAAAGAATATCCTATCTATCTATATTCAATCCGTAATATCGACAGTAAAGTTGATATTTGACAAAATTTGTATGGAACAACGGTAAAATATTAACAGTCAGCATCGGACTTGTCTGTATGTGGATCGTTTATAGAAAACTGATGACTGATCCTAAAATCTTTCGTTGACCCACAAAATATACCTAATACCTTCAGCTCGAGTTTATCTATTGATGGAAAAAACCTACACCTAGGACGATGAACCTAGCGGGTCATTCACTAAATTTAGTTTAGTGAACATCCGCTAGGTTCGCTGCCCTTTTCATTTTTTTCTGTCTATATATCTACACCTCGTGTAAATGTAGAAGAATCTTGCTGACGATGATGTAGAATATCCACATTGAGTAAAATATTCGAACCCTGTCATCCAAACTTGGCCATGGCCGTGAAGTGGCATTATTAATTGTTACTTAACGAGGATTTAACCGAGTGGCCTTCCTTTCGTTATTTGATTCGCTGTACATCATACATACTTACATAACACAAGCAGTCTCTATAAGTATACGTCCCACTGCACAGGCCTTCTCTCAGAGAAATAGTACGTTTAAGCTTAATCACCATGTCTGCCCAACGCGCTTAGGTTTCCTCATCAGGTTTTCCTTCCCCGTACCCCACACGCAAAATTAATAATGAATTGTTAAACCTACGTCGTCATAAAGCTAAAACTTAATAAAAAAAAGTCAATTAAGGTAAGGGGCGCTAACTGGTAAAGAAGCTCCGGATTAAAACTCGTTGATGATCTAAGCAGTTTTGCTCGCACGTGTGACAACATCCTAATATGCATTCGAAAATAGGAGTTTTAATCGTCAATACGATCCGAAGAACTTTTACTATGGGGAAAATTTTAAAGTCGCGATAACATTATTAGCTCAGGAACGTATTTTTAGTATGTTTTATTAAATAGGTTCGCAACTAGTATTTTGGAGATGCAACTTGTATTTCTAATATAGAGCTATTACAATAATGGAGAACTTGCACTAAAAATCTTTTAATAGAATAGGAGAGACACGTTAAAAGATAAATAAACGTGGTATTTTTTAGGGTTCCGTACCCGAAGGGTGCCAAACGAGACCCTATTACTAAGACTTCACTGTCCGTCTGTCTGTCTGTCCGTCTATCTGTCAGTCTGTCTGTCTGTCTGTTTGTCTGTCTGTCAGTTTTTTGCCGTTTTTTCCTCGATATTAATAACGGCAACAGGTAGATGCTTGAAATATTCATAGAATATTCAGTTCTATATTCGCTTTAAAAATAAGTTAATTAAAATAAAATATATATTAAAGGTCGGCTCCCATGCATCATAGGTTATATTTTGCGGTTTTTTTTTTCGATCTTTGTGTTGTATAGATAATGGTACGGAACCCTTCGTACGCGAGTCAAACCGGTTTTTTTTTTCTTTGCGACTAATACTTTTGATAATATAACCAATCGAAAAGTCCATATAGTCACGCTATATAGTTTTAGACTATGTCACTCCCTAACGTAACGCCTATAATGTTTGAAGCGTTTATCAATACATATTTGAGTTATCTCGTAAAATAATTTCAAAACGAAATCTAATAAGTTTGTTGGTAGATAGATAGCTAATTGTTAATAGGTAGAGTAACTTTATTTGGTCGCATATTTTGTGACTCCAAAAACCCCGAAAAAAATATTTTTATTGTTTTACTTTAATTGTATGCAACTTTCTAATTTTTGCTGCTGTGAACTGGGAACGAGTTTTATGTATTTCTCGGCTGGCAGTTTGTTTGACAATGAGTTTGTTTGCAGTGTACTGATATTAATTATACTACAATAGTTTATATGATAGAAGTATTTAGATGTGTATTACTTTTTTTCATAACATAAGCAGCCTATATACGTCCCACTGTAGGGCACAGGCCTTCTCTCAGGGAGAGAGAATGGGCTTAACCACCACGCGTACCCACCGCGGTTTGGCGATTTCAAGCGCTGAGATGGTGTCATAGTTCCTACGAATGAGGAAGTGATGTTGTTACCACTTCTTCATTTCCAATAATGTTTGATACTTATACCTATTTCATTACACCACTTCCCGCTTTTACGCTATAATACCCATTATAGCGTAGATGTTTTTATATTTGGATGATTGGAATAATTTTTCGTGACGCTCTCACTCAAACTACTCATGGAGCGGATTTGGATGACATTTAATTTTTTATCTAAATTATAACATAAGGTACTTATTATACAAATCACAAGTGAAATGAATTGCGGGTAAGAACTAAGTAGGATAGGAGATATAAAACTAATAAATAATAACTTCCATACAACACAATCACTTGTAATGTTTCCAAACTATTACCCTGTGCTATGGTAAGCAGGCGAGGACGTCATAAATATGGAAAGAAAATAGTAAAATTGTATAATTTTTGTACAATATTTCATTTCAAACAGACCACATGAAAAAACAAGAAAACTTTTTATGAAATCTTATCTATGCCTCGCAGCTTTAAGGCTTTGCACAACATTAATTTATCAAAGATTTCCTACACAGGTGCCTTCTGAGCATAAACTTTAAAATTGTGATCATTTTAGCAGACTGCGAAGGCAAAGGATGGTTGTATTTTTCGCTCGTATGTACTCTTTATGCCCATGCAAATGTCAAACGGCTAGACCGATTTTGACAAGTGAGATGATACATGTAATTTATTAACTAACTATCTCTCACTGCTTATACGATGTCACTATAAAGAGAAAATGGGGAATGTCAGTAGTAATTTTGTAACTAAAATGTTAAAATAAAAAAAAATACAAAAACAATAATCCGACTACTAATCCGAAAGTCTTTACAAGGTTTAATTAGGTCTAAAGGAGTCCGTTGAATTTTAAACCTCACCAAGCCGGACCTACGCTCAATTTCGTAGACTACTAGTTACTTTGGTTCCACCTGCTGAGGGTCAAAATCAAATTCTACGGACTCATTTTAGACCTTATTAAGCCTTACCCTTAGGCAGTCGGATTTTTTGTTATCGCAGTTTTTTGTTTCTGGCATTATGTAGATTGTCCAAGGTGACACAGCCGTGGCCCACCCTTAAAAGTCGGCGCACCTCCGCCGCCGACTGTTTCACAGTTGGCGCTCATATGCAGCGTGAAGCTCCATTATTTAAATATATTTAAATACCTAACTCTGTAATTTGCAAATTTGGCTAGCGCGCTAATTCACTTTCCACACACATTATTGGTTCCGAAATGCGCAACTCCTGAAACATGTCCGTTAGAGTTTGTCATTTACATCAACTTTTGTTCTACAATTTTTGTTTATTTTTCTATTATTCTAAAAAAATATTTGGCTTACTTTTTTCTGCTTTGGAGTGGCGATGGTGGATAGATAATGCTAAAACCATAATAATGTGTTATACAAGTATGGACATTATTTTATATAGGACAATGATTTACTGGGTTGCGACATTGGTAGCGCGCGTAGACCGTTAATTTAATAAAATAATATAAACCCTGATATTTTGAAAAACAAAAATCTGAGAACAAAAGTTGGCCAAACGCAAACTCTAATTGGGGTGACTTAAGAATTGGGCATTTTGAAAATAACCCTGTATATCAATGGTACAATGTTCCTAAAGTAAAAACGAAACGACTAATTTACATACTGACAACGCATGAACAGAATCTCCATGAGTAAATAATGAAGTCTCTTTCTTATGCTAATATATAATAAATATATAAAACAATAGGCCCATATGTAATACCGAATACTTGTAAATTAACGACGTAAACTATGTATTTTATTTCAATCACAATTTTTCAAGGTGACCGAGTGAGCGACAGCACTTAGTCATCCCAAGTGTACAACTCAGTCACCATGGCCCCTCTGCACAACATATACTGAAACCGATAGCATTTGTTTAATATTTCGCGAACTCGAACTCAAACTTCGCTGAGTTCTTTCCAGATGGAGTTAAACCTTTTGCTGCAAAGGTAAAATTTTGTTCCTCGCCACATTCCATTCATGGATGTTCAAGGCTCTACTTTATACTTAATTACACAATTTTTTTTTAGGAATGGACGCATGTCATCACAATCGGAGGGTCCGTCCCGCCGCAAGAGCAACCTCCACAATGCAATGGCCGCCGAGATGGACACCAGTTGGGGTGAGTATTTTCGTTACAGGATTACCTTTAATATTTACTAATGTAATTTAAGTTACAATTTGTAATTTACAACTGCTGACATGAAAATATAATCATTGTGGTTTTACGGATGTGTTCCGCTTTGCAGAGGCGCTGCCTGTTTGATAGATAAGGTTTGAAACCGGTAGGTGCTAAATATATTGCACTTTCTTCTGTGTAGGACAATTATTTACCGGCTGCGACATTGATAGAGGGCGTAACGCGGGATTAAAACTATGTAAACCCTGCTATTACTAAAAGAAAACTGAAAAAAGAACTCAAAATATATTGTAAAACATCTAGTGGCGTGTTCCGAAAAATGCGCCTTTTCGATATATTTTAAAACACCTACTGGCGTGTTCCGAGAATTGCGCGTTTTCGAGTTATCCTGTATAAGCCTCTCATTTTATCACGACATCCAAGCAACCATCAAGTAACGTTATACGAGCAAAAAAGTGCGCCAAAACAAGTTTATAAAATACGACACTAGTTGACCCGTTACATATGTAAATAAATACCAACTGTAGTAAGTAAATTAACAGTTACGTTACCGAATTGCGTAGGTCAGAGGCCTATAAGCTATTATATATTAGCAATTTTTATACAATTCCTCTTGTAGACTGTGTAGCGAGTACAAAGGTACAATTTTATTACAGTTGTAAAGATTGAGTTCCTATCTTATGTAAGTGCAGGTGCCACTGGACGCTGTATAAATGATCTCATTACGTAGATGCAAGTCCAAAGTTTTTAAAGACTGAGTTCGAAACATAAGTTAAACGAATCTTTCTTATACACGCGTCCGTTTAACCTAGTTATTTATTATGGACTAACACCGGCAGCTCCGACCAATATTTCGTAAGGATATGGAGATGCCACATCGACAAGGGAGTTCGATATGTTGCGTGTGCAATAAAAACGTTGTTTTTCCATATTAATTAGCCTACAACCTATTCTCCGCCCGACCAAATATACACAAAAAAATCATAAAAATCGGTGAAGCCGTTTCGGAGGAGTTCGATAATAAACACTTACACGAGATGTTTATATATTAGATAATAAACTCGAGTGTCTGAGGTGTCCACATACTTCAGTGTTTGCTACTGTGAAGCTTAAGTGCGGATATATCAGGTGTAACTAATTAAGTTCACCTCGCCATCTTGGTTTAATGTTTGTCACATGAAACTCCACACATATTTTGCTCTTGTCGTTTCCAACGTAGAGATATGGCGCACTTAAGGCGCGGATAACTGCTAATTGAGCCTTAATTTTTTTTTTAGCAAAATGTAGTTGGTATATCGTAGTGAAGAAAACCCTTATATTCTTGATAATATTCCTGTAACATCTTTGTCTCCGAAATAAGCTACAATCGAGATCCCTCAATAAAAAAGCAACATAGTTAAAATAACCACATAGCAAAAATACGGTTATTGTTTATGTAATTTTATGGATAAGATTAAGATTATTTATATTTTCATTTAATCTACTACTTTTGTCAGCCTCTTGAGCAACGCGTTTAAATCTTTATAAAGAAAAATTATTGCGTTTAGTCGACCCGAGTTTTGTAAACGTATGGAAAATTACTATATCGATAATGAATGTAATTGGTTACTATGTATGTATAATGTCAGACAAATTACTTGAACAAATGAGTTTGACATCGCATGGACGTATTTCAGGTCTCACTGAGTAAGCACGCGGGATGTGACTTAAAATTCTTCGAGCTTTAGTTTAGTGAAATTAAGAAGTAATAAAAAAATATATCTCTTACATTTCCAACGCAAGTACAGTAGGACTGCGAGGATTTTGAGTCAAGATAACTGCCGGGCATTACCTCGACGAAAGCGGAACCAGACAGCTGACACAGCTGGCATAGGACGCAGCTGTTATTTCTCACGAGTGTTCGTTTTGCAATCAATAGTGTTATTAATGTCAGTGTTAACCCGATATTATTCTCTACCACTTCACAGAGCGGCCGTCGCATATCGAGGGGAGGTACAAGAAATATTCAACGACATCATCTATTTATTCAAAGAAGGCTTTATCTCAGCAGAGCGAACACGTTGAAAGGTAAGACAACTAGGAGCGTTGCTTTAATTTTACAGTTCCTTTTTTACATCCGTAGTTGTTTGAACACTATTTGTGAATCATTTGTTACATCAGTTCTATTCTTGCAAATTAGTGATACCCCTTGACCTTTCATAGTCATAACGTAAATATTAAATGCCTATCTTTCCATGATACACTGAGCAAATTTTGCTATGATTCTACCTACCTAATTTATCCTACGCTATGTTTGCCAGTTCGTGATCTCCACTCGAGAACCTTTGCATCGACTAGTTAAGCTTGCCGCTTCAACTTGTTAATCTTATAGGCTATGTGGGTCACCTCAGTTCTTTGGTGAATTATCTCATTTCTGATGTGATCTATTAAAGAGACTCCGAGCTTTGCCCATTCCATAGCACGCCCATCAGCTCGCTGGGTGATCTTAGGCAGATTACTAGCAGCGGCTGAGGATGAGGATGGTCGAGGACAGAAAGAAGCAACGTGCTTATATCCAGCAGTGGAAGTATACAGGCCGATTAATTATCGATTGACCTATCATCATCATCATCATCAGCCTATGCTTGTCCACTGCTGGACATAGGCCTCTCCTATTGCACGCCACTGAGCACGGTCCTCGGCTACTCTCATCCAGCTCTTGCCAGCCGCCCTGCGAAGATCATCGCTCCACCGAGTCTGAGGACGTCCCACACTACGTTTACCGATCCGCGGTCTCCACTCGAGAACTCGTCTACCCCATCGGTTATCAGTTCTTTGGATAATATGGCCGACCCACTGCCACTTCAGCATGCTAATTGAGATTGACCTATTCTGTCAGTTAATGCTAAAATGAATGGCTTATCTTAGTAGATTGGTGCTACTTTTTTACCGTTTTACCTACCTAGTTCAAAAAGTCAAAATACAGTATAAATCGCTTCTGCTGGTTGGACTTCCATGAAAGGGTTTCGGACTGTTGGTTCCATTGGAAAGTTCCATTGATGGGTGTATGAAGGCACTTACCGGCTTGCTTGTCTTCAGATCGTGGTGGTACGCGTGCTGCTTGAAGTGTCACCAAGAAGACGGCGGAATTCCATCCTGGGAACCACCTCACTGGCAGAAAATATGCCCCTACCCACTATGTCCTTCCTACAGGCAGTTCGCTCAAACACTATCTATATTTATTATCGGTAAGTTACATTTTATTTAGTAACACTAAATTTCACGCTCACTGACGTTAAAGCTCACGACATTGTGTACATTTGACATAGGTCTGAGTAAATCCCGTAAAGTTTTATTATATTTTCAAATCTCAGTAGGTACCAACATGTATTTTTCAGTCTAAAAAGTCTGCATCACTAATTGAAGGAAAAACTTTTTTTGTTTTTTTTTTTCTGTTCCATATCCTTTTTGGTGTTATTTTCGTCTTAAACGTATTCATTTTTCAGGCGTGCTGGTATGGATAACGATATGGGTGATGTTGGGAGACACAGCCGCGCCGGGTGGACAGCTCTTCATGCTAGCGGTGCTCACAATCGTGGCCCACTTCGGAGGCTGGATCATGATGAAGGTCACTACGCTGCCGTCCCTCATAGGAATGCTTATAGTCGGCATAATCATGAAAAACATTGGCTTTGTCAACTTTGACTCGAACTACCAGCACCTCAGTTCATATATCAGGTAAAGGAACTCTGGAATACGCTTTGTTTTTCTTATAAAAATCGTAAAAATCAATCGTTATTGATTGGATTTTTATGGTTCCGCAGTCAACTAAGATAGTTATTATAGTTAATAGTTTCGCCATGTCCATTCGTCTGCCTGTCTGTCCGCGACTTAGTTCGGAGACGTACTAGAAAACTGAAATTTGGCATAGGTAGGTAGATACCGTCCATTTTAAATTACTTTAATTACTTCGATGTTATTACGCCTTAGCCCTGAACTCAATATGTTCATAATATAAATTTAAAATTACAATCCTTTTAAATCCGGCCTACTGCGATTTGTGGCTTGACACGCACTTGATTGGTTTTTTAAATAATCTTAAGAACATAGTATAGTTCTATAATAATTTACAGAACTATACTATGTTGACACTAACCTTTCAACCTAAATTATTAAACTTTCTTAAATTTCCGTTTATGTTATTTCTGTGTACAATAAAGAATATTCTATCTATCTTAATCCAAGAACTGAGTGAATAGCCTGTAGTCTTCTTCTCTTTCAGGAAAATCGCCCTGACGATAATTCTGACCCGCGCTGGCTTGGACCTGGATCCGGTGGCCATGAAAAAATTCTTCTTCACGGTGCTGAAGTTAGCCTTGATACCGTGGGCGTTCGAGTGCGTCCTGTGTGCGGTCATGTCCCACTTCCTGCTGGCTCTGCCGTGGGATTGGGGTGAGGACTAAACAACAATTTTGTAATTTTGTTGCTTGTTGTACCAGCATTTTGAATCGTCCCGGTGTTAACGAAACGCGCTAAATGTCAAGCAGCATCAACATTTTGCAGTCGGTCGCAGCAAACTGCTTTTTTCCATTAGGTAAAGGCATCGTTCAGATGACCCTAATTTACACAGCAAAAGTTGGCAATAGTTTTCTACTGGCTTCTGCAGGTAGTAATACAATATGGTGATTTGTATAAATTTAAAACCGATTGGCTCATCATACCGAACAACTTTTGTTCTATGAGTTTTCTTATTTCGTGAAAAATAAGTTTTTTGGTAATCAATGAAACTTGTAGGAAAAGAGTTTTTCAGTAAAATCACCCCTTTATCGCCTTAAAATTAAATGTATAAATCAGCACATTGTACAGGTAGTACTACTGCTGAAACCAGTAACACCATGTACAACATTTTTTCTGTTAAAACCCGCTATGACGTATCAGATCAGCAAAAGTAACAAAAACCGGCCAAATGCGAGTCGGACTCGCGCACGAAGGGTTCCGTACCATTATCTATACAACATCAGATACAAAGATCGAGAAAAAACGGCAAAAAACACGTTTTTGTTTGGGAGCCCCCCTTAAATATTTATTTTATTTTAATTTCATTATTTATTTTTGAAGCGGATATAGAACTAAGTATTCTGTGAATATTTCAAGCATGTACGTGCTGCCGTTATTCCCGTTCCCGTAAGGGAACCGCCCTTAAATATTTATTTTATTCTGTTTTTAGTATTTGCTGTTATAGCGGCAACAGAAATACATCATCGGTGAAAATTTCAACTGCTTAGCTATCACGGTTCATGAGATACAGCCTGGCATACAGACAGACAGACAGACGGACAGTGAAGTCTTAGTAACAGGGTCCCGTTTGGCACCCTTCGGGTACGGAACCCTAAGAAGTGAAGCGGGAAATAAAAGGCTGATTGTGTTGACGATGAATCCATTCAGACCACAGAACAGGTGATTCAGACATAATAGGTGATTGACGAAATCCTTTTCCTTCCAGCATTCCTGTTGGGCTCCATAGTAGCCGCAGTATCACCAGCCGTCATAGTACCCTGTCTTTTCCGGCTTCGAGGCAAGGGTTATGGCGTCTCGAAGGGCATACCGACGCTCGTTCTGGCCGTGTCTGGCGTCGACGACGCCGCCAGCGTGGCCGTCTTTGGCATCGTCTCGTCCATAATGTTCTCCTCATCATCTCTCACTATGAATATTATACAAGTAAGTTCTGTCCTGCGGTAAAGCGGTGGTAGCGGAGCGGTAGAACACCGGCTTCTCATTCGGGAGACCGTGGGTTCGAATCTCGGCATGTACCAATGAAGTTGTTTTTTAAGTTACGTACATTTGTGAAGTTATAGTACAATACCACTCGCAACTGTGAAGGAAAATATCGCGAGGAAATAGCCTACAACTTCACAAATGTACGCAATTTAGAAAACAAACACATTCGATCTCCCGAATGTGAGTCCGGTGTTCTACCTCTCCTCGGAGGAGAGTATATAGTCATTTTGTTATGCCCTGTATACCTATAGGCTGCTTTATGTAGGAGCTAACTTTCTGGTTAAGGCTGTTCTTACGCGGAGCACATTTTAATAATTTTAGTGACTGTAATAAAATAATTATACTTTTGATAGATGTAGTCTGATGGTTTCATCATCATCAACCCATTATGTCCCCACCGAGGGGCACGGGTCTCTTCCCTGAGGAAGGTATAGGCCATACTCCACCACGGGGGCCAAGTCCGGATTGGTGGAGGCTTGTAGACTAGTGGCTCGTCTACTGTCAGAAGTTGTCAAGCCGCCCCAAGGCCTCTGACTTGGCTTAAGGACTGCCATCTATCGACGGTAGCCGGCACCAACAGCTTAACGTGCCTTGCGAAGCACGGAACCGCTCGGAAAAATGCCACTAGCGTTAGGCATAGACGGCGACCCATCCATGCACTGAACGCGCCCTGTGTTGCTTAACCTTCGTGATCGTTTAAGATCACTCAGGCAGCCGGGGCTACGAGCGATTCTCACTCAGGCAGCCGGGGCTACGAGCGTCTGATGGTATAATAGATAGTAAAATGGCGAACATTCAAGGCATATGTTCCTTATCCTGTACCGAGATTTTCTTGAGAAATTAATAGTAATAGCGAGAAAACACGTTTGTTGTATGGAGACCCCCTTATTTTTAATTATTTTTAAAATTTTATTACTTTTTAGGTAATGCGCCGGCAATAATACATATTCTGTGAAAATTTCAACGGGCTACCTATTGCGGTTCCAAAGATAGGGCAGAGTAAGATCCCGTTCGGCACGCTTCCGGTGCGGAACCCTAAAAATGTTGATTTTTTTTTTACTTTATTTGTGCACACGTTATAAAACTAAATTTTTTAATATTTAACAGTAACTAAGCAAACTGTGAATACAGTTAGTTGGTACATTGCTCTCTTAATTTACATTTTAAGACCTGTGCTAACTTAATATACTTCCGTACGAACAAGACCATACTAGACTAATTGTGTGAGCGAGACAGCATGCTCCACGTAAGGACAGCCTTAGCCTCAACGTGTTTCTCCGGCAGGGTCCCCTCAGCGTGATCGGCGGCGTGGCGTTCGGCGTGCTATGCGGCTACCTGGTGAAGTACGTCCCGGAGAAGAACGACGCGTTCCTGGTGCCGCTGCGCGTGCTGCTGCTGCTGGCCGGCGGGACGCTCTCCGTGCTCGGCTCCGAGGAGGTCGGCTGGGGCGGCGCAGGTTGGTTCGCCGCCTACTTACATAGTTAGTTAATTAGACCTGAGATTTCCGCACTCAGCCTCATGGTCGGGCCATTGTACGTAGCAAAGCTGTAAGCTCAATCCAGCCAGCCTATCTCTGTCCAGAAAGCCCGCATTGTTCCGATGTCACTGCAGGCCTCCTGAAGGGATCCCAGCTACTGACATAATCGTACTCGTTTTCCCTTCTTACCCACCGTCCACCTGCTGAGACCACCTGAGTGAACCGTGCGATTTTTTTTACAACGGACCAACAATTGTTCCTTGTGACAACAATTGCCCGCGTGAGTGTTCCTTGGGAAATATGTTTTAGGGTTCCGTACCCAAATAGTAAGGGACCCTATTGCTAGGACTCTGCTGTCAGTACGTTGGCCCGTCCGTCTGTCACCAGGTCTGTCTCATGTACCGTGATAATTTTCACACACGATGTATCTCTGTTGCCGCTATAACAACAAATACTAAAAACAGAATAAAATAATTATTTAAGGGGGGCTCCCATACAACAAATGTGATTTTTTGCCATTTTTTGCTCGATATTGATAACGCCAACAAATAGACGCTTGAAATATTCAAATGTTGTATAGATAATAGTGCGGAACTCTTCATGCGCGAGTCCGACTCGCACTTGGCTGGTTTTTTTTATAAAAAACCTAAACACACACACAATAATGTATCATAGAATGTCATCTGTTGAAGATTGTAACTAGCATCCATTTGTGAATACTCAAGCAGCAATGTAATAAAGTAATATAATTTTTCGGAAGGACGGCGCTGCTGTCATACAGTTTTTTTAACTAGTATAGACCTCATCGTTCTACATACAAACATAAATAAACTCACGCCTGAATCCCAGAGGGGTAGGCAGAGACCAGGGACTGCCACTTGCCACGATCCTGCCAGGTCACTTTCGCTTCCTCAACATTCATTAGTCGTTGCATGCATGCATGCGGGTTTCGGGTACTTTTTTATCACCGTTCTAATCCTATCACTAGTTAAATATAATTAAATTTTCTTCAAATACTAAAATACGATAAATACATTGTATCGTGTACAACGTATCCTATTTTAACTTTTCTGTAATAAATAAATGTTTAATTAAATCAATAATAGGAAATAAGATTTCAAAATATAATAAAAAAAAATCTTTGTTTTTTTATTATAACTGCCCATCATAAACATAACATAACATAAACATTTACATACAGGCACATACATTGCTTCACATCATTTACATCAACATCAGTAACATGGTTCATGACAACAAAAGAACATCAACGTTTTTGTTACCAGTTCTTAATTTATGGTGGCCAAGAGTCTAAGTACACCTAAAACAAAGTAACGCCATTGAATTTTCTTAACTTGTTAATTAGCATTTAATTTCATTTTAAGTAGCATTCGAAGTCTTCTGGTGTGGTGTTATTTTCATGCCTTTTCGTGGACATTTCTATGGCAGCGGTTCCTAAACTTCTAAAGCTATGGAACACTAAGCGAACCTATTTTATTTTATGGACCCCATAACAAAATATCAAATGATAGATTTGGCTTTACTTCAAGCTTTGAAAGTATCTACGACTGTCCCATTACATCAATCCAAAATTGTAGATAATATTTGCAGCTGAGAAATTATTTAACACTTGAAACCATGTGACTTATCCACGGAACTCTTCTTTTGCGCGGAACCCATTTCAGAAATTGAAAGATATCGGATTTTCCCAGGTCCGCTGGCCGTGATAGCGTTCGCGTTCGTGGCGGGCAAGAACTGGTCGGAGCAGGGCTGGGAGTTGGAGGACAACCCCGTCGCCACGGCCTTCGAGATTTTCTGGATGTTTTTCGAGCCCATGCTCTTCGCTGTTACTGGAGCTGGTGTTGTGGTACGTAGATTGCGTCCATCGGGTATAATTTAATCGATGTGCAAAAATATACCTACGGCTTGTTCAGCAATTTTTTTTCTGTCAGGTGTGAAAGTCCTGCACTGCAACTAGAGCTCGGCAGAAAATAGAATTTGTAATTGAGAAGCAGAAAATACCAAATTGATCAGCAGAAAATTTCAAATTGATCTACAAGAAATTCCAAATTGATCAGCTTCCAAATTATTGTATACAAATTTAATTAATTATTCTGACGATTATATTTCACTCTCTCTCTCTCTCTCTCTCTGTGAGAAAGCCTATGTCCTGCAGTGCAACATTTTGTCGTTCCACATACATATCATGACTTATAATGATTACAGATAAAAGAGTTGGAGCCTCACCTGGTTCTAGTGGGTGGTGGCATTCTGCTGACGGGCGTTGTACTGAGAGTACTCCTGACCAGCGCGTGCGCAGTTCGGAGCAACCTCAACACTAAGGAGAAGTTTTTCGTAGGGCTGGCCTGGATGGCCAAAGCCACTGTACAGGTAAATTTAAATTACTGCGACATAATGTCACAATCAATCAGCATGGGTAGTGAGGCAACGCTAGTCGCGCGTTTTTAAATTTCAGAAGTCGCACCCAGTACATTTTACTGACACTGACATTTTAACGCCACAAAACGCGTGACTCGTGGCGTCGTTCTACCATGGGCTGCATATATAAAATATAAATAAAATCTGAGTCTTCATAAAAACTAGCCGCGCTGTTCACAATCATCACATCGTACATCAAGATAATCTCTTCAGTGGGCCCTTGCCCAGTGAGAGATTGTGTACCCCTTTTTACCTTCAAAAAAACCGTTTTCAGGTTGCATAAAATAAAAAAATATCATCATCAGCCATTTGACGCCCACCGCAGGACATAGCTATAGGCCTCCCTCATGGTTTTCCCTAACCACGAATATCAGGAAGACGCTGCTGCCCGTCTCCTGGTAATTTATTTCCTAAGTCGCCTTCTACGACATCCACGGAATGAAATTGAGTGACGCTATTTTTAATCCGGTGCCACACAGAATAAATATAATAGTAGGTACTTACTGAAAAGTTGCTTAGTAGCGTCGGTCGCTAGTTTACTTATTGAGCGCTCGCCCATTATTTATTCTTACTTACATAATATTTTATTCTAATATTTTATCCTAAGAAAGCTTTGGCGAAAAACAAGTTTTAGCCAAATGTTGTGATAGCTTAATCTCCCTGTTTTCAGGCTGCACTAGGGCCAGTCGCCCTTGACGAGATCCGCAAGGTCGCCGGACCTGAGGGCCCTACGGCTGAGCTAATCCAGTACGCCGAGACGGTCATCACCGTGTGCATCCTCTCCATCGTCATCACCGCGCCGCTGGGCGCCATCGTCATCACCATTGCAGGCCCAAAGCTTCTTACTAAGACCACCAAACCGCCAGTGTTGGAAGGTAATTCGAGGTTTATCTCTGCTCACTGCTTCGTATAGGCGTTTTCCCCATCTCTCGGATCACTTTGTTGTCCTTCCATCCGTCCGTCCGTTCACCGGCGTAACACCTGATTCACCTGAGCTAATTCACCTTGGTGAATTCGTCCGTCTGTCTATCTAGACCCTTTATCTCGGGAACGCGTAGATGTATCGAGTTGAAATTATAACCATATCTCGTGCTCGGGGGGAGCACCCTGCGGTAAACCTGCGGGGGGCAGGTCTAAGTCCCTTGAAGTTGTGAAAAAATGAAACTTCTAAGTTAACGTAAAAAAAGATACGGCCGTTTATGCCACAAAATATGTATTAAAATTATTAGTAAACTTTTATTTTAATTAAATAATACAAAAAATTGTCTTTGGACAAGCTCGGACAAAAACTGCGAGACTCGATTCCTGAACTGTTTATAATATGTAAGTACCTACAAATTTGTACGGAACCCTTGGTAGGCGAGTACGACTAGTATGTCGACACGTGAACTCGAATCTATTAGAACCATTAGTAGACAACCAGAGAGCGGTGCGTGCGTGTCCCTGTCTGTTCCGCGGGTCATTGTTGAGAGGCGGTAGTCATTTTAGCATATTTTTAAACAAGATTGCTCAACTCGAAACAAGATTTCTTAGCTATTTTTTTTTTATTTCCGTCTAAGTATACTTAAAAGCAAAGCAATTACCAGGAGACGGGCAGCAGCGTCTTCCTGAGATTCCAACCGCATACTGCGATCGCCAACCCGCCTGCCAAGCGTGGCGATTATGGCAAAACCCCTCATGGTTATGAAAACCACGAAGGAGGCCCATGTCCTGCAGTGGGCGTCAAATGGCTGATTATGATGATGATACTTAAAAGATTAGAATTAGAATAGAACAGTTTATTAAAATCAAGTTGCACAAAATAAAGTTTACAAAAATACTGTTTACATAACAAAAGAGGAACTTACCTGATTGCAACATATTGGCTGTTAACAATTTTGATGTAACTGTGGTCCCCACACTAGGCCGAGCCTGTATCGTGGGGGCCGAGAAACGTTTAAATAGTTTAAATGGATACCATTTTTAATTACTAAATACATAACCCCGGCTTTCAAACCACCCAGATTTCAGGTTGTATTGAAATATTCTTAGTTACATAGCGAAACTGTCGGGCGGGCAACCAATTTATCAGTAAATGGTAGGTACAGCGCCCACGCCCTTTTCCGTAACAAATGTGACATCCTTGTCATCCTTGTAATCAAACATTTTATCAGTACTTGGGTACTATCTGAAAATAACTGCAACGACGCGTGTTATTGATGTTAATTGCAATGCAACTGGACAGAATCGTGAGCGAAAACACAAATTGTGATCAAAAAAGCGCTCATTGACTGCCGCTGATTTCTGAATTAATAATTTCATTAAATAAATACTTCGGGCTAGTTCTCCTTAGAGAAATCTTAAGAGACATAACGATATTCTCAATTCTGAAACTCGCGGTAATGGACGAGAATTTTGACCAAGCACCAAGGCCGAAACCGGGCATAATCGAGAAAACCCGAGAGCGAGCTCGAGATTAGGTACGCTCGGACCTTATCAGGAGCATCATCTGTAACTTATCTGTACAGTTTTAGGTTGCCTTATGTCTTGTGTTTCTTCTTTGTGTAAAACAAAGTACTATATATATCTTTCTAAGTTTAAAACAAAAGCTAAAACGTGATCAAACTTTTCGCAAAGGATGGCGGCGCTCGCACAGGCCTTCGATCCGGGACATCTCGATTATCGACGAGGAGGAGTTGGCGGAGCGCGACGCGGAGGGCGCGGAGCCTTCGTCGCCGCCCCTCACCCCCGCGCCCGTCCCCGCCGCCAACAGCACGCCGGCGCCAGCGCAAGCCATTACCGTGCAGCCCAACCACCGCTCGTGACTGCCACCGCTCACGGCCCCGCTCACGCACGTCGTCCTAGCCACCCCGCTCGCTCCCATCGCGGCACTACGATTGTTCACGTTTTCAGCAGCATCGCTATGAGCTACGTACTAGAGGAGAGGTGCCGACTATATATTGTGTCGCAAAGATTTGGGAAGAAAATAGATTATAGTTAGATAGATAACACTATTGCACACCAGTAATTTACAGAATATCTAGTTCTTAATAGTATACAATTGGCGGTCTTATCGCTAAAAGCGATCTCTTCCAGACAATAATTATGATGGACAGGACTAAAATAATTATTGTTTATGTTTTTCCCTTCCTAAGTAATTGGTGCAGTAGCTCAAAACACTCTATGGCATGACGTATAGCGCCCTTGCGAATAAAAGGTTGTCTATGCCAATTGACTAACTTTTAGTAGGCACATGGAAGTTGTTTGTAATGTCTCCTCTAGTGCGTAGTCATTCTCATGGCATTGCTCTTCCTCCTGTGACACTGCGGCGGTGTCCGTTGCACGACACGAAATAGTGTGGATTTGTTCATATCTCTCTCTGAGAGAAGGCCTGTGCCCTACAGTGGGACGTATATAGGCTGCTTATGATTATGATGTTCATATCACCAAACCATCCCACTTCTGAATTTATTTGAGTACATTAGAATGGCCATGATGAGCTATACTCTGTTGCACTCGAACGCATGGTACCTGCATAAAAATAATATCTAGAGTCAACAGAATTAGACATAAGTTAAATGAAGTATTACTAACCATGTGATAAACGAGTATTCAACACGTTATGAAACCTCGCTCATTAAGTAAATGCGTATAAGGTTACCATTTTAACCAGGCAACAAGGCAAGTAGTAATTGTTACGTCTGGATATCCTCTGTTTTAAGTTAAATTAATATTACTTAAGGTGTTGTTATATTGAGATCAGTATTTTTAATTTCATTATTATTAAAATATGTAAAAAAATATTTCATGTAGGTGCCTAAGAATATTTAGATACATGTTTACTTAATATTTAAGGTGCTCAAAGCGCTGATCATACATGTTATTGTACAACTAAGAATAGTTGTACGAATACATGTAAGGATGTATTAAAGTACTTAGAATGTACTTATGTCCATTGTTGTATACTGTAATTCTAAGTTAGTTGGTGTCACAATGTAGGACTTACAGTAGTATCTGTAAGTCTAAATTGTGTCAGAAACAAATATAGGTATAAGAAAGTTGTAGAACTCGCACACGTCTTTGTTAAACATAATTGTTTATATCTGTAAATAATTCTCAAAATATCAATCACCACGAGGATTTAGCAGATTCACATTCTTCCTTAACATTTCCGTCCCGTCATTATTATTGTAAGTAGGTACCGAAGTAATTCACTAATGAAAACTATGTGAAAATATAATTTAATACCTACTTAAGAAAGTGTTTCTAAATACTCGTATACATATATTGATGCTCATAAACATATATTTATGCAATTAACGGATCCAGAATAAAGAAAAGCACCTTTTCACTTGTTATGCTCTGAAAGTGCTTATTTGTGCAGGATATAGGCTGTACAAAATCGAATTTTGTGCACAAGTGCATTAACGTGTCTACTCATAAATGTATCTGTATTAAGGCAAAGAAAATGAACCATACAGCCAAACACAATAAGAAGTTCATAGATACCTATAATTTGTTATTTTATAATATTTACTTTTATTTATTTATTTTATGTGTTTTTTGAGACATAAAAGATATTAAAATTTAAATTTAAGTACGGTAGGTTATTTAATTAATTTGAGAAAATTATTATTACAAAATTAATGTAATAGTAGGCAGCCCAAGCCTTATATCAATGTCGTAAGATTTAAAAAAAATAAAGCAGCGGGAAACAGCTCTTGTTTTTTCATGCGTTTATTAGTTTCTTCAATTAATTTGCTAAATAATTATACTACTCTTTTATTTCCTCGCAATCGAAGTGAAAAGCAGAGTTTATAACTCGTCCACAAAACCATTTATTCTCGACATTACTATAAGCCCTCGCCTTCGGATCGGGCTGCTAAAAGTCTCGGATAAAAATGCTTCGTTTTGTGCACTTGTTGTAAAATCTACTATTTCTCAAACAGGCTTGGAAATTTAAGCATTCTTTTGACAACCTTCTTCGAGATAAACCGATTTGCTGAACTGGCCAATTACATGCAAGCAGAGGCCGGCAGAAGTTGTATGAAAATCCATATCTATCGTGTTCTAGCGGCCAAATAAATTACATAGTAAATTCATATCTGTCGTGTACTTAATTTAAAAATTGAACGATCTTTTACTCCGAAACATGGCAAGTTATCAAAGGATTTCTTTAAATTTCGAACTGCCCGCTGCAGTAATGTACTAATCTTTCAATAACTTCGGGTTCGGTTTCTTTTTTGGTATTAAATTATATTTGGGACCAATACTACTCATGTGATTAGTTGTTTAATGGAATATGTTGATTATAGAAAATACATTGTTATGATTCATCCATATATAATTGCATAAGTGTTCTTTCTAACAATAAATGCATATTTTTAATTTATTTAAAATATTAATTACATTGAAATGTAAAATGATTAGAAACCTTACCATTACTTCTATGGACAACCACGAAAGACTCAAAAATAGAAAATATATTTTATGAAAATCGTTGTTGTTTTGTATATCTTCGTTGTGCAATATCTTGATGTAATATGGTTAATTAAATATGAATATAAATATCGGCCTTAAAGAAGGTACCGTCAGTTTATACGTGATCGAATTGAGCCACACAATACACATTATCAAAAGCAATTAAGCGGATCCGGAATTAAGTTAATAATTTACATTTGAGAAGAACTTAGATTCAGTTGACTGCTGAGCAACGCTTACATTTTTCTTGTATGGTCATCGGTAACGGAAGGGAAAGAATGTATGAAGATCACTTAGAATTGTTTTGTAATCAGAACCGTCATCTGATCCTAGGATAGTAATGGAGAAATACTTCTGTAATTCTCTATTATTCGGCTATATCGGCGAAAATAGGATATTCTGCTTATACAACACCTGCATTAAACACATTGCCAATAGCATACACACCTAAAATATATTGTCATAAAATATTGCTTTCGCTTTAATTCTCGTAATAAATTTCAGTCAGATTATCTTAGGGCAAACCAAATAAATTACATAAGCAGACGCCTGTGAATTCCTAAGAGGCAAATTCTAGAGCTTCCATGTCTACTTATACTTAATTTAACTACTTATAGCAACTTTCTACCTACTCATCATTCAAAGTTTACGAGGCATTAGTGCTTTATCATTTGACTTTTCCGGATATTATTAAACGGCCAACTACATACATAATAAGCTCGAATCACGCCTGCATCCGGCAAAGGTGGGTGAGTACCAAGGTTTACCGCTTGTCATGAATTGATCTATAAACGGGAGTTGATCAAGAAACCTTTGAAGGGGGGGGGGCGTACATATTCCGAAAATCTTGGCCTAAAACGTGGGAAGCCTATGCCCTGCAGTGGACACTACATTAAAAATCGTAGAGAAGTGAGTACAGTGGGTACAAACCAGCGCAACGCTTTGCTAGAGACTTCGATGTTTTTAATCCTACCCTAGTATACCCTAAGCTATGGTAAACAGGTAAAGGCATCACAAACATAGAAACACACCCAGACTGAGCCCATTTCTACAAAATGTACGGCGGCCCGCAATGGGGATCGAACTCGCGGCCTCCGGCATGGTAATTAGACGTGGTAACATGTAGTTGTGATTTCGACTGTACCCTATAATTCTAGTTGAATATCGCGTTATGCAAATCGCTATCTCAATGCGGATGCACTCAATTTAAGATAAAGCTATCCAATGATGAATATTTCATAAGTTGAAGATGGGTGGGGATTTTTGTGTCAATATCGTCATTTAAAAGCATTTTCATCAAAAAAGCAAGTTGTTGGACTAAGATCATCATCAGACTGCTGCCCACTGCTGAGTAGGTACAGGCCATTTCCCCCAAACGCCATCTCTCACGGACACTTGCCATCCGCATCCACGGACCTTCCGCCGTCTCAACTTTATCGTTCGACCGTCCCACAGTGGTTCGACTCCATACAAGAGGTGGGACATAGGATCCGTAAAAAACAAAATGCGTTATTTTGGAAAAAAAAAACTACCAATGCATCCTATAATCAAAGAGAAATAACAAATACAAATTGAGTTTTTTTGATATGACCCATAATTTATGAGTAAAAAATTAAAAACCATTTCTTTAGTATGGAGAGTAGCATAAAAATATTAATATCTCATGATTCCCGGTCGTTTTCGGATTACGGTTTTCAAAAATAGTATTAACATATTATTTGCCACATTTCATCCTTTGACACATGGTGCCCCTAACGTGCCCCTTAAGAGTTATGATGATACAGAAAAAATAATACCATGTTAGTGCTAGATGTAGGTAGGTACTTAGTAAAATAATGAATTTTAAGAATTATGCATTATAACAGTCAAATATAGGTATTTAATATCGAGGAACAACAATACTAATGCAATTAGTTAATGACATATTTTTTTCTGGAATTCATTTTGCTTTCGTTTAATCATGGTTCGATCAAGAACGACATCTCCTAATTAGGTGTATTGTTCATATGACTGCTTTTATTGTCTCCATAATTAAAGGGATTTGTGTATTTAAGAAGCATTTCGTCAACCAGAAGTCAGTTTTGATATTGATTTCATCAGAGTCTTATCATGGCTTTTCGTGGTTTTGTGACACATCTTGATCTTTATGTTGCCTTGCGCAGTCATGAAGATATTCGTGACTTCAGTTACTTGTTTGATGTTTTAAAATCAAACAGTAATTTGCAATTATGTGAAGACTCTGAAAAAGAGTTAAAAAACTGGTGTCGTCGATTTTGCTACAGAGTTTTTAACAAATGGAGCCAATCCAAAAGAACTGTAGAAAAATTCATGAAGAAGAATTCAGAATGGCTAAGTCCTGAGATCAAATGGCCAGATTCTTTAAAAGAAAATTTGGTCCCCCCACAAGATGCTAGTGATGAACTTACTGAGGAAGTGATTAGTCCATCCAAATCGGATGCTTCAACTTCTACATCAATAGTTGTGCGTAAAACTTTCGAAGATTTGAGTAACAAGCAGAAAAGAAGGCGCATTGAAGACAAGAGAGTTGGTTGCAGCAATGATGAGCTTTTTTACTCCTTGGAATGCGCGCTGCGATCTTCCGGAAGAAGTGACATAGCATCTATTATGAAACAATTATTAGAAAACCCTGAGCAAGTTTCGAGAGTAATGGATGTCATAAAAAGTGAGCAGAGCCCTCCTTGTGAAATTTCCACACAAAAAGCTCTAGCACTGTACGTCAGCATGCAGTTATCGAAGTGGCGTTACACCGTGCTCAGAAACTTCAGCTTGAAGGAAGGCCTTAAGTATCCGAGTTATTACATGCTACTGAAAGAGAAGAATGAGTGCTATCCTAGAAAAGAAGATATATCTGTTACAGAAACTTCAGTAAAGATCCGATTGCAGTCACTTCTTGATCTCACAGTGCGAAGACTTATAGTCTCACTTAAAGATACACATAAAGAAGACCAGTTAGTCTTGGATAGCAAGTGGGGATTTGATGGAGCTTCCAGCCAAAGTGTGTACCACCAGTCAACCTCGGCTAGTGATAGCGATCTGGCTACAGTTTTTATGGCCAGTATTGTTCCATTGAAATTAACTACCGTGAGTGGTATTACTGTGTGGGAGAATGAGCGGCCATCATCCACTGCATACTGCCGACCTTGGTCTTTTAAGTTCATACTAGAGACAGAATCCAATGTGAAGAACGAAATGGCCGCGTTTGAAGCAGAGATTGCTGCACTCACTCCAACTACTTATGGAAACTCCACGATCAACCACAATCTAATGTTGACAATGATAGACGGCAAAATACATTCGATCATTTCTGAGACTTCGGCTGCAGTTTGTGATCTTTGCAAAGCTCGTCCAGTTGAAATGAACGATTTACAAGAGGTTAGAGCCAAACCAGTCAACGAAGACATGTACAAATATGGCTTGAGTTCATTACATGCGTGGATTAGATCAATGGAGTGTTTACTTCACATAGCCTACAAAATGGACGTGAAGTCATGGCAGGCAAAAGGCGATGAAATGAAGAAGAAAGTGAAGGAACGAAAAGAATCCATCCAACAAGCTTTTAGGCAAGAAACAGGCCTGCTTTTGGATGTGGTGAAGCAGGGTAGTGGCAACACAAACACAGGGAACACTGCTAGAAGATTTTTTGGAAACCCTGAATTAACAGCTCGTCTGACAGGCTTAGATGTTAATCTAGTAAGAAGAATGGCCGTCATTCTGCAGTGCATATCATCAGGCGAAAAAATAAACACGGAAAAGTTTCGTCTGTATTGCAGTGAAACAGCAGATTTATATGTAGAGCTGTATGCATGGTACTACATGCCATCGAGTGTCCACAAGCTACTCATACATGGCCATCAAATTGTGGAGCACCTATCGATAATGCCTGTAGGCTTCCTGTCAGAAGAGGCATCTGAAGCGAGGAACAAGGATTTCCGAAAGTACAGGGAACATCACACACGAAAAAATTGCAGTTTAGCTACAAATGAAGACATCATTCATAACCTGCTTCTCTCGTCAGATCCACTGATTACAAGCTTGCGTCCAACCTTCACGAATAAAATTTCTAAATCCTTATTTAAGGAACTTGATGATTTGCTCGTGTTGCAAAGAAAAGAAATTGAATTCGTTGATGTTTCTACAATACCTGAAGATGATTCAGGTGAGGATAATGATGACAACGATGATGATGAAGTTAGTGACGAGGATGATTAATTGAATAATTAGGAACTTCTAGGAGAAAAAAAATCCTATCAAGAATGTCATACATTCATAATTTAGATATATTTAATGCACAAAAGTATGTTTTTAACTTTGTGCTAGCTAGGTATAACTATTTAAGTTTAGGAGTATGTATCATAATTCATAATTATATTGTGCTTAAATATTGTTGTTGTTATAGAACAGAATACATAGGTACTTAAAATGTAAATAGTAACTTGTAAATTTATGTAACTAGTTTTATTACTTCATTTTGTAAATGTTTTGTTTAATTTAATTTTACAATATTTTCTTGATCTATATTGTCTGTAAATAAATTAATTAAATCATTATATATATCTTAGTTTCCTATACAATTTAATATAATATTTGATGAAAATAAAACTAAATAAGTTTGATTTAATTTATTTGCCAGTAAGATACCTTTATCAATAATTTGAAATAAAACATTCGATACCTAACAAATTATTTTTTCCTATATCATCATATCTCTTAAGGGGCACGTTAGGGGCACCATGTGTCAAAGGATAAAATGTAGGAAATAATATGTTAATACTATTTTTGAAAACCGTAATCCAAAAACGGCCGGGAATCATGAGATATTAATATTTTTATGCTATTCTCCATACTAAAGAAATGGTTTTTAATTATTTACTCATAAATTATGGGTCATATCAAAAAAACTCAATTTGTATTTGTTATTTTTCTTTGATTATAGGATGCATTGGTAGTTTTGTTTTTCCAAAATAACGCATTTTGTTTTTTAAGGATCCTATGTCCCACCTCTTGTATGGAGTCGAACCACTGTGCGTCCGTCCGTCCGTCTTGTAGGTGTACCTATTACGCTTTTTAAAAAAGGGACTGGATAACTATTGGCTTCTCTTTCACACAATATAGACGGCAATATTGTATGAGCGAGACGCAAATAGGTGAGGACACCTCTTTTTAATTAAAAGTGTTATAAATTGTAGTTTCGGGGGCACAGGCCAGATTGGAGAGCCGATCGACTGACTGCTGCTCACAGGGCCGGATTTAGGGGAGGGCAGGCGGGGCTACTGCCCTGGGGCCTCCACAAGGAAAGGGCCCCCACAAAAGGCTAATATGTACTATCACTAAACGCCAATCTTTTATGAGTACTTATAACGTCTGTTTTTTTTCAAATTAAAAAAAAAATTGGTCGTATTCATTGTAGTTTTTGTTTCGCATTTTTTATTTGGGAATAATTAGGGGCCTCCGCTCCTTCGTTGCCCTAGGGCCTCCAGACCTCAAAATCCGGCTCTGGCCGCTCAGCCCTCCTATGACGTACCTAACTGTCCAATGTAGTGGGTTGTAAAGAAAAGAAAGAAAATCTATTTATTATAATTGAAACAAAACAATCTGTTTATTTTGTATAAGTGATATAACAGGGAAAAAACAAACATTTACGGTTCCTTTAAAATCAATCTAAAACTTTGTTTATTTAACCTGTAGCTGCATCTTTTCCTTGTGAGATCTCCACCACAAACTATTGTAATCGGCGATTTTGACGTGTTTTAATGAATCTAGTTTTTATAAATAAGACCGTTAGCCTGTAGGTATAAGGCAGCCTTTTGTGGCATCTTTGGTCATCCATCTTTGGCCGAGCAGTGGCAAAAGGTTTTTAGTAGATTATGATTTCCTATGTAATTCTGCATTCTTGGCGAAAAATTTCGTTTATTTATTCTGTAAGTTCCTATGGTATATGCTACCACTCTTACATTCGTACATAAGTAGGTTCCACATAGGAATACACTATCACTTGTCACTAGGATGCCAGATATGGTAATCCAAGAAACAGATAAACACACCCAGACTGAGGTCATTTGTACAAATGATGTACGGCGCCCCACAGCGACAATCAAACTCACGACGACCTCAAAGAAATAACCGTATGTGTTTTTGTGCGTATTTGGTAGTAACAGCATTGAATTTTAGCATAAAATTCAATGGTAGCAGATAACTTTCTCTAGATTACTAGGATGAAGGAAGAAAGATTGACGAAACAAATATATTGAGTAAATGTGGGTGGAAAGGCCGGTATGGGTTGTTCGAGAGATACTTCGACCATACAGGGGATATATTAAATATATTGCTACTGATCTCAAATCCATCTTATCGTTTCTTAAAAAAATAGAGGAAGTGTTAAAAATCAAGGTTACGACGTCTCCTTAAAAATTAACGATTTAGATGTCACCCTGTCACTATTGATGTTACCCTCTATATATAAATATTATTTCCCAATTAAAATCATTTTGATTAACGGTTTACTTACATCAAATGAAACACTTTCTGGTACAGAGTACGGAGTATGGGCCGCAGTTAAGTGCAAGTACCGACCTATATCGGGAAACGGGGTGCCTACTTACCAAATGGTGAAGCCTACTGCATATGAGGGAGCACTTTGTTAGATTACTTATTCAAGTTATTTAAACCGTGTGACACTTTCCTCAAAATGTATCGGATCTCTCGTTTCTGAAATTTTCTGAGGCTATTATTGTTTAATGACTTGCGATTCTCATACATATTACCTGGTGTTTGTGTTTGTTTGTTATTAGTTATTATATATTGTTATATTTTCTAAGGATATCTATGTACTAATACGTAATATAGGTATCCTCAGTACTAGATTATGAGGTGTAATGCCTGACGGAAAACTTGAACATAAATTCACAGATTTCGTGCCTTACACGCACACTCTCTGTTCTGAGCTCACACGCCTATCGAGCACATTAGAAATGAATCCATGTGAAAAATGTTTTCTGGCTTTTTTACTTTTTTTTAAAGGTTAGGCTACAGGGCAAACCCTTAACCCGATCGTCTTTGTTTCAGGCTCAAATTGTAGCTGACTAAATTTTCCAGAGGAGTTTTTCTCAAATTTCTGATATAGTCCTGGAAATAGTGGCGGAACCCTGCATTTTTTGATCAAACGAAGCCGCTTGGCATAGTAGTTCCTTGAGTGATTCTGAGTCGATTTAGACCGGGAGCCATCCGGAACCACCTTGCGGGTAGGTGGGGGGAGGGGGGGGGGAAGTTTGCTTCCGCCGCGCTCCTTGTGAAGCTCTATATCTCCCTACTTAAAGCTACTGGGGCAAGTTTGGTATCATTTTTAGGTAAATAAAGGACGAGGAATTTCTGAAACAAAGTACCAATTTCATAATAAACAAACAAAATATTTGATGAAAAACAAAAATCTCGTATTAGTAGGAAATCAAGGAAATCAATTACCAGGAGACGGGCAGCAGTATCTTCCTGAGATTCCAACCGCATAACCCGCCTGCCAAGCGTGGCGATTATGGCAAAACTCCTCATGGTTATGAAAACCACGAAGGAGGCCTATGTCCTGCAGTGGGCTCAAATGGCTGATGATGATGATGATGAAAAATCTCGAAGTTAATTTTTGCAAATAAACCTCGTTTACTATTGGGTATTAGTAAAATAAATTTATTAGTGCTTATTAGGGCATTTAAGAAGCAGTTGAAAGAGCACTACATATCTGTATCATAACTTTGAGATAGGTATATATTTATGTATTATTTACGATGTATTTTATTTTTACAGGTCTATGTAGTGTATTTATTTTCTGCTTAATTTTGGTTATGGTTAAGGATATTTGTAATTTATGTATGGGAATGGGAACTGGTTAAGATTCGATGTTTACTATATTGCAAATTAGAAAAAAGAAAAGAAAAAAAAAGAAAAAGGAAATACTTACAATGAAAAATAAATTATTAATTGGTTTGAATGGACAGTCTGTGGTTGATGACACTAAGGTAGTGTTCACGGAGATGACATTTAAAGGAGGGACGTGAAGGGGCTTACCTGATTTTTTTCTGGCAGATCGTTCCAGAGGTGCGGCAGTTACGGCAAAAGAATTTGCCGCAAAACCTGTACGATGGATGGGGACAGAACAAAATTTTATTTATTAATAATTTTGTATCCATTGTATCAACGACAATTGAACCTCTAAGCGATGGCGGGGCGGACTGTCGAACGTAACGATTGTACAACATGTCGTCGAGGTTGGCGACATCACCGCGCGTTATATAACGCGTGCCGCGGCGTGCTCGCCGCGTCGCTTTCAAATCGCTCGCAAATCGCTAGTGTGATAGAGCTCACGATCAAATTTTTTTAAATATTTGTTAATTTTACTAAACTAAAGTCGGAAGAATTCGAAGCATGAGAAGTCACCAGGGTCCACCGCTGATGAAACCCGAAATACGTCCATACGAATTCAATCATTTGATCAAGTTATTTGTCGGACCTTGTAGAGGTTATTTTCGTAAATAAAATATCTTATCTATGTACTTACATATTTATTTTAACAAATCTAATGTATAATAGCAAATACGCTTAAGCTACGGCAAAAAAGAAAGATACAATGTGATTCTTCCTATGTGACTCTACATTGCAGTAAGTGCATTATGGCTGCAGAAATTACCACTCAGTTTCACTCAACTGATATCACTATATTATGAATCAAATTGTTATACAATGACTAGATGTATGTTTATACGTATTAAAGTGAAAAACTGATACAAGTACTTAGTAATTAAGTAAGTACCTAATTAGTTTCGTAAATTAGCAAATATAAATGCTTCTACAGGGTTCCTATGTATGTAGGTACCTACCTAAATTTTGCTCCTTCCATTAAGCATGCCCTAAATGTGCAATAAAGTATTAAAATTATGCTGAATGTTCGATGAATAAAAAAACATTCGCGTCGACACGGGAACAGTTGAAATTTCTTAGAAATACTACCACACACTGCGAGATATATGCGCTTCAAATCAGCATTCCATAGTTAGTCGGGCTACGCGCAGTGTAGGGTTCCATAGAAAGAGGGGATTTTATCTGCTTAACAGAACTAACAACTTCATCAACGTAATTTTCAATGTATTTTGTACGAAGTTTTCCTTTTATAAATTGGTCATATACTACTCGTTAACTTGTAAATCCTACTTAGCCGCGATATTTTTCATTTTAATGAACTTAAAATGTACCCTAAATTTTTTCATGTTTCTAAAATCAACCGTTTAGCCAGGAGGGGGGGGGGGCACCCTACTCGGACAAAAATATTCGCTTTTAAGCTTACAATTTCGCAAACGAAACCCTAAATCAAAAAATTGTCGTCCTACACCCACAATATTCGCCTATGTACCCGTTCTTATTGCTTTGTTGTATGTGTAACATATTTCTTTCTTGTGTACAATAAAGTATAAATATTTTTAAATGACCAATCCAACAGTACCCACTTTGCTATAGGCAAGAAAAAAAATTGCATCCCTAATAGGTGTAATATATATTTATTCAAAACTTTATTCTGTTTAGTCGGTGTGATTAATTTAGTCGTCTAAAGTAGTCTATGCTGAATTTCAGTTTTCTTGTCCTAATAGTCTCTGAGCTAGGCCGCGGAAAGACAGACGGACATGGCGAAACTATAAGGGTTCCTTGTCAACTACGGAACCCTAAAAACGTCTACAGCAAAGTGCGTTACGTGATTACGTCCAGCATTCCGCCTCGCTCGCACATTGTAACAAATATGCAAAATAATATAATTATGTACTTTTAATAAATATGTTCTGAGGCTTTGCTAAATAATAAAATTACGGACATTTTAGACACATACTATACAGTTCGTTTTGATTAAGAAAACTTGTTATAAAAACCAATATTTTTTGTATACTAATTTTATACTATAATTATACCAATTTGCGAGCTAGATGGATTGCAGACGTAACGACACTAACAACAGCTTTTGCATGAGCATAGAAATGCGTGTAAGTACGTTGCAAATACATATTTTGATTTTTAACGAAACTGAAGGAAGAGTGCTATAGAGAATCTTCTGAAAATAGCGACTTCACCGCAAACATTTGGAAGATCAACCGTAAAGCTTCTGTTCCGAACTTCTGTCGCGATTATTGAATTGAAATTCATATTGGGAATATTGCCAATATGCCTGAACACAAAATTAACACCAGAAAAAACGCGCGCGTTAGCTGAATGGACTCCTCCCACGCGTTTGTTCTAAAAATTGCATTAACTCGCTTTTTAACCGACTTTAAAAAGGAGGAGGTCCTCAATTCGACGCGTATATTTTTTAACAAAAAAAGGAAGGCGTTCTTAATTCATCGTATTTCAAACAATCTAACTTCTAGGTTAACGTAACAAAAGATACGGCCACTTATGCTGCAAAGAACATATATTTATAGGGTACTTGCCGTTGACCTAGAACTATAAAATTTGGCAAGTAATATCGTCTTATACTATAAGTACAGGGAAAAATCTGAACACTACACATTTGTAATTAAATAATAAAAAAAAAAGTTGTCTTTGAAGTTCGGGAAAAGCTCGGAATAAACTGCGAAATTCGATTCCTGAACTATCTGTAATATGTAAGTACCCACAAATTTGTACGGAACTCTGTGTGGGCGTGTCCTACTCGCACTTGTCCGGTTTTTTTTTCTACGACTAATACTTTTCATAATATTGTGACCTGTCAAAAGGTAACGAGTAACTTGATTTTTCGCATTTTCTGGGACCCCGAAAACCCCGAAAAAAATATTTTTGTGATTTTATTTTTTAATGTTTATGAGTTCTTCTATGTCTTCTATGGTGTAAAAGCAATGGCACCTCAATATAATTTTGACGCAAGTTCCCCATTGAAAATACATACTCCCATAAAAACTCGATTAATTGATTGTACAGGTTATAAGCAGAATGCCTACCTATTTTTATTGTACTTATTATTATGTGGACAACTTGCTCTTAATGAATTTGTTGGAGATAGCTAACGGAATATCGCTAACTAACGTGAAAATATCTATTGGTCTATATTTCCATAGATCCAATTACGACTGGATTTCTTAGTAAACGTAGGACCGTTTTAACAAAACTCTGTTACCTCCGAAATCGCTCTCCATTTCAAGATCGCTGTCAAGTTGATGTTTTTTTTCTAACAGCAAGTTGATGTTTTTTTTCTAACAGCAACTTGAAATAGTATTTCAAGAGCATCTTGGGTGTAAGCGCTTTATTAATACAGACTTTAATTGATCCTATGGCTCCGTACACAAAACTGCGAATCGGCGCGATGCGAATTCGCAACGCAGAAACCTGCGACACGAATTGCTGCGATGCGATTTCGTGCGGCAAGGCATTTTCCTTCCACGATTCGGGTGACCATTCCTTCCTTCCATTCCCGTTTTTTGTAAACTGGGTCGTGACATGGATCGTGAAAAGAAGTGCTCACTTCTGTTATTGCTAAGAAGATACAAGAAAAAGAAACAAAGAAGATTTTGGGTTCATCCATTTCTTACTATTATGAACGCCGATGCGAATCAATTCGCAAGTTCTTGCGATGCATCGCGCGAGTTCGCAGATTTTTACGATGCGTATGGAAAATGGTAGAACAAGAGCATGGCAAAAATGGTTGTAAGAAATATCATAATTTGTCTAATATGTTGATTTCATTAGATTATCTAATAGTCAAATTATAATATTCGATAGGTTTTTGTCACTTAATGCGCACAATAATATTTTATTTCATAGTGAGAACTTAAGTGAAGACAGGGGTGCCAAGCTCAAGTCTTTGCGTTTACATGTTTCAAAACAAGATTGTGGAAAAAATATTTAGCACACATGTGCAATGTGATTTTTTAGAAAGGTAATGTTGTATACATTACAAAACCACTTTCTTATTTACAAAATTAGTTTTACATATTTGTGTAAGTACTTATAATGTGTGTGACATAGGTACCTCATTTTTCACAAAAAAATAAATTCGGTAAAGGTTTTAACTGTTACCCACGCTACTTTTTGTGTTAATTAATAGACTATTTATAAACAAGAGGCAAAAAAATCAGCTGCGGTTATTTGCAGATGTAAAAGATATGACAAAAAATGAGATAAAAGTCGGAGTAGAAAAATTCGTTATCTTTTGCGGTTTACCACGGAGATTGCTTGCAGGAAACCTATGGAATTTTATCAAATTATTTCTTGATAACACAAGGTCCTTATCAAATTTGCATACGTTTTGCGTGAGAATATAAAATATATTAACTATGCAGGTACCTTTTCAATGTTGTAAAATGGTATATAAACGGAGGTAAAAATTATTCTAGTCAACGACATCAGTGTGACTTTTAGTGAAATAAAACTCATCTACGCCTGTAATTTCTGCAAATTGTGAAGTTCTAAAACAATAGTACTTTGTTGGACTCAGGGTATTCGGTGAATTTACCTGACTCTGATCAATATTCAACTCCATAAACTTCTGGACAGCTAGGAAGACCGTGTGTGGCATATGGAGACGCCTCAGAATACACTAAGAAGAGGAAGAACAATCTTCTACTTGAAGAATATGGCTTCGAGCACATCAATAACTCCTACGTACAAGGTCTACGGTGAAAATACAGAAGCACATATAGTCGAATCATTAAAAAACGCCGACGACCAAAAGAAATTATATATCTCAAGTATCTGGAATGACTCAGAGCAGATAAAAATGCTTTCCGACGCAGAAGCAATGAGTGCTTTTATAGACTTGGATCCAACAAAATCGCAATATATGTACTTGCGAAACTTGACAAACGAACGACAATGTTGTATATTTCTGCCATAACAAAATACAAGAAATAAAAAAATCTTGTTATCCACCATCTTCAACAATTGAGATCACCAATACTCATGCTACAGTATTAGTATTCAAGATTTATTGGACCACACAATTGCTAGAATTATAGAAATTGATTCAGTTTTCCAAAGAAAATATACAACATTAACTCTCTACAGTAAATGGGGATGCGATGGTTCATCTGGGCAAAGCCAATATAAACAAAAACTTTCCGAGGAGTCGAAATCGGTTTCAGATGCAAATTTGTTCATCACTTCTATCTTCCCCATCAGATTAATTGATAAGCAATCGGGTTTTGTTGTTTGGAAAAATCCAGTACCTTCATCTGCTCGTTTTTGTAGACCCATTTCGATAGAATTTTCCAAGGAAACTCCAGAGAAAACCAAGCTGTTGCAGATGAAATTACGAGGCAAATTGATGCTTTACAACCATCATTGATAAATAAAGATAGTGTTGTAGTTCAACTGAAGCATAAACTATTTCTAACAATGATAGATGGAAAGGTAGCTCAGGTACTAACAGATACTCCTGGTTCCACGTGCACGATATGTGGGGCTACTCCGCGACTTATGAATGATTTATCAAAGTTATTGCCAGACCTGAAAATGAAAATGCGTAACAGTACGGACTGACCACTTTACACGCCTGGATTCGGTGTATGGAAATGATACTACACATTTCCTATAATCTTCCTTTTAAAACTTGGTCTGCTACAAGTGAAGAAAAAAAGAGATTGAAGAAGGAAAAGAAATAACTTGTTCAAAAACGTTTCAGGGAGGAGTTAGGATCGATAGTAGATAAACAACGGCAAGGTAGTGGGAATACTAATGATGGGAATACCGCAGGAAGATTATTCTATAACACTGCGGAAATTTACAGGTGTAGATGAAACATTAATTAAGCGCCTCTACATTATTCTACAAGTTCTTTGTTCAGGAATGATGATAGATACCGTAAAGTTTGGCGAATACGCTATTGAAACTGCAAGAATATATGTGGGTGAATACAACTGGTATTATATGCCATCCTCAGTGCATAAAATACTTTTGCATGGAGAAAGTGTAATAAAATATTTCGTTGTTCTTCCTATTGGACAGCTATCGGAAGACGCACAAGAGTCGCGCAACAAAGACTACAGAAACATGCAACTACATCATGCCAGAAAATGTTCTCGAATAGCCACAAATGAAGATGTTTTTAAAACACTGTTGTACACTCTAGATCCATATATAACCAGTTTAAGAAAATCATACGTAAGAAATGTTAAAGATCTTGAAGAAGAGGCACTAAGTCTTGTTAAAGTTACTCCGCTTGCAACTGACTGTGAATTATGAGTAGAGCCTAAACAGATAAGGCTTTGTTTTTCCAATTTATATTACTTTATAATCATTACTTTTTCATTTAACGGTAGATAACATTAAATATTATTGTATGAGGTGAGTAGGCAGGTACAAACAACATAATTTTAAAAATATGTTATTATATCAACTGTTTTTGCTATAAGTACTTTTGTAGCAATTTTGCTTCTATTTTTTTTGGATTGTAAACTTCTTGTTTTTTTATTTAAGTAAATTATTTTCTATATTTTTTTCGTGAATTCCCTGCTTTTTTATTTCTTTGCTATATTTATGTATGCACATAGTATATGACATAACACCATAATTTATACACTATTTAAATCTCTATACATTACTGCATTTCTGTACCAAATTTCATCAACGCTATGACGAAAACTCACGGAGCTACAGATTTTTGACCACAAACTAACCCCCATTTTCCATAGTGCGACGTGGCATCGCAGTTTTGTGTACGGGCCCTATAGCGGAGGTAGTAAAGTTAAAGGTGTTAAGCACTGCGAATCACTATAAGCTACTATCGCCGCATGTCACGCTCATTCCGCCTCCACTACCGATTACCATGCCACTCAGCAAAAGCTTCTAGCTATATTTATGTTAAAAGCGCCGTTCACTTATTACGTCAGACTATTTTTGCTAGTTTTTGACTCCCTCCCCCCTATATAAGAGACCCCTAACCCCCTTGCTTAATATTTATTACGTAAGAATCTAAAGGAAAAAATGAACGCGGGTTTGTTTCCACGAAAATCGTTTACCTATACGCATCCGAACGCACCTCGGCACTCTGGTTGCCCGCGCTTTTTCAACGTATAATTTTAACTTTGCGCATTTTTGTGAGCTTACGTAATAACTGTCAAGACTCCCCCACCCCCATTTAATAAAAAATAAGACATGGTCTACCCTCTCCGCCCCTAAATCGTCTTACGTAATAAATGAATGACCTCTAATAAAAAAATGGAGTCACTGTTTCTCTTTAGTGGCAGTCAAAGAAATGCGCTGGTTTGCACGCTCGTCGCTGCTGATGGTCCGAGACAGGAATGTAGACGAGGTGCCGTTTTTCCGCTCATCTGGCTTCTCCAACCCTGTTTCAATTAGCCGGTATTAGTTAAGTAGTCACAACTAATGACAATCATTCAAGCACAATAAGCAAGCACAGTCTACCAAAAGTTACGTGTATTATTCACAGTAGAGATTTTCTTCGAGAAACAAACTAAGTAGGTAGAGTGGACAGCAGATCAACTTTTACATATTTGTTGCAAAGTCGTCCTCAACGTGACGGATTAGAATGCACATACGTAAAGGTTGATGTGCTGACGACTGTACTTCTTTCAACGGAGAAAGTTATCTGTGGGTATAATATGGGGCGGGTGTTTTCGTTTCTGAGTAAAAAGCTCTTTCATCGCTAATTATAATTAAGTAAATTGCAATATGTTAGTAGAAGTAAATTGTGTGTGCACGACAGGCTACATAGAGTGATTATTTTACACTAACACTGCTTACAATACAGCTCGATAAATAAGTGAGTAACCGTGCAGGTTTTTGTTAAATAGCATCAATTACTGCAATCATATCAAAATAAGTTTACTGAAGTAAAGAACTAAGTAGGTACTTATATGTATTGCACCTTTGGAAAGCGACCACTGAAAGAGGAGTGCATAGATAGAACATCATAAAAAAAACTATAGATACTTGTATCGATCTGTCGTGGTGAGCAACCTGAAAAATAGACATCGTCGATGATTTTTTTCTGTTGCCGCTATAACAAAAAATACTAAAAACAGAATAAAATAAATATTTAAGGACGGCTCCCATACAACATACGTGATTTTTGCCGTTTTTTGCTCAATATTAATAACGATAACGGCAACAGGTAGACGCTTAAAATATTCAAATGTTGTATACATAATGTTACGCAACCCTTCAGTAAAAACAGATTTTCAGTCACTCACAACAATTTCGTGTCAACGCAGATGGTTCGCTTATGGTAAAAGGCAGTTTCTCACCGAGTCTCTTCCTAATGAGGTAGTAGAGTTTGGGCTTGAGAACCAGAATGAGGAATATCCAAACGCCTTGCAGCTCGTTGATGAAGTCGATGCTATCCCAGAGCCACGCGGGCTTCGCGACTAGCGTGGACAAGAGCTCCCAAACCCAACCCGCGCCCATCACCACCCACAACTTGCCAGTCAACACATATCTGACAACAACGGATTAACTATTATTGTTTGTTTGAGAACAGAAAAAAGTGGCTTGCCTTGTAGATGAATAGGGACGGATTGCTGAATATAATAGAAAATGTTTATTTGGTACCAACACAATCAAACGATAGCGCATCGGTAGAACGCTGGCCTCAGTACATTCGTGGGGGCTGGTCCTGATACAGAAACGTAAGTAGGTACCAATATTTTGATTTCTGCGTCACGCACATTTGTGAATTTGTAGTAGAAATACCACTCGCTAACTGTGAAGGAAATAATCGTGAGGAAACTTGAGTCTCAGACGCAAGTCGCACTAAAATGCTGTCGCTACCTTTGTCGCCAGTTTGTCGTGAATATGACGCAGCTCAAAATGACAATCTTTCAAACAGAGACCTTACTACACTCGGACTGAGTAACCTAAGATTACATCTGCTAAGATGCTAGTTGTCTCGTGTATACCGGCGGTCTTGTACACTCTGAGGTAAACGACCGATTTTAGTGCACTTGGACCGTGCTTTACGCATCTTAGCTGACTGAAGATGAAATCACCAAACTACAAAAATTTTGAAACCTCGTCTTTACGTAAGTTATGTTTAGTATTTTCTAACCTAGCCCTGTCGGCCCTAAATCTCCGCTTGACGCGGTCCCCGACCGAGCCGGCCTGCAAGCGATGCACCTCGGACTTGACGCGGTGGCAATGACGCGCCGTCAGCACCCACAGCACGAAGTTCACACACGTCACGATCCCCATCGGGATCACGAAGAAGATGTAGTGTGACCAGTCCGTGTTCGCGTTTTGTTCTAGAATATAAAAAAGTTTAATTGATTTGAACCGCACTTGAGCACGGCGCGATACCTTTATAGCTCCAGTGCGGTTCAGACTGTAGGCTTTTGAGCCCAAAGTTTGCGCCGATGCAATTCCAGTTCCTTCTGGTTGTCTTATCTTGGTTATCTTTTCCTACTATTCTATTCTGTTCTGCTCTTGAACCCTAAACAATAAAAACAAAAATAAAATAAAATAAACCCGAACAAATTTTTAAGCTCGCTTTTACAAATACAAATAATTTATTTGTGAAATATGGGTCATCATCATGGGTTGGTTCTAGCGTAATAATGCATACAGGAAAGAAAGTAGAAAAAAATGCAGATGGTCCACACATTTTTAGAAAACGTTCTTCTGAGAAAGTTGTATCGTATACGGCAAAACTTAGATATGACAGGCTTTTAATGAATTCATCTTTTTCTGTGGTGTGTACAATGCAGAGTTCTAATGTAATCTAATATTCTCCCCCGCCCATCATCATCATAATTTTCGTTTTCTAACACCCAGTATATTATTATTCCGAACTACCATTATCCTCCTAAGTCCTGACCTTGATAATTCCAATCGAAACCATTGTTATTTTTCAAGGTCAGGAATTTGGAGGTCATAGCTTGCCTGAGCCAAACCAACAGAAGTCACGTCCGATATGCGCGGTGAGAACTGAAGTGACTGGGTACAGATCCAGCAGTAGCATCGTGACAGTCATCCCGAAAGACACGCTCCAGGCGTAGAGGGAGTACCAGGCAAAGCGCTTCCTCTCAGCGCCGGCCCGGTTCATTGGCTGGACTGTGACGCTCCTGTGAAGAAATTTACATGTTCAATTTTTTTATTTTATTTTTTTATTTTATTTATCAGGTACCTACACCAACAGCAAGCAGGCAAACATAACAAAGCTTATAATAAATGTGACTTAGGGCTAGCGATTATGCCAATTAAAGGTATACACAGCATTTGTACTCTACTTTTATGAAAACTACGACATTTAGGACGGTACTTAGGTACATAGGTTTAAATTACATTCAAAATGTTGTAACAAAGCGATAGTACAGTTTTATGCATGCAATTAAGGAATTTTATGCAATTTATTTTTCAGATTTTAGGAATTTTAGGCACTTCCTTTTTTCATTATCGTAATAGGTTTATTTAGTTTATTTATTTACTTAGGTATTTATTTATTTATTTATTTTCGTATTCTAGTTATTTATCATCTTATAAGTAAGTTTATGTAACTTTTTAATTTTATAGCCATATATGATATGTATGATTGTACTGGGTTGTAATATAGTACGTAATAATTATTGTACACTTTCCTCCCTTGTTTATAATGTTCGTATCACCACATAAAGGGTTGGCTGGAAGAGATTTCTGCTGAAATAAGCTCGCCATGTACACTTTTTAATTCTGTAAATGTTTTGTTTTATTCATGTAATTTTATGTGTGCAATAAAGTGTAAAGTAAACTAATTAATTTAGACTTAAATGTGTCAAGGCTGTCATGATAAATATCCAAATTTAATTTACTCCAGCACTCATTATAAGTTCGTAGCATTCTATTTAATGGTGCATTGACGCCTACGTTAGTTCTGCAGATAGGTAAAGAGAAAACGGCTGACTGTTTCAGTCGGGAGTTAGGTCTCGGAACTCTAAAATCAATATGTTCAAGTAAATCCTCACATGTTACCCGGCCATTGATTAGGTTGTGTAGGAATATCAAATCTTGCATCTGTCTACGCTTCCACAGATGCAACATGTTGAAGTGATTTAGTCTGGCGTCGTATGAGGATCTATGACTAATTCCCGGAGACACAAACGCGAGATGCCTTGTAAAAGCTCGTTGGATTGATTCTATGCGCGTGAAGTGGGTGGCATAAAGAGGATTCCAGATAACTGCTCCATATTCTAATATGCTGCGGATTAGGGCATTAAAAATAGCAATTCTGATGCCAGCAGGTCTGAAATCCTTCGTTGAGCGTTTAATGAATTTTACACTAAGATCTCAATTTTCATCCATTGTAAGGTGACTCAGTTATTTAGTCAGTTAGACCTGAGATTTCCGCACTTAGCCTTATGGTTGGGCCATTGTACGTAGCAAGGCTGTGACCTCACTCCAGCCAGCCTATCTCTTTCCAAAAAGCCAGCAGTGCACTGATGTCACTAGAGGCCTCCCGAAGGGATCCCAGCTTCCCAATGATGGCGGTCTGTTGCTTTTCCGCGCCTTCACAGTAAATCTTCACGTGGGTGGGTGTTTCCTCTTCTTTCAGACACCCCCGGCAAGGCGAGCTGTCGGTTAGTCCCATGTTGTAGAAATTTCTATTCAGTGAGCAGTGGCTTGTTAGAATTGCCACAGATTTGAGCAGATTTTCTCTTCGGGACTAGTGCTCACAGCAAAAAGATCACGCCTGATGCCCCAGCGTGTCAATAAAATTATATTTATCCACGGTAATTATCGTGTGTGCAAAGACTGCTGCAGTGTTATCGCAGAGACGCAGACGCAGACGCAGATGACTGAATAGTATAAATATAATGATTCGATTTATGTATTCTTTTATTTTTACAACAATGATCACTCGTTGTAATCAACATCATTGGCATTTTCTTTATCGTAGTAAGATTTTTTTTTAAAACTGTTTGTATTGCTTGAGATCAGCCTAAAAGTGAAATTAGGGTAGGAATTAGAAACGAGCCGCCGGCGGGTAAAAGCCGCCGCCGCGCCGCCGCCGACTGTTTCGCACCCGGCTCGCATGTCTACGGGCATGGTAATCAGACGTGAGACCGGTACACCTAGGCTGACCTAGACCAACGCTAGGCAGTCAAAACATTGTGAAAGTGGCTGGGACTCATTGGATTGGAAGGGAGGGCGTAAAAGAGACGAGTACATGTATCTATTATGTATCTAATCAGCTAATCAGCCAATAAACAAAGGTTTATTGGCTGATTAGCTGATTAAATACATAAACTTACGCCGGTACTCAGAGGTGTAGGCGCAGACTAGGGTAAGCCTAGTGAAGTAAGTGTTTCGTTTGTTACACGCTGCACAAAATACAAAATTTAGCACTTAAAAAACATGATTGTAAAATGTTTGAAAAATGTTTTGTAGGTCAGTCAAAATTTCTTTTTTTTTTTTCAAGCTTAATTCATCTAATTCCGTGCAGCCGCTTGAGTGCGATGGCGTGGCAAACCTATCTAATCATACGGAATACCCATTTAATATTATTAGTGTGAGGTAAAAAGTTTGTTTGGAACTTCTTTAGGATACATAATCTTGAAATGTTGTGCGTCGGTCAGTACACCCGACAGCACATCGACCTTTGCATATGTGCACTCTAATCAGTTACGTTAAAAGCTACTTGGCATTGGAAACCTTGAAAGGTATCCAGCTGATTTACGAAAAAATCCTGAATGTGAATATGTTTTTTATTTTTTACTTTATCTTATCTTATCATGCCGGTATGATCCATGAACTATTTCCATTTATGTACAGTCAACAGCACATCAACCTTTACTTTTTTTGTGGCAACTTCGCCTTTAATGGATTAGTTATGATTATATTGCATGTATATAAAGATTATGTATTGTTGACTATACGTGCAATTTTGCAACTAAAACTTAAAGGTTGATATTTTGCTGTGGATTGTACATTGTATACATATTGACAGTGACACTAATAACCTAGGGTTGATTTATGAGTACGTAGAAATAAATATAAACATTTACATACAGGCACATACATTGCTTCTGGCCCCACACTAGGATACCCTGTGTCGTGGGAACCAGAAACAACGACATCACAAACATGTCATGGTAAATACTACCTACGATACGCGCTTTATTACTTATTAAAGCTTTTACTGCATCCGTTATTGAGGGTAGGCACGAGAAGACAGTCGACGACATAATTGCTTGTCGGCGACTGAAATAGAGCAGTCAGGATAAGAAGATTTTCTTCTTTTGACTAGGTTGCCCGATGGAGATCAAACAACGAATAGTGGAAACTTATGTCTTCGTAGGATTTAGTTATAATTTAATCACCTTATTACGGAGAGTCATTAGTAGATGGAGCACAAAGCACCAGTAAATAAAACCGTGGCTCGGTTGCAAAAGTGACCGGTGCCAGTGTGCTCTAATTATTAAAAAAAAAGTACAATGTCAAGTTTTGAATGTGGAATGAGTCATAGCTGACAAGAATTATAGAATTTGGTTAGTTTAAAAGTTAGTATAAGGTATATTACGAATTAGCAAAGACGGAACGGCAGTAATAAGGAGGCCGTTACTAGCTAATATTGATTTAAAACGTTACATTATATCCGTCTTAGTTCGTTCCGTTTATCGTATTAAGTGAACGATGATGCTAACTATACAAACAGAGTTCGTAAGTGTCTCGATAACGATACCTCCGCATCATAAAGTTAATGGCGTTTAATTGACTTAACCGCCAGCCACTTTTGCAACGAAATGTCGTTAAATATGTATTATATTGTAGTGTATTATCATTATCACCCTATCAGTACCTACTCAAACCCAGTGTAATCCTATTTAGCAATTACACAGATTAGATCCAGTTAAACCATATTGGAAAGCACACTCGAAGCTGGTAAACAAAGCTCTACTCTACGATATGAAGACCTCAAGTCGAAGCAAATAATAGTAGTTTATGCAACTGTCATATAATGAAGGGTATTAAAACACGAGTGTGAGTTTATGAAACGAGCGCAGCGAGTTTCATAATAGTAACGAGTGTTTTAATACCCGTGTTATATGCAGTTGCATACACTACTTTATCTTCACTAATGCAATTTATCAAACAACAAATTTATTAAATTAAATTCACGCGTACGTGTATAATCACAGTGGTTTTGCCGCCATTAAAATTTAACCAATGAGAGCGCAGCTTCAATAAAGCGCGACCAACCTGATTGGCCCTGCAATCTAGTTGGTCGCGTTTTATTGATGTTATAATGAGATTTTTCACTTCTCATGCTCTAAAAGTTCGTCTTTATGTCGTGCGTAGGCGACATAAAGTCGCTTTTTATGCTCTAGAGCATAAAGTAAAATCTTCGTCGAAGACCAAGGCAATCGCTGCAACAGCCACACGAACATCTTTAACTTCATACAACAACCTCTTTATTTTATTTCGTTTCGTTCGTATTCTAAGACCAAGGCAAAGATACCAACAGCCAAAGTACACAATAAAACTTCATGAAATAAACTTATAATTTGTATTTCGTCTCATTTATTATTTTTTATATTTGTTTATTTTTCAATTTAGTAGATCAGTATAGTATTTAAGCCATAACAACAACTTATCATAGTTATAAAAAGAAAATGTTTTTATAACTGAGCATTATGTAACGACCTTAAGTCAGGTGTCACGTCCCTACAGAAAAAAAAAAGAAAAAAAAGTTAATTGGCGGGAACCATAATTATTTTTTCACTTCTCATGCTCTAAAAGTTCGTCTTTATGTCGTGCGTAGGCGACATAAAGTCGCTTTTTATGCTCTAGAGCATAAAGTAAAATCTTCGTCGAAGACGAAGGCAATCGCTGCAACAGCCACACGAACATCTTTAACTTCATACAACAACCTCTTTATTTTATTTCGTTTCGTTCGTATTCTAAGACCAAGGCATAGATACCAACAGCCAAAGTACACAATAAAACTTCATGAAATAAACTTTTTACTATATTTACATGTTGCTGTTTCATTTCCTCGCAATCGAAGTGAAAAGTAGAGTGTACAACTCGTCCATAAAACCCATTTTACACTCGACTTTATATCTATCCTCGCTCGCAAGCTCGCTCGGATGGATAAACGTCTCGAGTAAAATGGTGCGTTTTATGCACTTGTTGTACAATCTACTATTACATGTTGCTGTTTCATTTCCTCGCAATCGAAGTGAAAAGTAGAGTGTACAACTCGTCCATAAAACCCATTTTACACTCGACTTTATATCTATCCTCGCTCGCAAGCTCGCTCGGATGGATAAACGTCTCGAGTAAAATGGTGCGTTTTATGCACTTGTTGTACAATCTACTATTACGATATCGATGTGAATATTATAACATCATGTGAAATTGCTTAAATTGAGTTTTTTGTTGTCTGCGCTATAACAGTAGTAATTATAAGTCAAGTATTGAAAACATAAGTAGAATGTTACAACATTAGTGTAGATAAAATATATTTTATACTACACCTGCTTGGAAAGTACCATGATACTTTATCAAATTTACGGTAGAAAGAACGTCATTGCATATCGAACAAATATGCGGGGAGAAAACGCATCTGAGCGGGAGAGAAAAGTGTATGAAAATCCATTTCTTACGTGGTTTTTCTTTTTTAATTTTGGGTAAGACTATGCGCTGGTAACCTAAATATTAAAAGCCAAAAAGTTTTTACAGTGAGTTTTTATCTCCAAGTTCGCAAAATGACACTGGCCACTAGCTGTGTGTTGGATGGTGTCGGGCTGGCAGTGCGACCCTGCGGCGGCAGGATAAACAATTTGAAAAAAGAACATGTGAAAATTGCTGACGCCATTGGCGCCATTTCCAATTTGTGTGTTGTTTGAGGATTCAGTTTTCGTAGAAAGTAAAATAAAACTATCAAGCCTTTGACTCTATATGCCTCACATGTTCTCTTCTCGATTGTTTTGTTTTATCTCTGTTTTGTTGACGTTCGTGTCTTTTGTTTGTGTACCTTTTGTTTACTTTGTGTTTCTGTGACAATTTAAATAAATATCCTCTTTCTTTCTTTCTTTCTTTCTTTCAAGCAGGTGTAGTATAAAGCACTATGTATCACTCGAGAGAAACTGCGATTCCCGATCTCGGGTGTTTTAAAGCCCTCGCCTACGGCTCGGGCTTCAAACGACACCCTCGACGGTAATCGGTCACTTTATCCTCTCGGTGAACAATGTACTATTGCAAAGCTTACGCAACTAGTTTTTCTTAGGGCCTCCACTACACTACAATGGCTTTTTTCCTGCCTGCACCATAGTGTGGGGTAAAATATTGTGGGTGTAGGAAAAGCATTTTGCGAATTAGGGAGATCCGTTTTCGAAATTAAAGGACAAAATTTTGTTAGAGTAGGGTGTGTCAAAACCCTCTCCCAGCTAAACGATTGATTGCAAAAACGTGAAAAGAATTCAAGGTAGTAGCACATATATTAAAGTTAAAATAGAAACTATCACGGCTAAGTAGGCTTTACAAGTTAACGAGTAATCGTCGACCAACTTATAAAACAAAAACTTCGTACATTTCATATTTTTCGTATTCCATTGAAAATTACTTTGATGAAGTTGTTAGTTGTGTAAAGCAGGTAATGCTACGGAACATTACGATTTGCGTGGCGCACTTGGTCGGGTTTTTTTTAATATACTTACGTAGTCTTATGAAATCGACACTATTATTGTTTGAAGAGTCTTTACTGTCTGTCAATACAATGTGGAAATGAACTTTGCCAACATAAAACTATCGTTAATAAATCCCCTGGAGCAAACTGCCCATTACGTGCCGTCATAATGTGTGCCCTACCTTTTTTGGCTGTGTGCTAATTGGAAACTAGCGCTTGCTAAGAACGTCGGTTGGTTACATTGTCATTCATGTCGCGTGTCCACACGCGAATTGAATGAATAAATAATTGGCTACAAGTTTTAGATAAAGTAATTAACTGAGAAATTTTTAAAAATTTTAAAAACCTATTTAGAGGCTAAAAATTTTGTAAACATTTTAAATTATTTTGAGAAAGTTTGTAAAGAAGCTCGAAATTTCACTTATGCCTGCACTTGCCCATTAGCTCAGTTGGGAGAGCGCTGGCACGGTTAGCCAGAGGCGGCGGGTTCAATTTCCGGCATGGGTGGAATTTATAGCCTCTAAATAGGTTTTTTAAATTGTCCTCAGCACGGGTTAGTGCAACAAAAAGTTTAAATGATATAAAAATTGTCAGGAGTCATTTTCTTAATACTGTGTCGCACTTTTTTCCAATTTCCCCAATGAATCCATTTGAAACTCATAACTTAGATAGCAAATGTCTCTACCTACATTAACGTGATAACGTGCCATTGCCAGAATAAATTGACTAAAATACTTTTTAATATAAACCTAAAAACTCGTACTATTTTTAGTGTGTTTAGTAAAAATAAACGGTCTTATTTATAAAAAGTTGATCCGAGTGAAGCAATCTTAAGACTGAGTTAAATCTGGTTTATGAGAGGTATTCCATTTATATGAAGAGGTCCTTGTCCAACAGTGGATATTGACGGGCTGAAGATGATGATGATGATTCCCTTTATAAACCCGCTTTAACCTAAGACTTTAGTTAAATTTCAAATCTCTAGTCAAGATAAGATAAGATTTATTGATCCAATTTAACAAGATACTTATAAATGAGACTGTTAACCTTTAGTCAATTTAGGTCAAGAACAAAATATTCCCGGGCTGTACACATACATACTTAAACTCACGCCTGTATCCCAGAGGGGTAGGCAGTGACCAGGGACTGCCACTTGCCACGATCCTGACAGATCACTTTCGCTTCCTCAGCATTCATTAGTCGTTGCATGCACGCACGCCGGTTTTGGGTACTTTTTATCTTCCCTATTTGGTCGAAGTATGTTTAAATAAATAATGTATCTATTTATCTAACAAATCAGAGATTCGTGAACATAGTTTACCAATTTCTTCCACAAACATAATCAACTAATTCACAGAAATTATTGCGTTGCCACAAGAATGTATTACTATGTGGGCCACTCTGCTTATTGGGTATATTAGCGTAAGAGACATGGGGTGGGAATGTAGGACAAACAAAAGCAAATACTGGTGCCAGCCAATAAACCTCCCCCTCACCCTGGTTCCCTTTTTGAGGCATTATACTATAGTAAATGTTTTTTCGGTGGATTAAGAATAGCGTCACTCCATTTCCTCCCGTGGATGTCGTAGAAGGCGACTAAGGAAATCAATTACCAGGAGATGGGCAGCAGCGTCTTCCTGAGATTCCAACCACATACTGCGATCGCCAACCCGCCCACCAAGCGTGGCGATTATAGCAAAACCCCTCATGGTTATGAACACCAATGTCCTGCAGTGGGCGTCAAATGGCTGATGATGATGATGATGAAATGTTTTTATAAGCAAAAAACATGACATCATTTAAACTATTTGTCCCAAGAACCTGCCTTTCAACATTGAAACTAATAAACACCTTGCAACCATTTTTGCAAAACCTACTAAAAAAAAGCCTACTACAGTGTAACCTTTTTAATACCTACTGAAAATTCAACCGTACGCATGTGTGGGCTCTTCAACTTTAGGTATGTTTGTAATTTGGAAAGATTTTAATCTCCAAATTTTAGATATCTTTTCTAATTTATACAGCTTTAAACATGGCCCGCTCAAAAATGTTTTAAAAATCTTATTGGAGAGGCCATGTTAAAAGACAAATAAATTTGCTTAAATTTTACCTTTCCTTGAATGTCGAAAAGTCATTCTAGTCACGTAGTATAAAAACGCGCCACACAAATTGGGCTCTAACTCTGACGTCACAACTTGAATTGGGCTCTAACTATGATGCCTTAATATAATTTATGAAGCGTTTATCAATATTTGAGTTACCTCGTAAAATAATGTTTTTATTCGTTTACACTCCTATTAAGAAACCTTTAGAATTCAATGAAAAAACTATGTAAATCTTAGAAGTTTTTTATTACTAGAGTAACTTGATATTTCGCATTATTTGAGACCTGTAAAAACCCGAAAAGAATATTTTTATAGCTTTTTTTTTTAGTTTTTCTAGATTTCTATATACACAAACCAAGTTAAAACCATCTAAGTTTGATGCAAATTCCCCATTGGTGTTTAATAAGTATCGCATAAATAAATAAGTGACTTGGGATAATTTATCAATACAATATCAATAAAATAATTTCTACAACACGTTGTAAACAAACAAAGACTTGACGTAATTTTGAGAAAATTATGAAAAATGCATAAAAAAGAAAATACCGAAAGGCCATTCACTATGATCCAATTTGTCGTTTATGTATCTGTTTTTGTTGTTTTAACTGCTATAAAATTATTTTGTTTTAAATTTTGTTTTACTTAAAATACATTTTTAACCCATGATGACTTTGTATGATATGAAAACAAGGGGCGTTATAAGTTTAACGCCTATCGGTCTGTTGTCCTACCTATCTGTCTGTCTGTATTTCAAGTGCATCAAATCACCCAAAACGTATAGACCGATTTCAATACGATTTTTTTTTATCGAATGCTATTTTAATCGCGATGGTCGTAAGCAAGGTCAGGAGGCATTAGTGCAACCAATTCCAAGATCATGAGATTATCAAGATAATTTTTATTTTGACTTTGAAAACCCGCATGGAATGTTTTTAAACCTAAATAAGTTTGTAGTCAGAATTTGAATTTTGAAAAATCTAAAGTAAATCGCATTGTCCCAAGAACATGCTGCAGCATTCAAGGTAGTTACTTAACTGGCTTTTTTATCACCTTAACAGTGGAGCAACCTTAACATTTAGCGCTGTAGACCGTTTTTATATATTTGACGAATTTCTTTATTACCAACATAACTTGCTTTTATATTTTAATGGCACAGGCATACAGTTGATTTTAGAACATCTGTCGTCTCTGTATGTAAAATAGTTTCTCATTGGCATTTACCTACCAGACAATTTCATCGAAACTTTTAGCTTCATATCTTCATTTTCTCAGAGAAAGTAACTGGAGCAATTGCAAACAAAACCAAGGAATGGAGCATCTGCGAACATGCAATCTATAAACACGACCGCGGAAATGAGCTGTTCACCCGCAAACACTTTTATTTTCCATTTCATAGCATAAACAAGCGTGAACAATTCCCCAATCTGACCTCTTTTAGCGTACATCAGGTTACATTGTGCTTGCACACAATTAAATTTCAAACACTTTAACGTGATAAGCCCGTCTTATCTCGACTCGACTGTATCGAGTCCCAAAGTGCACCTTTAGTACATGCATACATAAACTCACGCCTGTATCCCAGAGGGGTAGGCAGAGACCAGAGACTACCACGTGCTACGATCCTGACAGGTCACTTTCGCTTCCTCAACATTCATTAGTCATTCATTAGCACCTTTGGTAATTACATGTTATTTGTCAGAAACACAAGCGGTAACGGTCTTATTTATAAAAAAAAGTAGATTCCACTAAAACACTCGTGGGATGAAGTTTAAACGGGCTTAAAAAATTTAACCCAAATCTTGATTTAAAGACGGCGTAAAGTAACTTTTAACTGTCCGATAAGTTTATAAAACAGTACATATTAGACTGTCAAACAAAAGCATAGTTGTTGTTTACCTGTCAAAGAAACTTTGTTTTCAGAATTTTGTTTCCTGCAATCTAGGATTTACGCGTAAATAAACATGATTCATAAAAACATAATCGTACTAAAAAAACCGGCCAAGTGCGAGTCGGACTCGCGCACCGAGGGTTCCGTACAAACCTGCAATGTCAACAACATTTTTTCACGGGTTAAAGGCAATTAGATCTAAGTATTTGATATGAATTTCAACTTGATAGCTCTACGCGTTCATGAGGAAAAAAGTAATAAGTTTATATTTATTAAAAAATATATATTTTGTAATGTAACTAAAAATTTAAGGTTTTCGGAATTTTTCCTTTATGTGTGCTATAAAACGTTGCTTCATGCCAAATTTCAAGATTCTAGGTCGACTGGAAGTACCCTTTAGGTTTTGATTCCCTTGCGAGTACTTGCGAGTTTCAAAATATGCAGCTTAAATTGCTGTTTCTTTTGATTGCGTTGACATAGAAGTTAGATTTTGTTACAGCTTAAAGGTATTATAGACCTGAGTATTTGGTATGAATTTCAATTTAATACCTCTACGCGTTTATGAGGAAATGGGTAGTAAGTTTAAAATTATTAAAAAAATATATATTATGTGATGTAACTAAAAATTTATGGTTTTCGTAATTTTTCCTTTATCTATGCTATAAGACGTTGCTTCGTACCAAATTTCAAGATTCTGAGTTCACGGGAAGCACCCTGTAGGTTTTGATTCCCTTGCAAGTGTCGATTTTGCGGCATAAACGGCTGTATCTTTTGATTGCGTTGGCTTAGAAGTTTGATTTTTTCACAGCTTCAAGGGACAGTAGACCTGAGTAATTGATATAAATTTCAGCTTCATACCTCCACGCGTTCCTGAGAAAAAGGGTCTTGACAGACGGACGGACGGACGGACAGACGGACAACAAAGTGATCCTATAAGGGTTCCGTTTTTTCCTTTTGAGGTACGGAACCCTAAAAATGGCCAAGTGCGTGTCGGACTCAAGTACGAAGGGGTCCGTACCATCTACACAATATTTTAATATTTCAGGCGTATACCTGTTGCCGTTATATCGAGCAAAAAGAGACAAAAAAACACGTTTGTTGTATGGGAGCCCCCCTTAAATATTTATTTTATTCTGCAACAGAAATACATCATCTGTGAAAATTTCAACTGTCTAACTATCACGGTTCATGAGATACAGTCTTGTGACAGACGGACGGATGGACAGACGGACGGACAGCGGAGTCTTAGTAATAAGGTCCCTTACCCTATGGGTACGGAACCCTAAAAATCAAAGACTAGATATAAATAATAGATTAACAGTCTTAGTTATAAAAACACTATTCCTTAAAACACTCCTCAGAGACAGGTTACATAGTCTGTGATAAAGGTAAACACGTAACCACAGCTTAATTAAACTGTCTCGGGGAGTGTTTTAGAGGAATCCTGTTTTTATATTATAATAACACCCTATTGGCCTTTTTTATAAAAACACGATTCCTCTAAAGCACTCCTACTAGACCTAGCACGATTTTCCTTGTAAAATCTCCACCACAGACTATTTTAACCGGCGTTTTAAGGAATCGTGTTTTTTATAAATAAGATCGTATCTTCGTTGCAGCAATTAAAGCGTTTCTTGATACACATCCACAGATAATGAATTTATCTGTACATGCATCAGAGTTTTAGTTAAGACATTTTATCTAATTCTAGCTGACTCACGTTGTTTGCCATATTAATTAGCCTACGACCTTATTCTCAGACCTACCAAGTAAACACAAAAAATCATAAAAATCGGTGAAGGCGTTTCGGAGGAGTTCAAAATTATTAAGGCTGGTTTCTCCAAAATTACCCCTAAATCAGGTGTTTTAAAATACACTTTACTCTCTATGGTGAGTACCTATTTAACATCTGAAAAAAAATATTTTACTTTTCAATGTCCTATCTAGGGCCGTCGGTCATTAAATTTAAGTTTTTTAAACTTTATTGCACCGAAAAAAAACCGCGAACGTGAGTCTAAATTACAACTAGATATGGTTTTATTTGAAAGAGTTTCTAATAGTAAAAAAATATAGCAAAATGACTATTAATGTGTTAGTGACGTTGGTCGTAAAAATTTTATTAATAGGATTTGTATTTCTGTAATTTAAAAAATGCCTACTTTTCCCCCAACTATTCGCTCGCGCCGCGCAACAATTCCCATACAAATCCGTGCGCTCGGAGAACCCGGCCTTAAAGAAGCGCACTCAACCGTAAAGCAAGTTTGCTAAATTAGCATCGAGAGTACGGGTGGAGTGTGCAGACGGCAGCACGTCAACCCTTACATTTTTGTTGCAAAATCAGCCTTAACGTAACTTATTAGAGTACCCGTATGTATAAAGGTTGATGTGCTTTCGAATGTACAGTATGTCCAAATTATACATCAGTGACTCACCCGAATGTCCTCCAGATGTCGAGGCACATGACGTTGAGCCACGCGAATGCCGCCACGAACCCAAAGTAGATCATGTACCCTGCACAAACAATCAGCGATAATTGACGAGCGCCACCTCTTAGCACAGGCCTTTGTTACAGAATTAACCTCGCCTCCGACATTTACACGAAAAGTTCCGATAAATACAATACCAAATTAATTTCGTGTCTACGACGTTATTATGTCAATGACGTCACGAATTGTAAAAAGCTCTAAGCCGTTTCCTCTGTGACGAGGGCTATCATGTTTGATCGTCAATATAGACGATTTGAATGGCTGTAATCGTAATATGTTTGGTGAGCAAACAGTTTGGTATAAATCTATGCCTTGTTGAAGCGTAAGCGTTCAATCGGCTCTCATTTATGTAAATCCGCTGAAAGTTTACAATAACTCAACTAAATATGATTGTGATGTTATTTTAAAACTATCCTCTTTGTACTTTGAATAAGACAACATTTGCCACGCATTTTGCGTGAAGTACAGTCAACAGCACCTTAACCTTTACATTAGTGCACTCTACTCAGTTACGTTACCGGCGACTTTGCAACTAAAATGTAAGCATTGATGTGCTGTAGACCGGACCAAGGGCGGTTTTAAATTGTTTGTTATGCACTTCCTTTTTGGTATCCGGGACTGGCTCATCGATAGGTAAAGACAGAAAACACGTTCATTTATTCCTGTATTTCATGTCGCATCTTTCAACTGGAATAAAACTTCTAAGCAAATAATTGAACCAAAGGGCCGAATTAATTGATTAGTAAATTGTTGGATTCAACTACAGAACATATTCAACCTTGTGAGAGCAGTTCATTCAGCATTTTTTTTACCAAAAAATAAATAACAACATACAGTCTGGGTGTATTTCCATGTTTGTGATGTCCTTGCCTGGTTACCATAGCACAGGGTATCCTAGTTTGGGACCAGGCCAAGTGATTGTGTTGTGTGGAAGTTATTATTATCATTATTATTCGAGTTCGTTATCATTATTATTGAGTTGAATATCATTATTATTCGTTATAATTAATGCTATTTCCTACGACATAAAAGTTTAGTAGGTCATTATTTCAGACATATTGCATTTATTTGTGGCGCATTTTGGCACACAAAAACGTCGAGAGTAGAGGGGCAGTTCGGGACCCTCAGCGAGAGTCTGTCTCACAAATGGCCGGTTTTTATTATTAGTTGTTATACACTAACACAGGGACTGCACCCTAATCACATCAAATTTGATACACGTTTTTACGATAGAGCAAAAACCAAAATAAAACATCGAAAACCTTAAATTAGGATCTGATTAGAATTCTTACACATTTATACACTTGATAATTAAATTTAATACCACTGAATATGGTATTATGACGTTGTTAGATAGCGAATTTATTTTTACGCATATCGCGTAATATCGCAATCACAAAGAATTGATCGATACCATGTTTGTTAAAATTAGACTGCTCGGACATACCTACATACATAGGAGCCAAACTCATTACCCTTCTTTTGGGCTTCGCCGTAGTCAAATAACAAAAAATACCTTACGCCTTAGATTTGGCGTAAACAAAAAAGTACTTTACTTCAAGTATCATTATTTGGATGCGCGCAAAAATTTTAGCGTGCTGGCGAAATAACATATTGTCTTATTTCAAATTCCACCAACCCGGACACGTAGTTGCCTGAAAACCCAGAAGCGAATTCTACATGGCTTACTGCGGATCTCCATGGACACATTTCAGGAAGTGCGTTAGGTGCGATCGAGAAAAATAACGAAGTGTACAGTTACTTTATTTTATTTACAACAGAAAACAGGTTACAAACACATTTACCAAATTTTACGTACGTCATAGAATAGATCAGATCTAGCCTATGACCCTAAACTTGTCTACCCTAGCATTTACACTATTTGTAATTTTTTACCCTAACTAAATGAGACTTTTAAAACTTAAAAAAAAAAAAGTTTTAAAAGCCTGATCTTATCTTATAAATTTATTTATATTGATTTATTTTATTCTCTTCAGATGCTCTGAGGACGCCATGGACAACTTTTATAGAGATAAAATTGTTTTTTGCGTTACGTCATGATCCCGACAAACCACTTTCGCTTCATCAACGTTCTTTGAACTACTCAAAACTTTTGCATAAAGTATCGCCATTACGTACAAAATATTGAAAAGAAATCGACGGATCGCCAACTCACCGAGGAGGCGGCAGACGCTTTTGCTGTCCACGTAGCCGTACTTGACGCGGGCGAGGCAGCAGTAGGCCAGCAGGAGCATGGCCACGTGGCAGATGAGCGTGCGCCCGTGCAGGTTCCGGAGCTCGGGCAGTGCGCAGTACACCACCAGCGTAAGGAACAGGAATACGCAGGATATGCACATCGCCTGAAACATTCGTTGGGTTCTCGAGCCTGGCTCGCGACTCCGTTCGCTCGGGATACCGATGAAGATGGTCATTGATAATTATGTACCAATAACTTTGTTTTCTAAGTTAGGTACTATTGTGAATTTGTAGTAGCAATACCACTCGCTAACGGTGAAGTAAAACATCGCGAGGAAACCTGAGTTCCTGAGGTGTTCGCATACCTCAGCGCTTGAAATGTGATTAAGCCCATATTCTCTCTCTCTCTGTCAGAGAAGGGCTTGTACGTGGGACGTATAGGTATATAGGCTTCATATTTAGGTATTATACTAGCTGTCTCGGAGAACTTTGTACAGACATTTTTAAAACACAACGTTCGCTCGCACAGCGCCATCTATTTTAAACTTAAAATAAATATTATCTTACAGGAACGCATTACCGGGATATCAAATATGCTATGTCTCAATTCAGGTCTTCGTCTATCTGTACGCCAAATTTCATGTAAATCCGTTCAGCCGTCATTGCGTGATTGAGTAACAAACATCCAAACATCTTCACAAACTTCACATTTATAATTATTGAGAATCCCAGGATTGTCTGGTCCCAAAAGTCTACCGGCGTAATTTGCCGAAATTTACTTGACTTTTTTCATTGATCGTTAAACGTCTCCACAATGTAGGTGGTTAACCACTGTGTAATTGAGTACGATAGGTAAATGGTCAATGACGACGACCACTATAAATAGATAAAGATTGAACTAATTAATTATTTTAAAATGCAAAACATCCGCTTCACTCGAAAGCTACTGAAATTTCCCCGTATAGTTTCACGTTAAACAAAGCGTGGGGTTATCCTGATATGATATGATGATTCAAGTTTTAGTGTAATCATTCCACTTAGGTACTGATCATGAATTCTGATTAAGACTCTATACGCATCTACTTTGGTATCTTGCATCAAACAAAACATTTACTAAGTCAAAACAGTTACATAGTACAATATAACTAAATGCCTTGTTCGTAAACCAATAGCTCTTATTTAGTATCCGTTGTGTAGTCAATGATGTCATCCAAGGTTCATTGTGAACGCCTCAGACTGGGCATGATGTGCAGATTTAATTATATTTTTTATTTTAGACTCTATCTCCGCTATCTAGAGATGAAAACATAGTTCTTTTACCGGACAAAGTAGATACCTACTTCCTATAGCTACAACTCAAAGCTCGGTACCACCACATCGAATCCCTATTACAGTTAACTTTAAAGGATACCTGCTGAAGTTGTAATTTGAGATTAGAATGTAAAGCAGCACTTACGTGTACTTAGGTGCAAAAAAAAAGAGTGGGGGGGGGGGGGGTTGAGATATAATCGCCATTACTAAATATGTTCTGTGACTAAAGGCATCTGCGCGATCTGCAATAAATAGATTTTAAATTCAATAGAGAAAACTCTATTGTACAATCGATATAAAATCTACGTCTACAACTCGTACTTCCAATTAAGTAATTCAATTACGATTCTAGCTAACTTGCAACAAGGTTTTGTGAATAGAGGGGCAGTAACTAGGATTTTAAGTCAAAATTACTACATATTTCGATGCACTTTAGATGAAAAACTCACCACAAAAGGAATGAAAAAGTTGTTAATTTTGATATCAGCAAAGCAGAGTAGGACATCGGGGCTTATGGAGTTCCCGCAGCGTCGGTTGTCAAAGCTCTCGATGCAGTAATCGTGGGTTGGCGGGCCCAGTGAGGAAGGAATCACCATCTTGCCGTTCGCTGCCAGGCGATGCCAGTTCATAGCAGCAGTCCGGTTCAGCAGATACTTGCCCTTTGGACAGTACAGCGAGATCTGGATGCCCGTCACATCTAGTAGGACATTTTAGGATAGAAGTTAGGTCACGTTGAATACAATTAGTACTGATCAGTACGGCAAGGATGCACTGATGATGACACATCTCTCTAATATTATCAATTGATTAGTTAACAATAGGTACTAAACCAGTAATTAGATCTACGAAAAGGAAACTCGACTTAGTGCTTAGCTCTAATCAATTGCTTGGGGCCTATTTCATATAACTACAATTCATGGTTTACTATGACAATTCGATATACTGCATTATAACCCACACATTAACAAAACAATTCTGCTAAGCAATTTACCTCGAATTGGCATAATAAACTACGAATTGTAGTTTAATAAAACTCGGCCCTGGAGTTCTAAGAGTTATGGATTTTTAAGAAAAATCTGACTTACCGTAATCATAATCTGGATCAGTTTTTAAGGGATCCAGGTAATATGACAAGTTGTAAAGCGTAGGGTCGTCTGTATTGGGACGACAATTGCTAATTGTGCTTCCACACTGGCGGGGTTCATAGTGGTACCCTACAGGACAGCACTTCTTCATACAGAAGGCTCCGAACGAAGCGCAGTCAGCTGTGCAGGCGCGAGCAACCAGGCCCCTGCCGCTGGACTCCAGGTCTGCGCACCACTCGCCCCTTAGAACCGAATGAGCTTTCGGTTCACCAAGCCTCGAAGCTTTCAGATTACTTCCCTCAACGGTCAAACTAAAATGTTCTTCTGTCAACTCAACAGCAAATTCGTTTGGCTTACAGTTAAGCCCAAGCTCTAGTTCAAAGATGTATTTGCCACCCGTCGAGTCTATATAATTGAGCCAATGTTCATTGTCTAATCCAACAACATTTCGGCAAACATGATAATCGACGTCGTACGATTGCCCGACAGGACAACATTTGCGAATATTGTTAATTTGATAATCTTTCGTATCGTTCTTTTGTTGTGTCGCACATGTTAGTGAAACCACTTGTGGAATGTTACTTTTAAGGGTACCATTAACTACTTCGAGAGCAAGTGTGTCATAACAGTGATTGCTTCTCATAGAGATTTCTTCGCCAACTTTCGTTAACAAGAGCTTGTCACAGTCTTCGGGCATACCGTAGTCAGTCACTATGTTTTCACCAAGCACCAAAGAATGCACTTCAACACTATAATTCAATTTAAGAAGTTCACGGTTAACACAGGAGTATTTTATTGAAATATCCTCATCAGTCTTCTTGATAAGACTCTCGCCATCTGGACAACACTTTGGAAAGGCCACAGTTCCGTTGGAGGCGTCGTCTGCGCCGACCGCAAGCACCATGTGAACCAAAATTAGGAGCCACATTGTTGCGGGGATGATTGAGCCGTTGCTTGCGAAACTATATGTTTTGTTTAGAGCAGATGGTCGATGTGCGCCGAGAGCATTGTTTACAGTATCGGCGGCATAAGCAGCGGGGAGCGTGCGTTGCGGCGCCGCGGCGGTGGCTGAATAGTCTGAATACTGCCGGAGGCTGCTCCGCCCTTGAAGCCGACGGCACTACTGCCCCGGCCCCCGCGTTTCCCTCCCAAACTTCCCACAACGCACTGCTATTAACTTATTACACTGACTACAACATCGGTAGGGAACTCCCAATACTAGGTCGAAACTTTCGATGCGCTGGACGAACTTTTCACCACAATAACGAAACAAAATATGTTTCAAGAAAAATTGTAAGCTTCAGCGTGTGTTTGTATGAGTTATGCAGTGCCCACTGCAGATAAGAGTCCAAAAGATAACTCGTAAAGACGTCGATTCATTGGGAAGATAACTTGCGATAATAAAATATCGTTCTTACTAGGTACTGCTACGTACATATTGGCAATAGGCAATATTTGATTAAGTTCTTGGAAGCCAGGTGACTTCATGGTTTCATGTTTTTCTTTTTTATTTATGCGTTTTAATAAATATTTAGATACGTACTTGTGACTGCACACCGCAGCAGTAATAGTACCTGCACAATGTAATAATTTAACCGGTCTTTTTGTCATGGGACGCGGAAATAGTCAATTCGCCGCACACTTTCGAAAAAAAATTGAAAAAGACCACCGTCCCGTTTTACTTAATTTTATTAAAAACTTTGTACAAAATTTGTGACATCTTAAATTAATTATAATAAATGACTTTGATTCAATATTGGCACATTATTTAGTAACTACGTGTTTAGTAAAATTCGATTAGCAAGCAAGTAATGCCGCAGTTTACTCTTACTTCTACAGCTCTACATTTTATTCATAGGTAATGTGTATAGATTTAAACCAAAATACCATTCTCGAACGGATTTTCAAAATGCAATACATATATAAGTAGCCTAAGTACCTATGTTCCATTTCATTCGGTTTTTTTCTAGGTGTAAACAACCAATATTTTTAAATGCTATAAAAGTCGTGAATTTGATAACCCCCTATTACTTATCAGATTCACGACTTTCATACTTTTTTTTTATTAGTGCGACGAGTTAATGAATTAAGGACGAACGAACAACTTGTTGACATTCCTCCTTTTGGTATTTTTCTATCAACGAACGAGCTGAATGAAATTAAATATAGGTTCATACCGTAAGTTCGACGTTTTCCAAGCTACAAAGATAATTCTCTAGACAAATTTTCAAACCTTTTCCACCAAATGTGCCAAATACATAACATCAACGAAACAAAAATATTTCGACGGCACATCGACATTCGACACATACAATGGAATTCCTACAGAATAAACAATTACTATGGAGGCCTTTGTGAAACCAGACGGAAATAAATGGTTGCACACTGGACGATAACGATAACTGCGACTTTTTCTCATGACTGCCTCGCTGGTATAACGGTATCACGTCTGATTACCACGCCGGAAGTTGTGGGCTCGATTCCCACTGGGGGCAAATAGGTGGCGGTTTGTACAAATAGCCTAAGTATCGGTGTATTTGTCATATTGTAAGTAATCTCATCTAGCTCTGTACCAATCTAAATTAATAATGATTCAAACATTGAAGTAGTAACAATTAACAGAATCAAGATTAGAACCCTCTTTTAAATTTAGTGCTAACTGCGAGACTAATCCATGGCTTTTTGTACATTATTGTACTTACTGTATTTTATTTTATTACTATAAGCTGTAAGATCTCCAAATGTAAAAATAAAATAAAATTAAAATAAATAAAATATTTGTGATGTCCTTACCTAAAGTCAACATAGCACAGGGTATCCTAGTTCGGGTCCGGAATGATTATTATAATAGAGTACAAAGGCCGGCCAAGTAGTAAAAGTATGAATCTAAATGTCGTGTCGTTACGGTTATCGTCCAATGTGAAACGCATTCATTTAATAAGTACAATGTACCTACGGTTTAACTTTTATTTACGTTTTCATTCCAACTGGTATTTAACCTGACGATACACCATTCAATTATATTCGACAAGGATTCTGCTTAGCAACTGATGCTAATAAAATATACATCCGATCTAATAAGACTTAGGTAAGTAGGACCTACAAATTCAATGGTAGGACTAATGACAACCGCAGCTTTTGACGACCATGTTCTTATACTTGCGTAAGATCACGTTGGAATCATCCGTGTAGTACAGCACTGAGATAGGCGACAGCTTGATGGGAGCGCACGAGGGTTTTGGCACCTAGAACATAAACAATGCCTACAATATTGCCATTCTAGCAGTATTTAAACGCTTATGCCATTAAGTCCGCCGTATCGTACGCTAGTTTAAATGCAATAAACGTATTTATAATAATAATAATAATAATTGTCTGACGCCACGAAAGACTCATCTTCTCCGGTTTTAAGACTGCTCTTTCTTCTAGCATCCCTCTCGCTCGCACGACATATTAAATTATGAAAAACAACATATCTTCTTTTAAAAGTCGTCTTTGCAAAAAATGGCTCACAGATCTCTCAATCACGTGAATTATATTTTTTCAGGATCTGCGACCGAGAACCTAAGTCCCAGTTCCTTAATCCAAGGATCTCGTTCGTGGGTCTTAAACAAGGCTTTTTCGAGGACCTAGTATTAAAGACCTGGACCACAATCGTGTCGTGTGAATGTTATTATTCCGATCTAAGGTGGCTCTATAAATATACGAGCACATGTTTTAAATTTCATGTGTCTTAGTTTTTGATTTAGAAACATGGCGTAATAGGACCGTAACTTTAGTGGTCAAGTATTAAAAGCGAAGTAGGTATAGGATAGCAAAAATATTACCTAAAATGTCCCTGACAAAAAATGCATTTATTTCAGGTTACAAGACCTATATTAACAATACAAAAACATCAAATAGAGACAATACATATAGTAGAAACAATAATTGGTCATAAAATTAACACGGGCAAGACTAAAATAATGTCGAACTCCCATGTAGCACCCACTCCTATCAACGTTGGCGGCTCTGACCTCGAAGTTGTCGACCACTATGTATATCTGGACACAGTCCAGTTAGGTAAGTCCAACTTCAAGAAAGAGGTCACTCGTCGAATCCAACTCGGATGGGCAGCGTTCGGGACACTAAAACACATTGTTCCCGCCCCTACTACGAGGCTACAACGCCGTACGGTACGGGCGAGCGAGGGGCGCCCCACCACCGCCGGCCGCGAGCAGCGGCTCTTTCTATTCGTCTCGGGACCGCGCATCGCACACACGCGTCCCATACATACAATTTCACCATACAAACTTGTAAAACGTATTAAATAGTTATAATAGAACAGTTACTTCATCTTCTTTATTAACCTTATGTACGCCCGTACATAATTTGGCGCCCCCGGGTGGACACGAATCATCTCCAAGCCGAAAAAGTGAAGCAATTTACGCCGCGCCACGCCCTGTCACGTTTCCGCGCCGCCGACACTTTTGGTCTTCAGTCAAGCAGCTTCATCCCTTACTGCGCTGGAGCGCAGTCACCATTGCCCTGATCACGATTCCGACGGGAATCATTGAAGAATTTGCGACGAGATTCGCTGGCAGCGTCAAGGTGCAAAGGTCATCGCCGGCCGGACAAAGGACACTGCGCCGCACACTTCGGACATCATAACAAGGAGAGTGCCGTGAGCTAACCCACCAATTTCCTTCTTATATCCCCCTCAGTTTGATCATATAGAGGCGATAGCGCTTCATTTTACCGTGTGTGACTCTTTCATCATATCTGATCATCTTATCTTTCTTTTTATTGATTGCCTCATCATTTCTATCTAAAATCCTTCTGAGATACATCATTTTAATATATATAATTGCTACCTTGCTTCTTAAGCTATTTGCGCCGTAACGTGTGATTAATGGCCGCTCATCTTTGAAAGGTAGCTACATCCTAATTAATCTGTGTTCTCTTACAGCATCTTAATGTTTAATGACCATTTAATTGCATCTTACATCGTTTTTGGCCTGATAATTAATTTATTTTTTGCAAATACGTCAACACGTGTTCATTTCAAGCACGTCATACATTCTTCTGCTGCCTGCCAAGTTCTACGCCGTCCTCTAGCATATTCTTCTCATTTCTTAAATATAAAACATAGTACGAGATACATGTTTCTCGCTCTTGCATTAAATTTTGTTTGCACAAGGCCCAGCTTCGCACCCCAATTCTTGCTTGCGTTCGCACTGTCAGCTTTTTTCTCATACATATTTCAGTGACAATTGCCCGGAGTCGAACCGGTACCTACCAAGCCCGCCGCGCGGTGCAGCCGTTTCGGCGCAGTGCTCCAGCTCCCGGCGGCCGGCCCGTAGCAACTACCCGCATTCCTCAGCGATAAGGAGCGTAAGCCGTTTACAATTTAGTATTTACATTATACTTTTAACTTCATTTATCATTACGGTATTTTATTCAACTTGCTTGTTTACGTTTATGTGTTGTGCTAATCAGTTAGTTCATTGATTTTATATACGTAATCTAGCCTTCTCAGTTTGCATTTTAATCATGTCGACAACAAAGTTCGCATCGGGGCTTAAACTTCCCACCTTGTCATTTCCCGCTGCATCGGTAGCGGAAAATGAATCATGTTCCGATCTCAAGGTCAAGCGGAGTTCTATTAAAGGACAGATAACAAAGTTTAGTAATTATTTAAAGGGATTCCACGGTGCGGACTCGTTGACATCGATTCAAGTCAATGAATTAACTTTAAAGTTGAATAAATTCCTTGAACTCAGCAGTAAATTTGAGATCATGCAAACTCGCATAGAGGTCTTGAATGAAGGAAACCTCGTGAATGAGCTCGCCGAAAGGGACATTATAGAGGAAAGTCTTCATTTGGCGATTGCCACAGCCCAGTCTATTTTAGAAGCATGTAGATCTAAAGAGGCCTTTCATGACGCCGCCCGGGCTTCATCTGCCCACTCTTGTTCTGATAATCAACGATGCCATGATGACATAGGCTTTAAATTGCCTCATTGGGTCAGAGCAGCGCCCTCTAGGAAACAGGTTGCCCATTTTGCATAGCTCCGAACTTGGCTGGCTAATAGCTGGACCCATCTCTGTCGGGGACAAACCTGTTAATGTAACATCGTGTAACTTTGTGACTAGCCAGAACGACTTAGAATCGCAGCTTGTTAAATTTTGGGAATATGAAGACTTTCCCACGCATCATACAACCAAACCAGTCATAACTGAAAGTGAATCACACTTCGTTCAAAACACTACTCGTTTAGAGAACGGCCAATTTTGTGTTAGATTGCCTCTTATTGACTCCCCAGACTGCCTGGGCGACTCATACTATTTAGCAAAAAAGCGTTTTCTAGCGTTAGAAAAACGCCTGAATCGAAAACCCGACTTAAAACAAAGGTATTCTGACTTCTTGCAAGAATATCGCGATCTTGGTCACTTATCTGATGCTACAGTTGAGCACCCTCTTATCTCATTCTTCCCGCCCCACCACTCAGTGGAAAAAGAGACCAGTGAATCCACACGGACTAGAGTTGTGTTCGACGGGTCTTCCCGTACGAAATCTGGCTTCTCCATCAATGACCTTCAAATGGTAGGACCGAATATGCAGGATTCACTGTTCAACATCTTATTAAGATTTCGTTGTCATAGGTACGTCCTGTCTGGTGACATAGAAAAACAATACAGACAGGTCGTTATGAATGAGTTGGATCGCGATTTACAATTAATACTGTGGCGTGAAAATGAATCGCTTCCTATTCGAACGCTCAGACTCAACACCGTAACATACGGTTATTCTAGTGCCAGTTTTTTGGCGGCAAGATGCTTGTGGCAGCTCGGTGAGGAGTCAGCTGACTCATTGACTAAGACTATTATTCAAACTGACTTCTATTGCGATGACCTTCTTACCGGGGCTGACATGGAAACTGACCTTCTCAACATTAAACTGGCCGTGTCAAAGTCACTTTCATTAGGATGCTTCAACTTAAGGAAATATCGGTCTAACTCACAACTTCTAATTGATTCCGAAGCAGGCAACGTCAAAAATGAAAGTTTAGCGCTGAGTCAGTCTCAACACACGCTAGGATTGCTTTGGAATCCTGCTCAAGACACGCTACATTTTAATATTCATGACGACAGCAATACATCTGACATCGTTACTAAGCGTTCCATTTTATCCACAACTTTCAAGGTCTTTGACCCTTTAGGCCTCTTAACGTTGTGTACGGTCAAACCTAAAATACTATTGCAAAAACTTTGGTCTCTCAAGCTGGGTTGGGATGAGGCAGTTCCTGCCCAAATCCATCGAACCTGGGCATCCTTCCTTGATAACATAAAATACCTAAAGCTTCTTACTGTGCCTAGAAACATATTTAATGACGACTTAGCTTCAATAATTGAGCTTCATGCTTTCTGCGATGCGTCACAGGCCGCGTATGGCGCATGTATATACATTAAATACACTTCAATGTCAGGCAAACAAGCCGTAAGCCTTCTGTGCGCGAAGTCTCGGGTCGCACCTACGAAAGCAACGACGATACCTCGCTTGGAGCTTTCATCAGCGCTTCTTGCTAGTCGGCTTGCTTCGACTGTTAATAACGCATTTCGCAAGCCTATAGCACGCTGCATATACTGGACCGACTCCAGCGTGGCACTGGCCTGGATAAACGCTTGTCCATCTAAATTAAAAACGTACGTCGCGAACCGTGTCGCGGCCATTCAAGAGCTTACCGAAAGCTCATCGTGGCGTCATGTTCCCACAGCTCTCAATCCCGCTGACCTTGCTTCTCGCGGAATTGACCCTCAGCATGCTCAGTCTCAGCAGCTATGGTGGCATGGACCTACATTTCTTTTAGAGCCTGAAGAAAGGTGGCCGGTTCTAAACACTAATTCTATGATAGGTACGTGACTTGTCTGAATGTAAACCAATCACATCCTTAATGACAAACATAGATAACAGATTAGATACTGCCAACATTGTCATAGACTTTCAAAAGTACTCACAACTCAACAAACTTAAGCGCATAGTTGCATATGTATCGCGCTTCATTAACATCAAATGCAAAAAGCAGGACCTAAAGGGTCCCTTAACTGTAATTGAGCTTTAAAATGCCTTAAAGGTTTTAGTAAAGTTGTCACAACAACAATTTTTTTCTGCGGAGTTAGATTTATTAAAAGGAAATAAACAGCTAAACCCTAAATCACACATCACTTCATTAGCACCCTTTATTGACTCTCAGGGGATCCTGAGAGTGGGGGGCAGGCTAGGTAAGTCTAAGTACGACTTTTCAGTAAAACACCCTATGCTACTCTCCTCCAAACACACACTTACAAAACTAATTTTTACTCACGAACACATACGCCTCTTGCATGCGGGACCTCAGCTCATGCTGGCATCCGTGCGCGAGCAGTTCTGGCCTATTGGGGGTAGGGACTTGGCACGACGCACGGCCCAACAGTGTGTTATCTGCACTCGCTATTATGGCAAAACAATGTCTAACATCATGGGTAATTTGCCATCACAGAGCATCACGCCTGACTTCCCATTTTCTACTATAGCTGTGGATTTTGCAGGACCGTTTTTGATCACTGATCGACGTGGGCGTGGTTGCAGGATAACAAAATGCTACCTTTCTTTTTATATGTCTTAGATTTAAGTGTGTTCATCTAGAGGCAGTGAGTGAACTTTCTAAAGACGCCTTCATATTGTCCCTGCGTCGGTTTATTTCACGCAGGGGTAAGCCGAGAGAGATATTTTGTGACAATGGCAAAAACTTTGTCGCCGGTGCCGCAGAAGTTAATGATTTTTTTAAGCAATATTCGGGACCAATATTAGACTTTGCATCTGATCATGATATTATATTTAAATTTTCACCGGCTTACGCTCCTAATTTTAACGGCTACGCAGAGGCAGGCATTAAATCGGCTAAATTTCATATCAAGCGCATATTGGGCAACACACACCTCACATTTGAAGAGCTATCGTCTTTGTTTGCTCAAATTGAGGCCATCCTCAACAGCCGACCTCTCTGCCCCCTCTCCTCCTCTCCTAAAGATTACGCAGCGCTCACACCGGGGCACTTTCTCCTTGGTAGGCCACTGATGTCGCTCCCAGCCCCGGACCTGACGGATGTCAACACCAACAAGCTGAATCGCTTCCATATCCTCGAGCAAATGAGACAGCATTTCTGGAGGCGCTGGCAGTCCGAGTACGTCATGGAGCTGCAGCAACGAACAAAATGGAAAACGCGCGCCAGAGACCTACAGCAAGGAGATCTCGTCATCATAAAGGAAGAGAATCAACCTCCATTGTCATGGCGCCTGGGGAGAGTACGAAAACTTCATCCTGGCTCAGACGGAATACCACGGGTCGCCGACATAGACACCGCATGTGCCTTCTTCATGATTCTTGAAAGCAGGGCTTTCAAGGGCCCCCAGCATGTTCCCGCCCCTACTACGAGGCTACAACGCCGTACGGGCGAGCAAGGGGCGCCCCACCACCGCCGGCCGCGAGCAGCGGCTCTTTCTAGTCTCGGGACCGCGCATCGCACACACGCGTCCCATACATACAATTTCACCATACAAACTTGTAAAACGTATTAAATAGTTATAATAGAACAGTTACTTCATCTTCTTTATTAACCTTATGTACGCCCGTACACACATTTTTGCGTCCAAAATACCTCAGTGTCCCAAGACAAAGGTGTATAACCAATGTTTGTTGTCAGTGATGACTTAAGGATGTAAAACCTGGTCGCTGACTATGGGCCTCATAAGAAGGCTCAAGGTTGCCCAACAAGCAATGGAGAACCCGCTTTTCCCTACAGTGGTGACCCTCGACAGAACATTGTCAACCTTCCTTCGCTCTCGCAGCACCCCCCATACCTACAATCAGTCTCAAAAAGCAAGGCCAGCATCCTCTTCCCTCTCACCTCTTCAGTTCCACTACAGTCAACGCACCGACTACTGCTACTGATGGTGATCTCCCACGACCGCCCGCCCGCCCGCACGCACGCACGCACGCACGCACGCACGCACGCACGGAGATTCGCAGAAGAACCCGAGTTACTGATATAGATCGAAGAACTGGTCAGTTTTAGCGGCAGTGGGCGGGGCACAGAGCTCGGAGAACTGATGGCCGCTGATGTGAAAAGTTCTGACTTGGCGACGGTGGACCGGACGACACAGCAAGGGCAGACTTAACCATAAAATTAGAACCAAGGGAATCAAATCAGGTCGTCTCTATCTATCTAGCCCAAAAGGCTATATAGATAGAGACACGTTAGATACACGTTAGAGGTGCTAAAAAAACAGAAATCAACCATCTACTCTACTGCTGAACATAGGCCTATCCGAGGCACGAGGCAATCCTTTCAGCTATATTCAATGTTCATGAAATAGACCATATTTTCTGCTCATAAGAAGGTAGCGACATACTTCACATACTGACCTGGGAGGGGTTCAACAGATGCACGAGAGTTTGCACGATGGCGTGGTTGGTCGCGTTCTTATGCGCGTTCAGCGGGAAGTTACACTCGCCGCTGCAATAGAATGCGCCGTAGCCATCCGGCGCTATGATCCAGTCCTGAAATAATGCGTCTTTTGTAGCGTCAAATTATTATGTAACATGATATTGAAACAACAATACCAAACGCAAATCGTCTCTTCAGTATCAATAATAATTATTAAACCACTTTGATTAAGCGAGAAGATAAAATTCTCACTTTCATTTTTACATAATCGCGGAAGCGATTACGCCGATAAGTTGTAAAAAAACCGGCCAAGTGAAGGGTTCCGTAAAAAGAGGTGTTTTACCTGCTTTACAGAACTAGCAACTTCATCGAAGTCATTTTCAATGGAATTTATACGAAGTTTTCGCGTATTACTGGAATGGCCTACTCTAACAAAAATTTGCGCTTTAACGGTAGGGTAACCTTTGCGGTAGGGTGACAATAATTTCTTTTAACCCTTATTTTATAAACTTTGTTTACGATGTTTTAGTTTTAGTCACAAGCTATTTTAAATTTCGGAATAATCACAAACAAGAGATTATAATTTTTCCGTATCCACCCTACCTGCCTCAAACAAAACGATAGTAATCAATCTTATAGCCTCCGCTCGCGGCCGCTCGTGCCAGTGGGTAGAAACTTCCTATTGAAAAAATTATGTATGGAATTTAACGTAGTGATTATATACTCTTTGGCTCGTGAGACAGCCTCCACGTGGCTTGTAAATTGATTTCTAAGACCTGCATTTTTTATGTAGCCTATATACGTCCTATTGCACAGGCCTTCTCTCAGAGAGAGAGAGAGAGAGAGAGTATAGGCTTAATCACCACGCGTGCCCACTGCTGATTGGCAATTTCAAGCGCTGAGGTGTGTGAACACCTCAGATACTCAGGTTTCCACACGATGTTTTTCCTTCACCGTTTGCGAGTTGTGGTAACTGAGCGGTAGAACACCGGCTTCTCATTCGGGAAGTCGTGGGTTCAAATCCAGGCATGTACAATGATTTTGTTTGCTACGTACATTTATGAAGTTAAGACCTGTGTAACCCCGAGAAAATACATTTACGGCTTTATTTTTTTTGTTTTTTATGTCCTTTATCATTAACATACAATGTCACTCCAATCTCATTTTGTTCCTCATTATGTTTAACCTTACAGTTTTGATTTTTTTTATCTTAAGACTCTCATAATAGGCAGTTTATAATAGTTTGTGTTAAACTGGGACTATTTTAACTGCATTTGAGGACTGTTTTAGAGGAATCGTGTTTTTATAATAATACTTACTCTCCTTGACTGCCTCGTTGGTCTAGCGGTATCATTTTTGATTGCCATGAGAGTTTGTGGGTTCCATTCCCACTGGTGGTCACCGTACATTTGTACAAATAGCCTCAGCCTAGGTGTTTTACCTTGTTTGTGAGGTCCTTGCCTAGTTACTATATGACAGGGTGTCCTAGTTTAGAACCAGGGCAAGTGATTGTGTCGTGTAGATGTTATTATAGTTGCTTAAATCTTACACATGCGTCCCAAAGTAAGTAAGTAGGCACAGGAGAGTTCAAATTCTAGATTTACAGAAAAACACGATGCCTCTAAGGCACTCACGACTTTTTCTTGTAAAATTTCGAGATCTGGTCGACCACCACAGACTATTTTAATCGGCGTTTCTCGAGTGTTTTAAGCAATGGTTTTTTATAAATAAGACCGCTATCTACCTCATAATAAAAATCTCGTGTCACAGTGTTTGTTATCGAACTCCTCCGAAACGGCTTCACCGATTATTATGAATTTTTTGTGTATATTTTGTAGGTCTTAGAATAGATCGTAGGCTAATTAATACGGCAAAACAACGTTTGCCGAGACAGTTAGTATTTTAATAAAAATTAAACACATTCAATTCTCACCTGCCACTCGAGGTCTTTGAAACTGACGTACAAAGTTTGAATTTCGCAACTTCTCGTGGTCCAATGCGACGTATCTGGGGAAGATGAGGATTTTTATAGGTCGGTCCTTAGAATACAATACCAAATTCACAATAAAAAAAATTATAATAACAGTGAAAATCCATCATGCTCTTAAATTTATAAAAAACATTAAGCTCTTGAGAATTTTGCAGGTAATGTGGAGTCACGTTAAAATAATTACCCACACAAAATGACACGATTTACAGTGTTCAATAGCAGTTTTTAAAGTATAGCTTATATTATTTAGTCATTGAAATGAAATAAAAATAAACTGACCAACTTATAAATTGACCAAGCTACGTATAAAATAAGCTGCATTGAATTCAACGTATTTTTTCCAGCTTGAAAATAAAGTGCATTAAATTCAGCACAATTTCTTCGTTCTTTTAAAGCATGTTCTTTATCCTCCAAAAAAAACCTTCTTCAAATATTGATATTGGTCGCGAAAAATCCCGTTGCTGTCAATCGGTGGTGCTTGAGACTAATGAACCGTAAATTCTGAATAAAAACTAAAATACTGTAGGTAAGTGTTCAAAATAACCTATTTTAGAAATATAGTATATTTGTAATAGACTTGATCATAGTAAATGCTACGATACTACGGTTCGTGTCCACTAATGGACTACGGGAATAAACTAACCTAAAGCATAGCGTATACCAAGCAACTTACCGGTCAATGGGTTGTGCTGAAAGTTCTCGGAGTAGCCCTGGTTGCGCCAGCGCCGCGCCTCGCGCTTCCGGCGTGCGCCCGCGTCAGCGTTTATTAGCTTGGGTCCGTTCTTGAAGAAGGCTACGAGGAATGGCTGCTTTCCCTCCGCCACCGCACCACGCGGCTCCTCCAACCCCACCTCCTCTGGCTTCACGTGACGCTCTGGAAGAATTATATTAATTATTAAATATAATATACTTACATCGTAAAAGGCCACCTATTTCATCTTGTGTTGTGTTATAGCTAACTGTGAAGGAAAACATCGTGACGAAACCCGCGACTTGGTTGGCTCCGCACGTATTAACTTGTCATTCCTGTGGCCTAGGCCGACTAAGCTGTCAGGATAAAAAAAACGATGTCGCAGGCACTGCAGCGTCCGAGTGGTCCCTTCACCCGTCTAGTGTGATTGAAGGTGCCACTGGACGCTGAAATCTCATTACGTAGATGCAAAGGCCAAAGTTTTTTTTGTGTTATAGCAGCCAATGCAGAGAAAAATGATTTGGTCTCATTGGGAAGGCATGTTAAGCGGGTCCATGAGGTTTATTGGCGATTTTAACCAATGAAAAAAGTCATATCTTCTTCAACAGATCGTTTTTGCAAAAACTGTCTTACAAATCATCCAATCACGTAATTTTTTTTTTAGCATATACGACCGAAAGCCAAGGATGTTTTAGCCAAAAAGCCTACGGCCAAAAATCTACACTAGATACAATTTCCGCTAAAAACACCCGTTTTTGGCATTAATGCTCCTAAAACCTAAAGAACCCTTTTTTTAAATTCTTAGTCCAAGGTTTGCGATCGAAGGTCCAAAAAATCTTTACCTACATGATTAAGAGATATGTAAGTCACTTTTTACAATAACGATGTTCAACACAAATGAAGATAAGAGTTTTTTTCAGTGGTGAGGCTAGTGAACCTCATGGAGCACCTTAAAAGTTAAATAATGGTGACTAAGATTTGTCTCTACAAGTAATACCTACTTCTCGTAATATAACATGTCGAAAAGTAATTCTAGTCACATGGTACGAAAACGCGCCATCAAATATGACGTCACAAGTAAAACTTTTAAACTTTTTCTTTTTTTATAAGACAGTGCCCATTAGCGGTATATTGCCGTATCGGCCGCAGCGGCGCTCTTCTTGGGAGGTCATACCTGGCTGCGAGTGCGGGTGCACGGTGAGGAAAAAGCCGCGGTTGTCGGCGGGTGCGCCGAGCCACTCCGCCAGCGCGCCTGTCACATTCAGCTCGAGCCAGCCTTCTGCGCTCGCGCTCGTGTTCGCGCTCACAACGCGCTCCATCTCTAGCCCTCTGCGGAAACAATATTAGAGCAATGTTAGATGTTGCCATGGTGTTTTTTTTTACAATAAAATTATTTTTTATCTATCCATCCATATTTTCCAAATCTTGTTTCAAAATTTGCGAAGCGTAGGTACTACAACTTTCTGAGGACAATAATTTCTGATAGACTGTTTGAATTGGAAATTTCGTTAGTCTTGAGTTACCAACATCAATAAATTAACAAGACGCACTTTCTGCACCCCTACGGACAAGAGCGTAGTCAGGTACAAACGAACAGTATTTAGGTGTGCGCTAGTTTGGAGTGCTTCCGATCAGAAAGATAAATAATTTTACTCATAATCGTTAAACTTTTTGTAGCATTAGTTTTGCCATGGCTGACCCTAAAATATCCTGACTACGCTCTTGCCTGTAAACGATCTGCTTTCTTTCAGTGACTTCTAAACTTTCCAACAAGCTCAGCTTGGTTAGCCAGAGCAACTCACCCTTTAGCATCCACGCTAATGACGCGATGCACGACGACGGTGTACAGGTCACTGGGGTTGGCCTCGGCCGCGGAAGTCTGGTGCAGCCTTAGCTCTGCCGCTATCAACGCAGAGGCATCGCTCGGGGTGCCCGCCAACTCAAACCAAACGTGACGCCCGTGGCCATGTCTCAACGCTCCCAGGTGGTGCTCTGGTGAGAAATATGAAACATCTTATTTAGTGGGGGTTTGTCTAGTACACAGCTTTGACGTTATTAGCGTAGAGACATCACTTGGCGCGCCTGCCACTTCAAACCACACGTGACACCCGTGGCTGGGACGCAGCGCTTCCAGAAGTTGCTCTCGTGGGGGGTATGAAGTATGTCTGGTACTAATCGAACTCTCCCGCTATCAAAGGCGCTCGCCAGCTCGACCAACGATCGGGGAGGTGACTGTGGCTGGTTCGATTCGCAATTAACAGCCTCAGTCTGTATGTTATTAATATGTGTCGTTGCCTGGTTACACTAGGACAGGATGTACTAGTTTGGCACCAAGTCAAGTGATTGTATTGTGATATTGCAATGGGAATAACCGACAGCCCATTATACCGGGGATGCCTCAATAAGGAGGAAACCCGCGCCTACATGACCATTCAATGCATCGCAGGAGGCCAGCAGTAACATCACTGCTCTGCTGGCCTAGAAAGATAGGCTGGCTGGAGTGATCACAAAGCCCTGCTATGTACGACGGGCCAAATATGGGTGCAGAAACCTCAGATCCTAACGATCCAACTTCTATGAAGTAGGTAGGAATAATTACTATTTGAATTATAATTATTAGATGAAACATCCCCGCATTCACTCCAAGTGAAAACGAACAGTCAGAATCAAGTAGTGCGCTTTCCTGTAAACCCCATTAGAAATCATGTCATCCAAGCGCCGATCCACCTTTGAGGGCACGATGGGCATGCCCACAACCCTGATAGAACACTACTGAGCCGAATAAGATTTGAAGTTGTAAAAATTCATAAAAATCTATTAAACCTGTAGAATTCTCCAGGTACCGATCGGACCACCATAACAGGTTAAAGGTCTAAATGTGACATTGTGATGAGCAAAGAAACACAAACATTTTACAGGTTTTTCAATTTACTAGTGTTCGCCCACGGCTTTGCCCACGTGGAACTATACACTGTATCATCTTAGTCAGGGTGTCATATATTTTTTAAACATCTCTTTCGTATCGATCATGAGCGAGTTCATACTCCGACTCGCACTTGGCTGATTTTCGAGTGGCTTTATTGAGGGCTGGATCAGCGCCTGACGTCATCATAAACTTTTTCAGCAGTTAACTAAGAAACACGCACCATGTTATATAACATCAGAACAGCAATAATTAAGTGCGTCAATGGCATGGCAACAACTGTCATACAAAAAACTTCAGAAACACAATGGTTCTAACAATAACAAGCCCAATCCAAGCAGACAAAAAAAAAACGGACAAGTGCGAGTAGGGCTTGTTCCTGGAGGGTTTCGAATAAACTAATTGCACTGTTAGTAGGAGAAAAGGAGTGGGTAACTGTTTTATACATTTTAAGATATCATATCATAAGCAGCCTATATACGTCCACTGTAGGGCACAGGGAATCGGGAATCGAACCTGGGTCGACGTCTCGGTCAATCGGTCGTCTGGCTCGATTCCGAGTGCAATGTTCTACCCACCACCGCTGGGCATTTGCATTAAGTTTCATGAAAATCCGGCCAATTATATTTTACAAGCAAAAGTCCTATCAGTCCGCAAGCTATTTGTATTAAAAATCTCCCTTACCGCTCATAAAGCCACACTAAACTCCAACGAGTACCAGCGACTGCTGAGTAGACGCGTCTTCAGGATTCCGACTCCCAAAATCCCTTCTTAAGTTCTCACATTTATAATCATGTAGTCGCTCTAGCGACATTAAACCAAACTCAGTAGTGAGAAAGTATCTCTTACCTGCCTATTAGGAAAAGACGATATTAGGTTAATTTTACTTCATGTTATATCCCATAAAAAATGCTTTCCATAACTTTATGTTTAGCCTATTATGAAATAAAACATTTATTTTTTTAGGGGTAGAATTTTCAGATACGTGTCTCATTAATTATACTAACGTACATTTATACCGATTTTCGTATAAATCCAACCATAAATGTTTTACTCCCCCGTACAAACATTGGCACCCCTTTTTCCCCTCTCAGGGGTTGAATTTTGAAAAAGTGATTAATACATTTTCCTTAAATTTATTGCAAATCATTTGTGCTAAGTTTCAATAAAATCCGACCACAAATATTTTACTCCCTATACAAAGTTTGGCACCTCTTTTCACCCTCTTATGGTTTCAATTTTGAAAAATCCTGATACAAGTATCTACTCATTTACTTACCGAAATACTTCTGTGAAGTTTCGAATATCGAATAAAAAATTCTATATAATCTTGTTTTCCATACAAAATTGGGACCCTCGTTTTATCGCCTTAGGAAGTGAATTTTAGGGCGTGAACATCCTTTCTTAGCGGATACTTACGTTATAATAACTATCTGCGCGTCAAATTTCAGCGCAATCCGTTCTTAGGTTTAAGCTGTGCGTTGATAGATCAGTAAGTCGGTAACGGTTGCCTTTTATATATACAGATTTATTAAATAGTTACCTACATATTACTTTAATTGAGTTAGCATAGAAGCTTGATTTCTTTAATCTGTAGAATTCTAATTCCCGATGGGACCACCACGGCAATGGTTTTAATTTGTTCTTTCAAGGTCATGATCTAACAGGTTAAACCTTCCGGGTGACTATGGGCCTTAGCATCAGACATTAATTTTAACTTGAAAGAGTTATCCGTTCCTGACAGACAAACAGACAGACGGACAGACAAAAAAGTGATTTCATAATATTACAAAAAGAATATGTGTTCATATAGGTTAGATACAAGACCCTACAAAACCAAATCCAATTTCCTTGTGAGAACAGTCTCGTTTCATCATCATCATCATCATCATCAGCCATTTGAAGCCCACTGCAGGACATAGGCCTCCTTCGTGGTTTTCATAACCATGACAGGGTTTTGCCATAATCGCCACGCTTGGCAGGCGGGTTGGCAATCGCAGTATGCGGTTGGAATCTCAGGAAGACGCTGCTGCTAGTCTCCTGGTAATTGATTTCCTTAGTCGCCTTCTACGACATCCACGGAAGGAAATGGAGTGACGTTATTCTTAATCCGGCGCCACACGGAGCGTGTGAGAACAGTCTCGTTTTCAATAAATAAATTATACTGAAAGATATTACTATTAATTTGTAATATCTTTCACCTGGTTGTGCAATAAAGTGTTCTCTATCTATCTAGCTCTATCTAGGTACTTACTTAATTGCGCACTAGCATTTCAAAATAGAAATATAGGTAATAACTTCTACACACCACAACGGTCCCAAACTAGGATACGCAGTATTATGGTCACCAGGCAAGAACATCACAAACATGGAAATACACCCAGACTGATTTTCTTAAAACGGTACGGAACCCTAAAAATTTAAGCGCCTGACGGACATCGTCACGTGATCGTCACATAAACAATTATAATATATAAACCTCGATAAAAATTGTAAGTAAGTAAGTACCTACTAAGAATTTATAGAAGCTTAGGTTAGGCGGTGAGACAGTCAGGAACAAAGAGACAGCCATTTCCACAATTTGTGCTCGATTTAAACACATATTTTATTGGGTGTACAGATAATCAATACTTTCCTGATTGTGCAATAAAGTGTTCTCTATCTATCTATTTTTCATACGACACTCTCACTTATCTTGGTCCCAAACTAATCCTGAATTATAGGAGAAACAATTTATTTGGTTACCATAGAACAGGATGGATACAGCTTAAATATTGTATTAAATATTATAATATTATGTTCTTGCCGAAAAGTTTTTTAGAACTACTGTCTTTTAAATTGAAATACATACCTAAATAAGAGGGCGGAAAATGTTCTTCCGCCCGTCACCCAAGTTACACTACTGCAGTCAGTCAAGCGGTGATGAGGACGGTGGGCCTAACATCACTAACATGACCCGAGTTGAAGAGGCAGCCCAAGACGTCCGTCACATTTTGCACGCCCTGCTCCACACAGGGAACAATGGACAAGAAGTAAAGTACATAAGACACCAAACCTTTTCCCGTCTTGACAATATTCTTAAAAAATCATTCTTCAAAATATGATACATAGGTACATAGGAAGGTAGGTTTTACATCAATAAAATAATTAACTACCTAAACGTTTTTCTGAGCTTCAACAAAAGTTAATTAGGTAGGTAGTTATTTTATTGATGGATATGTAAATCAGCCAATTCGCATGCTTGATAAACAGCTATGCCGTCGCGCAGGTGTTTCACGCCTAGTACAGTCAGCGATACCCGAGGACATGATTTTAGAACAAGACTGACTCTTATTTAGCTCGTAGTCAAAGCTGCCTTCGTGGAGTGGCCCTCACTGTGCCTGACTGTACAAGTCTAGCGGAACTTGATACAACATAATATCTACCTGTGGCTTATTTCATAAAACTACAATAATTTCATGGTTTACTATGGCAATTTGATGTACATTGCAAAGTTGATTAAACCAGAGATTAACAAGTAGACTCTGCTACGCAATGTACGTCGAATTGTAATAATGAACTAAGAGTTGTAGTTTTATGAAACGCGGCCCTGATAGCGTCAGATTGCCTATCGTAAGAAATACTTCCTCGTACCACAACTTGTGGTAGGTACAGCCATCTATCTACAAAAATTACTTACAGTAGAGGCACAGTAAATACTTTTTATCGAATTTGATTATCTCATCAATGATGATGAGTCATCATCATCATCATCAGCCATTCGTCGCCCACTGCAGAACATAGGCCTCCTTCGTGGTTTTCATAACCATGAGGGGTTTTGCCTTAATCGCCACGCTTGGTAGGCGGGTTGGCGATCGCAGTATGCGGTTGGAATCTCAGAAAGACGTTGCTGGTTGCTGCCCGTCTCCTGGTAATTAATCATCTTAGTCACTTTCTACGCGCGACGCTATTCTTTATCCGGCGCCACACGGAAATCCGGCGCCACACGATTTGTTTATCTACCTAGTTTGAAATTGAGCTGAACTCTAATGTACATATTACATACTTGATGCAGGTAAGAATTTTAATAATAATAACTCGTTACCTCATGTTTCCTCATTCCTTCACCGTTAGCGAGTTATCTAGCAGATAACTACAGATTCACAAATGTTCGTAAACTAAGTCATCACCTGCACCTACATGACAAGGTTCGAACCCACGCCCTAATGAATGTGAGGCAAATGTTCTCCTGACCGCATTACCACCGCAATATATACAGTGTCATTATTTATAAATTAATACTAAATCAACTACCTACTTCACTATTATCTTTAAAAACCTATTTAGAGGCTAAAAATTCCACCCATGCCGAGACTTGAACCCGCGACCTCTGGCTAACCGTGCCAGCGCTTTCCCAACTGAACTAATGGGCAAGTGCAGGCATCAGTGAAATTTGGAGCCTCTTTACAGACTTCTCTGTATTACGTACAGGCAGCGACATCAGAATCTGACCGAAGCAATTTACATCACTTGCAGCCCCGAGTAACCCACTTTGCAGTTAGGCTTTTACATCGGAATGATATCGCTGTACCTACATGATTATATTCTTTTTGTTACACTAAGTGCTGAGAACAATGTTTTAAAACCTATTTTCACTCCATCTGCTCAAAATGATGCATTTTTATGCCCAAATTTAGGACCCAAAACACGCTATTGTTGTTCAAGCTAAGATGCATCAAAGTAAATAGACTCAAAATTGGGTTTTGAATCTATTTAGGTACCTAATGTAAAAAAAACACCCCTACTTTTATGATGCCAATCGAAAGAATGGTCAAAATAATGCTTCTCAAGATTTTCTAAATGAATGTTTTCCTACTTGGATTGCTACGAATGGACCGATTAGATGGCCGGCCAGATCCCCGGACTTTACACCATTAGATTTCTTCTTTTGGGGATACGTGAAAGATATGCTATACAAAAAGCGATACGAGAACGTGGGCGAGTTACAAACAGAATTGTGCCATATCATATCGAGTATTCACCATAAGAAGATAAGAAAATCAACAGCCAGCGGACTCATTAAAAGATTGGCAATTTGCGTAAGACAAGAGGGATCACATTTTGAGCATTTAATTAATTATAATTTAAAAAAAATACCCACTACGGCAGTTTCATGTATTTTTTTAATATGATCAAAATGATTAATTTCACACTGTTCCTTTCTTTTAAAATACTATGTTACTTAAGAAGAGTTATTAGTTTTTGGCCATTCTTTCGATTGGCATCATAAAAGTAGGCGTGTTTTTTTTTACATTTAAGTCGGTTTGATTCCCAAACGAGGCAAGTAATTTTTAGAAAATCTTTGAATGCAGAATTACTGGCTTTTAAAAATAACATAAAGTCTTCTTTCAGCAAAATACCCTATCTACGATATTTAAGGTACTTTCCTTTCATGGCCGATAATTTTGGGACGTCCTGTATACTAATGCACTCATTAACTAAGAAATCGGACTTCTCTTTCACTCTTGAGGATTCGTCCTATATCTATTTCGCTCCAATCCAAGCAATAAGTTTTAAAATCGGTTTTGGAACTACTTACTGAACTACCAAACTCTTTGCTGCAAAACTTTTAAGTACATAATTGTCAAATATTTGGAATTGGAACGCAAGTTTTTTTTTCTATGCAAAAAATCACTAACATTCGCGCGCTTTTTTGTCTATTTTCACTTATTTTCTCGGAAAAATGTCGTCAAGCGATGATGATAGTGTCTTCTTCATCATCATCATCAGCCATAATGGCGCCCAATGCAGGACATAGGCCTCCCTCATGGTTTTCATAACCAACCTCGCTTCGCTCCGGCTTTAATGCAAGAATCGCCTCAGTTCGCTCTGGATTCAATTTCACAACCTCCACGCAAAAATTTTGTTTGCGCCCTTGGTGAACAATCTACTATTATATAACACCTGCTCGTCAATGGCATATTATGTGTCATGCAAACTCAACTTAAAGCAAGTCATTTGTGTCCTATGGTCTAGCCGGGTCATTATAAATGTACTGAATTTCATAATCCCCTAGGGAATTATGACATTTGAATTTGGAATGCAATCAACATTGAATATACGAGCTCCTTGCAATCGATGACCAAACGTCAAAATTAGAATATAAACTTTTCATAGAGCCCTACACCAAGAAGAATTTATTCAAAATTAGAATGAAAACTTTTTCTTTTTAATTGTATTAGTTTTATTGCCTCGCAGTGTTTATATAAAGTAGAGTATGCATTTTGGGGATAAAGCAGTGTATTTGTCTCGGGCGTTTTTGAACCCCTCGGCCTCGGGATTCTAGCCTCGCTTCGCTCGTGAGTTAACCCTAGGATCCCTCGTCCTTGGGGTTCAAAATATCGCCCGAGACATAATACACTGCTTTATCCCCTTAATGCATAATCTACTATTAAAGGCTTCGTCATCGTATAACGTTTCATTGCTATAACTTTTATGGTATTCTGCAAGTATACGAAAACTAAACAAAATCTATGATTTTGCCTGCAAATTGGAAAGAAATTTTCACAAAGAAAAGAAAAGTTTGACGATGTACCCAAACACTTTTTTGCACATTAAATAACGCAAATTCTGGAAACCGTTTCTTCAGTTATCAATAAATTAACCACTTTTAATGAGCAAAAGCGATAAAAATCAATTTTACTTTACAATTTTTCATGCAATCATCAATTCCCATGAAAAGTAAAATAAAAAGAACTATTCGAATTAAATCGTTTGCGGGAGTCCGACTCACACTTGACCGGTTTTTATTAATTGTTGTAATACTATATAGAATAGAGTACACTATTATCGCCCAAGTTTGTCACAATTACTATTACATACTAACAAAAACTCACGCCTCTATCCCAGAGGGGTAGGCAGAGACCAGGGACTGCCACTTGCCACGATCCTGACAGATCACTTTCGCTTCCTCAACATTCATTAGTCGTTGCATGCACGCACGCCGGTTTCGGGTACTTTTTATCTTGCCCTTTGCTAATACGTCCCCTATTTGGTCGAAGTATGTCCGCCTGGATCGTCCCTTACCGGCCCTTCCACCCACATTCGCTTGTTTCGTCAATCTTTCTTCCTTCATCCTCTCCACAGTCATGTCCAAATCAACGCAATATTCCTGTCTCAGTTCTAGTCACTACATGCTCTTTTAGTCCACAACGTTCTCTAATCGAACTATTGCGTATCCTGTCATTCAAAGTAACACTAGACATACTTCTCAAGGACCTCATTTCTACTGCATTAATCCTACTTCCTTGCGTCTTTTGCCAAACAGAAGTCTCGCTACCATACATAAGTGTTGGGACCCCGCCCGGGTAGTACGACGACATTAGTCGCGCGTTTGTCAAAAGTCGCGACTTGGCTGTACATTAATTGTCAAATTCTGACATATTAGCGCCACAAAACGCGTGGCTCGTGTCTTCGCACTAACCATCCGGCACTCCATTATGTATAGTCAATCTAGCTGAAATAGTGTGACAGCGAGTCCGCACCCCTCTTTTGGAGACGTTTTGGCCACTCACTAAGGAGTGCAAGGCACCGTTTACATAATTTAACGCTTTTACTCTTCTTTCTATATCACTTCACACTTTCCATCCCTACTATTATTAATAATAATACGTTTATTGCACATAAGAAACTTTACAATGGTAATGCGGCGGATTCAATGTTACAAGCATTTTCTACCAGTCAACCGCAGGAGATGGCATACGGGAGTGTGAAAAGATAAATTAACGAATACTACTATTACTTTTAGTGTATTATTTTATTACCGTTTGACGTAGAGTAGGATAGAGTAGAAATAAAATAACTTTAAAAAATCACGTTTGTTTTTTTTTATAGAATAGTAATGGAAAACTACCACTAAAAATGTTCTAAAATAATAGGAGAGGTCATGTTAAAAGATAAACGTGGTAAGTATTTTTTTTTCTGCGCGGCTACCTAATACTTTTCATAACCATAAAATCATACTTTTCATTAATATCTAACCTGTCGAAAAGTCAATATAGTCACGTGGTACAAGAACGCGCCACACAAATCAAGTCCAAACTATGACGTCACAACTTGCACGTAACGGCTTACAATGTATGAAACTTTTATCGATATTTGAGTTATCTCGTAAAATAATGCTTTTATGCATCTACACTCTTATAAAAAAACGTTTAGAATTCAATGAAAAAAGTAAATTTAATAAGTTTTTTTATTATTAGACTAACTTTATTTTTCAGATTATTCACGCTAACTGTGAAGGAAAACATCATGAGGAAACCCGCGGCTTGATTGGCTCCGCACATATTGACTTGTCTTTCCTGTGGGCTAGGCCGACTAAGCTGTCAGGATGTATAGGTGCTGGGCAAGCCTACTCCGTCTAAAAACAATGTCCCAAGCAATGCAGCGTTCGAGTGATCCCTTTACCCATCTAGTGTGAGTAAAGGTGCCACTGGAGGCTGTATTTAATAAATCATCTAATTACGTAGATGCAAAAACAAGTTCTTGATTTTTCGCTACCTGTTTTTGTGATCCCATAAAACGCCAAAAATATTTTTTTTTAGGTTTTTATGTCTTCTTTATTTTAAATATTATTAAATATTTAAAGCAATGTCACTCCAATCTAAGTTAGGCGCAAGTTCCCCATTAAATATGCAAAAATAAGTTTTATTTATATTTTTGAATTTTATAGTGCTTTAACTTATTGAAGTTAGTCTACCTACATAGGTAGGTACTTTTGATCCTTACCAGGAGTTGCGTCGAGTGGCATCTTAAAAAATATGATAAACTACACTTTTGTTGCTGATAGTGCCATTTTACCAATAGTACATTACTTCAGAGGGAAGAAAGTGACAGTTCCATACCGAGATTATGGCATTTGCGCCACGAGCTTGCGAGGGGCGCAAACCATTTGAGGTATGGAACTGTACTTTATCCTGAGGTATGTATAGTGCTTTTTATTACACCTACGAGGAAAATTATAGACATAAATGCATAGAAATGTATTTTACAAAAAACAAAGATAAATGCTAAATCAAAGTTTTTGCGAAAATGCGCGGGCTTTTCCTTTTTTATTCGCCCGTTTCTGGAGTAGGCTAAGATCATAAGGTCATGCAGCCACTTCTTCCGTGATTCCGCGCGTTTTATATACAAAAATAATTTCGTTTTTAATTTTCTGTATGCACCAAGGAGGTTGGTAACTGGTAAAAAAAAACTGTATGTGGCCAGTAACAATTTACTTGAAATTTAATTAGTAGACAGTTAAAGTCTCTTTGCAGTATGACTGCTGGCAATTAAAAAAAAAACCGGGTATGTAATGGAATTTCATACATACTTCCCACCCTTGGGTCGGAAGGATTTTCATACAAACTTCCATACCTTGGGATGAAAGGATTTGAAGGGCGGGATAAAGGCGTTTCTTCCCTCTAATTGGTATAATTAGTATGTATTTTCAGAGCAGGTGTGATAAAAAATTAATTAATGCAGTGTGAAATTGCGCAGAAAGTAAGATGCAGTCTCCTGACCAACATTTTTCAGCAGCTTTAAAATAATCGAAGCTCGAAGGCTTTTAAAATTACTGCCCTGGGAACGGGGAAGGGCTGCGGAGGATTGGGAAAACGTTCCCGCGACCCCGCCACAAAGCGTGAGAACGAACACCATGAGGTTTTAGCCGGAGTCCGGCATGACTCTAGCCGCTATCCCCATGAAAAAAAAGGTTAGGTTGACCCCGACAGTTTTTTTTTCTTCATTTATTCGAGTTTTTTTGTGTCTTCTACGGTATAAAAATAATGAAGTCTAGTACATACCTGCATTAATTTGTGAATTTGTATTAATAGTTACAACTAGCTAACAGTGAAGAAAAACATCATGAGGAAACCCAAGTGCCCCAGGGTGTTCACATACCTACATCAGCGCTTGAAATCGACAATCCCCGGCGGGCACGCGTGCTGATAAAGAACATACTCTCTGTCTAAGAGAAGGCCTATGGCAGAGATGGAGAACCTTTATGTAGCTAGAATTAGCAGCTTCCGATTGCATTATTGTGCCTTACTATGTTGAAGACAAATAAACATTTTCTATTTCTATTAGGTTATTGCGATTATTGTGCCATACTATGTTCAAAACAAATAAACATTTTCTATTTCTATTAGGTTATTGCGATTATTGTGCCTTACTATGTTGAAGATAAATAAACAATTTCTATTTTGTAGTTCTCTTAGGTTAGATTAGATTATAGTAGTTTATGATACTGTTGCACAATAAGGGTTCTTATAACAAGAGTGTTAGGTATAAGACCAAGTTATGTACAGTGTCATACACTACTTTATCTACTCTCATAATATAATACATAAAATAATATTGCAAATAAAATGCTGAATATCAACAAATTTATTTTTACTTGATACTTGATGTTCTGAATATTACAATTATGAAATTGAATTTGAACCGGACAGGAAGCGTTATTGGAGGTACTCGGAGAGGGTATGTTAATGTTGACCTCGTTTCTGTTATTTTCAATACTGCTAACTAATTTATTTTACAAACAGAACCCTTTGTTTAAATATTGAAGTTTTTTTAAATGTAAAATGTTGGCGCCAAGGCGCATACATCGATTGCGCATGCGTGTTGCGTCGCCGCGGACTCGTTCATTGAAACCTTTTTTTTTAAGTAGAGGTTCAACCTTCTTGGTCCAGCTGGAGGTTGTATAGGTGTATCGTTACGATTAAAAAGTTATATTATAATACAGGTGTCCATACAAGACCTGTATCGTAACAAAACTTTTTTTTTGCCTATGCGTAATGTTTGTCATAAGAGTTTTGTTTTCAGTTTTATAATCTTTAGTTTTTTTTGTTTTCAGTTTTATAGTATAGATAAAAACTCTTTATTGCACACCATACCTAATAAAAGTACATGACATTTCATAAATATCTTCTTCTCCATATTTTGATAAAAATTTGAATTCACCTAAGTATATGTTTTTTTATGTAGAGTCCTACCGCAGGGCACAGGCCTTCTCACAGAGAGTATGGGCTTAATCACCACGCAAGCCCACCGCGGATTGGCAATATACAGCGCCTTAAAAATAATTTAAAAAATTTCGATAAGTTACGTAAACTCCGTGTAGTCATTGGCGTGCCCGAATTATTCTGTCGCGCGCGTGCCATTGATATGCCATCACTGGCCTATGGCATGCAGTGGGAAGTCCATAGGTTGCCTAAACTATATAATTTAACTACCAGGGATCATCATCATCATCATCAACCCATTATGTCCCCACCAAGGGGCACGGGTCTCTTCCCTGAGGAAGGTATAGGCCATACTCCACCACGGCTTGACAACTTCTGACAGTAGACGAGCCACTAGTCTACAAGCCTCCACCAATCCGGACTACCAGGGATATTTCTTGCTAATTATAGTTCGCTTACTTGTCCCCTGACGGCTGCCTGTAAATATTAGTGAATGTACTTCATCGTACGTGAAACGACAAACTGCGTAGGTATGAACATAGGTAACTACTTTATATAGTCTCTGGCTATCACATAAATAACATAAATGCATTATGTTTCGCATACGCAGTGAATAAATAACTTCTCGAGAGCGTGTACGATAACTAAACTTCCGTCAGAGCAGGTTCATAGCGAGGATAATAAGTACACTAGCTGTGCCCACGACTTGGATCACGTGGGATTCGTATAAAAAGTCACCCAAGTATCCACGACATGGTCTATCCGTAAGACACTGTCTCATTGTTCGAGCGGTGACACGGATGATTACCAATACAGAGTTCATGGGTTCCATTCCTACTAGAGGCCGCCGTACTTTAATTTGTACAAATAGAGTGAGCCTGGGTATTCCCGCTGCTGCTGTCCGTACTGGCGCATACGAATATACCTACAACGTGTTATTTAAATTGGCCGGCGCCGTACATTTGTACAAATGGACTCGGCCTGAGTTGTGATTGATTTCCATGTTTGTGATGTCCTTGTCTGGTTACCATAGCACCGGGCATCCTAGTTTGGGTCCAGGACAGTGTTGGACCAGTGATTGTGTTGTGTGGAAGTTATCAAACTAGTTATTATTAAATAACGCAAAACTTGGAAACCGTTTCTTCAGTATCCTAGTTTGGAATCGGACAAGTGATTGTGCTATGTGAATGTAGAGTAGAAAAGAGAATACCTTCACATGATTGTGAATGTAAAAGAAACGGGATTCCTAAGAAGATTGTTTTATTTATTTTGTACGTAGTAAAACCAGTTTAATCTATGAGATCTTTCATCAGGTTTCGAATTAAGAATTTAAACTCTGTTACGTAATTACATATATCCTCAAATAGGGACCAAATTTGAAAATACTACCTATGTTTGGAGTTTTTTTTTTTCAAACGATCCAGCTCATATTTGAAATGGACACCTCTAATTTTATGCCTGACTGGATTTCGTACAACCAGAAGTTTTGAAAAGTAAATAAACTACTTCATTGTACACAAAAACGAATATTACATTTTTCTTATCCTACACTACAGACGGCAACCTTATCATTAAAAGTGATGTCTTCCAGAAAACTTTTATTAGGTACCTCTTATAAAGACATCCAAATTAATTAAGCTGACAAACATTGAAATATCTAGGTACGAGTACATTAAAAATTTTCACATATGTAGTTTTCTATCCGTGAGATAATAAATTATACATATTATTATAATATGTATTTAATTTAAATAAGTAAAAAACAGTATACAAAACTTAGTAAAAAAATATGAATAGGAACCAATTAGCATTTTTCTGCTTATCGTTCTATCTAAGCATTTCGTGGAAGTTCATAAAAAGCGGGTCTTCGTTATTTCACCTAGAGACATTTAGGAGAGCGGGCGGGCGGTCTAAGCCCGATGAGATACGATTGTTTTATTTCACAGGAGACTCGGCGCCATGCCGTTTGTCGGGTCGGTGCGTGTGGTAGGTAGGCTTGCGACTGCGGTATGTGCCCATTAAATACTGACTCATTCTCGACTACCTGTCTGGAGACCCCAGAGTCGGCCTTGGACAGCCGCGCATTATATCATAATAACAAATACGAGTATGCATATTTTTATGCCGAATGGTTGATTACAAGTTAACTTTTTTCAAATTTGAAAATTTTTAGTTTTCCGTTTAAGTATCCAAGTCACCGGTGAAATAGGTCATTCACACTGAGCTCTCCGGCGCACACCTGGCTGGCGCGGACTCAGAAACCTGTTAATTTCATTACCGGTGAAGGTCAAAGCCATTGCGAGGAATTAAATTACTAGCTGTTTGAGAAGAGCACATTTTCAATAGAGCAGCATCTCAGTTTCACAATTAATTATCATCACAGGCCATTCGAGGTGCTCGGTTGTCCAGTTAAATATTAGATACGGCCATCGCTCTCAAAACACGAGTGCATCTGGCTCACTAGACGTTCTAAACTTGGATAACGTGGAGATAGATAAGTACTCACTTTTACTTTGAAATGTCATAATAAGGTCGCTCTGATCGAGGGCCTGCTGCTCGTCGCCGCTGAGCGCGAGCTCGGAGCTGCGCGTGGGGCGCGCCTGCTCGGGCTCTTCGGCCAGCTGCTTGTACACGTCCAGCAGAAAAGAGGGCGCGGGCGCGCTGTCGGGCGGCGGGGCGCGCGCGCGCCGCGGCCGCTCGCCCAGTCCCAGCAGCTCCAGGATCTCGTGCTCCACCACCAGCCGCTCATGCTGCGTCAGCGTATGATGGATCAGCGTCTGGTCCACGCCGTTGTCGATATACAATCCCGATAGCGCCGCCTCCGCCGCCGCGACCAACACGACGACGTACGCGCACTTCCACGTCGCTCTTGAGCCGCCCATGTTCGCTGTCATCTCGGACACTCGACTGGCGAGTGAGTACTAGCTCGCGGCGAGGCGCGCGCGGGATCGACCGGTGAACCTGCCCACTCAAGGTGGGTCGGCAGCCCCCACCGCCACCCGCGCCGCGCTCTCCTTCGCCTCCCCCCTGCCTGCGTCTGCGCGCTCTTAATACAACGCAGACTCGCGCGCTGCAGCTTTCAATAACATAAACATTTTGCACCTCGAACGCAAACGTAGGTACCTACGCATAAGCTTTGTTGAGGAAAACGGTCGTATTGAATAACAAAACGTCTGGTTATGAATAGAAAAAAACTATTCGCGTATGTATGGAAGATAACGTAAAATAGGAACAAATCTAACACAGAATCACTATGTTGAACACTTTATTAACTAGTACTTCAGTGAGACGACCGGACGGACCTAAATTAGTAACGATGCTAACAATGTGAATGAGTAGACTCATTGTTTAACGTATCGTTTGTAATGTACACACATCTTTGCATAAGTTCCACACATGTCCAAAATTATTTATTACATCAGACAGGCAAATAACTAAATCTTTACAAGCAGCTAATTAGAAAATGATAACTAATTAATTAAAACAAAATATTGAACTCATCTAATGTCACTAAACAAGCCTTAAAAGCCCTAAATAAGCAAGGAATTGTTATTTGTTATGCAAGGTTGCAAAGTTAATTTTTGGCGCGAGTACCTTGTATTGAAACCTGAGCAAGCGAAGGATTCAAATATAGAATCCTGAGCGTAGCGAGGGTTTCAAAGGTACGAGACGCTAAATAACTTTGCTGCCGAGCGCAACACACAACTTTTCACCTCACTAAAGCGAGGAAAATGTTAGGTGCAAGAAAAACAGTTTTAATAAATATTAAATTACTGTTTATTTATTTCAAAAATTAAAAGTAAAATTACTACAATTGGTAATATTGAAAGTTATATTTTTTTTTTTTAAATCAAATTTTCTTGCCGGCCAGTGCGATTCTTTAAATGAGGCTGGCGCATGACATGAAATAAGTATTTGCATTTCAATCATCAATGGACTGGCTGCAGAGAATATAAACTATTACGAAACCAATGAGGTTCTATATATATGTAATTTATTGTACGAAACCTTTATTGAATAAAAATATTCGAATTTTAAAAACACTTTCCACGCTAGCGGATAAAGTGCGATTTTCCACGCAGATTTCGAATGATAAACAGAGCTTTTACGAGCTAGTGAGGTGAAAATATAATTACATATGTGGTTCAATAAGCTTTGTTATGGTCAAATGCCAACTCTTCAACAGGTACTTACCTAAATAAAATTCTAAGTAGAAAGTTAATGTTGATGGATTTATTGGATGAAAAACTATGCTATTGCTTACGAAACTTAAATCTATCATTATTATAAAAAATAAAAATAAATATATATTATTTAATGTATTTTTCCATGAACTTCTTATGAAACTCTGACCTCAAGGAATCATTAATGAAACTATTTAGCTTCTTATCTGGCTCAGACCTAGCACAGTTCTTGAATACGACGTCGTCATCCCATCGTCTTTTCACCTGCAAAAACCAATTCAAATAATTGCTACCTTAAAATGACTTTCTTTTGATCCTCGGAAGGAACGTAAATATGGAAGTATTTGAATACATTAAACAAAAATATTTTAAACTGGCTATCAGACTATGACTGATGAATTTTATTATTTCAATAGGTTTTTTAATAATAGGTAATGGATATTGTCCTAAAAAATGTAAGTTGACTACGAGCTGCTCTAATGATACCATGACTCGACACAAGAACTCTAGAATTAAATAAACAAAACTAAATAGTCTCCTAAGAGTCTTCACAGATGGACTACATTTCAGCTGCATTCCTACTGCAAATTTGCAGTTCAGATGCAGTTTGAATGCCGTTTGTGCAACTGCACCTGAACTGTATATAAACTGCATTCCAACTGCAAATTATTGTGCAAAAAATTTCTTGTGTGTGTTTTTGGTATAACAAATAAACTTTTGTAGGTCTATCTATAAATAGATAATCTATCATATTTATCTATTTGTTAACCGACTTGAAAAAAGGAGGAGGTTATCAATTCGACGCGTATATAGATATATATATTAGGGGTTAAAGTATGAAATTGCCGTTTTATTGCAATAGGTTCTTTGAATTGACATAGAATCTTCATGGTTTGAGGTTTTCGAATGAAACTTTTTTCACATGGTTTCTATGATGTTCTTTTTTTAAAAAATGTGAAACATTTGAATATCGACTTTCAATTGTTTTTGTTATTCAATTTAGACAAGAAAGATGGATACTGCGAAAATTCGAGTGATTATGAGGCACCCATTTTTCGTATTTTTTTATTTTATTGATTTGACGCAAGTGAGTCAATATTGTGGGTAAGGTAACGTTAAACCATGCCGCTAATTCCTGGGTAGTTTGACTAGGGTCGGCTTCCACTATCTCTCTTAATTCATCGTTATTCACCTGTGTGGGAGGTCTTCCTCGTGGCTCGTTCTTTAAGTCGAAATTTCCATCACGAAAGCGTTTAAACCAAAATCGCACGGTGCGTTCATTAGTAGACCCCTCTCCAAACGCAGCATTGATATTGCGGGCTGTTTCTGCCGCGTTAGTTTCGCGTCGGAACTCGTATTCAAAAATCACTCGAATTTTCGCAGTATCCATCTTTCTTGTCTAAATTGAATAACAAAAACAATTGAAAGTCGATATTCAAATGTTTCACATTTTTTAAAAAAAGAACATCATAGAAACCATTTGAAAAAAGTTTCATTCGAAAACCTCAAACCACGAAGATTCTATGTCAATTCAAAGAACCTATTGCAATAAAACGGCAATTTCATACTTTAACCCCTATTATATACATTTTTTTATTTGGCTATGTTCCTCCATAACTCCGTCAAATCTTAACCAATTTCGAAAATTCTTTTTTTGTTCGAACAGATATAACGTCCCATTGGTCCCATTTTTGGTGAAGACTTTCAGAGATGGAGAACGGAACTCTTCAATGGACAGCAGTAAATAAGCCCTAATGGGGCCCATCCTTTAGTAATATCCGTATGCTTCATAAAAAAGCGTAAAAGTAGTCCCAAATTAATTTGGTGATGTTCTGGTGAAGACTTTCGGATATTTAGAACATCAAATTTTTAAGGAACGAATCATGTACAGTAAATTATGATTATAAGGGTCTCCCGCTCCTCCACTAAAAACTGAAAAATAATTTTTTTTAAATAAAAACTAAAAACCGACTTCGAAACACTAAAGCACTAAAAAGATAGAAATAATTTAAATAATTAGAAGTACATGTAGGTATTGTAGAAGTATAATATGTAGTCGGTGCCCACTTTAATGACCAGCACATATATTTGGGCACCGATTTTAAATTATACATTTACAATACCTACATGTAAAATATTAGGGGTTAAAGTATGAAATTGCCGTTTTATTGCAATAGGTTCTTTGAATTGACATAGAATCTTCATGGTTTGAGGTTTTCGAATGAAACTTTTTTTCAAATGGTTTCTATGATGTTCTTTTTTTAAAAAATGTGAAACATTTGAATATCGACTTTCAATTGTTTTTGTTATTTAATTTAGACAAGAAAGATGGATACTGCGAAAATTCGAGTGATTTTTAGTACTGTTGTGGCATTTGACCTGGGGTCAGCCATTGCATTTTTCTTTTCCGGTTATCATAAAGAATCCACTTTTCATCACATGTTACAATTCGATCCAATATTCCTTCATTTCTGTACCGCTTCAACAAGGCAACACAACTTCTAATTATTTTAATTAGGTATTTCTATCTTTTTAGTGCTTTAGTGTTTCGAAGTCGGTTTTTATTTTTGTTGCCGCCTCACCAACCAACCTTTTTTACGTTTTTACTTCTTTTATACTTTTTCTATATGTCTAATATTTAGACACAAATTTAAAAATAGGTGATCTACGTAATAAACTGCTCAAAATGACCGCCGTTTTCGCGAATACCACATAAGTTTACTCGTTTTTGTACTGAGCTAGTAGCAGCCGATGATTTTCTTGGATGGATATTATTGAAAATCCTCGCTAATGCTTCTTTCAGCTCCTGAACACTGTCATAATTCCTTTTGTAGACTTCCGCTATTTAGGTGTCCATACGAAAAAAATCGAGAGGCGTTAGATCGGGGTTGCGAGGTGGCCACTTAGTTGGACCATGTGTACCTATCCACTATGTCTTGAATTATCTGTTCAAATTTAAACGCGTACGACGGCTTTTATGTGGCGGTGCGCCATCTTGTTGAAAATAAACTCTTCGCAATTCCGTCAGGGGCCATTCATCCGTTATACACAGCAGAATTAAGAGTGCCTTCATAGTATTCCACCATAACGACACGGTTCGACATTAGAGCACATCAACAGTTAAAAGAAAAATGAACCTGATTGTGGCTTTCCCGAACTGTAAGTGGATTTTCTCTAAACTAATAATGATGGTTTAGTCGGTTGTACATACCGTTATTGGAAAAATTGGTTTCGTCATGATCTCTACTATTTGTCCTCTTAGCCATCGACAAAAGGTAAGTCGAACTTTATCATCCGGATGTAACGCTTAAACTATGCGCCCCTCTCGACAGCATTTATAGCCGTATTTTTTACATGCCTTTAACATAAGTGAGTGGGAAACACCCACTTCAAGAGCGACACATCTGGACGATATTTCTGGATAAGCTTCAACATAGGTTGACTCGCTTACCGAAATGTATGAAAAAAGTTTTTGGCAATTTCTGTCATTTCTAGTACTCAAACCTTAAATGGTCCCATAGTCTTTTAATCCCCACACGAAATAGGATCGATTGGCATAAAAACATATTTTATGCCAATCGATCCTATTTCGGACTGTACATTTTCTCCAAAATCTGTGAATGTGGTTCATAATATCTTAAAAAGTTGGTTGGGGATGGTCTCCTAGGAACGTTTTCCTGTAACTATAACGATTAAGGTACCTGCCCTTACTGACCCGTCTCAAAAATCCACCCTGTATATGTATACTTTTTGGTCTGTTTCATAATTAACTCTAAGTTAACCGCTAAGGTGTATAACAATCAATATCATCCAAATCATTAAAGCCATTTTTGAGTCATACAAATACTACTCAAACAAAATGTTTTTATTTAAATACTTTCAATGATCGAACATCACTGGTGACTGTTGTTTCACATCTACATTATTTTATAACATGATTATACAGCCCTTAGTGGGAACTCCTACCTGAACTAGATAGGTGAAGAGACCACTCAGACACTGTAGTGCCTGGGACTTACTTTTAAATGGAATAGGTTGACTCAGCACCTATACAATCCTCTCAGGTTCATCATCATATCATAAGCACGTTATATACGTCCCACTTTAGGGCACAGGCCACTCAGAGAGAGATAAATTTTGGTGGAGGCTAATCAAATATTGTCTTTTTGAGGCACCTTTTGATTCCTTAACCAAAGAATAGAATGCAGTATATTTATTAAAAACATTTTCTACAGTAAAAAAAAAACCGGCCAAGTGCGTGTCGAGCCACGCGCAATGTAAGGTTCCGTAGAAAAAGGGTTTTTTTATCTGCTAACAACTTTATTGAAGTCATTTTCATTTTCGATCTTGTACGAAATTTTACTTTTATAAGTTGGTTGCCTATTACTCGTTAACTAGTAAAGCCTACTTACTTTTTCTTTCAAGTTATGTGTGTGTATATAATGAATTATTGATTTTGAATTTTTTCACATTTCTACAATCAACCGTTTAGCCAGGAGGGGGGGGGGGCACCCTACTCGGACAAAAATTTGCGCTTTAAAGCTTAATATTTCGTAAACGGAACCCTAAATCGAAAAATGGTCTTCCTACACCCACAATATTTTTCAACACTAATCCAACGATACCCCACGTGATGGGGAGACGAGAAAAAAAAATAATCCCCACTTTTCATGTTAGAGGTACAGTAAAAAAAAAAATATTTTCCAACATTTTATTGTTTAACCTTGTTGGCGTGATAAATATGTATACACACACCAAATTACAGCTTTCTAGTACCACTGGTCTTTGCGCTAGGCTGCAAACGGACGGACGGACGGACGGACGGACGGACGGACGGACGGACGGACGGACGGACGGACGGACGGACGGACGGACGGACGGACGGACGGACGGACGGACGGACGGACGGACGGACGGACGGACGGACGGACGGACGGACAGACAGACAGACAGACAGACAGACAGACAGACAGACAGACAGACAGACAGACAGACAGACAGACAGACAGACAGACAGACAGACAGACAGACAGACAGACAGAAAGAAAGACAAACAGACGGACATGGCGAAACTATAAGGGTTCCTTGTCAGACTACGGAACCCTAAAAAGTCAGCTTGCCGCCCTCTAGTTATTTTTTAACAACTGCTTGTATTTATACACTACCCATAATAAATTAGGTTATAGGGAATAAAACTTACTTTAAGGTCATTCCTTTGGCCAGCTGCAGAGTAATTAAGGAGAGGATTTCCAGACAGTATGTTCTCCATGCGGATCCGCTCTTCCTCTTGTTTCTTTTCAGCATCCTATAACAAAAATTGATGATATGATAAATTGCATTTAACAAACGCTACAATTTTGCTTCCTCACTAAGTTAACCCTTTGACTCATTGATCATAGCACTTGCATGTTCATGAATATGCTGCAGGGTATAAACGTTAATTTAGATATTTAGTTTTATCTGAGATTTCCACAATAAGCCTTGTAGTTGTGCATGGCAAATTTCTCAGACACTAAGAGGTTTTCTCAGAATTACTACTCGGAATTGCTACTGCAAATTCACAAATGTACGTAATTTAAAAAAAAATTATGAGTACATGCAGGAATTTCACACTTGTGAGACACCAATCGGCTATGACCCCTCAATTTAGCTAAAAATGATAAATTGTTACCTTTTTGGCCTGTTCAATTGCTCTTTCTTTTTTAATCTTGTTTAATTCTGCCAGTAGAGCTGCAGTGTCATCATCTGAGTCATCAGAATCTGACGAGTCACCCTCCAACGGGTCGTCGGCATCTAAACTGGCAGCAGGCACTTGATCAATCTTTGCCCTCTTCAACAGGGGCTCAGCCTGCCGTCTTGTGCCAGGTGCCTTTATCTCCTTCTCTCTCTCATCAAGCTCCTTACGGAAATCCCTTGAACGAAGCTCATCAGTAGTGCCTTGCCCTTGTTCCCTGTAAAGGATATTGTAGTTAAAAAACACAACTTACCTACAACATAGCATGGTTAATAGGACAGAATAACTCCCTCACACAATACATACGGCAATATTGTATAAGCGAGAGGCAAACCCTCAAGATGCCCAATGCCCAATCCCTTTGTTGAATTTTATCAGTATTATAAATGGTATTGATGATGATACCGTACCTGTATTTCAATTTGGTGTGTCCTGGTAAATCTCTGCTGGAATACTGACGAGATATCGCGCTAAGGTCTTTCTCTCCTCGACCCTGGCCACCTCTAGCTGGATCAAAAGTAGGCCTTGCTGCGGTAGTCATGTTTTATTTGTGAGGTTACTGTTTGTAATAACTTCTAACAATTTTAACCAAACACAAACACAGTTGAATAGCTTTTCGGTTGGTAACTTGTGCCGAAAACGCTAAAATCGCGCAATAACTATACAAAGAACATCAATCAAATCAAAATCAGGAAGAAATCCTAATAAAATAAAAATAAAATTATTGCCCTTCTAATCTGTGGAATGGAAAGGTCTTAAGCCCCTGATCGACGAGCGAGTAAAACCGCGGTTTTAGGGCTCGTCGGTAAAGCTCGCCGGTGTAGCATTGCAATACCGCGGTTTTAAAGACCGTCGAGCCTGGCTCGTGGCTCGTCAGTGATGTTTAATTTTTTGCTCAGCTCGACGCGCAAGACCGCGTGTCGATCACGGCCGGCGAGCCGAGCCGGCAGTTTTCGCAGACATTCTCATATAATTTCTGTAATCAAGTGGTTCTGATGACAATTCACGGATTAAATTGATGTGCGACAGCTGTTGCCTTTTTTCAATCCAACTTTTAACCCAAACTCTAGGGGGTTTTCGCTTCTTTTTTCTCACTTCATTGTATGCTATAGCAAAGAGTCAGAACAAGACATGTCAACACTCACTCGAGTCACTCGGCTAACACACGACTGTTTTGCTCGTACCGTCGATCACGACGACGAGCCACGAGTAAAACCGTCGTTATTAAAACCGCGGTATACAAGCTTGTACGTCAACGTATTTTTATTTTAAAAAAGCATGAAAAAAGGCAAAGGAACGTGCGTCATTATGCCAGTGGTGACGTCATACTTACTAAGCTATTAGAAATTTTAAGTAATTAATAAAAAAATAATGGCATCGAAAATTAAGAAAATATTCAAATTAGTTATTATATTGGTCTATATTTTTGATTTATAGTATAAAAAATAGGGGTGAACAATACCCATTATTTAGAACAGTTTAAGATTTTGACAAATTTAAATTAACGCCGGTTGTAGTGCGGTACCCATGTGGTACATTTTTTTATCGATATTTTGGACGATTGATTTCTGCCAGATATTTCTACTTGCTGTCTAAAATTAGTAAACAGGTGATACAAACGTTCCTTGACATTAATATTATTAGCAGTACCTATACCATATTTATTTGGGGCTGAGACAAAATGTAAACAACTTCGGTTTTTACACTAAGAATAAATAATTCTTAGTTATTAAGTAAATTAGAATTAATACTTTATAAAAAAATTACGTATACAATATTATCAGATAGTGTCATTTTAAAATTATTAAAAAGTTTCATTTGGTCTCAGCCTCAAATAAATATGGTATAGGTAATATATTTTTTGACATATTGTTTTGTTTGTTGCAGACTCCAAAGATCTGAAATTCGAAAAGTGCAAGTTTTGACAGCGACGCGACGCATTGATGACAGTAGGTTGATGCTAACAATTGATGCTAAATAAATGATTTCATTTAAAAAAAATACCTTTTTCATTATGAAAGTAAGTGATAATCCATTCACACCATGTCTTACTCGAAATAATTGAGTTGACGTACTGTGTTGGAATTTATCGACTACTTTAATTTCCAAAGCATGAAAATGAGGTAAGAGGAGAGACGCCTCGATTTTTTTTTATCGATATGTGATACGTAGTCAATCACTAATGTTTTGCAATTTGATTCTCATGTTGGTAATTATACTATTTTTTATTAGGTTGGGACATACTACGTTCATATTTTTGAAAACGTTTTGTTAGTCTTGTTAGCAAGTGCCGACTCTTAAAACGTAGTGATTACATACTCTTTGGCTTAGGCATAAACTTTACTAAGTACCTACATGTCATATAGGTATTACTCAATCTCAATAGGTACTAGGTACGTGATCTTAGGTCAGTCATCACAGATCAGTTTTTTTTATTATAGGTGCATTCACACCGTGGACAATTATATTGTGCCATCATAACCTAAAGTGCAATTTATTTCCTTCTGACTCATCTACCCTGTAGATTAGATTTGTATGGTGTGAAAAAATTGGAAAAGCTGGTGTTCAGCATACAGGTTACGTCAAAATTGAGCAGTTTACAAATCGATTTACCTATTCTATGATTTTCGTATGTTGCCATTTTATCAAAATATTTTTAATCTGGGTTAACAGTTTCTCTACTTTGTAGTACCTAACTGTTTTAATGTGAATGGGGCATGGACTGGGGTAAAAAATAGTTTTTTTTTATTAATCGATTCATTCCGTTTTTATACAAAATTTATTAAAAATTGAGTTTTTTTGAATAATAATCATCTAAATAAAACCGATTTCTTTAAAAAAAAACAATTATTTTTTAAGGGGCCTAAGGGAATCCACAGAAATAAAACAAGATATCCACAACAGCTAACTTATGATTGGCATCAATAATTATGAACTGTTATTGTGAACATAGTATTACAAGCTGGTACAGTCGACAACACATCAACCTTTACATTTTAGTTGCAAAGTCACCCGTAACGTAACTCGGTAGAGTGCACGCATGTGAAGGTTGATGTGCTGCCTGTTGACTATACCTAGAGTTTCATTTCAGATAGGATTTGTTCAAATCAAGAGCATCTGCTAATAAATGAATTATAAGGAAATAGAAACATGTTTCTTAAGTTTTAACGAATTAAACATCATTTATTTACAAAAAGTAGTTTTCTTACTTAAAATTGAATTAATAAAATATATAAATATATGGACGGTATATTAAACTATACATTTTTCACATTTATTACATTTGGTGGATTCAGTAAAGCTGGCTCATGACCGAAAAGTTAACCCCTTAACACCTTTATAACTTAATTAACATTAGCATTACAGTTGCGTACTTAAACATATTTACATTTGAAACGTTCATCTGGATTTGTGTAAGTAGGTACCTATTTGGCAAACAAACCATAATACTCAGACTGCTGCTGTAGAAAGAGATAATAAAGTACGGCACTCAATAATTATGATAATATACCAAAAAAGTGTAAAAAATTTATAAGTAGGTACTATAACTTTTCTTGCTTGCCACTGGCCAGAACAGTAGCAAACAAAGTTAGAGATAGTGTAGTATTACAACAGTATTACAATTTTTTTCTTACAAGCCACCAAGTTTTCTTAGGTCTTGATTTTTGCTTGGTCCCCTGTAAATCTCTTCCACTGCTTGCTATCGGCTTTAGTGACAATAATAAATAATAATTCATTGAGAAAGAACCTCAGTACGTACGTACGCAAACAGTATTTAGTAATATCATCGACCTATCGGGTCACTGGTCTGCCTACCGATAATTTCCTTAACCTCAGATACAACTATGTGACTATCTTAGTCCACCGACCGCCCGACGCTAAGCCCTGCCCAACTCCACTTCAACTTGGTTATTGGCGTGCAAACGTCTTTGACTTAATTTTTTTACCGAATTATAGGTACGACATTGCGCACTATGCATACGCGACATATGAGTGAAATGCCTAGCGTGTTATTATGTGAGAATTTCAACTGACTATCTAATATGGTTCAAGAAATAAAGCCGTAAGCCTGAGGTAAGAAGTCGTAGCCTGAGGGCATAGTAATGGGTTCCCGTTAGGCACCCTTCGCGTACGGAACCCTAAAAAAGTGATTTGTTGTATATTCAAATATTACTCATATTAGTTACACGTTATTAGTACACCAAATAAAACAGCTACTAAATCCGCCAATAAATATTTCGGTTTGGTAATTTTTACTGAAGGAAAACTAATATTTCTTACGTATACAATATTGCAGAGTATGAATGCTATTGTAGATAAACAAATTAATCAAATCACATAGTATGCTGAAAATATTCCAGGAATCGCACTACGCCCGCACGATTTTCCCGTGATTTCAGCTTTTTTTTAGGGCATCACTGGACCTACGACTCATACCATACTGATAGCTTGCCACCTTAAATTGAACCTTATCACTTTGAAATAAAGTCCAGAAGCAATGAATTTTTTTTACTAGCCTACAAGTTTTTTGATGCGTTTGAAATCGACACCCAGCACTTCAACATTTCACCGCTAGATGACACGACTGAATTAATTCCTAGTAGTAAAAGTACTCTGTGGTAGTAATCTCCATAGAAAGACGCGCGCGCGGCTGCACACACACAGTCTCATTCCCTTCGCGTAAGCCATAAAAAACCGACAGCAAACAGATGGGTAGCATAGCAGACGCATCTAGTGATTATATTCTCTTTGGACGCATCTGCCGTGCCGACGCTAAATACGTACCACACAGAGAATATAATCACTCGTACCACAGACGAGCAATTCACCCCGTCTACATGTCGGCGGACGCATCCGCAGATGACATGACATCTGCAGACGCGTCTGTGAAAGGCTTCTGACTGATCCCCAAGGACAATCAATGAGCCTTTATTTTTTTTTTTTTATGGCAACTCGAATCAGTCCTGTTTTGGACGACTTTTTTTTTTTCTTTTTTTTTTTCACGCTTGGCAATGCACTAGACTGTGCTTATGATGCCATTATCAAGTTAAAAGGTAGGGAAACAGGGTTGTCAAAATAAAATATACAATAGGAACGGAATTTGGAAGGAGTTAAAAACAGTTTGAATTTGAACAGGATCAAACAAATATAAATATACTTAAATATCATCAGGAAATCATAGTAAATTTAAATTTTAATATCATATTTATTAAAAAAATTAGCAATATACTTATAAATATTTACATTAAAATTACATAAAAGGCAGGAAATGGAAGAAGGAAGAGGAACTTTGATGGAAACGAGGTCCGAAATAAAGGAAGAGGAGTCATAGTTAGGACAGGAAAAAAGAATATGATTGACATCGCAAATCTCCGCGCCGCAGGTGCAGGCAGGGCTCTGCAAGATGCCAAGTCTGGCAAGGTGCGCTGGTGTGCATGTATGACCCAATCGTAACCGAATTAAAATAGAAGTGGAAGTCTTGCCGAACTTGGCCTCCGCAAACCATGGTTTCGCTAATACATAAGGCTGAATATTTCGATAGAATTTGCCTTTAGAGGCATCCTCCTCCCAGATCCTATTCCAGGAATCCCGTAGATAGGATCTAGGAAGAGAAGCCAGATCATGGGAATAATTCTTGTAGGGAAACAGATCACCACATTCGACCGCATCATTAGCCAGTTGATCAGCTTTCTCGTTACCTGTTATACCACAATGAGATGGGATCCAAGCGAAAAGCACGGACAAATTTCTCACTGCGCAATCAACAAGCAAACTGCGAATGTCAAAAATAATTGGTTGATCTACTGAGTAAAAGGGAAATTTAGATAAAGCCTGGAGGGAGCTCAGTGAGTCTGAGAAAATTAAGGTTTTCTTAAGTCCTAATAAAAGAATGTATTCAACTGCTTTAAAAAGTCCTAAACATTCTCCTGTAAAGACGGAAGATTCAGGAGGAAGCTTAATTTTTTGTACAATTTTGTACTGAGAGTGGTAGACACCTACCCCTACACAACTGTCTGGATGTTTTGATGCATCTGTGAAAATGGTGTGACACCCCTGGAATTCATCGCTCAAGAGGTTATTCAATTCATTCTGACAGCTAACGTTTTGTTTAGTAAGACCTAGGTGAATTATGTTGGGCGAAAGAATCAAAGAGCTATATGAAGAGTGAAATATAGGCAATAATTTGTATTGGTGAACAGGAGCGCTAATGGAATCAAATTTTAAGAAACTTTTAACAAGACATGGAGCCCTTTTGTGAGACCAATATTTAGATGTAGAGATTAAATGAGACAGACTACGAAGTTTATTGTGTAAAGGATGACTTGAAAGTTGTAGGCATCGACTTATGAATCTGTCAGATAAATATTGGCGTCTTAAGGAAAGAGGAGGCTCAGCACATTCTACCTGTAAACAGCTTATTGGTGAAGATTTCATGGCCCCAGAAATAATTCTGAGAGCCTTGGATTGTACACCATCCAGTTTCTTAAAACCAGCAGCACTACCCGGCTCTAACAAGAAGGTGCCATAATCCAAAACACTCCGTATTAGTGCATTATATATCAGTCTTAGAGAAAAAGGATGTGCACCCCACCAGACTCCTGCAAGGCATCTAATTATATTTAACAGACGCTCAAACTTAGCTGCTATGTAATCGCAATGTGGGAGTCCTGAAAGTTGAGCATCTAAAATAACTCCTAAGAATTTAACTTGTTTTTTAACAGGAATGGGTGTTCGGTCATATTCTACAAGGACCTCAGGAGGTTTCCGCATTCTTGAGAACAAGACAACAGTACTTTTATTCACTGAGAGGTCAAGACCATTTTTGGCCAGCCATTGCTGAAGCATATACAAGGATGAAGTCAAAGTAGAGCACATTGTGTCACTGGAGTGGCCAGGTGTATAAAGAAGAAGATCATCGGCATATTGTAAAACCTCTACTGATCCACAAAGAGAAGATTCTAAATCATATGTATAAATGCTATATAAAATAGGTGAGAGAACAGACCCTTGTGGGAGGCCTCTCCAGACTAGTCTTGATATTTTATTACTGTCAGTGTACACATTAATAGATCTTTCTAAAAGAATATTTATAATGAAATTGGCTAAAATATGAGGCACTTTCAACACAGTTAACTTATGTTTCAGAACCGAGACAAGAACATTATCATAAGCTGAATGAATGTCAAGGAACGCTGCCAGAACTGATTGATTATAGGAAAAAGCTAAACGGATATCTGTAGTAAATATACTTAAACTATCTAAAGTGCCTCGTCCCTTTCTAAACCCATATTGAGAGGGTGATAATAGATTATTACTTTCAATGTACCACTCAAGCCGAATTTTAACAAGATGCTCAGCTATTTTAGCTAAAACAGAAGAAAGAACAATAGGACGATAAGAAGTTGGAGCATTTGAGGGCTTGTTTGATTTTAAAATAGGAATAACAGTTTGAGATCTCCAGGATAGTGGTATATCACCTGATATCATAATAGAGTTAATCAACTCAAGATAGATTAAAAGGGCAGAATCACTAAGATTAGCAATGAATGAATAAAGGATACCATCTTCACCAGGTGAAGAATCCTTGACATGGGAGAGAATACCCTTTAACTCCATTAGGGAAAAAGGGGAATTTAATTCTGAGTGATCCAACTCCAAACAAGAAGATGGAGAAATAGAATTTATTTCTGGAACAAAAGGGGGAGCTAAGTGATCCATAAAGTCATCAACAAGGTCAGAGGATATATAATTAGATGAAGACTCAGTAAAAGCAGATCTAAATCGCCTTATGTTTTTCCATACAACAGATGGAGAGACACTTGGGCACAAAGAAGAACAAAATTTTTGCCAACCTTCATATTTTTTCTTTTTGAGGAGCTTTTTAGTTACACCAGCCACCTCTATATAGTTATCAAAGTTCTCAGAAGTCATAGTATTACAGTAGGTTTTCTCAGCCTCCTTTCTCTTTTTTACAGCCTCTGAACATTCAGCATCCCACCAAGGAGGAGAGGGAATTTTACCTGACACACCATTTTTAATGGGAAAAGTCTGATCTGCAGCCTCCATCAAAATTCTTGAAAAGCTGTCAGCATCTTTCACACTATGAGTTTCTCTGATTTTATTATCTACACACTGTCTAAAGGCACTCCAGTCAGCGTTGCCTAATCTATGCTTCACACGAGGTTTATTTAAATGGAGGGGAGGATGTTTACAGGGAAGAGATATGAGTAAAGGGAAATGATCGCTACCATATGGAGAAGAGAGCGGGGACCAAGAGAGAGTAAGAGCCAAGTCGGGAGTACAGATGGATAGGTCAGGAGCGCTGGTTCCTTCATCAGGCTTGGTAAGGCGAGTAGGCATACAAGTATTTAGAATACATAAATTCTGAGCATGAACTATATCAAGAAGTTGGTCGCCATAGCAGGTAGATGAGGAACTTCCCCAGGACTGGTGTTGGCAATTAAAGTCACCCATCACTAAAAAGGGTTTAGGTAGTATAGAGAAAATGTTACTGATTTCTAGGAGAATATTTACAGAAGGACGAGCAAAATATAAAGAAACTATACAGATATTATTTACAATAGCAGCAACAATAGATATATCGTCACTATGAGAAGGAAGAGGGAAAGAAGAAAATAAAAGAGATTTTTTAATGAGTATGGCTACTCCACCATACCCATCATTTCTGTCTTCTCGGAGACATGAATAACCCGGGATCTTGAAAGAATACCCTGGTTTAAGCCATGTCTCAGAGAGAGCAATGGAAATTGGGTCAAATTTATTGAGGAGATGTATTAAGTCAGATTTTTTATTGATGATGCTGCGACAGTTCCACTGGACAATCTTACCTAGATTGGCCATTGGAGAAGATAGATTTTACTAGATTAATGATTAGGGCAGCGTTGGACGGTAATTCATTGTTTGGAGAAACTATATTAGAGAGAGCTTTAACTAAAGCTGAGATTAAATCTACAATATTCATTTCTGTTTCAGTATTTTTTCCCCGAAGAGCACAGCCATTAGACGGCGAAGGAGGATCGTAATGAGCAGTAAGGTCTTGGTGAGCGACACGGTCATATCCCTTATCTAATTTTGAAGGGGAGCGAGGCTTTAGAAATACTGTCTTTCGGTGGTGTTTGGGAGACGATTCAGGAGCTGAAGATGAGGGATGAGAATGGGAAAACTGGATACTAGGAGGAGGAGAAGCGGACGATAAAACATCCGAAAAGGATCTGGAGACGGGTGGGTGAAGTTTGATTGCTTCAGAGTATGATACACAATTCTGTGCCATGTACAACTTGACTCTATTTTGTCTCTCAAACTCAGGACATGTTTTATTAGTGGCAAAGTGATGACCACCGCAAGAAAGACAGGAAGCACAATCAGGCTCAACATCACAGGAGTCGCCAGAGTGGCTTTGACCGCACCTGTAACAACGAGGTTTCGACCGGCACTGGAGTTTCGTATGACCAAAGTGGCAACAATTAAAGCACTGGATTGTTGGATACTTATACAGTTCCACAAGGAGAGCATTATAACACATGAAAACTCGTTTAGGAAGAACTTGTCCGTCAAAGGTCAAAACAACAGTTTGACTGGGTTTCCACTCAGGATTGGGTCCATGGACTTTATAATTCATCCTTCTAGCCTTAAGAATTTTGCCACAGCTAATGGGAACAGTGATATTCTCAATAGTCTCTTCCGGCGACCACTCTGTCGGGACACCCCGAACAAGGCCCATCCTGGTAACATTGAACGATGGTAAAAATGCCTTGAAGTTATGCGCAGAGAGAGTTGCATCATTTAAAAAAAGATTAGCTTCAGAATAATCTGAAAAAGAAACTGCCAATTTGCTCCGAGTTAAGCGCTTTACTGAGCCATTTATGATGTGCTTTATGCCCCGTTTCTTAAGGTATTGGCCAAAAGAAACAGGGTGAAGAGTGGGAACAGTCGAAGTGTCTGTGCTCTGCTTCTGTACATGAACAACATACGGTGACACATCAGTGGGTTCATACAGAACCCTACCGACCTGAGGCTGCGGTTGATAAGACTTTTCTATTGGCTTTTCAATGTCTACATTATTTTGTAATTTTTGAGAAGAACATGCAGTTTCAACAATTGAATGCTTTTTATTTGAGTCATCAGAATCACATTGGCATGGACATGCTGCAGATGAATCACTTTTCTGATGTTTCCTTTTCTTATTGCAATGTTTGCAAACTTTGATGGTCCTAGACTTTTCCTTTTTTCGGATCTTACTGATCCATCTGTGTCCATACTAGAATCTCCTACCGGAGGACCTGCACCGGTGGAAATTGTGATGTTTAGACCGACCGGGGGGACAGTGCCCCCCGGGTCGGGCGGCTCCTCTGCCATCGACACAATAAAAAAAGCTTAAAAACTTACCAAATCAGCAAAAAGTTATATAAACACAATATTTACAGATATAATAATAAAATTATGGTACAAATATTTACAAACTGTACTTAAATCCAATAAAAAATTAAATTAATTAGCTCAGAAAGAAAAAGACGCCCGCCTATTCCAAAGTTTCCCGCGCTTTTCCTTTTGGACGACTTTACGTTTTGCTTTATTTCACAGATTGACAGATAAATTATTATCTGTGCAAGTGAAATTTGTCAGCCTCGTTCCTAAAGCAACACGATTTTTCTATGGGCACGCAGATCTGTAAGTGCCATCTATGCAGTGTTTTGAATTCAGCTTTTAAGTGATAGAAAGCAGGCCATTGACTTAAGGTGTGTCTCTTGCGCGAGTTTTTTTGAAACAATAGACAGAAAACACGAAACAAAAACATTTGTTTCCATACACAAACCGTCTACTGCTATAGGAAAATGTTTCTGTCTAAAACAAAACATTTTCTGTCGTCATCATAAGTTCTGACGAGAAATGAAACAAATCATTCCCCTCTCTACCCTGCGCGGGGAATGTTTTCCGTCGGCTTCAGAAAACAAAAACATTTTGTTCGAATACACAATTTTATTGAGCCACGCAACAATTTTTAATGTTTTTGTGTAATGTTTCGAAAAAACACGCGCATGAGACGCGCCTTTACGGATTTTGTTATCCAAAACAACACAAGTTTGGAAAAATAGCCTATAAGTATGTATTTTCCATTTTCTTTTCTATTTTTCAAGTTTCAATCAAAAATGAGGATTCGAAAATTATTTTAAAGTACCTTTAAAGTGGTTGCATCACAGGAAAAATATTTGGTAAGAAATTGTAACTTTTGGATATGTGATTTTTTGACTTAGCTCGCTTTGCTCGTGTTAACTCAGTGATTATTTTCTTTGTGGCTTGTGGTGTAACTTTTGACGTGCGGGCGGGCTCTGGCATGGCAACACTGACTGACTCATCATCATCTTGCTTCGTTCACTTCGTTGTCGTATCTGTAGTATCTCTATATAGTCTGTGGTTGTCGTCGATTTTGTGGATTCGCGTGTCAATTTATGATTTTGTGATTTAGCTGTAATTTTCTTCAGATTTAATTACCTACATACCTTTTTCTTTTAGTACCGTTGCTCGTTCATAATCCAGCAAATATACCAATTGAGTTCCACGCCTTTTGAAGAAGTGTTCCAAGTTCAATCTAGAACCATCAAGGTAAGTTGATAGTGATAGGTACGCCATTTTGTCTGGCTTTTTGATTTAGGTATTTATAGGTATCTACTTACTTACTATTTAGGTGTGTATAAAAAATGTAAATATAAACGTGTCAGCAATCCGAACTTTACTTACCAACCATCACGACAATTACTCTAAAACTGATCATATCTGCAGAATGGCTGAAGACTTCGACGTGGAGGCCATGCTTGAAGCTCCCTACAATAAATCTGTAAGTATTTACCTCTATGTCTTATTATCTCCATTCGCTAGTTAGTGGAAATAATTGCTTTTATCTTAGGTAGGTGGTGAAAGGGTACATTTTCTAGCTCCGAAATAAAAGCTATAAATTTCATCACTACCAAGCCATGTATAGTAACCGCAATACTTCTTGTTTTGAGGTTGTCAAGCACACAAGTGTAAAATTGTTGAATGGTTAAAATCACACTTGAAACTCCTGTAATTTTTTAATTCCGTAATGACCAAACATCCTTTATTTTTACATCAATCTGCCCAAATGACTAGATCCTATTTCTGTAAATTAATAGTTAGGTTAGGTACATACCTCTTGCCTTAATATGATATTCATGTTTTTTTTGCTCAAGAGTTGTAGGTTTAGGCTCACATTAACTGTAGTATAGAACTTCCTGTTTTATGTACTTACTTAACTGACTACCTAAATACTTCTCAAAGATGTAAATACTGAAAGCAAGTTGTTATATAAATAAAGGTTATAAATATATCATTTTTATAAACCTTAAGCAGTATTTTTTTTATTAACTTCTGCTAAATCACGTTACATCTTTGAATAGTTCTGTGTAATTAAAAATGTGAACAAAATTACATTTGGGAATCGTTTCTTGTATTTATAGAACTTTCTGGTAATAGTCCAGCATACTTCACCGACCTGAACAAACAGAGAGGTATCCATATACTTAACTAATATTTTTTATTTTCATTCTGATATAATTATAATTAACTTAAATTCATGTTTCAAATTTAAGAAAAACTAAGAATCTATCTTAGCTACTTGAAAAGCACAAATCATATAAATGTAAAATTGTCAGTATTTGAAAAAGACCATTCCGCTGATGGGACGTACATCTTTTGCAGAAGTATCCGTGTGTGATGTTAGCGCTGTTTACATCCTTATTCAGTGGTTCTGTTGACGGTAAGTGTAGTCCAGGACAGCTACGGCAGAGAACCACCACCAACACACCAGACGATTGCATAATTGCATCAAAGTAACAGCAATGAGTTGGATTAGGAAAAGTAAAACCCTCTGCATTTGTAATATTTCATCAGTTATTGAACAGTCTGATGAAACGTGGCAGGTGCACAACACACTATCTTTACAAATAAACTAATGCAATTTTATTTATTCACTCGGCGTGTGTTGCTGTGGCGCTGCTTCTACATTGTGCTTTGTGTGACAGGATAACTATCCATCATCAAAGCAACGATCCGACAAATATTCTGAAAAGCACAAAGAAAGAGATAAGGATTCCAGTCGCAGGTAATTTGGGTTTTAATTTTTTTGTGTATAATGCCAGGCACAGAAAGTACCAAATGCGACAGTTTGAGTCATAGTCGTATTTCTGGTCCTTTCGGCAATGATTTCGGTCACGTGAGATGTGACTTAAAATACATTCTGTCTCGCTCGCACAATCAAGCAAAGCCTCAGACGACATATAGGTGTCAAAAGTATCCAATTTTCTTTACAATTGTTAAAAATGTTAGAATGTGCAAGCCAGATGGCATGATAGAAGTGACAAACAACAGCCTTTAGTGTCGATCGAAAACTCATACGCAGATTGTGTGAAGTTTGGGCATGGCTTTATATTATTAAGTATATTTTGTTCTCTATTCTGCATCATTTGCAATTTAAAAAAAAAAAATGTATCACCAGGCATAGCCGGTCGAGAGAAACCAGAAAATCAAGAGATCGAGACTCAACACGACCAAGAGACAAAGATGACAAGAAAGAGCGCGACAGGGATAGAGACCGACGTGAAAAAGATCGCCATAGAGAAAAAGAGAAAGGTGACAAGGATAAGGGAGATCGTGACCGTGACCGCGAACGTGACCGCGATCGTGATCGTGACCGCGAGCGTGATCGGGACCGAGAGCACAGAGACAAACGACGTAGCAGTCGCGACCCGGAGCGCAGCAAAGAGCGAGAGCGCAGTCGTGATAAGACGCGGAAAGAAAAAAGCAAAGAAAAGGAACCCCACAAAGAACACAGGTCTAGGTCCAGAGGATTGGAACCCAAACTTGAAGAATTGCCGCCTGAAGAGAGAGATCTACGCACAGTCTTCTGCATGCAACTGTCTCAGCGCATTAGAGCTAAAGACTTGGAAGAGTTCTTTTCTTCGGTTGGGAAAGTAAGAGATGTAAGACTTATTACATGCAATAAAACAAGAAGATTTAAAGGTATAGCATACATAGAATTCAGAGATGCTGAATCTGTACCTCTGGTAAGTGTAGATTTAACAGATCTCAGCAATTTTTAATATTTTCAACTTACAAAAGAAATTTACTTACGATTTATTTCACAGGCATTGGGATTAACAGGCCAAAAGCTACTTGGTATTCCTATTATCGTGCAACATACACAAGCTGAGAAAAACAGAGTAGGCAACACTTTGCCCAACTTGGCGCCAAAACCCAGCAATGGCCCAACAAGACTTTATGTTGGTTCATTACATTTTAACATCACAGAAGACATGCTTCGAGGTATATTCGAGCCTTTCGGGAAGATAGATAATATACAGTTGATGACTGACCCAGAGACAGGAAAGAGTAAAGGATATGGATTTTTAACAGTAAGTAAAACCATTACTTTAGGATGTAGAAGTTGTAACTTTCTAAGCTCTTGTACTTTTGTTTTTTTGAGAGTTATAGATTCAATATTAACAATGCCCTTTATCTTGTCAAGTTAGAGTCCACATTAGAATCCACTTATAGCTACCGAGATCTTTGTGTCAAGCCACCAATTTTATTCGAATGTTACAGTTCCACCACGCGGCTGATGCCAAGAAAGCAATGGAGCAGTTGAACGGCTTTGAGCTAGCTGGACGTCCCATGAAGGTCGGCAATGTGACAGAGCGTGTCGACGGCAGCGCCAGCACGCGGTTTGACGCTGACGAGCTGGACCGCGCGGGCGTCGACCTCGGAGCGACCGGTCGCTTGCAGCTCATGTTCAAGCTCGCTGAAGGGACTGGCCTTCAGGTATGTATTTTTTTTACACAGTTGACATTCAACAATTTCAATATGAGTGATGATTGATTGGAGATGACAGCTCACGACAGGAAGGAGTGGAAGATCATGGGGGAGGCCTTTGCCTAGCAGTGGGACACAAATATGGCTAATAAAAAAAATATTATAGATATAAGTATTGTTTAGTTTTGCTTATGTAAAATATATTAGATCACAGAGGAGCAAAGAGAGGAGAGGAGCTTAGGAGCAGACCCAAATGGTATAACATTTAAATTGAGTTTATCCTACATAAGGAGCGACTAATATAGTATAGATATCTAAAATAAAAATTGCCCTAATATGCCACACTAACACTTATCGTCGTTCGGCATTCAAAACCGCGAACGTGACTTTCATAAAGTTTTACCGGGGATACTAACAACTTTACAAATCATACCGTCGTACACATACAAAAATTTGGAAATAATGGTCTTTAGACTAACTTAATTACTATAAAAAATTAAAACAGAACGACGTTATGATCATTGATTTATTTATTAATAATTAAAATTGTTTGCCATATCTCTATACTATTTCCAATTTTTTATTATATTAAAATTTTATGACAATTTTAAATACTTATTTTGTATTGATACTTTTATGAATTTAATTCATTCAGGAGTTGCTATATTCATGTTTTAATATAGATTAGATCAGATTCAGAACACTAGAATACAAAATGCTTTAAATGGCTATATAGTTTCAATTCAGTTTTATTTTTTGTATGATTGAGTTATATTGATAGTAATTCTGATTTTAATGTGACATTTATTACTATGCCAATTATTGAATGTAATTAATTCATGAGTCTATTTGTATTTTATTCGATTTTATAGACACATCCAACTTTTTTTTTTTTTCTTATTATGTAAAACATTTAACAGGAATTTGCTGGTAACCAACGTTGTGTTAAACACAACATTTATGCTGAGCAAACTCATTTTTATCAATATCTTAAGTTTACAATAAATGATAATATTATGAATTTTTTAGTGTATTGGGATTATGGTCAATAATTTATTTTTTTCAATTTCTTTTACAATTATGTCAAATTTCCTAATATTACTTTATATCTTGGACTTCCAAGGACTAAAGCATTGAATTTTAAGCAAATTCAATGGACTAAAGCAAAGTTAACTTTTTAACATTGAAAGATTTTATTTACTTTTAGAAAGTTTCTTCAAACTTAATATTAAATTACATCCTGTAGCCCCTTGTCAGGTACATTCATAAAAAATCCCCACTTCCTTTGGTCTTGAGCGCAGACTTCGAGGTCTGTCCACCTGTCTTACCCAGACTTAATTATAATTTAACATAATTATCCTTTTGTTGCCGCAGATACCTCCCGCTGCAGCGTCGGTGATAATGGGCAGTGGATCTGCATTGGCCGCCCCTCAGCCGCAAGTTGCGCCGCCCATCGCCACCCAGTGCTTCATGCTCAACAATATGTTTGACCCGGTCACGTAAGTTGCCACATTTTTGTTATTCTACTGTTTTGAGCTCTAGACATTTTTTTCCTAGAATATCAATGACGGTCTCTTAACTAAGTAAGATGGAACTACAATAATAATTAACAAATGTTGTCATTAGGCGTACCATTCCTTATTGTTTTCCATTCCTCCTTATTTTAACCACTGTATTTCGACCAATATTCAGTGGTTTTGTCTTGACTAAGCAAGTAATAAACAATTAAGTAAATGTCATCATTAGCCTCACCCTTCATAATCTCATTATATAATGCAGTGAATAAAAATAGGAATTAACTGTTTAAAAATGATCTGTGTGGAAAAGCACTTGCAAAGGCAACAATTATAACATTTGCAGATGATATTGTTATAATCTTCCATAGAAAATCATGGAATTCCATAGAATATATAATTTTCAGCATGCAAACTAGATCAGACTTTCATCTGAAACTAGATCAGACTTTCATCTGAAACTGCACGTAAATTGTGATACTCCATCATCTTGCATGTGCTACATTCTGTCCAAAGTAGAATCTGATCTATAAAATACTTGGTTCTAGCTGTGGATCAGAATTTGAGCTAGAAGCAATATATTGGGAGTCTAAATGGTAGAGTGCGTAGACTAATATTAGTGGTTAAAGTATGAAATTGCCGGTTTATTGCAATAGGTTCTTTGAATTGACATAGAATCTTCATGGTTTGAGGTTTTCGAATGAAACTTTTTTCAAATGGTTTCTATGATGTTCTTTTTTTTAAAAAATGTGAAACATTTGAATATCGACTTTCAATTGTTTTTGTTATTCAATTTAGACAAGAAAGATGGATACTGCGAAAATTCGAAAATCTTTCAAGTCAATTCAAAGAACCTATTGCAATAAAACGGCAATTTCATACTTTAACCCCTATTATATTATATCTTTAAAGAAGGTCAGGCACCTACTATCAAAACGGTTTACTTTGCCCGTGTCAATCGGTAATAGCTTATGGAAGCGATAGCTGGGGTGGGGCTAAGAAACAACTTCTTTTAATAAGGTCAGAGAGCTATTATTAAAGGGGCCAATTTCAAGAACTTCTGTTAGTCAACAAAAAACTTATACAAAGATTCTGGTGTTCTCACAGTCTGTCATCTTTTTATTAATTGAAGCAAGAACAAAGAGCCCCCTACCACTACGAGTGATGTTCAATGAGTAGTGAGAATGAGGTATAAATTCCTTGCATAGAGAAAAAGAAAATACTGGCAGGCATATAATAAAATAAAAAAAAAATGATGCGCTTTAGTTTTATCAATCATACATAATAAAAGGTTCTTACTTGTGTTCCGTCGCAACGAGTAATCGAAAATGGAGAAAATTGAAGTTCGCGCGGTAATTAAATATCTATGTTTGAAAAATTTTACTACGGAACAAGGAAAACAAGACTTGTAAGATATGTAAGGGGTTCATGCTCCTTTTTTTTCTATGGTTGCGCGTTGGTGTGTTGAGTTTAAGATGGGAAGAACATCCACTAATGTCGACTCGCGCTCAGGGCACCCTACGACTGCAGTAACTGAAGAAATTATAAAAAATGTTGAAAATATTGTTTTGGCGGAGCGGCGTACTACTATTCGTTATATAGCTGAAGAACTAAAGATTTCAATAGGGAGTGTTCATAATTAAATACATGACCTTTGGGAATGAAAAAAATGGTTGAAATTGAATAAAAATTGTAAAATTGTCCTCAGCACGGGTCAGTGCAACAAAAAGAATATATAATAATGAAAAAAGTCTCAGCGCGTTGGGTGTCTAGAATGCTAAAGGTTAAACAAAAACGATCCAAGGAATTACGAATTACTGAATTTCTTACTGAGAATTTCACAAAGCTGTTTGCAACTGTTACAAGATCCTGACCGGTTTTTGGCTCGATTTCTAATTATGGATTAAACATGGGTTCACCATTACGACCCTGAAACAAAAAAACAATCCATGACTTCGAAGAGACCATCATCACCGACCCCTAAGAAATTCAAGGCCGTTCCATCCGCCTGCAAGATCAGGGGTTCTCTTTTTTGAAACAGACAAGGGGTGGTGATGATTGAATACCTCAGTCATGGAGCCACTATTACAGGGAATATGTACGCAGAAAAAATAAAAAAGTTTCGTGATGAAACACGCGAAAAACGGTGTGGCAAACTCGCTAAAGTTGGTTTGTTTCATCAAGATAACGCCCCAGCGCACAAGTCCTAAGCGCTTCGAATTGGTGAAACATCCTACATATTCTCCAGACCTTGCTCCTAGTGACTTTTATCTATTTCCGAGATTGAAACAAAATCTAAGAGGTTTTTAAAATATCCAAGAGGCCAGAAATTCGACGATGATGACGCAGCCATCGCCGCAGCACAAGGTTTTTTAGAGAATCAAGATGAAGATATTTTTAAGAAAGTAATTTCAGGCTTAGAAAAAAGATATGCTAAGTGTAGGTATACAACTAAAAGGTTGAAAGACTATGTTGAAAAATGAAATAATATTTGATAAAAAATAATTTTATTGCATCTTATTCATTCTCACTACTTATTGAACCCCCTTTCTATCTCATAGAAGACATGTTGTATACAGAGTACCAGCATGTAAGACATCATTTGCACATGACTTATTTTCTTCTGCGTTCATTAAGTTAACATTTTGTTTTTATAGTCAATAAAAAAAAATTGACTTTGACTTGGACCATATCTGTACAGTAAAATTAACAAGACCAATCTATAAAGAAAATTCAAAGTTCTTATGCAAAAAAATGGTGGACCTTTTCACTACGGACCCACCATTTTCTCACATGTAACCAGTACTACCATGTACATGCTGAACAAGTGAAAGAAATTTCATTTCGCTGTTCATACATACAAAGAATGTTATACTCGCTTCCACGAAACGAGCTCCCAAAGAAAATCGTCCATGTGCGCCCACTGAATACAGCGCGTGACCTTCAATAGCCACTGCATGAAGCGGACCATCTTCGCTTATTATTTCGCTTATCTTTAGCCGCGCGCATTGACCTATGAGATGCGAATATTTGTTTCCCTAGGAGTTCGACCCGTGGTACGCAGTATAGCTTTCTTGGCAGCTAGCCTTCTCGAATGAAGCATTACAAACTAAATAGTATATTTATATCTGGTTACAGAGAAACAAATCCAAGTTGGGACATCGAAATTCGGGATGACGTGATCAGCGAATGCAATAAGCACGGCGGTGTGCTGCACGTGTACGTGGACAAGGCGTCGCCACAGGGCAACGTGTACTGCAAATGCCCCACCATCGCCACCGCCGTGGCGTCCGTCAACTCTCTGCACGGCCGCTGGTTCGCCGGCCGCGTCATCACGGCCGCCTACGTGCCACTGGTCAACTATCACTCGCTCTTTCCGGATGCTATGACTGCACTCACACTCCTCCTACCCGCGCGAGCACGATGAATACACAGCACTGTGTAACATGGAATGTTTTGTGCAACGCATTTAAATTCGATGCTATTGATTAAATACCAGCAATAATTTGAATTGTCGTATTTAATTAACTGTATGATAACTTAGCATTTTAGTGGAGTGTTCCCAGTAATGATGCTGAAATATCACGTTTTTAAATGAGATTTAGCACCTACAAAAAAAACCGGTTCCGTCTTTATTCCCAACAGAATGTCTAGTAAGTGAGTACGGATCTAAGCGATTCCTCGAGAATCTTGTGCAGGGTGCTAACGGAGTGAACATATTAAACATACAAAGAAGGTTGTTCATTGAATTTTAAGTAGGTGTTTTAAGGGGCTCCATAGAGTAACACTAGTGCCACTAAGGAAAAAAAATCATATCTCTACAGATCGTTTTTTCAAAAAGTGTCAGAACAATCTCAATTATGTGAATAGTGATTTTTAGGGTCCACCCCTGAGAACCCTAGGATAACGGACCTGGACCAAAACGGCCGTTCGCTTAGATGGAGTCGGTACATACGAAGGCAATCTTGGTTTTAGTAAAGAAATATTTATTTAAATAAAACACACAATTTAGACGATAAAAAAATTAATAAATATCAAAGTGACTCACCATGATAGCTAGGTTCGCGACCGTAGGTCCTAAAAATTACTATTAACATGATTGAGAGATTGTGCAGACACTTTGCAAAAACGATTTGTAAAAAAAGAGAGTTGATTTTTTTTTCCTTGGTGCCCCTTAGCCCCTTAAGGGGCGGTCTCTGAGCGACGCTCGCTTTATTGTTCTCTATACCGGCTTAAATTCAATGGTGTTCCGCTTGTCTCATTGCGTAAACGATCACAGGGATTAACAAATGTACCTAATTAATTAAGGATAATTTCATGGGCTTTTACAATGAAATTATCCGTTACTATTATACACTTCTCGAAATCTGGAATAACGAATAGTATTGAAGTGTATTAAAAAAATTTTGATCGTAGATATCTATAATATCTCTATAACTTTAAAAATGTTTTCTCAACAAAGCACCGTTTTTCGAGATCTAAAAGCGAAAGCCGCTAGGACTTAAAATGTTCAGTAATGAGCGTCCTGAACAAGTTTGAAGGAATCGCCTAGGACCCTTCTTACGAACTCCACAGCTTCATTATTGACTGGTCTATAAGAACTAATTTTAAAATTTGTAATCAAATCAGGACAAGGCGTCAAGTCTCAGGTCGGATAAAAAGTTTTTTTTACTTCAGACGTCAAAAATCATTTCCGGGAATACTCCATTTTAGTTCTATTTTGTAGAAATAAAAGGATACATTATTATTTCTTATGTTTAAATTATATCTAGCAGACTTCATAAATAATACAAAATTATAGAAATGTAATTTATACTTGGCAAAAAATTCTCTGATTTACACTGCTTTAATCCAATCAATTTCCAGAGTGGCTGGCCCTTTCTGTTTGATGGGTTGATACACACCACCGTACATTTGAATTCCGATGCTGCTTACTTGTGCAAGGTCAAGAGTTTCATTATTCACTCGTTTGCCTCTGTAGTAAGGTTTGAATTCAGTAAATGGCAAGTTAGTTACAGCGAATTCTTTCGGTGCCTGCAAAATTAAAACGATTTATATTTTAGCACGGAAATCTGTTATCTGTTTATAGAATCGTCTCACTTCGTAAACTAGTTCCTTCTTAAAGTAAACACACTCCCCAGGGTCCTGTATCATAAACTACAATTCATTGTTTACTATGACAGTTCGATGTACATTGCAAAGTCGATCAACCCGCCACCACACAGATTAAAAGTAGGAAAACTCGGCTACGTAATTTACATCTAATTTTCATAATAAACCATGAATTGTACTTTTATGAAACCTCCAGCGTTTAGATTAGTTTTATCTCTACTTTAGATTAGTTTTGCATCATCATACGAAGTCATTTCAGTTTGCTCAACTATAGTCTCCTATCTTTTCAATCAATCAACTCGTATTCTTCACTGCTGACATAAACCTCCACGAAGCACATGTCGCCTATCCTTTCTGGACCTAATCTTATACAGGGTTACCTCAATATACCTGAAATTTATAAAGAAAAACGTTGAGTTTTTAAATGTGAAATAAGAAGTCATTTGTCTATGTAGGGCAATTATTTTGGAGAGCACGTTAATAACGTAGGAAATGTTCACGGTCTTATTTATAAAAACACTATTCCTCTAACCCCCAGTTTCTCGTACACTAACACGCTGTTAATCTACTGTTAACAGCTGTCAACTGACCAAAGTGCATACAAAAAGAACCACTGACAGCTGTTAACAGTAGATTAACAGCTTATTAGTGTACGAGAAACCGGGGGTTAAACTCCTCAAAGTACGTAAAAAATATGGTTACAAACGTCTTTCATTTACTGCAGACTATAAACTGCCTTTGAGGACTGTTTTAGAGGAATAATGTTGGATTTTTTTTAAATTGGTGCCGCTACTAAGCGCCGGGTAGCCCCCTAGTCGCGAATTTTGTAAAGCACAGATCAAAAATTGTTGTAAACAAACTGATTGCTTTAATAACAGTAGGTACCTAATGGTAATGTCTTTACCTGGAAATACTGCTCGAATGAATAGTTTGGTTCGTTGTTGAGGTCCTTATGTCTCAGAACAATTTTGAATCCATTGTATTGTCCCTGACCTCGACATCTTATCTGCAGCTTTGAGAAACCCTGTAAATTGTACTTCGCTAGTACTCTTATCCCAGCAAACCCGGCCCCATTCAGTTGTGGGTTTAATAGCGCGAAGAAGATCGCTCTCCTGAATTCCTTATTTTGGTGGATGACCAATGTCGCTTTAGACATGCCCACATCTCTAACTGTGTCTGACTGCTCCGTCCATGGCGCCGCATCATCGGACTGTGTGAAGTCGAATAGGTACTTTCCATCGGGCGATGGATCACTGAGAAGTAAGAATTCAATCATTTTGGCGATTTTATTCGAATGGCTCTGCGTGGAGCTACCTACTAGGTATAATTTTCAATTTTGCATGCCATCTAGATACCTATCAACTAGGTACAAATAAAAATCAATGGAATATTACAAGTGATAAGTACATAAATAGTCAAACAATTATTATGAATACCGAGGATCGATATGAGGTACACAGCATGGTACAGTATGTTCTTTAAGTACGAATGTAATTTTTCGCACTAAGGTATTGCTTACTTAGCTACCTATTAACTTATGCTTCGGTCACACACAGCGACTAATCGCTGCTAGTGCCTTCTCGCCGCGGGTATTCGCTACAGCTTCGGTCACACACCCACTAGGTGCTGCGAGTGCACTCGCCGCGATTACTATTCACAGCGACAATTCGATCGCAGCGAGTAAAATTGAACGTGCTCAATTCTAGTCGCGGCGAGTGAATCTACTCGCAGCGATTAGCCTGTTACACGCGGCGACTAGGCGATTAGTGGCTGTGTGTAACCGAAGCATAAGTCTGACAGGCTAATCGCTGCCAGCAGATTCACTCGCCGCGAGTTGAAGTCGCCGAATTAAGCATGTTCCATTTTACAATTTTTACTCGCTGCGAATGCGCACTGAGCCACTGACAGTCGATATTCTTGTGTAGAACTCGCTGTGTGTGACAAGCAGGCAGCGAATTGTCGCTGCGACTAGTAATCGCGGCGAGTGCAATCGCAGCGAATAGTGGCTGTGTGTGACCGAAGCTTTTAATGACCTATAAAATAAAGGCTAGAATGCCTCATTCGTGTGATGTCAAAAGGTCAATGTGGTGTCGAAAACACGCACAAAAACACGATGTCACTTGTTTGATTATAATCTAACAAGTGACATAAAGTCCGTTGATAGGCTGTCTATTGTCTATTAAAAAAATAGAATACATATGTAATTTAACTACCTATGTTTATTCGCGGACCGGTTACGTACAAGGACGAAAAAGTGTTGGATCGCAACTGGTTTCGTTCGATCGCAACGGTTTTTCGTTCTGCGGCATGCGGTTATGAAGCATCAGTGACCTAGGCGGCCGAAAGGGAAAAAACCGGCCAAGTGCGAGTCGGACTCGCGCACGAAGGGTTCCGTCCCAATATCTATATAATATTAGACACAAATATCGAGAAAAAACGGCAAAAATAACGTTTGTTGTATCGGAGCCCTCTTAAATATTAATTTTATTTTTATTATTTATTTTTTAATCTGACTAAATATTCTGTGAATATTTCAAGGGACCTGTTGCCGTTATTAATATCTAGCAAAAAACGGCAAAAAAAATTACGTTGTGTGGGATTTACCCCTTAAATATTTATTTTATTCTGTTTTTAGTATTTGTTGTTATAGCGGCAACAGAAATATATCATATGTGAAAATTTCAACTGCCTAGCTGTATCTTAATAAATCAGTCATTGTCTGAAGGCTCGGTGCCGGACCTTCTTAAAATATCAATCATAAAACCTGTCCATAAAAAAGATGATAAAACTGATACTAATAATTATCGTCCAATAGCGCTTTTGTCGACATTTTCTAAAGTGTTTGAAACGGCTATGTTGAATCGATTGTACTCATACTGCGAAAAATTTAAGATCTTAGATGAAGGGCAAAATGGATTCAGAAAAGACCATTCCACTACATTGGCAGTTTATAAGTTTATAAATGAGGCACTAAACATAATAAATAACAAAAAATACGCAATAGGAATCCTTTTCGACATGAGTAAAGCCTACGATAGTGTCATATGAAATACTACTTCAAAAACTGTACGGTATAGGAGTGCGAGGGACAGCATTTAACTGGTTTGCCTCCTATCTAAATAACCGGAAACAGCAAGTCGAAATTGATCACATGAACGTAGAATCTGGCCTAATCAGTAAAATGACATCCGCTACATCTCAAGTAACACTGTCAATTCCACAGTGTACTAGGATGTATTCTATTCTTAATCTACATAAATGACCTCCCGAAAATTATCAGCAATGAATGCATTTTACTTGCCAATGATATGTCTGTAGTTTTACCTTGTGAAAATAATAATGATCTCAAAAGTAGCTTGGATATTATCCTCTCTAGTATTATCAGCTGGCTAAATGATCACAATTTGGAACTTAATTTCAAAAAAACCAAACTCATGCAGTATAAACCTTACCAAAAGCGAGAACTAAATATTGATTACTTTTACAACCATATGAAATTAGAAAGCGTAGATGTTTTTCCATTACTGGGCCTAAATATAAATACAAGAATTGACTGGAAAGCCCATATCCAAATAATATTAGGTAAACTCTCCCGTTTCACCTATGCTCTCAACGAACTAAAGAGATCCCCACAAATATACAAACCGCACTCTCAGCTTATTATGCTTATGCACATGCATGGCTAAGTTATGGGATACTACTGTGGGGAAATAGTACTGATGTATCTAACTTATTCGTACTGCAAAAAAGATGCATTAGAATAATAAATAATGTAGACAAAATGGAAAGCTGTAGAGAACATTTCATTAAACTCAAAATCCCTACACTTGCCTCTTTGTATATACTTGAAATTTGTAAATTTGTTCGGAAAAACCAACATCTCTTCTCTCTTGCTAAGGACCAATTGAATTTAAGAAACAAAAATAAATTAGCCATATGTACCTACCTCAACACTAAAACTTCATAGTTGGTCCACATGTAATGGCTATTAAATTGTATAATAAATTACCAAAGTATGTTCTGCAAGAAATAGTAGATTGTACAACAAGTGCATAAAACGCACCATTTTACTCGAGACGTTTATCCATCCGAGCGAGCTTGCGAGCGAGGATAGATATAAAGTCGAGTGTAAAATGGGTTTTATGGACGAGTTGTACACTCTACTTTTCACTTCGATTGCGAGGAAATGAAACAGCAACATGTAAAAATAATTATGAGCATTTTTTTCTAAACTGCTACCATGGGTTTTTCGACTGTCCGCCGACTTTAGATATCATTAAAATGAATATTTAGTACGGCAACTACAATAAATTTTGATACGAAATGAAAGTATATTTTATAATCTTATGAGGAAATAGTTTAATTGCACTTAATTATTCATAAATTAAAAAAAATACAACATTTAGTTACATAAGGTACCCCTTTTTTGTAGTGTCCCACCCTAAAATTGAAACTTTTAATTGGAATTATAAGCATAATCTATTGACTTTTGTAACAATATTAGTATTTTTCTGGTATAAATAAATGTAAATTTTAATAAATTATCTTGTTTCAGTACATGTTTAATACAAAAAATAAGAAATAACGAGGTTTTATCAGTGTCCCTGATTTTGAAAAAACCGGAATTCCGATCACGTTACCGTGTAAAAAATATACCAAAGAAATAAAATTTGCTTCTAAATTGATGTTTTTTTATATTTTGCAACCCTAATTAAGATATAGCAACACAGCATTATGTCGGTCTGTCAGTCAGTCTGCAGTAAACCTTGCGAAAAGTTCGGACGTGATCGCGCGGATGAAATTTTCCGTAAGTAGTTACCCAATTTTTAACATTTAATAACTTATTAAGTGATGTGTTTTAGTGTATATTAATATAGTAGTAATATGCAATGTCTAAAGCCAAATGCTAAAAACAACAGTCATTGAATTGAATATTGGTTCTTATATGTATTTAAGTATTTTTAAAATGTGTCATGTTTCATTCGTTACTTCTGGTTCCGTTATCATTTTGATGGTAACGAGTAGAAGAAAGTAAAAAAGTAACGTATTGGAACGATAAAGAATCGTTCACGTTGAGAATAGAGATACATATTATAAATTTAACATTTAAGAAAAAAATGTTGTATTTGGCGACACGTTCCATTTCTACAGGGATAGGATAGCTTTGATATAATTAATGTTAAATTTTCTATTCTTTTATATTATTTCTATTATATAATGATATTGTATTTATTTTAATTGATTTGTGACTGTGTGAATAAATGTCATTTAATCAAATTTGTTGTTTTTAGATAAAATGCCTCTAACAGCAGCGGAAAAACAAAAAAGATATCGCGAGCGTATCAAGAATGACCCTGAAAAAGACAGAATACAGAAAAGGAAGGACATAGATAGAATAAAAAAATGGAAAGAAAAAAGGTGAGAAAAAATATACAGTTCCTGTTTGACTGATATTACTTTAGATATAAAGAAAAAACACATAGTTCCTGTTTATTTTTTGTAATTTGAATTCTCATGTTTAAAGTAAGTAATGTGATAAAAATTTCAATGTTGTGCAATGTTTTACTAGTAAAGTCTTAACCTGCCTATAATTGAGTTTACCATTAAGTTTTTATGACTGCAATAAATTTAGCTTATAAGAAAAGTGATAATAATCCCTGATATGTTTTTGTGATTTTATTGTGTGGTAGTCATATTTTTTCAAAAAAGTTATTTATAAGTTTTGATAAGCCTTAAAATACTATAATTAAGGCTTAAAACATTTTTCAAAATGTGCCTTGTTTTCTGTATTACTTGTTTACTTTTGATATGCCCTAAAATACTATAATTTTAAAGTTTAAAACATTTTACAAAATGTGCTTTGTTTTCTATATTACTTGTTTACTTTTGAAAAGTCTTATAGTATTAATTAAGGTTAAAACATTTTACAAAATGTGCCTTGTTTTCTATATTACTTAATGTTATTTTTTTTTATTGTGAAGAGTTTAGACTTGTTTGTATTGAACTTATATGATTTAAGTTAGTTTAATGATTGTATCATTAGCTTAAGAAATTAACAATACTGACTGCCGTGCCGCATTCTCAGTGATTACTTACTTAATTTTAAAGAATTTAGATTAGGTCAGCCGACAGTTGCCACTTTCACAACTAACAAATAGTACCAAGTTAATCATCATTAACTCTAGATAATCACTTTGAGTACAGTAGCTGGTATCTGATAATTTTTTTGTGATTTCACTGTTTGGTAGTCATCAATGATAAGTCTTAAAATACTTTAAATAAATAATTTCTCAATAAAATATGTTTCATTTATTATTTAGAATTATTGATCATTATTATTTAGGTAAAAGCGCCTTTCATTATTTTTTTAAATGTTGGCTTTTTTTGTCATCGTAAATGCAGCTTTATGAATTCGTTACCATCTTTTTCGTTACTGTCCCCTGTTGATAAGAGGCATTTTTTGATAAAAACTTACACTAATGTAAGCTTTTCTTTAATTTTATCTTCAAAATATGAAATAGAATTGCAGTAGCTTTCTATTTTATATTAAAATATTTTAAATGATCGCATGGTTCTTTCATAAAATGGAAAAATATCTAGTGTTCATCCGCAAAGGTAACGAAATGGATAAACAGGGGCCAGAAACAATATGAAATAAACTACACAAGCAGATAAAATAACAATAATATTGTAAAAAATCATTTAAACTACCAATTAATCTAAATTTTATTTAATTTTACCCCTTTGATTAGGCATAATATTGAAAATACTATGGTAACGGAATGGGAACAAAGATTATACCAAGCTTACTTAAAATGCTTGTAAAATCTTTTCTTTAAATATTATCCTTAAATAATTACTAATTTGTCAAAATTTAATAAATAAGGAATCATATAAAAGCTTCAAACTGTACATAAATCGATGTTTTTAAAATATATCCAAAAAAAGGTATGGTAGCAGTTTAGAAAAAAATGCTCTTATGGTTCCCGCAATTAACTTTTTTTTCTTTTTTTTTTCTGTAGGGACGTGACACCTGACTTAAGGTCGTTACATACTGCTCAGTTATAAAAATATTTTCTTTTTATAACTATGATAAGTTGTTGTTATGGCTTAAATACTATACTGATCTACTAAATTGAAAAATAAACAAATATAAAAAATAATAAATGAGACGAAATACAAATTATAAGTTTATTTCATGAAGTTTTATTGTGTACTTTGGCTGTTGGTATCTTTGCCTTGGTCTTAGAATACGAACGAAACGAAATAAAATAAAGAGGTTGTTGTATGAAGTTAAAGATGTTCGTGTGGCTGTTGCAGCGATTGCCTTGGTCTTCGACGAAGATTTTACTTTATGCTCTAGAGCATAAAAAGCGACTTTATGTCGCCTACGCACGACATAAAGACGAACTTTTAGAGCATGAGAAGTGAAAAGGTATTTAACAGATGTCGCGAACTCCTTCGGTTTCATAGGTTTTTAAAAAAGACAAATTGTTCTTGTACGATAGATTGAGCTGTCTCGTAGTTTTCTCTGGCTGCCCATGTATTTTAAGTTAGTTAAAATCATAATATTACGGGGATTTCTACAATTTTATTTTGATCACTCATACAGTCCATTATTTCCGTCGTTTTCAACAGATTTGTAAATAAATTAAAAGATTATGTTATAAAAAAATGCTATTATAGTGTAAAAGACTTTATAGAAGAAAACCATTAGAGTTATTGTATTTAACAGTATTAGGGCTAAGTTAGATTAAGTTAGTTTGAATTTTAGGCAACTACCTACCTATTATTAGATGCGTCTAATATTATTTTTATTATAAAAACGTAAGACATTAGTTCCTACTATGTTGCAGTGCCCTTACAGGGCTCATGTTGAGGATTATACTATTTATTTTAAAACCACATACAAATGTACCACATGAAGCAATAAACGATTGATACAGCCTGGTGACAGACGGACCGTTTGGCACCCTTCGGGTACGGAACCCTAAAAATTGTGTTTACAAACCTAAGGCTGGAAACAGTGCTCGACCGACGGTCAGCGCTAACCGTCGGTCGGCGTAGCTTTACTATGCAAGTCTATGAACGCGCACACAGCTACGCTGACGGTACGCGCGTACGGTCGGTCCGGCTCGTCGGTCGCGCGTACATCGGTCGACCGACGCGCTATAAGATTGTATGGATGCGTTCAGTGCTTCGCTGACGGAGCGACCGAACCACGACCGAACCTACTCGCGTATGTACACTCAAAGCAAAAATGTATATCGATACAGAGCGCCTTATCACTGAAGTGTGGCTTCGTCCTGCAATATGGGATTTATCGTCTGCATTTTATAAAGACCGTGATGTTAATAGTAACCGTTCTACAAGTTTTGGGTGTACATGATATCTTCGCCGCCTTCTATTCCGTCGTTTGTACAAAAAATAGCGTGCACATATTAAAGCATTTACAGCAAAAGGATTAATTTTTCTTGTGAACTGTACACACGTTTCTCAGTTCACCGTCAGCGTAGCACTGAATGCATTTTCGCAACCGACGATCAACGCTGACTGTCAGGACGTACCGTCGGTCGAGCACTGTTTCCAGCCTTAGAGTATAAAATACCTAATCAAATATACTAAGTTACAAACTTGTTGCAATAACGAGAACATTCACTAAATCTCACCAAAATAGCCACTTGAATACAGTAATACATACCTTACAGTACTCAAGCCACTGTTAACCATGGTTAAACATAGTAAAATTAACAAATTCACAGCAAAGTAATCACACATTTTCATCATTTATCTCGCCACTTCACGGACCGCTGTACCACAAGACTGCCTTTATCTATCCCCTACCAATATAATATTGTCATGTGCCAAGTTCATTATTGTACGTACAGTCTGTTCATCCTTACTTGTCCAATTTAGTAAACAATATTCTAACCTCAAAATTGACATTTGATGCCGAAACTAGATATTTTCTTGCAAGTTCGTGCACTTTGTTTATAAACATAGCAGCGTGTTATCCAAAATGGTGTCCCAGGTTACTTAATTTATGGGAATATGGCAGTTTTCGACTAAAAAGTCATACTTTGCGGGTAGAATCTTGTTTACTAAATTGGACAAGTAAGGATGAATAGACTATAATGAGCTTGTTTGGTAAAGCGATTCTGTTTGTCAATATTCCTTATCAGTGGCGGCGCCAGAGGCGGCGGCGGCGGCTATAAATTTCATTTCAATCAGCTTTTGTTTAGATGTAAACAAACCGTTGATATAAAATGTTAAAATACGGAAAGCAATTGATGATGGGTTAGCTCATCCTGATCCTACGTAGGTAATTAGTCATTAATTTCATCTCCTAGCTTCAATTCAAGAAATATCAACCTCTATTCATTCACAGAGATAAAAAGAAAGATTTTTTCACATGTATCAATTTCTTGACTTGTAAAATTTAAAAAACTTGCTTTGGTACCAGCGTTGCCAGATTCCGCTTTTTAGGGTTCCGTTATAGTTTCGCCATGTCCGTCTGTCTGTCTGTCTGTCCGCGGCCTAGCGCAAGGACCGGTGATACTAGAAAGCTGTAATTTGGTATGTGTATTGTGTATACTGTATACACATTTATCACGTCTAACATGGAAAGTGGGGATGATTTCTTTTTCTCGTCTAACCTGGATCGTTGGATTCGTCGTTTGCGAAATACTAAGTTTTAAAGCGCAAATTTTTGTCCGAGTAGGACTTCCCCCCCTCTTCTTGCTAAACGGTTGACTGTAGAAACGTGAAAAAATTCAGGGTAGTAGCACATATTATGAACTTAAAAGGAAAAGTATCACGGATAAGTAGGCTTTTTACTATGAAACGAGTAATAGGCAACCAACTTATAAAAATAAAATTTCGTACAAAATCCATTGAAAATTACTTCGATGAAGTTGTTAGTTCTGTAAAGCAGATAAAAAAGCCTCTTTCTACCGAACACTACATTGCGCGTGGCCCGACACGCTTTTGGATAATATTTTATGTTAAGATGCGTGGATATCAAATATTATATCCACGCAATAAGGGTAGGATTTTTATTTCCTTTCCTTCACATTGATGTGACAGAATAATGTGAAGGTAGGTAAGTCTGGCGTGAATAATAATAGTAGGTACATTGTTCACCGAGAGGAGAAAGTGACCGAATACCGTCGAGGGTGTCGTTTGAAGCCCGAGCCGTAGGCGAGGGCTTTAAAACACCCGAGATCGGGAATCGCAGTTTCTCTCGAGTGATACATAGTGATTTATACTACACCTGCTTGATAGTTTTATTTTACTTTCTACGAAAACTGAATCCTCAAACAACAAACAAATTGGAAATGGCGCCAATGGCGTCTGCAATTTTCACATGTTCTTTTTTCAAATTGTTTATCCTGCCGCCGCAGGGTCGCACTGCCAGCCCGACACCATCCAACACACAGCTAGTGGCCAGTGTCATTTTGCGAACTTGGAGATAAAAACTCACTGTAAAAACTTTTTGGCTTTTGATATTTAGGTTACCGGCGCATAGTCTTACCCAAAATTAAAAAAGAAAAACCACGTAAGAAATGGATTTATTTTCATACACTTTTCTCTCCCGCTCAGATGCGTTTTCTCCCCGCATATTGTTCGATATGCAATGACGTACTTTCTACCGTAAATTTGATAAAGTATCAAGGTACTTTCCAAGCAGGTGTAGTATAAATAATATTATAGTATCATAAGGTATCGCACACTGTTAAGTTACGATAATTAATATATCCGCTCGAATAATTCTTTCAAAGGCACGACTAGGGATCCGCGTCATATTTCACCACAATCTATACATAGGATACTTACTATTACAGGTATTAGATAGCTCATCGGATGATGATTCCGACTTCTAATATGAATTAAAAATTTCTGCCGCACATTGCAAGTGCCGAACAATTTCGGTAAAAAAATCATAAAGTTTAGGAAAAACCGCGCTCTTTCGGAGATCTTTCATCAAAAATGTTTCAAATATACCTACCTATTTTAAAAAGTTAAAGGAAAGCTTTCTCACTATTGCTAACTGTCTAACTAATATATCGTGCAGATACATTAGTATCATCGGGTCATTATTATTAGCCTCTTGCCTTCGTGGTTCCGCTTTGAATCTGTACGAACGGATCGAAAAATAAAAATAAACTTTGTCACAAAAAATCCGGCTGGGCATTTTCATTCTTATCCAAATAATAATAAGAACTTAGGTACCTTAGGTACATACGTTTGCTGGAATCACAGATTACTCTATGTTGGATTATGTCTATCGGTCGGTGGTTGCCAACCGGGGAGGGCCAGTGGTTAAAAACTTCCTTGAGCGTTAGAACAGATAAGAAAATGATCTGTGGGGAGGAAGAGAAAGCCATAAAAATAGTTATTTGTTATGCAAGGCTGCAAAGTTAATTTTTGGCGCGAGTACCTTGTATTGAAACCTGAGCAAGCGAAGGATTCTAGGATTGAACCACGAGCGAAGCGAGTGGTTCAAATATAGAATCCTGAGCGTAGCGAGGGTTTCAAAGGTACGAGACGCTAAATAACTTTGCTGCCGAGCGCAACACACAACTTTTCACCTCACTAAAGCGAGGAAAATGTTAGGTGCAAGAAAAACAGTTTTAATAAATATTAAATTACTGTTTATTTATTTCAAAAATTAAAAGTAAAATTACTACAATTGGTAATATTGAAAGTTAATTTTTTTTTTAAATCAAATTTTCTTGCCGGCCAGTGCGATTCTTTAAATGACGCTGGCGCATGACATGAAATAAGTATTTGCATTTCAATCATCAATGGACTGGCTGCAGAGAATATAAACTATTACGAAACCAATGAGGTTCTATATATATGTAATTTATTGTACGAAACCTTTATTGAATAAAAATATTCGAATTTTAAAAACACTTTCCACGCTAGCGGATAAAGTGCGATTTTCCACGCAGATTTCGAATGATAAACAGAGCTTTTACGAGCTAGTGAGGTGAAAAAATTTATGACTGGTGGATACGTGATTGTTGCTGTATTTCAAAGCTTCTAGGAGCTCGATGTCGAAAATGACTGCAAACAACATTTACCTACCCAAAAGCAGAGATTGGAGAATCCAGCGATGACGTTAAAGATGTATTCTGTTTTGCTTCGAATGATTGAAATAAAGTAAAAGGAATATAAATAGGACTATTAACCTTGTTTTTTTTTTATTAAATAACTTGTAAGTTGTCTTTTGCCTGTATGAATAAACCCTATATAAAATCGACGCACAGTACAGTTAGCATATTATGGAAACTCGCTTTTTTAAGCACTGCTGCCGCATTTTCAATAACCCCAACTGGCAACACTGGTACCTACACCCAGAAAAAAAGCTGATTAAAATTATGCTATACGAGTTGAACGTATTAAGTTTCTTAGAAATGGGTTACTTAAAGGCCGACCGCGCATTTATCTGAATTCAAAAAGCGAATGAAATTGGCTGTCAAGCCACACTTGCTCCCCACAAGTCCACCCACATGCAACAAGAGCGTGATAATCACAAGAGCAGACTGATTCGAACCAAATCGTTCACTGACAGTACCACGGATTACAACTACATCGTGATCCTTATAGCATGTTTACTTAACTTACATAAACACTGATTCCATTGTTATTTGTATGAGCCGTGCGTACAGTTACTGTTTTATTCGTATGCCATAATATGGTGATTTGATTAGGTACAGAATGAACGAGATTGACAGCGGACCTAACGCCGCCATCTTGTATATTATCAATCAAAGAGTATGTAATCACTTGTTATCAATCACATCACAACAATACATTACCTACATAATGTGGTAGTTGGTTTTTCCCATTTTTACCCAGTGGATTAAAACCCGGGTTAAAACGTTTTGACCCAGTTAAAACCCATTATCGCCTTTTTTCGTGGGCGATAACAAAAATTGCAAAAATGAAACAAATAAAGTCACAGGAGGGAGTACAGCTGCTTCATTCATACATTCCCTGACCTGATGAAATATAGTAGGCTCGTTCCTTTATTTAAAAGTGGCGACAGGCAAGATTCAACAAATTTCAGACCAGTCTCTGTTCTACCCGTTTTGAGTCAAATATTCGAGAAAATAGTCATTTTAATAATTATCAACTTCTCCATAGTCAGCAATTGACAACATTTCAAAATAGTAGCCCGGATATTTTAATAGCTTAGCCGAAAGTAGGTAAAAAACTAAGAGATTTGCTTCCAACCCTTTTCCAAAGTATGTTTTTTTTTATTTTATATTAATTTTTAATTTTTTTTTTTTTTTTTTGTAAAAACCACTTGTGGGCTGAAAAACTCATGAGTCATTGCCATAAAACTTTAAAAAGAAACAAGCAGTGTTGCCGTACCGAGAGAAATTTCCCTTTTGAAAGGAATTTAGGCTTGAGATGCGAAGAAGGGGAAAGTTTCCCTCTCCCAATAGGACGTTCGGCTTTTATTCCATTGATTTTAAAAATAATTCACTTATTAATTACCTGTTCATACATTTATATTTCAGTTGCTGTGCCATTGCAGCTTGAAGTAATCTAAAATGGCGTATGTATTTCAAAAGGTTTTTTTTTTCTTGTAGGGAACCCTAAAAACTACCTAAATGATACTGAATAATTTTGAAGAAGGAGTGAATATAAAGGCTGCGAAGGGTCTTCATCAGACATTTTTCGATCAAACACAGGCTTTATTATCAGAAATAACAAAAATAAAGCAGATGAACTGCGATCCGCCGGTTGATAGCGCAAACGGTCCTCACAGATTAACGCGGATATGAATTTCACTATTCTGTTCCTGCCACAGATGTCTTAATCCGCGCACTGTGTTCCGTTTACACGCACGAGCGTTCCGCAAGAGCTTCAACTCTTTCATCTGCTAAGAGACACCCGCGACAATGCGCCATCACATACATTCCTCTATAGCCTACGAGACGTGGGAAACTATAACCATCAAAGTGGCAACACTGATGCACAGAAAGATCACAGATTATATTCGGATGTATAGTGCCACAAAGTTATCTGACCCGGTAGAGGTGTCAAATATAGTATGGAAACGTCAAGTTTACTATGAGAAAAGTGACGCCTTCACCGGGTCAGATAAGTTTGTCGCACTCTAAACATGACATTGGCAGTTAGTTTTTTTTCTAGGCAAAGGTATTGCAGCTCTTCAGCCCACATCCTTAATATTTGATTTATTTTTAAAAAATCTCTAAAACGAATGAACAAAGAAATAATAAAAGTTGGTTTCGTAGTAAGTTTTTATGGCTTTATCAATGGACATTAAAATTTTTCACCTGGCTACAAATGAAAACATGTCAATTCGACTTCACGCAAGGGCGGTCTACAACGGATGCTGGTGTCACATTCTCACATTCTGTCACGTGTCGATTTTTTGAGCAGCTTAAAGTTTCCGGACCTAGAAAATGACGATGAAGCTAAGTATTTCAATTCAAATTCTAGGTTTCTAGCTGCAACGGTGGCGTAAATCTAGTTATTCTTGAGCTGGTCAGATCATCAATCTCAAATCTTCTTTTGTACAAAAATTACTCAAATTCCATGTTCTTAGCTATTACGGTGCCTTAGATCCAGGTGTTCTTGATCTGGTCATCCTCACTCTCCCAAGTCTTTGGATTAAGTAATTTTGCTCAGATTTTTGCCACAACGCCGAATAAAACAGAGTGTTTCAGGCCAAATTCTGTTCATGTCTGGACTAGAAGCTGAGTAATCCTCAAAAATACCATTAGAACTGATGAGCCTCGATCCTCAGGTTCGTTTGGTAGTTAAAACCTAAAATAATTATACCATATTCAACTAGTTTCATGATAGATAGCCTGTTTTTTAGGCATCTAATTCTTAGTATTTCATAAATTCTTGCAGAAGAACATTTTTTGGAGATCTCGAGAACTTCCGGTGAGTAGTGATGGGTAATGTACGATTTTTTTCTGCTTAACGTGGAACGAAAACCAGCGAGTTATCACTTTCTCTCTGGGTTTTAGTTCATTACCTTTATCTGGTACTAGTTTGCTATGACATTTCGATATAGCAAAACCGATTAACCCACAGCTCAATAAGTAGGAAGACACGGCAAACCAGTTGAACTAATTCTGGTCATCATCAATCAGGCCCTGTCGTTCAAAAATAATAATAACTTCCAAAGGAATCAAACCCACGACCAACGAGGCAATCGAAGATATATAAGCGAAACTAACAATTTGGAACTAGCATAAAGTTCCTAGATTCACTAATATGTTAGAACCAGTTGTACTTGACTTAATCATCATCAGGTCTCGTTTGTTTTCAGTCCGGCGACTAAGTACGCATGTGATACTAATCACATGCTCTCCCCGTACATCGCTACACCACCCCGTGCTCGATCCGTGATACGTTGCTTACAAAAACTACACGTATTAATCGAAAAATAAGAATTCGGTCCTAATCGCCGGCATCGTTTTTTCCCACCTCAACGGATTTTAAAGTTGTCAAAATATAAGAAGCCCGTTTTGACAGCTACAAAAACCATAGAATCTAACCTAGTTTGAGATCAAAAACATTAAAAATCTGAACTATGAATAACTTTTCGGTCTACAAAATCTGTTGTTTCGTTCGAACGTTAAATAATATGCCAGAGTATGTGCCTTTTCTGTATTTGTTCATCATCATCATCAGCATATTTCATTTTGTCTAACCCTGGTAACCCTTTTACTGTCACTTAGTTACAGTGATGCCATTTTAGTGATTTTGTCACTAGATCTAGTGATTTTCAAGCCTTGGACAGAGATATTTTAAAAGAAAAGTCACTGAAGAATTATTTGGTGATTTTTATCGAATGTTGTTTTAGTTTTGGGTCAACGTAAAATTTTCATAGTAGGTACCAAGTAAAAATTACTTGTTTTGGAACGTATCTTTAGACGACTTTATAGAGTAATTTAATCTGTGGTCTTTATTTGGTTATGCTTGGGGATTCCCCGACTAATCAATCAAATGTATACCGCGACAAAAATTATGAAGACATAATTACCTCCAGAAGTTTTCGCCGTTGAATTTTAATTGTTTTAAGTTCATTTTTGTTAGTTGAAGTCATAATTAAAATATTGATTTAGATTTACCTTCTGATTTCATTTTAAATTACCTATTTAGTGAATATTGGTATTTTTTAGTTAAATATTCCTAAGAGTAAGTAAGTATCCCATTAATATCCCTAAATATTACATTTTTATTTTTAATATCCCTAAATTACAGACCAAAACTAGTTAACCTTGTGATTCCATTTTAAATTATTTAGTGAATTCTAGTGACTTTTTTAGTAGAAAATATACTTAAATCTATTGATATTACAGACCAAAACTGGTGATAAAGTTTTCTGCAAGGTGGCAACACTGCTTAGTTATCAAACTAGTCTCTCGGAGAATTTCACTAAGTAAATACTTAAGTAACGTTCTGTCACGCTCTTTTCTGAAAAATTCGAAGGGACAGCACTACAGTTAACTATTTAACGAAATTCTCAATTCAGAAACTGGCCCTAAAGTATGATTCACAGTAGGTACCTATGTTTGCTAATTATATAGGTACCTATATTTATTTATTGGAATAGTTCAGCAGTTACTGAAGGAAAGGAACCTACATCACTATAATTCTTATTCATACACAGTTGATATTATACATTCATTTTACATCCAAAGTTCTACTGTGACGGGTGTGACCGGATATTGTTACGGTTGTGACGAGTACAGAATGTAAATTATAAATATTTACAGGCATAAATGTTTATTTTTCAAAGATATCAACTGAATTGATTGAAAAAACCTATCACACCTAAAAAAAGTGTAGGTAAGCAAAAATATGAAATTTTGATAATTTTTATAGATAACAGAATGTAGGTAGGTATGTTAAAAAATGAATGTACTTAGTAGGCATAAGATAACCAAACAAAAAATAAATTTTGTAAAACAATTGTGGTATTGATTACCCACCGTGGAATAAGCCTTTGTTATTTTTTTATCATTAGTTAATTTTTTTGCAGTTTTGATTTTCAGACGGTCCCGAGATAAATATTTTTAGCTTTATTTACTTGAGGTTTTCTGTCTTTTCAGGTAGGTACCTACAAAGAAATTGTCATTCAAAAATTAAATAAGGTAAAGCCAAATAGGAATAGTGATATTATTATAAAGTAGAAAAAGTCAAATTAGGAACATCCATTTTTGTAAATGTCAAAACCCCTGTATTTATTAACACATATTTTTACCTTGGGGAGCTGCGAGTGAAGAGGTCTTAATGGAAGAAATTGCGGGTACTGCTAGCACCTGAATTTAAAGCAAAAATAAATTTTTAACTAAAAGTATTAAACTTTATTGAATAAAACTTACTTCCCACCACCAGTATTTACATTATGCTTCAAAAACCCAATTCGTCTTAAATATCTTACGATGAATGGCGTAGCTGTTAGAGTAACAGCTATTCTAAAGGGTGCAAAGAACTTGTGCACAGCATATGCCAAAACGAAGGTCCCGGCATTGGAAGTGGCTATTTTAGACAAAGTGCCCTCACCAACATTGAAGTACTTAACAACAGCTACAATGTCTACGCCGCTGAAAAAAAAATCAATCATTATCATCGGAAATAATAATATATTATTAAGACCGCGTTTCATAAAACTATAAAGGCAAGACAAAATATGGAGCTTGTACCAACCCATATTTCGCAAATATATTACTTGTAATTAATTGTACAATACATAGTTTATTGTAACAATTCGATGTACATTGCGAAGCAGATTTCTACTGATCAGCGGGTTAACTGGCTATGAAATGTAGGTACATCGAATTGTATCTAACAGGTAGTAGACCATAAATTGTAGTTCTTTGAAATGGGGCCCAGCTACTTCAATTAGGCATCCACTCCACATGAACAACATGTTAACACAGGGTGATTCCTGGAAAGATTATACACAATTAATTTTGCGTGGTTTGAAAGCCATAGCAAAATGAACGTGCACTAACAATAGCAACCCAATGACTAGTTTGTTTGTTTTTTTAAAGGCACCTTCCAAAAATATCCGACACAAACACGAATCTATTAGAACCATTAGCAGCCAGCCAGAACGGTGCGTGCGTACTGGAAACAAGATTTCTCTAAGTTATATTTTAATAAAAATATAAGAAAATCTATACCTAAAAGTAAGTCTTAATAGATGCCATTTTTAATTACTAATTAAATAAACACTGCTTTCAAACCACCCAAACCGCGTGCATGCATACAATGTGTTCATTTACTAACGCTCTACCCGAAACGAAACCCACAAACCCTTACAAATATTTTTTTCCCAATGCATATTAGGGACTCACTTTTTATTTTATTTTTTGAGTTCCGTACCCGAAGGGTGCCAACTAGGCAGTTGAAATTTTCACAGATGATGTGTTTCTGTTGCCGCTATAACACAAAAACTAAGAACAGAATAAAATAAATGTTTAAGGGGGGGCTCCGATACAACAAACGTAATTTATTTGCCGTTTTATGCTCGATATGAATTAATAACGGCAACAGGTAGACGCTTAAAATATTCACAGAATATAGTTCTACATTCGCTTACATAAGCAGCCTACATGCGTCCCACTGTAGGGCACAGGCCTTCTCTCAGAGAGAGAGTAAGGGCTTAATCACCAGGCGTGCCCACCGCGGATTATTGGCGATTTCAAACGCTTCATATTCGCTTAAAAAATAAATAGATATTTAAGGCGGGCTCCCATACAACAAACGTGATTTTTTGCATTTTTTCTCGATCTTTGCGTCTTCCCTACATGTCTATTGTTGTATAGATAATGGTACGAAACCCTTCGAACGCGACCGAACATGTCTATCAAACCTTATCGAATTTACAGACTTCTTTCGAAAGCCTTCATTCAAATTCGTAATAATTTGAAACAACGCGCAATAAATTCAAAACACCGAATTATGATTTGTAATAAGACTTATTTTAGTCCATGGTTTAACGGTAGTACAGAGACTTATTAGTCCTGGTTTAAACTTGGTACTTCAGTGGTTTTTTGTAATAAGAAGGCGAGGGTTTATCAAGCGCAAGCGCAACATAGGTGGTACGATGGCGGGAGTCACGCGTTTTGTGGCGCTAAAATGCCAGAATTTGATAAAGTCGCGACTTTTGACGTCAAAACGCGCGAGTCGCGTCATCGTGCTACCTATGTTGGTTTATTAAATACTTGCCGTAAGTCATGCGTCCAATGTGGACATTTTTGGTATTTTAATAACACGTTTTTTTATTTATCTCCCAGTAACATTTTATGCATTAACCCTTATTCGACCATAGGGATAACAGTTCCCACTTCAAATTGAACCTTACCTCCTTGAGATAAAGTCCAAAACCAATGAAAAATTTATACTAGCTATGGCCGTTTAAGGGTTAAGTAGGTTGTTTTAGTGGCCAGTATGCGTAGCTTTCGGATGGAGCGTCAGTTTTTTATTAGGTACCCTGTGTGTATACTATGGTCATGAAAACCACGAAGGAGGCCTATGTCCTGCAGTAGGCGTCAAATGGCTGATGATGATGATGATGATGATAATGATGATGTTTGCTATGCAAAGCCTATAAATTGGGAGGGAGGGAGTTCATTGGTCATATTATAGCTAAGTGTTAAACATAGCTAAGATCTTTAAAGAAGCCTTAAAAGATTGCAATTAATATAGCACGGTGGAAAAACCTAAAGAGGTGGAGATTGACTTGTAACATAATAATATCAGTGTAATATTACAGCCCCGTGTAAAAGCAATGGACTGTGTTTCTGGAAGGAAATAGGCTGGCTGGATTAATTAATTAAGAACTAGTGTTATTTCAAGTTTGTAAAGCCATGTGTCGTCACAACCACGAAGCATGCGGCTCTACATCCTCGTTTCTGAGTAAAAATAGAGCATGTGTGACCAGAATGCACGAAGCTAGTCTTTACATGTGTTGTAATTTGATGTAGGTACCTCGAGTAACACCAAAATGTTTACAGTCAATCTCTACCTCAAGACTGGGGATGAGGTAGTAAGGTGTAAATTATTTATTTACCTAGAAATCAGAAGATAACATGTCCCCAGTGACATTAATGAAATAGAGACATGAAACACTATCACTGTTGAACCATAGTCTTTTACTGCCTTTTTCAATTCGTCTTTAGCACTTGATGGAGGCTTGGCTTGGTTTGAGTCTGTACTCATGTCTCTTATTGTAGATCCGACAGCTATGTTTCGAAAAAAAATTAAGTTTACTGTTAATGGTACAAAAGTTATGAATAAATAGGTTTCAACATTGTGACAGTATACAAATGGAAGAGAAAAAATGTGACCTTAGATTATACAAAACCACCATACTTATTTATTACCCGTCACCAAAACATTTAGCAAACACATAATATGTTAATTATTATTTCTTCAGAAGTTGATATTTAATATAGCACTAATAAATAAACAAGGATAGGATTTTTTTCAGAATTTCAAGGTGGTACAAATTATAAATATCAGTTTTGGTGTAAAAATAAATAAAAATGAATTTGATGTTTTTATGAAATTGTTAGATAGATCTGCTACACTTTAATAGTGTTCAGTGTCATTTAAATATATAAAACCATTTAACAAAATAAACAGAAACATGTTTTCACCATTTTCACAAAAAAACCTGTTCTAACCTAAAACAAACTCACATTGTTGTAATACTTAGTGTAGATGTGCATTCTAATCCTATTACCTACTTTTATTTTTCCAGCGGTACTCATTCTTCAAGGTCAAGTAGTGTGCACCGTGCAAGTGGTCAGACAAGTACTTATATCCCTGTCCCCATTGTGACCCTGGCATACCCAAGTGAGTGTGATTGCCGCTGAATGGACTTGGGACATTACTTTGCATACTTGAAGACAAATTAACTGCACCCTGGCAATCATACTTGTTCACATGTGGATCTGCTTGCACAGTGATATCAAATTTAGGAACATAATTGTGGCTTTCATAGTATGAGCTGATAACCGGTCCAGACAAATCTCTTTCACGTAGTGGAGAGAATCGCCCTGTCTCTGCACTATTGATGTCCATTACGTTTGTTGGTAGTTTCAGCGCGACAACTTGGGGATATTTTACTATAGATGTAAGATGTAGAGTTTTCGCCACGTAATTTGTGCCACCTGTTAAAAATGTAAGGTTTGAAATAATTATAAAAAGCTTGGGCTCGTTTTAACGCGACAAAGGCACTAAATAAGTATCTACTACTTACCATAGAATGTACATTTTGTGAAACACTTTCCGAAAACACTACTGTGCAAAGAAATAGACATTTTCCGATACGAGTGAATGTTGTTACTTTTGAAATTGCAATCGCATCTGTTAAGACGTTAATGTTATTATTACTTATTTGCAACCTAGAATTCAATAATTATTCATTGCAAAGTAACGCCAACTGCTAAGGCGGGAGGCACACAACCACAACGTGACCACAACAACTATTTACCTCAGATTAATGAATACAATAACAGATGAAGTCATAGATAGTATATACCACAGAGTACATTATATACTGTAATGCCAATAATGCACACCCCGATAAGGCACTCCGATAATGTACAGCCAATAATCCGTGTATAGGTACACGGCTTATTGGCTGTACACTATCGGGCAGCGCATGCGCATTATCGGACTGCAGAAAATCGGTACGGGGCAATAATCCGTGTCCAACCATAGTCAAGAAATTCATTTGACAGAATGCCTACTCAATTTTACAGATGTTCATAATTTTTTGAAATGTGACCCTTTTCATCAAGTTACAATGGATTCCATCACATGTAGGTATTTACGGAAATGATGAAGCGGACCGATTGGCTAATATTGAAATATCAGATGGCGATCCTACACCTTTCTATACAGATCTATTACCTCATGTTAAAATGAATTGTCACACATTGTGGAATACTTCGATCATCGGTCACTTACTTTGGGTATTTGGTACAGGACTATTTAATCACACCCGACACGTCCTCCTTGGTTTGATTCCACAGACTTGGTCAGACGTGATATTATTACGGCTTTTCGTTTACGGTCTAGGCATTTGCCTTTAAATAAATTCGCATTCCTAATGAAAAAAGCAGAATCGCAAAACTGTACGGAGTGTGGTGTGATTGAAGATGTCTATCACATCTTAGTTGAATGTGTCCGGAATAGTAGTGTCAGAGAGCAGATTTACCAGATGTGTGAGACATTTCATGTAGTCGGTGGTTGTAACATCATTCTAGCTTTTCCGGATTCGGAAGAAGCTAGAATGATGTACAAGATGGTTAATTTTGGATTGCGTGCTAGATTATCAACAAATTGATAAGTTTAGAATAAGTGTAGCATAGCAATAATGAGGGTGGCATGGTCACTCGTGTACCAAACCCTTTTAAATAAATAAAGAATTTAAAAAAACCATCAAGCCTACCTAATTGAAAAATTGTTTTAAAATTATTGTCGAGTTTACTTTAATACAGCTGCTACATTACTTGCTTTCATTTAACTCATGTACACTATCATCCTCCTCCACTCAAGCTACATTGATATGAAACTTACAATGTAAGTTATTTTGGCGAAAATAGTTGAAGACTAAAGTTTGTTACTAATTGTTTGTAGCACAGGTAAACTTTTCTGACGTGAAAAAATTAATAACAGGGGGTGGAAATTTCTGGAATCATTTATTCACCAAAGACAAGCTAAATAATTAATTAACGACGTATCAGGTTGTGGATTTGATTCCCACTGTACGCAGCCGTGCTTGTTTCGTACTTACTGCCTTTACTCTCTGCTTATTCCTCTCCTGTTTACCATAGTATGGGGAGTTTGAAACTAGGACGAGTGATTGTGTTGGATATTTTATTATTTAGCATAGTTGATGAGAAATAAGTTCTAAGGGTTTGTAGGTACTCCTAGCCAAATGGCTCGTTGTTTTAGCGGTATTACGACTGATTACCATGCCGGAGGTCTTGGGTTCGGTTCCCACTGGGGGCCATTGTACATTTGCACAAATGGCCTCAGTTTGGGTGTATTTCCATGTTTGTGATATCCTTGCCTGTTTACTATAGCACAGGTTATCCTAGTTTGGGATCAGGACAAGTGATTGTGTTGTGTAGTTATTATTTTTAATGTTATCCACATTCCAATCTGAAGTAAATCATGATTGTAAAGAGAATTACTAAGTTAATTAAGACGTGTAATTAAGAAGTGCACTTATTTTCGGACATATATGAGGATTTCGTAACACCCAGTATAGAAAATGAGAACGCTACAAGCATTACACATTGTAAAATGATTATCTCCTCAGTAAAGTTGGGTATGGAATTAATTATCATTTTAGTAGGTATATAATAAATAAGGATGTAATGATCATGGATGGAGCCCGAGAAGAGAAAGAACTGAAAACTGATTGACTCGTCTGGAACCAGTTTCAGAATGTGGTTGATCTGTTATACTTGTAACCGCCTCGACCAGAAGATCGTCAGGAATTGATACTTTCACCAAATCTTCACATTGATGGCGGGCAGTAACCAATATCATCCGTCGGAAACACACTGGAAGCCCAGCCCTCAGTAACCCCTGTGTCGTAGAAGTATCGGTGACTTGGTAACGAGAGTTTACCCAACGGGTATTTTAATTAGGGTCTTGTGATCCGTTGCACAGGCTGGGCCGCGTTTCATAAAACTACGATTCATAGTTTATCATGACAATGGACACATGAACAAGATCATGTCTCCTGACCACAAGTGATGTGGAATTTGTGGAAGCTTGCTCACAGAACAATACTACTAAAGAGCTTGCTTGAATCTGCTTCTAAGAACTAAAAACACTACCTCTAGATTATCGATTCTGAAATAAAAGTTTTACATGTTCAGAAATTACATTTTATTTCACCGTGATTGTCAAATAAATTTCTAAACGAATCCTAAGGGAAACAGCTCATATATGTCCAGTAAAACGCGCTAAACCTATGTGAACGGGGCACCGATATGGACGCCAATTATTGGGTCGTACAATACGTACGTGCATTATCGGTCCGTGCCGATATTGCACAACCCGATAACCTACGGGCAATAATGCACACCCCAGTAATTGGTGTCCTTTGGGCATGAATTATTGGGGTGAATAATGCACACCCCAGTAATTGGTGTCCTTTGGGCATGAATTATTGGGGGCTGTACGTTATCGGGCCGTACAATGTAGTGACCCTTATTTAAGTCGTAGGTTCTTGACCTACGACCATAGAGGTGGCTTACGACTCAAATGTGGTCCTATTCCCGCACACGAACTTCGATATGAGAAAAAGAGACAAAGCTATGTTGCCAGTACGCCAATTTCCAGCTTGTTACAACCCTACTTGTCAATTTTGTTAGCAAACACAAAATTTAATCGATATCGATGGAAAGAAAAATAAACTCGATCGCACTCTTCTATAATTTTCGTATAGGTAGCTTTTCTTCCATTATGCCAAGGAACATGTAAGTTACGTCCTCGTCGCCTGTAACTCGTCGAACCTAGAAGAAGAGATACTTCTAGGTCCATCGAGGATTAATTGTAGAATCAGCGAACTAAAGTATAGAAGTATTTCATTAAATTATTATTCTATTCGATGTAAGCAACTCATCATCATCATTAGCCTTTTGACGCCCACTGCAGGACATAGGCCACCCTCATGGTTTTCTAAGCTTCGAACGTAACCATGAAGGGTTTTGCCATAATCACCACGCTTGGCAGGCGGGTTAGCGATCGCAGTATGTGGTTGGAATCTCAGGAAGACGCTGCTGCCCTTCCCCCGGTAATTTATTTCCTTAGTCGCCATCTACGACATCCACGGAAGGTAATGGAGTGACGCTATTCTTAATGCGGCGTCACACGGACCGTTCTCCTTTCTCGTGCAATGTTCAACAATGAATAGCACTGAAAAAGAAACAAAACTAAGCATTCTTGATATAAAGTGCTTAATTGAGAATAATCGAAAGTTGTTAAAAGACATTGACTATATTTTATGCGTTTTAGGTGCTTTTTTAGGTAACCCTCCATATGCTAGTCAAGCAGTACACACTTTCTTTTCCAGCATTAAATGCTACTCCTTCTAATGCTGTCCTTCCCCTTGCACAATTCGAGGTCATCTTCTACTATGTACTCACAGAACACAAAAAGAAGTATGTACTAAAGTGTATCTAGTTTATTAGTAATTATTTTTCAGTGTATGTATGTTAATATATTTTATTAAGTATCACTTTTTGTTCACGTTCGGTTGAAACTCCGTGATTTACCAAAGGCCCGTGCTGAAAATCAGTGTTGTGGGCAAAACCGCAGCGTATACTGAGTTCGAGGCCATTTTACCGCTGCATAGACATACCCTGGGTCCGTTATTGTTTTGGGATTATTTTTGTTTTTTTTTTTCATGTTCAATTGTTTGTCCGTTTTTAATCATTGTTAAATGTAGGTATGTCTTTGTAGTGTTAAATAAATATTTTTCTTCTTCTTCTTCTATTTATCGATATCGACATTTATTGATAAATGTTTTCAAATCACTACAGTAACAACAAAAACGATTTGTCTATTTTCCCGATTTTAGTATGATTTTTCAATTTAACGCCTATATTTTCCTACATTTAAACCCGCGACTTCGCTCGGATGTCAATCCTTCAAATTATGTGGTCCTACCTGATCGTTGTATTTATTCTCTATGATTTGTTAGATATAGTTAAATCAAACATAATTATTTTTGTATTTTGTTATTAAAATAAAGGTATAAAACATAAACATAGGTACTTTACTAACATACTGTTTATTGAAAACTGAACACAAATAATGTACATTAAAAACAAATCAACGCTTATCATCCATTATATTTCTTGTAGCCATTCTTCGTGGGATCCGGTTTTTAGTCGCGTGGCATGATGTAGGTACCTAATATAAGTAAATGGAAATAAATCATTTATCTATCTAAATAACCTTATGATACCAGTAAAAAATACTAGTAATGAGCACAAAACCAATAAAACAAACTAAGATCTATTTTTAATGCTAGTTAAAAACAATATTAGGTATATCTACAACATTTTGGGTTAAAATAAAATGTAGGTAGATACGTTCATATTATGAAATCAAATGTGGCAGCCCTATTCTTAGAATTCCCTTCTAATGACCCCTGATGAGTTTCCTTACAACCCTCATACGTGTTTATTCACCACGCAGGTGTTTCTATTGCCCCCTTTCTATAGTTCCATTGCCCCCTCTACTGCTTCTATTCACCCCGTTTTTTGAGATAATTCACTAGTAAGTAACTGGATTTTGGGCCAATGCAATATAATTATCACGAATAATTGAGTCGCGCATTTCCGAAGTGCATCTTGTCCATTTGAGCTCAAAAGGAGTTATTGATAAAAAACTGTTCCTGTGTTATCGAAAACCGTTAGATTACACAGTCTTCTGACTTGGTCTTTTCATTTGTCTTTTGTTTTAAGGATCTATTTTTAATCATAATATGCATTATATTAATCATAATTAGTTTAAATTTACATTAAAACATTGGACAAGAGGGGTTCTGGAAATATGTCTTGGACAAGAGATTTTGAAATAAATCGATGGACAATTTCTCACAAAAAAATATGTTTATTCTTTGTTCCATGGCGGAATTCAGGTTAAGTTGGCAAAGATTTGGAGGAATGCAACCTCTTTCTAATTTTCTTTTTCCAGCTGTCAGGGTCTTTCAACTTTTTTTCCACGATATTTGTCTGCAGAAGTCACCAGGCCAACATTTCTGATATAATTTTCTTCGTTTTCAATGTTTAACTAGTAGGTAATGTTTAACCGTTACTCAAAGATATTTACACATGTTAAACCTTTTACAGTCTAAGCATTGTTTAACTAACATTTATTTGCCTCTGTGTATTATTCTTTACGATAATAAATATTATTTGATTATTTATTGATATTATTTGAAATAAATGATAACATTTACGAAAAATGTAAGTAGGTACCTACTATTTTCACAGCTGGTGACAGTTAACTGACTGAAAGAACGACGTGAGAATTCAAAATGGACGACACGTGTTTTGGTAGTACATACTTGGACAAGAGGGCTAGATAAAAAAGATAAGATAAAAGATAAAACATTTTATTTGCTAAAGCATGATAAATACATTAAAGTAGTTGGTAAAGTAAATGAAAAGAACATGCATGCTCTACCAGTTAAGGTGTGCAAATATTATACTTTAAGAATAATGTAAATAACAAATTTAGAATCTTAGAATGAATATTGAACACTAACTATCAGTAGGTACCTATATAACTGAAAGTTAGCATATTAATTAGTTGTATCCCGGAGGAAAAAAAAAGAAGTTGTATTAAATCTATTAGGAACATTGTTTTTTTTTTTTTTACTCTGTTATAAAGGTACCCAAGTTGTTAATTAATGAGACGGTCGTCAAGAATTTATGTAACTGTGTTTTAAATTTAGTAAGAGGCAGGATTGAGATGTTTTGAGGCAAGTGATTATAAATCTTTATAGCCATACAGTAAGAGTTGCGAGAGTGTAAAGCTAGTGTTTGGGACGGTACATGTAATTTATCTCCATTTCTGCCTCTTGCGTTGTATATTTCGTGGTTCTTTTTAAAGATATGCGGATATTTTTTTAACAAAAATGCATATTTCATGAATGTACAGACATGGAACCGGTAGTATATTTAGGGTTTTGAAGAAGGGCTTACAACTATCAAGACAACCCGCCCCTGTAAGTGCCCTGATACATTTTTTCTGTGCTTTGAAAGCTCTTTCAGTCTCAACAGAGTTGTCCCATATGATTATACAGTATCGGAGAACCGATGCCACATAGCCATGATATGCATTTAAGGCTGCTTCTTTAGTAGCTATCTTAGAAAGACGTTTTAGGACGTATACAAACCTATCTAATTTTAAGCAGACCCTGTTGATATGTGGTTTCCAGTTACAGTATTTGTCTATCTCTAAGCCCAGGAATAATGTAGTATCGACTTCTTCTATTCTGTTATTATTATGTTCTATAGCTAGTTTTACTGTTGATGAGTTATGTATGTGTTTGAAATCTTATTAGTTTTGTTTTATTTATATTTATGTTTAAGTTGTTATCTGTCAACCAGGCAATAACTTGTTTTACCGTTAAATTTATTTCATTTTCTAGAATTGCTTTTTTATTTTTTACGAGGAGTGTGGTATCGTCTGCAAATAGAACGCAATCATACTCCGTAACATTTGGTAAATCATTAATATACAACAAGAAGAGGAGTGGCCCTAGGACACTCCCTTGAGGGACACCACGATTATTATGTTTAAATGTGGATTGAAAACGTTTCTTTTCTCTGCCAATAACTCTACTACGCATTGTTGTCGATCGCTTAAGTAACTCTCTATCCATTCTAAGCATTTGCCCCTTATTCCATAATGAGAAAGCTTATTTAAGAGCTTCTTGTGACAGACAAAGTCGAAAGCTTTGCTCATATCAAGAAAAACTCCTGCTATTGTTTCTTTTTTATCTAGGCTTTCTGTTATAATTTTCATAAGATGAAAGCACGCAAGTGTAGTGGATGAGCTTTTTCTAAAACCAAATTGCTCTTTTTTAAGTATTTTAAAATTAATAAGGAAGTTATATATTTTGTTATACATAGCCTTTTCCAGAACTTTTGAAAGTATGGGTATTAAGGTTATGGGTCTATAATTATTTGTATCCATTTTTTCACCTTTTTTAAATAATGGTTTGACTATGGATAGTTTTAGTTTAGACGGAAATTTTCCATCTTTTATAGATAAGTTTATTATGTGTGTTAACGGTTTTTTTATAAATTCAGCAACGAGTTTGATTATTTTTGCATTTATATTGTCATACCCAGTTGCATTTGTATTACTTAAGAGACTTTATTATTTTGACCGTATCTTCTTGTATCTATCTTCCGTATCTTTCTCGGCTTTTGGCAGTAGTCTTTTTTTAAATTCATTTTGTACTGGACAAGATGGGATTAGGAACAAACGTATTAAGTGCAGAAAATAGCCTCTTACATCCATAAATTTTCGGCATTTTTGTTTTTTTTTCTATTTATTTGGACAAGATGCACTTATAGCGGCGAGGTGGTGCCGCTATTATTTATTCGCCGGTACAGTAGGTTAGGAAGATGGAGAGAAAGAATTCCACTTGTATAGTCCACAGCGAGGTCTAATCAGGAAGAAGAAAACAGTCACAGAGTTCCAGAAGAAAGTTAAGAAAAGTAACAGATAGAAACAGAAGGCAAGTAAGATTCACGTAAAGAAAGCGGTTATACAATATTAGGACGAGTGACACAGGTCTTGCGCGTGTGCTGTTTGGGCGCTCTCTGCCGCGGCCGCTCTGCACTGAGAGCGGGTTCGCCTGCGCCCCCCGCGCGCGCACCTCATGCACCGCGGCGCCCGGACGAGTTCCGCGTTTAGGGATGTGCGTAGGCGCAGCTAGTGCTGTGCCGCCACACCACCCCCCTTGGAGATGGATAGTCCTGCGGAAAAATGATTTGGAAATCTGACAACACGCCCAGATCGTGTGGTTCTGGTTAAAACTGGGGTTTCCGTAGAAGGCTTCGATGTTTCGGTTGGCAAATCTTTGCTTTTCAATTGTGAAGCTGTTGTTGTGGTTGTGTACGCTGGTTTTACTCGGTCAATGGAGACTGTCACTGGTCCTCTCAATAAATCCAAAGTGACAGTTTTATCAGTCATGTTCAGAACACGGTGCGGTCCAGTGTAGGGTGGTTCTAAAGCACCTCGATGTGCGTCCGTTCTAAGGAACACATGCGTTGCGTTTTTTAGATCGCCGTGTATGAAAACTGGATTTTGTGCGTGTCTTGATGCATGTTGAGGACGTAAACGGGAGATGTGCGTCCTTAGCTGAGCAGCCAAGTCTGGTGGTTGTATAGTGTGTGTGTGAGTGTTTCGGAAGAACTCACCAGGTATCCTTAAGGGCTCACCATACACCAGTTCTGCCACGGAGCATTGCAGATCAGGTTTCCATGCAGTTCTCATGCCGAGCAGAACGACAGGTAGGATTTCCGTCCAGCTCTTCTCGCCGTGTGCCATAATCGCAGCTTTAAGGGTCCTATGAAGACGTTCGACCATTCCGTTTGCCTGAGGATGATAAGCAGTGGTGTGGCGTAGTCTGATTCCACAGAGATCTGTCAAAGATTTGAACAATCGTGAGTTGAATTGACGACCCTGGTCTGTTGTCACAATTTCTGGGCAGCCAAAACGCGATATCCACATCTCAAAAAAAACTTGAGAAACTGTTTCTGCCGTTATGTCAGGAAGTGGCTTCACTTCTGGCCATCTGGTGTAACGGTCAATCGCAGTTAGGCAGTATTTGTAGTCACGTGATGGCGGTAAGGGGCCTATGAGATCTATGTGTACATTACTAAATCGGACTGCTGGCAGTTGGAAGTTTCCGATGGGAGCTGATGTATGTCGCTGGACCTTTGAGCGTTGGCAGTCTGTGCATTGCTGAACCCACGAGCGTACATCTTTTCGGACTGAAGGCCATACGAACCTTTCGGTGACGAGCTTCGTGGTTGCTCTGGATCCTGGGTGGCTGAGGTTATGGAGAGCAGAGAATAACTGACGACGCAACTCCTTCGTTATAAAAGGACGAGGCCTCGTGAGAGAAACGTCACAGTAGAGCGTGACGCTTGTACCTGGTACGGGTACCTGCTCCAGCGTGAGTGCCGAAGATCCACTGGATAGAAGTTTCTGGAGTTCAGAGTCATTCTGTTGTGCCTGTGCAATCGTGGTGAAATCTGGTGGAGTAGCTATGGCTTCAATCCTAGAAAGAGCATCAGCAGGGATGTTGTCTTTGCCTGCGATATATCTAATATCCGTCGTGAATTGCGATACAAAATCTAAATGATTAAATTGCCTTGGTGAGCATTTGCGATCCTTTTGCTGGAATGCATACGTTATCGGCTTATGATCTGTGTAAATCACGAAATGCCTTCCTTCGACCATATACCGGAAATGCTTAACGCTTTCGTAGATGGCGAGCAATTCTCTATCGTAAGCGCTATAAAGTTGTTGGGTCTTACTCATCTTCTTCGAGAAAAATGCAAGTGGCTGCCAGCATCCATCAACCATCTGCTGGAGTACCGCACCCAAGGCTGTGTTTGAGGCATCAGTCACGAGGGCTAACGGCGCGTTCATAACAGGGTGAGCTAGTAGGGTGGAATTAGCTATGCTTTTCTTGCAGTCTTCGTATGCTTGTAAGAGTTTTGGAGTCCAAGTAAGTGGATGTGTCCCTTTTACCTTTGGGCCAGCAAACAGGTCATGAAGTGGTGCTTGTAAATCAGCGGCATTTGGGATGAAACGCCTGTAAAAGTTAAGCATCCCGAGAAATCTACGTAGGCCACTCACGGTCTTCGGAGGCGGGAAGTCTTGTATGGCCTTGACTTTCTCGTCGAGCGGTCGGGTACCTTCTGCAGAAACAAGGAATCCAAGGAAGGTAACCTCGCTGAGACCAAAGGCGCACTTGCCTTCATTTATCAGCATGCCGTAGTCATGTAGGCGTTGAAAAACGCATTCCATGTGTTGCAGATGTTCGGCATGGTCCTTCGAAAATACCAGTATATCGTCGATATAGGAAAAACAGAAATCCAGGTCCTTTAGTACTTCATCGAGGAATCGCTGGAACGTCTGGGCCGCGTTCATCAGACCGAATGACATATACGGAAATTCGAATAATCCGAAAGGAGTGGTAATTGCCGTTTTCGGGATGTCCTCTGGATGCACCGGTATCTGGTGATAGGCTTTCACTAGATCAATTTTGGAAAATATTGAGCAGCCCGCCAGTCTGTGGGAGAAGTCCTCGATGTGCCTGATTGGGTATCGGTCGGGGATCGTACGTGCATTTAAAGCGCGATAGTCACCGCAGGGTCTCCAACCATCATTCTTCGGTGCCAGATGTAACGCAGAAGCCCAAGGTGAGTCAGATCGACGAGCTGTACCATTACGTACCATTTCTTCAAACTGTTCCTGAGCGATCTTCTTGCGGTCTGGTGCGAGTCGGCGTGGTCTGCTAAATACAGGTGGTCCAGGTGTTGTTCGGATGTAGTGTTGCGTGGAATGTTTTACCTCACGAGTTAATCCGGATGGCTTAGTAAGGCTGGGGTAACGAGCCAGGAGTTTGTGGTACTCACTGTTCCCCGTGATAACCTTGACGCTAGACAGTTGACAGCGCCTAAGCGATCCCGAAGTAGACAGGGTGGTCAGGCTATCCAGTAGTTGTCTGTTTCTGCAATCAACAAGGAGGCCGTAATGTGAGATAAAATCAGCGCCGATTATTGGCTTGTCAACGTTGGCCACCACGAAATTCCACGCAAAATCACGCCGCAGACCTAGGTCCAAATGTAAAGTAAGTGTTCCAAACGTGTCGATTATTGTGCCATTTGCAGCGGTTAATTTGTAACCGGTTGCTGTCCTGGACTGCCGTAGAAAACGACGAGGTAGGACACAAAGGTCGGAGCCTGTATCTATTAAAAACTGAGTTTTAGTTTTCCGGTCCGTTACAAAAAGGCGGCCAGTTGTGGTTTGACAGTCGTTTGCCGCCTCGATTGACTGCCTATCTAGTTTTTTTTAAAGTTGCAGGGTGATAGGCATTTTCGGGCTTTTTCACGGAAAATACTGTGATACCAGCACATACCTGGTGTTTTGCTCCTGCTTCGACCTCTGCTCCTGGGTTTCGATTCGTCTCGACGAGATGGACGCCCTTCACGTAAGTTGAGCTGGGATATCTGCCGACTGAGCTCGGTTTGTACGCGCTGAGTGATTAGGACGTCTAGCTTCTTCAACAAACCGTCAAAATTGTCCGTTGACGTACTGGCTACCTGGTGAATGGGTAGTTGCCACCTCACAGATTTTGTCAGCCAATTCCGCAACGTCATCGAGGCTGGCGGTACTTTGCGTCGCTATGATAGCTTGGACGTGCTGTGGAAGTCTACTTGCCCACATACTGCGTAGGAACTCATCGGAAACGCCGTCGGCGGCCAATGTTCGTAGATGCCGTAAGAATTGGGATGGCTTACGATCCCCTAACTCCTCGTGAGTGAGTAGCTGGCGCATCTGCTGCTCGCGAGAGCTTGAAAGGCGCTTGATTAACTCCTGCCTCAGTCTCTTATACATGTTTTCCTTCGGCGGATCCCTAATTAAATCTTTCACTTCGCGGGCATACTTGTAGTCGAGCTGGGCAACGATGTGGTAGAACTTCGTGCTTTCTTCCTTTATATTTGCCAGTCTGAATTGCGCCTCAGCTTGGTCAAACCATACATCGGGCTCGTCCGCGTAGAAAATAGGTATGTCAGCGATATTTTAATATTCTAGCACTGATTAATATTGTTTACAACTAACTTTAGTAGTAGTAGTATTTATTATTATATTAACATTGTATAATTTGCCTAATTAAATGGCATCGCAACGCAACTGACACGGACGTCAAGACTGTATAAGAAGGTATCAAACCTTCATGACGTCCCTGTAATAAAAAAAGATAATGGAAGCGCGCTTTGCGTTATTGGTAAAAAAAACAAAAGACTGTTTGAATTATTCTTGAGGAAAACTGAAAAGCTGTAAAAGTAATAAAAATTATAAAAGATTCACACTGTTTCGTGTGGTGAAAGATATTGTATCGAATTTGGTAATAAAAAGTGAGTATGTCAACCAGTATTTTACTTCTTATAGAGAACTTTAGCTGAGATTCATTGCCCAGCATATAAATTGCGGCTACATCCTACAGGTAGTTTCACCGCGATCCGTCCAACGGTCCCGCTGTAGCTGTCCCGGAACGCCGTCTCGTCTTCTTCAGCTGCCGCATTCTCGCTAGCGTTAGCCATTGTAGCCGGTGAGCGCAGTCTCCGTGCGCTATAGGGTCACCAATATAGCGGCGAGGTGGTGCCGCTATTATTTATTCGCCGGTACAGTAGGTTAGGAAGATGGAGAGAAAGAATTCCACTTGTATAGTCCACAGCGAGGTCTAATCAGGAAGAAGAAAACAGTCACAGAGTTCCAGAAGAAAGTTAAGAAAAGTAACAGATAGAAACAGAAGGCAAGTAAGATTCACGTAAAGAAAGCGGTTACACAATATTAGGACGAGTGACACAGGTCTTGCGCGTGTGCTGTTTGGGCGCTCTCTGCCGCGGCCGCTCTGCAGTGTTGTTATCATAAAAATCTGGGTTGCCGTATGTCACACTCTGTTTAGCCGTATTTTAAGGGAAAAAATCCTAAATTACCGTATATGATTCAAAAATATTTATTCCTCATAACTTTCTTCGCCATACAGGTTTCTTATAGTTTCTAGCACTTCAGATTCATGCTTATCTAGTGTGTATTTGTCCTTGCTTTTCATTTTATCACACATGTCGCGCGACACCTTAAACTTCGTACAGTTCCCCTGATTTTGAATAAGTTGTCGTGCCAATAGAGTTTTATTTATAGTCGATGTTATTAACTTGTTTCGCAACTTTGTCTTCATATTGTTCACTTGGCTAAATATCCTTTCACAATCTGCATTACTGTGAGGAAGGCATAGAACGTCTAGAGCAAATTTCGCTATAGTTTTGCAGTCGGTTGTGTTATGGATCTTTTCCCAGAACTCGTGAGCTTTCCAGGTGCCAATGTCTAAGGCCGAAAATTTGTTGACATCAAGTAACAGTCTCCACTCGTCATCGATTTTTTGAAGTTCATTTTCATTTTTGACTATACGTGGTAGTTTCAGGGTTAGTGGCAACATTGACGGGAAACTCTCTCTGTTGCTGTGGCACACAGCCTCTTCAGGTGACAGATATTTGAGGAGTGGTAGTATTTCATTGGAGAAATCATAACGTTTCCGAATTTCCTTGCAGCCTGTTACTAGAAAGTCGCGGCAACGAGTATAAAATTCAGCCAGGAGCACTTTTTGCTGCACTATATTGGGTTTTTGAACTTCTTGCATGATTTTAACACCCAAATACATTTGGGGTAGGAAAAATCGTGTGTTTTCTGGGTCAATCGCGCATATTTCAGTTTGATTAACGTAGTCTCTAGTCATGTAACATTGCAATAGATCTTTGTAAAGGAGTTTCATACTATCATCCAGTTCTATTAGTCTAGAGTCAGTTCCTTGATAATACTCGTTCATCTTCACAAATTTAGGTAATATCCATTGTAAAAATAGGATGTAGAGTTTTATAAAGTCATCGTTTAACTCACGATGGATCAGCTCAGCAGCGACAGTGCGTTCTTCTAGCCACTGGTGCCTAAAAAATAATTTCAGGCTCTCCCATTGCTCTAGCAGCCTATTTATTACAGATAACAGTGACAGCCATCTGGTTTGCGACGGGTGTAGTAATTTATGGATTTTTGTATTCATAAATTCTTGATATTCCTTGTATTCCGATTGTCTCTTGGCACTATGTTTGAAAAATGCGTACACGTTTCTTGCTAAGTCCTCACAACGTCTTGGAAGTTTTTTGCAAGCTTCATTGGCGCATAAATGCATAGAGTGACATATGCACTTAAATATTTGTATTCCTGGCAATTCGGCACGTAAACGACTGGCAACTGAGTTGTGAGAACCCATCATGACATTGCAGCCATCCGATGCAAAGCCGATTATGTTATCTAATGGCACACCACGTTGAGTAAACGTTTCTATGATTGTTGTATAGAGCGCTTCAGCTGTACATCCTCGTGAAGACGCCCCTTCAGATGTTTTTTTGTCGTGCAAAGGCTGCAATTGCCATAAGCAAGCAATAATTTTTTTGCAATCTTTGTCGTAATATCTGACAAGGATGCATATGGTCTTAGTAGTGGAAATGTCCGTGGATTCATCGGCAAGGACGCTGAATTTTTGGTGTTTTAAAATATTTTCTATGTATTCTTTCTGGCTTTCTCCTATGACATTTTTTACAGTTGCTGTACATTTGCCTCTTTTTATCGCCAAATCAGCGGCTATTTTAGAGTCTGGGAAACAAGATTTAAGGACCTCTGTTAAATGATCCATTGCCAAGAAAGAAATGTTATGCTCGGCCACAAATGCAACGAGTTTTATTTCGGCTTCCATAACTAGTGTGTTTGTGTCCTTTTCACGCGGTTTAAAAAAAACACTAATAGATTTTGTAGAAGATGAAGCAAGAGTCTTTTTTTTATGTTGGTTATTTGTCACATGTCGTCGCAAAGTTGAAAGTTCACATGATAATTTAACGTCGCATACGGTGCACTTTGCCCTATACAGATCACCATCAACAGGGGCAATCCAGTCTTTGAAAAAATCGTCACTCTCCCACTGTTGTCTATATTTTTGATTTATGTGTTTACCCTTTTTAGACTTTTTTGGCGTAGAAGGTCCACCAGAGTCACTATCACTCATTTTATCAATTTAAATCACAAAAACCACTAACCACAATATGTTCCTTGCTTGCGAATGACCTATTCGAATACACTCAACCCAATTTACTTTAGTTCAGTTCAGTAGGTACGTTGTCTCTTTAATTTTTATTAAGTACGCTGCGGCAATATGAACTCTGCCTGCTTTTAGTCGCTAGTTGGGATTTCCCCGGCTACGACTGTTCGTGGTACGTTTCGTTACGCTCTAGTAAAATGACGTTTCGTTTCACTTACGCCAATTGCCGTATTTTTTGATACGGCATTGAAAGGCCTGCCGTATACCGTATTTTCTGAAAAAAAAAAGTGGATTACCGTATATTACGGCAATTGCCGTATCAATAACAACGCTGCCGCTCTGCACTGAGCGGGTTCGCCTGCGCCCCCCGCGCGCGCACCTCATGCACCGCGGCGCCCGGACGAGTTCCGCGTTTAGGGATGTGCGTAGGCGCAGCTAGTGCTGGTGCCGCTATATTTTATTCGCCGGTACAGTAGGTTAGGAAGATGGAGAGAAAGAATTCCACTTGTATAGTCCACAGCGAGGTCTAATCAGGAAGAAGAAAACAGTCACAGAGTTCCAGAAGAAAGTTAAGAAAAGTAACAGATAGAAACAGAAGGCAAGTAAGATTCACGTAAAGAAAGCGGTTATACAATATTAGGACGAGTGACACAGGTCTTGCGCGTGTGCTGTTTGGGCGCTCTCTCTCTGCCGCGGCCGCTCTGCACTGAGAGCGGGTTCGCCTGCGCCCCCCGCGCGCGCACCTCATGCACCGCGGCGCCCGGACGAGTTCCGCGTTTAGGGATGTGCGTAGGCGCAGCTAGTGCTGTGCCGCCACACACTTTGGTACTGCACGACTCAATTATTATACTCACGTAAATGTAACAAATGTAACGGACCTGCAAGTAATGTTAATTATTATATTCTTTTTGTTGCACTAACCCGTGCTGAGGACAATTAAAAAAAAACCTATTTAGAGGCTAAAAATTCCACCCATGCCGGGACTTGAACCCGCGACCTTGCAGCCCCGAGTAACCCACTTTGCAGTTAGGTTTTTAATAAGTAATACAGAGAAGTTTGTAAAGAGGCTCGAAATTTCATCAATGCTTGCACTTGCCCATTAGCTCGGGAGAGCGCTCTGGCACGGTGAGCCACCTCACCTTAGTGAGGAGATGCGGATCAAGTTATGCGAGTCGCTTGTTCTGTCTAAACTTAACTACTGCGACCTTGTCTACAGTGGCTGTTTGCTTCGCAGGTCTGAAAGATTGATACAGCGTGTGCAGAATGCGTGTGCTCGTTTCTACTTCCGAATCCCCCCTCGAACCCATATCACCCCGTATTTGGATGACGCGAACCTACTGAAGATGTCTGCACGTCGTAAACTACACCTTGCTAGTTTGCTTTTCGGTATAATAAAAACCGAGACACCGGAATATTTGTTTAATAAAATCCAATGGTCACGAAACAAATATAAACATAAAATGAGGACAGCAATACCAGTACATCGAACGGCTGCTTTCCGTGGTAGCTTCTGATTCGCGGCGGCGTCTAAGTGCTGGAATGACATCCCCCCCCCATAGTGTATTTAATTGAATTTATTACGTATTTACCGTTATTTACTTTAGTATTTGTAGCGTAATTAATGTGTTTGCATATGTATGTATTTACTAGAGATGGGCCGACTGTGACTTTGGCCGACTGGCCGACAGGCCGACCAGTCGGCTACAAATTAGCCGACATGTCGGCCGATATGTCGGCCGGGCCGACATTGTTTTCGGGGGAGTTCGGGTGACCTCGGCAACGCTCGTGATCACGTCGCGACATGATTTTTTGTTTATATATAATGTTTTAGTAGATAAGATCTTTCAGATTCCTAATCGAGACTTATAAATAAGACTGATTAAATTCGTTATGATTAAGCCTGAGAGCATAGAGGCCAGCTTAGATCTAGGGTTTGACTGTTGATTACTTTTATACGTATATAATTTTATGACTGATCTGATCTCGTAAGAAGAGTATCTTAGAAGTGGAATATCTTTAATATGGTACAAACTAATAAACGATTAAGTACATAACAGTTAAAATAAATACGTATTTCAGTTACCCTAATCCGTCGGCAGTTTTGGCCGACTGTTCGCCGACCAGTCGCCGACTGCAAATATGGCCGACTAGTCGGCTTAACCGACTGGTCGGCGAACAGTCGGTGCATCCCTAGTATTTACGTGTATGTAGGTAGGTATATATATATATACATATATTATAACTGTGAAAGTTTGTGAAGATGTTTGGATGTTTTTTACTCAATCACGCAATAACGGCTGAACAGATTTACATGAAACTTGGCGTAACGATACACTGTGCTGTAGGCGTAAAAAAATTTGAATGTTTTTTTTTATTACTCGCACTAGTTAGCCCACTGGATCACCTTAAAGGTTAGTCACAGGCCACACAGAAGAGTCGCGGGGCGGGGGCGCGGAAAGACGCAACGCGTTGTATAGAAATCGTAATCTCGCCCCGTCTCTTCTGTGTGGGCTTCGTCCCGTTACGCTCACCAAATCCTGTCAGAATTTGACAATTAGACGATTGGAATCGTTCAGGATTTGGTGCGCGTACCTAATATAGGAGCAGTCTACGAATAGAAAAACCATAGAAGTATTTCTTCCTAACAAAACTCACTCTCAAAAACAGCCCCTGTCCTCTCGATTAACCAAGGAAAATTCTCTGATTGGTTCATTCTGTGCGCTATGCGTCATATGCGTGTTATGTCCGCCCTGTGGGTTCATGACGTGAACGTTGATTGCGCGATAGTAAATGACAGCGTAACTTATGATTACGTCAAACCATTGACTTTATGCTGTATAGCTAGTCGAAATATCTACGTACCTCGCAAGATGGCAGTCAGACGGTGGCAGAAGTATAGGTAGATATTTTGCCGGGTAATACTGGACTCACTCCGATTGCTAACACAATTGACAACCGCCGCCCGCCTTCCCACAATTGAACATGGGGTTTTTTGCGCTAGTTAGGGCCAGTTTGTGAATTGAGAATTTCGCTAAGTAAATAGTTAACTGTAGTGCGGTCTCTTCGAATTTCTCAGAAAAGAGCGTGACAGAACGTTACATAAGTATTTGGTTAGAGAAATTCTCAATTCAGAAACCGGCCCAAAGACATCTATGTTTTTAACTATCACTGGGAGCAGAACATTTTGTATGAAAGTGAATTGGATTAAAACGACGCGTCTTTTCCGCGCCCTCGCTCCACGTCCGTTCTGTGTGGCCGCTAGCTTAGAACAGATAAACTGTCCGATTTAACGGTGTTATTAATAAAAAACACAATTCCTTAAAATTTAAATAGTCTGTGGTGCAGATTTTACAAGAAAATGTAACCACAGATAAAAATATAAACTGCCTCTTAGAGTCCGCGCACGATAAGTCTGCGCGTGAGCAAAAACTGTCAATATTTCGTGTGCAATAAAGTTTAAATATCTAACTTCGTAGAGAGCAGGTTTATACAGCTTCTTTGATTATTATTACGATCGGGAGATTTTTTTTCATACCAAATTATATACTTACGCCACTTTTCGCCGGCAGACTTATCGTGCGCGGACTCTAGGAGTGATTTAGGGGAATCGTGCTTTTATAAATAAGGTCGCAAGTATGTAGGTAGTTTTCCTCGCTGCCCTATTTTAAATTACCACCCTGTAGGTATAATATTAGGGGTTAAAGTATGAAATTGCCGTTTTATTGCAATAGGTTCTTTGAATTGACATAGAATCTTCATGGTTTGAGGTTTTCGAATGAAACTTTTTCAAATGGTTTCTATGTTCTTTTTTTAAAAAATGTGAAACATTTGAATATCGACTTTCAATTGTTTTTGTTATTCAATTTAGACAAGAAAGATGGATACTGCGAAAATTCGAGTGATTATGAGGCACCCATTTTTCGTATTTTTACTATCAATAGACATAGAAACACTTTGTAATAGGGGTTAAAGTATGAAATTGCCGTTTTATTGCAATAGGTTCTTTGAATTGACATAGAATCTTCATGGTTTGAGGTTTTCGAATGAAACTTTTTTCAAATGGTTTCTATGATGTTCTTTTTTAAAAAAATGTGAAACATTTGAATATCGACTTTCAATTGTTTTTGTTATTCAATTTAGACAAGAAAGATGGATACTGCGAAAATTCGAGTGATTTTTGAATACGAGTTCCGACGCGGAACTAACGCGGCAGAAACAGCCCGCAATATCAATACTGCGTTTGGAGAGGGGTCTACTAATGAACGCACCGTGCGATTTTGGTTTAAACGCTTTCGTGATGGAAATTTCGACTTAAAGAACGAGCCACGAGGAAGACCGCCCACACAGGTGAATAACGATGAATTAAGAGAGATAGTGGAAGCCGACCCTAGTCAAACTACCCAGGAATTAGCGGCATGATTTAACTTTACCTTACCCACAATATTGACTCACTCGCGTCAAATCAATAAAATAAAAAAATACGAAAAATGGGTGCCTCATAATCACTCGAATTTTCGCAGTATCCATCTTTCTTGTCTAAATTGAATAACAAAAACAATTGAAAGTCGATATTCAAATGTTTGACATTTTTTAAAAAAAGAACATCATAGAAACCATTTGAAAAAAGTTTCATTCGAAAACCTCAAACCATGAAGATTCTATGTCAATTCAAAGAACCTATTGCAATAAAACGGCAATTTCATACTTTAACCCCTAATACTCTACTAAGTCAATACATACGTTTAATTACCTTTTAAAACACTTTCGAAGGTATGTACTCTCATACAACAGTGTCACGCACGTGTCGCGCGATTCAAGGTGTAGGATAATGGATTGTAGACCTGTCTATAACTGCCCCGTTGGTCTAGCCGTTAAGGCGCTTAGCTACCAAAACAGAGGTCGTGGGTTCGATTCCCACTGGGGGCCGCCGTACATTTGTACAAATGGCCTCAGTCTAGGTGTATTTTCATGTTGGTGACGTCCGTCCTTGCCTGGTTACCATAGCACAGGGTATCCTAGCTTGGGAGGTCAACTGATTGTAAGTATTGTGTGGAAGTTTTTATTATTACTATTATTATTACGACCTACAACTTAAAAATAAATCTTATTTCTTAAAACGCAAATCAGCTACTAATGCTATATGATCTGAAGGAAACACAATGCTCGGTAGTGCTGTGTGTGCCTGTAGCTCCTCAGTACTAGGTAGAGGGATCACCTGGAATGAAACAAACAAGCCAATATAGATTAAACGTAACTAGAATCTAAAGCCGCGGCTTCTGTTAGCTAGCAAACATTTACAAATTAATTCGATTTCCATACGTGACACAGGGGTAGAAACCTTTTTTTGGGCATTTTAACCGGCTTTTTTGTGAAAAACACGAGTAATTAACTGCTATATTTATTAGAAGAAGAAGAAATGTGCTTTGCGGCATAGTCTGGACCTCAGATCATAGAAAGAAGGTCTGGGTCTGGACCAATCTACTGATAATCTACTGATTCCTTTTGCACTGTAACCAGCTCCCTGGCACAACAAAGGGTACAACCAGATCTCCAGAACAATGGAATACCTGTGTATAATAAAATAAGCATTGAAGAAATCATTTTGGCCGTGATTCCGATCTCACTGATACTGAATGTTGTATGAATTTTGCAGTATCTCTTGACTTGAAACTGCCTTCTTACTGCAGCCAGCTCCCTGGTTCACAAAATTGACTTATTTATAAGCAATAAAAGCATCATCTAAAACTTAGATAAGACCCAGTGTATTGTTAACTACAATATTTTATTGCTATTAGCAATAGATAAGGCCGCCAATTGTACTGTATCTTTGTAAATGTTTAATGTTGTGTTTTTCTTGGTACAATAAAGAATATTCTTATCTTATCCTATTTTACCAAATAAAGTACCCATTAGGATACCAACTAAATTTTTCATTAATGCCCAATCCTTGCCAAACTTGGGAGGAACATGTAAAAATAAGGGGATCCTGCCTTTTCGCAGAAAATTGTTACGCTGATTATCACTTCCCAACCAACATTTCACCTATTTTTCACTTTGACAACAAACGATTTACAAATTTTTGTATGGCAACGTTTCATTTGGTAGGATTGTTGTTAAGCTGATTATTATAATGAAACAAAACGTTTTGGGTATTTATTATTTTTCAAATCTTTTACTAGGCCAAACAACTATTAGATGAATAACGTTTCGTCTGTGAAACAGTTCCCTTTTCGTAAATGGTTCTCTGCCTTTTTGCAGAAACATTTTTGGCCGATTTTAAATTAAAGTTCAAAGCATACGGGTGCTATTTGAATACAGTTTTTTTTTTTTGCAAACCTATAGGTTAGGTTAGGTTAGAACTGTGACCAATTCTATCCATTTTACTAGGTTTTCCTAACCTTTAGGTTAATCTATAGGTTTGCCCTAACCTTCTTACCAATATAATAATGATAAATCATAAATACCTGTATAGAATTTGCCCCAAATGAAAATGGCATCCTTGTAAATAAATATCTTCAAAATTTGATCGAAGACTCAATATTGCAGCTTTTTCGAAATCTAACACACATACTTTTGGTGCAAGTTTAATACCGTGTTCTTTGCCGTATGCAACATTTGGTATACAATAAACAACTGAATTAATATTACGCTAAGTAAAACATACGCTACTTAAAAGTTGGCATTTTGAAAAATGTCATTATAAAAAGCAAACCAAACAAACAGTTGGCAACTGCGAGGTTGGGAAATAAAAAAAAATAATAAGAAAAGTTGGCAAATGATTATTCCGCAAAATAATATTCTTCGAAACGTTAGTTGCCAAATGAAAATCGGCCAAAAATGTTTCTGCAAAAAGGCAGAGAACCAAAAATAAGTGTATGGTTGGGTAGTTTTGCTCCCGGACGTTCAAGTTTCCGATAGATTTTCGCGTTTAAACGCCTCCTCCGCTTTTCATCGCAAACAACTTCATGTGTCTCAACGCGAATAAATACCTATCGGAGACTTGAAGTCCTGGGAGAACTTTAAATAAATACAGAATAATTTAATTTGACATACAGCACTTCACCTACAAAAAAAATCGCGTAGCCTCAATTTTCTAGTTATGGAATAGTTCATTCAATAATATGCAAAAAATAATTTTGAATTATTCATAATATAAATAATGCGATGTTGTTTTATTCAATAAAAGATGCCCTTTATAGTTTTTTTTTTTTCAATAATTCAGTGACTCTACAAAAGAAAAAGGCTCCACTAGTTATGATGAAACTTCGAAATGTAACTAGAGAGAACAAAGAATATTATTTAAAATCAGTTTGGTAGATGATTTGATACCTGTTCAACTTCTAGCTTCGTCTTGTCGTAAAATATGTAGTCCAAGCAGTCTGCAAAACCAGCAGTAAAATTTGTGTATTCAGGTGTCCCACATGCACTGCCTAGTGGTACATCCTGTTGCAAATTTAGGCCGTAGACTGCTTCTGTTTCATCTGCAAACAAAAATTTCACTTTACGGTCTTTTGAAGAATAACAGTAACTTGGTCAAGTTTGATATGAAACCTGAGATTTTACTTACGATAGTAGGTATTAGTCGTACCTTCTAATACATAAACAATAATTAAAATTCTCAATTTAAATTGAGAAATTGTATGAAAAAGAAGAAGTTTGCCTATGTATTGGAAGTAATTTAGTTATCAAGAAGAAATAACCGGGTTTCAAGTTTTACGTTTTTTTAGTTGCAGTTACCCACTGTATAATTAATGGACTGAAAAACTATCTGAGTAGTCATCTCGATACTTACTAGACTTCCAGTCTACCAAAGAACTTTGCGCTTCACCCTTTGTATACAGCTGAAAAATGCCACAAGATGGCACAGAGTTGAAATCCCCACAAAGTATAAGAGACACGTTGTTACGGGCAAACTGAAACAACAGATTATAATGCAGAGCAGTGATAGGTTTTTATTCGTAGATGCAGCGTTAATACGAGAACAAGCCTGGTTGGAAGCAGTTCCGTATTCTACAGCTGAGATGTTTGTCTTCTGGTTAGCATATTGATAGTTTCAGCTGAAACAGTACGGATACATGAAAAAACATAAACAGTTAAAAAATTATGCTTCGCAAAGTTTACCTTGGATTTTTGTTTAAGCAGGATGTCCTTCAGCCAGTAAATGCACATTCCTGCTTGGATAAGCCTTATGTGATCAGCATCAGGGTGAAAGTACAGATGTGTGTTCCCGACAACAAGCACCTGTTCAGGGTTATCAAGGGATTGAAGTACTATGGCGCTTGCCACTGTGGACCTACTCAGTAACCTCTCCAGCAGTGCAGCATTATCTTTTACTGCTGTCCAAATGGATTTAAAACATTTGTTTGTTTTAAGCTCATCAGACAATACGATTTTGTGCTTGGACAAAAGCCTAAAAAAAAGCAGACAGTATTAACATTTTTCAATAAGATAAACGAACAAATAAACACTAATATAATGGAAAACTTGCGTCAAACTTGATTGAAGTGGCATTGCTTTTACACCATAGAAGAGAGAAAAACTTAAAAATAAAACCCATAAAAATATTTTTTTCGTGGTTTACGGGATCCCAAAAAATGCGAAAAATCAAGTTACTCTAATAATAAAAAAGGTTTCGATTTCGTTTTCGCATTCAATTCTACACATTTTCTACAAAGGCTGCATATGCATTTTTTATGTAGCCTATATACCTACTTCCCACTGCAGGGCACAGGCCTCTCAGAGAGAGAGTATCGGCTTAATTACCATTATATTATACTGTATGTATTAACATTATTTTACGAGATAAATCGATTATTGATAAACGCTCCATACATTACAAGGTGTTACGTGCAAGTAGTGACGTCATAGTTTGAGTCATATTCGTATGGGGCTAGAACGACTTCTCGGCAGATCAAATTATAGGAAGTATTAGTTTATTTATTTTATAACATGGCCTCTCCGATTATAGATATTAAAACATTTTTTTTGGGCATGTTCTCCGATGTTAAAGAAACGAGATTTTAATACAGAATTTATAACCACGTCAACTATTATACCTCTTTTACCTACAATAAATAAAAGTACCCAATTCTAAAACCAATAATACCTACCTAAATCTATCTCTCCTATAGAAGGTGGCCAAGCCCTCTGCAACTTCTTTGGCTTTCCGAAAAAACCGACCATCAAGGCCTCCTGCTGCCAAAAGTGGCTGCAGACAGTGGTTAAATATTTTTGTATCCACTTCTTGGAGACAAATTATATCAGCATTGTATCCTGCAATGAAACTTTTATAAGAAAACCGGTCAAGTACGAGTGGGACACGCGCTCCGAGAGTTCCTTGGGTTATTTTATTACGTACTAGCGACCTGCCCCACGGCCCGCCCCCCCCGGCTAGCTTGGCGTGGGCCAATTTACTAATCTGGATTTAAAAAAAAACCATTAGGTAATACAAACATGACAAATGACAGATATTTGGAGAGGTACAATAAGAAAAATTATGTTAGTTATTGGATTATTTTGTAAACTCAATTGTTTTCACTTGTCTGCTCTGAAAGTGCTTATTTGTGTAGGATATAGGCTGCATAAAATCGAATTTTGTGCACAAGTACATTAACGTATCTACTCATAAATTGTATCTGTATTAAGGCAAAGAAAATGAGTCATACAGCCAAACACAATAAGAAGTTCCTGGATAGAATTTGTTATTTTATAATATTTACTTTAATTTATTTGCCTTATGTGTTTTTAAGATCTAAAAGATATTAAAATTTAAATTGAAGTACGGTAGGTTATTCAATTAATTTAAGAAAATTATTATTACAAAATAAGTATATTAATAGTAGGCTGTATAGGTCTGCAGCCCAAGCCTAATATCAATGTCGTTAGTCGTAAGATTTAAAAAAAATAAAGCGGCGGGAAACGACTCTTGTTTTTTTGTGCATTTATTAATTTCTTCAACTTGCTAAATTATACTACTGTTTTATTTCCTCGCAATCGAAGTGAAAAGCAGAGTTTATAACTCGTCCACAAAACCATTTTCACTTCTCATGCTCTAAAAGTTCGTCTTTATGTCGTGCGTAGGCGACATAAAGTCGCTTTTTATGCTCTAGAGCATAAAGTAAAATCTTCGTCGAAGACCAAGGCAATCGCTGCAACAGCCACACGAACATCTTTAACTTCATACAACAACCTCTTTATTTTATTTCGTTTCGTTCGTATACAACATTAAATATGCCAGAAAAAACGATTACTTTAAATATTTCTCATTGCTCTAATGTAACTTTCAATTTTAATTAAATTAGCATTTACTATATTTACATGTTGCTGTTTCATTTCCTCGCAATCGAAGTGAAAAGTAGAGTGTACAACTCGTCCATAAAACCCATTTTACACTCGACTTTATATCTATCCTCGCTCGCAAGCTCGCTCGGATGGATAAACGTCTCGAGTAAAATGGTGCGTTTTATGCACTTGTTGTACAATCTACTATTTAACCTCGACTTTACTAACAAAGTCTCGCTAAAACTCTCGGATAAAAATGGTTTGTTTTGTGCATCATCATCATCATCATCAGCCATTTGACGCCCACTGCAGGACATGGCCTCCCTCGTGGTTGTCATAACCATGAGGGGTTTCGCCATAATCGCCACGCTTGGCAGGCGGGTTGGCGATCGTATCGCAGTACCTATGCGGTTGGAATCTCAGGAAGACGTGTGGCGCCGGGTTAAGATGTCGTAGAAGGCGACTAAGGAAATCAATGACCAGGAGACGGGCAGCAGTATAATAATGCATTTAAAATAAAATACGCGTGTGGTGTGGTGAGGGCAAGGAGTGAGGAAGGGTAAGTGGAGGAGAGGGGCAAGATGCGTACGTACTGATATGCCATTCCTGGGAACGCTCACGGAAGCGTTTTCAAGCACTGGGAAAAACGGGAACAGCATGAATGACTTTTTTTACCATTTCTCTCTTGAAGTTACGATTATGATCTAGGGCTTAACATGATACAATATTGTGGTAGTGTAGAACACAATATGTAGGTATAGTAATAAGTTAGTAGGTATGTATTATTATTATTAATTTTATTTCAGATAAATGGCATCCATATTGTCTTAGTACTATGTACATAGTAAATTTGTATTTTAGTGTTAGTAAAGGCAGTACATTGAAAATAGGTACATACCATGATGGTCAGGGCATGAATATGGAACCAAAAGGCGCCAAAATTCTTTAATAGACACAATTTAGGCTTATTTGATTGGTTTTATAAGAAAAATATGGAGACAAGGGTATGATGATGGGACGAAAGATACGCACGGTATCTTTTCAACGCGGATCCTACGAGTTTGGACTTATTAAATCAGTTTTCATCAAGACTTTTGCAAAACTTGATGACGAGGGTCTAAGATGGCGCATCCACTGGGATAGCATCCAGCCAGCAGTTCTTCAAAAAAAAAAGATTGTTGAATGACGCAATTTTCTTTGCGCTTTCGTAATTCGTCCTTAAAAAAATTGTTACGTCACCTCTGACCGCTGCTCAGCGGCATTTCTCTGATATTTATTATAGTAATCGGAGTCTGATTTTTCCACAAACAAGGATTTTCCCTGTACATTCAATAAATGCCAAAACAAAATCTCTTGACGTTGACATAACGATGGATAAAATGATATGGTTCATAAGCACGACGACGGTTTTCTACATTGTACTCGTAAAGCGGATTTTGGAATGTTAGTAGTCTATTGGACGCATCGTCAATGGGGGCCTTATGATTAAATGGTGGATAAGGTATCTCGTCAAGGAACAATAGGAAACTTCGAATTTAAGCTTCTTTCATTAGTCTTGATGAGGACTTTGGTGAAACTTTGTGACCAGGGAGGGCCTGACAACCAAACTAAAAGGTAGATACTGAACTTCTCAATAGATAAAAACACACAAGTTTTGGCATATTTGCTTGATGAGTAGTTTGTAGAAAATCGGTGACCAGGGTCTATATGGATCTATAATTTATCGTTAATTTTCAGTAGAATAGTTAAAATCATCTATTAAAAAATCTACCATTATAAATATAAAACAAAGTCGGGTTAGTTATACCTACTCATATAACTCAAGAACGGCTGGACCTATGTTTCTAAACTTTGGTTGGATTTGTCTCCATCTCAATGAATAACTAATAAAACATGGGAAACACGTATGAAAAAAAAATATAATTATGAAAATTTATATTCTCATACATTTTGCATAGAAAGGCATTTTTGATAATAACCCGAAAACGCAACATTTATTGATTTAAAAATTATAAAGTATGTGATGTCACACCTGAGTAGTGGGGTCACACAAATGTGACCACCTCTACCAAGGACGGGGGGCGCCGAAATTCTTGAAATTCGTGTAATTTATGAAATGCCCGTTATGACTTTATACAAAAAGATTGTTGACAACGGGCAATAGGTCAATGGCCTAAAATCTTATGAAATGTCTTAGATGTCATAGGTATATTAAAAACCTAAAAAGAACAAGATCACATTACATTAAGATATCCTCTAAGATTAACTAACTTGTAGCTCCTAACAATTTCCTAAAATATCTTGGTGTTACGCTAGACAGGTCGCTCACCTTTAGGAAGAACTGTGAAAATATTCTCATTCTGCAAGGCAAAATCCAGGGACGACGGAGACCTGGCCGCAGAAAAACATCGTGGCTCCAAAATCTTGCAGAGTGGTATAACACTACAAAGATAGAACTCTTCCAAGCCGCAACATCACGGGCCAAAATAGCCACAATGATAGCCGACCTCCGATAGGAGATGGCACCAAAAGAAGAAGAAGTGAAAATATTAAAAAGAAGGTGCACTCCTGTAATAACCTGCTTCAGCGCCTCACCACCACCAGATGGGGAGCTTCCCCCCAGCTCATGCGGATGACCGGGCTGACGCTCGCGTTCTCCGCTGGAGAATACGCGTGCCCAGTATGGTGCCGATCTGCCCACGCCAAACTAGTGGATGTAGCCTTAAATGAAACATGCCGGCTTATTACTGGTAGCCTCAAACCAACCCCAACTGCTGTACCCACTGGCTGGCATTGCGCCCCCCGTACATCCGCAGGGTTGTGGCGAGCTCCATGGAAAAATCCGAAATGGACATTGACGCTTGACACCCCTCGCACCGGTTACGCCCCAGTGACGCACAGGCTGCCAAGCAGAAGCAGTTTTCTAAAACGCGTCAACCCATTGACCTCGAGACCAGCGCAAGCAAGGTGCAAGTTCCGCCCAGGCGGTTTCTTTGCCTACCCGCTGCCGCTGTTGGAGAGACTCCCGCCTGGACATAAATTGCCCTGGGCAATATGGAAATCCCTGAACCGACTGCAGACCCAGATAATTTGAACTGTTTGTGCAGTACTTCCCAGACGATGGACTATCTTTCATCGTGCCCTAACACCTGCACTCAGAAGGACTTAATGATTGCAATCAGCATCGCAAAGTTCTGGGCTGCAACTGTTTAAGACTGATGAAAATTGTCTTGCCATGACATGCTAAGAAGAAGAACTTACCTGTCAATTCTTTTAATACTAACTGCTTTCTGTAGTCTATATGCAGTGCGTAAGGAGGACAATAGGGGTGTAGCTCAGTTCTCGTGAAATCAGAGTCACAGTATAAATCAGCTAATATATTGTAAGAGACACAGCGAAAGCTGAAACAAGTAAAACAGTTATATTCTTTTTGTTACACTAATCCGTGCTGAGGACAATTTTAAAAACCTATTTAGACCTGATGTAATACAGAGAAGTTTGTAAAGAGGTTCGAAATTTCGCCTCTTTACAAACTTGCCCACTTGCTCTCCCTGAGTGAGCCTGAGAGAGCGCTGGCAGTTATCCAGGGCCAAGTCCCGGCATGGGTGGAATTTTTAGCCTCTAAATAGGTTTTTAAGTAAAACAGTTCCTTAATAAGAAAAAAACTAAGAAATGACCTGTGGTACCTATGTATTTAGAGGATGATGGGTCCAGTGTTCAACAAAAGAGTGATAATAAGAATTAAAATATTTTTAACTTCTAAACTCTCTTATAGACTTGTAACTGCATTAAAAAAAAGTAAATATGTAGTTTATTTGTCAGTTTCTTCTTTGCACTTTGCTGAAATTGGAAATATTGACCCTTTGTGTCTTTGACAATATTTTAATCTAGAACACTTGCCATCACTCATGATGTCCCATGGAGAAGACCCTTGTCTGCATTGAAATAAGGATGAAAATGTCTTAACTCAATGGACTTCAGTAATGGAGCGGACTCTACATTTAACATCTGTCAGTTGACCATAGTGGACACAATAAGCAACTGAAAGCTGTTAACAGTAGAGATCACTTGCCTTCGCTCCTTCCACTATGGTCCCATCTAGGATACTCAGCGCTATAGCAACATTATGATTATACATTCATTAAGACACTCATGTGGTACAATGAATGTTTAATTTCATTTCATTTAAATAAATGTCTCCTATATTTCACTGTCATTTAATACTGACTATTTTTATCTCAGCTTTCTAAAATTGTAATAGTTTAGTTAGGTACTAGATTTCCTAAATAGTAAATGAATAAAATTTACCTTTTTAGTTGCAACTTATTTTTTGTGAACAGGTGCCTAGCTTCAAAGGGACATATCCCAGGTCCAGCCTCAACTAAGCTTGTAGTTGTAATTGCAACTGCAGGGCCAGACATTAAACTGTTACCTACAAAGTTAACAAAGTGATCAGTAATTGAATACAACTTAGAAGATACTGCTTATTACAGACATAATTATTTGGGGTACCTGGTATACATTCCAATTTTAATTTCATGCCAACATCAGCTGTTGAAGGGACATAAACAAAACCACATTGTAAAAATTCCCATTTTATATGACTTTCACTTATTTGATTTCCCTTATCATTCACTGATAATCCTTTATACCATTTAAAGGCATTGTGGGACTCTTCAGTATTCTGTGCTATAAAGTTCACTGGGTAAACAGGAAATCCACACAATATGCTTTGTGGCAAGGAAACACTGACCACCCATGGTGGATTAAAGACAGCTTCATAGATTTTATCAATAATTTTTAGTTTTACAGGTCCCGGATTTGTAAACAAATCTAAGCAAGTTTGTGTGCTGTCTATAACAGTATTTTCACTGTCCAAAAAGTGTATATCCATGGGACATTGTTCTGTTTTGTCTTTCTTCTTATTAGCTTTGTTTAAAACTTTTTGGAGGTTAGTGCTTAATCGTGCTAGTATATTTTCCAAAGCTTCAGAGGGCTGTCGACTAAAATTAAATTGCCTTAGTGTATCTTCCTTAATTTGGTACAAAAAAGTTATATCAACTTTGTTTTCATCCTTGATTAATCTGAAATAACACTTTTCCGGATCCATCGTTTTTGATTTTGATATATTTAGAATGCCACTATATCTTACAAAGTTTTTGTATAAACGTGTAACCATACTAAGAGTAGGTACAGGATTTTAAATATTCTTTAGATAGAAATTATACAAAAATAGACACCAAATCTACTAGGTCACTAAAATGAATGACTGACGACTGACTTTTACTTTATCGTCTGTGACCACAGAACAGTGACTAAATGACATTTGCGAATTTTGCGACGTGGATGTGACCACAGAGTACATTACGTACGGATGTGACTTTTTAAGCCTCAGAACATCCCATCTGTGTGTCAAGCAAGCCAGTAAAATATTCTCTTTGGTCAAGCCTGCTAAGACTAGGTACCTACCTTGTCTGAAACGTAGGGCACGAGTCACGAGACACACAGAAGGGACGTGGGGCGCCGGGCGGGGGCGAGGAAAGAACGGAGCGTCGAGCGCAGAAAAGTCGCTCAAATGACTTTTCAGCGCACACAGATGGGGCGCTCGGCTTCACAGAACAAAGAGCACCACTCTTACAGAAGCTACACTCTTTATTTCTGTATTATACATTGACTAGCTCTGACGAATCTCCCCTGTTATACCTACAGGGTGTAAAGTATTAGCTATATCTACAAAAAAATATTAACGTTTTGTAAAATGGATTAAAAAGTTTTTTCTCATGTTCTAATACAAAATCCTCTTACTTTTTATTTAGGGTCGCCACGGTCTGCATTGTGTCCGCAGTGCAGGTAGGATTTCTCGACATCATTGCATTAATGATCTTGTTCGACGGGCTCTGGTTGCGGCAAACATTCCTTCTGTCCTTGAACCTCCGGGCTTATGCCGGAACGATGGGAAACGTCCGGACGGACTAACTTTGGTTCCTTGGGAGAAAGGTCGTAGTTTGTTGTGGGATGCGACGTGTGTGTGCACGTTTGCGCCGTCACATGTAGCATCTACTTCTGCTACTGCTGGTGCCGCAGCTGAACTGGCTGAAAGACAAAAGTGCCTAAAGTATAGTCAGCTCATGAGTAATTATATCTTTGTGCCGCTGGCTATCGAAACCACTGGTGTGTGGGGCACTTAGGGCAGATCTTTTATTCGGGAGCTGGGCCGCCGATTGAGGGACCGTGGAATGGACGTTCGCTCTGGGGCATATCTGAGCCAAAGGATTTCCCTCGCTGTGCAACGCGGCAATGCGGCCAGTATCATGGGGACTTTTGGGCCGGATGTGGCTCGGGGTGATTTATTTGGTTAGGTTATATTATTTATTATTATTTATTTTCAATACTGTTTTGACATTGTATTATTCCTTTTTTTTAATTTACCATTTTGACGAAACCTGCGAAAATTTTGTATCGATTATATTATTTCTTTGTTTGTGTTTTTTATTTATTTAAATGAGTAAAGGTCAAAACTGTTGTCGCGGCATGTACCCCTTAGTTTTTGAATTTGCTGCCTGCTGTTTTTTCCCTAGATAGGCAGTGAAACAGTTGACAGCACATTAAAATTGACATTTTAGTTGCAGTCGCCCGTAATGCAACGAAGTAGCGTGCATACAATGTAATGAATGACGTTCTGTCGACTGTAAGTTATGGCAACAAAAATGTGAAAGTTGACCTGCTGTCGACTGTACCAACCTTGTGGCAAAATAAACTCACTCACTTCCGGTTCCGCCCAACTTACCCTATAATGTGCCCCTATAATGTATATTCTATGTATAATGCTGTTGAGGAGTTTTTGTGTATCACTAAATGAAAATATTAACTTTCTTACACACACGTACAAATTCTCACACACACGCACGCACGGATTTCGGAATTTTTTCCCTTTCATTTTTTATTATAAATTCATTTATTTGCAACTACAGTCACACACACAAAGCGAAATAACACAACCGGACATAAACATAACAAAAAAAATGAAAAAAATAGGCAGACGTTAAAAGGTAAAATTTTTTGCACATTCTGAGATCTACAATACACCGAAATTTTGTTTTATGACTTTTTGCAGTCTGAGTCTGTATTAGTATACAGAAAGTATATATTTTTGTAGTACTTATTATTGAGTATTTTCGCAATTACTTATGAAGTCTATACACATAATAAGAGTTGTTAACTGTATTTAGATGCATAGAGGACAGTTTAATTAATTTTAATAAATTGCCCTCACTTTCACGCTTACCTCGAATCACCATAGGCACCGACGGCTCCTGCGTGCTTTTGATGGCCGATAGGCAGCTCCACACAGCCGCGAATAGGAGACCCGGCAATGGTCGTAGACATGGTAATAGTTAATGACTTTGACAATGACCACCATGAACACTGGACTCCTGCGGGCTTTTGATGGCCTTTGAGGTAGCTACATAGCCGCGAAGTGAGGACCGGGCGAGTGTCATGGAGATTTTGATGGCTTTAAAAGCGACTAGGCTATAGAAATAGGCTATAACTTGTATAACTGGAGTCTCAGGAAGACGTTGCCGCCCCCGTCTTCTGGTAATTAATTTCCTTAGTCGCCTTCTACGACATCCACGGAAGGAAATGGAGTGGCGCTATTCTTAATCCGGCGCCACACGGAAATATATTTTGGATTCGGTACTTAAAATGTATGTGCTCATCTTGTAACTTGGCACTGCACCGGCTCGAAACTATACCTACATAGCGACATCGCTATCTTGTTTTTATTTTTCAATTTGTATAATTTTTATTTACATTTTTGTATAAAAATTAAATTTAATGTCGATCTTTTAGATCGCTATACCATCTCATATATTCAAAATAGGTATGCCTTCTTAATAACTTTTTCTCAAAAATGCTTGGAAATTTGAGCATTATTTCGACAGCCTTCTTCGAGATAGGTAAATCAAAATTGCTGTACTGGCCAGTGGGGGTGGCAACTGTCAAAAAATTCAAAATGAAGTATGTCCCGTTTTCTTGACTATTTGTATGGGAAAAGCACAACATTTATATTGTATAGCGTCTTTTTGCAAAAAAATCAGTGCCTACGCATTTACAGCTCAGTTTGCAATAGAAAAACTGTGGCTACTAAACCATTTGGAGGAAGTAAAACGATTATCAGTATTGGACGAAGTAAACAAATACCAAAAACATATTTCTGTGCAGGTAAATACGAATAATACTAATTAAATACATTCAGAATCATAGGTAAAAGTTATGTTTTATCATTCTTGTTTGTTTTCAGGTCTGCATCTTTCACACTCGTTAAAAACAGAGGCAGTTTTAGGTACCTACCTAGACTGTTAAACCTAAAAGTAACTAAAAACGAGAAATGCAAGCCTTGATATCAATGATTCGCAGTTAATATTGCTGCACTTGTAAGTGAAGTAAAACAATGTTCCTGGGTACTTGTAAACATCGGTTTTATTTAATAAAATCATAGTCATACATTGTAACAGGCATTTCTGTGGGCCTAAGCCCGTAGGTACCTATCTCAAAATAGGTAAGCAGCAGAACCTAATTACCCAGAGCCAGCCCATAGCATTGAACTGGGTAGATCTGAATAGATGTCAATATTTCTGATAGGACAATTTAGTTGATGATAAGAACCTTCACGTAGGTAGTAGTCCCGCAGCATCATTTTATGCTCATAAAGCTGCTTCGTCTCCAAACTGGAATAAAATTAAGAGAGTTCATGTAGATAGAAATAGCAGGATTTTATGAGTAAGTTTACCTATATGGTACATAGTGTGTATACTGTATAGTTCTGAGTAACTTTCCTTTGTAAATTTAATATTAGGGGTTAAAGTATGAAATTGCCGTTTTATTGCAATAGGTTCTATTAAAGACGATTTTGGCAGCAATCAGTTTTTAATGTCAAAAATATTATCTAAAGAGGACATGCTATAGATGTAAACCAAAGAGTCGGCAACATGCCACCCCCCCGTGCAGAGCACGAGTTAATTTAGAAGCCTAATCGTAACAAGAGTAGAAAATTTGTAGAGCCAAACAATATAAAAAACTATAGCTAACATTAAATACGTAGTTAGAATAAGATAACATTCAAAGAAAAATACTTGAGTACATTTCTACAGTATAACTAACTTTCTAACTGGTCTTCGAAAGTTTCCAGCCTTGGTAGTCTTTTCCGGGATGTAACTCGACTATGCGACCTTTAGGCTAAACGCCTCGGGGTAAATCCCCGTCTGCGATCAATACTACGTCACCAATCTTAACGGTCTTTAGTGAGGAGCCTACGTTATGAGCGCGAGGAGTCAGAGAGGGTAAATACTCCTTCACCCATCTTGCCCAAAAATGATCCGCTAGTCTGAGACCCTTCTTCCAGTTGGCCCTCCGTATCAAGTCTAAATCATTGACATCAGTGAGGGTTTCGTAAGGAGACGAACTTCCGATCAGGAAATGGAAAGGTGTTACGGCTTCGTCGTCATTAGGGTCAGTCGACACGTGAGTCAAAGGTCGAGAGTTGACTAAGGCTTCTGCTTCTGATAACAATGTTGTTAGGATATCTTCCCGAGGGGATCTTTCTTTTAATGTGGCATACAGTGCAGTCTTGACGCTTCTGACTAGTCGCTCCCAACATCCTCCCATGAACGGGGAGCTCGGGGGGATAAAGGACCATTCAATTCTCCAGGTTGAAACTGCGCTCGATCGGAGCTGATTGAATATATTGTTAGCGCCAACGAAGGCGGTCCCGTTGTCTGAGAATATCTTTGACGGTGCACCACGCCTGGCTATGAATCGTCTGAGCGCCATAATAGCGCAATCCGCTGTTAAGTCATGTACAATCTCAAGGTGTATAGCACGGACAGTCAGACATGTGAAGAGTGCGACATAGCGTTTCTCGTTTCTACGACCAACTGTAATTGTCAGCGGGCCAAAGTAATCCACTCCAGTAAAGGTAAATGGGCGCTGATGAGAAGCCAGGCGTTCTGGTGGGAGATCTCCTGTTGGTGGAACGGTGGGCACAGCACGGCGCAATCGACAAAGGGGGCATGCTCTCGCGATTTTCTTAACGGATGGACGAAGGCCAAAAATGTAATACTTCTGACGCATCTCGTTGATTACTGTTTCATTATTTCCATGCAGAAACTTTTTATGATAGTATGTTGTGAGTAGCGTCGTGATCGGGTGCTTGGCGTCTAGTAATATAGGGTTGCAGGAAAAACCAAAGACGTCAGCTGCACCAGTTCGGCCTGATAGATGTATTAAATTATCTTCGCCAATGTGAAGATCTAATCTCTTCAAACGACTTTTGTTAGGCAGTAACATGTTTGCTTGTAATAACTGATACTCTTCTTTGAAAGATTCCATTTGTGTAAATAATATTAGCTGGGTCTCGGCTTTTTTCATGTCGCGTGGCTCAAGCTGCGGGGCTTCGCAGGATCTACTATCCTTCTTACCTAAAAACGACCGAAAAGATCTGGTGACAAGGAAAACACGGGCCATGGTACCAACTAATCTTTGCCAACTGCTGAAATGCTTTATGTCAGGTATCAGTGGTAGTGGTGCTTGACTAGCAGGTCTAATAAGCGCGACCTGTTCAGAACGTGACTTTAACTCCGAACATGTATAAACTCGGGCATATCAGCAGTAGGAGTCTTAGGCCACTCTGTTGGAGTAAGAAATAAAAACGATGGGCCACGAAACCAACGCGAGGAAATTTCGAGTTTCGTTTTACATCTCGTACCATCATCTGCTATATTAAGCGCGGTAGGGACGTACCTCCAATCTGAAAGTGACGTTATTTCTAGGATTTCACCAACCCTATGAGCGACAAAGGGCTTGAAGGTACGTCCGTCACTTTTAAGCCAATTTAAAACTGTCAATGAGTCAGACCAGTAGAATACCTCATCTGGTTTGCGCTTATGTGCATCTAGTATATAATTAGCAAAACGCGCAGCGATCAGGGCAGCTTGTAACTCTAGTCGGGGTATCGAAACAGGCTTCAGAGGAGTTAATCTCGATTTTCCACCTACAAGAGCAATCTCGACGTGTCCGTCAATGAAGGTGTAACGAAAATAAGCGACACAGGCATAGGCCATTTCGCTTGCATCAGCAAACACGTGGAGTTGTCTGCAGGTGGGCTCACTTTGAGTGAAGTAACAGCGTGGTATCGATAGACTTTTACTGATATTAGTAAGTTCTTCACACCAAAGCGACCATTTATTGATCACCTCGTCCGGAACCTGTTCATCCCACTCAATCCCGAGTCGCCAGATCTGTTGGAAAAGTACGCGTCCCTTTATTACTATAGGGGTCAGTAGCCCCAATGGGTCGTAAACTTGCATAAGACTAGAAAGAATTAAACGCTTACTGAGTTTTTGTGGAGAATGAGGGAGATTTCTAACAAGCGACAAGGTGTCAGCTTTAAGATCCCAACGCATGCCAAGCACACTAACGTGAACGGTCGAGTCCGGAGCCTTCAATTCATTTGGTAAAAGAGATAAAGCACCAGGTTCATTTGAAACCCAGGACCTCATTTCTAGGCACGCTCGACTGTGCACGTACACGATATCACGTGCTAACTGGGCGGCTTCCTCAACGGTGTTGGCTCCGCCAAGAAAGTCGTCCATGTAATGGTCATTGATGATTGCAGATGTGGCCACCGGATATTCAGACTTAAGTTCCTGCGCGTTCCGGTTTTTTAGATACTGTGCAGTAAAGGGACTAGATGCCGCACCATAAATCATCGATGACATGCGATATTCGAGAATGTCATTTCCTGTATCATCCATCACGCCATAAAAAACGTTGAGCGTCACGATCCGCTTCGCGAATTTTCGTTTGCGGGAACATTTCCCGAATATCACCATTCAGGGCAACGATTGGCTCACGAAACTGCATCAGAACGCTCAAAAGAGGTCTTAAAATATCGGGTCCTGATAGAAGTAATTTGTTCAAACTAACCCCATTGCATTCCGCTGCTGCGTCGTGAACGACTCGTAGCTTCTTTTTTTGTGGGTGCATGACACCAAAGTGTGGTAGGTACCATGTAACGTTTTTAGGGTTAGGAGGTCCCGCGCTCAGCTCGGCATACCCTTTCTCAATAGTAGCTTTAATATTTTTCTTGTAAGCTTTTTCATACTCCTTGTTTTTTGTAAAATTTCGCTCTAGGCTGAGGAATCGAGAAAGTGCGAGGTCGTAACTACGAGGGACGTCTACGATATCGGTTCTCCAAATAAGTCCCGTTTCAAATCGCCCAGATGGTAGTCGACGAGTCGTACTGTTAAGCATGTCTATGGCTCGCCGATCCTCAACCCCCAGAAAATCTTTTCGAGTAATGCCGATGGATTCTAACTTATACTGATCCCTAACAACTTCGTCTAATGCCCGGTCTTTAGTAAAATGTATAGTTTCCTTGTTTACGGGCAAGCATTTTCTTGTCGCGAAACCATAAACCACCCAACCTAAAGCAGTCCGAACCGCTACAGGTTGTGAGGGGGAGCCACGTAGCACAGCTAGGGATATCGTGACGTGCCAATTGTCGTTACCTATAAGCAGAGTAGGTTGCGCATCCTCATAGCAGAGCTCTTTTACGAGATGTTCTAAATGCTTCGCCTTTAGAATATCTATTTTTGATACCGTTTGACTACCTAAACAAAGGTCTTTAATGGAACGAACAGCCTTTAGTTCATGTGTCTCATTGCAGTGTTTCCCTTTGATTTGTATATTTACATATTGAACCTCATGAACTTTAGAGATTCCGCCTACTCCGTCAGGTTTGAAGGGAGGGAGGTGCCGCCATCTGCGGTGGTACGATGGAGACATCATGCCCACCGTACTGTCCGTTAGAGTGTAGTGGTGTTGTTGTACTTACCTGCGGCAAGGGCACAGGCTGCGACACCTGCGGCGCGGGTGGAGTGCTGCTAGTCGGGATGGACTCTACAAAGGCAAGGAACTCTGACGATAACCCTGACGATGCTGGGTTTGGAGCATCGGTCCACTTTGTCGTTCCAGCTTCATCGTCAAAGGAGGATCCCAGGAAGTCATCAAGTTGACTTTTAGCATCGATGTCGTTTTTCCATGGGTTTTCCCGCACGAGTTCTGCGTCGGCAAGTTTGCCCGCATCTTGTTGCCGTTTTTTGCTCCTTGTTAGCATGAGTTCAAATATTTTTAATATTTTCGAAATTTTCTGACACCATATATTAAAGACGATTTTGGCAGCAATCAGTTTTTAATGTCAAAAATATTATCTAAAGAGGACATGCTATAGATGTAAACCAAAGAGCCGGCAACAGGTTCTTTGAATTGACATAGAATCTTCATGGTTTGAGGTTTTCGAATGAAACTTTTTTCAAATGGTTTCTATGATGTTCTTTTTTTAAAAAATGTGAAACATTTGAATATCGACTTTCAATTGTTTTTGTTATTCAATTTAGACAAGAAAGATGGATACTGCGAAAATTCGAGTGATTATGAGGCACCCATTTTTCGTATTTTTTTATTTTATTGATTTGACGCAAGTGAGTCAATATTGTGGGTAAGGTAACGTTTAACCATGCCGCTAATTCCTGGGTAGTTTGACGAGGGTCGGCTTCCACTATCTCTCTTAATTCATCGTTATTCACCTGTGTGGGCGGTCTTCCTCGTGGCTCGTTCTTTAAGTCGAAATTTCCATCACGAAAGCGTTTAAACCAAAATCGCACGGTGCGTTCATTAGTAGACCCCTCTCCAAACGCAGCATTGATATTGCGGGCTGTTTCTGCCGCGTTAGTTCCGCGTCGGAACTCGTATTCAAAAATCACTCGAATTTTCGCAGTATCCATCTTTCTTGTCTAAATTGAATAACAAAAACAATTGAAAGTCGATATTCAAATGTTTCACATATTTTAAAAAAGAACATCATAGAAACCATTTGAAAAAAGTTTCATTCGAAAACCTCAAACCATGAAGATTCTATGTCAATTCAAAGAACCTATTGCAATAAAACGGCAATTTCATACTTTAACCCCTATTATTTTACACTTTATGATCAATAAAAGAATTGAATAAACCAGCCAGTAAAGAGGTACTTAATTAAAGGTATGCGATCATTTCTGCAAGAAATGATTAAAAAACATTTTTAAGATTACCTTAGTATTACAGTCTGTATTCCTTTCGCGGTATACAAAACATTGCCTTTTCAGTTTTGGTATAATATAAACTGGTAGCTTTCCCTTTTTTAATGAAAAGTATTTCATGACGTTTTTATGTTGAATTTCTATAAAAAAACCAGAAAATAAGCAACACTATAATACAAAACTAACATTGTCGGGGCAAATTTCAGTGGCGCCATCTGTAAATTAGTTTCGTGTTGCCATCCCCATTACACGCGAGCAGCGGCTGGAAAAAGTTCTATGAAAATTCATAACTGTTGTGTTTTGCGGCCAAATAAAATAGGTACTAAACTCATAACTGTCGTGTTATTTAAAAATGGAACGATCTTTTACTCCGAACAATGACAACCAAGGAGGTAGCTTATCAGAGGTTTTATTTAAATTTCGAACTGGCTTTAGGCTTTAGGAAGCTGGATATACCTATTGAAATAAAAGAACACTAACGCGACAAAAATTATTGTTGTTCGTTCGTGGTTCGTCTGATTTTGAAAGTTATATTTAACAGAATGAGTTCAAGTGATGAATGAAAATGACTGCGATGAACTTATTTTAACGCCACCTGAAATTCAAGAGGCGGCAAGAGTCGTAATAGAATACTTGTTACCGCCAAAATCGAAAGAAAAATATTTTTCAAAAAAAAAGTTCTGCCTTAGTAGATACTACTTAGTTTTAATTTCCGCGCATTATTTGAGAAAAATTATATACAACAAGCCTTGGCCACACACAACTAGGCATTGATGGACTCACGTATGTGTGCCTCGGCCCACGTTCGTCCATCATGCCTCTTTTGCTGGCTGCTGTAGTAATGTATTATTATTTTCAAGTCTTCGATTTTGATCTTATTTACTTATACCTGCTTATTACCTATTTAATGATACTCTTGTTGATAGGCATCAGAAGCTTTTATGCATTTGAGGTTAGAATGCATACATACTAGAAAAGTTAAATATTTCATGTCCGTAAATTTTCAATATTAACACTGGGGGACGTGGGACGTCTTTTCCGCGCCGCGTCCTTTCTTGCTTTGACTACATACTCTTTGGCTTTGACCAAAGGGCGGAGACATCGAAGCGTCGTCGCGCCCGCCCCGTCCTCTCTGTGTGGACTTCATCCCGTCTCTTCAGTACATTTTGTATGAAAGTGAATTTGTTTAATTGTTTAATGGCGCGTCTTTTCCGCGCCTGCGTCCCACATCCCATCTGTATGTCTCGCGCGTGATTATATTCTCTGTGTCTCGCGCCTAATCAAATAAATGTTCTCTGTGTGTCAGTGTTGCCAGAGCCTACTCAGCTCAGGTTGCCATTTGTAGGTTCAAATGTTGCCATGTGAAACCAAAGGTTGCCATTAGAAAAAATGTGTAAAAAAATTCTACGCGTTTTTAACTGACCTCAAAAATGTTGAAGTATTGATATTATATAATAGACAATGATGACATTGAAGTTTGCTAAAACCTTTTTCTTAACATCCTCCCTTTTTGGCAAACTACAACGCTAACCCAATCAGCCCACAAATAAATGCCAATCTAGGCTTAAAAACGGGCTTAGTAAGAATATCAGCACATTGGTATTCAGTAGGAACATATTTCACTAGTAATTCTTTATCAGTAACTAGTTCTCTGACATAAAAATGTCTAATCGCAATGTGCTTCGTCCTTCTGTGCAATTCTGGGTTTTGCGCAAGTTTTATAACTGCATCATTATCGATTTGTAAAATCGGGATATCTTTCAGTGTCGTTATCTCATTGAAAAGTCGTCTCAGCCAAACTATCTCTCGTGCTGCTTCACTAGCTGCGACTATTTCGGCTTCTGTGCTCGAGATCGCTACAGATGTCTGTCTGCGACTTGCCCAAGAGATCACTCCTTCTGCATAGATGCACATAATTCCAGAAGTTGAACGTCCAGTATTTTGATCTCCACCGTGATCGGAGTCGCTGTAGCATTCTAACTCTCCGGATTTGTGTCCCTTTTTATAAACAATCGCCGAATCTAGAGTTCCTTTAAGATAACGAAATATGCGTTTCACCTTCTGAACATCTTCATTCGTTGGACTGTCTAGTGTCCTAGATACGACACTTACGGCATATGATATGTCTGGTCTGGTTCCTGTCATTAGGTATGTCAGTGCACCGACAGCTTCCCTGTATGGAAACTTGACTTTTTCATTCTCTGTCTCCGTATCTGACTGACCTTCTTTAATTATTGGAGTACTGATTGCCTTGCAGTCACTCATTCCAAACCTTTCCAAAATCTTCTTGGTATATAGTTTTTGAGAAACCTTAATGGAGCCATCTTTATCATTTTGGATTTCTAGCCCAAGAAAGAAGGAAGCTGGTTTTGTAGTAATCTTGAATCTCCTCTTAAGTTCAGCCAAGAACTTCAAGGATTCCTTTTGATTTGTAGAGGCAATCAAACCGTCATCAACATAGAGTCCTATGATGGTTTTACACTCAACTCTTTGTTGTTTATTTAAGACCAATCGAACAAATAAACACGGATCGGTGTCAGACTGTTTGAATCCGATTGTCTTGAGATAGTCCACAATACATTTATTCCAACATCGTGGAGCTTGTTTGAGACCATACAGACTTCTCTTCAGTTTGCATACTTTGTTTGTACCATCACTAAATCCCTCAGGTTGGTTCATATAGATGTCTTCATCGAGTGATCCATTTAGGAAGGCAGTAGCAACATCAAACTGCATGAGAGAAAGCCCTTCGTTTGCTGCGATACTTAGAATTGATCTGATTGTCGTCAATCTAGCTACGGGGCTGAAAGTTTCGTCATAATCAATTCCTTTCTCTTGCGTGTAACCTCTAGCTACGAGTCGTGCTTTGTACTTGTCAAGGCTTCCGTCGGCATTTATCTTCTTCTTAAAGACCCATTTACAAGATATTAATTTTCTATCTTTTGGCCGATCTACCAAAATCCAAGTTTTGTTGTCATTTAAGGATTTAACTTCGCTTTTCATAGCCTCGAGCCATTCAGTCTTCTGTGGACTTTTTATGGCGTCTTTGTACGTTGTAGGCTCATCATTGATCAAAGTAGAAACAATGAATTCATCATATCTGCTTGGAGCCCGCAGTGTAGACCTGTCACGAAGTGTTCTACTATCAGGGATATCATCATGATCTTCGTCTGAATAATTTATTCGACATCCATCTGGTTCAGGAGACGACTCGTCCAGATCTTCCTCTTCTTGACTTAAATCATTCGATGTTTGAGGCATTACTTCCGAATTTTGAGGTATATCCTCCCTTGCTTCAAACATTGGTTGATTTTGTTGAGTCTTTGGGAAATTGAGTTCGATTTCTGTAGTAGTTCGTTCATCCTCTTTCTCAGATTCAGGTATATCAGATTCCAATCCAACTGATTTTATTAGAGATTCTTTAAATGTCACATCTCTCGAACGAATCAATGTCGGTTCGTTGTTCTTTTTAAATCCCAGTAACCGATAGCCATCATCACCATCATATCCGATTAAAATACATTTTTGAGCTTTCTTGGACATCTTTGTTCGCTTCTGTTTGGGTACATGTGCAAAACATTCTGTTCCAATGACTCTCAAATGTTTTATGAACGGCTTCTTTCCAAACCATAACTCAAATGGTGACTTTCCTTCTTGAGAAGTTGGCCCAGTTCTGTTCAGGACGTACGCAGCCGTGTTAACAAGCTCTGACCAACAGGCAAGTGGCAGTTCTTCGTGAGCGTGCATCATAGTACGAGCAGCTTCTACGAGGGTTCGATTTTCTCGTTCACTTGACCCATTTTGCTCTGGTGTATATGGCATTGTAAATCGGTGCTGTATACCGTGCGAATGGAGTATCTTCTCAATAGCTTCGTTTTTGAATTCTCCTCCATTGTCGCTAATGATTGTTTTTATAATATGACCAGCTGTCTTCGTTTCATTGATCATCTGCACGAGCTTGTCCTTGACTTCAGACTTTTGCTTGATGAAGTAGACATGACGAAAGTTGCTGTAGTCATCTTTAAATAATACGAAATACCGAAACTTCATGAATGAATTTGGAAATGGACCACATACGTCAGTATGTATTATCTCTCCTTGTTCTTTAGCTCTTTCTCTTGTTCCAAATTTATGTCTATGTGTCTTTCCATATACACATCCTGTGCATAATTCAGAATCGAGTTTGACTTTGATACCAAGTTCCTTTTCAATCACTTGTTTAACGTGCCTTTTGTTCTGATGTGCGAATCTTTCGTGATAAAGTTGCAAAGTGTTTTCTGTTGACAGAGTGCTCACTTCTGGGGTTGGATTTCTAATAGTCTGGACTTTCAGCTTATAGAGACCGCCATTTTTGACACGTGTGCCAATCAAATTCATTTTTCCATTATTTATTAGCTGACAGGATTCTCTCTCAGATGTGAAGACACTGTTTTGTAGCTTGTCTTGAGCAGCGAGTACAGAGAACAGGTTGCGTCTTATTGCGGGAACGTACCAAACATCGCATAATGTGATGTGCTCTTGTCGACCATGAACATCTGCAATCAATTCGACTGTTCCTTTCCCAATGGCTTCAGTTGTCGATCCATTTGCAGTAGTTACCGTCTGGTTCTTTGTAAAATGTTGAAAACTGGAGAATATGTCAGGTTGACAGGTGACATGGCTTGTTGCACCGTTATCGACATACCAATTTTCAAGATCTTCAAAGTTGGTCACTGCTTCATTAGTCTCAACTTGCATGAGGGTGAGGTTTAGGTTCTTATTGATAGCTTGACTACTAGATGGTTGTGATTCTTTAGGAGGTTTTCCATCAGCAATCCACTTTAGACATTGTTTGACGTTATGCCCAATAAGTTTGCAATATCCGCATTTCTTCTTCATTTTGCGAGAAGAGTTCTGTATTACTAGCGCTTGAGCTTCGGAATTTTCTTCTTTATTCGTCAGAGATCTTTCGTAACAGCAAATTTGCGCTGTCAAATTTTCCATGTTACGGTCCTTTTTTGACATGAGCATCCAACTTGACTTAAACGGGAAGTAACTATCATCAGGTAACGTTTCTAGAATCTTGCATATGAGTAAAATCTCAGGAAGATCATATTTAGTTTCGTCCTTTCGTAGCTCAACCTTTAGTTCATGCCATATGTTCTTCAATTTGGAAATATGCATAGACATGTCATGTAGGGGATCCTTGCGATAACTGAAGAAGCTGTAGCAAAGGTTATAGCTTTTATCCTCAGATGTGCCGTCGAACAGAGTATGTAATTCATCCCAAATCTGTTTCGCACTCGTCAGTCTCATTACCTTTTGCAAAGTAACATCTGACATATTTGCCATTAGCATGAGCATCGCGACACTATCTTTTTCATTATAGTCTTGTAGAGCTTTGTTATAACTAGCCTGGTCTGCCGATGTAGCTGTTGCGCCGGGTTGCGTCGGTGGCTTTAGGTTGCCGTTGATAGCGTCCAATCCTCCAGGCGTACCTCGTAGCAATAATAGTACCTTGCAGCGCCATGTCGACCAATTTTCTTTACCTTCCAAACGACCAATATCAATTTTGCAGCTCGTCGATGGAGTTGACATTTTGACGGATCTTGTTTGAATATGGTTCGAATTTGGTTTGAACTCGTAGCTAATTATTTTCATACAATGTTTATTTTACACAATCACAAAACATGTAAGAATATTTTTCTCGCTCATTACAAATATAACGAAATATTTTTCTATATTTTTAGATAATAATATCTCAGGCTCTGCTACCATGTTGAAGTATTGATATTATATAATAGACAATGATGACATTGAAGTTTGCTAAAACCTTTTTCTTAACAAAAAATGGAGGAGGTTATCAATTCGACGCGTATAAGTATATATATTTTTTGGCTATGATTTCGCATAACTCCGTCAAATCTTAACCAATTACGAGATTTTTTTTTTTGTTCGAACAGATATAACGTCCCATTGTTCCCATTTAAATTTGGTGAAGATCTGATGAAGACTTTTAGAGATGGAGAACGGAACTCTTCAATGGACAGCAGTAAATAAGGCCTAATGGGGCACACCCTTTAGTAATATCCGTATGTTTCACAAAATAGCGTAAAAGTAGTCCCATGATGATTTGGTGATGTTCTGATGATGACTTTCGCAACAAATTAAATAGGGTAAAATATGGTTATAAGGGACTTGTTTATTTTTCTCCCGCCCCCCCACAAAAGTTGAAAAAGAAAAAAAACTGACTTCGAAACCCTACAGCACTAAAAAGTTAGAAATAATTTAAATACCTAATTAGAAGTATGTATACATGTCCGATGTTCTACCTACTAGGTTACCACCGCTGTCCTACCCAGGTTTGATCCCCAGTGCGAGCATGTACCTATGACTTGGTTTTCTAAGTTATGTACATTTGTGAATTTGTGAAACTTCACAATAGTAGCAATACCACTCGCTAACGGTGAAGGAAAACATCGTGAGGAAACCTGAGTGTCTGAGCTATTCCCATACCTCAGCGCTTGAAATCGCCAATCCGCGGTGGGCACGCGTGGTGATTAAGCCCATACTCTCTCCCTGAGAGAAGGCCTGTGCCCTACAGTGGGACGTAATAAGCTGCTTATGTATACATGTAGGTATTGTAGAAGTATAATTTGTAGTCGGTGCCCAGTTTCATGACCAACACATATATTTTGGGCACCGACTCCAAATTAAACTTCTACAATACCTACATGTATACATACTTCTAATTATTTTTATTCAAAAATTTTTATTTTATTAATGTTACTATATTTATAACTATTGGGTACTGTTTATTGCTCTGCATTTTGGTTGATAAAAATTTAATTTGCCATTTCGGATGATTCAATCAGTAAAATTGGTTTTTCAAATAGGTCTATAGACAGCTTCTTCGATTAAAACAATAAAAAGAGAACTTACCAATAGATTTAAAAACAAAAGTAATAGAAAACCACGAAAAAGGCTTCCTTTGCACTGCACTGCATACTGCACACAGACACACACTTTCTTCCATTTTGGTTTTAGAGTTTTCATAAAATTACTTTTATCTCTAGCTTCACCAAAATAGACCTTTTCTGTGTAGAAATACGGGTACAATTTGTTTGTCTACTAATTATTGTATTGTTTTCATTTGGAAATAAAAATGGGTTCAAGATTTTGACGTTGTTCAATTCGATGCGTTCATTTCATCTGTAAAAGATATTCGATATTTTATTTACTGACGATCGGGTGACAAGTCGAAAAGTTGCCAAAAAGTTGCCATTTGAGCTTGGTTGCCACTTGGTTGCCACGAAGGGTCAAATGTTGCCAAAATGGCAACCAAAGTTGCCAAACGGCAACGCTGCTGTGTGTGGCAGACAGGCTTATTTTGATCTAGCAACTCGGTCTTTACAACGTGTCAACTTTTCTGTACGCGTTGCCAACGAGTTTGCCAGCAGCAGCAAAAGATCGCCAGGATTTGTGAACCTAACTCAGTTCCAACGTAACTGCAATCTTACTAGATCTTCGAATCCAACACGTCTCCAGTCTGTGCTAACTTTTAAAACGACTTGTGAATTGAAAGAACAATATGGTAAGTGAGACTTTGTTTTTTTTTGGTGTTTCATATGTATTTGTTGCTTATTGGCGACATTATATCTGCTACAGCGACCAGAATCTAGCTCGACATCTGTGGGCTCTGGCAATCGTTCGCCCAGCAAGAATTCAGCGGCGCCGTTGTTTTCAAAGTTATAAAACGTTTAAAGGCCAGGTGCAGACCACTGCTCACTTAATACACTTTCACACTATCAGCCCCTATGCCTCAAGTTAGATAAAAATATTCTTCAAAGAGACAGAAAAGTAACAGGCCTCCATATTTGAAAACTTGGGATCTCTTGGAGGCCAGCTGTGACATAAGTGCACTACTGGCCTCCTAGAAATACATTTGATCCAACTATGGGGCAAAGTGCGGAAATCACAGGTCTAACTATCTGCTTCAGCCGCCAGCACCTAGTTCGACTTCTGTGGGCTCTGGCAGCCGTTCGCCCAGCAAGGCGTCGGCGGCGCCGCGCTCGTCCAGCGGCAGTGGCACAGTGCGGCAGCGCAAGACAACCACCACCACAGCAGCACGGACCCGCACCACAGGTGCAGGCTCAGGTGGCATGTGGCGGTTCTACACGGACGACTCCCCTGGCATTAAAGTGTAAGTAGACCTTAACTTTTGTATTACATTTCTTAAGTGTTTATTTAATATCACAAAAGGCAGTAAAATTATAAACACAAAAAAAATTCTTACAGCATAAGTTTATATTTATTTATAAGCATTAGTAGGCTCATGATGAAGTTATCCCGCTGAATCAATCTAAAAGTTTTCATTCACCTTTTGTGTAACTGTAAACAAAAAAAAAATTTATTAAAGTAGGTAATTGACATTTTTATTTTATTTTATTTATTTAAGGGTTCATAGTTCGAGAATTAATTAATGACCTAGGATGAGCAGACAACTTGATACACATTATTGCTTCCTATATTTTAATGACTGGTAAATGGTTAACGAAACAAAATTGGTTGTTTGGAATTGGATAATTTTGTCCCATCCATGTTTTATTGATCAAGAAAGTTAAATAAATCTAATTGAATGAATAAGAATCTAACTAGGAAATCAGTAAGAAATCCTGCAATTTTCCAACACTACAGTTGCTGTTAATGGTCCATAGACTATCCATCCATTCATTGCAATCACTCATAACATAACTATACAGGGTGGATTTTTGAGACGGGTCAGTAAGGGCAGGTACCTTAATCGTAATAGTTACAGAAAAACGTTCCTACGAGACCATCCCCAACTTTTTAAGATATTGTGAACTGCATTCACAGATTTTGGAGAAAATGTACAGTCAGCGAAAAAATGCTAAAATACAAAAATAAATATTTTTATGCCAATCGATCCTATTTCGTGTGGGGATTAAAAGACTCTATGCAAGGATGTTTTAACCAAAGGACATGACCGAAACTTTGTAGGAAAACACAGACGACCACTTTTTGGGGGGCGGGAGGTAGCTGTCAATGTCAAATTATGACTTAAGAGCTTGGAAAAGTCGATAAAAATATTATCGATAATTGATGATTGAACGAAATGAATGAATGAGGGAAACGAAAATTTCATTTCACTTAAAAAGCTTAAAAAATGTCTCACGTGTTCTCACCTAAAGATTGTAGGAATGTATGGTTTATTACCGATACCTACTGAAGAAATAGTTATCAGGTTACCAATTCTTTTCACAGGCTGTATCTGACGAAACTAATAAACTGATTTTGAAGATTTTTTACACACCACATAATTTCTGTCTCTTCCTTTGTAATTTGAATTCAATGCCACTTATACATTGCGACTGAAATATTAAAATATGATAGTCTTATTGTGGTATCCTTGGTCCGTGTACTTAAAGGGAAGCATAACAGTACATTAAATCCGAATGCGGCAAATGCTGTATTGGAAAAGAAGAGTTATTGTCAATAAAATGAATACCCGATATACGTCAATAATAGTTTGTCATTTAAAAAAACATTTGCTCTACGGCTTGATTTTTTTGTACCTACTTTTTTTATGACGCAATAGTTGACGCGTATCACTTTTTTTGTTCTCACCTTGACTTTCACCAATAAAAAAAATTGCTACATCCGTCCAGCCGTTCTCAAGTTTTAGCGCGACTAACGAACTGCAATTCATTTTTATACATAGAGATATGATAAATAGAATGGATATACATACTTCTGTTTAAAACAATGATTCCGGTAAGGAAGCTGCAACATTAGTACTATCCTATAAGCGCAAATTTAATAAGTGAAATTATGTTAACCCTGACATTTGGTACAATGAATTTTGAAATCATAGAACAAAAGTTGTTGTAAAACACAAACACTAATTTCCGTTAAAACGCATTTCCGTCTATACATTTTAGAGGAAACTCCGTATAGCCTGCACTGATTTTTGCGTTTTGTAAATATTCGGTTTACGACGACCTCATGGCGCAGCGGTAGTGCATCTGCATACCATGCGAGAGGTCCCGGGTTCGAATCCCGACTGGGGAAAATAAAACCCCAGGTCTTGGATGTTTACATGTTTGTGATGTCGTTGTTTCTGGTTCCCACGACACAGGGTATCCTAGTGTGGGGCCAGAAGCAATGTATGTGCCTGTATGTAAATGTTTATGTTTAAATTAATGTTCCTTATGAACTGATACCAACATTTTTTTACTTTTCTTGATAGCTTGATCAACTGGTAATCTATAAAACGTTTTAAATAAAACACCGAACGAATATTTTATGGATATTTAAGTAAGATAATAATGATTTCTACGTCATGTTTAGAAGTCCATTAAAACATCGAAAGATTTTATCGACTGTGTCAAACCCTATCGCAAGGAAAAAAAACCCAAAAAGAACAGAATGAGGTCTGAATGAACTCCACTAAATACAGCTAATGTGAAAGTGGCATAAATAGCCTTAAGCAGGAACCATTTTTATTTCGGCGTATTATATGTTGTTTACGATGCACGTTTTATTAATTTACCAAAGAAATACCGCTTACAGATGCATAAAATCAAAGTTACGAGTTATAAGAAGCATTAACTGTTTTGTTACTTTCATTTTTACAGAATAATAGGGCGCATTTCATATATTTTTTTGCACTTTTCTTCTGATGTTTTCTCTATAATCTCTCATGTCATACTGATAAGACAAAATCAGGACTGTGGTCTTTTTTACACGGTACGTGGCACGCGGGGAAACTAGGAAAACGTCAACTGTGTCGTGTCCATTGGGTAAAACGTTCTTGACTCTATGGGACCATTTAAGGTTTGAGTACTAGAAATGACATTTTGTCATTGACAATGACATACATTTTGTACTGAAAAACGAAAATCAACTCGAAATTATTCTTTATTTTGGCAATCATATTTCTTATTGTGATCAAAAAATTCTTTAGGTCCAACTTTAAATACAAAAATTACGGTAGGTCACAACAAACTTAAAAATAGGTGATCAACGAAATAAACTACTCAAAATGACCGCCCGTTTTCGCGAATACATAAGTTTACTCGTTTTTGTACTGAGCTAGTAGCAGCCGATAATTTTCTTGGATGGATATTATTAAAAATCCTCGCTAATGCTTCTTTCAGCTCCTGAATACTGTCATAATTCCTTTTGTAGACTTCGCTTTTTAGGTGTCCCCACGAAAAAAAATCGAGAGGCCTTATATCGGGGCTAAGAGTTTTGTTATTATTACCTTTACCTTTTTTGTTGGTACATGTCGCAATGGATATTTAGTCCCGTACCACGCTAAAGCTGCTTCTTTGTTTCTATTATTTATAAAATACGCTTCAAGTAAGTCCCAAAATTTCTGATTTGAAGACATTTTTACAAGAAGTTTATGACGTGAAGATATTCGAATCGAATTCGTTACTTTCGAACTTCTTTTCACTTTTTTTTTGCAGCCAGTCACCTAAAATAAGAAGTTTGGCCGATGAAGAAGTTTGACTCGCTTACCGAAATGTATGAAAAAAGTTTTTGGCGATTTCTGTCATTTCTAGTACTCAAACCTTAAATGGTCCCATAGTCTTTTAATCCCCACACGAAATAGGATCGATTGGCATAAAATATATTTTTTTGTATTTCAGCATTTTTTTCGCTAACTGTACATTTTCTCCAAAATCTGTGAATGCAGTTCATAATATCTTAAAAACTTGGGGATGGTCTCCTAGGAACGTTTTCCTGTAACTGTAACGATTAAGGTACCTGCCTTTACTGACCCGTCTCAAAAATCCACCCTGTATAGGGTCCACAGATGCACTGCACACAAGTTCTTGACTGCACATGAGCGAGGTTGACATGCTGTCAGCTGTACGCAGCATAGTTAGTACGACGACGATATTGGCGTGTTTTAAATTTCAAGAGCATTTTTTTCTAAACTGCTACCATGGGTTTTTCGACTGTCCGCCGACTTTAGATATCATTAAAATGAATATTTACTACGGCAACTACAATAAATTTTGATACGAAATGAAAGTATATTTTATAATCTTATGAGGAAATAGTTTAATTGCACTTAATTATTCATAAATTAAAAAAAATACAACATTTAGTTACATAAGGTACCCCTTTTTTGTAGTGTCCCACCCTAAAATTGAAACTTTTAATTGGAATTATAAGCATAATCTATTGACTTTTGTAACAATATTAGTATTTTTCTGGTATAAATAAATGTAAATTTTACTAAATTATCTCGTTTCAGTACATGTTTAATACAAAAAATAAGAAATAACGAGGTTTTATCAGTGTCCCTGATTTTGAAAAAACCGGAATTCCGATCACGTTACCGTGTAAAAAATATACCAAAGAAATAAAATTTTCTTCTAAATTGATGTTTTTTTATATTTTGCAACCCTAATTAAGACATAGCAACACAGCATTATGTCGGTCTGTCAGTCAGTCTGCAGTAAACCTTGCGACAAGTTCGGACGTGATCGCGCGGATGAAATTTTCCGTAAGTAGTTACCCAATTTTTAACATTTAATAACTTATTAAGTGATGTGTTTTAGTGTATATTAATATAGTAGTAATATGCAATGTCTAAAGCCAAATGCTTAAAACAACAGTCATTGAATTGAATATTGGTTCTTATATGTATTTAAGTATTTTTAAAATGTGTCATGTTTCATTCGTTACTTCTGGTTCCGTTATCATTTTGATGGTAACGAGTAGAAGAAAGTAAAAAAGTAACGTATTGGAACGATAAAGAATCGTTCACGTTGAGAATAGAGATACATATTATAAATTTTACATTTAAGAAAAAAATGTTTTATTTGGCGACACGTTCCATTTCTACAGGGATAGGATAGCTTTGATATAATTAATGTTAAATTTTCTATTCTTTTATATTATTTCTTTTATATAATGATATTGTATTTATTTTAATTGATTTGTGACTGTGTGAATAAATGTCATTTAATCAAATTTGTTGTTTATAGATAAAATGCCTCTAACAGCAGCGGAAAAACAAAAAAGATATCGCGAGCGTATCAAGAATGACCCTGAAAAAGACAGAATACAGAAAAGGAAGGACATAGATAGAATAAAAAAATGGAAAGAAAAAGGTGCGAAAAAATATATAGTTCCTGTTTGACTGATATTACTTTAGATATAAAGAAAAAACACATAGTTCCTGTTTATTTTTTGTAATTTGAATTCTCATGTTTAAAGTAAGTAATGTGATAAAAATTTCAATGTTGTGCAATGTTTTACTAGTAAAGTCTTAACCTGCCTATAATTGAGTTTACCATTAAGTTTTTATGACTGCAATAAATTTAGCTTATAAGAAAAGTGATAATAATCCCTGATATGTTTTTGTGATTTTATTGTGTGGTAGTCATATTTTTTCAAAAAAGTTATTTATAAGTTTTGATAAGCCTTAAAATACTATAAGGCTTAAAACATTTTTCAAAATGTGCCTTGTTTTCTGTATTACTTGTTTACTTTTGATATGCCTTAAAATACTATAATTTTAAAGTTTAAAACATTTTACAAAATGTGCTTTGTTTTCTATATTACTTGTTTACTTTTGAAAAGTCTTATAGTATTAATTAAGGTTAAAACATTTTACAAAATGTGCCTTGTTTTCTATATTACTTAATGTTATTTTTTTTTATTGTGAAGAGTTTAGACTTGTTTGTATTAAACTTATATGATTTAAGTTAGTTTAATGATTATATCATTAGCTTAAGAAATTAACAATACTGACTGCCGTGCCGCATTCTCAGTGATTACTTACTTAATTTTAAAGAATTTAGATTAGGTCAGCCGACAGTTGCCACTTACACAACTAACAAATAGTACCAAGTTAATCATCATTAACTCTAGATAATCACTTTGAGTACCTACAGCAGCTGGTATTTGATAATTTTTTTGTGATTTCACTGTTTGGTAGTCATCAATGATGTCTTAAAATACTTTAAATAAATAATTTCTCAATAAAATATGTTTCATTTATTATTTAGAATTATTGATCATTATTATTTAGGTAAAAGCGCCTTTCATTATTTTTTTAAATGTTGGCTTTTTTGTCATCGTAAATGCAGCTTTATGAATTCGTTACCATCTTTTTAGTTACTGTCCCCTGTTGATAAGAGGCATTTTTTGATAAAAACTTACACTAATGTAAGCTTTTCTTTAATTTTATCTTCAAAATATGAAATAGAATTGCAGTAGCTTTCTATTTTATATTAAAATATTTTAAATGATTGCATGGTTCTTTCATAAAATGGAAAAATATCTAGTGTTCATCCGCAAAGGTAACGAAATGGATAAACAGGGGCCAGAAACAATATGAAATAAACTACACAAGCAGATAAAATAACAATAATATTGTAAAAAATCATTTAAACTACCAATTAATCTAAATTTTATTTAATTTTACCCCATTGTTTAGGCATAATATTGAAAATACTATGGTAACGGAATGGGAACAAAGATTATACCAAGCTTACTTAAAATGCTTGTAAAATCTTTTCTTTAAATATTATCCTTAAATAATTACTAATTTGTCAAAATTTAATAAATAAGGAATCATATAAAAGCTTCAAACTGTACATAAATCGATGTTTTTAAAATAGGTCCAAAAAAAGGTATGGTAGCAGTTTAGAAAAAAATGCTCTCAAGTAGCGACCTTCCAGTACCTACCAGTGTCAAATTCTGACATTTCAGTGCCACAAAATGTGTGACTCTGACTCGTGTCATCATACTCACCTAATTTAAGGGGCTCCAGGGAGTAGCACTAGCGTCACCGAGGAAAAAAAATCATACCTATCTATTTTTACAGATCGAATTTGCAAAAGGTGTTTGTACAATCTCTTAATCATGTCAATAGTGATTTTTAGAACCAATGGCCGTGACCTAAGGACCACCTAAGGCAAAAAACCTAGGACTAGATAGCATTAACGCTAAAAACGGCCGTTTTTGCAATAAATGCTATCTAGTCCCAGGTTCTTGATCCTAGTAGTTTCTTTGTTATGCTTGTCACCATTGAAAGATCGTACAGACACATTTTACAAATACGGTCTGTGAAAGATATGATTTTTTTTTCCATTGGTGGCTCTAGTTAGCCCACTGAATCCCCTTAACATAGCTTTATCAATTCCCTTTTGTCATACAAATCGTAGGCTAATTTCACAAACTGGTGAAATAAAATTGAATTGCATTTTTGCCAACTACAATATCATGTTGTTCAAATAATCCTAAACCTAAATACCTAGAATTTTTTCAATATCGATAAATTTAACCACCTCCGACAGGCAACAGTTCATAATTCTCAATATAATTTTTCATTGAATCTTGCCACGTTTGACTTTTATGAAAAATAAAAAATATGCTTATTGGAAGGGGTTTAATAATTAACGCATTGGAAATGGAATTTTTCAAAATTGATATGCAAGGCCGCGCCATTCTTTTAGAAGTTAATACTGAAAAAACTTAATTTTTAGCATTGTTTCAGTAACATATTATTATGCAATAAAACTGAATTTGAACGGATATTACGGATACTCGTTTACTTTTCCATTTTCCGACGTTTCGGTACTTTTGCAAGTGCCGTGGTCTCGGTAGATTGAGGTGAAAGGCGTCTTTTTGAAAGCAATAACTGTTAGTGGACTACCCTCGGCAAAAATTATTAAGTTACGTTCCAAAAATATTTTGGCAAATTTTTAAATTGGAATTGACACTACAATAATTTTATATAGACTCAAAAATACTGATTGTTAGTTCAGTTTTATTATGTCTAGTGCTTGTATCAACCTCAGAAAATACTACCAATATTATTATGCAATTGTCACTTTTATTTATAAAAATATTTGTTTTGTTTCAGAGGCCCAGTTCCAGTGTTAGTTATGTCTCTCTTGTTTATCGCATCAGTGTTCATGCTTCACATCTGGGGAAAATACACTAGAGCCTAAGTTTAATTTATTACTATAGTTTTAATCTAATGAGGGAGAGAATGTGTTTTGTACTTGATGTCTGTTTCTCACAGAATGTGGTAATGTAATGTAATATATTATTTTAAAAGAAGTATGAATTTTTATTAAGTAAATATTCTAAAGGACAAATTGGAATTTGCGAATTTATCTGAAAAATTAAACATAAAATATAAAGAAAATACTTTATGAAAAATACACGATATGTAAATAAGTACACAAAACTGTCAATTAATACATTCAGATCTTACATATTGCTGCATATGAAATAGTATGCTCCCATTTAATCTCAAAAAGAGTCCTTCCTTATTGAACTAAAACATTGATTAAAAAAAAATACTAAGTACATAATACACTATCAGCCTTATAACATTTAGTAGAAATATTTTATATAGGTACTGTACTGTAATGACACAATTTTCAAACATAAGCTTCAGTTCTCCTTCCTTTGATTCTATCAAAAAATTGGTGCCAGGATACTAATGTTTTACCTGACCAGATCCAAAAACTGGAAGTAATACCAACTATCATTGTCATGAGATACTTGATCATGAACACTTCAAACTGGGGTCGCTGATATTCTCTGTGTGTGAAAGGGCATGGTATTGAGTAGACAGGCACTGAGCACATGTCACGGTGCCATGTCACCATCCAGCTGTCAAAGTTAGCCTGCTCATAAAACAGACACGCAATGACAATGAGTGCAGGAACTGTATACAAAACCCCAAAAACTCCAATTCGAATCATCAGCTTCTCCAGTTTGTCTGTTTTGGTTCCATCATGTTTCATGACAGTACGAATGCGGAACAATGACACAAATCCAGCCATTAAAAATATGGTGCCCAAGACTAGATAAATACAGAGTGGGGCAAGCACGAAACCACGGAGAGATTCAGCATTCCATATTCCAACATAGCACACTCCAGACAACACATCACCTGAAACAAATGGATAAATCTTAATTTGGATCTCACAAGCCCTTGCTCATTTTTTTTTATAAAATCTTACACAAAACAACCATCTTCAATGCACAATACATTTTTGTTGCATTGAAAATGAACTGTTTAAAGTAATTTTTGATGAATATCATGAGTATGAAGATTTACATTGAACATACCATCAACTTGTCCCATTGCTAAGATTGATATTGTTTTAATGGCTGGTACTGCCCAAGCAGCCAAATGAAAATACTGTGAATTTGCCTCAATGGCTTCATGGCCCCATTTGAGACCAGCTGCCAAAAACCAGGTGAGTGTAAGAATCACCCACCAGATGCTTGATGCCATGCTAAAGAAGTAGACAACCATAAATAAAATGGTGCATGGCTCATGTTTAGTTCCTTGAGTGATGACTGATATGTTAGGAAGTCTTGTACCACCAACTGTGGAGGGAAACGGACCCTGGCAGCTCACACTGTCGCCGGCACTCCAACCCATCATATATGCAGCAGCGACCATGAGATAACACACAGAGAGAAATATTATAGGTCTTTCTGGATACCTAAAGCGGTCAGTGTCAATGAGGAACGTCAAAACAGTAAACAAACAACTTATAGTACACAGAGTTGCCCACACTCCAATCCATATTCTCGAAAAGTGCTTTTCATGTTTGCTGAAAAACATTCCACTGCAAGGTGCTCCACAGTCATGTTCAATTTTCTCTCCCACCTTTAAAGAATACTCAAGGTCCAAACTTTTGGGTACTTTAAATTGTACTGGACATACAAATCCATAGTCTTTTGCCCCATGCAGCTTAGTTGGGTCTCTCTGCATGTTTGATTTATAGTCAACTTTTGGAAGCCTATTCTCAAATTTTCGAGATTCGTGTGTGACATTGTTGTCTCCAAAACATATTACATTTTCATTATTAGCCACTGGAAACTTAGAACATTCTAAATTTTCTGGCCATAAAAATCCAAAGTTGTTCATTATCTCTTCGCAGTTATGTCTTGCAGATTCACAAAGGTGTCGGCATGGTGGTATGGGAGCTTCCAAAATGGTACACAGCGGTGCATACACAGAGCATAAGAAGAACTTTAGATCCGGGGAACAATTCACTTTGATCAATGGCGTAAACTGGTGCACATCAGGGCCAGCATCTTCTTGTTTAGCATGGTTTAGTAAATTGGGGAAGATTGTCTGGTTGTAAATTATTTGCTGGCAAAACGGTATCGTTATAGGTTCACATTTGCCATGGTGAGGTAAATTATCTCCATGTAAAACGGTAACACGAGAGGTTTCAGTTATAATTATTGAATACAATACGTGCACGAACGTAAACCACACTTTTTTCATTTTGACAACAAAATGGTTGTTGGCTTGTCTGTTGCTCTTACGGTTAATCCATTTTAAGGACTTATAACACAATAATTGACGAACTAATAACTCTGCTGAAGTACAACAGGTTTAAATTCATTATTTTTAGTTCAAAAATTGAGAAATTTAACAAATTCACACAATAGACCAAAACAACGGGAATCGAAAGACAGTAGACAATGGGGATGGCTGCCAGTGTTGCCAGATGCTAGCCGCCGGGCCGGCCAATGTCGCCAAAATTTTGAAAAACAGTCGCCCTAAAATCGCCTAAGTTCTCGTAGCCCAAATGAAGACGTTTTACCTAAAATAAAACGTAAATTAAACATACTTACCTTATTCGAAGCCTAATAATATATTGAGAGAAGCCATCGCTTCCGGTTCCGTTTCTATCCCTTTTTTCCCTAGCTACTTCCGTTTTGCCGTCTCTTTCGCACACTCCCACCACCGCAGACAGTGTGGCGCCGTGATTTCTGGGGCGCCATCTTTTCTTCATTACGTTGTTTTGGCCACCAGGCAGAATTTAATTTATTAGGCTTCGAATAAGGTAAGTATGTTTAATTTACGTTTTATTTTAGGTAAAACGTCTTCATTAAACAACTTGACCGTTATTCGAAGCCTAATAATATATTGAGAGATTTGTTTGTTATCGTCTGGTGGTGGTGGTTGACGTCAATGTGACCAAATGATATTTAGAGACATCAAAGACTGAAGGAATGGTTCCTACGATAAAATTAAAAACAATATACTTAGGTAAGTGTGCAACAAAAAATATAATTCCAATCATGGTAAAAATAATAACAATATTAAACGAAAATCTGATTTCAGAAAGTTCATATTTCAATAGGAATCATTATAACGGTAATTATTTTAATTAGTGAATAAATTACACTATTCAATTTTGACAGTAATTATAGATATTTATGATTATTCATCAATTAACTCAATCAACTGCATCGAATAACTTTGGCATAGAAATATCACTTGATTTTGATGAAATTACTTGACGACAGTAAAATCGTTTAAATGTTTTATCAGATCTCCAATTTCCTCTAGCCAAGATTTCATCTAAAGGAGAATTTTCTAGCCAACTTTTTGAAGCCACCGCAGCTCTAAAACTACCGGCCGAGGCACTTATCCCAGATTCTTTTAATAAATTTTTAACCCAGCCCGCAATAATGCACCGGGTGGCGGGCTTAGCCGGACCGCAAGTGGAAATGAAAAGATTCTGACAGGCGGCTTCATCTCTTCTTTCTCGACCAACAGTGATGAGGCGCTGTACCCAGTGCACGGGGTTGAGGCTTTTACAATCTGGATTAGCTCGTAGTTTCCAGCCTGACTGACGATAGTCTGCCGTATCTGTCTTTGATCCAAACTCTGGCCAAAGAATTATGTAATCGTCGAATAGTCTGTATCCGCTAGAATTCACGCGCAGTAATGTAAGGTCGTGTACTCTTCGCCCGGAACATAACAAAAGAACTGCGGCGGTATATTTGGATAATTGATACAGGTTGCTGGTTTCTGAGTCCACTCGCGATAGATATTTTATGACGCTATCAACATCCCATATTGGTGGTTTTGGCGGTTTTGGTTTAGCCAGAGATATTGACTTCAACACTCTCTTTACAAGCGGATGACCACTAAGTTGCTCTGATGTGTCTGGGTTACAGAGTGTAGATACTACTGATTTGTGACATAGTATGGTGTTATAGGATAAATTCTCCGTATGGAAAAGATCGGCCAAGAACCTTGCCAATTCAGACCCGTTAGGGTTGTTAACTCGTATTTTGTTTTGTTGAGCCCATCGCACCCATCGCGACCAAGCTGGCTTGTAAGTATTAAGCGTCGACGGGCGCCAGCTCTTTAACAAAAGTCGTTTTTGTGACTCTGACCAGCCGTTGAGGTGTTCATTCCACCCCCACAATTCCATACTTCTAACGTCATGTCCGATGCTTTCTGTGGAGCACATCCCGTCGACACGTCTATCAGAACTCGTGGAAGGTTCCTGATGGTCCAAGGAGCGTCGGTTGCTCTGCTCTTGAGATCTGCTCTCCAAAACACTTTGTACCATCTGGGTGCTACAATCAGGTACTTCCCTTGACATTTGTTTAGGTGTTGTAAAACTTTCGGAATCAAAAATGGTGGCGGGAAGACCCAAGCTAATGGATAATCCCAAATTCGGGAAAGGGCGTCGTGAAACTCCGCTTGATGGTCTAAGCAGTCCAAGCTGCAGTATCTCGGAACTACTCTGGTTAGTCGCGACGCAAAGAGGTCGATTACTGGTGTTCCCCATTTGCTGAACACAACTTTGGTTACTGTTGGTAGCAGATGCCATTCCGGAACTGTTCGTAATCGTGATAGGCGATCCGCTTCTACGTTGTATACACCGGGAATATGATAAACAGTGAGATTTATCTGATGCGAGTCCAGTAGCGTCAAAATTCTGTATGTCAGCTCGAGTAGGTCTGCTGATTTTGTGCCACCCTCGTTGTGCAAATATGAGACTGCAGTTTTGTTGTCGCTTTGCAGGTGTACCGAGCTGAACCGGAGGTTCTGAGCGTGCTCTTCTAGTGTCTTCAAAATAGCTAGCAACTCTTTTTGGTTGCAATGCAACCTCTTCTCTACAGCATTCCAGGCTCCTGAGATGTGTAGGTTGTTTATTTGAGCCCCCCAAGCTTGATCTGATGCATCGGTTACAATGTAATGATTCGGAAATGGTAGGCGAATCTGAGAATGATCCTTGTGGTGCTTCAGCCACCAACGTAATTCTTCTTGAACAAGATGAGGCAACTGAGTTCGCTTTACAGGTTTTTTCAGAAGAAAGATACACAGCCTCTGCAGCTGTCGGAAGTTCATTCTTCCCCGAGGGATGACGAAGCTGGCAAAATTCATTAAGCCGACTATACTCTGTAATTCTTTTAGGCTGGCAGTTTGCCGATTCAGTAGAGTGCAGATAATCGCCGTAAGCTTTCGGCACTTCTTTATTGGAAGCATTTTCTGATTCATCCAGGGTTGCCAAATTACACCTAGGTATTCTATCACCTTGCTTGGTTGAAGAACGGATTTTTCGTGATTGACATTCCAACCCAAATGCTTCAGCAGATCTAATGTGGTCTGTGTCTGTTCTCTTAAGATTTGAGCATTCTGATTGGCGATCAAAAAGTCGTCTAAGTACACCAGGAGGCGTATCCCTTGCTTGCGAAGAATTTGAGCTATCCAGTTGCTCACGGTCGCAAAGGTTTTGGGTGCTGAACTCAACCCGAAGGGAAGACAGTTCATTTGTAGCAGCTCTTGTTGGTATATTAAGCGTAGAAATCTCCTGTGTGGTTCTGCGACTGGGAGATGAAAATATGCCTGAGTTAGATCTATTTTCACCATCCAGTCCTTTTCTTGCAAGAAGTCGGGGACTCTGTGCACGTTTATTAGTCTGAATGGTGTCGTGCCGACATACCGATTTAATGCTTTTAGGTTGAAAATCGGGCGCATAGTTTGGTCTTCCTTGGGGACCAGGAACATGGCAGAGATAAAGCTTTGAGATCGCGGCACGGTTGAAAGTACTCCTTCTGCTTTCATTTTCTCTATGATCGAACTCATTTCGTCCGAGGTTGGAGTCGATTGGCCGGTTCGGCATAGGTCTGGCATAAGTAGTGGCGGTTTTTTTATAAACGGGATACGGTAACCTGAAATAGTGCTCAGTATATGATCTGGAGCACCTTGGTTTTTCCACCGATGGTGGTAGAAGGCCAGTTGTCCGGCTTGGAAGTTGCTCGGTGAGTCAATATTTTCTTGGTTTACCTCTCCTATCCCGGTGGGATGAAGGAGAGTGTTTGCGATTGTTGTAATACGCATTGTCGCGATTGCTTGCCGTTTGTTTGCCTCCTCTACCCCGAAAGGGCTTGGAAGTATGAGCATTGGATCCATATGAATATGGTCTAGCCGGGGGCAAATGTTTGCCTTTGCCTGCTTGTAAAGGAGGATTTCGGTGAAATCCGGATATTTGCGGTTTTGGATCGGCTTGCGGTGCAGTAGCGCGATCTTTGTCACGAGGCCAGAACAGCTTTCTTACGCCTCCCCCTTTTTCAAGCACAGAAGTGAATCTTTCAGCCTGGAACAGATTGTCGCAAGAAGGAGGTATTTTCCGCAAGGCGCTTTTATGTACTGGATCCTTGACGGAGGCCAAAATGGTCTCTCTTCGCTGCTGAATCAATTCTGCTCGATGGCCACAGACCAACTGAAGAGCATCGTTTGAAATTTTTGAAAAATCTCCGGTAACAAAAATGTCCTGGATTTTCTCGTTAATATCTTCGAACCTGAACTCTGAAGTAGTTTTAGCCCAAGCTAGAAAATTTTGTAGTTCTTTTTCTAACTGATCCTTCTGTTTTATAAGAGCGAAACTCAATGCAGCGAAAGCTTTTTCCGTATTTGCCAATGAACGAGGGGCATCGTAACGAGTTACTTCGTCGTTTACCTCCAGTTCAGTGAAGCCAGGGGTATGGCGATATTGTTTTTGTACGTCAGAGTATCTAACGTTCCTCCAATCTGGGTCTTCAAATCTCTGAACACCCTTGAGCACCTCTAAATATGACAACGGAGTCTTTAAGACATCGGGGTCCTTCAGTTTAGTGCCAATAGACAGAGAGAACTGTGGTTCTGCTCCGTTATCGTATTCATTGCATTGAATATGACCATTGTCCTCGACGTTGTCTAAATTATCGTAGCTATAGCTTAGCTCATCCTCTAGAATCTCGTTTGAAGCAATCTTAGATTTCAGATCACTAACCTCAGCTATCAATTTATCAAGTTTTTTCTCTTTCTGCCAATGGCGCCGCCTATTCTTCCTTTTCTTTTTGCGGCTTGTCCGTTTCTTGCATGAAGAGTCAGAACAAGAGGTGGACTCACTACGCGATGATGTAGAAGAAGAATCAGAGGTACTACTTTTTCTCCCACGTTTCCGCTTACGAGAGGGCCTTTCGTTTTTATCAGATGCAATTGCAGTTTCGTTATTAATCTGTTCATTGTCACTCATTTTACCGCACTAGGAGAAGGAACAATTAGTTAGAAGATGCACGGGGTACCTATATGTAATTAGGCTCACTCACAGTAACGGGTCGAATAAGAAACATAAAATTTAATTACGAACGGTAACACCGTTAAGTTTTCGAAATTCTTATTCAAATTTTGTATGAATTTTAATTACTCATCTTACATGACAAACGCTTATTTTCTCGATCAAACACCGAGAGCAAATCCTCTTGAAAAAGCAGGGGATAACAGAAAATTTTAAAGAATTTTCCTGCACTAACGGGTAGTTAATCTACTGGAAATAACGGTTAAAACATACCTTTTTCAGCTCACAGCACAGTAGAAATCAATCCAATTTTAGGAAAACACTTCTATTTCTATTAGAAAATAACAATTGTTTCAAAATTTGAAACCGTTAGGGATTTTAAATACTTAAACGTGCGCCTGGGCGCACGGCTATTCGGAACGCGAACAACGACGTCAATGAAGAAAAGATGGCGCCCCAGAAATCACGGCGCCACACTGTCTGCGGTGGTGGGAGTGTGCGAAAGAGACGGCAAAACGGAAGTAGCTAGGGAAAAAAGGGATAGAAACGGAACCGGAAGCGATGGCTTCTCTCAATATATTATTAGGCTTCGAATAACGGTCAAGTTGTTTAATCGCCAAATTTTTAGCTTTGAAGCCCAAAATCGCCTCAATAAAATGATTTTTTTAAAATTGTGGCGCTCTTAGTTAATGTTGTACACAGGTGTTTTCTAAAATTCTCTCAATTAATTTTAAGAATGTAAACATACTTTTTTAAGTATAATTACTGGTCTATCTTAGCAATTAATATTCATTGCACCCTTCATATAGTGACACACCTGCGGAACGTACCGCGCCGAACGTTCGGCGGCTGAACTTGCAGTCGTAACCTTCCGTTGGTATGACAAACCAAACGCTCAGAACGCTGCGTCTTGTTCAGCGCGCTACGCGACGGAACGTTACGTGGTGTCGTCGTCGTCAGTCGGTTTCGGTACTTCAACTACGCGCGCCGAACATTCGGTCGCGTAACGCGTCGCATGATGTGTCGCTTGCTATGCAAAATACATTGAATGCGTATTAGCGGACATAATCGCCCGAAGGAAGGTTCAGCGCTACGCCGAACGCGACGTCATTTCGTCTGTGTTATAGGGGATTTGAAAAACACTGCGAGCGTATTCAACCGAACGTTCAACGCCGTACGTTTCGCTGGTGTGTCGCTACACTTATAGCGCTACGACAAATAAAAAAAAAACGCAAAGATCTATAAACAAAGATACAAATGATATGTATTTAACATATAATTTGTTTTGATTTCTCAAGTACCTGAAAAGTCGCCGAAAATAAAATTTAGATTAGATAGCCTGATGAGAGGGTTTCAGACCCACCTTTTCACAAAATCCCAAAGATGGCGCTGTCCATAGACTTGGCTACATGGGGCTGTGTTGCTTGCCTAAAAACATCTTGCCACATAAAAAAAAACTAATGTGTCATGTCATTAGAGTCCGCGCACGATAAGTCTGCGCGTGGGCAAAAACTGTCTATATTTCGTGTGCAATAAAGTTTAATATAAAGTTTAAACATCTTACTTCGTAGAGAGCAGGTTTATAGAGCTTCTTTGATTAGTATTCAGATTATTTTTCATAGGTACCAAATTAAATTATATACGCCACTCGTCGCGCGCAGACTTATCGTGCGCGGACTCTAGTTCATTCAGGAAGGACTTCAGTGGCTCAATTACGCGCACCAAATCCTGAGCGATTCCAATCGCGTAACTGTCAAATTCCATACTAATTTGACAGTTAGACGATTGGAATCGCTCAGGATTTGGTGCGCGTAATATAGGGGCAGATCCTTCAATTATTCTTACTGATTCCATTAGTGCTCTACAGGCAATCTTATCAAACCCTTTTCGCAGTAAATCTACATTCCCTATTATTTTAAGTATTAGGGACCTCCTGTTACGATGTCATTTACGTGATATCACAGTAGTCCTTGCCTGGATCCCGGGTCATAGTGGGATTCAAGGAAATGAATCGGCTGATTCTCTAGCTAAGTTAGCTGTTGCTTGGATCATAATAATAACTTTGCCCACGATCTACTAGCTCTGGCCAAACCAAACATGATTAAAGACTGGAATACTTTGTGGTCTTCTAGTCAGAATCGCGTTGGAAAATTTTACGGTAGCATTCAACCATCTATCCCAGTTAGACCGTGGTTTTTCAAAGCTCGAAATTTCCCAAAATTTGGCACTTCTACAGTTTGTCGTCTGCGCTTAGGCCACTGCTGCACCCCTGTTTTCCTTCACAAAATTCGGATTCGGGATAATTCTTTGTGTGAGTGTGGTCTCGACGAAGGGACCACTGATCATATTTTTTTCAATTGCCCCCGTTTCCCCTCTTTATATCCATTCCTCCCTTGCTTTATCCCTCGTCCCATCAACTTCAAAACCCTTCTTCTGTACACCCATACTAAATTCATTAGAATACTATGTAAATATATATACTATTTCAACATTCGACTTTAACTCCTCATCAAATTATAATATCTCTTTCTTTCTACATTGGTTTCTTGTATATATGTATAAAGTAGCGTGTACCTTTCACAACGAGACACTGGCAAAATCCCTGTGCACTACAAGCACGGGGCAAAGTCCAAATAAAAAAAAAATAAGAAAAAGGACTTCAGACATTTTGTAAAAATATTTTTACTAGATTTAAATTTCTGATATTTGGATAAACGTTTCTATAATTGGATATTTCTTGCCGTGAGTTGGCGAAATTGTACTGGATAATCAGTGCAGTGAGTCCATAAAGCAGAATTGAATTAGTTCATTTAGAAGATTCATTTTTGATAAAACAAGGACTTCAGACATTTTGCAAAAAATATTTTTATTAGATTTTAATTACCTACTGATATTTGGATAAACGTTCTTATAATTGGATATTTCTTGCCTAACACGTGACGGTGGCGAAATTGTACTGGATAATCAGTGCAGTGAATCCATAAAGCAGAATTGAATTAGTTAATTCATTCTCTACTCTATTTCTCTGGAATATTTCGTGTTTGTTTTTTGCGTTTTGGCTTTTTAAAAGTAGCTCTCGACTGTAACCTGGCATCGACTTCTTGGACACCGATATCTACTACATTTGAAGACTGCTACGGTTGGACTCCGATTGGACACCGACATATCTACTGCGCATGAAGACTGGCTACGAATACTTTGGACTCTGGTTTGATATCATCTTTCAACTATGGGCAAAGACTATGGTTCTTGGTCCCTAGCAGCGCTTAAAGCAGAACTTGAGAAACGCACAACACAAACACCACCCATTTCTCGATAAGTTGGTGAAAAATTCGTAACGCGTTTATATCAGAGTCCAGTTGCACGGAAGTCGTCGTATTTTGTATTTTCTTTCTATTCAAACAGTGACAATAACAAACAACCACAGAACACTTATCGACACATCAGTTTGTCACAGATTAAAGTTTGATGTAGTCTATGTAAAGCCCCACACAGTTTTTTTAAGTCGATAGACAGCGCCATCTTTGGGATTTTGTGGGAAGGTGGCTTTGAAACTCTCTGATTGTCACCTGGTCGCTAATTGCAATTTTTGGTCGCCAATTCACCCTTGGAGATAGCCCAAATGGCGATAAATCGCCTCATCTGGCATCCCTGATGACTGACATCCATGCTGCTGTCATCCCCGCCCATTGGCAACCAGTGTGACCATCTCAAAAGTTGAGAATCTGCCACACACTGGGCCAAAAATCTACCAAACATGACGCCAAAAAATGCCAAAAATATTATGCCTTCATATTATCACCTTCAAGGAAACGAAAAAAATCAAACACATTACGTAAATTCTTTAATCAAAAAAATTACAATAAATATCTAAAGTTATCACTGACTAATTGAAATAACTTAATGGAACTGAAAACTGCAGCATCTGCTTGAAAAGTACCTAATAACTAATTACAGTACCTACCTATCACACTCACAAGTTTTCACAGACAGACATGAAGCAATAAACTGATTTGATTTGATAAAAACAATTTACCTACAGTCTAAACTTTTTTACTTCGGTTACTCAACCATGGATAGCCTGCCAGCTACGCAAGGTGTTCACAGGTTGAAAAATGAATGTGAATGAGTCATTCCCACATGTAAATTCCCATTGAAAACGGAATAGAGCGGAACCCTCAACAAAGGGCCTACTCGCACTTGATCAGAATTATTTGAAAGCAGGTATGCCAATTAATCAATTACCAGGAGACGGGCAGCGGCGTCTTACTGAGATTCCAACCGCATAGGTACTGCAAAAGCGTGGCGATTATGGCAAAACCCTTCATGGTTATGACAACCACGAAGGAGGCCTATGTTCTGCAATGGGCGTCAAATGGCTGATGATGATGCCAATTAATAGCCTATCTACGTGTCATTTGTGGCCTCATCAGACTATCTGAGAGGAGAGGAGACATACATCTGTATTGAGACATATATCTACGTACTTCGGCCTCAAAATTTACATTTTAATTTTCCGTATACCTACATAGATTTTGATAACATCTTTCTAATCATGTCCTTAGTTGGTTTAAAGGATATACAGTCTCCATGTTCCTTTATCACCTCTTTTGTGGTACCTAGTGGTAGCCAACACATCATGTTTATATTCTTTCTGTTACACTTAAGCCGTGCTGAGGACAATTTTAATCATGTTTGTTTATGAACCTGTTCCTTACATAGTATATTGATTTTATTCAGATTTAATTGGGAGAATATTCTCAGCGTTTGACACCGGCAAACTTAGATGAGATCTAATTATAGGGATGGTCGTTGCAAAGACGAACCGTTTTAAAAGACCGTTTTGTGTTCCGCGACGATACACAGTGGGCTGAAAATCGCTCTTCATAGACTTATAAACTCAACTTATGAATTATTGACATTTTATTGCAGAAATATATTTAGAAGGGCTTTATTTATGGTAACAACTTCATTACAGAACGTCTAATATTTCAAAAGTGCTTTTTTCAGGATACATAATGCGTCACACACAACTCGAGTATCGCACGATTGCGCAATATTCCCTTCGACACGATTATTCTCCATATTTTTGTAAATTTTTTGACATGTTGCATAGTGGGCGCACTCGTGCTATTTCGGGCAAAAAAAAATTATCGAGTTTATTTGGTAAATTGCACCTCTTATGTTAAAAATAAATATTTTTATTCTATATAGCGTAACGTTAAATAATTCTAAGAATAGGTTAATAGACCATTTATAACAAATTAGCCAAAAAAGTACTAATAAAACAAAAAAGTTATAATTATGTAAAAATTTTGTTTGCAAGCTATTTATGATATACAGGGTGTTCTATGGCTGTGTCACCTTGGAGCGTAAGTAGTGAATTATATAGTGAAACTTAAAATAATTAGAATACCATTCGAAAATATATTAAAACATATCAAATAAAATCAGTCATTGGCCATTGGCCACTGGAGAAGATAGATTTTATTAGATTAATGATTAAGGCAGCGTTGGACGGTAATTCATTATTTGGAGAAACTATATTAGACAGAGCTTTAACTAAAGCTGAGATTAAATCTACAATATTCATTTCCGTTTCAGGATTTTTTTCCCCGAAGAGCACAGCCATTAGACGGCGAAGGAGGATCGTAATGAGCAGTAAGGTCTTGGTGAGCGACACGGTCATATCCCTTATCTAATTTTGAAGGAGAGCGAGGCTTTAGAAATACTGTCTTTCGGTGGTGTTTGGGAGACGATTCAGGAGCTGAATGTGAGGGATGAGGATGGGAAAACTGGATACTAGGAGGAGGAGCAGCGGACGATAAAACATCCGAAAAGGATCCTGAGACGGTTGGACGAAGTTCGATTGCTTCAGAGTATGATACACAATTCTGTGCCATGTACAATTTGACTCTATTTTGTCTCTCAAACTCAGGACATGTTTTATTAGTGGCAAAGTGATGACCACCGCAAGGGCCAATCTAGGCAAGATTGTCCAGTGGAATTGTCGCAGCATCATCAATAAAAAATCTGACTTAATACATATCCTCAATAAATTTAACCCAATTTCCATTGCTCTCTCTGAGACATGGCTTAAACCAGGGTATTCTTTCAAGATCCCGGGTTATTCATGTCTCCGAGAAGACAGAAATGATGGGTATGGTGGAGTAGCCATACTCATTAAAAAATCTCTTTTATTTTCTTCTTTGCCTCTTCCTTCTCATAGTGACGATATATCTATTGTTGCTGCTATTGTAAATAATATATGTATACTTACTTTCTTTATATTTTGCTCATCATCATCATCATCATTCAGCCATAAGAAGTCCACTGCTGGACATAGGCCTCCTCCATTATATTTTGCTCGTCCTTCTGTAAATATTCTCCTTGAAATTAGTAGCATTTTCTCTACACTGCCTAAACGCTTTTTAGTGATGGGTGACTTTAATTGCCAACACCATTCCTGGGGAAGTTCCTCATCTACTTGCTACGGGGACCAACTTCTTGATATAATTCATGCTCAGATTTTATGTATTCTAAATACTTGTATGCCTATTCGCCTTACCAAGCCTGATGAGGGAACCAGCGCTCTTGACCTATCCATCCGACTTGGCTCTTACTCTCTCTTGGTCCCCGCTCTCTTCTCCATATGGTAGCTATCATTTCCCTTTACTCATATCTCTTCCCTGTAAATATCCTCCTCTTCATTTAAATACACCTCGTGTGAAGCATAGATTAGGCAATGCTGACTGGAGTGCCTTTAGACAGTGTGTAGATAATAAAATCAGAGAAACTCAGAGTGTGAAAGATGCTGACAGCTTTTCAAGAATTCTGATGAAGATGGAGGCTGTAAATCAGACTTTTCCCATTAAAAATGGTGTGTTAGGTACCTAAAATTCCCTCTCCTCCTTGGTGGGACGCTGAATGTTCAGATGCTGTAAAAAAGAGAAAGGTGGCTGAGAAATTCTACTGTAATACTATGACTTCTGAAAACTTTGATAACTATAATAGAGGTGGCTAGTGTAACTAAAAAGCTCCTCAAAAAGAAAAAATATGAAGGTTGGCAAAAATTTTGTTCTTCTTTGTGCCCAAGTGTCTCTCCATCTGTTGTATGGAAAAACATAAGGCGGTTTAGATCTGCTTTTAATGAGTCTTCATCTAATAATATATACTCTGACCTTGTTGATGAGTTTATGGATCACTTAGCTCCCTCTTTTGTTCCAGAAATAAGTTCTATTTCTCCATCTTCTTGTTTGGAGTTGGATCACTCAGAATTAAATTCCCCTTTTTCCCTGGAGTTGGAGTGCAAGGAGCTAAAATGCATTCACTCCCATGTCAAGGATTCTTCACCTGGTGAAGATGGTATCCTTTATTCATTCATTGCTAATCGTAGTGATTCTTCTCTTTTAATCTATCTTGAGTTGATTAACTCCATTATGATATCAGGTGATATACCACTATCCTGGAGATCTCAAATTGTTATTCCTATTTTAAAATCACACAAGTCCTCAAATGCTCCTACTTCTTATCGCCCTATTGTCTTTTCTTCTGTTTTAGCTAAAATAGCTGAGCACCTTGTCAAAATTCGGCTTGAGTGGTACATTGAAAGTAATAATCTATTATCACCCTTTCAATATGGGTTTAGAAAGGGAAGAGGCACTTTAGATAGTTTAAGTATATTTACTACAGATACCCGTTTAGCTTTTTCCTGTAATCAATCAGTTCTGGCAGCGTTCCTTGACATTCATTCAGCTTATGATAATGTTCTTGTCTCAGTTCTGAAACGTAAGTTAACTTTGTTGAAAGTGCCTCATATTTTAGCCATTATAAATATTCTTTTAGAAAGATCTATTAATGTGTACACTGATAGTAATAAAATATCAAGACTAGTTTGGAGAGGCCTCCCGTTCTCTCACCTATTTTATATAGCATTTATACATATGATTTAGAATCTTCTCTTTGTGGATCAGTAGAGGTTTTACAATATGCCAATGATCTTCTCCTTTATACACCTGGCCACTCTAGTGACACAATGTGCTCTACTTTGACTTCATCCTTGTATATGCTTCAGCAAAGGCTGGCCAAAAATGGTCTGCTCTGTTGCTACTCAGCCAAGGATGGGGCGTATTGCGAGTTCTAGTTTGTTTGTCGAAACAAAGCCCATAAAACTTATCGTGTATACAGAATTTATTTTTTAACATATTTATTTACAATGTCGTTTTCTATTAACGCTTACGCTTCGCTTATGTATGGAGATGACATTTTCCAACGAACTTGACTTCCCCATACATTTTAATCCCTGACAAGCTGGTGAAGAGGAACTATATCGCGAATCTAGCTGTGCTTATGTTTTGTACTCTAACACAGCACAATAAGGCATTTTAGTAGAGTTTTCACAATTGAGTTTTCACAGTTTTTACTTTACTAGAAGTGCACGGCAACTGAGGTAAGAAAAACTGTCAAAGACTACGCATAGGCAATACATTGCTAATGTGAGGCACGCGGGCACCGCCCACTTAGGACTTCTACTCTTGTTTTTGTTTTGTGCACATCCTTTTTCTCTAAGACTGATATATAATGCACTAATACGGAGTGTTCTGGATTATGGCACCTTCTTGTTAGAGCCTGGTAGTGCTGCTGGTTTTAAGAAACTGGATGGTGTACAATCCAAGGCTCTCAGAATTATTTCTGGGGCCATGAAATCTTCACCAATAAGCTGTTTACAGGTAGAATGTGCTGAGCGTCCTCTTTCCTTAAGACGCCAATATTTATCTGACAGATTCGTAAGTCGATGCTTACAACTTTCAAGTCATCCTTTACACAATAAACTTCGTAGTGTGTCTCATTTTAGTGTCACACCATTTTCACAGATGCATCAAAACATCCAGACAGTTGTTTAGGGGTAGGTGTCTAACACTCTCAATACAAAATTGTACAAATAATGAATCTTCCTCCAGAATCTTCCGTCTTTACAGGAGAATGTTTAGGACTTTTCAAAGCAGTTGAATACATTCTTTTATTAGGATTTACGAAAACCATAATCTTCTCAGACTCACTGAGCTCCCTTCAGGCTTGATCTAAATTTCCCTTTTATTCAGTAGTAGATCAACCAATTATTTTTGACATTCGCAGTTTGCTTGTTAATTGCACAGTGAGAAATTTGACCGTGCTTTTCGCTTGGATTCCATCTCATTGTGGTAGGTATAGCAGGTAACGAGAAAGCTGATCAACTGGCTAATGATCCGGTCGAATGTGGTGATCTGTTTACCTACAAGAATTATTCCCATGATCGCCAGATCATCCTCTTCTCATCAGCTTCTCTTCCTAGATCCTATCTACGGGATTCCTGGAATGGGTTCTGGGGGGAGGATGCCTCTAAAGGCAAATTCTATCGAAATATTCAGCCTTATGTATTAGCGAAACTATGGTTTGCGGATGCCAAGTTTGGCAAGACTTCCACTTCTATTTTAATTCGGTTACGATTGGGTCATACAGCGCACCAGCGCACCTTGCCAGACTTGGCATCTTTTATTTTATTTAAATGTAAATATTTATAAGTAGGGATATTGCTAATTCTTTTAATAAATATGATATTAAGATTTAAATTTATTATGATTTCCTGTTCATATTTAAGTATATTTATATTTGTTTGTTCCTGTTTAAATTCAAACTGTTTTTAACTCCTTCCAAATTCCGTTCCTTTTGTATATTTTATTGGGGAATTATAAAACGAGCGAACAAAAAATGCGACTGATGATGACATACTGTTTTAATAACTTGAGCGGTATGAATTTGAGTAAGCGAAAAATTAACTAAACTGACGACGAATATTGATTTATAATAAAATCCAGAACGAGCTTACAAAAAGTGGATTGTGATAAATCCATTTCAGATATTAAAATTTTATCCGAGCGACTTCATTACTAAAGCGACTGGAAATACAGAGAGGGCAACTTCAATATTAAGATAGATTCGATTTTTCTAAGTGAGGTTATACCTTAGCGAACTACTAAAAAGTTCACTTTGAGCAAAGTTTTGTAAGCTGCTTTATTAATGATTATTGGTTACTGATATTCTATTTGAGGGCTTATGTTTTTTTATTTTGATACGTTTTTTTAATGAAAAATACAGATTTTTAAATGCGCGCGAATTCGAATGGGGGCGGGGCGACGAATCATTGCCTTTGGACTGGCAAAAAGGATCGTGCGACTGTCCCGAATTTTTCAATAGATATGTATGCAAACACGTTTTGGGGCTAGCAATTCGGCTCAAACTAACAACACCACCACTGGAAGCAAAAATGATACCCATTGGACAAAAAAGAAAACGAGGCCGGCCCACTAAGTCCAAGCCAGCACTTATTTACCAGTGACGATGAGTAGTAGGGCTCCTCATACCTATCAATGTTTCTTAGTATTAATAAGAAGTTTTTTTTTAGTTGACTGAAGCGTCTTATTTTATTTTTTGTTCATTTGATTGAAATAAATGCATGCATATTACTTTATTTTTACGGAGTACATTGTTTTATTTAATTAGGTACCCTTATATGTCAATAATAAAATTTCTCAACTAATAGAATAGTGTTTCTTCAAATAGTTATTTCATATTATTTTAATTTTTTAAATGTGAGCTCATTATACTCTGCTCATTAGTGTATTTTTCAAAGTGGTTTTTGTATTCGAAACACTTCATTTAAGATAAAATGCCGCTCAGTATAAAAAATACATTTGCCAAATATTGAAAAAAATGCAGGACGTAACGTTGACACTCAAACAAATATTAGGTCGCTCAAATATTATGAAGCTGCTCATTTTGTATTTTAAGTAACTCAAATTAATGTTTGTAAGTTGCTGTTCTGTTGATTTCTCGTCACTCGCAGTCAGTCGCTCACTTAGTAATTCTATAACCCAAATTAATTAATTTTGACACTTAGAACTGTAATTTACAGTCACTCGTTTTATTGCTACCCTATTTTATTTAGACAACCTTGTTTCCCTACCTGCGGGGGGAGCATGAGATTTTTATCGTATCTAGATAGATAGGTTAAAATTTTAAAACATTACGATATTATATCCCACCCGCGAGCATGACTTCTCTTCGATATACATATCTTCCTTAGATAGGAGATAAGATTTTATCTACTTATTGGTATGACAACACTGAATCGGCAAATAGGGATGTGACGAAAATCACTATTTCATTCGTTCAATTTGCGTTTTTTGACAGATTGAAATCTGATCTGTGTGTGATCTTTCCTTTACTTAGTCTGTGCTAGGTATCAAATAAAATGTAAATAAACAAACAAATAACGGACAATAGATGCTTAGATGCCGAAAATGAAGTAAGTACAAACTTTATAGCCATTGCAGTTAATTTATACAATACTACAATAGTTGGAGATCCTTCCTACAAGCTCATACGGACATCACATCATATACAAGTCACTCATCGGCAAGAACTATAATATTTTTCTGTTTTAGAGGGCGCAGTAAACAAAATCAACTGGGGTTCGTTCGAGTATATGACGCTCCACAGTAATTTAGCCAACAATGAGTTTTCTGGCCCCATGGGAAGCGAAAGGTTGTTGAAAGAGTGGGGCGCATTGAGCCTTGTCGAAGGAGCATGGTCCCGACACGACTGGAGCAGTGGCGGAATGTAAGTGTTGATAGTACCTACTTATTATCTAGTGATATATTAAATTAAGTTCAATACTTGACTCACCATCACCAACCGAGTACAATAGGTAAATAATATGCTTGTCAAACTAATGCAAATGTGTACTTAGGCAATGCTCAGTGAATACCTACAGTATTTGGATAGATAGACCATAGAGGTCTATCCAGTATAGCGTCAATTTTTGCTCTTAGGGGCATCTAAAATCATTTTCGTAACATGTCTTACCTTTTTTCTTTTCGTCTTAAGCTATTACATCATATTGGAATGTTTTGGACTCCTTTTTAATTATGCTCTTTATTTGTTACAGGATATTTTGAACGCGCTGACTACAATAATATTTGGTCTATGCTACAATCAATCAAATCTTACAAATAAATCAAATATTAAAACGTAGGAATATGTATGTACGAATTGTATTTTTTCAAAATAGTAACTCAAAATTGGATGCTTAATTACCCAAGTTCCACTATAGTTTTTTTATATTACATGCACAGAAGCATTCATTCAAGGGTTAAATATAATTAGGGAATGTTCCATTGAGCTGGCCATTCCTCCTCTACTGGGTTTCAGGCTCCACAATGGCAATGTGTGTACCGAGCCTCGGGAGTCTACTCGGCCTCTCCTCTGATGGGCGTCATCAGCCAAGGCAGGCTCAAAGGCATATCCAGAGTCTCCTAGGAAATGCATTACATTTTTTTTACTTCTTATTTTTTTGTTACAGATTACATCAAAGGTGAAGAACATATTAATTTGTTTGGTAACAATTTCCCGTTTTCAGAAGAAAACATATCATGCTTCTTTTCTCCATTGGGTACCCAGTTATGTAGTAAACCACCTATTTCATTGTTTAAAGTTACAAAATAAATATTAGATTTACTTATAACCAAAAGCATTTTATTATTAACGGACTTAAAAAATGGAGGAGTCTGTGTCAAGCTTTTTCCAGAAAACTTCCTAGAAACCATACATTTGTAGTAAATACACCATACATACTTAGGTACTTAGTAGAAGTTAGGTATGATTTGTGGGGTGAGTAAATGGCTTGGGATGCAAGTTCATTAGAAAGAAATAATTTTTGCCCTTTTTAGTGTGTCGGTTTAAATCTTTGTTTTAGAAGTTTCTTATTTTAAAATTTTTTGTTGACTGGTACATTTTACCTAGTATTATTTTAATTGAGATAGGCACTGGACGACGGTCTGAGCAGGACGGCAGAGGGTGCTTGGTTGCGTGGAGTAGGGCTGAACGGAGGTCAGTGAGCGGGTCCTTAAATCCCTGGAGACGGCCACTGGACGTCGGTCAGTGAGCAGAAACAGAGGAAGGGCACGAATGGGATGCGTAGGTGGCGCGAAGAGGAACCAGTGGACAAATCATGACAAATGTGATGATTTTATTCGTAGAATGACTGACAGAAACGCTAGATATAAGTTTATATGCCCCTCTCAAAAGTGGGATAAATTTAAATGAAACATCTGTCAAAAGTCGATAATATATCTTTTTATGTTGTCATCATGCTCGCATTTGCGATAGGGTTTATCTTATAGTGACAGATGTTTTTTTATCTCACGGCACTGGTATAAAAACGATGCATTGTGCTCGCGACGATAAGTTAACCTACTATAGACGTCAAAACTCGTTAAAACGGCCATTTTTTGTAGATAAACCGCCTCGATAAAATCTCATGCTCCCTCCGCTGACAAGCGTAAAAAAACTATGTCATCCGTCTAGTCTGTGACTAGACTGTGACAACAACGACGACTTTTTGGCGGGCATTTGAAAAGAAAGGGCGCGTTTTTACAAATTAATTTTTCAAAAATTAATTTTTCAACTTCTTTTGCTTATTCTTTTACTTTAAGTCTCCAAAAGCACTGCGAATAAGATCATCAATATGAGTAATGCCCCGGGGGCTTTGCCCCCTGGGAATATTACCGACCCATCTCCTCGGAGCAAGAAGAGAACCAGATTAGCTTCCGGTTCGGAGGGTGAGAAAGAAAACACCAGTTTCAAGGATATGTACAAACCCTACACTAAACCAGGGTACAAGAGAGTATATCCAGATAACATGGTGAGTGCAGAATACATGGTTTTTGTTGAATCTGAGAAAGACGGTGAACGACTAGGGAATAAAAACCCGGACTTCATCAACAACTTATTTAAAAAGGCAGTGAAGGGCGTGGTGGGCATTAAGCGCATCAATGCCAATAAGATTGGAGTTTGTTTCGGTCAGTCCATCAATGCAAACAACTTCATGATGAACGCGGATTTCCTGCAGAGTCACTTCTTTAAGGCACACATACCAGCAAGGTCGGTGGAGACAATCGGGGTTCTTCGTTTTGTCCCTACCACAATCAGCAACGAAGATCTGTTCAAGCAACTCTCGGCTGAATGCGAAATCATCACCGTGCGTCGCTTCACACGCAAAGTAAACGGCGAGGTGGTTCCATACAGTTCCGTCTCGGTGACATTTATGTCGCAGAACTTACCTGACTATGTCTACCTAGACTTGTATAGATTTAGGGTGAACTAATACAGAGCTCCGCTCTTACAATGCTTCAAATGCTTCAGGTTTAACCATGGAGCCAAGTTTTGCAAATCTACACAAAAGTGCTCGATCTGCTCTGAAGAGCACCACTTCTCGGAGTGCAAGAAAGATGGAGAAATTAAATGCATCAATTGTCATGGACCTCATTTAGCAATTTCCCGTGACTGTCCAATTAAAAAAACCAAAATGGAAGAAAATAATAATAAACAAAATTATGCAAAAATTGCTGCATCTTTCTCTCACAGAAACCAAGACAAAAATATTGTGAGAAATTACAGTACAAATTTTCCCCCATTAAAACAAGCACGAACACACAATAAAGCTATAACACTGCCATTAGACAAGGACGTTTCAAAAGACATTCCCAAACCCAATCCCAAATCGATTCCAAATGCAACACTAATTGATGAAGTATTAAAGAGCAACTTTGTTCTAAATGGCATGGTTGGAGTCTTGGTGACATTAGCTAACGGTAATATGGGCAAGATCAATGCTTCTGTTGTCCAAGAAGTATTAATTAAATCACTGCAACAAAATGGATAAAGTTTTTATTAGAATTTCACAATTTAATGTTGAAGGAGCTGTTAACAAAAAGCCTTTGCTTACTAATTATTTAAAAGATAATGATATTGACATTTGTCTCTTAAATGAGACTTGGTTAAGAGAGAGAAGTACATTTAAAATTACCAATTACGACTTTATATTTCAAAATGGAAAAGATGGACGAGGAGGAGTAGGAATTCTAATAAAATCACATTTGAAATATTCAGTAATTCCTACACCCTTTTATGATTATTTGCAGTCAACAGCTATAGTTTTGTCCACCAATGTTGGCAATTTATCGATACTCTCAGACTGACATTTAGGCCACACATCCGGAAGGTGACCCGGACCGCCCGTTTCTACCTAGGCCGCCTATCCTCCATGATAGGCCGACACAGTAGGATGTCCCCTAGGAACAAGCGAACGCTCTATAAGGTTTGCATCCGTCCCGTGCTGACTTACGCGGCACCCGTTTTCGCTCACGCGGCCCCCAAAGTCCTGTACGAACTTCAGAAAGTTCAAAATCTCTTCATCCGTAGGGCCCTGAACGCACACTGGTGTGTCAGGAATGCCGACCTCCATCGGGACATGGAGATCCCAACTATCCAACAGTTTATTAAATCCCTCTCAGAGACCTTTTTCAGCACGGCCGAAGTGCACCCCAACCCCCTTATCCGCCAAGCGGCGGACTACACCCCCCCCACGACGAACCCCCGTTACCTGGTGCGCAGGCCCAGGAACGCCCTCGTCGACCCCCCCGACCAACTTTCATCTGACCTGGACCGCCTACTAGAGGCCCAGTCCCAGTCAGACGTAGCCCCCGCCCCCGCCCCCGCCGGTGCCCCCGCCGGTGTCCCCACCTCTCCCTCCTAGCCGCGGTCACGATGTGACGAGCCATCCCAAGCGGACGCTCCCTTAAGGAGCTCCGCTGCGCGCCCTCCTCGGCATCGAGGTGGGTCGCTCATGATGTCGGTTTAGGGGTCCTTAGGACCAAACCAGCCCCCAGGTGGTGTTTAGTGGGTAGGCGCACTTCCTGTGAGTCCCACATTGGCAGCACGGCCGGGCCCGTGCTGTTATGCATGAGCATTCACCACCTCCCTCCCCCGTGTCCTCCGGAGGGTGCCCTTTTTAGGGCTAAAAAAAAAAAAAAAAAAAACGATACTCTGTACATATGCTCATCCTCCGGATACTAATCGTCACAGATTTCAATGTAGGAGGCTCAAACAAATATTAAATATGCTGCCAAGTCCGATACTATTGTCAGGTGATCTCAATGCACATCATGTTGCTTTTGGATGCCTTAGATCCAATTCAAGAGGTAATGACATTTATAACTTATTAGATGAATATGACTTATGCATTTTGAATTCAGGTTCCTCTACTACAGTAGGTAGTCCTACAAAAAGACCTTCTGCAATTGACATTTCCTGTATAAGTCCTTCTGTAGCTCCCCTCTGTGAATGGAGAGTACACAATGATGCCATGGGTAGTTATCATTTCCCAACTATTCTTGATATCCACACCACAGTAGAGAAATATGACACTGGTATCCAAGCAGAGCGTTATCTTTACAGAAAAGCCGACTGGCCCACCTTTGAATCTGAAACAGAAAAGATCTTAGGTCAACTTAGCCTAGATTATTCTAACCCAATTAAAAGTTACGATGTTTTTTGTGAAAAATTGACGGAAATTAAGGATTTAAGAAAGTTAATCAAAATATTTTAAGGAAACCTGTTCCCTGGTGGGACAGTGAGTGTTCAGACGCTGTTAGAAAAAGCAAAGAAGCTTTAAATGCATATAGATCTGATTCCACAACAACGAGTTACATTGAATTTAAAAAGTTAGATGCATTTAAAAAGAGATTATTGAAGGAAAAACCGGCCAAGTGCGAGTCGGACTCGCGCACCGAGGGTTCCGTACAAACCTGCAATGTCAACAACATTTTTTCACGGGTTAAAGGCAATTAGATCTAACTATTTGATATGAATTTCAACTTGATAGCTCTACGCGTTCATGAGGAAAAAAGTAATAAGTTTATATTTATTAAAAAATATATATTTTGTAATGTAACTAAAAATTTAAGGTTTTCGGAATTTTTCCTTTATGTGTGCTATAAAACGTTGCTTCATGCCAAATTTCAAGATTCTAGGTCGACTGGAAGTACCCTTTAGGTTTTGATTCCCTTGCGAGTACTTGCGAGTTTCAAAATATGCAGCTTAAATTGCTGTTTCTTTTGATTGCGTTGACATAGAAGTTATATTTTGTTACAGCTTAAAGGTATTATAGACCTGAGTATTTGGTATGAATTTCAATTTAATACCTCTACGCGTTTATGAGGAAATGGGTAGTAAGTTTAAAATTATTAAAAAAAAATATATTATGTGATGTAACTAAAAATTTATGGTTTTCGTAATTTTTCCTTTATCTATGCTATAAGACGTTGCTTCGTACCAAATTTCAAGATTCTGAGTTCACGGGAAGCACCCTGTAGGTTTTGATTCCCTTGCAAGTGTCGAAAATTTGCGGCATAAACGGCTGTATCTTTTGATTGCGTTGGCTTAGAAGTTTGATTTTTTCACAGCTTCAAGGGACAGTAGACCTGAGTAATTGATATAAATTTCAGCTTCATACCTCCACGCGTTCCTGAGAAAAAGGGTCTTGACAGACGGACGGACGGACAGACGGACAACAAAGTGATCCTATAAGGGTTCCGTTTTTTCCTTTTGAGGTACGGAACCCTAAAAAAGAAAAATGGCTGGGTTAAATTAGTAGAATCTTTCAACAGATATACACCTATTAGTACTATTTGGAATTATATTAAAAGATTTAAGCGTATTCGATTACCTAAGACTCCAAAAAATGATGAATGGATTCCCGCTTTTATTGATAAGTATGCACCATCGTCCCCTTCTGTAAATGCAATAGACATTGATTCATTAAATAACTTCTTTAGTCAAAATGGAAATGAAAATTGTACTTTTCTCTCTTGTGCCTTTACTATGCAAGAATTTACTATTGCAATTAGGTCTAGAAAAGACACTGCACCCGGATTAGACGATATTCCTTATAAACTTATTAAGAACATGCACATAGATGCACAAAGAACCCTGTTAGACATTTTTAACTTGTTATGGGAAACTCAGACTACACCAGATTCTTGGAAAACACAATGTGTCATACCAATTTTAAAATTAAATAAACCAAGTGACGACTGCAATTCTTACAGACCAATCTCTTTGTCTTCATGTGTGGGAAAAATATTTGAATTTATGCTTAAAACGAGACTTGATCATTTTGTAGAATCAAAGAGAATCTTACCTGACCAACAATTCGGTTTTAGGAAAGGTCGCAGCGCCACTGAGAGTTTCACTTCTCTCATATCAGACATAAAGAATTCATTTCATAGCCAATCGGTCACTGTTTGTGCATTCTTGGATGTGCAAGGTGCTTTTGATAATGTTGATCCATCCATATTGGTAAGCATCTTGTCAGAGATTGGTATCCCAGGCTGTGTCTGTAAATGGATATTTAAATTCTTGTACAATAGAACAATGTATGTAAAGTTTAATAATATTTTACACGGACCAGGTCAAGTCTTTAAAGGAACTATGCAAGGAGCCACTATATCTCCTTTGCTATACAACATTTATACATGTCAAATTAATAATTATCTGACACATAGGGGTGTTCAATTTCTGCAATTTGCAGATGACTTATTAATATATTCTGTACATAAAGATGTAAATATAGCTGTAAATAATCTGAACCAAGCTCTTGTACAGATAAACAACTATTATTCTAATAAACTTAAATTAGACATTAGCCCTAGTAAGAGTGGAGCAATGGTTTTTTCAAAGAAAAATACTGCTAGTGACAACTTTGTAACATATAATAATAACCCCTTACCCTGGTTAAATGAAAAGAAATTCCTTGGTATATTGCTAGATCAAAGGTTAACATTTGAAAGTCATATAAATTATATCATTAAAAATGCATCTAAAGCACTGAATTTACTTCGGTCTCTGGCTGGAGTGCATTGGGGATCAGATCCCAAAATACTGTCTATGTTGTACAAAAGTATCATGAGGAGTCACTTTGATTATAGTTGTATTGCTTACATGGATGCAAGCCTCGTATCATTAAGAAAACTAGATGTTATTCAGAATAAAGCACTCAGAATTATTACTGGAGCTATGTGTTCAACACCAATTAATGCTATGCAATGCGAGGCCTGCATTCTTCCACTACATTTCAGACGTTTGCAACTAGCTGAGAGATTTTGTTTAAAACTTATTGCTCAGAACAATAGATGTGTCTTAGACCACATTGTGCCACACCAAGCAATTGATATCTTACACCACTCAGTTGGCCCATATGCAAATATTACACAAATATTAAATGGTAACACTCCAACTCTGCTACGAATTATAATTCATCTAAATAGTATATCTGTAAATATGCATAAAGAAAGTTTATGGCCTCTATATAAGACTGATTTCAAGATACTCTTAGAAAATGATTTTATACAGCAACATTCAATAACTAACCAAAACAGTCTGCTGGAATTTTTGGAGGATAAACATCTTTATTCATTGTATACTGATGGTTCTAAGTCAGGAAGTAGAGTAAGCTCAGCTTTTTATGATCCACAGTTAAAAAGAACAAAATGCTTTAAAATTGATGGTAATTGTAGTATTTTCACAGCTGAAGCTTATGCTATTTACCAAGCTCTTGTTCATGTGCAAGATATTAATGTCTCTGAGATTATTATACTATCTGACTCATTAAGTGTTCTATCAGCTCTGGAAGGTAACTGTTTCAGATATAGTGTAAATTATTTAGTGTATGAAATTAGGAATATTTTGTACAGTTTAGATGTTAGAGGTAAAAAGGTTAAGTTTTTATGGGTACCTTCGCACCGAGGTATCACAGGGAACGAAGTTGTTGATCGAGCCGCAAACATGGAACCCGACGAGGACCATTCCACCGACCTGAAGACGCCGTTTACTGATCTGCACGCACCTTTTAATGAACATCTGAAATCATTATGGTGCGATTATTGGAAAGAAACCAGCAAAGATAAAGGGAGCTGGTATGCAGATATTCAAGGAAGCCCGCCCGCCCAACCTTGGTATCACAAAAACAAGGAAGTTAACTGCCGTAAATATATAACCATTGTGAACCGAATGAGATAGATTTGGACACTGTCAAACTCGCACTCACCTCCATAGACTCAATCTGGCTGAAGACGCTAAATGTTTACATTGTGGCACGGATAACGCTGACCTTTCTCACCATATCTTGAGTTGTCAAAAATTTGGCCTGCACAGATTAACTCTAATAACAGAACTCGAATCAATCTATGGAAATAATATTCCAACGCGGCTTCAAGAACTTCTTGCTGATCCAAGATCCTTCACACCACTTTGTAAATACATAGTGAATACGATTAATACCTTGTAAATAGTGAAAGTGTTAAAGTAACTTATAAACTAAACGAAAAGGCTCAAAAGGACTAGTATCCAAAGCCGTTAAACCTATTTAAAAAAAAAAAAAAAAAGACAACAACGACAACAATGTGTCAAAAGCCAAAATTGGGTCGAACTCGAAAAATAAATAAAATTCTTTGCTTTGCCGGTTTCGGGGATTAATCGGGTTACTCAATATTGTTACTGTTTGTGTTTACTGTTACTGTTATTTACTATTGTATACTGTGTGAGTTGCCAGCATGGATCTTGGGAACGATAATATGGATTTTGGCAAATTAACCTTTAGTATGAAGAGCAACATTGAAAATGTAACACCTCATAAAATTGCCGTTGTAGCTTTTATTAGAGAATTTGGATTTCTAAAGATCGAGGGTGAGTAAATAGATCGAACTGTTCTGTCGGAGTTGATTTCACTGGTTTATTTACAAAACCTTTTCCTTATTCCAATTTTTCAGAGAAAGCCATGTCTGGTTGTACTATGTCACCAAAATACAGAAGAGACTTTTGTATATTAGCACTAAAACTCATTCAAGTAAGTTATTATGTCTCTTATTGTATTAGTAATTAGCCTTGTAAGCAAAGGTATGTTTTGGACAATCTATGATAGGATTGAAGGTAAAGTTCCTGATTTTGGATGTAGGAGGTAATCTCGGAAACTTCTCATCTGATATATTTACTTAATAAAGTTTTGAGCTGTGTACCAATATTAAGAATTGAATCAGAAAAAATATACAGTAGAATCCTGATTATCCGTATCAAATAAAACTGGGGTAGTCCATATAATCGAAAATCAAATCACTTTTATTACATGTTTTGTTGTTGTTTCGACAATGACACAGAACTTCAGAAGAGCAGCATTGGATAGGGTGACGTGGAAAACATGGAGGAGGCCTATGTCGAGAGACAACTTGACATGTAATATATAATATGAACACTTTAAAAATTCTTTATAGTATGTATGTAAGTAAAAATTTGTAAATTCTGTCAAGAAATAAAGGCTTATATTATTATTATATGAGAGAATAATATAATAATAAAAAATATGAGATATAATAAATATGAGATAGTACCTAATGTCAGTTTTGGTTGGAAATTAGATAATTTGTTATTGATCTTCAAAGTAATTAATTACATTGTTTCAATGCAGCCAGGTCCTGATCCGCTGTACAGAATCTGGGGCCTAATTGTCTTTATTTTAAATCTATCGCGATCCCTTTCAATTTGATGTTTGAAAGGTGCTGGCAAACTTCAGAATGCATTTATTTGACACAAGGTGTCATTGATAGTGTTTAGAGATACGGATTGCGACACGTTTTTGGAGGGTTTTGAATGAACTAAATGGAAAATTTGACGTTTCAACTGCGTTTCATTAATGCACAATAGGCACATAGCACTTAAAACTTATATCACAATTAAATCCTTTTTTGTATTAGAACAATGTCACACTTATATTGGCTTTGGTTTTGTTAAAATAATTGTCATGAATAGATAAAAACTTAGGAATAACGTTTTAAAATGAATGATGAGCACCAATTTCATTCAAGAAGATAATAGGTATTGCAACTCTCAAACTTACAAGCCCCTGATTTTCCTTGTCTTTCGAACCATGTAAATGCTATGTCAATGGCTTCTTTAAAATCTTCTGCGTGAGATGGTACTTGATATACATTCCCAGTTTTTGCCTCTTCTCTCAATACCATTCAACTCTCCTCAATTATTTCTTCATCTGGCAAATAAAATAAGGCAATAAAGTTAGCATAAAATAAACCGCAGTAAGAGTGGATTCGCACGCGGTTGGAGGAGGGAATAAACTCGTCGTAAACCGTTTTTGCGTGGTCAAGACGTAGCTAGAGCTGTACATGAATCCATCCAGATAATCGAATATCCGGATAATCAGGATCCTACTGTACAGTACACAATATATAATACAGCTGAATTCCAATTTGACCCAAAGCTGTGAGTTGAATTATTACTGTACACTCACATTTTTTCCAGTGTCCAGACATGGAATTCAAGGAGCTGGAAGGCATATTAACTACTGGAAAGTACAATTTGCTTAGTGTCCATTTGCAAAACTTCTGTGTATGCCTCCAGAACATTTATGTGAATGGTGTGAGTGCTCTCACAGACTGTGTCACATCTACTGTTGACAAACTGATGATAGAGCAAGTTGACACCAATCCCTGTATGATTACAAGAAGCAGTGTCTTGGGTAATTACCAACCTTTTTAATTTATTTTTTTTGGGGTTTATAGGGAAGAGCGGGTGATCGTGCTCTTCCACTATAAAGGGAAATTTCCCGCCAGGCAGATCGTATGCCTGGGGACGGCCGGTCCGACTAATGTTCGTCGGACGTTATATTTATGGCATATCATGTGAAACATTTTGCTTGCGCGATGCAGGAATGTTGAAGTTTATAGTGCGCGCGCAGAGTTGACATGTGCTCGCCACATCACTCCCCTTCAAGACCGTAGCTACTATGCAGGTCTGATAGGAATCGAAGTCTGTGCTCTAAAGCCTGCAAGTGCCAGGAGTCGCTGAGTCACTGAGTAGACTAGCGGTTGAGTATGTTCGGCGGCTAACAGTCACTTCAGCGGCGACAGTACCATGGGGACCGCGCATGTGGTAGGAACCGGTGAAGGCTGCTGTACCACTGGCAACCTGCGCTGTTGCTGTGTGGCTGCCGTGCCGAGGGATTGGGGGAGATCACCATCAGTACAAGTAGTCGGTGCGTTGACTGTAGTGGAACTGATGAGGTGAGAGGGAAGAGGATGCTGGCCTTGCTTTGAGACTGATTGTATGTGGGGTGCTGCGAGAGCGAAGGAAGGTGGACATTGTTCTGTAGAGGGTCACAACTATAGGAAAGAGCGGGTGATCGTGCTCTTCCACTATAAAGGGAAATTTCCCGCCAGGCAGAACGTATGCCTGGGGACGGCCGCTCCGACTAATGTTCGTCGGACGTTATATTTATGGTATGTCATGTGAAACATTTTGCTTCCGCGATGCAGGAATATTGGAGTTTATAGTGCGCGCGCATAGTTGACATGTGCTCGCCACAGGGTTATGTACGTACTCAAAGGGTGCAACAGGACCATATTAATACCTACAACGTATATCCATCTGTATTTTAAGGGGCTCAACTCAACTAAACAAAACACATTTTAGCAGACAGCGACACCTCCCCTTGACAACAACAAAATAAATTAAACAAAACAAGAATCCACAAAATTACTCTTCTAATACGGCTGGTCCCCGCGGAAGAAAATGACCAACAACCCCCTAGAAAGGAAACTATCTCAATATGCGCCCGTAACATTCGATCGCTCGGAACAGAGAGCAAAGTAATAAAATTCGAATATGAACTACAACACATAAGATGGGATATAATGGATCTGTCAGAAGTGAGAATACCTGGTGAAGATATAGAAGAACGGGAAGGATACATACTCTACTATACAGGAGAAAACAATGGTCAACATGGAAGTGGCTTAAGAAGAAATAGAAAAACTACATAGAAGACATCCACTCCGGGTCTAATTGAAAAACTACATAGAAGACATCCACTCCAGATCAAATAGTAGCCACACTAAACATGGAAATATCAGAAATTCGAAAAATTTCCGTCATACAGGCATACGCCCCGACCAAAGACAAATCCCAAGAAGAAATTGAACTTCTCTACACAGATTAAAAAAAAGCTAGCCAATCAGCATATTATAAGGGAATACTTGCTTTATGCACACACACACACACAAAAAGAGATGGACTTGGATGGGTTAAAATCAACAAGGCCCATTTTTGCGTAATTTCGGTGGCATTTTTTATTTATGGTTTTTAAGTGATATTTATGTTTTTATATTATTTTAGAACGTATTTATAAAAGTAATATGTTAGCGGCCCTGAATAATCTTTAATAGTTTCAGAATATCTACCACCGAGATTATACTTTTAACACACCGAAATTGAAAACAATGCACCGAAATTTTAATATAACGAAACACTGGCTAATTTAGGTTAAGTTTTATGATTTAATCATTGATTCACTATTTACCATTTAACACCTTTTTCGTTTTTTCTTTTAAGAGCATTAAAATCAGAATTAAAACTGTCCGCCATGGTTTGTTCACTTCTCACAGATGCACGAAGTCCGTTAAATGCAATTAAAAAGTCCAGTACCTACACAAGCGCTAATTCATCAGAAAGCAATCGATCACAAAGTCCAATACACAAGCCAAGTCACAATGAATGCACCAACAGTCCAAAGAACACGCCAGGTCACGGAACAATAACGATACCTACATTATATTTAATCTAATTTAGGTGTAGGGGAGGTAACTTAAAAATTTTAAATTCAAAATTTTATTCTACCGTTTTGGCGGCGTAATAAATATGTATACTAATGTCAAATATCAGCTCTCTAGTACTTATCGTCTCTGTGCTAAGCCGGACAGACATACGGATAGACAGACAGAGGGACGGACAAACAGACAGACTGACGGACATGGCGGAACTATAAGGGTACCTTGTTGATTACGGCACCCTAAAAACAAGGTTTTGCCCATTAAAAATGTGCTGAAAATGTGCTAATCTGCTTTTAGTTAATGTAAAACGTGACATACAAACACTGACTTTGTTTCAGGGTTCTATCTCCGGAGAATTATGTTGCATTTAGATAAACTTACTTTTGTGCAACTGGTTGCTCTCTACAAGTCATTCTGCCTGTACTATCAAAAGGGAAGACCCGGTTTAATGATAAGATCCCTAAGCAAAGAGGTATGGTATTGAAGATTAATAAATTAAGGTTAATTTAGGAATTTTATAAGTTTTTGTTAATATTTTAGAAGTTAAACAACATGGAAACACAGCCTGCTGCAACTTCAACTTCTCCTACTATGAGTGACGAATCAAAACATGAAATTTCTTTAAAAATGTCTGTAATTGACCGAGATCAGTAAGTACTCCTCTGAGTTGCACTTGTTTTTTTAATCACACCTGGTTAATAATCATAGAAACTAATAGCCCGATGAAGATGTACTTTTTGTATTGCATTGTATTTTATTGTATTGTATTGTATTTTACTGTACTGTACTGTACTGCACTGTGCTGTGCTGTGCTGTGCTGTGCTGTGCTGTGCTGTGCTGTGCTGTGCTGTGCGGTGCTGCGCTGCACTGTGTTGTGTTGTGCTGTGCTGTGCTGTATTGTATTGTATTGTTGTATTGTCAGTCTCGATAGTTTGTTCCGTGAGTCACTAGACCAGGCCCTGGCAAAAAATCTGTGCTGTGACCTGCAGCAATTACTGAGCCTGAGGCCGTTTTACCGCCGCATGGACAGGACATAGCCCCTGTATCCCTTACTTGTTGTTTTTATTTTTTGTGTCGTGTTTAATTGCCTTGTCTGTTTGTCCTTGTTTCCTATGCCTTGTAGAATGTCTGTGTGGCGATAAATAAATGTATTTCTTCTTCTAAGTGGATAAATGTTTTATTATCGATTGAGCTTTAGTATTTACTACCTCAGGATTTATAGTTAGAGCTGATTTCTCTTCTGCTACCCTCTCTCGCTCACACATTCTAACTATTAATTCTACTAGTGATTCTTAATTTCAGTACTTTTGAGGAGGGCCAATGGTCACGGAAACAAGCAGAGCTGTTCACAGCACAACAAGCTAATTTGCTACAGATAAATGAAAAAAAGGCACTACCGGCCAGACAGCTCCAGAAAACTGTCATAGAAATAATGAATGACATCCCGGAATACTCTGATGTCGTAAGTTTTAAGCATATTCATTTATGACTTGGCCAGTTTCTGAATTGATAATTTCACTGAGTAAATAGTTAACTGTAGTAATAAAACTGAATTTTAACGGATATTACTCGTTTACTTTTCCATTTTACAATTTTTCGTAATATCAAAAAATACAAAATATTATTTTCTCGCTAAAATGTGTTGGGCAGCCTACGACAATACTATCTGGAGCGCCTTTACCTTTGATCTCTTGTCAGTTTTCTTTTATTTTCCCAGTGACTTTCTAGGCTACTGGGATCTGATCCATCAAAGAGACTCGAGAATAGCTCGTTCAATAGCACACTGAGCGACTTTGTATAGGTGAACTGGTGCTACTGTCAGTTTCCACGTAAAGGCTCCGTAAGGCATAACTGGCAGACCGCACTGGTTGAAGACTTATCATTAGGCTGTGAGGAATGACCGCTCTGAGCTCCAAATACTACACCCATACAGTTTTAGTGACCCATACAGTTTTAGTCAACTATAGTGCTGTCTCTTCGAATTTCTCAGAAAAGAGCGTCACAGAACGTTACTTAAGTATTTACTTAGTGAATTTCTCAATTCAGAAACCGGCCCTTGGCTCTTTTCCTTTCACCGATTTAATTATTTGTGAATTATGATTATTGTTGAACTTTGAATTAAAACTTCTTTATTAATTTAAGTACCTCATTGAATCATGACTTAAATTAATAATGTGATGATTAGGTGGCCATTTAAATAAAAAACATTAATAGTTACTCGACACATACACACTGAAATATGGGTTTGAAACCCGCGGTTATGCAATTACTAATTATTAAAAAATGCGCTCTATTTAGACAATTACTATCAATTAAAGACGAAAAAAAACAATATAAAATTGAGTTGAGAAATCTTGTTTCGAAAAATTTGCGAACAATTCGTCTATCAGCGTTCAATGTATCGCTCTAGCTGGCTACCTATGTTCTGTGTCTGGCTATTAATGGTTTTTATAGATTCGAGTTTGGGTCAAGATATTTTTAGAAAGTGCTTTTTTTAGAAAACTATTTTGCGTATTCGATGGCTATTTAAGCCCGTTCAAGTGGTTTTATGCATTTCGCAATTTGGCGTCTAATTTCGATTTATTAGGTAAAATTAAATAAGGACCACGACATCTCGGCAACGCTTCATCGCAATTAAACGTTAAATGTGTAACTATGAATAAGTATTGTGAGTATGAAAAATGCTATAATTTGTATTAATGTTTAGTGTTTTTCAGCATTTTCTTAGTTTCCTGAATTGTATTAGAATCAAAGAGTTCTGTGGTGCTCAAGATTCTTTATACAACTGCTTTGATCGCTCCATGTTCAATGTGCCGTGCAATAACGCGTCTTGCAGCGATAGGAACAAACACTTCCGGTATGCCGCCCTCAACAGAGCTGCCATGCACACACAGTTTGGACATAAGTAAGTTAGTTCTTCCTCAGGATTATAGATTCTCACATCTTACAGACTATCTAATTATATTGCATATTAAAATCTTGATACAATTCAACTGAGCTGACAAGGCATGCAAAACTTTGATGAGATGGAGCAACACATTTCTCTTGTTAAAATTTACAAAGCGTGTTTAGCCTTACGGTGTTATTTATAAAAACACGATTCCCTTAAAACAATCTATAAACGCAGTATAAATTGTCTGGTAAAGTCTCTACCATAGACTATTTATACGGCGTTTATGGATTGTTTTAAGGAATTGTGTTTAAAAAATAACACTGTTTTAGTTTTCTTTGCAACTGTATAGCGACGGAAATCACTTTGTGTATTTTTTTTAATTAGCCGATTTAGTACTCCTGGGCAAAGACGTCCCCTTTAGCTCGCCACTCCTCCGTGTCACCGGCTATTCCCTGCCACCCTTGCACCTTCCTTACAATACACATATTGTGTACTTTATAATATTATGTATTATTATTATTGGTCTTCAGAATGGATAATAATCATACATATTATGTGTGTAACTCTATACATATAAGTGTTTGTTTATTTATTTAGTTTCTTATGACATTTATGCTATTATTCTACTTTATATAGTAAGTAAGTATATTTTTACTTTACCTGTATTATTTAAAATAGTATTTCTTTAATTTCTCGGTTCGGTTTGACCTTCCCTCGTCACCCATTAGTTGGCTAGAATAAAATACTAATTAGTATTAAGCCCGCCTATTGTACAATATTTACGGTGCAAATGGTGCAATAAAGAACATTTAATAATAATATTATTATAAAGTATGTGGGGTTTATTTTATTGTACACGCAAACTATTTTCACGGCATGTTGTAGCTACCTGGAATTATTCATCGCTTATTATCCAGCGAGGTGGCCATGGAGGGCGTCCGCGAGGCGCTGGCGATGGCGCAGGAGGCCAGCGACGGCGCGTGCCTGGCACACGTGGGCGCGTGGGCGGCGCGCGCGGGCGGCGCCGAGGGCCGGGCACTGCTGCCGCGAGCGCCGCGGGCCCCGCGTGCCGCCGCCGCCGCCGCCGTCGCCGTGCACCTGCTGGCCCAGCACCGGGCCGTCAACGGGGTGCAGCCGGCAGAGGTGTTTAGTGTGAGTCGCCACTCGCCAAACACCCGTTCACTGGCTGACCGCTCCGGCCATATCTATTTTGCTTCTCGGTCCTACCGATGACGAGGTAACAGGTCCTAAACGCAAGAGGGTAAGTTTGCCGCCGCCACCGTTCCCGCGCACCTGCTGGCCCAGCACCGGGCCGTCAACGAGGTGCAGCAGCCGGCGGCAGAGGTGTTTAGTGTGAGTTGCCAAACACTCGTTCACTTGCTAACCGTTTCCGGCGATTGGTGCCAATAATTATTTCATTACTCATACTCTGAAAGGGGGTCATTGTTCATCCAGGCACCGTGCTGAAAGTGGTACATGCCTGCTCTAAAGCAGAAAAGTATTAAAAAAATATATATGAATCGTAGTTTATATTGAACAACGCAATGGTAGTAACCTATACAGCCATAAAACGATTAATTCTTCATTTATTAGTTTTGTTGACATTTAAATTATTTTTGATGTTTATAATTAATATAATGTACTTTATGTATTTATTAGTCACTTTCAAGGCGAGATGTGATTTGCGAAATAAATTAAAATAATAGGGGTTAAAGTATGAAATTGCCGTTTTATTAATAATATATAGGTTCTTTGAATTGACATTAGGTTCTTTGAATTGACATAGAATCTTCATGGTTTGAGGTTTTCGAATGAAACTTTTTTCAAATGGTTTCTATGATGTTCTTTTTTTAAAAAATGTGAAACATTTGAATATCGACTTTCAATTGTTTTTGTTATTCAATTTAGACAAGAAAGATGAATACTGCGAAAATTCGAGTGATTATGAGGCACCCATTTTTCCCATTTTTTTATTTTATTGATTTGACGCAAGTGAGTCAATATTGTGGGTAAGGTAACGTTAAACCATGCCGCTAATTCCTGGGTAGTTTGACTAGGGTCGGCTTCCACTATCTCTCTTAATTCATCGTTATTCACCTGTGTGGGCGGTCTTCCTCGTGGCTCGTTCTTTAAGTCGAAATTTCCATCACGAAAGCGTTTAAACCAAAATCGCACGGTGCGTTCATTAGTAGACCCCTCTCCAAACGCAGCATTGATATTGCGGGCTGTTTCTGCCGCGTTAGTTCCGCGTCGGAACTCGTATTCGAAAATCACTCGAATTTTCGCAGTATCCATCTTTCTTGTCTAAATTGAATAACAAAAACAATTGAAAGTCGATATTGAAATGTTTCACATTTTTTAAAAAAAGAACATCATAGAAACCATTTGAAAAAAGTTTCGTTCGAAAACCTCAAACCATGAAGATTATATGTCAATTCAAAGAACCTATTGCAATAAAACGGCAATTTCATACTTTAACCCCTAATATTGTTTAAGACACAGATAAAACCACCAAATACGCAAATTCAAAATGGCCGTCTTTCGCGGTCGCGCGCCATCTTGCGAATTGTGATGTACGGCTATGCTCGGCTAGCACAAGTTGGCGCGCGAGCTATCTCGCCGCGAGCTAGACCATCCGTCTGTTATATTTTGATTTTAACTGGCTTGTGTTTACTTTCCTCGTATTCGTAATGAAAAGTAGTGTTTTACTCGGGTGATAGCACCCATTTCTGCCTCGAACTATTGGCGCTCTCACTTCGTTCGAGCGCCAAAACATCTCGTCAGGAATGGGTGCCTTTCAGCCCTCGGTTAACAATCTACTATTTCTTCTGGTTGTGCATTAATGTGGCCTAGGTACATCTATCTATCTGAACTGTGAATCGAAAATCAATCGTCCTTGTTTCTATTACAGATGGTAACGAAAGGTGATTCCATCAATTACCTACACTCTATGACGGATCTCACTTTGGCGAGTCTTTCGAACAGCGCCGCACTGTGGTCTCTCTACGGAAAAACTGAGTTGGCTTCGATATATTGCCAACTGTTGTTGAATCTTAACACAAGTGAGTAATCTCATTGTGCACCATACTTTATAACTTACTTATGATAGAAATACGGGATTCAAAAACGTGACTTAATAAATTATTACATGTCCATAGTAGCTCTGTAAGTAAGGAAAATTATAATCTGTGCTTTTCCCTATTCAAAAACTCTTAGAAGCACAAAATGACCGGATAGATAAATTAAACCGCTATACAATATGACATTTGGTAATCGAGACCAAGTACTTTTTTTCGATAGGAATAAATTTATTCGAAATTTTATATTAACTAGGGACACCATGCATGTGCCCCTCTCTTCTAAGTGACGTATTGCCAAATTATTGTCATTTAATGTATATGACCCCATTATTGTTACGACAATAGCGCAGGGACCTCTAAGCTATAAAAAATGTAAGACAATTGACACTTGCTAACCTCTGTACTCTGAGGTTGTGAAAAAAGCTAGTTTAAGTAAGTTGAACTTGACCGCTTATTTAAACTGTCAGCGCAGACAAAACATAACATAACATAAATATTTACATACAGGCACATACATTGCTTCTGGTCCCACACTAGGATACCCTGTGTCGTGGGAACCAGAAACAACGACATCACAAACATGTAAACATCCAAGACCTGGGGTTTTTTTTAATCCCCAGCCGGGATTCGAACCCGGGACCTCTCGCATGGTATGCAGATGCACTACCGCTGCGCCACGAGGTCGTAGAAAAACCACCCTAAATAATTTTTCTGGAAAGTTATTAGAATTAGGATGGTTCTTAGAACAAAGTAGAGTGGACATACTTTGCGTCACAGAGCACTGGCCACTAGCAAAGTATTTTTTTTTAAATAATTAAGCTATTAGATATATAGCCAGTTCCTTCAATAGAGAGTCTGCAGGTACAGGGGATCCTAGTATTGAAATATAATATAGATACCGGTACATAAAGGGAATATGAACTGCCTATTTGTGGATGTCTGTTATTGGCCTTGTGAACTGTTTCTTTATTATTGTAATCAAATTATTTGTTTTCGCTGTTGATATCCTTAATAAAATAAAACTCATTAAGATATTTTGTAGCAAAAAATACATGTGATTCTGGGTGGGGGGGGTTAGTCTAAAACCTCAAGTTGTATCACCAGGGGGTGTGCGGGGTTTGAAAAGTTAGTAAAAAACATCACGTGATTAATGGACGACCTCTTATTTACGTTAATGGTGAATTGTCGCACGGCTAAAATCGACCAATGCATTACAGAGAGCCGTGTACCTAAGTACTGTAAGCGTGACGTATTTCTCCCATTACAAAAAGCAGATTGAGCGTGATGTATTTCCTCCATTATAGAAAGCAGCGTGAGCCTGAGGTATTTTCGCCAATTGTAATTGGCTTTATGTTTCTCTGCATCAAATTCGTTGTAAATGTTTTTGTAATAGCTTTCTGTTGCTTTACCATAGATCTCTAAATAAACTACAGAAAGCAGAGTGAGCGTGTTGCATTTACACCATTACCGAAGTAGTGTCACCGTGATATATTTCCGCCATTACAGAAAGCAGTGTGAGCGTTACGTATTTCCGCCATTACAGAAAGCAGTGTGAGCGTTACGTATTTCCGCCATTACAGAAAGCAGTGTGAGCGTGAACGGCGGCGCGGTGTGGCACTGGACGGAGGCGTGCGCGGCGGCGGCCGCGGGGCTGGCGTCCGTGGCGGCGGCGCGCGGGGACGCGGCGCTGGCAGCGGCGTTGGCCTCGCACCACCGCTCGCCGCAGCTCGGCGCTATCGCTCAAAGGGCGAGCGCCACCGACGCGCTCTACGCTGGTATGTTCGCGAACTTGTTTTTCTTTTTTTCAAATAAGTGGTTTATATACATATTTAGCCTTTCTCGGAAAAGTATTACTAAATGGCGCTATGCGTGTGAGAATATTTTCGTTGACGATATAAGTGTCTCACCCTCAGTTTGTCGTACAGCAGCTCAGTAGCATTATGTTAATGTACTGTTAACGTAGTGTACAGTACAGTACTGGCTAAAGTGCATACAAAAAAAAAGAACTGACAGTAGTTAATAGACTGTTAGCGTACGAGAAGCCGGGGGAAAAAAGGGTCGACTCACACCGAGACGCGACGCGACGACGATACGCATTTTTAAAGTAAAATTTATCACTTACACAAAAAAGTGCGTATACAGTTCAGGGAGAACGCGAAAGTGCCGTCTAGCACGTCAAGTTACGCCGTGCTTCTTACCAGGCAGTGTATGTTTGGAAAATTTTAGATTAGATTAGAACACTTTATTGTACACACCAGAAAACAAAATACATTAAAAGGCTTACAAGTTGCAAGTTTTGCCGTATACAATTGGCGGTCTTATCGCTAAAAGCGATCTCTTCCAGACAACCTTAGGATGGATAGAACTGAAAGATGAAGAGAGTAGGTAGGTAGGTGTACATGAAATATATGAGAAGAAAATGTACATAAACTGACTTACTTCTAATATTCATACATATTTTATAAAATACTTAAACTAACCATAGAATACAAAATATATACTATACAAACATATATATAATTATAATATACTAATACATAAATTTCACATATAAACAGACAACAGACAAGACTTACTATGGTTACTAAGAGAATCATAGCAACAGCATTACAGGTTTTCCGCAAGATAGTAGTGAGACTAGCTTAAAATGTTAACCGTTTAGGCTTTACGATACTCCTCGCAGCGAAGATAACTAATCTCTTCAAGCATCGTCTCATCGCGTCTCGGTGTGAACTGATTCTATGGCGTTTGACGTACCTACCCTATTAACCACTCGTCTGCCGCGACACAGATCTGTGTCCAACTTAGTATGGGCCACCTATACGTTCCATTCTGCGAGGGCAGTTCAGAGGTTAATATTCGTAAGTTTGAATGGTGGTGGGCTGGTCACATCTGCCGAAGGACCGAGTGCCGAAGGTTCTCGAGTGGATATCGTAACTAGACTTAGGCGTCCTACCGTTCTTGGAAACTTGGAAACCGCGAAAAAATATCGGCTATTCCATACTAAAATTACAACCTGCATTAAAAATGTATGAAGCAGCTGAGTTTTTCGGGATTTCGAAGTTTTCTCCGTAGCGAAAGTTTTGCGAACAGACAATTATTTTTTTACATAGAGATCACTTTGAGTGATAAGGCCCCCGTTTGTAGATAGATAGAATATTCTTTATTGTACACAGAGATTACATTAACAGAATCCGGAGGGACATAAACGTTTGTACTTTTAGGTTAAGAAATATCTGTGTAATTTCCTTTTTTATGTACAATAAAATGTTATCTATCTATCTACACCCTGTATATGTATATAGGCTGCATCATTATATATATAACTACGACCGCTGATGCGGCCTTAGAACTTTACCATGAAGCATGAAATTATGTTTCCCAGGCAAATGGGAAGAAGCAAACCAGAGCATTCAACAGTTGGCGTCGTGCGATAGATGGGAGAGTCAGCTATTAAAAGCAGAAATGTTCTTCCTGAAAGGGGATCCGACCGAGTCTCTAGATTGTTTGCACGATGTACTGGACTTTTGCAAAACGGAAGATGATAGCTTACATTACGTTTTATTGAGACTGAGAGCTATGATACTGAAGTCGCAAGTTCAGCAGTCCTTTGGTGGGACTCACTCGATGAACAATTCCAACATAATATTGCTGAATGAAGTTCTGTCCATAGCGAAGAACTACCATTTACATTATTTGGGCGCCACTGCCGAAATGCACATAGCAAATGTACAATTGCACATGGGACGCGTGAAGAGTGCCCTCGACCTGGTGCGGAAAGTATTACCAATGATAATGGCCCACGGTGGGGCTTATGACATGGCCAGAGGTATGATCAGGAACATATTATGTTCTCTCTGTTCACATTACCTACAACTATATTATACGCTTTACTTTTCAGCACTACTTTTGTACACTAAATGTCGAGTGGCTTCAGCGCCCAGTTCCGGTGAGGCGAGGACGCAGGTGCTTCAGTCAAGTTGTACAATATTGGAATCAGTCAAAAAACATTTCCACAAAATTGGTGCACAAAGTCGTCTACTAGAAACTTGGTATTTCCAGGTAAATGTCTAATCTTCTTTATAAAGAAATCATGCTTATTTGTGTTTCCGTGACGTGTAGCAAAATATTTATTTCGCAGGCTCAACTTTACAATGAAATGGGAAATATTGCTGCCAGAAATCAGTGTGCTTGGATGTATCGGCAGTTAGAAATCCAAGATCCTGTTGAACAATCAAATGCCATGCTCATGTTGTACTGAAGCATAAGTGGTTAGTAAATAAATAACAAGATTTTGTAAGTAAAACAGTGTTTATTTTGCTAACGAACACCGTTTACACTCACAAGTACTGGTAAACTTAATAGATCTTATCATTCAAAAGAGCCTTTTGGACAATTTCAGACATTGTGTCTTTGATGTCTCTGCAGAGAACCTCTGCGATTAGTACTTTAGTTTCTGGTTGCACTTCTGATGGCACATACGCGCTCTCCCCAGAAATAGTCGCATCGTTCCAGCAATGTCCAAGTGCCGCTTGTGACTCGCAGATCTTGCTAAGTTGTAGCAAAAGAGAAGTTACATCTTCAAGAAGTGGCGGGAACGCGATGCATATTCTGACCAACGACTTGAGAACAGGCTGGAACAGTTCTAGTCGTAAATCGCTGGGTAACACCGAAAGAAGAGTGGATAAGGTGTTAACGCACAATCGCGCTATTGACATAGCCTTGGGTAGCGCGTATTGAATAGACAAGTGTGATACTAAGTCAACTGCGAAGATTTGTTTCTCAAGAGAAGCTTGACTTAAAAGTTCAGGGATGAAATCTAGACAAATATGCATCGAAGGAATCCCTTGCACGGTCACGGGAAGTAACTCCATGGGATATCCTTGGAAATGCACAAGTTTTGCCAGTGATGGCTCAGATATAAAGATCTGGTGAAGAAATGAGCAGATGATGCTTCTAACTTCTCGTAAGGACCACATTAGTTCTGGTTTAGTTTGATCCTCGGGAGTTTCAAGGCAGGCTTCCAACAGAATCTGAAGTGCAGCACTTTCTTGTGCAGCTATCAAGGCATTTTTCAACTCCTCCCTTTCGGCGTCAGATGTTAGTTGGCCAGTTTTTTCAAGTAAAGGCTTATCTTGTAAGTGTCGACTTAGCTGACTTCTTGAAGCAGCCAAGCTTGCTTCCAAGATTCTCAAGATGATTTTGAGAATAGGACCGCATCGGAACACTCTAAGATCACAACGCAACACTTGCAAAGGATCTACTAACACATTCTCTTGAGTAATCGTCACGCACTTCGTGACACCGTCGTTTATGTCTAACAGAGCATTGATAGTCATTATCCAAAGACAGCGTGGCAAGACAGTATTCAGTCGCAGCCACACATTTCTGTATAATTCCTGAATATGACGTGGAACTTGGTCGCCCAGTACATTTTTAATGTAACGAACAAATATTTCTGCGAAAGGCCAAATATCAGTCGGGTTTTTGTGGAGCATGGCTTTCAGAATTTTGCTCGTTTTGTAGGCATTACTTTCAAGATTTTGCAAAGCGTCATTAATAGCAGATTCAGATAGCGTGACGTCCACATGATGAGTGAAGGTGTCCCCAAACACTTGATCATCCATCCAGTCATCGACCAGCGACAACTGGGGGAAGTGCGTAGCAAGCAGGCGAAGGAGGGGACTAAACAGCCCCCCATAGCTCATCTGATCCTTTTGTGCTTGATGGAGTAAATATTTGATAGGCAGCTCTGACAAAAATGCAGCAGAATATCCTTTCACTTTCCTTCCATTCGCAATTAGTGTAGCTGTATTCGATAGCCTCACATCTTCGTAGAATAACAAATAGTAAAGCAATAATAGTTGAGCTGCCAATGTGGGTTTTCCCGTAACGATCTCGACGTTATCCTCACTGTCAATGTCCATTGAAGCGAACGGTTTCTTTTGCGCGTCAAAATTTGCGCCAAATATCGAATTTCTGAAGACTCGTCTGATTTCTTCTTCTGTTATTGGTTTATTCATGTACTCATTGACACCCTTGTTGTTGATGACAAGGATGGAATTGACGTACACCTCTACCAGAGCTGGCATCACAGGATGCAGCGGCGCTGTGCAGTTGCATATTTGACGGTAAATCCAGTTCTTGATTGGCACTTTGTGTTTGGAAAATGCCCTAGACTTTAGTAGCTGATGAATGCAATGAACAGGCAAGTAGCCAGGCACATTGCTGTTGAGATTCACCGTTACTGGGACTTTTACTGCATGGGCTGTTACCACCTGCAAATATGCATGCAGAATTAACACCTATACAGTAGAAAAATTATCTTCAAAGGGGAAGATGCCTGAAAGATTGTAGTGGAGAACAAAGAAAAAATCGCAAAAATATCCTCAAATATTTTTTACGGGATTATACGGGACTCAAATAATTTGCATTCCAGCGCGATGCACAGATATTGTGACCGTGTTATAAACGCCTACCTGCTCAGTGAATATCTCCTGGGTGAAGGCCTGCTTAACTCGCGCGAGGCCGTTAGGGCGCACTGGCACGCGCATGCCGAGAGTGGCACACACCAGCTCGCCTACCGCTGCCAGTTGACCCGAGTGGAAGTGGATCGCAATCAGCAACAGCATTTCACCGAACGACGCTGTCACTCCTGAGTTGCTGCAATAAAATGTAATTAATAAAATCGATTGTAACAAAAACTAACATATCTGCCCTAGGTTACCTGGGATGACTTAAGGATTCTAGCACCACCACACACTTTTAACGATTTAAGTTTAGTTAAAAGTTATGGTGTAATTAAGAACCTGACAAAAATACATACATGAAACTTGGAAAGGTACCGTTGACCACCCGTTGACGCTGTTAAGGTTTAAGATGATAGGTTGGCTATTGTTTGTTAGGTTTGAAGATGCAAAGGTGTTTATGGGTAAAACTATTCTTACCTTTCAAAATAAGCTTCCTCTTTTACAAGCCACTGGATCCATTCAATGGCTTTCTTCTCATGCTCGGGTGCAGCTGAAAATAGATAAAACACTGCAAAATCATGGCATCATATATACAACACTGAAAATTAAATTTTAAACTTCATAATCATCTACATTATGAACTGGAAGGACCACCTAAGAAGCCACCAACGTAAGCTGACCAATTTTGTGTGCATGCAACCTCAGAAAGAAATCCTTGGAAACAACATATTGCGTCGAAACCACCAGTGCTGACTCAGTCAACTGTTTTAAAAATAGACTGGTCAATGGGGAACTTGCGTCCTACTTCGATAATCTAGGGTCGGAGGACTCAAGAACATAAGCCCAAAACACTATTTTTTGAGGCAGTGAAAAGACCAACATTTTTATTATCAGAGCTGTCATGAAACAATGAGTTGAAAAAACATGTTTTTTTTAACAAATGAAGCAAACTGCTATTTTAATCTAATAACTTTAAACGAGCAATTATTATTATTATACTTTATTGCACACAAGACATATAAAATCCGAATCTCGGAAACGGCTCCAACGATTTTCATGAAATTTACTATGCATTAGGTTTCCGGGGCGATAAATCGATCTAGCTAGGTTTCATTTTTGGAAAACGTCGTTTCATCCATGTTTTCAGGCAATGAAAAACTGCTACAATGTCAATAGGTTGTAAAAGGTGTAAAAGCTCAGGTGGGAAATGGGGCTGTCCCGAAACCAGAAGACCCCTGTTCGAGACCAGATGTCCTTCCCTTTTTTTTTCATCGTATCTAAATAAAATTTCCAAAAAAACATGATACACGAAAAAAAAAAATAGAAACAAAGCTCGATTATCCAGGTACTTAAGTCTTATGGTGTATAGAACAATAATTTAAATGCATCCTACTATTGAAGTCATCATCATCATCAGCCACTTGACGCCCACTGCAGGGCACAGGCCTCCCTCGTGGTTTTCATAACCATGAGGGGTTTTGCCATAATCGCCACGCTTGGCAGGCAGGTTGGCGATCGCAGTAGGTATGCAGTTGGAATCTCAGGAAGACGCTGCTGCCCGTCTCCTGGTAATTTATTTCCTTAGTCGCCTTCTATGACATCCACGGAAGGAAATGGAGTGACGCTATTCTTAATTCGGCGCCACTCGGATGTGTGATACTGTTTATATATCATAAAAAATCATAAGAACTCATAAAAAAGACCTAGAAAAATTCGGGAAATTAATTTACTCTAAAAATTGAAAACTTTTTAGTTTCATCTTTTGCTTTGCATTTTAAAATAAATCTAATAAGGGTGTAGATGTATAAAAACATAATTTTCTGAGATAATTGAAATATTTAAACTCTACATTATAAGGCGTTACGTTAAGTTGTGATGTCATTATTTGAGCCCGATTTGTATGGCGCGTTTTTGTACCAGGTGAGTAAAATGACTTGACATGCTATAAATATTATGAAAAACATTTTTTTATCTTTTAACATAGCCTCACCAATGAGATTTTTCTGAAAGTTCTCAATTGTATTAATACCGAAAACAATCAAGATTAGTGATGAGATGTACACATGCTAAGATTGTGTTAGTATCAAATAATAATATTGATATTTCAGAAAATACATACCCATGAGAGAAGGACAAGCCAGTATCATGCAAAGGCTGAGAGATACGAATCTGACTCCCGCAGGTGTTGGTGGTGGTTTCTGTGTAACCAGTCTAAGCAGGCCAGCTACTTCATCATCTTGGAACTTGATACCAGCAATGCCTCTCAGGGCACAGTATAATCGCAACAATGCCGAAGCATCAACCCCGGCTGTAGCTTCCTTCAGTCTGTTCAGAAGTTCTTGTCTCAGTTTGGTGAGCGCCATGTGGCCGTCGCCTTTGGCTCTCTTGTGAGAGTTGCGTATGTAAGTCGCAAACCATGCTCTTGTTGTTTGGTCAGAGCCCAGTAGCAATCCTGACATGTATGGTACCTGTCAATGGGAAAGAGATTGCGGGATGCGGTTGGAATCTCAGGAAGACGCTGCTGCCCGTCTCCTGGTAATGTATTTCCTTAGTCGCCTTCTACGACATCCACGGAAGGAAATGGAGTGACGCTATTCTTTATCCGGCGCCACACGGATGTAAACTTAAGGATTGAATTTCCATTGAATGAAATTTCCCCGAGGTTCAATAGAAATAAGGAATATGTCTTAATATTACATTGGAGTGACATTGTATTTTGTGCTGCAGGACATAGAAAAACATATTTTAGGATTTTACAGGTTTCAAAAAATGTAAAAAAATCTAGTTTTGCATTAAATTCTCAACACTATTTAATATGAGTATAGAAAAAAAAACATTAGAAAATTACTACTACTCAACAGTTTATATCATTAAAATTAAAGGTTGTAGAGAAAAATCCTTATCACATTTATTAACATGCACTCTCCACTTACCAAATCATCCAGATGATGAGTGAGAGTAAGGTTGATGATGAGGGCTGGTAGCCGGGAGGCAGATGCTGCTTTTGCTCTGATGGAAGCAGCTATATAGGGGCATACTGCGCAGAGGGTCACTAAAGCTCGCCCACGGAGACCAAATTCTTCACCTCTTTCTGCATTCACCAGCAATGATTCAGCCACTGAAATAATTTACCAAATTTGTGGAGAAACTGATGACTGCTGTTCTTTTCCCTGTGATTACTATGTTTATAATTTGCATGATACAAATTAAAAGCCTATAGATGGCTACCTCTTATAATAGTTTTTTGGGAAAAGAATGAGAATGATAAGAGACAATAAAGCAACACTTACCATCTTGTAATGTATCTGGCATATTAGAAACTACCCAAGAAATAATGATGGCTCCTTTATTGACATGAAGCAATACCTCTACAACATCGCAAATATTCAGCAGGTTGGGCAGCTCGGCCAAGCTTATGCAGATGACATCTGTGATCTCCTCCAAGTACACATCATTATCAAACAGCTCTGATGGTTTGATTGAACATTCAGCATTAGAGTTCTTGTTTTGATTGTACTCCACTATCTGAGCTTGCATCTGTAGAATTTCAGAGAGGACCAGGCGTACACGACGCCCTGAATCAGATTGTTCAAAGTCACTGGCTATCCCATTCACAACACTTTGAATTAAGAAGGATTCAGTGCATTGTGATCCATTTTTTTGTCTGAAAATAAATTTGCCTGATTACCATTTAAAACTCCATTTGCTTTGGTCATTCATTGAAGATTGTATCAAACTCAATTAACCCTATCTCACTTGGCATTTTGCTGAAAATCTAGTTTTAGTTGGTTAATAATCTCTGAACAACACCAGGCAAGGCATCTAATAGGTGTTCAACATCCTCAGTGCCTTATCCATAAACTTACCTCATTTGCTGTTCCTTTTTGACATCAATTTCTAATGTGTGGAACTCGATGGAGAGAAGCGAAACAATGAAGTTTACCAAGTCAATACCCGACAGCAGTTTCAGAATATCTTTCTTAGCCTCTGCACAGTACCGAGTGACATCCAAAGGGGAAATCAAGGCTATGCGAACCAGGCAAGGCAATATTGGTCGAATTTCTTCGGCGGAACATTTCATCAGAGTCGGAACGTCCACATCTTTCAGAGCTTTGAAAATATGCGGCTTCACCGGCTTCATGAATATAACATCCATGGTTTGAGGTTAGTAACAAACAATGTCGACTGCTATCTATATTATCCAGGCAGGCATAATTCTAAAAATGTTTTTAGAGTTCTGTTTTTACTAAGTTACTAATTTACCCCACACAACACGGAAAGAAAGACGGAGAACCACAGCGGATAGCAAAACTGTTTTGGTTTTGCTGAGTTTTGCGTTGCTTTGCCTTAATCACTGAATTGATTGATTGAATTGTGAATTTTAAAATTCAATCACAGACTGAAATACAATGATGCGTTGCCTTGATGAAATGTCAGTGTCAAATAATAGGCTTCTTGGGTTGGGTTAAAAAAACGATATATCGAACTAGGTATCGATATTTTTCTGAAAATTATCGGTATTCGGCGATTAAATTTTTCCGGTATATCGATTTTTGTTACACATAGACCTCTATTTTAGTGCTGTGTCGTTTATGACTCGTTTTTCGTAGTCTGTTTTTTTTTTTTTTTTTTTTTTTTTTTTTTTTTTTTTTTTTTTATTCTTGTTCTGAAATCATATTGAAATGATAGGTACATAATATAATAAAAATATTGCCTTTTATTTCACAAATTATTTTATATTTCATAAAGTATCTCTTAAGTATTAGTACCTATCTATTTATGTGCATGTTTGAACTTTTAGAAGAAAATAATTTAATGAAATAAGATTATATATTAGGTACCTACCTACATTTCGTGCATTCATGATATTGTTTAAAATTCAACTAGGTTCTTATACAATCAATAAAATCTATATAAGTTTCATGCATGCATCGACAAAATTATGTACGTACTTTAATCTGACATTTCATTTAATTATTCAAATGAGATAGGTAAGTACCTATATATATTTCTTTCATTCTATAGTCTATAAATAAGATAAAATAAAAATTCATGTACAATTAAAACTTAATTATTTCTATAAGTTTAAGCTTCAAGATATAACTTTAAGCTTTATATAAATATTCAAGATATAACTTCAAGCTGTATATAAATATATATCAACAAAATTCATGCTTAGTTGGTATAAATATAAATTAAAATGTCCATATTAAAAGTTCGTTCAATCGATAAAATTAATTATTTATGTTATTATATTTACAGCTTTATTTTATTTATTTTATTTTTAACTTAAATTATTGTGATGTCCACTACTGCGAGAGCCTCTGTCTCTAATAATAATAATAATAATGTCGTCTCTCCAACGCCGGGGGCGGTCTGCCGCGGGGAACGGCGTGCGTCGCGGGGGTGCCCGTGCAGCAATCTCTTACTCCAGCGTCCATCTGTGGTGCGGTGCGGGCGATGTGACCTGCCTATCGCCACTTCAAACGACATATTAGGCTAGCGGCGTCTATAATTTTGGCTCTTTCTCGTATGTGCTCATTTCTTCCTCTGTCTTTATCCTTATGCCCAGCATACATCTTTCCGTAGCTCTCTGGAAAACTTGTACTTTTTTTCATGGTTTCTTATGTCAAAGCCCAAGTCTGGCATCCGTATATGAGAGTAGGTGTTACCATCGTGTACATCGCTTTTTTATTAAGGCTTGTTTTAATTTTGGATTTGAAAATGTATTTCGTGGACCAAAACGTGCACCATGCCTTTTTAGTCCATCGCTCATTGCCTGCGCTCAGGAGAATATACACAGGAATGTTAAAAACAAAACTGTTCGCATTTTCAGTGACAGCCAAGCGGCGCTCATGGCCCTAAAATGCCGGGTGGTGTATTCAAGGCTTAACGGTGTCAAGACCCTAAATAAACTGGGCTGCGACAACAGCCGTGACCGACCTCATTGAGTACATCTTCGATTAGGCTTAGGTGCAAGGTCAAGGAGCAGACACACACAACAGATCCCACTGGGTCGAAGTGTCGCCGACTAACTGTCGCCCCCCGCACGACAACTTTAACATAAGATATTCCGTCGCTCTACCTCATGTGCCGTTGTTTGTGTGAATGATATGTTTCTTCCGAGATAGACATACTCTTCAGTGTAAGACATTTCTTTTGTTGGACCTCGATCTTCACTTTTGACTTATTTGTCATACATAAGTCATAACGCACGTTTTGTCCGGATTCATCTATAGGCCGCACTTTCTGCTCTCTATGTCTAAAGTTTGTAACATAAATTCTAAGTTTTTGGGATCTTCGCTCATAATTACGATATCGTCGGCGAAGCGGAGATGGTTTATGTAGAGTCCATTTATATTTAAGCCAAGTCCAGACTATGTAAGTTTTCTAAATATCGTCTCATGTAGGGCTGTAAATAGGATATGGGATCCCCCTGTCTCACTCCACGTTAAACTTCAAACGGTTTTCCTGCGCTCTCTGTTTTGGTGTAGGCTTTGCTCTTGCTATAGATATGCGTCAGTAGTGATATATAAGTTGTCTCTATTCCTTGTTCTCTCTCTGAGAGAAGGCCTGTGCCCTACAGTGGGACGTATATAGGCCGCTTATAGATTCCTGGTTCTTTCAGTTCGTTCCGTAAAGCTGTATTAAATAAGTACATAATAATAATATTATAAAATATAACTTCCACACAACACAATCACTTGACCTGGTCCCAAACCAGGATACCTTGTGCTATGGTAACCAGGCAAGGACATCACAAACATGTAAATAAACCCAGATTGAGGCCATTTCGTACGTACGGCGGCTCCCAGTGCGAATCGAACCCGCGACCTCTGTCTTATAATAAGCGCCTTAACGGCTAGTCCAACGAGGCAGTCATACATAACTAATGTACGTATTGCTCGCGACTTCGTTCGACGATTTTTTTCTGGGATAAAAAGTAGAGTTTGTGCTATTCCAGACTATTATCGATCTATCTCTATGCCAAATTTTATCCAGATCTGTTCAGCGTGATTGAGTAACAAACATTCATAATCATCCAAACTTTCGCATTTATAATACTTAGCAATTAGAAATAAATAATAATAAAACTGAGGTCATTTGTACGAATCAAGTACGGCGGCCTCCAGTGGAAATCGAACCCATGGCCTCTCTCTGTTTTTGTAGTCAAGCGCGTTAGACCAACAAGGCAGTCAAAGTAGTAAGTATAAGGTACCGTAAAAAATTCAGTTAAAAATACAGATTGATTAGTAGGTATTTAGCTGCATTCTTTATCTGTTGTGAACATTTACCTACAAACTTCAATAACGTAAAAAAAGATACGGCCGTTTACGGTCGGCGCCGGCTAACTGAAGTGTTCTTTCACTTGTTTACCTATATCAGACGAAATACTCAACATCTAACATAACAGAAAACATTTTTCAACGTTACGGTATATACGTTCCACCAATTCGAATATAGGTAGGTATACCATTGTAGGTGTACCAGAATCTCATGGCATAAAACAAAAAAAAGTGATTTTCACATGGCAATGTCGTGTGTCACCCGTCAAATCAAAGTACGAGATCTGTCAACCGCTGCTGAGATTTTGTGACTAGCTTCTTGTTTGTTGTTTTTGTGAAAATGTCGAAAAAGCCACTTCGATCTCAAGCGACAAAAATTGTTTTCAATGTTTATCGTAAAATAAAGGAAAAAGGTGTAAATCAAACTGAATCTTTGATTTTTAAGCGCGTGGTAGAGTCGACTGGTAAGTTGGACTGAGTTGTTTTGATACTTTATTTTATTATCATTTTTATTTGTAATAACATTTGTTTTAATAAATTTTTATTATTTCTTTTAGGTACTTAATTGTGACTTCTTTATAGGGGTTTCCAGTACTATACGGTGAATCTTAGCTGAAGGCAATCGAATGATGGTGTGTTTTTCAGGCCTAGTAAAAAGAGGAGAGGGGGGAAGAAGTAAATCAACTTGGACAGTTTAGTAAATCAACTTGGACAGTTGATTACGAATAAAGTAAACAAATTCTATACAGTTCAAAAGGAAATACCAACAGTAATGAAACTGTTACAAATTCTTCGACAATAATTGATTTCAGTGGAGGGAGAGAATCTCTGAGGTAGGTAAGAAAAATATTACCTTTCACTCTCACTCGTAACAGGAGGCCTGTGCCGTGCAGTCTATTAAAATAGACTCCTTAATCCCTTCCAATCTGATTTTCGTCCTGGGCACAGCACAGTTATACTGCACTTGTCAAAATTACCGAGGACATTAAACTGGCCATGGAACGTCTTCCATGCCGTCTTCGCCGTCGCCAGGTCACCGTGCTCACGTTGCTGGACTTCAGCAATGCGTCGAATACTCGACATCTTGTTAGGGATACTGTGCTCTCTCAACATATCTCCGACTGCAATTGACTGGTTTCATAGTTACTTGCACGGGCGCCGGCATATGTATCAGCGATTCCTTTTCTGCGTGGTGTGACACTACATCCGCTGTCCCGCAAGTGGCGTGTTGTCCACTTTTTTTCGCTATTTTCATCAACAGTATTTCTAAAATGTTTACTTCTTCCTACCACCTTCATGCAGATGATATTCAAATTTACGCGCGTTCTCCCGTAGAAAGTCTGCCTTTGGCTATTGCTAAATCTAATGCTGATCTTAAATGCATCCTGTATTAGAGCAGATCTCATGGCTTACATGTTAATCTTACTAAGACGCACGTTATTGTAATTGGCAGTCCGAGGATGTTGTCTAGAGTTGATTGGGAGCAGCTACCTCGAATTCAATTCGACAACGTAACAATACCATACAGTGAGAAGGTGAAGAATTGGGGATTATTATGGACAGGTATCTATCCTAGGCACAGCAGCTGGCGGAAGTGAGCCATTTATCGCAAAGAGAGCTTTAGTTACCTCAGTGACTCCCACAGCCGCACACTAAGGTCCGACCAGAATCTGGCGCTGAAAACACCGAGTCACACGACAAGGTTCATTAGCAACTAATTTTCCGTAAGTGCGGTCCGTCTGTGGAATGCACTGCCAGTATCGATATTTAATTTGGTGAAGATGTGATGGAGACCTTCAGAGATTGAGAACGGCACTCTTCAATGGACAGTAGTAAATAAGTTCTATTGGGGCCCATCCTTTAGTAATATCCGTTTGTTTCATAAAATAGCGTAAATGAGTCCCAAGTTAATTTGGGGATGTTCTGGTGAGGACTTTTGGAGAGGGAAATTTAGAACATCAAATTTTAAAGCAACGAATTAAGTAGGGTAAATTATGGTTATAAGGGACTTATTTGTTTTTCTCCCGCTCCCCAACAAAAAATTAAAAAATATTTTTTTTTAAATAAAAAATAAAAACCGACTTCGAAACACTACAGCACTAAAAAGTTAGAAATAATTAAAATAATTAGAAGAAGTGTTTATACATGTAGGTATTGTAGAAGTATAATTTGTAGTCGGTGCCCAGTTTCAAGACCAGCACATATATTTTGGGCACCGGCACATACACATAACTAATATAGCTACGTCATGTTCATTATTTAATAATAAAGACATAAATAAAAATTAAACAGTATCAATATCGTTTAATCCAATAGTCCTGTTTTATTTATTCGTTTTGTCTGTTGTGTATTTAGTTTTCCTTCTGTGTTGTGCATATTATGTTACTTATGTGCTTATTTTGTTTCTGTGATGTATCTTGTTGGTATAATAAATGTCTTTCTTCTTCTTCTTCAATTTCCCCCGTATTGCACACAACAAATTTTTATTTCCCTATTTGTCATGAGATTCTGGTAGACCTATACTGTTAAATTATTATTAATGGGTACCGTTTATTATAATGAAAAGAATATATAATTAATTGCCAATGTCGCAGATCAATGTCGATAAATCATTGTCCTACATAGATAGATAGAAAAGACGAGAAAGAACTAAGAAAAGACTATGTTAACCTAAAAGTACGACGGTCTTATTACTAAGAGAAGGACATACACAATAGGGGCCAGCCATAAAAGGAGTGTAAGGGTTCCGGGAGGCGGGAGAGGTCCTAAGTTTTGTGACGTCACATTTCAAAAATATAATTAATAATTTATTGTGTTGTTAATTTTTCGAATGTTTGATATCATGTTGATAATAAAAAAATTCGATGATAATTTCGGTCATTTGCCACCTCTGACGACTCCGGCAAGAATTTGTCGAGATATGTCTTCAGATTTTGCGCTATTTTAATAACATGTTGACGGATTGATTTATACAAATCTGCCATTAGGTACTAAACCTTTCGATTCGAGCAGGTTTACGAAAGTCCCTGAGAAGGTCTAATTTCCACTTTCATGATCTAGTCTCGTGTTCGCTATGTAAAGGCGCTCTGTATCTCGTACAGACAGACTGACAGGGTTTGGAGTGTTAACCCAAATGGATTCGCTGTCATCGCGAGAAACGATTCACTGTCGAGGCCGCTGTCGGTGTGCAGTTCGTCGAGCCTACGAGAGGGAGGAAATTGAGGAAAAGCGGGTTAGCATAGGATCGGGTTTTGGCGCGGGCCGGGCGGCCAGGGGCGGCCAGGCGGCCAGGCGGCAGGACGGCAGGGCGGCGCGGCGGGTGCGGGTCGTACCGCCGCCGGGCGGCCGCGCGGCAGTCGGGCACGTGCGCGCTTCGCCAACGCGCCGCCTCCGCCCGCGGTTGCCGTCCGCGCCCTTCGCCGGGATCCGCTCAATATCTCATCCATCACGAAGCCATTACACCCAGGAATGTACGTTACATCTTTATTAAACCGCCATTCCTTCGCCGCGAGTTATTATAGTTGCTTCCTGCGAGCCATATTGCGTTTGCCCAATTGTGGGTCAATCGTTAAATCTTCTATGCTGGCTTACATCACTGGATTGGAGCCATCATTTTGGCGGGAAATATTGTAGTAATTATGTGATCGCGTTTGAATAGGATATCAATTTGGTTCTGCTTCCCAATAAGAACACATGTATCTTATGTTGCTTTGAATTCTACATAAATTCAGGTCACAACATAGGTCTTCAACCATGCATTAGTTTTATTTACCTTAAGACCTTTAAAACCTATAGGTTCGTTGAAGACCTTTCTTTTACATTAATTGTAATTGTTATTGATCATTATAGTAGGTCTATGAACTTTTTTGATGTAATGACAATAGGAACGTTATTAGATTCCATGGAATTGACTAACTACATTTGCCTACCCGTTGCATATACATATGACCAAAAGGAAATTGAAAACTGGTCCTATTTTCAAATCCTACTAAAACCTTTTCAAGTCCTAGTACCATAAAAAAATAACTATACATGGTTGTTTAAAAAATCCGCAATTTCTAAGTTACGCAAAGTAGAGTCTGTGTTTACAATAACTCTCGTTTACGAATTTTGATTTTAGGTAGGTTTTTCGATTTACTTACCAGAGTTTACATAGTTTTATGGAATTCGCGCTTAAAGTACATACAAATAATACCAATGTCGCAACATCAAGAAAAATATCTTACATCATAGGATTATCTACGTCACAGAAGAAGGTCCATTCCGTTTAAAACATATAATTTTAAGTATCTATCATCATCAGACAGTGCGTTACAGAGCAGAAAAATATTAAATCCAAATATAGTAGCCAATAAAAAAATTGTTAATTGAATTTAATCTGTACAATTCTAAATGACCAGATCGGGCCACCATGAAATGGTTTTCAATTCTTCTTTTCAAGGTCATAATCTAACAGGTTAAAAGATCAAGTCAATCTTACAACAAAAAGTTCAGTTACTGTGCATTTTAAAAGTGACCCTGTATAGACCAAACAATTAATTTGACATGTTATTATGTAGCCGCATCTAAATTGTTCATGTAATTAGCTACCTTTTACACCGACATTCCTAGATAATCATTTAAGAACTAGATTAATTTGATATTTACTTACCTACCTAGATACATTCTAGGCGAGTAGGTAAATGTAGGTAAGTACCCAAATATATTTTTTTAATTTCCTGACCACAATTTCCTTTAGAAAATGCCTAATGTGGGTTTTAAGCACTTAATCCTAATTGTCTATGTCTCATAAATTCATGCTGCCTTTTCTCCATAACAGAGCATGACTCACGGGAAATATGGTTTTATTTAAAAAAAAGCCCACTGGTATACGCCATATAACATTATTTAATTTGTCTCGATTTGGCCCTTTTTATTGGTCTGCCATTAAGGTCTACTTTAATGCTACGTATATAGTGAACGTGTACTTACTACCCATCTGTGACGTAAATTACTTTGTGGTTTTGTTAAGGTAGGTAGGTATTTAACAATTTCCTTTCTGAAAAGAAACCGATCAACAAACATGGGCACACACTCATAACAACAATAACGTGGCTGAACCCATGTCCATACTGAAGTTATCACTCAATGTGCTAATCATCAGGTAAAGTGACGGCTTTCAGTAAAAATATGCAAAACATAATAGTTGTCGTTTAGTGAAGTGCGAGTTTCACGGTCGCGCTAGTAACGCGAATGTCCTAACAAACGCTATTGCTTTGTCGGTATTAAAATTTGTGTCTTCGGACAAAGCAAGTCCGCAGTGTGTTGTATACGACCCAGTTAATGAACGCGTATCGGAACAATGTTTCAGCGTGTAATTTATTCATTACACAGACGTCCTCGATCAGAGCGCCGCCGCCATCGCGTCAAACTCGTCAGGAGCGGAAAGTCTCCGCTGATGATGTTTGCGGCGTGTTGCAACTGTATCGGTCGGTACTGACTAGGAACTAGCTCTATAGTCACCTAATAGTACATATGCGTGTACGTAAAGTCTCTGCATAAACTGTACCTTGGCAGGCACAGTATCTAACATGCATGTTTCGCTGCGCAGGAAATTACATTTTCTCCTCTTTACGCTCGGACTCAACGTCGTCGGGTCTATACCTATGCTCGATGTGTAGAAAGATATAAACTAGTTAAATATTCTTCCAAATTGCTAGTAAGTTTCCTAAATCAATACCGAGCATGTATCAATAGATCAATGAATAATTAATCTTCTTATGAACAGAAAGACCTAGGATTAAGTATGACAGCCAACGAATCCTTGAGTAATGTCTTAGGTAATTAAGACTCTACGTTAAATGTGCTACGAACAAAAGCTGCGATGCAAAGTGCTATACGTGTTTTTACGTGTCGTGTCTAGAGTCGAAATATTGTAAAAAGGTGACGTAAGGAAGCACAGCAATGTTTGAACGTCGGGAGTGATGGAGAAGATGGAAGAGCGAACGTTAAGCGCGTGGTCGCGGCTGCGTTGCGGCGCGCCAGCATGGGGCTTCGCGGATGCGGAGGACGAGCGGCTGTACGGCGCGTACACGCGGCGGCTGCGGCAGCGCGCCGTGCCGCGCCTGCTGGCGGCCGGCGCGCTGCTGCAGGCCTGGGCGGCCCTGGTGCCGGGTGAACGCGACCTGCGCACCGCCTACGCATGCGCAGGCGCCGCGTTAGCGCTGGACCTGCTGCTGCTCGTGCTGTACCGCTACGTGCGGCGCGCGCGCCCACTGCTGTCGCACGGCGCGTGGCTGTCGCTGTGGGCGCAGCTGCTGCTGAGCGCGGCGCGCCGCGTCGGGGACTCCTACAACGAGCTGCTCGGCTGGGCGGTGCTCCTGCAGTACCTCACGCTGGCAGCTCTCCCGTTCCACTACCTGCTCATGGTGCTCTACAGCGCGATCTCACTCGCCGCGTATCTGCTCGTACAGTATTATAACGCGACGACGACTGAAAATAGACTCCCCGACGATTTCGGCTATCAGGTTTGTGTTCTTAGTAACCTTCGTATACGTATTACGAGTATAGGAATTTAATCTGAAATCTCCCATTTCTGATCGTAGGAGGCGGCTAACTTAACTCTCCTTCTCGGGGCGTCTCTGCTTGGGGGCACGGCGTACGCGGTCGCGGAGCGGCAGCAGCGGTGTTCTTTTCAGGAGACTAAGAGGAGTCTCGGAGATAAACTCACGATTGAACAACAGAGTAAGGAACAGGTATGCGTAAAATTGTAGGCGTTTTTTGTACGGATCAAACAACGATGGATTGCTAAATCTGTAGAATTTCTATTTTTTAAATGTATTTTTATTTGCAGGAGCGGTTGTTACTGTCGGTGCTTCCAGAACACGTGGCTGTACAAATGCGAAAGGATTTAGGCCTTATAGATACACAGTTCAAGAAAATTTACATGTCGCGACACGAGAATGTCAGGTGGGTTCACCTTATAACTCACCTTCACAAACAAATCGACGCAAACGCTGGGTGTCGAGTTTCACGATTAGTCAAACAAAATCAATACGTACAATGTAGGTTGGACATAGTACAAGCAGATACCTTATACTTACTTGTCTACAATTTTGCAAGAAACATAAAATCAACCTTCACTTGTCTTGTGTGGGATGCTGACAGTGTAATTTAGCTCGTTGTCGTAAAAATATCAAACGTTGGAAATTGAGATAGATCTTCATGAAACTCAAAGTAACTTCATTATTATTTCAGGTAAATAACAAAATATATATTATCACAGAATTAGGAAGATATCTCGTGTGAATGTTCTAAGTAGCTATGCTCCTAAGTAGATTTACGTGCGTGCTCTGTACACACTTGTATTTCAGCTGATTTTTATTTGTATTTCCTTATATATATCTCAGATTCAATTTAGTGTACTAAAAGCAGTTTCCGTCGGCAGTATTCTCTATGCTGACATCGTAGGCTTCACGGCAATCTCCTCCACCTACTCCGCCCAGGATCTGGTCGCTATCCTCAACGAGTTGTTCGCACGTTTCGATCGATTGGCAGAGGTAACTACCAGTTATTTATACCTATGATTAAATTAAACGTTGTTCCAACCGTTTAATAGTTATTTTTCCTAATCGATTTTATATAGTTTTATTGTGGTTGGCAACTTCTATGTATAACACACTTTAAAAAGTCGGGTCACCCATCAAAGTCGCCAGTCGACAATATCTATTATACAGCGTTTAACAAAATTAGCTAAAAATACCAGCTATTCCATACTCAAGTTACCAATGTATGGAATAGCTGATATTTATTTCACGACTTCAAAAATTTTATAAGTTGTTCGTATTGACGAGTAGAACACCCTATTTTCGGTTGTATCTGGATCTCGCTACACCCTGTATAATTAAATAGAACCACTTTTTGACCAATTCGTGTGGTTAGCTTGTTTATCTGGTCTAATCGCTATTTGATTTTCTGAGTAAGCTTACCGTCGTCTCCGAATTGAGAATTTCAGTAGTAAATATCTACTTAACTACTTATAAGAGAAGGCAAGATATTCATTATGTCTGTCCCTTTACTTTTTGAGAAACCTGAAATACTCAAGCATTCAGTTAGAAAAGTTCTTAACCTAGAAACCGGCGCTTAGTAATCTTAAAAAAAAAAATTTATTTGCCATTAGTCGGTTACACGATTTAAGCACTTGTTGACACCCATACTAGTCAGGTCTCGTAGGAGAGAGTAAGTTCATACTTTTCCTGGATTACAATAAAAATCTTAATTTTATCTTATCTTTATTCCCCTGCCCGATGTATCGGGGGTTGAAGATTCCACGATCAGAACCGTGAAAAGCTATTATGTATTTAAAGTGCTGTTTAGATAGCTGTAGAACCATTATTTCTAGTAGGTACGTGTGTATCTATGAATGTTTTTTGCATTTTCTAAAGTAGCCTAGAACAAAGCCTTCTACTTAGTAAAAAAATGTTGTTTATAATTATTTTGATTGCTATTAAAACAACTTAATCCTGCACCAGACACACGAACCTGCTACCTACACTGAAACTTGTATTGGCAGAAATACCATCAGCTGCGGATAAAGATTCTCGGAGACTGTTACTACTGCATCGCCGGAGCGCCTGTTGAGAGACCCGACCATGCCGTCCTTTGCGTCCACATGGGTCTGTCCATGGTAAAGGCTATCAAGTACGTACTAAGTAGCAACCATTATTTCCAATCCTACTTCAACATCATTTTTTGTTTTCGTATTAATATTAGGCAGCAGCAGGTTTATAAGCGGCCTTAATTTGTATTACCTTTTTTGGACATAAATATTTTTTTTTACTTACTTACTTACACTATCAAAAATATAGTGCAGCGGATAAAAATATACGATCTTATTTATAAAAACACGATTCCTCTAAAACACTCCTTAAGTAATCTGTGGTTAAATCTCTCCCTATCATCATCATCATCATCTGGCCAACTCTGGTCACTGCTGGGTACCTATAGGCCTTAACCCCATCACGCCATCCTTCGCGGTCTCTCGCCATTCGCATCCACGGGCCTCCTGCCGACCTCTATCATAGATTATTTAAATTGCTTCTGAGGAGTGTTATAAGGAATCGGGTTTTTATAAATAAGCCTGAAAGTATTTTAGAAAATTAGCCAAAAATAGCTATAGGGTTTAGGAAGCATTTCTTTATATTAATACAATAACTAAATAAACAATAATAACTAAAGATAGCTAGTCATATAGATTGACAGACAGTCGGCGTGGGCTTAGTAATATAGCCCCGTTGGCAGCCTTCGGGTATGAACCCTAAAAACGATTGATCCATTCACGTTTCTCCTCCATATGCGAGCACCAAAGAGGACAGATTAAAAGATTAAACATGACAAATATTTGTCGTGGAGAGGTCTAAAAGTACTTGTTAGCGTAGAAAGTCGGGGAAAGTCAAACGAAGGATAAGTGCTTATTTACCTATAGAATTATTGCTAAAATGTGCATTTTCTGAAAAACCGTAATTAGGGTTTGTATTTACAACAACTTTTGTTCTACGGGTTTTTTTCTTTTTAAAAATACCTTTCAGGTTCTACCAATGTCGAAGCCTTCCGTAAATTTATTGTTCTACTAGAAAAAGAAGAATCTATTCAACATAAGTAGGTGGATTTAAGCATTATCTGTAAAACATCCTTGGAAAAATTCTTTTGGCGGATCGTCGTACTACTGTTCATTTTATAGCTGAAGAATTAAAGATTTAAATAGGGAGTGTTCATAATATAATGCATGACCATTTGGGAATGAAAAAAGTCTCAGCGCGTTGGGTGCCTAGAATGCTAATGGCCGAAGAAAAACGAACCAGTCTGAGAATTTAACAAAGCTGTTAGGAACTGTTACAACAAGATTCTGACCGGTTCTTGGCTCGATTTCTAAGATGAAACATGGCTTCGCCATTACGACCCTGAAACAAAAAAAACAATCCATGACTTGGAAGAGACCATCACCGGCTCCTAAGAAATTGAAGGCCGTTCCATCCGCCGGCAAGATCATAGGTTCTCTTTTTTGGGATAGCCAAGGGATGGTGATGATTGAATACCTCAGTCATGGAGCCACTATTATGGGGAATATGTACGCAGAACAGATCAAAAAGTTGCGTGACGAAATACGCGAAAAACGGTGTGGCAAACTAGCTAAAGTTGTTTTGTTTCATCAAGATAACGCCCCAGCGCACAAGTCCAAACTTACGATGGCTGCCATCAATGATGCTGGCTTCGAATTGCTGGAACATCCTCCATATCCTCGAAACCTTGCTCATAGTGAGTTGTATCTATTTCCGAGATTAAAAGAATATCCTAAGATATTCGACGACGATGACGCAGTGATCGTTTTTTAGAGAATCAAGATGAAGATTTTTTTAACAAAGGTATTTTAGGTTCAGAAAAAAGATATGCAACTAAAAGGTGACTATGTCGAAAGATAAAAAAAAACACATTTAGTGGACGGACGACGCCCTACTTGGACAAAAATTTGCGCTTTAAAGCTTAATATTTCGTAAACGGAACCCAACATTTTTTTTTCTGATATGTACTAATCTAATCTAGTCTAAAAATAATCTTATTACACCCACTATATTTTTAAACGATTAATCGACTACGAAACCCTAGAAAAATGGGTCCCCAAGCATTTTCTTCCTCTCCGCTCATGCGAACATTGGTGGCGCAGGTATGTGCAGCAGACGACTAACTCGCCAGTGGACATGCGCGTGGGCATCCACACAGGCGCGGTGCTGGCGGGCGTGCTGGGTCAGCGGCAGTGGCAGTTCGACGTGTACTCGCGCGACGTCGAGCTCGCCAATAAGATGGAAAGCAGCGGGAAGGCAGGGTAAGATCGTCCAACTACTAAGGGGCTAATACATAAATTACGTCTCAATTTAAGAGGGCGGAAGGGGGTCAACAAAATGTGACATTGTGTGACAAGTGGGGGGAGGGCCGAGTCATACACAAGCTTTGGGGCGTCACACTATAAATGTAATGTTTGAAAATTGTAGGATTCGACTCTAAGATTTTCAAATATTACCAAATCTATCACTTATATTATAAGGTTTTAATTTATTTTGAAATTTTGTTCTTTTTTGTGATGTGATGCCAAGAATCATTAAATTCGTGTGACATAATTTATGGTTGGCCTCTAACGACAACACATTGTTGAAACTAATTTTCTAAATTTCAGTTGAGGCTCCCCTGGATAATATTTCGCCACATAGATAGATATTGGGTGTTAATTTACTAACGCTCTTTCCAAAATCAATGTGTTCTCAGCAACATTAAAAACGTTTAATCCAATGTAAACCATGCTTGGGGAATTTACGGCTAAGGAGATATTGAGAGTCGTACTTTTTTGCACATTTTTGCAGAAATGCATCTAGTATCGTATGCCGAACATTTCTTCCCAAGAAACCTTATTTTTCCAGCTTTTTTAAAAAAAGGAATTTGCAATTTATCGCATCGGGATCTCAAACAAGCATAGCGCTGGTTTATATTCACGCTTTTTTCTTGCTATAAGAACGCATCCATCCATAGCGGTCGCGACGTAACATTTTTGGTACCTAAATTAGAACCAAAAAAATATTGATTTCCCAGCAACATTTTATGGATAAATTAGTTTGTTTTGGTGCCAAATGTTGCTTTCGGGTTAGCCTTTTTTCATCACCTCGTATAATTGATGCTTCGGCAGATGTGGCACTTTAAGTTACTCGCTTTGAGGCCATGTCGATGTGTGTCACATTCCATCGTTTTAAGATTTTTCATTACTGCAAACATCTTGTCTAGCTCTAAACGCTGTATACAAATCAATAGGTAATGATCGAGAATAATCAAGGCTTGACTCTCGACATTGTGGCCACATTGAATTAAGTGCGGTATGTGAAAAACAAGGATCCAGAAGCGGCCCAATGAAATTGAAACTTATACAGACTTTAGACAGCATCGGAAAACCGTTTTATGGCTAAATATTTTGTAAACTAGACGCACTCACGGGCACGCGCGTCAGACAGTTTTGACATGAAATGTTTGGAGATTTGTTGCTCTATTGAGCATTAGGTAAAACTGCTAATCGGATTAGTTTATAACCCGGATAGTTATAAATACCCTAGAAGTATTGAGTTCGAGTGTTCGAATCCTAGCATGCACTAATGACTTTGTTTTCTAAGGTAAGGTCAAATACACATTTGTGTATTTGTAATTGCAATAGGTACCTCTCTCTGGAAACAATAAATTCTGAAGTCCACACAGACAAAGTCGCCGGCAGAAGCTAGTGTATTAATGAAATCGAATCTTTAACTCGCTAAGTAATGTTTTAAGGCAATTTGTATATTAAAACTGTTTGATTAGGGGCTTCGTTATCCCAGATGCCCCTAAAACTAAAAAAAAAACTGAAAAAGCTGGACATTGACAGAAAAGCAACTGGAATTCACACTAGGAGGATTTGGGTTTGAAGTGCAGAATGGGCTGTGTAGTGAAGTAGACAGATGGCTCTTGAACGCGGATGGTGCGTGAGACAGTAAAATAACGGTCTTATTTATGAAAAACACAACATTCTCAGATTCAGTTTAAATACTCTGTGGTAAAGGAAAGACGGAGTTCATAGTAAAAATCATGGTTAAACTGCCTCCCTTAGAATGTTTTAGAGGAATCTGGTTGTTATAAATAAAAAATTAAAAATTTTTAAATTAAAATTTAAACTGTTTATTAGACCGTTAGGGTGAGTTTGGTTGAGGGTGAGTTGACGCCTAAGCCTAAACTTCATACCAGTAGTGAGTAGAGGTGGTCTAATACTGATGATGATGCTTGAGTAGCGATGGGCGGGTGAGATAGTGCTCATATGACGAAAACTTAAAGTTGGACAAATGTGTGAATTACTTACCTTTGTTGAAATAATAAAACTCAGTATAAGTATTTGTGTCTTACAGTGAATAAATGAACAGAAAGTTATCTTTCATACTTGGCTATTTCTAAAATGCGCGATTCTTGAAACATGTCGGTTAGGTTTGTTATTTACAATACATTATTTTCTTCTACCACTTTAAAAAAAAACTGGAAAAGTGCGAGTCGGACTCGCCCACCGAGCGTTCCGTACAAATTTGTAGGTACTTACATATCATAAATAGTTCATGAATCGAGATTCGCAGTTTTTTCTGAGTTTTTCCCAAACTTTAAAGACAATTAATCTTATGATTTCATTTAAATAAATATATAATTATAGTTTTTTAGATTTTTCCCTCTATTTGTAGTATGAGACGAAATTACTTGCCAAACATAGTTCTAGGTCAACGGAAATATTGATTCCCTTAAGTGGCGAAATATACGTTTTTTTGCGGGATAAACGGCAATATCTTTTTTAAGTTAATTTAAAAGTTTGTTTTTTTCACAGCTTCAAGGGACTGTAAACCTGAGTATATGGTTTTAATTTCAACTTGATACCTTCACGCGTTCCCAAGATAAAGGGTATTGACAGACAGCCGGGCGAACGGACGGACGGATAACAAAGTGATCCTATAAGCCTTCCGTTTTTTTCCTTTGATGTGCGGAACCCTAAAAACTATGAAGTTTCATAATTTCTGCTTTCTAGTTTGATAGCTAATACTTAAAACCATTTGTATTAGAAATAATTGAGAACAAACACGGTATAATGATTTACTACGGCGGCTACGACATTAGAGCGAGACTAAACCCTAATATTTAAAAAAAATATAAATCTGACAAAAAAATCACAGAACTAAAGTCGTTGTAAAACACTTGGTGTTCCAGGAATTGCGCATTTTTTAAATAACCCTGTTTTTAACGTCCTCTGTCATGCGGCAATATTCTCGGAGAACATTCTCCTCGGTCCATCTCCGGTGGCGGTGGCAGGGGCGGTCCCTACATACGTCCACATAAATACTATTGCAATAACCGACGTATGTATGTATGGACGGCCAACGCCACCGCAGTCCCTTTAAATACTTAACAATTTTCATGTATGTGTACAATAAAGTGTTCTAATCAAATCTTTGCCTGAGGCCCAGCGCCCCAGTGTGACCGCACCCTCTGTGCAGGCGCGTGCACATATCGGAGGTGACGAAGAACTACCTGAACGACGAGTTCGAGGTGGAGCCCGCGCACGGCGAGCGCCGCGAGGAGATGCTGCGTCAGGCCGGCATCAAGACTTACTTCATCGTCCGGGTGCTCAAACCTGTGAGTGCCCACCTATACAAAGCAGGGTTCGATGGTATCTCGGCTGTCCCAAAAATAAACACAGTAGGGAAATTTTCTTTTTCGAAACCGAGATATTTCCATTATTGGTTATAAGTTGCTTCCAGTAACCAATAGTAGTAATATCTCGATTTTGAAAAAAAATGTCTCATACGGGTGTTTATTTTTGGGACAGCCGACTGTGATATATATCTATGATATAGGTCACGATACATATCATGATATTTTATAACTTAACTTTTATAAATAATTACATGTACTTACTCGTATATCAACTCTGAAACGAAAGAGTATTTCTGACGTATGGTATAATAAAAGCGTACAAAGAGGTGGAAGAGCATCGGTAGAACGCTGGTGTCACATTCGGCAGGGCATGGGTTAGAACCCTGGTAGTTCTCTAAATTACGTACACTTGTGAGTTGGTAGTAGCAATACCACCCACTAACGGCGAAAGAAAACATCGTGAGGAAACCTGAGTGTCTAAGGTATCTACATACTCCAGCGCTTGAAATTGCCAAGCCGCGGTGGGCACGCGTGGTAATTAAGCCCGTACTCTCTCTTAGAGAAGGCGTGTACCGTGCAGTGGGACGCTGTATTATCTAATATATAAAAATCTCGTGTCACAGTGTTTGTTATCGAACTCCTCCGAAACGGCTTCACCGATTAAATTTTTGTTTTGTGTATATTTCTAGAGTCAGCTAGTTATGGTATAAAAACACTGCTTCTCACCGCGAGGAGAAGGCGTTATTCACTTTAATATTGTTTGTTGTTTGCCATTTTATTTGTCCTGCGTGCAGTGATAGTAAAAACCGGCCAACTGCAAGTCGGACTCGCTCACCGAGGCTGTTAAGGTATTATTCGGGTATTATTTGTCGTTAGACTAAAGTCCCATAATTACGCCAAGTTTGATGCCTGTATGTATTACAGTTTTTACGATAGAGCATTAACAAAAATACCGGCCAAATGCAAGTCGGATTCGCGCACGAAGGGTTCCGTACCATTATCTATACAACATTTCAATGTTTCAAGCGTCTACCTGTTGCCGTTATTAAAATGGCAACAGGTAGACGCTTCGAATATTCAAATGACGACAAATTACGACAAACGTAATTTTTTTGCCGTTTTTTAATAACGGCAACAGGTAGACGCTTGAAATATTCACAGAATATTTAGTTAAATCGCACTTGGCCGGTTTTTTTATTTTATTATTTGATAGGGTAATCCGCCGTAATATTCTATGAAAATTTCAATTGGCTACCTATTACGGACACTCACTAATTGTGAAGGAAAACATCGTGAGGAAACCCTCGTGTCTAAGGTATTTACGTACCTTAACGCTTGCTACGTACAATGGCTCCAATATGAAGCTGAGTGCGGAATTCTCAGGTCTAACAAGAACTAGATGAAGAACTTGCACAAAAAAAAATATTTTAATATAATTTTAGAGAGCATGTTAAAACATAAAAAACGTGGTAATTTTTTTCTCTACGACTTTTCATAATGTTACCTGTCGAAAAGTGATTCTAGTCACGTGGTACAAAAACGCGCGATACAAATCGGACTCAAACTTTGACGTCACAAGTTGCACGTAACACCTTATAATGTATGAAGCGTTTATCAATATTTGAGTTATCTCGTCAAATAATGTTTTTATACAATCTTCACTCTTTTTAGAAATAGTTTAGAATTCAATGAAAAAACGAAATGTAATAAGTATGTTTTTTTATTAGAGTAACTTGATTTTTCGTATTTTTGGGACCCTGAAAAATAATTTATTGTTTTCTTTTTAATTTTTCTTGAATGTTTCTGTGCCTTCTTTGGTTTAAAAGCAATGCCACTTCAATATTAGTTTGTCGCAAGTTCCCCATTATATCGATACTGAAGAAACGGTTTCCATCTTTTGAGTTATTTGAATAACACGTTGTATTCTTCACGTAAAGGTTCTTTTACGCCAGAGCAACATCGCGCTACAATGCGGCATGCTAGACATTGTGGCATGCAGCTCCTTGTTGCATGCTACAATCGTCAACATCATGCAGCCGATGTAGCATGCGATGCGGCAGTCTATTTTACGTCAAGGCGACATCGTGTTCGGATATAAGCTGCGACATTCTGCCACATGACGCGAGGTGTTGCCATGCCGCACGACACTTCCTCATCTCATACGACTTGTATCGCTGTTTTTATTGACCTCGTTATCATTTTAAAGGCGGTAAATAGCCTCTGTGTCAGATTTATTTAACCAAATTAAAAAAAGGAGAAGGTTCTCAATTCGACGCGTATATTGCCTTTTTTTTATTTAGCTGTGTTCCTTCCCAACTCTGTCTAATCGTAACCGATTTCGACAATTATTTTTTGTTCGAATAGATATAACGTCCCAATGGTCCCATTTTAATGGGATCATTTACCTAAGTAATATGTGTTTCATAAAATATAGCGTAAAAGTAGTCCCAGGGTAATTTGGTTATGTTCTGGTGAAGACTTTCGGACATGGAAATTGAGAACTTCAAATTTTGAAGCAAAAAATTAAGTTGGGTAAATTATAGTTATAAGGAACTTGATTTTTTTTCTCCCGCTCCCGCACAAAAATTGGAAAATAAAATAATAATAATGACTTTCACACAATACAATCACTTGAGCTGGTCCCAAACTAGGATACCCTACGCTATGGTAACCAGGCAAGGACGTTACATACATGAAAATTCACCTGAGACCACAAATATACGGCGGCCCCAGTGGAAATCGAACCCACGATATCTGTTTTGGTAGCTAAGCGCCTTAAAGGCTAGACCAACGAGGCAAAAGATTTTAAACAAAAGATAAAAACAGACTTCAAAACACTAGAGCACTAAAAAGTTAGAAATAATTTATAAGTACGTATGTATGTAGGTAACTATTGGTAATTATTTCTAACTTTTTAGTACTGTAATTATTTCTAACTTTTTAGTACTGTAGTGTATTGAAGTGGGTTTTTATTTAAAAGTTTTGATGATTGCTACGCTACACGCCACGCCAGTAGCAAAAACTTCTCTGATCCTAAAAAATCCCTTTGTTTATCCATGCACTGCCGGATTCTGAATTAAGAATTACACTAAGAAAATAGATAGATGGAGAACACTTTATTGCACAACCAGGTGAAAGAATTAAACATTAAAATACTTAAGTATCGTTCTGTCTCTTCGGATTTCTTTAAAAAGTACGCGGCAGACAGATACTCAATGAAATTCTTAACTCCCAAACTAGCGCTTAGCTAATAAAATACGTAAATAAAACCAATTCAGCCCGTTGCGATAGTCGCATTGTGCATTGTTACGGCCGTTCAAATGTGTTGTGCTCATTATCCAACTTTCAGAATAGAAAAGTCACTACAAACAGGTTTACAGTTTGTTTTTCGTATTGTCACCGTAACACCAGGCGGGCAAGCAAGACACAAGCGTGCGACGAGAGGTTTGCGTTGTCAGTTTCAGGGCGAGGAGCGCGCGGCGGGGGAGGGCGCTGCGGGGGAGGGAGGCGACCCCCCCGACACCCTGTCTGACCTGCGAGATGACGACGAGGACTCGGTGAGTGCACTCCCGCGCCCTCACCCCCCCACCACACATCCGCTTCAAATAAATAGGACACTAGACTAGAGCATACTGCCCTAGATCGTTTTACTTTTATTTCTCACGGACGACGCTACTTTGCTTTGAGGTACCAGTCACCTTTGCGGTAGTCTCACATGATTTTATACGTAACAATGTCTAATTTATTCTGCCACTGTGTCTAACCGCTGTTATTAGACTCGTTACAAATAAAATTATGTAAGTAAGTACCTTCTAAGATATCATCAAATGAACTTGTAGTTCCTCCATTTTTATAAGAGCCCATGTTATCGCTAGTTTAATTACACATCGCTTGGTATTTACACCATCCTTAGGTTCTGTCGCCGCAAGACGAGAGCAAGGACACGGAAGAGTTGAAAATCCTCCATATGTTGGAGGAAGAGTTGGTCAACAGAGACGATGACAAGTAAGCCTCCTCTTTCTTTTACTTAACAAACACTCCACACCTCATGTTCACCGCGCGCATGCGGAATATATTATGAACTGCTTTGTTTTGACTGTCACAAATGCCTAGCTAGCCTATTAAACGTACAAAAGAAAGGTGAAAGAAAGGAAGCTATTGTAATGCAGTGGCCAGACAAAACGGTTTGCTTTTACCGTCAATTAAGGGATCTTGGTTCAACTCCCGTTCAAGTTTCTGTCACTTATGTTTTAGGAATTTGCAGTATAATAGTAGTTGTAGGTTCTAATACGGCTCCGGATTAGGAGGATGTATAGAGGCTGAAATTTCTAGTAGCGGTGATTGATTGGGAAGAGATGTATACCTACATGCAGGCGTTATGATTTTGGGAGAGCTCATAGGTTTCGCAACGTCCCTTGCAGAGTCTAATATTATTATTATTAAATGATTGCACCAAGTAAATATTGTACAATAGGCGGGCTTAATACTAATTAGTATTTTATTCTAGCCAACCAATGGGTGACGAGAGAAGGTGGGGGTAGTGCCAAACCGATAAATTAAGGGAATACTATTTTAAATAATACAGGTAAAATAAAAATATACTATAAGTATATTGTATATCTGTCAGGATCGTAGCAAGTGGCAGTCCCTGGTCTCTGTCTACTCCTCTGGGATACAGGCGTGAGTTTATGTTATGTTACTATATAGAGCAGAATAATAGCATAACTATCATAAACTACTTTTTATAATGAAATAATACATAATAATTACAAATTAAACTAAACAATCGAAAAACAAATTAACATATTCTTATATGATATAGAGAGTTACATACATAACATGATTATTATCCATTCTGAAGACGGAGATAGTGCTCATGTACTCTGCTCTTGAAAACTCCGCCCACAGAGAAAATAACTCCGCCTGACGGAGCCTGACGGATATACAGATGTAGCGCGTTCCACAGACGTACCGCTGTCACAGTGAAAGAATCCGAATAACCCGTCGTACTATGCATGGGGATGTCGAGAAGAAGGTTTCTGAACGGACGCTGAAGGCGACCGTGCGTGCCACGGGAGGCGAAATACGTTCACGCAGATAATGAGGGAGGAGGGGTCGTGTAGCGTAGCTAAAAGTATATCGTAGTCAACGCATTTGAATGCACTACTGAAATCTAGCAAAATACGAAGAGTGAGTCGCCAATTATCTATCGAAAGACGGAGATCATCAGTTATTTTGATGAGGGCTGAGCAAGTGCTGTGTGATGGGCGGAATCCGGATTGGAAAGGGTTGAAGAGACGGCTAGTGTGGAGAGAGGCCATTAACTGGTGCTTCACTACACGTTCCAGGACTTTGGAGAAAAAAAGGAAGGATCGAGATGGGTCGGTAGTATTTGAAATAGGTGGGCACTAGAATTTTTGGACTTGGCACCCTATAAGCCATTTTCCATGGAGAGGGAAAGGTACTGGCGGAAAGTGAGAAATTTATGATGTGGGTAATGACAGGAAGGATAATGGTGAGGATCGGCAGCAGTAGGTCACGACCGAAGGAGTTGTAACCTATAGTGTTGGTAGGATGGAAAGGATAATTTTCTGAACAGCGGAGTTAGCAACCGGGGTGATTCTACTTCTGCTGAAAGGGGTTCGTCAGAATCAAGTAGCAGACCCTGGTCTCTGCCTACCCCATCGGGATACGGGCGAGAGTTTTAGTCATGTAATGTATGCTTTTGACCTACATATATTAGGTTAAACAATATTATGGACACACACATCTAGTTATACTCGTACTTTCAAAAAAACTCTGCCTTTTTTACGTGAAAATAAGTTTCGCACAAAAAAACAACGACCTAGCACACGCTTCGGGCTGCAAGCCTTACGATCGCCAAACAAACATTGGCGGCCTTGTCTGACGGCGTGTGTCGGTCGGTTGGCGCAGGGAGCTGGCGGACGCGACGACGCTCTGCCTGACGTTCAAGACGGCGGGCGTGGAGGCGGCGTGGCGGCGGCGGCGTGACGCGTGTCCGCAGGCCGCGGTCGCGCCGCCGCTGCTGCTGCTGCCGCCGGTGGTGGTGCTGGCCGCCTTCGCCGCGCCGCCCGCCGCGGCCATGCACGCCGTCTACCTGGCGCTCGTGCTCGAGACCGGCCTACTCAACGTCATCTACTACGCCTGCTACCGATACGCCGCCTATAAGGTACTATTGTAAGGTTTTCTGTGGCACTTCCCACTATCAGGTTTTTCTAGATAGAGCACACAAATGCTATAAGAGTTCAGTTACATAAACAGTCGCGGTCGTATTTATAAAAAACACGATTCTGTAAAACACTCCATATGAAATGTTTTTATTCATTCGCAAAAAGCTTCGGCAAACATAAAATAGAAAAATTGAAAAATTAGTACAAAATTCGCACAAAAGAAAACACAGTCAAAGAAAACATAACACTAAGAAAATAAGCCGCCCCGGGACACAACTGACGCAAACTGTGGATGCTTAGGTTCTCAAAAGGAAAGAGAGGTTACGTCTTTAACCATATTTAGATTATTACTCAGATTATTTAAACTTCTTCTGAGGAGTGTTTCAGAGGAATCGTGTTTTCATAAATAAGACTATTAGTCGCCACGTCTTGTTTTGCATTAAACATGAAATAAATCAGTGCGGGGTATAATTACAAAATTAAAATTACAAATAAATTTCCAACGTAATAACAAGTACTTAAATAAATCCGGACTCAAATGATTAACTGTACTGCTTACGAAAGTCGCTATCAAGATGATATTATTATATTATTTGGTTGTAAGTACTTAATTCATTAATTCTCTGACGAATCGAAATAATTTTATAAGGGTTTCCTACCTCTAATCGAATTCTATCAATCGTATTACACTTTAGGTTTAGGTACATTTTACTTTTCAAACGCAAAACCAATTCAATTCACGGATCAGTGTTTTTATAAATGAAACGTAAACAGCATAAAACCGCTCGGTGCGATTCCATCTCTTGTGTAAACTCGAACGTTTAATTCGATACAGGGTTACTTGAAAACTTCGCAATTCCTGAAACACTCAATTATCTAAATTTGAGAGAAAACTCATAGAATAAAGTTCTTGTAAAATAAAAACTCTACGAATTGCGTGTTTCACGAAATGCGTAATTTAGAGGTAACCTTTAAAATACGCATTTATGGTGAAATTATAGACGCCTTTAAATGATTAACAAATTCTTATCATATTCTAAAGATATATTCTGCTTATTGGTTAACATCCAAAATCGTCCATTAGTAATGCTTAGAATTAAATAAATTAAAGTGAACTCCACATAAAAAATACTCCCTGAGCGACAGTCATATCTATTAAGTCTAGTGCCAGTTACCACTTATCCTACTGAATACAACGCTATAAATACGCGAACAGCTGTAATTCATTTCCACATCAGCATTTTAAATTCCCTCGTTATATTTCCTGCATGTAACGCCAAACGCGAACAGCAGAAGTTTTCTCTACATCAGCAACATTTAAAATTCTCTCGGGGCCGGAACCGACATGTTTCGTTAATTGATTTGACGACCATTCGTTTAGAAAGTTGATATGATGAATTAAAAGCTGCAGTTCAGAGTTCAACGAGAATCTCTCTTTTCAGAAAAAGACGATAAGCCCGTATTGGAAGTTGACGTGCGGTGTGTTCAACATAGCGATGTTCGTCGCCGCCAACATTGCTCCATTGGTGAGTGTGCAATAAAATGCATATTCATGTGAATCAAAATTTATTGTCTTGTAAGTACTGTCGACAGCACATAAACCTTAAATTTTAGTTGCAAAGTCACCCGTAACTGAGTAGAGTGCTTTCGACTGTGCCGATAATATGAGTGTGCCGTGTTGCGATAAGTTCATTGGAAAAGTATGGTAGAGTTACAGTTTTGTAAGAACTCTGTTCACGCTACTTTTCGTAGACTGCTAACATTTATCAAGTAACTTGCCAAACTAGTTTAGCAATTCCCTTCTTTGAATGTCGTTCATTACCACAGTGTTTGAGAATTTCGGAATTATTCCTAATTGGTTAGTGCTACTTGACTACCCCACTTGTCTTGTCTACTCGTAGAAGTTATTGGTTGAATTCTAGTGGGCTTGCTGATAAATGGGCTCAATTTAGATGTCAGATCACATTTTGAAGTCATTGGAGAAGCCATGTTAAACGATAAATAATCGTGATAAAAAAATCTCTGCGTAATAAATAGTGTGTATTTTTATTTTATACTTTTCATAATACGAGGGGAGCCAGTCACGTGGTACAGAAAACCTCTATACACATTGGGCGCAAACTGTAACGTCACAAGTTGCAATGGACGACTTAAAATAGTGTGTATTTTTATGTTTCTACTTGTCTACTTGCCTATACACCCTTATTAGAAAACCTTTAGAATTCAATAGAAAGACTTGATTATTAAAGTGACTTTATTTTGGGACCTGTAAGGTATAGAAAAATCCGAAAAATATTCTTGTTATATTGAGGTTTTATTTTTCACAGTGAGTGTTTCTATGTCCTTTATGATAAAAATACAATATTATAACAATCTAATGCCTCAAGCATGCCTCAATGCCTCAAGCATATTTCATATTGTTCTATCACGTAGTTTTGGACGACAACAAACATTAGCGGTCTTATTTATAAAAACACGATTCCTTAAAACTCTCCTCAGATGCAGTCTAAGTGGTCAGTAAAGGGAAAAATGTAACCACAGATTAAATTAACCTTCTTTGAGGATTGTTTTAGATTTGGAGGAATCGTGAAAACAATCGGATTTTTTTTATACATAACACCTTTAGAGCCACATCTCTCATAAACCGGCTTGAACTCCTTTATAAGAGTCTTTTAGTATAATCGACTTTTTATAAATAAGACATTTAACAAATAGAAAACAGTTTTGAATGCAATAACCCTACGATATTACAGGGTGACTTTGAATTCGTTCACCGTATTCACAAATATGTTGTACTTACCATTACCGATAAATCATTAATAATACTGTGTTTCACAATGAAAACAACATTCCCTCAGAATGATTAATTATTAATGATTTATCGGTAATGGTACAACATATTTGTAAATATGTTTACAAACGTGATTTCCGATCTTTGTCTTCAAACTGTGAATCCAAATTCGAAGTGGTAGGTAGTTTCGTAACGTTGAAAAATTATGTCCGATAATAATTATACCTTCCACACAATACAATCACTTGACCTGGTCCGCGACTAGGATAACCTGTGCTATGGTAACCAGGCAAGGACGTCACAAACGTGAAAATGATATGCGTAAACAATTATAAAAACAAACAGAGTTGTTCGGCGCTGACCATAAGACGCTCAAAACATTTAATTAGATTAGAGATCTTTATTTTACACACCAGAAAACAATAGTACATTGTTACCCTAGGGGTGAAAGTAATTTTAACCCGAGGTGAAAAAATGGTAAATATTTTGCCCAAACCTACGCTATGTTAAAGAAATAGTTGAAAGTTAACTATAATCAAGGAGTAAATAAAGTCATTTAAAAAATATATTCTTTAATTAATACTTAACTTGATTATTGCCTAATGTTATTTCAATTATACATCGCGCTGCATAGAAAGTTGGAACATGGTTCAACAGAAATGTGAAAATAGAACTAGTTTTTTTTAAAAATAATTTCATACCTGTCAGATCTACTAGAAAATATTGATAAACACTTTATACTATGTTTATAAGAGGTTACGAACACGTTATGACGTCATAGTTTAAGCTCGATTTGTGTAGAGCGTTTTTGTACCACGTGAATACAATTACATTTCCTTTTAGACGAATTATCTTATGAAAATTCGTAGAGAAAATAAAATATCCACTCTCCAATACGATCAAAACATTTTTGTGCAAGTTCTCTGTTCAAGAAAGGTCAACCTCTATTATCAATTTATTTTCTTTTATGGTCCTTCGAACATTTTTTTGTTCACACACAGACAAAAGCTGAGTGGAATGAAATATACTTGATGATGTGCCCAGATGATCTGCGGCTGGTACGAGGCGGCGCTGGATGACGGGCTGCGAGCAGATGCGCCGGCGCACGGCGGGGCGCGCCGCTGCCTGCATCCTTCCTACTACTACCAGGTAAACTGGCGGCCACTTTCACCCACACTTTACATTGCACAAACGCCAACACAATTGACAACTGCGTGTCGGCGAAAGGGAGAGTTGTTGATATGCAAACCGATGGAATGAAATACGTTAACAATTTATCACATCGAATAGTGTGAGCTTTCAGTGAGCTTTCAACTGTTTTAACTGTGTGAGTTACGTTGGTAACGATCGGCGTCAAACAGTCATCTAACTTTTTTCTCAAGTCTTTATTAGAAAACTAGTTTCCGGAGGGAATATTTAGTACAAGCGGTGGTAGCGCGGTCGGTAGAACGATTGCCTCACATACAAGAGGTCGTGGGTTCGAACTCCGGCATATACCAATGACTTTGTTTACATGTAACGTACGTACATTGTGAATTTGGTGAGATATATGAACACCTCACGGAGGTGAGGTGTTCATATATCTCACCAAATCTCAGCGCATCAAATTGTCAATTTCCGGTGGGCACGCGAGGTGTATGTGATTAATCCCATATTCTCTCTCTCTCTCTCTCTCTCTCGTTTGTCTCGAGGTCCGTGTCTTCATACCTTAAATTACTCTTAATAGCTATTAGTAATTATACAATACTGACATACGAGTATCAATAGGTACTAAGATACTATGTAACCGTAGGGGATTTAATCGGCCGACAAAAACAAAGGAGCACTCGGAGGGTATTTTTATAATTAATACGGTTAATTTCTACAGTAGTAATTGCTGAAAGGTTGTGTGCTTACAATTACTGACAACGAGACAATTGCATTTAAATCTGACTAACTTGAAAGAGATGCGTGTGACTTTAGGTAGGTAACTATGAAATTATTGTCAATGCGTATTGTTTTTGGCTTCATTTCATTGTCTTGAGAGTTCCAATTAGGTAGAAACATAGATTTGTGTGGAGTAAATAAGTTAGAGTTTCTACACCAACATGTTTCCGTAATAAATCTTATGTAAGACGCAGAAGGATTAAGAAGATTTATTTATAAGTCAGATATCTAAAAATGTAAATGCTCAATTACTCATACGTTGTTCACATAAACACGTAGGTATGTCTCTGTATCCGTTCGTATGGAAGTTAGCATGCGCGTCGTGTTCTTTCATGTTTAACTGATGTAAATCTTTACGAATTGTGTCTAAACAGTTGTAACTATAAACTCAATGCTACAACGCTTTCTGCAGCAGCCGTCATAAAATGTACTATTTTTGATGTAGACAGTTAACACTTTATAGTTTAAGGCCACTTTGCCTACTGCTACATTACAAATAGACTATTGTTTTTCTTAGGTAGGAGTTGGACTTCAGCTTCATTTTGGAACTTCATTAGATTCTCAGTTAATGTATATAACTGTCGGTTCAAGTTATGTGTTAATAGCCCAGTTAAGCTACATAGCCGTGAACTTTTTATGTTACCCGCCATACTCTAACGTTTCGACTTAACAGATGTCCTCTAACACCACCAATGAAAAAATAATATCTCCTTTTACTGGTCGTTTTTGCAGATAGTGTATTTCAGTTCTCTCAATCATGTGAATTGAGATTTTGAGGACCCACGGCCGAGAATATAAGGACAGGACTAGATAGCAATTCCGCTAAAAACAGCCGTTGATATAAATGCTATCTAGTCCCAGGTCCTCCATTCCAGGTCCTCGGTCGTGTGCCGTGAAAATCACTACCATGATTGTTTTTATATAAAATATATTTACATGATTGAAAGTATTAAAAGACACTTTTTGCAAAAACTATCAGTTTCATAAGTCTGAGAATAGGTAGGCTAATGGGGAACTTGCGTCAAACTAAGATTGGAGTGACATTGCTTTTATACCATAAAAGACATAAAAGATATCGGTCTCTGACCGCATGTCAGCCTCAGGTATGCCCTCTTCACCGCCCGATCCTCTCCCATCCTTTCCATGTGACCGAGCCAACGGATTCGGTGGGATTTCGTTTCTCCGATGATGTTAGGTTCGGAAATCAGGCTGATTGGCCGCCCCAGATATTGGTGGAAGCACGAAGTGGCTAAGGACCTGCGTGAGCTCCAGGCGGGCGACTGGCGAGAGACCGCGCAGGACAAAGACAAAGTGGCGACTTCCTGTATCGAAGGCCAAGACCCACATCGGGTCGCTGAGCCAGCGGAGTAAGTAAGTAAGAAAGACATTTAAGAACAAGAAGGAAAAATTACAAAATAATATCATAAAAATATTTTTTTCAGGGCTTTTCGGGATCACAAAAATAGCGAAAAATAAAGTTATTGTCCTAATAAAAAAACTTATTAAACGTTATTTCATTTAAAGTTAAACGTTTTATTATACGGGTGTAGATGTACAAATAACTCAAATATTGATAAACGCTTCATAACATTATTTAATAAAGTTTATTTACCTTGGTCACAGCCTTCATGGCCATCATGGCCTCTCCGATTATATTAGGAAATTTTTCTTTGATGCATATAATAAGCAGCCTATATACGTCCCACTGTAGGGCACAGGCCTTCTCTCAGAGAGAGAGTATGGGCTTAATCACCAGGCGTGACCACCGCGGATTGGCGATTTCAAGCGCTGAGGTATGTGAATAGCTCAGACACTCAGGTTTCCTCACGATGTTTTTCTTCACTTTAGCGAGTGGTTTTGTTACTATAACTTCACAAATGTACATAACTAAGAAAGCCAAGTCATAGTACATGCCCGCACTGGAAATCGAATCTTGGTCTTTCGCTTCCGAGTCCAATGTTCTACCCACTAGGTTATTACCGCCGCTTTTTTGGGAAAACAAAATTTGCCGAGCCAGCTAGTAATATAATAATGAAACTAACAGTCTGACTAGGGGCGCGGTGTGTCGGCAGGTGGGCGCGGGCGCGGCGTGTGGCGCGCTGTGGGTGTCCCCGCTGGGCGGCGGCGCGCGCGCCGCACTTTTGCTGCTACTGGCGGCGGCCTTCGCGCTGCCCGCCGCGCTGCAGCCCGCGTTGCTCGCGCCGCGCGCCGGCATCGACCGTGACCCCTACCTGCTGCTCAACCAGACGGATGACGCGCTCTTGCAAATCATGTGAGTGAACGACAACAAAGCAATACACGAAATAAAGAAAAACAAACATTTGTACTTAAACATTTTTTTTCTTTTTAATAATAATTATTCATTCATTCATAAGTTCATTCCTCACCAACTCACTCACTCACTCACTTATTCACTCATTCACTGACGCGTCCGTTCGTTCGTTTATTCATTCATTTATTTATATATCCCTATCTTTAATTTACAGACTTATACTGCTCTTGCTGCGAAAGTCAAGCCTATAGCATAGCAAGCAAAGTATAGCTTTAACTATTTGTTGGAGGTCCATTACTTACAACATAAACTAAGATGATTAAACTGCCACCTATAAGCGCGGCCGCGTCCTATTCAAAAGCTTAAAATTGTAGCTGCTATTTGTGTGGACCGCCGACCGCGCTAGTGTGTGACAGGCTTAAAGTAGATTTAAAGAAGAATCTTAACTTGGGAAAAGACACGATTTAATTTAAATGGGGTAGAATAAACGCAGTTCTTGCTCCTAGAGGAACTATAAGTGTAGCTTCAACTGTTAATATTTGCAGTTCAATATAACTAAAACTCTAGTAGTAACATACGTAACTGTGTAAGTTACTATTGGGTGTCCACTAGGTATGGCCTAAACTTGGTAGTAAAGTTTGTGCGTGCAGGTTTGGCATCAAAATAGAATATCCGATTGCATAGAAGCAAAAAATGCCAGACGGTGTGTGTTCACGACAAACGCAATATTTGTGCGTCTACTCCAGGCTGCGGTATTTAGTAATGCCAATTGCTAACAGCTAATGAAAATATTGTTAAGAAATCCGCAACCCGATTGATTCCTCACGTTGCGACCCGTTACCCCAGCAAAGGGCGGAAGCATGGAGGAATTTTTGTGACGAATTACACTTTCTTAATCATTCATGTTCATTTCAGAGCCCCGATCCACCACGCTCGACATATCCTGATGCTGTTTCTGATTGTGATTGCCCTGCTGATCTTCGATCGATATGTAAGTAGGTAGAGTTCTCAACAGGCAAGGCGTATCATCATATAAAGATTGTACATTCGACAGCAGTGCAAACTGTAAATTTTTATTGCAAAGTCCTCCTTAACGTAACTGATTAGAGTGCACGTTTGTAATGTTGATGCGCTCTCGACTGTGCAATCGACTATGTAATCAATAATTTTCGTTGCGTTTGCTCCTAAGTACCTAACTTTGCAAGTAAAGTGCATGCAGCACGTATATTTCACTTCTGGGCAAAGGACTCACTTTGGTCCTCCAGTCCTTCTTCAAGCGCGGAGGAAATTTCAAGCGCTGAGGTATGTGAACACCTCAGGCACTCAGGTTCCTTCCCATGCCACAGACAAATTAAAAATTAACTAGGTACCTAAGTACATATTAGCCATTCTCTATTCAGACTTAGATATAAAGCGATCCGAGTGTAAAACATACACACAACAACTGTGCGGTCGCTATATTGATTTCCTAACATTAGAAATTGTTGAAAGTACTTTCGAAAACCGTCTACATACCGGTCGTCGCGTAAAGGTCTATCTCAATAAATCTTACGTCAGACATCGTGAGGCGTGGTAAGTAAGATAGACCATTCATAACATCCCGTCTCACGCGCACCTGCAAAAATAAATACTCCAGCCACTGCTAACCCTGAAATAGATGAGAACAGTACGGTCATTCAACTTCGCATAGGCACTAAAGTACTACAACGGGCCGGCAACGTGCGGGCGCAATAATACAAAACCTAAAACCTTATTTTAATGATCCTCATTTTTAAGGTTAGAAACTAACGCAAAAAACTCAGGCTGACAACGTGCGGTCGACAGACACGTCATAAGGACGAGCTTTTTTACACTTTTTTGTAGTCTCTAAAATTAAAAAGGATTGTTTTAGGAATCATGCCGCCCGCACGTCACGGGCCGGTGCAATGTGGATAGACAAAAATTATATTCATCATGCATGGCATCATAAAATAAGGCACCATAAATACGTTTAATTATCAGATCCTTTTCGCAACATGTGTCAGACTTCTCAATCATCTAAAAAATTGCTATTTTTGGCATAAATGCTATCTAGTCCCAGGTCCGTGATCCTAGCCTTGGCTGTGGGTCTTAAAATCACTATTAACATTGAGAGATTGGGCTGACACTTTTTGCAAAAACCATCTGTAAGTTCAAACTACCTATTTGCGGCCTTATAAAAACACGACTCCTCTAATGCACTTCTAAGAGTCACTTTAATTAATCTGTGGTTACGAATTTTCCTTGTAAAATTTCCACCACTCTTTTATTATAAAGAAGACCCTTGATTATTCATTGGTAGCGCTAGTGTTACTGCATGAAGCCCCTTCAGATTCGCGGAACACTTCAGCAACCCGCCGTACTTGCGTCAACCGGCAGAGCTCAGCGCTGGAGCGCGCGCGGCACTCACGCGGCGAGCGCATGCGCGCGCAGGCGGAGCAGGCGGGCGACCTGCGCCGGCGCAACCAGGCGCTCATCCACAACGTGCTGCCGCCGCACGTGGCCAGCCACTTCATGGGCGCGCGCCACCACCATCGCGACCTCTACAGCCAGAGCTACGCCGAGGTCGGCGTGCTATTCGCCTCCATGCCTAACTTTTCAGGTGAGACCAGAGGCAGACTAGCTGGATTGGCCGCCCTAGGCCGCGTAGAACTAGCTGTCCCTGTCCTTTACTGACTGAGCTATATATTATATTCTATGAATTTTCTGTATGTTATTCGGTTATTCCTTGATCCGGATCATCTTATTGTTTGTCGTTCTTATATAATTTGAATCATGCCTCGTGAGTTAGTGTTTTTTGCGCGATTCATCATCATCATCATCATCATCAGCCCCTTGACGTCCACTACAGGACACAGGCCTCCCTCATGGTTTTCATAACCATGAGGGGTCTGGCCATAATCGCCACGCTTGGCAGGCGCAATTGACCGCCCGTAATATCGGGCTGCCTATGCCTGGGCCTTCCGGCCCTTCCTACACCGAGCCCGCGTGCTATTCGCCTCCATACGTACCTAACTTTTCAGGTGAATAGAGTCTGTTTTAGAAAAGAAGAACAGAACCTACCTATTATGATCTATCAGTCCTGTCCATCTTAAAGTTGTCTGGAAGAGATAGTTTTTTTATAGTTAATAGCATACGACTAAAAACTGGATATTAAGGTCGGATCCTTATCTTAACAACATTTAAAAACATATTGAAACTAGAATTTAATTATTCGTAGAACAAAAAAAAAAATCAAAAGACGTAGAACAAAAGTTGTTGTAAATGATACTCTAATTAACGTATTTCAGGAATTATGCATTTTGGCAGAACCCTGTACCCCTTTTCTTAAAGCGTGTTCTTTTTTTTTTAAACTATAGGTAATCATATAAAAAAAAACAAATTTTGAGACTTGTTGAGAACAGTTGAGACTTACATAGTAGAGGTGCTGTGGAGACTAAGCGCAGAACAGTTTTTTTTCTCATTTCAAAAGTTATGTAAGTAACTACTTTCTGAGTAAAACAAACTCGAACTATCGATCTATACGTTGGCCAAAATTCAACATTATATTACTGCTTTATGAAACAAGATAAGTCCAAATTTAACTTTACAACGTACTTGAAAACGTAACGTAAATCTGAAAACCGTTTCTTCAGCATCGATAATTCAACCAATTTTCTTCATAATTTTATTTCTCATTGCTTGAAACAAAGTGTCAGGGTTCAATTTATTAAGTAACTTTATTCAATTTATTTATTATTATGTAAGTAACTACTTTCTGAGTAAAACAAACTTGAACTATCGATCTATACGTTGGCCAAAATTCAACTTTATATTACTGCTTTATGAAACAAGATAAGTCCAAATTTAACTTTACAACGTACTTGAAAACGTAACGTAAATCTGAAAACCGTTTCTTCAGCATCGATAATTCAACATCGATAATTCAACCAATTTTCTTCAAAATTTTATTTCTCATTGCTTGAAACAAAGTGTCAGGGTTCAATTTATTAGTACCTATTGTTTTTTTTTTTAATAGCACATTGTATCGACTGCCTCGTTGGTCTAACGGTATCACGTCTGATTACCATGCCGGCTCGATTCCCACTCGGTTCCGCCGTACATTTGCACATATGGCCTCTGGGTGTACATAAATTTCCATGTTTGGTGACGTCCTTGCCTGGTTACGATACTTTATAATCAATACTTTATTGCAGCCATAAGTTTGGTAGAAATGTGTAATACTGTGGACCCTACCGAGCCCAGCAAATGCCTTATAACTAAATTCTTAAAAAACCACAGCACATAGCGCAGCGTTCCTAGTTTGGGATCAGGACAAGTGATTAATATGTGGTATGGAAGGTGTTTTTTAATCGTTCATTTCAGAAATCCAGTACATTGTGATATTAAACAAAATCCCCAAACTACGTACAGTTCGTTGGCGCATAGTTTCGCTATTATTTATTACAAATATAATAATAATAATTATTATACATCGTGTATATTTAAAATACTAAGCTCGACTTTCCCCTAATACTAAGCCCACACTTTTTTCCAGAATTTTATTCCGAGGAAACGGTCAACAATCAAGGACTAGAATGTTTGCGGTTCCTAAACGAAGTTATTTCTGATTTTGACTTGGTGAGTACCTATGCACGCACGCACATGGTTAATAAATTTATACAAATACATTACGACGAGATTAGCAGAGGAATGGCAAGGTTGGCGTGATTGTGAAGAGGCATATGCCCAACAGTGAGCGTCTTTCTGGGGCTCTGTAGATAGATAAATAGAAAGACACTTCGTTTTTTAGGGTTCCGTACACAAACGGTAAGGGCATTGCTAAGACTCCGCTGTCCGTCCGTCCGTCCGTCTGTCACCAGGCTGTATCTAATGAACCGTAATAGTTAGACAGATGAAATTTTCACAGATGGTGTATTTCTGTTGTGGCTATAACAAAAAATACTAAAAACAGAATAAAATAAATATTTAAGGGGGGTCCTATATAACGAACGTATTTTTTTTCCGTTTTTTGCTCGATATTAAAAACCGGCCAAGTGCGAGTTGGACTCGTACACAAAGGGTTCCGTACAACTATGCAACATTTGAATATTTCAATCGTCTACCTGTTGCCGCTATTAATATCGAGCAATAAACGGAAAAACAATCACGTTTGTTGAATTTTCATTGAATTTGCCACGGGCCTCAGATGGTATAGTTACGTCACTACCCCCTTAAATATTTATTTTAATTTTTTTTAGTATTTGTTGTTATAGCGGCAAGAGAAATACATCATCTGTGAAAATTTTAACTGTCTAACTATCACAGCCTGGTGACAGACGGACGGACGGACGGACCAACGGACAGCGGAGTCTTAGTAATAGGGTCCCTTACCCTTTGGGTACGGAACCCTAATAACGGCAACAGGTAGATGCTTAAAATATTCAAATGTTGTATAGATTGTGCGCGAGTCCGACTCGCACTTGGCCGGTTTTTATGTAGTTTATATACGTCCCACTGCAGGGCACAGGCCTTCTCTCAAACAGAGACTATGGGCTTGATTACAACGCGTGTTTACCGCGGATCGGCAATTTCAAACGCTGAGGTATTTGAACACCTCAGACACTCAGGTTTCCTCACGATGTTTTAATTCACAGTTAGCGAATGGTATTGCTACTACAACTTCACAAATGTATGTAACTTAGAAAACAAAGCCATTCGTGCATTGAATTCGAACCCACAACCTCTATAATTGTACCGTTCTACCGCTGCGCTACCACCGCTTTGTAAATATTTAATTTCTTAAAAAATTTCAGCTCTTGGAGGACGCCAAATTCAGTAAAGATATAATTAAAATCAAAACTATAAGCTCCACCTACATGGCGGCATCTGGCCTAAACCCAACACGACAAATGCAGGTAAGTCAATTTATCGGTGTCACAGTATTTAGTTTTTTATTTTGTTTTCTATCTTTATAGTAAGGAAAAAGGATATTGAACCCAAGTATTTTTTCACGGATCTCACTTTTTATAAGCCAGATAATAATTGCGTCAGAGCGTTTTTGCACCGCTGTAGTCGGGTGCTAGGCTAGATTAGAAGTTTTATAATATCTATAATATTTTTTCAACTAATATCTGTGGCTGTGTCTAATAAATAAATAAAAATATAAGGTCTAAGAAAAATAGGTAATGATATTTTCTGGACAAAAATAGTCTGCTGTGGTAATGATGTATGTAACTTATAAATATTACGGAAATCGAACAAAACATTTTAAATTAGTCTGGCGATTGTTTTGTTATGCTAATACTGATCTAAAGTAGCGGTAGTAGCATCAAGAAATATTACAAAAATATTTTAAAAAAACCGACCAAGTGAGTGTCGGGCCACGCAGTGTAGGGTTCCGTAGAAACAGGGGATTTTATCTGCTTTACAGAACTAACAACTTCATCAACGTAATTTTCAATGGATTTTGTACGAAGTTTTCGTTTTATAAGTTGGTCGCCTATTACTCGTTAACTTGAAAAGCCTACTTAGCCGTGATAGTTTTCCTTTTAAGTTATATTTGCTACTGTTCTGAATTTTTTCAAGTTTCGTTCAAACGTTTAGCCAGGGGACGGCCTACTCAGACAAAAATTTGTGCTTTAAAGCTTAATATTTCGCAAAAGGAACCGTAAATCAAAAACCCACAATATTTTTAAACAACCAATCCAACGATACCCCACACTATGGTGTAGGCGAGAAAAAAATGCTGATGCCCTAAAAAGGATGATGCCCTAAAAAGGATGATGCCCTAAAAAACTTTTTTAAGGATTTTATTGTAAAGTTTTGTCGACGTTATTAATATGTATGTCTGTGCCAAGTTTCAGGTCTCTCGTACTAGTCGCCTCTGAGCTAGGCCGTGGACAGACAGACAGTCAGTCAGTCAGACAGACAGACAGACAGACGGACGGACGGACATGGTGAAACTATAAGGGTTCCTTATTGACTACGGAACCCTAAAATATCTATATTTTGACAGTTGGGAAAGAGAACGCACGAGTTCGGAAAAGGTAAAGAAAAAGCTCGAGTATGTAATAGCCCACATCCCGAACGCTATACGTCCCTGCAATACGCCACTTTTTGAGCAACTGTATTAAATTTTAATTTTTCTTAGAATACCAACAATAGCTTACAAACAGGTTACTGACCGATGAAATTATAAAACCGCTGTCCGTAATTCGATACGTGAAATCATCGCATCTAATAACAATTTTGCGTCAGTCACTATTTCAAAGGAGCAATTCTCTAACGGTAAATTCTAACAAACAAGTGTTAAGTCATCCTTTGATAGATGTTTTAATACATTGACGCTTAAAGCATTTCGTGCGTTCTTGTTGTATCAAATGGCGACGGCTTGTAAACATTATTGTCAGATGCACGACTTGCATTTACAGAATCGAGCGCCAAAATACCAAAATACGTTTAAGTTCGTAAGTTTGTTACGAACAGGCTTAAATGGCTAAACCAATTTAGATAAAATTTGGCACATATCTTTACGAGATTTGTACTTGTTACATAAGATACATTTTCCAAATCCCACGCGGGCGAGGTCGCGGGCACAGCTGCTAGTTGCTGTATCCAGAGCAGATGAAAAGAGTCTTTTTAATACAGTTGCTCAAAAAGTGGCGTATTGCAGGGACGTATAGCGTTCGGGATGTGGGCTATTACACACTCGTGCTTTTTTTTTACCTTTCCCGCACTCGTGCGTTCTCTTTCCCAACTGTCAAAATAATGTCTATTAAAAAGAATAACCAACCATGAAGTTTTTACTAAAAAAAATCATAGAAGTTTTTATGATTCATGCAAATACGTATATTTCTAAAAAGAAGCTACTAATTTGGTTTGGTTAGGTTTCATTTAATTTATTCATCTCATTAAATTTCATTTTCATTTCATATCAATAAAAAACTTCTACTGAAGACTTGGCTGTATGGGCATAGTTCCCTTTGCCTACCAGAATGGGTGAAGAAAAAAAAAAACTCTGCTTATATTCTACGGTTGGCGCCATTTTTCAGAATTTTTTTTTGCGAGTTTAGTTGTTTGTTGCACAAGATGAGTAATTTCGACCCTAGTTTTTTTGAATTAACACCATCGGAACGCAGTATAATTTGCACAAAATGCTTCGGAGAACATTTTACCGGAAAAGTCAAAATTCGCTACATATCTACATACGACGAATACTGCATGGAGAGAAGAGAAAAAAGCAAATAGTTTTTCATTTTTTCGCAACTGTATTAAAAATAGTCGTTCAGTACACGTACGGAACCGTCATTGCAACTTGTTCCGACTGTCAACCCTCGCCTTCGGCTGCGCCTCGGCTCGGGTAGACATTTGTCGGAACTCTTTGCAATGACAGCCTTTCCGCACTTGTAATGAAATATACTATATTCATTTTGTCAGCCATCGGACAGCGTGGTGGTGCGATGGGCCCACCTGGCGTGCCTCGTGGAGTTTGCGCTGGAGCTGCAGCGCGTCCTCACAGCCATCAACGAGCAGTCGTTCAATCACTTCGTCCTCCGGCTCGGCGTGAACCACGGGCCCATCACGGCGGGCGTCATCGGGGCGCGGAAGCCGCACTACGACATTTGGGGAAACACCGTTAACGTTGCTTCGCGCATGGAGAGTACCGGCAAAGCTGGTTGCATACAGGTGGGCACTCTCTATTAGTAGTTTTGATCAACGAGCAGTCCTTCAACCACCTCGTTCTCCTCCTTGGCGTGAACCACGGGCCCATCTCGGCGGATGTTATCGGCGCGCGGAAGCCGCACTACCGACAAAAGTGGCTGCATACAGGTGGATGAATTTCTTTGACTCTATTTTAGGAGGTTTGATCAAGTAGCAGTCGTTCAACCACTTCGTGCTCCCTCTAGACCTCAACCACGGCTCCAAACGTCAAATTGCCGGTGGAGGCTGGGCGAGGATGCCAGAGGAAGGGAGTGGGTTCCATGTGAAAGGTCTATGTCGAGTTGTATAGGAATTTGGGCTGATAGATTGGATTACATTGAATATTTTAGGTGTATCCAGTAGAATTATAAGGTATAAATTGAATTAGATCGTATTTATAGCTTTCGATTGGAATAATAAAGAACTTGTAGAGCTATGGTTATATTTGATCTCCGTCAGTGCAACGTTCGCTGACTATGTGCTTTTCATCTTTACGGAATTCGTGGAGTCCCACTTACTTAAATGGTCCTTTGCCGAGTCGACCAGAGACAGCCAGGTCAAATCAGTAATTGTGTAATTTATTCACTCTCGCTACGCGAAAAAATGTAAATATTTGCATCCGCAACCTAAACGTGCCGATCACTCCTTGTCTTGCGCCGCCTCCCAGACACAAAATGATTAATTTCATTCATGAACTTACTTGTAAGCATAATAAAAACTGCAAGTGCAATGGCACTTGCAAAAGTACCGAAACGTCGGAAAATTGTAAAATAAAAAAGTTAACGAGTAAATATACGTTAAAATTCAGTTTTTATTGTGTCTAGTGCTCGTGTTAACCTTAGAAAATACTATTACTTATAAGCAGCATGTACATCGTATGATTGACGTAATAAAACACCTGGAAACCTTTTCTTCAGTATCGACATCTAAACCATTTTCAATAAACTTCTATTTTATTTTTACACAAATTAACCGTGTCAAGCTTCCACATTGTATGACATTGAAAATTTCAAAACGTATTTTTATTACATTTGCTTGAATATCCATACTGAAGATACTGTTTTCAGGTTTTGCATTATTTAACACGTTGTATACCTCCGTCCCCGAAACCACCAATCCACGAGTGCCCCCGGCGGGTGGCTTGGCGATTTCAAGGGCTGGGGTAAAACCTGTATGTCTGAGGTAAACACCTCAGACATACAGGTTTCTTCATGGTGTCCGATGTTTTATATTGTTACTGATGTTTTAATAATTGCAAGGTGACCGAAGAAACGTGCGAGATCCTTCAGAGCTTTGGGTACTACTTCGAGCAGCGCGGCTTGGTGGCCGTGAAGGGCAAGGGACAGCTGATGACGTACTATCTACAGGGCAAACGTGACCCTCCTGTCGTCCACACATCTCCCGCCTCTGATGATCAGTCCATTGTAAGTAAATACGTAATTCACATAATAAGCCAACCGTATAATAATAATAACTTCCACTTCGTATGGTGGCAGTTTTTGACTGCCTTGTTGATAGAGCGGTATCACGCTTCATTATCGACGGAGGTCGTGGATTCGAGTTCCGCTGTGGGCCGCCGTACTTTGACTTGTACAAATGGCCTCAGTCTGGACGTTTTTTGCAACTTTGCGATGTCCTTGACTGGTCAACATTTCACAGCTTATCCTAGTTAGGAACCGAAGGCGAAATCACTATGTTGTGTGAGCGTTATTTCATCTCAGTCTCTAACCTCAATGAAATGAAGCGTTTATGTGCATCCTAGAGATGTCAACATCATCATCGTTATTTGACCCGTTGGTGACTGTGTAATGATCATTGAATAGACAGCATGAACAAATGCTTGATGCGTTTGAGGCGTCAATATAGAGCCAAGCACCGAAGGGATTCTGTTACATTTATGAACTAAAAACCTTACGGACTTATACTTTTACTATCCCTCTTTTTTTGTTAATATTTGTATTTTTATAATTTACCTACAATGGAGAATATTCTATTTTATACTTAATTGCAAAAATTAACTAGTAAAGAGGACAGAGAATACTGTCCTTAACGGTAAAACACCATTTTATCTCAATGTTTTTTTTACTTACCTACTTTATATACCTACCTCAAAAAAAACGAGGTCATCGCGGCCTATGCGACCTAGTAAGTTAAAAGCTCGTAGGTGGTGAATCAATGGTGCCCAATTGCATAAACTGAAACAATGGATCACGATTCACACGCGTTGCAGCCGTTTTCTGACTACATTACGCACTGCGCTGCGTTACTCGCATGTACCTAATCACTATTATAATGAAGAGTGCAATAATTCGTGCGTTCTAATCAACGTCATGAACACTTAGCCCAAATAAAGTATAGACATTAGAATTAACTTGGATTCACATTATTACACCATTGCCACTATGTTCGCATGAAGTTAAGATTCCACATAAACGCGTAACAGAGATACTTTTAAGCTAACATGTCTTCAAATATGATACAAATTTTGAACATCATAATTGGATTCATGTCATCCAGAACATACCTTTGAGTGTCACGCAACCTCACTAGAACGACGGGAGCAGTCATTTGACCGTAATTTGAATTTGGAATAATTCAATAACTATTTAGCTTAATTTACTGAGCCTGTGACTTTTTATAATATTAGGAGTTAAGTACCTACATGAAACTACGGAGTAAAACTAATCACATATCTTTTGCATATAATTTCAAATACGGAATAGTAAAATACTGACAAAAACGGCGGCAGTCATTTGACGGTACGATCTGACTAACGTTTGTAATTGTAATATGAGAGGTTAGGACAATAAATCCCTGTAAGAATTTTATTTTATCAGAAAAAGGAGTCAGTATCGTTTACACCGCCTCTTTTGATTCTGTCAAAATTATTGTAAACATTTTGTGAAAAAATGTCCGATGGCTTCAGGTCGAGCAAATACTTTCAATATTGTTTTTTTTTTTCGAATATGAATCAGATTGTGACAGTGAAAGTGTAGAATGCGATCTATCACTAGTTAGTTCGCGTCTCTTATCGTATAAAAGTGACCTGGAAGATCAGGTACCTCTCGCAACTTTAACGTCGTCGTGATGGAAGCCGTGGTAGAAAGTCATAGCTTGAATGTAAAGACCGTCAGAAATAGCCAGAGACTGTGACTTTCTATAATGCTACTAAGTTTGGCGGTGTCTGATCAGATGGCGAAGAACTACAGTGTCAAGGTGGTCGCGAAGATGTCCTCTATTGGTTTTCTTGTATACTGGATATTAGATAATATATAGATATTAGATCAAGTAAAAATTAATTCGTTTATTTAGTATAGTAATATGTTAGGCAAAAACATAAAATGGAAGAATACTAAATCTAGCAATGTGAACTAAGCCGCCATGTTGAACTTGGAGATAACAGATATGTATCATCATAAGTCACTGAACCCCTGTCTGTAGAGCCTGTTCCTTCTACTTCACGATCTTCCGAACGAACTTAGGATAGTTCGAAAAAGGCGAGAATATATTTCGTTATACCTATTTAATTTGTTTAGTTTTCCACCAGTGCAAAAATAAAATTAATAATGTATGCGATACTTTTAAAAAGTTACATAGCGGCTCTTTTGATTCAAACGAAAAACTCAAAATGTACTTAATAAAAGAGTATAAATATTACAATTAATCATGCCTTAAAACTTGCTTTATTTATTTAGTATCGAAAGTTTTCGCTTCTTAACTAAAAGAGTGATTTGCTGCCTAAGGAGTCATTTGACTGCCCGCCTTCTTTTTAGGTAGGTAGATTTTCCCTTCTCCCTAGTGTTAAGGCTTACACTCTTGACTGAATAGCAAATATCCAAACATCGAACAAATTATTTGCAGAGACAGTGAGAAATTGAGACTCTGTAGAAAAACGAACTAACTTTTAGGAATGTTTACCACGTTTGAGTGCTTTTTCCAAATAAACTACGTATTAGGAAAAGAAAATATATCACTTATACATATATGTAGACGATAGTTCCAGGCGGGACGGGAGAGCCACGAGCCGACTGCCACTGAAGCGCTGCTGGCGAACGGGGAAGCGGCGGGGCGCGGGGGCGGGGCTGCTCCCGACAGGCTGCTGCGGGCGCCTTAAACATAAATACCTACCTGAACCTTCTCTGCAAATACAGGGTTACTTTTAAAATAGTGCAAACTTGAACTAAACCACTTCATTAAGTGTTTTTCATTAGCGCCGACCATCTTTGTTCTACAAGTTTTTTTTTCCATAATTGTATATTTTTTTAAATCGAGCTTTACGTAGCTTTGCGAATACGATTTCTGACGTTCCATCCTTTCCAACACGTGAGGCTTTGAGTACTATCTGTCAGCGTCGGTACATAGCAAAAAGAAGCTAACGCAAATAAAATGTATACCTATGTTTACGTCGAACAAAAGTTGTCGTGATTTAGGTTTTCATTAGTATTTTAAAAGTAACCCTGTATGAAAATCTAATTAGAACATCTAAATGAATATTTATTACTTATACTATATTTACACTGCCGCCTTATAATATTAGAAGTTCGTATTGCTAGCAGCAGCAGGATTTCAGCTCGTGCAATTTGTTTACTGTTTAGAAAGCGATCGTTTCTAAGTACAGACCTACACTAAAATATAGGCAGAAAAAACCTACTTTCCGTCATTTTAGTGCAATATTAATTTATAAATGTATTTTCACTCATTATTGTATTTTCGTCTCCCCAATAGACACGAGTCCGACGGGATTTTATCGGATCAGTCTCTTATTGTCTCTTAAAATAAAGAGATAACTTAACAGTTTACACAGAAAACAGTCACTGAATTTGACGATTGTTTTAATTATGCCTTTTATTACGAGTTCTATCACATTGACGCCACCTGAACTTAAGAGGCTCCATGCAGTAACACAAGCGCTACCAATGGAAAAAATCATATCTTTTATTACAGATCGTTTCTGCCGAAATGTCTCAATAATGTTAATAGTGATTTTTAGGAGCCATGGCATGAACCTTAGGCAAAAAACATAGGACTAGATAACATTAACGCCAAAAATGGCCGCTTTCGACATAAATGCTATCTAGTCCCATGTCCGTGATCCTAGGTTCTTTGTCGTGGGTCCTAAAAATGTTAACTGTTACCACTGTTAACATGATTGAGATATATGATTTATTTTCATTGGTAGCGCCATTTAGCTCACTGGGTCCCCTTAACATGAATGAGCGATTGATCTGACACTTTTTGCAAAAAATTGTCTGTAAGGCTGGGTTCTTCGACATTACCCCTAAATAAGGTGTTTAAAAATACATTTTACTCTTGTATTTAAAATCTGAAAAAAATGTCCTATCTAGGGCCGTTGGTCATTATTTTTATGATTTTTTAACCTTTATAGCACTTAAAAAAAATCGCGAACATGAGTCTAAATTATCACTAGATAAGGTTTTTTTGAGTTAGATTAGATTTGAGCTGTATACTAAATTTTCCATAATAAAAAATATACCAAAATCACTAGTACTGCATGTGTTAGTGACGTCGGTCATCGAAATTCTATTAATAGGATTTGAATTTCTGTAATTTTAAAAATTCCAAATTTTCCCCCAACTTTTCGCTCGCGCAGCGCAATAGGTCCCGTATAAGTCCATGCAAGTAATAAAATAAAAACAGTGTCAAAGACAGTGGCTCCACAATAGTTTCTTGCACTAAGCAATGAAAAAAATGCGCATCTTTCACAATCGGTTTTTACAAATGGACAAATATTAATAATAGCTATGAGCGGTGGTAGCGGAGCAGTAGAATGCCGGCTTCACATTCGGGAGATCGTGGGTCGACTCCCGGCATGTACCAATGACATTGTATTCTAAGTTACGTACATTTGTGAAGTTATAGTAGTAATACCACTCGCTAACGGGGAAGGAAAATATCATGAGGAAATGTGAGTGTCTGAGGTGTTCACATACCTTGGCACTTGAAATTCCCAATCCGCGGTAGGCACGCGTGGTGATTAAGCCCATACTGTCTCTCTGAGAAAATGCCTGTGCCCTACAGTATCAGTAGAGTATAATATTATTATGTATAAGTATGTAAATGATTTCATATTTGCACCTACTACCCGTCTCACTTTTCCTTCAACAACTCTCCATCGTCGGTTGTCTGGAAGAAATTGCTATAAGCAATAAGGCCGCCAATTGTACTGCATTTTTGTAAACATTTCATGTTTGTGTTTTTCCTGGTACAATAAAGAATATTCTTATCTTATCTTATCTTACAGTGAGACGTATATAGGCTGAATACAATAATAGTTATTTGTAGTACCTACAGTCTAGAACATAGGGCCAAGAACCAAGGACCACGTCATAGCATACATAAGTATATAAACTCACGCCTGTATCCCGGAGAGGTAGGCACTGATCAGGATTCTTACTTGCCACGATTCTGACTCATACTTGCCACGATTCTGACTCCTGTTTCGATTACTTTTTTACCGTTAAGAACAGCTATTTCTGGCAATAATGTAAATAAGATTATGCTGTTTTTCTAAAGCCTGTGTGGCTGTGTCCAAACTTGGCCCTGTTAAATATGCAATAACCGTTATTTTTTAATGTCTGCACGATTTTTTTTTGTCCAGAATGATTTTTCTACATTCCGGCCCTATAATAAAAGAAAAACAAATTAAGAGCTTACAATTGCAATATTTTTAGTTATGTAATGTAGTGATTAAATTAACAAGCATTTAATATAAATTTTATATAGTAAGCTACACCCGACGACACGATTTATTTATATGTCACCAGATTTTTTGATCCGCAGCAACCACTGGAATGTTTATAAAGTTCCTAAAGTCACAATAGAGTTCAGTTTTTCAGTATAAATATAATCTATGCTGTAATAAAACCTTACAAAAACTCAAAAAAAAATTACGTTTTATTTGCAGCAATTCGATTGTACTAAAACACTCTTAAGACGGTGTTATAGCCGATTAATAACAAGAATTCCTTGCACAAACCGGCTTTAACTCCGGTTTAAGAGTAGGTATTTTAGTGAAATTGTGCTTACAAAGAATTAAGTTACAATGCAAGCTTGCAGAAATTCCTCCCAGAGTGGACGTTCTCCCATTAGTCGATAACGGTAACGACAGACATCAGGTCCAGGTGTGTACTATAAACACATAGCTTTTCAATTGAATGATATAAGCAAGTCAATAGTTGTTATTTGCCTTTATTTGGTAGTCTACAAAGCAATGCGCTATAACCTGCGCAAATTAAATATGCATCTCTAGCGAAGAACCGAAAGCCACCGAGTTAATTAGGAATCAAGATTTTCTCTGATATATTTGAACTAAATGTGACTTGGATACATATTACTTTCCTTGACAGAGCCTATAGTAAGACGTATTCTATGAAAAAATAAGCTGTAATATTTATCTAACATTTTGATAGAAAAACGGACGGGCAGACCGACGGCATAGGCTTAGGCAGTTACTCGGAAGAAATTAATAAGATTGCCTGTCTTGACATCCGGTAGAAATTCTTCTAGAGTATCAATGGCAAAAAAGAAAAAAGAAAGGATTTGCCAAAACTCTTAGTTTACAATAACAAATAATAATAAAAAAAACAATAACCAGAAACCATCTACTGGTAAAGGTACTGGTAAAGGACAGTCCACGGGTAAAGGTACCTTATGGCCGGTATGTAGTTTTAATGCATATATCCCTATAATCTGCAACTGTGAACAACATGTGTGGTTAATTTATAATCTTTTTTAAAAAATACTAATTGAAATAATGCACTTTCGAGAAACAGCATGTGCAAGTTTGGTAACTCAAAAAACTATGTTATACTTGGGAGTTGTATAGAGGGCTACAGTTTGTGTTTTTATCCTTCATCAAAACATGGAAGACATTATTTTATGCAAACCGGAAGTTTGATATAGATCAATTAATGTTAATAGATCTATAAAAAATATAATAATTAATAAAAACTTACATACCCATTTCCGCCCATACTTCAAAGAAAAGGTACCCTATGGTGGTATCTACCTAACATAAAATGTTACAATAGTTACAAATTAACACTGGATCTGTTTATTAGATTGTTAATTTAAAGTTATTCAGGATATTTTTTATAATCAATAACTCCAAAAAAATCAGATCTCATTAAAAAAAAAAACAACTTTTTTTATTAGAAGAAAGGGGCCTTCTGGCTCACAACATACATGACCTAAAAGTTTTCTTGATCGAAACGCCTTTTTTGAAAAATATAGATTACGCCGCGGACTTGGTTTCCGTGACCAAATTCACCACAGTACATTCGACAGCACATCAAAGTTTACATCCATGCACTTTAGAGTTACGTTACGGGCGAATTTTGAACTAAAATGTAAAGGTTGATTCGCTGACGACTGTACCAGTGTACCTGCATGTGGGTTGTTTAAGTATTACGCTTGACTGAAGACCACTGCAACTGGGCTGGGGAGCTGTATAGTCGACGCCACATCAAACTTTACATAGGAACGACTTTGGTTGCAAAGTCGACCGTAACGTAAGTCAGTAGAGCGCACGCTTGTAAAGGTTGACATGCTGTCGACTGTACAGTCAACAGCAGCTCGACCTTTACATTTTAGTAGCAATGTCGCCCGTAACTCAACTGAAGAAAGTGCACCCATGTACACGACTGTACAGTGGACAGCATGTCAACCTTTACATTTTTGTGGCAAACTTAGTCCTTAATGTAACTGATTAGAGAGCAGACAGCATAAAAGTTGAGCGGGAGTGGATGGGTTTATTTTTCCGCAAGGTTGGTACAGTCGACAGCAAGTCAATCTGTATTTTTTTGTTACCGTAACGTGACTGAGTAGAGTGCGCTCATGTAAAGATTGATGAGCTGTCCACTGTCCTACTGTCTTTCTAGTGGAACGACAACGGGCGATATATTAAAAAACTAAAGGAAACATCCCGCAACAACGAGTTTCCATAGCAAGCGGCCATAAGCCACCTTTTCTACTAAACTTTCAAGCAATTTTTTTGCGTCAATAACTCACATAAAAATAAAATTAAAGTATGCCAACATAGCTTAAACGATCTTGTGTTAGAACATGCAAGAAAAAAACAAACCCATTTTACGAAACATTAAATATCTAGGAAACTAAAACCGTCCACAAGGTACCTTTTCATGTAGACTGTCACATATACCTTGATCAGATATAACTGATTGTAGCACGCATTGTAGCCGTATGTTCCAATATCAATAGTGACACACATTACACATAACAGAGACTATTTATTTACGTTTTCTGCTTGAACAACTTATTTCTCCCTTCTTCCCGTTATCTCAGTTTAAAACCCTATGCTAAGGTTGGCTGGAAGAGTATCTCTTAGGGATAAGTTCGCCTTTGTAACAATGCTATGTAATTAATTTTCGAATTTATGATTTGCAATAAAGAATATGTTATATCAAAGTATTTTCTAAGGTTAACTATATATCAAGATATGTATTGCAAAGATGCATTTTGGAATGTTATGTAATGTTAGCAATATAGTACTTCGTTAGATTGTGTGTTGGTTGCCTCAAAATGATAATTATGGTCACGTTTTTGTGATATTGTATTTAGGTAGGTACGAATAGAAGTACAAACATATTTAGCATCAATCAATGTCAATATTAACGTAGATCTTTCAATATAATATCCAAACATATTGCCATTTTGTGTATATGTAATTGAAATTATAAAGTAGGATATGTACAGGATGTAGCGAACTCGTCAATACGAACTTTCATAGTGCGGAAAATTTTGAAATCACGGAAAAATTATCAGTTACTCCATAAAAAATATTCATAATGTACCACTCGTTCTCATGCAATAAAGAGTAACAAACAGATATTATAATCGCACAAAGAGTAGGTTAAAATTAGGTCATTGAGTAGGTAAATTGAGTAACTGTAATTTTTTTTACGATTTCGAAGTTCCTACAAAGTAAATGTTCGTATTGATGAGTAGAATATCCTATTTTGAGATAAATGTTCGTGTAAAACCCGAATAATTCCTAGAATCCTGAACTATTGTGACTTGGCCCATCAGAAACAAGTACTATGCTGATGAGCAGATTGACCATATCATGGAACAATTTGGTTATAGATGTAGTAGGGATATGACCGAGATTTTATCGAATCTCTAAGAAATGTTTCAGGATTTAGATTTTAAATATCATTTACGCTGTAGAGTATACAGGGAAATGAATCGTTTTAATAAAATCTAACTACAAGGTTAATTAAGTATCCCTATATAAACTTTATAAAAACAGTCTCAAAAGCTTAAAATAAAAAAAAATCCATAATTTAGTAATGTCCTTATAATTTCTACCCCCTTTGTGTGTGTGTGTGCGTGTGTGTGTGTGTGTGTGTGCGTGTGTGCGTGCGTGCGTGCGTGCGTGCGTGCGTGCGTGCGTGCGTGCGTGCGTGCGTGCGTGCGTGCGTGCGTGCGTGCGTGCGTGCGTGCGTGCGTGCGTGCGTGCGTGCGTGCGTGCGTGCGTGCGTGCGTGCGTGCGTGCGTGCGTGCGTGCGTGCGTGCGTGTGTGTGTGTGTGTGTGTGTGTGTGTGTAAGTGAAGTAAAAGGGGGTGGAATTTATAAAATTTAACCCATTATTCCCATCAATGATCAGCAAAAACGGAAATCTTCAATAAAATTAAAAAAGTAATAATAACTAGGTGGCACTTGCTTGGCTTACGTGGCATTTGGAATTGTGAAAAACTCGTTATTACAAAAACCAAAAGCAGGACTTCCAATTTTGGTCCTATGTTACTCAGAATGACTTAAGGTTTCATTAAAAACCTACTTTTAAATCGCTTCAATCGCTTAGACGTTATGGTGGCACAAAGAAATGGACAAACATATATACAGGAATGCTGAAAACATTACACTCTTTTCGGCAGTCGTGTAAAAATAAGGAATTATGGATCAATCTAGCGGTTGCTTTGCCTAAGAGGAATGCGATCCATATCTGGCAGTAAGCTCTTAGTACACATATGCGATATCTAACTAGACAAATAGAATAGAATAGAATAGAATCACGTTTATTTGGTACAAGAACATTTTACATTATAAATCTTAAAATTTACACATATAGAGCACTTCACATCGTAGAACATACCTGTTAAAAAATAACACGTAATGTACCAAAAAGGTCTCCGCTCAGCTTAATGCCACGACAGAGCCATGGCGCTGATTTTCAGCGGATGCCTAACACTACTAAACTTATTCAATAAACTTAGATGTACGGAAATGTTATAATATATTAAAAAACATTAATTTACAAATTCTTATCTAATATACAATACTAGCTGACTCGCTGCCTGGCCACTCACTCTCAGACCCACCAAACATACACAAAAAATTGAATACCTAGATTCATCCATATTTCCTTAAACTCCAAAGCTAATGCCCGCCGCTTCGCTGCCATGGACGGGTTTTAATTTATTAAATTTCTCATTTTAATATTTCACGTAAATGGACCATTTTCTTAGAGATTTGAACAGGGGCCTCATTACGCACACCAAATCCTGAGCGATTCCAATCGTCTAACTGTCAAGTTACATACTAATTTGACAGTTAGACGATTGGAATTGCTTAGGATTTGGTGCGAGTAATATAGGGTTTTGCACTTCCTCATTTTGGTCATCTCTATCTATGACTTACCTTGTATCGAATTCTGGAACACTATGGAGATACTGAACTTTCTAACCGAAGCAGTGGGCTATAATAACGGTAACTAAGTATATACTAGTAGTTACAAGAAAATATTATAGTTATCTATTTATTGTCGTATTTTAATAGGTTGGTACTGTAGTAGGTATAAAATTGTTAAGTTAAAAAAAAACGTATAAGTAAAGGCATTTACACTAATAATGTGCTTTCGTGATAATTTTGCCTAGCGATTTAGCCTTTTAATCGATAGCGTAGTTTTAAGTTTCTTAGAGTTAAGCCCACTAATAGGCTTACTTTAACAATCAAAACTGATTCATCTTTTCTTGCACAGTTCGAAGCTCTTTTGTGATATCGATCTTCCTACTTGTAAAGAACTTAGCTCTATAGGTTAAATAATTATATCTGTACCTTTTTGCAACAACACAAAATTGCCTTATGCACAAAATTATGTAACTTCTCTCGATACAAAGTAAAAAGATCTCTTTCATAAAAATATATCTCTAGCTAGTAGACAGGTAGGTATAGATAATGACGCGGTAGAAATAGTTAACTACCCTTTTTGTTTGGGATCTTGCAGTCTTACTTATAAAAACACAACTTTATTAAATGGACACGTTAGACGGTTTAAACTGCATTTGAGAAATGTTTTACGAAACCATGTTTTATAAACAAGACAGTACCATTGTTATTCCACCCACAGACATAAACAAGGCAATTCGAGATTTAAAGATTGTAGAATAGTTTTTTCACTCCATCGCCCAAAATGATGCATTTTGGTGCCCAAATTTAGGACCTAAAACACGCTATTGTTGTGCGAGCTAAGATGCATCACAGTAAATAGACTCAAAATCCAATTTTGAACTTATATACTAATGCACTCATTTACTAAGAAGTCGGACTTCTCTTTCACTCTTGAGGATTCGTCCTATATCTATTTCGCTCCAACTCAAGCAATAAGCTGTTTTAAAACCGAGTTTGGAACTACTTACTGAACTACCAAACTCTGCTGCAAAACCTTTAAGTACCTAATTGTCAAATATTTGAAATTGGAACGCAAGTTTTTTTTTCTATGCAAAAAATCAATAACATTGGCGCGCTTTTTATGTCTATTTTCACTTATTTTCTCGGAAAAATGTCGTCAAGCCATGATGATAGTGTCTTCTTAACACCAGAATATATAAAAAAAACAGGCAACACAAGCAATTCAAAACCTCCTGCCAGAAGTTACATTTGAGTGGTATGTAAGTGTTATCTTTTCTTTCATTCCTCTCAGATGGTAGTGAAAAGCAGTGTTCTACAAGGGCGCAAATCATTTTTGGTCTCTCGGTAGTGTTGAATCCCTCGCTCCTTCAGCGATTCTTAGTTAAGAATTGCCTCAGTTCGATCTGGATTCAATTTCACAACCTCGACGCAAAAATTTTGTTTGCGCCCTTGGTGAACAATCTACTATTATTGTACACTTGACATAATTGTAAAGTAGGCACACAACAACTATTTTACAATCGACCTTTATAATAAAAATTTGAAAACAATTATCTCACATTTTAGAAAAAATACCCACTTATTGTAACATAGTTGTACACTTGACAATTAATCGACTTTAACAGTAAAAATCTGAGAAGTTTATTGCAGATTTTTGCCTTTGGGTTAGAAATAGGTACAATAATAGATTGTTGTCGTCTGTACGATATCTGGCTATCAAAACGTACCTATGTTTAAAAAATACACTTTTAAGTTTATACCTTAGTTGATATATAAATCTAAGGTTAGTAAAGATGTACGTTTTAGGAAATTTTAAGTTAAGTGAGTCTTGAAGTAGGTACATGGCAGACTAGAGTGTAATAATAATAAGTTAATCCGTGCGTGATCTTTTAACCATAGTTGTAACAAAAACAAAATAGGTAATTAGGATTTCAATGGTGATATTATATTTTATATAATTTTATATTGTAAATGTAGAAAAAATATTATTTTTCTCTCTCTAGGTAGTAATTTTCCTGTGATTTGTGACTATTGATAATTTTATACGTGTCCTATAGCTCATTTAAATTAAGGTGAATCTCGCGTGGCTATAATTTTATTAATAAAGCAATATCTGTTGTAATAGCGTTGAGTTTAATTGAATCCTAGTTTGGAGCCAGGGGCCTCCAAATCCTGTCGGAATACTGACGTTTAAGATAGCGATTAGTGTGGAATTTGTCAGTTTGGAATCGTTCTGGATTTGGTGCACGTAATATTGTTAGTAGGTCAAAAAGTGATTGTGTTGTATGGAAGTTTTTTTATTATTTCTTGAGCAATAGGTAATAAGCGAAGGCGGTGGTAGCCTAGTGGGTAGAACCTCGGACTCGGAAGTGGGAGACCCAGGTTCGATCCCCAGTGGGGGCATGTAACTACCTATGACTTGGTTTTCTAAGTTATGTACATTTGTGAAGTGAAGCTATAGTAGCAATACCACTCGCTAACCACTCGCGGTGGGCACGCGTGGTGATTAAGCCCATACTCTCTCCCTGAGAGAAGGCCTGTGCCCAACAGTGGGACGTATACAGGCTGCTTATGTATGTGTGAGCAATAATAATAAAGCTTACTTCGTGTTTCTTCATTTCATCTAACGAATGAATAAAAAAGAATACTCTTATCATATCTGATAATCTAGGACCAGCAGTGGTTTCATGAATAAATAATTAATCCAATACAATCCATCAACCCATATTCGTCTACTGCTGGACATAGGGTTCTCGAAGGCACATCCTTTCTTTCTGTCCTCGTCCATTCTCATCTAGCCGCCACCAGCAATACGCTCGTCGAAATAATGTTTTTTTGCACAATAATGTTATTACTCAATTTACGATTTTCATAAAAACTAATTATACATTTAACTAAAGAATAAGGGAAAGTGATTCAACCATTGTTTTTGTACGTTGGTGCGTATTACAGCATATTAGGTATTATAATTATGTCATTAAAGACATGCTCAATTACATACTTAGTTTGCAAAGGTAGGTACTATGTCCCAACTCTTTTTCTGCTAAAGAATTTCTAGCTCAAAAGCCCACCCGTAACATTATCCTTTCGTATTCCCTGTACAAAGAACCATCAGACTCAACGACCATCTTGCCAATCTTCATCATCATCAGCCGTTTGACGCCCACTGCAGGACATAGGCCTCCTTCGTGGTTTCCATAACCATGAGGGGTTTTGCCATAATTGCCACGCTTGGCAGGCGGATTGGCGATCGCGGTATCGCTAGATTTGAGTGAATTGTCGTTGACGACCCTTCCGATAATGTCGCAGCTTCATAATAAGGGCCCGGCAATAAAATATTGTGTCATATACCTACATGTAATGCCATAAAATACATGTGTATGTATTTTATAAGCTTAAAATTCCACTGTAACATTATAATAACGCTATGTTAGTGAACTTCAGATCATTGGCCAGCAGTTCATAAATAAATGAGAGTTCTTGTCGCATGCAGTTCCTGATACTTTTCAGAAACAGTTCTGACGTTTTGACCTTGAAAAAAGTCAATAGAAAAAATGATCTGCTAACTTCCGGTAGCATGTCAGTTCGCAGCAGTTTAAAAATAAATGTGAGTTCTCATCGCATGTAGCTGAGTTCTATAGTTCTTGGGTACCTACTACAATATTTACTTTACATGCGAGAAGCTCGCAATTGGACAAACGTAGAAAAACCTGGGACTCCCAGGTGTTATTACTTAATACCCAGTTTTTTTATGTTTGTCTGTATGTGTTTCTATGTTTATAATGTACTTATCCGATTACTATATTACATGGTATCCTTTGGGACCGGTCACGCAGCAAATATGATGCATGGATGTTATGTTATACAGCGTTAAGGCCAAAATGCACGTATCCGACGCGTCAATCAGAGTCTGCCTTTTACAACTTTCTTTAATGTATTTTCATATTTTTTAATGCTTTTTAGGGTTCCGTAGACGACAAGGAACCCTTATAGTTTCGCCATGTCCGTCCGTCTGTCTGTCCGCGGCCTAGCTCAGAGAAGATTAGTACTAGAAAGCTGAAATTTGATCTTTAAAAAAATTTTTTTAGGGTACCCCCCCCCTCCTTACACCTAAATTAGGGATGCAATTTTTTTTCTCGACTACACCATAGTATAGGGTATCGTTGGATAGTAGCGCATATAATCAACTTAAAAGGAAATTTATCATGCCTAATTAGGCTAGTTAACGAGTAATAGGGGACCGACTTATAAAAGGAAAACTTCATACAAAAACCATTCAAAATTACTTTGAAGAAGTTGTTAGTTCTGTAATGCAGATAAAACCACCTCTTTCTACGAAACCCTACACTAGGCGTGGCTTTGTAGGGCTCTATCATATAACAAATGCTACAACATTATTTGAGAGTGTAAAGTGTGAATTTAATAAAATTATGTACACCCCCTCTTTCTACGAAATCCTACTTTAGGCGTGGCCTGACACGTATTTGGTCTGTATTTATGGTTATTCTTCTTTGGTGGCGCTGTTTAATAGATAATGAAAAATTGTTAATAACGATGAAATCATATATTACTATTCAACTAAACTATTCAAGTATGGAAATTATTAAAAAAAAGAACCGTATTTGTCGCTAGATTCGAGTGAATTATCGTTGACGACACTTCCGATTATGCCGCAGCTTCATAATAAGGGCCCGGCAATAAAATATAATGTCATATACATATCATCATCATCATCAGCCATTTGACGCCCACTACAGGACATAGGCCTCCTTCGTGGTTTTCATAACCATGAGGGGTTTTGCCATAATCACCACGCTTGGCAGGCGGGTTGGCGATCGCAGTATTCGGTTGGTATCTCAGGAAGACGCTGCTGCCCGTCTCCTGGTAATTTATTTCTATAGTCGCCTTCTACGACATCCACGGAAGGAAATGGAGTGACGCTATGATTAATCCAGTGCCACACGGATATATACATGTAATGCAATAAAATACGTGTGTATGTATTTTATACTGTGATTGTGTATGTAACTTATAAAAGGAAAACCTTGTACAAAAACCATTAAAAATTACTTTGATGAAGTTGTTAGTTCTGTAAAGCAGATAAAACCACCTCTTTCTACGAAACCCTACACTAGGCGTGGCTTTGTAGGGCTCAATGATATAACAAATGCTACAACATTATTTGAGTGTGTAAAGTGTGAATTTAATAAAATTATGTACACCCTGATATTTCAAGAATTATCAATCTGAGAAAAAACTCACAGGTAGAAAAAATGTAGGACTCAAACATCACACTGACAACTCGCGAATCGTGTAGGCGATAAAAGGGTGATTTATCGGATTAGAAAGATTAATTAAATAAAGGTATCTAAGTGGAAGTCACTAGGTAAAGTAGACGTACTTTTAGTCGTGGAGATGAGATGCATAGTTCTTGCAGCTGTGCATTTAGTAAAATTATCTCGATGTGGTTAGCAATTACTAAAAACCGGCCAAGTGCGAGTCGGACTCGTGCACGAAGGGTTCCGTACCATTATCTATACAACATTAGACACAAAGATAAAAAAACAGCAAAAAAATCACGTTTGTTGTATGGGAGCCCCACTTAAATATTTTTTTTTTTTTTTTAGTATTTTTTGTTATAATCTGCAACAGAAATACATAATCTGTAGAAAATTCAACTCTCTAGCTACCTATCACGGTTCTTGAGATACCTGGTGACAGACAGACAGACGGACGGACGGACGGACGGACAGACAAACAGTGAAGTCTTAGTAATAGGGTCTCGTTTTTACCCTTTGGGTACGGAACCCTAAAAAGTAAAATTACGACCCGAGAGAAGGCCTTTGCTGTGCAGTGGGACGTATATAGCGTACTTTTAAAAAAAAAGGTATTGGTATTAAAAACAATGTTACATATTTACCTATTTAGAAAAAATGTGTTTTCTTTCGTTCAGTTCGGGACCCTTAGCAATGAATCCGACTCACACTTAAAAGGTTTTTCCTATTCATTGTTTTACTATAGGGACTAGGGAGTGCACTAATATCGCACCAAGTTAAATTTTTGTACATAGGTATTAACGTTTTTACGTAAAAATAAACAAAAAGTAAAAAACCGGCAAAAATTGGGCCACGCGCAGTGCAGGATTCCATAGAAGGAGGAGTATTTTGATTGCTTTACATAACTAACAACTTCATGAAAGCAATTTTCAATGGAATTTGCGCTACGACTTTTTCCTTTTTCAAGTTACTCGTTAACTTGTAAAGCCTACTTAGCTGTGATAGTTTTCCTTTTAATTTCATTAAATGTGATACAACCCTGAGTGTTTTCACATTTTGACATACAGCCGTTTAGCCGGGAGACTAGGGGAACGCCTATATCTTTATATATCACAAACGGATCCCTAAATCGAAAAATTACATCCCTAATTTAGGGGTAAAAGAGGTAGCCTTAAAATATTTTTTTAAGATATCATCACCATCATCATCATCAGCCATTCGACGCCCACTGCAGGTCATAGGCCTCCTTCGTGGTTTTCATAACCATGAGGGGTTTTGCCATAATCGCCACGCTTGGCAGGCGGGTTGGCGATCGTAGTATGCGGTTGGAATCTCAGGAAGACGCTGCTGCCCGTCTCCTGGATATTTATTTCCTTAGTCGCCTTCTACGACAAGATTTAAAGATTGATTTTACCGTTATATCGGCGTGATTAATATGTATATCTATTCCAAATTTCAGCTTTCTAGTACCTACTTTACGTCTTTGTGCTAAGTCGTCGACAGACAGACAGACGGACGGACTTGGTGAAACTACAAGGGATTACGGATACCTAAACACGTTTTAACATTTGAAAACCTCGCTAAAACTTAATTTCAATTCACGTTGGCTACATTTCATTAGGTAATCCTATGGATGTCCTAAGAGTGAATCTCTATCAGTCTAGTCAAAATAGATATTCAGTTTGCATTAATTCCCAACAAGCTGAATTTTTGTATAGCTCCTAAATATGTCATTAATTACAAATGCTATCTCGAAAGCCTCCCTCGATCCCGCTTGTACGTTGTTTTTTATTCGAGGTTACATTTTTTTTATTTTGCCTATGAAATGAATGAAAAATGTTTATTGAGCTAAACAAAACTAAATATATATGTAATCTCTGAAACGGTGAGAGTATCGGAAAATGGATGCATAAAAGTTTGTGACATAAAAGGTATCGACACTTTTTCCTTACGAAGCACCGTTCTAGCTATCACGTTTTCAGAAATTCAGACTGTAGGAAACTCGTATTAAAAATTATATGTACACATCTCCACACAACCTCTGAGGTAGTGTACTCGGCGCTTTCTATGGTTCCGTAGTCAACAAGGTTTATAGTTTGCCATGCCATGTTATAGCATTAAATCCGCCACATTGCCGTTGTATTTATTACTTATGTGTAATAAACGTTTTTTGTAGAAAATTTTACGGGGTACAAACATGTTTTTTTTTTACCACATTTTTATCATATTTTACGGGGTATGACATTACATTATTTCTCCGATAAGTTTCACCGTTTCAGAGACACACGTAACAAACGAAAAGTTGTGACCTTTGACCCTAGATAAAAACAACGAACAAGCGAGATCGATGGGGTTTTGACATAGCATTTGTAATGACGTATTTAAGACCTATACAAAAATCTAGCTTCATAACATAACATAAACTTACGCCTGTATCCCAGAGGGGTAGGCTGCCACTTGCTACGATCCTGACAGATCACTTTCGCTTCCTCAACATTCATTAGTCGTTGCATGCACGCACGCCGGTTTCGGGTACTTTTTATCTTGCCCTTTGCTAATACATCACCTAATTGGTCAAAGTATGTCCGTCTGGGTCGTCCCTTACCGGCCCTTCCACCCACATACGCTTGTTTCGTCATTCTTTCTTCCTTCATCCTCTCCACATGTCCAAATCAACGCAACATTCCTGTCTCAGTTCTAGTCACTACATGCTCTTTCAGTCCACAACGTGCTCTGATCACACTATTGCGTATCCTGTCATTCAAAGTAACACCAGACATACTTCTCAAGGACCTCATTTCTACTGCATTAATCCTACTTTCTTGCTTCTTTTGATATACCCAAGTCTCGCTAGCATACATAAGTGTTGGGACCAGCACTCCATTATGGATAGCCAATTTAGCTCTTTTGGAGATGTTTTGGCCACTCACAAAGGAGTGCAATGCACTGTTTACACAATTTGCCGCTTTTACTCTTCTTTCTATATCACCTTCACACTTTCCATACCTGACCAATTATATTATTAATAAATAGATAAATTCTTTCAGTTGTTCCACCCTTTCACCTCTAATCCTTATCTTGCACTCAGTCATTTCAGCATCTTTTTCGAACACCATTACTTTTGTCTTACTCATATTAATGTTCATTACTTTCCTTTTAAACGGCTCATCCATTACTGCTACTTGTGTCTGAAGGTCTTCAACCGACGATGCGAACAAAACCTGATCATCGGCGTATAACAAGCATTTGACCAGTAGCTCACTCATCCTTATCCCAAAGTCATTCTTTTTCAAATTTAGCTTCATCGTCATCATTCAACCACAAGAAGTTCACTGCTAGACATAGGCCTCTTCCGTGGATTTCCAAAAAGACCGGTTGGATGGCGGCTTGCATCCAGCGTCTTCCTGCCACTTGGATGAGGTCATCTGCCCATCTTGTGGCTGGTCGTCCTACGCTGCGCTTGCCGATATGTGGTCTGCATTTGAGAACTTTTCGGCCCCATCGGCCATCAGTTCTGCAGCATAGCCCTTTCCATAGCTCGTTGCGTGACCTTGAGCCTTCTTATGAGGCCCATAGTGAGAGACCACGTTTCAGTGCCATAAGTCATCACTGGTAACACACACTGGTTGTATAATTTTATCTTGAGCGATTGAAGTATATTGCCGTCGACATCGGTACATTGCTGCCGACATGATTATATTGAGGTACATTGCCGCCGACAATACATGTTTTATTTAGGGGTTTCCTTATAATGTTTTTATTTAATCATTACGGACTCGGCACTTAAAACGCAGTCTCAAACTATGAACCTGTGTAACCTGGTCACCCTGTATATGTTAAACTATTATCGTTATTTTTTTTATTGGTCTTAATGTGTCCTATGAGGTGCTAATTAGTTTATAAATATGATCTGTGGTTGCTATGAAAGTAAAAAATGTTGTTTTTTTGCTGACAGTACATTTTTTTAATCGGTAAATGCAAATATTCATAACTTTATTATTTAGGATAGTTATTCTAAGTAACATTGTCTCTATCTAGGTAGTTTCCCTCAAATTATGACCATGTATAACACGGTTACCCTGTATATTTTTCATGATTTTCGATTTTTTCCGTTACTTAATCAAGAAACACGGTTAATATTTCAAATTTCTAGCTAAATTAAAAGTGCCCTAGACTTTTGATAATCCATCGGTGAGTGAGTCAATGAGTGTCGAAAATTGCAATTTTAGACCCCCACATCTTCTAAACTACAATAGCACGAAATTTACAATAATCTTTCAATTTGGTAACCTTAACCACTCCGCAAATTTTTGGTCATGTGACATAACTAGCTTCAAATATAGTGGGCGGTCGAAAAGTGCTCGAATGGCTTCGTGTAAATATGTATATATGATAACATACAAAACAAACAATGCGGGCCGACCAAGAACTTGGCCTGGCGCACTTTGTGCGCCTCGACTTCGAAAATCGGTCCATCTGTTTGAGAGGCTTGATGCTACATACAGACATAGGCGTCAAGTTTATAACCTCCCTCGTTTTCAAATCCGGGGGTTTATTAATTAAGATGCCGGGTAATTCGACTTATTCCTCGAAAGGGTCCTGTCTAAAATTATTAGCAGTTATTTTATAGTCTTTAGATTGCATTGAAACTTTCTGACTTCTTCTTCTTCGTCTGAACTGAACTGACGAAAATGTGACCATTATAAAATTATACTACAACTAAAACAACAAAAACAAGCCCAAAAAATTAAGATTAAATCATATATTTCTTTTTTTGAGTTTTTGAATCCCTTTTCAGGTATCCATTAGAGTAGTAAATCATGTTGTGATCGGAGGTCATAAAACTTTAGAACCTAAAATCTTCGATAATAACTTGCAAGCAGTTGATTTTGCATCTCTTTTGGTTCTTTGTAACTTTACTGTGACTCCATTTAAGAAATAGCTAAGTAACCCTTAATAACGAAGTTAAAAACTAGAAAGTTTTCTGACCACCATACTTAGTACTGTTTTTTTTTTAAGTAAAAGCTTGTAAAATACATAGTAATCTGTGTTCTAAATTGAAATATTTTTATATTTGTTAAGATCGTTTTATGCATTATGTTAGTGGGGGAATAATGTAGAGTGGGTGACCAATATAGATAATGGTATGGGGTGGGTGTATGATATCAGCGCCAGGTGATTCACAGGTGATGAGCGCGAGGGCCCGAGGGTCGGCGGGTACCGCGGGCCGCGGGCGCGCGCCGTAGGCGCAAGCGGGGAGAGAGGGGCGCATATTGAGGCCAGTATTTAACGGCGCTGCGGCCGCGCACCGACCTGTTGTGATCCCATCATGGCGCGCTACGCCCGTATCGCCACGCTAGCCGCGTGCCTCTTGTACGCTTGTGGTGAGTCCCAACCTTTATCTTTCGCCTCGGAGACATCGTCCATCTCGCGACGTCACAGGAGTGACGGGAAGCAGCGCCGCGTCAGCGCCGGCGCCCAGATCGCCTGGTGCCGCCAAAAGCAAGTGTCGCGCGACAGTGCAGTGAAGTCGCGAGATTGACAGTGTCGCAACATGTGTGCGTGTGTCTGCGGCGCGACGCGTCGCGAGCAAAGGACATCAACGCGCACCGGCTCGCGCCGCGTCACGTCCCGTCTCCTGCGTGTGTATTCTTACAGCTGCTCTGTCATGTATAGCTCATTAATTGGCAAGTATCAAGCCGGATGGGTCTTTAGGTTTTTGCAATTGGTAACATAAATATAGTCTCAGTGATACGGAACTATTAAATTAGCTAATGTAATAAGCATTTCGCGATTGCGTAAACATTGAAAACAGCAACAATTATTTAACGAGCCTTGTAATTAAGGTATGGTACTTGCTAAATTGTGATACCTATCTAATAAGTTACTTGGTAAAAATATGTGGTTGGGTGTTATAGCTTTTTAACACCTTCTGGTGCTAAGAGTACAGAGAACTTTCACAACAGCTCTTATTGCGCTGCGCTGAGCTGACGTCACTTGTCTGCACCCGCCTGCAATCCCTAGATTGATCTATCACACACTAGAGACTCAAACAGGCTTGGCAAAATGCTAAAGGCTAGGTGCTTTATAACATTCCGCCTTCCAATTTTGCAGCTGTTTGTGTTTTGATTTCTCAGCTCAACAGTATTTTATGAAACGAGTAATTGAAATAACGAAAAGTCAAAAAACCGTTTCAATATTATTGTATCGTATCGATAATCTTATATTTAATCACTTGTTAAATTAATATAAGCATAAATTGGAACAGAAACTAAATTTTAATCTCAAATTTTCCGTTTTCAAATGACCTTTAATGTTTCAAGATTGTATGAAAAATGTGGTGATTTATTTATCGATAGCTACTGAAAAAATCATATTCAGGAATTGTGGTGTCTCAGTTAGTTTCACTTTGTAGATCTATCACCGGGATAACAATGTACAGTTGACAGAAGATCTGTAAGGTTATAAGGTTGTCTGGAAGAGATCGCTTCTAGCGATAAGACCGCCAATTGTATACGGCAAAACTTAGACATTGTAAGCGTTTTAGTGTATTTGGTTTTCTGGTGTGTACAATAAAATGTTGTAATGTAATCTAATCAAACCAACCCTTTTTATCACTCTTGCCTTTCTTTAATAGAAATAGATAAATTTATAGAGAACACTTTATTGTACATAAAAAAGGAAATTGCACAGATATTTCTTAACCTAAGATTACAGACGGCGGCCTTATCACTAAAAGTGATCTCTTCCAGACAACCTTTGGAATTTATCTACTTAGTAAATCTTTATGAATAATGTATCATGCTATAAAGTACTTATTTTCCACGCATACAGTCGGCAGCAGGTCAACCTTTACATTTTTGTTGCAAAGTCGTCTTTAACGTAACTGATTAGAGTGCACGTATTTAAGGTCGATTAGCTGTCAACTGTACCTACAGTCGACATCCATTTATATGAGCGATCGATGACGATAGGTGAATTGTGTATTTGATCAAAAGCTTAACGGTCAATATATTGAAGATTTAATAATTAGAAACAAAGAATCGATGCGCCATTTAATCAACTGGTCGTTTGATCAAACATTCAATGAGTAGAAGGGCGTTAAGACCTTGATGTTTCTGTCAGTATTTCGAAAGATACCCTTAATTTTCCCTCAGCGTTTCATGTGTATCTCTCTCTCTCCCTCTCTCTCTCTCTCTCTCTGAGAGAAGGACTGTGTTCTGGAATATGAAGTATATGCGGTGTTTATAATTATGCCATGCTGTATAAGTTTATAGTATTTATTAAATACATTTATTGGTTAGGAAAACCATGAGGGAGGCCTATGTCCTGCAGTGGGCGTCAAATGGCTGATGATGATGATGATTAATTAGGTACCACTCATTCGTAACTAAAGACAACTCCATTACAGTATACATTGAGCAAATGTGACACATAGGAATTTATCTGACTACAGACGCTCCCACACAACAGCTCTGGGAGTAGGGAATGACTGAAAACCAGCGCTACACACTTTAACAAGCGTGATAGCACCAGCTGAGTCATTCCCTTTTGCCTCACTAAACTAGTTATAAGTATAAGTAACAAATAATTGTGTTTAAGTATTGTATTTTAGTATTTTCTTTGGCTAGATTGTGAATGGCAATAAACTTATTTTATTATTATTATTATCTGCAATCCTATGAAGTGGAAAAGAATTCTCCTTGATGACCTTTTATAAGGACTAAATATAATAATTCGTTCTTGGTGTTTTCTAATCCATTATTAGTTACAGGTTACAAAGTCTAGTTTAAAAGGCCCTTCTGTTTGATTTTTCTCTTTTCTTGTTGATGTATTTGACTCGCACCTGTTCTAGTTATATTTAATCAACTCGTTTCGTAACTGGATCTGTACCTAAGTTATTCAAGTAGAATGGTAAGATATCGTGGAATTAAATGACGGTAGGTACATAAATAACTTTGACTATCGGTTTCTGAGTCGAAAAGTTCCTGTTTATTGTTCTGTCTCTTTATTTTTCGAGAAATCTAATTAATCAGTATTTACTTAGTGGAATCTCGATTTTCGATTTTCTTTCATTACGAGGTTATTAACTTGATTTCTTTGTTTTGAAGCAAATAGTCAAAGCATGTCATAATGCCAATTTCACCCATCTTACGCAGCCTACTCAATAGGTGTTGAAACTGAATGGCACAATAATTCAATGAGGCTACATATTACTTAAACAAATTCAAATATTTTTTTAGGATAGTTGTGAAATGAAAATCAGTGTTCATTTGATCACAAATAAAGATGTGGTTACAATAAAAACTAGGTATATACGTATTATGTGCCATGTTTGATTTTCAAACCAATATAGACTTCGTTGCCATGCACAATTCTGATAATTCAGCACTTCGCATCATATATTTATGTTAAAATTGAGCGCGAGTAATGTATGTATGTATCACTTTATTTCGGATAAAACAATCCATAGGTTGTTAGTAAAATTACATTAAATAATATAAGTAAATATGTTAGCGAGATCAACATTTCTGAAATTAAAATTAAGGTACTGGATCATTTGATATTTACCTAGATAAATACCTACCCGAGTTTGTTTGATGCAATGTAACACATTTCAAAAATGCTCTGTTTCGTAAGACTTCGCGCAGTCACAACAGCCTTTAATAAAATCGATATATGAACTTTGTTTGCGCAGTACTCTGAAAAAAACCAAAAAACGAACTGTACAGGGTTACCCCTAAAATGCGCAATCTTTGAAACTCGTAATTAAAGTATGTGTTCTTCAATTACTTTTGTTATCATTAGAGAGATATACTTACCTAAGTATTTACAAAGGTATAAAAACTCAAACGACCAACAGCGTATTAACTTACTCTAAATCTTCCAATTTCGAAGAAAATCGAAAATCTGAAAGGAATCTAAAAAAATCGAAAAAAAGTAAAAGAGAACATCTTTGTTTTTACATGACCTTTAAGTTATAGTGACCATTTTGTGACTAACACATTCTTACATAACGTTATTTTCCCGTTATCGACAATGACACATCTTTAAAGGGAAAGATTTTCGTAGAAGGAAAGTGGCAGCTATTTGTGGTGCTTAATATTCATAAGGTCAGACAAGGTGGTGCGCAGGCGCGACTGGAATGCGTCGCACGCGCACGGTCGACGCCCGTCGCTGCGGCGACCCTAGCGATGTAGAAACTTCGAAAAAGCACACCATAACGCTCACATTTCGCTAAGTTTTGCTAAAAACATTTGTTAAGGTATTGTTTTTATCATTAATCCCTAATTGATAATATTGACACATTGCTCTCATATAGCCCCACATCTCCTTTTATTAAAAAAAATATTTACTGTAATAGATCCAGGAACAGTACCTATATCACGTATACATTATGAACTAATCCTTGAACAAGTCATAAGAGCAGGTTTGAAGACTTTATTTCAAAATTTTAACTAAATTTACGTTTAATAATAAAGAAGTTTCATAGAACATAATCATTTGACCTGGTCCCATCTAAGGATAGCCTGTAGTGCTAGGTAACCAGGCAAGGACATCACAAACATGGAAATACAGAGTGTATGAATGAGGCCATTTGGACAAATTAAGTACGGCGATCGCGGCATCCAATGGGAATCGAACCTTATACCTCTTTTGGTATTCAGGTGTATTAATCTCCAGACCGACGAGACATTAAAGTTATGAACACAATTATTTTTTTCACATCTATTCGAAAAGACCTAGTTCGTTCCCCGGGAACAGGGACTAAAATGCGTTTTTATTCCCTGAGGGAATAAAAGTGATTTGAATTTGGAACGCGCATGTTGCTATTGTTGCTAAGTTCACAGAGCACACGAACAACACAAATTGCTGGCTGTTTAAAAGAAAACCGCGCGCGAGCAAAAAAAAAAACTGAAAAAAGGCGCCTAATGCATTCCGTCTTTTCGTTTCTCTAATTGTCATTGTTATTTTTACTACAATAAAAATGAGTGCGTCTTTAAGCAGTGATAACGAAATATTAACTCCGGAGTGTATCGTATCAGACGCTAACAATGTGATACAAAAATTAAATAACACTATTTAATATGGTTGCGTTCACTTATTTTCTCATGGAGGGTGATAAAAAGTAAGAGTGTCCACCTCTGGAGTAAAACTATTTTTAAGCTCGAGTTGTGTACAAAGAAACACTCTCGCCTTAAAACTAGTATTTTACTCCCTCGGTAAACAATCTACTATTGTTAGCGAGTAGACTTGCGCTTGACCCTGCTATAATTTTCTATTAGTCTGATACTTATGCAGTTGGCGCACGTATTCATTTCGTATTCAAACAATACACATAAAACACTGGAATGTAAAATAGCTTTGTAAATGTAATATAATCTTTATAAAAAGGTCATTGTAAAACTTCGTTGGAGCATTTCACTTTAACAACACTTTGTAGGCTAATTAAACAACAGTTTGAAATGATAAATTTTATTTTTTATGCAATGATCGCATCTAATTTTAAGATTGTATTAAAAATGTTCAACTTTTTGGTGAATTTTTAACTTTTTCTAAATGAAAGTGCTTTTTCTATCGATGCTGCACAAATGTTTTTCAGATTTTGCGTTAATTTAATAACACGCTGTATACTACAGCAGCTGTTATTGGCTGGTTATTTTTGTATTCGTAAAGACTTAGAAGGAAAATTCCACCGTTTATTTTTGGTGTTGGGGTGAATGCGATATCAATCTGCAGAGCTGAATCCACACGACGGGCTAATACGTCATCACTGGCATGTTTCCCGTAAACCAACTATAATTATTATCTGTCCAATCGTTTATTTAACTTTTAACGAATGCACATCCATGAAGTTCCTTATTTATTTGACAAGAAACCATTGGCAAGAAATGTAGCACTTCATGGACACCTTTATTTTTTCGCAATAGTGAGGCGACGTGTTTTGCTGCAATATTATAACGAGCAGATTATGTAGCTAAGACTATTCAAGTTGATTTACTATAAAAATATAAACCTATCTTATTACAAAGATCTATACTATAAGAAATTAGGTTGATATATTATAAAAAAAAATATGAAAACTCGTTGGTAGTTTTTAGTTTATTACGCTCAGATAGACAAACTATAAAAATATCAAAATGAAATAGCAATGCAATCAATCGATTAAAACTTCAACCTAATTCAAATTGATTATCATACAAAATCGAATCGATAACTTCGTAGAGCATCACTAAATTAAGCTATCAAAAGTTAAATAAACGGTTGGACTGACTATAATCGGCCAATCCTGGCCAAAGTTCACCATTTTGATTAAATTCGTTCTCGTTTTAAATTTAAACACAAAGCTAACAAGGAGTAAGTATAATTAATCAGATGAAAAAATAAAACACGTAATTTTCCCCTTCGGCCGTTAAGGTAACCGGAGTTTGGAAACCAGTTTCCTAAAAGTTTTTTTTTTCTCCTTCTACGGAACTGGTTTCCTATAAAGACTTTTTTATCCTTCTGCGTAACTGGTTCCCTTTAAAGATTTTTTTTTGCGTCTATGTAACTGAATAAGTAATCTCCTTTGTGTATCTGCTTTGAAATTATTTCACCACGCGAATTTTTATTTTCAACTAAGGAAGTTATTTGTTTTTGTGTTTGTTAATGAATTGATTTTATATCATGAATGTTATTATTAAATTCATTTATTTGAAATCAACCACACATAAATGGTATAATTACGGTTTTACAAAAACAATTAATTAAATACTATCCAATAATTATTTCTTCTGCAATCCGGTTATTAGTTTAGTAGGTGGCTGAAATAACATAAACACAGTACTTTTAGGAAACCAGTTACGTAGAAGGATAAAAAAATATTCATAGGAACCCAGTTACGTAGAAGGATAAAAAATCCTTTTAAGAAACTGGTTTCCAAACTCCGGTTACCTTAACGATCGAAGGAGAAAATTCCAACTAAATATCACATTTTGCTCTTTGTATTTCTATGATTAACGCGTCATAGAAAACTGCAAACAAAGGCTACACAGTAAGCTATGCCATTACAAGTAATAGATTTAGCAGTGACGTTTTATTTAGGGCACTTGTCAGAATTTGACAATTAATAATAATAATCATAAGCAGCCTATAATAATAATAATCATAAGCAGCCTATAATAATAATAATAAATATAAAAGAATACGTTTTAAAGGTGACGTAGCTACGTTAGCATGGGTATAAAACTCCTAAAAATATCATAAACATTTTTTATGAGCATGCTTATAAATATTTTGAATTGCTCCTTACATAATTATGTAAAATTTATAACTACAGTTACTTTGTATATGAAATTTTGCCTGTTAATTCCATTAGGTTAATGATAATTGCAAGTTGATCGAAAACGTTTAAATTTTTTACGACATAAGAATGTACATCAACTGATGAGGTCATTTAACAGTCATTTAGTCTTTAAATAATTTTACGATACAAGTAGAATGTACAATGACACAGATAAATCTATCCATATATTCAGCATTATTCACTTTTATTTCCTTTGGCTACTGCAGCTGCCATACAAAAGACATCAACGCGAGTGCTTCACTATTGCGCTTGACGAACCCGTACCAACAAAAACTCACTGTTCAACACTCGTTGGCTGACCTCATCACGAATCTAGTTATTCAAAGCTAATAAACTGTAAAGCAATAAACTATACCTGTGATAAATTAATTAATTATACAGACTTTTTGATTTAACCATGTCAAAGCGAATGATTTTTTAATTAAATTCACGCAAAATTCACATTATTTTAAACAAACCGTATGTAATTTAAGCAATTTGAATAATAATCACAACATTATACGGATCGTAACTCAACAGTGTTGAATTAGAGACGTACATACGTACTTAATTAAATTGTTAAAGATAAAATTTAATCTATGAATTGATACGCTCGTAGTTAAACATGCACGTCTACTAGCATTATGTATCAGGCAAGTAAATAATACGCCCCTTTCAGCTCTAATTCATTTGTTGCATAGCCGTTGGTATTTTGTTCGCGCAATATCTTGCTAGTACTTATATATGAATGATTTTCATGGCGTGGACGAGCCATCCTAGGTCAAGCGGATTCTGCCGGCTGCAGTGTAGACCCCCGGGTCACGTTTTGCGCCGCGCCGCCGCCGCCGCCGCCCGCTACATTCTCGCTACACTATTAGATAATGTCGCAACAGCTCGATTTCCTAGTGTTACGTGCTCATGCGCCGCGCACACGGCCCGCATCCATTTCTTACCACTTATTAACAAACGTTGCTTATGGCAACAAAACTCTTAATTGGGAAAAACTGAAACACGCGTTATGTCGCGTGAGAATAAACTTCTTTCGCCAATTTCAGTGGTGTCGTACTATAATCGGGAGAGACAGGTTTTGCTTATTTTAATTACATCTTACAGTGCTGCAATAATTATGCTGAAATAACCATGATTGAGGGTACAGTTGCAAGTTTTGATCTAGACAGCTTCAACCGCAGAAACAAGCTCACCAGTTCAAAAATTACAATAATAATTATGTAGTCGGCCACTGCAAAATGTAGTCTAAAATAACCTTTAGCAATAGTTATTTCATCAGTAGATATTTGACATATAAAACCTAAATGGCATGCAAAATGAAATGTAGAGGCAAAGCCCAGCAGAGGAGCACGAAAGAAAGAGTCGTCCTTGTCACATGCCGCTTGCTCAAGCACTGACATTTCGAAGCCAGCCAAAGGTTTGATAAAGGTCACCCGAGAGCTCGCACCACCTCTGACATTTACATTTAAATGACATTTATGCGCATCTCTGATTGAATAAAAATATTTTAAAAGGCCAGCTAGATTCTTGTGTCTAATATAAATCAGAACACAATTTAATGTAAGAAGTAACTTAGAAAGAATCTTGTTGTAAATACCAATTGTGTAAAATAAATAATTATTGTAGACAGCAACCTCATTTATTTATATAAATATTTATTGGTCGTTTTGATTTATTGTTTTATATGATTGTAACATGACGCATCTGTTTGTCCGATGCAGCGCTCACAGAAGGTCACAGATGGCGTCGGCAAGCGGACGAAACCAAGAAAGACGACAGCCTGGAGACTGAGCTGTGCAAGGACAAGGACGCCGGCGAGTGGTTCCGGCTGGTGGCCGGCGACGGTGACAACTGCCGTGACGTCATCCAGTGTACGGCCTCCGTGAGTATACCTACAGATCACGCATGTCCCGCCACTGCACTGCACCTATGTCGATACACTTCCTCTAGATGACTTTCCTTATACTCAGACAACTTTCCAACAACAGTTAAGAACTTCCGGACTCAAAAATAATAATAATAAACAAAAACATTTAAGTATAATAGAGGGCAGACCACCAACACGGTGGGCCGACGACGTTGTAAAGGCGGCTGGGAAACAATGAACGAGACTGGCAAAGGATCGGGTTAGCGTAAAAGAGAAGAGGCCTATGCCTAACAGTGGGCTCTGTTGATGCGGCTGATTAGATGAAAGTGTAATAGGTTTTTTCCGGCGCTTTCAACATCACCATACGTTTCTTAGCAATATTTAATGACAAGTAGCACGAGAGAGTATTGAACCAAACCACTAAGCCGCAAAGTTCCCAAAGTAGTTATTACATGTAAACCGCAAATCTAATGATGAATAGAAAATGTGCATCGTAATTTAGCTTACGATTTTGTAATAAGCGTAATGGAAATGAGTATTGAACAAATTAATAAGCTGTCTTGATACTAAATATAATTTCTCTAAAACATAAATAATTTTTTTATGTTCAAATAACTAACTTAACTTTATATCCCGCCCTTAAGCTATTATTAAACCCATGTTAAGTTACAACAATAGCCTAGTCAACAACTATGTGACAATAGCTTTTGCCAGGATTGCACAATGATGTTGCATTGAATGGTTTTGAGGTCTTTCTACCTAAATCATCGTACGGCAGTAACAAAATTAAGTAGATATAATTATGAACATAGACAAGGAAGACACATACATTTCTTAACTATATGTATTTTTGTGGTATCCTTCCTTTCACTGTTATTGCAATAAAATCATTGAGATTATACCAGTTCGCTGAAGGTGATACAGGAAGGAGTTGACAGTGTTAACAAGAACGTTCAGTATGAATGCAAGTTGTCCTTGTCGTGCCTTACATTCACGACTATTATTTTAATTATTTCACCTAGAGCTGCGATTTTTACCCAGAGTTTACGCGTATTTATTTACAACACACTATTCCGTGTGGCGCCGGATTAAGAATAGCGTCACTCCATTTCCTTCCCTGGATGTCGTAGGAGGCGACTAAGGAAATCAATTACCAGGAGACGGGCAGCAGCGTCTTCTTGAGATTCCAACATACTGCATTCGCAACAGCATACTGCAATCGCCAACCCGCCTGCCAAGCGTGGCGATTATGGCAAAACCCCTCATGGTTATGAGAACCACGAAGGAGGCCTATGTCCTGCAGTGGGCATCAAGTGGCTGATGATGATGATGATTTACAACACTTACCGCATCTCAACTCTACACATATTTACTTACAATTGAGACTAGACACGTGCTTGTCATCACATAGCCACTAGGATACTTTAAAGACATTCAATACAACAGCTTCGGTGGAATGTACTGTTTCAACATTTCAACTAATTATACGCTTTCATATTGTAACCATTGTGTCTTTGTTTGGTGCAGGGTATTCAAGCAATTCGGTGCCCGGCTGGCCTGTACTTCGACATTGAGAAACAGACATGTGACTGGAAGGATGCCGTGAAGAACTGCAAGCTGAAGAACAAGGAGCGGAAGGTGAAGCCTCTGCTGTACACGGACGAGCCTCTGTGCCAAGACGGCTTACTTGCATGTGGTGACAGCACTTGCATCGAGCGGGGTCTCTTCTGTAACGGCGAGAAGGACTGCGCCGACGGCTCAGACGAAAACTCCTGTGGTAAGTTCCTAGTAACACAGCGTGGTGTAAAAACGTAATGAACTTGAACGGGTGAGTTTATATTTTAAGAACTGGCTCACCAACCATGTCGAGCGGCCTACTCAAACTACCAATCACTTGACCTAAAAAAACACATCTCAATATTATGTCGCAATTCACCTCTAAGGCAAATGGGGTGTCCTTTATTTACAATTCATTCAGTGTTTAGAACTGCCGTATTAAGATAATACTCTTTCATTAAATGAAACAATTGATTTAGTTCATTACCTCCAAATAAATAGTTCTTCTTAGTAGTTTGTAGTTCATCTTAGTACTTCATACTTCACTATCTTTCAGTAGCTCATCGGTTCCTGCTTTCGTCTTTTTTGACTCGCGTTAGTTCGCGAATGAATGAGTCGTTAAATGAATGACTAACTAATATAGTTCTAAGATGATAGACAGTTTGAAAGTTTAGTATTTTTATTGCTTTAAATAAAGTCGTTACGTTGTTTATCTACTATGAACGAGATAACGACGAGCAGCGACATAATTTTGGTTCATGATTTACTGAGGAACTTCATTTGTGACGCGAGTTCTAATAATAATAATATGTGAACAGTCAACTTCTAAGACGAGGGAAATACAAAAAGATTTGTAGTGATAATAATAAAAATAATAACTTCCACAGGATACAATCACTTGACCTGGTCCCAAACTAATAGTGAATTAAGAGGTTATCTTGTTTTTAGAAGTGAAGTCCTCATTTGAAGCACACGTCTACCATTAAAGAAACATATAAGAAACTATTTGTAATAGGTATCTTTCACCTGGTTGTGCAATAACAGTTCTCTATCTATCTATCTATCTAAAGTTACATTAAATGCTTATTGTTTATTATGGGGTTAAAAAATCAAATTACTTATTATACATGACTTGTCAACATTTTTGATACTAAGAAGGTACTCGTTTTGCTAATCTAAGCGACCGTGGACTGATCCGACAGACCAAGGCATAAAGTTGTAAAACCTATTCGTGTGTATCTCTTGCTCCAAAAAGGCACCAACCGCATAGTAAGCTGTTTAACGTACCTATCTGAATAAACCAGTTGGACTATTTTAATAACTAAATCAATATTCGCAAACGCTGCAAATTTGTGACACGATTACATACAAATATATGCCTGCTTCTTTATGTAAAGTATGAGATAATAATACTCGTTCTACATAATCTGTCTAAGATTACATTATGATAAACTTATTGAATATCCTACTACCTATTTTATAACGTTACCGCAGTCAAAAAGTGAAATCCAAACGAGTGTCAGCTGGCCCGCCTGATTTGAGCAAGCGAAAGTACCCATACTGGTTCCGTATGATGCCGAGCGAGCCTGCGCCTGCGTCCCGCACAACACTTGAATTCGGATGACAAATCAGTTTGTCTCTCGATCACCTTGTCTCTCGATGACTCTCGTCACCGAAAGCAAACTAGAAATGGTAGAACTACGACTGGGGCTACATTTTTGCATAAATTAACCAACTATTTCGACCTCGTGATGTAATGATACTTTCACCTAAACCTATCAGTAAAACCTTCTAGAGTACAAGGTCGTTACAGTGTGTTGTTTATTGCAGACATCGACAACGACCCGAACCGCGCGCCGCCATGCGACCCCACGCAGTGCGTGCTGCCCGACTGCTTTTGCTCGGAGGACGGCACCGTCATCCCCGGCGACTTGCCCGCCAAGGACGTGCCGCAAATGATCACCATCACCTTCGACGACGCGATCAACAACAACAACATCGAGCTCTATAAGGAAATCTTCAACGGAAAGCGTAAAAATCCAAACGGCTGCGACATCAAGGCAACATTCTTTGTTTCCCACAAGTACACCAACTATTCGGGTGTGCAGGAGACGCATCGCAAGGGCCACGAGATCGCTGTTCACTCTATTACGTGAGTTGATTGCTACACAACTTTCCAACCTGTTTCCGTCAACTTTTTTCTTTGTACTTTGAACACTAACCACGAATTTGTACGACAGGCACAACGATGACGAGCGCTTCTGGAGCAACGCGACGGTAGACGACTGGGGCAAGGAGATGGCAGGCATGCGCGTCATCATTGAAAAGTTCTCCAACATCACGGACAACAGTGTGGTGGGCGTGCGCGCCCCCTACCTGCGCGTAGGCGGCAACAACCAGTTCACAATGATGGAGGAACAGGCCTTCCTCTACGACAGCACCATCACCGCACCGCTGTCCAACCCACCGCTCTGGCCCTACACCATGTACTTCCGCATGCCTCACCGTTGTCACGGCAACTTGCAGAGCTGCCCCACCCGCTCGCACGCCGTCTGGGAGATGGTGATGAACGAGCTGGACCGCAGGGAAGACCCCTCCAACGACGAGGACATCCCCGGGTGCGCGATGGTCGACTCCTGCTCGAACATCCTCTCGGGAGACCAGTTCTACAACTTCCTTAACCACAACTTCGACCGGCACTACGACCAAAACCGTGCCCCGCTGGGTCTCTACTTCCACGCCGCGTGGCTGAAGAACAACCCCGAATTCTTAGACGCTTTCTTGTACTGGATTGATGAAATTTTATCCAACCACAATGACGTTTATTTCGTCACGATGACGCAAGTGATACAATGGGTCCAGAATCCGCGCACGATCAGCGAGGCGAAGAACTTCGAGCCTTGGAGGGAGAAGTGCGCGGTGGAGGGCACGCAAGCATGTTGGGTGCCGCACTCATGCAAGCTCACGTCCAAGGAGGTGCCCGGCGAGACGATCAACCTGCAGACATGCATGCGCTGCCCTGCCAACTACCCCTGGCTCAACGACCCCACGGGTGATGGCCACTACTAGTAGCCTAGATCTCGCGCCCACCGGGCCCACATTAGTATTTTATTATAGGGGCACAAGGGTAACACACAGATGTCAATGATTTAATTTAATAAATCGGCAGACTAGACAAAAGGCACCTTGTGTGTTAGCCGTGTATCCCGAAATGTACCGGGTCACAATCCCGCCCGTAGTCTAAGTACCTACCTACCTATGTAATATAGACTCACATAAATATTTATAGGTCTGTTTTGTACTTTATGTGATTTCGTAATGTAAGTCTGTTCGATAAATTTATAATAAAATATACAAATTTTAAAAGGCGTTTCTTTTGACCTTGACCTCCTTGAAGGAATTTTGTGACCTATAGACCCGTTCTATAGATATGAAATTCAAATATTTAATCAAATATTTATAATACGAAAATGTCACAATAATAAAACTAAAACCGGTTGAATTAATCGTTAAATTCTTACTGATGTTGATATCATCACTGATAGGTAACGAATTGCCTTTAGTAAAATACCTACTCATTAAATTACTCGAATTTCACTAATATCTGACATTGACGCACAAAAGTTTGCAGAAACAAATTGCTCAAATATGATTCACCGAAGTTGCTGAGGACTTGCAGCTGAAGGTTAATGGGAGCTAGCCGAAATGTTAGGTACAGTCGACAACAAGTCGACCTTTATATGCGTTAGTCTCACCACGTTGCGTTACGTTACGAGCGAATTTGCAACAGAAATATAAAGGTTGATCAGATATCGTCTGTATCCACCCAATTGCTAAAATTAGACACGGTGGTTACGAAGACGAAATTCTTGTTATAATCTCATGGCTACGATGGCAGGAGGATCCCTACAAACGCAGAAAGGTACCTAATATTTAGATTGTGCACTTCTACCGTTTGATTTCAGCAAGTCAATAGGATTACTAAAATTGAAAATAGATATCACTGTGCAGGGTTACCTCTAAAATGCGAAATTCCTGATACATCTCATTTAAAGAAAATAGTAATAGAAAATAATTTATTTTCCAAAAAACACACATTGATCCTTAGAAATAGAACATAAACTAGAGTTAAAATTACATATTATTCTTAACTAAGTTTGATTAGGGATATTGGGATCGATTGTGGTCCCCGCACTAGGTCAGGCCTGTATCGCGGGGGCCCAACAATAATTAACATTAAGATAGGTACCATTTTTATGACATTTTTAGACTACCTTACACTATATATATATTTTAAAAATTAATAATTAAAAAGCTGTCTGTCGGTCGGTCGTTGGGGTGTCCAGGATAGACTTACATAAATATTATAATGGGGGATATGATATACTTACTTGTACATAATAACTATTTGGTTATTAGTAGCAGATTTTCCGTTTCTCAATAATAATTCAATTCAATTCAATTAATTTTTCTCTGTACGATAGTCTTAAAAGCCATTTTTTTATTGTTTGTTTTGCTAGAAAAACATTAAGGTGCAGTATGTCACAGGACTTGGTGATTTTATTATAGACATAAGGAAAAATAAACTCAGGGAAACGCTGTGCAAACACTGCTTTGGTGGCACCGGTATTCTAAAAGTGCGTCGTTGGAGAAGGTTTTGAAGGTTGGTTGAAGATATCGTTCTACGGTGAGCAATGTTATAATTTGCATTCTACAACAAATTTATTAAGTACATGAGTTTTTTCTCAGACTTATATTTTTCTACCTAAATTAGGTACACGGTTTACTTATATACACGTTTACATAATTTAATTTAATTCGCGCTCCACCAATGTCGTAGCCTCCGGTAAATTATTGTGCTACATAGAAGAATGCCAATTCTATATCATAGGAATTCTATATCCGGAATATCATAGGAGCGTCAGCAAAAATTATAGATAGGTACATTGAGAAAATGGAAACTGAACAAAAAAAATTAAAGTCGTAGACAAGTTGTTAGAACTTCATCGTATCCCAAACCAAAAGTGTAACCAGCGGAAAGATCCACTGCACATAAGGTACCTACCTCTACATACCTAAAGTCAATAGCTTCACTCTTAAACATTATATTATTTGGTTTGGCAAACAAAAATGTCAAACAACCCATGATTTATGCAGGTAAAAAGCACTCGAAATCCGAGGGTACTGTCCTCCAGTAGAGCTGGTCACTGAACTCTTAGTGGTTAATGTGCACCGAAATATCGAACGTATTTATGCTATAATATGTGTATGGATAGCCGACAGTTATAAATAATTTGGTGATCCTTATTATGCTAGAGGTACCTACATTTATGGATAGTCGATAGATAATAATGACATAGTGAACCTTATTATGCTATACGTGTATGGCTAGCTAACAGATATTTATCACGTAGTGATCCTTATGAGCCTTACCAATATAAAGATCGCACTTAAGGTGACTTAAGCGAAAATCGGAAGGTTTCACACACCCACGCTCCGTCCACGCGTCCTAACATAAAATTCCCTCTCAGTTAGCAACGGGCGATTCCTGAGAATAATTCTCTCTGGTGCATTGGCTACATTAATGAGAAATGGCAATAATTATCGAGTTGTTCGGCGTTGTACGTTAGTGTGGCCGGCTAATCGCCGTAATTTTATAAACGCCGTTGTTAATGACGTTAAACGTTTGGCAATAGCTAGGGTGGCGGTCTCTTTCGACACATCAAAGGGATTATCGCGTTTCTTGCTGCGTTGATGTGGCTACACTGGGGTTTGTCTTCTGTCATTCGAGAACGTGTAGAGTTGATTTGATTTTGTTTTTTATCTGTGGTGTGGAGTTAGGTTGTTTGTTGTTTTTGTTTTGTGAGGTGCGTCGGTCCAAAATTAGTTTTGTTTATTTATGATTTATGTCTAAAAGTTTGTTCAGCACTATGGATTGGTCAAAGGAAAAAACTTTATATTTCATAGAACTTTTGCAAGCAGAACAGAAGTCACAGATTAGGTTTTTTTAAAAATTTTACTCCATAATTATTGCCATTGAACATTGAATAACAGTGTAGCCAATAGACGTTTTTTGACGCGCTAATTTTACTTAATTAACCCGTTTATAGCCCTTAAGCGTTTCGTTAATGTGGCCAAGACATGATGGAAATATGCCGAGAATATTCTCACTAAATTTCCATCGATGCGAATATTCTCGGGAATCATCCATTACCACCCTCAGTCAAAGATTTTTTCATCCCCCCATCTCGGAAAGAGTGTTTTTTCTCTTCGATATCGTCGTTTTTATCCGCTAGAGGATAAAGTAAATTGAATTTAGAACATCGTGTGGTCTAAGTTTGTAAATTCAAAACATCATTAAACCTATTTACTTCTACCTCCATGGTGCCGAATTTAACATACAACTTTTTTTAATTTGTTAGATACTCAGACTCGGAACCTCCTTGTGTTCTCCTCCTCCAGAACCTTGTGTTTTTTTTTTGCATTTAATCATTTCCTTGCTGAGGTGGGATGAAAAGATTTTTCACCTCGTGCTCTTTTGTTTCCCTCGCTAACGCTCAGGATTCTAATTTTTGAATCACTCGCTGCGCTCGTGGTTCAATTTTAGAATCCTTCGCTTGCTCGGTCGTCAAAATTGAGCACGCGGTTAAAAAGCAACGTTGCACTCTTGTATAACAAATAACTATTATTCTCGAGAATTGTCCATTACCACGCTCAGTCATAGATTTTTATTCTCGGGAATCGTCCATTACCACACTCAGTCAAAGATTTTTATTCTCAGGAATCGTCCATTACCACGCTCAGTCACAGATTTTTAAATCAAAATCAAAATCAAAATCAAATTTTTTTATTCAAAGTAGCACAGAAACTGCGACTTAATGAACGTTACAAGTTAAACTAGGTGTCCATTTCAAAATCTAGATCATTTTGGAGAAAAAATGGACAAAAAAACTCCAAACTTAGTCTTTTCAAGTCCTTAATTTACAGGATTTATATAAATGTTCTAAAACTCATGCATTGAACTGGCTTTAATTCCAGACATCATTGTCATCTAAATAATCTTTAATGTTATAGTAGCTTTTTTGGCACAAAGTGCGCTTCACACATTTTTTGAACCGCGTTTCTGGCAAGCTTATTATATCCTCAAGGATCTTATTGTAGAAACGTATACAATGCCCCATAAAGGATGTATTAACCTTTGCCAGCCTAAATTTTGGGAACGAAAGTTTATGTTTATTCTCGAGAATCGTCCATTACCACGCTCATTCAGAGACTTTTCTTCTCGGGAATCGTCCATTACCACGCTCAGTCAAAGATTTTTATTCTCGGGAATCGTCCATTACCACGCTCAGTCAAAGATTTTTATTCTCGGGAATCGTCCATTACCACGCTCAGTCAAAGATTTTTATTCTCGGGAATCGTCCATTACCACGCTCAGTCAAAGATTTTTGTTCTCCCAAATCGTCCATTACCACGCTCAGTCAAAGATTTTTATTCTCCCAAATCGTCCATTACCACGCTCAGTCAAAGATTTTTACTAAAATAATCGCCCTGAAAATAGTGTCCCTATGAATGGTTCCGAAGATTTACTCAAAAATCTAAAACTGTTCATTCGGCTCATCGTCAACGTCGGTGATCCTAAGAAAACTGGTTTATTTCGTGATATTCTGCTACAATTGAATACTTTCGTTCGTGTGACTAATTCATGGTCTCTGTATGCCAAATTTCATCCAAATCTATTCAGTAGTTTATGCGTAATTGTGTGACACACTCGAACATACAGACATTCATACCTAACTATTTAATTGACTGGGACATTTAATCTTCGATTGAAATGAAAACCCAGGTATGTATATATAATCATTGCACAAGAGGCTAAACGCGGTTAAGTACGAAACGGACTAGTGTGGAGATAGTTCCGTGCCAACTATTTTGTTTCCTATGGGATGAACGTTAAAGACAAGATTTCCGTGAGTTCCCCGTAAACAATAATTTTAGACTCAGTAGTTTCGGAGATAATAGGGAAATGCTAAATTTTCATATATCATAGCATGGAATTTCAAAATATTAATAATTCGTTGTAATTCTCATAATGAGCTCATTTGCCACCCGAAACCAGGATTAATTTTTTTACGCTATACGTTCCAACATTCGTGATTCGTAATTGATAACGCAGTATCTAAAGAAGAAGAAGAAAGACATTTATTATACCAACAAGATACATCACAGAAACAAAATAAGCAGATAAGTAACATAATATGCACAACAACAGAAAGAAAAGTAAATACAAAACAGACAAAACGAATAAATAAAACAGTATCTACATTCCTATAATTTAAAGTGAAAGTTCCATGAAAGTTAAGTTATTAGTCCAGTCCAAAGGTTGCCGGAAGAGATCACTTTTTGTGATAAGGGCGCCGCTGTACTCCGTTTGTCGCTGTACTCTGTACTCTTGGGTTAATAAATAAATGTGTTTTTTTTTTAAAGTGCCCAAAAGGCGGGTGATGTGTTTGGCTTGTATGGATGTATTTCTGATTCCATGTTCCCTCATAACTCGTTAACCAATGGTTAGATTTTGACAAATAAGGTCTCAATTGATTTGTCGTATTTGCGCGAGTGTCATAAATCTAGCATAAATCCAACAATAGTAGTTTATGCAACTGTCATATAATGAAGGGTATTAAAATACGAGTGTGAGTTTATGAAACGAGCGCAGCGAGTTTCATAATAGTAACGAGTGTTTTAATACCCGTGTTATATGCAATTGCATACACTACTTTATCTTCACTAATGCAATTAAAAATTAAATTCACGCGTACGTGTATAATCACAGTGATTTTGCCGCCATTAAAATTTAACCAATGAGAGCGCAGCTGCGCGCTTCAATAAAACGCGACCAACCTGATTGGCCCTGCAATCAAGTTGGTCGCGTTTTATTGATGTTATAATGAGATTTTACGATATCGATGTGAATATTATACCATCATGTGAAATTGCTTAAATTTAGTGTTTTGTTGTCTGCGCTATAACAGTAGTAATTATAAGTCAAGTATTGAAAACATAAGTAGAATGTTACAACATTAGTGTAGATAAAATAATAAAACTAACTAAAAAGAAAAAATGAAATAATAAAAATAACCAATAACCCGACTGCTGAGCATTAACTACTAAGCAGGCGGGAACAAGGTAACTCAATGCGTGGTCCTGCTTGCTTAGTAGTTAATGCTCAGCACTGGTGATGTTGGTTATTTTTTATTACAGTTTCGCCTGTCTTAGATCTAAAAGGGAACCCTAAAAAGACAAAATGGATGATTCAGGTCCTGACATCTGCAGCGGCACGGCAGACAATGGCTTCGGGCGCCAGCCACCAACGCGCCGCCCTCGCTTGGCCCGCGTGGGTGGACTTACACACTCAATCAAATTGTGTGCATATTATATCAAGCATAAACTTTCTTTTTCCGTTTTGCGACATAGCGGTGCAATGTGAAACTGAGAATAATGTAATTTCATTGTTACCGCGATTTGAATAAATAGAGAGTGAGAATATATGTGCAGTGGTCTCTAAAATGTTATAGGAATAGGTGCGAACGTCTACCCTCCGCTGAGAGAGTGAAAGCAGTGAAAGTAGGTACTCGGCATTAGTGCTTGCGGCTGCCTTTTGTAGGTGCGTTGAAGATTCCATTCAATGAGCGGCTGACATGAGAGAACGATTTGTTCGAGGTCACATTGATCCATAACAGCCCGTAAGAAGTATTCTGACTCTGGTGACTTCTGACTTCCATCTAGGGTTTGTAATACCTTCTCATCCATCTACCAATTTCCCTGGCGATAGTATTGAAAATCGTTCGAAAACGCCAATTATGAGTCCTAAAAAAAGAGAAAAAATGTTTCAATATTGTTTATATTTATTAGGAAACATTGTTTTTTAGGGTTCCGTACCCGAAGGGTGCCAAACGAGACCCTATTACTAAGACTTCACTGTCCGTCTGTCTGTCTGTCTGTCTGTCACCAGGCTTTATCTCATGAACCGTGATAGATAGAAATTTTCACAGATGATGTATTTCTGTGGCCGCTATAACAGCAAATACTAAAAACAGAATAAAATAAATATTTAAGGGAGACTCTCATACAACAAACGTTGTCTATAGACAGCGCTCGCCATCTAGCAGCTATCAAGGTATATAACCTTCACAGAGCCAATGTCATGTCAATTTCTATAGATGGCGATGTTCTCAAATTCGATCGTTGCCTTATATGTTGTATAGATAATGGCACGGAACCCCTCTTGCGCGAGTCCGACTCGCACTTGGCCGGTTTTTCAATTTCGTTTTTTTAGCACCGGACAGATAGGGGTCTTTTTACGTTTAGGAACTGTGACTGGAACTTTTTTATTTTATTACTATCGTTATGTTGGCTATGTTAACTTTTTATTTCTGACATTTAAAAAAAGGTCGAATGATAATATGGTAGAGAACGAAAAGACCTTGTCCGTATTGACATGAGAACGAAAATGTCTTCAGTGGTGGTGCGGAGTCTACGTTTGAAGACCTTTTCTAAAGATATGGTTTCCTCCAAAAGCGGCTGTGTCTCTATTGAAGGAAACCATAGCTCGGTCGCCATTTAGCGGCAAATGATGTCACTGAAACGTTGGGCATGAAGATATGGTTTCCTCCAAAAGCGGCTGTGTCTCTATTGAAGGAAACCATAGCTCGGTCGCCATTTAGCGGCAAATGATGTCACTGAAACGTTGGGCATGAAATCAGGCGTGGTTTCCTAAAGAGCCTTGATTGTCACCGTAACGTTAAGTTCTTTAGGAAACCGCGCCATTTTGTTTACATAGACAACGTTCTAGTGACGTCATTCACCGCTGTATTACGGCCGCTTCATGACGCTCCCGCTTTTAGAGGAAACCAGAGCTTTACCCTTTACGGGAAACTAACAAAACTGCGTATGCAAGATGGCAAGGATTTTTATTGAATCATCATTTTTGTCATAAAAACACAAAACCATCTTTAAAAAACGCACCAATATCTACCTGTCAAATTCTTCACTTTTGACTGTTAGAGAATGACACGATCTTGCGATGGTGGCTCGCCGGGCGCGATACGAATATTCATGATGGGCAGCCACTCCACAAAACACGCCACATCTTTCTGTTCTCGACCATCCTCGTCCAGCAACTACCAACAATTTGGCTTGGCTTAGATCGTCGATCCTGTGAGCTGATGGCCGCCCTATCTGCGTTTGTCAATATTTCGCAAACAGATTTAAATTAGAAATCACTACATTATTACATTGAGTATTCTATTCCACCTGGAATGAGTTTGAGCGAAAGACAAGCTGCGCCGTCGTCCCAACAACGTGATGAGGTAGAATAATATAATAGTAAATTTAATACAACCGCGAAAAGGTTTCAAGGGACGTTTAGACCGGAGATAGATCATGACCTTGCTTAAGGGTCAGGGCACTCAATATTAGATTGGATTAGAAAATTCTTTATTGCACAATAACATAAGATTAGAATATTCTTTATTGTACACTAGAGCACATGACATATAGATAGATAGATAGATAGAGAACACTTTATTGCACAACCAGGTGAAAGATATTACAAATAGTTTCTTATATCTAAATAGTGGTAGGTATACAATTTGGCGGTCTTATCGCTTAGAGCGATCTCTTCCAGACAACCTTTGGATGGAAAGGATTGCAGCAAGAATATAGTCGGTAGATGGATGTACAAAACAAAAACGAGAATCTGAAATATAATGCTATGTGAAGTAACAAATATGTATAGCGAGAGATTACAAGAACATAAGTACTTATAATTACATATTGTACCAATAATATACTTACATGAATACCTAAAAAAATAATTGGTACTACATTAAATATATATGAGCAGCAGTTTACATGTACATAATATACATGAATACCTACAAAATAAATACATAATAAAATATATATAAGCATCAGTTTACACAGTTCAAACAGTGAGGTAGTGAGATTTCACCAATGCCTTAAAACAAGACAAGGACTTTGCTTTTCTAACCTCCACGGGCAGGTTATTCCATAAATGGACTGCCTGAACCGTGAAGGAGGTGCCATAGAATTTGGTACTGTGGGATGGAGTTTTAAGGAGAAGGTACAATACTGTCAGTTTTTTTAAAGTATTTTGATGGTCTAAAGTACTGTGTCTTCATTGATATTATACTTTATGGCCTAATGTTCGCTCTGGGATACTTAACTCATTTTTTACTTAGGTGTGGGTTGGAATGATTCTGCGTAATACGGTCTAATTTGGATTTACAGTTTCGAACGAAGGGTCGAAAATCACGAATAATTAAACGAATAACAAATGTTTTACCATTACTATTAAAGTATTATTGTAATACTATTTAAAATAACATTCCCTCAAAAATTGTCCAACGATTTCAAAATCAAGCCGTAATAGGCTAAAAATGTAGTATTTAATCTCTCTATTCTTACATGGTTAACAAGAGACAGTTCTTCTTCACAACTCCGGCATTTGTTCTTCTACCAGTATCTAGCACGGTGCAGGAACATTTTTCACTCGCTCGACGCAATCACCTTCAGGTTCTACCAATTCAATAGATTTACGGCATTTTAGATAGATAGACAGGGAACACTTAAATTTAGTTTATTTTGCGATTTATAGTTGGTAAAAGATGTTGAGAACTTTAGACGCACTGAAAATCAGCACCGAGGGATCTCTTGCTCAGCACAACGCTGAGTCAGCTACCTTTTGGGGCAACTTAGACATAGGTACCACAGGCTGCATCTATGGTCCTGTTTTATTTATTTCATTTGTCTGTTGTGTATTTAGTTTCCTTGCTGTTGTTGTGCATATTATATCTGATTTTTTGTTTCTGTGATGTGTCTTGTTGGTATAATAAATGTCTTTCTTTCACTTTACTACGCTGAACTATGTACGTTTTTGCATGCAAGAACAATATAGAATAGAATAAGAATAGAAAATCTTTATTTGGTACTCATACAGTTTTTAGGTACAGTGGAAATTAATATAGCTTAAAATTAATATAGCAGTACCAAAAAGGTTTCCGCTCAGCTTAATGCCGTAGCAGAGAGAGATACGGCGCTGATTTTCAGCGGATGCCTGAAAGCTTATGACTAAAACTTAAACTAACTAAAAATCAACTAAAAAACTTATCGGTCCCACTTACAATATAGACTTGCAGTATTTTGAAAAGGCCAACTTGGTAGATGACAGATAATATCAAATGTACGAAAATATATTGGTCGCACCAACCACCTATGGATAGCATAATTTGATAATTTTAGATATTATTAGATATAAAAGATAAAAGATTATTTAGATATAAAAGATGTACAATATTTCATTACTATTTCTCTTTCTGTAATTTTAATAAATATTGTTTGAATTTAAATTTAAAACAATTAATAGAGGGAGAGTATCTAATAGGAGGCGGTATGTTGTTCCAGCATTTAGTGGCACTGTAACGAAAACTTCCTCGAAATATCATCCGATTGCCTCTGAAATACAATTTAACTTTAGGAAAGTAAGAGCATAAAACAATAACAAACCCTTAAATAAGGAGCGAATTCAGCGCATTCTTAACCATCGTAAATCGTAACCACACTTTATGAGCAAGCTGCGTCGTCTTACCGTGTGCAGGATCTATTAAAGAGGCAAGTAGGTACATAAATAAAGGTAAATAGGCACAATTACATGGTATGTAGTTGTGTCTGCTGTGAATGTGTGTGACGGTGAGCGTGTGTGAGACATAAGTATAGATAGACGAATACTAGATACCTATGCATTGTGGCAAGTGAAAGGAAATGAAGAATCCTTGACTCGTAGTCGCCTACACGAGCACAGCATTGTGCGCGCTCCAGCTGATGCACCCCGCATTATTGCACGTAGGTCAACTATAATTATTGCGAAAATTAAGGCAAATAAAAAAAAAATTATCACTAGCTCCAAACAAATGAAAAGTAGGCGCTCAAGTATTCCTCCTTGCATTTTTGAAACCTGAACCAAAAGCAGTCGACTGTACAAAGACAAAGGCCAATTTGATTAAGTGGGTATTTGAGATTTCGCAAGAGCCGTGTGCTCTTTCAATCGATTTCGTAATTTTTCCTCACTTTAATGCAATAACATTTGTTTGTTGTTGCTCATAACTACCCATCAGTTCGGCGCCGGCTCTGATCCGGTCCGTGAGAAGCCCTGCAGCCTCCCCGCGGGGCAGCGGCTGCACGGCTGGCTCGCAGCTCGAGCGAGTATAACCTGCCACAAAGCACCCGGATGTCGCAACAAACAAGGTCAATGATACAATTACGATACACATAACAAAACATATAATACATTACACAAACTCACGCCTGTATCGCGGAGGGGTAAGCAGGGATCAGGGTAAACCAAACAAGATGAAAGGGGTTGGCGTGTATTTGAGAACCTACCTATCTCGTGAGTGGCTGAAGACGATAAGAGAAAAACCGGCCTAGTGCGTGTCAGGCCACACACAGTGTAGGGTAGAAGGATGGGTTTTTACCTACTTTACAGAACAAACAACTTCAGCAAAGTAATTTTCAATTAAATTTGTACGAAGTTTTCCTTTTATAAGTCGTTCGCCTATTATTCGTTAACTTGTAAAGCCTACTTAGCCGTGATAGTTTTCTTTTTAAGTTCATTATATCTGCCTCAAATTTTTTCGTTTCTATAATCAACCGTTTAAAGCTTAAAGCTTAATTTGTCACAAACGGATCCCTAAATCGAAGAATAGTTTTCCTACACTCATTTTTAAAGGACCAATACAACGATACCCTACAGCCTAAACTATGGTGTAAGCAAAAAAAAATAGTGTAAGGGAGGTACACTAAAAAAATGTTTTTCACGTTTTATCCTACCCTCTTCGTCGGCATGATTCATATGCAAGTATATCTATGCCAAATTTCAGCATTCTAGTACTTGTCGTCTCTGAGCTAAGTCGCAGACAGACAGACGGACAGACAGACCGACGAACAGACATGGCGAAACATGGGACATAACATCATGCTTCTTATCATCATGATCTCTGAATACCATAAGGTTGCCACATAAGTATGTACATACATAAACTCACGCCTGTATCCCTGAGGGGTAGGCAGAGACCAGGGACTGCCACCTGCTACGATCCTGACAGATCGCTTTCGCTTCCTCAACATTAATTAGTCGTTGCATGCACGCATGCCGGTTTCGGGTACCTTTTATGTTGCCCTTTGTTAATACATCCCCTATTTGGTCGAAGTATGTCCGTCTGGGTCGTCCCTTACCGGCCCTTCCATCACATTCGCTCGATATATTTGTTTTGTCAATCTTTCTTCCTTCATCCTCTCCACACGTCCAAACCAACGCAACATTCCTTTCTCAATTCTTTCACTACATCCTCTTTCAGTCCACAACGTTCTGTAATCACACTATTGCGTATCCTGTCATTCAAAGTAACGCCAGACATACTTCTCAAGGACCTCATTTCTACTGCATTAATCCTACTTTCTTGCTTCTTTTGCCATACCCAAGTCTCGCTAGCATACGTAAGTGTTGGGACCAGCACTCCATTATGGATAGCCAATCTAGCTCTTTTGGAGATGTTTTGGCCACTCACAAAGGAGTGCAATGCACCGTTTACACAATTTCCTGCTTTCACTCTTCTTTCTATATCACCTTCACACTTGCCATCCCTGGTAAAGAGGCTCCCCAAATAGACAAATTCTTTCACTTGTTCCACCCTTTCACCTCTAATCCTTATCTTGCACTCAGTCATTTCATCATATATTTTTTAAGTATGTCTGTCCAGTAATATCAGGGGTTTTCCTAAGGACACTGAAGCTGTGGAACGATAACAGGATCCTACACACCAAGATCCTGGACAAGACCATCGAGGGAGAGGCGGTCAGTGACAGGATAGGTATTCAATTTTGACAAAAAGTATAAAATACAGCTCGACGAACTTGCTCAAGGTAACGCTAGCACAATGGATCTAATGGTCTTCACAGACGGATCCAAGACAAACCCAGGTACGGGATCAGGAGCCTTCCTGAGGATCTAAATATAAAAATTTCAACATCCCTAGGTCCCTACATTACTGTCTTCCAAGCCGAGCGCATAGGTATTATACGTGCCGCACCAGCAATCAAGCACAGAGAGGTAGCAAATCCGCACACTATCAGACAGTGCGGCGGTACTACTCAATCTCAAAGGTTACAGCTTCAACTCGGGACTCATCCAGAAGTGTTATGAGTCCCTGATGAACAATGATCTTACTCTCCGATGGAACAAAGAACACAGTGGATCAAGAGGCAATGACGCGGCAGACGAGCTTACACGAGGAGGCTCTGGGACAGTAGTAGAGGTTCCCTAGCCCATTGTTTAAGTAAACGCACTAACAGGATACACAACAACGACTGGACCTCACGCCCGGATTGCAGGCATGTCAAGGCTGCATTGCCCGGCAGGAACCCCCGCCCCTCCCGCTTCCTTCTGAGCCTCACCAAATTCCAACCACGGTTGATAACAGGTGCTCGCACAGGTGGCAGCCATTACAACAAATATCTTTTCATCGTTACAGATAGCCCATTGTGCAAAGCGTGCATGGAAGCTGAAGAAACAGCCGCCCACGAGCTGGTGGAGTGCACGGGAGTAGCCACACAACGGATGGTTCTCCTCGGAAGCCCTGGGAACACTAAGGGAAGCCTGCACAGATCCTGGAGGAGCTGGGTGGCAGGAATAGTTATTAGACGCTATCTTCCATTACGCAAAATAGGCTCAATAGCAGTCGAGTTGCGGAAACCCAATTTGCCACTAAGTGTGTCCAGTAACATCTTTATGTACCTACTAGCATTGCCCGTAACTATACGTTCGCATGGTAAATGGATTAACCTAAAGCCTATGTCCATCCTGAAGGTCCATTTACATACCGGTAAAAGAATTTTTTAAATCGGATAAGTTCTTTTGGATATTACCTACCCCCTACATACATACGAGTACCTACTATTGTGAATGGCATTTGTAATTTCATCAAAAGTTAGATATGGTCTCATAAGAATGTTTTCCAGTAGCTACAAAGGTTCAGGTAGTTGCCCTTGCCGCTCCATCTCAAATTACCATCTTGTATAGGTATATCAACACGTTTTCGGCTGTGTGTCGTGTGAAGGTAAAAATAAAAACTTGAATACTAGCATACCTACTTGTTTTTATCGTAGCTTGTTTTCCTCAGCGAAACGTTCTCAGAATACATATATAATTTCGTAATTTCTGAGAAGTCCGCCTGTCCACGTACTACAAAGACGAGGATGAAACTGACCGACTGATTAATATTGCCCGTATAGATAACATGTTTTTATTTTTATGTTATGTGCGCAATGCCTGCAACACGCTAATGTTTTAATACATTTAATTTTATTTTATGAGATTTTCTCAGATTAGATACACGACTTTATAAAGCTGGGTCCACATTTGTAGCATTTCGGTGTATCGTATCTCCGTTGCGTGGCTTCAGCGCGTATCATGATCGCTAGTTTGGACGCAAGATGATACCCATTAATGATACACGCCGTATCGGATACGGCCCGATCCGCACTAACCGCGTATCACGATCGGTGGTATGGACGTATTTTGATACTGTATCACGGTACTGTATCGCGCTACGATACGTGATACACCGCGAACCATCCTGTGTCGGTTTTTCCGCGATCATCAAAGGGGATACACGTTCGCATCGAACAAGTTTAAAAGTTTGAACGCAAGTCACCGCTAAACTCCGAGCAATTGCGTACGATGACATGGCTGAACCGTTTGGGAACGAAGACATGACTGAACCGTACGAGAGGGGAAGGTGTACTGAAAGACACGCGTATCGGGAAAAGATACGAGGATCGGAAGAAAAGTCAAGCGTCCATATTTGTAAAGTTAAAGCCGATACACTGATTTGATAAATATGGACGCGTTTTTTACAAGATACGCCTTAATAATACGACATGGACAAAATGAGCGTCCATATTTATGATAGAAATACTCGATACGATACGACTGATCGTGATACGTTAAGATGCTAAAAATGTGGACCCAGCTTTAAATTTGGGGTTATAACCAACCAATGTCGCTGCATCTGGTAAAATGTATTTACCTAATAGAATGGTTACTCTCATATAATGAAAGAGCGATGGTAGCGCAAAAGACACTGGCCCCACATTTGGGAGGTCGTGGGTTCGACTCCTGGCATGTACCAATGACTTTGTTTTCTAAGTTGCATTCATTTATGAATTTGCAGTAGCAATATCACTTGCTAACTGTGTATGAAAATATCGTGAGGAAACCCTACTTTCTGAAGTATTTACATACCTCAGCGCTTGCTACGTACAATAGCCATAACATCCTTGACAATAGCCCAACTATGAGGCTAAGCTTTAATATAAGTAGGTACCTACTCGGTTATTTAGGCATGTATAATTCATATAGGTCTGAAATTATCATTTTGAATGTTTTGTATGTAATTAAATTTTATCAAATGTTATTTTATTTTTCAACATAGTGACCTTTTAGTTGTATACACTTAGCACATCTTTTTTCCAAACCTAAAATTCCTTTCCCAAAAAAATCTTCATCTTGATTCTCTAAAAATCCTTGTACTGCGGCGATCACTGCGTCATCATTGTCGAATTTAGATATTCTTTCAATCTCGGAAATAGATAAAAGTCACTATGAGCAAGGTCTACAGAATATGGAGGATGTTCCACCAATTCGAAGCCTGCATCATTGATGGCAGCCATCGCAACTTTGGACTTGAGCGCTGGGGTGATTTGTTCTCCGTGTATATTCCCCATAATAGTGGCTCCATGACTGAGGTATTCAATGATCACCACCCCTTGGCTGACCCAAAAAAGAGAACGCATGATTTTGCCGGTGTATGGAACGGCCTTGAGTTTCTTAGCGGTCGGTGATGTGGATTGTTTTCTTTTTCAGGGTCGTAATGGTGAAGCCGTTTCATCCATAGTTAGAAATTGACCCAAAAACCGGTCAGGATCTAGTCATAACAGTTCCAAACAGCTTTGTGAAATTCTCAGCCTGGTTCGTTTTTGTTCGGCCGTTAGCATTCTAGGCACCCAACGCGCTGACACTGTTTTCATTCCCAAATGGTCATGTATTATATTATAAACAATTTTTTCAACATTTTTTATTATTACATCAGTTACTGCAGTCGTAGGGCACCCTGAGCGCGAGTCGTCATTAGTGGACATTCTTCCCCTCTTAAAGTCAGCACACCAACGCGCAACCGTAGAATAAGGAGCAGCATGAACCCCTAACGTATCTTGCAACTCTTGATTAACTTGTTCCGCAATAAATATTTTCAAACATGATATTTAATTACTGCGCGACGTTCAATTTTCTACACTTTCGATTACTTGTTGCGAAAGAACACATGTAAAAAGTTTCTATGATTGAAAAAACGAAAGAGCATCAAACTTTTTTAATTTTATTATGTCGACAAATAAGTGAGCTATGCCTGCCAGTATTTCCTTTATCTAAGGATTTTATACCTCATTCTCACTAGGTACCTATTGAACACCCCTACTTCATCTACTTCTACTTCCTTCTCCAATGTATTAGTCCAGTCAATCCAAAGGTTGTCTGGAAGAGATCACTTTCAGTAATAAGGCTAAGAACTCTTAAGTTAAGAAATATCGGTGTATTTTCCATTTTCTATCTATCTATCTAAGTGCGGAATCTCCTAAGTAAATACTCTCATACCTACATAGAAGAATGTCCATAAAACAAAGTGTTATTGAAACAACGCAATACTTGAAAACAGTTCCCTCAGTATCGATAATGATGCCACTTTCCATATCTTTCCATACATTATCAATTTATATGAAAATTAAAAAAAAACATAAATTTGACAATTTTAAACTTTTTCTCATGGGAAGTGAAGTGGTTTCATTTGTGTTACAGTACCTACGTATTCCTTTTTTGGGCGCTTTTGTTGGTCTTCCCCTCGTGGATGCGTAGCCCTCTCTGCCCTTTGAAATAGCGAGGTTGAGAGCATAACAGACTCTGCACGAGTCCCGAGGACGCGCAGGTGTTGTCTTGGCTGCAGACATTGGAGGATGGACCTGCAGCCTGCGACATCGACCACTGATGTAACGACTTACTGGAATATTATATTTAGATCTATGCATACGTTAACTAAGTATATAAAATCACTGTCACTCATAGTTTGTCTGAGTTTTGCGCCATTTTCATCCGGAATTTGTACATTTTGTAAGACGGAGACTTGAAGTATAGACTATTATAAGTCTTGTCGGGATAAAACGTAGTAGTGATTATTTTCTCTGTGTGTCGGGAGGGTGATGGGTGACAGGGTAAGCGCGTCTTCCTATTGGGAAGCTGCCCTGTCATTGACAGTGGTCGCTAGGCAGCCGGTGGTGGTCTCCTTGACGACGTCGGGCTCTCAGAAATGTCAGAGCCGGCTCTAATAAATCATTTATATATGATAATATATAAATTGTTCGATTCTTGAGGCCTTGTGGAGTTGGCCCAAACCCACACTTGTGCTGCTATTCCGACCTCCGGTGATGATGTAGTGATCTCTTGAAGGTCTGAATGGGCTTGTGAATTTTTATACGGGAATTTATTTGTTGAATTCACTTGACATGACAGTCCATTCCTCGAATCATATCAACGCTTTTAATTATTCTAAATAATTTTATTTTCCTCGTAGGTGTAGTACAAAACACTATACCCGGGAGAAAGTTCTATTTCTGTTCTCGAGTTTCCTTAAACATACTCGAGAACAGAAATAGATCGTTTTCTCCCTTCGGTGTACAACATAATATACTATTATTATTGTATAGCTCTAGTGACGGGTACATACAGAGCCTTTTGGCATACAAGGAAGGACACGCTCTTGTGAAGGACTGCTGCATTATGCTTCTGAACGTTTATTGACTGAGTTTTTCGCAAAACCTAACTTATAAGTCCTTCGATCCTTTTCTCTGTTGTTTCACCGACAAAAACGATAGTCCGCTTTTAAATACACACTGATTATTCTTACTTTTTACACAGGTATAATATAGTTTCTATTCTGGTGTCATGCTTAGCGTAAGGTGTCATGTGAAAATATATTACGACTTTACAAAGAAGTTGCATAACGAAATTATCACAGACTCGTATGCAATTGCAGTGATGATATCACCGGCAGAGGTAGAGGTAATATTTGTGCAGCGCCTTTCAGACTCATAAGTTTGGTTTCAAAATTGAGGTAAAATTTAGTCACACTCATCAAGAGGTTCCAAAGGTGAAAGGTCTTATCTATATATGACGCAAATCTAAGTATTTCGAAAACTAAGTATATAATTAGGTATTTTTTTAAAAACTCGTTTACTCTAACAATAACCCTGGGAAAGTTGAAACTGCATTTTAGGAGTGAGTGCCATTGTTACGGCACAATAGAAGTCTTAAAACAAAAACAAAACAGTTTTCACGACACACACAAAACTAGCAGTTAATTATAGTTGAGCTTAGTCCAGTTTATATTGCATTAGAATAAAAGCATCTTTATGTAACCGAATGCATTAATAGTGTCATAAAAAATCATAAATAACAGTTTATAAAAACACGATTCCTAAAACAGTCTATCTTTATTATATCCTTTCATTATTATTAGGATACATTGTATAACGCGGTGGTAGCCTAGTGGGTAGAACTTTGGACTCGGAAGCGAGAGACCCAAGTTCGATTCCCAGTGCGGGCATGTACCTATGACTCTGTTTTCTAAGTTACGAAGTTATAGTAGCAACACCACTCGCTAACGGTGAAGGAAAACATCGTGAGGAAACCTGTGTGTCTGAGCTATTCACATTTGCCAATCCGCGGCGGGCACGCGTGGCGATTAAGCCCATACCATACTTTCTCCGTGAGGGAAGGCCTGTGCCCTACAGTGGGTGGTTTAAAGGCTGCTTATGAGAGATTGTATAATGCATCCTAGATCGATGTATTGACTTTATAATAACGTGAACTATTAATAGTACATTATATACAAGTGTGCTAAGTCGGTCATTACACACGAGGTATTATTGTAAGCGAGGGCCGCAGGCGGGTATGGTAAGAAAGCTGAGTGTGTAATGAATGATCAATGCACATTGATTGCATACGACGTTTTTCAACACAATTGCGAGGAAAAAATCAAACTTGTATTGTTAGTAACTTGAAGATATTTTTGATAGTAATTAATAACCACAGCAGCAACTTTACCAAATATTTACGGAAAATGGCGCGTAACGCGTAAGTTTTGTTTGTTTCGCGCGCCGTACTTTCCATGCGCGCGCAGGTTCAATAAAGGCACAGGGAAAACGGCTGTTCGGCCAGAGCAGCAGCAATATAAAAAATTAAATAAACTATAAATTAATGTTTCTAAATACGATAGTTAAGTTAATTTGTGTTTATAAATATACAAGTTCATGAAATTAAATCTTTATTTGTCATCTTAACCCTAAAATCATTTAATATTTGTAAAAACATTCAATATTCTTAGACAAAAACTACTGCTGAAATTAACAAAAAAGTTTATATTACAGCAATGGGGATGGCAATACGAAACTAATTACAGATGGTGCCACTGAGATTTGCCCCGACAATGTTTGTTTTGTTTTATAACTGTTGCTTATTTTCGGATTTTCTCATGGAAACTCAACATAAAAACGTCATGATGCTTTTCACTAAAAAAGGAAAGCTATAGTTTATACCAAAACTGAAAGTTTTGTATACCGCAAAAGGAATCCAGACTGTAATACAAAGGTTACCACAAATAGTAGATTGTTAACCGAGGGCTGAAAGGCACCCATTTCTGACGAGATGTTTTGGCGCTCGAACGAAGTGAGAGCGCCAATAGTTCGAGGCAGAAATGGGTGCTGTCATCCGAGTAAAACACTCTACTTTTCATAACGAATACGAGGCAAGTAAACACAAGCCAGTTAAAATCAAAATTATTTTATTAAAAAACAAAGTCACTTGAAATCAAAATTATTTTATTAAAAAACAGTCACTTGAAATTAATATTAACGTTTGTATTGAGCATTAGAGAAATATTTTAATGTTAATCACTAAAAGATAAAAACAAGTTTAAAATATAAAACTTAAGGAAATCACGCCGAAACAGACGGATGGTCTAGCTCGCGGCGAGATAGCTCGCGCGCCAACTTGTGCTAGCCGTATATCACAATTCGCAAGATGGCGCGCGACCGCGAAAGACGGCCATTTTGAATTTGCGTATTTGGTGGTTTTATCTGTGTCTTAAACTACGATTCATATATATATATTATTATTTATATATTATTTGTATTTACCTGCATAGAATATTTTTTTGGTATTTGTTTACTAAAATCGTATCCTATAAACTTCTGGATAATCGATTTACTTCCTCCAAATGGTTTAGGAGCCACAGTTTTTCTATTACAAACTAAGCAGTAAATGCGTAGGCACTGTTTTTTCTGAAAAAAGACACTACACATAATATCTCTGCGGTTTTTAAAATTACAAATATTGTGCTGTTCCCATACAAATACTTAGTCAAGAAAACGGGACATCCTCCATTTTGAATTTTTTGACAGTTGCCACCCCCATTATAGTACGGCAATGATTTTACAGCACAGGTATGATAATATGCTGAATTATGAGGCTAAAAACGGTTTAATAAGAGTCAATTTACGAGCAACTGTGTTGAAAAATAATATATGGAAACCTTATATCTATAGGTACTATGGTAATTTTAATCATGTTTTTATCTTTACCCAACCTTCAACAGTGACAAAAAAGATTAAACTGGTTTTCTTTTTGATTGGGTAGGTACGTACATCCTACCTCCTCGGTTGATTCGTAGTTGATTGGTATTTATTATTTTTACTAACCGTGGCCGCGACTACGTTCGCGTTGGGTTAGAATATGAAGTGCCCTAGCCCCTTAATCAAGGCCATGATCTATCTCCGTTCTAAATTTCGTCTCTTGAGACCTTTTTGCGGGTGTATTATATTTACTATTCTATTATCCTATCTCACCAAGTCGTCGGCACAGCTCGTCGCCGGCTCAAACTCATTACAGCATAGGTAGTACGAAAGTGTGGGTCATGCGTTTTGTGGCGCTAAAACGTCAGAAATTAACAATAAATAAACAGGAAAGGTTAACATTTCAACAATTACAAAACGCGCGACTCGCGTTGTTTTACTACCCATCTTCTTAACGTATCAGCGACCAAACCGGTTAGATTTTATAGGCCCAGAACTCGGACATGCGCACACCAGCGTCTTCTGTGGCCTCCAACAAGTCTTCTTGAGTGCATTTAGACTGGCATAAGGGACACACAGAGAGGTGATCCATAGTCTGAGGGAAGACTCCGCAACAGCAGTGGTTTCGCCAATGCGGTGTTACTACCCATGCTGGTGAAATAGAACGCTTATTATAATACAGTTATTTGTCATTTGGATCTGTTTGCGAAATATTGCCAAATACAGCATAGGACGCTACCAGCTCATTGGGCCGACGATGTAAGGCAGATTGCTGGTAGCGGCTGAATGAGGATGGGCGAGAACAAAAATATGCGGTACGCATTCGGCAAGCTTATGCCCTACAAAAATTTTAAGATAAAAAATAAAAACCGACTTCGAAACACTACAGCACTAAAAAGTTAGAAATAATTTAAATGATTAGAAGTATGTATACATACCTAATAGGTATTGTAGAAGTAAAATTTGGAGTCGATGCCCAAAATATACGTGCTGGATATGAAACTGGGCACCGACTATAAATTATACTTCTACAATATCATGGCCTACATGGGGTTGATGCACAAATTCCCCCACATCAAAGTCATCAATCAAAAATACCTATATGCTTAAGGGGCACACACGCATGGAAGTTGATCAAGTTCATTCCCGAATCGAAAAAAGAAGAAACTGCTCAAAACCATGGAAATCGCAATTCCTAGAGATTGGTCCCAATTTATAAGAACTTGTGGTGGGAAAAGGGAATTTCATGTATACGACATGGAATTATCTCATTTCAAAGATTTTACTGCATTTTACAAAAATAATGCTCAGTTTATATTACAGAAAAAAAATATTCGTGGCGATGATCAAGATTTCAGAGTGCGTTTGGCTTCAACTTAGAAAAGAAAACCCAGGCAATTTACATTACAAATATTCTTTCGAAGAAGAGTTTTCACAAGTCGAAATACCTTCAGGGACATCAGGTATCCAAATGACTTGCGTAATGTAAGGAACACGCAAAAACCTATTTCGGAAGCAAAATATAAGGATTTATTGAAATTACTTGACTGGGTTCCTATAGATAGTATCACACATTTCCAGAGGCCGATGAAAATAGGTACCCATTATTACAAGTAAACTTAGAACAAAAACAATTATAGATTATGTTGTTAATTACGGACAAAAATAATTATTATTATAATGTATGTACGTTGACTGCATTGGATTGTGATGATAGGGTTACTCGACCTTTGTTGTTTGATTGACAGAGGTACATTGTGATTTCATGTTGTAACGCAGTGTTGAAAAACCAGACTGTAAAGTAATTAGTCTTGTTATTGTTTTGATAATGATTAAAATTTAAGATGACGTTAAGTTTTGTTACAGCTGATTTAACACGGATTCCTGTAAGCATTATGATAAATAATTGTTAGTATGATCGATAAGAATAAATAAATACTGCAAGAGTTGATTATGAGGAATTTGTTTAATTTTTGGTAACTACAATCTCAACGTTCATCACAAGATGTTATGATGATATGTAGATAGGTTTTTAAAAGATGTTATAATTTCATAAATGCATTATGTACGTTTTCAAGAAACGTATCAGATTCGTGACATAAAATTACCGGCATGAGGTCGTACGACAGATACGTTCCAGTAAATATTAGAAAATGTACGTTTTGTAGAAGCTTGTTTGCGCCTGCCAAAAAGTATGCAAACTCCTTGCAATCCCTGTTCGGGCGCCACCCTGGATGACTGTAACCCTGCAAGCCTCAAACAGCATCAACAGCTGGAACAAATAAGGCAATATTTCTGGAAGCGCTGGCAGAAGGAATGCATAGCTGAAATGCAACAAGGCTCTAAATGGCGAACCAATTATGCTCAATTGAAGATTGGTGACCTTGTCCTGCTGCAAGAAGATAACCTATCTCCACTATGTTGGCGCTTGGGCAGAGTCATTACATTATTTCACGGAGCCGACAACGTAGCGCGCGTCGCTGATGTCAGCACTGCAGCGGGAATCTTCAGAAGACCCTTTATCAAAATTTGTCCTCTATTTCCAGAACCAATAAATTAGTTTTATGTATGTACATACATACATATGTACATGTACATACACATACATACACCTGAATATTTTCCTATAAGAAACCTTAATGTTTCCTGTTAAGTGTAGAAGATGTAATTTTGTAGTTTTTTCAAATGTTTCGGTTATAAATCATATATGTTTAACTAAATTTCAATTATCTTATGCATATAGCTTTAGATTTTCAATTAATATTGTTTGAAATCATATTTCAAGGCCGGGGAAGATGTTTGCGCCTGCCAAAAAGTATGCAAACTCCTTGCTACTTCAAACTTATTCTTTATATATATATAGATCGTCTTTTGTTTTGTCTTCTTGTGAAAATATTTGCTCAAGCAACATGTAATTGTACAAAAATCTATTAAAGCTATTGTTTCTATCCAAAAGTCGTCGTATTTTTGCTGCGAGGATTTACAGAAGAGATAAATCTTTTCAAAGCTTAAGGTCGTGTCATGATATTTAAAAAAAAAAGCACGATTATTTAATTTTTTTGTTGAATAAAATAAAGGGTTAGTTGTTTTACTCATAGCTAGATATTTGTTCTATTTGAAATAACAAATAATTCTACAAAACCCCTCACAATTTTTGAGAAATAGATTTCACAAATTTCTTTTTGCTCTCCTGTAAAGTACCTACCTATTAATAGTGCAAAACCGACCAAATGCTTCTGACGTCGAGATTTATCAGGCTTACTTAAAAATAAACTATATCGTCTTGCTATTGCCCGCAGTAGTATGTCTACAGGTTGCCATAGCAACCGATTGACTCGGTTACTACCTGGGGTGCGACCACGTAAGTCCTCCACTGCATGAAGTTGTCTGATTTAGCCTACATACATATTTTGACACTTTGATGCTTAACCCGTTAGAGTGGAAAGTTACGTGATACAGGGGCAGGGCCCTGTTTCATAAAACTAAAGGTCATGTTTACTATGACAATTCGATATACATAGCAAAGTCGATTGATATACAGATTAACAGTGTTATGAAAGTCGGCCCTGAAACTCAGAGGTATGAGAGTATGTGTTTTTCTATAGTGTCGGGTACAATTAACCAGTTTATAAAGATATAGTGATTTTCTCACCCCCTGTGGACTTAAGCCTATATTTTACACGGGAATCTATGCTATAATCGTAAGTTTTATTCAATTCACTTCAGTGATTCCTGCTGATGCGCGCACAAAGAAACAAAGTGAGACAGGCATATATCAGACAGAGACAAAATTTACAGATTTATTATATGTACATGTATGTATATACAGATGTATTATATTATTATAGAATATAGATACCTAGATAGATTGCCGATTACTATTTTATTTCATTTTTTATTTTATTTATTTGGGACGACAAACAACTATTAAATATTATTATTATTACAATATTACTAAAAACAAACAGACCGAAGGATTAATAAACATGTAGTCCACCACGTTATCCACAGTTTACTATAAGCAAGTTGTGAACTAAATGTAACTCATTAAAAGAGCATCTGTAGGTATATAATCAATGCTTAGATAATTTATAAAATAACATTAAAAATTGCATAATTATACTGTATTAGCCGATGTGGGTCGACGCCTAGTAGACGCACCTTCTGACGTTATTTTAACTGTAAGTTTCTTATTTTATATTTAATTACTAGGTAGTAAAATATTTATTATATATCTACTTCTAACATAGGTTGATCCACAGATATGTGTGGTAGACAGAGAGAAACATCCTATTTCACAGAACTACAATTCATGGTTTAATATGACCATTCGATGTACACAATCGATTCACCCACAAATTAACAAGTAGAAAGACTTGGCTACGTAATGTGCATCTTATTGTCCAATAAACTATGAATTATAGTTTTATGAAACGCGGCCTTGATCTTACGTTGGGGGTAAGGATGCGCAGCGTTTCTCATTCAACAATCTACAGCTAGCACTTTCATCAACATCTTCCATTTCCCAAAATCCATATCGGTGCCTTATTTGGAGTAAGCCATTTTTGCCAGGCTCTCCACTACTTGCCAATCTTGCCATCTCACACCGAGGGCACTGTAGATATGAAGGTACATATCAACCTTAAAAACATGTGCACTCTAAAATCAGTTACCTACGTTAAAAGTTACTTTGGAACAAAAACGTAAAAGTTGACATGCTGTCTACTGTGCGAAGCGCCATCTGTTCTTTTTTGGTGGCCCTCTCTTTCATTTGCCACAAGAAGTCCACTTTTTAGGGTTCCGTAGTCAACACCCTTATAGTTTTGCCATATCCGTCCGTCTGTGTATGTTTGTTCGTCTGTCTGTCCGCGGCTTAACACAGAGACGAGAAGTACTAGTAAGCTGAAATTTGGCATTAATATGAATATTAAGGGATAACAGATTATGCCGCCAAAATGACAAAACGGTGGGATAAAATTAAATAATTTTTTTTTTAGTGTACCTTCCCTACACCTAAATTAGCAATGCAATGTTTTTTCTCGCCTACACCATAGTGTGAGGTATCATTCGATTGGTCGATTAAAAGGATTGTGTGTGTCGAAAAACCATTTTTGAGTTAGGGATCCGTTTTCAAAGTATTAGCCTTTAATCCACAGTTTTTTTGTTAGAGTAGGGCGTCCCACCCCTCTCCCGGCTAAACGGTTGTAATTAAATTAAAGGGCAAACTATCACGGCTAAGTAGGCCTTACAAGTAAACGAGTAATAGGCGTACAACTTATAAAAGGAAAACTTAGCACAAAATCAATTGAAAAGAGGTAAAAAAACCTCTTCTTCTACGGAACCCTATACTCTAGCCACACGAACGTGCTGATAGTTCTCAGCTGCCCCAGCTCAAATTATTCACCTTTGAATAACCTAGCGGGTGGATGAGGACGGCCAAATACAGAAAGAAGTGGCATGCCTTGGAGGAGGCCTGTGTCCAGGAGGACAGACCAATTAATTAAAGTAACCTATCCACAGTTTGACTGCTATTAAGTACCTACACTTACTAATAATAATCAAGTTGACAAATACCTACTTTCGTGATGGATGCGATTCAATTATTTAATGGCACTAAACTATTAAGGACAACTTACTCGCTAACTGTTGTTGTAACTTTCGATATGCCCAAATAGGAACTGGAAACGTCATTAAGTACCAAGAAACGTATTATTGCTTTTTTTCCCTAAGACCTTAACCAATGCAATCGCAATCGTTAGCTAAACGTCACCTACCTACGACACGCGTGATTGAAAGCTTAAAAGCTGTGAATCGCCGCCGACGGGCGAAGAGGCTTTGGGCGAGCCGTGCGCACAGGCATCGCAGTGTTTGCGTCGAACGGTGCCTCTAGAAGCCTGTCTCAAAGGTTATATAAATAGGTGAAGAGGGGCTGCGGAGAGGTGTTGCACTTTCTTGGCGGAGCACGGCGCACCCAGCGCCCAGTCCTTGCCGAGCGCCATGGCTCGACACGCGTGCTTGTGTTTAGGAGTGCTGCTGCTCGCGTGCCTCGGTGAGTACCTTCTAACGACTATTACTTTTACACAACACGTTGCACTGCAATATGTAAAGGAAAATTATACAAATTAATTTCAATAAAAAAAATTACGTTTTCACCAAGCCTACGTACACGGGTGTGTTAGATTACGCAATTTATACAAGATTGGACTACCCACTTATCGAAATTCAATATTTTTAATATTTTTTTTTATTATTTTTTTTTTAAATTCAATAATTAAAGTATTTTTTATGTAGCCTATATAAATCCCACTGCAGGGCACAGGCCTTCTCTTAGAGAGAGAGAGAGCGAGTATAGGCTTAATCACGACGCGTGCCCACAGCGGATATATTTAAGTATATTTAATTTTTTTTAAATTCCTGCACCCAGTTTTTATTTAATTACCTATTTAATCTTAATTCGAAATTATATCAGTAGTTGAGTAAATACTTAAACGTTAGAATTATCATAATATAATCTTTTTTTCTATGTATTATAGGAGTTTAAAACGGCGAGTTTCCCTGTTATTTAAGCACAAAGGTTTTAATTTGTCGCGAGTTTATTTTTCAGCTTTTACAAACATACTTTTTGTCTCTACCTTCACTTGTAGCCTATACTTAGGTCGCCACGAAGTGCAGTAAATAACAAGAATAAATCAGCTAGGTAGGTACGTGGCTTGTTGTTGACCTCGATTTCTTTTCGTTTCGCCTTTCAATGCCGATGCCCAGTAGCTTTCATACTGATTGACAGGCGATGGTTTATTTTTAGTACCCAGCATCATGACTGTTTACTTGAAAGACATAACACTGCACATTGAAATGAAAAAAAAGCATGAGTACATACCTGCCTACACAAAGGCATAAATGTAAAGTGGGCACACACTGTGGTGAAATTTCGGGTTCCGATTGTAAGACAGTCGCGGGCCACTGCGGTGAAACGGTACTGCATTCCTTCACCCGCAATGTTGTAATCGTTGCTTACGCGTATTCTGGTCTATGGCTTACGCTAAGCAACGTTACCCAATGACCGTGTTAAGACCACAATATACCTGAGTGTAACTAAGTAGTTACATGCAATAGTCTGTCACTTTGTTGTTTTGAAATTCATATTATATTGTTAAGTTATAAGCGGTGGCGCGGCGACTCGACACGACGGCGGCAACGCCGCACCTCTCTCGTTGACTAACAAGACTTTGATTATTTCACAGCGAGGGGTGAGTCGCGAGTGAAACGGCAGGAGGACGAAGGAAATGAAGAGGTGAACGCGGAGCAGCTGTGCGAGGCACGCCCCGCCGACGAGTACTTCCGCCTCACCGTCGAAGGCGACTGCCGCGATGTCGTCAGGTCAGTCTGCGCCATTTCTCATCTCAAACATCCATACGTGCATAATGTTCCATGGAAACATAAATCAATTTTTATGACAGAGAAATCGAATGCTTCGAATGAAACGAGTTCTCGCGTCTACTAGAACTAATAAATCAAACTTGAATCTTGGTTTAAACGAGATTTCTACCGAAACGGAAACGTAACAACAAAACCAGTTCACCGTAACTTACAAGTATTCTGTACTCTATCCGTTTAACTATTCTATAGACTTTTATTATAGTTAACTTGTACCTATGTAGGTAGTTACTTATGTTCTTTTATAATGTTAGAATACATAGTTGTGTACACGCTTAGTATGCAAGGCCTTGATTTAGAAGCCTGTGAACGGGACAGAGTAACCAACATTCGTGCCGCGAATACATAAACACTTCAGACCTCTAAATATTCCTTTCTCCTTTGAACTTTGTCATGTTTTCTATACACGATAACCTAGCGTAGGTACAAAGGACGCGCTTCAGAATAGCAACGTTATGTAATACCTTGCTGTAGCGTAGCACATCTACACAGGTACCCCAATTTCGGTACGTGTAATAAAATTTGTTCGTAAGCTACTTGCATGAAACTCAAAGTGGTTTACGTACAAAGGATCGCCAACGTCACCATAGTCATCATCACCCTGGTAATGATTCGGGCGATCCTACAAGTAGAGAGAACTAGAAGTTAAGCCCATGGCTGTGTACAGGTGCGACAAAGGCGGGGAGAATGGCGTCACCAGGCTCGCCTCCGTGCGGTGCCCCGGCGGACTTGCCTTCGATATCGACCGCCAAACCTGTGACTGGAAAACCAAAGTTAATAATTGCGATAAAATAGAAAGTAAGTTCTGCCACTGGAGGAAGTGGACGTGCGGAGGGCTAGAACGTCCGGCCCTGAGCGGCTGCTGGCCGGGAAACGTTTGCTCGGACGCAGTTAGCCTTCCGGGCCTTCACTTCCTGAACTAACACATTTAATTTTAATTTTACATTTCTTGTCAACGCAGGTGCACTAGGTCAGGTCTTAAACAGATCACTTGCCCCTCCGGACTGGCTTTCGATCTCGATAAACAAACCTGCGACTGGAAGGGTAAAGTGACCAACTGTGACAAGCTCGAGAGTAAGTGCCGACGCTATTCACGCGTAGTGAGCAATCGGGCTTGGGTAGAGGGCCGCGTCGCGCACGCGTAGTGCATGGGCTCCGACAGGCACCCCAGTCTAGTTTCACATTAACATCCTTCGTCTGTAGCTACCTCATCTACCCAATTCCGCTGCAATGCAATAAAATTAAATCTTTCACTCCAAATGCACTCTACTTTCTAAAACAATTTATGCCTGGCATAAACAGAATAAGCAGCGAAGTATGTTGATGTAGCAATACATAGGCACTCCTATGCAAAACTGCGATGAAACTAGCGAAGCAGGAACACGCTGAAAACTGAACACTGCCAGTTGATTTGACCCAGAGAACACAGCACCTTTGCACGCTGACTGGAATTGTATATAACTACACACACAAAGCAATCACACTACATAAACAAAAGACGGTCGATCTCTTTTTTATTAAAAACATAATCCTTCTAACCTTGCTTAGCTTCATTATACTAACAATGAAACCTGTTTCAAACAAATCTAATTTCGTAAAAACTTAAGTTTTAACACACCTACTCACATGTTTTCTACTTTGATCCCCTACATTTTACATTCCTACCTATAAACTATCCTTTCCTTACCCAGTGGTTGTGGATAGCTATACTTAAAATACATTAAGGAAATAATATTATGTTTCGTTTCTTTTTTACAGTCTAATTTACGAATAAAAAAAGTTATTTTTTACTGTTTCTGTAACGTTTCATGATACCTAGACATTGGAGATCTAGATCGGTCTCAAGGTAATTTATTTGTAATTTAGACTGTAGATGTAATTTAATTTTCCTACACCCTCTGCATAATAATTTTCATTATAAAATGTCGTAACTGTAATTAATCTAACAGATCAGTTCCCTTTGAAAATACTATGTTGATTTATCTGAATCTCCTGACAGAGCATAATCTTTGTAGCGTTAGGGCGACATCGTAGCATCATCTTGTTGTACGCGGCAAAGTAAGAGCAACATGGCGCCCTTCTCTCAAATGGCACACTACCTATACAATGCTAAGCTCGATTCAAAGCTCATGCTAAGCCAGCAAAAGGAAATATCTACCTAAGTTGTCTTTGACTTTTCATGTGGAATATGTTTACGCGCTAACTTAGGTAATCCATCACTATCACAGTCAAAAATAGATAGGTTTATAGTTAGCCCACAACCTAAAAACTTTTCTCTAATATTACTCGAATACTCAGTAAATAATTCATCTTTTTCCATTTTCTTCTTGTCATTGATCCATAAACTCGTCACAGATACCTATCTATCCCTTCATGCTTTGTTGCGGCTATCTTCTTCGGATTTCCGTCGTTCTATACCAGACACAACGGTACCTACCTACTACAGTCAAAGTACTTAGCACAAACATTGTACTTAACCAGATTCATTTTAATTATCTCACCCCAAACTAGTGGTACCTAAGTATTAATACAAAGCACGTCTAATTAAAATATTACATTTTCAGAGCCACGCAAAGTTCTGCCTATTTTGAAAACCGATGAACCCATTTGCCCAGAAGGAAAACTTGCATGTGGAAGTGGAGATTGTATGGAAAAGGAATTGTTCTGTAATGGAAAACCTGACTGCAAAGATGAGTCTGACGAAAATGCGTGTAGTAAGTAAAAATACCAAGTAGATGGTCACTAACAACCTAACTCTTATTATTTAGATTTTTCCCAAAATCGTAATTTCTATACCATTAACACACTTGTTGTCTTCCAGCTGTTGATTTAGACCCCAACCGAGCTCCAGATTGTGACCAGAATCAGTGCACACTGCCAGATTGCTTCTGCTCTGCTGATGGAACACGTATTCCCGGTGGCATCGAGCCGAACCAAGTGCCTCAAATGATAACAATCACTTTCAACGGTGCTGTTAACGTTGACAACATTGATTTATATGAACAAATTTTCAATGGTAACCACCACAATCCTAACGGTTGCCAAATTCGAGGTACATTCTTCGTCTCCCATAAATACACTAACTACGCAGCCATTCAGGAACTGCACCGCAAGGGACACGAAATTTCAGTATTTTCGATAACCCACAAGGACGATCCTCAGTACTGGACCAGTGGCAGCTACGACGATTGGTTGGCTGAGATGGCTGGAGCACGTCTGATTATAGAACGTTTCGCCAACATAACCGATGCCTCAATCATTGGTGTTCGGGCGCCATACTTGCGTGTCGGAGGAAACAGACAATTCGAAATGATGGCCGATCAATACTTCGTCTACGACGCATCAATCACTGCTCCTCTAAGCCGCGTTCCTATTTGGCCGTACACCCTTTACTTCCGTATGCCCCACAAGTGTAACGGTAACGCACACAACTGTCCGTCTCGAAGCCACCCAGTCTGGGAGATGGTCATGAATGAATTAGACAGGAGAGATGACCCGACTTTCGACGAATCCTTGCCCGGTTGTCACGTTGTAGACTCTTGTTCCAATATTCAAACCGGCGAGCAGTTCGCGCGTCTGCTGCGTCACAACTTCAACCGTCACTACAGTACTAACCGCGCTCCGCTCGGTCTGCACTTCCACGCATCGTGGCTCAAGTCCAAAAAGGAATTCAGAGATGAACTCATCAAATTTATAGAAGAGATGTTGGAACGCAATGATGTGTACTTCACGTCACTAATTCAAGTCATCCAATGGATGCAAAACCCCACAGAGTTGACCTCGCTAAGAGATTTCCAGGAGTGGAAACAAGATAAGTGTGACGTCAAAGGTCAACCGTTCTGCTCGTTGCCAAATGCTTGCCCGATAACCACCCGCGAATTGCCTGGAGAGACACTGCGCCTGTTCACGTGCATGGAATGCCCTAACAACTACCCGTGGATCCTAGACCCCACCGGAGAGGGCTTCAATGTTAAAAAGTGATCTCTTTAAGTTAATTCAAAAGACTGTATACAATTATGTAAATAGGTACTTAATACTCAGTAATATTATATAATGACCTAATGAAGACTGGGCAGCAATAAATTCAATTAATATTGTAACATATTACGTCATGCGTGTCGAGAAAAACAAAAATGTGCTGTAAGTTGCCGTTTTACAACTTGGTGAATTTACCCACCAAAATTGACAATAAATTTGTGTAAAAAAACTCGTATTCTTAATTATTTGCAATACAGGCTTATAAACATAAACATAAACATTTACATACATTTACATGCTTCTGGCCCCACACTAGGATACCCTGTGTCGTGGGAACCAGAAACAACGACATCACAAACATGTAAACATCCAAGACCTGGGGTTTTTTTTTGTCCCCAGCCGGGATTCGAACCCGGGACCTCTTGCATGGTATGCAGATGCACTACCGCTGCGCCACGAGGTTGTCAAGACTATTATTATCCGATGTACTTACCTACTCAGGTAAATATTCGTCCGTCTGTTGCTCTACCTATATACCATTACAGACGGACAGACCAGCTTCTGTCTGGTCCCTACCTATGTGCCCCACGCCTTAGTGGAAGTACGGTAATCAAATCACAGAGTAGGTACATAATATACTTAATTCATTTCATTCACCTTTGGTCTTCAGGTAAACAAACTGTTGTTGATAGACACGTTAAATACTAATACTAAGTCATTAACAAATCTAATATCAACCCTTAATATCAACTTCTTGACTTTGATTGTATTAAAGAATAGTACATTACTGCAGCGGCAACAAAAGAGGCATTGATGGACGAACGTGTAAATGTGTAGATCAATGCCTAGTTGTGGCCAAGGCTTCTATAGTACTTTTCTCAAATAATGCGCGGAAATTAAAACTAGAGCGGTGGTAGCCTAGTGGGTAGAACATTGGACTCGGAAGCGGGAGACCCAGGTTCGATTCCCAGTGCGGGCATGTACCTATGACTTTGTTTTCTAAGTTATGTACATTTGTGAAGTTATAGTAGCAATACCACTCGCTAACTGTGAAGGAAAACATCGTGAGGAAACCTGAGTGTCTGAGCTATTTACATACCTCAGCGCTTGAAATCCCCAATCCGCGGTGGGCACGCGTGGTGATTTAAGCCCATACTCTCTCTCTGAGAGAAGGCCTGTACCCTACAGTGGGACGTATATAGGCTGCTTATGACCTACCTAGGCTAATTAAACCTAGGCAGAACTTTTTTCTTTTCAAAATCAATAGGCAGGCGAGGCATTTGAGCGAGCCACCGAGTGTCGGCTATTGTTACCTAAGTTGCTGTTACCACTCATTATAGGTATAATTGTTTACCTAATAAAATAAAATAAATATATAAATTCACTGTCGCTCACTAAATGAACCGTGAACCCTTTTTGTTTTGCTCAGAGGCGCCTCAGTCATTTGCCGTGCGCACTCTGGACGCACGCGTTTTGTTTCTTTATGGATAAAGAACAGTTTTTGAATACTTACTTACTTACTTACTTACTTACTTACTTACTTTCTCTATGCTGCAAACACCTTGCTGTGGAACGCAAGTGATCCTAATTTTACAAACAGAGGGCTTTAAAGAGAAGATGCCTGGTTAAATATTAGCCACGACATGAATATGCCTGTTCCTGATTTGAAAAAGAAAATTGATTTTTAACCCACTTAAAAAAAGGGGAAGTTCTCAATTCGTCGGGATCCTTTTTTGTCTTCTCTTTTTTATAATCTTATTTATTATGATAAAAGCAACAGCTGCCACCGCAATACGTACTTCTGGTGCCCTGATGTCGTAACTCTCAACTGAACGAACGAACAAATATGGCTCGACCTTGCCGCGCGCAGCAGCTCGGAAGGGTCGAAGGACGGGGCCGAGGAAAGGATGGAGAGCAGAAAAGTCGCGCAAGACTTTTCAGCGCACACAGATGGAACGGGGCGAGGGGCGCTCGACTTCACAGAAAGAGCAGTTTGTAGACTAACCACTCTAACAGAAGCTACACTCTCTTCAATTCTGTATTACACTTGACTAGCTTTGAGGAATCTCGCCTGATACACCTACAGGTGTAACGTAATAGCTATATCTACAGAAAAATTAGAAAGTTTTTTTTTCTTGTTCTAATACAATAGTTATTTGTTATGCAAGGCTGCAAAGTTAATTTTTGGCGCGAGTACCTTGTATTGAAACCTGAGCAAGCGAAGGATTCTAGGATTGAGCCACGAGCGAAGCGAGTGGTTCAAATATAGAATCCTGAGCGTAGCGAGGGTTTCAAAGGTACGAGACGCTAAATAACTTTGCTGCCGAGCGCAACACACAACTTTTCAGCTCACTAAAGCGAGGAAAATGTTAGGTGCAAGAAAAACAGTTTTAATAAATATTAAATTACTGTTTATTTATTTCAAAAATTAAAAGTAAAATTACTACAATTGGTAATATTGAAAGTATTTTTTTTTAATCAAATTTTCTTGGAGGCCAGTGCGATTCTTTAAATGAGGCTGGCGCATGACATGAAATAAGTATTTGCATTTCAATCATCAATGGACTGGCTGCAGAGAATATAAACTATTACGAAACCAATGAGGTTCTATATATATGTAATTTATTGTACGAAACCTTTATTGAATAAAAATATTCGAATTTTAAAAACACTTTCCACGCTAGCGGATAAAGTGCGATTTTCCACGCAGATTTCGAATGATAAACAGAGCTTTTACGAGCTAGTGAGGTGAAAAATCCTTTTATTTTTTATGAGAGTAAAGGTCAAAACTGTTGTCACAGCATACACCCCTTAGTTTTTTAATTTACTTTCTGCTGTTTTTTTCCTAGATAGACAGTGAAACAGTCAACAGCACATTAACATTTATATGTTAGTTGCAGTCACCCGTAATGCAGCGACTTATGAAAAGGATGACGTGCTATCGACTACACGTTACGGTAACAAAAATTTAAAAGCTGACCTGCTGTCGACTGTAGGTACCAACCTTGAGGCAAAATAAACTCATTCACTTCCGCCCAGATGGTAACTTCTTTTACAGTCGACAGCACGTCAACCTTTACACACAAGCCCTCTAATCAGTTACGTGAGTATGATATTTTAGGATTTTTGGATATATTTGATCCACGACTCTCTTTATCATCGTCTGAAAATTCATAAAAAAATATAGTTGTGAAAACAATATTTTAATGTCGTCACTGTTACTATCTGGAGGTAAGTGCCCCCGGTTTTATTGATCTTGTCACGTCCGTTTTTTAATCTATGAAAGGAACGGCACAACTGTGAGTTACGCACACACTCGCAGACTGAGTAAAGATAGGTACTACACTCCCACAGCTCCGCAGCTCTGCTTCTCACTTCACAGTGTATTGTACAATGACTTACTGTATTATGTATATTTCCATATTGAAAATCTACGGACATAATGAGTGACAATATTCAGATTTCTTCGTTGGTTACTTTAATGATTGTAAAATTACCTGCCTAATGTTTGAGGAAAAAACTGGTAGGTTTATTTTGTAAGGAAGCAACACAAAGAAAAAACTTATGTCAGTATTCACATAATACGTAATAAAACTCTTTTTTTTCGGATAACGCGTTTTAATTAATATATATATTTTTCTAACTAAATTCTTAATAGCTCCTAATTTTTTGCAGAGCGCCCAACTCCGAAAAAAATTAGGAGCTATCAAGAATTTAGTTAGAAAAATACATACATTAATTACAATAAAGTTTTATTTGATCCCATGCAAAAAAAAAACATGTAAAATAATTGTAAGTGAAACATTAGATTGCATTTAATAGTCATCTAATATTAATATAAATTGTAATAAAGTTGTGAAATAAAATTGTGACATAAATAATTATAAGATGTGATAAAAATAAAACATTAATAATATCGTTAACTATTTTTTGTTTCTATGGACCCCTTTCAGGTAAGATAGAAACATATAGCCCAGTCGAATTAGGATTTGGCCCGGAAAAAATTAAAAGTAGCAATTTTCCTTCGGAATTCGTTGCGGGAAGGGTCACCAGCAATCTAATTTTTGTTTTGCGTGGTACTCGATCCGTAGCGTCATCCGCCATCTTAATTTTTGTTTCATGAATAACTCGTTTATTTTCAATTTCAGAATTTCAGAAAAATCGTAATTACAAAAGATATTTAAAATTAACTATCTACAAATTTGGTACTCATTACTTTTCTCCTAGGATCGATATTTCCCGGTTTATACCCCAAGAGAGGGGGTGAATTCGTTTATTTTCAATTATACATGAAAAATTTTTGTAAACAAAGTCTCTCTTTTCCTTTACCTGAAGCGTGCGCCCCAAAAATATGAACCTTAAAAAAAACAAAATTAGCATAGGGTAGTCCAAGGTGCCATTTGAAACTTCTGGACAACAAGGTGCGAAGTAAAAAGCGTTCCAATCTAGATTATAATATGTGTTTTTCCCTAAGTTTTACTGGTAGGCAATGCCAAGGAATGTTGTCAAACATTATTTTTCTTTTGTGAAAGCATTCCTAAAACTTTGATAGTTTAATACCCAATAATGATGAAACTTTGTTTTTTTTTATCTGTGTTATCATGAAATTGCAATTTACTATTCACCTATTTCAGTCAGGATCTGATGATGGGATACTGGAGAAATAGAGGGAAAACTTTAAAAGCATAGGTACTTCAAGCGATTTGGGTGTTTTTTATAGTTTAGTTTTTTATTAAGAATTTGCTTTCGGAAAACATAGTTTTGTGGAGTCCTTGTGATATTCACAAAAATCATGATTTTTTTTGTAAATAAAAACAAATTTCAAAACGCTGTAGCACTAAAAGAGAGAAATAATTTAAACGAATATGTCCTTTAAATTCGATGTAGGTATTATAGAAATATATTTTTCACTTCTCATGCTCTAAAAGTTCGTCTTTATGTCGTGCGTAGGCGACATAAAGTCGCTTTTTATGCTCTAGAGCATAAAGTAAAATCTTCGTCGAAGACCAAGGCAATCGCTGCAACAGCCACACGAACATCTTTAACTTCATACAACAACCTCTTTATTTTATTATGGAGAAGCCCCGCATTGCAATTCGAAATTCGAATTGTTGTTCGAAACTCACCTCTTTTTTTTCTTTTTTTTCTGAAATACTGTGTCCTGTGACCGCGCGAAACACCAACAAAAAAAAGAAAAAAAGGCGCGAATTGCAAATACGAATTTAAAAGTTATATTCAATTTAAGTTGCTAAGCCGTAAAAGAGTGTGGACTTCTATATTTACATGTTGCTGTTTCATTTCCTCGCAATCGAAGTGAAAAGTAGAGTGTACAACTCGTCCATAAAACCCATTTTACACTCGACTTTATATCTATCCTCGCTCGCAAGCTCGCTCGGATGGATAAACGTCTCGAGTAAAATGGTGCGTTTTATGCACTTGTTGTACAATCTACTATTGGAGTCTGTGCCCAAAATGTTTGTGCTTGTCTTTTAACTTGGCACCAGCTCGAAACTATTCAATTCAAAAATACTTTATTGCACAAGAGGTGTTTGTACAAAGGCGAGCTTAATACTAGTAAGTATTTTCTTCCAGCTAACCTTGGGTTATGTGGATAGTGCAAGGGGTAGTGCCAAGAAAGATTTATTGCAAGAACAAAGATAAAAAAGAATAAATAATAATAATTATATAAACTATATTACAATAAAATTACATAGTTATTATAACAAGATACATACCAAATACATATAAATACACACTATAATACAATAAACACAACTACATAAAAATTACTTATATAATAGGATTATTACTCTGAAGTTCGAAGTAGTGCTCGTGGATTCTACTTTTAAACACGTGGACTGACGGGGCCTGGCGTATGTACAGGGGTAGCGCGTTCCACAAGCGCACCGCTGTCACAGTGAAAGAATTCGAATAGCCTACCGTACCATGCACGGGGATGTCTAGAAGCAGGTCTTTGCATGGACGCTGAAGGCGACCATGCACGCCACGAGGGGCGAAACGTTCGCGGAGATACTGGGGAGAGGAGGGGTTATGTAAGATCCCATAAAGAAGTGTCACAATGTGGGCATTCCTACGGGAGCGGATATTTAGCCAATTAAGCTGAGTGCGAAACTGGGAAACATGGTCATATTTACGGAGGCCAAAAATGTAACGAATACAGACATTGAGAAGTCGATCTAATTTGTCAAGTAGTTCCTCAGTGAGGTCGGGATAACACACATCTGCATAGTCAATGACTGGGAGAAGCAAGGCGTTGACCAACGTAACCTTAGCGGAGAACGGTAACTATAACTAAGTACGTAATTATATTGTTTTGGTTGCACTAACCCGTGCTGAGGACAATTTTAACAACCTATTTAGAGGCTAAAAAATCCACCTATGCCGGGACTTGAACCCGCGGCCTATGGCTAACCGTGCCAGCGCTCTCCCAATTGAGCTAATGGGCAAGTGCAGGCATCAGTGAAATTTCGAGCCTCTTTACAATGAATAGAAACATTAGAAAAAACTTTACAAAATATAAAAAATAAAATTAATTAAAAAAACCGACTTCAAAATCAAAGTACTACATCACTAAAAAGTTAGAAATCATTTAAAATACCTTTAAATTAGAAGTATGTATACATGTAGTAGGTATTGTTGAAGTATAACTTATAGTCAAAGCCCAAAATATATGTTCTGAAACTGGGCACCCACTACAAATTATACTTCTACAATACCAACATGTATATAACATACTTCTAATTTAAAGGTATTCTTTTCAGTTCAGTTTTTATAATATTTTTTTTCAGTGTTTAGTGGGGGAGCTGGAGAAAAATTAACAAGTAGCTTATAACCATAATTTACCCTACTTAATTCGTTGCTTTAAAATTTGAAGTTCTCAATTTCCATCTCCGAAAGTCTTCGCCAGAACATCACCAAATTACCTACTACTTTTATGCTATTTTATGAAACATACGGATATTACTAAAGTATAGGACCCATTAGGCTTTATTTACTGCTGTCCATTGAAGAGTTCCGTTCTCCATCTCTGAAAGTCTTCATCAGATCTTCACCAAATGAAAATGGGACCAATGGGACGATATATATATGTGAACAAAAAAAATTGTCGAAATCGTTTAAGATTTCACGAAGTTATGCGAGAACAGTTGACGGAGTTGTCCGTGTGGCGCCGGATTAAGAATAGCGTCACTCCATTTCCTTCCGTGGATGTCGTAGAAGGCGACTAAGGAAATCAATTACCAGGAGACGGGCAGCAGCGTAACGTCTTCCTGAGATTCCAACCGTATACTAGTATTCTCTGCGCTGCGATGGGAAAGTGAGTGTTTTTCTTTGTACATATTATTATATACAGCCTGACAGGTGCCTTTCTTTACTCGTTCCCTGTGGTAAGTTGAAAAATACTTTATTGAGAATGTTACTAGATATTTTGTGTGTGTCTTGCATTGTGTTTTGCTGTGGGCTTTGATTCTATTGAACCTACCTCTGTTGATAAGCCTTTCAACGTCTACTGCAGGACATACAGTCTGTCCAAAAAGAGTACAAAATAAAAAGTAAGGTTTTGCTAATACTCTTTCATTTCTGGTACGGTTTGTATTCATGCGTGAGTCCTAAAAATTCTAAGTCTAAACAAACGAGAACTAAAACGTCTAAAAAGAAAAAAAACTAAGTTCAATTCAATTACAATTCTAAAACTAGAATTGTGCTGATAGCCTTGTTTAAATGAAATGAAATATCCCGTAGAAAAATTTTGGCTTTCCACTTCCGTTTTCTCCTCTTTTTGGACAGACTATAGGTACCTACATAGGCCTTTCCCCCGTTACTTAGGACAAAGTTCCTTTGTTACGTAGGTCTAGGTACAAATCTCGGTTAGGGAGTAATGGTTTCATCACGTTTGCCAAGCGAACCAACTTACCCTTATCGGGATTGGAGTTTGTTTGTATCGAACATTGTAGGTAGTTATAGACAAACGAGTACCTACAAGCTGTGCAGCTCTTATATTACGCGCACCAAATCCTGAGCGATTCCAATCGTCTAACTGTCAAATTAGTATGGAATTTGACAGTTAGACGATTGGAATGGAATCGCTCAGGATTTGGTGCGCATAATTAGGCCCCTGATCGGCATAGATTGCGTTTTACGAAAGAGTTTCCCTGTCAAAATCTCTATGCACATAAAATAGAGGTGACGTTGTATAATACCTACTTTATTATGAATTGTATGCCGATCGGCAAGATAGACTTCCTATGTTTGCCCGAACTTATGTGTCCCCTAGAGGTCGTTTCTAAACGGGCTAAAATCATGTTTTTTTTTCAAAATAGTTGGCTTGGAGGCAAATTTTAATGTATACCTTCGAAACGGCCTCATGCTTTCCGTGTTGCCAGCCTAAAAAAAATTTAATTTCTGTAGGTAGGTTAATAGGTACTGTACTATACGTAACAAGGGAGAATTTTTAATATCCGAACAACTTTCTATTTTGTAATAAATACCTATAAATATTTAAGCTAGCAGTGTGTAGGAACTTCACTATTCACTATATAACTAAAATTTTTTTTTGTTTTAATTTCATGATTTCAACTCGCTTCGGCTTACAGTTGCAAGAAACAGAAGCTTAAAACATTAATAACAAAGACGATAGAAAATCTTACTACCTAACCCAGTTAGAAAATGGATAAATTTATCGGCCGCTTACCCCAAAACACTACACTACACATTACACTAAAATAGTGCAAAATGAAAAAGCAAAGCCTTACACTTCAACCGTCCCTGTTGCGCAAGGTGTTACAGCATTACATCATGACGCCAACCCAACTTCCCAACCAGTCTCAAACTCAAAACCAAAGCTTTCTTCTTCGAATACGGTGTCGATAGAAGAAGGAGCCAAAACAAGACCTGCTGAACAAGAACATCCTGGTTCTAGTTCTACTGGTAACATAGAAACAGTACAGCTTGATAATGAGCCTGAGCCAGACCAAAGAATTTCTAACTGGAGAACCTCTCGCTAAAAAAAGGAAACAGGTCTATAAATTCAATGATGACTGGCCTTTGTTATCGGCATTTGGCAAATGGCTACGAAAAAAAAGAAGAAAAAGACAAAGAACCGACTGCATTTTGTTAATTGTGTGAAGTTTCAATGGCTAATCATAAACCTGCAATAGAAAGACACATGACAACTACAAAACACCAAACAAATGTTTGTGCTATACAACACACCAAACATATCGATGACCTAATAAAAAAGCTGATAGTGATGGCAAGAATCAAGTAAGACGGGCAGAAGTAAAAGTCACTGCATTCTTGGCTGAACATAATTTGCCGATATCTTTGGCTGATTCTTTTGTCCCATTTGTACGTGACACACTTCCAGATTCGACGATTGTGCGAGAAATGTCTTTAGGTCGTACTAAAGCCACTGACGTTCTGACCAAAGTTGTAGCGCCAGCTTGTAGGTCCGAACTGATACTGCACTTAAAGACACCAGGATTTTTTTTCAGTTTGGTAATGGACGAAACAACTGATATATCCACAAAAAAAACAATGCTGATGTTGTAGAAACTGACTCGGGTAAAGCTGACGATTTATGTGAGGCCATGCTACTCCGACTAAAGAATAATTCCATCCCTTTAGAAAACATCGTCGGATTTGCGTCTGATACGACCAATAGCATGGTTAGACAGCACAACTCAGTTTTTAGCCACTTAAAAGAAACCATACCGGATATTACTTGCGTTAAATGCAGCTGCCACATGATACATTTAGTGGCACCAAACGCGTGCTCTGAACTTCCAAGCTCAATCGAAGACCTTTTAAGACAAATAAGAGCACACTTCAGCCGAAGCTCTAAAAGCGTAAGCCATCTTCAACAGTGCCAGGAGTTTTACGATGTCGAAATGCATAAAATTTTGAGCCCAGCAAATACCCGATGGCTTTCTCTAAAAGCCTGTATTGATCGCATGCTAGAGCAGTACGTGGTCCTTAAAGAGTATTTTTGCCCGGAGATGTTTCAAGATGGCACAAGCGTAAACTTCCGTATTTACGAAGGCCTGGAAAATAAAATGACAAAAGCATACCTCGAATTTCTATCGTACATATTAGAATTCCTAACCGACTTCAACAAATTATTCCAAACCGACAAACCACTCCTACACTGCTTACAACCCGAAGTAGAAGAGTTGATCCGATCCCTTGCAATTAAGCCACCTCAAAAACACTAAACCGTTACTCATTGATCACGCCAACCTGGGTCACTTTATGCCTCTTGAAAAGATATATCCTGGAGTACTTGCACAAGATTCTGTGATTCAGATCTTACAAGACCAACATACAGAATTAACAATATATATACTGGACCCAAGAGTAGCACAATCTTTCGAAAGAAAAGACCTAACTGAAGTGTTAAAAAGATATCCCGTTTTGAAAACTGTTATTGACGAGCCAGCTCTACACAAAGAAAGGCGAGAGCATGCGCTGCTAGATCACGAATCGTTGAAACTAGACCCAACATTAACGGTTACCAGCTACAGGAATATGGTTTTTATGTTACGAAAAATTAACGAAGTCCTTCTGTTTCCCAACCTGAAGAAAGTTATTGGCCTTTTGGTAGTCCTTCCTTTTCAAATGCTTCAGTCGAGCGAATTCAGCAAGCTGAGAATCGCAACAGATTAAATACAAACACTATCTCAGCTCTCATTATGACCAAACAAAGTAGCAAAAATTGGATTAAATACGAACCGCCAAAATCACTACTTATCAGCAGCAACTAGAAATTTAAACAATGATTACTATAACAATTGTATATTATGTATAACAATTATTAAAAACTATCCTACGTATCTTGGACTAACAAAAGGTTGGTGAAGGCATTTGCGAACATGCTTGACTTTTAAAATTTCCGCCGTTTTGGTGCTTTTGCAAGTCCCGTACTTTCGGTAAACGAGTAAATATCCGTGCAAAATTCAGTTTTATCACTTCTAGTACTCGTGTTAACATATAACCATTTTCTTTTTATTATGGATCTAATTTCAACCACAACAAAGCTACAAGTCTTCCTTTCATTTTTCCTTAAAATTCCTTAAAAAATTTCACAAGTGTGACCAGTATACATTAATTGTAGACTTGTAGCTTCATAAAACGAAGCCAAAAAATAGAACTGCTGGCAAGCAGGCAGGCAGGTAGTCTCATCTCATGTGTCTCATGCTCTCTCGCATTCATTGCAATAAAAGGAGAGAAGCTGTATTAAATTATTTTTAGTAAAAAAAAAATGGTCATGCACGTTTTTAACCCAAAATTACATACCTTTTCAGCGCTCGACATGTACTTTTTGGGAGTTTTCAGTTCAGTTGCAAAGAGTATGTAAGTGGTAATAGTGGTATGTAATCACTACTCAGTTGCGTGCGGCAACATTGCAACCAATAATAAATAATACACGCACGCACAACACCGCTGATTTCTAATATAACGGGGACTTCAAATTAATCTTAAAATCTTTACACATCTGTTAACTACAACATGTCTACAAATCTTATTGATCGATTCAAGCACTTTGACGCTTATGCGAAAACTTTAGAAGACTTTCGTGTGAAAACTGCCACCGGCGCAACAAGTAAGTTTCCATTGTTTACCTTTTCAGTGATTTTTTTCTATATTAATACGATCGATTATGTACGGTCAAGGAAAAACAATATAAGGAAACCTGACTGTTTGACGTTTTCAGATACGTCAGCCCGAGTGTCTGTAGTATTCAATAAAAAATATGTCTGCCTGAGCTTCTGAGGTGTTCACGTATCTCAGCGCTTAAAATCTCTAATCCGCAATGGTAATAATAGTAATACCTACTTTATTATTGGTTGATACACTGGCATCTCAAAGCTTATGCATGTATATAATATGATTAGGTCCATACTCTCTCTGAGAGAAGAACTGTGCCTTGAAGTGGAATATATAGGCTGCTGAAGTTATGTATGTTAGCACATATTGTATACCTACATAAGCAGCCTATATATGTCCCACTGTAGGGCACAGGCCTTCTCTCAGGGAGAGAGTGTGGGCTTAATCACCAAGCGTGCCCACCGTGGATTGGCGATTTCAAGCGCTGAGGTATGTTAATAACTCAGGCAATCAGGTTTCCTCACGATGTTTTCCTTCACAACTAGCGAGTGGTATTGCTACTATAACTTCACAAATGTACATAACTTAGAAAACCAAGTCATAGTTATGTGCCCGCACTGGGAATCTCTCGCTTCTGAGTCTGATGTTCTACCCACTAAGCTACCAACGCTGCATATTGTATAACCTGTGCCATAAAGAAATAACCTGAAACCACAAACCTTCCCTCCCAATCTTATTGATATGACAACACATAGTTTGGCTACATTGTTTTAAATTGTTTCTTTAATGGCAAATAATACTGGCTGATTTCTGGGTGGTTTGAAAGCCGCAGTTATGTAATTAGTAATTACTTTACTTAGGTACTTACTAATATATATTGCTACAATCCTGTATACTCACTGAGTGACTGACTAACTGATCATCTATAGGTTTCCTCGGAAACAGTAAGAGCTACGTGAAAATTATGTATGAGAAAGTTGTAGGAAATGCATGATATACAGCCATCCTATGAAGCCGATTTTTTTATTTCGAACGCCTTCTCTTAGAGTAATGGGGCCATCTCTTTTGTTTACATGCCGATTTGGATGAAATTTGGAATAGTTTTGTGACTCAATTTTGAAATTCTTATTTTCAATATTTTCGAAATTCAAAATAGGAACGCTAGTATGGCAGCCCGAAAAATGGCCATTTTTTCTACCTCCGCGCAAAAAAGACGGCAGCCAACTGGGCATATGCTGAAGATATGCTGTAAACGGCATCGTGTTGCCAAAGGACCCAGGTATATGAGAAAAATTGGACATTTTGGAATTTCAACATGACGGCCGAGATATCGATGATTGAAAATGACAAATTTTCTATGGAGAATTTGTACTGAAAATTGTCTTTTAGTACCTACTAAATTCAGAACAAAAATGAGATGGGACAAACTTAAGAGGCCAAAGGCGAGCTCCGCGAAGCGGGCCCGAGGAACCTCGCCGCGGCGAGGCCGAAGGCCGAGCTCCGTCCATGCCGAGGCCGAATGCCGAATGCCGAGACCATACATTTTCCGGCGAACAAGTAACAACGCAAAAATCAGATGGGACAAACTTGCAAGGGGGCCGAGCTCCACGTAGCGGGCACGAGGAACACCGCCGCGGCGAGGTCGAGCTCCGTTCAGGCCGAGGCCGAAAGCCGAGACCATACATGTTCCCACGCGATAAGTTCCCACCACAAGTGTCTAGCGAGGCCCAGGCTGAGCGGAGAGCGATGCATGCACCTCTCGGGATGCCTACTAAACATTCTAATAGATTCGAGTTAGTTTCGAGATATTTTTGAAGTGCGTTTTTTAAATAAACAAGCTAGCGTATTCTATTGGCGTAATAGCTATTGTCAGGCACGTTCATTTTGCTATGTCTTTCAAACCTCCCAAAATTAATGGTAATCAAATGCCTAATCAATTTCTTTTAATTTCAGTTACTTTGTCTGGTGCTCTGGTTATGATTTTGCTGTTCTTATCGGAACTCAATACTTATTTATCACCTAACATTTCCGAAGAGTTATTTGTTGATACATCCAGAGGACATAAGCTTCGGATAAACATAGACATTGTTGTGCCAACAATATCTTGTAATTGTAAGCTAACCAAAATTATTAGTTGTATACCTCTATTAACTTCAAGCTTATGCAATGAAAAATCTTTGTTCTAGATTTAGTACTAGATGCTATGGACACTTCAGGTGAACAGCATCTTCAAATGGACCACAGCATCCATAAAAGGAGGCTGGATTTGGATGGAAATCCTATTGATGAACCTAAAAAGGAAGAAATCATGACATCCACCACTGTAACTATGACTTCTGTGTAAATTCTCTCTTACTAGCATCTTTTTATTATGGCTTTTACATTCCTTAATTTTGCCAGGTTCCCATTAAAACTATACCTGTATGAGTATTTTAAATCATGAGTTGCTATCTTTTCAATGTCTAATAAAATGCATTATGGTGATTTTTTCAGGTTAGACATAACAATTCAGAAATAGCCACTTTTGTTTGTGGCAGTTGTTATGGAGCCAATCTCAATGATTCTCAGTGAGTCTTTTTTTGTTAAACCTAGGCCGACTAACACCACTTTCTTAAATGGTACTTAAAGCATGTAACTAAAATTCTTCATACAAAAGTAAATTTGAATTGACTGTATACCTAAGTGATATTTAAGAAGTGGTGTTTGCGTTGAACAGATTTATTTACACAAACACGATTCCTGAACACTTCATAAACGACGTATAAACGGTCTGTAGTAGAGAATTTTACTGCAGACTATTTGTACTGCGTTTGTGGAGTTTTAAGGGAATTGTGTTTCTATAAATTAAACTGTAAGTCAATTTAAAAACCCGCCATGTGCGAGTTGAACGTTCGCATGAAGGATTCCGTACCATTATCTATACAACATTAGACACAAAGATCGAGAAAAAACGGCAAAAATCACGTTTGTTCTATGGGAGCCCCCCATAAATATTTATTTAAATTTAATTCTTTATATTTGAAGCTAATATAGAACTAAATATTCTGTGAATATTTCAAGCGTGTACCTGTTAACATCGGGCAAAAAACGGAAAAAATTAAGTTTGTTGTATGGAATCCACCCTTAAATAATTATTTTATTCTGTTTTTAGTATATTTTGTTATAGCAGCAACAGAAATACATAATCTGTAAAAATTTCAACTGCCTAGCTATCACAGTTCATGAGATACAGCCTGATGACAGACAGACAGACAGTAAAGTCTTAGTAATAGGGTCCCATTTGGCACCCTTCGGGCATCCTGAAAATCACGATTCCTTAAAACATTACTCAAATATATTATAAATAGTATGGCTTAGAAAGGGAGACTAATTAAACTGTATTTGAGGGATGTCTACGTTTATGCTTTGAAAATTGCATCAACATTTTTGTTTTTACTATTAGGTTGGTGTAAGTAATAACTTTAGTGGGGTTTCCATTACACTCATTCAAATAAGAAAGATGTGAACGCATTTTGTTAAAACAATTGAATATTATTTGTGGCTCCCACATCTTTAATAACTTTATTTAGATGCTGTAACACATGTGATGATGTGAAGGAAGCCTATCGTCTAAAGAGGTGGGCTTTACCAGACTTGTCTACTATTGAGCAATGTAAGAATGACGATTCACATGAAAGTTCTAAACTAGCCCTCAAGGAAGGTTGCCAAATATATGGATACATGGAAGTCAATAGAGTGAGTAGACTAATTCTTAAAATAAAATATATAAGGCAAATAGCCAAAGGAAAAAAATTATTTTAAATATTCTTTAAAATTTTAGGTGGGTGGAAGTTTCCACATAGCTCCAGGAAAAAGTTTCACTATAAACCATATTCATGTGCATGATGTGCAACCATATTCTTCATCGGCATTTAATACCTCACACATAATACGCCACCTTTCCTTTGGAACTGATGTAAAGAAAGGAAATACTGCACCTCTTGATGGAGTTGTTGGCTTGGCTAAAGAAGGTTAGTACTGGAACAAATTCTAGACAATTTTGGGAATTGACAATAGGCAGGCAGATTTGTTTGATTTGATTCGGCCATTTGTGCTGAATTCGATGAATAGATGAAATTTAATATCAATGAACAGGGCCCAAAGTCTCACCATATCAAGGACTTGCTTCACATCTCTTGTGAGTATGTTTTGTTAGTCACTGTATATTATCAAAGCTCTCTGAAAGTGCTAGGAAGATGTAGCCCTTAATTGGCAAAAGGATATTGAAATGGTTTCAAATATTGGACACCTTACATAGGACCAAGATGTAAAACACAGCAAATAGAACATTGCACTTTCATTGTAAATTTAATTAATTCTGGTGTTAGTTCAGACTTTTATAAATGCTATCAAAGTTGACCACAAACACAAATTAGTCCCAGAAATGAATATGACAATTTTTTGTTGAAAATAAGGAATGTACCTATTGAAATGAATCCTGAAATACAAACATAAGTAGATCACAAATAAACATTCTTAGGTTTATTACATGTTTAAGTAATTTTATAGCTAAATAATATATACAAGTTCTACAGACACGCAAGTTCAACCTCAAATTAGCATCTTATCCCAGTTCCAATAGCCATAAATGTTCCAAAAGTGCCCCCGCCTTGAATCATAACTTTTCCAACAGAATGCACTAATTCGCGACCTCTGGAACCATATCTGAAATATAATTAAATAACATCACCAATTAGCCTGCACTTGTCCGCTGCTAAACTATGTTCAGCAGTGGACAAAAAAACATCAAATAGGTATAAAAGACTAATATTGTAGGGAATAAGGTTCAGTGACGTTGCTGACAGCTACCAAAAAAAACCTCACAAAACCTTTTAAAATCTACGTTCAGTTCTGGTATATTAATTAAGTGCAGATTATGGACTAACCTCAAAGCCGTGAACCCTCCGAAAAGACCGCCACTCGCCATTCCAACGCAAAATCCTATCATGAATCCCACTTTCATTTTATCAAAACAGGAGGGGCCCTGGTTTTGGTACATACCACCAGGAACCGGCATTTTTATTTTATTCCAAGAATTTTAGATGCGGTGTACTTATATCATCAAAACTTCAGACAATTTAGATATTTTAGTTTCTCGTTTTTACTTGCTTCACTGATACTTCCTTGACAGATTTTTTTTTAATATGTAGGATATAGGTACAGACAGTAACAGATTAAACTTGGAACATCTACACGCTGGACTAGCTAAGGCCTGCTACTACCTACAACACTTCATTAAGTTTATAATTAAAATGGTGTGCTTTACGCTGCCCGTCTGCTCAGTTATCGTTTGTGTGTAAACGAACTCCATATAAGGCCGACTTGCACCACTTCTTCACAAATGTCGCCATTTCTATTTTGTATGAACGATTTTAGTCGAATGCTGTTTAATCCACATAAAGTGGTGCAAATCGGTCGTAGCCTTATTTATAAGAAGTATATTCTACTAAAACACTCTTAAGACGAAGCTAAACAGGACTTCCTGCTATAAATCTGCTTTAACTCCGTCTTAAGGGTTTTTATAGTGGAATCTACTGTTTATAAATAAGACTGATATAATTTATTGAATCACACACAAACTATTGAAATTAATGTACCTACGTAGTCTGTAATTGCATCATACAAATTCCAAGGCTTAAGCAGTGGCCACACAGAAGGGACGTGAGGCGAAGGCACGGAAAAGACACGTCGTTAATCCAATTCACTTTCATACATAATGTACTGAAGGGACGGGACGAAGCCCACACAAAAGAGACATCTCTCCTGTATGGCCTTGGATTAACGACGCGTCTTTTCCGCATCCTCGCTCTACCTACGCCCCTTCTGCGTGGCCGCTGGCGTATACGAGTAGTATTCGCGACGTTGAAAAGTAATTTTATTTTATCCAAAAAGTTACTAGGTATGTATATTTGGTTCATGAAAGCAAAAACTCCCGTTTCCTTAGTGATTACGGTTTGCATTGCACAAACTACTTAAATAAATAGTCATTAGGCGGGGGTCCACACAGGCCGAGACAGGCGCCAAGCAGTTCGGTCTATGCAAGCGTGCGTTTGCCTCTATAAAGTCACATCTACACGATACAGACCGAACTGCTTCGCACGGCAAATGCCTCGCGGGAAGCTGCTCAGTCTGTATAGACCGGCCTAAAACTAACAAGATTTGAGTGCTAGTCACTTTCAACACAATATTCCAAAAAATATTAAGTAGCGATTTACAGTGAGTTTCACAAATTACCAGCGAAAATATGTTATATCTTTAAATTAACTTAAATAAAATAAGTACTTTTTAAAAATTATTAGGTATATTAATCATTTTGTACAGTCAACAGCACATCAACCTGTACAGTACACGCGTGCACGCTACTCAGTTGCGTTGCGTTACTGGCAAATTTGCAACAAAAAAATTAATTCTTGTTTGATGATTGATTTGTAAGGCGCGCAACTAAAAGTTAGTAAGTATTGTTTCGTTCCAGGTGCTGTCATGTTCCAGTACTACATTAAAATAGTACCAACCATGTATGTAAACTTAGACAATTCTATATTACATACCAACCAATTCTCAGTAACACGGCATCAAAAATCAATATCAAGTGTGAATGTTGAATCTGGCATGCCTGGAGCATTTTTCAACTATGAACTCTCTCCTCTAATGGTGAAATACACAGAAAAAGAAAGGTAAGTGATAAAATTATTCCTCACATGTAATAGTAAAACTAAGTTAAGATTTTTACATAGATGGTGGGAAATTTGACAGTCCCAAGTTTTATTGTAGTGTAAAACTTGCAATATTCGTTCTTTTAACAATATTTGTTCTAAAACGGGTTCTCAGTTTAGCAAAAAGTAGTTCGTTGTTTCAGAAAAAGCAGCTTTTTAAAACAGTTCGTTGAATCAACGCTCACCTCTAGTCCTTAGGTCCGTTTTAAGAGTTAATGACTAAAGGTCTGTCTTAGAAAAAAATCTTCCTAAATTCTTGGTAATTTAAGAAAACTCACGCATGAACACTTTTTAAAACAAAGTGTAAAAATACATGTTTTTGAAATTATATAGGTATTTTAAACAAAATAAAACTATGGCATTACAACACATTTTATTTAATACGTGAAATTATTATTAATGAGTTATTTCTAAAAGGTGTCGAGGGTACTAATTAGGGTTTTAGTAATTGGCACATTGTATTAATTTTATAAATTTCTCATAACATACGAGGGGCATGCCAAAAGAAACTAGATACTCAAAAATTATAAAATTTATTCTTTATTACAAGTATCGATCTTTTCAAAGTATTCACCCTGAGCACGTATACACTTTTCCATACGTCTGAACCAATTGGAAAATACCTGTGACCACTCTTCTTTAGATACCTCAGAAATCTCGAAATTATAGGCAACCAGCGCATCTTCTTTGCTTTCAAACCTCTTCCCCTTTAGTTTTTCTTTGATTTTTGGAAACAAGTAAAAATCACAAGGCGCTAGGTCAGGGGAATATGGCGGGTGAGGGAGAATTGACACATTTTTCGAGTTGAAAAAGTCTAGTGTTCTGGCAGACGTGTGCGGCGCCGCATTGTCGTGGTGCCAGAGAAGGTGCCGGATTCCTGACTTCGGTCGCTTGTCACACCAAGCTGATATTACTGTTGGAGCACAAACTGTCACATACCATTCGGAGTTCACCGTTCTTTCATTCTCTAGCACAACAGTAGCAATATGACCCGTTTTGCAGAAAAACGAGGCGACCATTTGTTTCTGTGTGCTTCGTGCACGGCGACATTTCGTTGGAGTTGGCTCGTCTTCAAAGCACCATACAGTCGACTGTCGCTTTGATTCGGGATCATAGTTATATAGCCATGTTTCGTCACCAGTCAGTATATCATATACGTTTTTTTTTCTCGCCTCCGTTGAATTTATCTATCATGAATAGGCACCAACCCACCCGACGGTCTTTCTGCTCATCGGTAAGTTTGTGCGGCACCCATCTCGAACAACGTTTACGGAGAGAAAGGTGGTCGTGAATTATGGTTTGCATTGCTGCTGATTCAATTCCCAGTTCTCGCTCTAGCTCTACATATGTAATTCATCGGTTTTCGCGAATAAGTTTTTCGACTGCACGAACGTTTTCTTGCGTGACCGCGGTTGGCGGCCGTCCTGTCTTCGCTTCATCTTCGAGACATCCCCGTCCTCTTTTAAATTCAGCAAACCAATTTAATACTGTTGCTCGGGAACAAGCAGACTCACCAAAAGTAGAAGCCAAAAGTTCAAAACATTCTTGAGGCTTTAAACCTTTTTTAAAGTCATAATAAATCATAGCGCGAAAATCACGTCGACTGAGCTCCATTGTTGCAAGTGAATTCCCGCCAGATTCTCGGAAAAATGATGCTCATTCAAATAAAAAATATATAAAAGAAGTGTGTTCTATATTCAAATATGTCAATAAAAAACCAGCCTATAAGATGGTGTATAGCTTGCCAGTGTCAATTAAATGAGAAAAGAGTATCTAACTTCTATTGGCATGCCCCTTGTATAAACTTCAGTAGACTAAACATTATGATGTCATTGTAGTTTTAAACTCTGGACATCTTACGAAATTAAGCAGGGAAAGAATTGAAATGATTACTCTGCAAAGTCCTGAATTGACCCCTTATTTTGGGGACTTTCTTTCGGTTCTTTAGTTGAAAACTAAACTAACTGGAAAGTTTGAAAAAGGCTTCCTTTTGGTTTCCCCTTGCTACTTTGGGCGACACTTAAAAAACGCAAAAAAACATGTTTCTTGTTTGGAGCCCTCCCTTATTTTTTAGGGTTCCACACCCGAAAGGTGCCAAACTGCCAAAAACATCGACCTATAAACGGCTTTATCTCTTGAAACATAATAGGTAACTGGTTAATTTTTCACATGTGGTCTTAAAAAGAATAAAAACAGACAGATTTAACATTGTGAAATTCTCTATTCAATAACCCGTGGTAAGTGACGTTACTTCTTATTTGTTACAGATCAATTGGTCATTTAGCTACAAATATTTGTGCAATAGTTGGAGGTGTTTTCACAGTTGCTGGAATCCTTGACACCCTATTGTACCACTCACTAAATGCCTACCAAAATAAAATGGTGCTGGGAAAGACTGGTTAGTTCATAATCTTCACATTATAATGTTTTTAAATACAAATTATAGTCACTGACACTGCATTTACCATATTTGTTACAAAATTCTGCATCAGTGCCCTCACCAAGTGCGATTATTGGTACATAGTTTTCTTTCTTGGGGTCGTATTGAGCTCTGCCCAGTTGCTCTAAAAAAGAATGGCGCTGCTTTAACCTGAACTCTCGACATTCCAGTATTTGAGGGTTCTGTAGTATAATTTTGTGTGGAATTTTAATTACATTATGTAAATAGTTGAATCTTTGTAACAGGCTCTTTTGATCTGAAACCAAAGAAATTCGATTGATTTTCTATTTTAAGTATCTCTTTTAAATAATTTTAAGTTAAATTCATATCAATAGTGTGTTATGTTATGTTGCAAAATTTATATAAATTAAATAGTTCGATAGCCTGGTGCCCACTATCGCACTTAGTTTTATTTCATGTCAATAGAATCGGTACCACAATGAAACAAAATATGAAAACGAATAATAAAACTACAATAACTGCAAAATTCTTAAAACTAAAGTTGGAAAAGGCCTCATGCTCATCCTAAGTCGTCAGGTAACATGCTCCACTGCCGACGCTGATTTTCTACGAAAGCAAAGTTAGATTAATTAAAAGATAACATAATTATAGTTGCTGAGCTCAAAAAACGGTTTTTTTGTTATAGTATGTTAAGTTAAGAGGTAACAGAGTTTTGCAATTCTCCATACAATAGATCTCATCAGGCCCACTTTAATTATAAAATGTTTTCGGTGTTTCTTCTTGACTGTACAAATTTGTCCCAAAAAAATAGGTTCTTTTTATATAAATTTTTGCCAAAATAGGTAATTTTGTGAGCCTGGGCTGAATATTTCGATTGGGGCTGCTTTATTTTTAAAGCGAAAAAAAAAGAACTAGAGTACGAAACTGAAATTACCTACCTACGTCATGCACGGAAAAACGGCATCAACTGAAATCCTACGAGCTGTCAGTTTATAGACTCCTAATTTTTACAAACTTAAAAGATAAATTATATTTGTTTTTTTTTTACGGAATACCGAGATGTCAATATCTTGGCGTTATTCTTTTAAAAATATGAAAGATACTTCCATTCACGTGTGAAACGAACTTTAGAAGGTCGAATTAGTTACACACTTATTCACAAAAATACAAGAAATCAGTTAATATTATTAATTTACTAGCTGACTTGGCAAACGTTGTTTTGCGATATGAATTAGCCTGCGACCTATTCTCAGACTTACCAAATATACACAGAAAGTTTCATAAAAATCGGTGAAGACAAGTTTTTAACCGACTTCAAAAAAGGAGGAGGTTATCAACTCGACGCGTTTATTTTTTATATATTAGATAATTGTAGCATTATTCGACCACATAGGGGTTGTATTAGCAAAGGGCAAGATAAAAAGTATCCGAAACCGGCGTGCGTGCATGCAACGACTCAGGGGCGGATTTACAAATTTGCCGCTAGTAGGCTATACAATTTTTGCCGCCCCTACTGACCTCTGAAAATCAATACGCTAGTTTAGTTCACAATCATATTTATTCTGAATTTGCAACTTTATGATTTGTCTTCTATCGTCCTCATTACGTCGGCTTTTTCCCGTTATTACCTAGTATGATTGTGAGCTAGGGGATAGTTCTGTTAATTTTTAGATAATTTTTGCAACCCACGATTTAGTGAAGAGTTGACCTAAAAACAGCAGCATGTACTAATTCTAAGGTGGGGAAAGGTATGCCTTAAAAATACTTACACCATGTGAAGCAATCGTGTTATCTCAAGAGTAATTCGTAATTTTAATGGATAAATGATAATTCTTAATTACTAACATAAGTAAACAGATGGATCATTACTACGCGTCATGTCGAGCGACCGCGAATACACGTACTTACTGACGCTCCGTCTGTTTTTAATCCGTTAGAGGCCTATGTCCATCAGTGGACTGACATGATAATGATGAACTTATTATGTCGAAACACGTGAATTTAATTTTTCTGTTCGTTCGAGAGGATGTAGTTATAAAATTATTGTCTTAGTATCGAGCAAGTAATATAACGACTAATAAATGTTGAGGAAACGAAAGTGATCAGTCAAGCATGTGGCAGTCTCTGGTTATATTATTCACTGACTTTAACATGAAGTATCATTTGTAACTTCGCCAACCCGCCTGCCTGCCAAGCGTGGCGATTATGGCAAAGCCCTTCATGGTTAGGAAAACCATGAGGGAGGCCTGTGTCCTGCAGTGGGCGTCGAGTGGCTGATGATGATGATGATCATTTGTAACTATTGTCAATATTTAGGACAATTGACAACATTTCACATTTTACAACGCCTAAAACTAGAAATACCGTTTCTTAATTTTGCTATTCTGATTACGAAAAAAATATTTACAATTTTTATTATTGCTTAATTTTAGAAAAAATAAATAAAAACCAAAAATTGTGTTGACGTCACACATACGATGGAATGGGGAGTTACCGTTGCCTAATATTTTAAAAAAAAATTGTTATGACAGATGTCATATTCAAAATAGTTGACAGACAAGAGAAGTGTCATTAAACGTCCATCAACAATGGTTTTTAAAAGTCGGCAAAGGTGTTAGGTAGGTACCTAGTATTACCACAGACTATGCCGTATGTGCGACGTCATTTGGCGTTTACGTCCTTTTAGAATAAGACTAAATTCAAACAGAAAATTATGAATAAATATCATCGAATTTCTGAAAATAAAAAAATATGGGTCGTTTTATTTTGTATCTAGTTTCCTTTAAGACAATAAAATACGTATGCTAAAAAATTGAAATCTTGTCAATTGTAGACAGTAAAAGTGAGCATTGTGCGACTAAACAAACCCTTCATGTTAAGAAATTCTGTATGCTATTTTAGGTATTGCATTGTCACTTACGAAGATAATTACTTTTGGCATTGTGCTACTGATTGTATTGAAAAACCATAAAAGTAACAAATTGTATCATCATGCTATCGTACCGATGAATAAGACGAAATTCAAACAGAAAATTATGAATAAATATCATCGAATTTCTGAAAATAAAAAAATATGGGTCGTTTTATTTTGTATCTAGTTTCCTTTAAGACAATAAAATACGTATGCTAAAAAATTGAAATCTTGTCAATTGTAGACAGTAAAAGTGAGCATTGTGCGACTAAACAAACCCTTCATGTTAAGAAATTCTGTATGCTATTTTAGGTATTGCATTGTCACTTACGAAGATAATTACTTTTGGCATTGTGCTACTGATTGTATTGAAAAACCATAAAAGTAACAAATTGTATCATCATGCTATCGTACCGATGAATAAGACGAAATTCCTTTTAGAATAAGACGAAATTCAAACAGAAAATTATAAATAAATATCATCGAATTTCTGAAAATAAAAAAATATGGGTCGTTTTATTTTGTATCTAGTTTCCTTTAAGACAATAAAATACGTATGCTAAAAAATTGAAATCTTGTCAATTGTAGACAGTAAAAGTGAGCATTGTGCGACTAAACAAACCCTTCATGTTAAGAAATTCTGTATGCTATTTTAGGTATTGCATTGTCACTTACGAAGATAATTACTTTTGGCATTGTGCTACTGATTGTATTGAAAAACCATAAAAGTAACAAATTGTATCATCATGCTATCGTACCGATGAATAAGACGAAATTCCTTTTAGAATAAGACGAAATTCAAACAGAAAATTATAAATAAATATCATCGAATTTCTGAAAATAAAAAAATATGGGTCGTTTTATTTTGTATCTAGTTTCCTTTAAGACAATAAAATACGTATGCTAAAAAATTGAAATCTTGTCAATTGTAGACAGTAAAAGTGAGCATTGTGCGACTAAACAAACCCTTCATGTTAAGAAATTCTGTATGCTATTTTAGGTATTGCATTGTCACTTACGAAGATAATTACTTTTGGCATTGTGCTACTGATTGTATTGAAAAACCATAAAAGTAACAAATTGCATCATCATGCTATCGTACCAATGAATTACATACTATTTTTATACTCCAAAGCTAAACTGGCTTTTATGGTTTAACTCAGTTTTCGTTATTACTTTAACACAAATAATCAAGCTGATTGCCCGAAGAACCAATTATTAGACCATTCCACTAGTTTCTGAGCACAACAGCTAAGCTAAACTGGCTTTTATGGTTTAACTCAGTTTTCGTTATTACTTTAACACAAATAATCAAGCTGATTGCCCGAAGAACCAATTATTAGACCATTCCACTAGTTTTTGAGCACAACAGCTAACCAAGCAAAATGTTCATTCTCTTAATAATTTATCATTAACTAATCTAAATGTTCATTTTAACATATTAAGTCACATATTAAACTTTGCATTGTCAAATGTTTCATCAGATCTACAAATTGGCCATGTTATGCAGAAACAGAAACTTGCAGGAAGAGCACATTTTTATAAATTAGAATGTTTTTTCCTCGTTTTTGTTCAGAGGTTTTAATGTCATTGTGATTACAAATATAAAATGTGTAAACAAAACAGTCTAATCCATAAAAAAACTTTCATCTTGGAAGTTACGAATTGTAGGAATGTTTCGTCCAAATGTAAGTCAATTAATGTGACCACTGCATGCTGATCTGCATTGTCTATGGTACCAGTAACATTGGTGAGAGACTTTGTGATCTGACCTGGTGGAGGTGGCAAATTTAGTATGGAAACATAAAATGAAAAAAAGTGATGCCTTCACCGGGTCAGATAATTTTGTCGCACTCTACTGCTGTTTGACATGCATTCGTTAAAAACCACTAGGTACTTGCATTGTAATTATCTATTATAAATATGATGTGTTTTTGTGATTTTTACTCAATCACCCTCGTTTTGTTTATTTAGATGAAATGCTAACTAATAAACTCAAAAGAAAACTTGGGAATACCTTTCAACTTAAAAATCATAGGAAAATTAAAGTTCATACATACTCATAAGCCAGAGCTTGGGCTTCCTCAATACTAGTTCCTTGGCTTCACTACTGTCAAAACCCATCTCTTCCTTAATGACAAAGGAATTCGTTTTTATATGATGCAAGTTGTAGGTCACTAACTTTGGCTGTGTCACAGCAACTTTTCTCACTTCTAAGCCACTTAATTCAAAATGTTCTTGTATGAAGCCAAGCCTTGCATCAATTCTCACTGTGCTGTAAAATAAAATAAAATTTGAAACAACAATTGAACTTACGGGGTTCAAACAATAGAACTTTAGTTACCTGAACATCAACCAAAATGGATTCTTGTTAACGATTAGTTTTATCTGTTTATTTGAAAACTGTTTTGATACTAGGTAGTTAATTCGTACTTGAAGATCTTCCAGTGTTTCGTAAAATATCATGGGATTTTTTGTGATGAACCAGTTAAGATGTTCCATGTCAACATAATCTTGAAGGAACAGAATATGTTCTTTAACATTTCTCTCAAAATCCAATTTTAATAGTTTTTCTGCTATAAATGGTTTCTTTTCAATTTTACTCAAGTCTATGTTCAAGTCCACAAACTGTTTCAATGTGTCTGAACTGTTCACATAGGCGGCTATATTGAATGCCTTTGGAAATTGTGGTGTGACATTAGACAGATCGACTTCTGACGGTAGTAAACTTGTTATTTCTTCCGTCTTCTTTTTAATTGTTGACTTTGTCACGGAATTACTGAAGCTTCTTCTAACAATATTGCTGTACACCGTAATAAGCCTGGATGGCACCATGTTAGTTATTTCTGACTGTGAAAAAAATTATTAAATGAATTCAACTCAACCAAAAGATTAGACGTCCAATAAATGGCAACAAATCATAAATATGTAGTTCTACCTAGGTAAAGGTATGTACCCTAAAACAATAATAATAATTCTCTATATAGTCTGTGATAATAATCCTCGTGCTTTTGACATTGACACTTCGCTGCATAATTTTTTTTTAAAACGTTTATTGGCTATTGGATACAGAGTCCCTAAGCCTAGCTTAATTAGGTATACTAAGGATGGTTTACAATTTTCCTATTGAATTACATATAAATTTGTATATATAATTAAAATAATTAGGATTACATAAAATACTTTCCAAGTTTTTAGGCACTTCATTTTCACAAACACTTGCTAGTTCAGATACTAAAACTAAACGTTCGAGGTTGAATTGTCATGCGACACTGACATACCTATGTAAGTTTCGTTTTATGATCTAAACCAGGGATCCCCAAACTATTTTGGGGATCCCTTAGACCCCCATGGCCAAATTACCTACTTTTGAGATCAAACCCCCTTATTCATAATGGTCCGCTAACTTAAAACAGCTGCTACAGAGTTTTATTTTTCATACTGACTTAGAATAAGACAGAGTGAGAATTAGCAATGCTTTAAGTTAGCAGACTATTATGAATAAGGGGGCCTATCTTTAGTTTTTTTCCTATTGATACAATATACCTAGGTACTAATGTACCAATTGGAAAACTTTGCACTTGGTTAAGTGAGTAAAGTTGACTTCATTTTCTCATCAAAATTTAACAAAATAAAAAGACATACAATTCAGTACCTAAATATCAAGTTTCATTTATAATGATTATTACAAATTAAGTACTTAAAAAATCTTCTTTAGAAAACATCGGGAAATTATATTTAAAAAACATAAAAAACAACAAACATTTTAAGGAACATCCGGTTCAATATTGGTGAGTTGCAGCCTTAAATCTCCACATTCGTTGATTTTCAAACGGTTTCTTTGTTTCGTCAAAATATTTGTTACCACACTGAAGCTTTTTTCAACTAGGTATGATGATGGAAAAGCGATAAGGTAGGTATTTTTCAGCAATTTTCCACAATGTAGGATACTGTGTTTCAATGTTGCTTTGCAACCAGAACTTCTGATAGCCTTGGTTGAACTTCTGCTTAAGCTCTTCGTCTGTGCTGATGGTAATTAATTTGTAAATTTAAAAGATCCTCAAACCTCTCCGTAAAATCCTTGTGTAATGCGTCCAAGTGAGTGACATATAATAATATGTCATCATATTGAAGAATTTCTGGTAACTTTTGACACTGCGAATATTCTTTTCTGCCTAAATTTTGTTTATAAAAAATTAGTTTACCCACGAAGGCTGATATTATTGATTTTGTTTTAATCAAGTTAAGATCGTCACCCTGCAGCTGCAAATTAACTTTGTTGAACATTCCAAAGATATCATCATCGTCATCATCAGCCTATGCTTGTCCACTGCTGGACATAGGCCTCTCCTATAGGACGCCACTGAGCACGGTCCTCGGCTACTCTCATCCAACTCTTGCCAGCCGCCCTGCGAAGATCATCGCTCCACCGAGTCTGAGGACGTCCCACACTACGTTTACCGATTCGCGGTCTCCACTCGAGAACTCGTCTACCCCATCGGTTATCAGTTCTTCGGATAATATGTCGGTGACTTTGGTTCTCTGTCGGATCACCTCGTTTCGAATTCGATCTTTCAGAGAAACCCCGAGCATAGCCCTTTCCATAGCACGCTGAGCGACTTTAAAGTGGACCAGCCCCACCGTGAGTGTCCACGTTTCAGTACCATATGTCATGACGGGTAGGACGCACTGATTGAAGACTTTCGTCTTGAGACTCTGTGGGATTGGCGATGTGAAGACTCGACGTAGTTTCCCATACGCTGCCCAGAAGATATCATCATCAACCCATTATGTCCCCACCGAGAGGCACGGGTCTTTTCCCTGAGGAAGGTATAGGCCATACTCCACCACGGGGGCCAAGTCCAGATTGGTGGAGGCTTGTAGACTAGTGGCTCGTCTACTGTCAGAAGTTGTCAAGCCGCCCTAAGGCCTCTGACTTGGCTTAACGACTGCCATCTACCGACGGCAGCCGGCACCAACAGCTTAACGTGCCTTGCGAAGCAAGTTAGGCATAGACGGCGACCCATCCATGCACTGAACGCGCCCTGTGTTTCTTAACCTTCGTGATCGTTTAAGATCACTCAGGCAGCCGGGGCTACGAGCGACAGAAGATATCAGTCAAGTATCTGTTTTACAATTGTTCAGATTTTCTTTCAAATTCGGATCTTTTCCTTTTAAAAACTCCAACACAGATTCAAAAATGGCTGAAAATATTTCTAAGCAAGAGCCTCTTGATAGCAAGCGAACTTCAGTGTGCAGAAGTAATCGAGTAAAGACTTCGTCGTTTCCTCACATAGCTGAGCAAATAACCGAGAGTTCAAAGAATTGCTTCGAATCTTGTTGATAGCTGGATGGTTTAAAGAGAGGGAAGGTTTCCAATAGGATCGGGATTTGAGGGTAGGAGGGAAGAATATTACCATCCCTTTTTTTTTACGTAGCCTCGTTTGTGTCCCACTGCTGGGCAAAAGCCTCCCCCAACTCAGACCAAACGCCTGGAAGTGCTACTGGTCCATGAAGGATTTGTTGAAAGGAAGCCTTCCGCTTTCCTTGAAACGGAGACTCGTCGACATGTGCATCCTGTCCGTCCTCACTTACGGCTCCCAGACTTGGTCATTGATCGAAGAACAGAAGTCCAGGCTCAAGGTTTGCCAACGAGCTATGGAGCGTAGCATGTTGAGCATCAGAAGGATTGACCATATCCGCAACACTACGTTACGCTCAAAAACACGCATAGCTGATGTGGGTGTCCAGACTGCAAGGTTGAAGTGGAGCTGGGCAGGGCATGTCAGTAGAATGCACCAGGATAGGTGGGCAAGACTTGCCACCGAGTGGGTGCCACAAGGCGGTCGTCGCAGGAGAGGCAGGCCAAGAAGACGTTGGCGAGACGACCTCGACCGACACATGCCGGAGTGGCCTGAGGTGGCACAAGACAGAAATATTACCATCCCTACTTGGCGAAAAATTTAACCTTACATAATCGCCCCCCAAAGAGCTACCCAGCTCTTTCATGAAAAATCGCAACACGGCAAGTTGGAATAAGTTAATGTTGATGTCCTAGTTATTACGGATAATTTCAAACTTAAGTTGATTAACCTAACTTAACCCTAAAATCTACATTGAAAAAAAAAAACCTTTTCCTTTCTTCAAAGTTGAGCTTCTGTGTCACTCTTAGGGAGTGGACACACCTTAGAAACAGAACGGAGGCAGGACCCAGCGCTAGTTTTAAGCTTGACAACCCGCACCACACCATCACTGCCGGGATGGAGTTCGGACACCCGACCTGACCGCCATTGCAGGGGAGGCAAGTTATCCTGTTTAATGAGAACTAAATCTCCGACCTGTAAATTAGGGATGCCTTTAGTCCACTTAGCCCTTTGCTGCAATACTCCAAATAGTCCATCCAACTGCCACCTGCGCCAAAAATTGCTGCGATATCTGCCGAACAAGTTGCCAACAATTGAGGCGAGATATCGGGGTATGCTCAAAACAAAATTCAGGAGGAGACCAACGGTTGCCCGATCAAAAAATGTCCGGGTGTGAGAGGATCCAGACTGATATGATCGTCGGACGAACCACACAAGGGTCGCGAGTTAATCACCGCTTCGATTCTTGTAAAGATTGTGGTGAGTTCCTCGAAGCAGAGGATCTGGTCACCGATGGTCCGCTTAAATAATTGTTTGGCAGATTTTATGGCGCTTTCCCAAATTCTAGCCATGTGAGGAATGTAAGGCGGGTTCATATGCCAGGAGACGTTGAGGTGCCTTAGAAGGGATACCGCCGTTTAGCCAAAGTATTTTTCGCCAAATTTTACTTCCCAATAAACTTATGGCATCAGTTTCATTTCCCAAATGAAACTTTAGCAAGTTTTCATTTCGCATTTTATTCATTTGGTCAAATTATCATTTCGCATAATTTTACTGCGTCAAGTTTTATTAAGACACGTTTATTATCAGACATGAATTGTTACCAGAAAAGTGTGTTAGGTTAGAACTGCGACCCCCACAGACACGAACTGTTACCAGAAAAGTGGGTTAGGTTACGTTAGAACTGCGACCCCCACAGACACCTACTGTTACCAGAAAAGTGGGTTAGGTTAGGTTAGAACTGTGACCCCCCACAGACACCAACTGTTGCCAGAAAAGTGGGTTAAGTTAGATTAGAACTGCGACCCAATTTTGAACAAGTATTTATTTGGTAAACAATAACTTGCCATAATAACTTTTGCTAACTGTTTATTTGCTTTAAGTTGTTTTGAGAAATGTTTTTTTGCCAAGTGATAATTTGCGGAAAATAGTTTGGGAAGTAATTCTTTGGGAAACGATTTTTGGCAATACATTAGTAAACCGCCTTAGAACTGTACTGAGTTCCGTATTATTTTGCCGCATGAAAGTTTCTGCTTCCGAAAGATAGCGTTTACCTCCCTGGAAATTCTTCCCACAGTCCGTGTACACATCAGACACGGTACCTCGCCGGGAAACGAATCTCTGAAAGCAAGCCAAGAAAGCTTCTGTGGATAAATCTGACGTGACCTCGATGTGTATCGCCTTGACGACGAGACACACGAAGATGCAGACATAGGCCTTCCTGATCTTTGCATTGCACTGTCGATACCTTTATGTTAAAAGGTCCCGAAAATTCTATGCCCACCTTCAAGAAAGGACGGGCCTGGCGCACACGGGCTGGCGGGAGATTGCCCATGATGGGCTCCAGGGGTTTTGACTTAGTTGACTACAGCGTCTACACTGGAAGATTCTGTGCCGTACCACCCGACGAGCTGAAACGATCCAAAATCTTTGCCGCAAAATTGTGATAAGACACGAAGCACCAGCATGTAAATGCAACTTGTGATGATAGTCAATGATAATATTTGTTAGGTGATTTGCCTTAGGAAGCAAAATTAGATGCTTAACCTGGAAGGGTAAATTGGAATGCTTAAGTCGGCCACCTACCCTTAGCAAACCTTCAGGATCGATAAATGGTTGTAGGCGAGCCATGGAGACATCTTTCAAGGCACGTTTAGCCTTAAGTGCCTGAAAGTGTCCATGAAAAACCTCCTCTTGCACCAACTTTATAGCTCTATGTAGTGTTCATTTGATGGAGATGCAATAAATCCGAACTTCAAGTAGTCCAAACTGTATTGTCTGCATTTTTTTTTCGTGTCCGCCATCATAAAACTCTCAGTAATCCTGTAAATAAAAAATAAGAAACTACCTAAATAAATCCGTTCCTTGCAGTATGTTACCAAGCTCAGAGCCATCTATGCAGTGACTAGGGAATAATACAAAGAAAATATCATTCTATTGCTATTTTGGAAACCCTGTACCGACAGTAATCAGTATTTTTAGGTTGAGCAGGCTGTTGGATTTTAGTTTAAGATTTAATTACACAATAATTTGCATGCATTTAATGCTTTTTCATAAATATTATATGACTTTTTTTGATAATAACAAAAACCTAAAAGTACCTAAAACCGGTTTTCTTTTGTAAAGTAATTTGGAAAATACCGGAGCTAAAAATTGTAATTGGTTCACATCACTACTGTCAACGTTGTTTTTTTAAGCGCTATGACCAGTGATGCCATTTTAGTGATTTTGTCAATAGATCTAGTGATTTTGAAGCCTTGGACAGAGATATTTTAAAAGAAAAGTCACTGAAGAATTATTTGGTGATTTTTAGTGATTTTTATCGAATGTTGTTTTAGTTTTGGGTCAACGTAAAATTTTCATAGTACCAAGTAAAAATTACTTGTTTTGGAACGTATCTTTAGACGACTTTATAGAGTAATTTAATCTGTGGTCTTTATTTGGTTATGCTTGGGGATTCCCCGACTAATCAATCAAATGTATACCGCGACAAAAATTATGAAGACATACCTCCAGAAGTTTTCGCCGTTGAATTTTAATTGTTTTAAGTTCATTTTTGTTAATTGAAGTCATAATTAAAATATTCATTTAGATTTACTTTGTGATTTCATTTTAAATTACCTATTCGGTGAATATTGGTATTTTTTAGTTAAATATTCCTAAGAGTAAGTAAGTATCCCATTAATATCCCTAAATATTACATTTTTATTTTTAATATCCCTAAATTACAGACCAAAACTAGTTAACCTTGTGATTCCATTTTAAATTATTTAGTGAATTCTAGTGACTTTTTTAGTAGAAAATATACTTAAATCTAGTGATATTACAGACCAAAACTGGTGAGAAAGTTTTCTGCAAGGTGGCAACACTGGCGCTATTCAACAACATCGCAAACACCGCAACTATGCACACCACAGCCTGGAAGGGCACACGGCGCGGGCGCGCGTCGACCGTCGAGTAATCGCGTGTGCTTAAATTAAACTGTTACATATAATCTGTGGCCTCTATCACACGTTACAAATTACAATAAAAAATAATCTGTGCTGTGATCTCCTTCATTCGTGCACAGAGCACAGAGAAAATACCTAATCATTCGTGCGGATCATAAAGCTTTATATTCTCTGTGTAAACTGTGGTGCGGATGCGGATTGTGCGTGGCATAGGCAATAACGCACGTCCCAATAACGCACACCCCGATAATGTACAGCCAATAATCCGTGTACACGTACACGGATTATTTCTGTACAATATCGGGGTGCGCATTATCGGGCTGCACAAAATCGGTACGGGGCAATAATCCGTGTCCAACCATAGACAAGTAAATCACTTGATAGAGTTGAGCCTCTTTTACAGAAGCTAATTTCATTAACTTATTTTCAAAGCTGCGTTCAAAATAAATATAAAATATTTTTCAGACGTGTTTCTGTTTACGTGTCAGATTAACTAGGTATTTTAAAGATAAGTATTTTTATACGCAAGCTGATAGATAAGTAAGCTTAAGACGCACAATATCAGCCAGATTATGGATGAAGACAAGTTCTCAGACCAACCTTCGTGTGACTGCTAAGGCTCGTGGTACCCCATCTTGAGCGAGAGCGTTCCGTAAAGGATTATCCACATTACAATCTGTGATTACAATGCGGTGCCGGTGACGTGCTCTCGCAACGGTATAGACTAAAAAACTTTAAATAGATTTAATTTTTTTTTGGCGTACTTCCTCTGCAACTAAATTAGGTATGCAATTTCTCGATACAATGAAAATGTAAGAAAATAATTAATTGATTTAGGGATCCGTTTCCGAAAATTAAATATTTAGCTTTGAAGTTCAAATTTTGGTTCGAGTTGGGCGCCCCATCTTCCGGATACAGGGTTAGAGACGTGAAAAAACATGTAATAAACTTAAAAGGAAAACTATCACGGCTAAGTAGGCTTTACAAGTTAACAGGCGACGAGGATGAAGTTGTTCTGACCGTACACAACTGTTGCGTTTAGGTTAAACTATTTTTTTTCCGGTATACAATAAAGAATATTCTTATCTTATCTTATAAACTTACAAAGTTTCAGATGAAATCTAAGCTAGTCTATACTCGGCTTCATGCCTGACCAGTAAACTCTCACCTAGTCTTCCGTGGAACACGAAATGAGTTGATAGCCAAAGATCACTTAGAAAGGAGGACACTTATTGGCTATGGCTGGCCACCCATTAAGTCTGTCTCCCAAGCTCACCAAGTAGTGAAGCTTATCGTTGGCACAGATAGCACAAAAGCAAGTAGTGAAGCTTATCGTTGGCACAGTAGCACATAAACAATGTTTGTCGATACAAATTAATATAATGTGACGATGGTTGTTAATGAAAATTATAGCGAAATTACTAGCTGTCAGTGCCATGACTGTGCTGCTTCAGCTGGAGGATGCAAGCATGCAGTTGCTTTTTTGATGTGGGTCCATCGTCGCACTGAGGAACCTGCATGCACGTCCATAGAGTGCTACTGGAAAAAGCCTGCTTTATCTAGAGTAGGGACTATAAAGTATATCACTGTTCAGCAAATATCTAAAAAGGAATACCTCACAGACTAAGCACATCAACACATTATAAAGAATTCATTTCAGAAGCAAAAAAGATAAACATTGACAACTGTGAGTTGCTAAAATATCAGCATGATTTTAAATGCACGGATGTGATGCAATATTCATTGCACTGTTTATATTGGATCAGTATTCGGAAATTAAAGCAGATGCAGATAAGCTTTTATATGTGATGAAAGCAATATTCACTGAAACTGTGATAAGTTCCATACAAGTTGCTACAAGAAGGCAAAACAAGTGCAGTTTTTGGTATGAGATGCGTTATGGCCGTATCACAGCATCAAAGGCACATGAAGTCAGTGTGTGTCATAAACCAGATGGTTCTTTGGTTGCTACAATAATGGGTGCAAAAATACCTGATACAGCTGCCATGAAAAGAGGTAGAAATTTGGAACTATCAGTTCGAAAGAAAGTTGGTAAAATACTAAAAAGAAAAATCACTATACGTTGACGTTATATATTCCAAGAGCATCCTGTGATTGCAGCTTCTTCTGATGGCTTGATGAAGGAGCAGTTGTTGAAATAAAATGCCCTACCAAGGCAAAAGCTAAGGGCAGTTATTTATAAAATTATATTATTATAGAGAAATATAAGGCACAAGTGCAACTGCAAATGTATGCAACTGGTGTTAAAAAGTGCTATTTTTGTGTTGCTGATAGTAACTTCGAAGTGACAAAAGATGTGGACCTTATTTTAGTAACATATGACAGTGATTGTCTGTAACTTAATACAAAAGTTAGTTATTTTTTGGAAAAGTAATATGTACCCTATTTTGTATTGTAATAACAATATATAATAATGTTATTATTTAAAAAAACTGTTTTGTGTTTCTTTATTTATTGTCGTTGATTATACAGATGATTTATAAGGTCATTCACTTATATAAATCAATATTGATTGTTTTCTCAAAAATGACAACAATTTATTGGGTCTGAAAAAAAGAGTACCTATTCTAAGTACATATTGTTTAGTTTTGTTTTCGAACCAGTTTTATATTATATTCTTTTTGTTGCACTAACCCATGCTTAGGACAGTTTTATATTATTTTCTTTTTTCTTTATTTTAACATGTTAAATTAAATTAGTTTTATAATTTAAACTCAAAAAAACATTTCTTAATTTATTTTATTCACTTAAAATTATAACCTAATGCAACAGAGAAGTTAAGTACATAACAAACTTACATTTAACAAGTTGAACATGTATTTACTTACTACCTTTACATATTCTTAACCTAATGCCATAGAGCAACAATCTTAATATTAGGCATGTACGTATATAAAGGTCTTTGTACATACAAACTACATGACTTCTATCAACCCTCATAGCACAGGCAATAATAATGATGTGATCAAGTACACGCAATATGTTGGTATTTATAACTGAATGTTGCTTTAACATATGAAATTCTCTCAATCGCCTTATTACCCTTTCAATAATATATGAATTCGCAAACTAGCAATTATTTTAGTTTGTCGAACTTCAACTTTTCATAACTTTGCATTAGCATTCAGACTGGGTGGCTTCAACAGTTTCATGCCCTTGTGATGAAGAATCTGCTCAAGGTGCTTGAAGCCTCTGATAGCTAAGATGCCGGTTTCCTGTTGTAATCCATCTAGAAAGTTACAATTTTCTACTATGGTAACATCACTTGTTCTGCCCCCAAACCCTTGCGATATATAATTGACCAATCCATTAGGAGTGCAGGATATGAAATACTTTACAGTATTCCCCTTTTTGTACTCTGACCATGTCAGCGCCTGATGAAGCCTTTGACGGTTTTTGTATATCTATTTCTAGACAATCGATAATGTAGCTGACATTATAATAATTATGTCTAAATGCAATAGGAAGACTCCTTTTTATTAATTTTTATCTAAGTTCACAATGAATGGTCTTAAAAAACTACTCATTAGTGGTATGTTTGCCAAAAATAATTTACTGGCATAAGATAATGATATTCCAAAATAATCTTCTAGTTCAGAAAATGTGCTGTTCAATCTAATTTTTTTCAAGCACAGCAAAATGTGTTCTACTTTTATATTTGTATGTTTATGCATCAACTGAATTAAAAATAACATTCTTTGGTAATACCAACATACATTAAAGGTTTTTTGTCAATTAAACGTACAGTATTCTTGAGGCACTGCAATTGTTCGATATTCTCATGAGTTTCTGTAACATTACTATCGGAATCCATAACCATTGATGATGATTTAGCTACAAAAGGTCTCGAATAACCACTTTCAAAACAAGAAATATCACTATCTGAATTTTCACCTTCGAGAATTTTTTTTCTCTTTAGTGTTTTAACAACTCTCTGTGATGGTTGCAGACGGCTTAGTCCAAACTTAAAGGGCGAGGTAGAAGTAGATGTTGTAGAAACTTTAAATAGTGAGGTCGATATATTTTTATTTTGCCAATTAGTTTGCACGTGCTTGCTCCTGAAATGCATATTCAATTTTGTTTTTACTTGAATAGATTTTTCTAAAGTTATGATAGGATCGGTGATAGTTTCTTTATCTTGAGTCTTTGGTAATTCTGAAAAGATAATGAAATTGACATCATTTTCAACCATGCATTATTATAAATAAAATTTGTTCATTAGGTAATCTAGATTTTACAGATCTATTCGAAAAGAAAGCATCCTAAATCAAAATGAAATGAAGAAATATTGATATAAGTATCTTATATTTTCCAATAGTATTATATTTCTGATAAATATATAACAAACCTTCAGACTCAGTAACTATTTGTGTCAGTTTCCAAGTTTCCAGCATTGGTTTCAGTAGTACTTGGACTATGCAGACATTCTGCAACAACTTCAGTCCTCTGCCTTTTCAAGAATACTTCTCTAGAACATGTAGCATCAGACAGCCGTCTTTTGCGATCCTCTTGACAATCAAATTCAGTTGGTACAGCTTCATCTGCCAGAAGTATCTTTTGACTGTACCCCATTTTCTACTTCATGTAGTTTTTTGTATCTTTTCCCATCTGGAATGCCATTGCCAATCAAGTGAAGTAATAAATACCTAACATTATATTTGACAAGACAGAGAAAACTGAAGAAATTACCTAAACAATAGGTATAACAGATAACCTTAGAAATTCTACAAAGCACAATGTAGTGCTGCAATTTACGGAAAGGATCACTCTAAAGTCTTTATCTAAGTTAATGCTATAAGTGTTCGGCATATTAGGTAGGTACCTATTAGAGATATTTTGTTCTAATAAACTGGCATTTTCAAACACTATCTAGTATATATTTACTATTAAGTATATTTACTTTACATCGAAGTGATCTTCACACATAAAAACATTTGAATGCATTAGAATGCTTTTTGGGTCTCTTCGAGCTAATTTTAACCACATCTTTCGTCTTTTGGGGTTTGTTGGAACAGAAAGAAACTGTTTGGACTATGTATTTGCACACTGTCGCACCACACACCATTTATACACCATTCTATCCAATAATTTGAAGGAAAAATGATGAAATTCAATTCAGCCAAATTGAGTTGTTGTGGTTATGTGCACTAGTTTACTTGCATGTGACGTCACACGTATCACGTGACCAGCGCCATTAAACAAACAATCGTTTTTAGCGCGTCTTTGTGGATTTAAACTTTATGATTAATTTTAATTGATAATACAGTAGATCTCCTGGAAATATTAATGTGACATGCTTACTATGTCATAAACAACTGTTTAAAAAGGTTTCCAAAAATTAGTCAAATACTGGTGTCCCTTGGGCACGAATTATCGGGGTGTGCATTATTGACTGTACGTTATCGGGTCGTACAATATAGTGACCCCGTGGCAGCTTAGAATCTCTTTCGTAAATTTATTTTTACTTCTTCTAACCACTCGCGTTTTAAGTACCGATTACCCACGTCAAAAACCGGTGTCTCATATCAAAGGTATAAAATTTATTTACATACACGATCCCAAACAATTTATTTCTAGCTAGGTCCATCTATTGCAGTAAAAGATTTTCTGTAACTCACTATATCCAAGAGAGTCATACATTGCACCATATGGTTCGAACCTATATCATACATGGCAATCTCACGAATTACTTCAGTGGTCCGTAAGAATAATTGATTGGTACATACGCACATTACACCCTACAAATTGTATTGTGATCTTATGTGGCAGAGTTATTATAAGTTATTAGCTGAACTGGCAAACAATGTTATTCTCAGACCTACCAAATATAAAAAAATAATAATATAAATCGGTGAAGCCGTTTCTAAGAAGTTCACTGACACGAGATTTTTATATATTAGATAATTGTAGGTACAAAAATAATATTAACTCAAAAACATTTCCTAAACAGGGGAGTTTAAGGGGATAGTCTCCACCCCCTCCTTCACCTCTTCACCACCACTGTATTTCCCATACTCACTAGACAGTCCCTATAGATTAACCAAATCAATAAAAAAAGTAAACAAAACCATTTCATGCTTCCATTTTCTAGTAAAAAACACTTGAGGTTTAATCTAGTATAAAACACTTTAGGCTCTATCCATCTTAGGAGTGGTCTTCCAGGTCTTTGCCAACCATCTCTGGGCACCCACTCTATTGTGAACCATATGTTGTCATTCAACCAAGCTAGGTGTCCTGCCCATTGCCATTTTGTTTTTTAATTATGTCTATAATGTCCTTTACTTTTGTCTTCCTTCTGATGTTCTTGTTAAGCACTCTATCTTGACGTTTTATATCGAGCATGCTTTGTTCCATTGCTCTTTGGTTCACTGCTAGCTTCATATTAAATATCAGTATCAATATTAAATAGTACATTACATAACTAGGGCGGTAAAATAAAGAAAGGCGGCAGAAGTTTAAGGCCCGAGCCCCAGGCGAGGGTCATAATTATGCAATAGAGGGTTTTCTATTTTACAGCCCGTGTTGTGTACACAATTTTATGTCGTCACTTGGCCCCAAAGTGAGTTTTCCCATATGCATAGTATGCATAAAATTTTTTATGTTTTATATAAATAGATTGACTTGGCCATTGCATGAAAACACAATGTATCTCACAAGGTAATACATATTATATTACGAGATGTTCCATGTCAACATAATCGTGAAGGAATAGAATATGACATTCTCCTACTTTAACCCCAGTTGGTTCAGTACAGTACTTTTGATCTTAGGCAGCAGTAGAATGGAATGGTGTTATTTAAAAAATATGAGATATGGCACATTTCTTGCAGACTTATAATGAAGGGACTCCTTTTTTTATAATTGTAGAATGCAGATGATAATTGCTCAAAAAGTTACAGATGTGGTCTCCTGAAGCTATTTATAGGTTCTGGTCTGGTAGTTAGTTTCCCCATAGTGTCCAGTCTCAAATTTATCAGTAGGTACAACCTAACACCTCCCCATGGTGTCGAAATTTATCAGTACAACCCTGAGGTACAACCTAAAACCTTATTGCGCGCCGCTCCCCTGCCAACTTAATGTCACGTGTCTGAACACAAAAAAAAATATTTTACTAAATAAGAGAACATTTGGTAAGATTTTACAATGTCCAATTCGCAAAAATTCAACCATTCTAAAAATATCCAGTTAACTTAATAAGATTATTTCTTATTAAGTAAACTGGATATTTTTAGAATGCTTGAATTTTTGCGATCAATAATAATAATAATTATTTCATCTTTTCGTTATTGAAGTTATGAGGTTTCCTTTAGGGTTCTGTCGTCAACTAAGGGCGCTTATACACGGGCGGCAAGTGTGTCGACGGCTGCAGTCGACGTATGCCGGCTGCAGTCGACGTATGCCGGCGGCAGTCGCCGACATGTCAGCGTCGACGGCTACAGCGGGCACACGTGCCGCCCCTGTATAAGCGCCCTTATAGTTTCGCCGTCCGTCCGCCTGTCTGTCTGTCCGCGGCTTAGCGCAGAGAAGAGAGCTCATATTTGGCATAGCAATACATATTTATTGCGCCGACAAGACGGAAGGACAAATCTTAAAAAAAAAATACCTCCCCTGCATCTAAATTAAGGATGCAATTTGTTTTTCTCTCCTACACCATAGTGTGGGGTATCGTTGGATTGGTCGTTTAAAAATGTTGTGGGTAATAGGAAGACCATTTTTCGATTTAGGTTTCCTTTAAAACACAAATTTTTGTCGAGTAGGGCGTCCCCTTTTATTTAGGTGTAAATAATTAGGGATGCAATTTTTTTGTCTCGCCCACAGCATAGTGTGGAGTGTCTGGATCCGGTCGTTTAAAATATTGTGGGCATAGGAAGACCATTTTTCAATTTAGGGTTCGTTTTGTGAAATAGCTCTATAGCGCAAATTTTTGTCAGAGTAGGTCCCCCCCTCCCCCCATTCTCCCAGCTAAATTCAGGGCAGTATTACATATAATGAAGTTAAAAGGAAAACTATCACGGGTAAGTAGGCTTTACAAGTTAACGAGTACCAACTTATAAAAGGAAAACTTCGTACTAAATCCATTGAAAATTACTTTGATGAAATTGTTAGTTCTGTAAAGCAGGTAAAAAAAAACTCTTTACGGAAACCTACACTGCGCGTGGCCCGACACGCACTTGGCCGGTTTTTATGAATTTTTGTGGCGTTCTTGTATAGAAAAATATTGTCAAAGTTAGTGGTTTTCCACAGGATTAGTAAAATTTGGTCTTTTTGTGCCCCTAACTAGGCATTTCGCACTTTGTTCCTAGTTACTATTACATCTAAATACAATAAGCAAGTTATTTGTGATAGATCCTGTTTAATTTTTTTACCTTCTGTTACTGCCTATACAGAGCCAGATGGGAATGACACATTTAATGCATATACATGGCATTGATTTCTTCCTAAGCATTCCCTGAAGCATTACTTTTGTGGTACTAAGGAATGATGGATGTGGTATGCTTATTTTACTATAAATGTTACTTTTACATTTTTATTTCATTTCAGATACAACTGGGTGAACCTGCAAAGTTATGGATACTTCAATGACTGGAGCTCAAGTTCGAAAGACTTTCATTGATTTCTTCATAAATAAAAAAGGCCATAAGTATGTCCATTCATCATCCACCATACCATTGGATGACCCAACTTTGCTTTTCGCAAATGCCGGCATGAACCAGTTCAAGCCTATATTCTTGGGCAGTGTTGATCCAAATTCTGACATGGCCCGCTATGTCAGAGTTGTTAACACTCAAAAATGCATCAGAGCTGGTGGTAAACACAATGATCTTGATGATGTAGGAAAAGATGTCTACCATCATACTTTCTTTGAAATGCTGGGAAACTGGTCATTCGGAGATTATTTCAAGAAAGAAATATGTAGTTGGGCTTGGGAACTGCTGACAGAAGTCTATAAATTGCCTGCTGATAGACTATATGTTACATACTTTGGAGGAGATGTTTCTTCAGGCCTAGAGGCTGATTTGGAGTGCAAGAATCTTTGGTTGTCTCTCGGTGTACCAGAGGCACATATATTGCCAGGGAGCATGAAAGATAACTTCTGGGAAATGGGAGAAACTGGTCCTTGTGGTCCTTGCTCTGAATTGCATTATGACAGAATTGGAGGGCGAGATGCAGCCCACCTTGTGAACATGGATGATGCTGATGTTCTTGAAATTTGGAATTTGGTTTTTATTCAATATAACCGGGAATCTGATGGCTCCTTAAAACTATTGCCAAAAAGGCACATTGACTGTGGACTGGGACTAGAGAGATTAGTTTCTGTAATTCAAGACAAGAGATCGAACTATGATACAGACTTCTTCATGCCTATATTCAAAGCAATTGAAGTAGGAACTGGTGTAAGACCTTATTCCGGAAAAGTAGGTCCCGAAGATTCTGATGGCATTGATATGGCTTATCGCGTTTTAGCTGATCATGCAAGAACTCTTACCATCGCATTGTCTGATGGTGGATGCCCTGATAACACGGGTAGGGGATATGTCTTACGTAGAATCTTGAGAAGAGCTGTTCGATATGCTTCTGAGAAACTACATGCGAAACCAGGGTTCTTTGCTTCACTGGTTCATACTGTTGTGGATATTCTTGGAGATGTTTTTCCCGAAATTAAGAAGGACCCCAAAAGCATCATTGAAGTCATAAATGAGGAGGAAATACAGTTTCTGAAAACTCTGACACGTGGTAGGAATCTACTAAACAGAACCATGGAAAAATTGAATAATTCCAAAATAGTTCCAGGTGACGTTGCTTGGCGTCTTTACGATACCTATGGATTTCCAATTGATTTGACTCAGTTAATGTGCGAAGAAAATGGTCTTACTATTGATATGGAAGCATATGAAAAAGCTAAAAAAGAATCTCTACTTGCCTCTCAAGGTAAAACTGCTGGACAGGAGGACTTACTAGCCTTAGATATTCATGCTATAACTCATCTGCAAGAAAAGGGCCTGAAGGTAACCGATGATTCTCCGAAATATAATTATACGTCATCCAAATCAAAGGACACAAAGTACACATTCGCAACGTGCACCGCAATTGTAGTAGCTCTTCGCAGAAATAAAGAGTTTGTGGATGATGTTTCTTCCGGACAAGAATGCGGTGTTATACTGGATCGCACCAGTTTTTATGCTGAACAAGGAGGACAAATATTCGATGAAGGCTATATGGTCAAATCCGACGATGAAAGTGTGGAATTTACAGTCAAAAATGTTCAAGTTAAAGGTGGATACGTCTTACATACCGGAACAATAGAAGGAACTTTAAAAGTTGGTGACTCTGTGTCTTTACATATTGACACTGACCGAAGAAGACTCATCATGAATAATCATACTGGGACCCATATTCTCAACAATATTTTGAGGAATGTTCTCGGTAATGAATCCGATCAACGAGGTTCCCTGGTAATGCCAGATCGCCTAAGATTTGATTTTACAAACAAAGGGCCTATGACTATTAAGCAAATTAAAGACACGGAAGATGGCATTCGGAAGATAATTGAGGCTAACAAGCCAGTTTTCGCCAAACACACAAGTCTGTCTCTCGCTAAGAAGTTTAATGGACTTAGGGCTATGTTTGATGAGCACTACCCTGATCCGGTTCGTGTAGTTTCGGTTGGGGTGCCCGTTGAAGATTTGGAAAAGAACCCGGAGAATCCTACTGGATATGAAACGTCCGTTGAGTTTTGCGGTGGCTCTCATCTGCACCAAACTGGGCACATAGGTGATTACGTGATAGTCAGTGAAGAAGGAATTGCTAAAGGTATTCGAAGAATTGTGGCCTTAACTGGACCAGAAGCAAATAAAGCATTGAACAGACAAAGCGTATTGGAAAATGAAGTAAACACTGTTGCTAGTGCTATAAAAGAGATAGGAGACAGCAATAATAAAGAAATCGTCAAAAGGATTGTTGACCTCACGAATGAAATTTCTCATGCACAAATATCATACTGGAAAAAGGATGAACTGAGGACAATGCTGAAAAACTTAAAGAAACAACTAGATGACAAGGATCGAACTGCTAAAGCACTCGTCATGACTGAAGTCATTGAGAAAGCAAAAACCATGTGCCTTGAAGATAAAGAAGCGGATGTTATTGTTGCAGAGTTTAAAGCCTTCGGAAATACAAAGGCATTGGATGGTGCTCTGAAACAAGTTAAGCAGCTTTGTCCAAATACCGCAGCAATGTTCTTTTCAGTAGACTCTGATGCGAACAAGATATATTGCTTGGCCGCAGTTCCGAAGAATGCTGTGGAGAAAGGTTTACTTGCATCAGAGTGGGTGCAAGCTGTCAATAAAGTGATGGGCGGTAAAGGTGGTGGCAAAGCGGAATCAGCTCAAGCTTCAGGAGGTAATGCAGACTCTCTTGGAGATTCTATAATGGTGGCTAAGAAGTTCGCCTCTTCTAAACTGTCTTAAGTCTCGTGTAAGCTTAATTTAATGCTGTTATTCTCTCGTTCTTTTTGTCATTTCAATAATAGAATTATTATTTATGGTTCTAAAAGTACTTTTATTTTGCCTTAATCGCAACCTACGAATTTATCACTGTTCAAATATTGTGTAGACAGATAAAACGTTGATAATGTCTATTGGGGTAAAAACTACTTTTCTCGTGAAAACCAAACATGACATTCTCAGAGCATTGACTAGTAGATAGAGGACAAGCCACCACGCACAGTGGTTCGTCCCCATACAAGAGGTTGGACATAGGATCCTTAAAAAAAAAATTGAGTTTAAAAAAACTAAATATGCGATCACATTCCTTCATTCATCATCATCATCATTCAGCCACAAGAAGTCCACTGCTGAACATAGGCCTCCTCCATGGATTTCCAAAAAGACCTGTTGGAAGCGGCTTGCATCCAGCGTCTTCCTGCCACTTGGATGAGGATTCCTTCATTGAAGGGCAACAAATGTTATTTATTATTATATATTTTTGGATTTGATGGTTTAGGAGATATTCGAATAAAACTGTTTCTTTAGTATGGAGAGCAACACTAAATTGTCTGTTTCTTACGATTCCCTGCTTGTTTCGATTTGCGGTTTTCATTCTTTCCTGCATGGCAGGCCATGCGCATTGAACAACCCATGTACCGGTCGATATTCGCCTGTGTGTGCCTTTGGCGGCGTGTACAAATACTGAACGGAATGAGGCTGTGTGTGTGCGGCTGCGCTCGCGCCTTTTTATGGAGATTACCTAGCGTGTCCATGGTAACTACGGGTAGATACTAGTCTAGGCCCATTTTCTGAATTGAGAAATACCCATAAGTTACTCTATGAAATACACTAAGTAAACACAACGTGTCACGCTCTTTTCTGAGAAATTCGAAGAGACAGCACTGCAGTTAACTATTTAGGTACTTAGCGAAATTCTCAATTCAGAAACTGGCCGTATCAATGTAGGTATTGGATATTACCTAATAGCGTTTCGATAACAAACTAATTTCGCCATCGCAGTGAAAAGTTTCAGCTCATTTTATTTTCAGTCCTTAAAGTTGAAGATCGTAATTAGAGATCTCGCTGACGGCATTGCCCCACGGTTTTTAGCTCCTTTTGTGGTTATAATTCAGACAATTAGCAGTCTAGTTGTTTAATTAGGTTTTAAATTGTCTACGAGATCGTTGGAGGCACATATACACTAAAAGAACATCTTTTCTAGTAGGATGGTAGGTAGGCGCTGGCATCCGCGTCATTAAGGGGCCGCCGCGTAGTAAACACATCAATGACCCAATTTTAATTTAATTTATTGAACAATAAAGACCTTAATTAAATACAGTTCAAATAAAATATTCCTTACATAACTGACGTAGGTTACTCTAGTGATATCTACATAATAATATTTATATCGTAAACAAAATATTCATTGGTCTTTCATAGTGCATGCCTGAGCACCAATTCAATTGGTGAAATTATCTCCGCATAAACATAGTGCATCAAAACAATATAATTTACAATAATTAATTTTATAATAATAGTACTAACGTTTCATCACTCTTGTCCAAATCCCTCTGTTTCTTCGATGGCGTAATTAAGTTTCTCACATAATTGTTCATAGCTCTTATAAGGGGGTAGATCCAGTCGGTTGAAGCAAGTGTGCGATCTTGGCAGCCATGTGTCTTTGCCCACCTGATCAACAAATACATTGTTCAAGTGTTAATACGAAGCTACGAAGAGACAAATTGTGTAAATGTAGTAAAGAGATTGTAGGCAAAAATACAATACCTTTTCGATGCAAAACCGCTGTGGCCCATTGGAACCCATGAGTTCAGCGAAACCTCCTACAGGGACTCTGCAGGTGCCAGTTACAAACTGCAGCAACCTCGTCTTCTTCTCATTATCCATTTGCTTCACAAACTGTAATATATGTGTGTGGCATTAATTAATGTTGACATAGCTGAGGACTGAATAGTTTTCATTATGTATATGAGATTGTTAAGTTCTCATTTAATTTATTGTGGTAGAATAAAGTAATACAAACCTGCCAAAACCAAACGACCTGTTTACTGGTGCGTGTATAGTGGCGATATATAGTGTTTCTTTGCCAGTCCTCTACGTCAACCTCTTGCATGCCACATAACATCAATTCCAACTCGCGCTCGTCGAAATATTTCAACCACTCTAAAGGAACAACCTGCGAAAAACACATTCAATGAGTATAAAAAAACTCATTTCGTGCTATCAACGGTGGGAGCACAGTTACCTCATTAAACCCATCAAGGAAAGCCGATGTTTGTTCTTCGATTCCACGTGTCATACGCCATTGCGTAACTAATTGTAAATATTGCTCTTTGTTCGCCTGAAAAATAAAGGAAAAAAACCTGAATGAATATGAGTAATTTTAATGTAAATATAAATTAAGCGAAAGAGGTTTTATCAGGTTCGTGGCAAGTCCCAATACCCTGGTCTCTGCCTAACCTTCCGGGAAGCAGGCGTGAGTTTATGTATATAATTTTGAAGTAATAACCTAAAATAGAGGAAATAACGGTGACTCACTTCAGTGACCCGTTCCTTGTCGCCACTCGGTTTCAGTTCATGGTGGATCACTTGCCCAAGCACCTCGAAGTCTACACTGTACCACATCTCAAGGCCACATTCATCAATATTATTGTCTCTGATCCATACTAAAGAGTTGTAAAACTCAGGATCAATTGATTCTATATCTTTCATAGTAAGTTTCTTATTCAGCATTCTTTTGTAAAATGGCATCGTGAATCCAGAATATATAAACCGTCCATGGTACAGAGCCATAGCAATAAAACGCCCAATAAACTTGAAGTACAGAAGATGATCTGGATTCACATAACTTGCAGGGTTAATTTGCAAGCTGTAGTTGTTCTTGTTAGCATACTCAAACAGGCAGTACATAGGATTTAGCACTTCATGTGAAAGTAAGAAAAACCACTCTCTACTGACACCCCCATAGTCAAGGCCCTCTTCTCCGCGGAATATTATGTACAATCGCCGGCGAAGTTCATACGCTGGCAGCCTCATAATCTGAAATATAAACATTTTATTAGAAGAGACGAGTGTGCACGCATCGACAAATGAATGTGGATTGAGCGAGTTTTGTCGTTGATTTGTTTTCGAATTAGGGCGATATGTAGGTATACAGATTTAACAAGATCTCCATATTTAGTTGCCAACTAAAGTTACCACCGGCGGCATTAAAATGTATGGAGCAGCTGATTTTTTTCGCGATTTCAAATTTTCGCCGTAGTAATTTATTAACAACAGGTACTATTTGCACCGACTACCCGTGTCTATTTCTCCTTCGGCAAATTCTCCGATATGAGGTTGCCTGGAAGAAATTGCTATTAGCAATAAGGCCGCCAATTGTATCTTTTCTTTTGTCATTGCTGTTTCTGTAAAAATTTTTCCGGTATACAATAAAGAATATTCTTATCTTATCTTACAACAAATTACTGAAAACAATCCCCTAATTACCTGATGATATGAATCCTCGAATAACGTTTGTCTTGACAATGTTATTTTAATATGACTTGGCAAAGCATTGCTCTGACACAAGTATCTAAACTGACTAAGTTTCCATCGGAATGATCTCTCGTAAGCTCGGGGGACGCCGTAGGCTCCTTGTGGCCCCTTCGGAGCGCCTGGCCGCGGGTCTTGGAATGTAGTAGTGCGCGTATTGTGATCCACAAAGTATCTAGTTCCTTCTTCAGTGAAGCGGATCTCCCAACCAGGCGGTAATGCTTCTTCCATAGCACTGACTTCTTGGCCCTGAAATGATCATTAAAGCCGTTAAGTGTTTACCAGGCTATATTTGCTATACTTGGCTGTGAAACGTTTCTCTACTACTTCGCATATTTTGGTTTTCAATTCGTTATATTAGGTAACGAACTGGCACCCAAAATACCGATCATTCCTAACTGCCACCTCACTGAGAGACGTTGACGCAAATTAAAAAAATCCAGTAATCACCACTGATTATCAAAGGAAGGCTGTTTTCACAACCTTTTCCGATCTCTCCGGGAGTCAAATAACGACACAGTGTCACAGATAACGAAAAATTTGTTAAGGCCGCTCTTGCGCGGAGCACGCTGTCTCGCTCGCACAATTTATCATTTTTTTATATTGTAATAAAATGAGTATACTTTTGATGAATGCGATCAGATGGTTTGATGTATAACTTACGGTCAATGTTAACTATATGTTTGTTTTCCTATACGTAGTTTTTAATAAATAAAAGTTTGAAAAAACTATTTAGAAGCCAAAAATTCCACCCATACCGGGAATTGAACCCGCCACCTCTGGCTAACCGTGCCAGCGCTCTCCCAACTGAGCTAATGGGCAAGTGCAGGCATCGGCGAAATTTCGAGCCTCTTTACAAACTTCTCTGTATTACGTACAGGCAGCGACATCTGACCGAAGCAATTTTACATCACTTGCAGCCACGAGTAAACCACTTTGCAGTTAGGTTTTACATTGGAATGATATCGGTGTACCTACATGATTATATTCTTTTTGTTGCACTAACCCGTGCTGAGAACAATTTTAAAAAACTTTTAGTGCAACAAAAAGAATATAATAAAGAAAAGTTGTTACCTTAATTATTAATTTTGGAATCAAATTAACTCAATTAAAAACTTAGTATGGGATAAGAAAAATATGCTTTGAATATCTGCAATTTAATTATCCATCAATTCAATTAAATTCAATTCAAATATTTTTATTCATTGTAAAAACAGAATGTTTACTTAATGAACGTCAAAGTTGTTAGTTTCACAATTAATGGATTATGTGGAGAAGAAACTAACAAAGAAACTCCACATTTATTCTTTTCAAAACACGTTTTAACTTAATTAACAGAGTTTTCAACTTAAAATATTTGTCATGAATGTGTTGAACACTAGTCACAATCGTCCTTTAAATAATATTAATCTACTGTTTAATGCCAAACATCTTTGTCTTCTAAATAATCCTTGATGTTATAGTAAGCCTTTTTGCACAGAATGTGCTTAACATATTTTTTAAATCGCGTTGGAGGTAACTCTAATATATCTTGAGGAATTTTGTTGTAGAACCTTATACAGTGCCCCATAAAGGATGTGTTAACTTTTGCAAGTCTAAATAGTGGAAATGACAATTAATGTTTATTTCTAGTATTAACATTATGGTGGCCACCAACATCTTCGAAGTCTTTGATATTTTTTCTAACGTACATAATATTTTCATAAATGTATTGACATGCAACTGTTAAGATGTTGGTTTCTTTGAAGAAATCTCTTAGCGAATCCCTACTACCTAACTTGTAAATAAATCGGATGGCTCTCTTCTGCAAGATGAAGATAGTCTCAATGTGTGCTGCCCGGCCCCATAGTAGTATACCGAGTATCAAACCCTCAGACCACATTCATCAAGTCATTGTATTACAATCACTAATAAAAATGTCAAATTGAGCGAGCGAGACAGCTCCACGTAAGAACTCTTCATGGCACACCAGAGATATTATAAGGTATACGAAATTTCTTAGAGGTGAGGTAAGGGTAGGTAATTTCTTACACAACTTGTGGTCTTATCGCTAAAATCAGGCTAAGAGGTGGTAGTTGGCAGTACTTATTTCGATCTTTCCCATCTTTGCCGCCCAATGGCGTAGACGGAGAGCCGGGTGGGCCGTGAAAGCCTCCCCCCTTTATCGGCTTAAAGGTCCTTTCACTTGAAAGTGAAAAATAAAAAGTATGTATGTGCCTGTAGGTAAATGTAAATGTTTCTTTGTTGGTGAATCGAAAAAGGTCTCTCAGGCAGGATCGTGGCAAGTGGCAAGCCCTGGTCTCTGCCTACCCCGCCGGGATACAGACGTGAGTTTATGTAATGTAATTGACAGTAAAACAAAAATAAATTAATTAATAGCCTCTTATTAAGGGCTAATATGATATCCTCTCGCTCTCTAATTGTATCATTTTTAATTATTATAATACAATGAGTATATTCATTGCGATCACTTCTGCATAATAAATTTCTCAGGTCTACCGGTTAGTAGTGTCATCTTGGCAGGTGCTATACATTGCGTTTATGATACTTCAAATTGAATGCTACCTAAAAGAAATCGCGGTAACGTATTTCGTGTTATTTCCGTCTCGGGATTTAGGCGATGATATCCGCGAAAAGCCGAATCGTTAACTGATTTTAATCGTATTGTACTAAGATTGTGCATTACTGAAGGGTTTTGTTCAGACCTGTGGCGCCGGATTAAGAACCTGTGTGGCGCCGGATTAAGAATAGCGCCACTTCATTTCCTTCCGTGGATGTCGTAGAAGGCGACTAAGGAAATCAATTACCAGGAGACGGGCAGCAGCGTCTTCCTGAGATTCCAACCGCATACTGCGATCGCCAACCCGCCTGCCAAGCGTGGCGATTATGGCAAACCTCCTCATGGTTATGAAAACCACGAAGGAGGCCTATGTCCTGCAGTGGGCGTCAAATGGCTGTTGATGATGATGATGATGTAAACTGATAATGTAGCGCCTTTAAATCAGTCTATTTTCATTGTCTATGACGTCTAAAATATCCGTAATTTTATTTCCTTACGAATCGCTTACGTTTCCCACATTAGTTATAAGAATACTCATTCTTTTACAATCACAAAAGAATATGGAATGTGAAGAATACGAGAGGAAACGCCGACGACACACACGCTCTTAATGTAGCCAAAAATGTGCTGCGCTGTACCTGAGTGCGAGGGTCCTCCCACTGCGTGGTGCGGTTCTTGTGATTGACGTAGTAGACGCGGCCGTCTGGCTGCACGCGGCGCTCCCAGCCCGCGGGAAGCGCGCCCAAACCATCGTCGGCGGCCGGACCCCCGCCGCTCGGGGCCGGCGCCGCGGCCGCCGGCGGCCCGGCGACCGGTGCCAGCGCCGTGCTGCTGCGCGCCGACGGACCGGACGCCGGCACCGGGGCTGGCGTCGTGCTGCTACTGTTGCCACCTGTGATGAGGAATATTCCTCTAAGTTAGATTTGGAGTGACATTGTAGATTTTTTTCTTTTATACCTAGTTCTGAGTGTTCACAGCAATGATGAATTACCATCAGAACAGTCAAGAGATACCTCTTATTGGCCGTAGGCTTGACCGATTTAGTTATTATATGTGCACTAGGTATGTATTGTTGTTGGTTTCTTAAAAAAAGGTACTTATATCAAATATATTCTATTTGTTGCACTAATCCTTGCTGAGGACAATTATAAAAACCTATCTAGAGGCTAAAAATTCCATCCATGCCGGGACTTGAACCCGCGACCTCTGGATAATCGTGCCAGCGCTCTCCCAACTGAGCTAATGGGCAAAAATATACCGCCCATAATTTGTCGACTGTATGTTTTTTAGTTTAATCTTTTATGTTAAGTGAAAAAGCCCCCAGTAGTAATAATCCGCAGAGTTGCAATTATAGATTCACCAATGACCTTGACTGTAACAGTTGGATAAGAACGTCCCTGTATCTATAGGGCTGTAGGTATTTTTCGACTAGGTGGCCTCAAGGGTAACGTTTGCAGGATTCATTTATGAATATTAGTCCATTTCTTTGATCCATCCTAATGTCTATACGGACGAAGAAGATAAACAGATCAAGATGTGTGTGTAAGTTATGTCGTGTAACATAATAGGTGACCTTAGATGGCAGTCGTGTCTTTTGTGATATTTTTTTATGCACATTAATTGTTTGGGCTCGAGTAGAAATTTACCATCGTCCACTACGGGAAACTAGCTTCCACCCACTGACGCTCATTTTTTGCTCGCTAACACCCAGTATTCACTCATTCATAGACCACTATTGCATCAAAGTTTATAAGTCCCCATTCGGATAATTTCAGCGAATATGTTTTATTAACCCAACTGTAGCAAAACAATTTAAATTAAATAATCCGTGAGTCTCGGCAATCAGTTTGAATACCCATCAATAAACAAATTGATATCATTTATCAGTTAAGAGGCAACTTTATCGTAATTAGACTAAGTATTTTTATTATATTGCATGCAAATACAAGGTTTATCAAATTCGTAAGTACAGAAAGTCAGTGAGTATTGTCTAGAGGACTGAGTCTTCACATACTTTTTTAATGCTCTAATGCGGGTAGCAACGAGCACAGGGCAGGATCTAACCTATGTGACGTCCTGGGTGCAAAAACTGCAAAACACCTTAGCCTAATGGGGCTTTTCCTTAGGAGTGTTCGCTAATAGTGTTAGAAGTTAATGAGCGACAGTTACTGGTTAAACAAACATAGGAGCTGTCAGAATAGCTATCTAATCCAAGTCGCTTCACACGACAGTTCACGAAGCTACCCGAACTCAACCGACTAGTTTCGGTGACCGAGCGGGCCGGTATTGCAATAATAACCTGCTCGCACTTTTAATTAGTATAATTCAAAAAATTCAATTCAAAAAATACTTTATTGCACAAGAGGTGTTTGTACAAAGGCGAGCTTAATACTAGTAAGTATTTTCTTCCAGCTAACCTTGGGTTATGTGGATAGTGCAAGGGGTAGTGCCAAGAAAGATTTATTGCAAGAACAAAGAAGAATAAATAATAATAATTATATAAACTATATTACAATAAAATTACATAGTTATTATAACAAGATACATACCAAATACATATAAAATACACACTATAATACAATAAACACAACTACATAAAAATTACTTATATAATAGGATTATTACTCTGAAGTTCGAAGTAGTGCTCGTGGATTCCACTTTTAAACACGTCGACTGACGGGGCCTGGCGTATGTATAGGGGTAGCGCGTTCCACAAGCGCACCGCTGTCACAGTGAAAGAATTCGAATAGCCTACCGTACCATGCACGGGGATGTCTAGAAGCAGGTCTTTGCATGGACGCTGAAGGCGACCATGCACGCCACGAGGGGCGAAACGTTCGCGGAGATACTGGGGAGAGGAGGGGTTATGTAAGATCCCATAAAGAAGTGTCACAATGTGGGCATTCCTACGGGAGCGGATATTTAGCCAATTAAGCTGAGTGCGAAACTGGGAAACATGGTCATATTTACGGAGGCCAAAAATGTAACGAATACAGACATTGAGAAGTCGATCTAATTTGTCAAGTAGTTCCTCAGTGAGGTCGGGATAACACACATCTGCATAGTCAATGACTGGGAGAAGCAAGGCGTTGACCAACGTAACCTTAGCGGAGAACGGTAGGAACTTCTGCATACGTTTCAAGGAGTGCGTGGATGCGAAGATCTTTCTACTTACTTCAGCAACATGTTTTTCCCATGATAGATTGTCTTGTATGTGGAGACCTAAGTTTTTTACCTCTCTGCAGTACGGTAAGGGAATGCCATTATAACAGACAGGCGGCAGGGTATCCCTGTCAATCTTAGATAGCAGAGCCCTACTACCCAGGATAATGACTTGCGTCTTATCTGGGTTGACCAGCAGACCATACTGTTCAGTCCATGCGCTAATTGAGATCAAGTCCGTATTCATTTTCTGGACTGTGACTCTAAGAAGGTCCTGCTTAAACGGCAAGTAGAGTTGGAGATCGTCTGCGTACAGGTGATAGGAACTGAAGTTGACTACGGAGACAAGGGTTTTAATAAAGACAGAAAAAAGTAATGGGGAAAGCACTCCTCCCTGCGGAACACCAGCAGTGACGTCACACCAATCGGAGACAACGTCATCCGCACGTATGCGCTGCTGACGGCCGTGGAGATATGAGTGAAACCACACAGCGGCTGTCTCCGATATGTTGAGGGAGCGGAGAATGGCAAGGAGGATTTCGTAGTCTACGCAATTAAATGCACTACTGAAATCTAGCAGGGTAAGGAGAGTAAGCTGTCGACCATCCATAGCGAAGCGCAAATCGTCAGTTATTTTGATGAGTGCTGAGGATGTGCTATGGGATGGACGAAAACCGGATTGGAAGGAGTTTAAGAGTTGGTTGGTGTGGAGAAAAGCCATTAGCTGACGATTCACCACACGTTCCAGGATTTTGGATAGGAAGGGCAGGATGGAAATGGGCCGATAGTGTTTAAAATCTGTGGGAACTGATATTTTTGGAATAGGCACCATAAACGCCATTTTCCACTGGGAGGGAAAGGAACCAGAGGAGAGGGAGAAATTTACAACGTGTGTCAGTGCGGGGAGGATCGTGTTTAGGATCGGCAATAGCAGGTCACGCCCAACAGAGTCGTGACCAACTGCCTTAGTGTGAACGGAGCGGATGATTTTCTCAATATCGGAGGCAGTAGCCGGGGTGAAACAGAAGGGGCGGGGTGAAGCTACGGGAGATGATGCTATGGACTTAATGGTTAAAGCCTTTAGCAGAGGATCAACAGAGTGTGGAGGAGATGAGAAATGTTGGTTTAGACCATTGACGTCAAGAGACGAGTTCAGGTCTTGCCGACACTTCCCAAATCCCAGGGTGCGTAGAAATTTCCAAATATTATTGGGAGAGCATTGCTCGATAGACGAATGTATGTGGCGACGCTTGGCGTTCCTAATCACCTGGTTGCAGCGATTTCTGGCCGTTTTAAATAGGATCCAGTTTTCCTCAGTGGGATTCTTCTTATGTTTCCGGCGCAAACTATCTCGCCTAGCCATCAGGCCGCGGATTTCCTTCGTCAGCCAGGGAACTGGAGGACGTTTCATTTTAACTGCGTGTACAGGTGCGTGAGTATCATACAGCCCAATAATAAGACTATTGAAAAGGTCAACCTTCTCATCCACCGTACCCAATAGTTCCATCCGTGACCAGTCTAAGCGTTCGGCATCAGCCTTGAGCTTATCCACGTCCATCCGCGCAAAATTACGTTGGAAAAGAATTTTAGGTTTGAATTTAGGAATTTTAAGTTTATACGAAGCAAAAATAAGGTCATGATGAGAGAAGCCAGGCGCAGTAAGTTGGCCATGGGCAGAGATGCGGTCTAGTTTGGAAGTAAAAATAAGGTCGAGAAGAGTGTGCGAATCGCTAATGTGGTAAGTGGGCCGAAGAGAGAGGGAGTTGAGATTCACAGAGGAAACCATGGATGAGAGTTGACGGGAACGTGAATTATCAGAAAGAAGATTGGTGTTGAAGTCACCCATAATGACAACATGGTCATAATTAGGCAGATGTGTGACCAGCAATGTCTCCAGCGTGCTGAAATAGTCTATACCAGGGGGAGCATACATAGTTCCTAGAAGAAATTTCACGGTATTGAAACTTAATTCAAGGAATATGTACTCAATTGAACCTGTGGTCGATGGCAGAGACTGCGCGATTATTTTAAACTTTATCTCGGATCTGAGGTATATGGCAACCCCACCACCACGTTTTCCGGTACGGTCATTTCTGACAAGAATGTATCCGGGTAAACAATAACTTGATGAGGGTAGTGTAGGTTTTAGCCAAGTCTCTGAGACCAAGCACGCATGGATGTTATTGCTGGTGAAAGTGGCAAGAAGGTCGGAGTAATGTGCAGGAATGCTCTGTGCATTGATATGGCAAACATTCAAATTCCTGTGATATGGAGAGAAAGTGTCGTGAAGCAGGTCACTGAGTGGAACCGGCACCTCAGACACATCCAGATCATCCGGAAAAGAGTCGGTCGTGTTGAAAGAGTGGAATATTTCAGAGTCTATCGATAAATCCATTATAAATAAACATATAAATTAATATATAAAAGATATAAATAGTAAAATAGTAGCTTAATAATATTGGCAACAAAGAAATCAATAACACACAACTGCCAGTTCACCGGAAAAAGAAAAAGAAAAAAGTAACCAATAATTTTTGTACCAAATACCTATGTAGTCCCCTAACGGATAGGTACATAGTATACATTTTATCTACAACAGTATTATCAGACATAGAGAAAAAGAAAATTTATTTACAGCATGCGCAATAGAAAAAGCAAAACAGTTGAGTAACTGGGGCCGGAACAAACTAAGTTGGTTTTGGAATGCACCTACACTTGACACAACTTCACTCTGTGGTCGGTTGGTAAACTGTCATTGTCATAACAAACAATATTGAAAATCGAACGAAATGTCACAAAAAGAACTTTCGGGTACACAGGAAACTTAGTTATTATGATATGAAGACAGAAACGAGAAGAACAGATATGCCACACAGTACCGCGAAGATACAAGTATGGGCGAACACACTAGGTATGTAAATGTTAAATAGGTAAACAAGTATTTTGTTCCGCAGCCCCATTTCGCCCACTATAGTGCGACTATTTCTTCACAGGCTTGCTGGAGGTTTTCGCGGATCGGGTGGACATACCGGCGGAGGCTTTCTTCGTTTTACTGGCGGCAGGTGCAGGCGAAGCCCTCGCTGGTACTGATGCTGAGGAGTCTAGCTGGTCAAGTTGTTGCAACGAGTCAAGCCGGATCTTAATTGTGCTATCCTCAGGCTTTAAGTAGACAATTCCATCCTGCGACCAGCATCGGTTTACCCCGTGTCGGCGCCGCGCCTCGAGAAAGATCTCCCTGCGCCTCGGAGTCAGGAACTCGGCCACTGTTATGCCGCTGCCCTTGAGTGCCTTCTTTGCAAACCAAACCTGGGAACGGATCGCAGTCATAGAGAACCTAATCAGGATCGGCCGTGGTCTGGTGCTGCTTGAAGATGGCTTCCCTAGCCGGAAGCAGGATTTAATGTGGCCCTCAGTGAAGTCTGCAAGCTTGAGTTTTTCCCTCACAATGCTAGTCACCTGGGTGCATAAGTTCTCCTCCTGTGACTCTTTGACACCATGCAGACACAGGAACTTTCTCCTCCCAGTATTATCAATGTCATCCAGTTGCACAGAGAATGCTGACATTTGTACCCGGAGTAGTTCCACTGCTTGAATCATGCATGCTTTGAACGCAACAAAGTCACTGGCCAGCTGATCGATGTTTGTGGGAGCCGTGGAGGTTGCTATGCGAGTTTCGAATGAAGCCATACTTGCCTCAAACTTTTTCTCTAGACTAGTGATTGCAGCCATAGTGTCCATGTTGCAGGATTGTTGTGAAACAAGTGATTATTGTGTGGATAGTTACGGTGACGACAGTTGACTTGTAGTGCTAGCACATAACCACAGCGATTATAATTAGGGCTTCACACTACTTTGTTATGGAAAATGTAAGTAGATTTCAATTTTAATAATTAAAGATTTTGGGAGCTAATTAAGGTGCGTCTGACTTTTTTCACAGGTACCCCAAAAAAAAAAAAAAAAATAGTATAAAAAAATAGTATAGTAACGAGACAAAAGCTAAAAGATTTGCTTTAGGTGGTACGTTAGCGGTATTGGTCCTGCTATCCGAGAAGTTTCCATCCGTATCTAAATACGCTGACGTAAATAAATACTATTATACAGCGTACGAGTCCTACGCTGAGCGAAGGAGCTCGAAACAACCTTCCAAAAATTTACCAATTTTATTTTTTTTGCAACGACTGGACAACGATGGTAGTTACAGAGTTAAAAAGAACCAGGACATCGAAAACCGGATTTCCGAAACCAACATCATCGGAGAAACAAAGTCACACCGAACCCGTGGGCTCGGTCACTTAGAAAGAATGGGATGATCGGGTAGAGAGTATACCTACCCTACCAAGTTACCGAGCGGCCAAAGACCGGCTGGCCGCTCCAGATATCGCTGGAAACATGAAGCGACTGGCAAGACTGCGCAGGAAAGCGACAAGTGGCGACAAAAACGGCCGTTTTTGGCAACAATGCTATCTAGTCCCAGGTTTTTTGCCTTAGGTTCACGGCCATGAGTCCTAAAAATCACTATTAACATGATTTAGAGATTGTACAGACACTGTTTGCAAATTTAATCTGTTTTTTTTTCTTCGGTGGCCCTAGTGTTACTCCTTTGAGCCCCTTAAGGCCATTTCCATTGGCCCGTGGACAGATAAGCCATTTAAAATGCCCTAATTCGATCTCAAGTAATAAAAGGCAAAAAAAGAGAAGGTGGAAGTCCATGATTTTCTCCCGCATTTATCCCCAAAAAGGTCGTCAGCGCAGTCACCCAGCTCGCCACTCCTCCAGACAGTGTTACGAGTTTGGTCACTCACCGGGCGGTCCCGGGAAGTCGGGATCGGAGTCGGCGCCGTGCGCGGCCGGCGGCTGCGGGTAGAGGAACCGCTGGTTGCCCTGCGCGACCACGTGCCGCCGCTCGCCCCGCCAGTGCTGGAAGCGCGCCAGCCGCTCCGTGTCGGGCCGCTGCCACGTGGTGGTGCGCGTGTTGTGGTCCACGTAGTAGACGCGGCCGCGCGCGTCGCGCCGCACCTCCCAGCCCATCGGCAGCGGCTGCGGCCGCTCCCACGAGGTCGACCTCGTGTTGTGATCCACGTAGTAACTGGAATTGGGTATTTGACAAAATATCAAATGAGTTTTGTATGAAAATACTGGCTTATGACGTCACATTTCAAAGCACTCTTTTTATGTTTCATCATCATCATCAGCCATTTGACGCCCACTGCAGGACATAGGCCTCCTTCTTGGTTTTCATAACCATGAGGGGTTTTAGCCATAATCGCCACGCTTGGCAGGCGGGTTGGCGATCGCAGCATGCGGTTGGAATCTCAGGAAGACGCTGCTGCCCGTCTCCTCGTAATGGATTTCCTTAGTCGCCTTCTACGACATCCACGGAAGGAAATGGAGTGACGCTATTCTTAATCCGGCGCCACACGGATATTTATGTTTAATCTATTTAAAAATTGTAATGACTAGTAATTGACTAAAAGAGATACATTTTCCGAGATATTTTGTAATTTTTGTTTTAATCGAGCATATGAAATAATTTATTGTTGATCGTGTCAAATACCGTATTGGGTACATTTCGGACTCAGCGACCACGACCGAACTGGCACCAGCAACGGAAATACATCGTATCTGTCGTGATACGTTTTCGTAAAAGGTTGACATAGTATATCACAGTAATGGCGGTAGCTATTTTTAGGACGTACAGCATAAGGCCAACAAAGTTCACTTTTTGCAAAAGCGTATAATAAAAGATGTTTAGAGGACACAAATTTGGTGTAACTCAACATTTATTTTAATTAATACTAACTATAGTTCATTTGCAAATAATTGCACACCAATCACCATCATGAAGGATCTTGATACAATATTTTTGGAACATGAAGTATCGGCTATGTATCGGCAAATAAACAAATTTACTTTACTAAACAAAAGCGCATACCGTCTACCGTAGACGTCGTATCTCATCTCCCAGCCAGGCGGCAGCGGGTCTTCGGCGGGGGCGGGCGCAGCGGCGGCGGGCGGAGGGGCGGCAGGGCCGGCGGCGGCGGTGGGGTGCTCCGCCGGCGCCCCGTGCTCCTGGTGCGAGGGCCCCGCGCCGTCCGCCGCCGTCACCACGCCGTTGCTGAGCGGTGGCGGACCGGGCGGCGGCTGGAAATGAGCTCCGTAGTGAGGACCTTCGGCCAATGTTCGGCGAAAAGGAATGGGCAATGTCTTATAAAACATGATCTGCTTTTATGAAGAAAAAAAATGGAGAACATGCAACTTAGTGAAAAAATTAAAGAATCTGAGTCTACGAAACCAGAAGTTTTTTTATAAAAAAAATTGTTAACCTTCTTTTATTCACGTGTGAAAAGAACGTTAGAAGGTCGTATGAAAGTCAAACACTCATTCACAAAAATAAAAGAAATCAGGGAATATTATTATTTATGATTGTTATTATATTTACAATGCCAATGTTAATTCCTGACAGAATTACAGGGGAATTTTATTACTCCCATCACTGGCTAGCACGGAAGTGTAGCCGGGTGGGCCAACAGCACACTACGAAAGGTTGCCAGTCTGGTGGAATTCAAGATGGCTGCCCATCGTTTTTCAGGGCCAGGGAATGTAATAACCAGGGAAAATAACCCTAAATACGCCTATGCTTGCGCCGCTGAAACTATATCAGGTTTACCACAAATTTTTGGTTGGAACGATTAATGTCTTTCTTTCGCCGTGTCTTTAATAAGTATGTTTCCAATGATGATTTCCTCCACAAGAAATTAAAATATCTACGTAATAATAATAATAATTATTATTATTATTGTACAATCAAATAATTAACGACTTTCTGTCGCTCTTTTTTCTCTGTTTATTTTTATTTATTTGGGAGGCAAACAGTATAATTATCAAAATTGATATCCCATTTCAGCTTTGTTCTTTGTTTTCCTTCATGGTAGCTACTGCTACAAATTCAAATAACTATGTAGCGATGAAGTGTAGATGATAAATTACATGACATGTTTATTGCAAGTTGTGCTGTGTAGAAATTATTTATTTATACGACACATATCACAGTCGATAACACACCAACCTTTACATACATGCATTCTACTCAGTTACATAACTGCTGACTTTGCAACTGTTTATTGATCATCTGTCGAATGTACCAATTTATTTTACCCTCAGAGGATTTGATCGTAGCATGGTCCTTGATGATTCTGGGTAGCGCAGGCGAATCCGCGCTCGCATGCCATCGTTGAGCGAACTGCGCGCGCTGGTCGTCTCACTGGCCAGGGCCTCGCGCGCCTGTCCTAGTATGGCGGGGTCGATCCTCAACCCATCCAGCAGTATCACCAGCTCTGCGGATTTTGCGTCCGAACTCGAACTAGACGCATTATCTTGGGAGGCAATTCTTAATAAATCTGAAAATTAAATTAAATAATTTGCCTTGGGATTCTTACATGAAAGTGACTTGATACGGAAAATCACAAACATACCAAGAGATAGTTCTACATTTTCACATTTCCCATTGAAATGTAACAAGATTTTTAAGAAGTTGACTCTCTTTTCACCAATGACATTATCTTTTCGAAAGCTGTGATGGTCTGCCAGCCGAAACAGCAGCTGTGATTGTGGTGTTACAAGCACCGTGAAGTCTTCTTTCCATTTAGGGTGAAGGGTGTTCTTCAACACTTCAGTTTTTCGCGAAATTTTATCATCTACTATCACTTGCAAGTAAGGATTTGGTTTAAAAAGTCCTGAGTTCCTTATAGTAGCCGATTCAACTGAAATGTTTACAAAATTAGTCGCTTGTGTATTTATTACATTATTGCATATTGATTCTCAGCCAATAGTATTAGTATTATGTAAAATGATCTACAATTTATTGAATCACCTGTAAGACTGAGCTGGTGATATGCGGCCAGTGGAATAGGAGTTGTGAGAGTTTGAATGTTTTCAGTCATTGTGGTCATTTTTATCTGTTCATCATAGTATGTACTTCTGGTCAACAGTCATAGTGGACTTCAGCCTGTAACACCTAAGGATTAAGATATTATTGAATTTTATTACCTAATTGCTAATTAATACAAAGCATAGCTCACAATGTGCCAGTTGGACTTGCCCACCAAGGGTTCCGTACACATTTGTAGGTACTTACATATTATAAATAGTTTATTTATTAAATAGTTCACGATTTGAGTCTCAGTTTTTACCGAGCTTTTCCCAAACTTCAAAGATTAACTTTTTTATGATTTAATTACGAATGTATTTGTAGTATAAGACAATATTACTTGCCAAATTTTGTAGCTGTAGGTCTACAGAAAGTACCCTACAAATTTTGATTCCCATGAGTGACAAAATATAGGTTTTTTTCCAGCATTAACAGCCGTATCTTTTTTTATGTTAATTGAGAAGTTTAGTTTTTTTCAAAGCTTCAAGAGACTGGAGATCTGAGTATATGGTTTTCATTTCGACTTGATACCTCCACGCATACCCGAGATAAAGGGTCTTGATAGACAGACAGATGGACGGATGGACAACAAAGAGATCCTATAAGGGTTCCGTTTTTTCCTTTTGAGGTCCGGAACCCTAAAAATAGAATAAAAAAGCAATCATAATTTATTTCTGCTTCTTTTCTTGAGCTGTGTTTACACAATCAAGTGAACATAGACCAAGTAACTTTGCTGATTTTTTGGATATTTGTTAACAATGGCAACATTGATCAAAGTGCAATTTGGATGACAGCATCCAAACAAAGTGAACTTGAACCATGCTCAACTCTTCAATGTCTCTTTGGATCTCTTTGTATGCAAAAAAATGGTCTCAAGGGCAAAAATTAACATCTCTATATTCATCTCTGTGTAATTTCCATTTTTATGTACAATAAAGTGTTCTCTATCTATCTATCTAAAGAACTTTAATATGTGTAAATAGGTATAAAAGTGACCATAGATCAAAGCTACTTAGTTCAAGCTGACTTTGACTGTGTCAATGCAGCTTTATCCCTTTCTCCTCTGATAGAGTGTCAATCCTCTATAACATCTAAAGCATACTTTATTCATATAATATATATGTAGGTCATTGATAAAACAATTAATTTGCTGTAAACTGTGTTATTAAATATACCTACTACATAGAATATCTTTGTACACAATTGTTATCATTAACATTATACAAAGTCTTCTGGTGCTGAAGCAACACAAATAGCATATTATATGGATCAATGGATGTATGTAGTATCAATGGATCGGCTAAACAAATATTGATCTAATGAAAAGAGCAACTCTCTGTGCAATCAACATCCCACCAATATATAAATGGTTCATTGGTCTAGTGGTCACAGGCTTGACTGCCAACATAGTGTTTGATTCTCACTGGAGACCTACATATTTGACTTGTACAAGTGGCCTCAATTTGGGTTTATTTCCATGTTTGTGATGTCCTTGCATGATTATCATAGCACTGGGCATCCTAGCTTGGGACCAGCCCCTATATTACGCTCACCAAATCCTGAGCGATTCCAATCGTTTAACTGTCAAATTAGTATGGAATTTGACAGTTAGACGATTGGAATCGCTCAGGATTTGGTGAGCGTAATTAGGCCACTGAAAAAGTGATTATTTTGTGTGTAAGATATAATAATGTAAGTGTGTAAAGGATATTTGACACACTGTGACTGTCCCATGCAAACCACATTGCAGACAAATATAAGGTCTTATTTATGAAATCACGATTCCTTAAAACTCTTCTCAGAGTCAGTTTAAATAGTCTGTGGTAAAGGGAAAGATGTAACCACAGATTATTTAATGTCAGTGGGGTGAATTGGGAGTGCGAGTGAAAAGGTTAAACTGCCCCTAAGGAGTGTTTTAGAAGATTCATGTTTTTATAGCCAGTGTTTAGTAAGATGAAAATCTTCCCAACTTTACCCACCAACCCTTGGGTTTAATGTATTTTCCTTTGTTGGTATTTTCAAAAAAAAAGCAAATTCTATGTGCAGAGTCGGAACTTATGGGCAAACTATCGTAACTATCACTAACAACATAATTTGTAACAAGAATTAAATTAAACTCACCTTATTTCAGATAATTAAAGCCACGGGAATTTTTGCGATATCAACTTATTATCATCGTCGTCGTCGATGCTTATCTCACTGAAACGAATGAACACAAGAAATGGTAGAATAAAATAGCACTGATTCATCGTCCATTACGATCCATAATTCAGGGACCGCAGCGCATAACCTTACCAATTTCAAATTTTACCAATTCAGTAGATTAACATATTGCTTAGTAGAAGCTGCGACCTAATCGATTTATGAACAAAACAATATATTTACACACAAAAAAATGTACAACAATTTCGGGCGGCCACAACACCATAGACTAAATATTTCCTTTTTTATTTTATTTGATTAGGGCAGAGATGCATTTAGACGGACGATGGTTCAACGCGCAAGAAAAGCGCGTGCATAACGAACCGCACGTCTTTTCATCTCTTTATCCGGCCAGTCATGTATGAAGAAGAAGAAGAAGAAAAAACATTTATTATAAAAACAGTGCACACGCCACAATAACAAAACAAAAAAACAGCAAAGAAAATATTGTTGAAGTATTGATATTATATAATAGACAATGATGACATGAATGAAGTTTGCTAAAACCTTTTTCTTCTTAACATCCTCCCTTTTTGGCAAAATACAACGCTAACCCAATCAGCCCACAAATAAATGCCAATCTAGGCTTAAAAACGGGCTTAGTAAGAATATCAGCACATTGGTATTCAGTAGGAACATATTTCACTAGTAATTCTTTATCAGTAACTAGTTCTCTGACATAAAAATGTCTAATCGCAATGTGCTTCGTCCTTCTGTGCAATTCTGGGTTTTGCGCAAGTTTTATAATTGCATCATTATCGATTTGTAAAATCGGGATATCTTTCAGTGTCGTTATCTCATTGAAAAGTCGTCTCAGTCAAACTATCTCTCATGCTGCTTCACTAGCTGCGACTATTTCGGCTTCTGTGCTCGAGATCGCTACAGATGTCTGTCTGCGACTTGCCCAAGAGATCACTCCTTCTGCATAGATGCACATAATTCCAGAAGTTGAACGTCCAGTATTTTGATCTCCACCGTGATCGGAGTCGCTGTAGCATTCTAACTCTCCGGATTTGTGTCCCTTTTTATAAACAATCGCCGAATCTAGAGTTCCTTTAAGGTAACGAAATATGCGTTTCACCTTCTGAACATCTTCATTCGTTGGACTGTCTAGTGTCCTAGATACGACACTTACGGCATATGATATGTCTGGTCTGGTTCCTGTCATTAGGTATGTCAGTGCACCGACAGCTTCCCTGTATGGAAACTTGACTTTTTCATTCTCTGTCTCCGTATCTGACTGACCTTCTTTAATTATTGGAGTACTGATTGCCTTGCAGTCACTCATTCCAAACCTTTCCAAAATCTTCTTGGTATATAGTTTTTGAGAAACCTTAATGGATCCATCTTTATCATTTTGGATTTCTAGCCCAAGAAAGAAGGAAGCTGGTTTCGTAGTAATCTTGAATCTCCTCTTAAGTTCAGCCAAGAACTTCAAGGATTCCTTCTGATTTGTAGAGGCAATCAAACCGTCATCAACATAGAGTCCTATGATGGTTTTACTCTCAACTCTTTGTTGTTTATTTAAGACCAATCGAACAAATAAACACGGATCGGTGTCAGACTGTTTGAATCCGATTGTCTTGAGATAGTCCACAATACATTTATTCCAACATCGTGGAGCTTGTTTGAGACCATACAGGCTTCTCTTCAGTTTGCATACTTTGTTTGTGCCATCACTAAATCCCTCAGGTTGGTTCATATAGATGTCTTCATCGAGTGATCCATTTAGGAAGGCAGTAGCAACATCAAACTGCATGAGAGAAAGCCCTTCGTTTGCTGCGATACTTAGAATTGATCTGATTGTCGTCAATCTAGCTACGGGGCTGAAAGTTTCGTCATAATCAATTCCTTTCTCTTGCGTGTAACCTCTAGCTACGAGTCGTGCTTTGTACTTGTCAAGGCTTCCGTCGGCATTTATCTTCTTCTTGAAGACCCATTTACAAGATATTAATTTTCTATCTTTTGGCCGATCTACCAAAATCCAAGTTTTGTTGTCATTTAAGGGTTTAACTTCGCTTTTCATAGCCTCGAGCCATTCAGTCTTCTGTGGACTTTTTATGGCGTCTTTGTACGTTGTAGGCTCATCATTGATCAAAGTAGAAACAATGAATTCATCATATCTGCTTGGAGCCCGCAGTGTAGACCTGTCACGAAGTGTTCTAGTATCAGGGATATCATCATGATCTTCGTCTGAATAATTTATTCGACATCCATCTGGTTCAGGAGACGACTCGTCCAGATCTTCCTCTTCTTGACTTAAATCATTCGATGTTTGAGGCATTACTTCCGCATTTTGAGGTATATCCTCCCTTGCTTCAAACATTGGTTGATTTTGTTGAGTCTTTGGGAAATTGAGTTCGATTTCTGTAGTAGTTCGTTCATCCTCTTTCTCAGATTCAGGTATATCAGATTCCAATCCAACTGATTTTATTAGAGATTCTTTAAATGTCACATCTCTCGAACGAATCAATGTCGGTTCGTTGTTCTTTTTAAATCCCAGTAACCGATAGCCATCATCACCATCATATCCGATTAAAATACATTTTTGAGCTTTCTTGGACATCTTTGTTCGCTTCTGTTTGGGTACATGTGCAAAACATTCTGTTCCAATGACTCTCAAATGTTTTATGAACGGCTTCTTTCCAAACCATAACTCAAATGGTGACTTTCCTTCTTGAGAAGTTGGCCCAGTTCTGTTCAGGACGTACGTAGCCGTGTTAACAAGCTCTGACCAACAGGCAAGTGGCAGTTCTTCGTGAGCGTGCATCATAGTACGAGCAGCTTCTACGAGGGTTCGATTTTCTCGTTCACTTGACCCATTTTGCTCTGGTGTATATGGCATTGTAAATCGGTGCTGTATACCGTGCGAATGGAGTATCTTCTCAATAGCTTCGTTTTTGAATTCTCCTCCATTGTCGCTAATGATTGTTTTTATAATATGACCAGCTGTCTTCGTTTCATTGATCATCTGCACGAGCTTGTCCTTGACTTCAGACTTTTGCTTGATGAAGTAGACATGACGAAAGTTGCTGTAGTCATCTTTAAATAATACGAAATACCGAAACTTCATGAATGAATTTGGAAATGGACCACATACGTCAGTATGTGTTATCTCTCCTTGTTCTTTAGCTCTTTCTCTTGTACCAAATTTATGTCTATGTGTCTTTCCATATACACATCCTGTGCATAATTCAGAATCAAGTTTGACTTTAATACCAAGTTCCTTTTCAATCACTTGTTTAACGTGCCTTTTGTTCTGATGTGCGAATCTTTCGTGATAAAGTTGCAAAGTGTTTTCTGTTGACAGAGTGCTCACTTCTGGGGTTGGATTTCTAATAGTCTGGACTTTCAGCTTATAGAGACCGCCATTTTTGACACGTGTGCCAATCAAATTCACTTTTCCATTATTTATCAGCTGACAGGATTCTCTCTCAGATGTGAAGACACTGTTTTGTAGCTTGTCTTGAGCAGCGAGTACAGAGAACAGGTTGCGTCTTATTGCGGGAACGTACCAAACATCGCATAATGTGATGTGCTCTTGTCGACCATGAACATCTGCAATCAATTCGACTGTTCCTTTCCCAATGGCTTCAGTTGTCGATCCATTTGCAGTAGTTACCGTCTGGTTCTTTGTAAAATGTTGAAAACTGGAGAATATGTCAGGTTGACAGGTGACATGGCTTGTTGCACCGTTATCGACATACCAATTTTCAAGATCTTCAAAGTTGGTCACTGCTTCATTAGTCTCAACTTGCATGAGGGTGAGGTTTAGGTTCTTATTGATAGCTTGACTACTAGATGGTTGTGATTCTTTAGGAGGTTTTCCATCAGCAATCCACTTTAGACATTGTTTGACGTTATGCCCAATAAGTTTGCAATATCCGCATTTCTTCTTCATTTTGCGAGAAGAGTTCTGTATTACTAGCGCTTGAGCTTCGTAATTTTCTTCTTTATTCGTCAGAGATCTTTCGTAACAGCAAATTTGCGCTGTCAAATTTTCAATGTTACGGTCCTTTTTTGACATGAGCATCCAACTTGACTTAAACGGGAAGTAACTATCATCAGGTAACGTTTCTAAAATCTTGCATATGAGTAAAATCTCAGGAAGATCATATTTAGTTTCGTCCTTTCGTAGCTCAACCTTTAGTTCATGCCATACGTTCTTCAATTTGGAAATATGCATAGACATGTCATGTAGGGGATCCTTGCGATAACTGAAGAAGCTGTAGCAAAGGTTATAGCTTTTATCCTCAGATGTGCCGTCGAACAGAGTATGTAATTCATCCCAAATCTGTTTCGCACTCGTCAGTCTCATTACCTTTTGCAAAGTAACATCTGACATATTTGCCATTAGCATGAGCATCGCGACACTATCTTTTTCATTATAGTCTTGTAGAGCTTTGTTATAACTAGCCTGGTCTGCCGATGTAGCTGTTGCGCCGGGTTGCGTCGGTGGCTTTAGGTTGCCGTTGATAGCGTCCAATCCTCCAGGCGTACCTCGTAGCAATAACAGTACCTTGCAGCGCCATGTCGACCAATTTTCTTTACCTCCCAAACGACCAATATCAATTTTGCAGCTCGTCGATGGAGTTGACATTTTGACGGATCTTGTTTGAATATGGTTCGAATTTGGTTTGGACTCGTAGCTAATTATTTTCATAAAATATTTATTTTACACAATCACAAAACATGTAAGAATATTTTTCTCGCTCATTACAAATATAACGAAATATTTTTCTATATTTTTCGATATAATATCTCAGGCTCTGCTACCATGTTGAAGTATTGATATTATATAATAGACAATGATGACATTGAAGTTTGCTAAAACCTTTTTCTTCTTAACAAATATTTCAACCGAAATGTTATAAAAAAGAAAGGAAAACGAACGGTCACGGCGTGTCACTGCTGCTATAAACGGCAACTGACTCAGCAGTATGCTGAGGGTCAAGCCTTCAGCGCTGATTTTCAGTCAGTGCCAGGAGTTTCCCCGCGAGCGTCACATACCGCGGTGTGGTACAACCGTGAGCAATACTATATATAGTATAATACTATGTAATACAGAATAGTAATTATATACAATAGGATACGTATTATGTATACAGTATGAAACATATACTTAAATTGTTTTTATTAAGTCACTGAATAAACTACGATATACTCAAATAAAATCATACACAAATGAATAAAGGTATATAGCCAGCTTAAAGCATGTTTAAAAATTATGAATATAATTAAATTTATATGTACATAAATATATATACATATATAGGTATACTTAATTAAAGAAAAATAAATAAAAATATATAGATATATACAATATTGCCTGGCCCTACCATGCGATTACAGGCTCGTGTCTGTTTTTGCGGCGAGAGGTTGGAAGGGAAGGGAGTGGCGGTTTCTGATGCTCCAGCAAATATGCTTTAAGCTTGCGCCCAAAAGCACATCCACTGGACGCTTCACGGATTGGAGGGGGAATGTCGTTCCAACACTTGGACGCCGCAAACCTGAAACTACCACGGAAAGCCATGGTCCGATGCGCCGGTGTCAGGATCCGTTCCTTGTGCACATACCGTTGTCTGGTGGACCATTCAAGCTTTGCGAACAAATAAGATGGGGTTTTTGTCCGTATCACACCAAAGAGTAGTTTGGCAAGGTGTAGATGCCGACGTGCCTCCATATTCATGTAATCCATATAATGTATGCATGCGCGTATCAAAAGCTATCATCTTCATCTTACAGAAGAGAGCGATCCGATTTATTTACAAGCTAGGTAGTACGGACTCGTTAAGGGATTTCTTTAAAGAAACTAACATCTTAACAGTTGCAAGTCAATACATTTATGAAAATATAATGTATGTTAGAAAAAACATCAGCAATTTCGAAAATGTTGGTAGCCATCACAATATTGATACTAGGAATAAACATAAATTGTCATTTCCACATTTTAGACTTGCAAAAGTTAATACATCCTTTATGGGGCACTGTGTACGGTTCTACAATAAGATTCCTCAAGATATATTAGAGTTACCACCGACGTGGTTTAAAAAATGTATTGAGCATACTCTGTGCAAAAAAGCCTATTATAACATTAAGGATTATTTGGAAAACAAGGATGTCTGGTATTTAAATAAGGTTAACAGGAACGATTGTATCTAGTGTAGTGTAAATTTAAGTTGAAAACTCTGTTAAATAAGCAAACCTGTTTTGAAAAGAATAAATGTGGAGTTTCTTTGTTAGCTTCTTCTTCGCATAATCTATTAATTGCGAAACTAACAGCTTTGACGTTCATTAACTAAACATTTTGATTTTATAGTGAATACAATTTTTTGACGTGACTTGACTGACTTTATCATAAAGTACCTATTTCATGTTACAAAAATATTAGGATGTGTTGTAGGCATAATAATAATTCATTTTTATTCCAGCCAAAGCCATATTAAGTTACATATTAAATAACATAACAATAGAATTGAATAAAATGAAAAACAAAATTAAATATCATATAATAGCAATAAAAATAAAATTTAGGGAACTACCTGTAATGTAAAATACTCTAAAGTAACTAATTTTCTTATTTAATGATACTCTTGTTCAAGCTTTTATGCATTTGTGGTGGGAATGCATAGGTACTAGAAAAGTTAAATATTTTATGTCCGTTTTTCAATATTAACACTGGGGGACATGGGACGTCCATACCGCGCCGAGTCCTTTCTGTGTGTTTTGACCAAAGTACAGAGACATCGAAGCGTCGTCGCGCCCGCGCCCCGTCCTCTCTGTGTGGGCTTCATCCCGTCCCTTCAGTACATTTTGTATGAAAGTGAATTTGAATATGAATGTGAATGAAAGCGCCTTTTCCGCGCCTCCGCTCCACGTCTCATCTGTGTGACTAAAGTATAAGTTAGGACTTCGTACATGGTCCTTTAAATAAAGCTATTAAAAAAATCTCTAGTCTAGTCTGTCGAGTCTGTCTGGGTAGTCTGCACAGAGTGCATTGGTTGGTAGTCTGTGAGTCAACAAAGTTTTGTACCTAATATTCTCTTTGTACACAGTGGTCGGTCATCGATTTTATTTTATTAAATATTTGGATTAGAAGACATGTTATTTCCTTCGCTGTAATCAAGCAAGAAAGCTTAAAGTTGTGTTCTTTCTGTAAGTTAACTTTACAATCTATGTCCACAAATTATAATCTCGTTATAAACGAGAAACTTCGAAACGTTAGCAAGCTAAAGTAGTCTTTAGCTTTTTTTGTCTTGAATTACCTTGACTCCGTTTAAGTTAGTGGGAACGTAGGATGTCGTAGGATGTGTTGTAAGAACAAGGGTCTAATTTGAGACAATGACAATAAAGTAAGCAAGGGGAATACTTATGTACAGATAGTCAAGAAACAATGTATTTTCATACACTGAGCAGTGAATAGGTGTCTAACACGTATTTATATTTCCTAGTTTTTGAGAACAATTAGGATGTCCCTCCTGACAACATTGCCCGCACTGCTTATTCAAATTTATCCTTTAGCAAGCAAAGCCCTCTTTAAGCAAATTTCTTATAAAAAACAATAAAACAGAAACCAAACAGATGTTCTTGCTTCAAAATCTTGAAATTCGAAGACTAAAATGCAGACTAAAGTTGCATTCACTGTACTCACATCATGCAAGAGCTTTAACCAACTATTTCTTATACCTACTTTTTTCTTTTGCAGAAAACTCCTAAAATAATGAGTCCTGTTGAAAGTGTTCCATTAGCAGTCCTGACTTCTGTAGATGACTACGTGGAACTTCTATATGATGATATCCCAGAAAAAATTAAAGGATCTGCATTAATCTTACAACTTGCTAGAAATCCAGATAACTTAATTCAACTTTCAAGGAATGGTAGGTGTTGAACTAAGTAATTAGTAAAATGAGCCCTTATTTCCAAATCAGTACAGTTCCTATTAGATAATTATTTGATTTAATACTACGTAATGAAGAAAGATTTGAATTAAGTTAATACATATAATGTAGAAAAAATTTAAAACTACAATTATTAACAATTATGGTTAATAACATCTATTCCCTTACATTACAGAAGCATTGCTGAGTGCTTTGTCCCGAGTTTTGAGGGAAGAATGGAAAAGAAGTATTGAACTGAGTACAAATATTGTTTACACTTTTTTCTGCTTCTCAACATACAATGAATTTCATCCATTAATCATTCAATACAAAATCGGCTCTCTATGTATGGATGTCATAGATTATGAGTTGAAGCGCTATGACCAATGGAAAGAAAAAGTTGAAGGTAAAAAACAGCTGCTTACACCTGACAAGGTAGGTACCTAAAATTGTATGTAACTATAACTTCCACACAACACAATCACTTGTCCTGGTCCTAAACTATGATACCCTGTCATGTGATAACCAGGCAAGGACACCCAAAAGAAAATGTGAAGTTACTTTATTTCTTTAATGTATAATTTATTATTACATAACTTTGTGTTTTCAGAGTGAAATCCCCAAAAGTAGAATTCCTGAACCAAAACGCCGCCCTAAATCAGGCACATGGGCAGTTGCTGATGTAAGCTTGCAGAAGTCTAGAACACTTGTGTCCAGTTACCATGAAGATCTGTGCAATGCATCAGATGACAGCTCCAAGAATGATGAAGAACAAATGAGGAGGAAACTCAAGACTTTGTCAAAGAGGCAAGAACAGCTGTTGCGAGTGGCTTTTTATATGCTGCTCAATATTGCAGATAATGTAAAAGTGGAAGAGAAGATGCACAGAAAAGATATTGTTGGCTTGCTCATGGGAGCGATGGAGAGGCACTCAAATATGGACTTACTCATCCTCATAGTATCATTTCTACAAAAACTGTCCATCTTTGTGGAAAACAAAAACAGTATGGCCTCTAGAGGAATTGTGGAAAAGTTAGTGGTGCTCTTGGATTCACCTAATGCAGATTTAGTCAATGTCACATTAAAACTACTGTTTAATCTGACTTTTGACACTAAGTTGCGGAACAAAATGATTAAGATTGGCTTATTACCAAAGATAATTAACTTTACAAGTAAGTGCACCTTAAAAACTGTTTTTATTATTTATTATCTGTCAAACTCGATAACTTTATCATAAATCAACTTTTAATAACTTTCGTGCTTGTACAAAGATTGTAAAAGAGATGGGGTTTTTACCACGATTATTAATTTATTTGAGTTTTCTATGTATCAGCACCATTGTAAGCACGATGGTCGCGGGTAGACTAATTTATCATGATCGTAATTAAACTATTCATCGTGGTAAGGATCCAGTTTGTATTAAGAGTATCTGTCTTATTTATAAAAAGTCGATTCCACTGAAACACTCTTAACACAGGGTTAAAGCCGGAACAGGAACAGGAACCTCTCTCATAAACTGGCTTGAACTCCGTTTTAAGAGTGTTTTAGTGGAAACTACTTTTTATAAATAAGACTGTCTTTATAAATGTTTAATTTTCAGGTGATGACAAACACATTAACTTAGCAATGAAAATACTGTACCATTTGAGCATGGATGACAGGGTGAAAGTTATGTTCACACAATCAGACTGTGTCAAATTGGTAAGTCTGTATTTAATCATTTGACCAACCTATAAGTAAGAACAAGATGCTTCATAGAATCATGTGGAAATGCAGCTATTCTACGAGTATACACTTTTTACATCACAGAAATGTTCAAAATTCTAAGAAACAAGTAAGTACTTACCAATCTAAATGGCAATATAGACTGTGTCGTCTGCACAATATAAAATATGTTGTCTGCACAGTCTATATTTCTATTTAGATTTATTCCCGTCTAGTTACCATAGAACACGGTACCTATCCTAATTAGCGAACAATGGGGTGCATGACGTATAGGGGCATATAGGGTGCATGACGACGCGAGTCGTGCGTATTTTGGCGCCAAAATGACAGAACTTGACAATGTACCTACTGGCAAGTCGCAATCATCCCGTGCCCCGTCCTAGCGATGTAACGCTCTCGAAATTTCTCAGGCCGATCTAAACCGGTTTGATGGCACACGCAAACCGAATTGCAAAAATCTATGTAAACCTGGTTGAAACCGAGTTACAAACAGCAATGAATGACACAGTCGATGCGATGCTGCGATCTGCAGTGGCACGGTTTGCGTCTTTTTTAAACGATCTTTTTTAACCGCTGCGGCATCGCGGTTTGCACTATCATTCGATTCGACGACGTAAATCGTGTCGCCGCGATCCGCACGACTCTCGCGCCCGCCGACGCTGAATCGGTTTGAAGTGTAAAAACTCATACTTTTAATTTCATTTTCGGTGGAGACCAAGAACGAATTACAATTTAAAATCGACTTTGTCAAGTCTCAGAACTTCGTTTTCATAGCTTTGACGGAGGTAAAATTAAAAAAAAAATATTCTCGAGCTGCACTTGCTCAATCACAGCTCGGATTGATTGAAGACGACGCGACGCAGGGTGCAAAGAACAAACCATATCGCCGCGCGGTTTTGAACCGGGTTGGTAGATCGAGTCGTCACATCGCTAGTTCCTAGAAGTTACGGCAACCCTAGTGATCGCCCATACGGACCTTGAAAATTGCTACTTTGTAACCGACTTAAAAAAACCAGCCAAGTGCGTGTCGGACTCGCGCACGAAGGGTTCCGTACCATTATGTATACAACATCAAATACAAAGATCGAGAAAAAATGGCAAAAAAATCACGTTTGTTGTATGGCCCCCCTTTAATTACTTATTTTATTTTAATTTTTATTATTAATTTTTTAAGAGACTATGGCACTAAATATTCTGTGACTATTTCAAGCTTCTACCTGTTGCCGCTATTATGGAGCAAAAAACGTCAATAAAATTAAGTTTGTTGTATGGGAGCCCCCCTTAAATATTTATTTTATCCGGTTTTTAGTATTTGTTGTTACAGCGGCAACCGACATACATCATCTGTGAAAATTTCAACTGAATAGCTATCAAGGTTCATGAGATATACAGCCGGTGACAGACAAACAGACGGACAGTGAAGTCTTAGTAATAGGGTCCCGTTTAGCACCCTTCGGGTACGGAACCCTAAAAAGGAGGTGGTTCCTAAACCAATTCGACTTTTGCATATTTTTTATTATGTTGAGCCGGTGAAATAATGCGATACTTTCTCCTCTTTCTCTTGCTACTCTTAAATTATATGTAGGACAAAAAGTTAATCCGGAATTAACTTAATAATATGTAGTGCGGTCAAGTGCGAGTCGGACTCGCGCAGGAAGGGTTCCGTCCCACGCCTGCTCAGCGTGGCAATTACGAACAAATCCTCCTATGGCAGCGGTGGTAGCCTAGTGGGTAGAACATTGGACTCGGAAGCGGGAGACCCAGGTTCGAGTCCCAGTGCGGGCATGTACCTATGACTTTGTTTTCTAAGTTATGTACATTTGTGAAGTTATAGTACCAATACCACTCACTGAGTGTCTGAGCTATTCATATACCTCAGCGCTCGAAATCGCCAATCCGCGATGGGCACGCGTGGTGATTAAGCCCATACTCTCTCCCTGAGAGTAGGCCTGTGCCCTACAGTGGGTATGGCAAGTCAGAACGGACCACGCTTAAATATTTATTTTATTCTGTTTTTAGCATTTGTTATAGCGGCAACAGAAATACATATCTGTGAAAATTTCAACTGCCTAGCTGCGACGGTTCATGAGATACAGCCTGGTGACAGACAGACAGACGGACAGTGAAGTCTTAGTAATAGGGTCCCGTTTGGCACCCTTCGGGTACGGAACCCTAAAAACCGGCCAAGTGCGAGTTGAACTCGCGTGGAGAGGGTTCCGTACAATGCCAAAGTCAAAATGTTTTTATTCAAATTGTGGTATCACATTTGAAATCCTAACAGTAAGACGCGAGTTATCTACTACTAGCGCTGTCTAGTGGAGTTTTAGTGAACTATTTGCCGTAAGTGAACGTATATTGAGTTTACCGCTTTTTCAATTGATAGAATCCTTTTGATAGAGTTTTCCTGAAATCTACAAGCAATGAACTATATTTTGTATTGTTTTCAAAATTTTTGTTTCTGTAGTTTCGGAGATCAGGGGTGAATGGACAATTTTCGTCTTCGTTCATGAATAAAATCAAAACTACAATAATAACAAAAATATATTTGAGATCCTCATAACGAGCCCTTTCATTTGATACATGACACAGTAAGGATTGCAAAACTTTTTTTAAATTTCCCCCCGAAGAAATTATCCCCCGAAAATGACTTTTTTTTTAATTAATTGTCTACTTTGCACATCTGTGTTTGGGTCATAGGATTACACCACCCTACCAAATTTCACCTGATTTGGTCCAGTAGATTCGGAGCAAATTGGCTGTGACAGACGGACGGACAGACAGACGCACGAGTGATCCTTTAAGGGTTCCGTTTTTCTTGTACGGTTTACGAAACCCTAAAAATAAACTAAGTATCCGTCGTTTCCCAGCTGACAGACATGCTGCTCCTAAACGTGAGCAGCTCGCCGGGCGGCGGCGGCGGCGGCGGCGGCACGGACGTGCTGCTGGCGCTGTGCGTGAACCTGGCATGGTGCGCGCCCGCCGCCGACCAGATGGCCGCCGAGGGCCGCCTGCGCGAGCTGCTCGAGCGCGCCTTCCGCACCGAGGGCTTCATGCTCATGAAACTGGTCCGCAACATGTCGCACCACGACTCGGTGAAGCCGCTTTTTGTGGTGAGCAACCATGCCGTAACGGCATGTAACACTAGCGCCAGCAATGGAAAAATAACCGGCCAAGTGCGAGTCGGACTCGCGCACGAAGGGTCCCGTACCATTATCTATACAACATTTGAATACTTGAAGCGTCTACCTGTTGCCGTTATTAACATCGAGCATAAAAAGGCAAAATAATCACGTTTGTTGGAGCCCCCCTTAAATATTTATTTTATTCTGTTTTTAGTATTTGTTGTTATAGCGGCAACGGAAATACATCATCTGTGAAAATTTCAACTGCCTAGCTATCACGGTTCATGAGATACAACCTGGTGACAGACAGACTTACGGACAGTGAAGTCTTAGTAATAGGGTCCCGTTTGGCACCCTTCGGGTACGGAACCCTAAAAAGATGTATGGAGCCCCTTAAGGCTGGTCTGGCAGCCATCTCGGTCGCACATTCTCACATTTTCGATGATTGTAAAAAAATTATTATCATTATCACACTAATAACCTTTCTTGTCGCAACACGATTCGGACAACCGGTTTTTGTGATCAGCGACCCGTTATGGCTGCTGTTATTCCTGGTAGCCGTCTCGCTCGCACTTTCTGACATTTTTAATGAAAAGAAAGTATGTCTCAAGGTTCATGTAGGTATGTCTGTCCACCACAACTAAATGTTTGAACCTATTTAGAAGTGTATGGTGTTACAATCTTTATGTATTCCCGGGTAACAAAGGGTACCTATATTGGCTGTAGAGCTGATAAGTTTTCCTATTTTTGGTTTATAAAACCGCTCAGGGTCCTTTGATGTACATATGAAATGGCTTTAGTCTGGGTGTTTTTCGTGATAATGATGACTTTGTCTGGCTACCATCATCATCAACCCCTTGACGCCCACTGCAGGACATAGGCCTCCCTCATGGTTTTCATAACCATGAGGGGTTTTGCCATAATCGCCACGCTTGGCAGGCGGGTTGGCGATCGCAGTATGCGGTTGGAATGTCAGGTAGACGCTGCTGCTCGTCTCCTGGTAATTTATTTCCTTAGTCGCCTTCTACGACATCCACGGGAGGAAATGCAGTGACGCTCTTCTTAATCCGGCTCCACACTGGCTACCATAGCACAAGGTATCTACGAGTTTGCTAGTTTGGAACCAGATGCTGTATAGTATAATTTAATAATAGAGTGAGGAAGAGTGCACCCATGTAACGGTTGTCGTGCTGTGATTTAAATGTGTATTTAGAAACCCTTGAATGCCACGCCTTCCAACTGTCCAGGCTCTATTACAAAGCAAGTTGTCTAGCGGCAACGTCATGGGCTCAGCTAATCACTTTCCACCTTGGCCTTTGAAAATAAATTGCCTGCTTGTTGTTAGTTCGTTCTTAAGTGTTCTCACACTAAGCTGTTCTTTCATAATATCTTTATATATAAAAATGAATTGCTGTTCGTTAGTCTCACTAAAACTCGGGAACGGCTGGGCCGATTTGGCTAATTGTTGTTTTTATATATTTGTGGAAGTCCAGGGAAGGTTTAAACGGTGAGAAGAAAAAAAACGGTTGACGTCGGTGATACGAAGTTCACGGGGTCGTCTAGTTATAAATAATGCACACATGCAAAATCACTTGTGGTCGCAAAAGAGCTACGAAGATTTTTGTATGGGGCCTGGCATAGTTCATAGTGGCGCCCTCTATATTTTTTCAATATCGTGGAGCATAATGAAACCTAGCTAGATCGATAGAGGACAAAAAAGTAAACAAGAAATTATTAAGGTCACCATGTCCTAAAGTGGCACGTTTAGGAGTTATTGAGCTTTGAAGTTTGTATGAGATTTTTATAAAACTTAACTTTTGAATAATTTTTCACTAAATACTGGACTATATGCTTGGCACCTGTGACTCGTTGCCGATTCTTGACTAAATTGCTAAATAAGTCGTAGAAAAAACACCCAGTTTATTATAGATACCGTATATTAAGGCACCCGAGCGTAGCGAGGATGCTTACAATGCGAGGGTATTACGGGAGCTTTTACCAGAGTTATAAATCTGCTTTTCATCAATCCTATCAGGTAAATAAATAAAATAGTGTATTTAAAGGAAAATTCACAAGATATTTCTTTATTTTAATTACAAATTACACTTAGCTGCTAGACTAATTACAATATACAATTAGGCATTACTTATCATTAAATCATTCTACCGAACAGTGAGCGAGTTATTGATCGGAGAAGTAGGTACCGGAAGAAACATTCGTACCTAAATTAAGTTTTATGGTGGCTGTGTTTAGTTATAAGCATTATCTGATTAAATATTAGCAGTTAAACAATAATTAGGTAGTTAGACCTGAAAATATGATTAATCCCTGTTTCTATGTTTAATATGGTTTCATAGTAAACATATGTCACTTCAATGTAGGTAATTATTGGCTGACAGAAGTCATTGTTATACATATATCCTCATTCCCCCAGTCCAAGTACAGTCTATTACACCAGGTAAGGGAAAGGTTTTGATCTTTTTGGTTCATCCATAGTCCATCACATCCCACAAACAAGATACATAAAGCCGCAGTCTTCACAGCTACGAGTAAGACAGCAGACAACTATGAGAGCCACCAAAAACGAACATCTACGCCCTAGGCAAGATTGTGGTCAAGGGTAAGCTCATATCGGAATAAAAAAACTTTGAGCTGAAAAAAGATAGAATTTGTTTGATAACAATAAGCACCAACAAAATGTGTACGAACTTTGAGCGAACATGAAAAGAGTAAACAAAACAGTCGATTCCACGTTGAAATTCCGTGGTGCTTCGTCGACTAAAGACCCTCGAAAAGAAGATGGACATCTCACCTGAATTAGCACGTCAACCAGACAGTAGCACCAGCAATAGTTCGAAAACCAAGAACTCACACGGTTCGACGGGGATGAAGGTATTTATGTTAAAAACATGGTTGAACATGGTTTTACACACAGCAGCGGTTTAAGTTTCTAGCGATATGTACCTATCTACATTATTTATAGGTACCTACCTACCACCTAAACCTATCTATATTAATTAAACTGTAGGTTTTATATCGACATGTTTTGAATTTTAATCGAATTGAACGAATTGGATGCATGAATAATAATACTATAATTTCATGTATATTGTATATAAGTAGGTAGGTAACTACTAGACATAGCTACCCAGACTTTAAAAAACATCAAAGTAGGTTTGAATCCCCGAGAAAACTCATATCAAGTGACAAATTCAGTGATGAAACTCAGTTAGTGGAAATTCCATACAAACTTCAAAGCTCAATAACTCCTAAACGTGCCACTTTAGGACATGGTGACTTTAATAATTTCTTGTTTACTTTTTTGTCCTCTATCGATCTAGCTAGGTTTCATCGTGCTCCACGACATTGAAAAAAATATAGAGGGCGCCACTGAGACTATGCCACTAATCTTCGTGGCTCTTTAAATGTATGCCCAGGAGTACGTCGGAGACATCGCCGGGGCCGCCACGAACGAGAACGCGGCGGAGGAGTTCGTAGTCGAGTGTCTCGGCACACTCAGCAACATATTGAACCCGAACAACATCGACATATACGCCGTCGTCGAGAGATACAACCTCATACCTTGCATCATGAAGATATTGGACCCGGGTAACTTGATCAGTCTTACCTTCTAATTCTCGTACAGTAACAAGCTTAATTATTATATAGCATTGTTATAAAGGTAAAGGCGAACTTATCTCTAAGAGAGATCTCTTCCAGCCAACCTTAGCATAGATAATATATAATAATATATAAGTATAATATATACATTTACATATACATATATACTTATACGTACATAAACCTATTATCTATGACAACAGATTTAGTAACAAGCAGAAACCGGGGTTTAGTAAAGTAACAGACGAAGACTCAGCTTTAAAGTTTAAAAAACTAAAACTAAAACCTAACATTATCTTGCCTTTTGATAATACATCCCCTATTTGGCCGAAGTATGAAACCGGCGTGCGTGCACGCAACGACAAATCGATGTTGAGGAAGCGAAAGTGATCTGTCAGCATCGTGGCAAGTAGCAGCCCCTGGTCTCCGCCTACCCATCTGGGATACAGGGCGTGAGTTTATCATCATCATCAGCCACTCGACGCATACTGCAGGACATAGGCCTCCCTCATGGTTTTCCAAGCTTCCCGGTCTTGTGCCTCCCGCGTCCGACGACTACTCGCCACCGTAACCAGATCGTCAGACCATGTGGTGGGGGGCCTTCCCACGTGAGTTTATCATCATCATCATCAGCCATTTGACGCCCGCTGCAGGACATAGGCCTCCCTGATGGTTTTACAAACCATGAAGGGTTTTGCCATAATCGCCACGCTTGGCAGGCGGGTTGGCGATCGCAGTGTGCGGTTGGAATTTCAGGAAGACGCTGCTGCCCGTCTGCTGGTAATGTATTTCCTTAGTCGCCTTCTACGACATCCACGGAAGGAAATGGAGTGACGCTATTCTTAATCCGGCGCCACACGGATGTAATAAAATATTGAGTTGATGTATGTATGTAATAAAATATTGGCGGCGGCAGAGGGCGGCGCGAGCGGGGAGCTGGCGCTCGAGGGCGCGATCCTGGCGGGCGCGGTGGGCGCGGAGGCGCGCGCGGCCGCGGCGCTGGCGGCGGCGGGCGGCGGCGGCGCGCTCATCGCCGCGCTGCGGGCACGCCAGGCCGACGACGAGCACGTGCTGCAGACGGTCTTCGCGTTCCGCCAGCTGCTCTCGCATCCGCCCAGCGCAGAATATCTCGTGTCGCGCACAGGTCGGTGAAGGCGAAATCGGAGCCCCGAGGCCCAATAGGCTATTTGACAGTGTGAAAAAAAGTATTAATTACTTATATTACTTTTAAAACCGATGGAAGGCATTTTGCGATTAAGGATTAATAGATGAATCGTTTAATCCAAAAAACCAGGATAATCTATATACTTATATAAAAATGAATTGCTGTTCGTTAGTCTCACTAAAACTCGAGAACGGCTGAACGGATTTATCTTATCTTAGTCTTGAAATGTTCATGGAGGTCTAGGGAAGGTTTAAAAGGCGACAAAAAATCGAATAATTTCCGGGAAAACCCTAAAAACAGCCCTTTTCTATTTCCCATACAAACGTTTTTTGTGGCGTTACGAAGTTCGCCGGGACAGCTAGTTATAAATAAATTATTAGCAATAAGGCCGCCATTCTATCTTATCTTTTGTCATTGCTGTTTCTGTTTTTTTCTGGTACACAATAAAGAATATTCTTATCTTATCTTATAAATTATTGAGTTCTGATTTCTGAGATTTGTACTGGAATAGATCAGTCTATTCCAGTGTGATTGAAAAGATTAAGATTTAACAAAAGAGTTGATTGAATGCCAGCCTTTTTGTACAAGTTGAAATCCAGGACTTTAACTCCTGAACTGCCCTCGCGGAACGCAACGTATAGGTGGCCCATACTAAGTTGGACACAGATCTGTGTCGCGGCAGACGAGTGGTTAATAGAAACTGCTTCAACAGTACAAAGAATCATTGAAAGAATTATAAATAAGTTTTAAAAACCTATTTAGAGGCTAAAAATTCCACCCACGCTGGGAATTGAACCTGCGACCTCTGGCTAATATAATTACAAGTAAGTTCATAGCTGGCACTATGGCAGCATGTAGCTGGGACCTCTTGTACTTGATAATTTTGTATCTGTAGCCATTTTCTGTGATGACGTCACAGGTCAATATCTGAAAAGTTCAGAATCCCCAAAATTCTCAGATTTTTCAAGGAACCTAAAGTAGTACACCTATTTGCTTTTCTGCGCCCACATTCTTCCTAGTAGTATTGTTCTGTGGAGTTGAAGTTTGTTTCCTTACTGACCAGTGACGTCACTGATTCCTGTGGGACGCCATATCGCCCAGGATAGTGTTTTGGCGGCTTATTTTGAAAGTGAATTTTTATTTGGTTTTTTTTAGAAGAAATACACTAAGAATTTTAAATAACCCCTTTCTGAGCACTCAATGAACACCAACAAAACATCTGAGATGGTTTTCAGAAATTTATCAAATAGCCTATTGTACGCACCAAATCCTCTCGGAATCCTGATGTTTGCGATAGCTATCAGTATGTAATTGGACAGTTAGACGATTGGAAACGCTCATGATTTAGTGCGCGTGACAAAAGGGTTGTTTCTTAAAGCTACATTTGTAATAACGCTCAACCGACGAATCGTAAGGCTAGGTTGGAATAAAATGTTACCAATTCAATGTAGCTTTAAAAAACAGGGCCCAGACGGTTCATTTTGGTCTTTCACTCGGAATTAGTCATCTAAACACGACGACGAGCCGTGCTGCAGAAGGCCTTCATTATCATCATCATCAGCCATTTGACGCCCACTGCAGGCCATAGGCCTCCCTCATGGTTTTCCAAGCTTCCCGGTCATGTGCCCCCCGCATCCAGCGACTGTAACCAGGTCGTCAGACCATCTGGTGGGGGGCCTGCCCAAGCTGCGTCATCCGGTCCGCGGTCGGCCGGTCAGAACTTTTTCACCCCAAAAGCAGACGGCCGTCGCATTCCGGCAACTGCTCGCGCACGCGGCCAGCGCCGAGCATCTCGTGTCGCGCACAGGTCAGCGAAGCCGAAGTAGGACGGTACACTATTAGATCATTTCCGTATCTCATTCAGCATATCATCGGTCGAATACATTACCGGAACATCTCCAAAATCACGTGTCCTGAGTTAAGTATGCAGACTTATGAAGAATTTAAAACTTTTTCCTAATCACTAATGGTAAAAGTCAAACGTTAATTTGTAACTATTATCAAACGACTTCGACCAGTAAAGAAACAATGATTTTACATTTTAGATTTATAAACGTCAGAAGTGGTGGTAGCCTAGTGGGTAGAACATTGGACTCGGAAGCTAGAGACCCAGGTTTGATTCCCAGTGCGGGCATATAATTATCTATGACTTGGTTTTCTAAGTTATGTGCATTTGTGAAGTTATAGTAGCAATACCACTCGCTAACTGTGAAGGAAAACAACGTGAGGAAACCTGAGTGTCTGAGCTATTCACATACATCAGCGCTTGAAATCGCCAATCCGCGGTGGACATGCGTGGTGATTAAGCGCATACTCTCTCCCTGAGAGAAGGCCTGTGCCCTACAGTGGGACGTATGTAGGCTGCTTATAAACTTCATTTACTCAAAACAGTATATTTTGAGATGTTCCAACAATGATTTTGACGATATTTCACTCGCAATTCGGTATTTGACACAATCAACAATAAATTATTCCATTATGCTCGATTAAAATAAAAATTACAAAATATCTCTTAAAATGTATCTCTTTTAGTCAATTACAATTTTGAAATAGAAAGAGTGCTGTGAAATGTGATGTCATAAACCAGTATTTTCATACGAAATTCCGTTTTAAAAGTAACTGATTTGATATTTTGTCAAATACCCAATTTACGATGACGAGCACGTGCTGCAGACGGTTTCCGTGCTCGCGCATCCGGCCAGCAGCGCCGGGCATCGCGTGTCGCACACAGTCGGCAAATGTGAAATCGAACAACGATTTTCAAAGTTTCGCTTTTCGTCCATTTCTGTCTTTTATTCCACATCTTTAACTTATCTCACATTTTTCGCAGCTTCAAAAATGAATGTATAAACTGTAATTTTTCAATAGCTAATATTCAACATTATTACATTGCAGAGGCTCCAGCATACTTGATTGATTTGATGCAGGACAAAAATGTGGAAATCCGAAAGATGTGCGACTCCTGCCTTGATATAATAGCACAGATGAAGAATGAATGGGCTGCCCGAATCAAGGTAATAATTATTTCAGGTATATTATAATAAATTACTTGCAGTCTACTTATAACCGTGTGTTTTTCCTTGTTTATTTAAAACGTCCGTAATTCTATTATCCAGCAAAGCCACAGGTAATATTTATCAAAAGACACTCGTTTTTTTACGTTTGAATACCAGACGTAACAGCAGCCTTTAGCTTTTCTGGGTTGCTACTACGAAACTTCTCCACTGTATGAATTCGTCCAATTTAACCTACTCCGAACTGTCAATTACATACATAGTGAAAGAAGGGCTGCAGATAACTGGACAGCTATTTGAATCTCGTTTTTACAATAAAGCCGTCCGTTAATTGTGTGACAGAGAGGCAAACAGTCATGCGAGATAAAGTTCCGTACATTCAAGATGGCGTTGCAAACTATAAGAGTGGCAACCGAGGATCGGACGTAGAAGTTTAGGCCGACTGCCAGCAGGGTGGCGGGATGACATCGACAAGACCGTAGGGAAGACCTGGAGAAGAACGGCGCAAAGCAGAAGCGACTGGCGCTTGCATGAAGAGGCCGTTGTTCAACAGTGGATGTTGAGGAGCTGAAGATGATGATGACGAATAAACTAATCCTACTAATATTATAAATGTGAAAGTTTGTAAAGATGTTTGGATGTTTATTACTCGATCACGCAATAACGGCTGAACGGATTTAAATGAAACTTGGCGTACAAATAGACAAAGACGTGAATTGAGACATAGCATACTTGATATCCCGGTAATACGTTCTCGTGGAATAATATTGGTTTTAAGTTTAAAATAGATGGCGTTGTGCGAGCGAACGTTGTGTTTTGAAAATAGATGGCGTTGTGCAAGAATTGTATAAACGGATTCTGTGGCGGTACGAAGTTCGCCGGGACAGCTGGTAATGAATAAATGTAACGTTTGCGCAGGTGGAGCGCTTCCGCTGCCACAACGGGCAGTGGCTGACGGTGGTAGAGACGCTGGGCAGCGAGGGCGCGGGCGCGGGCGAGGGGCCGGGCGCGGACGCGGCCGACGTGGACGAGCCGCCGCCTCTGCCGCCCTACCTCTCCGCGGAGTACCTCACCGACCACCGCCTCGCCACCTCCGGTATGGCGGCCGAAACTCAATTGCGGTGTTTTGACGTGAAACGTCTTTTACTTCGGTAGTAGGCGGTGACTTGCTAAAACCGCATGCAACGAAAACATATCGCCTCAGCGAGGGCTGTAACTATGTGTCGTGTGCAATTCATTTATATATCGTTGAGCAGAGCAAACTAGCCATTACTCAGATTCGCTTGACTCGTGCCGTTAGGCGGCGCCAGTGCCGCGTAACGCAATGCGCAGTTTGAACTAAAAATGGTCGCTAACTTAAAGGCGTTACACGTTAAACCAACGGCCCTTATAGTTTCGCCATGTCCGCCCGTCTGTCTGTCCGCGGCTTAGCACAGATACTATAAGTACTAGAGAGCTGAAATTTGGCATAGATATGCATATTTATTATGCCGGCAAAACGGTAGAATAAAATGTCAAAAATTTTTTTTAGGGTACCTCCCCTACTATTTGGTTTTCGTCTTTACGTAAATGATAGATGTGATAATTTTATACTAAAGGTTTATTGATAGTTCCACAAATGTAAATGATATATATTGATTGATTATGCTAAAATGTTAAACATGAATACACGGCGGCGGTTTATCGTGTACAGTGCTATCAACTTAAGCTGAGAATTGCATTTGTGTGAGTGATCGCCAAAAGTACAGTTAGTAAAACACATACAAATAAAATTAATGTTTTATTAAAAGGAAGTCCACAATGTTACCAACTGTCCAATTCTCGACCTCATAATGACTGAATCTTATAACTCTTCTACTCCGCTCATTGCATCTTCATCTTCACTCTCGTCTGATGACTCATCAGAGTCAGAGCCTGTGTTAATAATTAATCGTTCCGTTATATCGTCGATTGTGGTTTCTCGACTTTGAAATTCTTTTTCTTTATTAATTGCATGGTCACAAACATTTTTCCACTCTTGTGCAATGATCGCGTCAACTTTTTTTTTTGTTAATTTCATTATAGAGTCCATATTCATTGACACGTTTCTTTTGGCTACGTATCCTTTTACCATTGACCATATATTTTCAATGGGATTGAAATCAGGGTGGTAGGGTGGTAGACGTAGAACGCTGTGACCATGTTCTTCGAACAAATTATCAATTTTATATTCAAAAAATCTTGCTTTGTTTTGTAGAATCAACTGATAAAGTTGCGGTTTGAGCATCTCTGCAGAGTGGTCGATATTTCTATATTTGAGCCATTCAATCATAGTTTGTTTACGATGGTTTGAATTGGGGGCGGGATTATGTAACGTATTATGATATGCAGCGTTGTCAACCACCACAACACTATTCGGTTCTAAATTTGGAATCAGCTGCGTTTGCAACCATTTTGTGTAATTCTCGGTGTTCATATTATGATGATAGTCGCCAGTTTTTTGGTTTGCCTTGAACATGATATAGTAGGGCATTGGGTATAAAACCGTCCTTTCCGCCGGCATGAACTATTATTAAACGATTTCCCTTGGAAATCGGTTTCGTTAAGCCAGAGGTGCTTCCATCTGAATAAGACTTCGACGAAGTGTGACACGTGTCGATATATGTTTCGTCAGTATACACGATTGGACGGCCCTGGGCACGATATTCAGCTATTTTAATCAGGAACAATATTCGCAGATATCTTATTTGGTGCTTCTCCATAAGGATTCTGCGATTGTCTTCTGTCCTTTTCCATTTAAATCCCAACAGACTCCTTTAAAATACGTATTCAATTTGCATAAAATTCCTTTCACTTGGCTGCTTAATGGTTTTCGTACAGGAAATTCACTTACAGTAGGAGCCATTTCACTAATATTTCAAACACAATCACATAAAATTACACGTCTATCTGCTACCAGTACCAGAGGTGAAGTGAAGTATGTGGGCGGCAGGGAAGCGGCGCGTGGCGGACGCGCCGCGCCTCAGGCCGCTTGCTATAAACTAGTATAAACCGGTTTAAACCATGCGCGGGACGCGCCGCGCCACAAGCCGATTGTCACTCTACACTATCGGTGTGCACTCACACAAATGCAATTCTCAGCTTAAGTTGATAGCACTGTACTGACTTGAAAGTGACATTTTACTTCACCGCTGCAATGAAATTTCTGATTAAGGTGTTTGATGCGTATGCATCGAACACCTACATCTAAATTAGGGGTGCATTTTTTTTTCTCGCCTACGCCGTAGTGTGGGGTATCGTTGGATTGCTCGTTTAAAAATATTGTGAGTGTAGGAAAACCATTTTTCGATTTAGGGTTCCGTTTGCAAGCTTTAAAGCGCAATTTTTTGTCAGAGCAGGGCGGTCTAGCTTGTTAACACTTGCCTTAACATTTGAAAACGTTACGAAACTACCTTTACTGTATTTGGCAACCAAATATTTATTTGTAAATAATTTGATTATTTATCAGGCTTTGTCTAATAGTTATGATTTTTGGAAAGGCATTTTATCTGTCCACAACTTTGTTCTCTTCGACAGTTACAATCACACAAATCACATCCCTAAAATTTTCAAATTGATAAAGAAAACACATAAGTTTTTCCCCGCCTCACCGGGTTTTAACGGGGAATAACTGAGTCGTAACTGATACTGAATTGATGCTATACTAAACTAATTCAACACTACTGCATCGCTTCTGTAACACGTGGAATGCAACAGAGGCCATGCCACGAAAAACGCCACGTATCGCCACATAGTTAAAAAGTCCCTATAAGTGAAAAAAATCCTAGCCCACAAAATTAATCTGCTCTTATAATATAAATCCATTAACGTACAGGTCTTTATTTTCTTTTTCCAGATTCTCAAATCTCATTAAACGATGAGTCTGACAGCTTTTCTGGTGATGCTGATATAAACCGTATGAAGTAAGTTAACACAAATATTGATGTAAGATTGCCTTAATTGCTACATGTTGTCCTTTCATAAGCAGCCTATATACGTCCCACTGGAGGGCACAGGCCTTCCCTCAGAGAGAGAGTTGATTGATCACCACGCGTGCCTACCGCGGATTGGCGATTACAAGCGCCGAGGTGTGTGAATAGCTCAGACACTGGTTTCCTCACGATGTTTTCCTTCACCGTTAGCGAGTGGTGTTGCTACTATAACTTCACAAATGTACATAACTCAGAAAACAGAGTCATAGGTACATGCCCGCACTGGGCATCGAACCTGGGTCTCTTGCTGCCCAGTCCAATGTTCTAACCACTAGGCTACCACCGACCTGTCGTCTTTTATTTTCAGAGAGAACCAAGATCCTGCGATTCAACCTCTGCTCGAGGATTCGTTGACACATTCATTGTCCAATGAATTGATGTTTACAAATGATTTAAAAGTTTTTGTGTAGACTTAATAAATTATAACTTTTCACACATTCCTCTAGTTTTGAGTTACGAAAACAGAGCTCTTGCACTATTCACGGTTTTAAAACGACATTTCATGTATCTATTTATTTATTATAATTGTGTAGCTGATGCTTCGTAGAAACCATAATCATAAATGGAGAACATGTACTAAAATTGTTATAATGTAATCGAAGAGGTCAAGTTAAATGATTTTTTTCTACTTCTAATAATTTTCGTTGTGTAACCTATCGAAAACTTATTCTAGTCACGTGGCACAAAAACGCGCCATACAAAACGGGCTCAAACAATGACGTCACACCTTGCACGTAACGCCTTAGAATGAATGTAGCGTTTATGAATATTTGAGTTATCTCGTAAAATAATGTTTCTATGCATCTACGCCCTTTTTAGAAAAAAAAAATGAATTTGATGAAATCTAATATGTTTTATATTATTAGAGTAACTTGATTTTTCGCATCTTTTGGGACCCCGAAAACATATTTTATGGTTTTGTTTTTGAATTTTTCTTGAGTTTTCTGTCTTCTGTAGTATAAAAGCAATGCCACTACAATCTAAGTTTGTCGCAAGTTCCCCATTATACTAGAATCTAATAATAATAATTGCTTTATTGCACACGAAACATTGCCTGTTCAATGTACATTACATAACAAATAGCATGTACAAAGGCGAGCTTATGTCTGTAAGAGATTTCTTCCAGCAATCACTGAAAGAATGCTGATAACACCTTAGAACGTAACTTTATAAAATTTTACATCGTAATGATAATTAGATACCTTAAAACCTGTACCTGATATAACCCTATCTTGTGCACTTGTATACTGATAAAAACAACATTTTCTTGTTTTACATTTTTTTTCCACTCAACTAAATTCTAAAAAGTTATGTTCTTTGGAGTTTCTTTAAAAATAAATGTGATGTTTATTTCATAGCTGTTATGTACGATTCCTATCTTTTTCTCTTGGAAGTTAAATTATTGCAATTAATGTTTGAAAGTACAGTTCTTAATTTGTATGAACTGTACTTTCTATAAATAAATGATACTACGACTACATAATATGTGGTCGTAAAATGGACGGTATAATATTATAGCGTCCATTTTCTAATATGAGGAATTTAGAAAATGGACGCTAGGTGGCGCTGAGTCGCCTTCTCCTCAGAGTCGCCTCCACCTTCTCTCCATCACAAATTTAAATTGCAACGTCATCGGCAACGTCAGATTGTACTGTAAAAACTGTAACTTAGTGATTTTATAATGCCCGATAGATAACTTTACCAAATGGCTTTGTCTACCAGGGTATAACAATAAATAACTTGACGTAGTGACTTCGCATGCCCGTATTTCGGGTCTCATTGGCGAGGATGCAGGATATGTCTTAGAATTTTTCGGACTTTAGTTAGATTAACAAAACGTTACTTAATTTAAAAAAAAATTGCTCTTACGTCTCCCTCGTAAACTCATCTCGGCTGCGCAGCTTTTTGTTCAAGTTATATGCCGGGCATTATAACAACATTTTAATATTGTAGCGATGCTTGGTGCAATCCAAAATACATAATAAAATTATCCTTTGTGTGTTGGCAATATTACATATTATTTACATTTTATCACATAAAAATATGTGTATTTTATTTCATTTGATATTTCTTGAATGAGTGATTGTACAAGAGCCATAGTAATTTTACTTATTCTTGTAAACGTGTCATGAGAGGGTACAATCATTTATGGACGTTAAACGGATCACACAATTCACAAGTTTAGAGTTAAAAAAACCGGCCAAGTGCGACTCGGACTCGCGCACGACGGCTTCCGTGCCATTATCTATACAACATTAGACAAAAATTGAACGAATTTGAGAACAGTGCCATCTATAGACACCAACAAGAAGCATTTAACATTGACATTTAACGACATGACATCGGCGCTGTGAAGGTTACATAGAATGGCGAGCGCTCTCTTTAGACAGCGTTTGTTGTATGGGAGCCCCCCTTACATATTTATTTTATTCTGTTTTTAGTATTTCTTGTTATAGCGAAAACATAAATATATCATATGTGAAAATTTCAACTGCCGAGCTATCACGGTTCATGAGATACAGCCTGACAGACAGACAGACGGACAGTGAATTCTTAGTAATAGGGTCCCCTTTGGCACCCTTCGGATACGGAACCCTAAAAATGGCGGTCGCCTGAGGCCTGTGTAAGATTAACTACAAATGTTATTTACTTAGGTACTATAGTTAATTTTTTTACATACAATAAAGAATATTCTATCTATCTATCTAATAGTGTCCGCTAGATATTTTCATTTCAAAATAAAAAACCCAAGTTTAAAAAACTGCAATCGTAGTTCGATGTACATTGCATAGCTAAGTCTTCGTATTATTAATCTGTGGTTGAATCGACTTTTCAATGCAGTGCCAGCTTATACAGGCTTGGAGGGACATATGGGGACGACTTTGTGTTCTGAGGGGACGACGAATTAATTTTGAACATTTCCAATATATGTATTACGGATTAGTTTTGTTTAGGTATCTACAATAGCATTTATACTCTGAATTATTGTGTACGTAAGAAAAAATTGTTTTCCTTCAGTGAGACCTACCAAAATGAAACATTCACTAACGGATGCTCTTTTAAATAAATTATTGCTTGTATCAATAACGTGTACATAAATAAGTAATATGGGATAGGGATGTATTTGTAGAACAAATTACTGTTTTCGGTTCCGTACGCGAAGGGTGCCAAACTATGCCCTCAGGCAACGACTTCTGTCTTTTGAACCGTAGTAGGTAGCCAGTTGTTTTCAGAATAAAACGTGTGCAACGTTATAATAAAATAATTATTTAAAATAATAAAGTCTAAAACGTTTGCACGCCAATAACAAGTTTAGGTTAGGTAATCGATCGTTCAGGAATCGAGTCTCGCAATTTTTTTCCGAGCTTTACCCTAAGACAATTTTTTTATGATTTGACATTACAAATGTATAGTTTCAGATTTTGCCCTGTATTTGTAGTATAATACGATACTACGTGCCAAAATTCATAGTTCTAAATCAACGGAAAGTACTCTATTAGTCTTGATTCCCTTGAGTGTCGAAATATAAGTTATTGCGGCATAAACGGTACCTTTTTTAAGTTTGATTTTTTCGCAGCTTCAATGGACTGTAGACCTGAGTATATGGTGTAATTCCTTTTGAGCTACGGAACTCTAAAAATGTGTAGCTCTCTAATATTCTATCCTGTTGACTACTGTATTGATCTATCTCTTCCTAGTACGGTAGCTACTGTAGGAAGAGATAGATAAATACAGTAGTCAACTAAAATGTAAAGGTTGATGGGCTGTCGACTGTACCAGCTTTCAATACTATGTACACAATAACAATTCATATTGATGCCAATAATCTACATACATAAACTCACGCCTGTATCCCAGAGGGGTAGGCAGAGACTAAGGACTGCCACTTGCCACGATCCTGACAGATCACTTTCGCTTCCTCAACATTCATTAGGTAGTCTTTGCATGCACGCACGCCGGGTTCGGTGACCCAGGCGGACATACTTCGACCAAATAGGGGATGTATTAGCAAAGGGCAAGATAAAAATTACCCTAAACCGGCGTGCCAATAACAAGTCAGTTGTGATTTTTTTATTTTATTCGTGTGGTAATCCCAGGAAATCTGCTGGCCCTTGCGGGTGTACGCTTAGGGCCCTCTGGTATACTACCTCTATGGCTTATCTTTTGCCCTCTTTAGGTATATAGGTACCTACCTACTACCTACCTCTTTTTTTTTGTAATGTTTTTTCCTTTATGGAAAAGGCTAAGTGCTTAAGCCCATACCGCCCCTAGGTACTACCTCTATTTTTTGGCATAATTTTTGACATAAGTATTCTCACTGATTACAGAAAATAAGTATTTCTACAAAAAAAACGGATTCATTGTGTTTGGCGGCTACCATCCTAAGATTAGATCGTTACAAACTGTGTTGCTAAATGAGGCTATTTATTTGGCCTATCTCAGAAGGTGAAATCGTGACCAAATACTGCCCAAACGTAGTGATTATATTCTCTGTGATACTGCCATTGGCGACCGTTCTAGATATACACTCTTATCTATGCGTTCTAGTCTGCTTTTTAATTCGATGAAAAAAAAGAGGCAGTGCTACCATTATAAAATATAACGTTATACTCGGTAGATTTTTGTTTTATTGTAAAAAAAGTAGACTCGTGTAGTGAAAACCTTATTGCATCAAACACATTCATATTTAGTTACTCATAAAAGAGAAGTATTTAAAAAACACTATTTGCGTCGTATTTTCGCATCCATCTTGTTGATTGTCAACATTTGAGAGCGTTTTCCGTACTCCTGTCTGATAAACAACGTATGACTACCATGGCGTCCTCCCAGCCCTTGGCTTCGAGTTCTGCTGCTTCCCCATCTGAAGAATCGAGTGTAGTGCAAGTGTCCAAGTGTACTTTTTCGAGCCACTTCCTACAAGCTTTTCCTCAGTGCCTCCGTGTCCTTCAGATGTCGAATTGTTCAGTTTGACGAATCGAGTGCAGTGGTGGACTCTTTCGAGCCGTTCCCTCGAAGCTCTACGTCACAACCACATCCGGATCATCTAGGCGAAGAATAAATTACCTCACTGAGGAATTGAGGTTAGTCCCACTTTGTTACTGAATAGGAAATATGGGCAAAAACAGACTGAGTGCACTCATAATTAGTTTACCTACTGATAACTTCAATTGGCTTCAAATCCGACTCAGCGCACCCTATTCGCATGCAGTGGTTGTGGTTACCTCCCTACAGTGTATACATAAAGCCAGAGACGCGGAGGGAGAGCCCACCTGCGCCGGAGCTATTGAAATAGTAAATAGTCTGGACTTAATCACCACGCGTGCCCACCGTGGATTGCCGATTTCAAGCGCTGAGGTATGTGAATAGCTCAGACACTCAGGTTTCCTCAAGATGTTTTCCTTCACAGTTAGCGAGTGGTATTGCTACTTCAACTTTACAAATGTACGTAACTTAGAAAACCAAATCGTTGGAACATGCCCGCACTGGGAATCGAACCTGGGTCTCACGCTTCCGAGTCCAATGGAAGTTCTGTTGTAATCTTCTTATTTTGTTTCAGGTCGCATTGTGAAGTATCATGCATCGTTACTAAATTTGAGCTAGAATAAGTTTTCGAGTAATAAACTGAGTATTAAATTGAAATTTTGTTACCATAACCTCAAAATTTATTTTTCATTTTTCTCCCTTCCCAGGGGGGCTTTCCCTGCCGCCACTTATACCACCCTCAACCCTTAAATGGAAATTCCAAACAGAGTACCTACGTCAACAAATGTAGTAAACAAAGGTTGTAAGGAATGGTTTACGGCTCCGGCTCATGTCAGTCACAGTATTTTTTGCATCGAATTAAAAAATAGACTAATATTATTATGTTCTGACCCGATTTTCGGTTCAAGTAGCAAACGAGAACACCCGAGTGCTAAATAATTATGTTCTCCGAATTATCAAGTACTCATATCTTCAGCGATTTTTGGGCGACTGCTTTCAAAGTTTTGACGATATTGTCCGGCCGGCGTCTGGCAGCACTGGTCACAGAGTACGTAAAGCCCTATATCGTCTGTGACGTAAAGTAACACAGAGTAGAGTGCGACAAACTTATCTGACCCGGTGAAGGCGTCACTTTTCTCATAGTAAATTTGACGTTTCCATACTATATTTGACACCTGTACCGGGTCAGATAACTTTGTGGCACTATACATTAATTGAAGTAGGTACATACGATTTTCTTTCATGGTCTTGCTTTAATTGCTTGACTTTTCTATTCGTAATTTATGAAAATTGTCGGATTTGCAAATATAAGCTGGGTTAAAGAAGACTCTACCCTTATAGCGCTTTACAATCTAATTATTCTACGATGAATCTAGCTACACGAGCGAGTGCAGCACTCAAAATTCTTCCGCAGAACGGCATTGCTGCTGCAGTGTGTCGCAAATACTCGGGCGGGGGAGACATCACAACACACACGGGCCAAGTGAGTCCTTATCTAACATATCACTGCTTTTACTGTGTCTTCAGAAATAACTTATAAGAGAATTAGTGAACTATGCTGTTACATAATTATTTGACAGCTACAAATATACAGAAAATAAACCCCGCAGTGGTCCCACCATACTTCCAGCAGTATGATGTGTCCTACGTCAACTTCATACACCAACTCAAACATTTTCTATTTCAGAAATGGGAAAATGATGATTACAGATTGGTACGGTTTACCAACACTCCCAAGCAAGTAAACACACAGTGGGCTGCACATCTGATTGCTGCTGTACCTCCCAAAGAGGTACATGAGCGTGTGGTATGGTGCGATGGTGGAGTTGGTCCTGAAGGACATCCTCGAATCTACATTAACTTGGTAAGTAATAACATTGCACATTTATATTAAAGCCATAGAATAAGCCACTTAAACCAGGCTATTCAATGCTAGAGAAAACAATTACATAGAAGCAGGATTCTTAGCACAATTTATATAAATTTATTTGAGTTCCCAAATCTTAATACATTTTTTTATTTTTTTAGGATAAACCAGGCAATCACTCCTGCAGCTACTGCGGACTACGTTTCATAAAGAAAGATCATCATTAGTCAAATTTAAAGATATTTAGCTGTAAACAAGCACATGTAGATATGGTGTAAGCAGGTCTTCAATAATATTATCAGAGTAAATTTTTTGTTCAACTTAGTTTTATTTGTCACATTAAAAGTTTTTAAACAAGTACATTACTGTTATTGAAATTAATACATTTTATGAACAGATAGACATACCAAGTTAACTGTCGAACAAAAAAATAAAAGACATCACATCATTCTGAATGAGAAACTGAAAATTCTTCAGGACTTACTGAAGGGCCATTGATGATGCACGTAGGCCACCGGATTTACACTGCACATGCCACAGATACAATATATACCTACACAAGTTGCTGATTTCCTTCAAAAGGCAGTTTGCAAATAAAAATGGAGATCAAAATCCTTTATTTCTACAGACAGGTCTAACAAAATTTTTATGTAGTTAACTTGGTAAACCTGTATTGATTAGAATATATCGTCAGCTTATTGCAAGAACTCATTACCCGACATATTCACTATTGGGAGAAAAAGTACTTTTTAGTTCGTGTCATTCAATGGTTGTATTTCCTCCTCCTTATTATATTCCCTATAACATCGTTACAATGCCTCATACTAAAACACCACTATTGCATCATTGTTTAATACATCTATATGTACGTCCTTTAAAAAAAGCGGTTAGTGAGCTTTTGCAGTTAATGACTTCTTGCAATAAGCCGACGATATTAATACACCACTGATCGTTTATGTTACATTTTATGCTTAGAAAAAAAAGCTGGGGTTCAGTGATGTAAGCAGATTTAACCTTCAAATAGTTTAACAATATGTAGGTACATAATATTTTGTAACATCAACTGAATAATGGGTATTAATTTAGTTGTTTGCAGTTGAATCCTGTTTAGCATTCTCATTCTTCAATTCTTGTCGTATATCTCTGTTCGACTGTAACAGCTCCTTCAGCTTTTTATGGATATAATCATTTTTTTGTTCCAGGAAGTCTAATGCCTGATTGAGGTCATCCAATTGCGAGTCAAGCATGTCATATTCTAAAAAACAATGAACACTACAGTTATAATCATACAACTTTTGTGCTGAATGAATGCAACACCAGTCATCATAGTGCTAGAATGCTTAAAAAGCTTTATCATTAATGATTGTTAGTGTACCTACATAGATTTGCTAGTATAAACAAACCTTCTGCTACAGGGCCATCCTCTGCCTGTTCTTCCACCTCTTTATTAGGAGAGGTTTCATCTTCTTTAGTTTTATTGTCCTCTTGGCCTGCCATTATTGTATTGTAATGAAGATATCGGAACGGAAATTAAATCTCTGCAAGATTAATTGAACCCTGCTTTGTTTACAATTTTTTTATGGTATGTAGGTATGTACCCGCTGGAAAGAAAATACTTTTTGCTAGAGTGTATAGGCAAGACAGACGTAAGTCAAGTGATCCCTAGTGATGAACAGATTCTAAGAAATCCGGTTTTTAGAAAACATCATAACTGGTTTTCCAATGCAATTTGATTTTTTTATTTCAACGGTTTTACTTCAAAGTTTGAAACGAAACCCTCATTTTTACGCATTAGTCAGTTCTTTTCAGTTTTATCGGGCTACGGCCGAATTTATTAGGCTAAAAGATATATACCGATGTATATATCTTATGGCAACCTGAGTCGACGTTAATCGGTATTTTGAGGTTGAGTAAGCAGTTCCATGATACCATTGTTTTCTAATATGATGTACCTATTAACTAAATAAATAAGATTACGCAAATATTAATGACAGACATTATCTACTTCATTTTAACAATGCGTTTTCACCACTTTTTACTAAATCCTAAGACATCTTTATAAAAACAAAAAAATCAGTATTTTCTCAAATACCGGTGCTAATTGTTTGCATCACCCACAGATAATATTTATTTTTTCCTTTTGGAAGTGTCTAGATAGCCACAAGATGCCGTTTAGAAGAAACACTCATTTCGTAGTGCAATCGTAGTGGTTGAATAAATGGCAGTATTCTCTAACGTAAGTAAGAAGCTGTCAAAGTAGGTATTACTATTTCTGTGAGTACTGGCCACAGCACTGTCGACGGTTCTCCGTATGAAATTAATGTGACAAGATACTTCAGATTGTTAATGCAATTCTGTTATTGTAAAAGACTAACAATAAATGTGTATTTTATGTCCGCCATGTCTTTCCACGTTAAATAACCCCAACAAATGGTAGCAGAGCGTGGTTATACGATTATCTACAAATAAAAAGGTAAAAATATGGCATCGACGAGTTACCGAAATATCGAACCATTGACCAAGTCAAATTATGACACTTGGTGCCTACAAGCGCAAGCCGTCCTAATAAAAAACGATTATTGGGATATCGTAAGCGGAAATAAAAGTCTGTCATCAACTGCGGATGCGGCGGCAAAATCTGCGTTCGAAAAGGAAGACCTCAAGGCAAGAGCTGAAATTTTACTTTTGCTGTCACCTTCAGAACTCAAGCAAATAAAAACATGCACGTCGTCGAAATCTGTATGGGACAAACTTAAAGCTACATATCAAAGCACCGGGCCCGCACGTAAGGCAACCTTATTAAAACAGCTAGTTCTCAAACGTATGACAGCTGACGAAGACATCCGTGATCATCTAAATAATTTCATGGATGTGGTCGATAAACTCGCCGACATGGAAATAAAAATACCGCCAGAACTGCTCAGCATAATGCTCCTCTATAGTTTGCCAACGTCATTCGAAAATTTCCGAATAGCCATCGAGTCAAGAGACACACTGCCTAATCCTGACGACCTGAAAGTGAAGATTCTCGAAGAATACCAGGCCAGGAGCGGTAACGAAGCACCTGAAAGTAGTGAAGCATACCACTTCAAGAAAAATAAGACGAAGTTGTACTGCAAGAACTGCAAGAAGAAGGGCCACACTACCGAGGCATGTTGGGGCAAGAAGGATCGCTCAAATGAGAAACCTAACAGAAGCCAATTAAAAACTTTTAACGTCTGCCTGAGTACTGCAAGTTCAAGCACCGATAAAAACATGTGGTGTTTAGATAGCGGCTGCTCATCCCATATGTGCGGCGACAAGACGATGTTTTCGGCTCTGACCCCTGAAAATGGAACCCTAAAGTTGGCATCGAACAAATATACGAGCAAAATTGAAGGCAAAGGAAAAGTTACAGTCAGCCAAGAAAAAGTAGACTACAACTTCAAAGACACGTTATTTATTCCTGATGTGTCAGTCAATCTAATGTCAGTAGGCAAAATAGCTGACAGAGGACATAAAGTCATCTTCGAAAAAGATAAAGCCTACATCGTAGAAAAAAGCGGCGAGGTGTCACTGACAGCACAGAGAAGAGACGGTCTATACTACTTCGAATTTGAGAAGAAAGAAGTGTCAAACTACACCCGAAAAAGCAACGACTGCGACCTAATGGAATGGCATCGAAAACTTGGCCATATAAATGAAAGGGATCTGAAGAAGATGGCCCAAGACAACCTAATGTATGGATTGCGACCGACTGATGAAAAATTAGAAGCGTGCGAAACCTGCATAAAAGGCAAGCTGTCAAGATTACCATTTACGCGACACGATGGCCTCTACACAACGGAAAAGCTGGAAATTATCCATAGCGACGTATGCGGGCCTTTCGAGTGCGAAACGTTAGCGGGATCGAGATATTACGTCACATTCATAGACGATTTCACTCGATACTGCCACGTATACTTCATAAAGAAGAAAAGTGACGTATTCAACACTTTTAAGCAATATAAAAGCGAAGTCGAGACGTTCCACAACAAAAAGATAAAACACCTGCAGACAGACAACGGCACTGAATATCGCAACAAGGAATTTGACGATTTCCTCAAACTACACGGAATCCAAAGAAGATTGACCACTGTGTATACCCCGCAACAAAATGGAACAAGCGAGAGGAAGAACAGATCTTTGTTGGACAAAGCCAGATGCCTGTTGATCGAAGCAAACGCACCCAAAAAGTTGTGGGCAGAAGCGGTACATACGGCCAACTACCTTATTAACCGTAGCCCTTCGAAAGCGTTAAACGGCGAGATACCATTCACGAAATGGATTGACCGAACACCATCTGGCAATCATCTTCACGTTTTCGGCAGGAAGACCTTTGTCCTGAAAAAGAACAGACGAGGAAAGCTGACTCAACACGCTAAAGAGGGCGTATTCATGGGATACTCGTTGACTACAAAAGGATACAGAGTATACATACCTGAAGATGATGACATGGTGATAAGCAGGGACATCAAGGTTATAGATCAGATGTACTTCAAAGAAAAAGACACGGATTATGAAAACCTTGTATACAAAGAGGAACGCCATCACTCGAACACACCTGAAAAAGAAAAAGAAAATAAAAACAAAAGAAAAAAGAACAAAATTAGACAGGAAATAGAAATCGAAATTACAGAGAGGAAAAATGACACAATGAATAACGAAATTCAAAATCCGGAAAACTTACCTCTAAATCCTGATGACTTGGACGAAAACGAATCCTTTGATGACGCATCGGAGATAGTAGAGATTCCTGAGAATGGGAGGCCGCAAAGAGAGAGGCACCCACCTGTATGGACTAGAGATTATGTACTGGATGAGACTGAAGAAAGTCATTTACTCAATGAAATAACTTACCTGTCTGATGAAAATGAGAACGACGAGTACTGGCATGATGCCATAAAAGCTGAAATAAGAGCACATGTCAAGAACGGAACCTGGAAAGTCGAAAAGAAAGGCAAAGATGTGAAAGTCGTTGACTACAAAATGGTTCTAAGAAATAAAGTTGGACCAGATGACAGCGTCACAAGAAAAGCCAGACTTGTAGCACGAGGCTTTACACAGCGACCAGGTATCGATTACAATGACACTTACGCACCCGTCGCGAAACTAAGTTCGATCAGATCTGTCATCGGAGTAGCTGTCGAAGAAGAGTTAAATCTGAACCAAATGGACGTCACAACCGCGTACCTAAATGGTGAGCTGGAAGAAAAGATAGTGATGAAATACCCTGACTACTTAGAAGAATACCTGACAGAAATTATGGTCGAAGAAAGTACAAAAGAAGACTTAACTATATACAAAAAAACAGTTGACATGCTGAGAGACATAAAAAACAACCCAAAAGAGAAGGTATGCTGTCTCATTAAAGCGCTTTACGGACTCAAGCAGGCAGGGAGGCAGTGGTACAAAAAGCTCGACACAGAACTAAAACACATCGGTTTCAGAGCATCAGAAGCTGACCCATGTGTATACCTACTAGAGAAAAGAGGAGTTAAAATAATAATAGCAATCTATGTCGACGACTTATTGATTGCCTACTCGTGTCCTAGAAAACTTAAAGAAGTCAAAGACCTGCTAAATTCAAAATTCGAACTAAAAGATTTGGGAAGACCGAAACGGCTCATTGGTATAGATATGATATATAACAAAGAAGGAATTAAAATATGCCAACAGAAATTCATTGAAGACACTTTAAAGAAATTTAAAATGGAAGATTGCAAAACTACATCAACGCCAATGGAGCCAGGCCTCAAACTTGAAAGATGTGGAAAAGATGAAAGTCAACATCTTAATCTTCCTTACAAAAATTTAATAGGTACGCTGATGTATCTGGCAGTGGCAACTCGCCCTGACATCATGTTTGCTATAAGCTACCTATCACAGTTTAATGACTGTCATAAGGAAGAGCACTTTAAGTGCGCGAAAAGGGTACTTCGATACCTCAAAGCGACTAAAAACGTCGGATTGACATTCACGAAGACCGGCCAAGACATGCATGGCATGGCTGATGCGGACTGGGGCTCTTGCAAGCTCGACCGGAAGTCATTTTCAGGCTACTGTTTTAAATATGCTGGTACGGCCATAAGCTGGATGTCGAAGAAACAAAAGAGCGTCGCCCTTTCGACAGCAGAAGCGGAATACGTCGCCTTAACCGAAGCTGCGAAGGAAGCGATACACTTAAAAAGTCTATTCAAAGACTTGGGAGCTGACTACGAACGAGTTGTTGTCGCAACCGACAATCAAGCAGCCCTCAAGTTAAGTCAAAATTCAATGGTGACGTCGAAGTCAAAACACATTGATTTAAAAATGCACTTCATTAGGAACTGTATCCAAGAAGGAGCAATAGACGTCAAGTATCTGCGAACCGAAGACATGGAGGCAGACCTGCTAACCAAAGCTTTAGCTGGTCCGCGTTTGATGAAGTTGCGGAGCAGCCTTGGACTGTCCTGATCACCACGATAGTGCCGTGAAGAGGAGTGTGAGTACTGGCCACAGCACTGTCGACGGTTCTCCGTATGAAATTAATGTGACAAGATACTTCAGATTGTTAATGCAATTCTGTTATTGTAAAAGACTAACAATAAATGTGTATTTTATGTCCGCCATGTCTTTCCACGTTAAATAACCCCAACAATTTCCAATAATGAAGCGATAACCTAGCTGTGATGGATAGGACTCATTAATAATCATGCCATGCATTGATATTACGAACTGGGTTTGGACCAACGTGTCAATGCTACCAAACTACCAACCGAGTCGCCATTGTTTTTTATTTAGCCATTTTCTGTCATTACATGTCAAAGAATCCATCTACCTATGTGTCTGTTTGCTGTGAATCGACGGATTTGTGTGTAGCAAAGATTTCACTCATTTATTGAAGTATTTTGATCTAATTATTCTTTTACAACCTCGCTAGCTGATTCAACTATTGTATAGTAAGTTTCTATTTTTTATACTTTATTGTGCAAACGGTATTTCCACCTATCAACATCAACAAAGGATTTGCGTTACGTTTTTTGTAGCCACAACATCTACAATCTGGTTTCTGATTAAATGAGAAATATTCAACGCCTCAGGTGTATATTCTATTACACTAACTTCTTTCAACAAGGACTTTCTACCGACTGCATATACGTACATCCTGTCCTTATCATATTGCTGTCGTGACTTGAATTACTCGCACAAGTTATGGTTGGTGGGTCCTTCCCTGATTTTTGTGTCTCCACTTACCCAATAGCTGTAGTTTCTTTTTAGTACAAACCTTCCTTTCTTCGTTTTTGTCAACCCTGCTCTTAATCTTGTATTTATATTTCTAATCCGCCCCTTTTTTACAATCTAAAAGGTTAGAGAAACAGTTTTAAGGCAACATTCTTTGTTTGCAGGCATCATGACTTCAGGACCCTACAACTACTCGTATATTTTTAAATACATCATCATTGGTGACATGGGTGTAGGCAAGTCATGCCTCTTGCATCAGTTTACAGAAAAGAAATGTAAGTAGAAAATCTACTAGAAATGTACCTACTCTATTTATGTTCATTTTGTTATCATTAGGTTGACGACTCAATTAATGGCCAGCTATCAACTAGATTATTTATCAAAAAGAATTATAGAGATTAGAAGGGGCCCAGAGGCCTAATTATGCACACCAAATCCTGTCAGAATTCTGACATTTTCAATACAATTAGTCTACAGTAATCAGATGATTGGAAACATCCAGAATTTGGTGCACATAATATACTGACAAGAATTTAATAGGGGTAAGGCCTTTTCCCAGAAATGGGCCGCAAACAAATAAATAACATCATGCTAGACACCAAAAGGGTATACTGCATGGTAGGCATTCATGACACCTGTTCAACTGTTTGCAATACTGAAATAGTTGATTAAAATTCAATTAATATTGAAATCATATTAAAATTCTTTAAAAAATATTTATTTTCTGTACCAGTTGGCTTAACTAATCAAAATTATACAGATAGACAGCTGCAGACATTAAATTTTAAAGTCCAGTACGCTTAGCATGCCACACTCGAGAAACACTCTTCTCTATGCAAAAATGTCAATTTATCTGTCGAGCCCGAAATGTCTCTACGTTAGCATGGCAACCTCGACCGAGATGGAGTCGACCGAGACTTGTCTACTGTAACATGGCGGCACTGCCGACATGATTTCGGCCGAGTTAGACACTAATTTTGACCTATGCGACCGAGACATGTCTGGTATCCACGGAGGTGATACGTTGCTTGTGTAGGAACGAAACGCAACTCATAACTTTCTAGTGAAGTTCCGCTGTCGGTAAAATCGGTAACAATTTGTACAGGGTTGACAGACAAAAATACAACACTTTTATTTAATAATCTCGAGTCTCTGCTACCACGCTCACACTTTCGACATGGCAAGTACTTCTAAGTCTCTCACTCGATGTCTTTGGTTTGAAATGTCGAAAACGCTATTCACCATGGTTGTGACATCACACACCTAGTGAAATGGAAGCCTATTGCCACTTATGGCACTTTTACATATGGTGAATGGGAAAGAAAGTCAAACAGTTGTCAAACAAAAGTTTGGCATTTAGGCCCTCCCTCTCCCTCCCTCCTCCATCCCGCCATCCCTCCATCCTCCCTCTCCCTCCTCCTCCCTCTCCCTCCTCCTCCCTCTCCCTCCTCCACGCTCTCTCCTCCTCCCTCTCCCTCCTCCTCCCTCTCCCTCCTCCTCCCTCTCCCTCTCCCTCCTCCTCCCTCTCCCTCCTCCTCCCTCCAACCCTCTAGTTACAATTTCATACAAGCAATATTCATAGTTACCCTGTTGCATTTTCATAACCTGTTTTCCTCCAATTGCCAATGGCTCCAGCCTTTCATGTTATTATAATTCTTAGTACTAGCTGACTCGGCAAACGTCGTTTGACACATTAATGGGGAACTTGCGTCTAACTTAGATTGGAGTGACTTTGCTTTTATCTTTTATAGAAATCAAAAACCTAGGAATAATTTAAAAATAAAACAATAAAAATATTTTTTTTGGGATTTTCTCGGTCACAAAATATGCGAAAAATAAAGTTACTCTAATAACATAAAACTTATTAGATTTCGTTTTGTCATTGAATTCTGAACGTTTTCTTATAAGGGTGTACATGCATAAAAATTTTACAAGATACCTCACGTATTGATAAACGCTTCATATATATAAGGCGTTACGTTAGCGAGTGACGTCATAGTCTAAGGTCCATTTGTGTGGCGCGTTTTAGTACCACATGACTTTACTTTTCAACTGGTTATATTACAAAAAGCATTAGTCGCAAAGAAAAAAATACCACGTTTATTTATCTTTTAACTTGGCCTCTCCTATTCTATTAAAACATTTTTTAGTGCAAGTTCTCCATTAGTCTACAAACTATTCTCAGACCTACCAATATACACAAAAAAATAATAAAAAATCGGTGAAGCTGTTTCGGAGGAGTTCGATAACAAACACTGTGACATGAGATTTTTGTATATTATATTTATGTGATTTCATGGAAGAGGTAAATTAATCAATATCATGGCCACAGTATTTTCGTCTGTTAGACGGAGTTTACACGTTCAGTCTGGCGTCAGTCAATTCCATCAGTCTGGTCAGACTGACGGCAGACTGAGTGTCTAATCAATGGATTGATATACCAGACTGATTTTGATAATTTTCGTCAGTCACGGTTAGGATGACGGCAGACTGATCGTCTGAATGTGTTACCAGTCTCGCATCAGTCAACGCCAGTCAACCCTAGGTCAACACTCAGGCACTTCAGGCAGCATACTATAATCTTGAGGCAGCATGGAGGAGGAGGATTCTCTTTTTAACAACCATTGTTTACACCACTTCCTCTTTTGGCGTTTTTTCATCGCCGTAGATATTATTTTTGCAACGCAGGCTTTTTCTAAATCCATAATCACAGATGAAGATCTGTGCTTGGTGTTGTCGTATTGGTGTTTTCGTTCGGACTGATGCAAAATCCATCAGTCTTTAGTGACCGTGTAATACCACGCCTAGCTACATCAGTCTGGCTGGCGTCAATCCGAGCTTGATCAAGGTCAAGGACTGAACTGACGCCAGCCTGAACGTGTAAACTCAGTCTTAGAGAAAAGTATAATCCATTATGTAGTAGGGACTGTGCCCTACAGGGATGTTAGATGTTCGTAATGTTACATAATATACGTTTCATGAATGACGCGTCTATTCCGTTAGAACATTTTATTTTCACTGAATTGTGCTCATAAAATTGCTATAAGTCATCGAAATAAGTTTGTGACAACGCATTTGCTTGCTCATACAAAGTATTTATTGAAGTTTAAAGAAAAATCTTTTTTTTTACAGTATATAGAATTTTAAAAAAATTTACAGTATACAACAATTAATAACGACTTAAGACCTATTTAAAAAACTGGCCAAGTGTGTGTGGCTCATTGTAGGGTTCCGTAGAACTACCTGCTTTACACAACCTACAACTCCATCCAAGTAGGTAATTTTCAATGGAATTTGTACGAATTTTCCTTTTATAAGTTGGTTGACTATTGCTATTTAACTGGTAAAGCCTACTTAGCCATGATATCTTTCTGTTTTACTTCATTTTACGCTACTGCCGTGAATTTTGTGATGTTTCTACAATCAACCGTTTAGCTGGGAGAGGGGGGACCCTACTCTAACAAAAATTGGCGCTCTAAAGCTTAATATTTCGCAAATGGATCCCAAAATCGAAAAATGCTTCTATATGCACAATATTTTTAAATGGGGTAAACGAGAAAAATAAATTTCATCCCTAATTTAAGCGTAAGGTGAGAGGTAACCTAAGCAAAAACATTTTTTATATTTTATCCTACTGTTTTGTCGGCGTGATCAATGTATAGTCTGCACAGATCTTTTTGGCGGTTAAGCCTGCGCGTGTTTTTTCGAAACAATACACACTGAGACGACCTCGTGGCGCAGCGGTAGTGCATCTGCATACCATGCGAGAGGTCCCTGGTTCGAATCCCGGCTGGGGACAAAAAAAAAACACCCCAGGTCATGGATGTTTACATGTTTGTGATGTCGTTGTTTCTGGTTCCCACGACACAGGGTATCCTAGTGTGGGGCCAGAAGCAATGTATGTGCCTGTATGTAAATGTTTATGTTATGTTTATGTTTATACACAATTGTGTATTCAAACACGATGTAAGTAGAAAAGATTTAATCGATCGATTAATAAGTTCCGACTAGGTGCAAGAATTAAAAAAGTAACATTTGTTACTTACCTACTGTTGTAGATCCTTGTAATATTATTGGTCAATAAACTATTATTATTATTATTTACATTATATGTATTTAGGGTCATATTTAGGGTACATAGTAGTTATACACGTTAATAAATTTACAATGTTTACCCGATTTCGTCTGGTTTTTTATACGTGTGATAAGATTTTTTAAACAGTGATATATCCCTAGTGACCCCCCGCGCAGCTCCCCTTTGACACCTAAAATAAGTCATTGCGCAGGAATTGACGAACTTCACTCTACCGCCAAATAGCTTTACGCGGATATGCCAAACACATTTGAAGATTTTGAAGTACTAATCGTATGAGAGCTAGGCCGCGTACAGACGGACGGATATGGCGAACCTATAACAGCTTCTTATTGGCTACGAAACCCTAAAAAGGGGTCTAATAGCATACCTATTGCTTAGGAACAAATAATTTGTTTGAGAAAAAGGAGGCCTCTACCCAAATAGAGCTTATCAGGATTATAAACTGAATAGAACTGTGACTTTCTTTTAGTCATGGCTGACTGCCCCCATACGATTGGTGTTGAGTTTGGAACTCGGATCATTGAAGTGGCTGGCCAGAAAATCAAACTCCAAATCTGGGACACAGCTGGCCAGGAGAGGTTCAGAGCTGTTACCCGGTCTTACTACCGTGGTGCTGCTGGAGCACTGATGGTCTATGACATCACTAGAAGGTAAATGTTGTTTCAAATAATTAGATAAAACTAAGGCCGACTTGCACCACTTGTTAAATGTCACTTAAGTCGCCATTTAAATTGATCCTAACGGTCGTTATATAAAACACGATTCCTTAAAACACCGATTCAAATAGCATGTGGTGGAGAATTTACAAGGAAAAGTTTTTAGATTTAATAAACTGCCTCTTAGGAGTGCTTTAGAGGAATCGTGTTTTTATAAATAAGGCCGTAAGACTTTAGGTTAACCATTAGGGGTGTAAGGGGCTTGCAAAAAACTGCGCTTAGTGATCCCAAATACCGACTTCGCCTGCATATGGAGCTCCCTGACGTTAACAGTTGAGGCGCAGGCAACCAAACCGATGGTAGCAGAACCGTCCAAACAGTTTGTGGAAATACTGTCGAGGGCAATGCACGGTGACTAACCCTGCCCAAGTTAGTGATTCAATGGATTCACACAAATACCATAGCCCCCAGTTTCCGGCACCCTACAAATCCTCCCTGAGGCAGGTTGCTGCTTGGATGAGGATAGCCAAGGACAAAGAAGTAGCGTATCTGGGGGGAGGCTTATGTCCATCAGTGGAGAAATATGGGCCGATTAGTTGATATACTATTCTTTTCATAGCTGTACATAAGTTAACAATCAATTTCAGATCAACCTACAACCATTTAAGCAGTTGGCTAACTGACACACGAAACTTGACCAACCCCAGTACTGTGATATTTTTAATTGGAAATAAGTCGGATTTAGATGGTCAAAGAGATGTAACATATGAGGAAGCTAAGCAGTTTGCTGATGAGAATGGGCTAATGTTCGTCGAAGCAAGTGCTAAAACGTAAGACTTAATTTTATCATAACAATTACCTGAATGTATTTAGTTATTAGGGGCCTATCCTTAATTACGTAAGACGCCCGAGGAAGAAAGGGGGCTTAAGAAATCTCTACATGACCTTACCTTCAAAATCCATTCTTACGTAATATTTTACAATGTCTAAAGGTGCGTTTTGCAATTTAGCGTTTTTTACTGTTTGTTGTGTTTTTAAATATGTATATTTTTACATAATTATTTCAAAGCTTAAAAACTTTAATGAAAATTTACGAAAACTATGCTTTTCCCCCTTATCTTAGAGTGATATTATTTTTGTTCTTTTATTTTCTAGGATTATAACGCCTTATAGTTGACCGAAAATATTTAAAACGAAATAATTTTAATTTCATTTAATTTTAAATTCAAACAGGAAGCAGAATAGTACGGAATCCTCTACATGCTACGTCGTGTTACGACTCGCACTTAACCGGTTTTATTTAAAATCCTGGTTTAAGGTGTATTCCACGTTGGCCGGCGGCGTCGTGCGGGCGGAACGATTTCAATTTAAAATAATCCTAAATTCTTATGAAGTTAGAGACTAGATTATCAAGTGCAAAAAAAGCCCATTCCCGTGACGCGGCTTTGCTGTTTTGCTCTGGTATAGTAGTGAGTGACTACTATACTAGGGCAAAACGGCAAAACACTAATCTTCAAAGTATTCTTTGTATGTGGCCACGATTATGTCCCACTGCTGGGCAAACGCCTCCCCTCCCCTGATAAGTATGCAGCTTTGCGACTGAGGATTCTACGGGTTTTATGGTTCAAATAATGATGCAGCTGTTTCAGGTTTTTTTTTATTGTTTAAATGATAATGAAAGATTGACTCTAGTGAGTAAATATGGATTTGTTTGACGGCAGATCCAGACAGCACCTTTCAAGCAAATGTTTTCAAATCCTGATTTGAAAGATGAATATTCTTTTCTTAAACATGCGCGGAAATATTGTCATTACTTTTAAATAAAGAACACGCAAAGTATCATATTATTTACGTAGACTGAAAAACCAAAATCACTTCCCGGCGCATTCTTTGAATTTGGAACGAAGAGCGCGCCAGCAATGTTGTATGAAACCACAGAACACAATATGAAACGGTGTGCTGTTTGAATTTAGATCTCTTTCATCTATCGTACACATTGCGTTCTCGTGGCTGTATAGCCACAGATGCGTTTACCTTTCGGCACAAACTGTAAAATAAAAATAAAAATTGGCGGTAAAGCGGAGTTCGTTGTTATTTTCAAAGAGTATGTAATCACTATGTTATAAGAGTCGGCACTTGCTAACAACACGTTTTCAAAATTATGAACGTAGTTTATACCAACCTAACAAAAAATAGTATAATACCAACATGAGAATGAAATTGCAAAACATTAGTGATGGACTGCTTATCGATATCGATAAAAAAAATTCGAGACGTCTCTCCCCTTACCTCATTTTCATGCTTTGAAAATTAAAGTAGGCGATAAATCCCAACACAGTAGGTCAACTCAATTATTTCGAGTATGACATGGTGTGAATGGATTATCGCTTACTTTCATAATGAAAAAGGCATTTTTTTAAATCAAATCATTTATTTAGCATCAGGTGTAGAAAACAATGTCACCAATGCGTCACGTCGCTTTCAAAACTTTGCACTTTGGTCGAATTTCAGATATTTGGAGTCTGCAACAAACAAAACAATAAGTCAAAAAATATATTATCTATACCGCAAAATTGAGCAAAATAAAACAACATAAATCATTTCTGTTCTTGCTGTGTGGTGTTCGACGTTTAAAATTAAGTAGTTTTGATCAATTTTAGACAGCATGTAGAAATATCTGGCAGAAATGAATCGTCCAAAATATCGATAAAAAAAAGTACCACATGGGTACCGCACTACAACCGGCGTTAATTTAAATTTGTCAAAATCGTAAATTGTTCTAAATAATTCAGTTGTTTTATCCAAGCGCATTAAATAAATATCAAAATTTGCGTACATTTATTATGATAAACTTGCTAATTTTACCTGTTTGGCTCCAGTGGATATCTGGTTAAGAATATGCCAGACGTACATTAATTTCTGACTCTTCTAATGCCACAAATTTCACATTTCCTCAACGCTTTTCCTCCCATATTTCTTGTTTAATCACTTTTCACGCACTACACCTATTGCTAAAGTTAAAATAAATAAAATAATGCCACACAAAAACGACAAACGAACAAAATTACCGGCCATTTGCAAAATACGTAATACCAACATTACCAACATTAGATTTCACATATAACCCGACTTAATTTTAAATCATGATACGTCTACGTGATTCACTGCGGAGTTAATGCCTTTTGTTTTAGCAGGATTATATTTTTTGTTTCAATGTTGGCACAAAGTACGTTCATAATATTTTTTGTATGGAGTGACGAGGGCCTGGTTATTTTGTTAATAAAATAATTAAAATGAGTTCCGATGATTCTGAAAGTGAAAATGAAATGAACATTGACTGATTCAGATTTAAGATCGGAAGCTAAATTAGCGATTGAAAACCTGCTTCCAGCAAAATCAAAAGAAAAATTTATTATGTAAAAGGCCCCTTTTTAATTCCTTGCATTTTTTTAAGAAAAGCACTATATCTGCCTCGGCCGAAATGGCAATTGCCTGTCTCGTATCATTGAAGGCCGAGCCGCAGGCTCATACTCGACCTGCAATTGCCTATTTCGCTGCCTTTGCAATAATGTACTATTCCTCAAACATGCTTGGAAATTTGAGCGTTATTTCGACAACCTTCTTCGAGATAAATCGAAATTGCTGTACTGGCCAATTACATCCGAGCAGCGCCGGAAAAATTCTACGAAAATTCATAACTGTCGTGTTTTGCGGCCAAATAAATTCCATACTTACTAAACTCTTATCTATCGTGTTATTTAAAACTGGAACAATCTTTTACTCCGAACAATGACAACCAAGGAGGTAACTTATCAGAGGTTTTATTTCAATTTCGAACTGGCTTGCGATAGAAAGCTGGATATAAGGTACCTATTGAAAAAAAAGAACACTAACGCGGCAAAAATTATTATTGTTCGTTCGTGGTTCGTCTGATTTTGAAAGTATATTGAATTTTTCAAATAAAAAGTTTTGCTTTAGTACCTACTACCTTCTACTTAGTTTTTAATTTCCGCGCATTATTTGACAAAAATCATATAAGTACAAGCCTTGGCCACAACTAGGCATTGATGGACGCCTTGGCTTTGCCTCTGCCTACATTTCCACGTTCGTCCATCAATGCCTCTTGCTGGCCGCTGCAGTAGTGTACTACCTATAACTGTGATTTTACCTTCATGTAATAAAGATTTACCTTTTTTGTTGAATACTTTTGCTCTAAATTAAAAAAAAAATCTATTAACTTAAATTTGTTTTTTATTATTACGACATAAATATAATTCAAAAATATATTCAATGGGGAAGTTACTTCGGATTGTAAACGTGTCATTTTTGATGACATATCGTATTTACTATTATCGATTTAACTCTCTAAAATTGAAGAATTTGCTAAAACATACTCTACAATAGATTATATAGTACAATAATGAGACCATTTATCAGTTATGACTTTTTTCCCATACTAACGCTGCACTGTGCGCTGGGCCATTGAAAAGTGGATACACCGGACTCAAGTGGGAGCCCTTAAATTGAAATTCAACAGACACAAATCCCAGTGTTGGTAATTAATAAAAATAAGTGACCGAGACCTTGCGTACATAAAGCGTTCTCTTTCAGCGGGCAAAACGTGGAAGAAGCATTCCTAGAGACTGCCAAAAAGATCTATCAGAGCATTCAAGACGGAAGGTTGGATCTGAACGCGGCGGAGTCGGGCGTGCAGCACAAGCCGGCATCGCCGGGCCGCCCGCTAGCCGCGCCACCCGCCGCGCGCGACAATTGCGCCTGCTAACTGCCGCCGCTCGCACACCGCTGAGCACCGTTCGGGTACTGTGTTTGACGTACCGACACCGGGAATATTGCCAATGTGTGGGCAAGAGTGTAACCCCTTGTCTCAGTAGTCTGCCTGTCATCACCGAACTACAGTCTAAAAGTTCGGTCACGTGACTGAATAACCGAACTACTGAGAAGAAGGTGTGTTGTTGTTACAGTCATGACCGGGCATATTGAAAATAATCCCAGGCACTGTACATCAGTAATACTGTGTAACATCATTAGCATAATTCATAGCATTTTTATTTTATACTATTGGGCATCAATGTTGTCTCACATTTGTATAATATTACATTCCAAATACGATTGAACAAAAAACACTAACCGTGTGCATACTTGGCTCACAACTTTTTGAAATGTAACATACAATTGGTTTGGATATTTGGAGAAATGCCACTGATTAATTCTGAATTTGGGATGCATGTATCATGTATGTATGTATAATGTTTAACTTAAGTATACATAATTGAGAAGACGATAAGGTTTTAAAGTGCAGCTACTTATAAAGATGGCTGTCAACCTTCAATCGCCATATTTATCAGCATGATTTCTGTGTTGAACCCCGAATGATTGTAACTTACTAAAATCATGGCAAATTATGTATGGTATCTTAATTTTTTAACATGATTGGGTGCTGCTACACCATAACAAACTGCAATACATTACGATCTTAATGAAACATGTCATTCGTAGATCTTCAGATACTTACTAAACATTCAATGGGATTTTTGCGTATTATATTATAGTACCCTTTTCGCCTTCTCAATACAAGTATTGTAGTAGTGTTACGTTTAATGAAATAAAAGTAGATTTAACTACATATGTATTTAATATTTATTTTTTCGTTAGGTCAATTCATATTTTACTTACATAAAAAATATTATTTGGGTGTACTTCGTCGGTGATGTGCTAAGTTTAGTAGATTAAGCTGATTTTTAGAGCAAGACACGTCGCGGAAAACTTCTTGCAATGGACAGCAGTTCTTTTCATTAAAAACTGCAACACAGCTTCTTTTTTCTACGAAACTTGTCTGATCCGACAATTTTTTTTTATTTAGAATTTTACGTTAAATAATCTCAAAAGTAGTTTGTAGCGAGAAAGCCTTCTCGGAAAGGCGGCTACTTAAAACTCGCTTGCTCCCTTAAGGGGATCTAGTGGCCTAACTAGCGCCACCAATGATAAAATCATATCCTCTTTTACAGATCGTATTTGCAAAAGGTGCCTGTACAATCTCTCAATCATGTTAACAGTGATTTTTAAGACCCACGACAATGTACCTAGGATCGCGAAACTGGGACTAGATAGCATTTATGCCAAAAACGGCCGTTTCTGGCGCTACTGCTATCTAGTCCCAGGTTGTTTGCCTCAGGTTCACGGCCATGGGTCCTAAAAATCACTATTAACATGATTGAGAGATTGTACAGACACTGTTTGCAAATTTTTTTCTCGGTGGTGCTAGCGTTACTTCCTGGAGCTCCTTAACTCCTGAACTGCCCTCGCGGAACGCAACGTATAGGTGGCCCATACTAAGTTGGACACAGATCTGTGTCGCGGCAGACGAGTGGTTAAGGAGTAACACTAGCGCCACCGAGAAAAAAAATCATATCATTTTGTCTCACTCGATTATAAGATTTCTAAGGGTTGTAATAAAAATGGATTCTTTGTAAATGTGGTTTTGCTAGATAATAAAATGTCAGACATTTTATATACGTTATTGTTTTTCTGTACTTATATTATGATAAAGAAAAGTCTCTTCCAAAACTATTAATTAGTAGCAGTACCAAAAATATTTCTCAAAGGTCCGTAATTTTGTTATTTAGCAAAGCCTCAGATCAAATTTATCAAAAGTATACCAACATTTTTGTACAATCGTTATGTTACAATGTGCGAGCGAGACGGATGGTAGAGGTACCAGCAGCCTGTTAGTGGACTCGTCCGGAACCTAATTTTTACCTATATTTTAACAGCACCCTAGTTTCATGTCAGAACCGTCGCAATTTGTCCCGATGACTCAGATGAATAGCCGCATCTAAGCACCTCAGCACATTATTTGCGAAGTAGTACTTTTGTACTTTAAGAGTTTATTTTAAGGACAATTACTATTAATACTTATTGGAAACAATAAAAACAAAATCTCCAATACGTTTTATTTATTTTAATATCAAACATTTGTAAAGACAAAGAGTAGGTACTTGTCACAAAATAGGAAAGACCACTTTTCATATATAACCTGCACTCAATAGCACTTGCACCTACTCGCGACAGCTGAATATTTTTAACACTATTGTCTGAATGGCCGATTTGTATTACAAAGGCATAGACTTCATTACAGATTTTCAGTGTTATAAAGAACGAAGTTTTGCCGCGTGTACTTAACAATATAATAAATGTTCATATTTAATCAATACCGATATTATATCTTATCATATCACAAATTCCAAGCACCACTGATAAATTCGCCAAAATTTTTGTTCAAAAGTTGTTGACCTTTTCCGCTGCATTAAAATAAGCTCACTGCAATTGGAATAAAATTAAACGTGCGTCAGACGACGGACACAACAAAAAAAAAACTTTTTGTTCTAAGATCACTTTTTTGAGTCAGGGGCTACCCGGAACGCCTATAGACTGCACCGCGCGGTTGACGCACACAACCGTTATGTGCGCTCAATGACACGTTAACCTTTAGTCATGCACTCTACTTAGTTATAGAACTGTTATTTAAAGACAGGGACTGAATAAGTATATAGACTATATCTCGCTGAAAAAGCGTCGTAGAGGTCTGAAATATTTTCCTACCGGAACAGTGGGTTAGGTTAGACTTGTGATCTCAATGCGCGGAGCGAGTAAAGCGAGCGTCGCTCCTTAGTGTTACCAGAAAGTTCACCTAGCAAAATTTTGGTTACTTATTATATTAGGTTACTTTAGGAGGCGGAAGAAATTCCTTTCAGACAATCGTAAGGCTCCTGTGTAATTTGTCCCAATTGGAAATGACACCCTTGCAGAATGACATTTTCGAAGTTATATTGCAAACTTGAGATTGTCAAGAACGTCAGTTTATCTTTTAAAATAAAGTATTTTCGAAATGCATAATTAGTTCTCATTTTTTTTTTAATGTAAGTTCTTTCTTTTAAAATTATAAATGATGTATTTTAAAATGAATGCCTTTCAAAATAATATTGTTTTAGGATGTCATTGTGAAACAACAGTTTGTAAAACGAAACGTTGACATTTTGACAAACGTTTCTTGTGGCATGATACTTTGCTAAAGAATTGGTTGTAAGACATCATAGACCCCCCCCCCCCCCCTAAAAATCACTATTAACATGATTGAAAGATTGCACAGACACTTTGCAAATTCGATGTGTAAAAAAGATGATTTTCTTCCTCGGTGGCGCTGGTGTTACTTCTTGGAGCCCCAAGGACTCGCCGGTCTAGAGTTTGGAGGGGGTGTTGGTGAGAAGTAGGTCGTGCATATCGTGCAGTGCGGCCTCGAGCGCGGCACGGTAGTCGCGGCACGCGGTGTCGGGGTGCGCCGCGAACGCAGAGGTCGCGAAGTTCACGTCGCGGTCGCGCGGGTTGTAGCAAGTCGCGTACCCGTCGCTCACCAGCGGCCCGTAGCACATAAAGCCGTCGCACTTGCATGCCACCTGTTGGCAGAGCGTAGATGTGTTAAGCTGAATTCGGATTTTGTCTACATGAAAACAAAGTGTTGAGGGAAGTCGTTGAAATACGGGAAGCAATCTATGTCTATAATAATAACTTAAAAACAACGTAAGTTTAGCAGTACAGTGGCATAACCAGCCCCGGATGCTACAGATTGTGGCACCCGGCTCCTTGTTGCATGCTACAACCGCCAACATCATGAGGCCGATGTAGCATGGGACAGTCTATTTTACGCCGAGGGCAACATCGTGTTCATCGTGGATACAAACTTCGGGCGCGAGGGTCTACTTCTCAAACGGCCAACTTCTCATCACATACCCTACTTTGCAAACGGTCTACTTAGCAAAAAGCTTCCTACTTGCAAAAAAAAAAACAACAAAGTACGATTAGCAAAATAAGTACCGAAATATTTTCTTAGTTCAAGCATTCAATTAATGTAGGTACGAGTACGTAATTATTTTAGAATTAATGACAATTATGAAATATTACGTTTTTAAGACTTTAAACGCTAGTAAACTACCGACTACAAAAACTCTTGAATCAGGATTTCTCCGCTCTCTTTAGTTGCTCCATGAGTTTATTCAACTTCTTCGCAGTTTCTGCGATTTTTCTTCATTGAATGTACATGATTCGGTTACATTGAATATTGTAATGTTTACCTTCTTCTTCTTTTTGACAAGTAGACCCCTGGCGCCTGAAGGGGATACAAGCTGCGACAGTGCCACATGACTGATTCTTGCCACAAAGTGCGACATTTTTAATTATTGTAGCAAGCGGCCTTGTGGCATGGCGCAATGCCGCAGTGTTGCCTCGGCGTAAATGGGCCTTAAGAAACATAACGGGCGCTGCACAGTAGGCTAGAGAGCGTTTCCAGCGCGCAAAAATTCAAAATAAGTAATGTCTTATATCGACAAAATTAAAGTTCTTTTAAATTCTTAGATACCTGTAGCTGTACAATAAAGTGATCTAGTCTAATCTAATAAAATAACTTTAATTCACCTTCTCGGCGCAACGGGTCCAACCGGTGGTTTGATAAGACTACAAGTACAACGGGGCGGTGGTAGCCTAGTGGGTAGAACATCGGACTCGGAAGCGAGAGACCCAGGTTCGATCCCCAGTGCGGGCATACCTATGACTTGGTTTTCCAAGTTATGTACATTTGTGAAGTTATAGTAGCAATACCACTCGCTAACGGTGAAGGAAAACATCGTGATGAAACCTGAGTGTCTGAGCTATTCATATACTACCCCAACGCTTGAAATCGCCAATCCGCGGTGGGCACGCGTGGTAATTAAGCCCACACTCTCCCCCTGAGAGAAGGCCTGTGCTCTACAGTGGGACGTATATAGGCTGCTTATGTAATTCACCTTAAAATCAGTCTATTTTCGATCAGGTAACCAATCAAAGTTGAAGAATCATAATGGATCGCTTTATGTTGGTAAATAGAACGCAACAGCTTTACTTCTCTCACTGTGTAAACAATCAATATACACTGACTTTTTTGTTATCAGTGCATTGAATACTGTCCTACGCAATGGCTGGAAACAGTAACGGTAAGTTTTCATTATTATTGGACTGCCAATACGTCAATAAAGTAAGCCCTGGATAATTTCCATGTACAATTAATTGTACATAAGGACATTACTAAGGTTTAAAAAATATTACGCACTGTCACACTCTGTTATACGGTGTATTTGTAAGCTTACGATTCTGTCTTTCAAATAAAATCAAGTGCTAGTAGGCGCAACAAATATTTAATTTTAAGATTAAAGATAAAAAAGTATTTATGCCTCATCAGAAAAAAAAACTTAAAACAAAGATCACATAAAATAAGGCAATAGATAGTGGCTCAGCTGGTGCTGACTCGGGCAGCGCTGGTTTTCAGCCACTGCCTTCATTTAATTTTTTTTCATGTAAATGTCTGCCTTAGCTCATACGGAGACAATGCAAAGTGGCTTTGTTTAAAGCATGTTTAAGATGAATTAGGAGACTACGCATAAGCGTTGTTAGTTCCTCGGGAAAAACCTTATCAAAAAATAGATTTTTTTTATGTAAATGTAGGAAAACGGTGGAAACCTTGCAGAAGAAATAAATAATGAAGAAAAACCTTATCAAAAATAGATATTTTTATATAAATGTAGGAAAACGGTGGAAACCTTGCAGAAGAAATAAATAATGAAGAAAAACCTTATCAAAAAATAGATTTTTTTATATAAATGTAGGAAAACGATGGAAATCTTGCAGAGGAAATAAATAACTATTTTTTACCAAAAATAGCGAATAGTTGAAACATAATACATTATTTAAAGAGGAAAAAGAAGATGATGAAATTCCAGGACCTTATTGTTGGGTGGGAAGGCCACAGAAAGCTTCTGAAGAATGTAGAAGCAAAACAAAGCAAATGAGAATTCAAAACTTAGTTGCTACGATCAGTACACAGGAACTAGCATTTGCTACGCAAGTTAAGCTAAGAGAGAGTGGTATGTGGATCGCAGCTGAGGTAGTTGAAGACGGAACTTACAAAATAGGCAACAAAAATATATATATATGTCACCCAGAAGCTTTAGTTTTACTGAAAGTCCCTAGTACCGCTCAATGCACTTCTTCGCTGGTATCAAACAGTTCTGATAGTGAATCAGATTTTCACACTCCGGAGGTCGTGGGTTCGAATCCCGACATGTATCAATGACTTTGTTTTCTAAATTACGTACATTTGTGAAGATGTAGTAATAATACCCGCTAACTGTGAAGAATATCGTGAGGAAACCTGAGTGTCTGAGGTGTTCATACCTCAGCGCTTGAAATTGCCAATCCGCGGTGGGCACGTGTGCAGTGGGACGTATACAGTACCCTTAATGATTAAAATGTACATATTTTAAGTTTATTTATTGTTGAAATGTACTATAATCATTTACTTATTAAAAAATGAGTTTTTCTGTAATTTACTCCTTAAAAATATAAATAAAAAATTTGGTGTGACACTGGTGGTTTTGTTATTAAAATTATTATATTGTGAAATTACCCTCGAATTTATAGTGAAATTTAGTTTTAATCCATATTGGGGTAATATCAACCAACATAATAACCATTAACTAAGAATTACTTAAACAAATAATTTGCGCGCTAAATTGCCTACTGTGCGCTGTGATGAATCTACAGAATATTTTGAAGAAAAAAAGACTTACGTTATATTACTGATTAAGTAGAAAATAAGAAGAATGCTACATTTATTTTATTCAAGGAATTACGTCTTTACCTGCATTTGGCGCCCCCTTAGGTTGCCGGGTGCCCCTGCTCACCCCCCCCCCCTCCCCCCCTAAAACCGGGCCTGGGTGTAACCCGTGTAAATTATTTATTTTAGTGGCATCTCTCGCTAGGCGCCGAGTTAAGTTGCACGGGCTATACTATTGGAATGCGATTGTTACCAAACTACCAAGTGTTAATGACAACCATTACGATACTTATATGAATATGGAACAACTACGTATTTTAGAGCCGAGATTTATGAGAAGACTCGCAGTCATGTCGAGGTCCGAATGCTAAAGCATAAAGCGCTGGCGAGAATAGAGCGCCCGTCTATTTTTCAAGCCAGTGACCTCTGCCCGCTAACCCCTCAACCCCCGCGCCAGCCATATGCGTTTGTTTTTGTCTAGAATTTCTGCGACAAGATGCATGCTGACTGGCTTCATCTAAATCTAAACAATACTAGCCAACCCAGCGGTGGCTTCTGTAGATCTGGCGCCAGCGCACTGGCTTCGTATAAACTATACTTTAAAAGTAAGAGCGCATGGTACGGATTTGAACCCCGCTTTGGCCCGACTTTTTCTAGTTCCTTCCTTTTATTCCTCAACAACTTGATTGTGCCTGTGAAATTTTCCTTAAAAATGTCGTTGGTAAACACTTACTTGACTCGTTGATATTCTCATGTGCGCGCTCTTGACAAAGCCTGGGTCTAAATACAGCTTAGGTATCTCGATGCCGTTTTCGATAGCGACCAGTTTCAACCCAAGGAGATGGCGGTCAACACCAAACCCTTGCAACGCCTGTGAAATTATAAAAAATATAGATTCAATATAACGTAGGGATATTTAGCATTCATCTTGACATAAGTTACAGTCAACAGCAGCTAGACCTTTACATTTTAGTTCCAATGGCGCAATGGTGCCAGCCCTCAAACAAGCTTGTGGTCACAGCCACCAAAAAATCGGCCAAGTGCGAGTCAGCGTGATGATTAATATAGTGCATTCATACGATGGATATTATTACAAAATATATGACACCCTGACCAAGATTTTTTACAGTGTAGTTCCACGTAGGCAAAGCCGTGGGGCAAACACAACTACATTAATAAACCTGTAAAATGTTTTAAAAACCTATTTAGAACCTAAAAATTCCACCTATGCCAAAATTCTACCCAGTTTTACTTCGCTCATGAAAATTACGAGTAAGTGTGTGATTGTTTCCACATCACAATGTCACATTTAGACTCTTTTAACTACTGAACCGATTTTGGTGAAATTTTTACAACTTCAAATCTTATTCGGTTCGGTAGTCTTCTATTAGGGTTGTGTAGCATGCCCATCGTGCCCACAACGGTGGATCCGCGCTTGATGGCACCCGAACTTGTAACGCAACTGGATAAAGTGCACGCGTGAGCTGTCGACTGTTCCTACTAGTGGAGAAGAAATATATATGTATTATTTTCTGAGCGCACTGCCACAAAATTAGTATTTTATACTAGCGTACTAGTCCTGCTACCGCTTATTAGTCCCACTATCTATCCCTATCATAACTAAGCCATATATTTATGTACATGTATTAATTAAGTTTTTTTTCAGCCAACTTTAATAGCTCCCTGAACAGTGTAGTTTCTACAACAGATTGATGGCCGCCTGCACGGCAGCCAACTTTAATAGCTACCTGAACAGTGTAGTTTTTATGAGAGTTGATGGCCGCCTGCATGGCAGCCAACTTTAATAGCTACCTGAACAGTGTAGTTTTTATGAGAGTTGATGGCCGCCTGCATGGCAGCCAACTTTAATAGCTACCTGAACAGTGTAGTTTTTATGAGAGTTGATGGCCGCCTGCATGGCAGCCAACTTTAATAGCTACCTGAACAGTGTAGTTTTTATGAGAGTTGATGGCCGCCTGCATGGCAGCCAACTTTAATAGCTACCTGAACAGTGTAGTTTTTATGAGAGTTGATGGCCGCCTGCATGGCAGCCAACTTTAATAGCTACCTGAACAGTGTAGTTTTTATGAGAGTTGATGGCCGCCTGCATGGCAGCCAACTTTTCTTTCGGCGTACTTTTCGGGTTGAGCATCGTCTGCGCAAATTTAATCGACTCGATGGAGCAGGATCGTATGGTTTCTGTTCGTCCGCCAGTGTACATCCTCGTGGCTGCTGATTCGTAATGTGCCCCAGGTGTTTTATGAAGCCTGTAATGTAAGATAATTTTACATTAGATAAATTGTACCCCTGGGGGGTAGGTAGAGCAGACCAGGGTCTGCCACTTGCCAAGATCCTGAAAAACCTCTTAAGATTATTCCTGCTGTAAATTTATTCACTGTTGAGTTTAGATAAAGATACTAACAAACTACTCCGTTTCTGTTAATCTATTATTAACAGCTGTCAGTTGGCATACAAAAAAAACGACAGACAGCTGTTAAGGGGCTCCAGGGAGTAACACTAGCGCCACCGAGGAAAAAAATCATCTTTTTTTACAGATTCAATTTGAACAATGTAGTCCTAGGTTTTTTTTTGCCTTAGGTTCACGGCCATGAGTCCTAAAATAATTGTTAACATGATTGAGTAATTGTACAGACACTTTTTGCAAACACCGTCTGAAGATTTTTTTTCATTAGTGGTGCTAGTTAGCACACTGATGGATCCTCTTAAGGGGCGACCCAGCCTATAAACAGGGGTCTCTAGGACTACCTAGGGCTTCAATCGATTTCCACTAAAAAGGGCTGTTTGGGGCAAATATGCCTTAAAGTCCTAGGCTGTAGGTTTTAAAAACAGCTGTCACCATTATTGAGATTTGTGTGTGTCCACTTTTAGCAAAAACGTGTTGTAAAAGACATGTTTTTTTTCTGGTCCTAGCTAGCTTCGGGTAGCCCCTTAACAGTAGATTTACATACATATTCTCGGAGTCTACGAGAAACCGGCGGTTAGAACGGCTTTACAGTGCATAAGTAAACTTGCGTAACAAACCTGTAAAACGCGAACTGCATAGCCATTTGTAAATAGCTGTCAGGGCTCATTTTCTGTGACTTGATGAAATTTTTGCCATATTTGTCGTAGGTAAAGCAATTAAGCTCCAGATCCGCCACTAATCTGGAATTCAATTAGAAGGTTCAATCTCGCAATAGATAGATTAATAAACAAATTATTTACATAAGACACACAATAAAAAAAAAAGCTTGACTCAGTTATGTTCAAAACCAAACTTAAGAAACTATTAATGGAAAAATGCTACTACAATGTAAATGAATTCTCGAATGATAAACTTAACTAATTTATTTTTATTGAATTATAATGACATTTTCATATATTTTGTTAATAATAGGTATTTCCTCTGTGACATGCATTTCATTACCTTTATGACATTAATTTAATTATCTCAAATTTAGTCTACTGTAAATGCCACACACAACTATTTGCACACCGGTAATGTCGGTAAAGCATGTTGGCCTGCATGATATGTATTATGACTTGACACATGTTTGAGCAAATAAATAAATTGATTGATTGAATCAAATACAAGCATCTTTACAAATAACAGCACAAAGAAACTATAGAACAAAACAGTAGCACAAAAGTACAGATATTTGCCATATACGGTACGGTAATGTACCTACCTATGGGTGAAAAAAGTGGCAACGTAGGTGTGGCACATGTAAATGGGCTCCGAGTTTAGGAAAAACTTCAGCGCTGACATTCTGCCGATACCCGGTATTAGCGGCATTGTAGCGCCAAGAGAGGCGAGGTGGCCAAACTGGCAGACCGGATTAACTAATGCGATACTATTTTTTTAAATTCGCCAATCCGCGGTGGCCACGCGTGTTGATTAACCCCTCAACTGCCCTCGCGGGATGGAACATATAGGGGGCCCTCTATGTTGGGCCGTTGAAATCGCCCATCCGCGGTGGGCACGCGTGATGATTAGGCCCATACTATCTGCTTAAGAGAAGGCCTGTGCCCTGCAGTGGGACGTATATAGGCTGCTTATGTACGTATGTATAGTATTAGAAATAGATTGTGTGTCCATCCCTCTCACAAAGTGTGACGCTTACCTATCAAGGTTATCGTTTGCTTTCTTGATCATAACATCTACTTCGTCGCTAACGTTGAAGTCGAGTCGTTTCGGATTCCTCGGGGAAGCTGACGCCGACCCAGAAGTCTTGTTTGCGTCGCTGAAATTAGTAGGTAGGTAATGAAAAGGTTTTGTTTACTGGCTCTTATTGTTTTGGCCGGAATTTAGTGGTTTTGAATTGCGCATTTTAGCAGGCTGCTTATGCAAATTTTACGAAAATATCCTCCCATCGAGGCGTAAAAATAACACTTACATGTAATTTATGATAAAGTCCGTCATGACAGCAATCGGTTGTCCTTCAGCTGGGGAATGTTCATATGTAAGTCCTGTCACTCCATCGGCCCCAACTACGAACTGTAGGACAAATAAATATTATTTAACAAAGGAAGATTGTTAACTAGGTATTGATGGAAAGTAATTTACATTTCAAGAACCTACTCATACATTACATAACTTAGGTACGCGCTAGTTTTAACTCCACCATTTCCTGATTTAAACAATGATTCCCTCTATGCTCAGAGCCGCGTTTGAAAAAAACTACAATAAAATTCGAAGTTTATTAAGAAAATTCGATAACGATTGAGAAGCCGATTAAAAAAAATTAGGCTTCATACCTGTTAATCAGCTATGCAATGTAGCTGAATGGAATTGTCATAGTTAACGAGGAATTGTGGTTCTATGAAATAGGATACCTACTGTACGTCTGGCGCACGCTAGACAAGAATTAGCGAGGTCCTCACACTGATTGGTAAAATCCTTTCAATACGATGTCGCACTTCGAAGCAGATATAAAAAAAAAATGAGATTGTCATGTCTACATGGGATTGTTATACTTGCATACATAAGCAGCCTATATAATGTACGTCCCACTAAAGGGCACAGGCCTTCTCTCAGGGAGAGAGTATGGGCCTAATCACCACGCGTGCCCACCGCGGATGGGCGATTTCAAGCGCTGAGGTATGTGAACAGCTCAAGTTTCCTCACGATGTTTTCCTTCACCGTTAGCGAGTGGTAGTGCTACTGTAACTTCACAAATGTCACAAACGACGGTCTGCCGCGGCTGCTTGTCTGGCGAGAGTTTGACTGGTTTGGTTGGACTGTGCACCTGTATAGTCTTGTCGAACCACCGGTTGGGCCCGTTGCACCGGGAGCCGCCGCCGTGTATGGTCTGCGCTGCCGCGGCCGTCTGCCGCGCCTGCTTGTCCGGTAGTGTCCACAGCCCCGCCGCCCCGTCGAGGCACAGCACTGCCAGGCTCCGCTCCACGTCCGCCAGACTCTCCTTGTTTGTTCTGTCTAATTTGAGGTTTATTGATTAAGGCTGCTCTTACGTGGAGCGTGCTGTCTCGCTCGCACATTTTATTTTTACTCATATTTTTAACATCGAAATAATATGAGTAACTTTTTGAGTAAATTTTAGCTGAAGGTTTGATACATAATTGAATTACGGACATTTTAAACGCATTTTTGTTTTCCTATGCGTAGTTTTTAATAAATAAAAGGTGTTTCCAAAATTATTAATTCTGGAATTAAATTTTCTTATTACATGACAAGAAAAATATCCTTGAATATCCGCAATTAATTTGTTATAAAACCCTTAGAGCATATTTATCAAAAGTATACTCATTTTATTAACAATAACTAAAAAAACATTAAATTTTGCGAGCGAGACACCATGCTCTACGTAAGCCTTAAGGGGATCCATAGGGCTAAATAGCGCTACCATGGAAAAAGTTGGATCATCATCAGCCATTTGACGCCCACTGCAGGACATAGGCCTCCTTCGTGGTTTTCATAACCATGATCAGGGTTTTGCCATATTCGCCACGCTTGGCAGGTGGGTTGCCGATCGCAGTATGCGGTTGGAATCTCAGGAAGACTCTGCTTCCCGTCTCCTGGTAATTGATTTCCTTAGTTGCCTTCTACGACGTCCACGGACGGAAATGAAGTGACGCTATTCTTAATCCGGCGCCACACGTTTGGTTGAAAAAGTTAGATGTGGCCAGGTAAATTAGAAAGTTCAGGAAAAACTGAGTGCTTTTTTCTATGTACCTAGGTAAGCTAGTTAACTGGCAATCCGGTGCTAAATAACGCCACAAGTAGAAATAAAATAAAATAGTAGATTGTATTATAAGGGAGCAAAATAAATAAAAATAAGGGAGTAAATACATTATTTACGGCAAGGGCGCTTTTTTTTTAATCCAGAGCGAAGTGCGGGATTCTAGAGTAGAATCCTGAACGTAGCGAGGGATTCAATGTACCTACGTCGCCCGAGTTTGCGTTCGATTTCTTTGGCGGTGAACAACTGAACACTAATATGTTCCAAATTCAAAAAGTGCGCAGCAAAGATAATTCCGGCGCACTTATAAAGAGGATTAATAGTACATTGTTCACCGAGAGGAGAAAGTGACCAATTCGTTTGAAGCCCGAACCGTAGGCGAGGGCTTTAAAACACCCGAGATCGGGAATCGCAGTTTCTCTCGAGTGATACATAGTGCTTTATACTACACCTGCTATCACTATCACTACTTATCATTTTGATAGTTTTATTTTACTTTCTACGAAAACTGAATCCTCAAACAACACAGAAATTGGAAATGGCGTCTGCAATTTTCACATGTTCTTTTTTCAAATTGTTTATCCTGCCGCCGCAGGGTCGCACTGCCAGCCCGACACCATCCAACACACAGCTAGTGGCCAGTGTCATTTTGCGAACTTGGAGATAAAAACTCACTGTAAAAACTTTTTGGCTTTTGATATTTAGGTTACCGGCGCATAGTCTTACCCAAAATTAAAAAAGAAAAACCACGTAAGAAATGGATTTTCATACACTTTTCTCTCCCGCTCAGATGCGTTTTCTCCCCGCATATTTGTTCGATATGCAATGACGTACTTTCTACCGTAAATTTGATAAAGTATCAAGGTACTTTCCAAGCAGGTGTAGTATAAAAACTCATTACTGCCCGCTAAAAGTTTCTTAATAGAAAACACTACCTTTGGGTGCAAAGTAAAGGCGAACCAAGTCGTCCTTTTCGAGTAGATGGGAATGAAAAAAATATACCTAAGTAGTAACTTCTCTTCTCGCTTTTGCAGAAAGTGAATATCATTAAATATAATTAATGGGGATAGCAATTTTTACGAACTTTAGCCTACGGTCAATCGATTTATCGCTTTTCGCTAAAAACTGCCACTTTTGGCAAACATGCTAAGTCCTAGGATCTTGGCCCTAGTTTCTGAAATTTGCTTTGCTATCGCCATTAGTGACGTTTAAATTTTACAAAAACGTGTTATAAGAGAAGATATGTTTTTTTTTATCGGTGAACGCTAGTTAGCATCACCCAATAACGTTTGGCTAAAACATCCTTGTTAGCACCCGATTGCCCCTTAACTAGCTGACTCAGAAAAAAAAATCTATTTCCACATCCAACTATTTTCAATGTATCATTAACAGAAATACTGTAGATACCTACATACAGCTAGCAGCAAAGTGAGAGCAGAGAGTACATCGAAAAACAAACATTCTGTTAGAGCCCTAAAAGAAAGACAAAATAGGGTACTGGGGTCTGGGTAGTGCAGGGAAAGGTCTTTGTGAGAGAGATAGGTCGTCGCTTGAGGGACCGTGGCTATGATTGCCGCTCTGGGGCCTATCTTATGCAAAGAATTTCCCTTGCAGTGCAGCGAGGTAACGCTGCCAGCGTATTGGGAACCTTTGGGTCGGATGTGTCCCGGGGCGGCTTATGCTCGTAATGATTTTGTGTTTTCAGTTGTTAATATTTCACATTTTTGTATTTGACGAAGCTTTTTGCGAATGAATTTAATTTGATTTTAATAGGTTGACATTTTGATAATATTTATTTTTCCTTTGGCTTTTATTGTTGTAGTGTTTAATGTATTTTGTTTTCTGGACCAATTAAATCCTAACATGCATTAATAAATACATACCTTTTGTTAAGAGTTTGTAGGCTTTGCCCCAAGCGTTTCGGTTTTCCGAGGTCAGAATACCTATCGGTGTTTTCGAAGGCGTTTGAGACTGTTTGATAATTTCTTTTAATTGTCGCATTATCTGTTCTTCACTGAGCATAATGTTGTCCTCGCCCCACAAGTCCATGTGAAAAATCTGTGATCAAATAATAGAACTTTTTACGAACAATAGCATACGTACATTTTCTCGGTTATTATAAGTCTGCAAATGTGAAGCTAGATGTCGTGCCGCTCGTTACAGTTATCGTCCGATGTGAAAAGGTCCTATAACGGCACGCAACTTCTAGCATAATAAGACGGTTTTTGACGAGACAATAATAGTAAAGAACGACACTTTCATGTAACTGGTAGTTTCATACATTTACGAGGGTCATCGTGCGAACGTTGTACCAATGAACACTAGTCCAACGACGTATGTCGTGCAGTTGCAGTCGTCCAAATCCTAAATAGTGTCCGGTTTCAGTATTTGCAGTTAATAATACTGGTGCATTGCACTATAATCGCAGTAATTTTTACACTTGTTTGTACTACACCGTTTTACGATAGAAAAAAAACGTAAAAAATGCGTTTTATGCAAGGAGGTAATTTTTATAGGTATACCTTTTAATTGTTTCTTGGGCAATTCGCCGGGATAATTATGAAAAAATTACAACTACCTATTACGGTAGATTCAGGAGATAAATACATAATATAAGTAGAGCCCCGATGGCACCCTGCCGATACGGAATTCTAACGAAGGTTTTTGTTTGGTTTTTATTGCTGACAGAAAGATTCTGACTAGGCTATCTGTTATATCTGACCAAAACAGTATTTTTTTTTTATTGTTTAAATAGAACCCTCTTTACAATATTTCAGTCCCTTATTAGCCGGCCGGCCCGGCCCACACAGGGCCGCGCAGGACCCGAAGTTACCATCTCTATCACTTATTATTATCTTCTGCTATTTTGAAACCACCAAGCAACGTCGAAAAAACAGTGATGTGATGAGTTTGACGCCTATTATCGTTATTCGTAGGTCCTAAAATTATCCTTTTAGTTTTAGTCGAAAGGTTTTATCGGGATGGTTGTTAACCGTGCTTGGTGTACATATACGTTACGTGGCAGCAATTCCCAAGCTCATCATCTCGAACGACATATTTGAGTGTTCTCAGCCACTATTCTATACCAAAGAAGTTAAAATTAGCGAAACTGTCGAGCCTTTTCTGAATGATCTTTCTACGATACTTACATGATTGTTATGAATGACTGTGACATGCTGGCTATCGTTGAACGATAGTGAATCTTTCTCCTCTCCAGGAATTCGACAAGTGCCGAAAATTTTCTTATATTGGGACATGTCTAAAGGATTTTTCCCCATCATTTCAGTAGGAATTCCATTTCTGAAAAAACAACAGTGCTTAGTTATCGTTAGGTTTGTGTCATAATACGAACTGCTTACCATCTGTTAAGTACATCTGCGAATTTGTAGTAGCCATACCACAGCCTAACTGTGAAGGAAAACATCGTGAGGAAACCCGCGGCTTGGTTAGCTCCGCACGTATTGACTTGTCTTTCCTGTGGGCTAGGCCGACTAAGCTGTCAAAAAAACAAGTACCTACTTATCTATTAACGATTTGTAATCCATGGCAGCCATCAAAGTTTTCGCAGCATACTGCAACTGATCATTTTCGCTGTTGAATTTGCGGAAAGGGAATACCAATCCCGGGCTGGAGAAGACCACCACGGGATCACGATATCCAAGATAAGCCGTCGAAAGCCACCAATCTTCGAGCCAATTGCTTTTTTCCTGTGCTCGCTTTTCCAATAATGCCTGAAAAAGTTATATACTTCTCTTGCAGTTGCGCGAGTTACAAAAATAGCGTCAGCGTACAAAAACCCAGCTAAGAGAGAGTTGGGCCTCGCGAACTGATGGTTCTGCACAGAAAAAAAATCCCTCTAAAAAATACATCCGACTACAAAATAATTTTATTGTCGTCGCTATAAATAAATAAAAAGCTTTAAAATACCACAGTGCATGCAGCGCAGTGCCACAATAAAATAAAGCTTCGATGTCTAATCGTGCTTCATGAAGTTTAACAGGATAAAAAGGGCTTTGATAACACTGGTCCGGGTTCGGTCCCCAGCTATACTTAATAGAATATTTTTTTAAGTTAAAAGTAGCAATGTCGATAAAAAAATAGAACAAATCTTTTAATTTAATCATTATAAGTTATAGTTGGAAACCCCTATTTTAAAGTACATTTAAGTATACCCCATATAATACGTATTTAGCAAAAAGTAGTTTTCTTTCATTCGGTTCGGTATCCAGCGGGAGTCCTACTGACACTTGACGTAAAGCTCCGACAAAATTGCTAACTTCTTGTTGAAAAATATTCCACAAATAGTTATCGTCCTATTAACTGAAATATTTAAGTAATTGTTGTTTCTCTTTGGCTGATTTTCCGTCTGCGTGGAAGGTAACAAAGGTGATAGCAATAAAAAAGCCTGGTAAAAATGAGTCTGTCCCCACAAGCTACCGACCAAACAGTCTTTTACCGTCTTTAGGAAAACTATTTGAAAAGCTCATAAATTCACGACTATTAAAAGTTACTAAACATCGCTTAATAAATGAAAATTCGGTTTTCGCAATGCACATTCAACTGTGCAACAATTCTCACATCTCAATATCGGCCATTCCACGGGAATTTTCCTATTGGATATTGAAGAAAAAGCCTTCGACACTTTTTGGCACAAGGGTCCTCTTCACAAGGGTCTTATCCACAAACTAATTGATAATATTTTTTATATGGTGCTACATTACCGCACTAGTGCGATAATGAGCACTTTACGTGCCTATGTCGAAACTTCAAAGGGCCATATGTACTATAAAACGTTGTACGATACACGTGCGAATAGGTAATTCGTAACTCGTGTCGATTTAAAACACTCCCTTCGGTCGTGTTTTAATTTATCGCCACTCGTTGCGAATTTCCTACTTTTCGCACTAGTATCGTAATGTACTATTTCCTGCCTTGATCAAAATTATCGATTGCTACCTATCAAACAGAATCTTTAAGGTTTACATCGGCGATAACTCATCCTTTCCTAGCACTGTTCCCGCAGGCGTTCCTCAGCATCCATTTTAGGCCCCCACCTTTTTTGATCTACCTAAACGATATCCTTATACAAACACGGACTAGTTTAGCGCGCTTTGCGGATGGCACGGCTTGTTTCACATCCTCAAATGATACTGACTTCATAATTGACCGGCCACAACTGGCTATCAATAAGCTAAGCAAGTACTTTTCAAAGTGGAAGCTCAAACTTAACACCACTAAAACTGAAGCAATTATTTTTACTCGCAAACTTCGTGTTACCTATAAGGAGACTAATCAATGGTCACTCCGTTAAATGGAGTAAGTCGGTTAAATATATTGGCCTTCACTTTGATAAGAAGCTCAACTGGAATGAGCATATCCTGCAAACTAGACTCAAAGGAATAAATGCTTTTAATGCCCCAAGTCCCATACTAAATAGGCGAGCAATATTAAGTAGTGGTACTAAATTAAAAATTTATAACACTGATAAGGCCGTGTATTACCTATGGTTGTCCTGTCTGGAGTAATACCTCAAAAACGAATTATAATAAACTGCAAGTTATTCAAAACAGAGCTATTAACTCGACTTGCACCGCTTTCATGGGTGTGGCTTGGGTGGCGTTGGACTGGAATTAATCACAAATAATCCTATTTGGATGGCTACTTGCGTGACACTTGGGAGACGGTTCAACTCGGCATTAGCCTTAGCCTAGTATATCTTAACTTAGTACAACTTAAATCTAAATTAATAAGTATGCATACGTGAAGGAAAACATCGTGAGGAAACCTGGGTGTCTGAGCTATTCACATACCTCAGCGCTTGAAATCGCCAATCCGCGGTGGGCACGCGTGGTGATTAAGCCCATACTCTCTCTCTGAGAGAAGGCCTGTGCCTCAGAACACAAAAAGAAGGCCTGCCTGTGCCCTACAGTGGGACGTATATAGGCTGCTTATGCTATCTTTCACTAAATAACTATGATCTAGTTACAAAGGTTAAATAAAGAACTTTAAAGAACAATAACAATAAATGACACTTGACCGGTTCTTATTTATTTGTTTTCATCAAGCGCACAGAGTGCGCCAGGCCAATTTCTCGAGAAAAAGTTTGTTATACAGATTTTGAAAATAATGTAGGTACTGTCAGCAAAACGTATTAGCACTTCAGTCTACTGAAGTGAAGAACGATAAAAAAATGACGAAAATAGTTTAATCCGTTGCAGGTAGAAAAAAAGCTTTCTTAGGAGGTGTGATAAACAGAAAATAAAATTACATTACTTTTATACTTCATCAGACTAACATTCTTAACACAAAGTCATGAAATCCCACCAAAACATAAATGTAAAAAGCTGGCCAACTTCTGGTCCCAAAAAAATATTTGATATATAAGAACTTGCCAACTACCTTGTCTTCGCGGAATTAGCAGTGTAAATAGGGAAAAAAATGTGTAATTTTTTAATTTGCAGATCATACTTGGCAAGTTTTCATTGTGAAACTATTCAACATCTAAAAACTTGGAACTTGACAGCAAGTTTTGGGACGAGAAGTTGGCCAGCTCCTTTTTTAGATTCAGGTTTTGGTGGGATACTACGCTAAAATCACACCAAGTTTGACATTTTTTTAATATATATTTCTGTTTGTGCGATAGAGCAAAATCAAGAAACGTTGTTTGAAAAGAATTGTTTCTTGTACGTGATAATAGGGCGGATTGATCAAGAAATAATAATAGTAATAAGGTACAAAAAGTAAAAGGTACAATAGGGCTTCTTAATCTTCAGTTCCTCAGTTTTTAGGGTTCCGTAGTCGACAAGGAACCCTTATAGTTTCGCCATGTCGTCCGTCCGTCTATCGGTCTGTCCGTCCGCGGCCCAGCTCAGAGACGGTTAGTACGAGAAAGCTGGAAATTGGCATATACATACATATTAATCACGCCCACAAAACGGTAAAATAAAAACTTAAAATTATATTTCTTTTTTCCCCTTCACCTAAATTAGAAAGGTGTTTTTCTCTCGTCTACTTCATAGTGTGGGGTACCGTTGGATTGGTGGTTTCACGGCTAAGTAGGCTTTACAGGTTTACGAGTAATAGGTGACCGAACTTATAAAAGGAAAACTTCGTACAAAATCTATTGAAAATTACGATGATGAAGTTGTTAGTACTGTAAAGCAGATAAAAACATCTCTTTCTACGGAACCCTACACTCACTGCGCGTGGCCCGACACACACTTGTTCAGTTTTTGTACTACCTAGGTATATATTATTTGTTGGTCAATCCACCTTATAATAAGAGAAAAATCTGTTTATGGTTATAGTTGTCACCCCTCAGGTACTAAACCCTTAGAAATAATTTAAATTTATAAGTACATACATTCAGTAGTTGTAGAAGTATAATTTGGAGCCGTATGTTTTGGGGACGTAGGTACCTATAGACCGCACAATTTTTTTTGGCGGTAACGTGAACATAGTCACAGATCGTTTGCACATCGCATGCTGTCTTTACAGTGTATTGTGAGTAATGGACCACTTTAGTAATTGCCTAATAGTAATTTACTACGCATCATACTACGTCGATTACTTAAACATACACTGTAAAGACAGTAAACGATCTGTGACATGTTCACGTTACCGCCAAAAAGATCTGTGCGGACTATACATATTATAGACTGCTTTATTATTATCCGACTTCAAGGATTTATTTTTTATTGAAAGAAAAAATATTTATTTATTATAAAAAATATAAATGCACGGGTCACTATAAAAAAACACCTAATTTGCTTCAAGTGTGCCTTTAAAATTTTAAGATTTATTCGATTTCTCCGAGATCCTATAATCAGATCCTGACTTGATGACCATGGGACCACCTGTGAAGTCTACCCTTTCAAACAAAAAGACAATTTTTCAAATCGGTCCAGGCGTCTTCGAGTAATCGGAGAACATACATAAAAGTTTTTAAAAAAGATTCTGTCGAATTGAGAACTTCCTCCTTTTTTTAAGTCGGTTAAAAATAAGAACACTTACCTGTAATTTTTGTCCAATTCCTCCATCGGCCCCAAAATCTTTGACGATAGAAGTGGTTACGGCAAATTCTTCATCATTAAGATGTGGTCTAACTGTTACCAAATATTTCGACAATGTGTCGTTAAGTTTTGGAACTGGGAGCCTCGGCAGTATTTGGAGTTTTGCGTCTGGTTTACTTGTTGCTGTGGAACTATACCTGACGTGTAGAGAAGATGCATACGTATCAAATACGAATGCTTTATTGCCACACTACGAAAGAAAGGCAGCGTCTCAATGAAAGCTGATTATAAGTTAAAGTAACCATAATTAATTTATTATTTATCAAAATTTGTATGGTGTTCAAAGATACTTACCAGGGTATGCAAGGCTCCGCCGGCTCTTCGTATCATGTTTTCTGAAATGACGATTCGTAGTCAGCTTGCTAATTATTATATTACTAACTTGAGCTACCAATAAAGAAAATTATGTCCTTTCTTAATTTTTTTTATCTACTCTGATACTATAATAGAAAGATTATAAAACTGAACACAAAAAACTGTTCTGGTAAGACTTTCGGAGATGGAAATTTAGAACATCAAATTTTAAAGCAACGAATTAAGTAGGGTAAATTATGGTTATAAGGGACTTATTTATTTTTCTCCCGCTCCCGAACTAAAAATTGAAAAATAAAAATTTTTAAATAAAAAATAAAAACCGACTTCGAAAAACTGCAACACTAAAAATTTAGAAATAATTTAAATAATTAGTAGTATTTATATATTATGTAGGTATTGTGGAAGTATAATTTGTAGTCGGTGCCCAGTTTCAAGATCAGAACATATATTTTGGGCACCGGCTCCAAATTATACTTCTACAATACCTACATGTATAAATGCTTCTAATTGTTTAAATTATTTCTAACTTTTTAGTGCTGTAGTGTTTCGAAGTCGGTTTTTATTTTTTAAATGTAAAATGTTGGCGACAAGGCGCAAACATCGATTGCGCATGCGTGCTGGCTGCGTCGCCGCCTCAGAACACAAAAAGAAGGAGAAGTGCCATATGGGCGTGGCACTGTCGACCAACGTTAGCCCGGTTGGGCTAACCTCGGCGAAACTTTTAAATATGGCCGTCAATCGCCTCGCGCCCGCTATCGCCGTAACATATGTGAAAAATGCCTGATTACCTACAGAAATCGCAGTGATACATGCTATTCAAATAACAGTGCAGTGTCTTTTCACCGGTAAGCCTATTTTACTCACTATATCCATCTTTAAACTACGAAAAATCATAATTATAATAATTTTCCTGTGCAATATGCATTCCAGTACTAAGAACATAAATGAGACGTATTTATATCGTCGGGTTTACTCCACTGCTGTTTTTATGTAGAATTTTCGTGGAGGTTTTCTAACATGGAAAAGCAAGCCCGCAATGGACCGTCTCGCGAAACTGACTATTGTTCTATGCGATGAATTGCGATGTTTCGTGGTACGGCCGCATGTATTTGCCGTGAACTGTCAAAGTCACAGTAGGTGTCAGCGGGAGTCATAGTGATGGGGTAGTTGCTTTCTTTCCAGACTGATTAAGTATCGATACTTCGTCGCATTTACACTCGTTCGTCCAGACTTCCAAAATTACTAGAACCAATTATATTGTACGACTAGGTAGCTATTGTCCGCGACTCCGTCCACGTGGACCTCAGTTGCTAAGGAAGCTTCTACTTTAGTGGCAGATTTTGTCGTAATATAAACAGGCTTACTTTTCACCACGTATTTCAAAAAGTTTTTAATAAAGATTAATTTCAGGTTTCCCAAAGACCCTAATAGGAAAGATAAATGAATTGAAACTACAGGGAGATTGCTTAACTGGCTTCCTCTCAAATCAAATACCGGTTGCTCCATCCATTTTACGGAGAAATGTTTCCAGATGCTGCAGAGTGGAAAAAATATTAACGTGGGCAGGTCCTGCTTTGAAAATACCAGTAATAAGGAGTTCCATAAATGTTGAGGTACCAATATATCTAAAATTACGGCATAATTATATTTTACATGGTGTGGAATATTCGAATGTTACTTTATTCTGATTCTCTATTTCAGATGACAATGGACGCAACGACGCATAACTCTGCAAAAGAAAGTATTTCTAAAGAAACAAGTCAGGTGATGTGGTTATGGTGCTAAATAATATTCTTATAATTTTTTATGAGCCTAATCTTATAAATGAAATTCGATTAATTTAAAATAAAGTAAATGAAGTGTTTTCAATAATTTAATAATTTATTTACTATTTTAGATCCGTATTAGAAAGTTTCGGATATTGTTACTGTTGAAACATGCGTTCCTGAAGAAATAATAATGTTTTTAATATTTTCATAATTTATTTAATATTTTAGATCCCCTTGGAAGTAAGGGATATTTTTTTTTCGAAAAATGCTGCAAAAGCCCCCTGTAAATAATTGTCAGACATAGAGGAATGTCCATTCGATTGAACACATAATTTATCGGTCATATAGCGCCGCCACAGACTAGAAAATCGAAAAATCATATGAACAAAGTTGAAAATATAACATCGAGTTTTCAAAAGTCGTAAAACAAAGTTGTTGTAAATGATTTACTTTAATTGACGTGTTTCAGGAATTGTGTTAACTTAAAAATGGCCCTGTATAAATAAAAAAATATTAGATTTTTTACAAATGCATACTTTTTATATTTTAGATACAGCAACGAGTTGCCGAAGGCCCAGAAACTGGTAGATTTATGTCGATTGAACAAAAAACCTCGAAAAAAAAAATCACGCAAAACATTGAACAATGTCAACAAATGCTAAATAAATATTTACCTTTTAAGGGAACAGTAAAATATTGATGATATTGGATGATGATGTTATCTTTTTAATGTAAATGTGTTTCGAAAGTTTCTTTAAGTTTATGTTTCACAAGTTTCTTTTGGCCAGTTTCTGAATTGAGAATTTCGCTAAGTAAATGGTTAACTGTAGTGCTGTCTCTTCGATTTTTTCACAAAAGAGCGTGACAGAACGTTACTTATGTTTTTACTTAGTGAAATTCTCAATTCAGAAACCGGCCCTTTGAGTTCTTACTACCTAATGTATTTTTCACAAGTTAATAAAAATATTATTTATGTGATATTATTAAGAATGTTTTTTATGTACCCATCACAGTTGTCACCCACCAAGGCAATGAAAATTTTAATCCAAGCTCAGAAACATCTACAGTCACTGCTAATTAATTCACGAGTTTAAATAAGTAGTTCTAGATTTTTTAAGGTGTGCGATATACAAAAACGCGCATAAGGTGAAGGCAAGGCGCAGGCATCTTGCCGCTTCAAACAAAAATTACGCAGGCGATATGTTTTGAATTATATTCAAGCGGCGCGGCACAGCCAACGTCGTTTCGTCGCCTATGTAGGTTTTCATATCTACATTTTGTAGGTAAATCAGCAAATGTTCTCTAAACTTTGTCATTTAGAATATTTGTATGATTAGAATTTACGATGAAACGGAATTCACGAATTATACGATAGGTAGGTATGAACAAAACTGACATATTTAGGAATTAACACATTGGTAGGCAAAGCCTGTAAAAATAAAAGCTTAGGCAGCCTTTTGCAAAGGATTACTACAACGAAATAAAGTAGTTACAGACTACGCGACGTAGAGAAATAATTAGTTACTATTTAGGTGTAGATGGCAAGAAAAAAATCGACATAATGTACAAAAAAGTTTTTGTACGATGTACGATTTTTTTTAAGTATAATCGATAATGTACTTTTTTGTCCCCATCACTAATGTTGTGCTGCTCTTCTCATTGGCTGTTTCATTTGTGTAAACAGCGAATAGTGAGCCGGTTGTTTATGTTGTAATCAAATAGAGATTATGAGGACAATGTAGTTGTGTGAGTAAGTGGCGACATCGGTTTTCTAGCAAACGGGCCATTATAACACTTCTCCTTCTTTTTGTGTTCTGAGGTCGCCGCGGACTCGTTCATTGAAACCTTTTTTTTTTAAGTAGAGGTTCAACCTTCTTGGTCCAGGTGGAGGTTGTATAGGTGTATCGTTATGATAAGTTATAATATTATGATACAGGTGTCCATACAAGACATGTATCGTAATAAAACTTTTATTTTTATTTTTGGCCTATGCGTAATGTTTGTCATAAGAGTTTTGTTTTCAGTTTTATAATCTTTGTATTATAGTGTCAGAGTAGATAATAGTAGTTTATAATCCGTCCCGATTGCGTTGATGACGTAGGAAAGCAATTGACCATATTGGCATGGAAGAGCCTCAGCAGTGAGCTCTATTCATGGGCTGGGTGGATACCTAGATAGAATGTGGGTGGAAGGGCTGGTAAGAGACGCACCAGGCAGTGATATGTCGACCAAATAAGGGCTTATGTTATGTTAATTAATCAGATGGGTCTGTCAGGATCGTGGCAAGAGGTAAACCCTGGTTTCTACAGACGAGCGTTTATGGAATTAAATGTATGTTAATGATTTATTTATTTATTTGAAAAAAAAAACACCTTCTAAAGTCAGAAATCTAAAAAAGCCTCGGTAAATAAAGTCTACAACAATTTTGACGCTTATCATCACATCAAAATTGGTCAAGTCTTTTAGGTTACAAGAAAATATTTATCAAAGGCCCGGTAATATATTAGGGGTTAAAGTATGAAATTGCCGCTTTATTGCAATAGGTTCTTTGAATTGACATAGAATCTTCATGGTTTGAGGTTTTCGAATGAAACTTTTTTCAAATGGTTTCTATGATGTTCTTTTTTTAAAAAATGTGAAACGTTTGAATATCGACTTTCAATTGTTTTTGTTATTCAATTTAGACAAAAAAGATGGATACTGCGAAAATTCGAGTGATTATGAGGCACCCATTTTTCGTATTTTTTAATTTTATTGATTTGACGCAAGTGAGTCAATATTGTGGGTAAGGTAACGTTAAACCATGCCGCTAATTCCTGGGTAGTTTGACTAGGGTCGGCTTCCACTACCTCTCTTAATTCATCGTTATTCACCTGTGTGGGCGGTCTTCCTCGTGGCTCGTTCTTTAAGTCGAAATTTCCATCACGAAAGCGTTTAAACCAAAATCGCACGGTGCGTTCAGTAGTAGACCCCTCTCCAAACGCAGCATTGATATTGCGGGCTGTTTCTGCCGCGTTAGTTCCGCGTCGGAACTCGTATTCAAAAATCACTCGAATTTTCGCAGTATCCATCTTTCTTGTCTAAATTGAATAACAAAAACAATTGAAAGTCGATATTCAAATGTTTCACATTTTTTAAAAAAAGAACATCATAGAAACCATTTGAAAAAAGTTTCATTCGAAAACCTCAAACCATGAAGATTCTATGTCAATTCAAAGAACCTATTGCAATAAAACGGCAATTTCATACTTTAACCCCTAATATTTTTCGCGCAACCGACGACAAATCGTGAGGCTACTTATTTTATTTTCTGAGGTGACCACAGGTGAGTTACACTTAAAAAGAAGTTACGTTTATTACTAACTAGCTAACGCAGCAAATTTCACAGATAGATAGATAGAATATTCTTTATCGTACGCAGAGATTTCATACTGCCTCAGAATTTTGTTTTTTGGGATAATATGCCATCTTTTTATAGTTATTCTGCTATTTGAGGCAGAGAGAAATTTAACAAATCAAATATAACAAAAATTAGTTCTGAAGTTCTTGAGTTATAAATAATGTAACTAACCCTATTTTCTTTTTTCTGTATCGATTGTATTGTAGCTTTATGAAACAGGGCCTATATATTTTGGCCAATCTACATTTTTTTCCTCATGTACATAACGAATATTCTTATAATAGTATTCTTATATGAAACCCTCTACTCCGGGAAATATAAGAAACATAATAATGTTACTTAAAAATAGTGTAGGATATGATGGTATACATGTCGTAGCCATATCATAGAATTGACCATATCCTGATGTGGTTAGCCATATCACGAAATGTGTCCTTTTGATGAAAAGGCCAAGTCAAACTGGCCGTATCATGAAATGGCTTAGCCAGATCAATGAGCGACCGACGTTTGACGATTTGAATAGCGAAATGCATGACTATTTCATGATGCGGCCAAACGTTAGCGGCCATATCGTAAAATACTTCCATTATCCACCGTTAGAGGCGCTGATGTTAATTTGTTGTGTATTTCTACCACGGAGGCGACAGAAAATATTTCTCGTGACGGCAATATTCCCGTAAATACTGTGCAAAATGAGGAAACGAAAGTAGGGCAGCAATCTCATTTTGTTGTAATCATTGTACCGCATTGTATTTTAAGAGTGATAAAATATAAACTGTTGCTTCTTTTATTGGTATTTTAATCAACCTATAAGGTTCAAGTGCACCAAAACACTAAATACGTTAAGCATCTTCAATAAAAATATAATGTATGTTAGAAAAAACATCAGCAATTTCGAAAATGTTGGTAGCCATCACAATATTGATACTAGGAATAAACATAAATTGTCATTTCTACGTTTTAGACTTTCAAAAGTTAATACATCCTTTATGGGGCACTGTGTACGGATCTACAATAAGATTCAAGATATATTAGAGTTACAACCGACGCGGTTTAAAAAATGTAGTAAGCATACTCTGTGCAAAAAAGCCTATTATAACATTAAGGATTATTTGGAAGACAAGGATGGCTGGTATTTAAATAATGTTAACAGCAACGATTGTATCTAGTGTAGTGTAACTTTAAGTTGAAAACTCTGTTAATTAAGCAAACCTGTTTTGAAAAGAATAAATGTGGAGTTTCTTTGTTAGCTTCTTCTCCGCATAATCTATTAATTGTGAAACTAACAGCTTTGACGTTCATTACGTAAACATTTTGTTTTTATAGTGAATAAAAATTTTTGACTTGACTTTGACTTATCTCTTAGATATTCTGAGTATTAGGTACACCACCCTGCTCAACACACTGCCAATGGCTAAAATGTTGTTTACGAGGGACTTGTGGACGAGAAACCCGACACCACCCTGGGACTGTTGCTCGCCCTCCCGGTAGTAGAGTACATGGCGAGCGCAGTACCTACATGGCAGCTCCGCAGAAGGCGCTGCTGCCCACCTTCTGGCAATGTGTCCCTTAGCCGGTTTTTACGGCACCCACGAGAAGAGATGTGGGGGTACAATTCTAAAGCCGGCACCCCACGGCACCTTCCGTTCAAATATAAAAAAATATAGCTAAATCGGCCCAGCCGTTCTCGAGTTTTAGCGAGACAAACGAACAGCAATTGATTTTTATATATATAGACTAGACTAGAGGGCGAGCCCCCCGCGTGCTCGCTTACGCGCACCAACCCCCAGCCGCTCCGGGCATCGCTCTCAGCGGCGCTCGGCCTAGGGCCTTGCTATGATTGGGACTGGTTGCGTGGGAACATGTAGGCCTTCGGCCTCGCCGCGGCGTTCCTCGGGCCCACTTCGCGGAGGTCGGCCTTCAGCCTCGCAAGTTTCTCCCATCTGTCTTTTGCGTTGTTACTTGTTCGCCGAAACCTGTATGGTTTCGGCCTTCGGCCTCGGCATGGACGGAGCTCGGCCTTCGGCCTCGCCTCGGCGAGGTTTCTCGGGCCCGCTTCGCAGAGCTCGGCCTTTGGCCTGCAAGTTTGTCCCATCTCATTTTTGTTCTAAATTTAGTACTAAAAGACGATTTTCATTACAAATTCTCCATAGAAAATTTGTCATTTTCAATCATCGATATCTCGACCGCCATCTTGAAATTCCAAAATGTCCGATTCTTTTCATATACGTCTTTTATATATGACAGGGTCTTTTGGCAACACTATGCCGCTTACAATATATCTCCAGCATATGCCCAGTTGGCTGCCGATTTTAAATTTAAAATTTATAAAGCGCCCCTAGTTTAAATTTCGAACAACCAAATAGTTATTTTTACCTCACTAGCTCGTAAAAGCTCTGTTTATCATTCGAAATCTGCGTGGAAAATCGCACTTTATCCGCTAGCGTGGAAAGTGTTTTTAAAATTCGAATATTTTTATTCAATAAAGGTTTCGTACAATAAATTACATATATATAGAACCTCATTGGTTTAGTAATAGTTTATATTCTCTGCAGCCAGTCCATTGATGATTGAAATGCAAATACTTATTTCATGTCATGCGCCAGCCTCATTTAAAGAATCGCACTGGCCGGCAAGAAAATTTGATTAAAAAAAAATTTAACTTTCAATATTACCAATTGTAGTAATTTTACTTTTAATTTTTGAAATAAATAAACAGTAATTTAATATTTATTAAAACTGTTTTTCTTGCACCTAACATTTTCCTCGCTTTAGTGAGGTGAAAAGTTGTGTGTTGCGCTCGGCAGCAAAGTTATTTAGCGTCTCGTACCTTTGAAACCCTCGCTACGCTCAGGATTCTATATTTGAACCACTCGCTTCGCTCGTGGCTCAATCCTAGAATCCTTCGCTTGCTCAGGTTTCAATACAAGGTACTCGAGCAATTGTTATGCAAGGCTGCAAAGTTAAATTTTGACTATCAAACTTAAGTGCCTTGGAACAAATTCAATTTGTTAAAAACTTGTCTTTTAGACTTACTTTTCTTTTCTAAGGTATCCTTCTGGCATATGTAATGTAGACGAACGTCAATGTATCTTTCTATGACTGCCATGGTCAAGTCATAAATATGACTAAACTGTTCTTTTGTGTGTGCATCGATTTGGGTATATATTTTGACAGTTGAAAGCGATTTCAGTACTTTTACTGTCAAAAAGGTTTTATCATACTTTCTGAGCATGTACTTGCCAAAACTGCCATTACAACTTGCGCAACTTATCCTATGTCATTTATATTTTGATTGAGTAAAGATAAACAATATTAACTTCGAGGCATGTAATATGTTTTTATTCATTGGGAAAACTTGCAAGATAGTGAAATAAATGTGATAACAATAATGCCAAATAGATTTTACATTGAACAAAAAAAAGTTACTCCACAGTTTTGTTTTTCTGACATTTATGACGCGCCCTCCCATCTGTCTCTTTCTGATGTGCGTGAGAGAAAGGAATGGGAACATTGTAAATAATTTTAGATATTTCTTGTGTTTTCAATGGTTTTACTAAGTATTTTACACTTTTTCGCATGTTATCTTATGTAAACAAAATTAACTTACCGGTGGTAAGTCACACCATCTTTTTTCTGCGTCGTCAATGTATTATTTCGGCACTTTTTGATAGCGCACTTGGGCATCTTGACACCTTTACGGTGGACATACGACTAATGCAGAAAGTGTGCTTACAACGAGTTTAAGCACACTTTCTTGGTCCCTTGTTACGCGCGCCAGTGCGATGTCCTTGTGTATTAGAAGGTCATTGACTGTTTATTTATTTCAAAAATTAAAAGTAAAATTATGTACTACAATTGGTAATATTGCAAGTTAATTTTTTTTTTAAATCAAATTTTCTTGCCGGCCAGTGCGATTCTTTAAATGAGGCTGGCGCATGACATGAAATAAGTATTTGCATTTCAATCATCAATGGACTGGCTGCAGAGAATATAAACTATTACGAAACCAATGAGGTTCTATATATATGTAATTTATTGTACGAAACCTTTATTGAATAAAAATATTCGAATTTTAAAAACACTTTTTAATAGTTACAGTTGCTCAAAAAGTGGCGTATTGCAGGGACGTATAGCGTTCGGGATGTGGGCTATTACACACTCGTGCTTTTTTTTTACCTTTCCCGCACTCGTGCGTTCTCTTTCCCAACTGTCAAAATAATGTCTATTAAAAAGAATAACCAACCATGAAGTTTTTACGAAAAAAAATCATAGAAGTTTGTATGATTCATGCAAATACGTATATTTCTAAAAAGAAGCTACTAATTTGTTTCAATATCAGATTTAATTATTTGATTGAATGAGTTTGGTTAGGTTTCTTTTCATTTCATCTCATTAAATTTCATTTTCATTTCATATCAATAAAAAACTTCTACTGAAGACTTGGCTGTATGGGCATAGTTTCCTTTGCCTACCAGAATGGGTGAAGAAGAAAAAAAAACTGCTTATATTCTACGGTTGGCGCCATTTTTCAGAAATTTTCTTTGCGAGTTTAGTTGTTTGTTGCACAAAATGAGTAATTTCGACCCTAGTTTTTTTTGAATTAACACCACCGGAACTCAGTATAATTGCACAAAATGCTTCGGAGAACATTTTACCGGAAAAGTCAAAAAGTCGCTACATATCTACATACGACGAATTTATTGCGTGGAGAGAAGAGAAAAAAGCAAATAGTTTTTCATTTTTTCGCAACTGTATTAAAAATAGTCGTTCAGTACACGTGCGGAACCGTCATTGCAACTTGTTCCGACTGTCAACCCCAGTGTTACCGAACCAAAAAATAAAAATTCGGTAGAAGCTCCGCCTAAAAATCGGTAGAATTCGGTAGATTCTGAAAATGTATGGGAAATGTGCAAAATTAAAGAAAATCGTTTTTAAGAGTTGTTTTTATTGAATATTAACCTAAAAATAAACATTTTAAGAAACAAACTTTTGGGCATATCGCTTCCTTTTTACAGTTCCAGTACTAGTACTTGCTCTTGCATTATCCGTGTCACTGTCATCACTGGATTCCGACATTTTCTTCACAAATAAACTTTGTAGTAAGTAAGTAAGGAAGTAAGGAACTAGTAGTTTATTTACATGCAATCGAAGTCGAATCGAACTTTATCGAACCTAACAATCAACCACAAAACAAAAACAACAACAGGAACAACCGGGGGTCTACCGCGAACGAAACGATACGATAACGAAAGGTTAGCAGCCAAGCTAAAATGAATCTTATTAAAATGACATACGATAGCTCCCGAGCTGTCATCGAACAATCGCCGATCGTTCGTAACGGTTCGCGGTAGACCCCGAACGGAACGAAGTGACACTGACACTGCCGGCCGCCAGTCAGCGCCACTGCAAGAGTGTGTGAGAGAGAGAGCGAGCGAGCAAGTCACCATACTAAAGCGTTTGAATGACAGAGATATCTATATTTTGTGCGGCTGTCTTTTGACGGGACAGGGATTCTACGATGCGTTCAGTTTTTTTTTTAAAAAGCTGGATGCGTTCGTTTTCTTAAAAAATCGGTAGATTTTGGTCAAAATTCGGTAGATCGGTAGATTGAGGCCGAAATCGGTAGATCTACCGATTTTTCGGTAGCTTCGGTAACACTGGTCAACCCTCGCCTTCGGCTGCGCCTCGGCTCGGGTAGACATTTGTCGGAACTCGTTGCAATAACAGCCTTTCCACACTTGTAATGAAATATACTATTCCACGCTAGCGGATAAAGTGCGATTTTCCACGCAGATTTCGAATGATAAACAGAGCTTTTACGAGCTAGTGAGGTGAAAAAAATATTTAAAAATTGGATCATGGAAAGAACGCCAATACAAAATTTCATCCAAATCGGCCGGTAAACAAAAAAGTTAGCCTGTTCGTCTAACAGAAGTCGTTCGAAATAAAAAAATCGGCTTCATAGGTTGTCTGTATATCATACATTTCCTACAACTTTCTCATACATTACTTTTTCGTAGGTGCTATAGTTTCGGAGAAAACGTATAGATGATTAATCAGTCAGTCAGTCAATCAGTGAGTATACCGGATTGTAGCTATATATATTAGTAAGTAGGTAAGTAATAAGTAAGTAATAGACAGACTAGCAGTGCCCGCGACTACGATCGCGCGGTTACCGGATTAAACTGTAGCCTATGTCCACCCTGAAAGTCCATTCTAAGTACTGGTGAAAGAATTTTTGAAATCGAATGAGTACTTTATCGGAGATTAACCCTTACATACTATAAACTTACAAACTTTTCCTCTTTATAATATTAATGTAGATCAAGGGACCAAGTCCTCGGCCAGCACCTAGCACGGAGCATATATTTACACGAAGCGATTCGAGCACTTTTAAACCCCCTCTATTTAAACGTCCATTCAAAACCAAAAGCCTTAAAAACTTATTACGAAACAAATTTTTAGATAGATAGCCAAGATATAAACAAGAGATATTTTGAAAATAACTCAAATATCAAGGATGTGGGCTGAAGAGCTGCAATACTTTTGCCTAGAAGTAAAACGAAAAATTATTATGAATGTCATGTTGACATTCGAATATAATCTGTGATCCAACCACCAGTATGATTGAATTTGACGTTTGTTTGTTTGACGCCTTGACATCAGTGTTGCCACTTTGATGGTTTTAGTTTCCCACGTCTCGTAATCTTTAGATATAGGTATGAATGTAATTACATCTTCTTCAAAATTATTCAGTATGATTTAGGTAGTTTTTTAGGGTTCCGAACAAGAAAAGAAAATCCCATTTGAAATACATACACCATTTTAGATTAGTTCAAGCTGCAATGTCATAACTGAAACATAAATGTATGTATAATGTAATTAATAAGTGAATTATTTTTTAAATCAATGGAACAAAAGCCGTAGGTCATAATTAGTGGGACAGGGAAACTTTCCCCTTCTTCGCAACTCGAGCCTAAATTCCTTTCAAAAGAGAAATTTCTCTCAGTACGGCAACACTACTTGGATCTTGTTTTTTTATGCAGCAAAGTTTTATGGCAATGGCTCATGAGTTTTTAAGCCCACAATTGGATTTTACAAAAAAAATTAAAACTTAAATTAATTTAAAATAAAAAAAATATTATTTTGGAAAAGGGTTGGAAGCAAATCCCTTAGTTTTTTACCTACTTTCGGCTAAGCTATTAAAATATCCGGGTTACTATTTTAAAATGTTGTCAATTGAACTAGAGATTTGAAATTGGGAATATAAGCAGTGTTTATTGAGTAAATAACGGGAAATCGAAAATCATGAAAAATATACAGGGTGAATGTGTTATACAGGGTCGTAATTTGAGGGGAACTAACTAATCTGTTGTTTGCAATTACATATTTTGAATACTGTAGGTACTGTCAGCAAAAAATCAAAATAACACTTTTTACTTTCATAGCGACAATAGATCATATTTACAAACTTATGACATGTTAAGACGAATAAAAAAATAACAAAAATAGTTTAACATATACATAACCTGGTCAGGTTATACCTACATTATTAGGATCATTCATGGTTTTCTCTAATCATTGCCCAATCCGTAATTATTAGACAAAAAGTTTGTAGGGAAACTCCTATTTATTAAAGGTATGTATGCATTCCTACATTTTATAAATAAAACATGTACTGTCAGCAGCAAAATAAAATAAAAAGTCAAAGATTGACACCTTAATCAAACTTGGCATGTTTTCATTGTAAAAGTATTCAAAATCATCTAAAAACTTGCCAAGTTTGATCATATCTGTACATTTAAAAGTTACACAATTTTTCCTTATTTATTATAACTGCTAATTCTGCGAAGACAAGGAACTTGGCAAGTTCTTCTATTTAAAGTATTTTTTGGGACAAGTTGGCCAGTTTTTATACATTTGTTTTGGTGGGATAGTAAGTACAGTGTATATGCTTAAGTATAGAAGTTTACATTATATTCACAAGTTTTATAAATCAACACCCTTAAAAATTCGAAATAAATATTCCACGTAAGTAAGAAAACTATTTTACTTAAATTCCTTCCGTAAAAACAATAAAGTAGCAAGATTAAAAATAGGCTAGGTATTCATAAGAAAGCGATATAGTGATTGCTATAGATAACTATGTAGTTTTCTTGTGAACATAGGTACCTACCCAACCGGTTACGTCTGTGATTCTCGATGGCAAAGTTGTGCCAACGCATTTGACTTTCACTCACAAGAACTATCTATTTAGTTTATTTACCTGGAGCAGGTGTGGGGTGTTAGCTGAAAAGCCAGGGCACAATTCACTGTAGAAATTTTAACAACACTTGTTTTCAATGAAGCCTAAAATTTAGTAGGTACCTAAATAAATAATAATGAACTCTGACCGCCACACAACACAATGTGTTGCCAGATGCTGGCCGACCAATGTCGCCAAAATTTGGATAAACAGTAGCCAAAAATCGCCTAAGATGTAGCATTGTCCTTTACTAAACGTTCTGAGGTCCTAAATATTGACAATTGTTACAAATTATGCTTTATCTCAAAAGTTTTAAGGTCAGTAAATATAATGCTACAACTATTAATAAATAATATTCACTGATAACTTTTATTTTGTGAATGTGTGACTAATTCAACCTTCTAACGTTCGTTCTCAAGTGAATAAAAGTAGGTTTAACATTTGTGAATAAAAGACCTCCAAGATATTGACATTTTCTCGGTATTCCGTAAAAAAAAAACCAAATATATTATTATCTTTTACAGATTATGAGTCTTTTTAGGTTTTTTTATTTAAAGATTTCTTGGTTGAGTGGTACCATATCACTAGTTACTGACAGCTCGTAGGATTTCAGTAGATGATGCACATCTGAGCATGACGTACTTCAAATTTCGTAGACACTGGTTCTTTTTTTTCACTTTAAAAATTAATTAAACAAGCCCAAATCCAAATATTCAGCCCAAAGAAGAGCCTCAGTTCTAAAAAAAAATTAATACAGGTATATTTTTTTAGGACAATGCCCATTGTCTGAATTTTTTGATGATTTTTTTAAATAGTGGCGCTTGCAGTTCAGGAGCAGCTATTTTAATTCTCTGAATTAATCTTAAAAATTGAAAAATTAATCTTAAAAGTTATAGGTCCTTTTAATACTCATCGAACCTTTTCAACGCCACAACTCGATAAATGAAGACACGATTAAGCAAAAAAACATATAGTTTGTTTAAAAAAAAAACCACTGGCGACCGGTCGCCGATTGTAATTTTTCCGACTTTTTCCGCTTTTTACCACGTTTTTTTTTGCGGTTCAGTTTTTTTCGAATCTGCTCGAATCTCAGGATCAAAAAATAAAAATGAACTTCTGTCACAGAAAAGTCCCGTTGTGTAGGGCATTTTGATTCTTATTCGAACTGTAATAAGAATTTATCTTACATACGTTTTTTTTTAAAACGTTTATTGGCTATTGTATACAGAGTCCTTAAACCTTCAGACCCCAGCGTCAACTCCGTTGGACATCACTTTTTTTTTCATACGCGCCGAGCGTCAACTGTAGTTTTATATATATTTCAGCATGCGAAAACTTATAGTTTGAAAAAAAATCTGAAAGTCGATATTTTGTTCAAAAGTTTTGAAGTAAAGTCATCGTTTTTTTTTTCTCTTGCTTAGCTGACTTATATATTTACTAATTTTTTTGAGACTACCTTTGACCAATATGGAGCGAATATATGTCAGATGAAGAGATAAGGACCATAGGCGAGTATGAGGTATGGTATGATTTGTAAATAGTATAATAATATGAGTAATGAAAAAAAGAATAATTTACCTTTAGTGCAGTTCGCATATTTTATGGGTTGTAATAATTATTATGCTTGTTGCTAGATCGAATACATAGAGGATGATCATGAATACGCCACGAGGGTGCAAGAGGTGGAGATAGCGCCGTCGGTATGCATAGTATGTTTATTTATTTACCTTGCCTGGTTAAATAAAGTCTGTATTCTATTGGTATTAAACTTGTTTTCATTCGGCGACGGGTGGCGCTTTTAATGGGAATTATATTTCTCGTTTTCCTATACCACTTTACTTGAATAATTGAAATAGTAGCCGAAAAAAACGATTTCATTTCAATCTTTTCACTGTATTTTGATTGATTGTCTACAGAAAAAAAATAAAGGACAAATATATTATAGAAAATTGTATTATTTTATTTTATTTATTCGACAAGAACCTACCAATAACAGTAAACAATAACGATTTATTTAGCATTTTCAATTATCTTGCTTTTCTTTTCATTTTGTACATGAATAAACGCTGTTTATCTAACCGTTGAATTTTATTAGTAATAACGCGTACGAAGTTGCGGGCAAAAGCTAGCATATAAAATTCATTGATATTTTCACTTATTTGAACATCCTGTAGTGTGAGTATCAAGGGGCCCAGCATCAACTCTAGTTACCGTTTGACAGTTTTGCGAAATCTACGTGAACACCCAGCGTCCACTCGAGTTGACGCGCAAAATTTTGCAAAATACCTCTGGGCTTTAGATGTTTTGAGGTCTCAAATCCTGGGTTTCGAAGGGTTAAGCCTATCTTACATACGTTTGTTGGATTCACAGATTACTCTATCTTTGGAACCGTAATAGGTAGCCAGTTGAAATTTATCACAGAATATGTTATTACGCCAGATTAACTAACAAACATGTATTAAAATTTTAAAAATAATACAAAATAAAGGGGTTATCTCCATACAACAAACCTATTTTTTCGCCGTTTTTTTGTTTATGATCTATTGTAAAAACGATAATACAGAGAGGCATCAAACTTGAAGTGATTCTGGGATAAGTCCCACAATAAGTTATACATTCTAACGACCACTCGGTGCGCCCCCTCCCTCCTAAACGAATCATGTATTATGTGTGCGTTCCCTAATCTGCTAATGTGCAAGGAACTATGCACCATGAGCTGGAGGTATAATATCAACAGTTGAGGTTTTGCAACCGCCTTCGATTTGAATGCATTTTTATATTTTAGTCATTTGTTTTAGAAAGATAGAAGATTGAATATTCTTTACTGCATGTACACCAGGAATTAAATTTGACACTTGAACAATAATATAGTACAGTACGCTTGGAGGCCTTATCATCATCATCATCAACCCATTATGCCCCCACCGAGGGGCACGGGTCTCTTCCTTGAGGAAGGTATAGGCCATACTCCACCACGGGGGCCAAGTCCGGATTGGTGGAGTTTTGTAGACTAGTGCCTCGTCTGCTGTCAGAAGTTGTCAAGCCACCCTAAGGCCTCTGACTTGGCTTAACGACTGCCATCTATCGACGGCAACCGGCACCAACAGCTCAACGTGCCTTGCGAATCACGGAACGAAAAATGGCACTAGCGTTAGGCATAGACGGCCACCCATCCATGCACTGAACGCGCCCTGTGTTGCTTAACCTTCGTGATCGTTGAAGATCACTCCAGCAGCCGGGGCCAAGAGCGCTTCGGTGGCCTTATAATTAAAAGTAATTTCTTCCAGACAAACATTGTATAAACTTTTAGTTTTTTATTAGTTAAAAATTTTTGGGCTTATGTTTTATGCCTTGCCATTGAGTCACTTCTCGGCTCTTCAAAAATTTCTATTAGGCCGGCAAACAAATGTATTAGGTCGAATTTCCCATCAACTTATATTGCTGCCTTGAGATCTAACTAAATTAATCAACGATGATTTACTGTCGTAAACTTACCGATGATTCACCAAACAGGATAGGTACGCGTTAGAATTTCACTACGTAAATACTTAAGTAACGCTCCGTTCCTTCAGATTTCTAAAATAAATGAGACTTCAGTACCTATTTACTTAATGAAATTCCCAATTCAGGAACCGGCGATGTATTAGCCGTTTGATATATCCTGAATTTTGATTCTCAGGTCCAGATCCAAAAAAGTAACGAAAAGTTAGAGAAGAGAGACGCTTTGTTATAAATTTGACGAAGTTTTGCGAGGCCTTTTTTGAAGTTGAATTGATGAAGCTCAAAACATGTTGGAAATTATCGAAAATGTACCTCCTACGACCAAGAAAAGTGGGTGTAATTTGGCTGCCATAATCACCGCATCTGGCAACACTGACAGAAACAGCTGTTTGTGTTTGTCATTCATTCACTCATGTGGTGCGTAGTGCACACCACCAAAGAGTATGTAATCATGCACACCACAGATTAAAGACACTGCTTGAAGTAGGTTTAAGAACGAGACTTTAGGGCGTAAATGTTGTGGAGATTTGCTTTATAAATCGTCTGTCATAACATAAGACCGACATAAGCCTCACTTCTAAGGGCTGTTTTTAGTGGAATCGACGTTTTTTATAAATAAGACTGTTAAACTTTATGGAACCAGCGAATTCTGTCTTAGTTGCCGAAACTTTTGAAAACGTACCATATTTTTGCCTAATGTAGGTACCATTTGTGTATCCGGTGCTATAATCCAGAGTTGGCTTATAACATCCCTGCGGGGGGAGCATGAGATTTTATCGAGGCGGTTTATCTACAAAAAATGTCCGTTTTAACGAGTTTTGACGTCTATAGTAGGTTAACTTATCGTCGCGAGCACAATGCATCGTTTTTATCCCAGTGCCGTGAGATAAAAAAAACATCTGTCACTATAAGATAAACCCTATCGCAAATGCGAGCATGATGACAACATAAAAAGATATATTATCGACTTTTGACAGATTTTTCATTTAAATTTATCCCACTTTTGAGAGGGGCATATAAACTTATATCTAGCGTTTCTGTCAGTCATTCTACGAATAAAATCATCACATTGAGGTGGGTTCGATTTCCTATGTTGGTGTTATTCTGTTAAATTGTGCTGTTAGTCTTCTTTAAAACAAAATAAATAAATAAATAAAAAAAAAACAAAAATTACAAAATATTTCGGAAAATGTATCTCTTTTAGCCTCAGTTTCTGAAAGAGTGTTCAAATATAACAAGAGATTAATCTAAGATTAATTCAAAATACCGGCACGTGATTGGCTGAAATTAGCTTGACGTGAGATTAACATTTGATTGCTCTTCTAGAAACCGAGCGTTAGTTATTACAATTTTTAAATAGATTAAACATAAAAAGAGTGCTCTGAAATGTGACGTCATAAGCAAGTATTTTCATACAAAATTCCGTTTTAAAAGTAACTCATTTGATATTTGTTGGTGATACTCGTAGGAACCTTCAAGTAGTAGTCCCGCCCGCAGCATCATTTTCTCAAACATGCTTGGAAATGTGAGCATTATTTCGACAACCTTCTACGAGATAAATCGAAATTGCTGTACTGGCCAATTACACGCGAGCAGCGGCCCGGAAAAAGTTGTATGAAAATTCATAAGTTCATAACTGTCGTGTTTTGCGGCCAATTAAATTACATACTAAACTCATCTCTGTCGTGTTATTTAAAAATGGAACGATCTTTTACTCCGAACAATGTGACAACCAAGGAGGTAACTTATTAGAGGTTTTATTTAAATTTCGATCTGGCTTGCGATAGAAAATTAGAATAAACTAGAATTAAAAATTAGAATTAAAATAGAAAAACGCGGCAAAAGTTATTGTTGTTCGTTCGTGGGTCGTCTGATTTTGAAAGTTTATTGAATTTTTCAAATAAAAAGTTCTGCCTTAGTACTACTTAGTTTTAATTTCCGCGCATTATTTGAGAAAAACCTTTTTTTTTTTAAATTGTGTTTTAAGATAAAAAAAAGTAAATACACAACAATACCTCCACTCCGCCGAAACCGACAAGGTTTATCCGTGGATTGGGTTCGTTTGTTAGTCGCTAGCTCGACAAACATTTGGCACTTACTAGTACTATGCTCGGCAGATAGCGTGAGTGGAATTTGCGCAGTCAGGATGAGCTTGCAATGTACGCGCAAGAGCAAAGTTTGTAGATTTTTAGTTACCTATTTTTAATTTGACTATACTAAAGTCCATAGTTCAGGACACATGACGTCGCCAATGCATTTGGTCAAGCCATCTGTCGAGCACTATAGTAGGTACAGTTGACAACACATCAATCCTCACACGCGTAGTCCACGACGACTTTGCACGGGTGTGTGGTCTGGCGCCCGTACTTATGTACCTACTGAGTTAAACCTTATCTAGAGCAATTAAGTTAAATTGTATTTTTTTTTAGTATTTGCTTACATTTGTTGCTATTAATCTGCAGGTTGTCAACAACATCAACTGGTAACTGGTTTAATATATTAGGTAGCAACATGTAGCAAGTACTCCGAGGTTCAACATATACAAGCCTTGGCCACAACTAGGCATTGTTTCCACGTTCGTCCATCAATGCCTCTTTTGCTGGCCGCCGCAGTAGTGTACTACCTATAACTGTGATTTTACCTTCATGTAATAAAGATTCATGTAATAAAGTCTCGCCTATTGGCCTCGTCTAAAAGGTCCATAAATGATGAAAACAAAAACATTGTCGGGGCAAATCTTAGTGGCGCCATCTGTAATTAGTTTCGTGTTGCCATCCCCATTTAGCGGTTCCCTTAATTTTTATTTTTAATATTGTATTCCACCATTTTGCGGGCTATTAATATATAATATTATGTCTATGCTAGCTTTCTCGTACTAATCGTCTCCGAGCTAGGCCGCAGACAGACTGACAGACAACAGAGGGATGGACATGGCGAAACTATAAGTGTTCCTTGTCGACTTCGGCACCCTAAAAACCGCAAAAAACGTGTATAGGGACTCTCAAGGGAATAAAAATTTATAGGGTACTTTCGATTTGTAGGTACTTACAAATTATTAATAGTTCTGGCATCGACTCTATTTTTTACCGAAATTTTCCCCAACTTCAAAGACTAACGGCCTTATTTATAAAAAAACACTATTCCTTTAAAACCAATCTAAAACTCTGTTTATTTAATCTGTGGCTACATCTTTTCCTTGTAAAATCTCCACCGCAGATTATTTTAAACGGCGTTTCTGAAGTGGAATCGAGTTTTTGTAATCAAGACCGTAATTTTTTTATGAACTAATTACAAATGTACAGTTTTTCGATTTTTCCGGGCTAATACGAGCCCTCGTTGGGCGAGTCCGAATCGCATTTGTCCCGTTTTTTATCTTTGATAGTACACCTTGGCAGTCACCTTTAGCACGATCGGCTAAAATACATAGGTAGGTACGTATTTAGAGTAAAGTTAAAAAAAAAGAAGGTTAAGATTTAGAAGTCCCACATTTATTCATGATTTGTCACATTGATTTTTTTATTATAATACAATCATCATACAGCACAGATTAGTTTTTGCATGTAATAAATATTTTTATCACATTCAGTGTTTGACTTAATACTTATACCTAGAATACAAAGAGATGAACTACGTATCACTCTTAAAAATCTACATTAGAATTTAAAAATGAAAATTATAAATTATGTGCAATTCATATTGTCTACTTGAGTACAATGGCAGATGTAATACATTCTTGTATTTCAAATGTTAACTACACTTGAATTCACTAATAAGCCATTAGTCCAGAAACAAATTTAATATCATAAAAGCTTTGTTATTAAAACAAAAAATATTTTAAGTCTCATACATTGAAAACGGCTTAATCCAATGAAAGAAAAAAAAATTACACACATGAGGGGTTTAAAAGCAAACTCAACTCTGTCCACTTTTTGATTTTTTTACCTGTGTTACGGCAAAATCCAGTGCAAACTCGACTCATTCCCTTACATTTGTCTAAGTTACATCTCCCTTACATCTGTCATAAGCCTAAAAAACGCTGTTGAAAGCAAAATCAACTCCGAATTTGTTACAAGCAAAAATGCCTGTCCTATTCGACCAATCAGAAGCCAGTATTTGAATGAAAACTGTCATGGCGATCAAACTGCTCACGAAATTTGTAGTTTACTGATTTTATTGAAAAATACTAATCTTAAAAAATCGTTAAGAATGGAAGTAAGCGTAGAAGAGCTTGCGCCGAATACAGCAAGAAAGAGAAATCGCAACCCTTGAGTGGAAAAGAGCGAAGGAAAAGTCAGCACGGTAAGATTAGAATATTCTTTATGTACACTAGTGCACAGAACATAAAAAATTTAAAAATACAGTACAATTAAAGTGCTGACGGCAAAAAATATTGACTAGGTATTACCGAACCACTTTGTTTGGTTGATAGGGATTCAGTTGAGTTTTGGATTATTTTTTAATTCAATTTAAATCATTAAAATATGAAAATTACTTTTAATGCTGTTATGGATTTCCGCAAAGTAACGCCTGATTCCATACAATATCTTAATTTAAATCGTGAAACATATATTTATCCGTTTTACATACCTAATATTTAAGTGCACGAAAGTTGTCAAGTTACCTACAGTTTGAACAAGCTAAAAAAATATGTTACCTTTTGAAACAGTGGCATTGTAACAAAAGGATGGCAAGATGACTTTCAGTTTTGATTGCCTATTATAGTAGGCAGTTATATTTATAATTTTGCGATTGTCCTTTCAGTTCCATCTTTTCAATTAAACAAAGAAACTTGGGCTGAAGACCAATAAAAAGGGAGCAAATCAGCAGTTTTTCACAGATTGAATTCTACCGATATTCCCAGTGATATCCATACACTTTCAAAGAGGCACTTTCAGTTTGCAAGGTGCAAACTTTATTACTTGTTGAAGACAGACAATAACAAAGTTTTGGTGAGAGAAGAAAACTACAACAGTGATCGTGGTGTCAAATCTATATAAAAAAACAGAAATCCTTTCGCAATCTTGTAGTCCCTGAAATTGAGAAAAGATAATTTTGAAGACTGCAAATTTAAAAGATGTCGGCAATTTGATAAAAAAGCATTTTGAGAAAACTGGAAAAATATTCGAACATCCGTCCAGCTCTGAGAAGCGGAAGATTCTATAGAAATATGCGAAATAACTGTTCCCGATTCAGATTTATACAAATAAAAGTAATATATATATATGTTAATAATAAATAAGTTTTAATTTTTTTATTACTTTTTCCAACAAAAATACTTTGGTTAATAAATCAATAATTTCCCTGCCAAAGTTAATTAACCTAGGAAACAAGTTGTGGGTATTTCGAAACAAAATTATTCCGAAAATATTTTTTCTATAAAAATTCAGGTTCTACCTACTTAGTATTTTGCAATACTTACAACAACACCTTTGTCAGTTTCATACTTAGTAATTTTTTTGCAGTTAGTTCTTATTTTCTACTGTAACAGATAGTGGAAATATCTCGGTTTTGAAAAAAAATGTCAGCCGATCTGCCCCTATATTACGCGCACCAAATCCTGAGCGATTCCAATCGTCTAACTGTCAAATTAGTATGGAATCTGTTACAGTAGAAAATAAGAACTGCAAAAAAATTACTAAGTATAAAACTGACAAAGGTGTTGTTGTAAGTATTGCAAAATACTAAGTAGGTAGAACCTGTCCTGGCAAATTAGAATGAGAAGACCGTGTGTCCAAAGATTAAAAGTAGAGTCGCCTTTGTCCATTTCTTTCCTACTCAAAGCGTAATAATCTAAAGTTACAATAGTTTTTTACTAACTTTGAGCCTATTACCCTCAGTTTCTGAAAGAGTGTTCAAATGTAACAAGAGATTAATGTAAGATTAATATAAAATACCGGCACGTGATTGGCTGAAATTAGCTTGACGTGAGATTAACATGAGATTAACATTTGATCGCTCTTCTAGAAACCGAGCGTTAGTCTATTAAACCATCAGTTAAAAAAAAAAGTGGATAATCATAATTAATTATGTACGTTATATATAAATATTATTTGTCGTAATTAGGAACATAAACAGTGTACATACGTAACATTCACAATATTCTTACGGAAGTAACAAAGTAGTAGTAGTAATAAGTAGGAGTCTTATTCGACACTTTATGGTCAGAGTTCACTGCCTTTACACCCCTCACATAAGTTCCTCTGAGGACCGATTTACATATATTGTTTATTATCTAGTTGCGCCGTGTAGTCCATAATATCCAAATTCATACATTTTTGTAAAGTTATTCGCATTTTATTTACTAAATAAATAAATATTGTTTTAGATAATGATTATCGCACCCGCGAGAGATCTTTTGATCAAAAAGAAATTAAAAACAGTTAACAAGTTTATGTAGATACATTCATTACGCAACATTTGTATTTTGTAACATGTGCAGTCTTAAGTTCCTATTTCATTCATTACAGACATTAATTATGATACTTATATCTACAATAATAAGAATAGACATTACCTACTACTATAATAGCAGAACATTTGCGAAGAAATAAAACGTAGGCTGAGGCAACTGAGATTGAGGGTTTCTAGTACAGACTAGTAAGCGAAGCTAAGCAAAGGGCATTAATATTGGTAATGGGTTTGAGGATGACTCGCCCTACTTAATTTCAGAATTACAGGCTGGTCAATGGTGGCGTCGGTTTAGCATTGTACACAGACCCAGTACGATACATAGATGTTCAGACTCATATACTGTGACTGTCGCCATCTCAGAACACAAAAAGAAGGAGAAGTGCCATATGGGCGTGGCACTGTCGACCAACGTTAGCCCGGTTGGGCTAACCTCGGCGAAACTTTTAAATATGGCCGTCAATCGCCTCGCGCCCGCTATCGCCGTAACATATGTGAAAAATGCCTGATTACCTACAGAAATCGCAGTGATACATGCTATTCAAATAACAGTGCAGTGTCTTTTCACCGGTAAGCCTATTTTACTCACTATATCCATCTTTAAACTACGAAAAATCATAATTATAATAATTTTCCTGTGCAATATGCATTCCAGTACTAAGAACATAAATGAGACGTATTTATATCGTCGGGTTTACTCCACTGCTGTTTTTATGTAGAATTTTCGTGGAGGTTTTCTAACATGGAAAAGCAAGCCCGCAATGGACCGTCTCGCGAAACTGACTATTGTTCTATGCGATGAATTGCGATGTTTCGTGGTACGGCCGCATGTATTTGCCGTGAACTGTCAAAGTCACAGTAGGTGTCAGCGGGAGTCATAGTGATGGGGTAGTTGCTTTCTTTCCAGACTGATTAAGTATCGATACTTCGTCGCATTTACACTCGTTCGTCCAGACTTCCAAAATTACTAGAACCAATTATATTGTACGACTAGGTAGCTATTGTCCGCGACTCCGTCCACGTGGACCTCAGTTGCTAAGGAAGCTTCTACTTTAGTGGCAGATTTTGTCGTAATATAAACAGGCTTACTTTTCACCACGTATTTCAAAAAGTTTTTAATAAAGATTAATTTCAGGTTTCCCAAAGACCCTAATAGGAAAGATAAATGAATTGAAACTACAGGGAGATTGCTTAACTGGCTTCCTCTCAAATCAAATACCGGTTGCTCCATCCATTTTACGGAGAAATGTTTCCAGATGCTGCAGAGTGGAAAAAATATTAACGTGGGCAGGTCCTGCTTTGAAAATACCAGTAATAAGGAGTTCCATAAATGTTGAGGTACCAATATATCTAAAATTACGGCATAATTATATTTTACATGGTGTGGAATATTCGAATGTTACTTTATTCTGATTCTCTATTTCAGATGACAATGGACGCAACGACGCATAACTCTGCAAAAGAAAGTATTTCTAAAGAAACAAGTCAGGTGATGTGGTTATGGTGCTAAATAATATTCTTATAATTTTTTATGAGCCTAATCTTATAAATGAAATTCGATTAATTTAAAATAAAGTAAATGAAGTGTTTTCAATAATTTAATAATTTATTTACTATTTTAGATCCGTATTAGAAAGTTTCGGATATTGTTACTGTTGAAACATGCGTTCCTGAAGAAATAATAATGTTTTTAATATTTTCATAATTTATTTAATATTTTAGATCCCCTTGGAAGTAAGGGATATTTTTTTTTCGAAAAATGCTGCAAAAGCCCCCTGTAAATAATTGTCAGACATAGAGGAATGTCCATTCGATTGAACACATAATTTATCGGTCATATAGCGCCGCCACAGACTAGAAAATCGAAAAATCATATGAACAAAGTTGAAAATATAACATCGAGTTTTCAAAAGTCGTAAAACAAAGTTGTTGTAAATGATTTACTTTAATTGACGTGTTTCAGGAATTGTGTTAACTTAAAAATGGCCCTGTATAAATAAAAAAATATTAGATTTTTTACAAATGCATACTTTTTATATTTTAGATACAGCAACGAGTTGCCGAAGGCCCAGAAACTGGTAGATTTATGTCGATTGAACAAAAAACCTCGAAAAAAAAAATCACGCAAAACATTGAACAATGTCAACAAATGCTAAATAAATATTTACCTTTTAAGGGAACAGTAAAATATTGATGATATTGGATGATGATGTTATCTTTTTAATGTAAATGTGTTTCGAAAGTTTCTTTAAGTTTATGTTTCACAAGTTTCTTTTGGCCAGTTTCTGAATTGAGAATTTCGCTAAGTAAATGGTTAACTGTAGTGCTGTCTCTTCGATTTTTTCACAAAAGAGCGTGACAGAACGTTACTTATGTTTTTACTTAGTGAAATTCTCAATTCAGAAACCGGCCCTTTGAGTTCTTACTACCTAATGTATTTTTCACAAGTTAATAAAAATATTATTTATGTGATATTATTAAGAATGTTTTTTATGTACCCATCACAGTTGTCACCCACCAAGGCAATGAAAATTTTAATCCAAGCTCAGAAACATCTACAGTCACTGCTAATTAATTCACGAGTTTAAATAAGTAGTTCTAGATTTTTTAAGGTGTGCGATATACAAAAACGCGCATAAGGTGAAGGCAAGGCGCAGGCATCTTGCCGCTTCAAACAAAAATTACGCAGGCGATATGTTTTGAATTATATTCAAGCGGCGCGGCACAGCCAACGTCGTTTCGTCGCCTATGTAGGTTTTCATATCTACATTTTGTAGGTAAATCAGCAAATGTTCTCTAAACTTTGTCATTTAGAATATTTGTATGATTAGAATTTACGATGAAACGGAATTCACGAATTATACGATAGGTAGGTATGAACAAAACTGACATATTTAGGAATTAACACATTGGTAGGCAAAGCCTGTAAAAATAAAAGCTTAGGCAGCCTTTTGCAAAGGATTACTACAACGAAATAAAGTAGTTACAGACTACGCGACGTAGAGAAATAATTAGTTACTATTTAGGTGTAGATGGCAAGAAAAAAATCGACATAATGTACAAAAAAGTTTTTGTACGATGTACGATTTTTTTTAAGTATAATCGATAATGTACTTTTTTGTCCCCATCACTAATGTTGTGCTGCTCTTCTCATTGGCTGTTTCATTTGTGTAAACAGCGAATAGTGAGCCGGTTGTTTATGTTGTAATCAAATAGAGATTATGAGGACAATGTAGTTGTGTGAGTAAGTGGCGACATCGGTTTTCTAGCAAACGGGCCATTATAACACTTCTCCTTCTTTTTGTGTTCTGAGGTCGCCATTGCTCTCTTCCACGTTAGCCACATTACAAATAAACGTTTAAATAAAGTGTTTTAAATAAGAACTCCATGACTATACAATTCTTATTTCAAACTTAAACTCGATTTAACTTTATGCCACGTGTATTTGTCATGTGGTAGAGTATTGGCCAGTTGAGCAAACCTTCCTCAGTTCTAATTTAGTGAAATTATTTTAGTGTGAAAAAAAAAACCTGATAAAACCACGCGAACGTCGTATTTTTTAAGTTGCGGGATTTATTTTTAATTATCTTTAAGTAATTATATTTTAACTGGTATAAACGGGATTGTTTATTAAATGTAAAATAATATGTATGAGCTTCGCGAGTCATAAAAAATACTACTTTAACGTTTTTTCCTAACTTGGAATTTGAAACCTAAATTACAGAAAACGTCGGTCACTATGAGTTCAAGACAGTATATCAGTCGCGTAATAACTGCTAACATTTCTGGAATTTTAAAAACCTTTAAAATTCTGTCAATAGTCTTACCAATATTACCTAATAAGTAAAAATTAAATTAAAATTGTAATGTCACTGTCAACAGATACACATAGTAATCATACTCTCAGTAATTTAGACGGTAGACAGTTTTACTTCAATTAACCATTCTTTTTCTGCCTTCCTAACTCTATTGAAGCTGCCACTGAGAGAAAATGTACGTCTGTTGTTCGATAATAATCAGTATGCATATATCAGAGAATCTAACTTATTTTTATCTAATAAAATATGTTTATACTAAGGTCTAAAATTAGATAAAATCGAATGAGGCCAATAATAAAAAACACAGCGTAATTTTTTTACCAATAGGAAACGTTTGATGTTGCAATATTGAACTTCACAAGATATTTTCCAATTTTGGATCTGAAAACTCTCCGCACCCCTATGCATCAACCTACTCTTCATCGCTACTTATGCCCTTGAGATACAAATGCACGCGTAATAAGACAGTGGTAATTATACTTGTAACGTAATTAACTATTCGTGATGGATGAATGTGATGCCGAGTCAGTGGATTGTCTACTGGCACTGGAACGCAACTCGCGCCGTGGGCATGCGCTGGCGCCTTCTTCGGAGGACTTGCGCCCTTTCTTCTTGTTTCCCTTCCTGCCACTTTCATTCGAGGCAATGTCTTCGCCAGGTAAATGTTCATCTGTGAGATCGCATTCTTTGTCTGTTTTGTTTGTGGAGCTTTCGCCAGCACTTTCGAATTTTTCAGAACTATGTTGAATTTCTGTTTCCTGCTCATGAGGATTCATTAACTTGGACATCGATTGTAATTTATCTTCCTTGTCAGTGAGAGACTCTAAAGACTTTCTATTAGTTTCAAAGTCAGAAGGTTTAACCCCAGTCTTAATTACTGTTGATGGTGCTATCAAGTCTTCCAGATCCATTTCACCTGTATGTGTAGGTGCATTCGTTTTATTACTTTGATCGGAATATACTTCCTCCTTCATTTTCTTGCTTGCATTTCTGTCGTGTTGTATTAATGTTAGGTTTTCAGGCTGATTGGCCATTTCATCATGAGTCCTCTTATGACTTGGAATTACAGTTGCACTGTCATCTGCCATTAGCGCCTTGGCAACGTATTCTGATGAAGTTTTACTCATCTTTTCAAACAAATCCTTGTTATCACTTTCTTTTGCTTTTTTGCCTTCAGCTGCACTGACAAGACTGGCACTCAGAGCACCAGATGCCATTTGTTCTAGTAACATTTTGCTTATGTCAATATCTTTCTTATCTCCCTTCAGTAGCTTTTCCTGGACTGCAGCAAATTCAGGAGGAATTTGTGACCTCAGTGAGTCATAGTGCATTTTCTTTTTATCCACTTTCGATAGATCTGTAGCTTCGTGTCCTTCGTGACCATGTTTTTGTTTTTCGGCTTTAAGTAAAGCGTCGTAATTATGTTTTGAAAGAGATTCTAAGAGGTATGTATCTGGAGGTAAGAATATTTGTGGTAATTGACTACTTGACTGTTGCGTAGATGATTTTTGATGACGAGAATGCGTCGAGCTAGTGACAACAGTAGAAGGCTTTGGTGTCGATGACTTGACGCCTCCGCGCGCGGAGGTGTGGCTCGAGCTGTGCATCGTGGCCGTGCTTGACGTGCTGCTCAGCAGACCCAGCGTGTCGTACGCGGACGACATACCCGAGTGCATACCAAAAGGGTTCATGCCTCCCAAGCCAAGTTGAGGGTATAACATATTTGGGTTTGGAAATACGAACGGGAATTGTGAGTTACTGGCCTTCGACCCTGAACTGCCGCCACCGTCCGATTTCCTGGATTTATTCTTGCTGTCCACAGAACTACCAGCAGCTCCAAGGGCACTCATGTCCAAAGAGGACAGTCCCGGCAGTCCCAAGCCGGCCAAATTGGCGAATAAGTTTCCACCAAGTAAGTTTGGCATGCTATTGAATGAGCTCAGCAACGGATTGTTCTTGGGATCAAAACTACCCAAACTAGATAATAATTTCGGGTCAAAAGTGTTCAGAAGTTTGGGATCAAATCCAGTTAAGCTCGAAAGAGTCGAAGCTAGAGTCTTTGGATCAAATGCGCTCAAGCTGGCTAAAAGAGCTGGGTTAAGACCAGCCAAGTTCTGGCTCAATAGTGGATTAGACGTCAGTACGTTGGACGCAGCGTCCAGAGACGGAGGTCTACCCTTTTTTCTCTCTCCTGTGGAGCTACTAGACTGCATAGGGGTATGTCGCGAGCTGCGTACATCTTGAGGCAGCTTAACGTGTTCTTTTATGCCTTCGGTCCATTTGGGATCGATGTCATACATAGGATTTTCGGCGATCCACTGCGCGAGATGCTTGAGCTGCGGCGCCTTGTTGCCGACGAGGCGTTTGCCTGAGACGCGATGCACGACTGGCACATGTTCGTCGGGAGACAGGCGCGGCGCGCTCACTCGCCGCCGCGCGTCTACTGAGGCTTGCTCAGCCAGCCATTTATTCACCTTGGCTTCGTGAGAAAACGATTTCGCGTGAGTTGCACTCGCCTTCTGCCCTTTACTCAGGCCGGATTGTTCCAGAGATTGTTGCAAAAATGACGACAATTCCTTCGGTGTAGATTGCGGAGATGGGACATTTGTAACGGTAACCGAGAATGGTTTTTGACTATGTTGCGTTGATGTACTCGGTGGTGCGACGGGTGTGACGCTAACGTTCGGCAATACTGAAGCGGACTTACTACGCGAGGACTCCGCTGGTAAACTACTGGAAGGTGAGCTTTGACCTTTGGCTGCAGATAGTCCCAGAACTATTTCATCCAACTTCTTTCTTTTCTTCTCCTTTCCAACAACTGGCTCTGGAGCAGGCTGTGAAAGTATATATAATTATTATATTACTACTAGCTGTGGCGGCGACTTGGTTCGCATGAGACTAATCCCACGCGAACCAAGGCGCCGACGTACAATAAAATGTATCTTAATGTTTTAATTATGTCAGAGTGCTGAATTTCATCCGAATCAGTTCAGTCCGAAATGACAAAACAGGCTTTCATTTCACCATTCATTCACTCACCACGTAACTTCAAATAAATTTCAATAAATATCATCACTCAAGTTTACAATCTTTCCAAAAACGTCCAGCAACATTAACACACTCCTTTGCCCGTACAAGATGATCAAACATGATAATGTAGGGATGTAATTTGAACCAGTTCTGAATACAGTTAATGAGCTCAAGGCATCTGGCATAGGCTAGTCATAAACGATCGACGCTAATATGGCTAACTGAGACCGTGCACCGTACGGTGCTCAAGGGCGCTTATACACGGGCGGCACATCCGCATCGACGGCTGCAATTCGCAATGCAAAGTTTTGAAACAGTTGACTTTTTATTTTTTTTCCCGATAGTAAAAGTAATTTAAAGAAACTAATTTAGTTTTTTTATGATTCATCAAGTTAAACACTACTAAATATTCTTTTTTAAATAATTAAATGTTTGACGTCATATGCTAACCCTTACCACAGTATAATGAACACCCAGTAGGCCATCTTGGCCGTCCGCCGGATTTTATTACCTACGCTCGCTCGATCGGAGTAGGCGCGACAGGGTTGACGCGCTTCTGTTTCGAATTCGATACTGCCACATTTAAATATTGTCGTCTCATTTACCAGGTATTTCGAGAGTTGTAGGTAGTTATTTATATTATGTGTGTTGTAATGGGTGATTTTTTAAGCGCAGTTTTAAAAAAAATCGAATAAAACACTCAATTTGCATCATATATTCAAAAATTTTATTGGAATCGTTAAATTGGCCTTTGCCATTTACGTTTTAAGGATAACTTCATGTAAATGTTGTCCGAGGCTCCGTTTCAAATGGTCCATTCAGAAGGTTCAATTTTGCGTCACTTTTTCGAGCATTTCGGCCTGTATTCCCCGAATTACGCGTGTAATGTTATCCTGTAAGGCTTCAATCGTGTTCGGCTTAGACTAACGACTTTACATAACCTCACAATAAATAATCAAGAGGCTTAAATTGCATGGTTTTGGCGGCCAACTCACAGGGCCATTTCTGTTATTTACGTATCAGTTGAGCCAGAAATGAGCCTCATCGCTGAACACAATTTTTCGATAAAACAGTGGACTTTCATGGAGCTGTTCTAAGGCCCATTCACCAAAAATTAGACGTTGTGGTAGGTCATTCGGCTTCAATTCTTTCAGAAGTTGAATTTTATAGGCTTTCAAACCCAAATCGACACGTAAAATTTTCCATGTGGTTGAGTAACACATGCCCAATTGCTGAGAACGGCGACGAATTGACATTTCACAATCCTCATTAACACTGGACGCTACGACTGCAATATTCTCTTCGGTACTCACTGTACGCATGCCAGTCGATGGTTTAATGTCCAACAAAATAAATTTGGTGCGAAATTTGGTAATAACAGCACGAATTGTTGATTCACCAGGTCGATTATGACGACTATAATATGGTCGAAACAAACGATGCACATTTTTCACAGAGCACGAATTTTGATAATAAATTTCAACAATTTGCAATCGTTGCTCGTTTGTAAGTCTTTCCATGATGAAATGGCAGAGTATACTGAAAACTTTTCACTTTGCGAGATGACGTTTGGATGCCATTACCAACCAAAGGTTGGCAGCCTGAAAAACTTAATTCTTAAAAAATCACCCGTTAGTACTGGCTAGTAATCGAAATTGTCTTTTATACTTGTGATTTATTAGTTTTGTATTGACACGTTCTTTTTATTTTGACTTTGTCTGTACATACCTCATCACTTGTAAATAAACATTATTAGAGACAACACCTCGTCTTTATTTAATTCTAATACGTTATCAGCACGAGAGCTCTGGTTGTGATATATTTTGAGCAATAATATTTTTCCTTTTGTGACCGTGAATATTTCCTTTTTTGTGACCGTGAAAATAAAATGTCACATGAGAATCAAGTTGTGTTACATGAAAATCGAGTTGTTTCGAGTAATGTTTCCAAGTCAAATTCTTCGTCAATCCCAACATTCTCCTTGAAAAACAAAGAGGGTTATCCGACGCGGAAGTTTAAAATGAGAAACTATCTCCTTAACGAGCATTTGTGGGAAACAGTAGATGGAAACGGAAGATGATACCACTCCCGCCTCAGTCAAGACAAAGAATGATGGTAAAGCTCTTGCAAAAATTTGCTTAACAGTGGACGGTACAGCTATGACGGTATGTTAGATGTGCGAAAACTTCATCGGAAGCGTGGAAATCTTTGCAGAAAGCTTTTGAAGATAAGGGTATGGGACGAAGACTAGCACTAGAGCGTAAGTTGTATCGTTTAAGTTTGTCAGACTTCGACAACATAGAGTCGTACATAAACGCTGTGATGTCAACCGCTCAGGACCTGGCGGATATCGACGAGACGACTGATGCGTCTCTTGCAGCTATACTTTTAGGAGGTCTCACACCGAAGTATGAGCCTATTATTATGGCGCTAGAAAATAGTAATGTTGACGTGACCACCGATCTTGTGAATACAAAACTCATGAATGTGATGTCTAAGAGTGACACAACACCAACAGATTCGGTTTTCCAGGCGAAAACGAAAATAAATCCTAGAAGAAAGTAAATTATATGTTATGATTGCAAGGTGCCTGGACATAAAAGTCCAGACTGTCCATTAAAAAAGAAGAAGGAGAAAGCACAACGCCGTAAAAGAAGAGGTGTCATCATTTACAGCTTTGAATACTTCTGGCAGATCGAATAAGGACCTTTGGTATGTAGACTCCGGCGCTACTAAACACATGACATCTAGAAGTGATTGGTTTCAAGACATTTCGCCAATAAAAGAAGGAAGCGTTACTGTCGCAAATGGAGAACGTATTCAATGTTGTGGAATAGGAAATAATAGACCTCAAAATATGGTGAATGAGATTACAGATGTTGCTCTTATACCAGATTTAAAAGCTAATCTTTTATCTGTACAGAAGGCTATTGAAAAAGGTTTTATATGTGTTTTTGATAAAAGTGGATGTAACTTTTATAAAAATAATATTTGTTTTGTTTCAGGTGATTCTGTTCTTCATGCCTCACCCTGCAATGGATTGTATGTTCTTGATGGTTCTACAAATGTGTCAAATAACAGGGATATTAATATCTTAACCCAAGATGTGCACTCTGGCTGTCAGAACAACTACCAACTTTGGCATAAGAGATTAAGGGCGAGATAAATAGTCGATTCTAAGAACGAGTCTTAGCTAAAGCACTTGCTTAAGAATCGATTTGTCTATCATAGACAATACTTTGGCACTTTCTAAGTCATGAAACTCTGACTAATTCTTAGCCGAGACTGAGTACACCATATTCGATGCTTAGCACGTTCTTAGAACACAGTTTAGTGCTAATTACTCATTATAATAATCTGTTACACTGTTGTAGTCGTCATTGTCAAGAAAACTTTAGAAAACTAATGCTTGTTTTGTTGATAAGTACATAAAATGGATAATCAGTTAGAAAATTTACTGGCATTTTTCAGAGAAGTTGATGATCTATCTCAAGAACCTCTGGTTGATTTACCGCGTTTCTCAAAAGTTTACCTGAGAGATGTAATAAATCCGTTTGAATTTTTTTCTGATGATGAATTCAAATTGAGGTACAGGTTTTCGAAAACTACTGTAGTAAATATTATATTGCCAGAGATTGTGGAGTTAAATACATTCAACCAAAGAGGTTTGCCAATTGCCAATATTAAGTTAGTCAATAGACTTTTTTCATAGTCCGTAAAAGATTTCTTTCGCTCCATTTCCTCAGATCCAATAAAAATGCCTAGCGTTCGATCCAATATAAATTCGCGCACGAAACCACAAACGAAAATCTGAAATGAATGTCAACAAAGCATCACAGAGTATCACCCACTGTGCTGTCAACTTATATTGACCGAACGAAACGACATTCACAGATACAATTAAAAAAAGTAAATTGACAAGTTCTTAGCATTGGCTTAAGAACAAGCTAAGCTAAGCAAACGTGTAAGATATGTCTATTTTAGAAACACACAGATACTTAGCTAAGTTAACCTGAAGTAATGCTTAGGGAAGCATTAGTACGGACTTAGGCTAAGCAACGACTATTTATCTCGCCCTAAGACATTTATGTCGCATTGGCATGAATCAACTGAAGAATCACGAGGTAGGCGTAGAGTTTACTAAAGTAGAGAAAAATAAATGCATCGCTTGCGTAGAAGGTAAACAAGCACGAAAGCCGTTTAAGAAGATAGCTTTTAATAGGGCAACTTCTTCGTTAGAATTAATTCACGCTGATTTATGGGGGCCGTGTTCTAAACTTATTTTCAAGGGAATAGGTATATGTTAACCTTAGTTGATGATTACACGCGAAAAGTATTTGTTTATTTTGTTTCTTCGAAGACAGAGGTGAAAGACAAATTTAGTTCTTTTCAAGCTTTAGGTGAAAACCAGTTAAATTTGAAAATTAAAGCGCTTAGGACAGATGGCGGTACAGTTTGTTAATAAAGAGTTCGATGATTATCTTTCTTCAAAGGGCATCGTGCATCAAACAACGACGTCGTATAGCCCACAACAGATGGGAGTAGCTGAGCGGACACACCGATCCATTACAGAGAAGGCGAGGACGTTGTTAGCTGAAAGCTCACTACCGAAAACATACTGGGAGGATGCGTTCAAGGCAGCCGTGTACCTAAAGAATAGGTCTCCTCATCGAGCCTTAGGTGGACAAATACCCTACGATAGATGGTGTAGTCGTAGAAGTGACCCCACTCATCTAAGAGTATTCGGGTGTAGAGCGCTTGTCCATTTACCTGCATGTCAGAGGAATAAATTAGACTTAAAGGACGAAGAAGCTATTTTCGTTGGTTATTCCGAAGATCCTAAATCCTATATTTTTCGGGATATTTAAGTCTAGAGACGTAACTTTTTTTTGAGAATAAATTTGGTGCGCTAAAGGAATCGCAGGTTAATCCTGAGGTACGGTCAGACTCAATATTATTATTTGAAGATGATGAGACCACAAGGAGCGATGTTACTCAATACTTTGATTGTATGGAGAGAAACAGTTCTGCTGCTGATCCATCTTTACCGGAAAATAGTGAAAGTACAGATGAAGACGAAGAGCCAGCAATCTTGGAAGAGACCTCAGAACACAAAAAGAAGGAGAAGTGCCATATGGGCGTGGCACTGACGCTCAACGTTAGCCCGGTTGGGCTAACCTCGGCGAAACTTTTAAATATGGCCGTCAATCGCCTCGCGCCCGCTATCGCCGTAACATATATGAAAAATGCCTGATTACCTACAGAAATCGCAGTGATACATGCTATTCAAATAACAGTGCATTGTCTTTTCACCGGTAAGCCTATTTTACTCACTATATCCATCTTTAAACTACGAAAAATCATAATTATAATAATTTTCCTGTGCAATATGCATTCCAGTACTAAGAACATAAATGAGACGTATTTATATCGTCGGGTTTACTCCACTGCTGTTTTTATGTAGAATTTTCGTGGAGGTTTTCTAAGTTGGAAAAGCAAGCCCGCAATGGACCGTCTCGCGAAACTGACTATTGTTCTATGCGATGTTTCGTGGTACGGCCGCATGTATTTGCCGTGAACTGTCAATGTCACCAGTAGGTGTCAGTGGGAGTCATAGTGATGGGGTAGTTGCTTTCTTTTCAGACTGATTAAGTATCGATACTTTCGTCGCATTTACACTCGTTCGTCAAGACTTCCAAAATTACTAGAACCAATTATATTGTACGACTAGGTAGCTATGTTAAGTAGTTGCTACGGAAGCTTCTATTTTAGTGGCAGATTTTGTCGTAATATAAGGCTTAGTTTTCACCACGTATTTCAAAAAGGTTTTAATAAATTTATTTAATTTCAGGTTTCCCAAAGACCCTCATAGGAAGGATAAATGGATTAAAACTACAGGGAGATTGCCTAACTGGCTTCCTCTCAAATCAAATACCGGTTGCTCCATCCATTTTACGGAGAAATGTTTCCAGATGCTAAAGAGGGGAAAAAATATTAACGTGGGCAGGTCCTGCTTTGAAAATACCAGTAATAAGGAGTTCCATAAATGTTGAGGTACCAGTATATCTAAAATCACGGCATAATTATATTTTACATGGTGTGGAATATTCGATTGTTACTTTATTCTGATTCTCTATCTCAGGTGACAATGGAGGCAACGACGCATAACTCTGCAGAAAAAAGTGTTTCTAAAGAAACAAGTCAGGTGATGTGGTTATGGTACTAAATAATATTCTTATAATCTTTTATGAGCCTAATCTTATAAATGAAAATCGATTAATTTAAAATAAAGTAAATGAAGTGTTTTCAATAATTTCATAATTTATTTACTATTTTAGATCCGTATTAGAGAGTTTCGGATATTGTTACTGTTGAAACAACAAGTCGTTCCTGAAGAAATAACAAGTGACCAGGTAATGTTTTTAATATTTTCATAATTTATGTAGGTATTTACTATTTTAGATACCCTTGGAAGTAACGGATATTTTTTCTGTCGAAAGATGCTACGAATGTCAAAGACCCCTGTAAATAATTGTCAGACATAGAGGAATGTCCATTCGATTGAACACATAATTATGGTTACAGGCATTATTGGTCATATAGCGCCACCACAGACTAGAAAATCGAAAAAATCATATGAAAAAGGTTATGAACAAAGTTGAAAATATAACATCGAGTTTTCAAAAGTCGTAAACCAAAGTTGTTGTAAATGACTTACTTTAATTGACGTATTTCAGGAATTGTGTTAACTTAAAAATGGCACTGTATAAAGAAAAAAACATTAGATTTTTTAAAAATGCATACTTTTTGTATTTTAGATACAGCAACGAGTTCCCGAAGGCCCAGAAACTGGTAGATTTATGGCGATTGAAGAAAAACCTCGAAAAAAGAAATCACGCAAAACATTGAACAATGTCAACAAGTGACAAGTTCTAAATAAATATTTACCTTAAACTTAAGGGGACAGTAAAATATTCTCTGCAGGATCTCAGTCGGATGATGATGTTATCTTTTTAATGTAAATGTGTTTCGAAAGTTTATGTTTAAGTTTATGTTTCACAAGTTTCTTTGATTTCTTACTACCTAATGTATTTTTCACAAGTTAATAAAAATATTATTATTTATGTGATATTATTAAGAATATTTTTTATGTACCCATCACAGTTATCACCCACCAAGGCAATGAAAATTTTAATCCAAACTCAGAAACATCTACAGTCACTGCTCATTAATTCACGAGTAAAATAAGTAGTTCTAGATTTTTAAGGTGTGCGCTGTACAAAAACGCGCGTAAGGTGAAGACAAGGCGCAGGCATCTTGCCGCTTCAAACAAAAATTACGCAAGCGACATGTTTTGAATTATATTCAAGCGGCGCGGCACAGCCAACGTCGTTTCGTCGCCTATGTAGGTTTTCATACCTACATTTTGTAGGTACGCAAGAGGCTTGCGCTGTCCCTTAACCTTACATACCTAAGCAGTTTCTGTATAATTCAAGCCTAAGGTTTATCAGCAAATGTTCTCTAAACTTTGTCATTTAGAATAGTTGTATGATTAGAATTTACGATGAAACGGAATTCACGAATTATACGATAGGTAGGTACGAACAAAACTGACATATTTAGGAATTAACACATTGGTAGGCAAAGCCTGTAAAAATAAAAGCTTAGGCAGCCTTTTGCAAAGGAATACTACAACGAAATAAAGTAGTCACAGACTACGCGACATAGAGAAATAATTAGTTACTATTTAGGTATAGATGGCAAGAAAAAAATCGACATAATGTACAAAAAAATTTTTGTACGATGTGCGATTTTTTTTTTAAGTATTATCGAGAATGTACTTTTTCATCCCCATCACTAAGGTTGTGCTGCTCTTCTCATTGGCTGTTTCATTTGTGCTAACAGCGAATCGTGAGCCGGTTGTTTATGTTGTAATCAAATAGAGATTATGAGGAAAATGTAGCTGAGTGAAAATGACGTGAGTAACGGGCCATTATAACACTTCTCCTTTTTTTTGTGTTCTGAGGAAGACTCAGAATAACGAACCGGAAAAGGAACTAGCTTGTCATGAGTCCACTCAAAACAGCGAGACAGAAGAGGAACAAACAACTGATGAGCCGATTCCGAACAATGAGCGTAGGTACCCCTCAAGAAATAGAAGGCCACCAGATTTTTTGACATACAATGTGGCAGCGGTCGATTCAAATGAGCCTACGACATATTATGAAGCTGTTCATGCTGATGATGCCGATAAATGGCATCGTGCTATGGTTGATGAGCACAACTCATTGATGAGGCTTCACACCTGGGAACTAGTTGACAGACCGAAGAAAAAGGTTATACCATGCAAATGGGTTTATAAAATTAAAAAGGATGCTTATATAGCGAGACTGGTTTTGAAAGGTTTTAATCAAGTCAAAGGAGTAGATTACGATGAGACCTTTGCGCCAGTGATTCGTCATTCTTCCCTACGCACTTTATTTGAATTGGCGGCAGAAATGGGTCTAAGAATGAAGCATCTGGATGTCGATACTGCATTCCTAAATGGGGACCTAGTCTATTTATTTTTCTCGGATACTAATATGACATTGTCTGGGTTGCCTGTTTATTGCAATTAAAAAATAGTGATGTGCCACCACTATCGAAAGTTAACGATAAATTAAAGGACATCATTCATTAGTACAGATTACAAAGTAAATAATACAAAATTTAATTATATAATTTATTAACTAAACATATTTACAATGTACCTCGAATTGTCATAATAAACTACAAATTTTAGTGTTATGAAATTCGGCCCTGTAAGCTCAGAGGTCATCGAGTATTGCTGTTTCTATAGTGTCGGATACAATCACCAGTTTATGAAGAAATTTATACTGTGTGAAATTTATACTAACATATAGTCGGGATGATAATATGATATGAAACATATTTTTAACTTATTCTGATGAAGATTTCACACAGTATAAATTTCTTTATAAACTGGTAATTGTATCCGACACTATAGAAATAGCAATACTCCATGACCTCTTGAGCTTACAGGGCCGAATTTCATCGAAACGTTTAGTATTTCGGCAGTTTTTAAAACACATTCGTTTTTTTGGCGTCTCTGTTGGAAATTCGTTTTTTTTTTCGTAGGAACATATTTGTAAGCGTTCATAATCATGTCTTTTTCCGTTTGGCTAAATGATGTGAGCTTACGTTTTTTTCTTGGCGATACAATTCCTTCATTATGGCTACGTGACGAAGTAGATGGAGCCTGAGCGTCCAGTACAAATTATTCAACAAAAACGTAACAAAACCACAAAACTTAACACAAAAGAAAAAGCAGAGAAACAGAAACAAATTTAACAAATAACGGGCGTCATATGTATTGCTCACACAGAAAAAGCAACAGACCCATTCGAACAATTCAGAGGTTGAAGCCAATTGCCAACAATATTTTTGAAGGGGTCGTACCACAGACTAGAAAAAATCGTATTTTGCTCGGAATTCTAGAAAACAACAAATCAAACTCTGTGCCACATAACCAAACCTCATTGCTCCTTTGCTTTGTTTGGTAAAGAAATAGTAAATTGTGTCTCAAGGGAGCAAAATGATATATTTACGGCGAGGGCGGTATATTGAATCCTGAGTGAAGCGAAAGATTCTACAAGTAGAATCTTGAGCGTAGCGAGGGATTCAAGTGTTTACGCCCAAGACGGAAATAATTTTGCTACCGAGTGACATACTGCTTTTCACACCTGCTATAAGGAAAAATTATTTATGTGCCGTGGAAGACAATTATGATCGATTGCAACAAAATAAAAATCGAATTGGAATTACATTTTGTGAAAATCTGCACACGGATCATGCTGAGGGCAATAAAAATAAACTAGAATATCAGGGAAGAAAAGTACAACTTTGATCCCTCATTTGAGGGAATCAAGGGATCTTTTCTGAATAGCAGGTGTGAAAAACCGCTTTGTTGTGTTCTGTAATGGAAAATGGAGGGATAGTTTTAAGTGCACCACTAAACAATAAAAGCTGGTATCATTATTCGGCAACTTGAGATTTTCAATTGTCAATTTAGTATCTGAGATGAATAAACAGACTTTAGAAGAGGAAGTTTTTATGGAACAACCCCTTGATTTCAGAGAAAAAGGCAAGGAGGACAAGGTGTGTTTGCTGAAGAAATCGCTATATGGCCATAAACAGGCGCCGCGAGCTTGGAATAAAATGTTAAACGATACACTTTTAAAAATAGGTTTTACAGGAACTCCTTCTGAGCTGTGTGTATACTAAACTTTTTGGTCAAGAACTCGTCATTATGAGAATTTTTGTCGATGATATGATCGTCTTTTTTCAATCAGATTCGACATTTGACATCGTCAAGAAAGATTTGTCGAAATATTTTTCTCTGAAAGATCTCGGAATATTAAAATCTTATTTGGAATTGCAAATCGACTGTGATACATAGTATCAAAGTAAATCAGTCAAATTATATTCTATCCCTGTTCACATTTGTATAATTATTGTCTATCCCGTAATTTTATTTAAAGAAATTTCGCAATAAAAAAATTACATATTTCAAAAAAGGAGGTTATCAATATTACCTATAATACGGATAAAAGCTAACGAAACAATAGATTGACGGAAGAAATTTAGACAAGTGAGCAGCGCGTGGTAACTCCCCTACTCGGTTCCAAGCGAGTACATAAACGTGTTTATTATTTGTGGGAATCCCCGAAAACCTGCAGTCAGGAGTCGCTAAGGTTCAAAGTAGATCCAAGCGAGCTCGTAACTTGCAAGAATAATGTTATGTTTACAGTCTTACCTTTCAGACTGAGCAGGAAATTTAAAAAAAGTTAACTCTGGTTCTGATACTGTCGAGTCTAGCCGATCCGACGCGTCGCCCGTCTGCACTCACGCGTGGTGAACATCGGTCTACCACCGAACCGGAGCAGACCGATATCCTCGCGTTTCGTAGTTATGTATATTGTATAGGCGCGTTTCGGACGTTAGTATGAAGATGGGTAACTGTTCTTATTTAAACTGTGCCCTTGCTGTGTATAACCGCGCGATTGCGTTTGTCGTGTGAATAGGCCAAACAATCCAGTTGGGCTGTGGTTTACTGTCATAAATAATCGTTGTCAGTGTTGCCACCTTAGTTGTATCACCACTGGAATGGTAGTATGGACCCCCTATCTGGTGGGGAGAAAATCAATCTAGTGGCTAGTGGAACTTCTGATGGAATTTGGGATAGCATACATACAGGCCATACAAAATATTTTCCAAATCAGTCTAGGTGTCTTAGAGTAATTGGGGAACATACATAAAAGTCTCGTTGGATATATTGAGAACATCCTCCTTTTTTGAAACCAGTTAAAAATAAAATTAATTTGAAATGCTTTTAATAGCACAGAATACATAATAGTGAGTAGTACCAGTGGAATCGTGGTTGAGCTGGTTACATTTAATTTTAGTGGTTGTCGTGGAAAAAAACGCTGGTCGTTGTTTTTGACTTATGGGTTTGTTGTTTGTAACGCGCATGGCTTCTTTTCTCAGTTTTTAACATTCTACCAACGATTTTGCTCATACCCTGGACATTGATTGATATCTTGCATGCGACCCAGCTTTTCTACTTATGGACTAGAGTTATAACTCGACAACGATTTACTCCTAAAACATATGACGTCACATATTAAGTAGATCAAATGAAGGTCATTGGTATTTATTAAAACTAAAGCTCATCTTTGAGATAAACATCTCGTACACAGAAGATACTGTTATTTGGATGTTCGAAACGGTTTTCGGTTCAGCACGTAAAAATAACAATTGGGTTCCCAATTGGCACTGTCGTTCGCAATGTGCCGCCCGTGTATAAGCGCACTAAAGTGACCAATAAGCCCCTATATTACGCGCACCAAATCCTGAGCGATTCCAATCGTATAACTGTCTATATCAATATTAAATTTGACAGACAATTGGAATCGCTTAGGATTTGGTGCGAACAATTAGGCTCCTGGTGACGGTTATCGAAGCCCAAATTGAGTTATCAACGCGGCTTTAGGCATCAAACAATCCGGTCGAGACACTTACCACATTTTTCCTCTTCATAAGCCTGCTGAGGGATTCATCTAGCCTGCTTTTGGCAGGGGTGACCGCGGAGCCGGGGGCGGCGTCGGTGGCGGGCGCGGGGGTGCGGCGGCCGCGGGAGAAGTCCTGCGCTTCGCTGAGGTCAAGCGGGGCTGACAAGTCGACAGGCGCGGGCGCGGACGCTGGCGCGGCGGGCGGCGGCGGCGGCGGTGCGGGCGAGGGCCGCTGGTGCGCGGGCGGAGGGGCAGGCGTGGAGCGCCGCGAGCCGGAGTCGCTGGAGGCGTCGTCCCGCTCCCAGGCGCCGCCCGCCTTCGCCTCGCCGCCGGAAGCGCGCTCGCGGGGCGATGTGTGAGCGGCCCGCGGCGACGACAGCAGGGCGTGCAGCTTGGCGCGCTCTGTCTCTACGTCGATCGCGATGTGCCGCTTTTGACTTTGTTTGCGATCGTCTCTCGTTTCCGCTTGCAGTATCCTTTCGCCCGGCTTGTGTAAGTTTGTAGAAGTTGGCCATTCACATTTCTGGACGGCGTGAGCTATGTGGTGGAGTCTAGTCTCGAGCGCCCGTTCTGAAAACCAGTGATTGGCCGGCAACGATTCTTCATTTCGACCGAGTTTCGCCAATGTTTCTAATTCTGACAATGCGTCAGTATCCTCTACTTCTCGGTCACAAGTATTGGAATTACGTTTGCTTCGTCGCAGAGACATTTTTGGTTCGTATGTTGCATCGTCTTTGTTGTCCTGTTCTTCGTCTGAGGAAACTTGTTGAGATTCAGTTTTCTTCGTGGTCTTTTGAGCTGAGTACCACTTATTGGCGCAATCAGTAAATGGCAACTTTGGATCGCAGAATAATTTATTGTATGTATCTCCCAATCCATGCCTGAAAAAATTTAAATGAGTGGTCAAAACATTATATAAGGCAAGAAACAATAAAAAAATACTCTTTGCTCTAACAATCAACTAATTAAATATAATGTCATATTATCCTCACTATAAACCATGTAAGCTACTTTCAAAATAATGGAAGTCACTATAAAACTACTGAAATAAAACTACTTCGCATTGAAAAAAAACCTTTTCGCTCGGTATACCTAAAATGCAGTGAGCCAAAGTCGCGTTATGCCTAGACCAAACGTGAATTAGGATAAATACGAATTAGGCCCAACACAATTTAGGCAAAACACCAATTAGGTTCCGTGTGGTGCCGGATTAAGAACAGCGTCACTCCATTACCTTCCGTGGATGTCGTAGAAGGCGACTCAGGAAATCAATTACCAGGAAACGGGCAGCAGTCTTCCTGAGATTCCAACCGCATATTGCGATCGCCAACCCGCCTGCCAAGCGTGGCGATTATGGCAAAAACCCTCATGGTTATGAAAACCACGAAGGAGGCCTACGTCCTGCAGTGAGCCTTAAATGGCTGATGATGATGATGACCAATTAGGTAGAACACTATTTAGACCGAACGTTATTTGGGTCGAAAGTGATTTAGACCCAATTCGACATAGAACAAATTCGTAACTGGGGCCTTATTGCGGTTCTCAATGAAAATGGTTATCGATTTGATGTTTCATACTTAAAAACGTCATATCTCGGAAACTATTCATCCTAGACTATAGTTGTCAGCAGGAAGTAGTAGATCTCTTCAAGACTTCATTTCGGATGACAGCTGTCAAACTTAAAAATGTTATATCTCGGAAACTATTGATCCTAGTAGACTATAGCTGTCAGCGCGAAGTTATAGATCTTGTTAATACCTTCATTTCAGATGACAGCTGTCAAACTTACAAACGTAAACTATCGATCCTAGACTTTTCAACGGTCATCGATAGTTTCCGAGTTATCTTTATGTAATAATGAGAGCCACTTCTGTTACGAGATATTATCTGAGTAAATACTCTTTAGCATGACCATGTTACGGTTACTTAATTTTTTTCCTACGTCGACCAATAAAATACACCAATCATCATTATCAATCAATTTATGTTCAAGTGGCCAGTAAAGACAATAAATGGTAAAGAGTTTGTATTACAAACTACAAGAGGTTTTAGGCATAACGCGATTTAGACTAATTGAAAAATAGGTGTATAGCAAAATCAGCTTCAATAATTGTAGGCAAGACGCGATTTAGACTGATTGAGAACGAGGTTTTCAACGAAATTGGCTCATAGCCACTTAGTCACAACGATGACATTTAGGCATAACGCGACTTTGGCTCACTGCGTTTTAGGTATACCGAGCGAAAAGAAACAAAAAAATGGTTAAACTGCAATGAAATGCCCTGTAATAAAATACCTCCAACTAAATAATTTCTGGCGTCGCAGAGCTGCTGAACAATAGTAAATGATGAACTACAAACAAGAACTAAGTTTTGGAATGAAATGAACTAAATAACTCTATCCTCTTCAAGTGAATGAAGTGTTCAGCTCATGTCTAATAGAGAATGTGCTACACTCACTTGCAGACACCGACGACGAACAGATGGTTGTGGCGCGCGGACTGCCACCGGGGCGGTGAGCCAATGAGCAGCTGAACGATAACGAACTATGAACTACGTACAAGAACTACTCGTTTGAGGGAAGTAAAGTAATTAACTCTTTCCTCTTCAATGAAGCGTTCGGCGCACAACTAATAGAGATTGTGCGACATTCACTTCAGACGCCGACGACGAGCAGATGGTCGTGGCGCGCGGGCTGCCACCAGGGCGGTGAGCCAATGAGCAGCTGAACGATAGCGAGCTATAAACTACTAACAAGAACTACTCGTTTGAAGGAAATAAACTAATTAACTCTTTCCTCTTCAGTGAAGCGTTCGACGCAAGTCTAATAGAGAATGTGCGACACTCACTTGCAGACGCCGACGACGAGCAGATGGTCGTGGCGCGCGGGCTGCCACCACGGCGGCGCGTCGGCCGCGCGCTCGCACAGCGCTAGCCGCGCCTCCAGCGCCGGGTGCGGCGCTACCTCCTCACGCAGAACACGCAGCAGATCAATCCTGACAAAACAATATTTTTTTTCCAACATTACACGACCTGTAATAGTACATTACCTTAGCAGCCAGCAAAGGAGGCATTGATGGACGAACGTGTAAATGTGGGCCGAGGCGGAGCCGAAGCACACATACGTAATTCCATCAATGCCTAGTTGTGGCCAAGGCATGTGAAGTAATTTTCTTAAACAATGCACGGAAATTAAAACTAAGTAGTACTACTTCTCAAAATCAAGGAGACAAGGTGACTTTGCTTGCGGCCTTGGCTCCCCAAGATGGGGGTGACAAGACACCACCTGCGTTATGCTCGTGAACGGGTGCTGTTCGTGTGTCTGGCCGCAGCATTACTGTTTTTCCTACTTTTGTAAGAAGTGTTATTTTGGCTTTTAAAGTTATTAGTGGCTATCACGGAATCATATAGGCTTTGATGTAGAAGTTTAAGATGATTTGAGAAAAGATGGTCAGAGTGGAGTTTTTTTTTCCCGCTGCCTTTTTCTCCACTACAAATACGGCCCGAAGGCAGCGGCTAACATAGTAACATAGTACATTGACATTCAGCAAACAGAATGTAAATTCTTTACGTTGAAATAAATTATTGATTTCTGATTTGATATTCTTAATTGTTAGTGTACCCTTTATGATTAAAACCTTCATACTTATTACGAGTAGAAAAAAAACCCAGGTCTTGGATGTTAAAATGTTTGTGATGTCGCTGTTTCAGGTTTGTCGATGTTTATGTTTATACTGGCCACTTACACCAGGTTCGAACTAAATCAAATATCGATCACTATCCTTTACAGAACGAAAACATAATCAAAATACGGAACATAAGATTCTGGGAAATCTAAGACAATGCTTGCCAAACGAAGGTGGAAACAATTATATTAAATTTAAAGTAGCCAATTGTCCGTCCACATATGTGAAAAAAATATTAGACGAGTCTGATACGTTACACCCCTACAGGATCAAGGATACCATTTAGTGGCCAAATATAACGCCCATTTAATAAATTGTAACAACATAAGCAGCCTATATACGTCTCACTGTAGGGCACAGGCCTTCTCTCAGAGAGAGTATGGGCTCGATCACCACGCGTGCCCACCGCGAATTGGCGATTTCAAGCGCTGAGGTATGTGAATAGCTGACACTCTGCGGGGGGAGCACGAGTTTCTTATCCTATCTAGATAGATAGGTTAAAATTTTAAAACATTACGATATTATATCCCACCCGCGAGCATGACTTCTCTTCGATATACATATCTTCCTTAGATAGGAGATAAGATAGACTTTTATTTTATCTACTTATTGGTATGACAACACTGAATCGGCAAATAGGGATGTCACGAAAATCACTATTTCATTCGTTCAATTTGCGTTTTTTGACAGATTGAAATCTGATTTGTCTGTGATCTTTCCTTTACTTAGTCTGTGCTAAGTATCAAATAAAATGTAAATAAACAAACAAATAACGGACAATAGATGCTTAGATTCCGAAAATGAAGTAAGTACAAACTTTATAGCCATTGCAGTTAATTTATACAATACTACAATAGTTGAAGATCCTTCCTACAAGCTCGTACGGACATCACATCATATACAAGTCACTCATCGGCAAGAACTATAATATTTTTCTGTTTTAGAAGGCGCAGTAAACAAAATCAACTGGGGTTCGTTCGAGTATATGACGCTCCACAGTAATTTAGCCAACAATGAGTTTTCTGGCCCCATGGGAAGCGAAAGATTGTTGAAAGAGTGGGGCGCGTTGAGCTTGTCGAAGGAGCATGGTCCCGACACTAATGGAGCAGTGGCGGAATGTAAGTGTTGATAGTACTTATTATCTAGTGATATATTAAATTAAGTTCAATACTTGACTCACCATCACCAACCGAGTACAATAGGTAAATAATATGCTTGTCAAACTAATGCAAATGTGTACTTAGGCAATGCTCAGTGAATACCTACAGTATTTGGATAGATAGACCATAGAGGTCTATCCAGTATAGCGTAAATTTTTGCTCTTAGGGGCATCTAAAATAATTTTCGTAACATGTCTTACCTTTTTTCTTTTCGTCTTAAGCTATTACATCATATTGGAATGTTTTGGACTCCTTTTTAATTATGCTCTTTATTTGTTACAGGATATTTTGTACGCGCTGACTACAATAATATTTGGTCTATGCTACAATCAATCAAATCTTACAAATAAATATTAAAACGAAGGAATATGTATGTACGAATTGAATATATTTTAAATTTAGCAATAAAAAAGTCACAGCCCACCCTATTTTTTCAAAATAGTAACTCAAAATTGGATGCTTAATTACCCAAGTTCCACTATAGTTTTTTTTTTATATTACATGCACAGGGGCATTCATTCAAGGAATAAATATAATTTTGAACTATAGCAGCTCGTTGGGCTGTTGCCTAGCATAGGGAATGTTCCATTGAGCTGGCCATTCCTCCTCTACTGGGTTTCGGGCTCCACAATGGCAATGTGTGTACCGAGCCTCGGGAGTCCACTCGGCCTCTCCTCTGATGGGCGTCACATGCCAAGGCAGGCTCAAAGGCATATCCAGAGTCTCCTAGGAAATGCATTACATTTTTTTTATACTTCTTATTTTTTTGTTACAGATTACATCAAAGGTGAAGAACATATTAATTTGTTTGGTAACAATTTCCCGTTTTCAGAAGAAAACATATCATGCTTCTTTTCTCCATTGGGTACCCAGTTATGTAGTAAACCACCTATTTCATTGTTTAAAGTTACAAAATAAATATTAACTAATATAACCAAAAGCATTTTATTATTAACGGACTTCAAAAATGGAGGAGTCTGTGTCAAGCTTTTTCCAGAAAACTTCCTAGAAACCATACATTTGTAGTAAATATACCATACATACTTAGGTACTTAGTAGAAGTTAGGTATGATTTGTGGGGTGAGTAAATGGCTTGGGATGCAAGTTCATTAGAGAGAAATAATTTTTGCCTTTTTAGTGCGTGTCGGTTTAAATCTTTGTTTTAAAGTTTCTGATTTTGAAATTTTTTGTTGACTGGTACATTTTACCTACTATTATTTTAATTGAGATAGGCACTGGACGACGGTCTGAGCAGGATGGCAGAGGGTGCTTGGTTGCGTGGAGTAGGGCTGAACGGAGGTCAGTGAGCGGGTCCTTAAATCCCTGGAGACGGCCACTGGACGTCGGTCAGTGAGCAGAAACAGAGGAAGGGCACGAATGGGATGCGTAGGTGGCGCGAAGAGGCACCAGTGGACAAATCATGACAAATGTGATGATTTTATTCGTAGAATGACTGACAGAAACGCTAGATATAAGTTTATATGCCCCTCTCAAAAGTGGGATAAATTTAAATTGGGATAAATTTATATGAAACATCTGTCAAAAGTCGATAATATATCTTTTTATGTTGTCATCATGCTCGCATTTGCGATAGGGTTTATCTTATAGTGACAGATGTTTTTTTATCTCACGGCACTGGTATAAAAACGATGCATTGTGCTCGCGACGATATGTTAACCTACTATAGACGTCAAAACTCGTTAAAACGGCCATTTTTTGTAGATAAACCGCCTCGATAAAATCTCATGCTCCCCCCGCTGCGGGGGGAGCACGAGTTTCTTATCCTATCTAGATAGATAGGTTAAAATTTTAAAACATTACGATATTATATCCCACCCGCGAGCATGACTTCTCTTCGATATACATATCTTCCTTAGATAGGAGATAAGATAGACTTTTATTTTATCTACGTATTGGTATGACAACACTGAATCGGCAAATAGGGATGTCACGAAAATCACTATTTCATTCGTTCAATTTGCGTTTTTTGACAGATTGAAATCTGATCTGTCTGTGATCTTTCCTTTACTTAGTCTGTGCTAGGTATCAAATAAAATGTAAATAAACAAACAAATAACGGACAATAGATGCTTAGATGCCGAAAATGAAGTAAGTACAAACTTTATAGCCATTGCAGTTAATTTATACAATACTACAATAGTTGGAGATCCTTCCTACAAGCTCATACGGACATCACATCATATACAAGTCACTCATCGACAAGAACTATAATATTTTTCTGTTTTAGAGGGCGTAGTAAACAAAATCAACTGGGGTTCGTTCGGGTATATGACGCTCCACAGTAATTTAGCCAACAATGAGTTTTCTGGCCCCATGGGAAGCGAAAGGTTGTTGAAAGAGTGGGGCGCGTTGAGCCTTGTCGAAGGAGCACGGTCCCGACACGACTGGAGCAGTGGCGGAATGTAAGTGTTGATAGTACTTATTATCTAGTGATATATTAAGTTCAATACTTGACTCACCATCACCGAGTACAATAGGTAAATAATATGCTTGTCAAACTAATGCAAATGTGTACTTAGGCAATGCTCAGTGAATACCTACAGTATTTGGATAGATAGACCATAGAGGTCTATCCAGTATAGCGTCAATTTTTGCTCTTAGGGGCATCTAAAATAATTTTCGTAACATGTCTTACCTTTTTTATTTTCGTCTTAAGCTATTACATCATATTGGAATGTTTTGGACTCCTTTTTAATTATGCTCTTTATTTGTTGCAGGATATTTTGAACGCGCTGACTACAATAATATTTGGTCTATGCTACAATCAATCAAATCTTACAAATAAATATTAAAACGAAGGAATATGTATGTACGAATTGAATATATTTTAAATTTAGCAGTAAACAAGTCACAGCCCACCCTATTTTTTCAAAATAGTAACTCAAAATTGGATGCTTAATTACCCAAGTTCCACTATAGTTTTTTTATATTACATGCACAGGGGCATTCATTCAAGGGTTAAATATAATTTTGAACTATAGCAGCTCGTTGGGCTGTTGCGTAGCATAGGGAATGTTCCATTGAGCTGGCCATTCCTCCTCTACTGGGTTTCGGGCTCCACAATGGCAATGTGTGTACCGAGCCTCGAGAGTCTGCTCGGCCTCTCCTCTGATGGGCGTCATCAGCCAAGGCAGGCTCAAGGGCATATCCAGAGTCTCCTAGGAAATGCATTACATTTTTTTTTTTACTTCTTATCTTTTTGTTACAGATTACATCAAAGGTGAAGAACATATTAATTTGTTTGGTAACAATTTCCCGTTTTCAGAAGAAAACATATCATGCTTCTTTTCTCCATTGGGTACCCAGTTATGTAGTAAACCACCTATTTCATTGTTTAAAGTTACAAAATAAATATTAGATTTACTTATAACCAAAAGCATTTTATTATTAACGGACTTCAAAAATGGAAGAGTCTGTGTCAAGCTTTTTCCAGAAAACTTCCTAGAAACCATATATTTGTAGTAAATACACCATACATACTTAGGTACTTAGTAGAAGTTAGGTATTATTTGTGGGGTGAGTAAATGGCTTGGGATGCAAGTTCATTAGAGAGAAATATTTTTTGCCGTTTTAGTGCGTCGGTTTAAATCTTTGTTTTAAAGTTTCTTATTTTTAAATTTTTTGTTGACTGGTACATTTTACCTACTATTATTTTAATTGAGATAGGCACTGGACGACGGTCTGAGCAGGATGGCAGAGGGTGCTTGGTTGCGTGGAGTAGGGCTGAACGGAGGTCAGTGAGCGGGTCCTTAAATCCCTGGAGACGGCCACTGGACGTCGGTCAGTGAGCAGAAACAGAGGAAGGGCACGAATAGGATGCGTAGGTGGCCCGAAGAGGCACCAGTGGACAAATCATGACAAATGTGATGATTTTATTCGTAGAATGACTGACAGAAACGCTAGATTCTCTCAAAAGTGGGATAAATTTAAATGAAAAATCTGTCAAAAGTCGATAATATATCTTTTTATGTTGTCATCATGCTCGCATTTGCGATAGGGTTTATCTTATAGTGACAGATGTTTTTTTATCTCACGGCACTGGGATAAAAACGATGCATTGTGCTCGCGACGATAAGTTAACCTACTATAGACGTCAAAACTCGTTAAAACGGCCATTTTTTGTAGATAAACCGCCTCGATAAAATCTCATGCTCCCCCCGCTGGTCGATAGAAAATATAACGTCGAATAAATTAAATGTAAAATACCTACGTTTGCGTTTTTTTGCGTGCCGTAATCCTCAAAACCGTAAATATTTACCTTAATTTCAAGTAAACGAGATGTGTGCTCAAAAGGGGCATCCCTCTGTCCAGCAAGATCTCACCTATTTTCGTTTTAACAGGTCTAGTCAATGAAAATCTCATGTTGACTTTGTAATTTGTAGAACATTCTGTAAATGGTGTTTTACCACGAATTCTTAATTCCATTCAGGGAGTTGAGTTCGAGGAATCAAAAAGGTATTAAGAGGTATTTAAAAGAATTAAAGAGGATGGTACGGAACCCTTCGTGCGCGAGTCGGACTCGCGCACAAAGGGTTCCGTACCATCATCTATACAACATTAGACACAAAAATCGAAAAGAAACCGCCAAAAATCACGTTTGTTGTATGGGAGCTCCCCCTTCTTTATTTTAATTATTATTAAAGCGAATATAGAACTAAATACTTTGTGAATATTTCAAGCGTCTACCTGCTGCCGTTATTAATATCGAGTTCGAGCAAAAAACGGCACCAAAAGTACGTTTGTTGTATGGGAGTATTTGTTGTTATAGCGGCAACAGAAATACATCAACTGTGAAAAACAGACAGACGGACGGACGGACGGAAGGACGGACGGACGGACGGATAGACAGACAGACAAATGGACGGACAGTGAAGTCTTAGTAATAGGGTCCCGTTTGGCACCCTTGCGGGTACGGAACCCTAATTATGGACGCCTCACCTCACGTGATTATTGAACTTTAACGCTTAAGAATGACTTTGTACCTCAAAAAGAAATTACCTTTCCAATGTTGCTATGGCTCTCTCTTCACCAATCGGTTCAGCCTTTAAGTCGGCTCTTGTTGGCAGTTCAGCTTCTCCAACTGACAGCCCACATTGGCGCTTGCACATAGCCATGAAAGCCTTGAGATAGTCAGTAAGAGCGTCGTCGCTCTTGGAGTCCAGTCGAGCCAGCGCTCTGAAGCGGCCCCAGCGTAGACTCTTGGTCGTCGGGTCAAACTCTACTCCATAGGAAGCGACAGTTCTACGGAAGGCCTCTTCGTCGGCACGCGTCCATCGCCACTGTGAGGCTTCGTCCCGAGCGAACTGGTCCAATCTGTCACGACGCTCCATCTGCATAAAATAAAAAAATAGATGGACAACACGTCGATAAATAGCCGGAAAGGTGCGGGTGGGCACACTTAGCAGGAAATGTTATAGGGAATGCACTATAATAACAAAATGTTTGATATTAAATTTGTATGTATGTTTTACCATTATTGAGACCACATAATGTTAAAAAACCGGCCAACTGCGTGTGGAGCCACGTGCAGGGTATGGTGCCATAGAAATAGGGGGGTTTTATCTGCTTTACAGAACTAACAACTTCATCACCGTAATTTTCAACGGATTTTGTACGAAGTTTTCTTTTCATAAGTAGTGTAAAGCCTACTTAGCCGTGATAGTTTTCCTTTGAAGTTCATTATAATTATGTGCTACTCCCTGAATTTTTTCACGTTTATACAATCAACCGTTTAGCCAGGAAATGGGGGACGGGGACGGGGACGCCTTACTCGGACAAAAAATTAACAAAAAAAAATTCGCAAACAGAACCCTCATCATCATCATTCAGCCACAAGAAGTCCACTGTTGGACATAGGCCTTCTCCATGGATTTCCAAAAAGACCGTTTGGAAGCGGCCTGCATCCAGCGCCTTTCTGCCACTTGGATGAGGTCATCTGTCCATCTTGTGGCTGGTCGTCCTACGCGGCGCTTGCCGATATGTGGTCTCCATTCGAGAACTTTTCGGCCCCATCGGCCAACAGTTCTGCGTGCTATGTGCCCCGCCCACTGCCACTTCAACTTACTAATCCGCTGCGCTATGACGAAGACTTTTGTTCGTCTACGGATCTCATCATTTCTGGTTCGATCTCATAGAGAAATTCCGAGCATAGCCTTTTCCATAGCTCGTTGCGTGGCTTTGAGCCTTTTTATGAGGCCCATAGTGAGAGACCACGTTTCAGTGCCATAAGTCATCACTGGTAACACACACTGGTTGTATAATTTTGTCTGGAGCGATTGAGGTATATTAGACGAAAAGACTTTTCTAAGTTTCCCGAATGCTGCCCAGCCGAGTTGGATTCGAGGATTGACCTCTTTCACGAAGTTGGACCGGCCTAGTTGGACTGTTTGTCCTAAGTAGACGTATTCGGCTACAATTTCGAGAGTCGAGTTCCCCAGTGTTATTGGGGTGGGCACAACTCGTTTTGCCCATGTTCATTTTAAGGCCCACACGTTCGGAAACTCGACCATTCGAGCATTATGCCGAGGTCTTCCATCGTTTCTGCCATGACTACTATAACGCTTCTGTTCCATGCTTCTGGCGTTTTTCCTTCGAGGACGACGGAATTGAAGCTTCTGAAGGACTTTAAGTACTGGTGCTCCACCCGCTTTCAGGAGCTCTGATGTGATTCCGTCCTCTCCTGGTGCCTTGTTATTCTTGAGCTGTTTCAGGGCCATCCTAATCTCATACAGGCTGATGTCCGGGATATCTTCGGTATAATGTCGGGTCAGTTTGGCTCTCGGATCTTTGTTCAAACTGCTAACAGGTTTTGCGACTGAGGTGTATAGCTGTCCGTAGAAACTCTCAACCTCCCTCAGCACCTCTGATTTGGTCGACGCTATACTGCCGTCCTCTTCTCTTCAGTTTCGCTTTGCCCAATAGACAAGTCTTTTGCGAACACTTTGGAGTCTCTTTAATACATTCGGTATTAAAGGACCGAATATCGTGCCGCATAGACTTTGAGATGTGTCTATTCAGCTTCCTATATGACTCAGCATCCTCGGAGGACTGCAGTAAACAGAACCGTAAATCAAAAAAATTATCATCCTACATCCACAATATTTTTTAAAGGACCAATCCAACGATTCCCCACACTAAGGTGTAGGCGAGAAAAAAAATTGCATCCCTAATTTAGGTGTACGGGGAGACAGTAATTTTTTTTTTAAAGATTTTATTCAACCGTTTTGGTGGCGTGATCAATGTGTGTGTTTATGCCAAATTTCAGCTTTCTCCTACTAACGTCTCTGAGCTAGGCTGCGAATAGACAGACTGACGGAAATGGTTCCATGTCCACTATGGAACCCTTAAAAAGACATCTAATTTTTTATCCCCACAGGTTCGAATAACACGGAAAAGATGAAACCAACCTTGGCCTTTTGTTGCATTTTGAGCTCTTCTCGTTTATAGTTCCTTTGATAAGCAGTTATAAGCCGACGGAGGCGCGTGTTGAGGTCCTGCATGGATGGCCATTGATGTCCACTGCTGCTCTCTTGGGTGCTGTCGTCGTCGGGGCGCGGAGACGGCGCGGGGGACGTCGCTCCCGCACCGCTCGATACTTCATCGGTACAATCTTCATCACCGACAGTTGCGCCACGAACCTTTCTTTCTTCGCTCCTATGAAATATTAAGATTAAAGTTAAACCTGCAAGCTATTAAAAAACAGACAAATTAAGAGTTTCCATGTTACGGTTACGACAACTGACGGAGTTTTTATGACGAGAGATGAGTACTTACTTAATATCTGTGCACTCTGCGTCGTCTGGCGGTCCTAGCTTGTCCACATAGCACAGTTGAGGATCCGAGCGCATGGCGAGATAGTTCTCATAACCATGCACATAGGTACCCACTAACAGCGACACGTCACACTCAGTGTCCCACCACAGACGAGGCGGCGCGCTGTCCACACCGCGAGGCACACGCATACCCAAAGCACTGCATAAAACGAAGTTATTTCATTAATTTTAAGCAAGCGCATCTATTTACATAGATTCACAAGACTTCCAAATCCACTCACAACATAATACACACCAGTGATGAACGTTTACTGGAGATGAAAGATGGAGGTTACTCCAATGACATAATGAATTCATGGAACATTTACATTTCTGTTATTTATTAGTTTACACCAAGCTATATGAAATTATGGTAGTAATGGAATGTTGAAGGTATTTAGTGTAGATAAATGATCACCTGGCATGTATTCCATTTTCGATTTGATTGGCGTAGTCCCCTATCACTTCATGTTTAATGTAATACATCATACGCACTCGAAGCAATACCCTGAAATAAATTAGGCTATAAAGTAAATCCAATACAAATCATATTATACATGATAGTGAAGATATAGGTAGATAAATAATTGTGAGTGATTGTCATTCTTAATACTACAAAGAAACTCGATGAAACAAATTGTACTGAACGCTTTATTTTATTAAAGTATGCACTTGAGTTTGTGTTGCGCTGTTTTCCTTCTGTCCATGGGCTGTTTGGGGCCGCCATTAATCTCACAGGTTATTCGCTTGTATCTCCTAACATTTCATAGTGATTTTATGCTTTAAAAATTGTCTCAAACCTTCTTCACATGTACAAAGTGGTTAGATTAGATTGGACTAGAACTCTATGTGCACACCATATGGTCTTGGAGATACAGCATGGGCTAGCCCTTTTATTCCCATTTGTTAATTAGAATTAATCTTTGCCCCTAATGATTGATGCCACAAAAGTACATGGTGTTATTATTTCGGATTTTAGCCGTTTGGATCCCAGGATATGGCAAGCTTATTTTAAAAATATTTGAATATAGTGAGTATTTCTAATTAAAAAAAAATAAAGGAATCTTTTGAGTAAGATTTACTACCTCCAGTATTTGTATAAATATGTCATGTTTCAAACAGAACTTACTTGTTGGCGTGCCTGAACAAGTGCTTCTTATAGCTGCCCTCCAAATAAGCTTCACAGTCGTATTTCTCTGCAGAACTCCAATGGTGCGGATCTTCCCACTTCTGTGTGTCACTTAACTTCGGGACATCTTTGGGTCTATTCTTTTTCTTTGCGTTTCTTCCTCTGGGAACTGGATTATGAAGGCCACTATGGTTTCTTGAAATGGTGACCTCGCCATTTTCACATGGTTCTATTAGATCCCAAATAAAGTTTCGTATTTTTTCATCGCCTTTATAATGCCGTAAACAATAGAGGACCTGGTAAAAAAAATATGTTTACATTATTATTTTATAGCATTTGATACGCGACGTTTCAATAAATTTAATCATCAGCAGATGAGAAATGTTTAACTCAGTGAAAGTAGAAACTTTCTCGGTATTAGCATGGCAAGTCATCATATTATAAGATATTGTTCTTGGTGATTGGGTTTCTTAAAGATTTTTGTAAATGTAATCTGCAGAAAATTTCGTCAAATTCATTGTTCGGGTAATTATTTTAGACTATCTTTATTTCCCAGCTTTCGTCAGTCAGAAAACAAATTATTTTAAAAGCTCCAAATGCAGTGCACAATTTATACTTAAAGGAACAAACGTAATGTAATGAATAGGGTATGAATCTGGTATGTATGACAAAGTTCGATGTCATAGCTCTTAATTTTTGTTCCATGACACCTGAAATAAAAATCAACCAATCTGAATCTAGTGAATTGAACAAAATCAAAGTGAGCAATGCGTTTCGTCTACCTTCCACAGATCTCTCTAGATTTTTATTCTTGACATTAATTCTGCTTTACTAAACTTTAGATAGAAACTAAGTTATCTTTGACAGTTAGAAATAGGGTAAGCTAAAAGAAAAACAAATATTGCCCAACCAGTCAATTTGGATCCAATAATACTGTTCTACATATCTTTTCTTCAGCTCTTTTCAATCATCATATAGACAATTTTAAAAAGGCTTAAAATTCCACCCATGCCGGGACTTGAACCCGCGACCTGTCTCACCGTGCCAGCGCTCTCCCAACTGAGCTAATGGGCAAGTGCAAGCATCGATGAAATTTCGAGCCTCTTTACAAACTTCTCTGTATTACGTACAGGCAGCGACATCTGACCGAAGCGATTTACATCACTTGCAGCCCCGAGTAGTAGTTAGCCTCTAAATAGGTTTTTAAAATTGTCCTCAGCACGGGTTAGTGCAACAAAAATAATTTTATCATCATATAGACAGCAAAAATAATAGTATTTATACAAACGTCTTACAATTATGCGCGCGCAGTCTTCAATTACAGGTAATGTCCAGCCTTTACGAAATTGATTTTTGTCAATTATTTCTTCCCATCGTGCCCACCTAAAATTTGGATAAAATGGTATATTAATGTTAAATACAGCATTTTATAACAAAAAATTGGTGTCGGACTAATTAATGGTACTAACACGGATAAAATAATCTTATAAAAACCGGCCAAGTGCGAGTCGGACTCGCGCACGAAGGGTTCCGTACCATCATCTATACAACATTTGAATATTTCAAGCGTCTAATTGCATCTAATTGCCGTTATTAATATCAAGCAAAACACGGCAAAAAATCACGTTTGTTGTATGGGAGCACCCCTTAAATATTTCTTTTATTCTGTTTTTAGTATTTTGTTACAGCGGCAACAGAAATACATTATCTGTGAAAATTTCAACTATTTAGCTATCACGGTTCATGAAATACAGCCTGGTGACAGACAGCCAGATAAACGGACAGTGGAGTCTTAGAAATAGGGTCCCTTACCCTTTGGGTCCGGAACCCTAAAAAGTGTTTTAAACATTACTATTATAAACATCACCTTGTTGGCTTCATCATCAAAACATTGTATAGTTAATAGTCTAGACATACCCAAATGTCAGGAGTCCTCTTTCAATTTTGAAGCATTCAGATCTGGTCCATGATCCATAAACCACTTCATCATCCACAGGCACACCTTCATGTCTTGGAATGTAGTCGTCACTGGCATATTTCCGTCCTTTTCTACCGAACTTGTCTTTTTTCCTTTTGCTTCTCAAACTAATGCCTGCAAATTAAAATACCTACTGAAATTTCTATAAACATTGATTATTTAAGTATGCAATAGAATAAAATCAAGAAAATACCTTCTTCATCTTCTTCAGAGTCAGGTGTCACTTCCATGTCAGACATTTCCATCGGCCCATCGTCGTGTCCATATCTCTTTATGACATTCCTTTTCCTAGGTTCTGTTACAATCAAGTCTTCATCTTCTTTTTTCTCGGTGGTATCAATTTCTGCTTTTTTGGCCCATTTGTTCCAAAAGTCTGGATCTCTGATGTCAATATCAGATCTCTGATTAGCCGCTGCAAAACTAGCCTTTGAAAACGTTGATCCCTTTTCAGATTCCATTTGGATAACTTGAGTTCTTCTAGCTAAAATCATCTCGATATCTTCTTCACAAAACTTATCACCAGCATTGTCTTCATCCATGACAGCCCCATAAGCTCCTTTTTTTAGGAGATCCTCGATTTCTTTTTTTGACAATTGCTTTAAATTAGTTTCTTTGCCTTGTGTTGTGTTCATGCTTTGTAGAATAGCTTTATCTAGGCCAAGTTTTAAAGAGGCTTTATCGAACATTTCTCTCTCGTATGAATTTCGACATATAAGCCTATAGATTTTGACCATTTTTTGCTGTCCAATGCGATGACAACGTGCTTGTGCTTGCAAATCATTTTGTGGATTCCAATCACTGTCATATATTATAACTGTGTCAGCCGCAGTTAAATTAATACCTAACCCTCCAGCTTTAGTACACAGAAGAAACACGAATCTATCAGAGTCTGGCTTTGAAAATCTGTCTATAGCTTCTTGTCGCAGATTGCCTCTTATTCGGCCATCGATTCTTTCAAATGGATACTTCCTAAATAGAAGATAGTCCTCCAAAATATCGAGACATCTAACCATTTGGCTAAATATCAGAACCCGGTGTCCACCAGCTTTTAGTTTCGGCAAAAGTTTATCTACCAGAACCATTTTACCTGATGATTGAATAAGTGCTTTATAATAAGCTTCTTTATCTTCTCCATATGTTTGTTTATAATCAAATTGTATCTGATCTTCAGCTCCATTCAATAAGTATGGATGTATGCAACATTTGCGAAGTTCCATCATAGTATTCATAAGATTTGGTATGTTTGCAGCCGAAGTGGTACCTTTCGTTAGAAAACTGAAGTTCCTCTCTAGTATGGCTCTGTAATATTTCTTCTGTATGTTTGTTAGTTCAACCTCTATAATAGTCTCTTCTTTTGGAGCCAATGATTTTTCAACATCTTCTTTAAGTCTTCTTAACATCATAGGTTTCAGGAGTGCTTGTAACTTGAGAACTTCGGACTCTGATTTCAACTGACCAAAGTCATTTAGAAAAGCCTCATTGCTTGCGAACTGAGAAGGTTCTAAAAAGTTGAGCAGGGAGAACAATTCATTTACATTGTTCTGTAGTGGTGTTCCCGATAGTAAAACTCTATGTTCGAGGTGAAGTTGCCGGAGTCCTTCCAGCAACTTGCAATTGCGATTCTTTAGCCTGTGAGCCTCATCAATGACACATACTCGCCAGTTAAAAGATTTAAGTTCCTGAAAGTCTGTTACTATCATTTCAAATGTAGTTATTAATACATTGAATTTAGTTATCTCTTTAATAGGTTCACCAGACTGATTTTTGTAATAAAACTCATATTCCTGAATCATGCTTTTGCTTTGCTGTGAGCCATGATAAACAATAACATTCATTTCCGTCCAACCTTCAAATTCTCTTTGCCAATTCGGTATTGTTGATAGCGGTGCTATAATAAGAAAAGGCCCTCTTATTCCATATTCCCAAACAGAATTGACGAAAGTCAAACTTTGAATTGTTTTTCCAAGACCCATTTCGTCAGCCAGGATACAATTTCTATTATTATGCCAAGAAAATAACAACCAATTTAAACCTTCTAGTTGATATGGCCTTAATGTATTGCCACCCTTATACAAAGGGGATTCGTTCAATTGTTCCCAGTGGTCAGATGAAGGTCTTTTCTTATATTTCCACTTGTCTTTTGGTGGCAAGTCCACAAATTTTTTGAACTGTATTATTTTTTCAACATCAATATCTTCTTCCAATTCCCATGTACTGTCTTCATACTGTAAGCTCTTCCATTTAACTAGATAATGTTTGATGACAGAATCATTTGCAGGATCAACATTTTCGGAAACGTCTAATATCCTCTCTACCTCAATATAGTCAGGATTGAAGGGTTCATCATCTAAAAGCTCGAAGATATTCAGTTGTTGTGCCTGTTTTTGCTTGAAACGTTTTATTTTGGAAAATATACGTTTATCGCCTTTGTACAGTTCCTCCTCCGTCTTCCATTCACAATGCAAGTAAGAGAAGTTTCTATATTTAACGTAGTACTCCTCGACATCAACCATAACCTTTTTGTTTTCGTCTGTTGATTGGGTAGATAATTCAACCTTACTGTCACTTTCGGGATTTTCCGCGGTTTCATTTTTTTCTTTGTGGACTTCATTCACATTTTCTTTGTCATCCGGAGCTACAACAGTAGTTGGTTTATTTTCTTCAGATGCAGACTCTTTTTTGCTGGTATTCGTTACATTTGTATGGAACTGATCATTAACAGCTACGGTTTCGTGTACATTTTCATTTGAAACATCATCAGTAGTATGCTCACTTTTAGGTACTTCCTCTTTCGACACTTTCTCGTCAGTATTAACCGTATCCATTATATCAGGATTAGTTTTAATGTCGTCGAGATTTGTTTTTACTTCCTCTGGAGCCAGAATAGGTTCATTTTTTAATTCTCTTTTACCCATCCGACACGCTAATACAAATTGGACTATCATAGAATCTTCTTCTGCTGTGTTGACATACATGTAATTAGGTTTCGGCGTGGTGTCAGCTTTAATACTTTCCTTGTCTTCGTTGCGATTTTCTACAGACTTGGGCTCTTTCTCACGTTTTTGTGCTGATGTCACAGCAAATTCATCATCAGACAATCGTAACATAACATCATCTGTATATTTTTTACGTTGTGTATGTCTGGCAGAGCGCCGTTTCAAGCTATCGTCACCTTCGGCAGGGGGAGAAGGGGGTGGTGTAGACATCATATCGTCTGGTTCTCCATCTGAGTCAGGTACAAGTCCACCCCGCTTTCTCCTTCTTCCGAGAGGAACTTTTTTTAGAGCCACTTTCTTAGAGCTCGCGCTAAGGGATGACCGTTTTTTGGACTTTCTCTTACAAGACTGATTTAGAGAATCATTATCATCGTCAATTTCAGCTTGTTCACGTTTGGCCTCCGCTTCCTCTAGCAAATCTTTAATTGCTATTTTGGAGACGGGAATATCATCAAAATCTGTAACAGTATTATCATGAGTTGGATCCGATAAAACTTGTGTGTTCTTGGCAGATTCTAAGCCAGACATGTCATTAGAAGCTTTTATTTCTTGGTCACTTCTATCTTGAATATCGTAATTTGTGGTTGTATCGGCATGAATTTCGGTGCCGTCTTTTTTTGTATTTCTTCTCCTCTTAGGCGCATTAGGATCTTTAGGCTCCCTTTTTTTACGCTCTTTTACAGGTTTTTCGCTGTTTTCACCAACTTCCTTTGGCACTTTAGGAGTACGAGGTTTACGCTCCTTGCCTTTTTTTGTCAACCTTTGTTTCTTTGGCGTATCTGTGCCACCATCTTCCAGTGACATAATACTGCTGTCAAGATTGGTTGTGTCTTCACTTAATTCGACATCCAGCTCAGAGTTATTTTGTATGCCCGTGCCAGCTGTTACGCAGTCTTCAGATACCGGCAATTGATCAAGAGGCGGTGCTGCTGTTGGCAGGCCTGGTTTTTCTTTCTTAACCCTGGGTTTTCTAGGCCGGGCAGGTCCTTTACCACGTCCACGACCAGTGGTACTTGTCACTTGAGGACTCTCAACCATTTTCGAACCATAGCCAGTGTTCTGCAATACGCAATTAGGGCCACCACTGCATTTGTCATTAGTTTCGTGTTGTTGCAATAACGCTAGTCTTTCTTGTAAACACCTTACTTTTTCCTGGTTTTCAGCAGAAGGTGGAAGACAATATATTTCTTGTATTTGTTGTTGTAATTTCGATCGCTCTTGGTGATGTAGAGATGGGGGATACATTCCTGGCATTGGATTGTGTGGCACTGTATTTGGCCCAAGGATCATCATGTTTGGGTTGATATTGTGCTGCATAGTCGGTATCATGCTAGCTTGAGTTTGTAAGTTTGGTGGCATATTATTTGGATGTGTATTTGCGACTCCTAAAGGAATTCCCATAACAGGAACATTTGTCATGTTTTGAGGTGTACTTGGAGGTATATTTGGTGGTATACTACATGGAACATTTGTAATGTTCTGTTGCATATTACTTTGAAGGGTTGGCATATTAGGTACCCCTGAAGGTATAGTAGCTTGCACATTACTTCCAACACTCGTCAGAGGTAGATTTGGAGGGTTCAACATATTAACCGACGTATTGGGCGGTCCAGCTGTTTGCATAGATGGTACATCTTGGCTTGTCATAGGATGAGGAGTATTTTGTAAGCTTGGAAGTATTTGTGTAGTTGTTGACTGCATATTCGATGGCAAGTTCGAGGTACTGCTTTGTGTTAGCATGCCATTTGATGATGAGTTGTTTTGAATACTGTAGGTTTGGCTTCGGTTTCCGTTAGCACCAGGTGGATTTTGAGACCCAGCTTCATGGTTTTGGATTGTGCGCGGCACATTGTTTGGTCCAAGCAATTGTTGTTGTAATCCACTTTGCGATTGAATATTATTAGCGGTGGTATTTGTACTACCTGTTGCAGTAACAGGTGTCATAGGAGCTTGGCTCGTCATCTTATCCTTATGAAGTTCATTAACATTTTCAGTGAAATATTTATCGTCTTTCATATTCATCTCACTAATTGTTTTATCATTTACTTTAGATTCTTCTAGTCGGTTATCTTTTTTACCACTTTCAGATAAGTTCAGCTTAACATGAGCCTCGGGATAGTCAACAGAAGGAAGATTTGAACTTTTCGATAAAGTTGCATCTGACGCTGAATTAACCGACATGGTATCTTTCATTGTAGGACCTACGTTTGCCGGCAAAATAAATTGATGTGTGTTAACCTCGACTTCTTCGCCATGTGTTTTTTCAAGTTTGTCCGAATTTTGCTCAACACTATTTGGCGCTTTTCGATTTGTATCAGTAGTTAGAGTTGTAAGAATAGGGGATTCACTGGGCTTTCCCATTGGATCGGCGCTTTCAATCTGTACTACATTGCTCAAAGGTGTTGGTACTTTATTTTGATTCCATTGTCCCATTGCCGGAGAAGCCGGGTTTCGTTGAAATGGATACTCAGATCCAGCAGGGAGTACCATTTGTTCCAGAGCTTGTAAGGTATTTTGTGATCCAAATGCGCTGGTAGGCGCCGAAGGACCAGTTGAAACAGACGGTTGAGTCGGGTTCCTGGAGCCATGTGGGGACGCGCTTGGCCCTTTAACAGGCGATATTACCGGTCGCGGTGAAGACTGTGGCGGAGCTTGTTGTCTCGGAGACATCTGGGCTCTAGGCGATACTTGAGGAGATATTTGGTGGAAAGGGGGACGGTACTGTGGGCTCCCGGTTTCCAATCCTGCTGGTTTAGGTGTATTATACTGACTTGCAACATTAACATCAAGTGGATGTTGTACTTGATGCGGTTGATAGTTCATAGAGACAGTATGGTGCGGCGCAGCGTAAGGCATTTGCGTCGAGGCTACAGAAGAGGCCGCGGGCGGCTGGCGCGCTCCGTGGTGCAACTGAGGCGCCCCAGCATGATGAAGATGAATATTTGGATGTCCTTGTATTCCGGACGACAGGCCACCCTGATGACCCCCCATGTTTTGGTGCGGTTGGTGTTGCGGAATGGCCCCATGAGTTTGTTGACTATGTGGAATACCATATTGATGAGAATTTACTTCCATCTGCTGGTGATAGGAAGGATGTTGATTGATTCTCGAAGAAGCTGGCGGGTGCATTTGTGTGTAACTAGGATAGTTCTGGAAATAGACACAACTGCTTACTTGTTGAACGCCGGCCAGAGAATTTTCATTCTTAGATAATTATATCATAACCTTACTTGGATTTAGATTAGAAAATAAAACCAAAACGTTTAAGCCTTCATTAAGCTTCGACACGTCAGGTCGCGAAAATTATCTCTCTCTCAAAATTGACTTTTCGTTTGTCTGCTATTTCAAACCGACCGTTATAATTTTAGTACAACTTCATCTGCTTGGAATTTGAAATTTAGAGAAAAAACTATTCTTTATTGCTGATTAATTAACTATTCAATTCAATAGTGTGAAGCCACGATTAAGGAAAAAAAATCACATTTATAATCTTAGTGTGAACAAACTTACTTGCTGTTGACCATACACAGGCTGGCTTGGAGGTTGCGGAAAATGTGGCTGTCTTGGCAAGTAACCGCCATTTTGCGATTGAATGGCTGCAATACCAGGTCCCTGAAATTTAGTGTAATATTTAGCATATACTGGCAGGAAGGCGCTGGATTCAGGCCCCTTCCAACCGGTCTTTTTGGAAATCCATGGAGGAGGCCTATGTCCAGCAGTGGACTTCTTGTGGCTGAATGATGATGATGATTTAGCATATAACATTTATTAACATTTTAGTAAAATAGTGTTACTTTACATAAATACCAGGATTACCTGTTGAGGGGGATACTGGTGCATTTTTTGTTGATGATCATAAGAATGCCTATACGCAGGCGTTATTGGCGAGTATCTATTAGGTCCTGGAGCCCCGGTCCAGACTCCCATGTCTCCAATACCTAAAACCGATGAACTTGTTTATACAGAAACGAAATAAAATCATATACCTACCTAATCTACATATACTTCACTTCATTCAGCTTTTGATGAATTACAAATTTTTGATGAATTTTGGTGATGCACAAGCAATCAAGATATCAATCAACATAATTGTTTTCCGAAGGAAAACCCATGAAATTGTTTTTTTTGTAAATTTATTGTAAAAATATTATGTCATATTTGATTTGATTCAGAAAAAAGGTGTCAGACTGGTTTTGATAGACTACCTGTGTGATCGGGAATCCCGTACATGGGATCTGGGGCAGGGTGGTACCCTGGGTAGTGCGTCGGATGTCCGTGGTGCGAGGGGTGTAGCGCGGCGTGCGGCGGCTGCGGCGGGCGCGGTCTCGGCCCGTAGGCTGCATATTCGTGGTAGTCTCCCGCGGTGGGGCCGCCCCCGCCCGTTGGCACTGGCTGAGTATTGCTTGCTATGCCACTACTGCCACCACCGCCAAATGAGGACAGCTTTTGTAAAGAATTTTCTTGGCCTACGCTTCCTTGATTGTATGGCTGCCTGTAACTATTGTAAAAAGAAAACATTACTTACACCAACAGATGAATTCTATTTTTATTCAAACTTGGAATTGTGTTTATACATACCCACTGTCTGTGCTATCTTTGTTGTCCCCTGTAACACCGGTTGCTGCATTGCTAGGAAAGCCATCTGTTCCACCAAGATCGGTGAGACCTTCCAACATACCGCTTCCATCATCCCCAAATAAGTTGTATGAGTCCATCACTCTCTTAAGAGTGAATTAGTTCATATTTGTCTTCAAAACTTTGACCAAAATTTGATGTGCCCATGATGATCTAAAATATTTTAGATACTGCTGTTATAACTAGGTGTTTTGTGCATTCATTGAAAATATGAAGTACCATACTAAGCCCAAAAAATGCACCAGCATTAAAATGTAGGTAATGTAAGATTTAACTTTATGAAAACAAAAATCTAAAAGTAATGCATAGCATTGTTTTACTGCTCTTTTTTTAGGTATTTATATCTAAAGGCTACCAAATAAGAAGATTGAATTTACAAAAAGTCATATATCGTTCGCTGTCATTTAAAAAAGTCGTATGTTGAATGTGTTTTTTTTCTTAGCTGTATGCGTAGTACGAAATGTGATCTTTCATGTGATATTCATGAGTCTTAACATAGTAACTAACTTGACATTTTGACACATGAAAGATCACGTTTCGTACTATGCATACAGCTAAGAAAAAAAACACATTTAACATATGAATTATTGAAATGACAGCGACGATATGTGTTTCATTTTAGAATAGAATAGGGTGCAATTTTTTTGCTGAATTTGGTTACGCCCTGAGTCTCAGGGAGATAAATATATTTGGTAATTAATACAAAATGTGACAAAAAATTCATAGAACAAAACTTGTTGCTAAATAAAAACTATAATTGAGGATTTTAGAATTGCACATTTTAGAAATTGTTGTAGATACTTTTTGTGTTCACTTAAATCTCTTTTTATGTTTGAATTCGAAGGTTCGCTAGTTCTGTTTATTGTTTGATATTGTCACTCGCAAAATATAATCTCAACAAGCAAGTCATATATTTTTATTTAAAATTTCCAACATACGTTATCAGCACGAAATATAGATTTAAAATATACCCAATAACTTGCGGATAAAAGTGTGATAAATAATATTTTATATTTTTTTGTGAAGTCATTTTTTTTGAGATGTCTAGCGGTGATTCTGGTTCGACCAGATGGTCGTCCTCTTCATCTGTTCCATCGCTCATATTGTCTAACAGAGAAGGCTATCCAACATGGAAATTCAAAATGAGAAATTATCTTATTCATGAAGACTTATGGTGCACAATAGAAGGATATGATGCAGAAGATAAAACCGTTCAGGTAATTAGATCTCGAAACGATAAAAAGGCACTTGCAAATGGGTCTATAAGTTAAAGACAGATGCTGATGGAAATATTGTGAAGTATAAGGCTAGATTAGTAGCAAAAGGTTTCAAACAGGTAGAAGGCGTTGACTATAATGAAACGTTTGCCCCTGTGATTCGGCGCTCTTCACTCCGTACATTGTTTGCTTTAGCGGCGGAGATGGACCTAAAGATGAGACATTTGGATGTTGACACCGCTTTCCTCTACGGAGACTTGGAAGAGGAAGTATTTATGCAACAACCTCAAGGTTTCGTGAAGGAAGAACGGGAAGGTCAAGTCTGTTTATTGCAAAAATCATTGTATGGGCTCAAGCAAGCTCCGCGAGCATGGAATAAGATGTTAGATAAAACTCTTTTGAAATTAGGTTTTGCGAAAACTCCTTCGGAACCATGCGTGTATAAAAAACTTTTTGGTAGAGAAATAGTCATTATGGCAGTATATGTCGATGATCTTATTGTCTTTTATCAGAATGATCTGACACTTGACAGCGTCAAACGAGATTTGCAAAATATTTTTTCCTTAAAAGATCTTGGAGATTTGCAATATTATCTTGGTTTAAATATCCAAAAAGGCAAAGATGACATTAAGGTAAATCAGAAAACCTTTATTTTAAGTTTGCTGAAAAGATTTAATATGGATTTATGTAAGACTGTTGAAACACCGTCAAGTCTAAAGAAGCTGAGTATTGAAACTGGTGAAGAAGATTATCCATTTCAAAGTCTTATAGGTTCTTTAATGTTCCTGGCTGTAAACACTCGTCCAGACATAGCATACATGACGAGCTATCTCAGCCAGTATAACACAAAATATGGGAAAGAACATTGGATAGCGGCAAAAAGAGTATTGCAGTATTTGAGAGGTACTATCGATTATGCTCTTACTTTCAGAAAGACTGGGGAGTTTCTGAAGGGATACACGGACGCAGATTGGGCTAATTGTACAATTGATAGAAAATCGTACACCGGGTACTATTTTGTTCTGGTAGGAGGCCCTGTAGCGTGGCAAGCTAAGAAGCAGCAGACAATAGCTTTGTCTTCTACTGAGGCGGAGTACATGGCGCTTACTGCTGCAGCTAAAGAGGCTATATATTTAAGGCGTTTTATAATGGAAATTTGTGGTAAGTCTGATTGTGTTACGTTGTACAGTGACAGTCAGAATGCACAAAGTCTAGTGCATAACCCTGTTCACCATGAGCGAACCAAACACATAGACACGAAGTATCATTTTATTAGGGAAACTGTGTCTGATGGGATTATTGACATTAAATTCGTCAGATCGGAAGAAATGTTTGCTGACGTACTGACAAAGCCACTAGGTCGTAATTTACATAAAATATGTGTAGGCGGTTTAGGCTTAGCATGATTTTATGGTAGTTTTTTATTTAGTTTTTTGTCTAGTTTTTTTCTGTTTTCCTTATAATAAAGTCTGGGTTTAAGAGAGTTTTAATTGAGGGTGGATGTTGTAGATACTTTTTGTGTTCACTTAAATCTCTTTTTATGTTTGAATTTGAAGGTTCGCTAGTTCTGTTTATTGTTTGATATTGTCACTCGCAAAAGGATGTTGTAGATACTTTTTGTGTTCACTTAAATCTCTTTTTATGTTTGAATTTGAAGGTTCGCTAGTTCTGTTTATTGTTTGATATTGTCACTCGCAAAAAAATCTCAACAAGCAAGTCATATATTTTTATTTAAAATTTCCAACAGAAATAACTAAATTACAAGAATATTGGATGGTATTTACGGGTTATCCAAATCGATCTGAAGTTTTTTTTATCCAAAATGTTTTAGATTTTGAAATGGACACCTAATTTAACTGGGTACCTTTATAAGTCCTAGTTTAAGTGTTATTTTGACTAAAAAGATTGAGATGTTTTTGATTGATCAATTTTGATTTCATCTAATTGACACAAACAAAATAAGTACTACTTTGTACTTAGGAGTTTCTTATGTATTTTTTTTACCTTTTGCAGTTAACTGAACTTTAAAATGGGATCCATAACAGAAATTAGGCTGGTAGAAATTGTGCCTAGTGTTAAGTGTTTTAGGAGTTTGGCTGCCTTCAAAATACAAATATGTACTAGCAATTTTTTCACGGCTTTATGCCGAAAGTAGAAAGCAAACAGGCAATAATTTTTACCTTAAATAAATGGCAAGAAAAATTTAATTATTGAATTATGTAGAGACAGAGGCATTTACTCACATACATAATGAGCAGTGGTCGGAGTAGGTATATTCGTTTTTCGTACTTGCATCATGATATCGTAACATGGACATGCCATTTTTCTCAATGTCTTAAACGTCATCGCCATTGTCATCATTACCATTTGTTTTTTTTGTAAATGGTAATGATGAAATGTAAACGATAATTATGTAATGTGTATTTTATGAGCAATAAGCGTATATCTAAAACTATGGTATACCTACAATTATTGCTATTTTTTTAATATATTATTATCGTCGACTACCACAGTTGAACAAAATTTCACTAAATGAAAATATCAGATTTAGACAGAATTTATATAAGTAAAACACACATCACATCATCATAAACATAAACGTAATTACGTTATGTAACGGTTTTCAGTTTTTCTAGTACCTACATATTTTTTCGTTTTCCTTCTGTTGAAAGCACATCAACCTTTACACTATTTGTGTGAATTTGACTCTTTGCCTTTAACATAATGAACTGTCCAAAATGTAAAGCCACTATGCAGCCTCAACCATAGGGCCCTTATTATAAAGCAGCGATATCTTCGGAAGGGTCGTCAACATCGCGCTTGAGCCCGACAATTCACTCGAATCTAGCGACAAATACGGTTCTAATTTTGAATAATTTCGAAATTTCCTGCCACTGAGTAACGAATTATTTCGCCCAGATACACGGTTCGCTGAACCCAGCGTTACCAACAACGTAATAAAACTAGAAAAAATGCTCAAGAATTTGATTTAATATTAAATTATTCCTAAAAATATTTTTCCACTCGCTGCGAATCTTGCTAAATCATAAAACAAAATACAGGGTCATTTCTAAAATGCGCATTTTCTGAGAAGTCTTAATTAGAGATAAATGTATTCTGTCTTATGTACACCTACAAACTCTCATCACCTTTCAGTCCCGTCCATCCAAAGGTTGTCTGAAAAAGATCGCTTCAAGCGATAAGAATGCCGATCGTATCTATCCCTATCTCTGTAAATTACTGGTGTACCATAGAGTTATCTATTTATTTAGAGTTTGTGTTTTACAACATTTGCAGCAAATGGTGATGATGTGATGTGTGTTTTACTTATATAAATTCTGTCTAAATCTGATATTTTCATTTAGTGAAATTTTGTTCAACTGTGGTAGTCGACGATAATAATATATTAAAAAAATAGCAATAATTGTAGGTATACCATAGTTTTAGATATACGCTTATTGCTCATAAAATACACATTACATAATTATCGTTTACATTTCATCATTACCATTTACAAAAAAACAAATGGTAATGATGACAATGGCGATGACGTTTAAGACATTGAGAAAAATGGCATGTCCATGTTACGATATCATGATGCAAGTACGAAAAACGAATATACCTACTCCGACCACTGATAATGAGTTTGACAAAAACTGTTATATACGTAATTTTTCCAGTCCTTTGTGAGGCTTTTTACAATTTGTTTTATTTGAGTTCAGAATATTATAAACAGAAGATATTAAATGCCTCTTTGAATAATAACATCTTTGAACTAAAAATTCAATGTTGTGTAAGCGCTGGTGACAACATTGAAAGGAAAAATATTTTTTACTAAGACCTTACCTATCCAACAATATATTCTGTATATTTTGACAGCTTTCCAAAATATACTTACAACCCCAATAGATTTCATCTCACATCTATGGCATTGATTACCAAGAACTTTACTGACCTAAATGTACATATTTGGTTAATTCCGATTTCTTACTAAAGAAAAATAAATAAATACCTGATGGAATGGCCAAAAATAGTATACAAAACCACGAAAATATAAAGCCTGTTCAGGTATTGCAATGATATGTTAAAAAAGTAGCAGTGTTTTTATAAAACAATTCCTCTAAAACATAGTAAACTTAAATAGTCTTGAGTAAACGGCAAGACCATTTTAAGCTACAAGCTCAGTGTTTTAAGGATCTGTCTTTTTATAAAAACACAGTAGGTCTTTAAAATAAACTGCCTTAGAATCATAGCACAATAAAATATTATATAATTCCCTTCACAACTGTCTTCCTGTAATAAATCAACATAGGTATGTTTGTACCTCTTGCATTTGAATAAAAATAACATGCAATGCATTCGACAAAACTGTTGAGAGCCGCTCAATAATTAAAGCATGCTGCCAAAAGAACTAATGCAACAGTAGTAACTAACCCACCCCCAACTTTACCCACCAACCAAATTACCCTAAATTTCAGTCATTCTATTTGTCATCAGTAGCAAGTATTGATAATTTTGGAGAAGCGGTAATTTTTCATATGCGTCAATAAGTCAAATAGGAGCTGTTTTACTGGAAGCAAACATTCTCTGCTCTACATGGAAAAATCGAACTTTTTACATAAAATTAATGTTCACCATTATTATATTTTTCCTCTTGTCCATGCAGCATATTATTCTACATACTTCTGTCACATGGTACACCATTACATCCATCTTCTCATCTTTTAGTAAATTTTACCCAGTGCATTTTATTCTTGAAGATGCGTAGACCGTGCGTAGGGATATTTCTTGATTTCTTCGAAGATCCACAGATGGCTATGCTTTACCACTAAGGGGAAAAGCTATACGCTTATGATAGTAAATAGAACATACAGCGATACAACTTCTCCCTCGAAGTGATACAGCTTTGATACAGATGGAGTAGCGGCAGGAATATTCCTAGATAGGTAGGTACCTAGCCAAGAGCAAGACGCTGGGCATCCATAACACCTATGCGACAAGAAAAATCTTCCAAAATACATCTTACACGCGTCAATCCAGTAGGTTCAAACAACATAGCCACTGTTTTACACTCATAAAGTATTCTACAATTACAGACAGGCACTCACCAAAATCGTCGCACAACAAGGCCGATCACAAAATGGACACCATTCTAGGAAAGTAGGTAGTGCGGACAGCCGATTACAACTAATCGAAAGTCTCGCACTAAACTGATTGTTAAAATACTTGTTACAGGAACGTAGACAATCAAAAGTTAAGGAGATTTTAAAGCTCGCAGGTGCAATTAATTTCTCGCCACTAATAACAATCAAGCAACGCCATCACTATTCACTGCTTCGTCCATTTTGTTTCTTTCTTCATCACTCACTCACTTCACTTCACAGCCGCATAGTGTTGCCAACATATATATATATTTTTTTGTAGCTGTGTAATGTTATTCAATAAAATAACCGGAAAGAGATCAGCGATGAGACGTTCGCAAACGCAGGAGCTTGCTGGACCAACGATCTAAGGCAAATTGCTGAGGATGAGGACGGCCGCGGATGGATACAAATAAGTGACATGTCTTGAAGGAGGCCCATGATGTCCAGCATGGGTAGTATTACGACGCGATTCGAACGTTTTAATTTTAATGTCATATGCCGCGAGTTTCCAGTACATTAATTGTAAAAGTCTGACATTTTAGCGCCACAAAACGCGTGACTCGAGCTTTCATACCGACGACCCAGGCTCCAGTGGACAATTTTTAACAACCGCCATTTCGACTATTTACGGAATTATATAGTATTAATTATTATTATTATTATCATTTATAGAATATCAATGATAATGTTTTACGGAAATCGCAACATTAAGTGGTTAACCTTCCACTTCCAACCGCAGTCGGTCGATATTACATTTTTTCGCAAACCTTAGAACCTTAGAACACGGTAATCACTGGCAACATTGGCATTGGCAACACAGCAACAACACGCCAGTTACTACCACAGACTATAATAATATAGGAGGATCACTACTTCCCGTTCCCGTTCGTCCTTGTCTCAAAATCCACCATTGATGTATCTACAAATTGGTAATTATGTGGCTCACTAATGCCTTGGCTACATTAACGGCAAATGGCATTTATTATCCCATTGTTGGGCGTGGAAGGATATTGTGGCTTAACGCCGTCATTTTATAAACGCCGTTGTCAATGACGGCGTTTATAGGGTGGCGGTCTCTTTCGATACATCAAATGGATTATCGCATTTATTGCTGCGTTAATGTGGCTACACTAACTGGGGTTTGTCATCTGTCATTCGAGAACGTGTACCTAAGTTGATTTGATTTTGTTTTTTATCTGCGGTGTGGAGTTAGGAGAAAGGAATTATACAAAGACTGTGATACAAAGGTAACCCGAAAAATATTTTTTAAACATTTATTGCAGAAATCTTTACAGGCTGATTTATTGATTATAAAGTGTAAAATACTAAATTTTCTTAACCCTTTCACGTAAATGGGACACCGGTGTCCCCAAACAATATAAGCATATTTTTTAAACGCTATTATCTGAACGCATCTTTAATTTTTCGCCATATTGGCAGCACAGAAAAAAACAAAAAAGTTGAACCATATAGATTGACATTTCGCCCGCTCATAACGCTCATTCAAGTTTTTTTCAACATAAGTAAAAGAATGATTTTTATAAATTGATTGATTAGAATGTGCTAAACATCGATATGTTGTGTGATTTGTTTAAATAATTCATCTAATATTGCATTTCAAGTTGAGGGGACGTATATGTCCCAATATGCATCATAGGTAAATTTTACTAATATTTTATCCGCACAATTTAGTTTTGTTTTACAAGTTATTACACAAATATTTATAATGTTTTAATTGTTTTAGGCTCGTCAAGGATTAAGAATGTTTTCTCTAAAAGAAAATGAAAAAGAAGAATATTTGGTAGCCGACAACAGCGACTATGAAGATGCTCTCCTATTAGATGACGAAGACTGTACCACTTGACGCTATCTCGAACTTTTTATGGAAAATAAACTCGTATTGTCCCTACATATTTTCTAAAAGTGGATACGAATTTTGAAAAAATTATATTCTTCAAAATTCTAATTCGTTGACACCCATAGATATATTTTATGCAGCTACAGACATGCAACTTTTATTGAAAGACAATAATACCTGAATCAATTAGATATGCACATCATAATGGGTCTGTATTTACTATTGAGATCCCTGAAATCACTGCATTTATCGGTATAAACTACATCATGGATTATCATGTCTTGCCTACGTTGCGATGTTACTGGTCCACTGAACCTGACATGGGTGTACCTTTTGTGGCTCAAGTAATGCCACTATCGAGATTCGAAGAAATCAGGAGAAATCTTAATTTTTGTGACAATAATACACAGACAACGACATCTCCAAATTTTGACAGAGCATACAAAATACGCCCAGTGATAACTCATTTCAATAACATTTTTTAAGCAGCTTTCAATCACATTCTCATCCAATCCGTGGATGAACATATGGTTAAAAAAGGTCATAATTTGATGAAGCAATATATGCAAAACAAACCTGTAAAAAGAGGCTTCAAGATGTGGTGCCAAGCGGACTCTAGAACAGGATATTCTATGAATAAAGCACTCGTCGAATGGCCATCTTGACGTTTACTTCATGGTGACAGCGGTGTTGAAAAAATATTTTATTGCGTTTTACCTATCCTTTTCATTAACAAGACTCATAACGCAAGATTAGAGATAAAATAATGGAACACGCACGCCCACCTGCAGAGCTAACGTTGGAAGGTGGACCGGCGAGTCGGGCCGACGCGTTGAGGAAGTGGCTAAAACAATTTCAGGTCTTCCTCAAGGCGTCTGGAGTAAGCAAGGAGTCAAGCGATATCCAAGCCAGCTCACTAATCAATCTGATCGGTCCCGAGGGCTATGATGTGTACTCAACATTCAAGTTTTCGAAAGAAGAAGAGCGTGAGGACATCATCGTTCTGATCCAGCAGTTTAACAAGCATTTCGGCACCAAGACAAACACTACGTTACTTCGGTTTAAATATTTCACAAGGAATCAGGTACCAGGTGAAGGAATTGATGAATACCTCACTGCACTAAGGCTCCTTAGTAAACAATGCGCGTTTGAGCATTTAGAGGATGGGCTTTTATGAGATCGGATTGTTTGTGGTGTCCTGGATAGTGCGATCCGCGATAGATTGCTACGAACAGACGATCTGATATTAGAGAGAGCGGTTAAAATATGTCAAGCGAGTGAAATGTCCAGCGATGAGAATCGGCAGATTGAGAGCGTCAAAAAAGAATCATCGAAGACCTTGCACTGAAAAGTTGCGGTTAATAAAAAAGGTCACTGAGGAAAACAGGGATTGTCAAGTACTAATTATTTACATATTGGACGGTTTGCCGCAAAATAAATATGATGCAGACGAATTGGTGCGACCCATATGGTCTTACAGGGAATTTTTGGCGTACCTAGATGGTATTGTGCTTAAGGACGGGTTGGTGTTTATTCCCAGCCAGCTTCGGGCGGAGATGTTATCTCGCGTGCACGAGGGGCACCTTTGCATAGACAGGTGCAAACGCCGTGCTCGGGATGTAATGTTCTGGCCGGGTATGTCGCGCGACGTAGAGCGCGTGGTTCGCGCTTGCCGTACTTGCGGGGAGCAAGCGGCGCGACCGCCACAAAAGCCTATGTTGCCTCATAATATACCGGTTCTACCGTGCGCAAAGGTAGGATCAGACATCTTTGAGTACAATAAAAAATATATTCTCATTTTGGTGAATTATCTTTCCAACTTTATAGAAGTATGTGCAATGACCACCATCACGTCAAAAAGTGTGATCATGGCCATGAAGGATCAATTTGCACGTCATGGAATACCTCAGGAGCTCCAGGGCAAAGACAATCGCCAGCATCTCCTTTTCAATCTGCGCATATCGCTGCTGTGTATCAGTGAGTGTCAACGATGCAAACTCGACCGGACGGCCGCCCTGCAGCAACACCGCACCCAGTGCGTGCGAGCTCGCGTCCACCGACAATGTAGCAGGTTGCTTCGGGTCAAACAACCCCAGCGCCGGCGCCTCACACAACTCACGCTTCAGCTGCTCTACGATTTTCTCCTCGCATGCGCCCCATGACCACTCGCTGTCTTTCTTTAGCAAGCCACGTAGAGGACCAACCTTATATGAGTAATTTGGGATAAATTTACTCACATAATTAATCATTCCCAGAAATCGCTCCAATGATTGCCGATCACATGGACTAGGCATCTCCTTGATTGCTCTTAGCTTTGACTCATCCACTTTCATGCCCTCTGCACTAAACGTATGACCTAGATATTTAATCTCGGCTAACGCAAATTCGCATTTGTCCCTGTTGAATTTTATACCTACTTGCCTCGCCCGATCTAAGACACCTTTTAAACGTGCGTCGTGCTCATCCTTAGTGGCTCCCCAGACGATGATGTCATCCACGAACGAGTCTACGCCTTCCAGATCTTCTAATTGTTGACGTACCTTGGCATGGAATACCTCCGACGCTGAGTTAATGCCATACGGCAACCGACGATACTGGTATCGGCCGAATGGAGTCCCAAAGGTGCATAACTCAGCACTGTCATCATCCAGCTGGACCATCCAAAACCCGCACCTCGCATCCAGTTTACTGAAAACCTTAGCACCGCGTAACTGAGTGGCTATCTCAGTCAGCGATGGCAATGGGTAATGTTGGCGTCGGATTACTCTGTTCAGTGGTCTTGGATCTAAACACACCCGCAGATTACCATCTTTTTTGGCTGCAACTACAATGCCATTAACCCACTGCGTTGGATGTGTTACTTTTCTAATAACACCCATCTCCTCCATACGGTTAAGCTCCGCCCGCAACTGATCCCTGACCCCTACAGGTATTTTCCTGACCGGGCAAATGCAAGGGCTCGAATTACTTTCTATTGGTATCCTATAATACCCCGGTAATTTACCGAGACCCTTAAATAGGTAAATAACTCTGCACATCTACAGTGTATACTCTTTTAATCAGCCCTAAGGTCTCCAAAGCAATTTTACCTAAAATGCTATGAGTACTAGGTACTGACTAGGGCATGCAGTACCGGTTTACCGGTTTTAATTTTTAGCGGTAAACCGTAAATTTTGGCAGCCGGTAAATTACCGGTAATGAAACAAAAAACCGGTACATTACCGTTGAAATTGTGCAGCTTATTAGTGTTTATTTTGACTGTGTGCACCGTTAGTCTGTGTAACAAATTCTAAGAATTCAATTCAAATCTATTCAATATAGTTATTTCAGAATTTATCTAAATAAATCCATCTGATTTATACAAAAATAAAACAAAACTTCGCGCGGAAAAGTGCGCGTGACCGCGAGATCGGGAACGTGCAGGCGGAGGGTGGGGTGTCCGATACATGCACGCGCAGTGAGTTCGCTACTCGTTACTCGCTTTTGTTAGTAATGATGGTAGTTTTTGTGTATGGTTCTCTTATGACATTATCCAAGGTGACACCTTAAAATTTTCGGCGGTTTATCATAATACGTTTTTTCACAATCTTGCTTCGAGTGCAACAAAATGGCGGACGCGAAAATATTGACCTTACTGCTCCAAGACAATGCGCCCGTTCATTCAGCGCGTGTGGCCAAGGCTATTCAGGAGTGTGGTTTCCAAGAAATTAATCATCTACCGTACAGCCCAGACCTGGCACCTAGCGACAATTTTTTGTTCCCTAACCTGAAAAAAGAGCTTCGTGGAAAGCGATTTTCGGACGATGAAGAGCTCAAAGCGGCCATAAATTATCATTTTTCACATAAGGACGGAATTAATTATTTCACAGAATTATTTTTTGGGGGGTATGATAAAGATAATTTCGCGATCTAGTAAGTGTATTGAAATTGCAGGGGACTACATAGAAAAATAAAATTATTTCAGGTTTTTCTATCTATTCTTTCATATCTATACCGAGAATACTTTGAACGCCCCTCGTAACTATTCAGTTATACCTTGCAGCTTGCAGCCTTCTAATGTATGCTAGGCAATAAAGTAAGACCTAAGGTTATGTTACAATTTTTTAATATTTTAATTAATAACTAAGAAGAAAGACTAACTTTGTTAAACTGATTAATTTAAAGAAATACGTAAAAATTTGTTATCCCATGTGATCGTGATTTGTTAATTTTGCTAAAGGTATTTTTTAAATATATTTAAAAAAACTTTTGCTTAATTGATTTTTTAACGTCGTGCGTGCAAAGTTTGTTTTATTGCCCTAAAGATTAAAAGAACTAAAAATAGAACGATTTTGAAGCATCTTTACAAAATTTGTTTTTTACCGGTAATACCGGTTTACCGGTAAAAAATATTTAGAGGCCGGTTAACTTACCAGTAATCGAAATGGCCGGTAATTGCAACCCCTAGTACTGACGCCGAAGCCTGAGGGGTGGTTCGAGGCATTCCATCTGAAGGGCGAAGATTTCATGGCTCCGATTATAAGTCGTAAGCGATGGAGAGGTTTTAAATTTTATTGGTCGGACTTTAATAATCTCCATACCGGGCCAACGTGTGGAGGCCGTATGTGTGGTGCATGGACGCAAGGCGCGACACAACAGGGTTGTCATCCGTACGAGGTTTCTCGTACAAATACGAGATTTACAGGTGCCGGTACGAGGTACGAGCTCACATCCATCCTCGTACGATATTGTACGAGATTCACTGATACAAATTTTAATTTTAATGCCCGGATGCAGATCATATTTTGGAACGCACCTTAATCGGAAACGAGATACACTGCTGCTTTCACTGAGAGTAATAAGCAGCATTGTACTTCGTTTTCCAACAATCGTTCGCTGCCACGTGGTGATTCCCCCGATGATAAACTTTGCAAATTTAAAGATTTAAGTTGGTAGCAATGAGTATAATATATGTGTATGCACAATTATTACTCATTCAATTCAAAGCAAGTTACTTTGTAATTGCTTTGCCGTTGGTTGGTTTGGTTTATTTACGGTCAAAAGTTGTGAACAAAATGGAAACAAATGAGTGACAGTAGGGACGATAAATAGTGGTTAAAGTGGGTGGATGGACAGCGAAAAATTAAGGTGATACCAAAAACTTTCATCGTGCACAGTCTTTCAAGGAAGCTTGGCTGAAAGATCCAATGTTCCATGATAATGCATAAACTTTGAGGTGTAATGGTGGGTGTGTACGAGCATTGAATCTGCTTAAAATTCAATGGTACGAGGTTGTGTTGCCAAAGTACGAGATTTTTGACTATGTCTGTACGACGAGGGCAAGTCGTCGGCGTCTGGCAACCCTGCGCGACAAGTAACTGTCATGCATGTTATTTAACTATTCTGTGATCAGTGTTGCCACATCTACGTCTTTTTACGTAGATCTACGTACTTTAGACCTTTCCTGCAAACCTACGAACTTCAGTCCCAGAATCTACGTATTTTCTATCAAATTGTACAAATTTGCAAAATTTTATCTCATTAGGCTGAATGGGAATAACTTCGTTTTCATTCGCGAAAAAAGTTAATAAACGTTCCGTTTCATACTATCGCACAGTCGCCTCGCCATACAGCACTCACGTCAAGTCGCGTCATGAATTTAAAAAAAAAAAACTTCCCATAACATAGACCTGTGACTGTGTAAAACGAAACGTCTCGCCGTGAAAATGGGAACTTAATCTAAAAGTTTTTTTGTTGTTTTTTTTTTTTTGTTTGGTTTCGATCAAATTTCGATATTTTTCAGCTTCCTGCTTATTATCCTTATGATTTTACATGTTTTCATTACTCTCAGAAAGAAGTACGTAGATCTACCTACTTTTCATACGCCAATTTTACTAATTCTAGGTAATTTTCTAATGTGGCCTACGTACGCCTTTTTCAAAATCCGAGTTGGCAACACTGTCTGTGATCTTAATATAATAATAAGGCTTGCATTGGCAATGCTTTCATCATTTTAGTAGCTTTGGAGAAGTTTTTGTGAAGTACTCATTTTACTCACAACTAAAATTGAAATAAAACTGCTAAAAGGACTCATTATCGACGAACATCACTCTAGAAACGGTTGAAACGCCACCGGCTTACTCATGGGAGTTATGGTGAAGCTTGTCGATCAAGTAGTTCGTAGCTATAAAGTAGCTAAAGTGTTTCGAGAAAATACCGACAAAATAAACAGCATAGATTTCTCGCCGAGTGGGGAAACATTGATATCATGTAGTGAAGATGACCAAATCGTTATTTACGATTGTGAAAAAGGAACACAGATGATAACAGTGAACAGTAAAAAGTATGGCGTAGACTTAATACATTTTACCCATGCCAAAAATACGGCTATTCACAGTTCCACTAAAGTTGATGATACTATAAGATATTTGTCACTTCATGATAACAAATACATACGATACTTTCCTGGACATACTAAAAAAGTGGTGACCTTATGTCTATCACCTGTTGAAGATACATTTTTATCTGGATCATTGGACAAAACTCTTCGGCTTTGGGATCTACGCTCTCCAAACTGCCAGGGATTAATGAATCTGTCAGGACGTCCAGTGGCGGCATATGATCCTGAGGGACTCATCTTTGCTGCTGGTGTAAATTCTGAGAGTATCAAGCTTTATGATTTAAGATCATATGATAAAGGTCCTTTTGTTACATTTAAGTTGAATCAAGAAAAGGAATGTGACTGGACAGGACTTAAATTCTCTCGTGACGGTAAAACAATGTTAATAAGCACCAATGGATCAATAATTAGACTGGTAGATGCATATCATGGGACTCCACTTCAAACGTTCACTGGTCACCTGAACAACAAAGGAATACCGATAGAAGCATCATTCAGTCCTGATTCCCAATATATATTCAGTGGATCTACAGACGGCAGAGTGCATGTGTGGAATGCAGATACAGGATATAAAGTATGTGTCTTAAACGGGGACCATCCTGCACCTATTCAGTGTGTCCAGTTTAACCCCAAATTTATGATGCTGGCATCTGCATGTACAAATATGGCATTTTGGCTCCCAACCATAGATGATGTGTAACTATTCTTTGTTAATTTCAATAAGGATATTAAAGAGAATGACAATTTCAAACAAATCATTGAAACAAAATTATACACATTTAGTTTAAGAGTGTCTTAGTGGGATTGACTTTTTATAAACAAGACCGAGGCTCTAGCATTGTGTAACTAATTAACATTGAATGGTGGATTATTTTATTATCAGAACGCCAAATTCATTACTGTGTTTGATATAGTCTGTTATAAACCTAAGTAATGCTTACGCGAGTCCCTTTACTCCTACTTGGTGTAAAAAAAAACAATTTTAAAACAAGGTACATGAAGACATATACCCTATTTTACCTTTCCATCAGCTTACGAGAATTAAATTTACAGCCTACCAAAAGTTAATAAAGCTTAACTCATGATTTGCTGACAAATAACAAGAAGTTTAAAAATTATGAAAACTTCATTGATAATGCACACAAGAAAGCAAAAATAATTACTCAAGGTTTACTAATGTTCAGTGGCATTGCTAAAAGGCCCAAGCTGAACATTGAACATAATGTGAAGGGCAAATACCAAAAACCTCCCCACGCTTTTTGGCTTGGCCACTGAACGGTACGAAACTAAACTCCATTCCACGAAACGCGCTCCCAAAGAAAATCGTCCAAGTGCGCCCATTGGTTAATAGCGTGTGACCTTCAATAGGGTAGGTATCTTATGAAGCGGACCGTCTTCGCTTATCTCTAGCCGCGCGTATTTTGTTCCCTAGGAGTTCGGCTCGTGGAACGAAGTATAGGTAAATTATTTTTCACCTCACTAGCTCGTAAAAGCTCTGTTTATCATTCGAAATCTGCGTGGAAAATCGCACTTTATCCGCTAGCGTGGAAAGTGTTTTTAAAATTCGAATATTTTTATTCAATAAAGGTTTCGTACAATAAATTACATATATATAGAACCTCATTGGTTTCGTAATAGTTTATATTCTCTGCAGCCAGTCCATTGATGATTGAAATGCAAATACTTATTTCATGTCATGCGCCAGCCTCATTTAAAGAATCGCACTGGCCGGCAAGAAAATTTGATTTAAAAAAAATTAACTTTCAATATTACCAATTGTAGTAATTTTACTTTTAATTTTTGAAATAAATAAACAGTAATTTAATATTTATTAAAACTGTTTTTCTTGCACCTAACATTTTCCTCGCTTTAGTGAGGTGAAAAGTTGTGTGTTGCGCTCGGCAGCAAAGTTATTTAGCGTCTCGTACCTTTGAAACCCTCGCTACGCTCAGGATTCTATATTTGAACCACTCGCTTCGCTCGTGGCTCAATCCTAGAATCCTTCGCTTGCTCAGGTTTCAATACAAGGTACTCGCGCCAAAAATTAACTTTGCAGCCTTGCATAACAAATAACTATTCTAATGTGCATTATTGACAAGTGTTTTTTTTTTCTTCTAAATAGGTACTTTTAATTTGCTTTAAACTTTACTGTCTTATTTATAGAAATACATTCCACTAAAACAATCTTGATGGAGTTTTAGGAGTTGGAGTTTAAACAGTCGTTAAAACAGTATCACACTAAATATTATTTAACTAAAATCTCCAAATATAATAACTTAAAATACTGTAGATGTTATTGTGTTGCTTAAGGAAAAAAGTATTGTTTTTTTTTATAAATAAGACGACACCTAATCAAAATTAGTTTAATTACTTCTTGTTGCTTTTGTTCTTTATTAAGAGATTGAGAGTTGAAGAAATCTCCTGTTAACTGGCTTCATCCATTGTCAGATTAGCTTTGCGATACCAAACTTTTGTATTGTCATCCGAATTATAAGCACTTTGCAAATTTTAAAAGCAATGAAACAGTGTTGGAAGTACCTAGGTTAAAACAGAATTCCTAGTTGTTACTGATGTCGTAGTAGCCTAGTTTCTCAGTTACCTTGTACCTATACAAGTGAAGGTAATAAAAGCGCGTTACATACAATACCAATCAATGATGCCTCTTTGAATTAAAAAACTGAAAGTGTGTCACTAAATTTTGTAATTGCAGACAGTATAATTTTGCACACGTCCACTCCACAAATTGTCACGCACGCATTTAGTAGGTATCAATATCATACCAGCGGCTGTGTGCAATCCCGCATTCCATAAAGAACCTTACGAGGAGCATTCTGTCTTGCTCGTATAATTTAATAATTTTACTGATTGTAATAAAATAAGTATACTTTTGATAAATGTGTTCTGAGGGTTTGATAGATAATAAAATGGCTAACATTTAAGGCATACCTGTTTCTTATCCCGTACAAAGTTATTGATTGAGAAAGATTCCTGGAAACAAATTTTCTTTATTAAAACTACGTAGGTATATAAAAACAAAAATATATTAAAAATGCCCGTAATTTAATTATGCATCAAACCCTGAGACCACATTTATTAAAAGAAACTCATTTTCTAATATTGAAAAACCGGCCTTGTGCTAGTCGGACTCGCGCACCGAGGGTTCCGTACTCGCGCTTATGGGCACGGAACCTTATTACTAAGACTCCACTACTGTTTGTCAGTCACCAGGCTGTATGTTATGAACCGTGATAGCTAGACAGTTGAAATTCACATATTATGATGTATATCTGTTGCCGCTATAACAACAAATACTAAAAACAGAATAAAATAAATATTTAAGTGGGGCTCCCATACACCAAACGCGACTTTATTGCCGTTTTTTGCTCGATATTAATAAGGGCAACAGGTACCTAGACGGTTGAAATATTTACAGAATATTTAGTTGTATACTCACTTTAAAATAAAAAATAAAATTAAAATAAAATGAGTATTTAAGGGGGTATAAGATCACGTTTGTTGTATGGGAGATTAATAATAAATAATTACTCCCATACAACAAACGTGATTTTTTGTCGTTTTTTTGCTCGATATTAATAATGGCAACAGGTAGACGCTTCAAATATTCAAATGTTGTTTAGATAATGGTACGGAACCCTTCGTGCGCGAGTCCGACTTGGCTAATTTTTATTATTTGTTGTTAGAATATATTAAGGTGTGTCTCCTGCTAAAAATATTACACAGAACATTCAGTTTTCTTTGCGCAAAACATTTTCCTTGCTAGGTGGAGCAGTGAAAACAGATTGTGTTGTATAATGTTTTATGATAAACATGAGCAGGAGACGCGGATAAGTCCCACAATCACGCTAAATTTGATGCCTGTATGTATTACCGTTTTTACGATAGAGCATAAGACTATCGTAAAAACGGTAAAACATACAGGCATCAAATTTAGCCTGATTGGCATTATTTATAAAACACTATTCCTCTAAAACCAATCTAAAAATCTGTTTAATTAATCTGTGGCTACATCTTTTCCTTATAAAATCTCCACCACAGACTATTTCGGCGGTTTTGAAGTGTTTTAAGGAATCGAGTTTTTATCATAAGACCGTATATTTTTTATGATTAATTACAAATGTAGGTATAGTTTCCAGATTTTTCCTTCTGCTTGTAGTATAAGACTGTATTAATTGCCAAATTTCATAGTTCTAGATCAACGGAAAATACCCTATTAAGTTTAATTCCCTTGAGAGTGTCGAAATATACGTTTTTTGCTGCATTAACGGCCGTAACTTTTTTGTACGTTAACTTAGAAGTTGGTTTTCTTCACAGCTTCGAGGGACTGTAGACCAGAGTATAGATTGTTCCATTCATCTTTGCGCGCGGCTCTATGTTTAAGTAAACCGTACACAGCCAGTCCACACGGCGCGTTGCGTTGCGTTGCCTCATCGCAACGCAAATATTTTGACGCATAACCGGCCACACAGGCGCTGCGCCATCGCAGCGTTACTACGACGCAATCTTAACGTTCCGTCGGCGCAGCGGCGACGCACAGTTGCAGCAAGCATTTTGTAAAAAACATCGCGTAAAAAGTACGTAAAAAATGAAATGAGCTTGCGTGTATCCTCCCTATCAACGCACAAGCAACTGAGCGCTGCCGCTCCGACGTCGCAATGAGTACACCCCCTCCCGCTTCGTCTCGGGGGCTGCTGTCCGTCATGTGTGCGTTGCGACGACGCAGCGCGCCGTGTGAACACCTTGGTTATTTGTATGTAAAACAACGCAGCGGTAGCGCTGCGTCGACGCAACGCTGACGCAACGCGCCGTGTGGATCGGCTCTAACCTTGTGTGCGTTGTTCGGACGTCCGCGACGACGACGGCCTCGTCACTGCCACACAAATTAAATCTGTATAATTATAAGCGCACGCACACATAGAGCCACGCGCAAAGATGAGTTGAAAGGATTGTTATATGGTTTTAATTTTAACTCGATACTTCCTCGCGTTCCCGGGTCTTGACTGACAGACGGACGAACGGACAACAAAGTATCCTATAAGGGTTCTCTTTTCCTTTTTGAGGTACGGAACCCTAAACATGTTAAATTGTGCGAGTGAGACAGCAAGCTCCGCGTAAGAGGAGGCTTTGGCTCCAGGGAGTAACGCTAGCGCCACCAAGGAAAAAAATCGATTTTTTTTTACTGATTGAATACAATCTCTCAATCATTATTAAGACCCACGCACGACAAAGAACCTAGGCATTATGCATCAAACCTTCAGACCACATTTATCAAAAGTATACTTAGTTTATTGCAATCACTAAGGCCGACCTGCACCACTTCTTAAATGTCACTTGAGTCGCCATTTAAATCGACATTATGTATGAAGAGTTTTAGTTAAATGCTGTTTAAGCCACATTTAAGAAAGCGGTACAAGTCGGCCTAAAAATGTTAAATTTACGAGCAAGACGGAATCGACGTTTAGGCAATGTTTGATATAAAGTCTATTCAATTGGCCTTGCTATTGTAAAGTCGATAGCACATCAATCCTGACTCACATGCACTGTACCTACTATACTTAACTGTAGTGCTGTCTCTTCTTTCTCAGAACGCGCGACAGATCGTTACTAAATTTTACTTAGTGAAATTCTTAATTCAGAAACCGGCCTTTAACAACTAAAATGTAAAGGCTGATCAGCCGTGGACTATACGGTCGACAGCAGCTCAATCTTTACATTTTTGTTGCAGTCGCCTATTACATAGCGTAGTAGAGTGCACGTATGTAAAGGTTGGTGTGCTGTCGACTAGGTATACACAATGACCATGACAGTGTGTTCTGTGACAGAGGCACAGTTTAAATAACACCTTATACTGTGACAGAGGCATAAAGGTCTATCCACCTGTGATCCACCTCACAGTGGGCCGGCGAATTGCGAGCGCAACGATACAAACTAAAATAAACCTTAAACACGCACGTTTTAGGTTAGACTACCTACAATACTAGCGTAAAAAATTCTCGCGGCTGGCCCGCGGTGGGATCGTCACACGGGGACGCGCTTTTTTGCACTTGTAGGTATACTTAGTCTATATGTATATTTTTTTAAATTTGTAAACGACAAATCCAACGATACCCACACTATGGTGTACGCAAGACAACGAAATTGCATCCCTAATTTAGGTGTATGAGGTTGCCTGGAAGAAATTGCTATTAGCAATAAGGCCGCCACTTGTATGTTTTCTTTTGTCATTGCTGTTTCTATAACATTTTTTCCGTTATATAATAAAGAATTTTCTCATCTTATCTTACCCTAATTTTTTTTTTTAACATATTTTTCTACTGTTTTGTCGGCGTGATTATGAGGCCAAGACATTAGAGAGACTAAGGCCTAAGGCGCGAGACACAGAAGGGACGTAGGATGGGGGCGAGGAAAGGATGGAGCGCAGAAAAGTCGCCCAAAAGACTTTTCAGCGCACACAGATGGGACGGGGCCAGGAGCTCTATTTTTGAATCACTCGTATCGCATCGAGCGCTCGATTTCTACTGATTTTCGTTCGACATCTGAAATTCCGTATTTTTGAATCACTCGACTGCAACGAATGGTCCTTACCACTCGTCTCACATGGCGATCGGTAGATTAATTGTCAAAAAACGATTTCGACATTTCGTTAGAACCAAAGACCTCATTGGTTAGAACTCTCTATATAGTCTGTGGTTAGAACAAACACAAACCAAAATGACAGTAGTGTTTTGTTTGTAACAAAAGACAAAGATTTTTTATTTAAACAGCCAATAAAACAAAGTATTACGTTCCGTTTCTGTTACGGTAGTTTCCGGTTTTTTTAATTTCTGCGTGGAATGGATAAAATACAATACTTCAAATTGTACTGGCAACACTTCAGGCGAAAGATTCAAAAATACGGAAAAACGACATCATGCGACTTAGAAGACGAGTGTGACTTAAGTCGCATTCGACGATACAATTTCATACGAGTGAGTGATTCAAAAATAGAGCTCCAGGACGCTCGTCTTCACAGAGCAAAGTGCAGTTTGTAGTCTCACATTATATAGGTTACTCTATGGTTTGTAGACTAACTATTCTTACAGAAGCTACACTACAGAACAATTATTAGGGGTTAAAGTATGAAATTGCCGTTTTATTGCAATAGGTTCTTTGAATTGACATAGAATCTTCATGGTTTGAGGTTTTCGAATGAAACTTTTTTCAAATGGTTTCTATGATGTTCTTTTTTAAAAAATGTGAAACATTTGAATATCGAATATTGAATATCAACAAGGCAACACAAGTTTCAACACGCGTTTCTTTCTGCAGATCAGTCAAATCATGAGGCACCCATTTTTCGTATTTTTTTATTTTATTGATTTGACGCAAGTGAGTCAATATTGTGGGTAAGGTAACGTTAAACCATGCCGCTAATTCCTGGGTAGTTTGACTAGGGTCGGCTTCCACTATCTCTCTTAATTCATCGTTATTCACCTGTGTGGGCGGTCTTCCTCGTGGCTCGTTCTTTAAGTCGAAATTTCCATCACGAAAGCGTTTAAACCAAAATCGCACGGTGCGTTCATTAGTAGACCCCTCTCCAAACGCAGCATTGATATTGAGGGCTGTTTCTGCCGCGTTAGTTCCGCGTCGGAACTCGTATTCAAAAATCACTCGAATTTTCGCAGTATCCATCTTTCTTGTCTAAATTGAATAACAAAAACAATTGAAAGTCGATATTCAAATGTTTCACATTTTTTAAAAAAAGAACATCATAGAAACCATTTGAAAAAAGTTTCATTCGAAAACCTCAAACCATGAAGATTCTAAGTCAATTCAAAGAACCTATTGCAATAAAACGGCAATTTCATACTTTAACCCCTATTATTAACGTTTTTGTAAAATGGATCAATAAGTTTTTATTTCGTATTCTAATACAAAATCCTTTTACTTTTTATTTATACCTTTCGTCTGTAGATGATAAGGATCCTTACTACCCCCTTCGTATGTGTGTGATAAGGATCCTGATCTCGATTCTAATGATTAGTTATCATGGCACTTTCTAACTAAATACGTTTGAGGGCCTGATGATGACCAGGTCAAGATCTACTGGTTCTGAGGTGCTGTTCCGGATAGGAACTTCGGATTTGGATTCTAATGCTTAGTTATCATGGCACTTTCTAACTATGTACGTTTGAGGGCCTGATGATGACCAGGTCAAAATCTACTGGTTATGAAGTATTATCGAGGATAGGAACTTCGGATTTGGATTCAAATGCTAATGTTTAGTGCCAATTTCTGTGTATACAGGTTAATAAAATTGCTAGTTAAAGCGATAATGAGTTCTTAATAATTATACATAATATTATATTTTTAATATCATATGTTTTTAGAAATGGATTCATCGCCTACTCCTTCGACTTCACGACCGCTAATTATAGCGATTCACTTGGTTTTATTGCAGTATTCTACTTATTAGTGTCAAATGTTTTTTCCTATATTGAACACAAACTTTTCATTTTCATTTTCAATATGGACTGATTAGATAGATAGTAGTTGTCATGGAAGAACAGCGTTGCGTACTACTGTAGGATTATGCCGAATGATTACCTTTTTTTGTTGTAATTGTGTTAGATATTAGGTACAATGTAACTACTTTTGTTTATATCAAAATAAATATGTTTTGTTTATTATGTTTGTTATTGTTTATTAATAACTTTAAATTAAACTAATTAAATACCCCGCTGCACCGCCAGGGAAATCCTCTGCATCAGGTATGCCCCGGAACGATGGTCATACCCACGACTTCTCAGGCGCCGACCGATTTCCCTTACGAAAACTCTTCCCTCATCCCCCCATACTCCCATCGTTTCCACAGCCAGTGGGACGAACACATAATGAAGCATAAGCTGGCTATATTTCCTTATCTTGAGTTTATTGTTTATTATAAATATGTTTTGTTTATGTTTTGTCTATTTCAGATTTCATTTTCATAACTTATGTGAACAAAAATAAAACACCCTATGTACATGTCAGGATCCTTGTCATACACAGACTATCGTTCTACAACCAAGTTATGATCCTTATCATACACATAATACCGTTCAAAACTAAGTTAGGATCCTTAACACACACAGACAAACGAATGGCGAAACGCACACACACACACACACGTCGATATTATTGAGCGATAATTTGCCAACTTGCAACGTTTATCGTATATATTCGCAAATCTTTCAATATAAAGTACTGTAGTGTGATATATCGTTAGAAAGCTTAAGTTTTCTAGTCTATGGTCATATCCTTTCATTTCAGCATAGACAATGATTGGCTGAATAATATTTATATGAAGCCAAGCTTACGTGTATGAGAGTTCTTTGTGTTTTTTTTGGTATAAAATAAGTATTCTTTCATATTTCGAAATGTTTCATAATGTGTATTCAAAACTAAATGTATTTTCCATGTAAATAATCAAAAAAACATCACAATATGCTCAGGTTTTCCAAATAAATCTTCACGTAAAGTTGGGTGGTAAGTTGTGCAAAATGGCGATTGTACGATTTTTTATTACAATGTTCAAAATGATATAGATTTTTATCTGTATGTTTTCAAAACACTCATTCCATAGGAAAATAATGTTCAGGAATAACTTTTTAAGTAATAATAAGTTGAACTGGAAATAAATTACACTTAGTACAAAAAAAATATTTTATTATAGGCAAGTGCAATTTTGATCAAACTTCGTATTCAACTGTCTCGTGTTTTATTTATAAATACTTTCAAAGCTTGTGTTATTATCAATAACAAGGAAATATATCAAACTTTAGCAAACAATCGCTTTATTACTCAGTTCCATACAAAAAAAAGGAAATTTACAACATAAACTGAATGCTGGCGAAACTCGTGAAAAACTTAGGAATGGCTCCACAGACATGTTTAATTTTTTCACACGCCTCGTAAGCTTTAGATAGAGGTATGAATGTATGAAACATCTTCAAAATTATTCAGTATGATTTGGGTAGTTTTTTAGGGTTCCGAACAAGAAAAAAAATCCCGTTTGAAATGACCATTTTAGATTAGTTCAAGCTGCAATGACATAACAACTGAAACATAAATGTATGTATAGGTAATTAATAAGTGAATTATTTTTAAAATCAATGGAACAAAAGCCGTACGTCTTAATTAATGGGAGAGGGAAACTTTCCCCTTCTTCGCAACTCGAGCCTAAATTCCTTTCAAAAGAGAAATTTCTCTCAGTACGGCAACACTACTTGCCTCTTGTTTTTTTTGCAGCAAAGTTTTATGGCAATGGCTCATAAGTTTTTAAGCCCACAACGGGTTTTTACAAAAAAAAATATAAAATAATATTTTGGAAAAGGGTTGGAAGCAAATCCCTTAGCTTTTTACCTACTTTCGGCTAAGCTATTAAAATATCCGGGTTACTATTTTGAAATGTTGTCAATTGCGTGGCGCAAGGCAAAAAAATTACGAAGGAAAAAACCTACTTGGTTTCCTTAGTCATTGCTCAAAAATTAAGAAAATACTTTTCTTCACACGTAAAAAAAAACGATTTCAGTAGTGTTTTATTTAACGCGTGCTCTAAAGGGTCGCTTACCCGCACAATGTCTTTACACAAAAAAGAACGCTTTACGAGCAATGAGAGCTTTTCAATGACAGCAGTCAGTTGAGTTTCATTAAAAAAAAAACTAGATGGCGCTGCGAGGAGAACAAAATGTCATTATACGTCTTAAAGGTTGTACATCGTTATTAACTCTGTGATAATCTAAACATCTCTCCTCTGATCTCGTCAACGAAACAAGCGAGCAACGTAACAAAAACCACAGAGAAAGTACAGTGATGATGATTATGTGACGTCAGCACCATCTATCGGTAACTTGCGGTACTGTTTATTTTTTTACTGACGCTTTGAAAAGCCCTCATTGCATTGTAAACTTTTTTTTCAATGCAGTTGCTCGTAAAGTTTTCTTTTTTGTGTAACAAAATTATGCGGAAACTGATTCTTTATTTCACAGTACTGTACAGTACTGAAATCCTTTATTTCACGCGTGAAATAAAGCAATTTTTTTAAGTTTTTGACTCTGTGGTGCATGGTGCAAGTCATAAAATTTAAAAAATTACAAAGGTGCAAGGAGGTTTTGCTGTCCAAAAAAAAAACAATTATTTATAAGTATGCGCGCTCTAGCAATAATTGAATGATGATAAACAGCATAACATAAGATTCTTGATTATCTCATTTAAAAATACGTGTTTTGTTTCCGCAAAAATATTTTTCACATTATTGGCTGTATGTATACTGTACCTTTGCCTTAAGAAAAAAAAAACTGTATGACGCGCGCTCTGCAAACTTGCAAAGAAAGCACGCCATTTTGTTGTAAATAGGCTTTGGTGAAATAAAATTACTTTATCTACACTAATGTTGTAACATTCTACTTATGTTTTCAATACTTGACTTATAATTACTACTGTTATAGCGCAGACAACAAAACACTCAATTCAAGCAATTTCACATGATGGTATAATATTCACATCGATATCGTAAAATCTCATTATAACATCAATAAAACGCGACCAACTTGATTGCAGGGCCAATCAGGTTGGTCGCGTTTTATTGAAGCGCGCAGCTGCGCTCTCATTGGTTAAATTTTAATGGCGGCAAAATCACTGTGATTATACACGTAGGTACGCGTGAATTTAATTTTTAATTGCATTAGTGAAGATAAAGTAGTGTATGCAACTGCATATAACACGGGTATTAAAACACTCGTTACTATTATGAAACTTGCTGCGCTCGTTTCATAAACTCACACTCGTGTTTTAATACCCTTCATTATATGACAGTTGCATAAACTACTATTATTATACTTATTTTTTTGTTGTATTTCCTCGCAAAATGCATTGAAAAATGTAAGATAATTGAGCGTAAAAGGTTTTTATCCGAATGCTTGTCAATGATGCTTGGCACTTATTCGTATGAAACCTTACTTTCCGCACGTGTATCTTAGGGAGGGATCACCGGCAGTCTAAATTTTTTACTCGATCCGTTGTGTCATCCGCCATCTCGTTTTTAAGGTTTAATTTTTGTTTATTTAATTCCTTGTTTATTTTCAGTTTCACACGAAAAATGGTAATTAAAATTAAAGTTGTTTAAACTAAAATTTTGTACAAATTTAGTACTCATTATTTTTTTCTTAGGATCAATATTTTCTGATTTATACCCCAAAAGAGAGGGTGCATTTTGGTTTGATTAACAACTCGTTTATTTTCAATTTTACATGAAAAGTTATTACACCCATATTTTCGTTTACCGTAGGTAAGCGTGCATACCAAAAATATGAACCTTACAAAAAACAATAAATTTTAAAGGCATATTTCATCATCTAAAGGCATACTTCAAACGATTTGGCTTTTTTTATAGTAACTCGTGAATTTGCTTTCAGAAAAGCAAATTCACGAGTAACTTCAGTTCTGTGGAGTCGTTGTGATATTCACAAAAAAATCATGATGTTTTAGAAAATAAAAACAAACTTCAAAAGACTACAGCACTAAAAACAGAGAAATAATTTATTTTGGAGTCGGTGCCCGAAATGTTTGTGCTGCCCCTATATTACGCTCACCAAATCCTGAGCGATTCCAATCGTTTAACTGTCAAATTAGTATAGAATTTGACAGTTAGACGATTGGAATCGCTCAGGATTTGGTGAGCGTAATTAGGCCACTGATCTTGTAACTTGGCACCGACTCGAAACTATACCTACATAGCGACATAGCTATCTTCCACTTTGTATAATTTTTAATTGGTATTTACATTTTTTTTTCAAAATAAAATTGTATGTCGGTCTTAGATCGCTATCTCATCTCATAGATTAAAGATATCGTATCGTATCGTATCACTTTATTTCAGATAAAAAAGAATCCATAGGTTGTTAGTAAAATTACATTTAATAATAAAACTAAGTATGTTAGTGAGATCTAATATAAAATTGAATTTAAACTTACTTAAAATAGGTTTACGTAAGTATGGGCTAGAGGGATGGTACAGTTAGCTTATGTGAGATATGCCGTCTTAATAAATTTTATTTTCAAGTCTTTGATTTTGATCTTATTACTTATAACTACTTATTACTTATTTAATGATACTCTTGTTGACGGGTATCAGAAGCTTACTAGAAAAGTTAGATATTTTATATCCGTAACTTTTCAATATTAACACTGGGGGACGTGGAACATCTTTTCCGCGTCGCGTCCTTTCGGGTGCTTTGACAAAGGGCGGAGACATCGAAGCGTCGCGCCCGCGCTCATGTTTCGGCTTCGCCTCGGCCCACATTTCCACGTTCGTCCATCAATGCCTCTTTTGCTGGCCGCTGCAGTAATGTACTATAAACCTACTTTCATTCACGAGTGAAACGAACGTTAGAAGGTGAATTAGGCACACAATTGTTCAGAAAAATACAAGAAGTCTGTAAATATTTTTGATTTTTAATTGTAGCATTGGCCAGTACACCACTTACCTTCGATTCGCCGATGACATACCTAGTGATTATAGCTGAGACCCTGGAAGATTTGAGTTCAATACTCAATGACCTGAAATTCTAACAGAGTGGGTCTTAAAATGAACATGGACAAGACTAAGGATAATGTTGAACTCCGATGTGGCACCCACTTCTATCAACGTTGGTGGGTCCGACCTCGAAGTTGTCGACCACTATGTATAGGTACCTGGGACTAACAGTCCAGTTAGGTAAGTCTAACTTCGAGAAAGAAGTCACTTGTTGAATCTAACTCTGATTGGCAGCGTTCGGGAAACTAAAACACATTTTCGCGTCGCTGACTATGGGCCTTATAAGAAGGCTTAAGTTCACCCAACGAGCAATGGAGAGAGCTATGTTAGGAGTTTCACCGCGTCATCAAATCAGAAATGAAGAGATCCACAGAAGAACCCGAGTTACTAATTTTTTTTTTTGGTGACTTTAGGTCTACTTGGGAAATCTGGTCAAATTATAATGTTCTTTATAAATGGTAGGTATAATAAATGTCTTTCTTTCTTTAATCGTGTCTTTATATCGATTTAGGTTTTTTTAATTTGTGGTGTTGTTAGGGTTCGATGAATAGGTACCTATTGAAAGAGGCGGAGAACCTGTTAATTTACCTAGGTACTTTAAAAAAGTATTTTTAATATTTATTGAGAGAATATTAGAAAACAGCTGCGTACGAAACTGCTACGAACCAGCCACTATTCAGGCTACAACATTAAAAATTCAAGGGATTTGGGCTACGAGAACTTCAGCGATTTTTGGGCGACCGCTTTTCCATGGGGACATTGACCGGCCAGATTGTTCTATCTACGCAGCGTTGCCAGATATACCGCTTTTTCCTCGGTTCCTCCTTCCGCTTTAGGCCTTCACGGTTCCGCTTTTTTTCAAATCTGTTCGGCCTCCAGGATCGAAAAATATAAATAAATTTCTGTCACAAAAAGCCCCGCTTACTTAGTAGGGCATTTTGATTCTTGTTCAAACAATTATAAGAGCTTACCGTACATACGTTTGGTGGATTCACAAAAAGATTACATGTATCTGGGGCTGGTTGCCAACCGGGGAGGGCACAGAAACCACAGCGGTTAAAAACTCTTCCTTTCTTGCTTAGAACAGAAAATGTTCTGTGAAGGAGAGAGGGAAAGCTAGAAAAAAATTGAACGACTGTATGTACCTATCTTGTTTTTTTATTCAATAAGTTGCTCGCTCTCTGAGAGAAGGCGTGTGCCCCAAAGAGAATATAACCACTAGTGTGCCCTACAGTGGGACGTATATAGGCTGCTTATGATGATGAAGTTGCCTTTTGCTTGTTTGAATAAATAATCAAAAACGTCAATAAACGCACGAAGTGAGTAGGTACCTATATAAAATCGATGTATAGTTAAAATATGGAATCCCGCTTTTTTAGTAAAACATCCGCGTTTTTTAAGCACTGCTACCGTATTTTCAATCTCCACATCTGGCAACACTGGTTTTACGGCAATGGCAACACTGTTAATAGGTATTATTCTGTGTAGTAGGCTCCAAAGAGTCTCTAATCTCTATATAGTCTGTGGTAGTAGGTGGTTTTTGATGAGATGGTTCATGATGTAAAAAATGTAAATTGGATGTGTTGTGTTTTACGCATCGTAAATATGTATCGGAACATTTTTTTCTGTGATAAATATTATTCGGATAATATAGTTTAACAAGTCTGTTAATATCGCAGAGTCCACTATGAAACAAACCAGTACAAGTACTTTAACCTCAAGTGACATGGACGCATTTAGTTCCATCAACGAAAGACCCGTGGACGATATATCTCTACAATTCTTTTATAAACCTCATACTATAACACTTCTCGCCGTCTCTATTGCCGCAGTCATCTATACGGCGTTTGTAAGGTTTGTCTTCTTATATTTTATGTCAGCCTAGGCAAGAATAGAGAGACGTCCGGGCAAAGGCTACTCTTAATCAAATTGGTGAGAAAAGCCAATTTACTTACAACACTAAGTTCAACTGTGTGCAAAATTTCTGCTTTTTCGTACACTTGCAGGCTTGTCTCTTTCCGGCCTCAAGAACTTAAGCCGTCTTTAGGAAGTCTATACCTGCCTTTAGACCACCACTTATCACTAGTGATTAACCCTTTACTACTTGACTGACAAAAATGAATTATTTCGTTTGTTTTAGTCAGTTTTAAATTAATTACCTATTTTGTTTCTCTTTCAGAGATGAATCTAGCACTCAAGACAACATATGGTCAGGAATATGCTGCGTGATATTTTTCTTTCTGATAGTATCAGTTCTGACATTCCCCAATGGCCCCTTTACACGTCCACATCCTGCAGTTTGGAGAATCGTGTTCGGAATGTCTGTTCTCTACTTACTCGCTCTTCTTTTTCTCTTGTTCCAAAGCTACAATTCAGTATATGAAATAATGTATTGGGTGGACCCCAACCTCCGAAACTTCCACATTGATATGGATAAAGTAAGTGAAGTTGAAATATTGTTTTGAAAAACCTCACCATTTTGTGGAGATCTCTACTCAGTGTTATTGTGTTCCAAATTGTGCCACTATTACATGCAATATGTCAGAAATAACTACTTAGAAAAAGTTTTATCATAAGTAGTAGCATTATACTCATTGAACCTTAGAGCCCATTGGAAACTGAAGGCTAATATTGGCTTAATTATGAAATAATCACTTATTGTAAGTTCCTTAAATTTGCATCAAGAGTAGAGGTCTTAAACTTTGATGAAAGGTTTGTGAAAAGAAAAGTCCCACCCAGAGTTCTCAGTTCAGAAACTGGCCATTACTCTTAGCAATGGATTTATAAGGATTTGTTTATTATGTTTTCAGGAGTATGCTGTGAACTGCTCAGATATAAGTATAGCCAAAGTATGGTCCCATGTAGATGTATTTGCCTGGGGTCACTTTTTGGGTTGGATGTTCAAAGCTATATTATTCAGACATGCTGGTTTACTCTGGGCTATATCTATTATGTGGGAGATAACTGAAATAGCATTTGCACACTTACTACCAAACTTTCTAGAATGCTGGTGGGATTCTATTGTGTTAGATGTGCTTGTCTGCAATGGTTTAGGGATATGGTGTGGCCTTAAAATATGTAAGGTTTTGGAAATGAGAGAATACAAATGGGTTAGCATTCGGTAAGTTGGGAATCCTGTTACTATCCTGCATGCTTGTTATAACTATCAATAAAAAAAAATAACATACATGTATAAGCACCCTATAGTATATTATTATGTTCCACGGCAAAGTACAGGCCTCCTTCCAACGAAAATGAAATGTTTTAATTATTTCAGGGATATCTCTTCTACAACTGGAAAAATAAAGAGAGCTATTTTACAATTCACACCAGTTCAATGGACTCCTGTCAGATGGCTTGACCCCACTTGCACTTACATGAGATTTTTTGCTCTTAGCCAGCTTGTGGTCTTTTGGCAGATATCAGAACTGAATACATTTTTTCTAAAACACATATTTGAAATGCCTCCTTCTCATCCTCTAGTAATTGCAAGATTATTACTTGTAGGAGTTATTGTGGCTCCGTCTGTAAGGTTTGTGTAAATCTTTTAAATAATAGGTGTTACAAATAATTTTTTGAAATTGGTGATAGTAGGTACAGCTAATCTCGATCCAAAGGGTACATCGAATAGTTCAATTCCTTCTAAGAGATCTTCCTTTAATAATGTCATGTGCGACCAGGGGCGAGGTGTTAATGTGACAATCATGTGTATTTGGTTAAGTGGCCCAAAAATCGTTGCATGATTAAAGGATATACCCCTAAATCAAATAGTGTCTCTCTTTGATTTAGGGTCCTATCCTTTAATCATGTGACGAATTTTAATATTAAAAACTAAATTTGGTTAGGAACTTACTATGCAGTATTATTATAGTACTTACCCAGGTGAGAGTTATCGGAAAGCCTAATCTTTTTCTTTTGAAAGTAGGGTCCCTTTGTGTCGTTAATTTAATGGAAGGAATTGTGTTTTGTGATTTATCCTTTTGCTTGTAAACCTAAAAATACAGGTGTTTAATTTTTCACATTTGACGAATTCTATCCCAGCGCAGCTCAGGCAACTCGGCAAGCCACATAATTTCGTAAGCACTACACATTATGAATGTCATTCCCCAGACAGACTTTTGCAAAGTAATGTTGTAGAGTAATTTTGACTGTAGGTATCTGGAGTCCAACCAGATTTAGCCCATACGTGAGCGTATATCCTACTCTGCTAGCTAGCTCTGCGGATGCGTATCCGGAATAACATGAATAAAATGCAGTTGTAATTGTTTATAAAATGAAATGTGGTAATATTTGAAATACTTTTAAATATTATACACCCTGTATGTCCTAAGGAATTTCCAATGATGAGATTTCAATGTTTTTTTCCTAGTATCCTAAGTTGCACGTACAGCTTAGTAACACTCCCCCCTAGCCTGCCCCAATGGAGGTCGTCGACACGAATAAAAAACCAACGGTCACCATTGCAAGGTGGCAAGGTGGTGGTTGACACAATTTATTCAGATCTTTCCCAACTACCACCCTCTACTTTACCCTTCGAATTTTCGCAGTATCCATCTTTCTTGTCTAAATTGAATAACAAAAACAATTGAAAGTCGATATTCAAATGTTTCACATTTTTTAAAAAAAGAACATCATAGAAACCATTTGAAAAAAGTTTCATTCGAAAACCTCAAACCATGAAGATTCTATGTCAATTCAAAGAACCTATTGCAATAAAACGGCAATTTCATACTTTAACCCCTATTATTTGTTGTTATAGCGGCAACAGAAATACATAATCTGTGAAAATTTCAACTCTCTAGCTATCACGGTTCTTGAGATACAGCTTGGTGACAGACAGACGGACGGACGGACAGACAGACAGACAGCGAAGTCTTAGTAATAGGGTCCCGTTTTTACCCTTTGGTACGAAACCCTAAAAACATTTACCAATGGGGAACTTGCGTCAAACATGGATTGAAGTGGCATTGATTTTATACCACAGAAGACAGAAAAAAGTCAAGATTTTTTTAAAAATAAAACCATTCAAATAATTTTTTCGGGCTTTTCGGGGTCCCAAAAAATGCGAAAAATCTAGTTACTCTAATAATAAAAAAACATATTAGATTTCGTTTTTTCATTGAATTCTAAACTTTTTCTAAAAAGGGTGTAGATGCATAAAAACATTATTTTTCGAGATAACTTGAATATTGATAAACGTTCCATGCATTATAAGGCGTTACGTTTAAGTTGTGACGTCATAGTTTGAATACGATTTGTATGGCGCATTTTTGTACCACGTGATTAGAGTGACTTTTCGATATGAAAAGTATTGTCGAAGAGAAAAAAAATATCACGTTTATCATCTCTTAACGTAGCGTCTCCGATTATATTAACACATTTTTTTTGTGCAAGGTCTCCATTAATAAATTCATATAAAAAAAATTTTTACCTCTGACTCTGGAAACTCGATTTTATCCCCATTGGCAAAGAGTTAGCAGATGGGCATGATCGGAGTAACGTCGCTCATTTATATTGAAGGTACAAGCGTACAGTACCTACATAGCTAGCACGAGTATGGTTCTCATATCAGGATTTTGAGCATTATTAGAGCACTGTTGGTGTCAAGCGCCTCAATTAGAGCCACAAAAGCGGGCAAAACTATTTCCACGCTGGTTGCGTGGTAACTCTAACGCCTAGATTTTTTGGATTAAATACAGTGCTGTTTTTAGTTATATCTAGTGTGTATTCCGAATTTCATAATGGACAAAAACATCAAAGAGTTTGTCTTAAATTTTGCATGGCCAATGTAATTTTGTGTTCGGTCGGAGTTACCTACTAAAAATGTTACAGAAGGCTTACGGTGAATCGACTTTATCACAAACACGACCGTGCTTATGAGTTGTAAAAAGCATTCAAAAGTGGTCGAGATGCGATGGCAGATTATCGTCGCTCTGGCAGGCCATCGACGTCTGCAACTGATAGCATTACTTATTATTGATTTCCGTCACTTGATGGAGTCAGCGGCCGTCACGTCAGCATGCCTACAGAGGAGGTTATTGGCGTGCATTGCATTGATAGTTAATGAAGTTGAAAAAATGTTGATGTCGAGTGCTCTAATTATGCTTTAAAATTCGCCAAAAGCGTTAGTGGCGAATAAAATCGTATCGACTTTCGTGAAACGACAAACATCATAAATTAGGTATGTGGTAGATTCGGTAGTGTTACTCAACAAACACAATTTATGGCATATTTTGAAGTAACAGAGAAAACTATCGAAATTGGGTATTTGACAAAATATCAAATGAGTTACTTTTAGAACGGAATTTTGTATGAAAATACTGGCTTATGGCGTCACATTTCAGAGCACTCTTTTTATGTTTAATCTATTTAAAAATTGTAATAACTAGGAATTGACTAAAAGAGATACATTTTCCGAGATATATTGTAATTTTTGTTTTAATCGAGCATATTAAATAATTTTTTGTTGATCGTGTCAAATACCGAATTAGTACTTACGATGTATTCCGCTAAATTTCTAATTATGTAGTTTTTATCAAAACTAGCAATTCCGATAGTATTCAATTATTAAAATTGTAAAAAGAGACTAATGAATTTACCACATTCTATGACAGTTTAGCTTTTATTAACAAAAAAAAACGTTCGTGTATTTTTCCAAATATCTCGAAATAGATTCAATGCAATTTATTGAAATTAATCGTCGAAAATACATTTTAGGTATGTCTTAAATAGCTCTTTAATTGATATTATAAAGATTTCCTAACAAATATTTCCTTTCTTAACAAGATTTCATTTTAAATTGCTCTCCTGTAAAGTTGCACTTTTACAGTTACGATTTGATTTTTATAAGCGACTTGTACTTATAGAATTGACTTAAGTTCTAAATTAGCTGTACTCTCACTCGTTTTCACTATGCTTCGTCGAGCCAGTTAGAAAGGATGATAAGGATGTTTTACAGGGTGTTGTTTAGGTCTAGCGGATCTTTCTCCAAAACACCCGTATGCGTTGGATGTTGAGATATTAATTATATATTTTTTTTAGACAATACTACATTTATGTGACTGACCCGAACTGTAAAAGAGTTGGTACTCAATGCTGGGTTTATGGCGCTATAATGGTGACCGAGTCTATGCTGTGCATAAAAAATGGAAAAGAACTCTTTGGACAAGCACAAGTCTGCAATGTCATTGTATGGCTGGTTATACAAATGCTTGTGTCCGTTTGCTGTGTTTATGGGGTAGTATTGTACGACAAATATTTTCAGGTAAGAAAATAGGTAAGTACTTACAACTTAAAACGTGACTTGTTTTTCAGTTATTAACATGTTGCCTATTAATTCCAGCTAAATAAAGAGGGAGCAGCATTAGATAGTCCAATAAAAGAAGATTAAAAAATAAAACTGTTCTGACATTCAAGAAACCTCCGTACTTACTGCAAATGTAGTTACCTATGGAGAGTCCAGCACCAAAGCAAGAAAAGCCAATGGGCTGATGATCACTTAGCTTCAACTCCACCATTCAACCAACCCGGTTTGTCAATGAACGGAAATCGTAGCTCGCTCAGAGACCTGTATCAAGTTTAGTGATATATTGGGTCATGAGATGACAGTGAAATTGGGCCTTAGATCAACACAAAAGCAGGTTGCTTGGCATGTTTTAATGAGTCTAAGACAGTGATAGATAGTCCTGCCAACGTGCTCGATCAGTTACATAAAGCAATGCTGCACGATTGATGTCGCTGTGGATGGTGGGGAAGATACATCAAAACATTCTATTTATACCATCGTTCACACAAATTTAAAAATAGACCTATTTTTTCCATATCTCAAATAATGACAATCATACTCTAATAAAAATAATGCAAAAACTTATTCGATTTCCAATTAATTTGAAACGTTTTCTACAGACTAAAATATATAGGTACATATATTTTTTGCATGTTGCCCATTGTTACCTTTCAGCAACATTAGCGGCGCAGTGTCACTTTACGTAGCAGAACGAGGGCAAGAAAGCTTCCTGTTTTGATTTGATCTAAAATCGTCTGGTGGCCCGGCCTCCATGATATTCTAGTCTAATATTATCTACTGATTAACTTTACTATTAACATAAGTAGGTAAGTGCTTACCTAACACACCCTCTTGACAACGGCCAACATGATAGACCAACTCTGCGTTTATTCTCATCTGCTACGTCCCATTTGCTTTAAAAAAATCTCCTCGGGTGACAAAGAGTTGCCCGTTAACACAGTTTGTTCTTTAAATTCAATCATTCTCGCTGGCCACCACCTGCTTTGGCTCTACTAGGGGCGAAGGATACGACATTTTAAACTCATTCGTTCACAAAATAAAAATTTAGATAGATAAAACATTTACATAAGACACACGTACTTAGACAAATCTTGTCACAAGAAACAGCACGAACAAATAGGAACAAAACAGCGTTACATAGGAAGCAAAAATAAAGCGCAGAACAAAACAGTGCATACCTGCATGGAAAGCAAAAGCTCAGAATTAAAAAAAAAACGATGTTTACCTATTGGTGCGCAAAGTAACAACGAAGATGTGGCAAATGTACCTACGTGGGCTCCGAATGAGCATTTGCTTCAGCGCTGATATTCTGCCGGTACCCGGAGAGGTGAGGTGGTCAAACTGTTTCAATGTTTGGGTCGGTATAAACAGTGATGTAATGTCAGGTTGATAATATTAGTATAAATTATATTTTTTTATACCTAAAAGTAATATGAACAAATTGTGTTATATTAGTTTAAATAAAAACATAACATGCAATAAACATAAAAGTTACATGTTTGTTGGAAACGCGATACTGTCTTGTGAGAGCAAAACATATCTTAGAGGGACACTGGCTCAGTGGTGCGATGTTTAAACTCATAAAGGGATTATGCCGTGTTGATCCAATTTTGCGATTTTTTTTTATGTAATTGTGTCTTAAACCATGTCCTACACCATCACCGCTTTGGCCGGTCACCTTAGCGCATATACTGGCGAAAAAATGGAAATTGGTCGAACGGGGAAATATAAAATTTGACGTAACTTGATTTTTGGACGTGCTAATAAAGTAAACGCAATCGCTGTCTTTCTCGTTTGATGCCCAGTTCATACAATACTGGATTAGAGGTTATATTGTTTTTAATTTAATACCTTATTGAATTACATATGTATTCAATAAAGTACCTATTTTTATATGTTCTGTCTCACTGGCTCCACTGCAGGGGAGGTTGTCAGAGACGTTATGATTTTAATCAGTAAGCGTGCTTCGAGTATAAATGCTACGTATTTATTTCTATGTACGCGTGCCCATCTCGAAGGTATGTGAATACCTCATACAGTGGGGTTCCTTCCGATGTGTCACTATTTCTATTATTTACTTAATAAAAATCTGTAAAAATCATCCATGGAGTTAGTGGGACAGTTTCGCGGAGCGCTTGAGAACAAAGTCAAAGAATAAAAAATTGTTCAAAAACTGTGACTTATTGAACGTTACAAGTAAAACTAGGTGTCAGTTTCAAAATTTTGATCATTTGGAGAAAAAACGGACAAAAAAACTCGAAACTTAGTCTTTTCAAACATATTCCTTAATTAACAGAGTTTACATGTCATATCTTCTAAAACCTAATACAAGATGCATTGAACTGGCTTTAATTCCACACATCTTTGTCATCTAAATAATCCATAATGCTATATTAGCCCTTTTGGCACAAAGTGCGCTTTACACATTTTTTGAACTGCGCTTCAGGCAAGCTTATTATACCTTCAGGGATCCTATTGTAAAAACGTAACAATAAACCTACTATACAAGATCCAAAAGTCAAGGATCAAACAATAAAATAAAAGAAAACAGGCCAAGTGCGTGTCGGCTTCCGTAGAAAGAAGGGATTTTATCTCCTTTACAGAACTATCAACGTAATTTTGAATAGATTTTGTACGAAATTTTCCTTTTATAAGTTGGTCGCCTTTACTCGTTAACTTGTAAAGCTTACTTAGCCGTGAGACTTCCTTTTAAGTTCATTATGTGCTACTAGCTACTCTTGAATGATTTTTTTCACGTTTCTACAATCGACCATTTAGCCAGAAGAGGAGGGTGGGGGACGCCTTAATATTTCGCAAACGGAACCCTAAATCAAAAAATGGTCTTCCTACACCAAAAATATTTTTAAACGACCTATACAACGATACCCTACGCTATGGTGTAGGTGCGAAAAAAAATTGCATGCCTAACATAGGTACACTGAAAAAAAAAATTTTAAGATTTTATTCTACCGTTTTGTCGGCGTGATTAATGTATGTCTATGGCAAATTTTAACTTTAGCATAGACATACAAATCTTCTCTGAGCTAGGCCGCGGAGGACATGGCGAAACTACCTATAAGGGTTCCTTGTTGACTACGGAATACTAAAAAGTACCTACGAAGAAGCATTAAAAACAGCCAGCTTTAGATATATAGGGACAGCCCTATGTTGTACTATGCATTCGTTATTTGTAGGTAGCTAATCAGGTTTATTTTCTGTTTTGATAGCACGATCACGACGCCCTCTATCGCAATGTACGTGTTAACCGAGTACTTCTAACATAGAATACGTAACGCAATTTTTTAGGGGGTTTGGATTAGAATAGCAAACCTTAAATTTAAACGCGTGTTTCTGTAATTTTTAATCAATAAAACGAAGGCAATACGTTCCTTACACAGGTCACACTATTATTGAGGCTAGTAGGTAGTGCCTATGTACCTACCTCACAGGAAAAACGATGACATCTGAATTTTGAATGTTTATTATCTGACTGCGGCGGAGCCCAAAAGGAGGGTAATGTGTTGGGCTTGGGCTCGTATATATCATAACTCCTTAACCAATGGTCAGATTTTGACAATCTCAATCGATTCGTCGTGTATGCGCGAGTGTATGTGAAAAAATCACTAAGCGAACAAAAATATTTTTTTTTAATGAAAAATAACCAACAACCCGGCTGCTGAACAATAACTACTAAGCAAGCGGGACCCAAATTCAACATCGTGTGTGACTCGTTTCGTTGGTCCCGCCTGCTTAGTAGTTAATGTTTTCATTAAGTATTTAGTTTTTATTGCTGTTTTTTTGCGTATTTACTATAACATTAATGATCCAGCGAATTAATGTAGCAGCGGTGGGATAAAATTTTTGACAATAGCGTTACGTGATTTGTTGACGACTCCTTACTCGTTAGTTCGAATATCGAAGTAGGTAGAACCTTGAAATCAAGCTACGGGCAGAAGGAATCTCAATATATATGCCAGTAGCTCGTATTTATTCTGGCTGGCATGCTGTGAGTACCAACTAGCAGTCCTTAGAACTTTATCAAAATATATCGCAAGAGAAGACGCATTTTTGTTGCGGGTGTGCTCAGAGAATATACCGCGTCAGCGTTACCTACGTGACTACGTGGCTTTACTCAGATCAATCTTTCATAAGGGGCCTCTGGAAAATCCAAAATCCATTCAGTGGAAAGTTAGAGAATTGCATGGCCGGGAAATATTTTAGTTCGAAGAACCAATTAGCTATTAAAAGTGAAGTACCTAGGTACCCTAATTTAAAAAATACTTTAAGAAATCAAAATCACTTGGTAATTGGAAATAAACCTAAAGAAAACCTATAAGCTTTGTTTCTAACAGTCGAAATGTCGAGATTTCTGGTGTCTGTAATTTCCACTCAGTTTGATCCCCGACTTTTGGACCACCCATATTATTATGTTGACTGAAAATAGTACCTACCTATGGTATCTTTTCGTAATGTTCCAATTAGGTTTCTTTTTAGTTAATGGCAAGCTAATATGAATGTAATCGGCTTTGATTGATGTCGCTGTTAGTACTTTATTCGTAGGTTAGTAGGTACCTAATAGAATGTGATTCTGTCATTCCTATTTACTGTAAATGTGACTCTTTGAGTGAGCGAAAATGAAATGACATGAAATGTGAAATGTAAATCTCACTCGTGAGTGAGCGCTTTCGTGATGTGAAAGATGCGACAAACCAGCATGAACTCTGTTATATTGCGGCCGCGATAGCGGCCGCGGGCCATGCAGAATATGAAACACAGCGCACCAAATCCTGAGCGATTCCAATCGTCTAACTGTCAAATTCCATACTAATTTTACAGTTAGACGATTGGAATCAGCTCCCTGTTTCACAAAGCTAAAATAGGTATCGAACATGCCTGAAAATTACATTGTATTTACAGGATGTAATAAAATTTTCTACTCGTCAATACGAACAACTAAGTATTAGGGAACTCTTTAAAATTGCGCAAATCGTGTATATATGCGTGTAGCCATTTTACATTAAGTATAAGGCATCACTGGAAACTTGATAGCGTTTTTGTGCCACGTGACTAAATTACTTTTCGATAGGTTATATTGTGAAAAAAGTAGGTAGTCGTTGTATAAAAAAAAAAATCACGATTACTCATAATTTAAGTGGCACCAAAATATATTTTTTTGCATGTTCTTCATTAGTAGGTAATAAAATTACAATTACTCGGTAGTTTTCGCCCAGCCCAGCCTCACAATTGGTCGGTTGGGTGAAAAGCCTGTTTATTGTTTCTTAGTAGGTAGGTTTAGCTTTATGAAACAGGGTCCTGCCTCGCCACTCTTGACGTTATTGTGTTCCATATTGCGCCAAAATTAAATGCAATATGTCAGAAATAACGACTTGTAAACAAACGTTTTAGTCATAAGAAAAAGCAATACCTATACTTATTGAAACCTTAGAGCGCAAAAGAAAGGCATCCATTTTGTGGCAAAATTATTGAATGAATGCAACCGAATGTTACGCAATTTGGCCAATTTAGAGTACACCGGAGCTGCATTACTTATTTGTATTTGGTCTACGCAAGATATCGGCTGGGCTACATTTGACGATAATTAACATTCCCATTGTATCCAAGTGATCTACAGCACTATACCATTATTATGTTAGACAATTTCTGACACTTCATTTCAATTCAGTGACATTCGTCGCTGTCATTTCAAAAAGTTGTATGTTAAATGTGTGTTTTTTTTTCTCAGCTGTATGCGTAGTACGAAACGTGATCTTTCATGCGTCAAAATGTCAAAGTAAGTTAGAGTGCGACAAACTTATCTGACCCGGTGAAGGCGTCACTTTTCTCATAGTAAACTTGACGTTTCCATACTATATTTGACACCTCTACCGGGTCAGATAACTTTGTGGCACTATAGTTATGTTAGACGGTATTAGACTTTATGTATTAAACATAACACATGAAAGATCACGTTTCGTACTACGCATACAGCTAAGAAAAAAACACACATTTAACAGACGACTTTTTGAAATGACAGCGACGATATACCTACCATAACGACCTAGGCAATACTTAGAAGAATAAAACCATAATAATATTTTTTCTGGGTTGTACAGATCTCAAAAATGCCTTATCGGTTAAACGGTTATCGTCCAACGTGAAACCGTCCATTGGCGTTTATTAAATAATTCTGCCTTTTTCTGTTCGAATTCACGTGAAGCAACTAGTAGGTATCTGTCAACATTTTCAGTTGCTTGGATCTCCGGATCTCCCTCCTATGTGACAGCTATATAGCTATAATAATACCTCCCTAGCGTTAGTTGCGTTAAATCCACACTGGATCCAACGGGAATGATCGGTCGTACGTAACTCGTAAGTCCTTTACCTATATGGTATTCTATACACGACCACCGATTGATACCTATCAAAATAAATTAAGATCCTAGTTAAAGTGAAGTTAAAAATGTGCAGTGCAGTTAGTTACCTCAAAATATAATTTAGTCGTGTTTGAACCTATTAGATGTCCTTGTTTTATTTTAATAGGTAGGTAATTATATTGGGTTCGTAGTTTTTGTTGATTTATTATAAGTAGGTACATACATAATTAAATTGTTTTAATTACTGTGACGCCGATGTCTTTATTATTATTCTACCTTAATACTTACTAGATACAGTGGCTAGCAGATCACTCTTTACATATTTAAAAAGGAGCACTTAACAGATGTTCGACCAGGCCCTAGAGTCTAAATACACACATAGTTTTTCAATGAGCCGTTTTCAGCACAAATTCACAAAGCACTTCATAGATGGCGCTTATAGGCGTGCACATACAAGAACAGGGATAAGTCTGTCAAATTTTGCTTAGCGCAGATTAATGTTGACAGCCATATTCCGGTTCTTCTATGAATTGCTTTGTGAATTTGTACTGAAAACGGCTCATAGAATGATATAAGCACGCCAATAGTTGTTTGCCTCTGTTAGAGAGAACGCGACATTCCGAGAAAAACCTTTCGGAACACGTGTCCTAACTCCTCTGATTAACAGTTCCTGAAATTCACACTGTTTATTTTACGTACTTGTCAGTTTGGTCACTTCCTGAAGATATTCACTTCCTCAAATTCCCACTTTCATGCAATACCTCCTTCCTCAAATTCCCACTTTTTCAGAATAGGTACTCACACTTTGACACTTATGATGATATACATCTTCTTTATGCCTAATACAATGCTGACCACTTTAGCTTAAATGTCACTGTCAGTGTCAATGTCCCGGCTTGTTTTTGCTGCATTTTATGTTTTAAGTATTGACGATTACATTTATAAATTTCATATGTAACTTATTAATGTCAAGAACTATTCTTATACGTAATTATGACTCTTTTCTCGCCCCGAGATTGGTCTGGAGGGGGTTGCCACAGGGATCTGTTCTGAGCCCCCTACTATACAGTTTATACACGTATGATTTTGAACAATCTGTTTCCTCGTTCTGCAGTATATTGCAGTATGCTGATGATCTAGCCTTATACCTTCCCGTAAAAGACTTCGATGACGGCTCGGATCAACTTAATTCTGCTATGTTACACTTGGACGATTGGCTCACTAATCATGGCCTCTCTCTTTCCATCTCCAAAAGTAGTCTTGTGGTTTTCTCAAGGAAAAGGAATGTTCCGGTAATTAATATCTTGGTCTACGGTCAATCGATCCCAGTTTCTACTGAAGTCAAGTTTTTAGGTGTTATTCTTGACTCAAAAATGACAGGCATTCCTCATTTAAATTATGTCCTAAAGAAATGCGAGAGAGGGCTGAATGTCTTGCGGTGTCTGGCAGGAGTTTGGTGGGGTGCTCACCCTTACTCCCTAAAACTAATATACAATGCTATTATTCGCAGCCACTTTGACTACGCCTCTTTTTTATTAGAACCTTGCAGCAAAATGGCCCTTGAGAAATTAGATAAGATGCAATTTAGATGCCTACGGGTAATAATTGGTGCTATGAGATCTTCTCCAACAACAGCCCTTCAGGTGGAATGTGTGGACCCCCCCCTTAAATTTCGGCGCCAATACCTTTCCGACAGATTCTTCTTAAATGTTGCTCAATTTATAGACCATCCTCTTCTCAAAATACTTGCCTCTTTATCTCTACTCTCTTCTTCTGATTATTGGTTACATAAAGATCTACCATGCATGGTAAAAAGCTATTTAAAATTTCAGGATATTTCTTTACACCAGTCAGATACTTTCACTCTCTTTTCTATTGACTTTGATGCATTGATTTATTCCCCTAATATTCTTGTTTCTTTTGACATCAGTAAACATTCTCCGGATGCCGATCATAGATTTAGGGAGATACTGGCAAACCGATGGGCTGGTTGGGTTTCTATTTACTGTGATGCTTCAAAATTGACCGATGATGGATGCGTTGGGGCTGCGGTTTGGATCCCCCGGTTCAACGTAATATTAGAATATAAATGCCCCCCTATACTTCCGTATTCACAGCTGAAGCAATTGCCATCTTGGAAGCCATTTTGTTCGTAGAAGCACATAAAAATTTCTTCAGAAGGCTATATCTTTTCAGATTCACTGAGTTGCCTTCAGGCTATACTTGCCAATCCGTTTAAGTCAAAAAATAAATTTCCCATTATTTTTAAAATCAGAGATGTTATTATAAATGAAAATCTAGTGACATAGATGTAGTAATCGCCTGGATTCCGGGACACACCGGGATTCGGGGCAACGAATACGTGGACTCCTGTGCTAAAAGAGCAGTACAATCTGGTTTAAATACCTATTGCCACAACTATACTCATGACCTGCGCTCTTTAGCGGCCGTTAATTTAAATAACTCCTGGAATTCAGAATGGAAATCCTATCGTGAGTCTAAAAGAACACAGTACAGCTCCATCCAAGAATCAATCCCTGCGAAACCATGGTTTTTCTTTTTCCGTAATGCGGATAAAAATGTTACCTCGACAATATGTCGTCTTCGCCTGGGCCATGCCTGCACCCCAGCCTTCCTCGCGAAAATTCGGATTAGTGACAACTCGCTATGTGAGTGCGGTTTGGACGACGGGACTCCGGATCACATCTTTTTTAACTGCTCAAAATTATCTTCTTCCCTATATAATTATCTTCCTGCCAATCTCCCTCTTCCCACAAATTTTCGTTCTCTGTTACAATTGGTATTTATAAAAAGCAACAAAATTCGATTGTGATTCTATTACTAATGTATCTGGTTTTTTATGTATTTTATCTTTTTTGTTATTACTACATCACCACAACTAACTTACGGGATTTTGTTAAATATAAAAAAAAAAACTTGCTATCTCCAAAACTCGACATTGGCAGAATCCTTAGGGTAGCCATAATTAAGAATTGAATTGATTACATTTGCACTTATAATAGGTACTTACCTCTATAATTTGTGTTTTATTACAAGGCCTTTTCCATCTTTGGGTGTCTCTGAATTCAAAATGCGCAAATTTGGGGAATTGCATATACTGGGTTTAATACCTGAAAAGTGAGATCAGTAGCCGTTTTGGGACACGACGAGATGGGTCTTTCGTAAACGGTCCAAGGTATCCCACAACTGCTTCTGAAACTCATATATTATCTCACTTTTCATTTAAGTATAAAAAAATCATCAGATATAAAAAAGTGCGAAAATATCAAAAAGTGGGAATTTTAGGAAATGGTATTTATAGGCAATAGTGATTGTAGGATATGAGTAACAGATGAATTGATGAGTAACAGATGATGATGAGGGATTTTGGTAATGGTAAGTGTGAATTTTAGGAACTGTTAATCAGAGGATTTAGGACACGTGTTCCGAAAGGCGCAATTTCTATTACAAGATGCGATTTTACACTGGCTCTGATAATATTATATTAAAAAAACAAACAATGCGGTTTTATTTTTATTACTAGACAAAAACAATGACTTACTTAACAGTAACTAACTCAATATCTTTGTTAAAATAAGCAAAGTTATTGGCAGATGACACCAACAAAAATAAAGAAGACAAGCAAGTGTGAATCAGTCTGCCGTCATAGGTTCCAAACCGAATGATTTTTTTAAATTTTATTAATAAGTAGTCCTATTATATTTATGGTGATACAGAACCCTCCAGCGTGAGTCCAACATAGCCGGTATTTTTACTTTTTACTATGGGTCAAACTTGGAATGATTCACGTATTACCTATTGAACACACTATGCATACTGTAGGTATAAGTGTATACTATAACAACAAATAAACATAACCTAACTTAAATTAAGGATAAAAGACCGGCCATAAGCGTGAGTGGTAATGAAATATAAGTAGTTGTAATACCTCTTATGTGGTGGTATTGAACTCTTGATTCCTACTAGGCCTTTGCAAGGGAACGCAATATTGGTTGCTTCGACTCACACTTGACCGGTTTTAATGTTTAAGAGAATCCAGTGGGCTAACTAGCGCCACCAATGTAAAAAAAATCTCCTTTAGAGTTCGTATTTGCAAAAATTGTCTGTACAATCTAGACAATCAAGACAAAGAACCTAGTGTCACGAATCTGGGGCTAGACAGCATTATTTAATTTAATGCCAAAAACCCGACAATGCTATCTAGTCCTAGGTTGTTTGTCTTAGGTTCACGGCCATAGGTCCTATAAAAGTCACAATTAAGATTGACAGATTGTACCTACTGACACTTTGCAAATTCGATCTGTAAAAAAGGAATAAGATTGTTTTTCCTCGGTGTCGTTAGTGTTACTCCCTGGAGCACTTTAAAGGCGTTTATTAAATAGATAGATAGAAATGTTTATTTGGTACCATGGAGTGTTTTAAGGAATCTTGTTTTTATTTATTACATAATATACAACGTGTCCCAAAATTCAATGAAAAGGGGGCACCAGAGGGTGTATCAACTCACGACTACTCTAAAAAAAAAAAACACTTTTTTTAAGGTAAAAAATTATAATTTAATCCTTTGATTACCACTAGTCAACAACCCTTACAAATCACTGAGTTCCTGCAGTTATAACATAAACAATAAAAAAAAATCCTAATATTTATACAAACAGTCCACTTTCACTCATTGTGGAGTATGGAAACTAGTAATGGCAAGTTTTTTTTGAAGTTTGCTTTACTAACAAAGATTCCAAAATGGTATAATACTTTAGGAAAACTAGCCTACTAAAAGAGTAATAATGTGTGGTTTATTCCGCCAGGCGCAGGTAGCGCACTTTTATTATGTCCAAAATAGGTTTTTATTGCAAATTCTTGGAATTTGTGGGACATGTGCATAGTCAATTAGAAGTTAGATAGAGAGATAGATATTGTACATTAAAGAGAGAGAGAGAGAGAGAGAGAGAGAGAGATAAATAGAAGATGCTTGTTGAATGGAACAGGAAGAGTAGCGTGTGGTGCGGTTATGGTATAAATACTTCAGGGAAAATAGCCACAAAAAAATTATAAAATTGGTTTTTAACAAGAAAGGGTTTAAAATGGGGTTTGTTGTTGAAAAATGTTGAATGATCAAAAAAATGGTACAACAAAATTATGTTTCGTTTATTTATTTAAACATTATTAATATTACAGTAAACGTTCAGTGTTTACCACCGACAATAATACAGGGACGACATCGCACAGTGTATTTAAATGGGAGCCATTTTTCGGACGTCTGCAGGCTTATCACAAAAACTGATACAAATCATCATAACAAACACTACAGTAGAACTCCCATGGGTCAAATGTACTTAGGGAAAAAAAATTAGTCCGGTTAAAGTAAAAAAAAATCTACGCTTAAAAGTAACATCAATAGACATCAAAAAGTAGTTAAAAAGTACCTTAAAAGCCTTCACTTTCACAGTATTAACGAAAGTCTCAAATTGCTTAGAACAATAGATATAACTATTTTAAAATTTTTAGTTTTTATTATAGATGATGACTTATTATCCATCATAAAAAACCCACATCCCACTTTCGTGGAGTCTAGGAGTTACAGTAAATTATTTGTTTCTTATAAGGGTTGTCATGTCACAAATATCCGGATATAAAAATACCGGTCAAGTGCGAGTCGGACTCGCGTACCAAGGGTTAGATACCACGCCAACCACCCAAAAAAATATAATATTAATACAATTTGGAAAAAATTAAGTACATACTTCGTGTTATAAATGCAACATGCTAGCAACCATATTATTAATTAAACCAAAATAATACAATCTTCTCTTCTTCAATCTTTTTCTACGCGGAGTACTAAAGATTCTGTAAAATCAAAGTTTCTATCTCGGCGGTACTAGGATTATCTTGGTTAAAATCTGGGACAGCTACAGATTTTAATCATTTTATTACGGCTGCAGGTATAATGGTATCTCCAGCTGTTTATTTTGTCTTTTGGTTAGCCGTGCATTTGAGATTAAAGGATCTGAAGATTCCAAAGCCCTATGAAACAGATTTGTCATTGTTTTTATGCGATCCATTTTTCTACAATGGTTCTCGCGATCACTTCCTTCCATTCCAATATTTGTTTCTTGATTCCGAGGCCTGTTCAGAGAGCATACCTATGGGCAGTATCGTTGACTTGATAATATCAGCACCGTGCACCAATATTTTATGTAATGTTACTGTCATTGGATACCAGGGGTAGTTAAGTGTTGACGTATTGGTAAGCAACTTGTTCACAAAACTCGCCAAATTTTTGATTATCTATAGGTAAGCCACTAGATAAAACACTTAAAATAACATGTAAGTCATCAAGCAGCCATTTTTCGAGATCCAAAATTTCGGAAAAAGTTTGTCGGTTTTTGTCAGATAAGGCTATTCGCGCAGTGGTTCCGTCATTAGTCGTGCCAGAATTGACAACATTTCAAAATAGTAACCCGGATATTTTAATAGCTTATCCGAAAGTAGGTAAAAAACTAAGGGATTTGCTTCCAACCCTTTTCCAAAATATATTTTTTTTATTTTATATTAATTTAAAAATTTTTTTTTTTAAAAACCAATTGTGGGCTTAAAAACTCATGAGCCATTGCCATAAAACTTTGCTGCAAAAAAAAACAAGAGGCAAGTAGTGTTGCCGTACTGAGAGAAATTTCTCTTTTGAAAGGAATTTAGGCTCGAGTTGCGAAGAAGGGGAAAGTTTCCCTCTGCCATTAATTAAGACGTACGGCTTTTGTTCCATTGATTTTAAAAATAATTCACTTATTAACTACATATACATACATTTATGTTTCAGTTGTTAAGTCACTGCAGCTTGAACTAATCTAAAATGGTGTATGTATTTCAAATGGGATTTTTTTTCTTGTTCGGAACCCTAAAAAATTACGTAAATCATACTGAATAATTTTGAAAAAGATCTAAATACATTCATACCTCTATCTAAAGCTTACGAGACGTGGGAAACTAACTAAAATTCAAGGCGTCAAACAAACAAACGTCAAATCAAACTGCAAAGAAAGGTAATTTGGTTGGATCACAGATTATATTCGGATGTCAACATGACATTGACAATATTTTTTTTTACTTCTAGGCAAAGTTATTGCAGCTCTTCAGCGCACATCCTTGATATATGAGTTATTTTCAAAATATCTCTAAAACGAATGAACAAAAAATATGTAAAAATTTTTTTCGTAATAAGTTTTTAAGGCTTTATCAATGGACATTTAAATTTTTCACCCGGCTAGGAATGAAAACATGTCAATTAGGACAAACATCTACTAGTAAACCCAATTTTACCCTTACTTGATTTTGAATTTCTTTTTTTCTAGCATCAACGAGCCGCTTTTGTTCTGACTTCTGAGTCATTCTCCACATCTTAACCCTCACCCTCACCCCCTTTCCTCAACGCTATATGTATCGACATGGGATTTTAGGAAAATACCTTACGAGGGTGGACCCCTTCCTATGCCACACATAACATATCACTGGAATGAATTTACATTGATTTCAGTATATTATATCTCATCAGAAACGTAAATGTAAAAGTCGTAGGCTGAAGAAAATGAGTGTCCAGTTTTTCTCCAAATGCCAAATGATTATTACAAATCTTCAAGCGATCTTTGCTTCTAAATATAAGTTGGCGAGTTTTCCAGTTGTTTGTAAGATTCTAAGACGGTCAAATTAAATTTTCTTGAAACTTACCAAGTTATGTTGAAGGAGCAAAGATCGCTTGAGATTTATAATATGGCATTTAGAGAAGAACTTGGCACCCATTTTGATCTCAAAGATCACCCTTTGACTATAATTCCTCTTCTTCGAAAGCTTGCCTGGACGAAATTTTTAGCAATAAGACCGCCATTTATACTATGTAATTCAGTTTCATTTTGTAACTCTATCTATAATAACTTTCGTAAAAAAAAAAATACCCGGATAATTTTATTATTCGAAAGCGTGACTGACAACCCTGACGACAAAAAAATCCGGATATACCTAACTAAAAAGGCTATAGTATCTAGACTCCACAAGAATGGTATTTGGGTTTTTATAGTGGATAGGTACAGTAATTAAAGATCTTAATTTTCATCTATAAACTTTTCCCACTTTGGTGGAGTTACTGAGAAAATAAATGTTAACCAACAATTAAATAAAATTAATATCTCTTGTTCTAAGCAAGTTCCGCGATCTGTTAAAGCTCTGAAAGGTGAATCATTTAAAGTGCTTTCAACCTGCCTAAGCAATTAAATAGTATTTCGTTTTATTTTCAGTGCAGAAAGAGCTACGAAGATTTTTGTATGGGGCCTGGCATAGTTCATAGTGGCGCCCTCTATATTTTTTCAATATCGTGGAGCTTGATGAAACCTAGCTAGATCGATAGAGGACAAAAAAGTAAACAAGAAATTATTAAGGTCACCATGTCCTAAAGTGGCACGTTTAGGAGTTATTGAGCTTTGAAGTTTGTATGAGATTTTTATAAAACTTAACTTTTGAATCATTTTTCACTAAATACTGGACTATATGCTTGGCACCTGTGACTCGTTGCCGATTCTTGACTAAATTGCTAAATAAGTCGTAGAAAAAACACCCAGTTTATTATAGATACCGTATATTTAGGCACCCGAGCGTAGCGAGGATGCTTACAATGCGAGGGTATTACGGGAGCTTTTACCAGAGTTATAAATCTGCTTTTCATCAATCCTATCAGGTAAATAAATAAAATAGTGTATTTAAAGGAAAATTCACAAGATATTTCTTTATTTTAATTACAAATTACACTTAGCTGCTAGACTAATTACAATATACAATTAGGCATTACTTATCATTAAATCATTCTACCGAACAGTGAGCGAGTTATTGGTCGGAGAAGTAGGTACCGGAAGAAACATTTGTACTTAAATTAAGTTTTATGGTGGCTGTGTTTAGTTATAAGCATTATCTGATTAAATATTAGCAGTTAAACAATAATTAGGTAGTTAGACCTGAAAATATGATTAATCCCTGTTTCTATGTTTAATATGGTTTCATAGTAAACATATGTCACTTCAATGTAGGTAATTATTGGCTGACAGAAGTCATTTTTATACATTTATGGTTGAACATGGTTTTACACACAGCAGCGGTTTAAGTTTCTAGCGATATGTACCTATCTACATTATTTATAGGTACCTACCTACCACCTAAACCTATCTATATTAATTAAACTGTAGGTTTTATATTGACATGTTTTGAATTTTAATCGAATTGAACGAATTAGATGCATGAATAATACTATAATTTCATTTATATATGTATATAAGTAGGTAGGTACCTACTAGACATAGCTACCCAGACTTTAAAAAACATCAATGTAGGTTTGAATCCCCGAGAAAACTCATATCAAGTGACAAATTCAGTGATGAAACTCAGTTAGTGGAAATTCCATACAAACTTCAAAGCTCAATAACTCCTAAACGTGCCACTTTAGGACATGGTGACCTTAATAATTTCTTGTTTACTTTTTTGTCCTCTATCGATCTAGCTAGGTTTCATCGTGCTCCACGACATTGAAAAAAATATAGAGGGCGCCACTGAGACTATGCCACTAATCTTCGTGGCTCTTTCTTAGCTGTAAGTACCTAAAAATTTGGTAAAATTTACTTTTTTTTTCCTTAACTATGCACATGCACATTTGATACACGGGAGTTCTACTCTAACAATTTAAATGATGATTTTTATCAGATTTTGTAATAAGCCTGCAGACGTCCGAAAAATGGCTCCCATAATACACTGTGCATCGCTTTAAAATAGAACGTTTTATTCTTCGTGCATGCCTTTTACCATTTAAGGTTGTGGTAAATAGCAGTGTCAAATAGATAGCCGATGCAAAAAAAAAAAACAAATGTTTAAAAAAATGTGGTCATGGTAGCTAAAAATATCATAAGGGTGTTTCATTTCCGAAGGATTTAATTTTTTTTAACTTAAAGAAAAATTAAGTTTTTTTTTCTAGAGTAGTCATGAGTAGATGCATCGTTTGGTGCCCGCTTCTCGTTGAATTCTGTGACACGTTGTATAAACAGCATTTGAGAGTTTGAAGAAATCGTGTTTTTATAAATAAGACTTAATTTTATTTACATTTTCGGCTGCAAATAACTGAGTCCATGTGCTAAAATGTATTGCAGGACACAAATAAGACTTAGACGTAAGTTGGCCTTTGCAACCACTTTTCTCTTTAACAAATGCAATAAAGAATATAATATACGAGTCCCAGGCATGTCTGTGGTCACAGGGCAGTACGCCCTGTCGACCGTTTCCACTTGCTCCTACTCAGCTCTCCTACTGGTAGGAGCACGAGGACTCATATGCCCTTATGCTCCTATCGTGACCTTACATGCAAATAGTACACTTAAGTACAGAATAAAAAAAATATTTTTATACAATCAAAATTTTATAAATCAAAAAATTACCTACAGTAATTTCGCCATTCATTATTAAAATATCAGTTACGATATCCTCTCGACGCCGTTTTATCAGAATACCTTTGTCAGACTAGTAATGAATTAGTGACAATATTCGTTGTACGCGACTCCATGAGTAGGAGCATGAGGATATGCTTATCCTCGTGCTCCTACTAGGACCAATATGTCCTCATGCTGCTCCCGGTAGGAGCATTAGGACATATTGGTCCTCATGCTCCTACCAGTAGGAGAACCGAGCAGGAGCAAGTGGAAACGCCCCGGCCGGCCCTGTCACACACGTCTTGGCGATGGGTGACCCCCGAGAACATTCTCCATATTAGAAATTTATGCCGAGAATAGAATATACGCCCAGTAAATTGCCGCTTAAATTCTCCCCAGAGAGAAAATTATCAGGGATCGCTCATCTCTTAGGTATACGCACGTTATAATCCTTTATTTTAATAACATAACACGGTCAATCAGCAAATTTGTATACAACTTGTTCTGCCACGATCACAATTTTAAAAATACAACTATAGAACCTGTGTAATAATAGTACATTTCTGCAGCGGCCAGCAAGAGGCATTGATGGACGAACGTGGAAATGTGGGCCGAGGGGCCGTGGCACACATACGTGAGTCCATCAATGCCTAGTTGTGGCCAAGGCTTGTAGGTATATTATTTTTCTCAAATAATGCGCGGAAATTAAAACTAAGTAGTACTAAAGCAGAACTTTTTATTTGAAAAATATTTTTCGAAATTTTTCTTTCGATTTTGGCGGTAACAAGTTTTCTATAACGGCTCTTGCCGCCTCTTGAATTTCAGGTGGCGTTAAAATAAGTTCATCGCAGTCATTTTCATCACTTGAACTCATTCTGTTAAATTCAATAAACTATCAAAATCAGACGAACCACGAACAAACAACAATATTATTTGTTACCTCCTTGGTTTTCATTGTTCGGAGTAAAAGATCGTTCCATTTTTTAAATAACACGACAGATAAGAGTTTGAAAGACAGTTATGAATTTTCATAGAACTTTTTCCGGCCGCTGCTCGCGTGTAATTGGCCAGTACAGCAATTTCGATTTATCTCGAAGAAGGTTGTCGAAATAATGCTCAAATTTCCAAGCATGTTTGAGAAAAATAAGTATACATACACCGTATTGGCTATGGTTTCTCGGTCATCAAGTCAACCTAACTTTAGTAGCCACCTACAGGTGACTTTGAATTCGTGCACCGTAATTTAAAGGAACAATCTAACCAAGATTTATAAACATGGTGCTAGTTTAAAAAAAAATTAATCACTTCTTTTTAACCTAAATTACTTCACAATATCAATAATAGAAACAATATCAGGACGAAAAGTAATAAAAATCGAAAAAAACTGGGTCAAGCGCAAGGATGTTTTGGTCTGGATAAAACGTTGGTCAAGCGTCTTATTACCCCTCCCGATCAGAAAGTCCAAGTAGCAAAACGTCCAACAGCGCGAAACGTCTAATGAGCTATATGCCTAATTAGCAAAACGTCCATGTAGCAAAACGGCCTACTATCACATGGTTTTTACAGCAAATCGTCAAATTCTTAAAATGACTCGACACTTATGCACAAAAATAAACATGATAGGTGCATACAGCCTCCTTGGTCTATTTACTTTTATCATATCATATATTTTTAATGGTGGCACTCAAATTGTCAGAGTATGTTCCAATCTACCTCTGCTACCTTCTTCAGACATTACGGAATTTTGGACAAGCATTATTGAAAAGGCCACGGAAAACGAAGAAATGGTGGCTTTTTTAAATTTCTTCGAAAGACAATAGCTACAATCTCTGGAAGATATAATAAGTTGTCCTACCATTTATAATTTTCAAACCCGTTGGCAAGATCGCAAATTCAAGAATATTTTATTTGAAGGAAATAAGAGAAGAAAGCTCGATATTATGTTTAATGCCAAATACCAAAGAGAGCTGCAAAAGCTTGAGGGTCAAAAAGTTTGTCCATTTGAATTTTTGGTAAACCTTGGTCATATCAAAAGGATACTGGGTGCATAAATGTAGGAGAATTAGTACGCCTCATATCCCAATAACTTTTTAGGAGATGCTAAAATTATAAGATAACACACGACAATTTTAAAAATACACAGTAGGTACAATTGGCGGCCTTATTGCTAAAAGCAATTTCTTCCAGACAACCCTATGACGGAAAGTTGCTGCAGGAAAAATTATTTCAAACATTCTTTTTATTTCAAATAAATTTAATGCAGTTTCAAAAAGATTCTAACTTTCTAAACCTTTGACCTAAAATTGTTTTGAAATAGGTCCATTCAGTAGGTATTACCTAATGATCATAAAATAATTGTACACAATTAAAAGACGACGATTACCTATATAGACGTACTGCTATACAGGCCATCTGATAGTTGGCCGTTTTGCTGCATAGACGCTTTGCTAATTAGTTTCGTGCTGTTGGATGTTTTGCTACTTAGACCTTTTGATAAGGAAGCATATGACCATCTGCTTAACACCCTGTATATTTACTTAGGTACACATATTAAGTTGATATATTGTATCATAGATCAATTAAATTTCCTGAGCAACAAGCACAAGGATAAAAGTTTTTCATGCTGTTCACGTGATTACCAGAATTTACAAGGAAATTATTTTTCATTTTCTTAAGTAAATTAAGAACATTTGAAAAATCATTTTGACGAGACTCCTTAAGGAAATACGAGGTTAGTTCTTTGTCTCCAGCTATTTTCAGAATTATTTCATTTAAGTCATTTAGTTGCGTTTTCATCTTTTCACACTCTGATTGAAATATTTTTATTTGGGTACTCCTTTCTTCGTCTCTCTGTTTAAGCAAACTGCGCTGTTGCTGATACAACGCTACATATTCGCAAATGGTATCGGTTTCATTTTGGAGTTGAAGTATTATATGCTCTAGCCGATGTTTTTCGTCGGACAAATCTGCTACTTCGTCCATAATTTTAAGGAATCTTTCTTGAAGTTTAAACATAGCAATTTGCTTGGTATCAAAATTTGTCATATTATATTCAGATTTATGTGAACACGCATCGGTTAAAGTTGATTGACAGTGGTTGATGTGATAATCAGTATTGACTTTCGTATCATTTTCGTCATCGTTCGTGGGCAAATTGACATGACTGGCTATTATACCTGATATTGCTTCGCCTTCAACTTCCTTTTCACCATCGCTGTTAGCCCGAGACGGATTCGCAAGCTCTTCTAATTTTCCTTCGACGTCACGGTAGTTCGCTAGCAATCGGATCATTTCGTTATCTTTTGCCGTAAGTTTAATTTGCGTATTTTTAGCAATTTCAACATATTCGGCCAATTTGACAGTAAGCTCTCTGTTCAAAAACTTTTCTGCTTCAAGTTTTTCGGTTAATTCAAGTTTATCTTTACTCTGAAATAAGTTACTAATTGAATATATAGAAATAGCAAGTTACTGATTGGATAATATTTTCAATCTACGACCCATAAGCTAACTTTGGGACACCACACAATTGGAAGTTAATAAAATAAAAAGAGATTGAAAGAAAACATGGTTATCTATCTCACCAAGTTGCTTAGTCTTCTTTACTTGCCTTACTTCGAATATAAATTGAACTCAATTAACACTTAATAGATAATATACTTAATCAGTTTAGAAGGGACCAATAATTGTGTCTAGAAATATTTTTCAAGTTTCTAAAGAATTGCTTAGATAAAATCGTCGTTATTCTATTACAATAACAAAGCTTACGTTTGAACCAAACTTGGCTTCAATGTTCCTCACTTTTACCAACGTAATTTTTTATTAGATTCAATATAACTAACGGTTATAAATAGCTGATCAATGGACAGTAACATACATAATATACATTTATTACGTATATACATACATAAATGACTCACGCCTATATCCCGGAGGGGTAGGCAGAGATCAAGGTTTGACACATGCCTCGATCGTAGCAAATCTCTTTCGAGTAGGTGTTGCAGTCAAATTGTTTAGTAAATGAAAAATAAAATTGGCAATTGAAATTTTTGACAATTTTACGTATAAGGAGTGGTTTATTATCGATACTGAAGAAATAACATATACCTAAGCAATAAACTGATTTAAATGGAATATTAAAATCCTGACACATGTTCCGACAACAAAACAAATTACTTTCTTTATCCTTAAAATTTTGCTGGGAAATCAATTTATTTTTTTGAGTTACTAAAATAAATAAACGTTTGCACGCACGGGACGGAGCGTAAGTAAAAATCTGTACTACATAGCTTGATTATAGACATGTGCAAAATTTTTATGTGAGGTATCAAAATACAAACCATTTTTACAAAAGATGCTTCAAGATCTTGTAAATCTGCTTTAAGCTTTTTGTTTTGTTCTGTAGCACGCTGAGCGGCAATCTTATCATTTTCTATATCGGCATTCAATTTAGAAATGCATAATTCTGTTTCTGTTGCCTGAACTTCTTCTAGTTCTTTTATTTTATTTTCTGCTGCACTGTATCTATGTTTAATATCATCATATTCTGCTTGAATAGTCTGCAATTTTGCCTGAAAAAATTAAAACATGTAAGAAATAAACTTTATTTCAAATATTACGTTGAAGAGCAAGTATTTAATTACTAATTTTTAAAAACCTATTTAGAGGCTAAGGAAGAAGAAATAATAATTACTACTTACTTGCAACTCTTTGTTTTGTTGCTCAAGTTCATTCAAGTTGATAGTGCTTGTCTCTGAAGTATTAGTATGCCTGTAACTTCGTAAATTCTGTAACTGAATTTCCATGCTACTTATTTGATCAACAAGGCTACTTTCCCGGGTTGATAGCATTTGTATTTGGTTTGTGAGATCTTCATTTTTTGCACAAGCCAGTTTTAATTGTTCACTTAATTCAGAAACATAATGTTCATAATGTGAATTTATCTGATCACGTTCCTTTTGGGCAAAATTAAGCTGTTGCTCTAGAATAGAATTTTTTTTAAGGCATAACTCATTCTGATCTTTAGCAACATTATTTGTATCATCATTTGTATAGTTATCATTAGTTAACTGTTGTAAACGCAACTGGGTAGCTTCAAGGTCATTTTGGAATTTAGTTAAATTACTGTGTAACGAAATGTTCTCGGTTTCCTTTGCAGCTAAAACGGTTTTTGTAAACTCTATCTGTTCCAATAGGTAATTCTTTTCTTCTACTAATGCAGAAGTAACTTTTTTACATTCCTCCAATTCTTTTTCTTTAACTAATAATTGCTCTGAAAACATAACGTATTTTTCTCGAGCGGATCCCAGTTCATTTTTCAAGTAATCATTTTTACTTTTTTCTGTATTACTGATGCTTATAGCCATTTCATAATTGCTTTCTAATTGGCATATTTTTTGTTTTAGAGCAGATATTTCTGTCTCAAGGTTAGTTTGGTGTGTAATTAATAATTCCGTTGCCTTTGCATCAGTATTTGTGTGGGTGTTGGAAAAACCTTTTTTGTCATCAATATTAATGTGATGATGCGTCTCAATGTATAATAGATTTTCCGCTTCAAGTTTGTGATCTTTGGCAGTAACAATCAAAGATGGGTGCACATTATTATCGTCTTGAAAATTTACCTCCTCTTTCTGAAGTTTTTTGTCCTGATGATCTTTCAACTGAAATAGCAAAAGTCCATTACATTATTAAATTATGGGTACAGTACTTACAGACCAATAAGTCTGATGTCCAAAATCTACAAGGTATTTTCCAAGATAATACCTTGAAGGTATTTTATTCATTTTAAAGAAGGTTTTTTAAGTTAAAATTTTTCTAGAAGGGTTATTTATGGTTAATATCGTGGTTAATATCGGCAAAGCTACGGAGCAAATCACATAAAGATCACAAGTTATAGTTTGAAACTTCTATTTTAAAGTACATTTAAATATGTAATACCGCTTAAAGATGGCGAATATTATTACTAATTTGTAAAGTCCTTGCCTGGATACCGTAGCACATGCTATCCAAGGTTGGGACTAGGACAAGTGATTGTGTTGTATGACATTTATTATTATTGTTACAGGTTATTGAATATAAGACTTTCTATTTTAATTGCTTATTGATATTTCTTCCATGCCTAGATACCTTCAATGTTGTAAATAAACTTATTACATATATTGTTTAAAGTACGGGTAGCCGCCTGCCTATACTATTATACTTGATAGGATGCAGCAACTAGCGGCCGGCGGCGGGCGGCCCGCGCCGCTCGCTGCATAAACATTGCACCTTGTGGAGCCCCTCATGCCCTCGCATTCGCGCGCTCGCCTGGCGTCGCTGAGCCACACAGCCACCGCCATTTTAGCTAGTGCAGGCTATATCGCGCGGGCCCGAAGATTACTCACTATCTTTATTTGTACTGTGGCGAAATGGTCTCAAGGCAAGAAATTGATAACGAAGATAAAACATGACTTTTATAAAGACTGATCATGCGTGGAGCATGCTGTCTAGCTCGAACAATTGAACATTTTTAGTGATTGTAATAAAATGAGTTTTATCAAATGTTTACTCACATTATTACAATATCAAAAAATGTTTAATTGTGCGAGTGAGACAGCATGCTCCACGGGAGGATTGCAGGGATGCTATAGGCGTATTCTTTGACTTTTCGAAAGCATTTCGCACCTTGATTTCCTTAACGTCACTAAACAAAAATCATCAAAATGGAGGTAAGTACCGCCATCTAACCTACAATCTCGGGCCTATGTTTGCTGAAGACACTGGTTTGAATAGTTCACTAAAAACCCCCTAGATGGCATTGTGTCGTTAGGTACTTTCCCGCGGAACGCATGAGTTTTAACTGAAGAATGACACTTTCGCCATGACGCAACGGGATGTCAACGGATGATGTTTATTCAGTTCAAGGAAAAGTGACACTTTATGCTTAGAGCCGTTATTTCTGTTAGACAACCGGTAAGTTGTTTATGTTTATTCATGCCATAACGACATTATATTGTTAGTGTCGTTAAGTCTGTAAAAATAGCCTGTTGTTGTTTACAATAATGAATGACATACTGACACTACACTGAAAATGTCGTTACGACTTACGCAAAGTAGTATCACTTTTGTATAAATAGTGACATAATACGCTTACTGACGTTATGTCTCACAGTCAATATAGAATGTTCGTGTGTAATATTGACACTATAATGCATCGTGACATTATGCTTTCGATAATTTTAGTTTTCGCTTTACTAACAAACATACTTTTTTGTATAGTGACATTTGGTATACCCAGTAAAAAACAAGATTATGTATCTTATTACGACACAAGTAGCTGTAAAGACACTAAAACTTGTCATATTCCTTTGATTAAAGTTATTTTTCTATCGAATTTAGTTTTGTATCGTTTAGTCAGTAATTTTGTTTATGCGAAAAAACAAAGAAAACTGCTAACTTTTCTATGACAACATGCATTTAACGTATTTAAAAATAGGTTTTTAATAAATTTAAGTTGGAGTATATTTGGTAATTTATTGTAAACGTTACTTTTTATTATTACTAATGAAATTAGTCTTTACAGATAACGATGCCACTACCTTCCGATCGAATTCAAAAGCTAAGAGACATCGCTAAAAGCTGTATTTAAAATGATGACTCAAGTATCAAAAAACAAAGCTGTCTTTCTCAAAATAGACCACCTGCTGCTCAATTGGAGTCTTTATTTGAACCATTAAGTGATTTGGAGGTACCTATGATATTAGGGGTTAAAGTATGAAATTGCCGATTTGTACTGAAAATCTAAATTGTTTATTTTTTAAATTTTTAACAAATTTATTTAATCAAAATAGTTGCCATTATTATCTATACATTGCTGCCATCTAATGGGAAGGTCATTAATGCCTTTGCGATAGAACTCCGACGATCTAGACTGCACAAACTGTGTGAAAGCATTTTGTACTGCCTCCTGGGAAGAAAACTTCTTGTCACTTAGATAATTGTCCAAATCACGAAAAAAATGGTAGTCCGTTGGAGCAAGGTCTGGTGAATACGGAGGATGACGAATGGTTTCTAACTGCAGTTCCTGAAGGGTCAAAATGGTTTCTCGTGCTGTGTGAGGTCTCGCGTTGTCATGGAGCAATAATGGTGAAGATCGATTCATGAGTCGGGGCTGTTTATTGATTTGACGCAAGTGAGTCAATATTGTGGGTAAGGTAACGTTAAACCATGCCGCTAATTCCTGGGTAGTTTGACTAGGGTCGGCTTCCACTATCTCTCTTAATTCATCGTTATTCACCTGTGTGGGCGGTCTTCCTCGTGGCTCGTTCTTTAAGTCGAAATTTCCATCACGAAAGCGTTTAAACCAAAATCGCACGGTGCGTTCATTAGTAGACCCCTCTCCAAACGCAGCATTGATATTGCGGGCTGTTTCTGCCGCGTTAGTTCCGCGTCGGAACTCGTATTCAAAAATCACTCGAATTTTCGCAGTATCCATCTTTGTTGTCTAAATTGAATAACAAAAACAATTGAAAGTCGATATTCAAATGTTTCACATTTTTTAAAAAAAGAACATCATAGAAACCATTTAAAAAAAAGTTTCATTCGAAAACCTCAAACCATGAAGATTCTATGTCAATTCAAAGAACCTATTGCAATAAAACGGCAATTTCATACTTTAACCCCTATTATTATTGGTTCCTATTATACAAATACGTTTTTACATACAAATATTTTTCTTTAAAGGATAGCGTAAACTAAAATTTATATATTGCGACCTGTTATTAAATTAATCTACTTTCATTAATTCGCTAAACATGGCTACCAACGCATGTAATCGCACTAGGTATATCTGTCTTCACTAAAAATTATGAAAAATGATGAAGGATCGGACAAAATACAGTTTTTGTATAAAACCTCTTATGCTGACAATGATTTTAAGGAGATCAAATTAGAAAAAACCAAAGTCGGAACACGAAGACAAGAGTCAGCATCAAGAGGTACTGCAATATCGGAACTAAAAACGCTGTATACTTCTAGGATACCCTTAGCAGAAAGAAAAAAAAATTATTTGAAGTCTCTAATTAACAATAACCACATCCCTAAATACTACGCCTCATCTTATTTTGACCAAATTCTTTCTTAATGACGTTAGTTACTTCGAAAAAAATACATTTAATACAATATTACGATCTATAATTGTAAATTCAAGGATAACTAAATCTACAAAATATTTTATATTAATACTTAAGTTGATTCTGATCTCAAATGTTGTGATTTGATAGTATTTTAGGACATACTTGTGCTCACTGCCTACCAAAGTGTTATTGTCGTGATAAGTTATACAACCTAAGATTAAAATAACAGGTTTTTAGATTCATTTTAACTTACATTTAGGTAAAATTGTTGCCTTTTGAGTCATTAATATTTTATAAAAACTTTTAAAAGCGCCTCTGTGTCGCGCAGAATAATGACACTATAATTGTTTTTTATTTTTTTTTTGTTACTTAAAAAGGGTTATATTTGATTTTTATTTTTTGCGATTAGTTCTATTTGTGTTATTTTTTTAATAAATATGTAACCAATATATTATTATATCTCCTACTTTAATTTAAACCCTTTTCAAAATTATCAAAACTTTAAACGCTTGTACTGAAAATGTGTGTATTTCGTTTAGTGACGTTAAGGAAATTAAGGTGCGTTTGATTGCGTAGACCATGAAACACTTCTCTTAAAATTAAAACACTATGGAATAAATGGGAACAGCCTAAAACTTATGAGATCGTATTTAGAAGGGAGGATTCAAAAAGCTGACATAAATAGAATTAAATCATCAGGGTCAGAGGTTAAGATAGAAGTGCCACAGCGATCTATTTTAGGGCCGTTCCTTTTCCTTGTATATGTAAATGATTTGCCGTTCATGGTTCAAAACACGTCAGAGATAGTATTATTTGCAGATGACACGTCACTTATTTTTAAAATTAAGAGACAAGAAAATGACTTCGACGATACAAATGATGCTCTATCTCAGGTACTAAACTGGTTCACTTCTAATAACTTATTGTTAAAGACAAAATGTATAAAGTTTACTCTACCAAATGTAAAAATAGTTGACAGCAGCGTTGTATTGGGGAATGACAAACTAGAAATTGTAGAAGAAACTGTATTTCTAGGTATCACAATTGATGCAAAGCTTCAATGGGGACCTCATATAAACAAATTGGCCAATAGGCTTAGTTCTGCAGCATATGCAGTCAAAAGAATCCGGGAATTAACTGACGTCGCAACTGCTAGGCTTGTTTATTTTAGTTACTTCCACAGTTTTATGTCCTACGGCATACTACTGTGGGGTCGGGCAGCAGACATTGAGACCATCTTTGTCTTACAGAAGAGAGCGATCAGATTCATTTATAAGCTAGGCAGTAGAGATTCGTTAAGAGATTTCTTTAAAGAAACTAACATCCTAACAGTTGCTAGTCAGTATATCTATGAGAATATTATGTACGTCAGGAAAAATATATAATTTTAAAACCGTAGGTAGCCAACACGATGTAAATACTAGAAGTAAACATAAACTTTCTTTCCCAAGATTTAGGCTGGCAAAGGTTAATACATCCTTTATGGGGCATTGTATACGTTTTTACAATAAGATGCCTGAAGATATAATAAACTTGCCTGAAGTGCGGTTCAAAAAATGTGTAAAGCGCACTTTATGCCAAAAGGGCTATTATAGCATTAAGGATTATTTAGATGACAAAGATGTGTGGAATTAAAGCCAGTTCAATGCATTCTAGTACTAGCTTTTTAGAAGATATGACATGTAAACTCTGTTAATTAAGGAATATGTTTGAAAGACTAAGTTTGGAGTTTTTTTGTCCGTTTTTTCTCCAAATGATCTAGACTTTGAAACGGACACCTAGTTTTTCTTGTAACGTTCAATAAGTCACAGTTTCTGTGTTACTTTGAATATTTTTTTTTTACTTTTAACCCGCTTTGAGGCCAAGTGACGACATAAAATTGTGTACACAACACGGACCGTAAAATAGAAAGCCCTCTATCGCATATTTATGACCCTCGCCTGCGGCTTGGGCCTTAAACTTCTGCGATATCGGCCTTTCTTTATTTTACGGCCCTAGTTGTGTAAATAACTATTACGCTCAAGTATCTTAATAGTAGATTGTACAACAAGTGCATAAAACGCACCATTTTACTCGAGACGTTTATCCATCCGAGCGAGCTTGCGAGCGAGGATAGATATAAAGTCGAGTGTAAAATGGGTTTTATGGACGAGTTGTACACTCTACTTTTCACTTCGATTGCGAGGAAATGAAACAGCAACATGTAAAATAATTATGGTTCCCGCCAATTAACTTTTTTTTCTTTTTTTTTTCTGTAGGGACGTGACACCTGACTTAAGGTCGTTACATACTGCTCAGTTATAAAAACATTTTCTTTTTATAACTATGATAAGTTGTTGTTATGGCTTAAATACTATACTGATCTACTAAATTGAAAAATAAACAAATATAAAAAATAATAAATGAGACGAAATACAAATTATAAGTTTATTTCATGAAGTTTTATTGTGTACTTTGGCTGTTGGTATCTTTGCCTTGGTCTTAGAATACGAACGAAACGAAATAAAATAAAGAGGTTGTTGTATGAAGTTAAAGATGTTCGTGTGGCTGTTGCAGCGATTGCCTTGGTCTTCGACGAAGATTTTACTTTATGCTCTAGAGCATAAAAAGCGACTTTATGTCGCCTACGCACGACATAAAGACGAACTTTTAGAGCATGAGAAGTGAAAAACATTTTTCAATGCATTTTGCGAGGAAATACAACAAAAAAATAAGTAGGTATAATAAAGTAATTTTATTTCACCAAAGCCTATTTACAACAAAATGGCGTGCTTGCTTTGCAGAGCGCGCGTTTCAACAGTTTTTTTTTTCTTGAGGCAAAGGTACAGTATACATACAGCCAATAATGTGAAAAATATTTTTGTTTGCGGAAACAAAACACGTATTTTTAAATGAGATAATCAAGAATCTTATGTGTTATGGTGTTTATCATCATTCAATTGTTGCTAGAGCGCGCATACTTATAAATAATTGTTTTTTTTTTTGGACAGCAAAACCTCCCTGCATCTTTGTAATTTTTAAAATTTTATTACTTGCACCACAGAGTCAAAACCTTTAAAATATTACTTTATTTCACGCGTGAAATAAAGAATTTCTGGAGGCATACCACAAGCACTATTAGAAGTTATTTTTAAGCCTTATAAAAAACTGCCCTGCTTAATGGTACCATGAGCCATACAATCGCAGCGCTGTTAACTATAACACGTTCACCGTCTAATCAACGCTGCTACCGTACTATAAGCTCAATTTTGCGCGCTCGCAGCGCTGCTGAACTGTCATTCTTAGCAGTTATTTATATGTTACTCTTGAGCAGCTTTTAAAACCCTGCTAAGCGAATTATTGTTTAATTTACGTATTAAAATGAGTGATGACGAAATTTTATGGTTTTGGAGGATGAGACGTTTTTCGCAATAGGGAGAAAAAAGCGTGGCGTAAAATTATACGACTGCAGAGTAATGCATTCGAAGTTTACGATGAATTGTATTATGTTCGGAGGTATCGACTTTCTAAGGTTTTAGTGGAAAATCTGTGCGTAGACATTAGAGCTTTGTTACCGGTGCCAACGAAATCCACAGATTTATCCGTGGAGACGAAGATGAGCTCTATTCCTCTATGTATTTTGTGGACAGAAAATAAACAAATATGTTATTTTATCTTTTCTTATTCATAATAAAAAATAAGTTATATTTCATCATAATTAAGTCAGCCCAACTCTGCCCATTGCTGGGTATAATGATCCTATATCCAGTCATAGAAACTTCTTATTGGCTCGAACTTTAGTCGCATTGCAAATATTTGTTTTAGGTATTAAAACTCTTTCATCATCATCATCATCATCAGCCTTTTGATGGTTATGAAAACCATGAGGGGTTTTGCCACAATCGCCACGCTTAGCAGGCGGGTGGAATCTCAGGAAGACGCTGCTGCCCGCCTCTCGGTAATTTATAACCTCGTAACTCTTTAGGATTGCTGAAAGTAGTCTAAACCGACACCGCGACACCACTTCATTTTCTTCAAAATCGTAGTTTAGCAAAAACCTTTTTTATCAATTCAAAAACTTCTTCAAACATATTTTGACGTAAACAAAAATAACTTTCGAGACACGATAAAAAACGTAATTTTTTAACCATTTAGATCTTAAGACAACGTTTTTTTCCGCAGCAGTTTATTTTATTTTTCCATAACTTGTTTTCAACTTTTATCTGCACAGTGAGCAGTGCTGCTACAAATGTTTTTTATTACATTTTTCACAATCAAAATGTTTTATTTTTATTTCTTAATAAAAACGGTATTTACCAGCAAATTATCATATTTGGTTTTCGAACGCACGTAACATTTAAGGCAAACAGGCCAGAGACAACCTTTTTTTTTAGCAGGTTTATTATTGCAGGCCTACTTACTTCGGCTCATGGTACACTATAGCAGCAGTTTATTTTGAACATTGAAAATAAACTGCCCTGCTTGTGTCCTGCTAACTTTGAGATTGTGGTAAGCCTCCAGTACTGTTTTATTTCACGCGTGAAATAAAGAGTCGGTTTCCGCATAATTTTGTTACAAAAAAGAAAACTTTACGAGCAACTGCATTGAAAATAATTATAAGGAAGCAAAATAGGATCATTAGCAGTCAAGCTGCATAAACTCCAAAGAGGATCATTTAGACAGCAAAATGTTAGAATTTCAGTACCAGGGCCGATGGAGCACAAAAATTTAAGCATTCTAGTTTTTGAATGACTCAAATCCATTAAGAAATGACAAAGTTAGGGCCAGTTTCTGAATTGAGAATTTCACTAAGTAAATAGTTAACTGTAGTGCGTTTCTTCGAATTTCTCAGAAAAGAGCGTGATAGAACGTTACTTAAGTATTTATTTAGTAAATTTCTCAATTCAGCAACCGGCCTTTAGAGAATTTTAGACTTAGGCTCTTTCAAAATCGTGCCCGGCGGGTCTTGTTTCCTAATGTGACGTCACAGGATCCGACCGCCGGCCAGCTGGCTGGCGCCACAGTGTTTTCGGAGACCCGATTTTCGTACGTGCCCATTTTTATTACAAAAACCGAAAGACTAACTTTCATAGTTGACGAGAACACCCGAGTGCCAAATATGTTTAGTTAGGGAGGTATGAGTATTTAAAAATCAGACTTTTTGGTTCCCGTAGAACAGAAAAAATATATCTTGATCAAAATTTAGCAGGTTAATTGGAAAACTTATTTGTGATCTTAAAGTACATACAAAACATCAGTTTCACGTGCAAACAGAAACTTGGTAGGTACCATATCTGTAGAATTCTAGTAATTTAGGTTTTTTTTTTTCATTTAGAAGATTCTACCTAGTCGGATTCTGTTCTAGCAATTTGGCAAATTACAATATCTATATCGGGACATTATCACCTACATAACGTTAAAAAAAACGATATGAGCACGTATTCACGAAGACAGACCGAGATCACCCGAGACGCTGTGTACGCGGGAACTAAGCACGCAGTCCACTGGAACCTGTGACACGTCAAGCGTATGGCGTCAGTTTGCGCCCGTTTTTCGAACCTGTGCTGTGCCCCAAAATTGCTGTAACTTCGTCATTTCTTATCCGATTTCGATATTATTTTTTCCTATATTTTTTTTAATGTCTATAAGGCTGCATACTTACTTCAAAACGTGAATGATCCTCATTGCCACCAATAGGCCAGTCATTAGAGGTTCAAAACTAGTGTGTACGATGCAAAAGGTGGTGGAGGAGTATTTATGCTTTTATCTCGTAGACATGGGTGCAACTGAGTAAATATTAAAAATGGTAACACGAGATATCTCGGGACAACTTTTGACAGCTAATAAACTTGGAAAATTTGCTGCTAATAAAAAACTGACAGCTAATAGACTTTTTGGTTTAGCCCTCATAACTTCTATCTACACGGTGCATCATGGGTGCATCCTAGGGAAAAGTGACTTTCTTGAGAACATAAAATAGGGTGTATACGATGCAAAAGGTGGTGCAGGAGTTTTTATACTTTAATGTTGTAGATATGGGTGCAACTGAGTAAATATTAAAAATAGTAATGCGAGATATTTTATCTCGGGACAACTTTTGACAGCAAATAAACCATGAAAACGGGTTTGAAAATTTTTTGTTGGAAGATTGGCATAATGTCCAGCTGCCACTTTTTTTTTTTTTTTCAAAATGGCGCACCATAATACCGTGGGCTGTGGACACTTATACAAACAAAAAAATACAAAGGTCACTATGTCCAAAAACGCCACGTTGCAGCGTTATTTGCAGAAATGAAAATCTTTTTCAACTTGATTTATTTGCAATAAAAGTAATAATTACTTTCAGAATCATTGTTTATCGGTCAATATAACATAATATTTTTATAAAAATAAGATCAGACAAATAATAGTAGTTTATGATACTGTTGCATAATAAGGGTTCTTATAACACGAGTGTGTTTTAAAAAAACGAGCCGTAGGCGAGTTTTTTTTTATAGTATCCCACGAGTGTTATAAGACCAACTTATGTACAGTGTCATACACTACTTTATCTACTCTCATACATAAAATAATATTGCAAATAAAACGCTGAATATCAACAAATTTATTTTCACTTGTAATAATTATTGATGTTCTGAATATTACGATTATGAAATTGAATTTGAACCGGACAGGAAGCGTTATTGGAGGTACTCGGAGAGGGTATGTTAATGTTGACCTCATTTCTGTTATTTTCAATACTGTTAACTAATTTATTTTACAAACAGAACCAAAATTTGTTTAAATATTGAAAAGTTTTTTTAAATGTAAAATTTTGGCGCCAAGGCGCGAACATCGATTGCGCATGCGTGTTGCGTCGCCGCGGACTCTTTCAATGAAACCTTTTTTTTTAAAGTAGAGGTTCAACCTTCTTGGTCTAGCTGGAGGTTGTAGGTATAAGTGTATCGTTATGTATGATTAAAAAGTTATATTATGATACAGGTGTCCATACAAGACCTGTATCGTAATAAAACTTTTTATTTTTTATTTTTGGCCTATGCGTAATGTTTGTCATAAGAGTTTTGTTTTCAGTTTTATAATCTTTGTATTATAGTATCAGATTAGATAAATATACATGTATACCTAGTTATAATACTTCAAAGTAGGTTACTTTAAACTATTATTAACAAGTTTACGTGAGCCTTAGGAACAAAAACAGTTTGCACATAATAATCTAATGAAAGAGATTAAAATAAACTAAATCATGACATATTTACATAATTAAAAAGAAAACTGAGTCAGTCTTAGGAACAAAATAGCAATTGAACCTTTACAATAAAAACAATAATTACTTTCAGGATCATTGTTTATTGGTCAATATAACAAGCATTTATGAAAATAAGATCAAACAAATAAATATATTCATCATCATTCAGCCACAAGAGATCCACTGCTGGACATAGGCCTCCTCCATGGATTTCCAAAACGACCGGTTGGAAGCAGCCTGCATCCAGCGCCTTCCTGCCACTTGGATGAGGTCATCTGTCCATCTTGTGGCTGGTCGTTCTACGCTGCGCTTGCCGATATGTGGTCTCCATTCGAGAACTTTTCGGCCCCATCGGCCATCAGTTCTGCGTACTATGTGCCCCGCCCACTACCACTTCAACTTACTAATCCGCTAGGCTATGTCGACGACTTTCGTTCGTCTACGGATCTCATCATTTCTGATTCGATCTCGTAGAGTAATTCCGAGCATAGCCCTTTCCATAGCTCGTTGCGTGACCTTGAGCCTTCTTATTTCTAAATTATATGGTATTATAATTTAATAAATACGAGCAGAGTTTTGCTGTGTCAAGTGTTGTATTCAGAATATATATCGAATCAAAAAATACAGACAGATGTCTTATTTAAATTTACAGTGGCCAGGGTGTTCTATTGACACTCTAACCGAGTAGGTTCAACACCTCCCCGTAATAGGACACCCTGTATATGTACACAAACAAAATGTACAATAAACAGTATATAAAAAAAAACTATTAACATAATATAGATACACAACACACTAGCACACAAAAAACACCCTGTATATACACCTATAAACCCTTATTTACAGTTTAAAGAATGACGCATGTATTTGCCTAGCCTAAACCTAATGAGTGACTGAATTTTATATGTTTTAATTTACATAGAGGCTTGGTCAAAATATCAGCTGTCATGTCGTTGGTGGGTATGTAATACAGTTTAAAATCATTTTCCGAAAGTTCTCTGAGAAAATGATGCCTGATGTCGATGTGCTTCGTACGCGAATGGTATGTGTTGTTACGCGTTAGTTTTAGTGAACTTTGATTATCCGAGTAAATGGTGATGGGATGAATGATGTCGAACACATCTTTAATTAGAGTCCTTAAATATATAGCCTCTTTGCAAGCGTCAGCAAGTGCCATATATTCGGCTTCTGTTGTTGATAAGGCGAGAGTACGTTGCTTGCGCGCTTCCCAACTGATAGCAGCGCCGCTCATAATAAATGCGTACCCTGTATACGAGCGCCTATCTACTACGTTGCTACCGTAGTCAGCGTCTGCATAGCCCACTGGGTAGGCCTGACCAGATTTTTTAAAAGTAAGTTTTAAATCTTTGGTGGCCTTTAAGAAACGGAGAACTCGTTTGGCAGCTCTCCAATGCACCTCCCCGTAATGTACATTGTATTGGCTTAGATAGGACACTGCATATGAGATATCCGGTCTCGTGCCTATTGCGATGTACATTAGACACCCTATGAGCTGCTGATATGGCAATTCTAGCTTCTCATCCTCCTTTTCAGGAATAGCCAGTTTCATACCAGCTTCCATTGGTGTCGTTACAGGTATGGCGTCAGACATACCAAACTTTACAATTAATTTTTCAATATATTTTGTCTGGTCTAGAGTTATGCTGTTGTTGCTTTGAACCACTCTCATTCCTAAGCAATCTTTCAATTGACCTAGGTCTTTCACAATAAATAGCTTTTTCAGCTCGTTTTTAAAGTGTTCTTTCATACTGTCACTCGTACTAAGTATGAAAAAGTCGTCAACGAATACAGCCACCACTAAAAGGTCGTTTCCATTACGCCTGAAGTAAAGGCAGTGTTCGTTCGACGCTTGTGTTAGAGAGAGTTTACTCATAGCCTCACACACCTTCAAGTTCCATTGTCTTGGAGATTGTTTAAGACCATAAAGAGACTTTTTGAGTAAGCAAACTTTACCATTTCGGTCAGCATTGAAGCCTTCTGGTTGCTCCATAAAAATTTCTTCTTGGAGATCACCGTTAAGAAAAGCTGTTTCCACGTCTAGGTGGTCTAGCTTGACATCCAGTTGTGCCGCAAAAGCCAGCATAAGTCTAATAGATGAAAGTCGTGCTACGGGGGAAAAAGTTTCACCGTAGTCCACTCCTTCTATTTGCGTGTAGCCTTTGGCCACAAGTCTAGCTTTATACTTGACTATTTCCCCACTGGTGTTCTTCTTGAGTTTGAAGACCCATTTGCTTTTGATAGGTTTTCTATCTGACGGTCTATCTACAAGAATCCAAGTCCCGTGTTTCATTAGAGAGTTATACTTTGCATTCATAGCATCTAGCCAATCCTGCTTATGAATATCATTTAAGGCTTGTTTGTAAGTTTCGGGCTCACAATCAGTTGTGGTTAACTGTGCATTTTCCGCAAACCGCACTGGAGGCCTTCTCTCTCTCTGTGGATACCTACGCTCGATAATAGGATTTTCAGCAGTAATACCTTCTACGATGCCAGGTAATACGTTCTCACTTGGAGAAATCAGGATATCGTTGACAGACACGTTTGCAGGTTCATCGACAGTAGGCGTCTCTGTACTGCTGCTCTCACGCTGCGGTGAAGAATAAAGATGGAACCGATATATTCCTATTAGTTAGGATATCAATAATATAGAATGGATTCATGTATTAGAATCCGAAGAATTCAAATATGCTAATAGGAAGGTATTCACTTCAACTGTACACTGAACATTAAATATGGGTCGTTTAATATCGCACTTCGGCTCCGATTCGTCAATCCACGCGATCTGTACGAAGCTCGTATTAATACCTATTAGTTTCAATATTCTACGAGTCGCGATCTGTGATTGGATACAGTCGTGAATCTAATATCGAGTCGAAACCAGCGGACCAATGACCCAACATGATACGATAATATTCTACGAATCGCAATCTGTGATTGGATACGGTCGTGAAACTAATATCGGGTTGATCTAAAACCAACGAACCACTGACCACCTAAAATTCAAGTTAGATTAATTGGTTAACGTTGGCACAACACTACATGATTACGTGCAATTATCACTCAACGTTGACAGAGAATGTTGCAAATATTGTACGCGCCACATTGCAGTGTGACCTGATTAAAAAAACCAAGTAGTCGTCATGACTAACATTGCCTAACGTTGGCACAAAAGTCCTTACACTTGTCAACGTTGACAGTATATGTTGAAAATATTGTGCTCACACCACATAACACAGTGTGGCCTGATTAAAAAAATCTATGAGAGATTATCAAATTCATCTATATCAACTTTCTCGTGGGTACGAGTGAAATGAATGCATGAATGACGAAAACGCGAAATATTTATACAAAATGACTACTTATTTATTACTTTGTAGGTATTGGTAGAATTTTAATAATCAATTAGGTACAATTATATTCATTACTGAACGCATTAGTTTGTTTGACCTTTTGACAGTTCGCTTTGACGTTGTTTTGTTTTTGTTGGGAATTTTTAATATAATGTAAATAATACATAAAAGTGCATGCAATGAAGAGTGTTATGATTTTATATGGATTTATTCATTTATGTGGATCTACGTATTCAGCTCTGGCGCACTCTGCGTTTCATCGGCAACTCCTTGACACCGGCGAAGCTCGTTAGGCATTGATATATTAAACGTACACTGTGCAAGATTTTTAAAATGTAAGGTAGGTACAAACATACAAAAAGTTACGCATGTATCCCGGGTGGGTAGGCAGATACCAGGGTTTGCCACAATCTTGACTAACTTTGTTTCATCAACATCCATTCGCCGCAATGATCTATATTTTAGATAATGAAGGCCTCATCCTAATATACGAATTATTCTTTGTTTTGAAAGTACATTTATGTGGTATTATAACTTATTATTTATGGGTTATAACTTAGATCATATGTCTTACTTCGGTTGTTGATACAAATTAGCAAAGATCGGGCATGTCATTGCTCCTGTAAGCCATTTTTAACTCTCTCCCATCTAAGTGTGGTTTCTACTGTATTTTGAGTAATTTAGACTATAGTATGGACGGATATAAGAGACATCACCGATATTCATGTATTGGTTAGGATATTATAATATTACTTGGCTTGATATTCAGTATTGATAATACTTGAAAATATCGGTATTAACCCGTCTTTAGTGAAGAAGACCCTGGCGAGGTGTCACAAGTAACTGGAAGTTGAAGTTCAATTAAATCAACTGTTGTAGATGAGTTAGGTTCAAACGTGTTTTGTTTGGGAATATCGTAATGAGGATATATTTTATCTTCTATGAAGACTACATCTCTAGCAAAGGTGATTGACCTTGGGTTTTTGGGATCAACAAGACGGTAACCCTTAGTCTCTGTTGAGTACCCAACGAACAAAAAGGATTTAGTCTTGGGATCGAGTTTAGTCCTTTTCTCCTTTGGTACAAGCACGCGAGCTTCGCAACCAAAGACCCGCAGGTGAGAAAGGTTCACTCGTTGTCCAGACCATATTTCCTCGGGGATTCTATTATTGAGAGACTGTGTAGGAGAGTGATTTTTAAGGTAAATCGCAGTACTGCTTCCGCCCAGTAAGCTCTAGGTAGCTTCGAGTCATAAAGCATAGCTCGTGCTTTCTCAATAATTGTCCGGTTAACCCGCTCGACGACAGCATTTTGCTGTGGATTGTAAGGGACAGATGTTTGGTGGATAATGCCGTTTTCTCGTTAGAAATTAGACATTGCGCCATTAACATATTCGCGACCGTTATCCGACCATAAACATTTTATTTTCTGTCCAGTTTGTGTTTCCACAAGGTTTTTGAACTCTACGAATTTCGTAAAAGTTTCACTTTTGGTCTTTAAAAAGTATCCAAAAGTTTTGCGACTAAAGTCGTATGTGAAAGTCAATAGACACAGAGCACCCCCAAAAGAGGTAGCGCTCATTGGTCCGCATAGATCAGAGTGAATTAACTGTAGTAAGTTATGCGACCTACTTTTAGACTTTTTGAATGGTTTTTTAGCGAATTTGCCTTGAAGGCATGGTACGCAGGTTTCATTCAAAGAGTCATTATAATGTATGCCTAAATCCTTTTTCTTTAAGACATCCATAGACTGGACGTTCAGATGTCCAAGTCGTCGATGCCACAATGACACAGGCTCTTTGACAACAGTCAAATTGACACTTTCACAAGTATTGAGCTTATACATGCCTCTGTGATTGGAACATGTAGCTACAATTTGATCAGAAACCTTACAGTTTTCTTTTAAAAGAATGTATGCCCCGTCTGTAGCAAACACTACTATGTAGCCCTTTGACACTAAATTGCTTACTGAGAGTAAATTAGTGCTTAGCTCAGGAACATAAAAAACATCCGCAATAGTGTGAACATTCTTGGACACGTTTAAAGAAACTGTCCCCTTTCCTTCACTCATGATTTGTTCGCTATTAGCCACTGTTATTGGCTTAACTAATGAAGAGATATGAATGAAGCGATCTTTTTCATTAGACATGTGAGTGGTGGCACCAGAGTCTAAGTACCACGTACCTTTAGAATCAGTCGAGTGAGAATGAAATGAGGATGAAAGAACTAAATCAGATGTATAATTAGTAGTATCAAACTTGTTTCCATTATTTACACTCTTCTTAGTCTTCCTTTTCCAACATTCCGACACAAGATGCCCTTGCTTCTTGCAAAAAGTACAACGTTTTGCGGAAGTACTCTTCGTACGTTGAGGGATTGCTGCTAAAGCTTTTGTGGTGCTCTTGTCACTCTTGTTGCGAGTTTCTTCTTTGATGAGAAGAGAGGCGACGGTGTCTACTGTTATCGTTGAGCCAGAGTGCTCAAAGGCCATCACTAACGGGTTGTATGCTTCGGGTAGTCCTGCTAGCATTATTACTCCTACAAATTCGTCTTCAATCTTCGAATCAATATCAGTTAGCTGTTGCTGGATTGATCGGATAGCATTGATATATGCTTCCATTGAAGGGAATTGCTCAAGCTTTGAGTTGAAAAGCATTTTCAGGAGGTTCAACCGGCGTAGGAGTCCGCTACTCGCGTAGGTCTCCTTTAGTTTCTCCCACGTTTCTTGAGACGTTTTGCAGTTCTGAATTACGGGATATATATGAGATTCTACTGCAAGGCATATTTTCGCTCTTGCTTTTGAGTCGAGTCTCCTGAACTGATCTTGTCCCAATGAATTTTGGAGTTCTTCAGGAAATTCAATGAAATCCCATAAATCGATATCAGTGAGTTGCATTTTCATTGCAAATGCCCAACTCCCGTAGTTGGCTGAGCCATCCAATTTCGTGATTGACGGGGTTGAGGTGGAAGTAGCGAGGTACCTTAGTTTGGCGTTGGCAGTCGAGGCTGCTGAAGTCCCAGGGCGAACATCTTCTTCAGACATTGTAATATTACAATTACGCGTGTGGACTTATTTTATTTGCTCTTCCAGATTCACTGATGTTTCCGATCGTTAACAACACTTTGTTATGGTATCTGGGCCCATAACCTTCTAAATTATATGGTATTATAATTTAATAAATACGAGCAGAGTTTTGCTGTATCAAGTGTTGTATTCAGAATATAATATATCGAATCAAAAAATACAGACAGATGTCTTATTTAAATTTACAGTGGCCAGGGTGTTCTATTGACACTCTAACCGAGTAGGTTCAACACTTATGAGGCCCATAGTGAGAGACCACGTTTCAGTGCCATAAGTCATCACTGGTAACACACAAAGCTTCTGGAATGGCAGGGACGCGGCATCAATGTCAATGGCGAGTACATCACGCACCTTCGATTTGCCGACGATATAGTAGTCATGGCAGAAACGATGGAAGACCTCGGCATAATGCTCGAAGACCTCAGTCGAGTTTCCCAACGTGTGGGCCTTAAAATGAACATGGACAAAACGAAGGTCATGTTGAACGCCCGTGTTGTGCCCACCCCAATAACATTGGGGAACTCGACTCTCGAAGTTGTAGACGAATACGTCTACTTAGGACAAACAGTCCAACTAGGCCGGTCCAACTTCGTGAAAGAGGTCAATCGTCGAATCTAACTCGGCTGGGCAGCATTCGGGAAACTTAGAAAAGTCTTTTCGTCTAATATACCTCAATCGCTCAAGACAAAATATATTATACTATATTATATTGTATTGTATTGTTGTATTGTAATGTATTGAATTGTATTGTATTGTATTGTATTGTATTGTATTGTATTGTATTGTATTGTATTGTATTGTATTGTATTGTATTGTATTGTATTGTATTGGTTTTATTGTAAATAAAATTAAATCAAGTTGAAAAAGATTTTCTTTTTCTGCAATTAACTCTGCAACGTGATGTTTTCGGACATATTGACCTTAGTAATAGGGGTTAAAGTATGAAATTGCCGTTTTATTGCAATAGGTTCTTTGAATTGACATAGAATCTTCATGGTTTGAGGTTTGCGAATGAAACTTTTTTCAAATGGTTTCTATGGTGTTCTTTTTTTAAAAAATGTGAAACATTTGAATATCGACTTTCAATTGTTTTTGTTATTCAATTTAGACAAGAAAGATGGATACTGCGAAAATTCGAGTGATTTTTGAATACGAGTTCCGACGCGGAACTAACGCGGCAGAAACAGCCCGCAATATCAATGCTGCGTTTGGAGAGGGGTCTACTAATGAACGCACCGTGCGATTTTGGTTTAAACGCTTTCGTGATGGAAATTTCGACTTAAAGAACGAGCCACGAGGAAGACCGCCCACACAGGTGAATAACGATTAATTAAGAGAGATAGTGGAAGCCGACCCTAGTCAAACTACCCAGGAATTAGCGGCATGGTTTAACGTTACCTTACCCACAATATTGACTCACTTGCGTCAAATCAATAAAATAAAAAAATACAAAAAATGGGTGCCTCATAATTACTCGAATTTTCGCAGTATCCATCTTTCTTGTCTAAATTGAATAACAAAAACAATTGAAAGTCGATATTCAAATGTTTCACATTTTTTAAAAAAAGAACATCATAGAAACCATTTGAAAAAAGTTTCATTCGAAAACCTCAAACCATGAAGATTCTATGTCAATTCAAAGAACCTATTGCAATAAAACGGCAATTTCATACTTTAACCCCTAATATTTATATGTTTGTAGAAGTGTCCCCAGTCGATGCACACAGGTATTGTACGCCGCCAAGTTGAAAAAAAAAAAACAAAATGGAGGCTGACCAGTATGCCAAAATCTTCAAACCCCTTTGACTTTGGTTTCGCCCTCATAACTTTTATACGTTGCATCCTAGGGAAAAGTCATTTTCATCCCCCCATCTCGGAAAGAGTATTTTTGCTCTTCTATATCTGAGTGCAAAAGCTGTTTTTATCCGCTAGAGGATAAAGTAAATTGAATTTATACTACACCTGCTTGGAAAGTACCTTGATACTTTATCAAATTTACGGTAGAAAGTACGTCATTGCATATCGAACAAATATGCGGGGAGAAAACGCATCTGAGCGGGAGAGAAAAGTGTATGAAAATCCATTTCTTACGTGGTTTTTCTTTTTTAATTTTGGGTAAGACTATGCGCCGGTAACCTAAATATCAAAAGCCAAAAAGTTTTTACAGTGAGTTTTTATCTCCAAGTTCGCAAAATGACACTGGCCACTAGCTGTGTGTTGGATGGTGTCGGGCTGGCAGTGCGACCCTGCGGCGGCAGGATAAACAATTTGAAAAAAGAACATGTGAAAATTGCAGACGCCATTGGCGCCATTTCCAATTTGTGTGTTGTTTGAGGATTCAGTTTTCGTAGAAAGTAAAATAAAACTATCAAGCAGGTGTAGAATAAAGCACTATGTATCACTCGAGAGAAACTGCGATTCCCGATCTCGGGTGTTTTAAAGCCCTCGCCTACGGCTCGGGCTTCAAACGACACCCTCGACGGTAATCGGCCACTTTCTCCTCTCGGTGAACAATGTACTATTAGAACATATCGTGTGCACTAAGTTTGTAAATTCAAAACATCATTAAACCTATTTACTTCTACCTCCATGGTGCCAAATTTATCATATAACTTTTTTTAATTTGGTAAAAACTTAGACTCGGAACCTCCTTTGTTTTTTTCTTTGCATTTAGTTATTTTCTTGCTGAGGTGGGATGAAAAGTTACGTGTTGCACTCGAGGGCAAAGATTTTTCACCTCGTGCTCTTTTGAATCCTTCGCTTGCTCGGTCATCAAAATTGAGCACGCGGTTAAAAAGCAACTTTGTACTCTTGTATAACAAATAACTATTGTAACAAATAAGAGAACATAAAATTTCGTATCTCAGTCAAAAGTTCTGTCAAGCAATATGGTAAAACCCCATGGCCAAAAAACGAGGGTTTTCCCCAACATTGTAAATATCTGGAACATGGGTTAGAAGGTGGGTTTTAAACGACTCCAGCTTGGAAATCGGCACTCTGGTGCGACGGGGGGCGGCAACTGGGTGGACTGTATTGGCGAACAATGGACATCACCAGGAGGGTACTCGTTGGTAAGCGTAGGGGTGGACGTACCTGGATTTCACATCCGCAGAGGAAGGAGGACGATGACGGCAGTCTAGGTGGGCGCTGCAGCGCCCCTCCCTCTTGTCCCTCTTGTATTCCAAAATTAGATCACTTTTCTTCAGTATAAATGCGAATCAAAACAATAGGCGACTTCTTACAATTCAATCCCAAACGTATGTCAATTTTAAAATATGTTTGTCACTGTCACTTCGAATTTAAGACGGTTTTCGGCCAGGAGTCCAGCGCAAGAGCTGGCTGGATTGACCGCGGAATCCACGAAGGGAGAAACCAAAGTTTGTATTAACTCCTAAGCCTCCAAGCCCCTCTCACTGATCGCCATATGCTCGCAACCACGCAACTCACAGACCGTGCCAGTTGCCACTCAGGCGTAAACACACTCTTAAAGAATTTTTATTAGATGTAATTTGTAGAGAATCAAATTTTGTGCATACTGAATACCACACTTGTCGAATTCGGTAAAGTGCGCTCATCGCAATTGGCAATGTCTCAATAGGCGTTTGAATTTACTTATAATTTCCAATGCCTCAATGGTAAGATTTTAATATTAGAGAAATATAGTACATAGCATTAGTATTATCAAATAAAAGTGTGAATTAGGAAGAAGAAATTTTTGGACTTTTCTTACATATGGTGCATGAAACTCAATAATTCGGTCACGTAATAGAGTAGAAAAACCCATAGTAAAAAACGGGCACAGTCGGCAAACTTAATATACCATGATTTTAACTCTATTTCGTATACTAAACTCCATTTATACCATTTTAATACCGCCCTTACCTTTTTTGGCAAGTTTATTAACTTGCTAGACTAACTTTTTAGGCAATTTGCCACGAAAATTACGCTATAACCTGGAACATAATTATCATTTAGTTAAGTTGGAATCGATGCTTATAATTGTTGAAATATTTGTCTATGACAGTTAAGTGACTGAGCAGAAACTTTTTGTCTTAAGAAATTAATTATCTCAAATAATTTTTCACTGCATCTAGTCATAAAGTATTACTTTTTGGATGTTAACACACTAATAAGGAATTCCGGAACATACAATTTTGGACCAGAAAATGTTTAGATAAATCTCAGTGAAACATATTAGATTAGAGCATGATACAGAAATGGGAGCAACCATGTGACCAACACATATTGCGCATTTAAGCTCAATTCATTGGAGTAATTGCAGGAGCCTAGCAATTTACTGAAAAGTTAACTCGATCTATACATGTATTATAAATAGATAAGTAGCCGTACTGTGAATATAATATCAGAAATTGTTCCAAGTGTATGCAGCGTGTGACATGCAGAGAATGCTCAAGTTACTCCCGATTTTACCCTTTGGATTAGGTTTACCATTACTTACTTTTTTTGTAAAGTAGATGAAATTAGTAGCCTAATGGCTAAATAAACGTATACTAATTATGTAGCTAAGTTTATTATATTTGTTGTCCTTCATACTAATTTGTAACTATATGTAGTTATTAACTTTAACACGTGTTTGCTTATTTTCTCATTTGTGATTCACACTTTTAGATGATTATTTGATGATACTAATGGTAATTAACTCTCTAATCATATACTCATCTCATATTACTAAGGTGTTGTAAATTATAGGTAAACAAACACCAATTGCGGGAAATTGAGGGATGGCCAATTGCTACAAGTCTATTTTACTGAATTCAGCATATGAAGTACACAATATATGCAGTATTACATTCTCTACAACTTACCTTTTGCAAGATTATTTCTGAGATTGATTGTTTGCTAACAGGAGATGCTATAAAACCACTGTATTTCAGTTATTTACTAAGTTAGGGAAAAACTTCGTTTTTTTGGCCTAGCTTTCTACTATGATGCTTGACTGAATTATTACGTTTTGATATTCATTAAATGCAGAAATTTATGCACTCCAATTTGTTGGAAAATACTTTTTCGCTAGGATGCACCATATAAAAGTTATGAGGGAGAAAACAAAAAGTGTCATTTGCAGGTTCAGTAGCTGCCAAAAGTTATCCTGAGGTAGGTATCTCATGTTACCCATTTTTTATATTGAATTAGTAGCACCCATAAGCACGAAATAATAGTAGTTTATGATACTTTTGCATAATAAGGGTAGTATCACACGAGTGTTATAAGACCAAGTTATGTACAGTGTCATACACTACTTTATCTACTCTCATACTATAATACATAAAATAATATTGCAAATAAAACACTGAATATCAACAAATTTATTTTTACTTGTAATAATTATTGATGTTCTGAATATTGCAATTGGGTATTTGTCAAAATATCAAATGCGGTACTTTTAAAACGAAATTTTGTATGAAAATACTTGCTTATGACGTCACATTTCAGAGCACTCTTTTTATGTTCAATCTATTTAAAAATTGTAATAACTAGTAATTGACTAAAAGAGATGCATTTTCCGAGATATTATGTAATTTTTGTTTTAATCGAGCATATGAAATAATTTATTGTTGATCGTGTCAAATACCGTATTATGAAATTGAATTTGAACCGGACAGGAAGCGTTATTGGAGGTACTCGGAGAGGGTATATTAATGTTGACCTCATTTCTGTTATTTTCAATACTGTTAACTAATTTATCTACACTAATGTTGTAACATTCTACTTATGTTTTCAATACTTGACTTATAATTACTACTGTTATAGCGCAGACAACAAAAAACTCAATTTAAGCAATTTCACATGATGTTATAATATTCACATCGATATCGTAAAATCTCATTATAACATCAATAAAACGCGACCAACTAGATTGCAGGGCCAATCAGGTTGGTCGCGTTTTATTGAAGCTGCGCTCTCATTGGTTAAATTTTAATGGCGGCAAAACCACTGTGATTATACACGTACGCGTGAATTTAATTTAATAAATTTGTTGTTTGATTAATTGCATTAGTGAAGATAAAGTAGTGTATGCAACTGCATATAACACGGGTATTAAAACACTTGTTACTATTATGAAACTCGCTGCGCTCGTTTCATAAACTCACACTCGTGTTTTAATACCGTTCATTATATGACAGTTGCATAAACTACTATTATTTTACAAACAGAACCAAACTTTGTTTAAATATTGATAAGTTATTTTAAATGTAAAATGTTGGTGCCAAGGCGCAAATATTGATTGCGCGTGCGTGTTGCGGACTCGTTCATTGAAACCTTTTTTTAAAAGTAGAGGTTCAACCTTCTTGGTCCAGCTGGAGGTTGTATAGGAGTATCGTTATGATTAAAAAGTTATATTATGATACAGGTGTCCATACAAGACCTGTATCGTAATAAAACTTTTTATTTTTTATTTTTGGCCTATGCGTAATGTTTGTCATAAGAGTTTTGTTTTCAGTTTTATAATCTTTGTATTATAGTATCAGAGTAGATAAAATAATATTAAACTACTACACCACCTTTTGCAAGTTTTGCAACATAGAATCATTGAATTGGCTGGCCTACAATACCAATTCTGAAAGCATTTGATGTGTAAGACTTCTATAAACATAACATCTACACATCATAACAGTCTTGGTCCCACACAAGGATACCCCGTGATACGGTAACCAGAAAGGACGTATAAGCATGAAAAAACACCCAGACTGTAGCAGAATTGTATAAGCAGAACGCGGCGATCTAAATAAGCAATAATTATTTATTTTAAAAAAAGTGATTGGCAATATACAATGTCCGGTGAGCCCCAGGGATTGGGGATGGTTAGTAAAGCAGGAGTTCTAAACAAAAAGCTATTCTCGTTGATGTGTAGAAATTGTATACCATCTAAGAACATAAAATAACTAACTTTCTTTCGTGCTAGCGCCAACTTAGCGGTCCTTGAATCCATGCTTGCTTGGTACTTGGTGTTAACTACGAATTGAACAATAATTGAGAAAGAAAAAACTGAAAAATAGTAAATTTTCGGTAGACTATGAAAATACTACATTTACAACAAGACAGTGTGGTCAACTGCAGCCAAGGTGAAAATCTACCAAAATCTTGTAATTCTATTTCAATTTCAATCGTTTATTGCTTCATGTGGTACATATTTGGCCTTAATATAAATAGTATAGTCCTCAACACGAGCCCTGTAAGGCATTGCAACACAGTTAGTAGGAAATAATGTCTTAGGTACGTTTTTTATAATAAAAATAATATTAGAAGCATCTAGTATGACTAGGTAGTTAGTTGACTAAAACTAACTTAATCTAACTTAGCACTAACCGGCGCGACATGTGCTCGGGGGGGGGGGGGTATATTATAACAAAAGCGAGCACACGCATTTTGAACTCGCTGCAACAGCTTGATTGTTTTCGCGTACAAGCACGGACCATATGCAGTGATAGCATAACTCTGGACATTATAAGCTGAAATATTCAAACATCCACTGTAAGTTCTTATGGTATAATTAATCAATGAGCAGTGCGGTTTGTTCCAGCCACACACCTGTTTCGTTACTTAGCAAAAGCTAATTTTTGTAGCTATAGAGTGACACGTGATTTTAGTAAGTAACTAGGTAGTTTTATTTCATTTCCGTTTGCTCGGCTCGCTCGACCGTTGCCGTTGACCTGTGACTAGCTATTTTTATGCACGTGCCAATCGTGCGATAACTGTCTTGAAGCTATAAATACAACAATCACATGTTAACAAAAATAATTGCTTTGACCTGAAAGTAGTACATCGGTACTATCCCTTTCTAGGCAACACCCATGCCTAGAAAGGGATCGGTTCAGTCCTCTGCGTACTTAGTAACTACGAGTCGAGTCAGGCGTTTTTAAGATCAAAAGTCGCGACTTTCCAACATATGAATTTTAAATTTTCGAAATTTTTGCTTTTCAAAACGGGCGACTCGTGGCGTCATACTGCACTACTCGTGCTGGTTCGGTGACAACTCACGTCGTTGGATGCTTTTAGCTTTGCCCTACGCACGTATGCTCAAAACAATTAGGGGAACAAGATTTCAAAGTGGAGTAAAACTTTTTGCTTAGGTTTACCTATATTACGACTAGCCACCAAATATTGAAGTGCCATCCTTTATGACCTACATCCTGTGCAACTGACTGACTCGCCTGTTCAGCGAATACTAACCTGTCGAGCAAGCCGGCTTTCGAAGACGGTTTTCAACAATTGACCATATCCACAATGTCTAGCAACTAAGGAAAAAATGCAGGGAATATAACCTGCCACTGTGCTTCGCCTTTGTCGACAATGAAAAGACTTTCGACTGGGCAGTGTTCCAATCCCTCGATCGCTGTAACATCGACAAAGGATGTCCTCCGGGAGCTATACAGGTCTGCCAAATTGCAGGTGTGACTATACACGAATTGATACCATTTCTCCCAAGGTTCACCAACGTTCTCGAAGATATAATGAAGACTCTCGACTGGTGTGAAAGCGACGGCGCTTACATGTCGCTCATGCATTTTGCCCATGACATCGTCGTCCTTGCTGAAAACGTTACCGATCTACAATGCATGGTCACAGAACTACATGAAACATACCTGAGGGTGGGTCTTAAAATAAACATGCTCAAGACTAAAATAATGGCTAACCATGCAGTTAATGCACCGAATATCATCGTCGGTAACTGCCATTTAGAGGTAATAGATGAGTATGTTTACCTTGCACGGTGTTTATCTTTCGACCGAGAATCCCAGGTTAAGGAAATCGCGTGGCGGATTCAGCTGGAATGGGCTGCCTTTGGAAACCTTGCCGACGTCGGCGTCAACTGCTCGGGATTCTTGGATTTCAGTCAGATCTGCCATGACCTGGTAAATTAACACTCACTTCAATCAATAATAACACTCACAAAACTTGAAAGGCTACATGAAATGAGATAATTTATCTGTAGTTACTTCATTAAAAATTAAGAAAATTCATAATAAGAAAATGCAATAAGACTCTTAACAACCATAATTAAGAACTGTTAAGAAAAACGCTGATGTTTTTTTTGCTTTTTATTTTCATGAACAGTGTCATATATGGCGGGCAGTTACAATTAAAAACAAAGAATTTTATTTTATTCCGCTTTGAAATTTTATTCCCCTAATATAATAAAATTGTTTTGAGCAGTATATTTAAAACATAATAATGGAACTTTGTAGGGTTTAGCTTACGCGTCTAGCGCTATTCTATTGCCTAGCACCCTACTCTTTCTATCAATGCAAAAAGACTTACGTTCTGTCCAAGTTGAACCACTGAAATCCAATTTCACAACACTTTCATATTATCACGAACGAAAGCATATTGTGAAAAAAATATGTCCTAAAAAATTTTGTTTTTTTTTTGTGAGGATGAAATATTTACATTTTATTTGTCCTAATTTGATACAGAACAAATAATTAGATAATAACTATCTCTACACATTCAACGCATCTATCATAGTTCTATCGTCCATACATCTCGCAAACGTATGTTGGGGTGGGGTTCACATTCAATGACACAAACTCCAGAGAAGTTATTATTGAGTCACACTCTCATGACATTGGCTTATTTTCAGAGTCGTCATCCGCTCTATCTGAAGACTCAACCTTTCAATTAAGAGGAATCAACCTTAAGAGAGAAGAAACACCAAAGTGTTTAAAGTAGAATACGAGTTTTCTCTAGTGTAAGGGAGAACTAGGAGTATGTAGTTAACTTTAGATGTTAACTACTAAGTTTAAGATAAGGAGCTTTAAATAGCTAAAGAACTTATTTAAAGAAATAAACTAATATAAAAAATTGAAAAAAGCTACTATTTACTCTTTAATGTCTTTTATATGCCAACGGCTTTGAGTACCGTCGGGGTTTTCTAATATGTACACTAAAGGAGATAATTTTTGTACAACTTTACATTTTATGTATTTAGGGGCAAGTTTGGCACTGAAGTAATTGCCTGCATTGCTAAGTACATAATTTTTCCGCCAGACCGTATCACCGACGTCAAATTCTTTAAAGGAATGTCTCAAATTATAGCGAGCCGCATTTTTAGTATGGGCTGCGTGAAGAGCTACCTGGACCTTGTCGTATATTGAGGCAAGTAGTCCAATATTATTTGCATATATGTCTCTAGGCATGAAAGTCATTTCATTTAGATCATATGCTTGTGAAAAGAGTGTACCGGAAGTTACTGGTTCGCGACCAAAAACAAGAAAGGAGGGAGTAAAACCTGTTACGGCATTTACCGAATTGTTCATAGCGGACTGTATTACGGGTAAATGTAAGTCCCAAGATCTATGATCTTCACCAACAAGAGAAGCTAAGGCTGTGAGTATTGTTTTGTTATATCTCTCAGTAGGATTGACTTGCGGGCAGTAGTTAGGATTAAAGTTAGCAAAAGGAATGCTATATTTTCTTATCAGGTTGTGAAATTACCTAGATTGCAATTGTGGACCATTATCCACGATTATAGTTTGTGGAACACCATGTACAAGAAAGACAAAGTTTTCTAAGTAGAAGAAAGATTAGAGAGTACTTTGAAAAGCACTCTCTAATCTACTTCACTACAAGGATATGTTGGTTTCTTTTTCTGGTCATCGGTAAAGGGCCTATTAGGTCTAGAGATATACATTGGAATGGTCTGGAACAGATTTTGGGTTTGCCCATAGGGCCGTAAGGGGAATGATTGGAGTGTTACGTGAACGTAATAATCATCAAGACCCCTAACCTATAATTAAACTAAAAACTTAATACTAATAAAACATCAATAATTTATATAAAAGAAACCTTAGGTCCCAAAAGGGAAAGCAGATCGTGGAGGCAAGCCGTGGAGACAGACAGGCAAATTGCGAAGGCAGGCCGTGGAGACGGGCAGGCAAGTCATGGAGTCAGGCCGTGAAGACGGACAGGCAAGTTGTGAAGGCAGGCCGTGGAGACGGGCAGGCAAGTCGTGGAGATGGACAGGTAAGTTGCGGAGACAGGCCGTGGAGACGGGCAGGCAAATCGTGGAGTCAGGCCGTGGAGAGGTAGACTCAGGTAAGTCTCTCAAGCAAGAGTTCAGGTAGGTCTCACAAGTAAGACTCAGGTAAGACTCTCAAGTAGGACTCAGGTAAGACTCTCAAGTAGGATTCAGGTAAAACTGACTCAAAAGCCTTCTTGGGCGGCTTTTATACCCCAAAAGTTGTTCGACTCTAATATTCAAATTTGATCTGAATCTGCGTCAGAATTCTTCTGGAAGTTTCCGGATCCTGTTCCAAATCCATAATTTCGAATTCTATATCTTCTTTCTCTTTCTTGTATTAAATTCATAATTTCGATTTGGAATGCGAATAGTCTTCTAGAAGTCTCCATAGGCCAGAGTCAGGCCGTGGAGACGGACAGGCAAGTTGTGAAGGAAGGCCGTGGAGACGGGCAGGCAAGTCGTGGAGTCAGGCCGTGGAGATCGACAGGTAAGTTGCGGAGACAGGCCGTGGAGTCGGGCAGGCAAATCGTGGAGTCATCCACCGGCTTTAACAAAACATGTATAAGGACATCGAAATCTACTAAAAAAGCAGAAAACTTCCATACATGGTCACACTATACTACAGTGAAGATTGGTGAAGTTGCTTTATCTATGGTTGATGACAAGACACTAGTGATGTAATCTAAGTGATTACATTTTTTTTTTCTTATTATTTCTCCGTTCATATTGGAAAATGTCACTTGTCAAAAAATTACGATTTTTGTTTTTTCATCGAAATAGTATGAAAATTAGTAAATTAGAAGAAAATTATGTCGTAAGACTTAATCTTAATAGACTTTATCTGCATACCATGCGAGAGGTCCCGGGTTCGAATCCCGGCTGGGGACAAAAAAAACCCCAAGTCTTGGATGTTTACATTTATTTTATTTTTTTTATTTATTTGTATCACCACTTAACATCTATCATTACAGGTGTATTACCTAATGCGATGCGATAGAGTTAGATAAAATAAGTCCTTAACTTAAAACGTTTGTGATGTCGTTGTTTCTGGTTCCCACGACACAGGGTATCCTAGTGTGGGGCCAGAAGCAATATATGTGCCTATATGTAAATATTTATGTTTGTCTTTTTTTCTTTCTAATCTGTGGTAATAGTATACACTACACAGTAAATTAGACAGAGGATTACGATGTCTTGCACGTGTGACAGAATCAATTTTTTCATGAAAAAACAAAAATCGTGTTTCTTTCTTTTGACATGTGACATTAGTGTTCTAAACTTCTAATGTTCTTTCTATTCTACTGTCATGTAAATTTTCGAAGACTAGGATATTTAGTCTCACAAATTAGGGATTTTTTATCCCAGAGCGAAGTTGGCTAGACATTAAAATGTTTCGTCCTGTTTTGTTGGCCTCATTGGCTATCCTGTGCAATGGAATGAACGCCTCCGGATTTATTGCATACTGTCCGTGCATGGGTATGTATTGAGACATTTGCAATTTTAACCGCAAAACAGGCTTCCAAAATAATAGCTCCTTGATTTCATTGAAATTGCAGGTCGTTTCGGCAACCAGGCTGATCACTTTCTGGGAGTTTTGGCGTTCAGTAAAAGCATCAACAGAACACTCATACTTCCACCGTGGGTTGAGTACAGATATGGTGAAGCTAAGTCTATTCAAGTTCCCTTTGATACATATTTCAAAGTTGAAGCATTAGAAAAGTATCACAGAGTAGTTACTATGGAAAAGTTCATGAATACTATTGGCTCAAAAGTTTGGCCTATAGAAAGACGAATCTCTTTTTGCTATACGAAAAGAAGTGGTGATCAGAGTGATGACTGTAATGCAAAATCTGGTAATCCTTTTGGACCATTTTGGGACACATTTAGCATTGATTTTGTGAGTTCAGAGTTTTATGGACCATTACATTATGATGCTCATAATAAGGAAATGATGAAGAAGTGGATAGATAAGTATGAAGCAATAAATTGGCCAGTCTTAGCATTTACAGGTAATTAAATAGCAGCACAATGAAATGATGGGTTTTTATGGCATTATGGGATCTTTACTATTTTACAGGGGCACCTGCCAGTTTTCCTGTTCAACATGAAAACAGGGAACTTCATAAGTATTTGCAATGGACTGACAGTCTTATGAATAGTGCAAAAGAGTTTATTAAAAAGAATATGAGTGGCGGTGGATTTGTTGGAATTCATTTGCGTAATGGACGAGATTGGATGAAAGCCTGCGAGCATGTGAAGACCAGTCCTACTCTTTTTGCATCTCCTCAATGTGTGGGATATAAAAATGAGAGAGGGCCACTCACTTTATCAATGTGCTTGCCAGACAGGAAAGAAGTGGTCAAGTAAGTAAATTGCAGATTTTCGGAGCTATGCTAATTTTGTACAAAGCAATTTTTCTACTCTTTTTTTTTTATTTATTGCAGACAACTCGTGAAAGCTGTAAAAAAAGTAAATGATGGAAAGTATGTCTTTGTTGCATCAGATTCAAACCATATGATAGATGAACTAAGCAAAGCATTGAATAATTTTGATATTAATGTTGTTAAACTGCCATTTTCTAATCCACATCTGGATTTAGCTATATTAGGACAAGCTAATTACTTCATTGGTAACTGTGTCTCATCCTTTACTGCATTTGTCAAGAGGGAACGAGATACAAGAGGTCTTCCTTCAGAATTTTGGTCATATCCATACAGAAAAAAATCTAAGCATGAGGAATTATAGTGTGTAAAAAAGCCTAAGAGGCTTGCGATTTTTGTATAAGTAGATAAGCATCAAGTCAGTGCCTCAATTATGCTAGTGTCTACTGGTGATGCACATTTTTATTTTTTGCCACACCAGCTAGGTATACATTACAACATAATGTATGACACGTCAGGAACATTAAGGCCCCTCGGCCACGACGACTTTTCGTAACATCGCTACGAACGCGCCTTAGTCACATTTGCAACGCGCTGCAGAAGCGATACCAACGCGCTAAAACATCGCGACTGTATCGATGCAAGCACGCGACTGTGTCGGACGACATCGAGAGGAGAACGGAGTAACGGTGGCGCGTGAGAAGTATGCAGATCGAGAGTGAGTGCTATTGTCCATCGGTACAACGGAGTCCATCTTGCAACTGTAGTGATCGCTGGCATTTTTGCGTAGTTACGGAATCGCATTTGCATCGCAACAGAAGCGCGACGATGTCGCGTTTACATCGCGACTGAATCGTGTTTACGGTGGGCGAGGGCACGCAGCTAGCGATCGTATCGCGACTATATCAATGCGAACGCGGGACAGCATCGCTACATAAAGTCGCCGTGAGCGAGGGCCCTAACTTGAATGTCTCAACAGTGAAGACTTACATAAAAAATTACTTGAACAAATGGGTTTCGGACTGTTGGTTCCATTGTATACTAATATTTAGTTTATCTTGTTATTTTTACAAGAAATAAAAAAACTTTGTACTTTTAAGTGTGTATTATTAAGCTTTCACAGCATACACCCGAGGAGGGAACAGAGACTTCTTTCTGATCTCTTTCCTGGTCTTAATCTTGGCTTCATGCTTGGTTAAGGCTTTACGCATTGCTCGGGTCTTCTTAGGCCTAAGGTCCAAGGGCTTATACTTCTTGTTTTTGTAGTGGTTCCTCAGGTTCACCTTCATTTTCTGATGGTAGACAATGTAAACTCTGGCAATAGCTTTCCGAACCACTCGGCTGAAACAAACAGACTTAGCATCAGTTTCTGAAAGAGTGTTCAAATGTAACAAGAGATTAATCTAAGATTAATTCAAAATACCGACACGTGATTGGCTGAAATTAGCTTGACGTGAGATTAACATTTTATCGCTTTTCTAGAAACCGAGCGTTAATGTTATATGCTGCTTCTCAGTTACACTTAATTTCTGCATCTTCAGTTTAAATTACTGAATTTGTGCCACAACTGTTTTTGGTGGAATTATAATTGATTAATAACTGAACCTGTTGACAAACGTCTCAGGCTCGTCAAGCCACGGCCGCATTTCATAAAAGCACTTCATTGTTTTTATGATTTGACGTACATTACATAGCCTATTGTACCTACATTACATGAGATCAGAGACATTCTCTAAGATACAAACGCTTCTTACACAGGTGAACAAAGGTAGTCCATTGTAAAAAAAAAAATCCCACAGTTCAACCAGGTCGTCACAGGAGGTGGACCATGGGTAAGAAGCAGATACAAACGCGTACCTACATAGTCTCTAATCCCACAATAAAGGGCTTTATTATTCTGTGGGTTAATCGGCTATGCAATGTACAATGAATTGTCACAGTAAACCATGATTGTATTGGAGGATCCTGTATTGCTCACACAATTTTACATTTTTTTGCAATTGTAATAAAATGAGTATACTTTTCATAAATGTGGTCCGAGGGTTTGATGGATAATTAAATTGAGGATATATATTATGTTAGGGACACATTAGTATTTTCGTATGTTGGACTACGGAAATAGTGGCAGGGGTTTTGTTTGGAATAAAATACTTAAAGACATCATCATCAGCCTAAGCGTCCACTGCTGGACATATGCCTCTCCTATTGCACACCACTGAGCACGGTCCTCGGCTACTCATCCAGCTCTTGCCAGCCGCCTTGCGAAAATCATCGCTCCACCGAGTCTGAGGACGTCCTACACTAGTCATACGTTCATACGTTTACCGATCCGCAGTCTCCACTCAAGAACTCTTCTACCCCACCCCAACTTAAAGACATACTCACATTAATTATATTTATACTTGTCACATTGTCAATTAGTTAGCATTATTACAGTAAATAATCTCAATTAATATTACAGTAAATTCTTATCCGCAGAAGATAAGAAAATTATTACTTGAGTAATTTACTTTACAAAATTACTATTAAGTTCTTCCTACCAAGAAAGAAAACGACAAGCCAAGATGGCGCCTCTTTTTCTTTCTTTACAGTAACGTCATAACATGAAGGTTTCATACCTTCATGTTTATCTAGATGGCCAAATTTCAGCACTCTTAAATTAGTCAAATTGATGTTATGAATACAATAAAGTTTAACCACTATTAATAGGTAGGTATTTAAGTCCTAAAGCATCGCTGACATATAACTTCATATAAGGCATACATTTCTTATACTGTACAAAATATTTGATTGAGATAATTTGATTATTTTGGAACAACTTTTCTTACGAAAATGTATATAGACGTCCGTAATTTAATCTTGTATTAAAGCCTCAGACCACATTTATCAAAAGTTTAGTCATTTTATTAAAATAAATAAAAATGTAAAATTGTGCAAGCAAGACAGCATGCTCCAAGTAAGAGCAGCCTTAATGAAATGGGGCCCAGTAATCACTTTCCAGCAGCAAATTAACAACTTTGTTAAGTAAATTAACTACATCCTGAAGCAGTAATTTTATTTTACTGCAGAGATAGCCAGTTGTGTACCTAGACTTTTTTCTTTAAATATGAAATGGGTTAAAGCAATTTCAACATTATTATAATAACAATTTTTTAAATGGAAAATATTCCAAGACTATGAAGTCTTGGAATATTTTCCATTTAAAAAAGTTATGGAGAATTTACAAAGGCATTAATTTGTGATCACAGGAAAATAATAAATTATTTCATTGTATCTCGCTAACCAATTTTTAGCTATTTTGCTAGCAATAAATTAAATACAGAAAGGCCCTTTTTGCATTTTATGTATTGCAAGTAAAATAGCTAAAAATTGTTTCAGATTGTGTTCAAACAATACCCAAGCAAGTTAATAATCTGAGATGGGATGGAAAGTGCATAAGTGCATAAACCAATGTTTTTATGGATTTGATTTGATTCGAAAATGCTTAATTGCACAAGAGATACATCTGCACAAAGGCGAGCTCAATACTTAAAGTATTTTTTTCCAGCTAACCATGGGTGATGTGGATAGAGGCCCTTCCCCCTAGTGCTAGGATATTTCTATTTAACTGCCAAGTCTAGCTCGCATGCACAAGTGTATTAGGTCTTTTAAGGTGACAATGTAACAAAAAACCATCTGCCTGTCAGAGGTTATAAATCGATTTGATAAAAACCTTAACCATTGTAGCAAGGGATTGAAATTTTTTAAATATTAACCAGAAAGTGTGCACAAAATCCTAAGCAATTCCAATCATCTGTCAAATTCTATACTAATTTGACAGTTAAGACAATTGGAATCGCTCAGGATTTGGCACGCGTAATATGGAGACAGGACATTCATTATATAATATATATAACAGATGCTTAGTAAAAACTTCTTTTCTTAAAATATTTTGGGACTATGTTTTGTCATTCTAATTATTGTAACAATGCAAATCTACTCCTCCGCTACCTCAACTTAGCAGGACCATTGCCATCGCCAGAATGCCCCCCCCCTCATGAACCATTGCACACAAAACAGGACATAATGTAACAAATTACAAAGGCTCACAGGAAACTTATCTCTGTAAGAGATTTCTTTTGGCAACCCAATCATATTAGGGGATGGTCTTAACTTTTGTGACACTAAAAATTTGCTTTAATAAAAAGACTAATTACATTACCGTATGTTCTTTCTCAAATAATCACACTGAGTAAGTCAAAACACACACCAAACTTGACACTTCCACACGATAATATTTGCTCGATTGATACAGGTGACATCTAATATTATTATTATGTATGTATATAAATATTTGTATTTGCACGACTACCCGGGTCTATTTCTCCTTTGGAAATTTTTCTGAAGGTTGCCTGGAAGAAATTGCTATTAGAAATAAGGCCGCCGATTGTATCTTTTCTTTTGTCATTGCTGTTTCTGTAACATTTTTTTCCAGTATACAATAAAGAATATTCTTATCTTATCTAATATAAAAATCTCATATCAGTTTTTGTTATCAAAAACTCAACTCCTATTCATCTTCACCAATATTTATATTTTTTGTGTATATTTGGTAGCTCTGAGAATAGGTAATAGGCTAATTAATATGGCAAAATGTTTGCAGTCAGGTAGTATTACTATACTAACTTATAAAACTATCAAATTTGATGTGTGATTTTAGTGGTCACTATGGCCCAACTTCATACCCCCACTCACTAATTGATAAATATCCTTAACACTTATGTCAGAAAGATAAGGTTACAGTAGGTACTCACATTTTTGATAACTTTGAAGCAGCTCCACCAGTCACTTTAGCAACTCGAAGGTTTGTCAATTCTGTCTTGAGCTCTTCTAGTTGTTTGAAGAGCTCCTTCTTATCCTTAGTACGCAACTCCGAACATTTAACTTTACCCTGAAACAAACAAAAGCAAAATGTTTACATATAATTTGTTAACACAAGGACAATGGTGACTTTTCAGGAGGGCCTGGCTCCTAAAAGGTATGGGATATCAGGATCCTAATAAATGTAAGTATACAATATCTAACCCAATCCAACATCCCTGGGTGGGCACTAGAAAATTATTCGGGACGAAGGCCCAACCAGCTTTCCATTCTCCAAGTAGGAAGCTGGTTGGGCCCTCGTCCCGTTGAGATTTGCCAATGGGCACAACCGTAGCTCGAAGTGCGTCCTAAAAGTAGTTTCGATAGGTTCTGTCTGAAGTAATTGGGTGAAAATAGTACAATCCTATTCGATACAAGGGTATGATAGTTGATTACAGAGACCGGTAACATATAGGTAAGGGACACAAATATAACAGTTATAGGCACGAATACTCTCCATAACAAACTTTAGTAAATTATTATGCAAAATTTATCAAACGATGTATGTTTTATTTAGAGATTACATACCATTTTAGATTAACCCGAAATTTCACGAGCTCTCAAGCACAAACCAGCTGTCAAAAAGAAACGACACAGAAAAGAAAAATAGTGTTGCCAGATCGCCCTTCGAATTTCCCCCCCAAACTCAAACTGAAGGAAATCACGAAAACAGTGATTTAAAAAAAAACCTCCACAAAGTATTTTTTTTTAATTTAAAGAATCATCATCAGCATCACCATCAGCCATTTGATGCCCACTGCAGGACATAGGTCTGGTGTGCGTCAAATGGCTGATGTAGGAAAAACGAAACAGTTATGTGTTATGAGAATGCTTTTATTAAAAATATATATTGTTTTATTTTTGAATTTTCAACCATTCTGACATGAGATGCTGGCTTGGCACTATTACATGAGTTCTAGTTCTGAATAGAGTTTTAGGTTGCAATTCTGATAATAAATTGACACAAGAAAGAGTTCTGTGTTATGATCTTTCAAAATTGATTTGAAAAAAATAATATTTTTTTGTATTTTTTAATAACGGTTGCAGAGTTTTGACTTCGGGCATTTTGTAAAAATATTTTTAATAGATTTAATTTCTGATATTTGGATTATTTCTTATAATTAGCCATTTCTTGCCTAACACGTGAATTGGTGAAATTGTACTGGATAATCAGTGCAGTGAGTCCATAAAGTAGAATTTATTTAAGGAGAAAAAACAGAATTGACAAACTTATAGCATAAAAAATATTGAATTGAATAACTTTTTTCACGGACTTTTCATACATTGTTACGTGATATGCTGGAACTTTTTCGTGAGTTCTAGTTCTATATTGAAATGTATAATATAGTTCTGATATAGATTTATGAAAAATGAAAGAGTTCTGTGTTATGAGCTTGCAAAATTAATTTAAAAAAATAATGTTGTATTTTTTACTTTTCAACTAAAATTTGTCACTAAGCTTCCCATAATAACCTTCCGTTCCGACAAACAATTCTGATTGCCTCAAAATTCGTCGCCCCAGCTCGTTCGCTTGTGATTGGCTATAGTCTTGTCTAACACGTGACATTGGCGAAGTTGTACTGTATAATCAGTGCAGTGATTCCATAAAGCAGAATTGAATTGAATTGACTTTTCAACAATTCTGAAGTGCACTTTTTTGTGAGTTCAAAAGTCATAAAAATTTTTATTCAAAGTAACACAGAAACTGTGACTTATTGAACGTTACAAGAAAAACTAGGTGTCCGTTTCAAAATCTAGATCATTTGGAGAAAAAACGGACAAAAAAACTCCAAACTTAGTCTTTTCAAACATATTCCTTCATTAACAGAGTTTACATGTCATATCTTCTAAAAAGCTAGTACTAGGATGCATTGAACTGGCTTTAATTCCACACATCTTTGTCATCTAAATAACCCTTAATGCTATAATAGCCCTTTTGGCATAAAGTGCGCTTTACACATTTTTTGAACCGCATTTCAGGCAAGCTTATTATATCTTCAGGGATCTTATTGTAAAAACGTTTACAATGCCCCATAAAGGATGTATTAACCTTTGCCAGCCTAAATCTTGGGAAAGAAAGTTTATGTTTAACAGTAGATTAACAGCTTGTTAGTGTACGAGAAACCGGGGGTTAAAGCGCATTGTTAAGTACCCTACTTTAACAAAAAAAAAATTTAGCGTCGGTACTTTCCCTAGATACATCTACATAATTATGGACTCATTTTTTTCTCGCTTACACCATAGTGTGTGGTATCGTTGGATTGGTCAATATTTGTTTTAACTTTTTTTTTATTTCAAATTTTAAACGCTTAATCATAGAAACTTGAAAAAATCAGGGCAGTAGCGCATATAATGAACTTAAAAGAAAAACTACCAGGGCTAAGTAGGCTTTACAAGTTACCGAGTAATAGACGACCAACTTATAAAAGGAAACCTTCGTAAAAATACAATTTTTTCCCCCTGCACTTTTAATAACAATATATTTAAAAAAATATTTTAAAACCAAAATTAAAAACTTTTAACTAAACATAAACCCATTCAAATTCCATTGAAAATTACTTTGATGAAGTTGTTAGTTCTGTAAAGCAGTTTAAGAACCTCTCCTTCTACACGCACTTGGCCGGTTTTTCTAATCTTTCTTGCCAAGCATGAGACATGCAAAAAAAGTAAATAAAAGTGCTTTTTCAGGTTCTGAATATAACTGAAACTAAAAGTGCTTTTTCAGCTTACAAATGTAAAATTTGTGCTTTTTAGGGTTCCGTATTTAACAAGGAACCCGCCATGTCAGCCCGTCGTCTGTCTGCGGCTTAGCACACATATGAAAAGTACTAGAAAACTGTCCCTGCATCCCTAACTTAGGTGTAGGGGAGGTAGGCAAGCAATTTTTTTTTCTTAACATTTTATCCTACCGGTTTTTTGACGTGATTATGTTTATGTTTAATTAAAAATATATCGCTAAGTTATGTAGAATTTACAAATCGTACCTTTTTACTCTAACTAAACCGTACCTTTTCAAGCAGACCGCCCGCCGTACTAAATCGTGAGCACAGGCTGGCGACACTGGTCTCTGTGTTACACTAGTATACCACCACAGACTATATAGAGATAGATACTACCACCCACAGCAGCACTATACCGAAGATATTCATAAGGTTATTTCTTATGTACTTATTATAATTTTGAGTGTACCTACTACCCTACTACGTTAATTGTGTGACCAAGTGCTATTGTTATACATCGAGTGGTCCGTACGTACAAAATGGACAACAATAACCAACTGAGCGCTCAAAAAGCGTCTGAATATTGGTCTAAAGTACCGGCAACTGTTGATGGTGTTTTGGGTGGTTTTGGTTTCATATCAGATGCTGATATAGAAGGGTCGACGATGTTTCTTAGATCTTTATTAAAATCCTCTACTCCGCCACCCACTACAAAAGCGTTAGACTGTGGGGCTGGGATAGGTAGAATTACCAAGGATTTGCTGATACCAAACTTTGACAGCATTGATGTTGTAGAACCAGATGAGAAGTTTATACAAAACATAAAAACTTACATTGGAGAGGAATCATCGAAAGTTGAAACAATGTACAAATGCTGCTTGCAAGACTTTAACCCTGCAAAGAAGTATGATGTTATATGGATACAATGGGTCTTAGGACATTTAGAAAACCAGGAATTAGTAGACTTTCTCGCACGATGCAGGTAATTGTACAATAAAAAAAAATATACAATGAATGTTTTTATTATATAAGTAATTAATTGTTAAGGTTTGATACAAATAGATTGAAGCAGAAAAATTAAATTAATTTTTCGGAGCCCAGTTGCATGAACACATGGCAATTCAATGATTTAATAACAATTCATTGTACTGCAACGTACTAACAGTGTCTAGAAACAGATGACATGTAATGTAAACTGAACGCTCTCTAATTTGGTGTAGACAGTTTTGTCCTTGAATGCATCCAAAGGTCTGTCACTCTCTGTCGGTCGTAGAACAAACGTGTTGTTTTCAAGTTGGCAAATAAATCTGTAAATACTCAAGTAATCCTGGTTTATTTGCTCATAATCCATCAGGTTATCATAAGCAGCCTATATATGTCCCACTGTAGGGCACATGCATTCTCTCAGAGAGAGTATGGGCTTAATCATCATGCGTGCCCACTGTGGATTGGCGATTTCAAGTGCTGAGGAATGGAAATAGCTTAAACACTCACGTTTCCTCACAATGTCTTGCTTCACTGTTAGCGAGTGGTAATGGTGAAGCAAAACATTGCTACTTTAACTTCACAAATGTACATAACTTAGAAAACAAAGTCATAGGTACATGCCTGCACCGGAAATTGAACCTGGGTCTCTCGCTTCAGAGTCCAATGTTCTACCCACTAGGCTACTTCCTAATAAGGAAATATTACTGATGTTTTCAGGTGTGCAGTGAGTCAAGACGGTCTAATTGTAGTGAAAGAGAATGTAACATCATCAGGAAAGGTTGAAAAGGATGAGACTGATTCATCAATAACGAGACCACTTCAGGAGTATATGCAAATTTTTAAGAAAGCAAAGTTAAAAAGGTTTAAGCAATGTCGGCAAACAAATTTCCCTGAAGGTATTTATCCAGTTTACATGTTCGCCCTTCAACCATCTCATGAAAAATTTGAAGTGAAAGACTTCAATTGATGAATCTATTGGTATTAAAACTATGTAATAACTAGAGACCGGATTATATGCACCAAAAAATGCCCAAAATATGCATGCAAATATGCAAGTAAAATAGCTAAAATATGCACGAAAATCCTTAAAAAGGGCCAAAATATGCATACAATTAAACAGGAAAAAATAAAAAGTCATATTTTAAAATATTTTATCTTATAAAGGCTTGTACTGAAAATCGTATTTGTGAAAAAAACTGTTACAAGATAACAGATTAGGTAACAATGAAATTTAAAATTTACCTTTAAAAATATGTACTACTAAGTAGTGTTCTAAATATTCTGTAGACAAATTGTGTCTACGATCGCTTAATAAATTTTTGTAAGCGGAAAAAGAGCGTTCTGCGTCTACTGAGGTTACTGGGCAGAATTTAAATTTCGGTGCAATGTTTGGGCTTACTGTGCCGGGCAAAATTTCACCCATCCCGTTGAGGAAACTGTCAATTTCACACAAGGGTTCAAACCCAGTCAGTCCGCTAGCCGCGTGCTTAGCGATTGGACGTCCCGTCCTACTATGAAAAGCATCGAACGATGAGCGAGATCGAGCGTAAATATGCAATATACATATTATTTTTCTAAAATATGCAACTAACGCTGAAAAGGTACTAAATATGCAAACGCATAATGCAATAATCAAATAATATGCATTTGCATATAATCCGGTCTCTAGTAATAACTTACAATTTGTAACTGACAAAAATATATATTTGACAGATTTTTTGTGTAGTATTATAATTTTGTTAGTTTTGGTTTCCCACAAAATAAGTAGAACCAAAAAATACAGTCAAGGGAAAGCCAAGAGACACAGCACCAATATGTAAATTCAGCAAATTTTTGTGATTTTTGAGTTATTATGTTTTTAGAATTCGGTTACTTTCAATACTTGATTATAGCATATTATAGTGATATGAAAAATGAAGGTAGGGGCCTGAATTTATTTCCTAGATCAGCTGTGCTATTACACAGTCATAGCTGACCCAAAACCATATTCCCCCTATTTCCTGTCCGATAACAATCTAATCTAATTGGTAGGTTGTCTGGGACAAATTGCTTTTAGCAATAAGGCCGCCAATTGTACTATGTACCATTGTAAATGTTTTGTGTTTGTTAGATTCCATACACAAAGTGCAAGGGACCCTATTACTAAGACTCCACTGTCCGTCTGTCTGTCACCAGGCTATAGCTAGTTAGTTAAAATTTTACCTGATGATGTATTTCTGTTCCCGCTATAACAAATACTAAAAACACAATAAAATTAATATTTAAGTGGGTCTCCCATACAACAATATTTTTTGCCGTTTTTTGCTCGATATTAGTAACGGCAACAAGTAGACGCTTGATATTAGGGGTTAAAGTATGAAATTGCCGTTTTATTGCAATAGGTTCTTTGAATTGACATAGAATCTTCATGGTTTGAGGTTTTCGAATGAAACTTTTTTCAAATGGTTTCTATGTTCTTTTTTTAAAAAATGTGAAACATTTGAATATCTACTTTCAATTGTTTTTGTTATTCAATTTAGACAAGAAAGATAGATACTGCGAAAATTCGAGTGATTATGAGGCACCCATTTTTCGTATTTTTTTATTTTATTGATTTGACGCAAGTGAGTCAATATTCTGGGTAAGGTAACGTTAAACCATGCCGCTAATTCCCGGGTAGTTTGACTAGGGTCGGCTTCCACTATCTCTCTTAATTCATCGTTATTCACCTGTGTGGGCGGTCTTCCTCGTGGCTCGTTCTTTAAGTCGAAATTTCCATCACGAAAGCGTTTAAACCAAAATCGCACGGTGCGTTCATTAGTAGACCCCTCTCCAAACGCAGCATTGATATTGTGGGCTGTTTCTGCCGCGTTAGTTCCGTCCGCGTCGGAACTCGTATTCAAAAATCACTCGAATTTTCGCAGTATCCATCTTTCTTGTCTAAATTGAATAACAAAAACAATTGAAAGTCGATATTCAAATGTTTCACATTTTTAAAAAAAAGAACATCATAGAAACCATTTGAAAAAAGTTTCATTCGAAAAGCTCAAACCATGAAGATTCTATCCCAAGTAACACACCAACGCCGTATAACGGTCTGTATTTGGCATTGCTATATGCTTTAAACATTGTAAGTTAGCCCTATGGTGGTTTTACAAACCGCTAAATAGCTACTATAATGCTAATTTGGGCACAAGTTATACGGCTTCTGGTTTTTGAAAGGATCACACAAGGCTGTTTAATGACATTATTACAGCATGATATTGGCATTATTATGTCAATAAAAATGCCAATAGCATTACAGTAGCATTACAATAGCATGAAAGTGATGTTAAGGGTGACAAGGCTGTTTAATGACATTACTGCAGCATTATGCTAGCATTAGTATAGCAAATTATAACGTCAATAGCAATACAAGCATTACACTACCATGAAAGTGAAGAAAAGTACCTAAATACTGTATCATTCAAATAACATCCTTAAACACAACGGGACTAATGGTATAATAAAACGAAACAAAATCAAACGATATTAATAATTCTGCTCATTCTTACGATCATGTCGCGATTTGTTATTTTAATGGAAGCTACAGGCAGAAAAGTTTAAGTGTATCCTGGGTAAGTTGTTTTCTTTTCCTATGTATTGCTTGTAATTGGGAAATTAAATTTAATGTCAATATATGTATATATTTAATTAAAAAATCCACGCGCCTCATAATAACAAAGGTTTTTAGAGAAAATATTATAAAATATAAATATTATTAAGGTTAAAAAAAATATATTTTTGTTTAGAAGGATATTTTGCATGGTAAATGTAATAGCCGTTGTTTCGCGGTATTCAATTAAGTTATTTATTCGTAATATGTCTTAAATAATTTGGAATCTTAATATTTTTAGGTTATGAATATGTTTTCAAAATGGTGTCAGTATAATACAGCTTGGTGAACCATTAGAAGTGCTAATTAGTGCTATCAGTAGTACTAACACTCACACGTGAACAATTACTCAGCTAGAGGCCAGACGGAAGACTTTTGATAAGTCACTGTAGTGCAAGAGGCTGTAAAAAAGTTTAATATGTGTTTAGATAAAGGCTAAAAGATTTATCACGGACTAAATTAGTGTCATTATAAACAAAACCAAGATTAGGGATCCTTGAAGAAAACCATAAAATCCATTTCATGTGATCAGATTTTTGTCGAGCTTGATGCCTTTCAAACTTATTGTTACCTACCTATTTTTTATAGCAATTAGTGCAGAGTAAATTGTAAGTATAAACGCGTTCTGGATTAAACGGGATATCTCGCTAAGTTTTATTAGGAAAATCAAACAAGTATTGATTTTGAAACACATTCGCGCTGGGATTCCCCGTCTAAGAGTTTCAGTGTTACCATACATTTTTGCATCTTCATCTACCGATATATTATATTATTTACGTGCTCGCACAGGAAATCCCATTATAAATACTACAAATGGCATATTAGATTGTATTTAAATAATAAAATTATACCGGGTGTTTCTGGAACATTTTTTTTCAGAAATTCCGATCGGGAAAAAACCCGATCAAAGTTAAGTCGGTTATTATAATAATGTAACTTTTATTCAAGGATCAACTCAAAATATCGAAAAAAATTTCAATTAATGCTCCATTAATTTTGTTGCAATAGGTAACATTGATTAGTATGGAGCATGTAATTTTTTGAGATTTCGGAGTTGATCCCATAATAAAAGTTGTTCGTTTTGTTAATTTACCTCCTTTCTAGATTGATTAGACCTATCTGAAACATTTGGTATAAATACATCTAGAGCTGAATGAAAATCTCCCCGTCAAACAAAAAAGCCTTATAATCATCTATACTTAGGTTTTCTTTATTTTTATTGTTATTTGGTCAAACACTGCCTGGCTACACTTCCCTCACTCACCTGCTCACCAGGTGAGTCAAGGCAGTTCATTCACTCGTCGTGACTGACAGTCAGTGCCAGTGTAAAATAATTACTCTGAGGTGTGAAACTAACAAAATATTATATTTCCTTGCTTGACTTATCCTTGTTTTAAGAGCCCTCTTCGTACCTGCGTTTTTACACATACGGAGAAAAGTGTTTGTGACGACTACATCCATCCAAATAATTGCGGATTTGTTTGCACAATTCTCAAACCATATGCCAGGCATTGCTATGTAATGGTTACTTAATTAACCCTTTCTAGGTTTAAGAGTTTTAACTATAGACACTGTATAATTAATTTAGTACACATGCAATACCTATATTATTTTTACAAAGTGTATTTCTAGGGTGGGATGAATTTCATTTTCCGACAAATTTATAACATTTTCATTGATAAAACTACTCAGATGCTATAAAAACCAAAATTTGTATGGTTCTTGAAATATACAACGAGAATAATTTTTAATTTAATAAACAAATCGACTGAGGTCGTCAAAAAGAGTTTTCTGCGTTTGTGTGGAACCGCGACCGTGAAGGCTGCTTTAATTCCGGTCTTGGTAAATTGTGTTTATTTTTATTAACCAGATTTTTCTTCTTTTCAGCAATTTAGGTCAACACACACAAACAGTTTAAAATGAGATATAAAATAGTGCAAATTATAGAAAGAGGCAAAAAAACACTAGATATTGTGCCCTCCTTGTGGGAAGACCAAGGAAACTTTAATTAATTCCGACATACCCGGTTGCTGATGATGAATTATCTTTAATGGAAGTAAATTCAGATATAGAAGGTCCAGAAAATAACACAAGTATTGAGGTGCAACCCCGAGAATCGTTTATGATGCCAACAGAAGAAGAAATAAATTTAAAAAAATCGACCATAGTAAAAGTTACTGATTTAGAATTGAGTAGAAACAACATCTTAAGGACCCTATCTTGTTCTTTGTTCCTACGATAACTATGTTTATCTGATGCGTTTTCAATTCACCATTATAATCATCATCACTATAAGAAAGTACCTACTGGTCCACAAGACCTGTCTTGCCTCATCAACATCATCATCAGGCAGTATCAGCCCACTGCTGGACAGTGGCCTCACTAAGGGCACGCCACAAACTTCTATCCTCAGCCATCCTCATGCAGTCTCCTGTCTTTGTTGAAAGTAAATTTTATTGATGACCACAATTTCTATCAGATATGATTCTTATTTTTCAAAGTTTATTTGTACTACTTCTTTTTTGTGTGTACAATAGTTTTCTATGTATCTACTATTAGATAATTGATTCATGAATAAAATCTCCTTTCTCTAGGGTACCAATTTGAAAGCGACAAAAAATCACCTGTTCCATTAAAAAAAAGATCAAACTGAACAAGTGAAAGATTAAAAAAAAATCTCGATTTCAATATTGGTTTACTTGCTGAATAATTTTGTTTAAATCTTATTTGTGTTAATATAAAGCAGCATTTAATTTCTTTAAAGGTAAAATTAAGATGTTAACAAAATTCGTTATCAAAAATTTAAATAAATAATAAGAAAAACTTTAAATACAGACTTTTATTTGAAAGTATGTAACAATGGTATGAAATATAAGTAATTATTATGATCCATACACGTAAATTTACAATAGATATCTCTAGGATCTAAAACAATATTATCACCTCTTCGGTCAACATGGATTTTTACTTTGTAAATGTGTAACCGTGACGATTTTATTGGATACACAAAAACATCCTCTTTATTATTTATTTTCAGGCCATTAATATAAATCCAATATTCACCACCATCAATTATTTTTATGTTGACACTTCTGGGTGTTTTCAAAATAGTCCTTGGGTCTTTTGGTAATATTTCCGGAATCAACTCATTCATAATTTTTGCGAGATCTTTTAAGGCTATTTGATTAACATTTCAATAGCCCAACATCTCACTTTTTCACGAAATGAAGATATTTTTACAAAGTTATCAATATCACTATCATTTTCACTCTCTTCAGAGCTCTCTGGTCTCACATTTTCCGAATCCGGTTCAACATTATAAAAGTGATCGCGATGTAGGCTAGACTCTGTTAAATTAGCATGACACTGGCCATCGTGTTTATTATCTAAGTCTATAGGATTTACTTGATTTTGGTAAGAGGCTTCAAAATTTACGGAACCCTCTCTATCAACACTAAAACTCACTTTGCACGAATGGTAATATTGTGAGTCATTCTCGTCATTTGATGTATTCAGTATTCTTGTATATTCCTTTGATATTTTTCGCCTCATTCCTCCGGTTCTTGCTCTTGATTTAAATGTTTTTTTCATCATTTTGTTGCTTGTGCTTATGCAATTACATTTTTTTTACATACCGAGTAATTTAAGTTAAAATGTTTATACAGTACCTAGTACACAAAAGCTAATATCACTAGCTGTAAAAATTACCGTTATTATTTTCTGAGATAACTTAACAAATACCTACACAATCCGATAATGGCGGAAAATATGTAGTTTGAAGAACATATTAAAGTGAATGAATATACAGCTTTGCGCATTACAACAAACTTAAAATATTTTATTATGCAACGTTAGGTTTTAAAAAAGCATTCTGTTGATCTTTAAAAATGTTAGCATTATAATAGTCAAAGTGTATACTATTGAATAGTTTCAGGCCTTTAAATAGCACAAAATAATGTAAATATAAGTCTAATGGTACTAAAAACAGCTTATAGCTGTATAGTGAGCTTACTGTGAATCCTAGATTCACATTTGTGCTATTATGCAGCATTTGGCATTACCGTAGCACTTAAAAATGCTTATATAAATCTCAGGACTCCAATAACAGCTATAAGCTGTAAAGCTGATTTAAGGTGCATTATAATGGTTCAAGTGTTTGCTATTAAACAGCCTTAAGCATTAACATGATACCTAAAGATGCTACTGTAAATCGAAATGCATTATAAACATCTAAAACCTGTAGAGCGTCGTTTCGGTGAACTGTTACAAAACTTAAGGCATTATAAAAGCAATTAGCTAAATTTATATCCAACCTTTAAAAAGTCATAAGCATTAAAGTATCTTTGACATGCTTAAATACGGCTTCAAAATGTTGTGTAATGCTTTATAAGACCTTACACGGACCTTAAGTTCTACATAAGTTCAGGATTAGTTAGTTAAAGTGCTTCTTGTGTTACTTGGGATGTCAATTCAAAGAACCTATTGCAATAAAACGGCAATTTCATACTTTAACCCCTATTATATTCACAGAATATTTAGTTGTATGTTCACTTTAAAAATAAATAGTTATATTAAAATAAAATTTATATTTAAGGGGGGCTCCCATAGGTACCACAAACATGACTTTTTGCCGTTTTTGCTCGATATTAATAACGGCAACAGGTAGACGCTTGAAATATTCAAACGTTGTAAAGATAATGCTACGGAACCCTTCGTGCGCGAGTCCGACTCTCACTTGGCCGTTTTTTTATTTAGGGTTCGTTTGTGAAATATTAAGCTTTAAAGCGCAAATTTTGACCGAGTAGGGCGCCCCTCCTGGCTAAACGGCGGAGCACATTATAATGAACTTAAAAGGAAAACTATCACGGCTTTCTTGTTTCTCTCTTTCTTGTAGTAAAGAATAATCTTATATGTTAATCTACAAATTTTAATGTCAGGGCCCAGTTTCATAAAAATACAAATTCCTAAAGTTTATTATGTCAATTCGAGGTACATCGTGCAGCTGAGTCTACTTGTTAATCTGTGGGTTAATCGACTTTGCAAGTTATACCGAATTGTCATAGTAGGTAAACCATGTAGTTCTATGAAACAGGCCTTTGTCGCCACCATCCTCGTGCAGCCGACGTTCACGCATCGTGCACACACGGCTCAACCATCGTCGTCTGTCATGGACGTCGAAACTGTAGCAGCCGCCCGCCGCTACTTATTTAATTTCGGCATACGATAATTATATTTAAATAAATGGAGGCGAAGGTGGTGGATGTTATTTATACACAGAAGTTTATGAATCTTTATCGCACAAACGAAATGATGGACAAGTTGAAAAAACCAACACACGTGTATAATGCTCCGCTGTCCGCACAGGCCTCCGTCGGTGAATGGATCGTGTGGCGTGGGTAACTTCACCCGCAACCACCCGCGATTGCCTTTGATGCGTGCGTGTCCAAAACTCGATAACTCACGGACGGATCCCTGGCGATTACAAACAATTAGGGCCTCTACACGATTGTGCTCACGGGTTCCTAATCGCCAGTCACCGGCGATTGTGTAGAGTCTAATATTATTTTTATTATAAAAGACTGTTTTATAAATACCTACTATGTTGCAGTGCCCTTATAGGGCTCATGTTGAGGATTATACTATTTATATTAAGACCACATATGTACCACATGAAGCAATAAACGATTGAAATTGAAATGTACCAACCATAATGCTCGCATCTTTAGTACCTTACATAGGCGTTTTTACAAAGTTTACGTGTACTAGCTCTACTAGCATGGGCGTAGCCAGGTACGGGCAGGGTTGGAGCCACAGAACAGAGACTCCTGTGTTCTGTGGTTGGGGCAGCTGCCCTTCCCGAGCCAGGCTTGGTCGGAGTAATTCCGAACCCTTTAATGACATGTAGCTTAAACGTAAAATAGAATAAAATAAAATGGGGATGGCAAATGGAAAATTTTGTAGGGGATAAGCTGCTGCTAGACTAAACGATTCAGCTCGATAAACATTCGGCCCTCTTGAAGATCTTCGGTCAAGTCAATCCTCATAGAAAATGTTAGTACCTACTTGTTGATACCCAAATTGTAAAATTTTCTTTATATTCTAAAAAAAGCTTTGTTTATATGAAGGTTTTGTGGTATTATAGTACTGCAATGTGCCATTATAATGAAAAATAAACAAATACATAGATATGTATATTTTTATAGGAAAATGGCGTTATCTGAGGCTTTCTAACAATTAGATTAGATTCGATTCAGCTTGGGAAACAGGTCGTTATTCGGCCCTCTTTGTAGATGTTCGGTCAGGTCAACCCTTGCAGGAAAATGCTAATAATTCATTTCCAAAATGTATCATTTTCGTCTAACTTTAAATATCTCGTTCACATACAGCTTTTGTGGTGTTACTAGTTCATACACAAGAACATCCTTGTTCATACACAAATAGCAAATTTTTCGTCTTTCTCTTCTTCTCTTCACCTTTCTCTTCTCAAAGCTTTATTTATATACCTATTTTTTATTTAGACAATTACTCAAGTTCCATGATGTTAACCCTAATACCTATTTTAAAAAATTATTACTCTGAGAAACACTCAATTAACAATTTGACGTGTTTCAGGAATGCTGTATTATAACAATAACCTTATATACTATACTGAAAACCTTGGCAGGTAGGATAACCATGTCGTTTTTTCGGGGCCGTAGTTTGGGACAACCGCCACCCTTTAATAGTGGCCGAAGGAAGCAGGAAGTGGCAGGAAGACGCTGGATGCAGGCCGCTTCCAACCGGTCTTTTTGGAAATCCATGGAGGAGGCCTATGTCCAGCAGTGGACTTCTTGTGGCTGAATGATGATGAAGGAAGCGGGGCTATAACCCAGACCTGATCTTCGACAGCGAAAGTATCAGTGGGCAGCTCACCAACCACCACCATATGCACCAAAACCATATGTACCCCAATTCCCCGCACCCAACACAGGCCGATCATGTGCACAATCCAGCCTGTTGTCCATCCTTTAAATGTTCCTCTTAGGCGCCGGTTCAAGTACTCCAAGGCGAACTGGGAGTGGTTCGACCAAATGATAGACGAACCCTTGTTAAGTGTTCCGCCATCCCCCAAATACTACGACCACTTTATCGACATCGTGTCAAGAGTCTCACGGAAAAGGGGATGTCGGAACGGGTCCAAGGGGATGTCGGACATTCTACATTCCAGGGCTGGAGCATGGCATACCAACCGCAAACTTTCCAGCGATCCCCCTTCTCCCACAGTCAAGTAACAGCAAACCAGTTAGCCCACCAACTTCTGCTCAATGTGCCATTCTTGCGAAGGTCCCCGAACTGAATAACACTGCTGGGTCACGTGACCGGATAAGCAAGCCCTTTGATCTGACTGACATTGTCATGTCCATGAGTCACCTAAAATGCGGTAAGGCCTCGGGTGTGGACATTTCTGAGCAAATTAAACACCTTGGTCCAGCTGGTGTGTGTGGTTGCTTCGACTCTTCAATAACCTGGAATCCAGTTAGTACCCAGTCTGTGAAGAAAGTCAAAAGTCATAGCAATACCAAAGCCAAGAAAGTCAACAGACAATCCCAAACACTTTTGCCCAATATCACTTTTATGCCACACATATAGGTACCTAAGTTGTTCGAAAGATTACTTGACACGTCTGACAGGCCTCATAGACCCAATACTAATCCCAGAACAAGCCGGTTTCCGATCAGTAAAGTCATGTTGCAACGAAACTCTAAAACTCACGCAGCACATACAAGATGGTTTTGAGCTGGGGAAGGTGACTTCACTCGGTGAAAATTTACTCAAGGCGAACCCTTCGAAAACGGAATCATGCGTTTTCCATCTGCGCAACAAAGAGGCGGGGCGCAGGCTTAAAATCAGGTGGCAAGGAGTTCCTATAGCTCATAACGATTTCCCAAAATATCTGGGTGTTACGCTAGACAGGTCGCTTACTTTTAAGAAGAACTGAAAGTATTAAAAAAAAGGTGCACTCCCGCAATAACCTGTTTCAGCGTCTCACCACCACCAAATGGGGAGCTTCCCCCCAGGTCGTGCGGACCACCGGGATGGCGCTCGCGTTCTCCGCTGAAGAATCCGCGTGCCCAGTATGGAGCCGATCTGCCCATGCAAACCTAGTGGATACAGTCTTAAATGAAACCTGCCGGCTTATTACTGGTTGCCTCAAACCGACCCCGGACAACTGCTGTATCCACTGGCTGGCATTGCGCCCCCGCGCATCCGCAGGGTTGTGGCGAGCTCCATGGAAAAATCCGAAATGGACACTGACGCATGACACCCCATGCACGGCTACGCCCCACTGCCATTGACCACGAGGCCAGCCCAAGGGAGGAGCAACCTCTGGGCCCAGGCGGTTTCTTTGCCTACCCCGTTTGTGCCGCTTTCGGAGAGCCTGCCTGGACATAAATTGCCCTGGGCAATTTAAACCCTATCCTCCAAGAAAGACTAACGAATCTACAGTCCGAATTAACTATGCTGGAAAAAAGGTTCGAAGATTTATCCTTCACCTTTGCTCAATCAATCCTCTCCTTGTCTCCAGGAAATTAGATCTCTTCCTATGCCTAACCCTAACTTCCTATGCCTATCCATTTGTTATCGGTTTTTTGTCCTGTCTCAAAGGAGCCTCAGGCTTTTGGCGCGCGCGGTGTAGAAGTGTGTGATTCGGGCGATCGGGCGACAGATTGTTTGTGAACGCTATGAACAATTCGCAAAGTTGTTTAATATCACTGTACAAAGACCGTAAATGTTACACTAATAGAGGTGTGAGAGAAGATGTTCTAACTAACTCTTTGTAAAGCCGAGTCCCATATTCTAACCGGTTGTTATAGATCGTTTTTAGCCAGTACTTTCTTTTTTGTTTTCCTTCTTTGTCTCGTAAATATTTTAAAAAATATATGGGTTGTTGCTGCTACGGCTATTTGTCACCGGCTATGATGCACGTGTGACTCCATAGCGAGATAGAGTTCGACTGACTAGATCAGTGTGGATCGGCTGCAGCGTCTTGGAGCACCCCGACAGGATCGCTAAAATTTGCAACTGGATCGCATAAGTGCGATCCATGATCCACGCTCCACGGATGAGGATCGCGAAACGCGGGATCGCCGATCCAAGTGGGATCGCTTGGTGTGGATCCGGCTATTCAGCCACAAGAAGTCCACTGCTGGACATAGGCCTCCTCCATGGATTTCCAAAAAGACCGGTTGGAAGCGGCTTGCATCCAGCGCCTTCCTGCCACTTGGATGAGGTCATCTGTCCATGTTGTGGCTGGTCGTCCTACGCTGCGCTTGCCGATATGTGGTCTCCATTCCAGAACTTTTCGGCTCCATCGGCCATCAGTTTTGCGTGCTATGTGCCCCGCCCACTGCCACTTCAACTTACTAATCCGCTGGGCTATGTCGACGACTTTCGTTCGTCTACGGATCTCATCATTTCTGATTCGATCTCGTAGAGAAATTCCGAGCATAGCCCTTTCCATAGCTCGTTGCGTGACCTTGAGCCTTCTTATGAGGCCCATAGGCAAGTGAGAGACCACGTTTCAGTGCCATAAGTCATCACTGGTAACACACACTGGTTGTATAATTTTGTCTTGAGCGATTGAGGTATATTAGACGAAAAGACTTTTCTAAGTTTCCCGAATGCTGCCCAGCCGAGTTGGATTCGACGATTGACCTCTTTCACGAAGTTGGACCGGCCTAGTTGGACTGTTTGTCCTAAGTAGACGTATTCGTCTACAACTTCGAGAGTCGTGTTCCCCAATGTTATTGGGGTGGGCACAACACGGGCGTTCGACATGACCTTCGTTTTGTCCATGTTCATTTTAAGGCCCACACGTTGGGAAACTCGACTGAGGTCTTGGAGCATTATGTCAAGGTCTTCCATCGTTTCTGCCATGACTACTATATCGTCGGCAAATCGAAGGTGCGTGATGTACTGGCCATTGATATTGATGCCGCGTCTTCTCATAGTCCACACACGCTAAGCAGAATGGCAAATTATAACTACTCCTCAGTCTTCTGTATAATTTGCCGCAGCGTGTGGATGTGGTCTATGGTACCAAAGCCCTTTCGGAAACCGGCTTGTTCGGGAGGCTGGAAGTTATGAAACCTGCGTTCGAGACGAGTCGTGAGGACCCTCGAAAACAGCTTATAAACATGGTTCAGAAGCGAGATGGGTCGGTAGTTCTTCAATAGAGAGTTATCCCCTTTCTTGACGAACAGCGTCACCACGCTTCTGGCGTTTTTCCTTCGAGCACGACGGAATTAAAGAGCTTCTGAAGGACTTAAAGTACTGGTGTTCCACCCGCTTTCAGGAGCTCTGATGTGATTCCGTCCTCTCCTGGTGCCTTGTACAGGCTGATGTCCGGGATATCTTCGGTATAATGTCGTGTCAGTTTGGCTCTCGGATCTTTGTTCAAACTGCTAACAGGTTTTGCGACTGAGGTGTATATAGCTGTCCGTAGAAGCTCTCAATCTCCCTCAGCACCTCTGATTTGGTCGACGCTATACTGCCATCCTCTCTCTTCAGCTTCGTCAGCTGGCTTTGCCCAATAGACAAGTCTTTTGCGAACACTTTGGAGCCCTTGTTCCGCTCTATAGTCTCTTTAATACGTTCGGTATTAAAGGACCGAGTATTGTGCCGCATAGACTTTGAGATGTGTCTATTGAGCTGCCTATATGTGGTCTACTCGTACGGTTGGGTCTAAAGAACCTCGAGCCCACTGTACGAACAGTTTCTGCAAACCTGATATTAATCTCGTCCACCGATGCGGCGCTCTCCAGGCACTCAAAGCGATTTGACAATTCGAGTTGAAAGTTCTCGGGGTTTTGGATATGGGCACGAGTAGGTCGGAGCGTGGACTTCATGAGACGAGACTCAAGTTTGACATTGATGTTCAATGTGCCTCTTACTATTCGGTGATCGCTTCCGGTTTTCACCATGTTGATCACAGAGACGTCGTTGAATATTTGTCTCTTGGAGGTCAGGATGAAGTCTATCTCGTTTCTCGTGGAACCATCGGGACTCAACCAGGTCCATTTCCTGTGAGGTGGCTTCTGAAAGAAAGAGTTCATCATAAAGAGTCCCTCTTTCTCCAGGAAATCTGCCAACCTTTGTCCTCTCGGGTTCCGTTGACCAAATTGCCCCACTCTCATCTCACCTTCGCTTCTTGTGCCCAGCTTCGCATTGAAGTCCCCCATAACCGCATTAAAATTGGTCTCCGAGGTATGTATGGCCGTACTAATGTCCTCATAGGTACATCGCCTCTACCTCCTCATCGGAGTGTGACGAGGTCGGTGCGTAGGTATACCTGAATGACCTTCAGCAAATATCTCTTAGATATTCTGAGTATTAGGTACACCACCCTGCTCTACACACTGTTGATGGCCAAAATGTTATTTACGAGGGACTTGTGGACGAGAAACCCGACACCACCCTGGGACTGTTACTTGCCCTCCCGGTAGTAGAGCAGGTTACCGGATTTCAGGGTTATCGTGTCCTCGCCCTCTCGATGGACTTCAGATAACCCTAGGATATCCCAGTGTAACCTACCCACTTCCTCTTCCAGCTCAGTTAGCTTTTCGTCTGTCCTCAATGTGCGAATGTTGTGTGTTACCAGGGCCAGTCGTTTTCGTTTTTGGGGGTGGTAGCCAGATCTCTGCCGGAGATTCTTAGCACCCCTTGCTCCGCCGTTACCGTGGCCGCTACCGTAGCCAGGAATAGCGGAGCTGCCGGGGACTGGGGGGCCTGGTTTTTTTGTTTACTGCCATGAGGGTATTTGCCTTACTCGCCACGCTTGGCATGTGGGTTGGCGAGCGCAGTATATCGCATTTTCGCAGAAGGCGCTGTTGCCCACCTTCTGGTAACGTGTCCCTTAGCCGGTTTTTACGGCACCCACGAGAAGAGATGGGGGGGGGAGGTATTATTCTAAAGCCGGCACCCCACAGCAAAGTAGGTAGTTAATTGACTACTTTTGTAATTGACTAATAGTAATTTACTACGCATCACACTACGTTAATTAATCACACATAGGTACACTGTAAAGACAGTAAGCGATGTGCAAACGATCTGTGACTATGTTCACGTTAGGTACCGCCAAAAAGATTCGTGCGGACTATACGTCGTGGTCCGTGTGGTGGCGGATTAAAAATAGCGTTACTCCTTTTCCTTCCGTGGATGTCGTAGAAGGCGACTAAAGAAATCAATAAAGACGGGCAGCAACGTTTTCCTGAGATTCCAACCGCAAACCGCCTGCCAAGCGTGGCGAAGGCGTGGCGTGGTCGCAAAACCACGAAGGAGGCCTATGTTCTGCAGTGGGTATCAAATGGCTGATGATGATGATACGTCAAGTACGTACACACTTATTGTTCGCGAACTCAACGAACTCGAGAAAATATTTATTTGTAGGCGCACATGTTTAACCAAGTTTTTATGGTGGATTGGACGAATGATGAAATTATCAAATTTATTCAAACGATTGAAATATATCCTATTCTGTAGGATTCCAGTCACAATGAATATACAAAAAGAAACAAAAACGCAACGCCACTCAAGAGTTGGCTTAAAGTTTCCATTATGACTCGACTGAGGTAATAAGAAAACGGAAGATTATTTTATGGCTCAATATCGAAGAGAAAAGAAGAAAATTTTGGATGCCAAATCTTCTGACAAACAAATGCCGGCAGGTAAAATCCTGCTCAGTGAACATGTTCGTGTAACTATAAGTGTACTACGCTATGCGCTTATTAAAGTTACACGCAGCATTGCCATTTTTCACAAAATGTTTGTAAACAAAATGTGCTGCACACTATTTTGGTGGAATCGTACATTTAAAATAATAATATTGCATAAGTTAATGTAATATCGCAGCTTCTTACCTATGACATGGTACCAGATTCTGGTCGTGCGTAATTCTAAATTATACACATTTCCGTAGTAGCAAGATTTTTAATATCAAAATTTTTGGTGGTGACAGTGTTTGATATCTTTATGCATCATACCTCCTAATGGGCTGTATGTCCACATTAAAATTATTAGTCTTTATATAATTTTTTACATATTCTCTATCAGTTTCTGATAACAGCGCCCAACTTTCCAGTTCTACTAGTACTTGCAAAGACATGCAGCTCTCTATCAATCTTTCAATTGAAATCATAGTTAAGAAGTCCGATTGCAGTATCCTTAATTCTTTCAAATGTATGAGAGGATTTTTGTCCAATATGTTTAAAATTAAGTCATCAGTTAATTGTACAGCAGTGCCTACGTGTATGAACTCTACATTGATGCAGTTCCAGAGAACAAATAACAACTGTTCATTAGTACACGTAGCTACACAAGTGAATCTCTTTAGATTCCGGAATGGTAATATTTCTAGCAATTTTGTTGTATAAAGCGAAGTATGTTGAATTAGAGTGCAGTTATAAAGGGTAAAACTTTCCAAAAGTGGACACATCTGACTTATATACATAAGTGCGTTTAAGTCGATTTGATCCACATGCTCTAAATGTAGCTGTGTAATGTTGCAGCCTTTGACTTGCAAAACTTGCTTTATCTGATCTGCATAAAAATCGCAAGATAGCAATTTTAGGTCACACAACTCTTTTAGACCTATAATTACTATTAGTTCTCCTTGTAAAGTGTTATGAAAAATTGTTAAACTTCTAATGTTAGGACACATTTCTACCGCCAACTGGAGGTGATGTTGTGGTGCGTAACGACTCACATAAGTTATCAATTTAAACGGTGGCGCATCAGAGTTAGTCAGATCTATATATTCTAACACTCTACCGATTTCATCACATCGCCCAATGTCTTCCAAAGTTTTACAGTTCAGGAGTAGTTTTGTAAAACCCTCTAGTGTGACAAAAGTTCTGTATAGTTGTATACTTCTTAGAGCCTTTAATTTGCAAATTATGTCTATACTCTCATTTGTAATGCATTTGGAGCTTGTGACATCTAGTTTTTCTATTAGTTTGCAATTAGCCACGATGCATTTAAGTATTCCATCAGTACAATCGTAACTTATAATCAGATATTTTAATTGATGGAGCTCCTTCAGAGCTTGTACAATAGACGTTTCCATGTCGGATGTCTTCCAGCCTCCCGAAAGCGAACCTAGGTTCAAGTACACTAAACCTGTCAGCATATGCATTTTAGAGTAAAATATTGACCGCATCATTTTTGGTATGCTGTCGATAGAAAGTATGGTTATGTTTTTAGTAAAAACCACTTCTATCATAGATACAGCGATGTTTACTTGACTTACGAATTTTCCCATTGATACACGAAAACCTAATGCTTGTTTGATTTTTTCAACTAATTCGGTTAAGGCTTTTAATGTTTCTGAAGTCAACGAGTCGTATAGCATCCAAGGCACGTTGTATTCGAGGTATCTTCGTAATTCACCGATGATCTCTGTCAAGGCTGCTTGAGCTATGGAAGTGTTCTTTTGCGCGAGAACCCCAACAGGCTTCATTTGCAGTTCTGCCTGCTTTGCAACCCAATCCGCCAAACGGCTCAGAGACATTTCTTCTAAGTTCTTTGGCTGTTTATATCGGGACATTTTGCCTGTAATGAAACAAAGTATTTTCACAAAGTAGGTTTATGATCTTCATAGTCTAACAACAATGTTGTTTAGAAAAACACGATTTTTCTTTATGATCTTCGTAGTCAATGTTGTTCAGAAAACACGATTTATCCTTAAAAAAAAGCACTATAATGTGTTTACAAGGGTACTGGATAAAGAGAAGAGCACCGTCTAAATTCATCTAAAACACATAAATTACAGAGGAATCCTATTTTTATAAAATAATAACATCGTAAGGATCTACTTAGCAAGCAATCTAAGTTTGGTGGTGGACCAGTTATGATCGTCGATCGTGGCCGAAGTGAAATTGAAATACCGAAAACTTTCGCATTTTATGCATAAGCCGTTAAAATACTTACAATAAAGTTGTAAGAAACCGGCGTGTTGTTAATTACCTACAAAGTTGACATGTTTTTCATTGATTCCCTTCCGCCTAAATTACATTTGGTGAGATCTTGATGGATCCCGTCCCCCAGTTTGAGCTCACGTAGGTAAGAAATTAATGGATTTCCCCTAAGTACATAAAACGAGATCTTCCAGATCTTATAAAAATGTAAAGTAGGTACTTACTTACTTTGGACGTAGTTTAGGTAGGTACCTAATGAAAGTATTGCATGAAAATTCACTAAACAGATGAATAAATCGCACTGCCTGGGCTAACACGAATCTGGGAGAGACGGTATGATGTTTTGAGAGTGTATCTATTTTTAGGGTGGCACGTCGTAGGCGACTGTGACGCAGTCCGCTAGCAAAGTAGCCCTGACGTGTTGCGCTTTGGAAACGATTTTGGTGTTGACGTGCGCTCTTAGCTTCGCTCCAAGTGACTTTAGAAATTAATAGGATTACTATGGTAAATTCTAAAGGTCCTATTTATAAAAACACGATTTCTCTAAAGTTGGGTACAGATAATATATTCTTTTGTCCGTACCGTACCTCCTCCGCCTCGTATCAGCGTCGCGATCCAAGAACTATGGACGCAAAGCAAAATAGCCCGTATCTTCGTAACGGGTCGCTGCAATCATCGCGTGTTCATTTCTGTGTCAAGTGTCGTCCGACAACATCGACGTCTGCAGAAGTCTATGAGAATTTGGCGATTTCTTGTGCTTGCTTCATTGTTCCATAATATCACATTATGTTTCTAAGGAAAAAACCGGCCAAGTGCGAGTCGGACTCGCACACGAAGGGTTCCGTACCATTATCTATACAACATTAGACAAAGATCGATTTTGAGAACAGCGACATCTATAGAAACTAACAAGAAGCGTTTGACATTAACATTTAACGACATGACATCGGCGCTGTGAAGGTTACATAGATGGTAGACGCTGTCTTTAGACGACGTTTGTTATATGGGAGCGCCCCTTAAATATTTATTTAATACTGTTTTTAGTATTTGTTGTTATAGCGACAACAGAAATACATCATTTGTGAAAATTTCAACTTCCTAGCTATCACGGTTCATGAGATACAGCCTGGTGACAGTCAGACGGACAGTGAAGTCTTAGTAATGGGGTCCCGTTTGGCACCCTTCAGGTACGGAACCCTAAAAATTAAATACCATCATGGTTCCGTGTTGCGCCGGATTAAGAATAGCGTCACTCCATTTCCTTCCGTAGATTTCGTAGAAGGCGACTAAAGAAATCAATTACCTACCAGGAGACAGGCAGCAGCGTCTTCCTGAGATTCCAACCGCTTACTGCGATTGCCAACCCGCCTGCCAAGCGTGGCGATTATGGCAAAACCCAGGAAGGGTTATGAAAACCTGAAAACCATGGGGGAGGCCTACGTCCAGCGACTGGCGCGGCGCGTACACCGAATCGTATGATCTTGAAAAGGGCGAAAAAACCGACTCGTCATCATGGATCGGAGCTAAAACGTTCTTGATCGGAGCGTATCGGTATCCGTATCGAGACGCCCCTATCACCGTATCAGTACCGTACAGGCGTCCAAACTAGAGCGTTCTTGGATCGCGAAGCTGATACGATAGATACCTACCCAGTTTTGATACGTTTTATTATTATTATGTTATAGAAATGTTTCAATAAACAGAAACAATAATCAATTGCTTTTATTGGTAGGTAAAGTAATCTTTTATCGAAAATCACCGGATCTCCGAGAGTATGTTTTGACCAGCCACTGCGCAAACCTTGGAGCCACAGGAAGGTTCCAAGAGCGCGCATGCCGCCATTATTTCCACGTCCTCCATGTTCGTGACCGATTGTCAAAATAATTCACCTCACGAATGTGTGAATAGTAGTTCGCGACCGGCACGATTACTCAATGCTGTGAACCAGAGAATGTTCGTCGAGTGACGAGGCGAATCACGAACACGATCGTGTAAATGCGTTAATGCGGTATTACAGGAGTACGCTTACGCCGACTCTAATTATATAGTACCTACCTAGGTACTTTATGATCCCTCCCTCCGTGGTATAGTCCGCAGATCTTTTTGGCGGTTACGTGAACATAGTCACAGATCATTTGCACATCGATTAGTCAATTACTAAAGTAGTCAATTACTCGCACATGCACTGTAAAGACAGTTAGCGATGTGCAAACGATCTGTGACTATGTTCACGTAACCGCCAAAAAAATCTGTGCGGACTATACAGACGATGTTTCAGTTTTGTGGTTTTTGAATTAACTGGTTATCATCGGATTAAAAACAAACCTGTTTTCCTGCTGTGAATGATTCTGTCAGCTGTCAGAGTGACAGCTGTCATCTGCCAAAAGTTCTAGAGAGCTCTTGAGCTCAAAGACATAAAGCTTAAAGGTAAAGCATACCGCGTAATAAATAATGTCCTGTGAGCTACAGAGAACCACACAAGAAAACTGAGTTGGTTTTGTTCGTGACTATGGTGACGCAAGTAAAAACATTGAACACTTACAAGCGAAGTGATTATATTATCTTTTAAAAATAAATCTTAACAGAGGAAAAATGTAAGGTGTAAGTTAATCTAAAACTACTTATAATCCACCGTTTTCTAAATTGAGAATTTGTTTGGCTAAAACGACTATCATGTATATAAGTTGGTTGGCAGGTATCAAGGCGCGTAATTTTTTTAAATTTCTGATTAGACAGAACAGTTTTTGAGGTACTTAGCGACTTAATAAATTTCTCTGGTCAGAATCTTTACGTCTAGACTAAGCTTTGGTTGGTGAGTATAGTTCTCCACAACATATTATTTCAGTGATCAAATACTTTGGGATTGTGTTAAAACACAAGATACCTAATGGTGCTGCCACTTCCAATCTCGCCTTGTGCGAAAAGAGATGGTCTTAGTGCAATGGGTTGTGAAAAGTTTGAATATGCAAGTATGGCTACAACATTGTTGGCACCTGTTAAAACGGAACGCGAGATCTTGGAACATTCCATGTATGAAGATGACCCGAATGCCAACACTCAGTTGCCAAGTGAAGTGGGCACCGAACCACGCTGGGGACCAAGGCACAAAGGAGCCCAAGAACTAGCTGAACTTTACAGCCCAGGTAAGTATTTTCATCAGTTTGTTTGGCTGGCTGTGCCAATAAACATTGTCCTGACTGTACTGCAATAAATTTGTTGGTAAGTTATGAAAACCCAGAGAAAAAACACTGTCAGTTTTTTCTGATTTTTCTCTAGTCTTTTCCAATTTACCCAGCCATTCTTAAGTGATGTGCATTTAATTATGTACCTATATAACATAGGTAAGCAAAGATAGGGAAGCTACTTTTAAGTGAGTTTGAATTTTAAATTCAATGGTATTATACAGACTGTTTCTAACAGTACAAGGTGCCCCATTATTGGGATGTCACACACTGGTTCAGGATCTCGAAAAGGTGGACTTAGGGGTCAAAGTGAAATAATCGGGCTGATATTTTTTTCTTGTATTCTTTGCATGATTTGATTACAAAACGATTTTAAAGATTGCGTTTTTCGATTAATTGATTCATTTCAGATTAAAAAATATTTTAACATTTTTTTGTATGGGGAAAAACTAATTTTTGACTTTAACTCTGAAAATGGCACCGATGTCAAAATAAATCTTTATGATCTTAATATTGGACGTTATTCTTAACATATCGTGCCTAGAAACCTACTCGATATCTCTGCCGTAAATGGATTTTTTTTTTTTTTTTTTTTTAATTTGTCCCCCTTAGCCGGTACCGCCACTATTTATACTGTGGCGCCCTTTGTACAGTTTATAAAATATAGTAAAAGTCATATGCTAAAATCTTAAGTCTAGAGTTAAAAATTAAAATTATATAAAATTTCTGTGTCTGAATTAAAATCTAAGTTTATGCATGTCAGTCTATAAAATTAAAAAATTAAAAAATAAAAATTATACAAATAAAAATTTGGATGTCACAATTTTAAAAATATACACCCCGACGCCTTGTCTCTGTCTACTCCTGAGAGTAGTAACAAGCAAGGCGCCGGGGCTAACAATAAAATTAAATATGTCATAAAGTAACATGTTTAAAACAAGGTCCATCATATTAAAAGCATTAAAAGTAAAATTACTTCTCATCATTTTTCTTTCTTTCTTTTTTTTTTTTTTTTTTTTTTTGTTCTGCTTCCCTCTTTCATTTTTTTTTTTTTTTCTTTTTCTTTTTTTTTTTTTTTTTGTTCTGCTTCCCTCTTTCATTTTTTTTTTTTTTTTTTTCCGATAGTAAAACTAAAATTAAATCTACAGTTTGACAACAGAAGCCCCGACGCCTTGTCTCTGACTACTCCTGAGAGTAGTGACAAGCAAGGCGCCGGGGTCAAACATAAAACTTAAAATGTAAAAATTATTCAATATCGAAATTTAAAATGCGAAGTGTAAAATAATATGCGATAAAAAAAAAAAAAAAAAAAAAATTTGAGAGAACACTTTAATTCCGGCCTCCATTGGCCTTAGAGGCCGCGCGCGTCACCCCCAAGGCGAAGGGCAGGAAGACCTCTCGACTTTTAGAGTCGGCCATAAAGGCGGCGAATGCCTCGCACCTCACCGCTGCTCCCAGGAGTATCTCGCAATCGGCCCGTACAGCTCCAAAACGGGGGCACTCCTCCAGCAGGTGCTCCAGCGTTTCGGGAGTCTCGTCATCACAGATGCAGGACGGACTCCCGCGAGCTTGAACCTGTGGAGGTACGCTCGAAAGCCGCCGTGCCCCGTCAGGAGCTGCGCCTTGGCATTGCACATAGTGAATTTGCCAAGGACTTTATGGGCCGATGCGACGTCCGGGAAGATTAAAATGGATTGGTGCCTACTTGAAAATTTCAAAAATTTATTTCTCATTGCACTACATATTTATTCATGTTTAGACCTTTTATTTAGTTTTGGCTAAAAGATTTCTAATGGTTATACACCTATTACAATATACGTTCGTGAATTAAACCTATTATATAGAATTGCTCATTCTTCGAGCTATGTTAGTAACTCGGGTTCTTCTGCGGATTTCCTCATTCCTGCTTCCATCATGAAGTGAAACTCCTAGCATAGCATTGCATTGCTCCTTGGGCGATCTTGAGCCTTCTTACCAGGTCTCACATCCGTAAGTCATCACTGCCAACATGCATTGGTTATACAACGTCGCCTTGAGACAGTGAGGTATTTTGGACGCAAAAATGTGTTTTAGTTTCCCAAACACTGCCCATCTGAGCTAGATTCAACGAGTGACTTTTTCTCGAAGTTATTGCGATATTCAAGATTTTAGTGAAATTTCACATTTTTTTATATTGTTAGTGCCAGCAGTCTCTTGAAACCCTCTCGAAGTTAGTTTGTTAGGATTTCTGTATTACTAAGAGCCTTATCACACTAGAGAATTGCGAGCGGATCCGGAACGGAGCGCGCGTCCGCGAATGCGTCGCGAACACGCTGCGGCTGCACAGCGAAGACGTTGCGGACGCGTGGCGCATTGGCGACGTTTTCGTCGCGTGTTTGTAGCGAGTTAACGACGTAGAACACATTCAGTAACAAAATGAATTCCGACGAGGAAACACTGTTGTTGACTCTGTTACTTCGAAGACGCCGGAGACGAAAACGAAAGTATCGACGAATTTGGGAAGATCCATTATCAGTTAATCGAATGGAAGAGAGCGACTACTTTGTGTTGTTTAGCAAACGGATAAAACAAGGTCAAAACAACTCCGTAAGCCGTCGATGCTAGGTAAAAATAATGATGTTCGCTACAATATCCCATATTTTGTAGTCATAGCGTATTTGTATGGCATTATTTGCCAATTGCGAAGCAGATGAAAATAATAACGCTTATATCCCTTCTGAAGGTTATTGTTGCCTAATGGTTGTATAAAGTTCAATGACAATATAACACATGTTTAACTTCCATTGGTTTATTTGGATATTTGAAGAATGATGAGTCATAATGTTATGTACATTATGACTCATCACATCATTCCTTGTAGTAACTTGAGACTGCCATTCGAAATATCTTTGAAAATTATGTATTTTTTTATACATGGGGCACACCACACTAAAAGTTTTGCACTTCTAGCTAATCGGAACATTTCGAATGGTATATTTTTTAAAACGACTTGCAACCTTCTTAGTAATAAAAAAAAATTGGCGGGAAATCATTTGTCAATTGTTTTTTTTTTCACACATCAAAGTTCTACGTAACGCAGCGAAAATGGAATTAAGTCGAAAAGATTTTAGAGCGATGATTTTTTATGATTTAAAAAGTTCTCTATCTCCGCAAGACTGTGCCGCTCGTCTTCAAAATGCTTTTGGGAAAGAAGCACCTTGTTTGAGCACCGTGAGGCGATGGTTTTGCTGAATTTGAGAGGTCGGGTTTCTTTACGAAAATAATGTGGCTACTGTTAAGCGGCTAATTGAAGAAAACCCGCGGATTACCTATGAGACAAGTCGAGGACTATTAGGGATTGGTATGAGCCAAATTCAGAAAATTTTACACGAAGAATTAAAAGTTCGGAAACTTTGTTGTCGTTGGATCCCTCATGAACTAACAGCGGAGCAGAAGCGGGCTCGCGTGGAATGGTGCTCACAGATGCTACTGAAGTACGACCATGGACATTCTAATGCTGTTTATGACATTGTCACAGGAGACGAAACGTGGATTTATTGTTTTGAATCCGAAAAAAAACAGCAATCTTGTGAATCTTGGGTGTTTGAAAATGAGAACAGTTCAACAAAAGTGAGGCAGGCGAAAAACGTTGGTAAAAAAAATGATCGCGTTTTTTTTCTCAGCTACGGATACCATCTGCACAATTCCACTTGAAGATTAAAAGAGTGTTAATGCCGAGTGGTATTCTACCATTTCTTTACCCAGGGTGTTAGAAAAAGTTCGCGAAAGACGACCAAAAATCGGATTCTCCTACATCATGACAACGCTTCTTCACACATGGCCAAGAAAACAAAGTAATTTTTAGCTTCCGAAAAAGTACAACTCGTCACCTATCCTGCACATAGCCCCTGTGATTTCTGTATTTTCCCCAAAATCAATGATTTGATGAGAGGTTTCACTTTTAACAACTCCGAAGAGGCAGTAGATCAATCAATCAGCACGTAGAAAACATGCCTTTGATCTATGGTCCTCCTGTTTTAAAAAATGGTTCGATCGCATGAAAAAATGTTTAAAATGTAAAGGAGAGTATTTTGAAAAGCAATAAACATAATATAACATGTTGTTTTTTTAAGTTACCTACGCAAAACTTTTACTGCGATAGATATTACAGCAGTTTTGTAGCTTGCTGGAGAAAAAAGTTATTTAAAATTAAAATACATAGGTTTCGTGAAAGTGCCGAAACCTTACCTACGTCATCACTTATCAGGCTATAAAAAATATGTACAGAGTGCAACAATATCAACACATAATACCATTGTCAAAATCAAATTATTTTAATTTATAATATAAGTTGATTTTAGTATAAAATATATAAAAAATAAGCGTCAGTACAAACAAATTTTACTATGAGGAAAACTTCGAAATCGCGAAAAACATATAGGTATCTAATTATCAACCGTACCATGCTAAAGTTGCCATAAAAACTCGCGCACGAAGGGTTCCGTACCTTATCTACACAACATTTGAATATTTCAAGCGTCTACCTGTTGCCGTTATTAATATCGAGCCAAAAACGGAAAAAATCACGTTTGTTGTACGGGAGCTCCACTTAAATATTTATTTTATTCTGTTTTTAGTATTTGTTGTTATAGCGCCAACAGAAATACCTACATCATCTGTGAAAATTTCAACTGTCTAGCTATCACGGTTCATGAGATACAGCCTGGTAACAGTATTCTTATTTAAACTGTGGCCTGGTGCTGTCACCACAGACAAGACATACAGACAGACAGCAGTGGAGTCTTAGTAATAAATAAGGTCCCTTTCCCTTTGGGTACGGCACACTAAAAACGCTATTTTGCCAAAATAAATATATTCGACTTCCGGTTCTGTGTACAACCACGAAAGTGTACTTATGTTACTTATTCCGATTTTTTCGTATTTTTTACGACTTTTATGACTTTCAACCTGTACATTTTAGTTACGAAGTATCGTAGCTGAGCATAGTGCACTGATGTATTTTTTTCCTCTAATACATAAGTGTAATCATATCTCTCTGAATAAGGTTTAGGTATATCGTAATAATAAATGTTATTTTTGTCAGTCTTGCTAGAGTAAAACAATATTTGACTAATTTATACAAGCATAAATACATTACTTACAATACTTATCTACATTTCTGTTGCAAAATCACTGCTTACGTAACAGAGTAGATTGCAAATGTAACTAAATTCCTCTTTGACTGTTGTTATTAGCATTTCTATGTCTTTGTATTAATCTATAGAAAACGCCACTGGTTGTACAATTACATATTATATCAATGTAAAAATTTTCTGTCTTGTTTTTATACTGTACAATTGTTTGTTTTCTTTCAATAAATAAAAATAAAATATTATTTTTGGCATACAAGTTAGTAAAAATTTGGTATAAAAAAGCAGTATAGCTACAAAAAATCGTGGAACATAGGGGTGATAAGAGCGAATAGCCCTGGGAGTTTTCTACCTCTATTCTTTCGCCCGACTGTGCTTTTTGGGACAGTCTGTACATATTTTGTAAAAGAAACAGCACTTTAATTTCTCAGGAAAACGGATTCAGGAATCAGTGTGTGTGATTCTTTGTTGCACCCTTTGTGTGAGTGCGGGTCTGCTTATGGCTAGACATATCCATGCAGATGTTTATCTGGCATTTGCTGCAATTGCTGGGGTCCTCACTGCTGACTTCGCTTCTGGATTTGTTCACTGGGCCGCCGATACTTGGGGAGCCGTGGATCTTCCAGTCATAGGCAAAGTATGTTGAGTTTCTTGTCTACATTAATTTATACAGATAGAAAATATTTTGTACCTACTGTAACTTTTATTAATATAGGTACCTACTTTTAAAAGCTTTCGTGTTTGTTTATAGACATAATTGTAAAAAAAACATTTAAATGAAGTTTGAATGTTTAAATTACTTCAGTAAATAAAAGATAGTCTTTTTTTTTTATAAACAACTTATCCTTCAAACAATCCTCAAATGCAAATACAAAAGGTCTGGTAAAAAGAGAGATTTTAAATTTGTAAATGTGTCATGTCATGATATCAGCTTATTAAAAGCCTTGTATGTAGCAGTCAAACTTAGACTCGATCGGCCACTTCCGCTCGTATACCTAAGTAAATAATGTTGGACTTCTGGTTCTGGTGTCCAACTCCCGGTGGCTTGAGAAGCTTAAAAATGCTTACTTCCAACCTTTTGCCAACCGACCAATGCTTTCAATCTGTGAACTGTAATAGATATCTTACAGGTATGAAATTATTATTTGTTTTTTTTTACAGAATTTCCTTAGACCTTTCCGTGAACACCACATTGACCCAACATCCATTACGCGACATGATTTCATTGAAACAAATGGTGATAACTTCGCCATTACCATCCCAATTTTGGCGCGAATCCTATGGCAGCTGGTAACATATGAGAAAGAAGTTATCGACCAACAATTTCATTGGATCGCTTATTGGTACCTGGGGTGTATTTTTGTCGCTTTGACCAATCAGGTAAGCTGCTGACACTAAAACGGGTATCTGTGAAGAACTAAAACATCCTTGGTATCTGTGCTCCTCGCCAGACCCAATTATTTATCAAGGATGTAAACAAAATAATTTTTAGTCAACACAATTAATGTGTTTTAGTAATTACGATATTTGGGGGTGACCCTGTATTACATGGGGTTCACTAAAAATGCACAATTTCTAAAATATTGTCAAATGTTTATATTTAAAACTTTGAATGTTTTCTTCCATTTAACCTGTTACATTATGACCTTGAAAAGAACAATTAAAAACCATTGTGGTGGCCCGATCGGGTCCTTTAGAATTTATCCTACAGATTAAAGTAAAAAGGTATCTTTACGGTTTTCTCTTTTGTAGTGTCGCTGTCTTATATTTAGTTACCTAGACCATTTTGTCATATAGGGTGGACATTGGTTGATTGACAATGATTTATTTAAACTGCGACATTGGTGCGTATAGCGCAAATTAAACAAAATTATGTAAACCCTATCACCTGTTTATTTTATACAAAGTGTAGGTATCTGGTATGGAGTGTAGATGATAGGTTAATGTTAGTAGTAATTGCTATGGGCCGGTTTCTGAATTGAGAATTTAACTAGGTAAATACTTAAGTAACGTTCTGTCACGCTCTTTTCTGATAAATTGTAACCCCCAGTTTCTCATACATTAACACGCTGTTAATCTACTGTTAATAGCTGTCATTTGACCAAAGTGCATACAAAAAAAAACTATTAACAGCTTGTTAATGTACGAGAAACCGGGGGTAAGACAGCACTACAGTTAACTATTTACTTAGCGTTATTCTCAATTCAGAAACTGACCCTAATATGTTAGTCAATTTGTTTTAGATCCATAAATGGTCTCACACGTACTTTGGGCTGCCGACATGGGTGGTGTTTTTGCAAGACTGGCACATAGTGCTCCCGCGCCGCCACCACCGCATTCACCACGTGGCGCCGCACGAGACTTACTTCTGCATTACCACGGGTTGGCTCAACTGGCCACTGGAGGTAATACGCTTTTGGTCCACTCTGGAAAAAATCATCGAGGCCTTCACTGGGTGTAGACCACGCGCCGATGACATGAAGTGGGCACAGAAGCGTTCATAGAATGACGCTGTTGTTCTCGTAGTAAGTGGATTGCTAGCCCTCGCAGCTAGGTTTACCAACTACACCCCATTGAGCTGTGTTTTTTTATCCAAAGCTAGGTCAAGAAAAGATTTATTATCATCACTTTTTCTTATCGTTAATTTCCAGCACATCACCGTCGTACTGTGTTGTGTGGTGTGTCAATTATAAATTTTAAATGTATGGTGCCTATGCTTTCCCTGTTGGGATAAGTATTCGAAGTTATTAGATTAAGAGCTAGTGTAGGTACAGTCAGCGGCAGATTTTCTATTGGAACTTGAAGTTGACTAATTTGCCGTACCTAGGTACTGCTACGTAATATCTCTTTGGTGCGGTCGTGCCGATCCCTCGAGCCTTCGTAGGTGCCTATAGTTCATGATTCAGTTAGAGATCAACTAGGAATAGATTCGACTAAGATGGTTTCTAAAATCTATAACCTCATACTAATATCTACTGATGTTTATGGATTTCCCCACTCCTTGCCATCACGGTAGAGCTATTTGAGGAAGACGAAATCAGATGGTTGATGAACGCTGCGACTACAAGTAAAACACGTAAGTACTAAAAAAAAGAGTTCGACGACTTTTTCATAAATCGCATCAATAGGTCTTCGCCAAATTTATATGAGTACCCTCACAGATAAGTAGGTACTCTGGAGGTACGCCCTCCCCTCTATAACAAAAAAAAATCAGGCATGAAATCAGGCAAAGTAGTAAAAAATTATCTCTGGATCTACATTCATAAAATATATAACTTAACATAACATAAACACACGCCTGTATCCCAGAGGGGTAGGCAGAGACCAGGGACTGCCACTTGCTGCGATCCTGACAGATCACTTTCGCTTCCTCAACATTCATTAGTCGTTGCATGCACGCACGCCGGTTTCGGGTACTTTTTATCTTGCCCGTTGCTAATACATCCCCTATTTGGTCGAAGTATGTCCGTCTGGGTCGTCCCTTACCGGCCCTTCCACCCACATTCGCTCAAAATATATAAGTATATACTTATACGGACGAATTGACTCCTCCTTTTTTTAAGTCTGTTAAAATACGGATTGGTAAGAGTCATTTTAAACCCCCAGACTCGTGGTCCCCATACTGTAAAGCCAGCTACCCGTTATTTTAACTACGTACTTGCGGTGAACTATGGTTATTTCTCTCCAATTGCAAGTATCTGTTACCAAAGTAGGTAATCAGTAATCTCCACCTTACTTAGGTAGTGATTAAAAAAATGGTAATTAGTCCGATTTCTTTTTATGATGCAAATCGATCTCACAAGGAGCAGACCTAAGCCTACTAGAAATTCCAGAAATCTAAAAAACAAAAGCTCGCCTTCATACATACACTCGTCATATCTTATGTCCACTATGTCCTGCTAAATGTTTAAAATGTGCAATAACGTATAATTAAGCAACATTTCAATGATTGTAGCCTTTTACTAAGGAGAAGTAATTTGAACCTGAATGTCATTGAATATAAATGTTACTCGTATTTTCTATGTCATGAATATGTTGTATCGAGTAGGTTACGATTTTTTAACGTTACCTATCATGTAATTTTTTGGCGCACAATAATAAGAACAAGGTTAGATTTCACCACTTCTTCAATGTCGTATAAGAGGCCATTTAAATAGAATTTTGTACCTATGAAGAATTTAAGTTAAATTGCTACCTACGCCACATTCAGGGCAAGTGGTGCAAGACCTTAGTTTAGTTATTATAAATAAACGAAAGGAATTTATAATCACAATACAACACTAGCTGTCCGTCTTCGTTCGAAAATCACGAAATTACTGCTTTCGTTTTTATATGACGTCGGCTATCGACGACATTGAGTAGTGTTTTTCCAAAATTACTTGTATCAATATTGTCTTAAATAAAACATTATTATTATTAAATAAGCAGGATTTACTCGTAGTGTCATTTATTTTGTGAACATTACGAACGGCGCCTAATCCTAGGTCCCGGGAATGACAATACGAGCAAATACAATCAGACTACAAGCCGCGGGATCGCTCTCGATGATTTTCTTCACACTCCGCGAGCGGTATTGCACAAAATCACAAATGTTAATTCAAGCAGAGTATTTAGAGAGAGGACTCGAAGCACATGTAATTTTATTTTATTCACTGCATTACCACCTCTCTATTACCGCCGCCATGAGCATAGTTCAACCTTCCCCCTTTGTCGAGGCAATATATTTATTTATTTATTTATTTATTTAATACGGAGATATTACAGAAACATGCCACTTATTCTAAACTTAGATGATAAAAATATGTACTAGGCATGCATCCAAAAACATATCTCACTAAGAACTTTATTATGAGTAAGTTTAAGGTGAGGGCGTGTATTGAGTAATTCATGAAGAGTACATGAATTATTTTACAGCAATAATATGTGACACAACTTATAGAGACTAAATTAAAACTTAATGAACGTTCATGTGGGGTCCTGAAGTGAGTGCACAACACAATATTGAAGTCTTCCGGTTTCTCCCACACCAGCAAACCGCCAATATTCTTGTGGAATTCATAACAATAGTGCTTGCATGCACTAATGAATGTTGATGAAGCGAAAGTCTGTCAGAATCGTGGCAAGTGGCAGTCCCTGCCCGGGTAGTACGATGGCGCGAGTCACATATATTTTGTGGCGCTAAGTGGTCAGAATTTGACAATTTATGTACCTACAGGAAAGTCGCGACTTTTGACATCTAAACGCGCGACTGGCGTCATCGTGCTGCCTACGCAGGTCTCTAATAACCCCTCTGGGATACAGGCGTGTTTTTTTGTATGTGTGTAACATCTTTTATGTATTTATGTTAATCATTGAAGATACGTGCTAAGGTATTTTCTTATAGATTTTAGAAACCACATTAACTGAAAGACTCGCGATATGCTCATATATGGTTATACATATAAGTGCTCCCACACAGCAGTTATATAACGTTACTAGATGACCCCGTGAACTTAGTATCACCGACGTCAACCGTTTTTTTTTTCTTCTCACCCTTTAAACCTTCCCTGGACTTCCACAAATATATAAAAACAACAATTAGCCAAATCGGCCCAGCCGTTCTCGAGTTTTAGTGAGACTAACGAACAGCAATTCATTTTTATATATAAGAAGATATAAAAAAAATTGTAGCACTATAACATCTGTGTAACATTTCGCTACAACCACCACACCCGTTGTATAACATTCTGTAACAATCAGTTTGGGTCTGTCTCTCGCTAACGTCCCACTGAGGGTCGGATGATACTATAACATCATTAACAATTTATAACTTTTCTTACAATTTGTTAAAAAAAGCTAGACAACAAATTTTAAGCAACATTTTCTAACGTTATGTAACTGCTGTGTGCACCATAACAATAAAGTCTACAACTAAAAACTACACAAAAGTGAATTTTCAGCCGCTCTTTACATTCTATGAATATTACTCGGGCCTCGGTGCTTGAGTAATAACTTGAATTGCTTTTCAACTTTTCGATGACTATGAGCTGTTAGGGCGACACTATTGTTTTATTTCTTTGACGCCTCCATTCGTACAGTCGGCAGCACATCAAACTTTACATACGTGCACTCCAATCAGTTATTTGCAAAAAGAATGTACCGTCAATGGAATGAAAGCATCCATCAACCAAGCAATCAAGCGAGCATTCAAAGTGTCAGTGAAGGGAATTATCTTAATTAAGCTGTCTCCGGTGCTCGCTTTGAATTATTGGACGCCGTACTTCATTTGTAGAAATTGCCTCGGTCTGAGTGTTTTTCCTTGTTTTTGATTATCTTTGCCTGGTTACCATATCACAGGGGCGCTACTACGTAAGTCCACCACTGTAGGTAAGTCTTGTCTGATTTAACCTACTCCGAACTGTCAAATACATGCATATTTTGACAATTTGGAGTCGTCCAAATGTTTAACCCGATAGAGTGGACAGTTACGTTATACAAGAGCAGGGCAAGTGATTAGTTGTGTGAACGTTATTGTTATTATTATAAATATCACAATGCACGGGAATTTCATAATATTATTATTGTAAATGTGCCTAACCTGTGTCAAATAGTATTATAAGCTATTTATGAGCTACCAGCTTCTGAAAATCCAGAAGTGCCTAAATACCAGACGCGAAAGAAACATCACCTACTGTGCCTATGCCTGTTTTTCCAAAGCAGAAAATTACTTTGTACATATTGTTTATTAAAGTGACAATACCATTGTATAGATACTAATATTATAATATTATTATGTATTACCGCTTAAGTCAATGCCCAGTAATCTAATCTATCTGCTAATTGTTCAGGCAGGCCCGGTACCCAATGCTAACTTCAGTTTAGGGATTTTTCAAATTACATGTGTTAAGTGATCATGGGCCGATTTCATATTACTACAGTTCGTGGTTTACTATGACAATTTAATGTACATTGCACAGTCGTTTAACCCACAGATTAACAAGTAGACTATGCTACGCAATGTACCTCGAATTGTCATAATTGTAGTTTTATGAAACTCCGCCGGGTAAGTGCAATAGAATCACCGAAAGAATGCCGATGATACTCCTTAGAACAGTGGTCATCAAACTCCGGCCCTCGGCCCGCGAACGATATCTGTGCGGCCCGCTACATAGCAGGTTGCGTTTGCCATACAAAATCTATGGGGCAGTCGCCTTTTTAACAGCTGATAAAAAAATACATTTCATTGGTGGTACCAACTACCTCATCCTCATCGTTAAAGGGCTTTATGTGCGGCCCGCAATAATACTGATAATACAATACCTCACATTTTTCTATGTGTCCCTTGAAAGGCTTGAACAAGGAAGTGGTTGTAACTTTTACATAACTTTAATAAATATTGCATAACTTTAAACCTGTGCCAATAAAATATTATTACTTAATCCATTTTTATTATTACATCTTTAAAGAGCTTTCTTCAAAGGCGCTTTTAGACGTATGTTTAGTTAAATGCGTGATCACTTAATACATGTAAGCCGACCACAGACTGAGAAAACAAGTGAAATATTTAATTTTTCACATACCTATATGCAGAAAAATTTACCGGAGGCTCCAATGCTTTTGCCACCTGTTTTTTTAAGTCCTTTAAAAGATCATTGAAATTTTACACAACGACTCCGATGCGTGCCCTATATTTAGTCGGTTCTGCTGCCTCTCTATTCTCGACGTTGTGTTAAAATTGCGTCACAATTAAATGCAATAAGACAGAAATAACGACTTAGTAAACGTTTTAATAAATTATAAGATATAACATTGAACTTACTGAAACTTCAGAGCGCATCGGAAAACTTATTTTGACTAAATTAAATGCAGTCAATTGTAACGCAAGTTGCCTAAATTAGCATGGAGAGTAGAAGGGCTGTTTCGGGCAACATAGCAAGAGAAAATGTAAAGTCGTACATTGTATACCTAACATGCATACGTTTTTGTAACATGCATCGATTTTCAGAATTGAAGATGTGTGTTTACCGAATGAAAGAATCCGATCCATATTTTTTTTGTAGTAAATCAATAAAAAATGTGTTATAAATGTATGCGTAACTTGCAGGGCACACACGGAGTGTAAGGTCAAACCACTGCAGCGCTAGTAGCGCTTCGCTTGTTTGAGTTACCGATGTTTTGAATAGGTTCTACGCATTGATATTTCAAATTCGTTTTCTAAAAGAAAGCCTAAAAATTTCGATAAGGTTTCCTGGAAAGAAATGTTCGCAAGTACTGCTACTACCTATGTACCTGCTGCAAGAAATGCAATAAAAAAGTGTGTTTTGGACCATAACACTTTAAAACTTAAAATATACCTATCCTAAGGCGTTGATTTCCCAGTCTTAGTTCCTTTGGAAACAAAATCGTAATTACAGAGAAACGTGGGTTTCCGGGAAGGTTTATTATCACCCGGTATGCAAAATCTGAACGGGGTTTTTCTGTGGGTTTTTTAAACGAAAACAGCTAAAACGTGCCTTAGCTTTACGTGGATTTAACATAAGTGTTTCACTGATGGTATCTCACTTTGGTCTTTCGGCACCATAGCTTTATTGACTAGAATCGATTGGCATTGAAGACGCCGTTTCTAAGATTTGCCTTATGAAAATAGTCGAAACAGTTTTCATGCTTTAGCGTCATCGCTAATAACGAGTAAATGGTATTGCAATCTTGCCATTTTCACGTTTTATTCGGTTTTCTCGCAAATGATGAAAATTTCGTCGACTAGATCTTGCCATAGAATAGATAGTAGATACGAATCATACAGCGTGTTATTGAAAAAATATGCGAATTTACTACTTTTGCTGAATACTGAAGAAACGGTTTTGCATTATTTGCAGTTGTTTACCTGGGATACATACAATAATAATAAAGTAATGTAAGCTTTATGCAAGCCATAGATAAAAATTAGCTTTTTGGCGTATGTGCTATTTTTATATTGCCATACACAAAATATACATTTATATAATATACTAAGAGTCATCGTTATTATATTATAACGTTTAATGTGCAATATTATGGTAAATTATGTGTGTTGAATATGAATTTAAGTTTAGACCGTATCCGCTTTTTAACACAAATTAGTCATTAATTACAGTGTGTTTTATTCAATGCTTTATCTTTGGATATGTGTCAGAAACCTATAAGTAATTCTATAAAAGTAAAATTATGTTTACTACAATAAATTTTAATAAAAAAATATTTAATTGTTATACTTTATTATTTACTTTACATCGAATTAAGGTCGGAATAAGTATTTTCTATAAAGTAGTTATTTCTTATTCGGAAGTTACCCTGAACAAGCTTGAAAATAGGGTATTGTAGTATTAGTCAGACGGTATACATTAGAACTATTCTATTTTAAAAAAACCAAGGTATTAGTGGCGTCAGTTCTCAGATTATGACTGATTTCGAATAGTCCACTGCAGAAGAACAACATTAGGTATAACTATATGACGTGTATCTAGCAGGGCCCCTTAGAATTCGGTTAAGGTTGTCTGGAAGATATGGCTTTTAGCGATAAGACCACCAGTTGTAACTTAGATACTATGCAACTTAGATATTTAATATTTTTCATGTATGTTTATAACGTGTGGTGTGCAATAGTGTTAATCTAATCCAATCCATGGGCTCGATAAGATTTAATGTTGAGATCGTGCCTTTAAAAATGTAAATGTATTTATTATAGGTAGAGGCTACGCTGGATAGACAAGGGCATTAGACGCCATTAACTACGTATAAAAAGGCACAAACGTTCTTAAAGGGATACAGTGGGCTAACTAGCACCACCAATCAAACAAAAACAAAAGGCAAAAACCTAGGACTAGATATAGATAGTTAACATGATTGAAAGATTGTACAGACACTTTGCAAGAAATTCGTTCTGTAAAAAAAGATATGATTTTTTTTCCAGAGTGGTGCTAGTGTTACTTCCTGGAGAGTCTTAACGTAAAATTCGTGAGGCACATGGAGCTAGCTAAAGTCACCCGAATTCTCGGAGCCCTGCTAGATAGATACACGCGTCGTCCAAAGGCGACATTTACTTAATCATAAATTATCTACTCCACATTGCTCATTGCCTCTTACCAAAGGACCTTGTGAATAATTTAGGAAGAAAATATTGATCAAGTCGATCAATAAACTTGCACTTGGCCTTGAGGTGTGCCTCCTTGTGTTTAAAAACTTGTAGGTACATTATAAAATTACTTGCTTTCTAGAATGACTACTCTAGAGTAGTCCAGAGAAAAAATCTGAGGCATTTCTGACATTACTGGATGGTAAGTTGTTACTCATGTCTCTTCTCTTGTTTTGTTTCTGGTTCACGTCGATGAGCGAGTCGATGGTTTCAAAGTACGAGATGTTCCAAAACTTGACCTCATTATCATGCGAGCACGAGGCGAGGAGCTGGCCGTCGTAGCTGATGTCGAGTCGTTCGACGGGCAGCCGATGCTGCCCCACTACGCCCAACTGCCGCTGTGGGAACATGTGGGCGGCGCGCAGCACTCCGTCCTCGCCCGAAGTCACCACGATGTTCTCAGTTATAGGCACCATGCAGGCTATGGAATGTTTGTGCCCCACATATTCGTCGCTGTGTAAGCCGAATTCTTTCCAGTTAAACAAATACAGTCTACCTTTCGATGAGCCAGCCAACAGTTTTGTCTCCGAACGGAAAAGCCCGAGACACGTCAATTCCGAGTCGTAATCTTCAGATGTAGTGTAGACTTTACTGCATGGAAAAAAGGGAATTATATTTTCGGTGACCTTTGATAGTGACCAGTATTCTCTAATACTCTAATTAATACACCATTGGAAGATTGACATTTAGAGAGAGATCAACCTGTATCCCAACCAGTTGTTTTTTAAACAGTTTTAGTGCGTAGGAACAATAGGGGACAACAACTCAATACAGTGGCTTGGTGCACTTACAGAATGTAATGCCAGGCAAGTTCATGTCGAGGGAGGAAATATACTGCTTCAAGTAATACGAATCATAATAATTTGAGACGTTTGAACCTCTCAATAAATAAGAATAAATTAGAGTATTGTACAAATAAGAGATATTTGTAGACCTCCCCACCATTGAGGAGCTCACAGAATGATGATGAGATATTGGAAACCGGTCAAGTGCGAGTCGGTGGGTTCTGTACCACTACAACATCATAAATCCTGTATCCCAGAGGGGTAGGCAGGGACCATTATATTTGTCTTAGTTATTTAGCAAAATTAAAAAAGCGGTGGTAGCGCGGTCGTTAGAACTCATATTCAAGAAGCTGTGGGTTCGAACAAGTTCGACTTTGTTTTCGAAGTAACGCAGACTTGTGAATTTGTTTATAGTATCAATACCGCTCGCTAACATGAAGGAAAACATGGTGGGGAAGCCCTAGTGCCTGACGCGGCGGGCACGCGTGGTCATTAAGCCCATATTCTAGGCAACATAATTATTATTTTATTCAGCAATTTTTTTTCTTTCATTCAATTTGTGACCCTAAATGCGAGTCCGACATACACTTGGCCAGATTTTATCATTTGTTGTTGTATCAAGAGGCGTATTGGCAACGAACGGGGCGAGCACTGCTTGGTGAAGAGGGAAGCAGGTGGGGCGTCGCAAATCAGCGAGGTGCATAGATATCGTTAGTAGTGCCACAGAGGAAGTACCTAGTGCCAAGCTGTAGTGCCACGGGGGAAAAAGGTATTGTGACCGTGTTATCATGGCGCACAGAGTGCAACATGCCAAGTTATCGTTATGTATTAAAGTTTTTACGATTGAGCAAAACCGATAAAAATCGGCCAAGTGGGAGTAAACGTCCTATGTGTTTCTTAGTTATCTGGCAAAAATGTATTTAAAACCTATTTAGAGGCTAAAAATGCCACCAGATGATTCATAATGATTCAGCCAGATATCGCTGCCTGTACTTACAGAGAAGTTTGTTAAGAGGTTCGAAATTTCGCCGATGCCTGCATTGGCCCAATATCTCAGTTGGGAGAGTGCTGGCACGGTTAGCCAGAGGTCGCGGGTTCAAGTGCCGGCATGGGTGGAATTTTTGCCTCTAAATAGGTTTCTAAAATTGTCCTCAGCACGGATTAATGGAACAAAAAAAATATAAAAATGTATTTTCTTCTGAACATAGTTCGGGACCTTTAGCGGGAGTGCGACTCACGCTTCGCCGGTTTTTATTATTTGTTGTGATCCGGCTGCACTACTATAAATAATATCATAATATTATTTCTAAAAGCCGTATAAACTTTAGATCTTTCAATCAATCAATCATATATTTATTGTCTTTCTTTGAGGATCAAGTCATTTTATATGCAGTGTTAAAGACATGGTAAATAAACGGGAAAGCAAAGCAAATGTGCTTTATACCTATGCTTTACTTTTGTGTTACAATGTAAATAAATGTTTTTCACTTTCACTTTACACATTGGGTTTTCATAGAAGGGATTTTTAGTTTGAATTTCGATGTTACTACAAAATCTCAATTATTTTGAAAGAGCAATGCTCTTAGAAGATAAAGAACATTGCTCTTTCAACTTCTAACTTCTTATGTTTTTATCTAAAAATGTGACTTAAATAGAGAGCCTTTTTTACCACAGCATTATGCTAACTCACCTTGATTTTAAATCAATAGATGTCAGCACACCATCTCCGCCAGCACATACTAGATACTTTTGTGTTTCATTAGTTATCATATCTGAAATATTTTCTTCCCCAATTTTCAAACTGAATATAGAATCTGGTTTTCTTAAATCCCATAATTTTACTGTTCCTCCATCGTCACCTACAAGCAGACAAATAATGTTGACATTTAAAAGTATTACCTATTCCACAGATTTAACTGAACTCTGATTTGTTTAGTAATAATCTAAGATAAGATAGTGAAAACATTATTTAAGGAATTTATTATTTTACTAAGCTCCTATTAATTTACCTGTAACAAACTTGTTATTGTCAAGATATTTGAGACAGTAAACGGGTTCATCATGGGCTTCTTCATAACATCTCTTCAGTTTTCCAGACTCAACATCAGCTACCATAATGGTCTTGTCCTGAAACAGACGGCCATTGTATGTGTTAATTGATGCTTAATCAGTAGTAGCTGTGGTCCATGTAGTGGAAGGTTAGCAATAAACTTAATAGAATTCATCAAACATTCAGAACAGTACTTGTAGGAAGTTATACTTCAATTTTAGGTTGTAGAAGAACACCAAATTTGTCTTAATGTGTATCTATATTGCTATTATCACTACATAGTATATTTATTTACATGTAAGTCAATTAATTTATGAGTTCTGGCTTATGTACACCTAGAACTAGATATTAACCTGTTTGATTATGACCTTCAAAAGAACAATTAAAAAGCATTGTTATGGTGGTCGAATCGGGCCATTTAGAATTCTACAGATTAAGTACCTTATCTTTGTAAATTATCTATCTATGACTGAACAAAACAACAGCCTTGTTGGTCTAGTGGGTACCAAAACAGAGTTTGTGGGTTTGATTCACACTGAAGGCTGCCATACTTGATTTGTACAAATGGCCCTTGTCTGGGTGTATTTCCATGTTAGTGACGTCCTTGCCTGGTCATCATAGTCCGTGTTATCCTAATTTATGACCAGGACAAGTGATTGTGTTGTGTGGAAGTTATTATTATTAAATAAACACAATAAAAAACGACAAATTGTAGGTACCTTTGATGCAGAGTATAGTGACACACCTTCAGAATCAAACTCAACAGATCGACAAGCTTTCATGTGCAATTCCAATGTATTCAGCAACTTTGTCTCTTCATTACTGTATTCATATAAAAGAACATCTCCTACTATGTTTGCCAGAGCTATCATATTTCTTGCAGGACTAAAGGAGATGTCCACCACAAAATCATCAGAAGTTATAGTCGGGGGATAGTCACGAGTTTTGTTCAGTTCTGCTTTTATAGCCTTAGTTATTTCATCTTGATCTTCATCTTCCATGTCAGCATTTTCATCTTCGGTGTCGTCTGTTGCATCTGCTGCAATATCTGTAAGTGGAAAATATGATGCTTATAGTCTCGGCCTGAGTCTGGGTGTATTTTCACATTTGTGATGTCCTTGCCTGGTCACCATGTCCTAGCTTGGGATCAGGACAAGTGATTGTGTTGTGTGGAAGTTATTATTTTTTTATAATACATGCTGATCCATCAGCCCATATTTATCCCCTCTCCTTCTCTCGGGTATTATGTAGAATATGGGAATGCTGAATTTAAAATCTGAAATTAATACCAAAAATACAGCTATTGATATGCTAACCAACGGATAAAATTTCCTGGAGGAAATTTGTATTCGCAGAGAACAAACTAGGTTTCACACTTTCATCACACTTTCATACTAGGTACATTTCCGACGTCATTTTAGTTTTTTTTTTTTTGCACAGATTAAAAAGAAAATATTTTCTGCAATAACTGTCAGAGTGGTTTTTTAATACAAAGATTCACTCAATATTAAAAAAAACCGAAAAAAGGCTATGGTTCTGAAACAAACAGGGGAGCTGTGCCACCCAAAACCTGTAGTTAGGTTATGTTAGGTTGCTTGCAAAACGAGCGGATCACCATATTAATGACTTTTATATACTACTATCGAAATCAATTTGGTCACAGGTAGGTTACATACCTACATAGAAACAGTAAAAAATATTGGATCAGAAAACCTGGCTTGCCTTTCAGCACACAAAGAAAAAAAACAACAATATTCAAACTCTATACCTACACAACAAACCTCATTGCTCTGTTGTGTCTATTTAGTCTGTGATCTGTTGCTTTACTTAGCAGAGACAAACTTCTTTGTTATGTCCTGTACATAATAGAAAATGGAAGTACGAGATTGTGAAACGTTTTTATTTATTTTATCTATAACTAGTAGTAATTTCCTCCACGAATTTTTATTCTGTTTTGTTATAGTTTCATTAGCTGTATTTGCGGTATTAATTTGAGATTTTAATTCAGAGCCTCTATTCTGCAGTCCCACCATTGACCTCAGTCTGTCCATATTTGTATGAAGTTACTCAACTAAATTGCGCGTGAACTCCGAACGATTAAAAAACAAGTTAAAATTTATTACGCACTGACCTCTGTTTTCTTGTACACTAACAGCAGCGGAGTAACTATAGTGGCAGGGCTGGCAAAATGCCACGGGCCCGAACTATGAGGCCGCGAACTCAGAAGCAAATTTGTAACAATTGTAATTTATATACGAGTACTTCAAATCAATTAAAGTTGGACCATATGTACTAGAACTAAAGACCATACATATTTTTTTATTGCTGGGAGGGCCCCATCCAATGTTTTTGCCATGGGCCTCAGATGGTATAGTTACGCCACTGACTAACAGGTTGGTAATCTACTGTTAACAAAAAACTGCAACTTTTCCTTATGCGCTTTGTCTAGACATTACTGTTTTTATGTCACTAACACGTGTGAACTATCAATTATACATGACATTGACGAAATTGTAGGTACTGGTTAATCAGTGCAGTGCTGTAGATCCATAAAACAATGAAATTAAAATACCCTCGGGCTCAGGCTGGTCTTGATCCTCATCCATAGAATCGTCATTATCACTTATTTCAGTATCGCTATCGTCGGACGAGTCTTTGTCAAAATCACGAAATCCAAATGTCATGATTTTGGGTTCTAAAAATGTGCTAAGAATAGACTAGAATATTTTACACGAACTTCAAAATTGAAAACACCAGAGAAACAAACACAACAAAGTATAATATAAAAACAAAACATTGACAATTAGATATAACCTCCAACCTCCCCACGCAAGACGATAGGTATAGGGAAGGGAGGACGCAGTGTTGCCAGATGTATTCTATGGAATTCTGTAGGGCGAGACCAAAAAATCTGTAGAATTCCGTAAATTTGCGCTTACAAAATCCGTAGTTCTACAGACTTTTTCCAAAGCTTTTTTCTACTGTACCTGAAGCTTAAAATGTTATTGAAAGTAAGAAACATACACTTAACTGAATTCACTCGACCATAGACAAAAATTAGCTTTTTCTTAACCAACCATACGTATTTTCCCACGCAACGGAATATTTTTGTTGGTAGCGAACTCTCCGTTTTTTCGCGGGAGTTCCAGGAGGACTATCATCACCGCTGCTTGAACTTGTCATTGAATACTCCACAACACAGCACGAATTACTGAAAATTATACCCACGGACGAAATTCTCAACGATGACTTATATATTTTAATCCAGAAATATTCGCAATTTTGAACCTGCAAGTAAGTACACACGCGTGCGGTGCGCCCAAGAAAAGAAGGATAGAGATAGAACATACGCAACGCGACCAATCTGAAAATGCGTTTCTATATGGCCGACAGCATACCCGGTCGCAGCTAACATAATTTAGTCGGTTGGTACACAAAACCACAGTTGACACTTGACACTTGACAGTGACACTGACACTTCAGATCTGTGGCCTAATTACGCTCACCAAATCCTGAGCGATTCCAATCGTCTAACTGTCAAATTCCATACTAATTTGACAGTTAAACGATTGGAATCGCTCAGGATTTGGTGAGCGTAATATAGGGGCAGTTCAGCACTTCGCTCACCTCATTTCGAAGCGATAACGTTCCGTTTTAGTGTTGCGTGAAGTGGGTGAGCTGAGTCAGCTGCTCAGCTGTGTGTGTAACGAAACGCAGGTCGTATGAATAGTCCTCAAGTTATTTCTGCAACGATTGCGTTTCGTTACTTACAGAAAAAGTGCATTCTATCCAATTAGTCAGAAATTCCGTAGATTCACTTATGATTTCCGTAGGTCTGTGTCACAAAGCCTAAATCCGTAGATCTCCGGATTTTTCCGTAGATCTGGCAACGCTGGGAGGACGGGAAAACAGTGTTGCCAACAGTTAAACTAGCTCTCCACCAGATGCAACCTCTAAAACCACCAGAAAACCACTAACAAAAAACGGTCCTGATGTAAAAATCGCTATTTCCACTAAACAAATTATAGTTTTTACGAACGAAAACAGAAGGTATATATTTTAGTAAATAACCTTTATAATATAAACAATTAGTAAATCAACATGAACACCAAATGATTCAATAATAAACTGGTATTGATAGATATGGATCAGTTGAGCTACCTATAGATTGTTTATAACAGTCTGCAGTTAGCTCAATTGTTTCAATTTTAAATAATAGTTTTAATTTGTTTCTATTACTGCATTGTAATTTTCTTTGTTAATAACAAACTGCTATTTTAATTCATCTTCTTCACATGATAAATTTTGGTATGCGCAATCATCGTGGGTTCCCGATTTTTTTTATAACTGTAATTGGAATGATATAGTTATTCATTACAGCATTTTCCTTCCAATCCAATCTCAAACCACAGCGTATTCTTAACTAGTTTCTGCCCGCGGCTTCACACGTGTTGTGTAAGGTTATTAATTTCTATCCCATAGATCTATGTGATAAAAAGTAGCCTATGTTTTGTTTCAGGCTTAGAACTGTATGCAAATTTTCAGCCCGATCTGTTCAGTAGTTTTGGCGTGAAGAAGTAACAAATATCCATCCAAACATCTAAACATCCAAATTTTCGCAATTATAATATTAGTGTGTTATAGCAGTTAAAACATTTAACTTCTTTCTGTTCCTCTGCTGGATTTTTATTATAAGAATATCGGTAAATAATTCAAAACGTGGTTTAGCGATTGAGAGACAGTACATTCAGTAATTAAAAGTGATTTTTTCTAAACCACTAGAAAAATCCACTAGCCACTAAAAGCGATATTTCACCACTAAAAGCAGGGCTCGAAACCACTAGTTTTAGTGGAAAATCCACTAAGGTGGCAACACTGCGGGGCAAGGAGGGAAGGAAAAATCACTAACGCCGCGTCCACACGCTTGTCGTTTGCCGCTAGCCGCGTGCTTCTACCACACGCTTGCGAAGGCGTGTTTGTGGCTCGTTTAGTATCGATAAATAGAAAACCGACCAAGTGCGTGTCGGGCCACGCGCAGTGTAGGGTTCCGTAGAAAGAGGGGGTTTTATTTGCTTTACAGAACTATTTCATTAATGTAATTTTCAATGGATTTTGTACGAAGTTTTCCTTTTATTAGTTGGTCGCTAACTTGTACTCATTAACTTGTAAAGCCTACTTAGCCATTACAGTTTTCCTTTTAAGTTCATATATGTGCAACTACCCTGAATTTCACGTTTTTCACGTTTATACAATCAACCGTTTAGCCAGGAGTAGGGAAGGAGGGGGAATTTTTTCCCGTTTTGTCGGCGTGATGAATATGTATCTATGATTAATTATGTCTATAATACCAAATTTTAGCGTTCTAGAACTAATCGTCTCTGAGCTAGGCCGCGGACAGACAGACAGACTGTCGAAACTATTAAGTAGGTTTCCTTGTCGACTACGGAACTCTAAAGAGAATTAAATTTAAATGCTGACACGAGGTGCATGTCTGCTACGCTTGCTTGTCCACGACATACCACAGAACATCTTGCCGCCTTCTAACGGTGCTGAAAGTGTTTTTTTTTTGTACTGGCAACTTGAATCGGTCCTGTTTTGGACGACTACTTCTGCCAATGACGAGTGCTGAAACTTCTTGTAATCGGTTCACATCACTAACACTTACAGCGCCACCAAGTTATCTGTTCAGGTGGGCAAAATTGTAACTACAGCAGCCTCGTCATCCGCCATTGTGAAAAAAAAACATTCCGCTGTCAGTTTCTGTCTATTGTGAGTGCTCCCATGGTTTTTGTTCGATTTCATTGTAAAAAGTGCAAATAAAATGAAGAAACCACTTAAAAGTGATGCACGGCTAATTATTTTAAAAGTTTTATCTTTTATGAGAGAAGAGAAACGCCTCCAAGCTCCAATAATACCATTCGAAAAGCTGAATGAACGCGTTGCTGCTGCGACGGGTCAGTGTTGCCAGATATGGAAAAATTAAGTCGCCCATTTAAAAAAAAATTAACAAGTTGATTTTATTTGAAATTTAAAATAAGCTTTTAACATATAATGTCTTAATTCAATTCAATTTTGGATGTAATGGCAACCAGCCGTTGTCGACTATATTCTGCCAGAGTCACGCCTTGACACGACATGAGCTTAAAATTATAAAAATAGATATAAATTTTTGGTACATATTTAATGTCACTATTTTCTTTCTGGAGATTTTTCATGCAGACGTCACAACATGTATATTCTGACTTAGAAAGATTGCCACCCAAATATTTTTTTGTGTATTTAATATCTGGAAGTATGTTGTTGTCATGATAAATTTCTAAGTGATTGAGGTACCTATTTTATGTTTTATTACAGGTGTTTCCGAACGATTTGTCTACAAACTAATCAATGAAGAGAAACATGCTGAGGAAACTAATTCCAAAATCTCTACGCCTGGCAAGAAAAGGGAAAGGAAATCAGGGAAACTGGAAATTGATGATTTTGACATTGGTGTTAGAAGAAGAAAGATACATGAATTTTATTCTGTAAGAAAAGAAATTCCGACCTTATCGAAGTTACTGAATGTTCTTCGGGAAGACATAAATTTCCAAGCAAAACGTGAAACTCTTCAAAAATTGCTCCACAAAATAGATTTAATTTTTAAAAAAATAAATCATATAGGAAAGTGCTGTGTGAACGTAACGATGTAGTGACGTTAAGGGCGGCCTATCTACATAAAATTAAGAAAAAGGAAACTGGAGACAAAAAGCCAGTGTTTATTTAGATGAAACCTACATACACTCATCTCACTCAACTGGCAAATGTTGGCAAGGTCCCGGAGTTGACGGTGATTTGGAACCCGTTTCGAAAGGGAACAGGTGGATTATTGTTCATGCAGGCGGACAAGAAGGTTTTGTGGAGAACGCACTTCTCGTTTTTAAATCAAACAAAAAAAGTGGGGAACCACGACGAAATGAACAATAATAATTTCAAAAAATGGGTTCTTGAAAAATTACTGCCAAATCTGCGTGAACCCACGCTTATTGTGATGGATAATGCACCCTGTCATAGCATACGCCTAAATAGGTGTCCTAACTCAAACCACACTAAGGTTGATATGCAAAAGTAGCTTTTAGAAAACAGGGTGGACTTTCACGAACAAATGACAAAGCCTCAGCTTTACGAGTTAATAAAAAGAAATAAGCCTACTCCTGATTATGAAATTGACAATTTATTAAAAAGTCATGGTCATGACATTGTTCGATTGCCTCCTTATCATTGCGATTTAAATGCAATTGAAACGATATGGAGCTCGATGAAGAAGAAAGTAGCAGAAAAACATGCTGGGAAATCAAGTGCAGAAAAGCCTCAATTGATTGAAGATGCATTCCGCGAAATCACACAGGCGGAGTGGAAAAATCATTGCGATCATGTCACAAAAATTGAGAACGAATACAGACAGAAAGATGCGTATTTAGATGTACCTTTTATAATTCAACTACAAATTGATAGTGAAAGCGATTCGAGTGACTCAGAAGATGAACTGTGGGAATCAGCAGATGGCTCGGGAACACCAATTGCGACTGGGATTCCTGGAGTGTGGCCGCTCGAACTCCGAGACCACGACCACAATTATTTAAAAAAAAAAAAAAAATAAAATCCTGTTGTTTCGCACTTTTTGTATTATTTATTTACTTACTAAGATAGAAATCTAGAAAGATTAACTTTATTTCAATTTAAAGATTTGACTTGAAATTTGACATTAAATTCCCTTTTTTCTAGGTAAATTTCTTAAATGGCAATACTAAATTCTCTAGCGCCGCTATCAACTGAACAGTTATGGACCTTTTAGACGAGACAATCGAGTAAGCCAGGCGAATATTGGCTTCGTGTGAATGGAACCAGGCGAATGCATTGGATTGTCCCAAGCTAATAGCTTATCGTCGGTGATACTCCCAGACCGCGTAACCAACAGTGGCTGATACCGCGTATCTACAAAAGTATCAAAATTGAAATTTCGCGCGTACTAACAGGCAACGGTGATTGGCTGCGGCGCGCATCGTCCGTTTGGTGGGTCGTCGAATCAGAGAGCTGTAAATGAAAGAAGTCGAAACCGCGAGAGTGGGTATCCTGCGTAAATTTTACAAAATACCGCGGAACTACACAGAGATTAGTACAAGGTGTGGGTGTTTTGTTAGTATCTCACAAGAATAATTCATTTTCGTAAGCTGAACAGGAATAATCGGTAAGTGTGTAATACTATTTGAGCGTGTGTAGTCTTAGTTACTTAACTAAAGTTAAATTTAGTGAAAAAACTACATTATTTAGTACAAAACCACAGAAACGTTTTTCACTGTATTTACGCGGTTTAAGATCTCGTCAATTTCTTCTAGTTTATGTAAATACGCGGAATAAGCAATAATATCTTACTGGGTACAAGATCTTCTAATCTAATAAATTACATTAGATAGTAAGTCTTGAGTTTTCTAATTATGTTGGTTGAAATGGTATGAAACTAATTAGGTGCGTTACAATTTCAGAAAAATATGGAAGAAGAGCAAACTGATGCCACAGAAAAATATTCATTGGAACATGTTGACCACAATTATAGTCAAGTTGCGGTATTAATAAAACTGAAAAAGCGAAGAGAAGAACTTATTCTCAAGAGGCAGAATCTTTTGAACACGCTGCCCTTGAATTACACATCCACATCTTTGGCCCTACCTCAGGAAACTATATGCGTACAAGAAGAAACTGAAGATAGCACTACTGCTTGTGACACTGTTTCCGCAATTGGTCTCGACTCCACAGATTTAGACCTCAGATCCACTTCACAGTCTGCATTTCTGGATTTTTCTTCTGACGACTCCGTTGCTGATCCAACTTATGTTCAATTTTCCGACATAACCAATGTTCAGCCCATCGAATCAATTAATGATGTTAATTGGTTTCCTGAAAGAGATATTGAGCCAGAAGTGGCCAGAGAATCACGGACAAGAAAACGAAAAGCTGACTCAAGGACTTGGAAAAAAGCAGAGAATGTTGGGAAAGGATTACACAGGGTACAAGAAAGTTGGTGACAAATACGTTCAAAACGATCCGAAACCCGAAAGAAACATGGGTACTCAATGCGATTCAGCTTTTTGCGCTCGCAGCAAAGTCATGTTTTGTCCACTGTTAAGTGAAGATAAGCGACAAACAATTTTCGATAACTTCTGGAGCATGCCATGGAAAGAAAAAAGACGTATGTGATTTCGATGATCGATAATGAACAAGGTAAAAGAAAAACAAAAGGAGTTTCCTCTAGACGTTCAAACACTAGAGTATACTTTCTGCAAGGGGATGGCAAAAAGGAGAGTTTGCTTAAAGACATTTCTTGCAACATTAGCCATAAAAGAGTGGACAGTTCGATACTTGATTGGTGATGCAAGGCGTCAAAGACCTGAGAATGCGCCCTCAACAAATACTGCTCCTCAACAAAGCAGTGATAATAAACGCAACTCTGTCAAGAGCTACTTGGTCAGTTTGCCTAAATTGCCATCACATTATTGCCGCCAATCGAGCACAAACCAGTATTTGGAACCAATAATTCAATCGAAATCACAACTTTACAAGTTGTATGTTGAATAGAGAACTAGAGATTGTCACCAATTTTATGACAACTTGCCTTTCAAGAAGAAATAAACTTATTTTAAATGTTTTTATTGAATAAACTTGATCAATAAAAAAATTATTCAAAAGTGTCCTTATGTCCTAGTAGCTGAAGTTAATTTGAAGAAACATTATGTTCCTATTTTCGATCTCTTTGATTAAGTAAGATAGATATTAAGTAAAACATTTTGATAGCTTTATTGTTGAAAAACCAATAATTATGTTCAGTTTAAATTTTTATTACTATGTAGAGGTGCTACATATTTTTTGATCTCTTTCATTAAGTAAGGTAGGTAGTAGGTAAAGTGTTTTGATATATTTTTTGTTGTTTAACTAATTATGTTCAAAGTTTAAGTTTTGATTAATGTTTAGAGAAGCTCAATTTTGTTTTAACAATGTTATGAATGTGCATAAAAAAACGACATGTGTTAATTTTTCTTTAACGATAATCTAGTAATTGAACTGATTACTTATGTGAAAGGAGAATAATAAATCTAAACAACTGTTTTGAAACTATATTTTGTTTAATTTTTACATCGATTCCGCGTAAATGCAATAAAAAAATCAAGAAACGTTTTTTTTTGCTACAGCTATTCAGCGTAAGTGCATTTTCTTATTAAGTATGGGCCTAATTAGGAAGTGAATGCTAAATATAACTATATAATATGATATTCTAGGCAGTTTTAAGTTCAGACAATCCTAAGGTAAAAAGACACGAAGATATAAACTTTTTTCAACTTCCTGTGAAATTTACTCAAATCAATTTACGCGGTATCTGCCACTGTTTGTTACGCGGTCTGGGAGTATCACCGACGTTATGCCAGTCGAGTGAATTAGAACGATTTCGAATTTGCTGGCGCTAGTGCTTCCCCCACTACTTTCCCATAGGATTGGCTTGTGTATTGGCGTGTTTCCGTCCCGGGCGAGTAAGCCAGTCCAATACATGTCATGTCGTACGTGTTGTTTTATTTTTAGGTTAAATTGCTTAGTTATGTGATAAACCATGGTTTTAAACAAGTGGACAAACGAAAAGCTCTTAGAGCAATTTTACGTCTGTCCATCGTTAATAGAAATGAATTTTATTTACTTTACTTATTTATATCGGTATCGACTGGCTTGTGTGTGAACGACATGAAGAAAATTTTGCATTTTTCACTGGATTGGCTTACTAGACTCGCTTATTGGATTGTCTCGCCTATTCATCATCATCAACCCATTATGTCCCCACCGAGGGGCACGGGTCTCTTCCCTGAGGAAGGTATAGGCCATACTCCACCACGGGGGCCAAGTCCGGATTGGTGGAGGCTTGTAGACTAGTGGCTCGTCTACTGTCAGAAGTTGTCAAGCCGCCCTAAGGCCTCTGACTTGGCTTAACGACTGCCATCTATCGACGGCAGCCGGCACCAACAGCTTAACGTGCCTTGCGAAGCACGGAACCGCTCGGAAAAATGCCACTAGCGTTAGGCATAGACGGCGACCCATCCATGCACTGAACGCGCCCTGTGTTGCTTAACCTTCGTGATCGTTTAAGATCACTCAGGCAGCCGGGGCTACGAGCGATTCCTATCCTATCCATCCTCGCCTATTGGCCTCGTCTAAAAGGTCCATTAAGATCTTGGACATAATACTATATGATCTGTGATTAAGATGGTGGCACTGTACAGCATTTTTTAAATTAAATGACAGTGACAGACAGTGTTGCCAGACGCTGGCCGGCCAATGTCGCCAAAATTTTGAAAAACAGTCGCCCTAAAATTGCCTAAGTTCTCGTAGCCCAAATCGCCTAAATTTTCAGCTTTGTAGCCCAAAATCGCCCCAATAAAATGAATTTTTTCAATTGTGGCGCTCATAGTTACTTTTGTACGCAGGCGTTTTCTAAAATTCTCTCAATTAATTGAATGTAAAAATACTTTTTTAAGTATAATTACCTACTGGTCCATCTTAGCAATTAATATTCATTGCACCCTTATACCGCTACGACAATTCTAAAAAAACGCAAAGATCAAGATACAATTACCCAATAAATACATATAATTTGTTTTATTTCCCAAGTAGCCTAGAAGATGCTAAAAATCGCCGAAAATAAAATGAGATAGCCCAACTGTCGCCCGGTCGCTAATTGCAATTTTTTGTCGCCAATTCACTCTCGGAGATAGCCCAAATGGCGATAAATCGCCTCATCTGTAGGCTTAGCACGCTGAACATTTTGCCTGCTCTCAACTGTCACATTAAACACTAAACAGTATTAAGATGACGTCACACAGGGATATCTCGCCGGTGCGAACATGAAGACCGCGTGAGCTGTCTCAACGCGCCTCCTTCTGTCAGTTTAATACCGTTTGTCTATGGTTTGCCGCAACCGCGAACATGAAGGTGTTTTTTCTCACAAAATGACAGCTTAACTAAGAGAAATTTCTCTGTTGGTGTCGAGGTAAAGACAAGGCTTTTAGGTTATAATTTATCTTTGCTGTCATACTCTTACATATTTTCGTTTCTTAGTTTTCGTGTTGATTTATGTCACGTGAGGGTGACGAGCATACCCAATGAGGATATGAGGATGGCTTTACTACTAGGTCTTCACTTCACTTACCAGCCACGAGAGGTCAAGTAAGTATAGCAAATGAATTGTGTGAAATTAGATGACGGCATTATTGTACAAGTTCGAAACGACATATAATTACATAAAGCAGTTTCGCATTGAGTTTAAAGACAGCCCAATGAACAAGTACACATGTAACTGTCGCATACAGTTTCGCTCCATTTTCTCTGGAACTTCAGAAAACTGTTACTACCTATTTGTTTTTGTTGAGGTTGTAAACCTTTGTAGATTTATATTGGCCGCTTACACTTTAGCTATGGTTTGATTCTGTCTAAAAAAGCTGTCTTGCGATATGTGTCTAGTTCATGTTGATATGAAATAATATATTAATTAATAAATAATCGTCTTCTTCACTTTAAACATGGTAGCAGAGCGTTAAGTGTGTAAAAGAAGTGAAAAACAAGTAAGTCATAGTAAAGATGAGTAATAATATAGTAATACCAATTTTCGACGGAACGGATTATGCCAATTGGAAAATTCGGCTATTGAAATTTTTGGAATTTAAAAAATGTAAGGAAGTAGCTATTAGAATAAAAACTGAAAAAGATGATGCTACTAAGTGGGATGAGATGGATATTCAAGCTACAAATTACATATACAGTGCGATTACCAACCAACAGTTGGAATACATTAGCGAGCTAGAGTCAGCATACAAAATTATATTAAAATTCGACGAGATGTATTTAAAGCAATCTACAGCATTGCAAATTGTATGCAGAAACAATTTAGAAAATATAAAGCTAGTGAAATATTCCGATACTAACATTTTCTTCGACGAATTCGAACGATGTGTCAACGATTTAAAAAAAGCCGGCGCCATGATGTCGGAAAGTGAAAAATTAAATTATATGTTAAAGGCATTGCCCGGAAATTACAGTTATATTGGCGATTTAATAGATGTTTTGCCAGAAAAAGATAGAACCGTAGAATATTTAAAAAGTAAAATTAGAATGAAGAAAATCCAAAGTGTAGACGAAGAAATGCCGGGTACCTCGAACGCCTTTAAAGTAGAATCTGAGAACAAACAAACATGTTTTACCTGCGGAAAAGTTGGGCATATACAAAGAGACTGTTGGCACGGACACAGAGGTCGTGGCCGTGGACATTATGCTCGAAGTCGTGGTCGTGGACGTGGACACCATAATTTCGGACCCAACAGAGGGAGAGGAAATTACTATAATACGGAATATTATAAAAAGAGTTTTCACACTTGCGTTGTCAACAATTCGACGATTAATGAAGATACTCCTCTTAAGCCAGGACAAATAAATTGGCTTCTAGACAGTGGATGTACAGACCACATAATAAACACCGACGAATACTTCGATAAATATGTGACATTAAAAGAACCAATAAACGTCAAGGTTGGTGATGGAAGAATATTGAAAGCGACAAAGGTTGGAAGCATTAAAACTTACTTTCCTGTTTATAAGAACAGAAACCAGGTGATAATAGACAATGTATTTTATGTAAAAGAGATGAAAGCAAACTTATTAAGCTATTCGAAGATAACAGATAATCACACAATTGTTTCTACGGGATATTTAACGAAGATATTTAACAAGAATAGAGAATTGATTGCAATTGCGAAGAAAGATGAGAGACTGTACAAAGTAACCAGTTTTGTCTGCAAGGAAATAGGCGTAAATGCAGCAAATTGTAATATGACATTGAAAGAAAAGCTGCACCGAACATTTGGTCATATAAACTTCAATTATCTTGACATGATGTGTAAAAACCAAATATTAGATGGATTACCTAAACAAATAGAAACGGATTATATGAAGTGTGCTATATGCGTCGAAAATAAGATGCACAATTTGCCATTTAGCAATAATAGAACAAAGGCAGAAGGTATATTAGATATTGTGCACACGGATGTTAACGGACCACATAGAGCTACAGGATATCGGGGAGAAAAATATTTCTTGACATTCATAGATGATTATAGCAAGATAGCGAGAGTGTATTGTATTCAATCAAAGGAACAAGTATATGAATGTTTCGAAGAATATGTCAATCAAATGCAAAATATTACAGGAAAAATGATCAAAGAACTAAGATGTGACAACGGAAAAGAATACATAAATAGCAGAATATTTAATTTCGCAAGAGAAAAAGGAATAATGATTAAGCCGTGCCCAGCATACGTACATGAGTTAAATGGAACTGCAGAAAGATATAATAGATCTATAATGGATATGGCACGATGCCTCTTAGCTGAAGCTAAGGTTGACAGGCGTTATTGGCCAGAAGCTATTAAGACCGCTGCTTATTTAAAAAATCGTATAATGACAAATACCCCAGAAAGAAAGACGCCATTTGAATTATTTTTTCATGAAAAACCAACTGCAAAATATTTGAGAATGTACGGTAGTAAAGTTTATGTAAGAGTACCTGAGGAAAAAAGAGTATCAAAATGGGACAAAAAAGCAGAGATGGGAATTTTACTTGGATATACAGATGTTGGATACAGAGTACTAATCAATAATAGAGTTGTAATTGCAAGACACGTGGATATAATTGAGGAAGATGTTAAGCTTGTTGCATTTGATGATAATGAAGAAGAAAATAATGTAGATGAAGAAAAATGGGAAGATACCCTAGATAAAATTGAAACAGAAGACATGGTACCGAATAATAACGTCAGTAAAGAGATCATAAATAATGAAAAGAGAACCTCGAAGAGACAAGTTAAAGCACCACTCCGATTTGATGAAGAATTTGGCTACTATTGTATAACTGCTAATTATTGTGATGCGATGATTCCAGATACTTTTCACGAGGCGACTACGTGTGACGAGGCTGAAGAATGGAAAGAAGCTATGGACCGTGAGATGAACAGCCTAGTAAAAAATGATACTTGGACTTTAGTAAATGCACCACAGGAAAAAGAGGTACTAGATGTAAAATGGGTGTACAAAAAGAAGTCCGCTGATCTATATAAAGCCAGGTTAGTGGTTAGAGGGTTTCAACAAACCACTAATATTGATGATACGTATTCACCTGTTGCTAGGATGCATACTTTAAAATTACTGCTATCGTATTGTTGCCAATTTAATTTACATCTACATCAAATGGACGTAGAGACTGCTTTTCTAAACGGTAAAGTTTTATCAGAAGTGTATGTTAAACAGCCTCTTGGTTATGAAGACGGTACTGACAAAGTATATAAACTGTATAAATCTCTTTATGGTTTAAAAGAAAGCCCGCGAGCTTGGTACGAATGTTTTAATGATTTTGTAACTACTATTGGCTTTAAAAGGAGCAGATATGATTATTGTCTTTATGTCAAAACAGATCATAACTGTACTGTATATATTTTAGTATATGTCGATGACTTATTGATAACTAGCAAAGATGAGCACACTGTTGCTATAATTAAAAATAAATTAAGTAACCATTTTAGAATGACGGACATGGGAAAGGTTAGGAACTACATAGGTATTGATATAGAGTATGACTATGCAAAAAATAATACTTTGACCTTAAGCCAGGAAAAATACATAGAGTCGTTAGCCAAAAAATATGAAATTGAGAATTCTAAATTATTTAAAACCCCTATGGAGATTAATGCCAAACTTGAGAAATGTGAATTACTAAATGATGATTTTAAATACAGGAACTTGATCGGAGCTTTGTTATACATTAGTTCTGGCACTCGACCAGACGTTGCCTTTTGTGTCAACTACTTGAGCAGATTTCAGAACTGCTATGGTGAAATTCATTTCAAATATGCATTGCGTGTTTTAAAGTACTTATACTTGACTAAAAATCTCAAGCTCACATATTATCAGAATTTAAAAGCTACTATAATGGATTGTTACGTAGATGCCGATTGGGCTGGAGATATTGTAGACCGTAAATCTACTACTGGTTTTGTGATTCGATTATTTGGTAATGCTGTGTACTGGAAGTCAAAGAAACAAATTACTGTGACTAAATCTTCCACTTTTGCTGAATACATAGCGTTGTCAGAAGCTGTAACTGAAATAAGCTTACTACGTAGTATACTTGATGATGTTTTTATAAAGTTTCATGCTCCTGTAAACATTTATGAAGATAATTCAGGTGCTGTAACTATTGCTAAGTATGGTAATTTCACAAAGAACTCGAAGCATATTGAAGTGCATTATCATTATGTTCACGAGAATGTTAAGAATGGAACTATTGATATTGTTAAAGTAGATTCGGAAGATAACGTTGCAGATATTTTTACCAAAGCGTTAGGAAACATAAAATTCTTTAAATTCAGGCAAATGTTAAATATAACTTGATTTGATATTGCCATACTTGCAATGTTTAATAATGTTGATTAGCGTTGCCATAATAAAATATAAATCTAAGGAGGCGTGTTGAGGTTGTAAACCTTTGTAGATTTATATTGGCCGCTTACACTTTAGCTATGGTTTGATTCTGTCTAAAAAAGCTGTCTTGCGATATGTGTCTAGTTCATGTTGATATGAAAATATAATATATTAATTAATAAATAATCGTCTTCTTCACTTTAAACAGTTTTGTTAGGTCGGTTGTTGGAAAGAAGAACAAAAACGTTCCGATATTCCATTCATATATTTACCTTCATAGTCATTTCAGACTTCAGAGAAAACACTTAGGTTATCGACTGTTCTTATGAAAAAAAAATTGTGAACGAAACGCAGAAGAGCTAAATGAACAAATGAATAGTGATGTCATACAGTCGAAGTGTACCGATTGAGTGTGACCATCCCAAAGATATTAAAATTGAAGCCTTTTTTTTAACTGACATCTCCATTTTGCCGCCTGCGAGAAAGACTTTAAACAGTGTTTAAATTTCTCTTCCACTCACATCATGTTCGCTGTTGCGACAAAACTAATAAAGCGGCAAAGTCTATGCCGCGGCGCCTGTCATTTTCTCGCATGCTAGTGTGCTAAGCATCCTGGCATCCTTGGTGACAGACAGAGCAGTAAGCCTACTCCTATTTTAATTGCTAAGCCTAGAACGCTGATCATTTTGCCTGCTCTCAACTGTCACATTAAACACTAAACAGTATTAAGATGACGTCACAGAGGGATATCTCGCCGATGCGAACATGAAGACCGCGTGAGCTGTCTCAACGCGCCTCCTTCTGTCAGTTTAATACCGTTTGTCTATGGTTTGTCGCAACCGCGAACATGAAGGTGTTTTTTTCTCGCAACATCATACTCTTACATATTTGCGTTTCTTAGTTTTTGTGTTGATTTATGTCACGTGAGGATGATGAGCATACCCAATGAGGATATGAGGATGGCTTTACTACTAGGTCTTCACTTCACTTACCAGCCACGAGAGGTCTAGTAAGTATAGCAAATGAATTGTGTGAAATTAGATGACGGCGTTATTGTACAAGGTCGAAACGACATATAATTACATAAAGCAGTTTTGCATTGAGTTTAAATACAGCCCAATGAACAAATACACATGTAACTGTCGTATACAGTTTCGCTCTATTTTCTCTGGAACTTCAGAAAACTGTTATTTGTTTTGTAAGGTCGGTTGTTGGAAAGAAGAACAAAAACGTTTCGATATTCCATTCATATATTTACCTTCATAGTCAGTTCAGACTTCAGACAAAACACTTAGGTTATCGACTGTTCTTAGGGGAAAAAAAATTTGTGAACAAAACGCCGAAGAGCTAAACGAACAAATGAATAGTGTTGTCATCACATACAGTCGAAGTGTACCGATTGAGTGTGACCAACCCAAAAAATATTAAAATTGAAGCCTTTTTTTTAACTGACATCCCCATTTTGCCGCCTGCGAGAAAGACTTTAAACAGTGTTTAAATTTCTCTTCCACTCACATCATGTTCGCTGTTGCGACAAAACTAATAAAGCGGCAAAGTTTATGCCGCGGCGCCTGTCATTTTCTCGCATGCTAGTGTGCTAAGCCTACACAGAGTGCATCCAAAGTAGGGTTGCCATCCACGCGAGGTTTCTTGTACAAATAGGAGATTTAGAGGTCCCGGTACGAGGTACGAGCTCACATCCATCCTCATACGATATTGGACGAGATTCGTTGATAGTATGCGTTCGTCGTGGATACGACATTTTGTGACTTTTTTTTTAACTGTTTTGATATCTGTCGTACCATTGTCACCCAGTATTACCTATGTAAAAAGTGCAACTTGTGCGACTTGTTTATGTTGGATGCGATAGTGTATTATGTTCCGTGTAAGTTGCTGTTGCTATGGTAATATCGAGGTATTTAGCCTCCGACCGACATACAGATCCGTGTCCCTTAGATTTATTTGCTGGAAGTTGGTACCTACGCATATTGACATATGTGTTAAGAAAAAGGTTTTAGCAAACTTCAATGTCATCATTGTCTATTATATAATATCAATACTTCAACATGGTAGCAGAGCCTGAGATATAATATCGAAAAATATAGAAAAATATTTCGTTATATTTGTAATGAGCGAGAAAAATATTCTTACATGTTTTGTGATTGTGTAAAATAAATATTTTATGAAAATAATTAGCTACGAGTTCAAACCAAATTCGAACCATATTCAAACAAGATCCGTCAAAATGTCAACTCCATCGACGAGCTGCAAAATTGATATTGGTCGTTTGGAAGGTAAAGAAAATTGGTCGACATGGCGCTGCAAGGTACTGTTATTGCTACGAGGTACGCCTGGAGGATTGGACGCTATCAACGGCAACCTAAAGCCACCGACGCAACCCGGCGCAACAGCTACATCGGCAGACCAGGCTAGTTATAACAAAGCTCTACAAGACTATAATGAAAAAGATAGTGTCGCGATGCTCATGCTAATGGCAAATATGTCAGATGTTACTTTGCAAAAGGTAATGAGACTGACGAGTGCGAAACAGATTTGGGATGAATTACATACTCTTTTCGACGGCACATCTGAGGATAAAAGCTATAACCTTTGCTACAGCTTCTTCAGTTATCGCAAGGATCCCCTACATGACATGTCTATGCATATTTCCAAATTGAAGAACGTATGGCATGAACTAAAGGTTGAGCTACGAAAGGACGAAACTAAATATGATCTTCCTGAGATTTTACTCATATGCAAGATTTTAGAAACGTTACCTGATGATAGTTACTTCCCGTTTAAGTCAAGTTGGATGCTCATGTCAAAAAAGGACCGTAACATTGAAAATTTGACAGCGCAAATTTGCTGTTACGAAAGATCTCTGAAGAATAAAGAAGAAAATTCCGAAGCTCAAGCGCTAGTAATACAGAACTCTTCTCGCAAAATGAAGAAGAAATGCGGATATTGCAAACTTATTGGGCATAACGTCAAACAATGTCGAAAGTGGATTGCTGATGGAAAACCTCCTAAAGAATCACAACCATCTAGTAGTCAAGCTATCAATGATTTAAGTCAAGAAGAGGAAGATCTGGACGAGTCGTCTCCTGAACCAGATGGATGTCGAATAAATTATTCAGACGAAGATCATGATGATATCCCTGATACTAGAACACTTCGTGACAGGTCTACACTGCGGGCTCCAAGCAGATATGATGAATTCATTGTTTCGACTTTGATCAATGATGAGCCTACAACGTACAAAGACGCCATAAAAAGTCCACAGAAGACTGAATGGCTCGAGGCTATGAAAAGCGAAGTTAAATCCTTAAATGACAACAAAACTTGGATTTTGGTAGATCGGCCAAAAGATAGAAAATTAATATCTTGTAAATGGGTCTTCAAGAAGAAGATAAATGCCGACGGAAGCCTTGACAAGTACAAAGCACGACTCGTAGCTAGAGGTTACACGCAAGAGAAAGGAATTGATTATGACGAAACTTTCAGCCCCGTAGCTAGATTGACGACAATCAGATCAATACTAAGTATCGCAGCAAACGAAGGGCTTTCTCTCATGCAGTTTGATGTTGCTACTGCCTTCCTAAATGGATCACTCGATGAAGACATCTATATGAACCAACCTGAGGGATTTAGTGATGGTACAAACAAAGTATGCAAACTGAAGAGAAGTCTGTATGGTCTCAAACAAGCTCCACGATGTTGGAATAAATGTATTGTGGACTATCTCAAGACAATCGGATTCAAACAGTCTGACACCGATCCGTGTTTATTTGTTCGATTGGTCTTAAATAAACAACAAAGAGTTGAGAGTAAAACCATCATAGGACTCTATGTTGATGACGGTTTGATTGCCTCTACAAATCAAAAGGAATCATTGAAGTTCTTGGCTGAACTTAAGAGGAGATTCAAGATTACTACAAAACCAGCTTCCTTCTTTCTTGGGCTAGAAATCCAAAATGATAAAGATGGATCCATTAAGGTTTCTCAAAAACTATATACCAAGAAGATTTTGGAAAGGTTTGGAATGAGTGACTGCAAGGCAATCAGTACTCCAATAATTAAAGAAGGTCAGTCAGATACGGAGACAGAGAATGAAAAAGTCAAGTTTCCATACAGGGAAGCTGTCGGTGCACTGACATACCTAATGACAGGAACCAGACCAGACATATCATATGCCGTAAGTGTCGTATCTAGGACACTAGACAGTCCAACGAATGAAGATGTTCAGAAGGTGAAATGCATATTTCGTTATCTTAAAGGAACTCTAGATTCGGCGATTGTTTATAAAAAGGGACACAAATCCGGAGAGTTAGAATGCTACAGCGACTCCGATCACGGTGGAGATCAAAATACTGGACGTTCAACTTCTGGAATTATGTGCATCTATGCAGAAGGAGTGATCTCTTGGGCAAGTCGCAGACAGACATCTGTAGCGATCTCGAGCACAGAAGCCGAAATAGTCGCAGCTAGTGAAGCAGCACGAGAGATAGTTTGGCTGAGACGACTTTTCAATGAGATAACGACACTGAAAGATATCCCGATTTTACAAATCGATAATGATGCAGTTATAAAACTTGCGCAAAACCCAGAATTGCACAGAAGGACGAAGCACATTGCGATTAGACATTTTTATGTTAGAGAACTAGTTACTGATAAAGAATTACTAGTGAAATATGTTCCTACTGAATACCAATGTGCTGATATTCTTACTAAGCCCGTTTTTAAGCCTAGATTGGCATTTATTTGTGGGCTGATTGGGTTAGCGTTGTAGTTTGCCAAAAAGGGAGGATGTTAAGAAAAAGGTTTTAGCAAACTTCAATGTCATCATTGTCTATTATATAATATCAATACTTCAACAATATGTAGCATTATCTATCAGAAGTGAATATTTGATTGCTCTCTAGTGATATAAAGAGGTAGGTATCTGTTGTCGGTAATGCAAAAATTTGATTGTATCAGTAGTTTGAAAAAAGCCTTTAAAAACAGAGTACCATAATTATATGTATGAGTATGGATAAATAAACACACCCACAGCATAAAAAAATATAATGGTAAACAAATAATAATAGTAAAGTTAGTAGGTATGTAGTTCAATGGTGTGTACGGTGTGTCACGGTATGTATGAGGCTGTGTTGCCGAAGTACAAGATTTTTGATCTTGTCTGTACGAGGACAAGCCATCAGCGCCTGGCAACACTGATCCAAAGTTTATATAACCAATCTTGCCCACTATTTGTTGCCATTTGTGTGTTTACTATTTTGTTTGTCGCTTGTAGCTTGACCTATCTTGGCTCTAATAGTGCAGTGCTGTGCTGTGGTGTTAATAAATCTCATTTAAAATCCATGCTCAAAAGCTGTTCTCAAAGAGGTGAATAAATAAAGCAGAGCTTGGTGAGTAGAGACGGAGCCCGTGTCGTCAAATATATTGTTTCCTAACAAAAAAATTAGTTATGTGTGATATTACTCAATGCAACATCATAATATGGTCATGACGTAACATTAAATATCACCTAAGAGAAAAAAGGATTACGTATCACATCTGCTACACTTCAATCATTATTTTGAACCCTGCATCACATATAGCTCAGGTCTCAATTTAGCCGGTGTGATATCTAAATAGACAATACACCAAACAACCTTGACCCATGAATCACATACAATTTGTAGATAACTCATCTAATCCTGCTGTTTTCATTGAAGCATCTGGGTACACTAAGTTGAATGGTGATTGATGCCACTAGATGAAACAAGTTGTTTAAAAGATACTTATGAAAGATTTTAATGTTTACTTTGCAGTTCTATTCGAAGCTATAACCACGTCTTTAACTGTGATGTTATACTCATTAATACTATGATCTATACTGAGGCTGCTCAACTTTTTTATCAGTTGGGCCAAATGGACGACTCAGATATTTTTGGCAACATTTCTTTATTAAAAACTACTTATGAGGGAACGAAAATGTATTTAAAATGTCCATGATATTAATATCTATCAAACCTTCAGACCACATTTACCTAAAGTACACTCGATTTATTATGATCACTGAAAATGTTACATTGTGCGAGCAAGACAGCACGCTTGATGTAACAGCAGCCTTAAGATCTGAGAAAGAAAAATCATAAACATCGGCAATTTTCAGACTGGTCTGCTGGCTGGTCTGGCGGGCCGTTTAGAATCTTTTCCAGGCCACAATGTGGCATAGAAGCCTTGATCTATACCATGACCTATCACATAAGATAGATAATGTATGTATCACCTTATCAATTTAATGTATCATATGATATAATTTTGTGATTTCATGCAGAATTCAATTCAAATATTTTATTTCATGGTTATGAAATCCACGAAGGAGGCCTATGTCCTGCAGTGGGCGTCAACTGGCTGATGATGATGATGATTTTTATTCATTATCATCATCATCATTCAGCCACAAGAAGTCCTCTGCTGGACAATGTCCACTGAGTGGACATAGGCCTCCTCCATGGATTTCCAAAAAGACCGGTTGGAAGCGGCCTGCATCCAGCGCCTTCCTGCCACTTGGATGAGGTCATCTAGAGACAATCGGTCTCTAAATACCCTTTAATATTAATCTACTGGTTAATGTAAGCGAAGGTGAGATGAGAGTGGGCCAATTTGGTCATGGGCAATGGAACCCGAGAGGACAAAGGTTGGCAGACTTCCTGGAGAAAGAGGGACCCTTTATGATGAACTCTTTCTTTCAGAAGCCACCTCACAGGAAATGGACCTGGTTGAGTCCCGATGGTTCCACGAGAAACAAGATAGACTTCATCCTGACCTCCAAGAGACAAATATTCAATGACGTCTCTGTGATCAACATTGTGAAAACCGGAAGCGATCACCGAATAGTAAGAGGCACATTGAATATCAATGTCAAACTTGAGAGGTCTCGTCTCATGAAGTCCACACTCCGACCTACTCGTGCCCATATCCAAAACCCCGAGAACTTTCAACTCGAATTGTCAAATCGCTTTGAGTGCCTTGAGAGCGCCGCATCGGTGGACGGATCAGTAACAGGTTTGTAGAAACTGTTCGTACAGTGGGCTCGAGGTTCTATAGACCCAACCGTACGAGTAGACCACAAAAGCTCTCAAACTATACTCTCGACCTTATGGCTAAACGTCGCGCGTTGCAAATGCAGTCCTCCGAGGATGCTGAGTCATATAGGCAGCTCAATAGACACATCTCAAAGTCTATGCGGCACGATATTCGGTCCTTTAATACCGAACGTATTAAAGAGACTATAGAGCGGAACAAGGGCTCCAAAGTGTTCGCAAAAGACTTGTCTATTGGGCTTCAGTATAGCGTCGAACAAATCAGAGGTGCTGAGGGAGATTGAGAGTTTGTACGGACAGCTAAACACCTCAGTCGCAAAACCTGTTAGCAGTTTGAACAAAGATCCGAGAGCCAAACTGGCCCGACATTATTCCGAAGATATCCCGGACATCAGCCTGTATGAGATTAGGATGGCCCTGAAATAGCTGAAGAATAACAAGGCACCAGGAGAGGACGGAATCACATCAGTGAGAAAGCGGGTGGAGCACCAGTACTTAAAGCCCTTCAGAAGCTCTTAAATTCCGTCGTGCTCGAAGGAAAAACGCCAGAAGCATGGAACAGAAGCGTGGTGACGCTGTTCTTCAAGAAAGGGGATAACTGTCTATTGAAGAACTACCGACCCATCTCGCTTCTGAGCCATGTTTATAAGGGTCATTCTAAGTTAAGAGGTAATTCGTTGTATGAAATGGCGGCACGGCTTTATTTTCTATATTTTTAGTTAAGTATACTTTTTTTTTATGGAAACTGCTTAGTTGAAAACGTTTACAAAATGGCCAGTCAATTTTTTGGTTTTATCTCGTTTTATAAGTGACCAGGGGAAATACACAGTACAGGGGAGAGACAAGGTGTACAGGGGAGGATACTTTATGAACAGGGAAGAGATAAACAAAAAAAAACGAGTTTATTTTTAAGAATCATCTTTATTAATTTTAATTATGAATTATTTATAATCAGACTTTTCATTTCTTAGCAGTCTCCTTTGTTTATAAAATTAAATGTTTTCTAAGCCCTAGGTACAAAACATGAAAAGCAATAACAAAAAGAAATAAAAACTAAAAATTCTCTTTTGAATAACAATATAAACATGAAAGTCTTATTTTTCTTGTCTATCAAAATAAAACTATATATATATATATATATATATAACTTTACTATCAATAGGCAATAATTAAATAAAAAGAAACAAAAATTAAAAAATCTCTTTCAAAGAACAGTATTAAACATTGCTTTGCTTAAACTATAAAAACATTTTAAATTTTAAAGGTAACTAAAAAATACTTTTTTTTCTAAAATCCGCGTTCAAAGACATCAACGGATTCATTAAAAGCGTAAAAAATACGCTGCCCCCTCATTTTTAAGTTAGGGGCAGGTAGTTCTTTTATAACCTGATCCCAGGTGATAAAAGAAGTATCGTCATCATTAATTTTGAAATTCTTTCCAGTTTCATCACAGATTTTACAAAATGCAACTTGAATCTCATCACTTTCTTCAACACCTGTGCACATTGCAACATAACGATATTCTGTTTTTCTATCCTGAAGTTTAACCAGCACAAAGTCCCCATTGTAGAATGATTTTTTTCCAGATGTTGAGGGCTTTGGATCTTCTTTGTGCAGTATGGTTATATTGCTTGTGGTAGGTACAGAAAGTTGTATTTCTTGAGGTTTCTTCATACGTTCTTGACATACCAATTTAATTAGTGGCTCATCGTCTGAATCACTAGCTCCGTATATGTCATCAACATGTAGACGAGATTTAGCATGTATTTGTGGATAATCCAAAGTACCCAACTGAAAATGACGACAAAACTCAGCGTCACAGAAGCAGCTCAAACTTTTCAATGTCAGGCAATTGGGTACGAATACGCAACCGGTAACTTGGTGAACCTTTAGTGTGCCTGAAAAAGTCTTTATACCTTCAGTAGATCCTAATTTTGCTGTTTTTTCCGTTATGTCTGCATCATCTACGGTAAAAACTTTAATATTTGGACAGGTTTTCTCAAGGGCTTTGGCTAAGTCATCTATTGATGAAATATCGGTGCCACTTGCAACTAGTCGATCAGCAGTTCTCTTGCAAGTTGCACCCACTCCATCAGGAGCTCCCTTACCGTGACCAGCTTCATGAAAATTCCATGTGAAATTTTGAAGTTTGGGGTAGAAATCATCCAGCATTGTGGCCAAAACCTTGAACATCATTTTATTACGATATTGGGTGACCGGCCCATCGCTCAAGAAATGTAAATTGGTAACAGTAGCCGGCAGACGGTCAAGTATGGGTTGTAAATGGGCCCAAATTGCAGGAGGTGAGTGCGATAAATTTTTTGACAAAGTGCAATAACATTCGGTTTTTAAATCTTGAACGACATCTTTAGTGTACACTACAACAGTGTGCATACTTATTTGCTGTCTCGATCCTCCGAAATGGAACGATTGTACTTCTTCAGCGTATTTTGTGAGATAATTTTCACTGAAATCTACATGTATTATTGCTTCCGACTCAGTAAGGGACTCTTTTTTTGTTTTTATAGCTTGATATTGGTGCACTATGTTTAGTTCGTGATTTAAAAACTTTTCCATCTTTGATTCCAAATCCAAAATTAAGTCCCTTGGTTGAATCTGTAGTGTGGTTTTAACGCATTTCGTTACAGTCCGTGGTTTGTTAGTTTTTAAATCGACGATATCTTGGCGTACACTTTCCCACTTGCTGTAAAATAGTGGAATCGAGTTGTCGAATTCCTTGTAATGGAGCCCTTTGTTTAAACACGTCTTGCACTCGCGTGATAAACATTTTTCAGTGAATCTATTGCAGCAAACTTTATTTAAAAGGTCCACGTGATTAGAGACAGATATTATTTTAGCGTTATATAGTGACTTCAGAGTTAAATCTATGTTGCTGTGTGTAACACACATGCAAGTGTTACGATTGTCACAGCGTGGTTGGACGACCCAAAATGGTCGGAGGTTGCAAAACATTGAGTAGGATATTTTCATGTGTGTCTTTTCCACAAAACGTTTGTGCAAGTTGAGTAAAGTATCTAGCATAACTCGTTTTTGCTTACGCTTGCCCTTTTTCGTTATAACGTCTTTTTTTCCTGCACAAAGTCTACTGCTTGAATCATCTACCATAAATTTGACTATGCTCATTTTCAAATTCTCACAGTTTTTTCTTGAGCTGCGTTTTAAGTCTATCAGTCTTGATTTTTTGCTTATGTTACTCAAAGATTTCATTTTCATTTCTTTCGATAAAACATCATATTTTTTTACAATTTTTCCGCTTAACACTCTCCTGAAGACTCTTCTTTCTTGGTTAGTGGTGAGATTTGAAAAATTTTCATTAAGTTGTTGAGTAACAACTTCACTGAAAAGCAGCTTCTTCTTTATAGTTTCTTTGTCGGCTGCACTTACTGCACTTACAAGTGAATTTACTTTAGTGTTGGGTGTGATAATTGGTGGTTTTTTCATCCGTTGTATTTGTTTTTTGTAGCGTTGGAGTCTAGACTTAAGTTGGGCTATTTGATCTGCTTGTTTTTTTATCTTTAGGTTTCTTGCTTTTCTTGCTCGAGTTGACTTTTGCTGTGCTGCTTGCGCTCGCCTGTTTATATTTTGAGGAGGCGGTGGGCCTTCATTATCCGAACATGGTGGTGTTACAAAAGCATTACTTATATCTTGGAGTGCTAAACGACTTCTACGAATTTTTGCTTTTTCTCTCCATATTTTTCTAGCCTTCCGCTGCTCTCTGGGTGTCATTTGCTTCACAGTCTTAATAGTTCCTTTATCTTTCTTCTTTTCATATTTTTCCCTTTCCTTAACTTTTTGTTGGGCATACTTATCCGGGTCATTTTTAATCCTTTGATATCGCAATCGTTCTGCTATCCTCTTCTTTTCAAGCCGTTCTTCACGCGTCATTTTTTTTCGAGGTGCCATTTTTCTGTAATAAAACGTAATATTGTATTGTAAAGCTATAATAGACGTAACGCCAAGTAAAGGTTTAGAGAAAACTAGAAGTATTAATGGAAACGCGTAAAAATGTATCTCCCCTGGACATTAAGTATCTCCCCTGCCATCAAAAGAGCCAGGGGAAATACGCCAGGGGAGATATATTTTCGATAGAAATCTAAAATAGCCGTAAAAGTATTTCTCGCACGTAATTCACAAACAAACGTAACAATGTATACACTATTCATAGTAAATATTAAAGTACATGTTAGTATTTTAACAAATAATTGCAAAGTAAAACTTACCAGAGGAAAGACTGCATTCACTAAACACTTCCGCGCCCAGCGAGTGGTGTGATCGAAATGGCCGACAATATGGCGGCGGAGTTGCTTGTGGCGCCGCTTGTTGCTAACTTCACGTTACACACTATGCATTCAAGGTCACAACTTCTATAGACTAGGAAAGCAAAACTGATATTTGAACGAAAACAAAAGACCAGGGGATGAGACGCGAAACACGATGGACAAATTTCGGTGTTAATATATATTTTTTTTAATTGGAATATAAGCACTTTTACTTGTAAGATACTATTACTAAGTTGACTGACTTTATAAAATTAACGATGTTAAAGTGATTATGGAATTTTAATACATTCATAATTACTGATTTACAAATAAAGTCGGTTGAGGGACAGACCAGGGGAGATATATTTTTCTTATATTAGAGCTTATTGTGACTTAATTACGTACATTTCGGGAATAAATTTTAGTGACCACGTCGGAAACATTTCGTTTTAAGTGATAAATAGGTTATTGATGAAGTTTATTTAAAAAAAAGGTATTTTTTTGTCGATGCCGTCGAAAGTACTTCTTAACTTAGAATGACCCATAAGCTGTTTTCGAGGGTCCTCACGAATCGTCTCGAACGCAGGTTTGATGACTTCCAGCCTCCCGAACAAGCCGGTTTCCGAAAGGGCTTTAGTACCATAGACCACATCCACACGCTGCGGCAAATTATACAGAAGACTGAGGAGTATAATTTGCCATTCTGCCTAGCGTTTGTGGACTATGAGAAAGCCTTCGATTCGATCGAGACATGGGTAGTGCTCGAGTCTCTCCAGCGTTGCCGTATTGACTATCGGCATAACGAGGTGCTGAAGTGCTTGTACAACAGCGCCACCATGTCGGTCCGAGTACAGGAGCAGAATTCGGAGGCAATTCCATTGAGAAGAGGCGTGAGACATGGAAACGTTATCTCTCCGAAACTGTTCACGAACGCACTGGAAGATGCCTTCAAGCTTCTGGAATGGCAGGGACGCGGCATCAATATCAATGGCGAGTATATCATGCACCTTCGATTTGCCGACGATATAGTAGTCATGGCAGAAACGATGGAAGACCTCGGCATAATGCTCGAAGACCTCAGTCGAGTTTCCCAACGTGTGGGCCTTAAAATGAACATGGACAAAATGAAGGTCACGTCGAACCCCCGTATAGGGCCCACCCCAATAACATTGGGGAACTCGACTCTCGAAGTTGTAGACAAATACGTCTACTTAGGACAAACAGTCCAACTAGGCCGGTCCAACTTCGTGAAAGAGGTCAATCGTCGAATCCAACTCAGCTGGGCAGCATTCGGGAAACTTAGAAAAGTCTTTTCGTCTAATATGCCTCAATCGCTCAAGACAAAATTATACAACCAGTGTGTGTTACCAGTGATGACTTATGGCACTGAAACGTGGTCTCTCACTATGGGCCTCATAAGAAGGCTCAAGGTCACGCAACGAGCTATGAAAAGGGCTATGATTGGAATTTCTCTACGAGATCGAATCAGAAATGACGAGATCTGTAGACGAACGAAAGTCGTCGACATAGCCCAGCGGATTAGTAAGTTGAAGTGGCAGTGGGCGGGGCACATGACACCCAGAACTGATGGCCGATGGAGTCGAAAAGTTCTCGAATGGAGACCACATAATTATCGTCAAGCGCAGCGTAGGACGACCAGCCACAACATGGACAGATGACCTCATCCAAGTGGCAGGAAGGCGCTGGATGCAGGCCGCTTTCAACCGGTCTTCTTGGAAATCCATGGAGGAGGCCTATGTCCAGCAGTGGACTTCTTGTGGCTGAATGATGATGAACCGTTCACGGGGAACGCGATCTAAAATCTAGCAGATCTCTGTTTAGAATAGTGACGTAAATTTTGTTGTTGAATTAAAACAGTACGATGTATTTTTTCAATAGACTACAATAGTCAGAATACGTTTTGTTGTGAAACTTTTTGTGCGTCTGTTATAGTAGTACACACAACACACACATTACATTTTTGTATTTACATTTTCTACTTAAGGGGGATTAACAGAATCTAGGCCCTGGTTTTGCTGGCACAAAAACATGTAACTACGATTATATGATGATATGCCTAAACTGTTAGCCTTGGGTAACTCAGGAGCCAGATATGAGAGGACACACATCTCCCTCGCCGTCAAGTGTGTCCCAGTCATATCCCAGAGATGTCAACTATATCTGGCTCCCTCACACATACTCTCAACTCAGTACGGTAGACATCTACCTAGCTCCTGCTACTTTATCCAGCTCACAAACAGTGCGCGAGAGCGAGACCGAGATCGGCTGAAATCGGATGCGTTCGGCCGCATTTCTCGTCGCAGTAATAACCCTTAACCGAGTCATGGTGTAACAGACCCCACTTTGAATTTAACCTTATCACCTTGACATAAAGTCCAAAACCAATGGAAAATTATTACTACCCATTACCCACGCCTGGTTAAGGGATAAACGAGCGACGAGAAAGGGCTTACCAGATACCTACAAATGTATTGACTTGGTGACCTTTTTGATCGCTATTGGTACGGGTGGCTTCTTCGGCCAACATCGGGCGTTCAGTCGCAGTGCTCGTACTAATAAGATGAATGGAAGAGACGATAATCATATATGATTGTCACGCTTCAGTTAAGAACCTGTGAAATAGATATCACCATATTCATAAAAAAATATCGACTTGGTGATCTTTCGATATCTTAGTTTGGTGCATAGCACAGGAAAGTGAAAAGTAGTCTTAGTAAAAGTAAAAGAAGTTAAAAAAGAAAAAAAATAGACACGTGCAAATGCATTGTTTATGTTTTGAATAAAGTACATAGTTAGTTTGCGATTGAAGGTCACGCTAGATTGTGTTAACCGACTGCCTCTGAGGAGTTTTTTAGAGGAATCGTGTTTTTATACATTAGACCGTATATAAAGTGTCAAAAGTTATATTGATAGTATAAAAAAGAGCGCGTGAGCTGGATAAAGTAGGAAACAGATAGACTAGACTCACTCACCACTTGTGTCGTACGGCTCTTATTTCCACACACACTCGATCGTATGTCGTAAGAGCTAGGATACAAGTGGTGAGCCAGATATGATACAGATATAGTGTGTCCCGGTGAGCAAAGATATGAGATATAACAACTCCCTCTAAGGACACACTTTGCGCAAGTCTATAAACTGTGCGATTTGTAACGCGTGTCGAGGGCTTCGCAGCGCGCGTGTGGAGTGACGGGGTGGCCGGGTGGTGCGGCGCGAGGGGGACGCGGGTGTGAGCGTGACGCAAGTGCGCACGTGCACGGTCCACGCGACAAGCGCGCGTGACCCAGCGCCGCTCACCGCACCACCGCAGTGTTTTTAGGGTTCCGTACCCGAAGGGTGCCAAACGGGACCCTGTGCTAAGACTTCACTGTCCGTCTGTCTGTCTGTCACCAGGCTGTATCTCATGAACCGTGATAGCTAGCCAGTTGAAATTTACACAGATGATGTATTTCTGTTGCAGCTATAACAACAACTACTAAAAACAGAATAAAATAAATATTAAAGGGGGGGTTCCCATACAACAAACATTGTCTAAAGACAGCGCTCGCCATCTTTGTAACCTTCACAGCGCCGATGTCATGTTGTTAAATGTCAATGTTAAACGCTTCTTGTTGGTTTCCATAGTTGGTGCTGTTCTCAAATTCGATTTTTATGTTATGTTGTATAGATAATTATACGGAACCCTTCGTGCGCGAGTCCGACTCGCACCTGCGCCGGTTTTTTTCTCGTTTACTCCATAGTGTTTCGTCCTAAAATATTGTGGGTGTAGGTAACCATTTTTCGATTTAGGGATCAGTTTGCAAAATATTATGCTTTAAAGCGCAAGTTTTTTTAGATTAGGGCGTAGAAAAATGATAAAATTCAGAGCAGTAGCACACATAATAAAGTTATTACCCTCCTTTTTAAAGGAAAACTATAACCGCTAAGTATAGTCGATCAACATAATGCTAGGAAAACTTCGTACAAATTCCATTGAAAATTACTTTGATGAAGTTATTAGTTATGTTATGTAAAGCAGTGGTTAATATAAGTAAGTATAATAAAATCCTAGTATCAATCAAAAGCCCCTTCTTCTAAGTCCGTACCTATGTTTTGACGACAAACTACGGAATCCTATAATGCGCGTGGCCCGACACATACCTGGGCGGGTATATATTTTACCATAACCCTTATTAACCATTTGTAAGTTATTATAGTGTTCCAATCAGGATTTGTTTGGTGGACAGTAAAAGCAACTCTAAACCATTGCTTTTTATTTCAGATATACTTACAAGATGGAGTGGATACTTCGGAGCCCCCAGATACTCAGTACGTTCGGAAATCTTGGAAATGTTTATTCAAATGGATATCACGTAAATGAGAACTGCAATGGTGAGGACAAAATGCTGTTCATCGTTCATCCTTTTACAGATGTACAGTCGACAGCAGATCAACCTTCACATTTTTATTGCAAAGTTACTCGTGGCGTAACCGAGTAGAGTGCATGACTATAAAGGAATGTCGTCGACTGTACTACGCTTGACAACACACCGACATAACACTGTTAAACACAATCGGTGAACAAAATTGAAGGCGCCAATTTAGCTTTTTGAGCCACATTTTTTTTAGCAAAGTCTAGTTTAGTATATCGTTGTGAAAATAATCAACATAAGTGTACACGTATTTTTCTTTAAAATAGTTTTGAAAACACTGTTGTCTTCGAAACACATAGTAATTAACATTAACACAACACAAATAACCATTTAGCAATCATATCAGCATTATGGCAAAACCCTTCTTGGTTTGTAAAACCATGATGGAGGCCTATGTCCTGCAGTAGACGTCAAATGGCTGATTATGATGATGATGAATCATATCGAGGGGTAAGTTATTTATTGAAATTGATCATAGATCATTCGTTGAAACTTGTCGCGTGTGACATTATCAACGTTACTTGGAAGTCAGGGCACAGCTTTGGGACCAATAAAATTGTCATCATAAACCTGACGGATAAATATAACAATTGTATTAAATATTGAGCCAGGACAAACTGTACAATCTCTCTCGCTCTTAGGCTGGCTAGAAGAAATTTCTCTTTGTACATCCACACTTACCTGTTTAAGTTTTGAATTTAATTTTTTAATTTTAGTGCAATAAAGCGTAACAAAATATTTACTCTTGGTTATAGTTTGATATTTATTTTTGTATTTATTTATGTTTTCAGAAGCCCTGTCGAATATCTTGCACAACTTACAGACCGAAGATAGATACTTACGGACATATCGAAGAGGCATAAGCTTTGGACAAAATGTGCAGAAGGACATTATTCCTCTATTTATACATACTAAAGACGAGAAGACACTTGAACGTTTGATTAGCATCCTGGTTAATCTTACCATCCCTATAGAATGTTTGCTGTCAGTCGATATTATTTCCAAAACTGATTTTGGTAGACACACAATATTTGAGATCAACAACTTGCTCTCTTCGACAAAGGCAGCCTTTACAGATCAGCGAGTAACAAAAGTTCTAGTAGAGTTTTTGAAGAAGAATTTAGATTTCGAGAAACCCGTTAAGCTAACTCTGGAACAATGCACAGACATAGTCAACGGACTTATGCTTCTGAGGAACGTCCTGCACATACCCGAGAATCCGACATCTCCCGCGGTCCACACGGTGCAGAACCAAATCCTTTGGAACATATTCAGTCAAAGTATTGATAAGGTTCTCATTAAGCTGATGACCATTCCGGAAGCGGTAAGTGAATAAATGCCAAAAGGTATTAAGTGGCTCTATGCAGTAACACTAGTGCCACCAATGGAAAAAATCATATCTTTTGTCCTTATCTACAGACAGTTTATCAATCTGAGTAAAGAACCTAGGCCTAGATAGCATTAACGGAAAACCGGCAAAGTGCGCCTCCGTACCGCACCGCACCGTGAGGTAAGTAAAAAAACAAGAAAGCAGGACTTTTGAGAAAGAACTCCAAAACACGAAAAAAAATTACTTTCGCGCCTAGCTAGTCGACTGACTTTTTTACTCTTCACGATTTTATGGCACGCAAGCGCGCAAATCGTGCTGGCCAGTTTGATTTTTAAATCGATTTCAATTAACATACGATGTGACTGCGAAACAAATAGTTCGATATTTAAAATAATCCTCATAAATTATAATATAAATTGTCTCGATTCAGATTCGAGTAAATAATCGATACCGAGAAAAAAAATATTAACGTTTAAAAAAGTAATTTTCAATGGATTTTGTACGATGTTTTCCTTTGATAAGTTGGTTGCCCAGTACTCGTTAACTTGTAAAGCCTACTTAACCGTGATAGTTTTCCTTTTAAGTTCATTAAAATGTGCTACTGTCCTGAATTTTTTCTTGTTTCTACAATCAACCGTTTAGCCGGGAGTTTGGGGACGCCCTGCTCGGACAAAAATTTTTATTTCGCAAACGGAGCCGTAAGTCGAAAAATCGGCCAAGTGCGAGTCGGACTCGCGCACAAAGGGTTCTGTATCATTATCTATACAACATTAGGCAAAGATCGAATTTGAGAACAGCGCCATCTATAGAAACCAACAAGAAGCGTTTAATTGACAATTAATCGTTAATTGCCATTTAACGACATGATATCGGCGCTGTGAAGGTTACATAGATGGCCGCCAAATAGCGAGTGCTGTCTTTAGACAACAGACATACAGCCAGACAGTGAAGTCTGAGTAATTGTTACCCGTTTGGCACCCTTTAAGTACGAAACCCTTAACACGGTCTATTACACCCACAATATGTTTAAACGACCAATCCAACGACACCCCATACTATGGCGTAGGCGAGAAAAAATGCATCTAATTTCGATAGATAGATTGAATATTCTTTAATGTATGTACACCGGGAATTACATAAAATATGAGAATTAAACAATAATATAGTACAGAACTTCTTCCAGACAACCATTGATGGAAAAAAAAATAAGAAGCTAAATGTACGGAAAAGTACGGAACCCTAAAAAAGATTTCGACACTTTGAGAACCTCCTCCTTTTTTGAAGTCAGTTAAAAACAATACTGATGCAGATAAACTTTTCTGGATCTAATTTATGCAAAAGAAATAATACTATGTTTATTGACTTCTTTGAAAAAATTGTATTCAATACTCATCAAGGTGAGGTGATTAAAATGTTAAAATGATTTAAATGATGTCGTACCCGGTAGCTTACAGAAATTAAATTCAATAATATCTCGCAGTTACTAATTATTTATTGACCTGTTTACTTAAATTCTGGTTGCACCTCACCACCCAGACACAGCACCAAGTGCGAGAAACTCTCCTCGAAAACGCTAAACTCAAATTTTACGCTAAACGGTTGATCGTAGGAACGTGAAAAAATTCAGGGCAGCACATACAACGAAGTTAAGAGGAAAACTGTCACGGTTAAGTAGGCTTTACAAGTTACGTAGTTACGGAAGTTACGGACACCTTCGTACAAATTCCATCGAAAATTACTTTGATGAAGTTGTTAGTTGTGTAAAGCAACATAAGTAAAATAAAATCCTAATATCAATATTTGCATATTTTGACAGCCAATTGCACGGAACGCTACAATGCGCGTGGCCCGACACGCACTTGTTCGTCAAGATTCGAGATGTGTGTTTTGTATTTCACTTGCGTTTCAGACCAACTGGAGCGTGATCATGGTGCAGCTAGTCGCGCTGCTGTACAAGGACCAGCACGAGGTAAAGCTGCACAAGTTGCTCAACGTTTGGCTCGATGCGGCCCTTTCCGACAGCTCGGAAGACAACGAGAGTAACACTTCTCCGACGGACAGAGGTATCTGCCAACAAATTTTGTAGCATTTTGACGTGAAACGTCTTTCAGTTTCGTTAGTAGGGGGTCGCTTGCTAAAACCGCAACGAAAACATGACTGTAACTCTGTAATTACGTGTCGTGTGCAATTAACTTATATATAGTTGAGTAGAGTGCAGTAGCCATTACGCAGAGGATCTCTTGACTCGTGCCGCTAGGTGGCCCCAGTGCCGCGTAACACGTTGCGCAGTTTGAGCTAAAAAAAATAAAAAAATAAAAACCGACTTCGAAACACTACAGCACTAAATATGCCCAAAATATATGTGCTGGTCATGAAACTGGGCACCGACTACAAATTATACTTCTACAATACCTAGATGTATAAATACTTCTAATTATTTAAATTATTTCTATCTTTTTAGTGCTGTAGTGTTTCGAAAACGGTTTTTATTTGTTATTTAATTTATTTTATTTTTCAGTTTTTAGTGGAGGAGCGGGAGAAAAATAAACAAGTCCCTTATAACTATAATTTAGCGTACATAATTCGTTCCTTTAAAATTTGATGTTCTAAATCTCTGAAAGTCTTCACCAGAACATCACCAAATTACCTTGGGACTACTTTTACGCTATTTTATGAAACATACGGATTTTACTAAAGAATGTGCCCCATTAGGCCTTATTTACTGCTGTCCATTGAAGAGTTCCGTTCTCCATCTCTGAAAGTCTTCATCAGATCTTCACCAAATTAAAATGGGACCAATGGGACGTTATTATCTGTTCGAACAAAAAAAGAATTGTCGAAATCGGTTAATATTTGACGGAGTTATGGAGCAACATAAAAAAAGTACGCGTCGAATTGATAACCTCCTCTTTTTTTGAAGTCGGTTAAAAAATTAACGTTTACTTATAGACGTTTCATGTTAAACCAACGCGGGCGTGTAACCCGACACAGCCCCATTCGCTTTAGGAAGTGACTATCGACATCATCATTATTTGTTCCTGTTATCCCTCATTGGGGATATAGGGCTCTCAAAACAGACTTCAATAGCGGCCTATTTTGCACCATTAATTCAAGCTCGGCCATATTACATACTGGTGGCTTTCTGCTGAACTGAGTGATCTCCAGATGATGGTGGTGGTCTGGTCCGGGGCTCTCGACATAATTACCGAAAAAAAAAACTACATCTTATGTCAAACACCTAATTAGCATTTTAGTGATTCTATATTATTGTAATACTAGAGTTACTTGATTATTTCTTTGCATGCTGATAGTTGTACTGAATGTACAACTGTTTACAGATAAACACAGCAACTGTTTACAAATAAATAACTACATACATTTCATAAACTCACGCATATATCCCGGAGGAGTAGACAGAGACCAGGGCTTCCCACTTGCCACGATCCTGACAAGCCGATTTCGCTTCAGCAATATTCATTAGTCGCTGCGTGCACGTAAGCCGGTTTCGGATACTGCCACACATTACTATTGCGAAAATATTACACCCATATTTTAAGTAGTGATCTCTGCTGACAAATACTAACAGCGAAATCAGACGGTTCACTTTTAGTTAATTTCTGTCTTTTATTCCGCATTTTCTCATCGTTTGCTCGGAATGAATAATCTAAACACAGAATGAATGACAAATGCTGAATGAATGCGTAATGAACAGGGACCTAATTACGCGCACCAAATCCTGAGTGATTCCAATCATCTAACTGTCAAATTCCATACAAAGGGGTTTGAACCTCTGTGGCATATCCACCCGCCGCCATTTTGAATTTTTTTCAAAGTTTCCGCGCACGTTGTAACCACTCGTTACCCTGTCACGTGTCACGTTTCTGAGATATTTGGGGGGGGGGGATACCTAAAGATCGTCATAATGAGATCAATGTCAATCATTAATTAAGAATGCAGTAATTACGTGTGTATACGCACTTCATTGCATTCAAATAATAGTCTCCGGGTAGATTTAACTATTTATTAGAAGGCAGTACAACCTAATACCACAAAAAAAAACACTGCCTACTAAATCACATCACATCGAAATAACGTTATTTGGTCAAAGTAGCTAGTTCGAACCGCAATAATTGGCTTGTTTTTCATCCCGTCGTCGCTGCCGCGGCCGTCTTAAAATGAAAAGAATGTGAAGTAGGAAGATATTTGTTGAAGATGTTTGATGGTATTAGGTACCAAGATAATATTCGGAACTAAAACTTGCTGGTACGTATAACATGAGAACAAATGCAATCATTGTTGATGAACTAAGTACAAAACGTTGTTTATAATTCCCCGACACATATTAAAGCTCATTTCTTTTTCCTTCTTTTGAAACGCTAGAGACAACTTTTGAATCGAACTTTTCTTGACACTGTTTCCATGACTACGCGTTTTGCGGATTGTTTCGGGCGGATATGCCAGCTTCCATAGAAAAATAGCGGGTGGATAATGTGGATATGCCAGCGTCCATAGAAAAATGCACAAACCCCTTTGACAGTTAGGCGATCGGAATCGTTCAGGATTTGGTGCGAAAGCTCCTGTGAGCTGATCTTTGTTTTATCCAAGGGTAACTTCTACTCTATTTCTTGTTGAAATGGCAACCATACGATTTCGAAAAATTCTGCCAAAGACACTTCTTGGCACGAAATGGACAAAAAACTTTGATACTCGCGATTTCTTTGGGGTAACTGTCCAGTGAATAAGTCTAATAATAACGTCTTGTACCCTGATATTTGCAGAGCTGTCCATAGATAAATTCTGTGACTGACAACCTTCCAGTATTAAAAATATTTATCCAGAGTAGCTGATTGATAAATACTGTTTTTATCTAAAATCCAGTGATTTGGCGCAATGAAGAGAATCATAATGAAAATAATAATCTTTCAAAATGTTCAAAATCTCGCTGTAGTATGAGAACAAATAATACAAATTGGCTAAGTGTAAGTCGGTCTTCTGCTAAGGGCGACCCTTAACGGAAATCCGAATCGCATTTGGCGGAGTTTTTTGACCCGGCCCGGGACTACGACTGAGAATAGGAATTTCGTCATTTTTAGAATAGGCTTAGAATAACAAGATTTGTGGTATTTTATGTTGAGACTGTAACGGTGTGTTGAATAGAGGCACTTGGTCGCACACTGTATACTTATCTTCGTAACAAAAAAAAAAAATCCTTTTGGAAATCCCGATTAGTCTCGTTAAATGTATAAGAACCGCGAGTCATAAAAAAATCTACACAGGGGTTATGTTGAAAATGCACAATTCCTGAGTGAAACACCCCATTTAGAGTGTTCTTTACAACAACTTTTGTTCTATATAGTCCACCAATCCGGACTTGGCCCCCGTGGTGGAGTATGGCCTATACCTTCCTCAGGGAAGAGACCCGTGCCCCTCGGTGGGGACATAATGGGTTGATGATGATTGTTCTATGATTTTTTTCTTAAATTTATGAAACATATATAGACTAGATATATAGATTAGATTTATACTTTTCAAAATATGAGGCAGTATATAATTTCTATGAGTTTTTAAAAAGATTATCTAATAAGCATATAAAAATCTCGTGTCATAGTGTTTGTTATCGAACTCCTCCGAAACGGCTTCACCGATTTTTTTTTTTTTGTATTTGGTAGGTCTGAGAATAGGTCGTAGGCTAATTAATATGGCAAAACAACGTTTGTCGAGTCCGCTAGTTACTTATATAATTTTACTAAATTCGCTCTTTACTCGCTCTACCAATGTTGAGCCTTTAGTAAATGAGTCTATTTAACACATAATAATATGGTTTCAAGCTTTACCTATCTATCAAACAACGGCACTACAAAAAAAAAGCCGTAAGAATAAATTTCTTTCCATAAATGATAAATAACAAAAAAAAAACAAAAGTCGTACAACGAAAGATACAAAAATACAAAATACAATACAAAATTCTTTATTTCGTTATCCACTACATCTTAAACTACGTACATTGACGGTATCTACTTGTAAGTATGAAAATACCTGTAGCAGCAGACACCGCTCCTCCACATCTAGAATGGTGTTGTAAAAATAGTGGATGAAGCAATACAATACAATTACAATACAATGTGAAGTTAGAAGCTGTTGAGTTAGACTTTAAGGTACATGTAATTTTTCCTCAGATAAATGAAGCTATTTGTTACCTTTTATACATGTACTCGAGTTAAAAACATTCACTTTCATCTAGTTAATGAAATTATCTTTTAGCAAAAATTAAATACTTAAGTGTATGAAAAAGAAATAAGGATTTTTATGTGTGATTGTATATGTGTGTGTGGTGTGTGTGTGTGGTGTGTGTGTGTGTGTGGTGTGTGTGTGTGTGTGTGTGTGTGTGCGTGTGTGTATGTGTGAGGGTGTGTGTGTGTGTGTGTGTAATTACGTGAAAGTTCTCTAACCAGCCCCTACGACTACAGTCTTGGGTTCGGGATCAGCCAACTGGAGAGAGGGTGAGTAATGAGTGGTGAGATAATGCATGAATGGGTGAGGCTGGTTAAGTGTGAGTCATACCTATACTGTTATAAGTGATTTTACGTATATTCGATTATTTTTTACCACTAGCAGGGCTTCCGTTTCTTCGTAATTTAGTGTCTTAATCCAAGTAGTAATAAGATTTTTACATTCAAAGCGAGTCGTTGGGTAAATTTCCAATATTTTGTTAATTTGTTTATACAAGTAGCAAGACATTTTAGCATATTGCCGGCTAGCAAACTCCGTTTTAGTAACAGGTACAAGGAGAAAACGGTCCTTGCGCCTTTTTTCAATAATATTTGGCACATATACTAACTGTTTGTGTTGTCTTAGTGTAGCTTTGAGAATATATATCTGTCTTACAGGTAGAAGGTCGTATGTTGTGTATAATAGGTTAGTAGGGAATATTCGTGGCTTGAAGAACATAACCTTCAGTAACAGTCTCTGAGCTCTTTCAACTTCGAGAAATTTGGTCTTAGAGGCTCCGCCCCAGATAGGAATACAATAGCTTATAATTGACTGTGCCAGTGCAACATAAATGTTTATTAGCAGGTCCTTAGGTGCAATATGTCGTAATGTTTTGAATATCCAGATAAGTTTTCTCAGGCGCTCGGCTACCAGTTCTAAATGTAAGTGCCAAGAGAGACGCTGGTCTATTATAACACCTAGATATTTAGTTTTAGTTACTTTATCTATGGCAGGACATTCGCAGGTCTCATTACCCTTTTTTGCACAATGATGAATATTTAAGGCAAAGTTTTCATCTGGTTGTGAGTTATCATAGATGGAGAAACATATAAAATTGGTCTTGCTGGTATTTAGCGTAAGAAGGTTACTGTGTAGCCAGCTGTCCACCCTAGCCAGTCCAATTTCACTCCATCTCTTAACATCATTCCAGGAGGTACCTGAAAATACTAATGCTGTGTCATCGGCATAAGAGAAAACACTTCCATAGTCTAGATTTAAGCCACAGAGGTCATTAATGTACACTAAGAAGAGGGTAGGGCCAAGCACGCTGCCTTGTGGGACGCCGTAGAATACGTCAGCCTGATTACTAACGTGTTCCATGATCTTAACAGATTGGGTTCTACAGTCGAGGTAGTCCTTGAGCAGATTTAAAGGTGTTCCTCTTATGCCAATAAGTTCGAGCTTCTGACAGAGGATGGGAAGTGAAACCGTGTCGAAGGCTTTTTTCAGATCAAGAAAGACGGTCAAGCACTTTTTCCTTTGATCTAGATGTTTCACAATTAAAGAAGTCAAAGCCTCAATAGCATCTTCTGTAGACCTATCTTGTCTGAAGCCAAATTGCGAGTTGGATAGAATATTGTACTTGTTCAGAAATGAGATAAGTCGCGTATTAATTAATTTTTCAATAATTTTTGATAAAGAAGTGAGTACGGATATTGGTCTATAATTGTTAACATCACCTGCATCTCCACCTTTACAGACTGGAGTTATTATTGCTTGTTTCAATGCTGAAGGGAAGATACCTTTATTGAAACACAAGTTTGTTAAATGACAGATCACCGGGACGATTATTTTATTAGCTAATTTAAGAAATTTCGTCGTCACCTTGTCCCAACCTGGAGCACTACTTGACTTTAGGCTCATAAGAACATTGTGAACTTCCTCACAGGTTGTGTCCAAGAGAACGAAGGATGATGCCTGACTATGTTCTGTGAGGGGAGAGACAAAAGATGCTCGGGAAGCACGGTTTTTTAAGTTTTCTTCGGCCAGTTTTTTACCTACATTTGCAAAGTAATCGTTTACATAATTGACAGCTTGGGTCGGAGATGTCTTGGTATTTAAGAGTTCTGTAGAATTAGTCTTTTTATTTACCAAATTTGTCACTTTTTTAATATTGTGCCAAAGAGATTTTGAGTTATTAATTGAGTTAGCCAGCAATTCTCTTTCGTATTTTCTTTTTGCTTTTTTTATTATTTTATTGCAATAGTTGCGGTACCTTTTGTAAGTAATATTGAGGATATTGTTTAGTGGATCTTTACGGAGGTTTTTCTGCATTTTATTCCTGTTTCTAATGCAGCGTAAAATACCCGTAGTAATCCATGGCTTAATGTTGCGTTTGTTTTTAGGAATTTTTAAATCTGTACTGTTTTCTTCTATGGAGTTTTTTAATTCATTAATTAAATGATTTATGATAAAATTAGGATTATCACTAAAAAGTAGGTTAGAGAGGTTTTTACTTGTAAGACTAATTAAAGCACGATTATAATCTGTAATAGATTGTGTTTTTTTGGATGTATATGTAGTTTTAATGCTTTTTAAATGTAAGAATATCATTGAGTGGTCTGTTACTGTTGTATTTAATACGGCTATTCGTGGTGACGTAGTTTTATTGTTTATTTTAAGAAAAAAGTGGTCGAGGCAGTTTTTATTTCGTGTGGGTAATTGGTGTCCTGGAAGTAGACCTTTAGTAGATAGCATATTAAGATAATTTGACCTATTGGTACGCTCATGGGAAGCATCAGTTGTATTTGAAATAATGTTAATATTAATGTCACCAGTTAGAACTAGGTCTTTATGCATTTTAATCGTATCTAGGTGCGCTTCCAGGGACTCTATGAATATTTCAGCATTAGCGTTTGAGGGTGACCGATATATTCCTAAAATAGTGATACAACCTATTTGTATTTGTAGGCAGGATGCATGATCAAGATTAATTTCTCTTACTTTAGCATTCATTGAGTTATTTATGTAGGTAATTACTCCATCGCTTTGGTTTAGGTGGTTTGTAGTTGAAAAATGGGTATATCCATCTAAGTGAGGTATTGTTTTATTAGGGTTAATCCAACATTCAGTCAGGACAATGATGTCCACTTTAAAGTTCAGACTTGCCAAAGTTACTTGAAAATCATCTATATTGCAGTAAATACTTCTTATGTTTTGTGAAAGTATAGTTAGATCCTTATCTTTTATTTTAATATGTTTGCAAATATCCTCAACGTCGCAAATCCTAGAATGTGCCAAACTATTGTAGTCTATGTCATTAAGATTATTAAGTAAATTTTTTTCCATAAAATGAGGTGAAAAAGACTGCGATTGTGGTTATAAGGCGTAACATTTTGAAGTTGACATAATTACATTTGTGATTATTTATTAAGTGGCGTGAATGCTGTGGTATAAAAACGTTTATAACTTGTGAGATATTTGTGGGTGTATTAGCAATGAAAAAAGGTAATGGTGAATGTAAAGTATGATTGGTTTGATACGGATTTAAACTAATTTGTATGTGTGTTTGTGTGAGATTAGTGTGTGTTTTTGAAGATGGAAAATCCTTTGAATATTTACATTTCATAACAGTGAATATGAGTCCCTTAAAAGGAGACAACAGGAAACAGAAAAACATCAACAAAGTTTCCGTATCAGTATACAGAATGGCTTTAAGTAGTCACAGTTGGAAAAGGTGCTGAATTTGAGCCTCATTTATTACCGTGATAGATGGTGAGTTATCATCCTTCCGAAGATAAACCTTCCCGTACGCTGTCCAGCAGTATTTGTAGGATTTAGTTTTAGCTAGGTCCCGCGCCAGGAAGTGAAGTCTTGATCCTTTGGCGGTCAGCTGCTCCGAGACAAAAATGGGTGTGTCCGCAGAGGATTTGAGTCCTAAATGTTTGGCACATAGCTTGTTTTTCTGGTTCAAGTTGAAAGTTTTACACATTCTCAAAGTATCCACTTTGAGTAATGTAGAAGAAGATTCCACTATGATTGTGGAATTTAAAGTTTTATCTCTTTTTCCATTCACTCTATAGATATCTTTTATATCTGATTTTGACAAACCTCCGCCAACCGTTTTAGAAAGGCACAAAACCATATCAACAAGGTCATCTTTGGTTTCATTAGTTTGTTTAGGGACATTTTTTATCACAAAATTAGATTTTCTGTTTCCCCTTTGCAAATCTTCAATCCTGTCCTCGAGTATAGAAATATATTTCCTATCTTCCTTCACCTTGTCTTCAAGAACCAGGATTTTTTTATGAAATTCTTCATTTTGGGCCGTCAGAAATGTAATGGAAGCCTCGATGGTGGTGTTGGACTCTTTTATTTCTTTCTGGCACGAGATGATGCTTTGCAGCTCTTTTTCCTGCTTTGCAAAAAAGGCAGTCATCATTGCCTTCATTTCAGCCTTAAAATCATTGAGTTCACTCTTCTTCGATTCGCTTTCCCTAGGTCTCTTGAAGCGAGATGATACAAAACTTGGCGGGGGAGTTTTATCCTTGGAATGCGATAGGTTAATTTCCGAGTCAGACAACGACTTATCCACGTCCTCCATTGAGATTTCCTTTAGTAATTAGATTGTGCAAACAAACAAATAAGCCTGTAGCCGTAGCACACGTAGCAGCGCCGGTAGCAGAGAGCGCGAGCGTAGCGCGTAGCTATGATAAACTATTTTACTCACGTTGACGCTCCGCAGCGGTTCGCATTCGCAGCTGGGCTACACGTAAAGCAGGCAAGGTGGTAAAACCAATAATATTATCACGGTCTAGAAAGCAGTACCAATAATGGGCTGTTCTATTTAGTTGTAAATAACGAACTCTAACCGACATGTTCCAGGATAAATAGCCACAGACGTCATGCTGATAGACCGCCGTAGTACTTAACTACGTATTTGAAAGTAATTCTTATTAGCACAAGAGGGGAAAAGACGTTAGTCTCCCCGCCTCCCTTGTTACGTACAAATTTAGTACAAAGAGAGTCGGGAGACGGGGAGGAAAAGGCAGTCTCGCGACTCCCGACCAAACACCCCGACCTCCTCGTAACGTGGGGTGGGTAAATTCAGAAAAGCCTGGCACGTGCCTTGGAGGACTTGTGCCGGTAGCTCACGTTGAACCGAGTTAAATGTCTCCGTAACTTTAAAAGGTCAGTAAAGCTCTAAGCCAAAGTTTTAGAAGTTCGTTGTTAGCGATGAAGTAGGTTGTAGACTTTTGACTTTTCAAAATTGCCTCGTGACTCGTGACACGAATACGTCAACCTTTTGTCAACTGAAAATCTGGCCTAAATAGGTATAGGTATACTCTTCTATACATTCGTAAATAGGGTTCTACACTCTTCAGTGCGACCAAATTTTAGTGTGGGACAAACTTGGAAATAGCGAATAAAATACCAAAGTAAAACCAGCTACGGCATTGAAATGTATCCAATGGAATAGCTGACATTTGTTTTAGGATTTCAAAGTTTTTTTCCATCGATTTTTTCTATAAATTTTTGGTATTGAGAAGTAGAACACCTGATTTTCGGATGTAAATAGAGATTTTGTTACACAGGGTTACTCGATTCGATAAGTTTATTCCATAGTTGTTGTATCTCTTATTTTTATGCTAATTTAGGTACGTCTGCAAAATATACATTAACGCTACACTGTTATGTCACATTGGTTGGTACGTTTAGGTACCTGCCAAGTCCACCACACCTTTAACCATTTTATACTCTAAGCCCTTAACCCACTGACCCCCGCTTTCTCGCATACTAACAAGCAAGCAAGATTAACAAATCTACTGTTAACAGCTGTCAGTGTTTTTTCTATATGCACTTTGGTCATTTGACAGCTGTTAACAGTAGATTAAAAGCGTGTTAGTGTACGAGAAACTGGGGGTAAGTCCATGCGAGGTATTAACCTCACATGGACATAGTGTATAGATCCCAACAAATGTGACACAAGAATGATACAAAAAACATGAGTCGACCTCTGGATCTTTATTGTTGATTCGACATCAGCAATAGGCGGGTCCACGCAGACCGAACTGTTACCGCGGCAAAAGCCTCGCGACGCTGCTCGGTCTGTTTGGACCATTCTAATAAAGAAATCGAATAGGTAGCGAGAACTCTTCCCAAACGCTGACGTCCGACCCGACATTGGACTCGTCCGACACCGGCGGGAAGAGCAACGGGAACACGAGCGAGGAGAACTGGGCCGCCGACGCCGATGGCCAGGCTACCGAGCCGGCCGAGATGCCCCCGCCGCCGACACCGCCGTTGGCGTTGTTGCCGCCGCCGCCACCACCTCCACCGCCGTTATTGCCGCCGCCGTCTTTGCCGCCGCCAGCGCCGCCGCCGTCGTCGCCACCACCACCGCCGCCGCCGTCGTCGTCGCCACCTCCACCACCTCCGCCGCCATCGTTGCCACCACCACCACCGCCGCCGCCGTCGTCGCCACCACCACCACCGCCGCCGCCGTCGCCATCATCGTCGGCGTCGCAGCCGTCGCCTCCCCCGCCTCCGAAACCCGTCAAGTCCAAAACCACAACGGAGTCCAACGCAGCAAAGCGAAAACTAAACGACGCACGTGTAAGTCCATAAATCAGAATACATGACATACATACCTAATGCCCGCGGTTTCGCCCGCCAGGAGCTTAGATTATGTGCAGCTTCTAACTGCAAGCTTGCCATACAGATATAATTCTAAGTCTTGTTGCTTATCTAATGTAGACTATTCACAAATTCATATATTTAAGGAAAACGAAAATATTATTTTGTGGATAGGAATAAACCCACCAAAGTTACGTGACCGAGACTGAGTAGAGTGTAGTGTTTCTAGTTGCAACAGTGTTCGAGATTCAGGGGTTATTGTGTTGGTCATCATCAGACTATCAAGTCTTTGAATGTATAAAATAATTACAAAATTATTATTTCAATCATTCGGCAAAGATAAAAATGACACCAGAGCTGATGATCTTGGGAATGGAACCAGGAGTCATAAGTTTGTCCGTTTGATAAACGTTTTACAAAATTGGGGACTACCCTTCACGAAAAATGAGTGGTAGGCAGAATATACAAAAATTGTAACTGAAATGGAGAACTTGCAGTAAAAAATGTTTTAATATAATCATAATCGGAGAGGCCGTGTTAAAAGATAAATAAACGTGTTAATAGTTTTTCTCTACGATGAATATTTTTCATAATATAACCTGTCGAAAAGTCATAGTCATGTGGTACCAAAACGCGCCATACAAATCGGGCTCAAACTATGACGTCACAACTTGCACGTAACGCCTTATAATGTATGATGATTATTAGGCACCGAATAGGTGCCGCTACTTTTCTTTTAAATAAGTTGAATAATAAAACTTTAAAACTGTAAATCCATATTTATTGACACATTAGACATTGGTTAGAAGAAAAACTACATTACTCAACTGAAAGAAAAACGAACTAAATTCAAAAAAGTGACAATAGTAAAAAAGACAATATCTATAAAAAAAGGAACTAAACAATAAGAAAAGGTCTGTCGCCAACAATGATGATGAAGCTTTTATCAATATTTAACTTTAACTTTAACATTAAGTTTGAAACTGAAAATAAACATATTTTATTTATTTATTATTTATTTTTCGCATTTTTTGTGACCCCGAAAACGCCGGTAATAGTACATTATTGCAAAGGCAGCGAGACAGGCAAATGCCATTTCGGCCGAGGCATATATAGTGCTTTTCTTAAAAAAATGCAAGGAATTAAAAAGGGGCCTTTTACATTATAAATTTTTCTTTTGATTTTGCTGGAAGCAGGTTTTCCATCGCTAATTTAGCTTCCGATCTTAAATCTGGTGGAGTGCAGTCAATGTTCATTTCATTTTTAATTTTCAGAATCATCGGAACAAATTTTAATTATTTTATTAACAAAATAACAACGAACTCTGCTTTACCGCCAATTTTGATTTTTATTTTACAGTTTGTGCCGAAAGGTAAACGCATCTGTGGCTATACAGCCACGAGAACGCAATATGTACGATAGATGAAAGAGTTCTAAATTCAAACAGCACACCGTTTCATACAACATTGCCGGCGCGCTCTTCGTTCCAAATTCAAAGAACGCGCCGGGAAATGATTTTGGTTTTTCAGTCTACATAAATATGACACTTCGCGTGTTCTTTATTCAAAAGTAATGACAATATTTCCGCGCATGTTTAAGAAAAAAAATTCTGTCTAGTATCATTGAAGTCCTCGCCTGCGGCTCGGCCTTCAAACTCATACTCGACCTGCAATTGCCTATTTCACTGCCTTTGCAATAATTTACTATTACTAGCGGCGTTTTACATGAAATAAATACTCGCCTTATTTGAAGCTTTGAGTTTGAGATAGGCAATCTCCTTTTCCGTGCCAGTCGACGCCGCTTGAATCCTAATCATCGCACTTTGCCAGTCTCTGGCACTCTCTACCAATGAGTTTGAGATAGGCAATCTCCTTTTCTGTGCCAGTCGACGCTGCTTGAACCCTAATCGTCGCACTTGTCCAGTCTGTGACACTCTCTACCAACCAGGCCGCCTTGCGCGTAATGATTTTTGAACGCGCGACGGCCATCTTTGCTTGTCATTATGTCGAAAACCACAAGTAATTAAATATGAGCTTGAAATAAGGTAAGTCTTTAATTAGCATTTTGATTATTTATTTATTATTCTTATTTTTTTTATTTGGAGAAAATACAGGCACAGATAATAAATATTTTGTGTTTTACAATATTGGGTATGGACTTATCTGCCGTATGGAACATTTCTCACTTTAGTTTCAGCAGGTAGTGTAAAAGCGGCAGGCACTTACTATTGTCTAACATGCAAATAAAAAAAACAAGTTATAAGAGAACTAGGTATAAGCCACTTAACAGGTTAGAGGGTAAACGCCGCTATTAAATCCTGTACGTTATTTGAAGCTTTGAGTTTGAGGTGTGTGTTATCGCCTGGTGGTAGAGAACGCCAATGTGAGATGATTCAGTTAGCTGTGTGTGTACACAGTACAAAGCTGGGTAGGTACGAATGTAAAATATTCCAATAGATATCCACAGACCCAATAGTGCGAGTAATTAAATTTTATCCCAATCCTTTGAAATCAGGACACTAAGAAAATTTTTAGGTACGTACAAATGTACAAAAGATAGGTAGGTAGATGTACACACATCAATCCATAAAATTTATGTGACGGTAGGACTCTGAGCTTATGCGATCGATCAACTATGATAGAACTCCACTGATAAAAACATCCTTACAGCCATATTAGAATAGAATTATAGTTATATCACTTGTGACCAAAGTTGACATGAACGTAATAACAAGTTAACATTTATTCTGTATCAGACTATTTTGGAATTACAGTTAATATAGACCCTGCAATATTATGCCAGCTGCTGATAAAATAGGTGTCATTCAACCTACGTTGTAGTATGATAGGTAGCTTTTGATGAGCTTCCTATGCTTACAAACATGATTAGGTACAGCTTATGTATCTGTGTGGTAATAAAATATAACAGTTTGTCTCTGAACCTGTAAAGAACCCGAATAAGTTGACATGATTCAGATTTTGGCTTTGACTATAGCATTAAGAATAGCGTCACTCCATTTCCTTCCGTGGATGTCGCAGAAGGCGACTAAGAAAATAAATTACCAGCAGACGGGCAGCAGCGTCTTCCTGAGATTCCAACTGCATACCTGCGCCTGCCAAGCGTGGCGATTATGGCAAAACCCCTCATGTTCTTGAAAACCACGAGGGATGCCTGTGCTCTGCAGTGGGCGTCAAGTGACTGATGATGAGTAGCATTAAACTTGCTTACTTATGGGCTATAACTTTTAAGCTAAAATCACAAAGTAGCGCAGTAAAACGTAGTGTCATCTATGTCTGCCATAACAGATTTAGAGAAAGGCTGTGTCTGCCGAATTATTTAACCGAATTGCCGAATCTTCACTCTCAAATATCTCGGAAACGTGATACTTTAGGGTACCATATGACCAAAAGTTTTTTTATTTGTATAGTGTCCTCTATCCATATTTACAACTTTCAACGTTCGAGGAAACTTTGAAAAAAATTCAAAATGGCGGCGGGTGGATATGCCAGAGGTACAATCCCTTTAGATGCCAATGACAAGCAAAAATGGCCGTCGCTCAAACTTCAGCTTCAAATAACGTAAAAGATTTAATGTTTTATTTTTAAATTATCCTAAGTTTTTAGATATATGATCTCTGGTATAAAAGCAATGTCACTCCAACCTAAGTTAGAGGCAAGTTCCCCACTGTACATCATTGAGTTAAAGTAGTACTTTAACTCAATGATGTACATAACCAAATTCAGTAGGTAAACTGCTCTGGGCAATCTGGGAATCCCTAAACCGGCTGCGAACCCGTGTCGGCCGAAGTAAGGATAACATGTTCAGGTGGGGGTTCGCGGATAGCGATAATTTGAACTGTCTGTGCGAACTTCTCAGACTATGGACCATCTTTCATCGTGCCCTGCGTGCCCTAATACCTGTACTCAGGAGGCCTAATGATTGCAAGTGATAACGCAGTCAGCGTCGCAAAGTTCTGGGTCGCAACTGTTAATAAGGACTAATAAAGTTTGTTTGCAATCGACACGATAAGAAGAAGAAGCAGGAAAATTATAAATTGATCAGCAGAAAATTCAAAATTATCAGCTTTAATTTCATGCTTGCAAGTCATGAGTTATTTCTAAAATGCGCAATTCCGGAAACAATTAGAAACAAATAAGAGTTTGTGTTTCACAACAACTTTTGTTTCATGTGTTTGTTCAAGCCAGCAATCTGCCCCAGGGTTTAGTTTTCGTCCGTCCGTCTGTCTGTCAAGACCCTTTATCTCGGAATCGCGTAGAGGTATCCAATTGAAATTAAAATCAAATAATTAGGTAGGTCTACTGTAGCTTGAAGCTGTGCAAAAATCAAACTTCTAAATTAAACTAAAAAAAAGAGATTCGGCTGTGTTTATGCCGCAAAAACGTATATTTCTACTCTCAAGGGAATCAAAATTTGGCAAGTAATATCGTATTATACTATAACAGGGAAAAATCTGAAAACTATACATTTGTAATTAAATCATAAAAAAAATAGTCTGAAGTTCGGAAAGAACAGCGAGACTGGATTCCTGATTTCTTTTTAGGGTTCCGTAGTCCGACAAGGAACTCTTATAGTTTCGCCATGTCTACGGCCTTGCGCAACGACCCTAGAAAGCTGTAATTTCGTGTGTGTGTGTATACATATTTATCACGCCGACAAAGTTAAACAATATTTTTTTTACTGTACCTCCCCTAACATGAAAAGTGGGGATGATTTATTTTTCTCGTCTACCCCATCATGTGGGGTATCGTTGGATTGGTCGAAATATTGTGGGTGTAGGAAGACCATTTTTCGATTTACGGTTCCGTTTGCGAAATATTAAGCTTTAAAGCGCAAATTTTTGTCCGAGTATGGTCCCCCCTCTCTCCTGGCTAAACAGTTGATTGTAGAAACGTGAAAAAATTCAGGGTAGTAGCTCATATGAACTTGAAAGGAAAAGTATCACGGCTAAGAAGACTTTACTAGTTAACGAGTATCTAATAGGCAACCAACTTATAAAAGTAAAATTTGGTACAAAATCGATTGAAAATGACTTCGATGAAGTTGTTAGTTCTGTAAAGCAGAAAAAACCCTCTTTCTACGGAACCCTACATTACGCCTGGCCCGACACGCACTTGGCCGGTTTTATAATATGTAAGTTAGCACCTACAAATTTGTTAGGCAATCCGCCATAATAACTCACTTTCTGTCAAAATTTCCACTAGCTAAGTAATACAGTTCAAGAGATAAAGGCCTTCGTAGGACAGACAGACAAACATCGTAGCCATATTTATAGGATTCAGTTTGCAATCCTTCGGTGCCTCATCCTCAAAAATGAATATGTTTGGCAGGAGTCGCTGTCCACCTCAAGTAACGAGAATGAGCTGCGCGAGCCTGAGCACCAGCAAAAGTCAAATACAAAGAACACAGATACAAATACAGACAGCGGCATCACTGTGAAGGACAGAAAGAGAAAGAAGATCGTTAAGAGAGCTAAGGCTACCATGTAAGCATGTGTTGTTACTACCTCTCTATTTTAGATATGTTGGCTCCGTCGAACTAATAAGAACGCCCGTTCAGCCCCGTTGCTCGCTTATACTAACATTTAATGATTGTTAGACAATGACAACTTTCGACAAATTATGTGAATTTATGCGAGCCTAGAATAATAGCTGTAATTTTGGACACATTTTTGTATTTTTATTTTTGATAGAGAAAAATATGGCTTGCTAGAGAGAGAATATGGCTTCGGCAGTTTAAAACGGAAGAAGCCATTTTTGTCTATGATAAATTAGGAGTATGACTTTTTTCCCGCTGTGGTATGACAATAAAATATTAATATATTTTAATATTTTTTTTATCCTATACTTTTCTCATTATGTATCATCCTGTTATATAGGTTAGTTCCTGGAAATACCAGATAGTTTGTTCTTTACCATTTTAAGTAAAAAAAAATTCTATTGACTAAAGAACTATTAAAATTTCACCATTTCATAATCCACAGTAGAACAAAAATTTTACCGTCTGTGAAGTTGCATCAACTATCACCTTTATACAAGGTTATTTCTACAATGGGTAGGAAAACCATGAAGGAGGCCTATGTCCTGCAGTGGGCGTCAAAGGGCTGATGATGATGATGATTTCTGCAATGCACAATTCATGAAACATGTCGGTTAGAGTTGTCATTTACAACACATTCTTTTTTTGTTACCTTTTCCACTTAAAATCTCTAACTGGGATGTTTCAGGAATTGTGAAACATCCCAATTGGAATTTTAACAATTACCCTGTAATTTTATTCATGCTATGAACCTCATATTAGCTATAAACGATTGGTTCCCGCTCCTCTTTTAGGTCAATCAGGGCGATGATCGATATCTTCGATTGTTCCAGCAATAACGTGCAGGGACTGTCTCGTAAGACCCCATCAGATGATGACATTGCTAATGTCTTAAAAGAATTCACCGTCGATTTTCTCCTGAAAGGCTATAATTCGTTGATTCGAACGGTCCACAGCCAAATCTTGACAAATAAGGACTTGGAAATTGACACTGCACACTTTTTCTGGCTCTTGTCTTATTTCTTGAAGTTTGCGACGCAAATAGAGCTGGACCTGGAGTATGTGAGCTCTGTGTTGTCGTTCGACATTATCGCGTATATCACAGCCGAGGGAGTGCATCTTTGCGAAGAGTTTGAGCTGGCCTTGAAGCTTAGTAGCACTAGCAGCTACTTGAAGCCCCGTATCAAGAGGCTGCACTTGGTAAGTTTTTTTTTTTGTTAGTGACGTTAGCAATGTTGGAAAACGCTTCGAGGCGTCTTCTACTAAAATATACATATTATGTAATATTTTTTAAGCTTAACACGAGCACTACCCATATAGCCATTTTTGGTAACTTGTCGTAACCGTTACGAAACTTAGAGTCGACTCTGACTTATTCCCGACACATAATCTCGTCGCCGTTATGTAATTGTGCAGTTGCCGCAACCAGAAACGGGGAACAGTCGACACAGGAACATTTGGTCACAAATTTACGTCGCCGTGTCGTAGCATGTTACCATATTTTAACCAGAGTTCGCATTCATTCATTCATTCATTCGCTCATTTCATTTGACTTGTGTCACTTGTGTTGTGTAAGAAGCTACGAGCACTTTAAAAAAAAATAAGATAACGCCATCTTAATCGAGGTAAGTAGAAATAGTTTTAAGGTTTTAATGCTTTTTTTAGTTTAATAATGCTCAAATCGCAATGGGAAAGAAATAGACTGTGTAATTTTGTCAAATAGGTTGAAATTGCGCAACGCGCCACATTATTATCACAATTTTAATATGTTGGTGAAATGTAAACATTAATTATTTGTAAATACCCAGTGCTCAAATGCATTTAATTGTTTATTATAGTTAATATCGGTACTAATAATAATCTATATTTGCAATATTAAACAACATAATTGATAGATTTCGAAAGAAAAATATGTTGTTTGGTACTTAAAAATATTCTCGTCACAACTAGTCACAAAGTTACGATAATGCGTCGACATGTTGCTTAAAGTCGTCACAAAGTTACTGAATTTATAAAATGGTTTCTTAATTGTTTTGCTTCCAGCGTTTCCCAAAGTATTGACAAGCAAAATGCCATACTGCATTGTCTTGACTAAAGAAGGCTTGTTCCAAGCACATGGATAAAAGAAAACGTCCTTTTTTGGCCAAGATTTAAGAAAACTTGTGAGTTGGAGTTAATAAGACGAAACGAAAATAGTGTACCGGACGAAAATTGGCAAAATTACCATGTAAAGTCAAAGCCAGTGGAATCGACACATTTACGGATGGCCTTAAAATGGAAAAGCTCTTTTCCAACATGATTCACACAGACTATTGCATCTACGTAGTGAGATATTTTATACAGCGTCCAGTGGCACCTTCACTCACGCAAGATGGGTGAAGAGACCACTCGGACGCCGCAGTGCCTGGGACATTGTTTTTTAGATGGAGTAGGCTTACCCAGCACCTATACCATCCTGACAGCTTAGTCGGCCTAGTTTACTGGAAAGACAAGTCAATACGGGTTTCCTCATGATGTTTTCCATCACGGTTAGCCTGCGGTATTGCTACTATAAATTGACAGATGTACGTAACTTCAGAGCCTGAGTGTGTTGATTAAATAACAAAATTTATGTTAATTCATATTTTTTCAGAAGGCCATACTCCAAACACAAAAAGGAGTTCTATGATATCTTCGAAATCAGTGACTGTACTCTCTGATGTGAAAATACATGATAATGTCATGGATTTAAAAAATGAGTGCAAAAGAGCAAACATGAGTAGTGACAACTTTCAATGCTCTTACTGAGGATTGTAAGAATATATGGGCTTGCCCAGCATGCATTTTATCACTACCGAAATCGATCGATTCCTCCACGCCAATTCGCCCGGCCATAGCTAGACTCAATGATACCTATACCGCAAATGCGAACATAAACCTACTAAGGGGCAGCCGCAAGAACGCCGATCCAGCTGATACGACTATGCATTCAAACGACCAACAAACAACCAACGACATGCTTCTGGTTGAAATACGCAAGCTGCGAGACGAGGTAATTAGCATGAAAAATGCAATTGAAAAAATAAACTGTATGGAGAAAACAATAACAAACCAGGAGAAAGAAATAATCGGTCTACAGGCCATTATCCAAGAGATGCAGAGTCATGTGGACTTTCAAGAACAAAAGTCACTGTCAAATGAAGTCGAGATTGTGGGCATTCCAGAAGAAGAAAGCGAGAGTCTGGGACACTTGGTCATTCTTACGGCCAAGAAAATGGGTGTGGAACTAGCAGAGTCTGAGATAGATTCAATTGCACGTGCAGGCCCCAGACGCGCTTCCAAGCTACCTAACAGTGATCATGGACTACCGCGCCCTATTGTCGTTAGACTTGTCCGCCGAATGAAACGCAGCGAGCTTCTGAAGGCCTCCAAAGTTAGACGCAATATTGACACAGAAGGAATTACCACGGGGCCCACAAAAAGAGTCTATATCAACGAAAGACTTACAAGGAAAAATCGTCAGCTTTTTCGTGACACCAGACACCGTGCACAAGAGTCGAACTTCAGATACTGCTGGGTGCGTGATGGTGTTATATACGTCCGCAAAACCGATGGAAAACCTGCAATCCCGATACGACTCCCAAGCGACCTGGATGAAAAAGTTGGTCTCTACAGTGCCCCGAAAGCAGCGCAGTCTAACTGAAACTAACAATCCGTTTCATCATGTCACAGTAAGAATCCTAAATTGTAAATGCAATAATGTAAAAACTGCTGTTCTGTACGTCTTTGCCCTACTCATTGAACCGAACACACACATACACAAAACCAACTACACTTATACACACATATTTACACTTAATTACATATTTATTATACAGAAAGCTCATCACGGGGATCATCGCGCCTCCCACTCTTTGGTCTCTAATTATTTGCCAACATCTCTGTATACCTATGATCCATGACGATCATAGACCTAAACACAGTTAAAGATATAGAAAATTCTATAACCATAGAGTGTCAAGCGCATGATTCCCTGGAGAGCTGCAACAATGTGTTGGGAAACGGCTATAACTTTAGTATCGTAACTTATAATATTCGAAGCATTCAGCACAACTTCAATACATTCTTAGCTGCGCTTAAGCGACTCCAAACGAATCCCGATGTCATAATCCTTACGGAATGCTGGCTTACAGGTGGTAACATAGGACAAATACCAGGCTTTACCTCTTATTCAACTACTAAAATAATAAACCGAGCGGGAGGCGTAGTCGCTTATATTAAAGATAACTGGAACGCATCAGTAGAAGAACCAGATATCGACCAAGCCGAGGGCTTAAAAATAGAACTTTGCAATAAAACTACAATATTTGGTATTTACCGATCACCCTCATTCTCACAGCCTACCTTATTCATAGACAGTCTTTCTAAGCTCTTATCTCAAGTAAACAACAACTTTCCTGTGTTTGTCTTAGGTGACATAAACATAAACATACTAGATTTACAAGATCAAAATAGCTCTGAATACCTTTGCTCTCTTGCTGAGCTAGGCTTCATCCCTGCAATCACCAAGCCTACCAGAATGCTTACCTGCCTGGATCACATCTTTGTAAAAGCCAAATGCAGTAAGATTATCGGTATAGTAAGTCATCTTGACATATCTGACCACGACATCGCTATTGTATCAATGTCTTTCAAAAGCAGTAAAAAGACAAAAACCAGAATGGTCCAGAAGATTGACTATAATGCCGTTAATGCTGAGCTGAGTGACATAGACTGGTCCGTTGTCACGGGTTCGCAGGATGTTAACACCGCGGTTAGGGAATTTCAATCGATACTCACAGCAGCAATAACTAGACACACTACCCGGAAACGTATCAGCCGGTCTAAATATATTGAAAGATCGTGGATAACCCCCGGACTACTTAGATGCATGAGACACAGGGACAAACTGCATTTAGATGTCCGAAAACATCCAAAAGATCCAGTACGTAAATTAATCTACAGCAGGTACAGAAATTTTCTTACAGACTTACTGCATAAATTAAAGCGTGAACACGACAGCAAAGAACTAAAAGACAACAAAAACAACCCGAAAGGGTTATGGAAGGCTATAAAAATTATTTCAGAACAAGCTAGCATAACCAAAATTGCTACCCAACTAACTCAAATCAAATCAACACCGCAAGAGTCTGTAGATGTCTGCAACGATTTCTTTGCAAATATTGGATCTAATCTTGCTGAGAAGCTACTTTCAAAACTCCAAGCCACAGAAGATTTACTTGCAACAGAAGCTAACATAAGTAAAAAGCCCAGTTCACCCGACACTTTTTTCACTGCCCCGACTGACGAAAGTGAAATTGACCAATTAATAAGCGACCTTAAACAGGACAGTGCCCCAGGATTGGATAACTGCACAGTTGCGTTAATCAAGAGTTTGAAATGCAGGATAATTATGCCTTTGACCCACATCTTTAACCTAAGTATGTCTCGTGGAGTCTTTCCCTCCGAGTGGAGGCTGGCCGTGGTTGTCCCAATATACAAAAGTGGACCGACAAATCAGCCTGAGAACTATAGGCCTATCTCACTACTGACCATTTTTTCTAAAATTCTAGAAAAAGTTATGAACAGAAGACTCATAAACTATCTTGAGAAAAATTATCTTATTTCCGACCGCCAGTTTGGATTCAGGCGTGGGAGGTCCGCTGAGGACGCGGTGGAACTTCTTGTGAGGGGCGTGACTGCGGGGTTGGATGGGGGCCAGAAATGTGTCGGAGTGTTTCTCGATCTCGCTAAGGCCTTCGATACCATTTCAGTGGCAATACTTCTCAAAAAATTGGAACTTGCAGGCGTTATGGGAGTACCACTGGAATGGTTCAGAAGTTACCTTACCGAGAGGCAGCAATGCGTTAGGATTGGGGAACACCTGAGCAAACAACTGCCCATCAAATATGGCGTTCCGCAGGGCAGTGTTCTGGGCCCCACACTCTTTGTCCTGTACTTAAACGACATCCACAGACAGTCATCAAATGACAACAGTATACCCATCTCCGATTCTAATCTGATATGCTACGCTGACGACACCGTAGCCCTCTTCTATGGAAGTACGTGGGACCAAACACTTCAAAATGCAGAGAGAGGCATGTCTACCCTAAGGAGTTGGTTAGATAGAAACCTCCTCACGCTCAATCTGAAAAAAACTAAATTTGTGTGCTTCCATAAAACCAATCATACAGCTCCAAAAGGATCTAACTCAATTAAAATCCATTCTGCATGTACCCAAAGCGGCTGTAACTGTGAATCAATTGCACGCACCGATACAATAAGATACTTGGGTGTCGAGTTGGATGAACGCCTGACCTTCAAAAACCACATTGGGCACCTCGCCAGCCGTGTCAGGAAAATAATACACATCATGGGCCTTCTTCGCAACTCAGCAGACCCAAAAGTTCTACGATTAGTGTACATAGCTCTGTGTGAGTCTGTTATAGGTTACTGCATTACGGCTTGGGGAGGTTCAGGGACTACTTCAATGATTGTAGCTGAAAGAGCCCAACGCGCAGTACTAAAGAAAATGCTTAGCAGACCGCGATTGTACAGAACTACAGCTCTATATGCAGAGGCTAGCGTTCTTAACGTTCGGCAACTTTATATTTATAAAAGCACAATTGCTACACACCGACGGACCCTAAGATCTCCCCAGTACCGTGACCTAATCAAGAAGCGCGTTTATAAAATCCCAATACCACCAATTAAGTCCGCTTTTGCTCGTCGTTTTCCGAAGTTCTTGCACCCATTTATATATAATCGTGTAAATAACAGATGTGACATAAAAAGCTGTACCACATGGGAAGCCAAACAAAAGGTACAAAAATTGCTTTCATCACTCTCGTATATAGAAACTGAAAACCTATTAAAAGTAATTTCCTAACACAAAACCATGCAACCCCATACTCACATACACTCACATACGTACACATACACAAACACACACACACACACACACACACACACACACACACACACACACACACACACACAAACACATGCACGCTTACAGGCTTACTCTCTTACACGCATCATGCATACATAATCCCACACACTTTCTCACACAACTACGAATGAATGTAAATGTACCTATCACGTAATCTATGAATGCGGGTATTATTAACTTTACAACAATCTACATTCATGGATTAACAAAAATCGCCTTTAAATGTTTGTTACCTTTAAGCCATTGATTTTTGGCATTATCCTCGGTTAGTAACATAACTTTATAACTTCCTTATTACACCTGCTCCTATGATATCAGTACAATGAAAATCAATTTAGCAACTGTCTCCCCGACTACCACGATTCAGGCTCGACCTTGTGTGGTAGTCACTGTGTAAACATAACTATTGTAATAACTATCTTCTGGCAATAAACGTATTTTTATTTATTTATTATTATTATTTACTTAATTCTCATTTTTTCAAAAATAAAAGAAAAATATTTTTTGTGAAGCAAAATTTCAAATTGAAAGGACGACTGTAATGACAATTATGTTGATTATTGATTGATGATAATTATAAAAGTGTTATCAATATGTTATCAATTGAAATAAATATCTTACTTGTACTTGAGCAATTTTGGTTTGTTATTTTGTTAACTCTCCTTTAAAAAGTAGAAGTCAGACGAAATTTACGTGTGTTTTTTGGTTCTTTGCTAAATTTTTTTTATTTTAATTCAAGAAAACAACGTTCACCAAACAAAGGAAATGTTTGAGACTGACTGGTTTTAGTGACGTTTATTTGTGCTAGTTAGGTTATCTAGTGTTCCGAAACATTGACGTAACGGTAACGACATAAGTTACCATCCTGTTACGACACATTGTTACCACTTTTGTACACTAGTTGCAAACTAAACGCAAAGTGTATACAATGTGTGGACACAGATTATTGTGCATTATCTCGACACAGCGACCACACACGGTTACTGAAACTAAGTTCGGTAACATTGTTACTGCACTGTTACAACACCTTTTAACCAAAACCCGACACAGTCGCAATGGGTCGTAACAGTTACGGAACTGCTGCGACTTGTTACGTCTATTAAAAAACTGCGACCAAAAATGGCTATATGGGTAGACATAGTAAAAACTGAATTTTCACGGATATTTACTCGTTTATTTTTTCATTTTACTACTTTCCGACGTTTCGGTACTTTTGCAAGTTCCGTGGTCTCGGTAGACTGAGGTGACAGACGTCTTTTTGAAAGAATTAACTGTTAATTTACTACCCTCGGCAAAAAAATATTAAGGTACGTTCCAAAAATATTTTGGCAATTTTTTTTATTTAAATTGGCAAAACAATTATTTTATATAAACTCAAAAATATTTATGATTAGTTATTGAAATTAAAATTCAATCTACAATTATTTTATATAAACTCAAAAATATTGATTATTAGTTATTGAAATTGAATCTACAGTTACACTTCTAGCAAGTGGGTCTTACGCACTTAAGCACTGATTCCCATGCTGTAGCTATGTTCTAACCACGATCTCTATTCAAATTTCGATGCCGTCGGATCACTATTGCCTCGCGTATCAAAATAAAAATATAAACGAGTAAATATCCGTGCAAATTCAGTTTTTATTATACACATATAAAACAACTCTTTTGGCGTAGGTACTTTACGCGATATTTGGGCTATCCATAAATTACGTCACACGAATTTTGTTTACGACACCCCCCCCACCCCCCGTCTTTGTCACAGGTGGTCACATTTGTGTGACTTCCCCTCCCTTGACGTCATATATTTAAGAAATTTTAAAATTAACACTTCGAAAAATTACAGAAAATTACAGAAGTGATACAAACTTTGAACCATATAAGTATATACTTATTTTAAGTTTTTCGGCTTGTGACTCACCGCGCTCTTGTCAAAATAGGACAAGAGGGGGTGAGTCACAAGTATACACGATCTCACATTTTGTGTTTTGTTTTGTCACATTCCCTCGTGTCACGTAATTTATAGATTACTCCTTATTTTTTATAACGAAAAAAGTTAAATGAATTCTTTTCATGTGATCCTAGTTGATAACAGCAATCCGGGAGTTCGTTCAAGCTGTGGAAGTGTTTAAGAAGCGGTCGCCGTATTCCAACGACAACCAGGAGAGGCTAGTGCAGCTGGAGAGCAAGCTGTGCGAGTTGGAGGAGTTGCGCTCGCTGATGGTCTTACTGCTGAGAACCTACAACCCGACCTACCACAAAAAACAGTATTTGCAGGTGACATTATTTTTGGCATTCTGAGAAACCGTGGATTTGACAACCGCTCCGAGACATTTCTGAGGCATAGGATCTCCCTTGCTGTACAGCACGGTAACGCTGCCAGCGTTATGGGGACCTTTTGGTCTGATATTTCTCGGGGTGGTCTGTTGAACTGACATTTTGTTTATAATTATTAACAACCTCGTTATGCTACATATCACAGAACAAAAGGTCTGTGCTACATACGAATATTTCACTGTTGTGGATTTATTTTGATATAGTAGATATGTTTCCTTACTTGTGACGTTTCTGAGAGAAGGCATGTGCCCGGCAATAGGACATATATATAGGCTGCATAAAAGTGGCACGTATATAGGCTACATAAAATGTAACATTTTTATGTTATGGCATCCAGTTGTGTAGTTGCTAGATTTTCTTTCTCTCTTTTTATTTTCTCGTACTAAAAGATAATGGACGATGGCAATAGGCCAAATAGACGAGTATTGGCTAATTACCTACTTTGTGTACTCAGGGTACAGTTGTAAAACTTTAATAATTAAGTAAAAGTCATATCAGTCATAATAAGGCCGCCAATTGTATCTTTTCTTTTGTCATTGCTGTTTCTGTAACATTTTTTTCCGGTATACAATAAAGAATATTCTTATCTTATCTTATCTTATCTTATCATCCATCGGCAACGTGTGAATTCCAGACTGCGGACAGTATAATATATCGATGAAACTTTTATTCTTGGTGTCATCTAGTTTAACCCCTGAACTGCCCTCGCGGAATGGGACTATAGGTGGCCCATACTAAGTTGGACACAGATCTGTTGCGGCAGACGAGTTGTTAAATGGCGAGTTAAGTGACATTTAAGAAGTGGTGCAAGTCGGCCTTAGTGTAATGTGTGAAAATTTATGAATTTGTGTTATCTTATTGAAAGGAATATATATTTTTAATACAGTTGCTCAAAAAGTGGCGTATTGCAGGGACATATAGCGTTCGGGATGTGGGCTATTACACACTCGTGCTTTTTTTTTACCTTTCCCGCACTCGTGCGTTCTCTTTCCCAACTGTCAAAATAATGTCTATTAAAAAGAATAACCAACCATGAAGTTTTTACTAAAAAAAATCATAGAAGTTTTTTATGATTCATTCAAATACGTATATTTCTAAAAAGAAGCTACTAATTTGTTTCAATATCAGATTTAATTATTTGATTGAATGAGTTTGGTTAGGTTTCATTTAATTTATTCATCTCATTAAATTTCATTTTCATTTCATATCAATAAAAAACTTCTACTGAAGACTTGGCTGTATGGGCATAGTTCCCTTTGCCTACCAAAATGGGTGAAGAAAAAAAAAACTCTGCTTATATTCTACGGTTGGCGCCATTTTTCAGAAATTTTCTTTGCGAGTTTAGTTGTTTGTTGCACAAGATGAGTAATTTCGACCCTAGTTTTTTTGAATTAACACCATCGGAACGCAGTATAATTTGCACAAAATGCTTCGGAGAACATTTTATCGGAAAAGTCAAAAAGTCGCTACATATCTACATACGACGAATACTGCATGGAGAGAAGAGAAAAAAGCAAATAGTTTTTCATTTTTTCGCAACTGTATTAAAAATAGTCGTTCAGTACACGTGCGAAACCGTCATTGCAACTTGTTCCGACTGTCAACCCTCGCCTTCGGCTGCGCCTCGGCTCGGGTAGACATTTGTCGGAACTCTTTGCAATGACAGCCTTTCCGCACTTGTAATGAAATATACTATTTTGTGTTCAGATCACCATTTTCTTTAGGTAAGAGCTAACGAATCGTCTATGTTTTAATTGTTTCAGGACCTCATTGTAACCAATCACATACTACTACTGTTCGTGGACAATATGCTGAAGATCCCTGACTACAAAGGCAAGATTAACTTGTCGGACCATATTAAACAGTAAGTGTAATATAAAAATGCAAAGGTTTGCGCTGGAAATAAATAACATAAATATATAATAGGTATAGCCTGAAGTCTAATTAAATTATCTGATCATGGTATAGAGCAGTCTTTCCCAAGTGGGGGGTAACGCCCCCCGTGGGCGCTGGAAGCCTCTAGGCTTGTCAAGGGGGGCGTTAAGGGGCCCTGAAAGAATTGGGGGGCGTTGATGTGATTTAAGGGGGTGATGGGTGATTTGTAACTTCAGCTACTTCATATTTTATAATTCACTGTAATTAAAATCCTCCTACTACACAACATCCATTTATTAGTTCATATTTATATCCTATTTTATTGTATATATATAAACTAGAAATATATTACATATTTATTATTTTTAATGCGTTCACAACGCTATTTATATCTTAAGATATTTAGTAATAGGTATCAAACACTGAAAAATATTCGTGTCTTCAAGTGTCGCAGGTGAGGTAACCACCTCCAAAGACACGTATTAAAAATAGGTATATCTATTGTTACGGCCAAGCTGAGCACTTGCCGAACGCGGGATTTTTTGTGTACCTAATCTAGTAAAAATAAAAATAAAAATTGAAATTAGAAGGTTCAATTATAATTCACGTTTGGCACGAACAAATATTTATTATTGCTCTCTCTGGTAAGAAAAATCTCGTTTAGAATATAGGTTTAATTAAACACCAGGCGAGACTAATATGCTATTGAGGTTTTTAAGGTGAAAAAAATGGGAGGCGCTGCAAAATTACTGATTTTCAAAGTGGGCGTTAGCCGAAATAAGTTTGGGTACCTCTGGTATAGACTAATAGCAATAGATAGATAACACTTTATTGCACACAATAATAAAATGCTTTGTAGACGCATGTATTATATAATTCAAGATGTGAAAATTTAACATGTGAAGTGACGGTTAGATCAAAAGCGTGAAGAGTTTATTTACCCACCAGGTTTGCTACGCCCGAGATAATATATCAATACGCGCTGCTACTGGAGGACTACGCGGAAAACGGGCAGTTCGTGAACGATTGCATTTTCACCATCTTGCACCACGTCGCAGGAGAGAGCTCGACCGCGCTGCTCCAGCCGAAGTTATTGAAGATATTTATATCTATGAGAAAGTCCGAGTTTGAAGCATGCAATGTAAGTTGAGTATTTCAATCAATCAGCCCGTATTCCTCCACTGACATAGGCCTCTCCCAGAGCACGCCCTATCCTTCGTAAGCCATTCTCATCCAACACCAATTTTTCTTAGATAGGCGGCTCAGCGAGTAGTTCGGCATTTGTCCGTTCACGTTGCGTTTGGCAGTTCGTTCAACTTTGTCGGTTCTTCGGTTGATGTGCTAGGTCACCGCCCCGTCCAACTTGTCAGTCTTTTAGGAATTGTCTTATTTTTTTGTGATCCATTAAAGAGACTCCAAGCATAGACCTAATGTTTTGGCACGTAAGCTTTTTTTTAAAGTTAGTGGTGGCAATTATGGAATCTTATCATTTAGGTAGCAACTGATGTATGTATGTCTTGAGAAAAGATGGAGTCTAGAGTTTAGATTTTTTCGCTGCCTTTTTCTCAGCTGCAAATTCGACCCGAAGGCAGGGGCTAACATTGCAAGTACATTGACATTCGAGAAACAGGATGTAAATTCTTCACGTTGAAAAAAATTTTGATTTCTAATTGTTCTATATACAACAACGTGTTGCGTTCTATGTCGCTGAGCTAATTTTCCTGATAGCAAGATAACATAGCAAAGGTATATTCTTTATTGTATACCGGAAAAAATACAGAAACATTTGTCATTGCTGTAATGACAAAAGAAAAGAAAATAAAAAAAAATAGAAAAAGTAAGTTTTTTAAATAAGAAAAAAAAAATTGGCGGCCTTATTGCTAACTGCAATTTGTTCCAGGCAACCTCATATTGGAGAATTTGCCGAAGGAGAAATAGATACGATTATGTAGCCTTGTGGCTAACTCTAGCGCACGGTAGTTATGAATTAGGTATGCTAGTTCGGTACCTGACTACGTACCCTCGACATTAATTTGCATAAATTAAGTGTAATTCGACATTTAGCAACAAATCATCTAGAGGCTGCGCAAGTCTGTAGAGAGTATGCACTTATAGAAGTTTAAGGCAGTTTTGTGTGATGAGATCATTTTACTGATTCGTTTCTGACCGCACTTAACTGAAGTCCAGTATTATATGTAATATACCTATTACATATAATTTTATGAATTGTTTGTTTGTTTTATATAATCGGCTCGTACTCGTCCACTGCTGAAAATAGGCCTCCCCAAGGCACCCCACTTCCTTCTGTCCTCGTTCCTCCTCATCCAGCCACTGCCAGCAATCAGCTTCAAAGCGTAACGTTACGGACAAATACACGTACGTAAGCGTGTTATAGTGAGTCGTGTTCGTTGACGTGCAAATATGCGCTAGAACACTGACAACCAGATTCGCCAACTAAGCCGATTTACCATCTTAGGGCTTGAGAGCCCGGATTGCGGTTCTGTGCATTATCCTCTTAAGTCCTGACCTTGAAAGTAACAATCGAAAACCATTGTTATTTTCAAGGTCAGGACTTAGGAGGCTATAATTGTATGATTGCAGGACTGGTCCGACATAATCGAGTACGTGATAAAGCGGCCGCGCGACTTGCACCCCGCCGCCCGCGTCCACTTCAGTACGAAGAGCTGCGACAGCGACGACCCGTTCTTGAAGCCTCCGTGGGCTGCAGCCGCCGTCAACCTGCGCGTCGCCGACAACAGTGTTAAGATGGATTCCGATAGCGACTGCAGCGTATGCTTCAAGAACGAAAGGTATGAGTACTACCGCGCACACGTTTCAATTAGCTCCAGTAGCTCGGTTTCACACGGCAAAGATGTTAGGCATAGTCGGTCACACACATAAAACTGTGTTTGGACGGTATGCGTTCACCGTTTTTAACGGGATTTAGAAACATATTATGGCGCTAGTCTTAGAAAATATAAAATGGCGCGTGATCAGTAACTTACTCGTATTTAGTCCCGAGACGGGATATGCCGTTATGTCGAGGGACTACATAAGTCTACCCGAGGTAAACACTGTGCTTTTCATTACGAATATAAGGAAAGTAAAAATAAAATATATAGGCCTCCCTTTGACTCAGTCGAGACCTGGTCTGTTCTGGAATCTTTGCAGCGATGCCAAGTCGACTGGCGATACATCCAAGTGTTGAGAGGTCTGTACGACGCCGCTTCTATGGCCGTCCAAATCCAGAACCGGCAGTCTGAGCCTATCCCCATACATCGTGGTGTGAGACAAGGGGATGTTATTTCCCCGAAATTGTTCTCAAATGCATTGGAGGATATGTTCAAGACACTGGACTGGAGGGGGTACGGCATTAACATAAACGGCGAGTACCTTTCACACTTGCGATTTGCAGACGACATTGTCATCATGCCGGAAACGCTGCAAGATCTGCAACATATGCTGAGTGGCCTAGCAGATTCTTCCCAACGCATTGGTCTCCGGATGAACTTGGATAAAACCAAGGTTATGTTCAATGAACATGTAAGTCCGGAGCCAATTGCAGTTCAAGGCAGTATTCTCGAAGTTGTTAAGGAGTATGTTTACCTCGGGCAAACCATGCAGTTAGGTAAAAACAACTTCGAGAAAGAGGCCAATAGAAGAATACAGCTGGGCTGGGCAGCGTATGGGAAACTACGTCGAGTCTTCACATCGCCAATCCCACAGAGTCTCAAGACGAAAGTCTTCAATCAGTGCGTCCTACCCGTCATGACATATGGTGCCGAAACGTGGACACTCACGGTGGGGCTGGTCCACAAATTTAAAGTCGCTCAGCGTGCTATGGAAAGGGCTATGCTCGGGGTTTCTCTGAAAGATCGAATTCGAAACGAGGTGATCCGACAGAGAACCAAAGTCACCGACATAGCCCACCGAATTAGCATGCTGAAGTGGCAGTGGGCCGGCCATATTATCCGAAGAACTGATAACCGATGGGGTAGACGAGTTCTCGAGTGGAGACCGCGGATCGGTAAACGTAGTGTGGGACGTCCTCAGACTCGGTGGAGCGATGATCTTCGCAGGGCGGCTGGCAAGAGTTGGATGAGAGTAGCCGAGGACCGTGCTCAGTGGCGTGCTATAGGAGAGGCCTATGTCCAGCAGTGGACAAGCATAGGCTGATGATGATGATGATGAAAAATAAAAACAAAAGACAGTCAGACAGCCCGACAGCCAGACAGGCAGACCGCCAGTCAGCCAGACAGGTTTCCCGCTATTTTTTTTTGTGCCGGCTAGCGGCTATCTGAAATTTAGAAAGTTGGAACATGGTTCAAGACAAATGTGAAAATAGAACTAGTTTTTTTTCAATATTTTGACAGCTGTAAGTTAAAACGATTCTTTACCGTATTACTTTCAACCCGCTCATCCGGCAACTACAAACCTACTTTCTGAGTAGCCGGCCAACTCACTTGTTTACGCATATCGGACGATAGACTTTTAACGTAATAGAAAACATTTTTCGCGTTACGGAACTTCCTAAAATTTAATTTAGATTTACAGTTTCGAACCAAAGGTCGGAAATCGTGTATAATTACAAATATGTTACACCATCATCATCATCATTCAGCCACAAGAAGTCCACTGCTGGACATAGGCCTCCTCCATGGATTTCCAAGAAGACCGGTTGGAAGCAGCCTGCATCCAGCGCCTTCCTGCCACTTGGATGAGGACATCTGTCCATCTTGTGGCTGGTCGTCGTACGCTGCGCTTGCCGATATGTGGTCTCCATTCGAGAACTTTTCGGCCCCATCGGCCATCAGTTCTGGGTGCTATGTGCCCCGCCCACTGCCACTTCAACTTACTAATCCGCTGGGCTATATCGACGACTTTCGTTCGTCTACGGATCTCATCATTTCTGATTCGATCTCGTAGAGAAATTCCGAGCATAGCCCTTTTCATAGCTCGTTGCGTGACCTTGAGCCTTCTTATGAGGCCCATAGTGAGAGACCACGTTTCAGTGCCATACGTCATCACTGGTAACACACACTGGTTGTATAATTTTGTCTTGAGCGATTGAGGTATATTAGACGAAAAGACTTTTCTAAGTTTCCCGAATGCGGCCCAGCCGAGTTGGATTCGACGATGGACCTCTTTCACGAAGTTGGACCGGCCTAATTGGACTGTTTGTCCTAAGTAGACGTATTCGTCTACAACTTCGAGAGTCGAGACATATATAATGTGTAAAATGCAACCTTTACTGATTGACTGATGTATCAACACACAGGTCAAACCACTGAACGGATTGCCCTAGGTAGGAACATGACACACAGATAGTTTATATATTCATTATCTGGGTGCCAACTTTCTAGGGCAATAATACTGTTTATTAAAATGATGAAAAAAAACATTCTATTTCAATTTCTATTCAACATACAAATTCGATTTCAAAATCACGCTGTACCTAGTGGAATTTGACACAATCACAGAAGGTACGGCCGGGTACACACTTGTAACAAACTGTCTTTGGACGGACTAGATCTGTTTGATACCGCAACAGTGATATAAGACACTTATTTCAATTTCAATTTATTATGCCTGCCACGAGTATATGGAGAAAGAAGAAGATACATTTATTTATCGCCACATAGACATAGTAAAATAGTAAGCGAAAATTAAAAAATAACAAACGCAACAGAACACAATAATAAGTAGGGGATGTGAGGGGTAAAACGGCTTCAGGCTCAGTAATTACTGCGGGCTTATTGCCCACAGCACTTCTGTGCGCCATGCGTGACGTGAACGTTGATTGGGCGATGGTAAGTGACAGCGTTACTGATATTTGGTTTTATACAAAAACGTCAAACCAATGACTTCATTGATGTATAACCCGTCGAAATATCAAAGTGCCTCGCAAGATGGCGGTCTGACGGCGGCAGGTGTATAGATATTTTGCCGGGTAATACTGAAGTCGCTGTGATGTGTAACATAATTGACAAGCTCCGCCCGCCAAGCCACAATTAAACGGGGGGTAATTTTTTAGCGCTAGTTAGACATCTATTTGATTTGATCTATTCAAGCCAATCCCACAGAGTCTCAAGACGAAAGTCTTCAATCAGTGCGTCCTACACGTCATGACATATGGTGCCGAAACGTGGACACTAACGGTGGGGCTGGTCCACAAATTTAAAGTCGCTCAGCGAGCTATGGAAAGGGCTATGCTCGGGGTTTCTCTGAAAGATCGAATTCGACACGAGGTGATCCGACAGAGAACCAAAGTCACCGACATAGCCCACCGAATTAGCATGCTGAAGTGGCAGTGGGCCGGCCATATCATCCGAAGAACTGATAACCGATGGGGTAGACGAGTTCTCGAGTGGAGACCACGGATCGGTAACCGTAGTGTGGGACGTCCTCAGACTCGGTGGAGCGATGATCTTCGCAGGGCGGCTGGCAAGAGCTGGATGAGAGTAGCCGAGGACCGTGCTCAGTGGCGTGCAATAGGAGAGGCCTATGTCCAGCAGTGGACAATCATAGGCTGATGATGATGATGATGATGAGACATCTATTTCATGTTTGTGTTTTTCCTGGTACAATAAAGAATATTCTTATCTTATCTTATGTTGCGTCTTATGATGGAAAAGAAAGATTGATTTAGGTTTCCTGGATATATAAAGATGTCACATTAAAAACAGAGCTTTGTGGACCCTGTCGGCCGCGCAAAATTTCTTAGATCTAAGAGAACAGGCAATTACAAATAATAAATATACATTACATTTTGCATTTTTTAAGGCATGATTAAATTGCGTATCTTTTTTTAGTCCCCTTAACTTTTCTGGTAATCTATTATATATTTTTATAGACAGAGTACCGGAGCTGTGGTAGCGGAGCGGTAGAACGCCGGCTTCTCATTCGGGAGGTTGTGGGTTCGAATCCCGGCATGTACCAATGACTTTGTTTTCTAAGTTACGTACATTTGTGAAGTTATAGTAGCAATACCACTCGCTAACGGTGAAGGAAAACATCGTGAGGAAACCCTAGTGTCTGAGGTATTTACATACCTCAGCACTTGCTACGTACAATGGCCCAACTATGAGGCTAAGTGCGGAAATCTCCAGTTGAACTAGAACTAGACGGAGTACCGGAGGAGTGTAGGTTAATCCGTGATACGGTTAGCATCAGTTTATTTTCATCTTTTAGTCTTCTGCTGTTTCACTGCCTGTTGGACTAGCCGTTAAGGCGCTTAACTGCCAAGACAGAGGTCGTGGGTTCGATTCCCACTGGGGGCCACCGTACATTTGTACAAATGGCCTCAGTCTGGGTGTATTTCGATGTTTGTGATGTCCTTGTCTGATTACCATAGCACAGGGTATCCTAGTTTGTGACCAGGTCAAGTGATTATGTTGTTGCGTCGTTCGGTTCTCGGAGCTAACTCTGCCATTCTTAGGGCCGGTTTCTGAATTGAGAATTTCATTGAGTAAATACTTAAGTAACGTTCTGTCACGCTCTTTTCTGAGAAATTCGAAGAGACAACACTACATTTAACCATTTATTTAGCGAAATTCTCAATTCTGAAATTGGTCACTAGACTGCGAATTGGCAAATCATTACAGCGGGAGTTTGATCTGCTTACTGACAAAATTTGGGAGTTAAAAAAATATATTTTGCAACCATTTGATTGGAGTACCCTGACCTATTTAATTCAATGTCGGCGCGGCCTTTTGGCTATTGCTTTTGTTTTTATTCTTATGTTTTATTTTATATACATAATATGATGACATTCTCGTTAAGTTTTGAAAAGTAATGCATGTGGTCTTTATCTTTAATTAGTTTTTGTATCAAGACTCAGCCGAGATGTATTTTAACTTAGATTTACTGTTTTACATGTAAAGATACAAAAAATGTTGGTAGACCTAATAAAAAATAAAACAAAACTATCTTTGGATGGGCTATCTCTGTTTAATACAGTAAATATGACGACCGGACACACACATGAAACACTTTCTTCGGATAGAATAGCTCTATTTGATACTGCGAAGAAGACAGCTACAAACGGATAAACACTTGAAACAAAATATTCTTTCGATGGATTAGCTCTGACTGATAAGTAACGTATCGCCTCGATTGAATTTATAGATAGGAAAATAATCTGTTTATTCATGCTGACTTTTTGTCATTTACTCTTCATCCCTTGATTATCTACTTTATGCAGGGTTAAAAGGGAGTTCTGCATTTTTGGGAGACCTAACTAATCTTTGAATACTTTTTTAAATTATCTTATTACAGAAGATTTACAGCTCCTGCCGACTTTGTCATCATCTGAGTGTAGCGGAGAGACTAATATTTTTTTTTTATTCAATTCTACAGTTGGACAGAGTCAGAGTTATCATCGCTGAGCTGGAACTGCATGCAATGCAACGTGTCCAAGGATATGATTGGAGATATCGTGAAACTGTTAAAGGAAGAAGGGACTGTGAAATCAAGAGTTTCCGTGATCAAAGAACTTTACAAACAAAATTTGATTGACAAAACCGAATTTCTGTCCTATTTGAAAATAGAAAGTGGCACATATTCTAGAGCCAGTCAGCAAAAGGAAGACGTCAGGGATAACGATATCGGGAAACTATGCAAGCAATTCATTCAAGACGGAAAATTGAGATTCTTAGAATGGACGCAAAAAGTGCTGCTCGATATGTGCTTCGCAAAAATATATATTGAGAAAAAGGCAGCGGAGAATCCATACAGCCCACTAAATTTTGAATGTTTCAAAAAGAAACACGTCGAATTACCGCAGATATCGCCGGTCTCCTATCACAATTTGCGTAAGTATATTTTTATTTTGGAAATATTCAACGGTGGAGGCGAGCTGCCGAATTTTTCTGAGTGTTATTCGTTGTAGGTACTATTTTGATAAATAGATGAATGATTTATTGCACTTTTTATGATGTCATACACAGTAAAAAGTGACCGTATCCAGTATTCGTACTGTGTGTGGCAAATGCAAAAGCGCTCTGACTCAACATGGGCCGGAGAGTGATACTCGGGTATGCCATCAGTACCCATAAGGCGGCGTGCAGGGCTCGGAGAGATAGTGCGAACCAGATCAATAATCGTAAATAAAGTTTGTTTTCATCTGTTTAGTTTAGTTTCTCTATTTGTTTCAGTGACGAACAAGACGGTTCCTCTGGTGCCGTGGAACTGCGAGCAAGCCTCCATTTGCAAGGATCTAAAATTCCTGCAGTTTGTACACAAGCTTGGTTTCCACATCCCCGTTGACTCCGGGAAGATGTTCATTCGGATCCCGCACTTCTGGACCGCAGACTTCCTTTATGAACTCGCTGGCAAGATAATGCCTATTGATAAAAGTATGTATAATAATTATATTTTTTATGTTTTGCTGACATACAAGCAAAATAAGCAGTCCTTGTGAGTGAAAGTATGCCCTTTCAGAGTTGGGTAGTTTTTATTAACTTTATGGGTTGTCCCACGTGTGTTCTCATTGCAGTTGTCTTATTTGGAGTGGTTCATTAAGAGAAACCGTGTCTTGGTGGTTCATGATGTTCCTTGTAGGTTTTGGTCACTATATTGTGCACTACTTCCCTTTTTGTGGAACAAGGCAAATTAAATTTCGATTCTATTGTGTAGTGTGGAAATTAATACTACATAATGTTATTATAAAGGTTGATTGGGTAGAGCGCAACTAAAGATTTATGATTTAAATTATGTACGTGGGACAATGAAAGTTTTGCGAAAATAAAATCTATTCATAGTACTCTCCACCAGCCTCTATATAAAATTTCATGCGAATCAGCTTTCGAAATTATTTTTTCCAGTCCGCCACAGACACCTCGTTTAAAGCCTGCTCGAACGCTGACAGCGCATATTCCGGCGCCGAATGTATCTCTTTGAGCAGATTTTTTATTTTCGGGAATAAAATGAAGTCACACGGTGCTGGGTCAGGGCTGTAAGGAGGTTTGGCCCAGGAGTTTGACCGGCGTACTGTCCAGGAAGTTCCTCGTTTTAAGCTCGATGTGCGGGGGCGCGTTGTGGTGGTGGAGCAGTAGCCCGCGGAACCCTGTGTTTGGTCGGTTGTTGCTCACAACAGAGAAAATTTCTGCCTAGCATTTGGTAGCATACGGCGTTGATGCTTCTTTGGGTCCGTAAAGGAGTTGATACCAAAAAGCCAGTCAAATCTTTCCTCCCTTCTAGATCGCTTCACTTTGTTAGGCGTTGATTCGTTTTGAAACACGCAGACCGTCGACTGGCGCTTCGTTTCTGGATCGCAACCTAATGGTCCGAAAGGTTTTTGATAAATCCAGCCTGTAATGTCTTAAACACGCTGAGACGAATTTGTTTATCATATCACGGCACCATTCCACCCGGGCATGTTTCTGAGCGTCGGTGAGGTTGTGCGGCGCCCAGCGTGAAACTATCCTCCTCACGCGAAGATGCACGCGTAGAATCTCGTGAAGACCTGAATCTCGCTCCCGATCCAATCTGCAGTATGTGCTTTTATATCGTGTAATGGTTGTGATCTGTTTTGTACACCAAATGAAAAAAATAAAAAAAATCTCCTGATACGTAACTCGTACCTATATTGTCTTGGATTAAATTTTTCACTGCTAGCACTTTTTCGTCCGTAACAGCCGTCAAAGGGCGACCACTTCTTTTTTTATCTCCCAAATTTATTAGACCGCCCTTGAATTCGTTATACCAACGATTCACGGTTGCTTTTGCGCCGTTTGTAGTCTATCGTACGATTCGTCCGGTTTCAGGCGACACTTGAAATCGTGAAAAATCATAGCGCGAAAATGTTCCCGGCGCAGATCCATTTTTTTTATAAGTGAGACATTCATTAATTTCAATTAGCTCGCAAAAAATGTGGAGAGAAATTTTGAAATTGGAACGTATCTATTTTAACTTATCAATAATCATCGCATGCTGTCGGTACATGTTTTGGCGAGTCAACTAGGCATATCAATATTAAGTGTATTATTTATTAACTGCATTGTTGCCTTGAGGTTTTGTGTCGCTAATAAATAAAATAAATAAATAAACAAATCATATATTATTTTGAAAATTGATTATAATGGCCGATTCAGCGTGTGGCGCCGGATTAAGAATAGCGTTACTCCATTTCCTTCCGTGGATATCGTAGAAGGCGACTAAGGAAATCAATTACCGGGAGACGGGCAGCAGCGTTTTCCTGAGATTCCAACCGCATACTGCCATCGCCAACCCGCCTGCCAAGCGTGGCGATTATGGCAAAACCCCTCATGGTTATAAAACCACGAAGGAGGCCTATGTAAAGTATGTCCTGCAGTGGGCGTCAAATGGCTGATGATGATGGCCAGTTATAATCAATTTTGAAAATAATATATGATTTAGTCGCTCATACATAAAAACTTTTTTTCGCAATACTTTCTGAGTGGTCTGGTATATTCTTTGCAGGGAATTTAAAATTCTCCAAAAACGACATACCCCAAGGCGAGATCTTCAGTCAAACGCAAACGAACACGTTTACTCTGTCAGCTGATGTAATTCCAAAAGCTGTTTCATTGATATCGAGCTCGGAAAATTATTATCGGATTCATAAGCAAAATCATTACGCCACAATGGTCAACTTTACTCCTATGTAAGTACCCGGACGTCGTAACACTAAATCTATACTTAAGAACGTTACATACACTCCATATATGCCTAGCAGTGTATTATTCATATTATGTATAAGACTATACATATTCATATTATGTATATGATCGATTCACTTTACCCTGTTTCCGAGTCTTACTGCGTTCTTTCGCCGTTTATTGTGGAAAGCTATATATGGTTAGACATTTGGGTAGCAGTGAGTGTTAAAGAACGTTGCTCAGGTTTTGGGTTATTTCATAACACATCGTTTATATTTTTTATTCTGTGTATAGCATAATCAACCTATATGCGTCCCACTGTAGGGCACAGGCCTTCTCTCAAGGAGAGAGTATGGGCTTAATCACCACGCGTGCCCGCCGCGGATTGGCGATTTCAAGCGCTGAGGTATGTGAATAGTTCAGACACTTAGGTTTCCTCACGATGTTTTCCTTCACCGTTAGCGTGTGGTATTGCTACTATAACTTCACAATGTACATAACTTAGAAAACCATGTCATAGGTACATGCCCGCACTTGGGATCGAACCTGGGTCTCTCGCTTCGGAGTCCGATGTTCTACCCACTAGGCTACCAACGCTCTATTTATAAGCTGTATTCTGTGTATGTATAAGCTGTATGTATTACCTGTTGTATAACTCTTAACAAATTATAAATTGCATGTCATCCTGTTTCTTCAGGCCTGGCATTTCATTTGAGGAGGAAGTCAACAGCTCTACCGAAGTTAATAGAAGAAGTTGGTTAGAAATCGTGCAGAGATCGCAGGAACTGAAGATAACAATGCAAGTTAAAAAGTAATAACCGATTTGTGCATTACTTAGGTATTAGCGTTCCCTATAAACAATCCTTTGATACATAAACCTACTGATAGTTAAATAAGCTGGTCAGTTCTTCCATTCCCATGTCAAATATTCACTGTCGGTGGTTTTATCCATCGACGAATTTACTATAAGAAACGGCCTGTACTGACACTAACAGGGTGAATTCGAATTCGTTCACCGTTTTTTACCGAATTCTGGCCATGTATTAAAAGCATGGTGCTATTAAAGAAAAATGGTGTATTAAAATTATATATTTCTTACACAAAATTACTTCATTTAAGTATACAAGTACACAATGTCAGGACGAATAGTAATAAGAATGGTTCGAAAATCTTATGGTCGGCGCCGGCTGACTCAATTGTTCTTTCACTTGTACACGCATATCGTATAAACATTTAACATTTTTAATTACAAAACATTTTTCATCGTTCTGGTAGGTACTTCCTTCCACCTTTAATTTGGTTTCACAGTTTGAAACCCATGATGCTTTGAAATCACGAATATTTACAAGTATGTTATTCCATTATTCTGTTGAACCATTAATAATACTATTTATCACATTGAGAAGAACATTCCCTCAAAATAATTCCAATAAACAGTAAAATAAATAAATAAAATATTGCTACCGATTTGAAAATCTCTGTAGGATTAATTATCTACTCATATTTATATGTATGTGGGTACCACTCGGTTGCTCTCGCGCTTAGAACTGATTGTTTGACACGTATTGATATTCCGTGCCCGGCAATATTGTCAACATACCCTGGTATGAATGTATAATCTCAATATGCCCGGGCATGTTCTTGCCTGCAAGTGGCCATAACATCATCGGTTGGTCAAAGCACATGATGAGAAAGATGAATAGTTACTGCATGCCTGTTGTGTTGTAGCGATTAGGCGTATGTACAAAAAAAAAAAAAACTAAAAGCTAAACTCTTTAAAAACCTATTTAGAGGCTATAAATTCCACCCATGCCGGGACTTGAACCGTGCTCAGGACGTCAACATACAAGGCAAAATTTAAAAGAACCGTGTTGACCGGTTTTTGAATGCATTGCCGCTTGCAATGTGTATGTGGCGACATGACAGAGTCATTTACTCTGCCCATGTGCACTGCATACCTCTGGCGAAGCCCGCTAATGGAGAGATTGCACCGAGACTAAACTGTAAACTTAATCCCATTCACCTACACGGAGTGAGCTCACTCACTGAGCAGAAAATATAAGTAGTGTTTAAAGCCTATGGACGTGTCACTGTTACATACACACCACGTCATGTACGTTACAGTACCGGTTCATTATTGATGTGTAAAGCGTCAGTGTTGATAGCACTAAGTCTGCTGAAGAACTGACTCAATTTTAATGTTTCAGCGAGATCAAAATAAAATCGAACACCTGTCTGGTATCTGGCAACGCGGACCTGTTCATCCCGTCGATGTCCCGCTTCGCCACCGCCACCGCCGCCACCGCCGCCACCGCCGCCACCGCCGCCGCCGCCACCGTCACGAGCTACCCCACCGTGATCCCGCTGATCCCAGATATTCTGCAGCATCTCCGCGATGATGAGGACATGCCTATGTCAAAGGACGAATACAGCAGGTAAACCAATAATAATTCCAATAACTTGATCCGAGTTAATACAAAGTTAATAATATAATAATAACTTCCACACAACACAATCACTTGACCTGGTCCCGAACTAGGATACCCTGTGCTATGGTAACCAGGCAAGGATATCACACCCAGACTGAGGCCATATGTACAAATGTACGGCGGCCCCCAGTGGGAATCGAACCCACGACCTCTATCTTGGTAGTAAGCGCCTTAACGGCTAGTCCAACGAGGCAGTCCCTTAACGACTAATCCAAGTTATGTTGGGATACGTAATCAGCCTTTGCTGGGTGTAACAAAATCCTAAAAGGGACGTCACTTAGCGGGAGGTATTGCTCTACAAATTCACAAATGTGGGCAACTTTGATAACAAAGTTGTTGGTACATGCCGGGATCTGAACCCACGACCTCTCGAAAGTGAGGCCAGCGTGGTACTGTTTGCGCTACCACAGGAAATTTACATTGCAAGCTACTGTAACTGCTGTTATTTGTATGCTGCAAGGCAAAATATGGAGCGCAATCTTTGCTGTACATTATATCAGGGCGTACAGTATATAAAAAACAATGTACGAGGCACTAGAGCGTCCGAGTGGTCCATTCACCCATCTAGTGTGAGTGAAGGTGCTACTAGACACTGTATAGATCATCTCATTACGTAGATGCAAAGGCCAAAGTTTAGAGTACACTTAATACGCACGGGATTGTATTAACACTGTAATAGCTGTTATTGGCCACTATTTCGTAGTCTACTGAGCAATAGCAATACAATGTAATTCGAACAGTACAACCCACGACAATTTAAATAGGCATCTCTCCCGAACAAGAATAAATCGCGCGAGGCGCTGAGTTAAGTTTGATTTGATATTATTATTGCTTAAAGTGCCTCCAATTACACATGGATACCGCATGAATAAATACAAATGTTGTATTTTGTAATAGCATGCATATTGAGTTTTTAGATTTACATAATCAAATGATTATTAGGATGATACCCAATGTTATCAGCGACAACAAAATACAAAATTCTAATCAAATTATATTATCATCATCATCATTCAGCCACAAGAAGTCCATTGCTGGACATAGGCCTCCTCCATAGATTTCCAAAAAGACCGGTTGGAAGCGGCCTGCATCCAGCGTCTTCCCCCCGGTCTCTGCCTACCCCTCTGGGATACAGGCGTGAGTTTATGTATGTACCTATGTCATTAAAACACATTTCCTCTTCGAGTGAGAGTAATCATCTGCCGGTGTTTTTACCTTGTCCTTTGCTAATACGTCCCCTATTTGGTCGAAGTACGTCCGCCTGGGACGTCCCTTACTCACCCTTCCGCCCACATTAGCTCGATATATTTCAGTCCATAATGTTCTCTAATCAAATTATTACGTATCCTGACATTCAGAGTAAAACCACACATACTTCTCAAAGACCTTATTTCTACTGCATTAATCCTACTTTCTTGATTCTTCTGCCACGTCCAAGTCTCGCTACCATACATAAGTGTTGGGAACAGCACTGCATTATATATAGCCACTCTAGCTCTTTTGGAGATGTTTCGGCTAGTCACGAGAGAGTGCAGGGCACCGTTTACACAACTTCCCACTTTTACTCTTCTTTCTATATCACCTTCACTCTCCATAAATCTATACATGTAATAAATTTGTAAATTTTGTCATTGTCTAATTATGTCTGTCTCAACCTATTTCTTTGTGCGTGCATCACGCAAAAACCATTGAACGGAATTGAATAAAACTTCCCACGATTATAGCTCAGATTCCTGTGTAACATATTAGCCTACATATCATCACGCTAAGTCCATGGTGGGGTAAGAAAATCACCATAATCTGTGAGGTCATTTAATAATGGTTTTTCCACAATGACGGATACAATTAACCAGGTTTTGATGAACCAGCCAGTGTCCGTGAACCACACATTAACCGTCGGAAATATTAATGTCTATCATTAATGTCGGAATCGCCTTATTGCGATGTGTCTAGATAATTCCGCCGGGTTACACGGGTGCGGGACGCTGTACGAAATATTAGGGGTTAAAGTATGAAATTGCCGTTTTATTGCAATAGGTTCTTTGAATTGACATAGAATCTTCATGGTTTGAGGTTTTCGAATGAAACTTTTTTCAAATGGTTTCTATGATGTTCTTTTTTTAAAAAATGTGAAACATTTGAATATCGACTTTCAATTGTTTTTGTTATTCAATTTAGACAAGAAAGATGGATACTGCGAAAATTCGAGTGATTATGAGGCACCCATTTTTCGTATTTTTTTATTTTATTGATTTGACGCAAGTGAATCAATATTGTGGGTAAGGTAACGTTAAACCATGCCGCTAATTCCTGGGTAGTTTGACTAGGGTCGGCTTCCACTATCTCTCTTAATTCATCGTTATTCACCTGTGTGGGCGGTCTTCCTCGTGGCTCGTTCTTTAAGTCGAAATTTCCATCACGAAAGCGTTTAAACCAAAATCGCACGGTGCGTTAATTAGTAGACCCCTCTCCAAACGCAGCATTGATATTGCGGGTTGTTTCTGCCGCGTTAGTTCCGCGTCGGAACTCGTATTAAAAAATCACTCGAATTTTCGCAGTATCCATCTTTCTTGTCTAAATTGAATAACAAAAACAATAAAATTGAAAGTCGATATTCAAATGCTTCACATTTTTTAAAAAAAGAACATCATAGAAACCATTTGAAAAAAGTTTCATTCGAAAACCTCAAACCATGCAGATTCTATGTCAATTCAAAGAACCTATTGCAATAAAACGGCAATTTCATACTTTAACCCCTATTACTTTCTCGTTTTGCAAGTCTGTTAATTGTATTACTTACATGCATTATACAAATAAACTGCTAATAATGCAATTTCAAGTCAAATTTGTATACGATTTATTAAGGGGTTGTAAATAAACTGACGTAACGATGAAACTATTTTAGATTTCAATTCTCCTTTATCGAGTCGCTGCACTAATTATCCAGTCTAATTTAAACAATTAGCCAATCACAATAGATTGAGGCTCGGTCTGAATGTTGTAGCAATCACTTCTGTTCTGATTTCAGATGAGAAGCAATCAGCTTCAAAATTCAGACCGAGCCTGTTCTGTTTTGAAGTTCGATTTTAGATTTAACTTCTTATCTAATATTTTTTTCCACGTCATTTATTTATCACATAATTGGTGTATCGGTGGATGGAGCAAGAATAAAACAATACGTTCACATTGACTGACGTATATTTCGAGACTGGCCGTCGCCGGCGCGCGAGCACCGACCTATTCATACATAGGTTTCTATACTGGCTATAGCTAAACGCGTACGTACATATCACCTCCACACTTAGATGCTAGTAATATATTTTTTTAATATACTAAAGGAAACTAGAACATTGTTACTTAAAAATGACACACTTCCTATTATATAAATAATTACGTCCTCACAAGTTACACGATACTCAATACTTTTACATAGGTGCAATTAGCTCATGATAAACGTCAGATAAACTACGACTTAAACTTCTAAACATTTAGTCATCGATGCCATATCTTTTTACTGGCTTTCTGATACGCTTCGGCCGCGCGCTGGGCTCAGGATTGGAATTAGGTGTGCTAATAGAAGGGATCGTGCTAGGGACGCTCGAACTGCTCCCGCTCGCCAATGCTGCGGAATTTGAGATACTTTCTCTGCCCGGACTAATAGATAAATCTGACGGTGGGACGGTAAACTCTGAGTTGGGACTCTGAGTTGATATGTTATCTTCCCTGGGTACCATCGAACCAGTTTCACCCTCCGGCAGGCCACTCTTTGTGTCTGCTTTTATGTCTGTTGGGGCTACAAGCGATAACCTGGATCTACGTTTCAGTTGGTCAATGTGACGATGAGTTTCGTTGCCGGTATTATCCCTTACCCTGTAATTTGTAGCACCTATCTGCCTAAGCACTTCTCCTGGTAACCAATCAACATTCGACTTACCGTAGTTCCTGAGATGCACTAACTGACCTGGCTGCAGCTCCCGCTGCGAACCACCTGCTGCTTCCGCCTGCTGCTCCTGGACTCGCTGGGCTCTTAACAGTCTATCCGGTTTTAGTGCATCTAACCTGGTTCTCAGTGAGCGACCTAGTAGAATTTTCGCTGGACTTTCTCCAGTTGCTGAATGGTCCGTATTTCTGTATAGTAATAAGTATCTATTCAGTGCCGTGTCTACATCTACTTTATCTGTTAACGCTTTTTTTATTACTGACTTACAAAGCTTCACAGCATTTTCGGCAGCTCCGTTTGACGCTGGATGATAGGGTGCTGTGAGGCTTTGTGTTATTCCGTTACTACTTAAGAAAACCCTAAACTCATCACTCGTAAATGGTGGCCCATTATCAGAGACTATCTGTTTAGGTAATCCAAATTGTGCGAATAAATTCCTCAATATTTTTATTACTTCTGATGCATTTGTTTTGCCCATTCTATGCACTTCTATCCACTTTGATGTTGAATCAACTACTACCATATATTTAGTGCCTGCTATTGGACCAAGAAAATCTATATGTAATCTGGTCCATGGCCTACCTGTGGCAGGCCAACGCTGCGGCGCGTGCGCCGGCGGCGCAGTGGCGTGCGCGGCGCACGTGCCACACGCGCGACACTGGGCCTCGATGGCTTCGTCGATGCCGGCCCACCACACATAGCTGCGCGCTAAGCTCTTCATTTTTACCATGCCCATGTGTGTTTCGTGCAGTTCTTGCAATACACGCTCACGTAATTTCGTTGGAACAATGACCCTATGCCCCCACATCAAGCAGCCTAATTCAAGGTATATTTCATTGCGTCTATTGAAATACGGCTGTAATTGTTGTATGTCGTTGTCACTAGGCCAACCATCGCGAACGTAACTTACAACCCGGCCCAAGATGGTATCTCTGTTTGTCTCCAATCGCAATTCATTACAATCTAACAAAAAGGCATCACGGGCAAAGTGCAAATACGTTTGTTCAGGTTTTTCCGGTTTGTTATTATTAGGAATTGGCAACCTCGATAACCCATCTGCGCTATTGTTCTCCGACCGAACGAATTCTATGTCATACTTATAAGCTGACAAAATGATTGCCCACCTTTGTAGCCTACTTGCTGCCATAGTTGGTACCCCTACCTTTGGTCCAAATATGGTCACCAATGGCTTATGATCTGTTCGCAATAAAAAACTTCTACCATACAAATATTGATGAAATTTCTTTACTGCGAATATAATCGCGAGTGCCTCCCGCTGTATTTGACTGTAATGGCGCTCGGCCGGTGTGAGTGCGCGTGACGCATAGGCCACTGGGCGCTCGCCGCCGCCGCCGGCGCCCCCCGGCCCCGGCTGGGAAAGTACTGCGCCTACCCCCCGTGCGCTCGCGTCACACGTTAAAATCAGTTGTTTTTGTTGGTCGTAGTGCGCTAATACTTCTGTACTTGTTAACCGTTTTTTTATATTTTCAAACGCTACCTGACACTCGTTTCCCCAGACCCATGTCACAGACTTTTTTAGTAAATCATATAGCGGCGCTAAATGAGAACTCAAGTTTTTTATGAATCTCGCATAGAAATTTACAAATCCCAGGAATGACCTAACTTCTGAGACGTTAGTCGGGCTTGGCAAATCAACTATGGCTTTTATTTTGTCTGGGTCTGTATGTAAACCGTTTTTGTCTATTATATATCCTAAATAGGCCACTGACTCTGCTAAAAATACACACTTACTTTTATTTAGCTTAAATCCATTGTTTCGCAACCTTTCAAATACCAACTGTAAGGTCCTTACATGTGATTCATCATTTTTAGCAGTTACTAATATGTCGTCCATAAAAACCGCTACGCCCGGAATGCCTCTCATGATATTTGTGATGATTCTACCAAAAATTCCGGGACTGCTCGCTAAACCATACACCAAGCGATTATATTTAAATAAACCTCTATGGGTATTTATGACCGTGTACTGTTTTGATTCGTTGTCCAGTAAAATTTGATTATACGCAGCCGACAAGTCAATTTTTGTAAATTTTTCTCCTCCGTTTAAACAAGAAAACAAGTCTTCTACTTTTGGTAACGGAAACTTGTCTATAGACAGAGACGGATTTAGAGTAACTTTATAATCTGCACATACCCTAATCTTGCCATTTGGTTTTGGCACTATTACTAGAGGAGTTGCCCACTCAGAGAATTCAACTGGCTCGATCGTACCGTTTGCTAGCATGGCGTCGAGTTCAGCATCGACGCGCTCCTGCAGCGCGTAAGGAAGCGCGCGCGCGCGACAATACACCGGCGCCGCTCCGGCCTGCACGCGCAGCGTCGCGCGCCCACCTGAGTACTGGCCCAGCGCGCCATCGAATAGCTCAGCATATCTGTCGAGGAGCATCGTTATGGGTCTATTATTTACCGATTCGCTAATGTTATGCACACAGAAGTCTGGAATTTTAATATCTAATTCGGTCAGCCACTGTCGACCTAACAGTGAGGTTATTCCACCACTAATAACATACAAATCTAAGTTTTTTACCTTGTTATTGTAGACAACTTGGACCTCGATCATACCTCTTGGTTTCACTTTACTGCCATCATAAAACTTTATGTTTACCTCACATTTTCGCAATGGTATGTTATTGAAAAGTGCCCTATATGTATCACTGTTAATACATGACAGTGCGCTGCCTGTGTCAACTTCCATTAACACTTCTCTATTATTTATTACCATGGGAATGCTCACCGCTGGGTAATCCTTCAAGGACATTTGATATATAGCCTCCTCCTCGGATGACTCCGCCTCCTCGTCTTGTTGGTCGGTGTCGACAAAATGCGCCGCTTGGCTGCCGCCGCGACGGCGCCCGCCGCGCCATCCGCGGGACCGCGTGCCGCGCCCGCCGCCACGCGCTGCCCGACTCGGCCCGGGCTTGGCGGCCGCCGCCGCTGCGCTCACTGATGGCCCTCGCCGAGGACACACTCGCCGTAGGTGCCCGATGGTGTTGCACCAGCCACACCTGTAACTGCTGAACTTGCAGTTGGACGCTACATGGTCGTGCGCGCCGCACACGGCACACTGCATGTTGCCTTGAGTCTCCATCGCGTTTACTTGCTCGACGTCATGTCTCGCCGGCCCGGCTCTAGACTCCACAGCAGCCGCGTTCTTTTCCGCTGCTTCTAGCGCTGATGCAAGGGAGACCGCCTTAGCATAGGACAAATTCTCTTCCGCGAACAACCGTTGGCGGATCACGTCGCTAGATAAACCGCATACTAGCTGGTCTCGCAGACTTTCATCCAACGATGACCTAAACTCACAATTACGTGCTAATCTTTTAAGTTCCGCCACATACTGCGCCACATTTTCACCCACGTGTTGTCGCCGCAACCGAAACTGGTATCGCTCCGCCATTATCGAAGGTTTGGGCTGTAGATGATTTTTCACAGTATCTACTATTTCTTGATAGGTGCACGCCGCTACTGACTTGGGACTCACCAGATTCCCTATAAGTTCATATGTTGCGTCACCTACTACGGATATTAGTGTAGGCAACCACAGTTCTTCTTTGATTTCGTTTGCTTTAAAATACATCTTTATGCGCTCTGTGTACGCTAACCAATTGCCATTGGCCACATCATACTCTTTGATTTTCCCGATAGACATTTTGATACGTTAAACACGCCGCGTTGCACAGTTAATTATTAACCTCGTTCGCCATTTTGGTGTATCGGTGGATGGAGCAAGAATAAAACAATACGTTCACATTGACTGACGTATATTTCGAGACTGGCCGTCGCCGGCGCGCGAGCACCGACCTATTCATACATAGGTTTCTATACTGGCTATAGCTAAACGCGTACGTACATATCAATAATGAGTGGCAAAAGTCTTTGACTGTACAGCCTATTCTGATGCAAAACGTCGTAAAGTTATGATTTTTTTTTGTTCGAGACTCGGATCTACTAAAACAGCAAACGACCGAAATAGCTTTTTGTTGTTTTACTTACAAGAATTAGAAAAATAAACCGCGAATGCATTATAAGTAAAATTAGCATATAAAGCACATATTTAAAGGAACCAGGATCGTAGCAAGTGGCAGCCCCTGGTCGCTGCATACCCATCTGAGTTACAGGCGTGAGTTTATGTATGTAGGCATGTAGATTTAAAAGACAAATCACTGTATATTGAGTACCTATTCAGTTCCACCTAGAATTAGTTTGGGCCAACGATAAGATGCACCGACGGGAGACGGCGTGGTGAGGTAGAATAAATAATTAATATTAATAATCTCATACGATCGCGAAAAGGTTTAAGGGGTAAGGGCACTTCATATTCTAATCCAACGCGAAGTCGCAGGCACGGCTAGTTTTATCTAATCTATAAAATATAATAATAATAATATAATTAATGCTGAGGAATTGGCAAAATGTACTATATTGACTCAAATATTTTTTATCCTATAAGTTTGTCAATTCTGTTTTTTCTCCTTAAATAAATAATAATAATACATATTTTTATACATAAAAATCTCGTGTCACAGTGTTTTTTATCGAACTCCTCCGAAACGGCTTCACCGATTTTAATTATTTTTTTGTCTATTTGGTAGGTCTGATAATAGTTCGTAGGCTAATTAATATGGCAAAACACGTTTGCCGAGTCAGCTAGTAAGTCAATAATTTCCTCCAGCTCGTGCGAGACGGCGTCGACGGCATCCGACCTGACCTGCATGTACGTATCCGACGTGGACGAGATGGAGCAGTTGGACTTGCTGCTTCCCTTGCATGTGGAGCCGGGGCGGCTCTCCGATGACGTCTCCGCCTCCGACTCCGAGTGCTGCAACGTCGGCAAGCGGCCTAGAATTACCTTCTAAACTTTCACCCGGCCCTGCCTGTAGACGTAATGGTATTTTGTCTATGGTTTTACTTTTTTTTACCTCCAAAGATCAATTTTTGATACGTGGCTTCTCTGCGGCCTGGCCAATCACGAGTTTTGGAGATGCCAAGGTTTTTTTTTTTAATTGGCCGTGTTCTGTATATGGTGATCTGCGATCAGTATGGCTTACCCACCGTAGTAGTGAAACGGCAGACGATCGGTCAAAGACTGATTTTATTTGCAACGAATCGCTTATCCACTACTAAAATGTTTATTTACAACTTTTAGATGTACAGTACAAGTAGTATTTTTGAAATCTACTGTAACTCCTTTATTTTTAACGTAGTAGAATGTAGTTCGAGTAGATTGTGTCGCCGGTTCTTGAGGTGGTTTGTGTATGGTGTTAGGTTAGGTTCGGTTAAAGGTCTGCGATAAATGTTGTTTAAGTAAATTCTTATAGTATTTTTGAAAATTACTGAAAAGTCTTTATTTTTAACAATCTCAATTTTATTTAGCCACTAAGGAATAGAAGATACCAAGAAAATAGTGAGTAATTTTGAAAACGGTGCTTTTCCCAAGGTTTTTTTAAATTATATTAAAACGCATCCAATGCAAATAACAGAAAATATTTAAATTAAAATATTTATTCAATATATTTTGATAAGTTGATGTCGGTAGATAAACGTAGTTCATTGATGTTATGAGTACTTTTATATAAGGCTAATTCCGATGAAACACGCGTTTAAATTTTCCAGTCTTTTCGGCATAGTCGCATTGATTCATCTAAACATTAATTACAGTACTTTAACTGGTTAAAGTCGGCCTAGCAAAATAAATATTTTTTTATATAATTACTTCGATAATATTTTAGATGTAGAAGTTTGTATGTTTGTCACGCAAACACGATGCTTCAATGAAATAGTCACGACTATGAAAAGAATGCTTAAACCCTCCAATATAGTTTTTGTACTATGTTTGTATTTTATTTATTTATTATTAGGAAGACTAACAGCACAAAACAATGAATAACAGAAACTTTAGACATACAGAAGGCCAGTTATAAGTCTCCACTTATTTTCATCGTTTAACGTTTACTAATAGAAACGTAAGTACCAAATCGTAGGTCGAATTCATTATTGTAACCTTTAAAAATGTACTGTTGAGTAATTAACTTTTAAAAATCTGTAAAATTTTATAATCTAATATATAAAAATCTCGTGTCACAGTGTTTGTTATCGAACTCCTCCAAAACGGCTTCACCGATCGTTATGAAATGTTTTTAGGGTTCCGTACCTCAAAAGGAAAAAACGGAACCCTTATAGGATCACTTTGTTGTCCGTCTGTCCGTCCGTCCGTCTGTCAAGACCCTTTTTCTCAGGAACGCGTGGAGGTATGAAGCTGAAATTTATATCAATTACTCAGGTCTACTGTCCCTTGAAGCTGTGAAAAAATCAAACTTCTAAGCCAACGCAATCAAAAGATACAGCCGTTTATGCCGCAAATTTTCGACACTTGCAAGGGAATCAAAACCTACAGGGTGCTTCCCGTGAACTCAGAATCTTGAAATTTGGTACGAAGCAACGTCTTATAGCATAGATAAAGGAAAAATTACGAAAACCATAAATTTTTAGTTACATCACATAATATATTTTTTTTAATAATTTTAAACTTACTACCCATTTCCTCATAAACGCGTAGAGGTATTAAATTGAAATTCATACCAAATACTCAAGTCTATAATACCTTTAAGCTGTAACAAAATCTAACTTCTATGTCAACGCAATCAAAAGAAACAGCAATTTAAGCTGCATATTTTGAAACTCGCAAGTACTCGCAAGGGAATCAAAACCTAAAGGGTACTTCCAGTCGACCTAGAATCTTGAAATTTGGCATGAAGCAACGTTTTATAGCACACATAAAGGAAAAATTCCGAAAACCTTAAATTTTTAGTTACATTACAAAATATATATTTTTTAATAAATATAAACTTATTACTTTTTTCCTCATGTTTTGCAATAAAAATACCATAGTTATGACTCGATTGTCGTAATGAACGAACTTTGTAAACCTTGCAGGTTTGTACGGAACCCTCGGTGCGCGAGTCCGACTCGCACTTGGCCGGTTTTGTGTATATTTGGTAGGTCTGAGAATAGGTCGCAGCCCAATTAATATGGCAAAACAACGTTTGCAGAATCAGCCAGTGTACAGTAAAATCGTTGATTCTTTACTGGTCGAAGTCCTTTTATTACCTTGTACCGTTAGTGATTCGGAAAAATTCTTAATAATTCTGCAAACCTACTTAACTCAAAACACGTGATTTGGAGATGTTCCGGTAATGATTCCGACCGACGATGTATAGTTTTTTATTAGTCTGAATGGTGTTCCACTGCTGGGCAAAGGCGCCTTCACTTCTCCACCGTTTCCCCCCTGGTGGAGGGGTGGTCCCCGGCATAATTGTGTAGAGTTCATTCCGCCCTCCCGCCGCGCCGTGTGGTTTGCCACTTCGCCAATACCCATCATGTGGAATCCAGTCATCGGTAGGTACTTTTATTGATGGTCTTAATTAAAAAGTTGATGTCAATAGTTTATTATAATAAAATTAACAATATTACACATGTAGCAACAAAAAAAAAGAAAAACAATAAATGCTATAGCGGAATGTTTCTAGTTTTCCTAACACATCGACCAGCTATAGGTGTTTTAGGTAGGTAGTCACCACGCACTATGGTAATAAGTAAATAATATTTACAATATTTGTCTAACAACCATAGCAAAATTAAGCCAATTTCAAGGCCCGCACACACGCTCATTACACCAATGATAATCAGACAACACAAAACAACTGCACTCAGGTACTATATTAATTAATTATGTAATATGCTTTGGTTCACTATGAATTAATAATATCGATGGGCTGCCCCAGCGTTATTTCCCACGTTCTTTTGGTGGTACTGTTTAATGGCGTCGTCGTAAGCCTTGGTCTCCGCGGAGCCGCTGTCTTCTTTGTCGCTGTGGCCGTAGTAGTGACCGCCGGCCGGGCCCTCGAACGAGCCGCCGTAGTCGGTGTATTGTTCGTCAGCGGGCTGCGCGTAGCTTTTTTCTAGACCACCGAAATGACCGACGGAGGGTTGGAAACTGTATTCATCTGAGGGTGTGTTTTCGTGCACGTTGTACGAGTGTTCTCCGTTGGCAGCGGGTTGTTCGGCCGTGTGGGCGGCGTGGTGGGGCGCGGGCGCATGGGCGGGGGCACGGGCTTCGTGCGGAATCCGCACAATCTGCGTCACGGGCACGGGGTACGGCTTGGCTACGTGCACGGGATACGGCACTTTCTCTATGACCTTCACCGGGTACGGCACCGGCACTTGGACGGCCACGGTTTTAGTTATCTTGATGACGCGCACGGGCGTCTCTTTGTACTCCACGTGCTGGCCGAGGTCCTGCAGCTCGGTCGAGTATTCCTCGATGGGGATATTATGGGTGTCCGAACCGATACACCGGTAGGAACAGCATAGTAATATTATTAATTTCTGCAAAGAAATGAAATGTTAAGAGGCATAGATTTGCAACTTCGGTTAGTGAGTCATACCTAATTCGTTGTGGCTTAACTCATGTGAATAACTTGTTAATGCTTTTCATCAATAAGTTAACTATACCTATTTAAAAAAGCTTTGAAAACGTACACTATATTTAGAATATCCTCGCAAGTGGCAGAGTAACTTCTGTACCACAAAATTAGGTTCATTGGACCGTGAAAATGAGGTTTCCTACACCTTACGTAAGTCGTCAACGTAATTGTTACCATCAAGATTGATATGACAAACTAAAGTATTACGAACCGTTATTTTCATTGTGGCTTAGTTAAGATCTCCACTGGCGCGTTGCCGTTACAAAACTATAAAGTTAAAAGTGTAACGCGGGCTTATATATTCCGCGCAAGAGACAGGCGGGGACCTGCACTTTCTTCGGCGTTGCAGTAGTCATTACCCAGCCTCGCTGTAGTTCGTGCACTTTTAGACACTGTGGGTACATGCCTGCTAGTTATTTGCGCGCTCGACAACGTTTCATTGAAATAACGCAAAACGTGGAAATGGAAAAAAATTGTGGCAATGATGCAGGGTGTAACTAAATCCCTTTATGCATGCGAAAATGGAGGTCCTCAAAAGTTCTCAATTTTCAATTTTATTTTTCATAAAAATTGATCACGTCAAGTTTTAAGATTGTGTGAGAAATACAACAAATTCATAAATGGAGAATTTAAAACTGGCTTTTTGGAAGCGATGTACTTTATCGATACTAAGAAACTGTGGGTTTTGCTTTCCTCCATTAACAAGTTCTTTCGACAAGTTGGTCTCAGATCTATAGCGTTATTTCTTAAAAGCGCAATTTCGGAGAGATGTTGGTAAGAGTTTGTCATTTACTACAACTTTTGTTCTACGACTACTGGATTTGTTGTGTTAATTATAAAAAATTGTTTCGATTTCTCTGCTTTGTAGTGGCGCTGTTTTACAGTTAATGCTTAACGAACCATAACATGTTAAATACTCTTAGAATAGGCTTTCTTCTATGTAGGGCAATAATTTATTAAAGGCTGCGACACTGCGACGCGAATGAAATAAAATTATAGAAGCCCTAACATTGAACAAAACTTGTTGCCAAACACAAACTCCGATCGGGATGTCTCAACAATTGCGCTTTTTATAAATAACCATTTACCTATAGTTGCCTTGTTTTAGGATTGAGTATAAAGTTTGCTATCGTCCGTAATCTTATCTTCACATAAGTAGGTGTAGCAATGCTGTTTTATAAAACTGCCCTTACTGCTTGCCTTGGTAGGTACATACTTTCATAATATGAAGCCACATACTCACATCTCTGTATCCCGGAGGTTTACGACTAACCGGTAGCTACTTACATAATAATATACCTACTTATATTTTTGGTAGGTAAATACTTACCTACCAAAAATTTTTCGCAGCAAACAAATTGTTTACTGGTAAGTAAATTTCTGTGTGGCGCTGGATTAAGAATAGCGTCACTCCATTTCCAAGGAAATACAAGTCATATATGTAAAGTGCGAGTCGGACTCGCCACTAAGGGCCTCGAACTGAATGAACATTTTTAACGGAAAAAAGGAGGATGAGAACCCCCTCCTTTTTTCGTTAAAATATTCGTCGGAAACATGTTTTGCTAAATATGTAATATTATATTATGTGGTGGGTATAGTACGGAAACCTCTGTGCGGGAGTCCCACTCGCACTTGAACGGTTTTTAATTGAATAATATAGTTATGTAGTGGATGACCTACCTACCACGAAAGTATATACACTGACCTTTATACTGCTAAAACTTGATCTGATTCTGTGGAACCCATTAAAGAGAGCCAATGTGAATTGATTGGCTCCACATGATTGATTAATAGCACAACGTTGTTCTTGGTAGTTTGATGATAATTATATGCACATGCGCGGATCCACCGTTGTGGGCACGGTGGGCATGCCCACAACCGTAATAGACTTGTGAGGTCATCACGGTCTACTTAGATCGATAGGCTAATTAGGTATATTATATCCAATGCCTTAATAAAATAAAAGCAATGAATCATGCGTGAATCAAAATTCAGCAAAGTACTTTGATACATTACGTCGCATGTTGACAACATCTGCTTCTTTTTGGCACATGAATATATGTATTGGAAAAAAGAGATGACTACTCGCTGGGTGCACAGACATATACTAATTGCAGTGGCCGACTTAAGTGGAGATGGTGGGACGACCTCACGACCTTGCTACCGGGTTTGCAGGAAGTAGCCATGAACAGCGAGAACTATAGGGAAGGCCTTTGCCCAGCACAGGGACACAATCGAGGCTACTTAAAAAAATTGATAAACTTTTAGTTAAAGTAGCTTAGAGTCTAGTGATATTGTGATGTGCCAACAATCACATTTACTTTTGTAATTTTTGTGAGCAAACAAACTAACATTTTAAATGTTTATTAATTTACTACTGATTGCCCACTATAGGTCCTCCTTTACCCTGGTATCATATTATATTTTGTAATCATCAACTTATAGGAATGTACTATATACTATATGGAATGTACTATATCGATCATACTCCGTATATAGTTCATACTCCGACTCGCACTTGGCCGATTTTTGGGTGGCTGTGACCACAACCTGTTTTGAGGACTGGATCCGCGCCTGTATATGCAAGGTATTCCACTAAAATTATGTGAGTAAATCTTTCCACCAAAATGAATGAAAGGAGGAAGGGAGCGTTCACGCTTAGGTAGCTAGGTCAAACAAGTGTTTCATTGCGGCGAGTGCCGGTGCCGATACCTTCTATCAACTATAGCCATCTACATCTACAGACCTTTCAAGTCTTATGCAACTTGCAAGAGTGAATGTGTCTTTCAAGTTGCGATGGTTTTTCTTTTATGCTAAAGATTTTGAGAGTTGTTTTGTATGCGGTGGTAAGCACGTAGATCGGGTCACTTACAATCTTTAGCCTAATTAAATATTTACAATCACAAGCGAGCTTAATAAACTATGTTCGATTCTCGGTACGTCTGTGTGATGACGCAGCTAGCACATTAGTATTAGTTATTTGTACTGTGGTATTAGTGTGTTAATTTATTTCGAACTATCGGTTTCTGAATTGGGAATTGCGTTCTCATGGAATTAGAGTGACACGTACCTAGTGAAATTCAAAGTAGAAACTCGCGGAAGATGTGCGCGGAGGTGATACTTAAGGTGTCTGAAGAGACATATTTAGATAGAATGTGTTTTAAGGAGCCAACACTCAGCAAGCAGCCTAGTGGGTAGAACCGGCGGTAGACTAGTGGGTAGAACCTCGGACTCGGAAGTGGGAGACCCAGGTCCGATCCCCGGTGCGGGCATGTAGGTACCTATGACTTGGTTTTCTAAGTTATGTACCTACATTTGTGAAGTTATAGTAGCAATACCACTCTCTAACGGTGAAGGAAAACATCGTGAGGAAACCTGAGTGTCTGAGCTATTCACATACCTCAGCGCTTGAAATCGCCAATCCGCGGTGGGCACGCGTGGTGATTAAGCCCATACTCTCTTCCTGAGAGAAGGCCTGTGCCCTGAAGTGGGAAGTATATAGGCTGCTTATGACTCAGCAGGCAGTTGGTACTACGGGATTCCAATTAATTTTGTCGATGTCTCTGCTAAGACGGCGGCGTATCCTCTTGGTTGCGGATGCCAAGATCCAACTCTGGTAGGTGTGAGCCAGCGAGAATGAATAATCTTGTTTCCCTTTCATCTTTCGGGAATCAGGATGTTGGATTGTGGGTATTTTTGACAAGTAGATATGATAATATCAGAGTGATATCTATAGGGTGACTCCGAACTCGTTTGTCAAATTTTAAGGGAGCAGTCTAACCCTGATGGCGCTAGATTTGAAAAATATGGAAAAAAAATTTTGGTTAAGTAGGTACCCAAAAATTGCTTGACTTAAGGTCGAAAAGTTGACATCAGGTCGAAAAGTTATAAAAATGGGTCGAGCGTCTTATGGTCGGTGCCGGCCAATTCAATTGTTCTTTTCATTGTTTACGCATATCGAAGGACAGACTTATACATTTAACATATAAGAAAACTTTTTGCAACGTCATGGACTTCCTACCACTTTGAATTTGGACTCAGTTTCGAAATTACGAATATGTATTTGGACTCAGTTTCGAAATTGTAAAAATATGTTATATCATTACATTCCGTAAAATTATTAATAATACTGTTTTTCACAATGAAAAGAACGTTCTCTCAAAATATAGCTAACGATTTCAAAATAACAGTAGTAGCTGTAGGATAACAATACCCGGCAAATAACTTTGTGAAATGACTGACTGCGCACATGGACGTTTTACTGGTCTCATTGGCGGTGGACGCGGTATGTGACTTAGTCATATTCTTCGGAGTTTAGTCAAACTAACAAATAATGAATTAAAAAAATTGCTCCTGTGTGTCCACCGCAAACTCATCCCGACTAGGTATTTAGTCAGATTTTGGTCAAGTTATGTTTAATATTTTAGCTGACTTTTGTTTCGTTTTCAAACGATGTCCAGAAGAACTTTATTAGTTACCTACCTAGTTAAGTGTTTTAGCCCTCGTAACATTACTCACGCGCAACATTTAGAGAGAAGGCAGTGGCAGTGGTCAGTACCAGCTGAGCCACTACCTTTTGGCTTATCACTATCATCATCATCAATGACAATAAGTCCACTGCTGGGCGTAGGCCTCCTCCATGGATTTCCAAAAGGACCGGTTGGAAGCGGCCTGCATCCAGCGCCTTCCTGCCACTTGGATGAGGTTATCACTATAATGTTATCATAAACCGCCCTTATTTATAAAAAAAAACGGTTCCTCTTAGTCGAGAGAGTCGACTAAGGAAATTAATTACCAGGAGACGGGCAGCAGCGTCTTCTTGAGATCCCAACCGCATCCTGTGATCGCCGATCGTGAGGAAACCTGAGTGTCTGACATTTCATATACCTCAGCGCTTGAAATCGCCAATCCGCGTACTCTCCCTGAGAGAAAGCCTATGCCCTACAGTGGGACGTATATAGGCTGCTTATGCTGCGATCGCCAACCCGCCTGCCAAGCGTGGCGATTATGGCCAAACCCCTTATGGTTATGAAAACCACGAAGGAGGCCTATGTCCTGCAGTGGGCGTCGAATGGCTGATGATCATGACGGTTCATCTAAAGCACTCCTCAGATGTAGTTTATTTAATCTGTGGTTACCTACGTCGCTTCCATCTCCACCACAGGCTATTTTAATCGCCGTATATCGAGTGTTTTTTTATTAGTGATATTTTTGTCTTATTTTATTTTAGTTGTATTTTGATAAGGCAATATGTAAATACTTTTTTATCTTAATCTTATGTTAAATATGGTAACTTCCGTACAATACAATCACTGTCCATATTCCTGACATTTTTGTGTGACATGACAGCGATTGTCGTTTTTCATGGGTTCGTCTATTTACAATTGACCCTCTATTTCAAGGTGATAAGGTTCAATTTAAAGAAGGATCTATTACACCAATTACAAAAAATAGTCTATTTATAATTAACTTATACATTCCTAATTTAATTTTATTATAATCTTACCTTTTGCCCGCGACTTAATTACGTAATTTGGGTAGCTTATTTTTTTCCAATCTGCTTTTTCATCAATCTGATAAGGTACTATTTAAATTTAAAAGAATGGCCTTGATAACTTTTCCAACCCGAATTTGAAGAGGTATAGACAGACAGACACACTTTCGTATTTATAAAAGTATGGATAGAGAAGTATGGGTCGCTTGTGCTGCAGTGGCACATGCGACCTCGTATGATGGCTTTTACGACGTAATTATCGAACAAAACAGATACCTAGCTTGGTTGGTGGCCAGTTTATTCGTAGTTAATGGCGCGTTCACAGTCTCTGTTCTGTGGGCGCGTTCCACTGTAGGTATAGATTGCTACGAGGGCGGAATAGGTTTCGGTAAATTGAATTATAAGTAATAACTGACGTGCGGTAAACAAGATTCTCATTTCCTTGTGGCTAACGTAAATTATGTGTGCCGCAGTGAAAAGTACTGTTAGGTAGGCTAGTATATTCCATTTACACTTATGGGTTCCACGAATGTACCCCGTGTGTTTATAATTTTTGTGAAAGTTTAGAACCAAGTTTTATAATTATCTCTCATGTACTGGCCACTTTGCTTGGATTGCTTGTAATTTTGAATTTGGAATATGACAAAAAAATTAAATACTTTTTATTGTCTTTTGTGCAATTATTATTTTACTTTATTGCACACGAAACATAGAAGTACAAAGGCGAGCAGCGAGCTTATCTAGATTTGCGCTCTACCATAGTTTCCAGGAAAAATCCTATGGAGATATTTATTGGGCTAGGCTAGCGGTGATTTTGTGTAACTGCACATTGAAGCGGTACAGGGAGACTTGATCTCTTGATGACCGCCCGAGAAGTGGCTGTCCTCGCTAGATCCTCGCCTCAATTTGAATCAGGGCGCGACTTCGCCGAAACCATGTCGAACTCAGAAAAAGATGGCTCAGTGAACAGAATATTCAAATATGATCTTAAGGCCCATAGTTGAAGAAAAGTTCACGAACGCCTAAGAAAATTGAGGCTTATTCGATATTAGCAGTTATTAAACAGACACGATCCGACAAAAATCTTGTTTACTGACGTGAATTTTTTAACCGCCGAAGAAAAGTTCTATCGACAAAACAAGTACATAATATATACTATATTATACCTACCTACTTATGCCAAAAGCTCAAAAGATGTCCCACCTTGTGTGCGAAATGTCCAGCGTTCGCATCATCCAGCAAGTGTAATGGTTCGGTGGGGGGTTTCGTATGAAGGAGCGACGAAACTGCATTTTTGTCAACAACGGGTCAAAGTGAAGGCACAAAATTACCAGAATGACATATTGGAGGGTGTTGTAAAACTGTTATCCTATACACTAATTAAAGAAAGGGTGCGACCCGTAAGATTCTGCGCCGTCACATAAGGACATAGTCCACACAAAAGTGGATTACCAGGGTTCATCAGCACGGAATAATGGATTAACCACTCGTCTGCCGCGACACAGATCTGTGTCCAACTTAGTATGGGCCACCTATACGTTCCATTCCGCGAGGGCAGTTCAGGAGTTAACGGATAATCCCGCTGGATTACGCATTTTGGGCAGAATTGGAGCTGAGGGCCTGCCGAAAGTCTCGCCCAAACCTCGCATCTCTCAAGCGAGCCCTAGGCAGAGAAGTAGTTTTTTTTTTATTTTATAAAGCGAATTCCGGTAGAAAAGTTCCGTGCCGTCATAGACGAATCAAATGGCCCACACAGCTGAAATGAATAATATATTGTCATTTCACTGCAATTATAACTGTTAACATAATTTGTAAGTTTCATTAAAATATAGTAAGGGGGTCCAGGGAGTAACGCTGGCGCCACCGAGGAAAAAGAAAGATTGTATTGAGAGATTGTACTGACACTTTTTGCAAATTTGATCAGTAATTTTTTCCTCGGTGTACTCCCGTGACCCCCTTAACTAGTATGTATGTACGTACGAAGAATTTAAATTTTAGATGGTCTCAAAACTTATGAACACACGATAGTTAATTTGAAGTTAGATCACGTACCTGTTTACTGAAACTACATAAAACTGCATAATATGGTATATTATATTATACCTATTCAAAAATAGGCAGATGCAGTTTCAGCTCACCCATGATAAAGTAGGTACTTAGCCCTTTTAATCTTGACGTTAATTTGGCCATATTGCGGTACAATTGAATAAGTACATTTAATCTATTAAATACTGTTCCTGAAGTCTAAAATAAATTTAATGCTACATATTCCAAACGCTATAATATTTAACGTTTCTTAGGTCCTTATTTCTGACATATTGCACTTAATCATAGAGCAATTTGGAACACAATAACGTCAAGAGTAATGGGGCAGAGTACATATTTTTTTTACAAATTTAAATAAAAATAAGATACAATAAGTAGGTAATTAATACTTTATTCTTAAATACTTTTATTACATTGAGTATTCTAAACTCTCATTCTATCAGAGAGCACCCTGACAATGGAGCCAGTGCCTCCAATGTTATATGCCTTCTCATGCCATAGCAAGAGATGACCACTGGAGCCTTCTGAAGGGTTTTCAAAACCTCTGTAGATGTATTTCATAAGAATATCAATGTCATCCCTTGATAAATTGCCAACCGCTTCCTCAATTTGTCCCGATTTGATAGCCAGAAGGACCTTCAGAGTCACATACAAAGCGTTGTCCTGAAAAGAAGAATTTAACAACATTCATACATTCTACCACAGATAGGAAAAGTACAAGATAGTTTTTTTTACAGTTGGGAACTACTTTCAGTTGGTGCTTGGCTATTATCATAGTCCAACATCCTCAAAAATGGTCATTATGCCTCCTTGGTCTTAAATGTAAACTGCAAAAATATAATGAGACAACCTCATGGCGCAACGGTAGTGCATATGCATACCATGCGAGTGGCCCCGGGTTCGAATCCCGGCTGGGGACAAAAAAAAAACCCCAGGTCTTGGATGTTTAAATGTTTGTGATGTCGCTGTTTCTGGTTCCCGCGACACAGGGTATCCTAGTGTGGAGCCAGAAGCAATGTATGAGCCTGTATGTAAATGTTTATGTTCACAACAAAGGTGAGCCAAAAAAGAGGACATTCACTTCCACTTTTCATCATAGAAGTAAAAATGGCACCCTTGGTTTTCATACAAATTATGGTTTCTGCATTATCTAGCTACTTTCATGGTTTTTTCCTTAGTCTGTTGTTAGGTAGCAGTAAGTAATACCTACATAGTAGCAGGAAGTCATTGGCGACACAGGGGTAGGCAGTAGTAGGCTGCTTTTGATGAAAATGAAGGTGCGGAAAGATGAAGGTTGTGTCACTTTTTTGTTTTCGATTAAATCTTATAAATGCTATTTTACCTCCTGCTCATGTTTTTTTCAGGAAAAATTACACATGTTTTCAGTGCCTCCTGCATTTCACATGTCACATATCACATGCAGGTACACAAGATTTTAGCCAAAACACAAAAATGTAAAAAATGTTAGCATGGATTTGATACACCTATCATTTTGTCTCTGATTATCTATGGAATTATCAATAGTGAATGACTGCTGACTTACTTTTACTTGTTGATTCGCCGATCCCAGTGGGGCATTGTTCAGCACAAGCTTGAGGGCGTCAACAAATCTGCCCGTGATTATCAGTGAAGGAAATATGTGAAATGATAATGGATTATGGACTGTTCATTGAGTAATGGCAATATCTTTTTTTACTTCTTATCTAAGCGAAATGGTCAAGCAATAAATCGCATGTAGGTACCTAGTACCTACATAGATACTCTAAATTACATTTTGAAAAGGATATTGGTTGAGTAGACCACTAACTTCGTCATCGTCTGGACCTGTGGGGATAGATTGTTCCGCTTCATCTTCTTTGAAATTGTCTTCATTGTATTGATCAATATCAATTTTACGAAATGCTGAACTTGCAGTATTTTTTGCCATTTTAATGTTGAAGTTGGAATTTGGAGTTATTATTATTATTGTTTGTGTGTGGTACAAATTACAAAATATTCTAAAAATTGTCGGTGGGCTAAGTTGAGTCCATAGAGTCTGTGTATATAGTTGAGTGAGTCAAAGAGTTGAGTCAACCAAGTTCAACCAACTGTATGTCAGTGTTGCCAGATTGTGGTTGACAAAATCGTACTGTTGAAAAAAAGTAAATGTAAACGCTTTAATGTTAAGGCTTAAATTCAGAAACCGCAAAATCTTTTTCACCTCACTAGCTCGTAAAAGCTCTGTTTATCATTCGAAATCTGCGTGGAAAATCGCACTTTATCCGCTAGCGTGGAAAGTGTTTTTAAAATTCGAATATTTTTATTCAATAAAGGTTTCGTACAATAAATTACATATATATAGAACCTCATTGGTTTCGTAATAGTTTATATTCTCTGCAGCCAGTCCATTGATGATTGAAATGCAAATACTTATTTCATGTCGTGCGCCAGCCTCATTTAAAGAATCGCACTGGCCGGCAAGAAAATTTGATTTAAAAAAAAATTTAACTTTCAATATTACCAATTGTAGTAATTTTACTTTTAATTTTTGAAATAAATAAACAGTAATTTAATATTTATTAAAACTGTTTTTCTTGCACCTAACATTTTCCTCGCTTTAGTGAGGTGAAAAGTTGTGTGTTGCGCTCGGCAGCAAAGTTATTTAGCGTCTCGTACCTTTGAAACCCTCGCTACGCTCAGGATTCTATATTTGAACCACTCGCTTCGCTCGTGGCTCAATCCTAGAATCCTTCGCTTGCTCAGGTTTCAATACAAGGTACTCGCGCCAAAAATTAACTTCGCAGCCTTGCATAACAAATAACAATTTTGCATGTTCCTCCAAAATCAAAATAAAATTCTACATGGTAGAAATTATAAGTTATAGGTAAGTCAACTTCTTCTTTTATTTTCAATTACTTTAAGGTAGGCATAGCCTTCATAGGGGTTTTGAAAATGTTTATTTTAATTTTTATTTAATCCTTTTAAAACTTTTTAAACCAAAGTATTGTTGGGCTAGGGTAGGGGTGTGAGAAAATAATAGATTTTTAAAACAATCGATTATTTTTTCAGATAAAACGATTTTTTTGGACAATTTTTTACCTATATGAAAAAAATCAATTATTTAAAAATCGATTTTTATATATATATTACAAGCGTCTTTTCGATTTTTTTATAGTCATCACTTACAATTACTTACAATTTTTCGGTAAAACAGTAGTATTTTGTTTGCAGATTCATTTGCAAAAAAAAAACCAATTGCTTTACCTACAATTATAATATCTAAGACAGATCGAGATCACCCGAGATGCTATTTGCGCGGGAAGTACGCGGTTCCTCAGAACCTGTGACGTGTCAAGCGTATGGCGTCAGATCGATCACGCACCTTTTTCGAACTTATGCATCAAAATCGCTTTCTTATCCGTTTTCGATTTTTTTCACATAATAGGTTGTTTTTAATCTCTCTATAAGAGTTTGTTCAAAACGTGAATGATCCTCATTCGGAGTAGGTAGGTTAAATCGGACTACTCCATACAGTGGAAAACTTATGTAGTCCCCAGCTTAGGGATGTGATATTGGACATTAAAAAATAGATTTTTTAATAATCGATTTATTCTGTTCTTATAAAAATAGATTAAAAAAAACGATTTCTCTTAGCAAAAGAATCGATTTTTTGCAAAAATTGAATAGAAAGTTGAATAGAATCCAGATTTTTAATTACTATGCATTGTACGCAGAGTAACTCAGTCATAGTTTGAATAGAAAGTACATTAGTTACTTGAAGACTGTATCCAAGAATTACGATGTCAGCTTTAAAAAAATCATCTAATAGAACGTTATTTACCAAAACTTCTGATCGCATTATTTGTCTATTCTACGTGTATACTTATATAGCACAATAAAAAAAATTACAGGGTTAAATCGCGGTTTTTCAGAATGGGCAACGCCAGGTTTACATAGAAGTAGGAAAAGGCTTTATGAATTGTATGAAGAGAAACAATTTAATCACGATCCGACGTTCAGAGAGTATGTTAAAAAATATTCAAAAACGTTTAGGCAAACTTGTTTAGCAGCCAAATCCATTAGCATAAGTAAACAAATTATGGCGTCAACTAATAAAATCAAAACAGTCTGGCAAGTAATTAGCAAAGAGACAGGCAAAACGAGACCTAGGGACCAGATATTTGCTTTAAAGGTAGAAGGGAATTTAGTCAATTCAAGGGAAGACATAGCAGATATATTTGAAAATTTCTTTAAAAACATACCCCTCAAAATAACGGCTAGCTTAAATTCTTCCCCTCAATCAGCCGAAACTTTACTTCTGGAAAGTATAAATACATGCAAAGCTGACTTCCAATTCACTCATATAAGTCCCTTTGCTATTGTCAAAATATTTAAAGAGTTAAACTTAAAAAAAAACCGAAGATTTGTGGGGATTATCGGTTAAACTTATATCCACGGTTATCCATATTCTAGCACCTTACCTTGCTACAATTTTCAATAAATGCATTGACCAGGGAACCTTTCCTAATCTATTAAAGTTAAGTAAAATAGTACCCTTATTTAAATCTGGCGATAGTGAAGATCCCAATAATTTCAGACCAATAGCAATATTGCCGGTCCTAAGTAAAGTTTTTGAAAAAGTTATTTTGCATCAATTGCAGACTCATTTTAGTATAAATAAGCTATTTCATAAGAAACAGTTTGGATTTACGAAGGGCCGCTCAACGACGGACGCAGGCATAGCATTAATAAAGCACATCTTTGATGCGTGGGAGGAGGCGCCGGATGCCATCGGGGTGTTCTGTGACCTGTCCAAGGCGTTCGATTGCGTCGACCACGAAACGCTCCTTATAAAATTACACCGATATGGTTTAAGTAATAAATCGCTAGCTCTTCTTCGATCTCACTTAACAGACAGAACCGTAAAAGTAGATATCAATAGAGTTAAATCCTCAGGATCTAATGTAAAAGTAGGAGTTCCTCAAGGTTCTATACTAGGACCGTTCCTTTTTTTGGTTTACGTAAATGATTTGCCCTACCTAGTAGAAAAACTATCGCAGATAGTACTGTTTGCTGATGATACTTCCTTAATTTTTAAAGTAAAGAGAGGTTTAGGTAATGTTGACGATGTAAACAATGCTCTATCTACAGTTCTAAACTGGTTCACGGTGAACAATTTGATGTTAAATGCGAAAAAGGCAAAATGCGTCAAGTTCTCCTTGCCCAATGTTAAAAATGTTGACACGTGTCTAAAAATATCTGGTGAGAAATTAGAGCTGGTAGAGTCCACACTATTTTTAGGCATAACAATAGACTCAAAACTGCAATGGGGTCCGCATATTGAAAAACTATCGGGTAGGTTGAGTTCAGCTGCATTTGCAGTTAGAAAAATTAGGCAACTTACAGACATATCGACTGCGAGGCTGGTCTATTTTAGTTATTTTCACAGTATTATGTCATATGGGCTGTTATTATGGGGACGGGCAGCAGATATAGAAACAATATTTATTTTGCAAAAAAGAGCAGTAAGAGCAATTTACAACTTAAGCAGTAGGGAATCGCTAAGGGAGCGTTTCAAAGAAATAGGAATTCTTACACTGGCTTGCCAATATATATTCGATAATATAATGTATGTTCGTAAAAATATAACCATGTTCAAATCAAATAGGGACGTCCATAACGTAAACACTAGAAATAGAAATAAGCTTGCTTATTCTAAATTTCGTTTAGCCAAGGTAAATACATCGTTCGTAGACTATTGCGTTCGTTTTTACAACAGAATTCCAGAACATGTTCTATCCTTGTCTGAAAATAAATTTAAAACATTCATAAAAAAATCGCTATGTAAAAAAGCCTATTATAGAATAGACGAGTATATGAACGATATAAGCCCTTGGTAGGGATGAAACGATACGAGTAAATACAAGTAACTACTCGATACTTTTCTTTCAAGTAAAGTACTTTTGGCATCGATACTTTAGAACTGAGTAATAAGTAGTATCGTGAAGTAAGTACTTGTATCGGTACTCGGTGGGTCACTCACTCGGGAGCACAGAAAACCCGGCTCAAGACGGTCAAAAACTAACCAAGATCCAAAATAATATTAAAAAAAGACTACTCTATGGTTTCTACTGCTCAGTTGCGTATCTACGGTCTGTGATTTTCGGCCGTCATTGTTTGATTCATTCAGTTCAGTCAGTCACGTAGTATCTCTATTTAGTCTGTGCAGTCACTCTATAAACTGTGGTTATTTAAGTTAGGCTTAATAACTTTGCATCCAATAGCCAATAAACGTTAAAAAAAATGTGGTCCAGTCATTCAACTCACTCATTCGTTTTTTCTTCTTCGCGTCAAGCACGTTTAGCGAGTGTCCTTTGTTTATTGTTAAATTGAAACATAAATCTTCAGGCCAGAATTATGTCACTTTATCAAAAATCATACCGATGATAAGTTGCCTCACGTCGCAGCTTAATAAATTTGAGTCAACAATAGAATGTGTGGCTCAGTTGCAAACTAAATTATTGGCCGAATTGAAGAAAAGGTTTGGTCAGATTGAATACAATACATTCGCAGCGCTGGGAACCATTTTAGACCCACGCTTTAAGAATCTTCACTTTCAAGATCCAAGTGCGTGTGGCAGGATTATACAAAAATTGAGAAACATTATTATTTATTAAGTATTTATTTAAAAACATTAACAAAACTGACTTTTTTTGTTAATGTTTTTAAATAAATACTTAATAAATATCATACTATGTACGTACACTGCTGTTCTCATTTAATAATACTTCTTAAGACTACGAAAAAACGACCCGATACAAGTAGGTATCGATACCTTTTGTTCGATACCAAGTAGGTATCGATACCTCATGACCGATACGGTATCGAGTAAAAGTATCGATACCTAGGTGGTATCGTTTCATCCCTAGCCCTTGGTAGTAAGCCAATTCCACTGCGATTTCATTGTTATTGAATTATTAATATTACAATTTATTTAATTTTAAAAACGTGTACTGACGACGTGATTGCACATTAATAACTATAGTTATTTTATTTAGCACACATTTTATAGCTGACAAGAACTCAATCTGCAGGTTTGCTAAAGGTCATTCGAATGGTGGCGTGGTGGCCGGGTCACCTATCTCCCTCTAAAATGGTTGAGACTGGTGATGGCTGACCCCTGCGTTATGCTCGTGAACGGGTGCTGTTCGTGTGTCTGGCCGCAGCATTACTGTTTTTCCTACTTTTGTAAGAAGTGTTATTTTGGCTTTTAAAGTTATTAGTGGCTATCACGGAATCATATCATATAGGCTTTGATGTATAAGTTTAAGATGATTTGAGAAAAGATGGTCAGAGTGGAGTTTTTTTTCCCGCTGCCTTTTTCTCCACTACAAATACGGCCCGAAGGCAGCGGCTAACATAGTAACATAGTACATTGACATTCAGCAAACAGAATGTAAATTCTTTACGTTGAAATAAATTATTGATTTCTGATTTCTATAAATATTATAGTTGCAGTTACCTCACATTTTTTATTGAGTTTTTGTAATTAAGATGAAACGTCAACGGCATTCTTAGGATGACTTAACTAAACAAAGATATTGTAATTACGTACAATGACCCAACTATGAGGCTAAGTGCGGAAATCTCAGGTCTAACTAACTTCATGAATGGATGCGTGCGCATGCCGTTTTTAACGTTATGGAGGTGATAATGTCGCGATACAAATATTGTAATTTGCCCAAATGCTAGAATACGACTGCATACTATCCATTTATCGGGCCAACAAGTCCAGTTGCCGCTGCAATGAGTTGAGGGACAATAGAACAAACGACCGGAAGACAGCGTAGGAGGGTGGAGCCTACAGTTGAGGATGCAGCATAGGTTCAGTTGTGCTATAGAAGCAATACCAATCGTGAGGAAACCTACGTATCTGAAGTGTTCACACACTTCAGCGCTTAAATTGCCAATCCGCGGTGGGCACGCGTGGTGAGTAAGAGTGTACCTACTCTCTTTCTCTGAGAGAAGGCCTGTGCCCTGCAGTGGGACGTATATAGACTATAAAAAATCCATATTTTAATACTTATTCTGCTATTTGGGCCGGAGAGAAATCCAAAAAATCAACGATCATATTATTTAATATCATAAGCAGCCTATATACGTCCCACCTTAGGGCACAGGCCTACTCTCAGAGAGAGAGTATGGGCTTAATCACCACGAGTGTCCACCGCGGATTGTGAGTAGCTCAGATACCCAGGTTTCATCACGATGTTTCTCTTCACCGTTAGCGAGTGATATTGCTACTATAACTTCACAAATGCACATAACTTAGGAAACAAAGTCATAGGTACCTACATGCCCGCCCTGGTAATCGAACCTGGGTTTACCGCTACCGAGTCCAATGTTCTACCCACTAGGCTACCGCCGCATTTTTAATATGTTCAGTCGTAATTGGGTTATAAGTGGTGTAACTAACCAGGGGCCTAATTACGCGCACCAAATCCTGAGCGATTCCAATCGTCTAACTGTCAAATTGCATACTAATTTGACAGTTAGACGATTGGAATCGCTCAGGATTTGGTGAGCGTAATATAGGGGCTGACCTTGTTTTATGCATAATATAATATATGCGTACCTAAAACAAATTAATCTAACTATAAATGATATAGACAGACAAATGGTTTAAAAATAAGAGTAGGTATAATAGAGTAATAGAGAGTAAAAATGAAGTAAAAAAATGAGAGAGGAACCACAACACCAAGATATAAGAATAAAAAACCTTTTTTACATTCCAACCAAACGCAGTGTTGATGAACGAAAGATTTAAATAAATTTACAAAATAATGAGAAATAATACAGGATTTTGTTGATAAAAAAATAATTGTTGTGGAATGTCTTATTAGGCTATGTGAAGTACAATTTTTTTAATGAATTATTTTCTACGGGAGAAGACTTGGTTATTTAAATGCGAAGAAAGTGTTTGCGAAAGTTCGAGTTCAGTCTAAATCTTAAAAAATGGTTAAACAAAAAATAAATCTAAGGTCCTACGTAATATTTTCTGTGGTTGTGTCTAGTACGAGGCAGCAGCTTACATTTTAATAGCGAGCCCGTTTTTGTTAAAATATCTGTTATTTATTTTTTACTTGACTATACAAGTACAATGACGAGTTAGGAATAGGATTATAGGACGAATCACGAATATGATGAGTTAAGAACATGGCCAGTTAGGAAAGTGTCGAACAAGGAATATGAGCAATCAGGGAATATGATGAATCAGGAACAAATAATTTTTTTTTTGTTATCATAACGGTTTAGGGCAGTCTTTCCCAAAGTGGACGATAATGCCCCTTTGTGGTCGCTGGAGGCCTAGAGGGGGGCGTTAAGGGGCCCAGAAAAATATGGGGGCGCTGATGTGATTTAATTCCCCTCTTTCGTTCAGCTACTTCATATTTTAAAATTCACTGCAATTACAATCCTCCTACTACACAAAATCTATTTATTACTTCATATTTATATCATATTTTATTGTATAAATATAAAGTAAATATATATTAAATATTTATTATTTTTAATGCGTTCACAACGCTATTTATATCTTTCGTGTCTTCAATTGTCGCAGTTGAGGTCTCCACCTCCAAAGACACGTATTAAAAATAGGTATATATATTATTGCGGCCAAGCTGAGCAGTTGCAGAACGCGAGTTTCTTATGTACCTAATCTTCTAAAAATAAAAATAAAAAATTAAAATTACAAGGTTCAATTATAATTCACGTTTGGCGCGAATAAATATGTATTATATTATTGCTCTCTCTGGTAAGAAAAGTCATGTTTAGAATATAGGTTAACTTCAGGTGAGACTAATATGTTATCGAGGTTTTTAAGGTGAAAAAAATTGGGGGGCGCTACAAAATAACTGATTTTCAAAGTGGGCGTTAGACGAAATAAGTTTGGAAACCTCTGATCTAGGGTAGCGGCCGCTTGCTAGGGTTCATCATCATCATCATCATCATCATACAGCTTACGGCCGCTTGCTAGGGTTCATCATCATCATCAGCCTATGATTGTCCACTGCTGGACATAGGCCTCTCCTATTACACGCCACTGAGCACGGTCCTCGGCTACACTCATCCAGCTCTTGCCAGCCGCTCTGCGAAGATCATCGCTCCACCGAGTCTGAGGACGTCCCATACTGTTTACCGATCCGCGGTCTCCACTCAAGAACTCGTCTACCCCATCGGTCAGTTCTTCGGATGATATGGCCGGCCCACTGCCACTTCAGCATGCTAATTCGGTGACTTTGGTTCTCTGTCGGATCACCTCGTTTCGAATTCGATCTTTCAGAGAAACCCCGAGCATAGCCCTTTCCATAGCTCGCTGAGCGACTTAAATTTGTAGACCAGCCCCACCGTGAGTGTCCACGTTTCGGCACCATACGTCATGACGGGCAGGACGCACTGATTGAAGACTTTTGTCTTGAGACTCTGAGACTTCTTGGTTCAACTAATTAAAAATACGTAAATCAGGGCCTGTAGTCTACGCATCGTTGTTCGATAGTGATATTACCAAGATAATGGCTGTTATTTGTTTCTATTTCTAGGCGTATTAAGCAATAACATTACAATGTCATTCCAATTTTATGGTATGCAATTGGCATTTTTGGCGAAGGAGATAGAATCGCGTGAGACGCTGAGGTACGTTGCACGAGTTATACTATCAGAATGCGATTTGTTACACTACCTCAATGAAACAACCATTACAGTTACTAATATCGCTCTATTGAATAACTGTGCATGGGGAGGCCGGGGGGACTTAAGTTTTTAGTGGCGACCGGACGCCATTTCATCTTCCCAAATGTCCCAAATGGCGATAAATAGGGTACCGTGTCTGGCAATACTGCATATTATCTGTGGTCACTGCGTCATGACAGCTGTCAGCTGTTCACAGAATAGGCATGAATTGATATAAGGCCTACTCACACCATCAACGCTACATGCGTAATGAACCTAATATGATGTTTTGTTCATACCTGAGCCGAATACCCGTAGTACTCGAACGAAACTAATGAAAGATGGTTGTCAGGTTCGTGATAAGTGGCAAACCCATAAAACTAAAACAATCATCTGAGCTCTTGCCTGACAAAAATGAGATCGCGGTCTCGATCGGGCTATAATCTAGCCTTTGTACCGCTTTTATGAAAAGAAGCACATGTAATTCGTCGTTGTTAGACCACAACCACAAGTAGCTATCGTGGCGGGGAGGACCTTTTAACATAGCGACTACTGCTCTGTGATCTGCTGTCATTTTTATTTTCACTTTGGTCTGCCCCTAAATGGAGATTGCACAGAGTTTCGTCGAGTTTCGTCTACTTCTATAAGTTTAAGCATAAATAAGTTATGGAAATAATTCTGGAAGAAGGACCGAGAAATGAAACGGCAATGGTATGAAAGTATAATAAGAAACCTTACCGTAAAACCGTGGTGCGATAATCTAAAAGAAGTCAGTCGTGACTATTAACCACTATTAACCGACTGAGATTCGGTAATAATAGAGCGCCATCACACCTAGCCAGGCATCACACCTTGGAACCAATGAAGGTACCGTTGATCACATGGTATTTGAAGTTTGAATGTCAAAGTTTTCAAATTGACAGACTAGTGCTTGCAAGTGAAAAATCACTGTATAAACCAGTGAATAGTTAAATTAGTGAAAGTTAAAAACGAAAAACTCTTAAATAAAGGTGCATTTAAGCGGCGCGGATGAATCCGAACGCAGACCTACTCGTATACTCGGCGCGGCGGCACGTCGTGGGTCACAACAACGCGAGCTGCTGAACCGCGCCGTCGCTTTGTCCGTTCTAAATACCTATGAATAAACGAAAAAGAGAGAGAGATATTACCATCTGTTCTGTTTAGACGACGCGTATTAACACAAGCCGAGCCGCGCGCGCCTTGCCGAGCCGCGCTGAGCAACGCCGAGAGCGTAGGCTTTTTAAACGGCGCGCGGCCCGCTAAATCACGCGCCGAGCCTCGCTTGGCTCGCGTGTTCGCGTGCTGTTTAATCGCATCCGTAAGATGTGGTTCAAAGGTCGTGTAACCAGGCCATAAAAACACAAGAAAAAAAACTTTACTCTGCGCCAACCATAGAGGTAGTCTGCGCTGCGCATTTCTATCAGCTGACAGCTCAGCACAGCAGACTGTCGCAAAACAAAAATTTCTAATTTGTAGTTAGTGGATTAAAATATTGTGTCTCGCTTGTGCATTTCCAAATTTAAAGATTGCGAGGCTTGCGCTCTATCACTATTATATTGAACCTTACTTTAATTTGTTGGCACAATGACAATGGGCGATGAACTACCTGTGACTTCCTTGGTTTTGCCTGTCCTCATACGCCCAGTTTTAACTCAGGTGATTTGTTGCAATGGCCTCTTTAGGAGCACCTTATGGTTTGTAATATTTCACGAGAGATTATGACAAAATCCTCTATAACTACTGTTCTTTTGTTTTTCAGCTCGAGAAATATGATTTAGGTGCGTCACAGACTTTGAGGGCAGCTCTGACAAAGGCTGAGGCTGCGGTGCCAGGGCTCAACTATGACCTGGTGGCTGGCATCATCCGCAGGGCCGATATCCCTGTCAACATGAATGAGAGTCTCCTTAGACTTCAGGGAACACTCACTGACACTGAATGTAAGTTCTCATTATTTTTTTAATGGCTAGCCATTAGGCTACTGCGTATTTACACTCGATTCTAACTTTAATGCAATAGGTCACAAATGAATTTAGCTAATTGAAATAATTAAACAATTTATTTTACATAAAAGAGGAAATTACACAGATATTTCTAAACCCAAAAGTGTAGATGGCCTTGTCACTAAAAGTTACCTGCAGGACACATTGTTTTTCTATTGTACCAAAAACTCAATCAACCAAAAGGTTAAAGTTATGGAAACTTTAGATCTCAAAAAATGCAAGTTGGCTAAATTAGCATCTAGAGCAGAGGAGCTGTTACAATTATGAATAGTTAGCAGATTTGAAAACCATTTCAGGTGCTGATCTAAGACTGAACAGGAGTGAGGAGGCATTCCAAGAGCTGAATAAAAAATCATCATCATTGAAGAAAATCTTAAGTCGCATTCCGGATGAAATTACAGACAGAAAGACTTTCCTTGAAACAATCAAGTAAGTTCTTTGTAATTAAACTCTTCAGATCTTATCCATCCTACACCTTTAGAAAGTGGTGTAGAGACAAATCATTAACACACAAAAAATATTGATCAAAGGTATACAGCTGAGATTACTCAAGAGCGTGGCAAGTGGCTAGTCATACTCTCTGATTGGCATTCCTGTGTACATGTTTATTTAAACTTGGACACCAGTCATCAAATCTGATAAAAGTCTATGACTGAAGGCAGATAAAAAACAGACAAAAATAGTACATTGTTACCCTATCGGTGAAAGTAACTTGACATTTATTCCTGAGTTATACACTTTGATTGCGAGTAAAATTTCGGACAACAAAATCGTCGTATAGTGAAAGAACATAAAAATAACCAATTCTGGCCAATTTATGTTTTAATGTTTTTTTAAAATTTTTACCATGTCAATTTAGACTTAATATCTTATTTATAAAAACACGATTCCTTAAATCACTCTATAAACGTCGATTAAAATAGCCTGTGGTGGAGATTTTACAAGGAAAAGACGTAACCACAGAGTAAATAAACTGCCTCTGCGGAGTGCTTCAGAGGAATCGTGTTTTTATAAATAAGGCAGTTAGATTTTGCGAAGTCATAAAAACATTTCGGGGCATTTTTAAACAATAATCAACAAATAGTTGATAGTTGATAAAAAACGTACGGAATTCAAATAATTATAGCAAGAATAAAATAAAACAACAAGTTTCAGTATTCTACGAAATTTTAGTGTTCAATTAAATTGTGTGCAATATATTTTGACTCTGTTTGGCTGTTGAGCCTCTATCTTAGTTTTAGAACAAAAAAATACTTCATGCACTAGAGCTTAAAAAGAGATTTTATGTTGTCTACTCACGACTTAAAGTCGAACTTTAATAGCATAAGAAGTGAAAAGTATTACTTTCAACCCGCTCCTCAGGCAACTTCAGAACTACTTTCCAGCTAATGAAAAATATATTTTAACGATGAATGCGCTGTGTCTGTTTTTAGTGTTATTATTATTTATTTTTACAGGGAGATTGCATCAGCTATCAAGAAGTTGCTAGATGCAGTGAATGAGGTGTCTACCTATACACCAGGGCCAGGGAAGCAGGTGCTGGAGCAGAGGAAAAGGGAGTTTGTCAAGTATTCTAAAAGATTTTCTAATACTTTGAAAGAATACTTCAAAGAGGGCCAGTGAGTATTTACAGTAATATTAATACTATGTTTAGATCTGTGACGAGGCATGGTGTGCCTCACTAGTTGAAAGAAGGGCCTGCAAGCAGTAACCCCATGTTGAGGTCCCTCTGATTTTCAGTGTGTGGTGTAACTTGCCGCTCCTGAATCGGGCTGTATAGTCACTGAAAGCAGTGTTTATCTTTTGGCACTGCTTAAAGGATGACACACACCAACGCGTTGGCGGTGGTGGTCCATACATAAATCATTTACAACCTTATAATTACTGTTAGCAATAAGGCCACCCATTGTACTTTTTCATTGTAACTTTCATGTTTTATGTCTCGCTCCTCGTGTGCAATAAAGAATATTCTTATCTTATCTTAAAATTAATACTAGATTCATAAGCATGCACATTAATATTGGCACGCCCTAGAGGGCATCATGTATGATCCAAGTAATGTAATGATACAATCCTATGTACAACATGACTGCAATAAATGAATATGAATATTTTGTATGGACCGCCACTGCCACTGCGTTAGTCTATTATATCCTTAAATCCTGCATTGCAGATGCAAAGGCCTTTGATAAATACAATGTTTATCAGTTGTGTTGATGTTTAAGAGTTTCCAGGTTGTTTCCAGGCTCATGTTAAATAATGTGTGCTTGCAGTACCTCTTTGTCAGATATCCAGTATTTGGTCATTAGGAGGGCATTAATGTTATATTACTTATTACACAAAAAAAAAACCACTAATGATGTGGTAAACACAGGTTTTGATTTGGACTCTTGCCTTGTGTTGACATGGCCATATTACGTCACCCCAATCAAGGCTAAAGAGTAAAATCTTTATCCTGACTTTGTCCGCAAAATATTAATGTATGCGTATCCATTACCTGTAGTCATTTACTTTGTAAAAAAATAATTTTATGTATGTCTGTTCCAGAGCCAATGCAGTGTTCGTGAGTGCGTTATATTTGATCCATCAGACCAATCAGATCCTTTACACAGTTAAGAATAAGTCAGAATAGAGTATTTTTCACCAACCAACTAATAAAGGTGGAATAATATTTTAAATTTATTTTAGTTTGCTAATGTATTTTTGTGGTAAGTACCTACGTAGTTTTAGAGTTTAATTCATAAACTTCGATCAACTCCACTAAAAATGTCGCACGGTTGTAGTGTAGGTTGTTATAAATGTGAAGGTGTTTGCAAATGTGGATCTCGGTAAAATATTTTCTGTTCAGTAAACATTGTAATGGTGATGTAATCTATACATAATTATAATGAAGCTCTAACCATTAAAATCTATGAATGAGTGTATTTCCATTCATTCATAGATTTTATAACCAGCTAGAGAGACTCAATATTACCTACAAGTTAAATCAGAAAAACATGGAGTAAAGATTATATAGACACAAAAACAAATTTTTGGGCGTTTCTGTTTCAGTAGTGGGTTTATTTGCAAGGGCAATTTACAGTGCAATTTACAGGGCCGATTTACAGTGCAGGAGTAGCTCAACTATTTGAACGATTGAAAGTTAGGGACTAAAAAAGTAAATATTTTAAAGCACTCCTCTTGCGAACGTCGTATTTGAGTTTTTCGTGAGTAAAATTATTAAATTTTGAATATACCGGTCAAAAATTTCAATATGCGCTTTATTTTTAGTGCAGTTGATGGACGTTAGTATAGTACTTTTATCTCATCAAAGCGGTTTCGTCTTAATTATGTGTCTTAACTGTGGTTTCACATACACATTATTGGGCGTAAGGTAATGGAGCGCTTAATATATCTCAAGCCACTGATTCTGTGTGCGTATTTACGTAAGGACATCACAACTACGTATACAATATCACAATATCCGTGCACCTGGCTCGGTGACGTCTCATCGGCGCTCTGGTACGGTGTGCAAAATCAATAAACCAAATTATCAACGAAGGTGTTTACTATATTGACGCGACCGGGGCGAACGCGGCGTGGTGAAGGGGGAAGCAGGAGCGGCAGCGCATTCCAGCGAGGTGCACAAATATTGTAATAGTGTTTTACAACTGTGGCTCGCCCGCTGTCGTTAGATAAAATAACCATGTGTATAAATATGTATGTCCTTTCATCATTGTCATTCACATCATTGTAATTCCCTACATAGCCCTACATGCGCCAGAACACTTGAGACTACGTAGAGTAGAAGTTGTAGAGTAAACTTAAACGACCGTAAAATGTAGACTAAATGGGAAAACGCGCACCCTCACATGTTAATTATCGTTAACTTCGCTCAGTCTCGAGCCAAGTCCTTGAGATGTAATGCAAATGTACCCTGCTACAGTGTAGGCATTTCATGTGTTATAAATTGTCTTGATCATTGTTTAAAACATAAAAAAAATTTAAGCTGTGTGCGAAATTTCATTCAAATCCGTTTAACCGTTATACATGATGGAAAGAGCGATAAACATTCAAACTGTCATGTTTATAGTATTATTAGCGTGATATTAAACCTGTTTATCATTATTATTTGAACGACATATTTTTCAATCGTCGGATAAAACGGGATCGGAGTACGTACAGGGAAATTTGTTAAAGCCGACAAAAGGTGTTACATTTCCCTACCTATTTATCCGACGATTGAAGAGCCCCCTTAATCTATTATTAACGTTTTGGTACGTACCTATAATAATGTAGTTAATTAATATTGTAGTTAGATGTGGGATTTGTTTTTTGATGACGCCAAATTAAATCCTTACCTAACTGAAAACTGAAAATCTAGTTGTATTAATTTTATGTTTGTATACTACTACCATTAAAATTCAATGGCACAGTCGTCAGCACACTAACCTTTACATTTTAGTTATAAAGTCGCCCGTTACGTAACTGAGAAGAGTGCACGCATGTAAAGGTGTGCTGTCGAGTGTACTAAAACGTTATTCTACATTCGTTTGAAGTGAGTACATCATTACCCACTGTGGAATTATGTGAAGGATTGAAGGATTTTTATAATAAACGTTAAGCAAAAAGTTTTGCTTATTTTTGGTTAAGTGAGTCCCAATTCCAAATCTAATTGAAATGCTTTATCTCTTATTACGTCTTGTTAATTTATCGGAGATAAATTTCATGTACTATCGCCATTGAGTAAAGGTAAATTTATTTTAAATTTAATCTAAAAGAAAACTAAGGCAAGTGGACACTCGACTTTTTTAACAATTGTAGTTCGTGGGAAGGCATCTATAGAGAAGGTCACTTGACGGATACACCTTTCGCCGGTTCTTGTGAGACAGCGCGGTGGTTAAACTGTTTTCGTGACCGCTTTCGGTTCATCATGAGGCTTGCCCTGTGATTCGTCTCGTCGTGCGACGCAGACAATGGCGGTCGTGCCCCGCGACGCCGCGGCCCGCCGACCGCGGCCGGTGCTCCGCCCGTGACACTTGACACGGGACCACTCGACCTGGGCATGCGCATACCCACATATTTCCGCGTCTCGCTTTTTCTTTCGGTAGAAACCACGTTTTAATCTGACCCGGTCCTTTTATGTAAAAAAAAAACGGTCGGACAGGTCGTGATGTTAAATCTACGGCCCACAACAAATGGATGATTAGGTGAATCGAACTATGAAAAACTTCTCTATTTGCAAAGTCTCTGTAGAAAGAAAAACCGGGCAAGTGCGGGTAGGACGCGCACACGAAGGGTTCCGTAGAATTATCTATACAACATTAGACACAAAGAGATTTTATTGTACCGTTTTGTCGGCGTAATAAATATGTATATCTGTGCCAAATTTCAGATATCTAGTACTTATCGTCTCTTTGCTACAATGCGCACAGACAGACGGACAGACAGACAGACGGATGGACACGGCGAAACCATACGGTTTCCTTATTGACTACTAAAAGATGGGCATGGAAAAACTATAAGGGTTCCCTATTGACTACTAAAAATGGTGGTAGTCTTTCATAAATAATATGTGGTACTCTTTCCCTTGCAGTCTCTACCATAGACTATGCGGCGTTTATCGAGTGTTAAGAAATCGTGTTTTTATAAATAACACCGGTTTGTTTGGAAGTTAAAAATAACTCAAATACTGCTTACGTGCCTAATAATTGAATCGCCCCTTATTGAGTAGTTAAGTAATTGAATTAGGAAGGCAGGCAAGTAGGTAGGTACTCACCTACCAACTCTCACTTCGAAATGTTAGCACCACAATGGCTCACTTTCTTTCCGGGTCGATCCCGAAATGTTATTATGACAACGCATCTTAACAATGAGTCAATCATATAGATCAGTTAATATATTCATAGCTTTGCAGCGGAGGCGTAATCGATTTAACTTGTATAGGTAGATAGGTAGGCAGGTCGCTGCTTCGGCGCGCCGGGGAGATGAAAGTGTGCGATATGTGTGCCAAACACTTCATTCATTATTTTAATTTCATTTTGCTTTGGTCCGGGTGTAAATTCTAAATACAAGCCTATATACGTCCCACTGCAGGGCACAGGCCTTCTCTCAGTGAGAGAGTACCTATGGGCTTAATCACCACGCATGCCCACCGCGGATTGGTGATTTCACGCGCTGAGGTACCCATGTGAATAGCTCAAGGTTTTCTCACGATGTTTGTCCTTCACCGTTAGCGAGTTGTATTGCTACTATAACTTCACAAATGTGCAATAAGTTAGAAAACCAAGTCATAGGTATGCCCTCACTGGGAATCGCACCGGGTCTTTTGCTTCCGAGTCCAATGTTCTACCCACTAGGCTACCACCGCTCCTTCCAAAATTCTAAATAATTATTCTCTGTATAAATAATACTATCAATGTATCTATTAAAAAAATGGGGTTTATATTTCTTGAATTAATAGAAAACAATGCTTTAAAGTCCTAGGTTCTCGTTCTAGGCTGTATTAGTTTCTAGGACTTTTTACCGGAAATCGATTAGGACTAATCGATTTTCGCTAAAAACGCCCGTCTTTGCTAGATTATTAATCCAGGGTTCTAGGCTGGTTCTATCACCATTATTGAGGCTTATGATGAAGCGTTAGATAGCTTCGGGTATTTACTAATTTCTTCCTTCCTTTAAAACATTCCTCAGAGGCAGTTTAAATAATGTGTGGTTACGTCTTTTTCTTTGCCACAGACTATTTAAAATGCCTCTGAGGAGTGTTTTAAGGTTTCGCGTATTGATAAATAAGACCGTGATGATCTGTCCGTGAGGGATTCACGTCGAAAATGGCACTTTGGACACCCACAATTTTGAAACTAGACTAGCTGGGCCGCGTTTCAGAAAACTACAATCGTAGTTTACTACTTTATGGTAGTTCATTTTACATTGCGCAGCCCATTGTACCTAGACAAGTAGTCTTCGTACCTACTTATTAATCGTATTTAAACATCGAATTGTCATAAAAACCATGATTTGTAGTTCTATGAAATGAGGCCCTGGTGTTTCATAAAGCTACAATCTTCTATCATCTTCTATCTATCTTCTGTTATAATAAACATATTATAATAAACCTATAAATTTTTTGTCGATGTCTGATAGGTATATGTCTGTCTCACTCTGTTTCTTTGTGCGCGGATCACGCAAAAACCACTGGAATGAAGTAAAACTCACCATGATTATAGCTTAGACTCCCATGTAGAAAATCACTATAAGCTGGTGAGGTCATTGAACAGTGCACAACAAACTGAGTCGATCTGCAATGCTAACTCATTTTATGAAAATTTTCGATTTACTGGGTTGTTGCAGCACAACGACGCTATAAAGCGGGTCGAAAAATACAATACATACATACGCAAAGTTGTCTCGGAGCTTGTATGCGCTAGATATTATATTGTTGTCAAGCCGTTGTATAGTCATCCATAGTCTCTCAGACAAATGTGTATTGGCTACGTGAACATCAAATAGTAAATGTCTCGAGACGTCTTTGCTCTCTTGTAGATTTATTTCCATCGACGGATCAGCATAGCAGACTTGACAAAAAGCTCGTTGTTCATGCATCACATTCTGAATTTATAGACCGGGAGCATCCTATAATTGTTGCACATCAATCTCAGTTCCTCGATGCAAAATCAAAGCATTTGTTACTACCATTTGTTAACCAAAAATGTAGAACTTTATTTATTACAATTTCGTGCAAAGTGCTATTTTATGCCGGACGATAAGCATGAAACTTCAATGACAGCAATGGCAGCGATCAATCTTTCAGCAAAGTGATGGAAGCAGTCGTTGTAATTTATTCGTAGGATGGAAGTGACACTCGTCGGGCTGACTCTTGGCTCAGATTTTGTTAAGTTCTTGCTCTACCTAAGGAAATAAATGCGTGGTGGTAGTGGAGTAAAGGCTCTTTTACGCCAGAATAACATCGTGCTACAGTGTGGCATGCTATAAATTGTGGCAGCCGGGTCCTTGTTCATCGCCAACATCATGCGGCCTGCCGATGTAACATACGACAGTCTATTTTACGACGAGGCAACATCGTGTTCGTATACAAGCTGCGACAGTGCCACATGACGCAAGGTGTTGCCACGCCGCACGATTCTTGCCACAATGTTCGACATGCCTTTTGGCATGCCGCAATGCCGCACGGTATTGCCCCGACTTTAATTCAGCCCAGGTTCGAATCCCGGCATCCCGGTACCTTATTAAGTAAATCTAATTTGGCTTTGGGCGTGAGTGAGTTGGATAAGAGTTGGTTGGTTTCTAGCCCGTCGAAAGTTACGTAGAGGAATAAATAATATTTGAATTTTCCGCTGTTCCCTCTTTTGTTGCTTTTAGTACCATGGCCGTCAAATGGTTTAGTGTCTAAATTCGAAAGAAAAATTCGACGTTCCAAGCCTCCCGGTCTTCTGGCGCCCGTGGGGGGCCCTGCTCACACTGCGTCGTCCGGTCCGCGGTCGCCAGGTCAGAACTTAATAAAAACATATCTAGTGATTATTTTGATTCTTGTTCACGATTTTTTTATATGCTATTAAGTTTAAAAAATCATAAAAATTATGACCGACGGCCCTACATAGGATATTGAAAAGTAATATATATATATTTTTAGATTTTAAATTTCTTGCAGACCTTATTCAGGGGTAATGTCAGAGAACCCAGCTTGACGGAGGAGGGAAACAGAAAATTGTGGCTAGCAGATACAGGACAAAAATGTTTAAGATCCTCTACTCAAAATACACCGACGGATGGATATATACCGTGATATTGAAAATTGAAATAACGCAAAACCTCATAGTTTCTTCAGTATCGCCACAGGTATCTCTAACTAAATCACTTCGAATAAGCAAGAGTTTCAAAGTCTCCTAACAGTTTGGTACCTGGTTTAGTAAAGCGTTTGAAATAATTCTGAATATGAATTAGGCTGCTAGCCATTTGAGTGTACCCTATAAAATCGATCGAGAATTGAGTCTTGATACAGGTACCTAAGTTGTGCGGAACAGTCAAATTTTAACTGCCAGTATGTATGCTATCTAATCTATGGAGAATCATTTAAAGGAAACCATAGTAGGTACTTACTTCTAATACTTGAATTTAGGTTTGTCATCTAGGAACAACAATTTTTGTTCTACGACGTTGGTTTTGTTTTTTCAATTTTTAATGGTTTTACAGTTTTTTTGCTTTGCAGTGGCGATGTTTGGTAGTAATGTATTAAATAGGATTGACATTCTTCTCTATAGGACAATCAATTATCGGATTGACATTGGCGGTTTGACATTGGCCGATAAGCGTAACTACACTGCATAGTCAGGTTGGTCTATCAGATATCTATACTAATCTATATTTATTTATAAATACTCTACATAGATGTACAATACAATACAATACAATACGATACAATGTTTTTGAAATTACCCCCCATCAAACATACAAACTTTTCCTCTTTACAATATTACCATGATTACCATGCCGGAGGCCCTGGGTTGGATTCCCGCTGGGTGTCGCATTGGTACAAATGGCCTCAGTCTGGGTGTATTTCCATGTTCCATGTTTACATAACAAACATTGCCTGGTTACCATAGCACAGGGTATTCCAGTTTGGGACCAGGACAAGTGATTTGTTGAATGGAAGTTATTATTATTATTATGCAGGGTGTCCCAAAAATTGTGTCAAGGAAAGTCCAGAGATAGAGCACCTCTAGGGGTACCCGAATCACCCCCCTGTATGTTCCGTGATTTTTTGTAGTTTTAGAGTTACAACTAAATATTTTAACTAACTTTGCGATTCTTCGTTTTTTTATGGCGCTATTGTATCAAATTGACCCACAATTGAGTTTGTGTCTGCAAGGCACACTATTCACTTATTTTAGAAAAAAAAAGCATGTATCCTAATAATTAACGTCTTGTAGCTCAAGGTGGAAAAAAAATACGAAAAAAATATTATAACTCTAAAACTACAAGAAATCGCGGAACATACAGGGGAGTGATTCGGGTACCCCAAGAGGTGCATAGAGCACTCTGGACTTACGCTTGACACTATTTTATGGGACGCCCAGTATGTACTTATACGATTTCAGAAACTCTTTCACCAGTATTTAGAATGGACCTTCAGGGTGGACATAGGCTATATAATATATAGGCTAATCCCTTTACCACGCGAACGTTTCGCCGGCACTGCTAGTTTCATATATTTACTAAGGCCGTTGTATGAACGTTCTGTGAACGTTGTTTGAATGCTAGTCCGACCACAGTCAGACGATGCCGATGTCTTACCGTTATCGTCAAATGTGAAACTTGACATTAGCAGAACGCGTACCTAAAGCGCGAATAGTAAAATGGTGTAGGTAAACCTGATAATACGAAAGATGTATCTAAATCTGAGAAAAAACTCATACTTGAATAATAAAAAAAGTGTGTTTTTATTTTTAAGTAAGTGTGATACTTACTTTTGCAGGTCAGTATATGTGAATTCTAATAAATCATTTTGGTCACATAATTGTTAAATGATTAATTTAAGAGGTAACTTTGGTATATTTATGTGTGTCGGAGATAAGTTTTCAGAAATATTCTCAAGGATATCCTATTACTTCACAAAAATACATTAAACAGATATTTGTAAAAAAAATCAAAGGAAGACTTAATGAGCTCTACTGGCTGTTACCAGTGCCTAAAGATAGATAGATAGATAGAAAGGTTCAGGTTCTAAGAAGAAATAATAGTAACCTTTCAGTTCGTAATGTTCAGTGACTAAGCCAAAAAGCGTGGGGCGCTTGGTCGAAATAAATTCTTCCGGTCTTATTTAAGAAACGCGATCCCTCTAAAACACTCCGTAGGGGCAATTTAAATAATCTGTGTTTATGTTTCGCTCTTTACCAAAGACTATTTAAACTGCTTCTGTATAGGGTTTTTAGGAATCGTCTTTTTATAAATAACGCCATAGAAGCCTGATTATACATGTCGCAGTAAAGTAGTTAGAGTTAATTGAATCTCTAGACAGTTAATTAAAGATCGATATTCAATCAAGTCGCTAGCATTTTGATTTAAATAAAGCAGCGTCGAAAACGTTTAACTATCTGTCTGACCGAAAGCCAGCGTGTTGATTAATAATGTAAAACAAGATGGCGGTCACGACAACAGCTGATTACTTTTAGAGTCTTTCTTTTGGCAAACGTTGTGCAACGTTGGTTTGTTGTGTGAGTGGTTTTTTATTTCAAATTGTGGTATTTGGTGAAATTGTAAACATGTTGTCGACTCCGCCATGATTATTTCATTTGTTATTGTTATTTCGGTGTGAGCGTGAAGAACTGAGAGCTTGGAAATTCCGTGTTTTGTTTTATCGTAAATATCGTTACTCAGCAAAATTAAGAAGAAGAGTCTTGTTTTTGTAGTGAGTTCTTGTTGCAAACATGGCTTTAGAAGACTCGACACGTTCGTTCAAAGAAACATTTTACGAAAAGATTTTGGAAGATGATGAGCGACATCAAGGTAGGTTTGTGAGTTTATTTCGTTAGTTTTTATATTGGTTACGTTACTAAAATAAGCTCAATGCATTTCTACACTAACGCTTGTGTGTCTTTTCTCTTGTAGGATCTACAAGAAAGTCTTGGACGCGGCAAAGAATCAATGACGTAATCAACAATATGAAGAATGCTAGGGTGGCCATGCTTGAACGGGGAAATAAAACGTCCATGAACTACTACTGGTTGGCCAAATATGACATAATGACGACAGGTGGTGAAGAATATTTAATCTTCAAAAGAAAAGCGGCAGAAGAACCAATTATCATCATGACATCCTGCTGAGTGCTCACAAGAGAGGGAGGGCAAGATAAAATAGTATACTCCCTGAAATCAAAATTTTATATACTCATAAGAGCAATTCTATTGTTCGTAGCTCTGTGCCCTACGTGTGACGCAAAAAGACACGCTCCCAGAAAAAGTATAGTAACGCGACCAATCGTGTCACAGGACTTCAATATAAGAGGATAAGTCGACTTGATTAACTTTCAATCGTGCTCTGATGGTGACTTCAAGTGGTTATTAAAGTATTAGGATAATGCTACCAAATTTGCAAGTCTTCGCCCCCTGAAATCTAAACGAGCATCAGAAGTTGCCATGGAGTTCATGAAAATATTTATGACATTTGGGGCAACCTACATTTTACAGTCAGACAATGGACGTGAGTTTACAGCAAACATCATAGAAGAACTGACTGCAATGTGGCCTGAACTCAAAATTATACACGGGAGCCCAAGAAGACCTCAAACGTAAGGGAGTGTAGAGAGAAGTAACCATGATGTGGAAAACATGCTGCGAATGTGGATGAAAGATAATAAATCAACTAATTGGTCAGTCCTGTGCTATTATGTTCAATACCAAAAAAATTCATCATTCCATCGGATAATAATAGTTGTAGATTTCCGCAATGGTGTTTATAGAGTAGGGACGATGATGATGTATGGATGTCCCAATTTCAATAAGAGAAGCTCTTAGGAATGAGTCCATGTTTGGAGGACAGGGCTTCCAAAAGTGCACCTGCAAACCGGCACCGAAGCAATGCTTCACAAACAAATGTGCATGTTATAAAAATAAAGTGCTTTGCGGCTCCAAGTGCCACTCCATTTTATCTTGCATTAATAAATAAGTTTATGCAGTGAATTTTTATTCGATTTTTATAGATTTTTGCACAATTTGCTCGTGATAAAATATTATTTTACCAAAGTGTCATTATATTTTTATAGTTTAAATATTTTTTTGATATCATTCAAGTTATCTAACGTGTTTTTATAGTATCTAACATATTACTTGTGATCTCATTCAAGTCATCTTATGTGTTAAAAGGATTAATAATATGTTATTCATCATTTGCCAAGAAATGCATCCCACAGAAATTATTTTAATTGTGTTAGTAAGCATATTTTTTATTTGTGTTGTTGATTTCAATTTTGTCGTTGAAGATATTTTATAGTTCCTTTTTGTATGCCTTGTCTCGCCCATACAATTTTTGTGGAATAGGTTCTAGCTAGTATGTAGTTTATACTTAGGTTGAGCAATAATGCTTAACATGCCATTAATAAAGGTAAAACGAACCAAACAAATGTACCAAATATCTGCAGCAGAGCAGGTTTTATTTTTTTCTAATAAAGAAACATAAAACAAAAAAAAAAAATATTTTTAGTGGCTATTCATTTTCCTAAATAATGAAATATCTTGGTCCCCTTCAAAAGCTAAATTCTTACCAAGTAAGTGGGCATGACGACGCCTTAGATGGACGTGACGTTACATAGATCTGATAAAGGCCAGTTTAGCAAGGTATGTTCTTCAATTTCGGTTGGGTAGAACATGCCGTGCAAAGGTGGCCTTTGTCAGATCGACAAACTTATACACCACCTAAGAGGGCATTACGCCTTATGAATAAAAATAAGACAAGCAATGTCTTTTTACTATCCATTTTTTTCCAATCAAATATCTTGGTCACCCTACCAAAGTTGAAATGCGTCTTTTTGCCTAGAAACGTTTAGGAAACTCGTTAAACGTTTCGTTCACTCACTTGTCTGACGGAACTTTAGCGACTTGATTGAATATCGATCTTTAATTAACTGTCTAGAGATTCAATTAACACTCTGATTTAACTACTTTACTGCGACATACACACCAAATCCTGAGCGATTCCAATCGTCTAATTCGTCCAGGATTTGGTGCGCGTACTAAAGAAGCTGGTCAATCTTGACATTTTTGTTGCAATTAGCGTGGATGTACGTAAAGTTTGATGTGGTGTCGCGGTGTCGACTGGTACAAGATGGGCAAGTTGATAAAATTAGTCTGCATAATTATGCCAAAGCTGGAAGTGTAGGTTTAGAGTTTAGATAACACGTTTTTTTAAGTTATTCAATCTTGATTAAGTCTTTCAGATGGGCTGGCAGGGCTGTAGGTTGGGAAATAGGCTGTAAGCATGAGTGCACTAAGGTTCACGTACACAAAAAAATGTTTTAAAAACCTATTTGTTTATTAGTTTTTTTGTATGTACATATACGTACAAATACGAGTATAAACTCGCCCGGATGCCGGAGGTGTAGGCAGATTCAAGAGTTTGCCATTCGCCACGATCCTGACACATTACAGCAGGGATAGTACGATGATGCTATTCGCGCATTTTAAATGTCATAAGTCGCGACTTTCCAGTACAAGCCAGTAATTGTCAAATTCTGACATTTTAACGCCACAAGCGTGGTACTACCCATGCGGGATCGGACTGTTAGTAACTTTCGGACAGATTGTAAGTGTATCGGCGGTGCTGCCGTATTGCACCACAGTATTCAATAGCCCTGTTTGACGTCACGCAGGTACCGGTAAGTATAGCCGACTATAACATCCACGTAAATATTTACAGCTGACAAATTTACATCTTACAGCAGACAGATGTGCGGATGATAATTTTGATGGTATACCTACGGAGCCGATTTACAAAATAACGCAATTCAATGCTATGCGTGATAAATATTAATTGAAGCATCTGCTGCTGGCGGAGCGGCGGCGGAGAACGCATATGCAATGGCGTCTCTTAGACTTGGGTAACTCGGGGGCGATATGTGATATGATATGATATGACACACATAGGATGGATACCTCAATTGTATCTGTGTTATATCCCAGAGATATCAACCCAATCAATCTCGTTCCTTCACTCACTCACACACTGAATGGGACTCCGTATGAATGAAAAAGATGCGAGGCGAGAGGGCGCATAATAATAATAATTATTATTAATTCTTTATTGCACAAAGACAGTGTACAAAAGGTGGACTTAATGCTAATGGCGGAAGCCGTCGTGTAGTATGTTCAGCTAACATCGGTCGATTCCGGTCAACTCATCAGATCCTGTACTCTCGACGCTATTGTGTTAAATTGCATCGCAATTAAATGCACTAAGTCAGAAATAACGACTTAGTAAACGTTTCAGTTGCATTAAACTTGTTGAAATGCACTCAATTGTAATGCAAGTTGGCTAAATTAGCGTCGAGAGTAGAGGGGCAGAGAGTCATAAGAGCTGGATATAAAATAGAAAATAATTATATTACCTATTATTATTTTTAGCCTCTAAATCGATTTTTAGAATATAATTGTGAGTTGAAGTTAAGAGTAAGTAAAAAAAAAAAAAAAGAAAAAAAAAGAAGAAGAAGTAAGAGAGAAGATATTTTAAAGATATGAGATCATTAAGATATATTATGCCGCAGAGGCAAAAGATATGAGATATGATTACTCCCTTCAAAGACAAACTGCGCAAGTCTAGTCGCCGCCCATAGGGGTCAAGAAAATTTATGATAATTTGCAGGCACGCTGAATTAACCGATTTTTTGACGGATCAAGTGTCTGTCTTTTGTGTTTTTAGGCTTCCGTACCTCAAAGGAAAAGCAGAACCCTTATATAATCACTTTGTTGTTCGTCCGTTCGTCCATCCGTGCGTCCGTCCCTCCTTCCGTCTGTCAAGACCCTTTATCTCCTAGGGAACGCAGGGAATCAAAATTAATAGGGTGCTTTCCGTTGACCTAGAACTATGTTTGGCAAGTAGGTAATATCGTCTTATAATACAAATACAGGGAAAAATCTGAAAACTATAGGTGCATAGGTAATTCAATCATAAAAAAATAGTCTGAAGTTCGGGAAAAGCTCGGAAAAAACTGCGAGACTTGATTTCTGAACTATTTATAATTATGTAAGTACTTACCTAGAAATTTGTACGGAACCCTCGGTGCGCGAGTCCGACTCGCATTTTGCCGTTGTTTTTTTCACAAGGGAACGAATTTAAGTGCCTACTGTATCTTTTATGTTCTTTTTTTACAAGGGAACGAATCTAAATACTTACCTCATTATAGGTGACCGGCTTAGCCGTCTCGTTAGATTTTAAATTGAAAGGGAATCGTTACGTTTTGTTTAAATGTCGGTCGATGACTAGTAAGGAAATCGATAGGAAGTTAAAAAGGCCGGACAAGTGCGAGTCGGACTCGCCCACCGAGGGTTCTGTAAAAAATTGTAGGTACCTACTTCTAATTTATTAATAGTTAAAGAATCGATTCTTGCAGTTTTTTTCCGAGCTTTTCCCGAAATTCAAAGACAATTTTTTTATAATTTAATTAATTTTGTATAGTTTTCAGATCTTTCCCTGTACTTGTAGCATAAGACGATATTACTTGCCTAATTTCATAGTCGTAGGTCAACAAAAGTACCCTATAAATTGAGTGTCGAAATATACGTTTTTTTGCGGCATAAACGTCCTTAACTTTTTTTACGTTAACTTAGATTTTTTACACAAGGGACTGTAGATTTGAGTATTTGGTTTTAATTTAAACTCGATACCCCCACGCGTTCCCGAGATAAAAGGGTTTGACAGACAGGAGGACGGACGCACGCGCGCACAGAGAACAAAGTGATCCTATAAGAATTCCGTTTTTTCATTTTGAGGTACAGAACCCTAAAAAAACAGTCAAGTGCGAGTCGGACTCGCGCACCGAGGATTTCGTACTCGCGCTTGGCCGTTTTTATGTAATAAGTCTCACAATCACGTTAAGTGTGATGCCGGCATGTATTACCGTTTTTACGATAGAGCATAAACAAAAAAAAACACGTTTGTTGTATGGAGACCCCCTTATTTTGTATTATTTTCAGAATTTTATTATTTTTTGAGCAATAAAACATATTCTGTGAAAGTTTCTACTGACGGACGGGCAGACATAAGGTCGGACGGACGGACAGACAGACAGTGGAGGCAGGTAATAGGGTCCCGTTTGGCACCCTTCGGGTACGGAACCCTAATAAAGAAGTAGGTAAATCTAACATCAGTTTTATTCACTTACATAATAGCTAGAGAGTGGGTGCTTTTTGTATCTAAGTGTGTCGGATCCAGAATCTAGATCAAGGCGCACAGAGTGCGCCAGGCCAAGTTCTCCACTAGCCCGCGCTGAGCATATATTTACAAGAAGCAGTTCGAGCACTTTTCGACCCCCTCTAACTTTGAAGCCGGTTATGTCGCATATAACTGAAAATTTGCGGAGGGGTTAAGGCAAGGTTACTAAATTGAAAGATAATTATAAATTTCATGCTTCCAGCTATTGTCGTTAGGAAGATGTAAGGGTCCAAAAATTGCAATTTTCGGCACTCACTGTCTCACTCACTGATGGATCGTCAAAAGTCTAGGGCACTAATTGAACTAGGGATTTGAAATTTGAAAAATAAACACTGTTTATTGAAAACCTATTTAGAGGCTAAAAATTCTACCCATGCCGGGACTTGAACCCGCGACCTCTGGCTAACCGTGCCAGCGCTCTCTCAACTGAGCTAATGGGCAAGTGCAGGCAGATAGCTAAGTGCAGATAGCTAATTGCTATCGCAAATGTCAGGATTCCGACAGGATTTGGTGCGCAGTTGGCGTGCCTCGGAAAAACGGCCAGTATTTGGGAAGAATTTCCGTTTTTACCGGAAATGCAACCTTGCAAGTACTATTGCAGAATTTCTAGGTGACAGAATGGTTTTGCTACAACAGATTTTAGAAGATTTTTTCTTTCATCATTTGCCCGAGTAAGTTTCCGTGAGCCTCTTTAATACTTTTTGCAATAAATGAATAGATAGAGAACACTAATATTGATTATTAAATTCTGGTGAACAAATATTAATTTGTGGTGTACGTCAGAAACTCGGTTTTGTAGGTTTATCTTGAACACAAAAAGTTAGCGGAAGACTGTCTAGCTCAAGCAAGAACGAATTAACATTCACGGCATCACGTCAGACAGTTAAGAAACCCATTGCCTAGATTAAACTGAAATCAAGACTTTTATATCTAGTCATGTTATTTGCTGTACTTCGAAGCTGCAGTCTTTAGATCGATAGGGTACACTCATCATTCACTTTGGAACGTACGCAATTCCTGCCTAAATTTCTGAAGAGGTTTGGATGCTGTTTGACACGATTATAGACTATAGATAGAGAATCTCAATTTCTTAGATTAACATAGGGTACTACTCATCCGAATCCTATGCGAACGAAGTCGCAGGCACAGCCAATCCAGTAATAAAAGTAGGTCGCTTGTTAATGAGCTTTGGTCCCAAAATAACAACAATAAAATCACTTGTCGAAGCAAACAATAAGCTTTGTGCAATGCGGCCCTTATTCCCATGGCCCGCATTAATTCCCAGGCCACAGGAGGGCCACTCGGTGAGATAGGTACTTGCTCCGTTAGTGACGCGTGTCCCACTGCTGATTCCGGGTTAGGTGGCGTGGGACCTGTAGTGCCCTGGACAATGATAAACATTTTGTTTTCATTCGATGAGCGTAAAAGGTACCTACTGAGGTAAATTATTAAAAACTAGAGTTGAGTAGCTTACATGCTAAGCTACTCAACTCTAGTTTTTAATAATTTCGTAAAATAGGTTCGTCTTTTGTCCTACACGTGTTGTGTCAAACGAGTAGCCTAACTGGTGGTAGGCCTAGGCCGCGGCTAGTACCCAGCCACCAAAGACACGTCGCCAAACCGCGCCAAGCGATTCGTCGTGGCCCGGCTCTATGGTGACGCCACATCTAATAGGTCACAACTAATCAACACCTTGTAAACTTACGGTGGCAATAAAATAATGATGATGATGATGGTGAGATAAGTATCTACGTAACATGTTAGGCCTCGTCTTCATTTAGGGTCAGATAAGACCGAAGACCGTATTTTATGTAAAAAAACAACAGAAGCCATGCTGTCATTCTTACTAGGTATATTCATTTTAGAATGGTATCTCTTACTAGATAGATAGAGGTCGTTTTTTAATCACGTGTAACCCCTCTGCCCCTTGGTGAATCGGTTGTGAGGTTTTGGATTTGATTTCTTATAAGAATCTATTTTAGTAGAAGAATATCATAAAATGAGATTTTGAAAACAATCTAACATAATAAAAAACTCGTGTCACAGTGTTTGTTATCGAACTCCTCCGAAACGGCTTCACCTATTTTTATGCAAAGTTTGTGATTTTGGTAGGTCTGAGAATCGGTCGAAAAACAGCTTTTGCTGGGTCAGCTAGTTATATTAATAAAATTAAGCAAAGTTTAGGTAAATAATATTTTACACCTCACACACTATATTTTTTTTTACGTTTAACAAAATTGTCTTGAGACGTAATTGTCTCATTATCTCCTCCATCCCACCCATTAATACCCCTTAAATATAAGTTATTTAAATAATAAAGATTACTTAACAAAGAATATAGTACAACATGCAGGACAGCATTTTTGCCTGTGTGTAAGCATCACAGTAGTTATCAATTAGGTACATGACATCTTTGAAACCCTGTAGTCCCGTTGTCCCCGTATTTCTACCTACAACTTTAGTAAAGTTAGAACCCACTTTGTATCTATGATGTAATCTGTAACCTAAAGTGTGTGGTAAGCACTTGTGGTAAAAAGCCTACTCTCTCTCTGAGAGAAGGCCTGTGCCCTACAGGACAAATATAGGCTGCATTATTGTGATACAGATGCAGGGTTTATTGTTATTGTTGTAACTAAATAATAGCTAGCGCCATCTAGTGTACGTAATGTGTACCTACCTGTCATTAAGAAAATAAATGTCAGTCTGTTTCAACTACTATTCATGCGTTTTATTAGGTTATGGGCCCAGCCACATAATTCGCGATATAGTCAAGTTATATTTCGGATTATTTACTTTTTGTGGACTATCAGTGCGCCGTTACACGTGAAATATAAAATAACGGTGGAAATCGCTATATTGTTCGTGTATTTCCGAGTGTCTGTTGGCTGTTAGTTACCGCGTGCAAAATGGCCGGTAGCTACATTGTTAACGTGCCAAAGCTAAAAGGCAGAGAAAATTATGATGAGTGGGCGTTTGCTGCTGAAAACTTTTTGATGTTAGACGGAGTGGATATTCATAAGCAAGAATCGACTGATGGAAGTTCTGTGGAAGAAAAGAAGGCGAAGGCAAAACTCATCATGACAATTGATTCGTCCATCTACGTTCACATCAAAAACGAGCAAACAGTTCAAGGTGTTTGGAAGCGCTTGAAGTCTCTTTACGATGATTCCGGCTTTACGCGTCGCATCAGCCTGCTTCGTCAGTTGATTTCAATTCGATTGGAAGATTGCGAATCGATGGGAGCCTACGTTACGCAAATTGTAGATACCGCACAAAAATTAAAAGGTACCGGTTTCCAGATAACTGATGAGTGGATTGGGTCATTGTTATTGGCGGGGCTGACAGAAAGATTCGCTCCTATGATCATGGCCATTGAACACTCGGGAATCACTATCAGTACGGACGTCATCAAGTCAAAATTATTAGACATGAGTTCGGAAGTCGACAGCCATAACGGAACGAACAACGCTTTTTTGTCTAAAGGTTGGCAGCAGCGGAATAAGAAAACTGGCAACACTGATACGAAGTCAAAAATGGCGTCATCGACGAAATATGTCAAAACGATACGCTGTTACAAATGTAAACAACTCGGACATTACATGAATAAATGTCCAAATAATCAAAATAAAAGTGAAACGAACGCTTTTAGTGCTATATTTATGAATAGTGCCTTTCATAAATCAGATTGGTACATAGATTCAGGGGCGAGTTCGCACATGATAACAGATCAGAGTTGTTTACAAAATGTTAGACTCGACCACAAAATAAAGGACATAGTAGTCGCAAATAAAGAAACAGTACCAGTAATTTGCTCAGGAAATACGATGATTACAACCATAGTTGATAATTCTGAGTTCGACATTATAGTCAAGGATGTATTGTGTGTCCCTAACCTCTCAACCAATTTGCTATCGGTAAGTCAACTTATTCGAAATGGGAACAAAGTTAATTTCGAAGAAGAAGTTTGCTGCATACGCAATAGACAGGATGTACTGATTGGAAAGGCGAATTTGGTTAATGGAGTGTACAAATTGGATACCAAGTCAGAAAGTCTGGTGGCGTGCTCAGCTACAACTTTGACAAGTGAGATATGGCACCGGAGGCTAGGACACATTAATAGCAAGGACCTGAATACTATGAGAAATGGCGCTGTAGAGGGGATATCATACATTGATAAAGCAGAAATTGATAAATCTAACTGTATCACATGTTGTGAGGGTAAGCAGGCTAGATTACCTTTTTCTCATAAAGGTAAAAGGTGTGAAAATGTGCTTGAAATTGTTCATGCGGATCTATGCGGACCGATGGAACAGGTCTCATTGGGACAAGCAAGATATTTTTTGCTTTTTGTTGATGATTATAGTAGGATGGCATTTGTCTACTTCCTCAAGGCCAAAAATCAAGCTTTGAAGTATTTCAAGGAGTTTAAAGTTCTTGTTGAGACTCAAACAGGAAAGAAATTGAAGACGTTAAGGACAGATAATGGCGGAGAATTTTGTTCTGCAGAATTTGAAGATTATTTAAAGAAGAATGGAATTGTGCATCAAACTACAAACCCGTACACGCCAGAACAAAATGGTTTATGCGAACGTCTAAACAGGACAGTTGTGGAGAGAGCTCGATGTCTATTGTTCGAAGCCAATCTAGTGAAAAGATTTTGGGCAGAGGCAACAAATACTGCTGTCTATTTGAGAAATAGAACGCTAGCTTCGGGATTACAAAAGACACCGTATGAGCTGTGGAGCGGGAAGAAGCCAGACCTCAGCCATGTCCGGATATTCGGTAGTCCAGCAATGGTCCATATTCCAAAAATAAAGAGGACTAAATGGGATAAAAAGGCAGAAGAGTATATCATGATTGGTTATGCAGACAACACTAAAGGCTATAGGCTGTACAATCCGAAAACAAAGAGTATTATCACCAGCAGAGATGTTATTGTTATGGAGAAAATAAAAAACTCAGATATGATACAAGCAGTGGTGGAAAATACTGTGCCAGTTGTTCAGCAGGAAGAAAGTGTAGAAAGTCAAACCGTGGATCCCTTCGACACAACCTTGACTACTGAAAGAGATAGCTCAAACACAATAAATGATGAAACATATTTCCCGGACGAGACTGCAAATACATCAAGTTCAGAGGAGTTCTGTGACAGTAGGACTGAAAATGAGACACTTGAAACAGAAGTTGCTGTCACAGAAAAGAGACCAAGAAGAGTTCCAGATCGGTATGGATATAGTAACATGTGTAAAAATAATGAAGATTTGGATGAAGACAGTCTTACATATGAGGAGGTAATGAATGGACCTGAACGAGAGCAGTGGTGCAACGCGATGAAAGAAGAGCTTAAATCCTTTCATGAAAATGAAGCTTGGGAGATTGTGAACAAACCAAGTGATGCTAAGGTAGTGCAGTGTCGGTGGGTATATAAAAAGAAGTTAAACATTGACAATACAGTGCGTTACAGAGCAAGATTAGTGGCGAAAGGTTATACACAGAGGGAAGGCATAGACTACAAAGAGACCTTCTCACCAGTGCTAAAGTATTCCACATTAAAACTGTTATTTGCCTTAAGTGTAAAACTAGATCTTAACATCACACATTTAGATGTAACTACAGCTTTCTTGAATGGCCGCTTAGATGAAACAGTTTATATGGAGTTACCAAAGAATTTTAAATGTGATTCTTATCAAAATAAAGTTTTAAAATTGAAAAGGGCCATATATGGGTTGAAGCAGTCGGCTAGAGCTTGGAATAAGGAAGTTGATGTTTGTTTACAACAGTTAGGCTATAAAAAGTCCTTGTATGAACATTGTCTGTATACAAAAACAACTGAAAATTGTAAAACTTTTGTTGCATTGTTTGTTGACGATTTTTTCTTGTTTTCTAATTGTAATAAAGAAGTAGAATACTTAAAAAGTGAGTTAAGTAAGAGATTTAAATTAAAAGACCTAGGTCAATTAAGACAGTGTCTAGGTATGGATATTAAGATACAGAAGGATTGTATTTTTATAAGTCAAGAGAGCTATATTGATAAATTAGTATCTAAATTTGGTCTGGAGAAATGTAAAAATGTAGAAACCCCTATGGAAGTTAATCTTAAATTACAGAAGGGAGAAAATTCGAATTCTAAATTTCCTTATCAACAATTAATAGGGAGTTTAATGTATCTGTCAAATTTGACTAGACCAGACATCTCATATTGTATAAGTTATCTCAGTCAATTCAATAATTGTAATACAGAGACTCATTATAAACATGCTAAAAGAGTATTGAAATATTTGTACAGTACAAAGTCATTTGGGCTAAAATATATTAAAAATAATTCAGACTTGATGGGTTATGCTGATGCTGATTGGGCATCTGATAATTTAGATCGTAAATCGTACACAGGATATTGTTTTATATATTCAAATTGTATAGTGTCACATGAAAGTAGGAAACAACAGACGGTGGCTTTATCAAGCACCGAGGCTGAGTATATGGCTGCCTGTGAAGCTACCAAGGAGGCTATTCATCTCAGAAATTTATTACACGAGCTAACAAATAGACAAAATAATGTGCCTGTAACAATTTATACTGACAGTCAAAGTGCTCAAAAACTTACTGAAAATTCTGTATATCACCGTCGTACTAAACACATTGATGTAAAATTTCATTTTATAAGGGAAGCAGTAGGCAAAAGATATATTAAATTAGAATATTTGAGAAGTTCTGAAATGCCAGCTGACTTATTGACCAAAAGTTTGTCCAAAATTAAACATTATTATTTTGTTAAAAAGATGGGTGTTGTAAAACTAGACAAATAGTCTATAAAGTGTTTGTGTTTCTTTATATAGGTATTTTAGTATTATTTAGTTAAGTGGTGGTATTGTTATTGTTGTAACTAAATAATAGCTAGCGCCATCTAGTGTACGTAATGTGTACCTACCTGTCATTAAGAAAATAAATGTCAGTCTGTTTCAACTACTATTCATGCGTTTTATTAGGGTTCAACTCTAAAAGTCCGAGTGGGCTCTGGGGTGGCTGGTGGCGCGCAACCCTCTGCTCCGGGCATCTGCTCCCTGTCGTGGGAGTGCGCCCGATCGCTTGCACATCGCGTCAACAATAACACACAAATCAACCCGCTAGACCCACTAGCCACTCTCACAGCCACCCCACTGGAAGCTGTGGGAACCAGCGCCCCATAATTAATATTACCACTTGCGAAATTCAAACAAACCATGCCAGTGCCTGGGGGTGACGTCGGATAATGGACTTGGTTTGAATTGATGGACGCTGGCCGGAAATATGCTGTGTTAGCATAAATATCAATGTATTTGTTTCGCACGGCAAACTGGAGACTGGAAAATACTTATGTAACGCTACGCTCCATCTCTGCATAAACCTACAGTAGGTAGGTCTGTACTAATAGTTCTTTATATAGGACAATAAAAGATGAAGTTTAACGCAAAACCTGAAACCCGTTCCTTTATAGGCAACAGTTTTACATACATACACTACGTAAACTCTCGCCTGTATCTCAGAGGGGTAGGCAGAGACCAGGGACTTCCACTTGCCACGATTCTGACAGATCCCTTTCGCTTCCTCAACATTCCTTAGTCGTTGCATGCACGCACGCCGGTTTCGGGTACTTTTTAGCTTGCCCTTTGCTAAAACATCCTCTATTTGGTCGAAGTATGTTCTCCTGGGACGTCCCTTACCGGCCCTTCCACCCACATTCACTTGACATGACCTAATTTATCAATTATTATTTTTTATACAATCTTGAAACTTGACGCGGTCAATTCGTATCTATCTATCTATCTATCTGTGCCACCCACGACGAAAGCCTTGAGCATACTTGTCTAGTGTAGGCATGGAGGCCGATAGTAAATAATCACTACCTACCGGGTGGTGTCGCCATCATTTGACAACTACATAATTCACGAGGTTTTTAAGGAACACGGAGTGTTGGTGCGACCATCTGGCTCTCAACGCGTTGATCAAGCAGTCTGCGTGACCGGGTCAAACCGGGGTCCCAATACCCGAAGAGCTACGTGTGTGTGTCTGACTCAGGTGCCATTGCTAAAATTACGGATGTAATTTACTGAAGTAAGGCGAACGAAAGTGGATAAAGAATGTTAACAATCTGACAATCCCCTATTTTACTTCCAAGTAAAAATGGTGAGTGGAACGTTGGTTTTTTTTAGGGTTCCATACCCAAAGGTTACGGGACCCTATTACTAAGACTCCACTGTCGGTCTGTCTGTCTGTCTGTCACCAGGCCGTATCTCATGAACCGTGATAGCTAGACAGTTGAAATTTTCACAGATGATTTATTTCTGTTGCCGCTATGACATCAAATACTAAAAATAGAATAAAATAAATATTTAAGGGCGCTCCCATACAAAAAACGTAGTTCCTTTGCAGTTTTTTGCGCGATATTAATAACGGCAACAGGTAGAAGACGCTTCAAATATTCATTAGTTGTATATTCACTTCAAAAATAAATAGAGATATGGGGCTCAGCGGCAGGCATACATATAAATGATTTATAGATACCTCAAAATAAACTTATTAAAGTACCGTACTTTTCTGTTACGATTTTCTTACACCTCATCATCATCATCAGCCATTTGAGGCGTCAAATGGCATGAAGGGTTTTGCCATAATCGTCACACTTGACAGGCAGGTTGGCGATCGCAGTATGTGTTTGGAATCTCAGGAAGAAACTGCTGCCCGTCTCCTGGTAATGTATTTCCTTAGTCCCTTTTACGACATCAACGGAAGGGAATGGAGTGACACTATTCTTAATCCGGCGCCACACGGAATCTTACACCTACACGAACGATATACCAAGACACAAAACTCATGAACATTAGGCAATTGTATATCTATCAAACATGAATGTCTCCTTATTTATAAAATTAATCACAAACTTATCCAATTTAATATAGAATTCAATTCAAAGCAGATACCAGACTCGCACTAAAAATCACTTACAACTTTTTGCACCCCGAACCCAATACGGAAAAAGGTCATTTCTGTTTGAAGGAGCACAATTGTTTAACAAACTACCAAGAGCAATTCACTTCGCAAATTTAAGTTCCGATTAAGATGCCATATCAAAGAAAAATATAAAATCTAAGCGTTTCTTTCAATCTAATAACGAAAGGTTGCATGAACACCCCATGTGTTGCATGTTCATGTTTGTATTTACTTAGATTATAGTCCTGTTTTCTCGTCTTAAGTGAATGAAATGTAATTCGTTCTTATGAGAGATAAATACCTAAAATCTGTAATAAAATTAAAACAAAATATATTAAGGGAGGCTCCGATACAAGAAACTTAATTTTTTTGCCGTTTTTTTCTCGATCTCTGTATCTAAAGTTGTATAGATAATGGTATTGAACCCTTTGTGCGCGAGTCCGACTCGCACTTGGCCGGTTTTTTTAAATACTTATTTTTTGACAAATTAAATATTAATGTCTTTGATGCAATAAGATTTTTGGTCACACGAGTCTACATTTTTACGGTACAAAATAATGTACATGTAATATATAAAAATCTCGTGTTACAGTGTTTGTTATCGAACTCCCCTGAAACGGCTTCACCGATTCCACTGAGGTAATGATCAGCAATGGATAGGATTTTATTATGCGGATTTGTACTCAAAATGCAAATTTTATTTTTACACAAGTTATCGCTCGATTATACCTATGCTGTAAAAACACGATTCCTTAAAACACTCCTCAGAGACAGTTTAAATCGTTTATAGCATAAGCATTGAATTTTAAGCAGGGATTCAATGGCATAAGTGAAATCGAGCAACTACTTGTGTAAAAATAAAATGTGCATTTTGAGTTGAGGAATCGTGTTTTTATAAATGAGGCCGAAAATACATAATTATTACTTTTAAGTAGAAAGTCATTTAAGCTGCCTCTGAGGAGTGTTTTGGAGGAATCGTGTTTTTATAAATTAGACCGAAAATACATAATTAGGTATTACTTTCAAGTAGAAAACTATTTTCGTAGATGTTTCAGAAACGAATTTTCTTTTTGTTCAAATAAGTGACACTTTGTGTAACAGAATTTGCTTAACAATCTGACAAAAGTTATTTTAACAATTACGTAACTTTTTCACAAATAAATTGGCGTGTCACTTTTTGGTTGCTGGACACAGCTGTAACAATCACATATTACTATAGAAAGCTGTTTTCGTTACATGTGGCAAAAATAGATGTTCTTTTTGTTCAGGCAACTAAGGCCAGTGACAGTGGAGTTGATGTTCACAGGGTGAGTATTAGGGTCACGGACCATAAGGTTCTCGATTATATCGGGCGCGTGTCGGGCGCAACTGCCAGCCGTCGCGTGCCCGCTTAATAAGCTCTTAATGAAATTAACGACTGCGCGACGTGCCATATTGATGGGGATGACCAACAAAACATAACAATTACAACAGTCGGCTGTTGTCCGATACGCTACACTGCCGCTCCACTGTTTATCGAATAAATTTTAGTTAATTTAACCTGCATGCTACCCCTATAAATGGAAACGAATTACTGAATTAAAACAGCCAATTTAAATGTTTTTACTCCATCCTATGTATGGTTCAGTGTTAGTACCTATGGTGCATTGTTTCTCTTTACTTAATTTTTCTTCATAAAATCTTCATGGCTCAGGGTAGGTACCTACCTATTGCTGGTTGTTCGTTATTTATTTATTAAGTTTGTGACAGGAGTCGGACTAGGGCACCGAGGGTCCCGTACATATTTCGTATAGATATTTGTCTTTTTTTACGTAGTCTATATTCGTCCCAGTAGTTTCAGAGAGTATGGGCTTAATTACCATGCGTGCCCATCGCGGATGGGCAATTTCAAGTGCTGACTTGACAAGTGCACCACACCGACCCCTGATGCCATACTAGATGGACAGCCGCAGTCTCAACCTACCAGCTGCAAAGTTCCTGACAATGACACCCAGCACAAAACGGTTATCTACTCAGATAAAATAGGTGTTGGCTTAGGCAGTAGAGTACAAAACAATTTGAAGCAACATGTAGAGAATATATGTATGCCCTATGCATCTTACATGCAGATAATGAACTGCAAGCTGCGATTTTTGTTCTTCACAGTTGCATCTTAACAGTTGCATGTCAATACATTTATGAAAATATTATGTACGTTAGAAAAAATATTAAAGACTTCGAAAATGTTGGTGGCCACCATAATGTTAATACTAGAAATAAACATAAATTGTCATTTCCACTATTTAGACTTGCAAAAGTTAACACATCCTTTATGGGGCACTGTATAAGGTTCTACAACAAAATTCCTCAAGATATATTAGAGTTACCTCCAACGCGATTTAAAAAATGTGTTAAGCACATTTTGTGCAAAAAGGCTTACTATAACATCAAGGATTATTTAGAAGACAAAGATGTTTGGCATTAAACAGTAGATTAATATTATTTAAAGCACGATTGTGACTAGTGTTCAACACATTCATGACTAATATTTTAAGTTGAAAACTCTGTTAATTAAGTTAAAACGTGTTTTGAAAAGAATAAATGTGGAGTTTCTTTGTTAGCTTCTTCTCCACATAATCCATTAATTGTGAAACTAACAACTTTGACGTTCATTAAGTAAACATTCTGTTTTTACAATGAATAAAAATATTTGAATTGAATTGAATTGAATTGACTGCTGAGGTATGTGAACACCTCAGACACTCAGGTTTCCTCACGATGTTTTCCTTCACAGTTAGCGAGTGCTATTGCTACTATAACTTCACAAATATACGTAACTAGACATCACAATCGATTCAACATTACAATGGGGTCCTCATATTGTAAAACTAGCACACAGGCTTAGTTCTGCAGCATATTATGCAGTGTAACTTAGAAAACAATGTCATTGGTAAATGCCGGGACTCGAACCCACGACGACGGCGTTCTACCGCTCTGCTACCACGCGCGGTTATTGGTCTCACTTAGCAATAATATGTTTTTTTTTAAGGAAAAGGAGTCCAACTTACACTTGACCGGTATTTTTTTTAATTTGTTGTACTATAGTTTGACACATGCATGTATTTACAGTTTTGGGGTCATTCAGTGACGTAAGCACCAAAGGGGCACGGGGCTCTTTGCTTTGCTTATTTTTGATTATTACGTCACCAATATTTAATTTTCTTAATTTACATTTCTTACATTTCTCTGCGAAATTGAGTAGATTTTGATTTGAACACATCTGCTACTACTTGTACACGCTTGTTAGCGAAAAGCACATAATAAGCACAAAGAAATCTGAATGGATTAAAAAATACATGAGCAGCAAAATATATTAAGCTCGCCTATGTGCAGATTGATTTCATGTGCAACAAAGAATATTCAAATCAAACGTTTACGTAAGCATAGACGGAGGGGGACGGGCTAAGTAAGACCTTTGCTTAGGTCTGCTGATAAGGGTGAGGCAGGCTAATAAATAAAATTCTTTCTGTTTACGTAATAATTGAATTAACCCTTTTACAAAAATACAAAAATACAAAAATATCTCAAATTTTCCTAATTTTTATTATTTATTAAGCAGTTCGTCATTATAACGCATATTATGTAAAAACAACCAGGTTACCTCTGTAAATTACTGGTCTGAAATAAAGATCTATCTATCTAACTACTACGATTCAGACATCGCAGGCCTACGACATATCAATAGGGCCCCCTAAAAATACACTCTGTTCCCATAAATATAATAATTGTCCTACTTCGTTATCAAGTGACCACAAAGACTCATATTCATTGCACTTGAGTCTACGTAAAAGTTTGTCGTCTGATAATAAATAAGTATGTAGATTAGCTGTAGAGGCAGAGACCACGTGAGGTCGCAATAAAGATTTCCTTTGTAAACAGCATGAAAGGATTCACACATTAGTGAGTGTTTACCTTTGGCTTGCTTAATGTCGCGCGGTGGGCCCCTTCTATAGAGAGGCGAACACGTGCGCCTGCACAACACATGTGCGCATAGATCTACACCTTAATGCGTCGCCTCTTTTGCGATTAGATAGCGAGAAAAGTCGTAGGGCGATTTAATTAGCAACGATGATTGACAGTTTTATAGACACTTGCGTTTTGAAGATTTACGTCTGTCTTCCTGTTCGTCCGTTCGTCCGTCTATCCGTCATCATCATCAAGAAGCCTATATACCTACGTCCCACTGTAGGGCATAGGCGTTCTCTCAGAGAGAGAGTATGGGCTTAATCACCACGCGTGCCCACCGCGGATTGCCAATTGAATTGGCATATCCGTCAGGGTGGGATGTATTTCTCGAACCATAATGGGTAGCCGGAAATTACAAATTTTACATAGATAGAAAGATAGACAGAATGTTCTTTCTCACATAATGTGTTACAGTACGGTGGATTGGCCAATAAATATAAAATAAAACCGGCCAAGTGCGAGTCGGACTCGCGCACGAAGGGTTCCGTACCATTATCTATACAACATTAGGGACAAAGATAAAAAAACAGCAAAAATATCACGTTTGTCGTATGGGAGCCCCCCTTAAATAATTATTTTATTTTATTTTTAGTATTTGTTGTTATAGCGGCAACAGAAATGCATAATCTGTGAAAATTTCAACTCTCTAACTATCACGGTGCTTGAGATACAGCCTGATGACAGACAGACGGACGGACGGATGGACGGACAGACAGACAGCGAAGTCTTAGTAATAGGGTCCCATTTTTACCCTTTGGGTATGGAACCCTAAAAACCGGCCAAGTGCCTGTCGGGCCACGCATAGAGTAGGGTTCCGTAGAAAGAGGGGGTTTTATCTGTTTTACAGAACTAACAACTTCATCAACGTAATTCTTTTATCAGTCGGTTGTCTATTACTCGTTAACATGTGAAGCCTAGTTAGCCGAGATAGTTTTCCTTTGAAGTTCGTTCTATGTACTACCCTGAATTTTTTTACGTTTCTACAATCAACCGTGTAGCCAGGAGAAGGGGGACGCCCTACTCGGACAAAAAATTATGCCTTAATATTTCGCAAACGGAACCCTAAATAAAAAATGAGCTTAATACACCCATAACATTGTTTTAAATTACCAATCCAACGATTACCCCACATTATGGTGTGGGCGAGAAAAAAAAATTGCATCCCTAATTTTAGGTGTTTTTTTAGTGAACCCCCAGGTTTACTAAAAAAAATTCTACGATTTTTGTTCTACCGTTTTGTCGGCGTGATTAAATATGTCTATGCCAAATTTCAGCTTTCTCGTACTAATCGTCTCTGGGCTAGGCCGCGGACAGACAGACGAACAGACGTACAGACAGACAGACAGACGGACCAAAAGGACAAAGTTTTGTTTTTTTCCTTTTGAGGTTTTGTGTTTTCGTTTTAAAAAGTGTGAAAGTTCGTGTGAATACAGTGCAGTCCCTGCAGTATAACAATCAATAACAAAAACCGGCCAAGTACGAGTCGGACTACCACTAAGAGTACTTAACCAGATGAAAGAAAATATATGTTTGCTAAGTAAATACGTAGTAATATTATAGTAAGGGCGGTGGGGAACTCTCGTTCCGACTTGCACTTGGCCTTACTTGGTATTTTAGGGTTACGTACCTAAAGGGCAAGGGTATTACTAAAACTCCGCTGTCCGCCCGTCCGTCCGTCCGTCCGTCCGTATGTCACCAGGACAGACATCTGGTGTCTGATGTTCAGATGTCTGTCTGACAGTTGAATGTATTTCGGTTGCCGCTATAACAACAAATACTAAAAACAGAATAAAATAAATATTTACCTAAGGGGGGGCTCCCACACAACAAACGTGATTTTTTTGCCGTTTTTTGCTCGATATTAACAACGGCAACAGGTAGACGCTTGAAATATTCAAATGTTGTATAAGTAGATAATGGTACGAAACCCATGAAGGGTTTGGGGCGCGAGTCCGACTCTTACTTGGCTGGTTTTCTATATCTCTCTTCCCTTTTCTTCTTCGCTATTTGTTTTTCTACCGTTGGATATATGTCTTTTTATTTTTCTACACCTGCCTGTGTCTTTCAACTAATTGCTTCTCAGAAAATGTTACACAACTTCAGAATCGTCAGTGAACCGGAGTCAGAATAAGAGTTCATTGTAAACGCATACTTATTATCCAGGTGTAGTACCTATACACGATGGTTTCAAAAATGCGCAGTTCCTGGATCACCCCAATTAGAGTTTATGTTTCACAACGAGTTTTCCTCTACCCTTTTCTTCTCAGTTTTTTTTTCATTTAAGTGTTTTGAAATATCAGGATTTACGCAATTTTTTGTACTGCGGTAGCGGGACGCCGGTATGAAAGCTAGACAACGCCTTACGAAGTCTACCAATGTCGCTGCATTTAGTAAATCATTGTCCTACATAGAAGAATGTCCATTGTCCATTATATGTAACACGTAGGGTTTCAGGCATTATCTATCAAATAACACCATTTCAAACCGTCTTTTTTAGGGTTTCGTACCCAAAGGGTAAAACCCTATTTCTAAGACTCCGCTGTCCGTCCGTCCGGTTACTCGGCTGTATTTCATGAACCGTGATAGTTAGACAGTTGAAATTTTCACAGACGATGTATTTCTGTTGCCGCTATAACAAAAAAATACTAAAAACAGAATAAAATAAATATTTAAGGGGTCTCCCATATAACAAAAGTGATTTTTTTAAACTTTTTTGCTCGATATTAATAACGGCAACAGGTAGACGCTTGAAATATTCAAATATTATATAGATAATGGTACGACACAGCCCAGGTCTGCCCACTGCTGGGTATAGGTCTTTTCCCCATCACGCCATCCTTCGCGGTCTCTTGACCAAAATACTTTAAACAGTAATGGAACAAAAGTTGCTGTAAATGACAAACTCTCACCGATATGTTTCAGGAAATGCGCATTTTAGAAATAACCCTGTACACTTACCCTTCGGAAGCATTTTTGTTATTTCAGGGAATTAAAATAGAAGAGGCATCTGTCGTGTTAGTGTTGGGGTTCTCCCGAGATGGGCGAAGCACGTGCGCCACCGCCTCGTATAAAGGTGAGTGCACATGCGTATGACCGCCTCACGCGACAACAGAACTGCCTGATGAATTTATGATTGTCGTAAAATTCTTAAAGCTTTCGTATTCGGAGATTTGAATGAGCGTTAAAGCGGACACGCGTTTCCTGTCGTGATTGTGAATTCGACTGAGTTCAACGCCCTCTTTTTGAAACGAATCCAATCAGAGGCGTGTAAATTGCATGCCTACCGATATCAACAGAATCGGCCTGCGAGTCCATTATGTAGGTAATTACTAACGGGGTGGATTTTTACAATTCCACGTACTCAGAAATGTCAAAAATACGATTTCGCATTACGTTAGAGCTTGGTTTAACAAAAACAACGTCCCGTCTGAAAGCCTCACATCTCAACCGTGCCCATCCTGGTCAAAGGAAATAATTTTTTCGCTGAATTTCCTCACTTTTTATCACGCTTTATATCCAACGGGATTTTTTGCGTCAAGCTCAAGCGCCGTTTAGACCTAACTGCCAGTGATTGAGATTACCAGTCCGGTGTGGACACGCGTACGGTTAAACCCTTACCTCTTTGAAAGAAGGCTGCGATGCTCTCCGGTGGGAGTGGCTTTTTCTAAGACTTTAATTTTTTATAAAAAAGTGAAATTTTAAAACTTACTAATATCTCCTAGTCCTAATTAAGCCGTTGATTCTCTACGTATTTTTTTTTTCTAGACAAAATGTGCGTAATAAGTACACATGTCTAACAACTAGTGAGTGCTGGCGAAGCATACTCCATCTAAAAATATATTTCAGGCACTACAGCGTCTGAATGGTCACTAGTCTAAGCCGAAGTTGCCGTTAGACCCTGTATAAATCACCCAGCGTAAATGGAAAAAGCTGCTTATGTAAATGCAAAAATGCTTTAAATATGCTATGCTCGTATAATTTACAGGCTTTTACCCGCGACTTTCCACCGCTTAGACTCAATTACATAAATTTAAATAAATTATTTTATTTCGCTCCGACGACGGAAATCGTACTTAACGATGAAACCACATTTTCAAACCACTTCTTACAACGTCTACGTTCAAGTATTTAAGTATTTACCAATTTTTAAGTATAATCTAAGTTAAAAAAAATTGCCTGATGCTTGAACAAACTGTAAACGCCTGTCAGAACAAAAAAAAAAATTACAGGCGTTTACAGTTAAATATTAGCAGAGATGCCCTTACCCAAAGATTACTGTAAGATTTCGTATTCTAATAAGTTTTGTTAAGGTACCTATGTATTCTTATGAGATGAGAATCCAATCTTATTCTTAACTGGCCGGTGTTCCCATAAGCTTAGAGCCCGTAACTAGTTAATCTTGATGCCTCTAGCATGGTGAAAAGGCAAGCAAAAGAAAAGAATATTGGGCTTTTACATAAACTCTTGGTTATCAGCTAAGAAGCAATCCTGTCCTGTCCTGTCCCGTCTTGTTCCTAGTTCTTATTGTGTATTCTATTGTATTCTATTGAATCTGACTATGTACCTAGATAAAATAACTTTCACACCACGCAATCACTTGTCGTGGTTCTAAACTAGGATACCTTGTGCTGTGGTAACATAGGCTATAGAAAATCAGCATAAATAAAAAAAAAAAAAACAGAAACTACCTATGTTCTCGCGCGAATATTCGAAACTACTAGTGGCGCCATCTATAGACAACTAACAACAAAAATTGACCGAATGACTTTCAAGAACCACTCATTCAAGAATTTCCTTCATTCAGCAACTTACTCATTCACTCACTCATTCTGTTCGCTTGAAGAAATGTCAACGTTTGGGCATGAAAAAACGTGATCAAGAAATAAAAATTATAAATCGAAGAAAGTACGTGAAATCGAAGCCGCAGGTACCTGAATTCTGCACAAAGTATAAAATTCTTTACAAGACTTTGTCTACTTTGTAACTTGATATCGTTATTTTCAACCTTGCTACTGTTTAATCTTGCTGCTCATTGCTTAGATGGTGTTACCTATTAGTAAAATAAAAAACTTACTAAGAACACAAAAATAATTATCCTTACTAATATTATAAACGCGAAAGTTTGTATGTACGGATGGATGTTGGTTACTCTTTCACCCAAAAACGGCTGAACGGATCTGGATAAAATTTTGCACAAAGATAGATTAGCACATAGGCTATTTTTTATCCCGGAAAAATACACATCAAAATTACCACATGAACGAAGTCGCGGGCAACAGCTAGTCTGAAATAAAAATAACTAACAACCCGACTGCTGAGTACCTATTCACTTACTCAAATTCAACATTATGCTCATTCCGAGGTACCTAGGTTGGACCCGTCTCCTTAGTAGTACATTTTTAGCAGTCGGGTGGTTGGTTATTTCTTATTTCAGTTTTTAGGGTTCCGTATTTAACAACGAACCCTAATAGTTTCACCATGTCCTTCCGCCTGTCTGTCTGTCTGCGGCTTAGCACAGAGATGACAAGTACTGGAAAGCTGTTTGGCATAGATCATCATTATCATACCTAAGTCATTTGACACCCACTGCAGGGCATAGGCCTCCATCATGTTTTTTAATCATGAATGGTTTTGCTGTACATAATATAATTATAGTTTTTCCCTTACACCTAAATTAAGGACGCAATTTTTTTTTCTCGCCTGCATTATAGTGTGGGGTATCGTTAGATTGGTCGTTTAAAATATTGTGAGTGTAGGAAAATGATTTAGGGATCCGTTTGCGAAATATTAAGCTTCAAAGCGCAACTTTTTGTTAGAGTAGAGCGTACCCCTCCTCCCTCCTGGCTAAACGGTTCATTGTAGAAACGGTTCATTGTAGCACATATCATCATCAACCCATTACGTCCCCACCGAGGGGCACGGGTCTCTTCCCTGAGGAAAGTAGCACATATAATGAACTTAAAAGGTAAACTATCACGGCTAAGTAGGCTTTACAAGTTAACGAGTAATAGGCGACCAACTTATAACAACAGGAAAACTTCATACAAATTCTATTGAAAATTACTTTGATGAAGTTGTTAGTTCTGTAAAGCAGGATATTAACTTCTCCTTCTACGGGACCCCACACTGCGCTTGGCCAGACACGCATTTAGCCGCTTTTTTTACATTGAAAAAGCCCTGAGAATCGAGCCCTCACCTGCCGCCCAGCTTCCGATCGCATCGACTGAAGGGGACCCTTCCGCTCTGGCAGCGCTATTACTTCAAGCAACACAATACAAAACTGGTTTATTAATATGATTCTTTATTAATATGCACCAGCTAGATCGTATTGTAATCCGGTTTCTGGTTTAACCGTTGCATTGATTTATCTGTAAAAATATTCGATATAGATACGAATACTGTGTTCCCAAAGAATTAATAAAGCGTTCTGATTTATGGAAATTAAGTAACACGCTGTCCCAATCAACGGTTAATTTTATTACCCATGGAAAAAATACTTTTCAATCAAATCCATTTCAAATTCCATAAGTACCAGCTTAAGTACTGACTTACTATTAACTGTAGGTACTTACCAGGGATGTTACGGAGCTTCGACTCCGGTTCCGTTAAGTCGGAACTTCCGATTATTATTACACCTTCGGTTCCGACTTCGGCTCCGACACTTTTAAATCGAAGGTTTTAATCGGAGGTCGAAGCATAACATAGTGGCGGCGGCGCGGCCTGTGTCGACTGTTATGAACAGGTTCATACATGTCGCGCGGGGAATCCCCCGACTCCCACTACGTGCACTGAGCACTGAGCTTTGTGTTTTATATAATTGAAAATTGAAATGAAAAAAAATTGACTAAATAATGTTTTATTTGTCCTTAAATAAAAATTCTGTCTCATGCCACCACTTCTGACCCTGCCTCTGACTCTGATTCCGACTCCGATTCCGACTCCGATAAAGCAAATTTAAAAACTCTGACTCCGCCTTCGGTTCCGATAAAACTACCTCCGTTACATCCCTGGTACTTACATAGGTAGTTAGGTATCTACAGGTAACAGTCCATCACGACGTCGCGAAGTCGTCAGTACAGCAACCTAACTAAGTAGAATGCATGGATCCAAAGGCTTTTGGACTTTCGACTGTAAGTACAATCCTAATTATAGTACAGTAAAGTCCAATGTACAATTTTCACAAGTCTGTTCACATAACGGTCATAAACGATTGAGCTGAGCAGAATATGCGGGAGCGAGAATACTATTCTGAGGGCGATTCCATCACGGCTATTAATCCACTTATATGGATTTTAATGAGACGTACCAAATCACTGCTAGATATTAAATATCATTAAAAAGGCTAAAGAAATAAGTAAAAATAAATAAACTGTCGCAGTTTTATATTACCGTAGGTACCTACCAATCTAATAGGCAACGTATCACGGGTCCACCGACTCTCTATAACGCCGGATGTGAGGACTTCAAATAGGTATACTTACAATATTTACTTAAGACGCGGCATATACAACACGTGCGGAGCTATGTGCCCTCAGGTAAAGGGGGACCGCACAGCTGTTTCCACAAAAGTAGCTTAGCCCACGCCTGATCGGTCCTTTGACTTGCCTTGTGCAAGGCTCAAACAATTAGGTACAACTTGATTTAATTTTTTTTTCACGGAATGATCAAGGTAGTTTAAGAACAGATAAGATAAGATAAGTATATTGTTTATTGTACCAGGAAAAACACAAATATAAAATATTTACATAAATACAGTAAAATTGGCGGCCTTATTGCTTATAGAAATTTCTTCCATTCAACCGACGATGGAGAGTTGCTGAAGGAAAAGTGAGATGGGTAGTCGGTGCAAATATGAATATTGATTTACATACTTATTAATAATAATATACTTACATAAGCCTTTATATACTATAGGTATAACAATTATAAACATACATAAAGTTACAATAAAGTTCTGCCAGAAGACAAAAGAAAAGACATACATTCAGGAAAACAATAATAAATGAATTATTTAATAAATTAGAGTGATAGATACAGATCGTGAAACCTGCTTTTAAAGATAGATGGAGAAGAAGAGCGCCTTATTGAAACCGGCAGATTGTTCCACAGCCGGGCGGCCATAACAGCAAATGAGTTGCTTAAGAACCTCGTCGAATGACTTGGAATCTTTAGCAGCAGTTTCTGGTCAGACCGAAGGGCCCGGCTGTGAGAGTCACTGAGGTAGTAAAAGCGCTCTTTAAGATATAGAGGGGTGGCTGGATTGAATAGTACTGAGTAGAAAAGAGAAATTATGTGAGCATTCCTGCAGAAACGGATGGGGAGCCACTTGAGCTAAGTGCGATACTCGGAGACATGATATTATTTGCGTAGGTAAGCCAAATATGAACCTTATAGCAAAGTTTTGGAGGCGCTCAAGTTTGTTTAGCTGCTCTTCAGTCTAGTCAAGATAGGTGGCATCAGCGTAGTCGAGGATAGGGAGCAACAGGGATTGCGCAAGTGCAATTTTGGTCACAGTGGGCAGGAAATTCCGTAACCTTCTCAGAGAGGCCGCCGAAGCTAAAAGATCAAAGATAAAGATAGTTTAGATTAGCTAATCTAAGAAGAAATAAAATAAAAAAGAAGATATTAAAATAGTCCTATTTAGGTAGGTACATCAGGTAAGTAATTACACCAGGACTTGATATTTTTTTGCGGAATGGTCCAGCTAGTTTAAGCAAAGATCTGAGGTTCAAAATTCATTTATTCATTTCGTTTCACATATGAATATTTTAATATCTTCTTCTTCATTTTCTTTTATCTGTCTATTAAACACCTTTAAACAAGCAATTCTTGTATATATTAATAATACGTTTATTCCACATAACTAAAAAATACAATGGCAATGTGGCGGACTTAATGCTAAAAGCATTTTCTACCAGTCAACCACACGTGGTGCAAGAAAAAAAATTCTTGCACCACCCCTGTGGCAATCTCGGAAACAATTACTTAGAGACTAGGGCTATTATAAGAGTTTCTCTGTTCTGTGTTCTCCATTTATGTCTATTTTATAACCGTGTACATATGAGACATACGTCTGTATGAATTGTACACCCGAGAACTTTTATATAGAGTCTGTATGGCTTATAAAATAAATGAGATTAAAAAAAAATCCTTTTTATAGAGTCTAAACTAAAAATGGAACAGCAAATACAAAATTTTGATAAGCTACTTAAAATAAGGTTTTTGTAGAGATTGATTTATTCATTGTATAATTGCTTATTCTGACGTAAAGGAAAAAACCGGCCAAGTGCGAGTCAAACTCGCGCACGAAGGGTTCCATACCATTACCTATACAACATTTGAATTTTTCAAGTGTCAACCTGCTACCGTTATGAATATCGAGCAAAAAACGGCAATAAATCACGTTTGTTGTATGGGAGTCCCCCTTATATATTTATTTTATATTTGTTTTTAGGATTGTTGTTATAGCGGCAAAATCATCATCTGTGAAAATTTCAACTGTCTAACTATCACGGTTCATGAGATACAGCCTGGTGACAGACGGATGGACGGACGGACGGACAGCGGAGTCTTAGTGATAGGGTCCTTTACCCTTCGGGTACGGAACCCTAAAAATGCTGAAGAAACCCGCGGCCTAGTACTGACGTTGTCTTTCCTGTGGATTAAGCTTGTAAACGATCAAGCATAGACGAACAATCCCTTAGTCCGTGTATCTAAGAACTTACTAGGCTTAGTAGTAAGCCTACTACCAGAACTTATAGTCAATGTTGGTAGGTATAATACCCGGCAGATAAATTAAACAAAAATAGGCACAGTCGGGATCAGTTTGAGATGGACCCGTAAGTGAATTTTTTTATTATTTAATAATTTGACTAAACTAAAGACCGAGAATTCTGAGTCAATGCCCGCATCCCCCGTCAATGAGACCTGAAATACGTCCAAGTCATTTGGTCAGGTTATTTGGTGCGCATCGTACAAGACATTGTAAGCGGTGGTAGCCTAGTAGTGGGTAGAACATTGGACTCTGAAGCGGGCGACCCAGGTTCGATTCCCAGTGCGGGCATGTACCTATGACTTTTCTTTCTAAGTTATGTACATTTGTGAAGTTATAGTAGCAATACCACTCGCTAACGGTGAAGGAAAACATTGTGAGGAAACCTGAGTGTCTGAGCTATTCATATACCTCAGCGCTTGAAATCGCCAATCCGCGGTGGGCACGCGTGGTGATTAAGCCCACACTCTCCTCCTGAGAGAAGGCCTGTGCCCTACAGTGGGACGTATATATAATAGGCTGCTTATGATGTACAAGACATATTATTATGAGTAGACAGACTGAAGGAAAAATGCTAGTGCTTCAGCTATAGCAAGGATAATGGGAGAACTCAGAAATAAAAACCTAAGACGCGTACCTAGTGTCGTGATTTCATGTGATCTATGGTATTTGGGGTGTGGTACGGTCGACGCACGCAGCGTGTCGCAGGCGGCCAGGTGACTGCGAATCTCTTTGTAAGCAAGCCCGTCGCTCCTCGCATCAACCTGCAGCCCTCATTGTTGTCGGGAAGAATGCGGCGATTCTTGACGCAGCTGCCTGCGCGGGCGCAAGCCTGCGACACTGACGCACCAACATACAGAAGCTTCACCATTGCCTTGTCGCGCTTATCTATCTAAAAAATCTCGTGCCACAGTGTTGGTTACCGAATTCCTCCGAAACGGCTTCACCGATTTTTATGAATTTTTTTGCGTATATTTGGTAGGTCTGAGAATAGGTATTAGGCTAATTAATATGGCAAAACAACGTTTGCCTAGTTAGCTAGTTATAATATATCATGTTAGGGGAAGGATCTAAAAGTGGATACAGTCAGAAATTTCAATGTCATATCAACTTAGGCTATTATCTACCATTGATTTGTAAATAGACCAGACTCATGCAAAGAAAAAAATCGACCTTATTAAAAAAATGTAAGTGAATCAAAGTATTTAGATAAAGGTTTATCTATTCAAGTAGAGCAGAATGACCCTTTGTTGCACAAGAAAAGAAAGATTCTTCTCCTAAGAGTACAGCCGGCGGTGTTATCAGTGATCTCTTCGAAACTAACTTTGGATGGACTGGTATAGTACTTACTAGGCGCTGTGTCCTGAAAGGCCTTCTGTAACTATTTGGTTGTTGCATTTGCCAGAACCGATGCGATTACGACGGTATTGTGTTTGTGCAACTGCCATTACATGGATCCAAGACGGTTTTATGATGAAAAAACTGCATGAGATAGGCGAAGAGTTTAGGTGTCGAATAGCTAGGTACCTGTTTATTTGTGAAGAAGAAACTCCACATTTATACTTTAAAAAGTTTTAACTTTATTAACAGAGTTTTCAGCTTTCGCCGTTTCATTAATCGTCCTCTAAATACCATTTAAACAGTGGCGTAACCATACCATCTGAGGCCCATGGCAAACTCATTGGACGGGACCCTTCCAGTAAAAATAAAAAATATATATTTGGTCTTTACTTGGCCCAACTTTAATTAAGTTGAAGTACATAAACATAATAATTGTTACAAATTTTTGAATGTTAAGTTACTTCTGAGCTCGCATATTCATAGGCTCGTGGCAAAATGCCCCCCCCCCCCCCCCCTATAGTTACGTCACTGCCTTTAATTTTAATATTAATCTACTGTTTAATCTTTGCCTTCGAAATTTTTGTACAGTATGCTTATCACATTACGAGTAGTTAAGCCGCATCGGAGGTAACTCTAATACATCTTGAGGAATCTTGTTGTAGAACCTTATACAGTGCCCCATAAAGGATGTATTAACTTTTGCAAGTCTAATGTCGCGGTAATGGCAATTTATGATTATTTCTAGTATTAAAATTATGATAGCTACCAATATTTTTGAAGTCTTTGATATTTTTTCTAACGTAATACATAATATTTTCACGTAATATTACTTATAAATTTTACTCCGGATACACTTATCAAATTGTAATTTTGTTGAAAGTGTTCGATCATTCCTACTAACATGAGAGGCGTAGACTCGGTTATTGTCTATGCTTACTCAAGATAACTCCATATAAGAAAATTAATATCGCTGCGGCAATTGCAGAAAAACGTCTCAGGGAATCATAGAGAGTAGAGTCGTAGCTCCCGTCGAAGCTAGGAAATCACGCTTTACATTACGTATTATTATTATGTATGTTCACTGTACCCTTGAACCCTTCTGTATCATCATCTCGTCAACAACTATTGGTAACAAACGAATATTGACGCCTGAAATCCATCGTCAACAGCTTAGATGGTCAACGGTAACTTTAAGGGTAGAGTACTCGTAACTGCAATTGGAGCGTCTCAAGAACGTTCTTTTTGCCCACCTGGGGCCTGTTTCATAAAACGTTTGATGTGCATTGCAAAGTTAACCCATAGATTCACAAGTAGACTCAGCTACGCGATGTACTCAAGGTACCTCAAATTGTTATAATAAACTACGAATTGTAGTTTTATGAAAGTCGGCCCTGATGGCATCGGAGTCAGAGCTTGTTTTCGTTGTTCGCTGTTGTTGGAGAGAGAGAGCATCAATCTTTGCGCTTACGATGAAAAAAACCTTTTCATTGAGTCAAAGGACTGTCAAGGGACCGTCAAAGATGAATAAAGCTCGTCATTATTATACAAAGATTAAAATAAGTGACGAACTCTCACTGACGTTTTTAAGGAATTGCGTATTTTTGGGGTCACCCGGTATAGTTGGCTTACCCGTACACTGGCAGCTTACATCACAGTTTGTTTTTCTTTTATTAGGTATTAGCATTTGCTGCACAGACGTCTTGATCGGTGAGCAGATAAGAGAATTCCGCGACTCGGGCCCGAGTCCTGAACTTTGCTAACCTAATTGACAAGCGGCGGCGCAGCTCCCGCGCACCGCTTTCTATCGCTGCATTCCCGCATCATTGATTGACTTGACCAACTCGCTCATAAAAAACTACCAAAAACCCAACTGCTGAGCATTGACTACTGCAGCAGGCGGGTCCAACCTGTAGGCAATGTTGAAATTGGGTCGCGCCGCTTAGTAGTTAATGCTCAGCGGTCTTATTGTTGTTTATTTTTTATTTCAGTTTTTTATTTTTGTCTGTTTTTGCTATTTATGCTGATTTTGTATAGCCTATTACACTTGCGCAGACACGAAGAATCGATTGAGATCTTATTTGTCAAAATCTGACCATTGGTTAAGAAGTTATGAGGAAACATAGAATCGTAGTACATACTTAGATACATACTACATACGACCCTAACACATTAACCTCCTTTTGGACTCCGCCACAGTCGGGTAATAATGATTCGCTGATCCTACATACTACGCATGTGGCGTGACGTGGTAAGGTCAGTGTGTGCTCTTGTCCTACGTGCGTGATGCGAATTTGGCATCAGACGCTATTTTCACTTCTCGAGGTGCACTAGTATTCTGTACAACCTCTGTAAAATATGGTGTCTGATTGTCTGTCTGTTCACGGCTTAGCTTAGAGGCGCTTAGTACTATTATATCAAGCTGAAATTTGGGATAAACAAAACAGTCAAATAACATATATTTTTAAAAAAAATTATTTGCGAAGTATCAAATCCCGTCTGAAAAGAGCCTCCTCGAATGAGGTACACCCGGGCACTTTACTCTGTTACATTACGCGCTATGCAATTAAAACGTTAAAGGTGCGACCGTACTTATTGAGCCCCATACTGGTGCACCCTGAGCAAAACTCAGCGAGCTCCTGACGCTGATTGACAAATCCTTTCACTGTGAAGGCAAACTTGGTTTTCCATCGATTCTCTGCGAAGAAGAAGAAGAAGAAGCTAATAGCTACCTTAATAAATCGAAATAAACAAATAGTTAACATTGTTAATATGGATAAGCGTAAAGCTTAACTCGGAGGCGACAGCGACAGGTAGGTACACACTCGTGATTAAATTGACACTAACATTATCATTATTGAATCGGTGACGGTATTATAATAAGTTAAATGACCGGCTTATCGGTACTTGGCGACTGGTAGAGCCGGTACCGTTTCCGCAATTTTGATCCGATTGCAAACAATGGAACAAGTGGCCCGCCCGGGCCACCGCGGCGCCGCTGCCGTCAGCCTTTTAATAATTTACAACTAGTTATTAGCCGCCGTGGACACTGCCTGCTGGTTGGAACTGGTCTGGCGTGTGACTATTTTTCATGAAGTGTCGTGCCCACCGGCGATCTCACCGGGCTTGTCCCGGAAACGTCTGAGGCTCAACTAACGAACACCTCAAATTAAAAAATAATGTATTTATTTACATTTTTCTTTCTTTTTGTTCTAGTTTTAAATTTTTCTGTTCCATTTTTGGAAGAGACTAGCTTGAACGACACAGGGTATCCTAGTGTGCAAGTTAGTGTATCAAAGTGACAAAGCTGTTAATTTACCTAATTATTTGTTACTTATGAGCTCCATACGCTTCCGTGGATGTCGCAGATGGGGACTAAGGAAATCAATTACCAGGAGACGGGCAGCAGCGTCTTCCAGAGATTCCAACCGCATACTGCGACCGCCAACCCGCCTGCCAAGCGTGGCGATTATGTCAAAACCCCTCGTGATAATGAAAACCATGAAGATGAGCTATGTCCTGCAGTGATGATGTGTGATGAAGTGAGTGAAATGGCTGATGATGATGATGTGCTAAACCCTATTCTGTTGATTATGAAAAACTTTTATACTTTATACCTTGCTAAAACATCCTAATTCTGTTTTTGAAATACCAAATACATATATCCTTTCTACATCCCATGAAAGACTCCCATATGTTGTTGGGCATACGACTCTTCACCTCCCCAGATGAAAGAGGTTACAGAGAGGTAGCCGAAAACTGGCCGTCATTCGATGGGTAGGCCGCACAACGAGAAATCAAGAAGATGACAGGAGTGCAATGGTCGAGACTCGCAGTGATAATGCAAAATTCTAAGAATAAAAACAATACTTTACGCCTTAGGTTCGCGAGTAGAGTATCTAGGACATGGTGACGGTCGTCATATGCTCGAGGCGCCTCGCCGGTATCTTGATAGGTGGTTATTACAGACTGGCTAGTTGGCGGCGCTAGTTGGCGATGATAGTTGGTCACCGCGACGTAGACAGGGGAACAATTGGCAGGCGGCGCGCCCGTCGATCGGATCTCGCTGATGCCGCGCACTGCACAATAAGCTTCTTGCTTCGGTGCACATGGGAGCTAGAGCTGGTCTGTTCAACTAAAGAGTGTTTCTTTCCTGCTGCTGGATAAATGACCGGCTCAATTATTGAACTAGATACTACTTGCATGGTTATAAGAGCAAACGTCTGATTAACGTGCTGGAGGTCGTGGGTGCGATTCGATTCCCACTGGGGGCCGTCGTAGGTACTATTTGTACAAATGGCCTCAGTCTGGGTGTGTTTCCATGTTGGTGATGTCCTTGCCTGGGTACCAAAGCTCAAGGTATCCTAGTTTGGGACCAGAACAAGTGATTGTGTTGTGTGGAAGTTATTAATTTATTTGTTTTATTTAAATACCTCGTGTTGTTTTCTAAACCAGAGGGATGTAGTTCAGTGCCGTTAATATATATGGCATATGTCTTCTAATATACAAAAATCTCGTGTCACAGTGTTTATTATCGAACTCCTCCGAAACGGCTTCACCGATTTTTTTTTTGTGTGTCTGAGAATAGGCCGTAGGCTAATTAATATGGCACAACGATGTTTGCCGGGTCAGCTAGTAATAGTATGTCCAAGGCAAGGGTGCACCCGCCTTGTTGTCCTCCATGCGGAAACTAAGCTATGATGATTAAGTAAGTAGGTTGTAGATGATCTGAATCTGTGAGTTCTGCTCAAGTCAGTATCAGTTTCTGCCTAGTAGTGATAGATGGCAACCTCGCTTGACAATTTCTTGCACGCAACACAGTGGTAGCGGAGCGGTAGAACACCTGCTTCTCATTCGGGAGCCAGGGGGTTCGAATCGGGGCATATACCAATGATTTTGTTTTCAAAGTTACATTTTTGAAGTTATAGTAGCACACTCGCTAACGGTGAAGGTAAACATCGTGAGGAAACCTGAAAGTCTGAGGTGTACACGCACCTCAGCGCTTGAAATTGCCAATCCGCGACGGTGGGAACGCGTGGTGATTAAGCCCATACTCTCTCTTTGAGAGAAGGCCTGTGCCGTGCAGTGGATCGTATATAGGCTGCATGAAAAAAAAACACGTGAATTAAGTTACAAATTATTCGTCAAAATTTTAATCCCTAATCCCGAGGATCATTAATTTTACTTACACTACATCGTAACGCATACAGGCTTACAACGCATATAATGCATGCAACGCATCTGTTGTTATAAGATTGCAAACGACGCATTCAGGTACAGATATTCTGCCATGTTTTCCATAGGTTCAGCTAGTCGATTGTACCGCAAGACGTGATAATCAAAGCGGCGATGACTCATTCATTTCTTTTAGACTAAAACGCTTTGACATGAAATCCATCTGACGTGGTAATTAGAGTGCACGCAGTCATTTGTCTGTGCGCGTGTCGATCCCCAGACGTTTAGTTTAATTGAACGACGTTAGTTGTTGCAATTGCATCGGCAATCGACAGTAACGGCCTGTAAACACGTCGTCCGTATCGCAACAATCTATTTATAATCAGCGGCCGGCGAGACCACTGTGTGTTAAATGTCCGATATTTACGAGCGCGAGACGTAGGATCTAGTGGTTGGTGCAGGGTTCACATGCTCAGATAGACTATCGATACTTTCTGCTTCTGCACAAACATTTGTATAGTTACTTATGGCATCTATATTTGAATTGAAACATTGTACAAATACAAGGGTTTGTTAATTGTCTATTTGCATTAATGTTTCAGTTTTTGATTTAAACGTTACCATGATTTCTTGTTGACTTTCAGAACATTTAAAGATTGTAGAACGTGTTGTTGTAATAATGGTAAAAAGCTGAAAATAGTTTCTTCAATATCTGTAAATAAACTACTTACAGTAAGCAAAAGATTTGATTAGGATATAGGTACATACACCGGAGTTTTGAATAAACAATTTTATATTTCATACTCACTTTGTTGAAACTATTTGTATAAAATGTTTAAATTGTAAAGCTTCTGCTTAATCTAACTGGTTTAAATATACCTATTATCAATAACTACATCATAAAAAAAGGTTTTTCACACCTCCTGCTCGACAATGCCTTATTACGTACCGTCAAATATCATCGTAAAGCATGGCCTTGTCTCTCGAGGGCAATAATAATGAAGAATTTCCCTAGGGAATAAAGTGATTTGAATTTAGAATGTCAAAATTCGCATGAAAACTATGGAGAAGCCCCGCATTGCAATTCAAAATTCGAATTGTTGTTCGAAACTCACCTCTTTTTTTTCTTTTTTTTCTGAAATACTGTGTCCTGTGACCGCGCGAAACACCAACAAAAAAAAGAAAAAAAGGCGCGAATTGCAAATACGAATTTAAAAGTTATATTCAATTTAAGTTGCTAAGCCGTAAAAGAGTGTGGACTTTATATTTAATTTCAGGTTTTAATACATATTTTCAACTTATGCAGCCCTGTCTTTTTATTGTCTCCCAGATGGTGTGAAAAGTAGAGTATTCACCTCTGGAATAAAACATGTCTTAGTCTCGGGCGGTATGAACCCCTCGCTTCACTCAGGACTCTACATAACTCCCTCGCTTCGCTCAGGAGTTAAAATTTAACTCCCTCGCTGCGCTCGCGAGTTAACTCGGAGTCCTTCGCTCCGCTCAGGGTTCAATATGCCGCCCATGACATAATACATGGTTTTATTCCCTTAGTACATAATCTACTATTACGTCATTTGAATAATAAATATGTTGTATTTTCAAATAGGCAACTTTGTTTCTTTTTGGTTTAAGTTTGTTGTTTTTTACAAAATCTGCCCCAAAAGTTCATACTACCGATACACGAAGTGTTTGATAATTATTTTGAAACTTGATAAGTTTGTAGGAAATTCAATGCAGACGCGCATCTAGCGCAAGTTATTTCCCTTTTAGCCAACTTCTAGCCATACAATTAAAATGTTAGAGATAACATCGATAAGGTGTCGCGAATCCCTAGCCGCGGCGATTAGCGCGCGGCGGCGCGGCCTGCTCGGCGCCTGCGCACGTGCGCGCACAGCCGGGGCCGGTGCCTGTGAGTAAGGCTCTACGGCTGCACAAGGGCTTACTATGGACACGCTTTCATTAAGTTTGCTTTCTTACTCTATCTATCTAATCAGCCCATAAGAGTCAACTGTTCTCTTTCACGTCGACCCATCCAGTCCTTTGCTAGTTACTTACTTGAAATATAAAATACTGCGACTGCCTCTTCGGTCCAATAGTAACAGGCGTGATTACCAACACAGGATTTGATTCTCGCGGGAGGGCGCCCTACTTTAAGTTATTTCAGAAGTCCTCGTCATAATACCGTAGCATAGGTTATTTATTTATTTATTTAGATTTGTAACTTACAGCTAATGCCAAATCGCTACAAACTTAGTTGTAAATAAAAGTTGAACATCGCAAGAAACAATATAAATAACATTGCATTAATCCTTATACTAAACTACTAAAAACAAAAAACAGAATCATCCTTCTTCAAGCATTCCCTTGCAATGCATACTTCAATCATTCTCCCAATTCCTGTGGTAAACATATCACACTGGCGCCGCACTGAGCAGGGAGTTTAGTGTGTAAGAATAAAAATAGAACAAAAGGTTAAAAAGGGCTAAAGTTCCTAATTTTATTTCTAAAAGTATTTCTATTACACATCCTTTTTTATCATATTAAAAAAAAATTAAATTATTTAAACAAAATTTAATTGTATCGACGAGTAGAACTAATCTCCATTTTCAGATGTATGATGGAGATTTTCTTACACCTCGTATCCACGCGCGCTAGCTACGAAAGCCTATTTTTTGCTTAAGACCGTTCTTGTCACAATCGCGGAGAGTTGAATTCAAATTTTCAACTAAAAGTAGGTCACGAGACACATTTCCTACACGATGAAGAAGGTTCTTTGTACCTACTTTCAATTCGTAGATACATAAGCACAAGCAGCCTATATACGTCCTACTATAAAGCACAGGCCTTCTCTCGGAGAGAGAGTATGGGCTTAATCACCACGCGTGCCCACCGCGGATTGGCGATTTCAAGCGCTGAGGTATGAGCTCAGACACTCAGGTTTCCTCATGTTGTTTTCCTTCACAATTAGCGAGTGGTATTGCTAGTATAACTTCGCAAATGTACATAACTTAGAAAACGAAGTCATAGGTACATGCCCGCACTGAGAATCGAACCTGGGTCTCTCGCTTCCGAGTTCAATGTTTTACCTACTAGGCTACCACGGCTGTGTAGATAAACGTTCCATAATTTGTTAATTGTTTCTAATATTGTTGTTTTAAATAAATAAATATAATAAACTGAAACATATCATAAACTCACGCCTGTATCCCGGACGGGTAGGCGGAGACCAGGGTCTGCTAGTTGCCACGATCCTGACAGACCTCTTTCACTTCATCAACATCCATTACTCGTTGCATGCGGTTTGCAAGAATTTTTGCAGAAACCCACAATGAATCCATAGTAAGCCAGCGGCACTACCATTTACTACTGTCTACTCGTGAACCGACTTAAGAGATCATTAACCGTCTAGTTTTATGATATTTTAAGATTTTGTTAAGTTAATTAACTTCACCTGTATAGGGTTACCTACTCTAAAACGCGCAATTCCTAAAACACGTCAGTTAGCGTTTGCGATTTACAACGATTTTAAGTCCATGTTTTTTTAAATATAATTATTAGGAGAATTCACAAAACCTAAAAATTGTAAGGTCCGGTCGGAAAAAAATTTATGTTCAAAAAATACTTCCACTGTCGATCATATGACAATATCGAAATACGAATCAGCTATCGTTTTTAGGGTTTCGTACCTCAAAAGGAAAAAAACGGAACCCTTATAAGATCACCTCGTTGTCCGTCCGTCCGTTCGTCTGTCTGACAAGGAAGACGTCATTTCGGGAACGCGTGGAGGTACTTGAAATTAAAACCATATACTCAGGTCTACAGTCCCTTGAAGCTGTGAAAAAATAAAACTTCTAATTTAACGTGAAAAAAAGATACGGCCGTTTATGCCGCAAAAATTGTATTTTGTAAAATTATGTTTGATCCTGAAAGTTCGAAAGATGACTTTTAGTAGGCACAAAAGTTGTTAAAATAAAAAATTTATTTGCACGGATATTTACTCGTTTATTTTTTCATTTTACAGTTTTTACAAAAGTTGTCGTAAAATATAAATGGACGTACATATTTCAACTTTTTGCTCATCTTAGTACCCCTAAAATGAGCAAAAAGAAAAACCCTGAATTTACCGTTTTGGCATAATTTAATGAAAGGAACTAAATATCTATTGGCCTCTAGTTTCATCTGCTATCGGATGTAACTTACCAACGGTAGGCTTGCTGCGAAAACATCGCGTTCATGTCTTTTGTACTATTGTACTGTTTTAATTCCATTTACCTTAACATTAGAACGTACACTCTCTCTATTCTATATCTCGAAATTCCCGGGAATTTCGGAAATATTACAAAAGGAGTGAAACGGGAACATTAATTCCACCTGGAACGCGTTTAATAAAACTAAAATTCTTAGTTTGTTACGAATGACGATAGTACTTACATTGCGTAGTCGAGTCTTCCGACTTATTTAATCTGTGGATTAATTGACTTTGCAATGTACGTCAAATTTTGTGGCCAACCGAATGGGGAACTTGCCTTAAATCTAGATTGGGGTGACGTTGATTTTATACCACAGAGACATAGAAAATCTCAGAAAAAATAAAACTATAAAAATATGTTTTAGCGTTTTCAGTTCTCAAAAAATGCGAAGATTAAGTTAGCTTAAAAACTTATGACGTTAAGTTTATTCACTAAATTCTAATAATTTTCTAATAAGGGTTAGGTTAAATATGATTAGATTAATACTCTTTATTGTACACCATACATTATAAAAGTACATAAAAAATAAAAATATTATTTTAGATAACTTAAATATTGATAATGACAATTATTTTATATCATATGTCTACAGGGTGACTTTGAATTCGTTCATCGTATTTTAAGGGGACATTCCAACATTCATTTAAAAAAACTTATAGTGCGAGTGTAAAAAAATAGGCATAAAAAAGTACATATCTTTGTTCACTAAAATTACTTCACTTAAGCATAAACAATCTATCAGGATAAAAAGTAATAAAAATCCAAAATAAAAACTGTGTTTAGAGCGTCTTATGGTTGGCGCCGGCCCAATAAATAATTTTTTAATGTTTTTACGTATATCAGACGTAAGACTCTTAAGCATTTAACATAATAAAAAATATTTTTCATCTTTACGGTACCTCCTACCACTTCAAATTTGGATTCACAGTTTGGAGACAAAGATCAGAAATCACGATTATTTATAAATATTTTGTACCATTACTGATATATAAAATAATAATGAAAAAAACATTTCTTCAAAATACGGTGACTAGTCACCCTGTAATTCTACAGGTGACTTTGAACTTTTCGACTGGTTATATTGTGAAAAGAATAAGTCGTAGAGAAAAAAATATACCAAGATTATTCATATTTAAAAATAGCCTCTCCAATGAGGTTAAAACATTTTTTATGCAAGTTCTCCGTTGTAGTTTTACGAAATAGGGCTACGTACTTTTGTCACTCTTTTGCACTTTTTTACGTACGCTACGTACTTTTGTCACTCTTTTGCACTTTTTTACCTATAAGTACCTACGACAAAATTTGGTAGGCAACATTTTCGGTTAAGGCGTAAGATACAAGTAAGCAACAAAAAAAGTACTTGTAGGGCGAACAGAACATCAATATTTATTTTCACAAATGCAGTCAGTTACGTTGCCAATGACGCGTTGCACAAAATTTAATTGGTCTTTTTTTTATGATATAGATCATTTAATCTAATGATCTATCATCGTAATTGAAAAATACGGCAGTGTTGTACGTATACTTAGTACAAAATCTCTTGGTTCTAAGCAACTAAACACAACTTTATGTTTTACCCCCAATTGTTTTTTACAAATAATCAAATTAATGTAATGAACAGCAGTGTATTATTTTGTTCTTCCTCGCCCCTGGTTATGCTCCCAGGGTGGAACATGTGCCGTTCCGTAACATACGATTACGAATTAAACTGCCCCTTATTATGTTAGTTCTAAGGTCTAATACAAGCGATGGGATCAGAGCTAATTTACCTGCACAGGGCATTCGAAACGCTCATCACGTCACTGCTTTCGACCACCCCTCTGCGTGCTATGCTCACCCACAACAACATCCATCTAACATCAATTAGTTTCTATTGGCGTATCCTTTAATGATAATTAATCTAAGATGATTCATCCTTTTTTTTGTTTACCAATATAGATATCATTTATAATTAAACGTATTTTTTGCAATTCTATGACCGTTAAACTTGGGTGGATATCACGTAGAGAGAAAACGAGAGACGGTTGTAAAATATTCAACAAATACGGATCCGTTATTAATTATAGCTATGTTTACCTCTCAGTAAAAACTCTCACGATACCGTTTCCCGATAATAAGGTTGTCCCCATTCATTGTCCCCATTATTATTTAAAATCATATCAACTTTAACCCCAACTCCACTTGTATTTAAACTAAAGCGTTACGTAATTCAACAACAACAAACCTTCAATATTGTAGGTTCACAATGCAATGTGTAAATGTAACCCGTTATTATAGTTTTGATCCCGTCATTAGGGAATAATCGAACACTTGAATAATAAATAGGAAGAAAGTTCTCATGGACCCGCAAAGAGACCTAACGGTTGCTCAGGTTAATTGCTTTATTTAAGGCTGGGGGAATTCGAACGCAAATTGAATAACAAAGTATGGTTTTCGTAGTTGAATTTATTTACACCGCTACATTTAGTCTAATTGGCTACTTACATTTATCATCGTATAGTCAATAGAGTCTTCGAGTGCTTGCTTGACCGGGCGGTGGTATCAGGCTTCGTGTCGTCAATCGAGATAATCAGGCGCAGGAGGCGGCGGCGGCGCGGGCGCCCGTAAATATAAAAGATAGAAGGTGCTTCTCCACCGCGACTGGAATAGGCACAAAGGCCTCCGCGCGGCACGCAGGACGGTATGCATTCCATGAAGCTTGCACGTAATAAGGTACCTGTCTCGCTTGTCCACCATAAGCATTCCCGAGCCTTTGTTTCAGACTTTTCATCGTCTATTTTCTGGTTCCAACTCGCGTCATTAAACTCATTCTTCACCAAACAGTTTCTATTAAGGTCTACTTTTATAACAGTATCGTGTCGCTGCCACTGCTGGTCTCGGTGGAGTAAATCTTCAGGCGGCGCGGGCGCTTGTGGCAGATAAAGCGTGCGCCAAGTTAGCGCTAAGTGAAGCCCGATAGCGAGCCGCAAGCTGACGAGTCAATCGCGCCCACGCACCGCGCCAGTGTGCCTTGTCTTTACACGAAACGACAATAAACTGCACTTGCGACATTATTTTAATCCAGTAGGGCATTGTTTACGATCGTCTCTGAATTGCACGAATTTACACTTAGATTTTCAACTGAAAAACTTTTAAAAAGCATTTTGACGCTCACCTAAAAAGTTGTGTTTTATTATGTAATTTTATTGTATCTGATAACAAGGGTACCAAAAAATGGATTAAAGACTTCCAGTCTTATTTATAAAAACTCGATTCCTCAAAACACTTCAAAAACACCGATTAAAATAGGCTATGATGGAGATTTTACAAGGAAGAGATGTAAGGAAAAAGAAAGCCACACACAAACAGAGTTTTAGATTGGCTTAGATCGAGGAATCCTGTTTTTATAAATAAGGCCGTCGGTGTTTATCGATGTAGGTTATGAGTAAATGAAGTCCAATTACAGCTAAAAGGGAAAATACCATGATTTTCCTTTTTTAAATACTAAAGAAACTCACGCCTGTATTCCGGAGGAAACGGCGGAGTTCAGGGTATGCCACCTGCCACAATCCTAATTTCCAGTAGTTAAATGAACCAAAACCACTTTTATTCCTATTTTGTGCACACAAAAGAGAAATGTAAGCGCGATAGCATGTAAAATGCGCTTATGGCTTCGGTAAAGAAGCCGCCGGCGGGTGCGTAGGAGCACTAATGCAGTGTTGCTGTACCGGGATAGCTGGCGGATATCTGAGAGTCGCTACTCTCACAGAATTACAATGGATAAGCGTATTAGGCTTTATTGACGCTGCTTAGAGGGCTCATTTATAAATTTCACCAACCATCTTCCTCTTTGAAAACAATAACTTAAGCTAGTTATGATGAATAGCATAAAGAAGAATTGTACGTCTTGTATTCGTATATTCACTTATTTACATACATACATAAACTCACGCCTGTATCTCAGAGGGGTAGGCAGAGACCAGGGACTGCCACTTTCCACGATCCTGACAGATCACTTTCGCTTCCTCAATATTCATTAATTGTTGCATGCACGCCGATTTCGGGTACTGTTTATCTTGCCCTTTGCTAATACGGGATCTATTTGGTCGAAGTATGTCCGCTTGGGTCGTCCCTTACCGGCCCTTTCACCCAATCTTTCTTCCTTCATCCTCTTCACATGTCCAAACCAACGCAACATTCCTTTCTCAATTATAGTCACTACATCCTCTTCATTCACTTATTTATTTTCTTTTATTTATTTAGGGTCACCGACAAGGTATACCCTAACACATCCTTATGCTATTAACCATACATGCACCAAGGCCATTGCTAAAAGCTACTTTAATTATAGGTGTCCACAGCATGCGAAATTTGTAGTGAAAAACACCTACTTACACTTAAAGCTTAAAAACATCGGTGCACGCGAAGTAGCTTACCTACTAGTCTACAGACTCAAACGTCTAATGTTTAATTAAATTTATTATGACTCTTTACACAATAGGTGAGTATAAAAGACGTCAAGGTACAAAAGACAACAAGGCGTTGAAACAGATTATTTCTCAACACCGATAGGTAAAGTATTGTGCTGAAATGAGTACGTACATACTTATTAATTGAAAACGGATTGCATCGCGGCGTGTGGCAATCGCAAGGAGAACCACAATTATCTCGTCACAGGCACCGAGATCAATCAAACCATATCACCTTATGTGGGTCATTAATTACTATAAACAGTAATTACTTTAATTATTCTTGGCAGCTTTTGTGTGAAGTCGTGAAGTGGTCGTGCGCCGCTTAAGGTCGGAATAGATTCTATTATAAGAGAGAGCTTCATCTCTTGTCAACGATGCTATTCTCATATCAAGCAGCAGCGTATGATGCCGCGAGTCACGCGTTTTGTGGCGCTAAAATGTCGCAATTTGACAATTAATGTTTTGGAAAATCACTAATTTTAACGTAGAACGCGCGACTCGGGTCGTCGTGTTACGTATGCTGAACGATTACAGAATTCTGACATAAGTCCATTTTTCACTCACTTATCTCAGTTTTTATAATTTTTAGTTAACTATATTTTAACCTATTCGTATGGTTATAAAACGCCGCCCCTTTACCTATAAAATGTTTAAGCCGGTAACGGCTTTTGCTTTAAATACTTTAAACGGTAGGATACCATGCGATAATTTAGCCTATTTCGGTGGATCCGATAACAAGGTGTGAATTTGGATGTTTTTTGGCGTGCAACCGCCACTTTAGCGGCGCCAGTTGGGATTGATTTATTGTGTTGAACAGGTTTCCAAACTTTTAAGGTGGCTTTATTAAAGACAAAAAGTTACTTTTTTATAATTTGAATCAGCGAACGACCGTCGCGATCTGGGAGGACAGTCTCTAAAATAAAATCATATTAGTCCGGTAATGATGGTTTCACTGACACTTTTGGTCTAATCGCATTCCAATAGTATAACTTAACTTGGCGCCTCGCGCGATTCGATGTTCTTCGCGAGAGATGCCTATTTAATTGGAATGAGATCGTTCTGCTATTGCTAATGCAAATCAGTCGATTAAAACCTCTAGGCGATTTTTGACTAGTCGCTTTGTTACTGTACCGGGCTTTTAAATGATTTGATTATTACATGAAATGGTTAATTACACAATTGGTCAGAAAAAAATGACACATATTTCTGACCGCATAGGGTGCTTGATTGACGGACTACCCGTATCATATTGCACTTCGCACTCGCATTAAGATGTCTTTTATTGGGGTATTTTTTTTGTTTTTCTTTTAAAATATAACAAAATAATCCTAAAATAATCTTAAAAATTCTCATCAGGTTTTGAGCCTTTTCGGGCGCCAAAATGCCAAAATCCAAAATGCATGCCACTGTGATGACAAGGCTGTGGCACTTTGAATGATTAGGTTGCGTTGTTTTGTTAGTGGACATTTTTGCACGACAAATAGCCACCAATAATGATAATGATGATGGTTCTAAAATATTAATAATAAAACGTGTATGAGGAGTTCGTCCTAGAGCTGTCAGCTTGGGGCGCTGCGTTGGCTGTCCGGAGCCCCGTCAGGTGATCTCGGGCTCCGTGACTCAACAGAACACTAACGAACCGGTGCGGTTCTGCGCGTGCTTTATTGTTCCTTATTATCTATCATTATCTCGCTAGCCCAGTTACCAACGTATTCTATAACGCACATGAAGCAATATCAGACGTATAAAACAATAGGTGAGCTTTTAATCATGCTAATGCTTACAGCAACTACTCGTATTGATCTGCGATTAATGTTTTGCAACCGTGTGTCGGGCTGGGTTTGCTAAGGCACACGTTGCAAGAACTTTCATGTTAATTTGTACATAGTGATTGATAGGTATTGAGTTTTCTACCTGTGTCTATCAAACCGAACTGGCTTGTCGCCTCCCGGTTGAAAGACATAAATAAATAATAGGTGCTCTAGTTGCTATGCTATAGAAAGTATATGTTGCTATAGAAAGCTATGAGTTGCTCTATCGTAGAGCGGGCAGGTGAGTATAAATCACTCAGATGATTTGACGTAATCGCTACGGGTCCGAGATTAAACGATTGTGCCGCGTGCGATACTATATACGTCGGTTATTATGTTTCATTAGCGGCGTAAACTATCTCCTATCCGCGGCGATCGATCAAGGTGCTAAGTAGATTCATTGAGGATTTCGGATCGCGTCGAGGGTGGGTGCTCTTCGGGCTGGTCCTATCACCTCTATTCTTAAAGTTTGATTTGTTTAATGTTTTGACATTAGTTGGTACTTACAATTGATAAAGGCAGCCGATCATCAGGTAGCACGGTCACTGACATAGGGCCGGATTCTGAATTCAGAACTTCACTAAGTAAATACTTAAGTAGCGTTCTGTCACGCTCTTTTCTGAGAAATTTGAAGAGACACCACTACAGTTAAGTATTTACTTAGCGAAATTCTCAATTCAGAAACTGGCCCATAAAGTGCTAAACTAGACCTTACCTGCTCAAGAAATAAAACCATTTTTACTCAATATCTAAATTGAAACAACACTAACCATTAGCTCAGTTGGGAGAGCGCTGGCACGGTTAGCCAGAGGTCGCGGGTTCAAGTCCCGGCATGGGTGGAATTATTAGCCTCTAATAGGTTTTTAAAATTGTAACAAAAAGAAAATAACCCTAACTGGCCAAATAAAAACCTGCTAGTGTAAAAAGAAAATGAAATCTACAATTAGCGTTTTGGGTAAAATATTTTCTGTAAACAATAAAAGAGTTTTGAGTAGTGGTTGGCACAAAAGTACGCAACTGCCGTTTAAAATGGCTCCTAGATTGATTGGTGAGCAAAACGTTTGTTACTTTTATTTTGTTAAGATTTGGTTTAATAATTTTGACTTTGAACTCAAAACCAAATCTTGTTCTTTATAGTTGGTACACATACTGGATTACCAGGATGTATGGGGAAGGCGCCGCATAGACATTCGTAAGCGAGGGCGGCGTCGTCGTCGCGAACACCTGCCATCGACAACCAATCACGAGGTAATGAGTTGTTAGTTGTTACCGTATTCGATAGGCGTCCACGCTTTAGGGTAAGCGGCGGCGATGGTGCGGTGGTGAGCTGTTGGCACAGTAAGTAGACCAGTTGCGTTACATTCGTGATGTACTTACCTACTGTATTCGAATCCTTTTGTTTCCCCAATACCGTAAGTGCCGTAAGCAGTGGTAGCATTGTTCTACCCACTGGGCTACCACGGCTACCATGGATTCGGAAGCGAGAAACCCAGGTTCGATTCCCAATGCGGGCTACGACTACGACTTTGTTTATTTTCTAAGTTACGTACGACTGCAAATTTGTAGTAGCAATACCACACTCTAACCGCGAAGGAAAACATCGTGAGGAAACCAGCGGCTTGGTTGGCTCCGCACGCATTGAATTGTCTTTCCTGTGGACTTGGCCGACTAAGCAGATGGTATGAATGGCAAGCCTACCCTATCTAAAAAACAATGTCCCAGGCATTGCAGCGGCCAAGTGGTCCCTTCACCTATCTAGCGTGAGTGAAGGCGCCACTGGATGCTGCATAGATCATCTCATTCATCATCAACCCATTATGTCCCCACCGAGGGGCACGGGTCTCTTCCCTGAGGAAGGTATAGGTCATACTCCACCACGGGGGCCAAGTCCGGATTGGTGGAGGCTTGTAGACTAGTGGCTCGTCTACTGTCAGAAGTTGTCGAGCCGCCCTAAGGCCTCTGACTTGGCTTAACGACTGCCATCTATCGACGGCAGCCGGCACCAACAGCTTAACGTGCCTTGCGAAGCACGGAACCGCTCGGAAAAATGCCACTAGCGTTAGGCATAGACGGCGACCCATCCATGCACTGAACGCGCCCTGTGTTGCTTAACCTTCGTGATCGTTTAAGATCACTCCGGCAGCCGGGGCTACGAGCGATTCAATAAATGCATAAATCATCTCATTACGTAGATGCAAAGACCAAAGTTTTTTTTTTATAGTGGGCACAATGCTAGGTATAATATACTTCTAATTATGCAAGTCAGCTTACATTATTTACTCAGTTTATATAGCGGTAAAAATAATCTGTACTGATTAGGTTGGATCAAGAGCAGCAATTCCCATAAAAGTGTAGTTTGGTTTTACAAACGACAACCTATTTGTTACGTCGCTTGTCAAATACATTAACCCTTAAACGGCCATAGCTAATATACATTTTTCATTGGTTTTGGACTTTATCTCAAAGAGGTAAGGTTCAATTTAAAGTGGGAACTGTTATCCCTATGGTCGAATAAGGGTTAAGTAGGAAGACTCACCTACCCAATATAAATCGAATAGTCATATTAAAATACGAAACGCGGCCCTGGATTGCTATGAAAATCTATCATTATGTTTAGAGGATGTGTCCTATGATTCAAATTTCAGAAACAAAATTCATAAATCAAGGTTCGATAGTGCTTAGAATTCCAGCCGCAATAGTATCTGAGATCCACGGATTTTTGCGTTAGTCATCATGACACTCTCAAGCCTTCGGATGTATAACATTATAAATAATAAAACTCTGTATTTCTACTCAAATGTTTCTAGCTGCCAAAAACTACACGTTTAACTAATCTACATGGCAAACTGCAGGCTTCTAGCTGCTGCTAGAAAACCCTGAAAATGTCATCAAATTTGATTATTTTGGACCGATGGAATGGAATGCAATGAATTTGGACAAATTTTGGACCAGTCCTAGCGAACACTTTTTTCTTGTTGTTCAACAGCTTTCAATGAAAATATTCCACGCTGTACAATTGCTTCAGCAATACATTCGACGGTACTATTGCTATTCATTCAATAGTGCCGTTGGCACTTGACCTTACATTTTCGTTGCAAAGTCGCCTGAAACGCAACTGAGTAGAGTGCACGCCTGTCAATATTGATGTGGTGTTGACTGTACCGACTTAGGGTTCGTTAAGTAGAAGGAAAAGTGACCCGCTGATTCAGTTAGATGATAGTGTCAGTTGAATAAGGCTATTGCACTCTTATGTCTTGCGGCGGGGGGCGCGGAGCGTGACCCGCCACCGCGAGGCTCCCGCGCAGCGCTGCTGCGACATTTGAAAGGGAAAAAAGTGACGCACACCTGATGACTCGAATTGTTTATTTTGTATGCTATCCGTAGCTTCATTTATATGACTGCTTTACAAATAAACTAATTTGTCTATAAAATATTGCACTTACAACCGAGAAATTTAAAATACTTACATAAAAAAGACCTATATTTATTTTCCCACTTCATACCAGAAATTGCACGTCAAAAATACTAGTTGTATGTAAAATTATTTTATAATTTATTTTGGCTTGCAAAGTTTTATGTGTAAATAGTATTTTCAACAGAACGAGATAGAAGTAATAACTATATAAATTTTTTTCGCTGCGCCAAAGAAAATATTGTATGTATATATTTATTTATTACGATATCCATCATCATCATCATCATCAGCCACTCGACGCCGGCATCCTTCATGGTTTTCCTAACCATGAAGGGTTTCGCCATGATTGCCACGCTTGGTAGGCGGGTTGGCGATCGCAGTATGCTGTTGAAATCTCAGGAAGACGCTGCTGCCCGCCTCCTGGTAATGTATTTCCTTAGTCGCCTTCTACGACATCCACGGAAGGAAATGGAGTGACGCTATTCTGATATCCATGACGCGTTAATTATGACAAGTTTCAATTTGTTTCCTTTTGCACGCACGTATTTTGATAAGCAATTATTATTTTTGATAAAATGTAACGGCAAACGGTCTATATTGACTCTACCATTGTTTTTCTTATAAATTTGTAAATTCTGTTGTTCTAATTCTAGTTCGACTGGAGATTTCTGCACTAAGCCTTGTAGTTGGGCCATTGTACTGAGTAATAATAATATTAATAATATATGAGTAATAATAATGATATAATGTAATAAGTGCTGAGGTATGTAAATACCTCAGACACTAGGGTTTCCTCACGATGTTTTCCTTCACAGTTAGCGAGTAGTATTGCTACTATAACTTCACAAATGTACGTAACTTAGAAAACAAAGATTCGAACCCCCGATACCCCGAATGAGAAGCCGGCGTTCTACCGCTCCGCTACCACAGCTCAATTCTGTTGTTTCTCCTTGAAGAAATAAAATTAAATGAAAAAAATATATAGTATGTTTTGGTGCACCGTTAAATACTACACCATTTAAAAGCGGTCTGTTTATTGAGTCACCAATCATCAATTTAGGATTCAACCACCAGCCGCGTTAAAATATCCGAAACGTTAGTCACGATCCGGAGATTAAAAATGTACTCATTGAATGCGATGTCGCCGAGATTATCCAGCCTGACTGGACATCACATTTTCACAACGGGCGACATTACAGTGAGTGACGACTAAAAGGAGGCTAAGTTCGGCATCACGACGTCGCTACTCAACTTTCGAGCGGAGCCGTTGTCGATAAAAAATCACTTGCGACAACACCGGATTGATCGATGTAGCCCTTGGCATTTGCGCGTCTAACTGTTGTATACATCTAGGATAACAAAGACGGACCTAGGACGTATTTTGGGGGGGACTCTGTCTACTCTATTACTTATTAGATGCCGACAGAATACCAGCGTTACAGAACGTACCCCTTTTGTTCATTAATATGTCTTTGATTTAATCTATAGAAAAGGCCACTGGTTGTACCTATGTAAGACTGTTTTATCTATGTAAGACTGTTTTGCCTTGTAACTATATTGTACAATTGTTTGTTTTCTTTCAATAAATAAAAATAAAATAAATTAAATAAATGCTGAATCGGGTCCTTTCACAAACGCAGTGCATTGACATTCCTTGCATGTTCCTTTTTAATTTAAAATTGTATACTTTATCTGTGTATTCTGTCATTGTACTGTGTTTTAAGTGAATAAATTATTTCAATTCAATTCTATCTAATAGACAGGGTCGTAATTAATGTGTGATCTAGATATGATTTTATTTATTGGGCATGTAAATCAGGTAACAATCTTAAAATAACAATATTGTGGTGTATTCTAGTCTTCAGCTAGATTGACACCCACCGAACGGCAGCGTTCCGAGGCAGTTTCAGATTTGCGGCATCCAAGTGATGGAATGATATTCCTCCTCCTATCCATGCTACTACTAGTAGGTAAATATGCTTTCAAGCGCAAGTTTGGAAGCTATTTGCTGGAAATGCAGAAAGCCCCTCCCTAATCCAGCACTTATTGTGTATTTATTTATTTATTGTAGATCGTACCTAATTGCAATGGTGTTAGTATTATTTAATATAAGCTTAGTATATTTAGTACATTTATTGAATTTTACAGCATATTCATGGGTATTCATATAAGTAGTTATTATTATTTGTATTTCTATAGTGAGATGTGTGTATGTGTACCACGTTCTGGTTGCCAAAGGAGAAATTATATGGTCCCAACTGAAAAACAGTTTTGCTGGTGTTATGCTAACCATAGCACACACCAGTAAAGTATGCTGAGTTGGAGCCCCTTTTTTGTTGTCACGGAGGCACCTGAGGCGTTTGAGGACCGAGGTGGCTGGGTGCCATACATTACTGTATGCTACTGTTCTCTTCACGATTGTTTTGTTTTATCTCTGTTTTGTTGACGTTCGTGTCTTTTGTTGGTGTACCTTTTGTTTACTTTGTGTTTCTGTGACAATTTAAATAAATATCCTCTTTCTTTCTTTTCTTTCAAAGTATACATGCACATTATAATACACAGAAAAACGAATTAAGGTGGTCCTCATATTTAGGAGTCATGAGACGAGCATTATATAAAACTAAATAGGTGATGTACTATACGTATCTACATAGGAAAAGAATATTCATACAAGATTGTTTCAGAAATAACTTCATTAACGATTTTGATAAATTCCTGACAAATCACGGTCGGTTTTACAACAACTTCTGTTTTTAGTCGGAGATTTTTCTTATATTGATATTTTCGTCATAAAGTAAATAAATGACGAACTCTTCGCCTAATTTAAGTGTTTCAGGGATTACGCCCACGGCACAACCAGTTGAGCATAGCAGTTGTGCTTAGGGTCAGAAAGGATTTTTGAGGCGACCCCGGTAGGCAATGCACTATAATTGCACTAATTTTACTTCGTAGATAGTTTCTTTTTGTAGCATATATACGTCCCACTGCAGGACACAGGCCTTCTCTCAAAGAGAGTATGGGCTTAATTACGCGTGCCCACCGCGGATTAGCAATTTGAAGCGCTGAGGTAAGGTCTTCTAGCTAAGAGCATACAAATTTATGCTCTAAATAGAGCAATATCTTTATTAGGTAGTTGAGTAACGCTTTATTTGAGTCACGAACTCAACATGCCTCATGTAAGTAGGTACCCGCCCTGGCTCCGGCACTGATATGCTAAAATAGATGACACACATAGTTAGCGGACGATCGACTTGTTTAATTGACACATGTACAAACTGATTAACTTAATGACACCAATTAGCTGGTGCAAGTGTTTTGATCAACCTCTGAGTAGACTTGGTTTATGTTATGAATTAGAGTAACGCATGGGTATGTTCAGCATTAGACAGGTAGCGCAACGATGTCAAAAACGTAACCAGCGGAATTCCCCGGTTGTCTTTTAGCCAGATGCCTTTTAAATCAGCGTGGAGTATAAGTGCGTTTTTTGCTATGGCAACAACCGTAAAACGAGTAGCCTCTTCGTAATAGCCATAACATAAGAACGGGTTAAAGGCGACCGCACGTGGATAACTGCCGTGACCGGCGGCACATCAAAGCAAACACTCGTTGGAGCCAATTGTGCGTGCCAGCGCGCGCGCAGCTTAGTACAACATGTTATACGGTTATAGGGCTCACCCCGCGCCGCCCTCGCGGCTCGGCCCTTGCCTCGAACGCACCTATACTCAGGGAAACAATAAAAAATAACCATCTGTTGGACCACAATCGGGATAACGCCTGCTGGGTCAGTAATTGACCGCCGAAATATTGTAATCGAAATTCAACTTTTTTTCCTATGAGACCATTAGGGAATGAGTAAACAGTATTTCAAAACAATTACCTAGTTTGAATTATGTTATGGGTTAATTCCATCCACACATTTAAGTATGTTATTTAAGTATGTAACGTGAAGACTACTCTAACTCTACAATACAAAATATTTAAGAACTTTAATGTCCATTTAAATGAGAGTAACAAATAAAAATTGTATTTTTATCATAATATTCCCCAAACTTTGGTATCTGCCTACCCCTCTTGGATATAGAGAACAGCGACGCCTGCAAAAAATACTATACATCTAATAAAAAGGGGTATCATATGGCAGTGTGTGTAGCTTATTAATATTGTTAATACCGTAATCTAAATCAATTTCCTCAGCACCGGTGAACCCTTTAGTCGACGCGTTACAGACATTATATCCATATTATATCTTTAATAGTGTGTAATCGTGGCCTGCATCTCGGGCGCACGCCACCTGTGCTGCTCCAAGGGCATTTCTGATTTGAATTCGACCACCGCCATAGGGTTATGAACCATATTCATTATCAATTTCCTCGCTTACAATGCTACAGTTAGCTTATTATTATTAATACTTTTATTGCACTTAAAATAACGTAATGCTTATTAGAACAAATAAACTACATAATAGACTAAGTTAATTTTAAAAGATATCTACACAATGAAATTGCGCAGTGTACTGTCATTATACATGAGGTACACTGGGCACTGGGTACACTAAGATAGATAGAGAACACTTTGTGCATAAAAATGGATATTACACGGATATTTCTTAACCTAAGAGTATAGATGGCGGCCTTATCACTAAAAGTAACTGTAGAGGCAGCTACAAAAACGTCAATGGTTTGTCAAGTTAAAGTTTGACTCTTGAGCTGCTTTGTTGGCCTATCGGTTAACACGTTTGACTACTAAATCAGAGTACGTGGCTTCGATTCTTACTGGAAGCCGTGTTACTTGATTTGGACAAATGGCCTCAGTCTGGATGTATTGCCAGGTTTATGATGTCCTTGACTAATTACCATATCACCTGGGTATCCTAGTATTTGACCAAGACAAGCGATTGTGTTGTGGGGAAGTTATTGTTATGGTTAAATGGGCTCGCAATTTGTGTGATCTATGGGTGACGACGATGATGGACTTAGGACCGGATAAACGGATAGCGGGTACTACATAGCAATTGTCTCTAAAGTCTGGTAAAACCCTAAAAGCCGTTTGGTAGTTTACTCTTTTGTCCTTGATTGTAGAAACAAGTGGGAAACAAATGTTGGAAAAGAGCGTGAGAACGTCGGTCGGTCGGGGCCGCCCATCTGTCTGCTCCTCGTTGTCACATCTCAGGAAATACCTTATAAAGTAATTTAAATCAGGTGGCGTTGGTTGCAGAATAGCCTGTTTTATCACGTGCTCTAAACAGAATAATGGCTAATGCCTTTCGGTCCATTGTTGTTCCGGTTGGCGTAAAGTATGAAACTGTGCGGCTGTGGTGCAGGTGGCGCGCCCAGCACAGATCCTTGTCCTCATAAATGAGTGCCGATTGTTCCAACTTTACGGTTATTACTTAAGTCGCATAGGCAACAAACATTTGTTAGTTATTTTCTTTAGAAACAGACCCAGGCACGTACCAAAAACAGATGTTGGAGTCTTGTCATGTCCATAATTTAGTATTGACCTTGGAACGTGGTTGACACATAATTTATGTGAATTATAATTTGGGTATCTTTATGTGGAATTTGGCTGGATTATAACATAATACAACAATCGAAGTTCCAAAGTTCTAACGTAAAACATTCCAACAACGGTAAAGTGCGCTAATAAACAATGCTGGGAAGATGGCACAGAGCCTACCATCATGGACCGATCGCTCGAAGTCGTATCGAGTTTCGTGGATAAACTATTAATTATATGAGGAACATCAATCACTGGGAGGTCGAAGCTATCGCGGAAACCATCTACTCCTAAGCACTTTTATTGTTTATAGGTTAGATTTACATTAATTTAAGTATGCAAGTGTAACGGCGACGTTGGTGGGCGCCGCGTAGTCGCTGCAGGCGGATTATTTGACGGACTATTTATAATGTAGAGCTCGCAGACGCGAATGGCGGACGATGGAATCTGCTCCTTTGTCATTGGAGCAACCTGCTCCGCCGGGTTCGATCCAAGAGCACAATGTACGGTATAACGGGCCACCTGATTAGCCGCCATTCGGTTAGTGAGCTATGCAGATATGCGGCCGCCGCCGACCACTGATCGTATTAATTTCAGATGATAGATTACTTTATACTCTAATACTTATTATTAACAATATCTAGAGGTTACTGAACCCGTTTAAAGATGCGAACAATTAAGCCGCGCCACTTCAAACGATTACTGTGGGAACTAAACATTTGGGGGCAAGCGTTTTAAGCGGCAGTAAGTAGTTTGTTTTTTTCTATATCCAGTAGGTGCGGTCTCTTCCTCTGTATGTTTTTGTGTCAAGTGGCTTGACTCCGGGGCAGGTGTAAAGAGTAAAGTTTCACACGGGATATGAAATCCCTAAATAATACGTTAATATCCAGTTCCGCTCGATACTTCACAACTTTTAGTTCCATGACAAAAATAAGGAGTCATTGTGCTCTAATTTTAGACATAGACTTTAAAAATTGTACTTACTTACAGTCTGCATCAATTATGACCTACACAAAATTAAAATGATTTTGAGATTTAATGTTATGAAATTTTGCTAATTGCTTTTTAAACATAGTATTTTAATATACTAATTATAATAGCAATTTTTTTTTTGTTTTTATGTATGTTTGTAATGGAGTCGTCCGCAGGTCAACCTTTAAAATTTTATCATGTTACAAAATCACCCTCAACAAAACTAAGTTTTTTTTATCTATACTGTATAGTTATCTATGTGCACATGAATAATTTTAATTACTTCCTACTTAAGATTTAAGCCCTATTTGAGAAAGTGGTGCAAGTCGGCCTTAAAATATTAAATATTTTTAAGACATATTGAAGTCAAATTTTGACTTCAATTATGTCTTAAAAATCTGAGACCAGAAACTGATATATCTAGGAGGAGTTATCACAAAAACTCACGGTACCGTGGGGTGTGAACCTTTTATTTCTTGCTTTTTTTTTGAATTGTTTCATTTAAATTCACATCAACGTTTAGATTCGTGTAACAACCGGTGACAATTCAATTCAATTCAATTCATTGTAAAAACAGAATGTTTACTTAATGAACGTCAAAGTTGTTAGTTTCACAATTAATGGATTATGTGGAGAAGAAGCTAACAAAGAAACTCCACATTTATTCTTTTCAACAAAACAATAAAAACTGACCTGCTGTCGTTAGTGCAGTCGACAGCTAATCGAACTTTATTATATTACCGTTGCTAAGTTGCCCCTTTTAATTAACTGTTTTAAAAGTCGGAGAGCTGTCTGTTGTAACTAGAGATGATAAGTGAAGCAAACTAAAGTAAAAACATTCCGCAACACACGACACAACATATCCTGTTTTCTCACGACGACAGGTAGCAGCTTCCGTTGAAGCCTCCCGGCTCAGTTGGATTTGGAATTTGTTACAATGACTCTAACCGTATCTCGCAGGTACAAATTACTGTGTGGGAGAGTAATCTATTCAATTGCGCTTCCTCACCTTTGGTGAGATTTATTTTTATCTATGAGTTTGGCTACGTAATCTACTTAAGTACCATAAGATCCCATGCACTAAAAACACTTTTTAAAGTTTTTGTCGCTTTAACGAATAAGCAAAAACCTGTAAGTAAAAATAAATTAACATGCTTAAAACGCCAGGTGGGAAGACACATGACATGTTTTAAGTATGCTAATTTGTTTCTGCTAAAATTTTTGCATGTGAGTAGATTTTTTCATTGCATTAAAATATTTTAATACGCTAAAAAACTGTGTCCTAAAATATCCTGTTCGTGTGACTATACCGGAGTAAAAAAAGTACACGTGATTTAAATAGTAGATCTTTTAAAATTTAAATTAGACCTGGGTAGCATGCAAAGTGTAGCGCGTTGCATATGCAATTTTTTAGCATAAGTAATTCAGGAAGTAGCAGGTACGTATGAATTGGAACTGGATCTCATATGTGAAATGTAACAAGTTGCGGACGCGGATGAGAGCAAGGGGAGCTTCCATGGGACTCTGCATTATAGTGTGTTTATTTTGGATTGCCCCCTCAAACGTTATAATAGATACATACCAGTGGTTATATATTTATTTTAAATGAAACTGTTGATATAATAACAATTTACCTGTTACCTGACTCCCTGACTCACCTAAGAGACATACAGGTTTCTAAAAAAAATAAGTTTAATTTACACATTTATAAATAAAAAACCGAGTATACATCACTTTCCTGCCATTATTTGCATCGTAAGTCACGGTTTGATACTGTACTTTTGTGGTTAGGTTACAAGTAATACAAAAGTGACCAATCCATCGTGTAGAGACTGCAGTGGCGATCACGTTCGCATCGGCTATGGCGGTGAACTAACAACCCCTCAACAGAAATCGGTGATCTATTGTTTGCTGAGAGAAATGAAACGAGAAAAAAACCCGGTTCCCAAACGATCGTGAGAAATCGTGAAATGTGCTCGGCATTCAGTGACGCTCCGACAGAAATCAATAAATATCGTATTACGCTCGGATAGCCATCGCTCTCAAGATGCAGGGTACTTTGGGGTCATGTATGACAAAAGACGGGAGTGAATTAAATATGTGAATGGGTCAAAGAACTGTTTCGTGTGGTCACTTCATTCATTAACTCTAAGGCGAAGTACAACATCACGGTCCGGACACTGGTTGAGGACATAAAGTTGAGGCCTTGCAACTTGCGTTTATTTCTCTTGTGTGCTTGCGTTTTGCTGTAAACAAAGTGCATGCCTTGCGTCTAGATTTACGATGCACTACGATAATTGTGCAGTAACAATGGCTAGACAAGACATGCAATGCGTTTGAATTATTTGTCGTGAAAGAGATGGAGCGGGTGGCAGCGCGGCGCAGTGGCGCGGCGCTTGCGCAACGCCGGGCGGCGCGTCGTCGCGCGCGGTGTGCCCCAACCTAGCACTGCCTATGAGCTGTGTCCTTCCACAAACACTCTATCCCGTACTTGCAAACTTTGGCAGAGAGTAATAGCAGACAAGTTCGAGCTAAGTATCAAGAGGTAGAGCCGAATCGCGCGCCGACCTCGCACCGGTGCCAGTTGCTCGCCTGACTCATGCCCATGGATTCCTGTTTACAATTACTACCACTGTACTACCACCATAACATTATGCGCAAACGATCTGCCAACGCATTGTCTTTGAACTTACTGCTCAGCGGTAAATGTTAGCGGTGATAGAGCGCCATAATTCGTCGGCTTATTAAATTTATTGTGGCGTGATGACGACGCTATTGTCCGTGTGGGAATTCGGTGACAGGGTTTAATTACATTCATAACTTAGTAAGCTTATAATTTTATAGGAATCTCCTGTTTACGAAATTTTATTTTAAGCTTTTTAGATATATTAAAGATCTGGTTACAAGCTATAAATCATCCTATTCTACAATGCAACATAGTAATAATTGGCCAAGACAAGACATGTACATTAAAATAATTATAACGTTTGGTTTACCATATATGTATGGTTTGACATATACAAGTACCTTATTAGAAATAGGAACATGGTTCTGGCCAATAAAAATAATTTATGTGTATCAGAGCAAGTGACCGAAGTGGGCCGTCGGCGTCGGCGCAGCCCCAGCCGCCGCGCGCCGCCAGGCTCGCGGTCTCGCAGGTATGGCTATGGGCCACACTGATTTTATTGCGATCTTGATTAATATTTATGATTCAATTCTTTGTCCGGCTCGTGAAATACATACGCCTCGTGGTGACCGTCCGGTGATAAATAACTCTTTAGTATTAGTTCAATTCGCGACGCATCACTAGTGACTTGTGCATTTCAGAATCGTTAAAATCAATATATGTATAGGTGTCTATGTGAATGGCCTATAAATTATATTCAATTTCGTTCGGAGAGGTGTAGTCAAATACTTAAAGATAAACGTCGTATGCTTAAGTTACTCGTTGCGCACTTACTTTAAGAAAACGAATAAATCGATCTATGAGAAGAAAAAAGCTCTATCTGTTCCTGAAACACCCCAACTAGGGCTTTTGTAACAACTTTTGTTGTAAAACACAATGCAAATACTAAAAACAAGCATCAACGATTTTCCTAAGATTTAGGCTGGCAACACATCCTTTACGGGGCGTTGTATACGATTTTACATCCCAGAAGATATAATAACGTTATATCGTTTGTATGATATACGATCCTAAAAGATGTAGCTTGCCAGAAATGGGGTTAAAAAAAACTTTTCATCACATGTATTCTAAAAGAGCTAGTTTAGTCCTCATAAATTGGGACCAAAATAGCTCTTCCGCCCCTAGGGATGAAAAGTGATTTGGATTTGAAATGTGGATATTTCTAGTAAAAGTTCCAATCACCAAAGAGATCAATCACGAATATTGTATAAATAAGTAACGGGCTGTATGATAAATAAACCGCGCGGGAGCCAAATTAAAAAAAGAGTTAAAAAATAAAAGACTCGCGAAATGGATTCCTCCGCCTTTGTTCGTAATTGTTTACATAGGTACTCATTCCGATTTTACTAAGTTTTTATAAAAAGATAGTGTGTCATCAAGTAGTGAGAATGAAAGTATTCTATTAACTCCAGAGAACATTGTATCAGACGCTAAAAATGTGGTACTTCCAAACGTTCTATTGTATTATATTCTTTTTGTTGCACTAACCCGTGCTGAGGACAATTTTAAAAACCTATTTAGAGGCTAAAAATTCTACCCATACCGGGACTTGAACCCGCGACCTCTGGCTCACTTGCCAGCGCTCTCACAACTGAGCTAATGATTAAGTACAGGCATCGGCGACGAGCCTCTTTACAAACTTCTCTGTATTACGTACAGGCAGCGACATCTGGCCGAAGCAATTTACATCACTTGCAGCCCCGAGGAACCCACTTTGCAGTTAGGTTTTTACATCGGAATGATATCGCTGTACCTACATGATTATATTCTATTGTACTATTATTCATAAGTTGTACTTAGGTATTTATTTTTTCATAGAGGGTGATATGGCATTAAAAGACTTGATACATCGAGTTACCCTCGTAACTAAACGTAACAATATAACCTCGTAACGCGAGATAATGCGTTTTTTTAAGATAAATTGTTCTCCAATATCTTGTATCGCTGTAAATTTTATTGAAGTTATTGGTGAAGTAAATCAATGTGAATTCGTTATTTGAAGTTGCGCGCGGTTAGCTTTATATCAGGCTTTTTCTGCGAATAAAAACATTTTGACTTTAACCGTTATATTTATTTGTCCAGACAAATAAAATTTTTGAGTTAGCGGCCTTTTGATCTAGATGTGCGATAAAAATTAGGGTGGAGCCAATTTCTTTTTATTGGTTTTAGACGACAATTTAAGGTTTTTCAGTACTAAATTGGTATTAAAAAACCACATATCGACAGCCGTTCGTTCTTAATATTTTAGAATACAACATTTTATAATTTTCCAGATAATTTAAATAAAGAACAAAGTTACATGTATACATAATAACAGTGTTCTTCGGAGTAAAATCTCACCATTAGATAGGCAGGATTAATCTAGGCTAAAGGATAAAACACACCAAAGCGGTGGCGGTGGCGAAGGCGGTGGCGGTCCATGCATACTGCAGTAAATGATAGATAGATAAAACATTTATTTGCATCTGCATACACACATATACAACAATTTAAAAACAAGAAATAGTTGCACAAGAGAAAACAGAGCACAATTTTACAACATTGAGACAAACAGAGAGCACAAAAATGCAAGCACAGGCAAAACAACAGAATACGAGAAAACGATTTGTGGGTGTGGCAAATGCAAAGGGGCTCTGACTCAGCATGTGCTGAAGAGGCAGACCACTCCAGCGCTGGTCTTTCGTCAGTACCCAGTAATGCGCTGACGTGCAGCACTCGGAAACGAAACTAGGTTAATAAATAAATAAATAAATCGGCAGCAATTGGATATTTAAATGACAAAGTATAAATGAATAATGATAGCATTAACGGTATATTAAATAACATAAGTACATATTGAATAAATGTCATTGTGATAGTAATATGTCGAATTATAATATAGTATTTAATATTTAAGTGCATGCTTCGTGACGAAGTAATGCCCAACAATTGTGTATGTCCCTTTATAATAACAATTAGTTAATCAGATACATGTCAAAAATATAAATAGGATTACATTATAATTTAATTGAGAAAATAAATAAATAATAAACTCGTGGATGAGTGCGTAGGAAAAATTATGAAGAAATCAAAAAAGTAGTTGGTCAGTGAGGGACCGACTTCTGCAATTCAAGGAGAACCTTTTTATATTTGACGTATATAGTTCTAGTTCAGCAACACCATGGTTAACTAGAAGATAATGCTGCTAGCATTAAGTTCGCCTTTGTAGTTTTTAATTTGTTTTACGGTACAGTGAAAGAACATAAAAATAACCAATTCCCGCCAATATAATATGGTTTTTTTTCTATTTTTACCATGTGAATTTGACTTAGATACTTGTTTTCTGCAAAGTCACACAAACATTTTAGCGCCTTTTTAAACAATATTGAACTCCTAGTTTATCTGATTTCATAAGTTTAATTATAGAAAACGTACGGAATTCAAATAATTCTAACAATAATAAAATAAAACAAAGTATTACACGAAATTTTACTGCTCAATTAAATTGTGCAATATATTTTGACTCTTTGGCTGTTGAGCCTCACTATCTTAGTTTTAGAAGAAAAATTTACTTTGTGCACTAGAGCTTAAAAGCGATTTTATGTCATCTACGCATGACTTAAAGTCGAACTCTACGAGCATGAGAAGTCAAAATATTATTTCACCGCTCAGGCGTTGGCTGCAACAACAAGATGACACGGAGTCAAAGGGCTGCTTGCAACAAGTGTTAAAAAATCTCACTGTGACATACCCACAGATTGGTAATCCAAATACATGATTTATCGTGCGACATAGAGCTGTTTTGACTTCTGTTTTATTTTTAGTAATAGCAATACTGGCAACACTAGCTAACCAAGAAATTAACTTCTTTCATTACCTTTTATGAGTTACTATTTATTATGTGTTATGAATCGCTCGTAACCCCGACTGCCTGAGTGATCTTAAACGATCACGAAGGTTAAGCAACACAGGGCGCGTTCAGTGCATGGATGGGTCGCCGTCTATGCCTAACGCAAGTGGCATTTTTCCGAGCGGTTCCGTGCTTCGCAAGGCACGTTAAGCTGTTGGTGCCGGCTGCCGTCGATAGATGGCAGTCGTTAAGCCAAGTCAGAGGCCTTAGGGCGGCTTGACAACTTCTGACAGTAGACGAGCCACTAGTATACAAGCCTCCACCAATCCGGACTTGGCCTCCGTGGTGGAGTATGGCCGTTACCTTCCTCAGGGAAGAGACCCTTGCCCCTCGGTGGGGACATAATGGGTTGATGATGATTACCTTTTATGAGTTACTATTTATTATGTGTTACAGTGTCGTAAGGATAATAAGCTCTGTTGTGAAGGAAACATCACTTGGTTTCATTAAACGTACCTACTTTGTGTTAGGAGAACAGTGATATCCGTACTAGTGATTGGGTATCGGCCTATAAGAATCGTCTTTGTGAGGTGTTCCTAGTACAATTGCTGTTGATATTGATACAATTGATGTTTTAATAGGAGACGTGATTTGTGTACCTTTTTATCAGTGTAAATATTTTTAGTGAATAATATCTCCTAACCAGTGAAAAAAAGTATTAAATCTCAGGGGCGCGGCGCTATGACTACTCGTAAAATCAAAATGTAAACAGACAATGGTGTGTATTTCATGTATTTCTTACTAAGTGTATTTTTTATTACAATATGTTTATATATTTCCTAACTTGAATTTATTCCTACAAATGTATGCCTTCATATCCGTGGATTAGAAAATAATAAGCAAAATATGCCACGACACAACAACTTGCAATGATACCTTTTCATGACGTCCTGTAATTTGTTAATCTACAAACATTTATAAAATCTTATCAGTAATAAGTCGCTACGCTATCTATGTATTTATTTTATTTATTGCATTACACAACAGATAAGTAACATTGCATGTTATAATATCATGATGAAAGCTTATAATTTAGTTACATATCCTTTAACGTGTGATGACAGCATGGTAGAATATGGACGAGAGCCAAAGCACATCAAGCCACACACAACCAAATACGACCACTCAGTGCAAAGTATCAAAGACACCCTACGCCGAAATAATCATGCCATTAGGTATACCTTTCTACACAGTCGAATAAGAGAAATCTGATAGTTTTTCTGATACCATGCGCTACGTTTTTGCAGTTGCGGCCGCAAGGGGCAGCGCCTGAGCGGATATGGATATGATACCGCCAGGGCGTTGGTATGTAAGAAACCTTTCGGCCTATCATCACATGTTACTTTGTTCTACTCACAGTTCATATTTACACCGACTATCACTTACACCATACTTTAGGAAGTTCATTAGAAACGGCATTTACAAAATAAAGAGCTCTGTTTCGTTGAACAACTTTCTCGAGTTAGTTTTGGGAGTAATCTGACGTGCACGAGCGCGGCGACAATGTCAATCCAGCAGAGACTTAAACCCAAGATGCGAATAATTATTGCCCGAATACTTATGCTAATTCCGGGCACGAGCGCCGACCGTCATTAGAAAGTTCGACGCGGGCACCGGGCAAGTTAACCCCGCTCGCAGTGCAGCCTGGTTCCGCAACAGTTCAAGGTGCATTGTTTAGATAAAAAACGGACTAAGTAGATAGGAATTAGCATATAGAAAAGTTATTATGTTAGCTTATAAAATTACGTTTACATCCCGTACTGTAAAATTTACCATATAGATATAGCAAGCAGCAAGTGCGCTGTAACCCTAATTTTAATGCATTTGTTTGAGGAATATTTAATTATCGGAACAACAACACTATTAAAAATATAGCAAAACTACGACGAGAAAAACTATGTACCTATATTTACTGCAGTAAAACCCTTGAAATAGCTCCATGAGTGAATCTTGATCGTTAGCTCGTTACGGAATCCTAAGCGAATGACAGCAATTTGAACTTGAAGAAGCGAATCAATACTTGTTTCGATGTAGCGAGAAGACGCTAGCGACGTCCATGCGGCCATGACGTCACGTCACCAACAGACGCTCCCGTTTGGCAGATACTGATCTGCTGTGACTGTGACTGGCCCGCGCTGCTGTCAGCGTACCGCTCTATTGTGATAGCCAGCCATGAACTGTGCCAGAAAGAAAAGTAATTACACTCAACCGGTTATCACTTCTAGTCCGTAGCCCATGCATACCTATCATGAGGAACCTACAAACAATCGAATCGTGATTTGAACGACCTTAATTTAATACGTTTTATTAATTACATCGATTCTTGGGTCAGTGCCATTTACCTACCTATACTATTATCAGCTTATGGGATGAGAGACTAAAATACTGGTCTATTGTAGCGTCGGCAGTAAGTCAACCTTTACATTTTTGTTGCAAAGTCACCCTGGATGTAGCTGATCACAGTGCACGATGATGTGCTGTCGACTGTACTATCCTATGATTACGTTGGACCTCACCGTTGGCTGCCCCACAGTAGCTCTTTGTGCTCAGGGCCCCGCTCCTTTCTTACGCGCACCAAATCCTGAGCGATTCCAATCTAAGTGTCAAATTCCTTACTAATTTGATAGTTAGACGATTGGAATCGTTCAATATTTGGTACGTGTAATAAAGGAGCGGGTTGTTAGCACTGCGAATCTTATCTGTCCATAATTCCATACATAATGTAGGTAAATGAGTTGTAATGACAAACAAACATATGGGATAGGACAGCCGGCGGAATTGTCAGTTAACTATGAATTGTCCATGTAGTTCTATGAAACAGGCCCCTGGTGGACCAGGATAGTAACGAAGTGATGCTCGAGATCCGAACTCTGGTCAGTGGGTAGACCAATAGCCCAATGGTCGTCTGATGTGGTCAAGTCGGCAGAGAGCCCGTGGATGTGGACGGCAAGAGATTGCGAAACAGTGGATGGAGGTGGGCTAATAATGTTGACACAGATAATATTACAATAAAACGCGATAACGCGCATCGGTAGAACGTTTGCCTCAAGTTCGAGAAGTGGTTTGTTTTTTTAAAGGATGTGGTTCTCAGTTCGTCTATATTTCTTTGTATGTATTGATTATTCCTTATCACGTTGTTAGATTTCATTGACTTTTTTTTAAAAACTGTGTACGTCATAGATATTTCCATATTAATTTGGTCAAGATCTGCTCCTATGTTATTCATACTAAATCCTGCACAATTCCAATCGTCTAACTGTCAAATTAGTATGGAATTTGACAGTTAGACGATTGGAATTGCTCAGGATTTGGTGCGCATAATTACGCCCCTGTTGACAACTGCTAGGATGGTATAGGTACTGGGCAAGCCTACTGCATCTAAAAAAACAATGTCTCAGGCACTGCAGCGTCTGAGTAGTCCCTTCACCCATTCAGTGTGAGTGAAGGTGCCACTGAACGCTGTATAAATCATCTCATTACGTAGATTAAGACCAAAGTTTTTGATGACTGTTACAAAGGCATCATTCAAAAAGCCAAACTTAAAACTTAAAAATGTCAATAATTGTTTTGAATTATTTTGTTTAATTTTTTGAAATTGGTTTGAACAATAAAACAATCATTGAACATTTTAAACTTTTGCCTATTTATCAATACTGAAGAAACAGTTTTCAGGTTCTGCGATATTTCAATAATACAAAGAACACTATAAAGTTCCAAAGAAAATGTGGCTTCTTGACCTTTTTGCCGAGGCCGCCATGTTCAATGACATTAGATAATGAATTTATATTACCTTCACCGATCCACGTACGTAGTACAAACTCCTGTCTCGTTTACTCTCATGTTCTAATTTCCTTCTTGAAGTGGCTCTATATAAATGACGTAGGAATATGGTGTCATAGGTCAAGTTAGTGTAGGCAGATAAATATAAAATTCACAGATCGTGTCCCGAGAGTGACCGATGACGAAAGGAGTCTGCGTCGTGATCGACGGTGCGCTCCGAAATCGGTCGATAAATACAGTCCACTACAGCTTATCGTTTCAACTGGAATTCTAATTGCATGTAATATCCACTTGTGTAATCTAATGCCAACAACCTGTATTCAGTAGCTGTTTGTGCAAAAAAAACGCTTAGATTGCAAGGATTTGCTTATGTTAAGGGGCTTCTTGAGATTTACTAGCGCTACCAAGGAAAAATAAATCATATATTGATATTTTTGCATAAAAAGGCTCACACAAACTCTTAAGCATGCAAATTGTGATATTTAGGACTTACGACTGATAACCCAAAGCCAAACATAGGGCGGAAAGCCTAAAAACATGAACGAAGAAAGATTGCGAATGTAGGTGGAAGGGCCAATAAGGGGCATCCCAGACGGATATACTTCGACCAAATGTATTAGTAAAGGCCAAGATAAAAAGTACCCGAATTGGCGTGCGTGCATGCATCGACTTAATGAATGTTGCTGAAGCGAAAGAGGTCTGTCAGGATCGTGGCAAATGTCAAATCCTGGTCTCTGCGTACCCCTCCGGGATACAGGCGTGACTTTATTTACACATTACAATGTGTGCTGTCTAGTCCAAGGTCATCACTAATCAATTAATTGAGAGATTTGTAAACCACTTTGTGGCTGCCCTCTCGACTTGGCCTACAGAGCCACACAGAAAAACACTATTTTTCGTAGGTAGGTTCCAAGATGGTCTTAAATGAAAGAGATGAAATACTGAGAATTTGGGAGGATTTTATTGATTTTGTGCTGATACATTATGACATCTTATCTGAATACGAGTAGTAGGTAGTAGGACGAGCATTACAGAAAGGGGCGTGGCAAGCCCACGCGATTCGAAACAAACAACAATTTTAGTAAACTTAAACTATTATAACAGCTTCTTACATTAAAATAGTCATCTTTCTAAGTCTAAATAATCGACTTATAATCAAATTCTTATATGTACCTAAAGTAAATTATATCCTGTTCCGCACACACTTTTTGCTAGAACGATCTGTTAAAGAAAGTGCTTAATTTATGTTTCTTTTATTGATTGCGCATTTGTAGTCAAAAGGATTTTCATGAGCCCTTTAAGTGATAGCATGCTGTAGATAACCAATCAAGCACCTAGACATAGGCCGGAGGAGTGCAATTTTAATCAATACCGAAGTATTAACAACACACATTTTTTATAAGATTTGAATGAAAGAAAACTTGATATTAAAATATGTGGTAAATTAAATATTTTCACTTTCACTATTTTATTACCATGATCTGTTTACCATACCGGATGTCGTGGGTTCGATTCCCACTGGGGGCCGCCTACATTTGTACAAATGGCCTCAGTCTGGTCTTTCCACGTTTTTAATGTCCTTGCCTGGTTACCATAGCGCAGGGTATCCTAGTTTAGGACCACGACAAGTGATTGTGTTGTTTGGAAGTTTTTTTAAAGGGATTTAGTAGGTATCATGTGATGGGACATCACTAGTGGTGCAGTAGCGCCACCATATCGCACAGGGTACGTACGTGGGTCAGCATTACTGATATCATGAAAACCTATCACTTTCGCTTTATCTTTCTAGTTCTGTAAAACGAGGTGATGATAACCGAGTCTTATACTTCAAACAAAACATCATATTGAATAAGGGTGCTTTTATTAATCGTAGTTTAAATTCCTATTTTGTGAGCAAACGTATCCGTAATAAAATCATACCGGCAGCGCATTGTATTGTAAATAGGTAGCCAGATTGTAGCTGACCGTGACGGGCATCGATCGATTCTCCAGTCAGAGGTTCTTCCTAACACAACAAGCTGAGTTCAGCTACGGAATATAGCCTATCAGAAGGTTAACTTGGGTAGCTCATATTCTAACGAGTAGGTGCACTCACACACACACACACACACACACACACACACACACACACACACCCTTACATACAATAAATTTGGTACAAGCGAATAAACGTGCATTACTCAATAGTAGCTTAATTAGATACCTATTAAACCTTCAGCATTCAGCAGAATACTAATGTATGTAAAGAAAATTTTCGTACCATTGAAGAACTTTTTCTATTGCTACAAAGTTTTTGTAAAACATGACTCAGGACTCCCAAGTGTGAGTATGACTTCGCTTTGTGTACTTTCTTTCTGAATTACTTCAAAGTGCACAGAATGCGCCAGGCCAAGTTCTCGCCAAGACCGCAACGTGCCATATTTACACGAAGCCTTTTCGACCCCACTCTATCTCCAAAGTAAGTTGTGAATAAATATAAGACAAAAAAATTGCAAGGAGTTAGGGGTAGATGATTATGTAGAAATACGTCATCTGTGAAAAGGATCTTGATTATGAGCTGTATCGCTAAAATCTAAATAGTGTCACCAGTTTTCAGTGTCCATAATATTCATGTTTTCAATTATATAAAAATAGGGGTTTTCTCATAAAACCATGACTTCTCCGTAATTCTAAATTGCGCAGCGGTAGTGCACCTGCATACCATGCGAGAGGTCCCGGGTTCGAATCCCGGCTGGGGACAAAAAAAAACCCCAGGTCTTGGATGTTTACATGTTTGTGATGTCGTTGTTTCTGGTACCCACGACACAGGGTATCCTAGTGTGGGGCAAGAAGCAATGTATGTGCCTGTATGTTTATGTTTATGTTTATGTTTATGTTTATGTTTATGTTTATGTTTATGTTTATGTTTATGTTTATGTTTATGTTTATGTTTATGTTTATGTTTATGTTTATGTTTATGTTTATGTTTATGTTTATGTTTATGTTTATGTTTATGTTTATGTTTATGTTTATGTTTATGTTTATGTTTATGTTTATGTTTATGTTTATGTTTATGTTTATGTTTATGTTTATGTTTATGTTTATGTTTATTTTTATGTTTATGTTTAATAGAGTTATACAATAATTAATGCTTTCGGTTTAACGACCGCTGTCATCTTCGTACAGAGCTATTCATCCATTCACAGATTAACCTCAAACCTCAATCTGTGCATTCAATAATGTACTTACCTAGTGTTGCCACTAAACTGAGCGCTACTTTACAAATCGAATGAATAGATACAGGGAAAAAATTAGTATATTTCGCTGAAAAAAGTAGCACAACATTGCTTTTGAATCAGACATTGACAAATCACATACAATGTCTGATTCACTGAAAAATCACGTTTATACGGAAAACATCGAGAGGAAACATGTGTATGAGGTATACCCCATATCCCCATACCTCACTTCATTCCAAAAAAGCATAGTGGCAGATTTATACTCCTCGGTCTTTTGTACATTCTACCGCAGCGTATGTATGTGGTCCTACGTACTAAAGCCTTTTCGGAAACCCACGTGTTAGGGGGGCTGAAAGTCATCGAGCTTGCGTGCGAAACGATTCGTGCCCTAAAGTGGGAACATAACGTAATGAGTACCTACGCAGTACCTACGTGACTGATTATGTTATGGATGACTTTGCAACTAAAATGTTATAGTTTATCTACATAGACTGCATATATATGTTATTATGTAAAGGTGATATGAGGCATAATCACCGGGCTTTCTACTCGCATCACGTAAATCAGTTATATTACATTTCGGTTATATTTTATGAAATGGTGACTGATAGAATTGAATTGATGATCGATATAAATTACATTTTGCAACACTGAATGTCATCGTTCATAATCTGTGCTACGCACTGTCACCTCAGAACAAATAAACCAATAGAATAAACGATAATTGGGATGAAAACTCGACCATAATGCTGCCCCGTTTTCGCTAACCAAACTTCCATAAGGAAAAAAGAGGCGGCATTATGTTGATCAGTATACCTATTTTCAAATGTGTATAACCCCGTCTGTCAAACGCTAGCAACTAGAGATGGGCCTACCCTCAGCCGACCTCTCCATCGATCTCGATAGAAATGTAGAAAAAAAAACTTAGCCTCAACTTAAATTGTAATCATTTATTGCATTAGTATTAAATAATGTTCAACTGCAGATAAATAATTATTTTAAGAGCGTCACTCGTGAATAAAAAATTAAAATACTGAGTTTATTAACATAATTTATATTTTATTCAGAAATGGTAATCTACGTATTATTTTGACTTTTTTTTGCATTTAGTGAAAAGACATGACAAGATGCTCATAGACCTAGGACATTTTGTTACATCTTGCACGCTTGGTAATTCACAAATTAATAAACTTACTATTATTATTTATCTTGTAATACAATTTGACAATAAAGAGGCTATTTTATTTAAATATATATGTACATGGTTAAGTGGTTAATTCAAACAGGGCCTTGATTAGTTTTACATTGATGTTTGAGTTTTTCTTCTTTAACCGGCGAGTTTTTTGTCTCAGGCAATTCAATTTCAGCAAGCGGTTTTTTGCAATCAGCTCCAATTTTTTTACTTCCTTTTGCAGTTTTTCAATGCGCCCTTGTTGAACAGCAATTATAGTACTCTAACTTGTACCCATTGATTCTGCCAAGGAACCCTAGTTGAACATAAAAGACATTGATTAATCACTAAAAAAAAAAACAAGAATCGACACCGTGAAACGAAATTTCGATCGAATTACGAAATAAATACATAAATATGATACTGTCTGTTTTTACGAAGTATGAAGAGACACAGTGATTGAAATTCAAATCCAGAAACCAGTGATAAATGCATGAGATACGATATTCATTAGACATTTACCGTGGTTGTGGTTGACCGAAGCATAGGCAGAAAAGACACATTAGTGCTACTTTGCTCACTTCCCACGTTCAGCACTGAATTATCCTGAAAACATAACGAAGCTTAAGGTAGGTATACAATAAATAGTTGCTTTTCTTTCGTCTTATCTGGTAAATTATTTAATTTGTATCGTTCCTGCACCACAACGATGATACTTTTAGCTAGAGTGCCGGCTAATAAACCCTATTGATAAAAAAAACTTGGTTGCTTAAAGTTTATTTAGCTGACAAAATAACAATATCTTGATGTACAATAATTGTGGAACACAATGTAAAATTTTCCACATGTGAAAAATATGGAAAACATACAAAATATAATATTAAAAGGTAGCAATATAATATTTTAAACCAAATATTCTTACCACCACTTCGGTTTTGTCTGGCAAATTTAAGGTGGGCACCGCATTTTCTTTGAGGCGTGTTCGCAACAAATTCCCTCGCACAAAGCACTCGGGTCTAAAGTGCCTTGAACACAGTTTCCAATATTTTTTGTGGTGCTTTTCATTTTTGCTAATCGCGGCAAACCATTGTGTCCGAATGTCGCCTTTGGGAAAACTTAAACAAAACAAAAAAAATATTGTCTGTAAAGTCGGTTTACGAACGATAATTTTACGTGATAACGTACTAAGAAAACCGTTCTTTGATTTATAAGACGTTATCACGTCAAAAACAATGTAGTAAGTACTAAGAAAGTATATTAATACTGTGACGAAAATTTATCGACAATGCTTTTGACATCACTAGTTTATCCTACGAATGGATTTGTTTATTTTCCTAATTTTAGAGCCTAGTTTTGTTCTAGAACCAATATTTACGGTAATCTTGGACATTGAGCCGACGGGAAGTTTATTTTCATTGGTATTCTTTCATCCCACGGTTCTTTTACACGAGAAAACATAGGATTTAGGTACTCACACATGAAAGGTCACATTATCACCACTGTTTTCTTTATTTGTCAACCGCGACCTGCAACCACGCACTATGCACGTCATTGTGCATTTACTAAAGAAAATCACAGGATCGTTTTGCTGCACCAAAATGTTTTTAATTCTGGATTTTCGAAAATAATTCGTCCGACCGACTGCAGAGTTTTGACACAGATGCAACCCGATTAAATTTGAAAGATTCCGAGTGCTGTCACTTTGTAAGCTAACGTGACCAACCTAATTTGGAGCGTAGTCATGGTGTACTTATAGTGTAAATATGACAGCTTGGGTTGTATGCTGTCACGTGATCATCGTTTATTCTATTGGTTTATTTGTTCTGAGACTGTCACCTATCATTATAACCACAGAGAATATAATCACTACGTTTTAATGCGATTGTTTTCTTCATGATCAGAATGTATATTTCTTTATTAACTATTTCGAATGAATTTTAGTATTTTTGTGAGACAGAGTCTCAGTAAAATAAATACCTGTAAATGAGTTAAGCTAGAGATTTCTTGTGTTTTGGTAAGTCTCCATACAATGTAATAACATCCTCGTCCGGAGAATTACTTTAATGCCAACAATAGTATTTAAAAATTTTAAGCCAGCACTACAAATTAAGTTATTATTTCATTGTGGCACAACTTTGTTGATAGCTATACTAAGTGTCTTAATCACTTGATCATTTTCCTTTCAACTGCCTAGCTATCACGGGCCGGCTCATGAGATACAGCCTGGTGACAGACAGACAGACAGACGGACGGACGGACGGACGGACGGACGGACGGACGGACGGACGGACGGACGGACCGACGGACGGACGGACGGACAGACAGACAGACGGACAGTGAAGTCTTAGTAATCGGGTCCCTTTTGGTACCTTTTGGGTACGGAACCGTAAAAAGAATAGGATGACAAGTTGGTCCTTTTCTTACGCCTATTTGAAGGAAAGAGTTCACAATTTATAGTCAATATGTAAAGGCTTTGGTTCAGCCGTCATCGATATATCGCCCGCACTTACTTCTTAACCCTTTGTGGGTCTTGGCCTCCTCCACAGTGTCCTTCCAGCCTGTCGCGAAGCTTGGCGACCTTCTTCCAGTTGGTCGATTATCCGTTAGTCCTCGCAGAGTTCGTTTGGTTCTAGGCGATTCGGTTTCTTCTGCTTTGGACTTCGGAACCACATGTCTTTTTTCCCTATAGAGTGGTAATCCCTATGCGGAACCCTCCTCTTTTACCCGGGCTTGGGACCGGCAATACCGCGGATGCGGCACAGGCAGTGTTATCGCCCGCACAATACTCCACATTCCAGCCGGTTACGCACGTCCTATTGACCTGAATACCTCCTCGTTCATAGGTGCCGGAAAAAAACCCGAAAGGGTACAAATATTGTGTCAGACAGAGCAGAGGGCTATTCGCGCACGGTCAACGCATTTACATTCCTCACGACTCGGGGTCGGCGTGTCGGGTCGGGTCGAAGGCTTCCAAAATTGGAGATAACGTGACAAAAAATAAATTGAGAAAAACTAATCCCTGTTTGTCGCTGTGATGAAATGGCGTATCATGATAATGGACGACAATAGACTTGAGGAAAAAAATAATAATAATCATATCAAAGAGGCGATGTTAAAAAAAAAAAAAATAATTATCGGGGTTAATTTATTTTTTTACGACTACGACTTACTTTTTTATGACTGAAGTGGAGATGAGCTGGACATGTCGCTAGAGCGAAAGACGGACGGTGGAGCGAAAGAGTTCTTCACTGGTACCCTCGAGACTACATACGCCCCGTCGGCAGACCAAGAACCCGCTGGTGTGATGACGTCGTAGCACTAGCCGGCCACACCTGGACCAGGCTTGAACAAGACCGATCTGCATGGCATGAGATGGAGGAGGCCTTCACCCGCAAATGGGTTTTCAAACTTAACAATGATTAAGGTATTAATGTTTTTTTTTTGTTAAGCACTAATTTAATCATTTATTTTACATATATTTTATAGTAATAGGTTAATTAATTAATTTATTATGGAGAGATTTTAATTTTTATATGTTTGGACATCAAACAGATTTAAAAATAATTATTTATATTTTTGTAATTTGATTTTATCCTATGTATTTAATTTTTAGATGAAACCAGTTTTGATTTAACTATTGAATGAAATTTTATTAATATCAACATAAATTCCAAATTAAGTTTTATAAAAATACTTACCTGTACAATTTTTATATTTACTGTCATTTTGATGTCCTTAATAAATGTATTGGTGTTAGAAAACGTAGATGGTATTTTTTTATTTTATATTATTTGTAAATATTTAAATAAGTTTGGAAATAAAGGCTTTATTATTATTATTATTATTAATACGACTAATACTTTTTATAACTAGAACCCATCGATAAGTTATTGTAGTCACGTGGTATATAAATCGGGCTCAAACTATGACGTCATAAGGTGCACTTCATCATCATCATCAGCCATTTGACGCCCACTGCAGGACATAGGCCTCCCTCACAGTTTGCAATCATGAGGAGTTTTTGCCATAATCGCCACGCTTGGCAGGCGGGTTGGCGATCGCAGTATCTGGTTGGAATCTCAGGAAGACGTTGCTGCCCGTCTCCTGGTAATTTATTTCCTTAGTCGCCTTCTACGAAATCCACGCAAGGAAATTGAGTATATGGCGTTATGAGTGTATGACGTGTATGGAGTGTATGGCGAGATGGAGTATGGCGTTAAGTGCACCTTAACGCCATTTAATGTATAAAGCGTTCATCAAAATTCAAGTTATCTCATAAAATTATGTTTTTATGAGTCTACACTCTAATCAGGAAACGTTTAATTCAATGAAAAAACTAAATCTAAGTATATCGTTTATGACTTTGTACTTTTTTAGACTTTTTTTCCTTGTTTTCTAGGGTATAAAAGCAAAGTTACTCCAATCTAAGTTTGACGCAAGTTCCCCATTTCTAGACCTAGTCCTAATCCAGTGTATCTTGGACCTATTCCTATAATCAGGTAAGTTGTAAAGTTAAGCACGAACTCCTAAGTCATGGAAAAGCTGCGGCCGGGTGTTCCAGTAATCAGATCAGAAGCCGAGTTAAACAAATAGCCGGGAGTGAGCCGGCCACATACAATAATGCACGATCGCGGGCGCGGGAGGCGCGCGGGGGGTCACGGGCAGGGCTGCCACCTTTAAAAAATGTCAGGCCTGGAGGTTTTGGGAGTAGTTTTATTATTAACCCCTTACCGCATAATCCTTCTATTTTTCTCGAGAAATAAAAACTGTTAAGATTTCACAAAATATTTTCGAGATATTAATAAAAAAACTAAATTCCCTAAGATATTAGCTAAGGCGGGTTTTTAAGTATTTTACTGTGCGGGCTTGACTTTTTCCGACACGCTGATTTAGTAAAATGTGTGTCCTTATGTGACAATCATCTCCCCGCTCACCGCCCGGTGTAACCCGGAGATTTATGATTTTAATTAACCCTGGGCCTGGACATGCACCATTCAAGGCCGTAAATTCCGGGCGCAATACTGAAGAGGTGGCAGCCCTAATGGCGGGGCGGCCGGAGGGCGCGCGCCCGCCGTGGAGCCTCGCAGGGCAGATTAGTGCAACGTCGTGCACTTCAATGACTACCGAGCGGTGCCTGCAGAACTATCAGCGACCCAGACACGGACACAAGTCTGCAATACAAATATAATTTTTATTATTTTTACGTGGCTTCTTTTGTGTCCCACTGCCAGGCAGAGGCCTCTACTGGGTCACCTTTTTTAATTAATAAAACACTATTTCTTAAAACACTTTTCAAAAAGAATGTAAGTTGGTATTTCTCCTTACCGCAGACTATTTAAACTGCATTTGAGAAGTGTTTTAGGGAATCGTGTTTTCATAACAAGCACCAAAAAAATTTACTTAAGGAACATCAATGTTTTTAGTTTCAGAGTTAATAAATTATGTTAATTTTTGTTTCAAAAAACGTTAGAACTTTGAACACCTTGATCGAAGATAGTACTTAATGTTGAAGTAGCTTTAATTTACATTTTTTTAAGCCGCGTCGAGGTAATTCTAAAGCCTGGTGTCGACTACAGCAGAGACGCGTCGAATCGAAGCGTGTCGCAATAATTATTCCTAGTGCGTCCATCTCTAAAGAATCGAATCGAATTATTTATTCATCACAACTCTTCATCAAATTAGATCGTTTTTGCGTCACGGACAGCTCGGATGAAGAGATGTTTTTATTTCAAATACTTTTTGATGAAGAAGAAAAGAATATAAGAAAAAGGAATTGGCGTGCTCCAAAATACGGCTCGGCAAGCTAGTGGATGCGAGTCTTAATACATCTTGGTGAATACCTACTGCTGTAGAATCGTAGAAATAAAGGCGTCTTGTGCTAGGGATAGTTTGACTAGACCACTCACCGGCTTTTCTAACTCTATGGCATGTAGAAATGATCTGCTCCGAATGGTCGTTATAAGTTACGTCAGGCTTTGTCTCAGTGTATCCTCCGAGATAAGTGAGCGATTTTAAAATTCAATGGCGATTAGCTCTTGGATGATCAGGCTATAGTTGCCCAAGTTAGGCAATCTCTTAAAATCGGCTTCGCAACCCACATCACCATATCTGAAAAACTCATTAACTTTTCTCAAAATAGTTTTTCAAACGTATGAAACCATTAATTACGACTTATCCAGAGATGCACAAAACTTAGTAAGGAATGAAAAAAAAATTAACAAAAAATGTGCTCCAGGTGAGGCTCGAACTCACAACCCCGGCATTGCTCACGAACACTGTCTTATAAGTACCGTGCGCTAACCAATTGCGCCACTGGAGCGACGATCGACCAGCCGAAATCAGGGTAGCCCCTCCACGCGGCCCTCCCGCCCCGCAAACCTCACGCCTCTCCGTTCACGCCTTCCTTCTACAGCTAATAGGATGATAACACGTTTTACGTAACAGTTCATTAGAATAACAGTGTTTAACGAAACTATGAGTACGTATTAGAGTAATTTGTTTATAGCTATCTATTAAGTATCACTCTTATGATGACTAATTATGGTGTGATACTGATAACAATCGTAAAAAGATTCTAACTACGAATTAATGTTAAAATAATAGAAAGGAGTTCTAACTACGAATTAATGTCTCTCTCTTTAGTTTTCTCGATTACAGTTGAGTTTAGTTATGTTTTTTCACTAGACACTGGATTTTTTTGCCCGAAGGTCAAGCTCGATGATCCACAGGGTTTCCTTCTCTAGTTCAAATTAGTAAGGATCTCCGTGCATAGAATGTACAGCATTCGACAGCACATCGCACATTGAATGTTCTTGTGGGCACTTACCCGCAATCTCGTGCGGGTGAGAACGTGCGCAGATTCAGTACATTTTCATACATTCTATAATTGCGGGCATTTGACCGCATGCCAAGTAACCGCTAGTGGGGCTTTTAGGGTTAAGGTTCGGTCGGCTTAGTTGTGTATAGTGGACAGCAGGTCAACCTTTAGTAAGCATAGTATACTTAAAGTACGTGCCAAGGGCATAAACCAAATAAAAATATATTTACTTACTATTTGTTTTAAGACTAGTGCCGCTGGAATACTCGTATCATGGTCAAAATATTCCTCTAAAATTTAGCTAACGAATTCGGTGTCACCCTGTTGTCATACATTCTACGTGTCTAACACTCCACAATATTATTTATACACTCTACACTAATATTATACAAGATTCCTCTAAAGCCAATCTAAAACTCCGTTTATTTAAGGGGATCCAGTGAGCTAACTAGCACCACCAATGAATACCCGGCCAAACGAAAGTCGGACTTGCGCCTAAAAATCACTATTAACATGTTTAACAGATTCTACTGACAGTTTTTGCAAATTTGATCTGTAAAAAAAGATATGATTTTTTTTCTCGTTGGCGGTAGTGTCACTACCTGGACACTCTTAATCTGTGGCTACATCTTTTCCTTGTAAAATCTCCACCACAGACAATCTGAATCGGCGTTTTTGAAGTGTTTTAGGTCAAAGAGTCAAGAACGGTAACGGTTACCGGGGGTGCGGGGCAAGGTGCGTATGTACTGATGTGCTGTTCCTGGGAACGCTTCCGGGAACGTTCTTAAGTATCTACTTACTGGAAACAACGGGAATGGATTGATTTTTTTAGTTACCATTGAAAGCTCTTGAAATATTGCACTTACGATTATGATCTAGAATTCTAGACTACAATATATTAAAATAATATGGGCAAGTAAGTATTTATGTATATTATGGTGGTCAGACTCTGATGGCGGAACTAAAAGATGCTGGAATTGCTGGTCAAAGTATCTGATCGTACGTTACGTATATTTGTGAAGTTGTAGTTAGAATACCACTCGCTAACTGAGAAGGAAAACATCGAGAGGAAACCTGAGTGTCCGAGTTGTTCACATACCTCAGCGCTTGAAATTGCCGATCCGCGGTGGGCACGCGTAGTGATCCGCGGTGGGCACGCGTAGTGATTAAAAAGCCCATTCTCTCCCTCTGAGAGAAAGCCTGTGCCCTGCAATGGGACGTAGTAGGCTACATTTTTTTTTTAATTTCATTCACATACGGAAACAGTTTTAATCAGGAATTTGTCGGAGCGGGTCTAATGATGGAAGATGGATAAGATAAGATAAGAATATTCGCTACTATACACTGGAAAAAAACAAACACAAAATATAAGGTTTTAGTTTTAACGGACAGTAGGAGACCCTTCGAATTTAGGCTTCTTCGATCAGTCTTAATGAGGACTGGTGAAACTTGGTGACCACAGTTTAAATAAGAATTATACTGCGACCAGGGCCTGACATGACAATTGAACTACAAGGAGAAGTACAACGATGTGGAAGGTAGATACTAAAACTTCTAGACGGATAAAAGCAGTCTCTTCGGGTTTCAGCTTATTTGATCCAGCTTGATGAGCATTTTGGTGAAAATCGGTGATCAGGATCTGGTACTGGGATTGGAACATGGATATGGAATCTTTCCAACGGACAATATTATGGATAATATCTGTCTAATTTCCTTTTTTATGTGCAATAAAATTTTCTCTATTATTTATCTATTACTTTTTTGAACAATTAAAAATATAATTTACGTAAATTTTCAGCAGAATAGTTCCGGAGAGGGTTTCAAATTGTTAATAAGTAGAGGATACTTTATTGTACACAAAAATGGGCAACAAACATTGTAGGTACCCATAGTTTTTTCCTGATACTAGTATATTATAAAGCGCGGGTTACGGGGCCTCTAGGTTTTCGAATATCCCCTCAATTACTATTTGAATAATAAAGGTCTGTAGTGTTCGAATAATATTCGAATATTACAATATTATATGCGCATTTCCAAACTATTTTTCACTCTACTCTGAACGACTTAACGGACAGGCTTGTTTGTTACTCGTCTTCTGTGCGCGGTAAAATAGGAGTAGGTGCATGGAAATGTTGAAACATTTATTAAATAACCCTAGATTCCTTTTTTATGAAATAGAGAAGAGGGTTAAGAAAGCTTCTCACCTCAAGCGGCAATTCTTAACGTTTTAACTTTACAAACGACATAATGAATCGCAATGAAGATTTACCAATATGTTAAGGGGCTCCAAGTAGTAATACTAGCGCCACCAATGGAAAAAAATATATCTTTTTACACAAATCGTTATTGCAAAAAGTGTTAGTCGGAACTCTCAATCTTATTGATAGTGATTTTAGGGACCTATGGCGCGAACCTAATTCAAAACCATAGAACTAGATATTATTAGCGCCAAAAATAGCCGATTTTGGTATAAATCCTATCTAGTCCCAGGTCTGTGATCCTAAGTTTTCGATCGTCGGTCCTTAAAATCACTATTAACATGATTGAGAGATTGGTCTGACGAAACCGTTAAGATGTCAAATGTTGATGCAAAAAAATAATTTCTACTGGCCAAAGAGAGATTTTTGGAAACTTTACTTCGCCGACATTGACACGTTCAGTACGTGTCAATGTCGGCCAAGTAAAGTGTGAACAACTCTGGCTGCAATGTAAGAAGAGGTAAGAAAACATTCCGTTTGCTAAAAAAATATTCCAATAAACAAACAGAACGGAAACACTTAAAGATCGCGTAAAGTTTCTTTATCACTTTTCGCGGCGCGTAAGATCGTTAATTTTTTTATATGAAAAAAGCGACTTAAAAACACTACAGCACTAAAACACATAAATAATTTAAACAAATCCGACTTTCAATTCGAGGTAGGAACATACATGTTAGTACTGTAGAAGTATAATTTGGAGCCGGTGCCAAGTTACATGACCAGCGCTGAGGGATCACTTCCTCAGCACAACGCTGAGTCAGCTGCCTTTTGTGGCAACTTAGATACACCACAGGCTACATCTATGGTCCTGTTTTATTTATTCGTTTTGTCTGTTGTGTATTTAGTTTTTCTTCTGTGTTGTGCATATTATGTTACTTATGTGCTTATTTTGTTTCTGTGATGTATCTTGTTGGTATAATAAATGTCTTTCTTCTTCTTCTTCTTCACATACATTTTGGGGACCGACTCCAAAATATATTTCTAGAATACCAACCTACTTCGAAATTAAAGGGCATATTCGTATAAATTCTATCTGTGCTTTGAGTGCTGTACACTTTTGAAGTCGGTTTTTATTTCTATTTAGGAAAAATTACAGATCTTACGCGCCCCAAAAAGTGTCAGACCATCTCTCAATCATGTTAATAGTGATTTTGAGGACCGACGACCGGAAACTTAGGATCACGGACCCGGGACTAGATAGAATTTATGCCAAAAGTGGCCGTTTTCGGCATTAATACTAAAATATTTCACGATTTTTTGTGCATATCACTATGGCTCCACCAAATTGTGTTTTCCGAAAGCAAATGCACGAGTTACTATAAAAAAACCCAAATCGCTTCAAGTGTGCTTTTGAAATTTGGAGAGTCCCCTCGATTTCTACAGAATCATCAGATTCTGGCTTGATGAGTATGGGACCACCTGGGAAGTCTGCCCTTTCAAACAAAAAAAAAAAAAAAGAACTTTCCAAATCGGTTCAGGCGACGTCCAATAATGGTGGAACTTACATAAAAAAGATTCCGACAAATTAAGAACCTCCTCCTTTTGTGAAGTCGGTTAAAAAAGATGTGACAATAGCGCCTAGTGTTGCTGCATGGAGGCCCTTAAGAGGGCAGAGAGATTGATAGTGCTTAAAAAATCGGATTTTTATTTCAAAGATATAATAGAAACAGCTTAAGAAAACGAAAAAGTTATGTTCTAAATGGGATGGAAGGTATTTTTTTTAATAGCAAATAGTCGACAAATTCGTAATGTATGAATAAGTAGTAGGTACCTATTATACAAAACATTCAAGTAGTAAAAATGGACGAATATTACAAACCCTGGCTGCGGGCCATTCGATTAGCGCCGGGCAAATGATATGTTAATTACATATCGAGAACTATGGTTTATAGCCGGCACTGCCTGCACGTGCCCACGCCCGGCTACCGGCAACGGCACATCAATTATCGCTTTGCCATCCATGAGATCCTATTATTTTTACCGACTATCCAAACAAACCATGTTTTAAATCACTTACACCCTCTCACCAAATTACAACTTTTCATCGATTGGGCGTTGAATTCCACATTTTTTAAAGATTTATTTGATCTAACCATAGCCATTTCCCTATTAAGTACAATTTAAATTGTTAATAAAACATTTGGCCGTTTTGAAACGAAATCAACCCTTTAAATAACCCTAAAGTGACCCTAAATGTCAATTAAATTATAGATAAGCGGTACAGGAGAAACACGGAATAGCAACAGTCGGATCGTTTGGGCGGGGTAATGGCTCGGTTGGTAACCGTGCGAGGTGACCGATCGGCGTGATCGAGCCGGACAATTGCCCCTAATGAAAGTAATTAACACGACGCGATCACTCGCCATCGATAGCGGCGCTGCGCAAGCGCTGCCGCTGCCGACAGTCGACACCAGACACCACAATGTACGCTTAAATCAACCTACACACTCGCTTTAATTAGAGAATTAATCAATCCATTCTATTACCTGTCTATAAAGTCTATCTAATGATAAATTTAATTATACTCCTACTAGCTATAATTTAAAAATATAAAAATGAAACCTACCGGGTTAGGTTGGGTCATATATGGCTCATAACCTAACCTAACCTGGAAGGTTATATTTCTAACTCGAGTATAGGTATGGGGATACTTTGAGATTTGAAGCGGCATGTCTAACAATAGCGTTACAGAAATAGAGAAAGTTCCCATAAAGTTCGCAAGCTTTATGAGATCAGTTGATTCCAGTGCACCTGAGACTTTATTTGTACTGTGCCTGAGAGTTGCATATTTGAAACGACGGGCCGCGTCCGCAGTTTGTACAACACAAAAGCCTGCAGGTAGAAAAATTGTTAAGAGGTGCATTCAATTGGGCCAGATAATTTAGGTAAGTTTGTGTGAACGAGTTTTTTGGCCAGGCCGCAGGCTGTGGGAAAGTTAACCCACATAATATTGTTGGTGACATCACTTATCATAATCAAATGTGGACTAACCTTCGTTTTATTTACTTATTTACAACATTAATAAGCACCATGGATCAAGGTTGGTTGGTTTAGCGTCTATCTGCGTAAATACAGATCAAATTCATCGATAAAATGGACAAAACCAACAGTGCGTCTTGCTGGTGTGTTTGTGTTAGATAGTCTTTCCACAGATAGCTGTCAATCGGTAAACAAGACGAAACCTCACCAATGCATTCAAGGTTACGAATGTTTGTCAAAGATCAGAGATACTTAAATCGACTAAAATTGGACCACGTAGGTATCTGGACAAAGGAAAGGAGGAAATATTTGCCTGAAACTTCTGCACGAATCATTCGTTGGTACAAATAATAATTCAATTTGGATTGATTACGAAAAGAAAATAATATAGCTAGAGTACAGAACTAGATCAGCTAGATCATAGAACAACATTTACATTTTTATAGTAAAGTCAGCCATGATGTAACCGATTAGAGTCCACGTACGAAAAGATCGATGTGTTTTGAACTGTACATACCGAAGGTAATAACAATTGGAACGGAATTCAAGTCAGCAGGTAGCAGCGAGTGGTTCCATTCAAATGCGAATTGAATTATTCCCGATTCTTACATAAACTGGTTTTCATTCGAAACATTTGCCATAAAGTTTTTTCTATTTTTCTTGTCGGAATCCTACGAATCCTCGATTACACTTGACATTGACAATGCGGTTTGGCAGATTTGATACGAGGTCCGAGCTGTTTCTCAAGATTCAATAACCGTAATATTATTGTGATTGATTAGGCACGTACCAGAAGTAATATAGGTAGGTAAGGCGGAGGCAGGTCACGACGTTGTCGGGCGCCAGCGTGCTTATTTGTGAGAGGTGTCAGGTTAAAATGGGGCATCGGTATGCGACAGCGAGTGTGAGGCAGCACTTTGCCAAGGTTGCTCTTGGGGCACGTGACACTCACAATCAGACGACGCGCTGCATCAGCACTCTGCGCTCGCGCCGTACGATGCCCACGTCACGTGTGTCGAATCAGGGATTATTTTGGAAGAATATGATATAACAACTGCTATGACGTTATAAACTAGCTATAATACTTATGACAGATAAAAAACGGGAAATCTTTTGACCAAATTATAAATTTGTCAATATCTGTCCCTTTAGGCCCCTCGCCCACGGCGACATTTTGTAGTGATGCTGTCGCGCGTTTCGTAAACGCGCAACAGCATCGCTACGAACGCGCTTTAGTCGCATTTGCAACGCGCTACAGAAGCGATGCCAACGCGCTACTAACGCGCCACAGCATCGCGACTGTATCGATGCGAACGCAAATATGGTATCTGCTAGCTTCAAGAACCATAACATATCATCCGTAAGATATCGCAATGTAAGTAGTAAGTAGGTACCTGATTAACTAGGTACCTACAACCTACTTGCTGTCATATAGTTTAACGGTATTTTTTATAAAAACACGATTCCTTAAAACACTCCTCAGAGGCTGATTAAATAGTCTGTGGTAAAAGCGAAAAACTTAACCGCAGATTATTTAAACTGCCTCGTTTTGTTTTATAAAAAAGACCGAAAAAGTATTATTTCCAAAGCATTCTATTAGAAGGACAAATTCTTTAGAAGTAGTAGTTGATACTTAGTTATATATATAGTTTTAACGTTGTTTGTTAGTCCAATAATAATTATAGGTATTTTATTTTCATAAGAAACATAATCTAAGGCGTGGGGTTACATAGGAAGGACGTGGGACGAGGATGGGTCTAAGACGCGACCCGTTGTATAGAGTTTGCGTGCTGCCTCGTACCGAACTCCCGTCTCACATGTGTGGGCTATGTGATGTCCCGTCGCTTCAGGCCTGAGACACACAGAAAAGAAGTGGGGCGTGGGCGTGGAAAAGACGCGTCGTCTTTCCAATTCACTTTCATACAAAATGTATTGAAAGGCGGGACGAAGCCCACATAGAAGAGACGGGGCGGGGGCGCGAACGCTATACAACGAGTCGTGTCTTTTCTGCGCCCTCGCCGCACGTCCCTTCTATGTGGCCAGAGCCAAAGGAGGACGCCGCATCTTCGGCCCGTCCTCGTCCCACGTTATTCCTGTGTGTCCGAAGCTTAAGACAATAACATACGGTCTATACGTTTGATGCTTTAGCATAGTGTCAAAACCTCCCAATATTATTATATCAAAAGTTTTGAAAAAAATCTTAACTAAAGTTGTGATCACCTGTAATTGACTAATATACCTACTAGACTAGACCCTGGTAAAACTAAGGTTGTTGTTATCTGTTGGTGTGCCTTAAATAAACAAATAGATCATTATTTTTCATTGTGGGCATTAATTGCTTCGAAGAGTATGAAATAAAGGACCCATCAAAGCTACCCATTTAGCCACTCCTAAATAAAAGCATTCCAAGTTGAAGCATGAATGAACTCGGGCATCATTCACAAAAGACCTTGTTTTGTTTATTTAGATCGTTTAAATGAGAAACCGCATCGGGCTCAGGTGTGCACCTGTTGAGGCGCCCAAAGCCGTGGGACTCTTCAGGTAAAGATCTGCAAAAAAAACTTCATATTGTTATGCTTGCTTAGAAATTGCGCTGAGTTTTACTTCGTACCCATTTGGCACATGGAGAGATTGTATATGGAATCTCAGGATCGTTCTTGTAAAAGAGCCGCGTGTAGACGGATACAGGGGTTTTCGCTGATTGTCTTGCCAATTTATTATACATGGAGCAAGTTTATGTTATCATAATGTCCTTTAGACGGAACGAACAGGGCCGGATTAACCACGTTGAGGCACCTAGGCAACGCTCGTCGAGGGCTCCTTTTACCTGTTTCTTATTGATTTTGGAAACGTGGAATATTTTAGCATTAAGTCCGCCACATTTCCATTGTATTTTTAACTTATGTCTACAAATATTTTAAGGAAGTAGCACATATAATTAACTTAAAAGTAAAACCATCACGGCTAAGCAGGCATTACAAATTAACGAGTAATGGTGGACCAACTTATAAGAGGAAAACTTCGTACAAATTCCATCGAAAATTACTTTGATGAAGTTGTTACTTATGTAAAGATAAATAAACAAAATCCTAGTAGTTTTATTCATGATTAAGCTGTTTATTACAACATAACGTATATATGCCATCACCTTATTCAATATAAAAATTTTAAATAAAAAATAAAAACCGTATTTTTAGTGGGGAAAGCGGGAAAAAAATATACGAGTCCCTTATAACCATAATCGTTGTTTTAAAATTTGACGTTCTCAATTTCCATCCCCGAAAGTCTTCACCAGAACATCACCAAATTACCTTGGGACTACTTTTACGCTATTTTATGAATGGGACCAATGGGACGTTATATCTGTTCGAACAAAAAAAGAATTGTCGAAATCGGTTAAGATTTGACGGAGTTAAGGAGGAACATAGCGTCGACTTGATAACCTGCTCCTGTAAAAATTGTCCTCAGCACGGGTTAGTGCAACAGAAAAAAAAAGTTCTGTAGTTCTGGAATCTGTAGAATTCTAAAGGACCCGATTGGGCCGCCATAACAATGGTTTTTAATTATTCTTTTCAAGGTCATAATCTAACAGGTTAAGGCGCAAGACACATAGATGGGACGTGGGGCGGAGGCGCGGAAAAGAGGCGCCATTAATCAAATTCAGTTTCATACTAAATGTACTGAAGGGAGACGGGACGAAGCCCACACAGATAAGACGGGGCGCTTGCGCGACCGCTTCGATGTCTCCGCCCTTTGGTCAAAGCACACAGAAAGGACGCGGCGCGGAAAAGATGTCCCACGTCCCCCAGTGTTAATATTGAAAATTTACGGATATAAAATATCTAACTTTTCTAGTAAGTTACAAAGTACTACTTTGTAAATCAGTTTTAAACAACAAAAAAATTAGAATTATTTAAAACTGATCTACAAAGTAGCTTACATACCGAAAAAAATAAAACCATCAATGCTAATGCCCATTATGGAGATTTCTTTAAGGTCGTTTCAGATAGTTTTGAAAAAGTTTTTAAATTGAAAAAGCTATCATCGAAAGGAAATAGGGTAGGATTTAGTGAATGGGCCACTGCCGGCATCCGAAAAAGTAGGGTTTAGGGCCGTCTGCCACAAAGCTAAATGCGAGCATATAAAAGCCAAAATTCTTAAATCGTCTAATAAAATAAGGTAAGTTTCCACAATAAGATCCCTGAGGATATAATAAGCTTGCCAGAAACGCGGTTTAAAAAATGTGTGAAGCACACTTTGTGCCAAAAAAGCTACTATAACATTAAAGATTATTTAGATGACAATGATGTCTGGAATTAAAGCCAGTTCAATGCATGAATTTTAGAACATTTATATAAATCCTGTAAATTAAGGACTTGAAAAGACTAAGTTTGGAGTTTTTTTTGTCAATTTTTTCTCCAAAATGATCTAGATTTTGAAATGGACACCTTGTTTAACTTGTAACGTTCATTAAGTCGCAGTTTTTGTGCTACTTTGAATAAAAAAAATTGATTTTGATTTTGAGTATGCATTCTAGCCTTAAGTGCATAAAAGCTTCGGATGCCTATCAATAAGAGTATCATTAAATAAGTAATAAGTAGTTGTAAGTAAATAAGATCGTAATCAAAGACTTGAAAATAAAATTTATTAAGACGGCATATTATCTTAAATGTATGAGTTGAAATAGCGATCTAAGACCGACATACAATTTTACTTTTAAACAAAAGTGTAAATAACAATAATGGACCGTGTTATGCAGAAACATTCCAAACCACAATATATGACTTGCGACAAAAACGCTTTACGTAAACGTATTAGATTGTTTTGTTCCATGTTTTTTTTTCTAAAGTTTTATAATCGTAATTAAAATAAAATTAGACACATCTGAACAAAACCATAAAAAAAGAAACAATAATATTTTTAAATATTTTTTCTCGCAATTTACGTTATGTGGGTTGGAATGCTTCTATGAAACACGGTTCATTAAAAACTATATAAAGTGAAAAAACAAGATAGCGATGTCGCTATGTAGGTATAGTTTCGAGTCGGTGCTAAGTTATACTCGTAAGATCAGCATGAACATATTGGGCGCCGACTCCAAAATTTATTTCTATAATACCTACATCGAGTTTAAAGTACATAATATTCGTTTCAATTACCTATTCCTCTGTTTTTTAGTACTGTAGTGTTTTGAAGATTGTTTTTATTTTTAAAAACATCATGTGTTTTTTGTAAATATTGTTTCCACACAACTATCTTTTCCGAAAGCAAATTCGCGAGTTACTATAAAACTGTTTTTTGTGCTGTAGTGTTTTGAAGTTTGTTTTTATTTTTATAAAAGCACGTTTTTTTAATATCAAAACGACTCCACAGAACTATAGTTACTGGGTGTAAAAAAACGCCTAAATCGCTTGAACTATGCCTTTAAAATTTGATGATGAAATATGCCTTTAAAAATTATTTTGTTTTTTGTAATGTTCATATATTTGGGACGCACGCTTACGGTGAACGAAAAGATGGGTGTAAATAACTTTGTTTACAACAAATTTTCATGTAAAATTGAAAATAAACGAGTTGTTAATCAAACCAAAATGCACCCCTCTTTTGGGGTATAAATCGGAAAATATCGATCCTAGGAAAAATATTATGAGTACAAAAATTGTAGAAAATTTAATTTTAAACAACTTTTGTAATTACCATTTTATGTGTGAAACTGAAAATAATCGAGCTACTCAATAAACAAAAATTGACCCTTAAAATCGAGATGGCGGATGACACAACGGATCGAGTACCACGTAAAACAAAATTTAGCCTTCCAGTGATCCCCCCAACGAATTCTTAACGAAAATTGCTATATATATTGCATAGTATAATTTTTTCCTGGTCACATCCTAATTTGACTGCTCTATATGTTTCTAACTACATTTTGATAGCTTCTAATTTTCGAGCGCACAAGCATTATCCGAAAAAAGAGAGTTTTAACACCTATGCATATGTAAATACTTACATTAATAAACAAAGAAAAAACTTTTTGTTGCTTTCTTACAATATAAACCAGTACCAGTTTTTTCCTCAAACATTATTTTTACAATCATTAAAGAAACCAACGACAGGAATCTGAAAGAAATCTGACTTTTGTCATTATGTCCGTAGATTTCCGATATGGAACACTGTAAAGTGAGAAGCGGAGCTACAGATCTGTGGGAGTGTAGTATCATAGACAAAAAATTTTGGTCTGTGGCAGCATCCTTAGACCCGGATTCCACCAAAGCGGAGATGTTCGAAGCGGAGACGAAAAGAGATGTTTTTCAAAAAAGGTGTATCCACCAAAGCTGGGCGAAGATGCGTACTGACTAGACTGTAGCCGAGATTTGTGTGATATTTGATAAGATTGCTGTTTAGTTCGATCTGACACGAAAACCAAACGTTTCCATGTCACTATTACTAAAACAGTATCTTCTTTTACTTCAAGAAGAAGAAATAGAGTCCGAAGAAGCAAAATTGATAGCGCTATACCACCTAAGCAACACGTCGGTTTAGGACGTCATTTGGAGTACCATACCATTCATGGAGACAGCTCACATCTCCGCAAACTTGATCGCGCCATACAAATATGATACATCTCCGCTCGTTGGTATCCACTGAAGCTACGCGGAGACGAGATGTATGAATAACGATTTTCTATTGTTTGTTTAAAATACAGCTCGTCTATTCTCGTCTCGTCTCCGCTTTGGTGGAGTCCGGGCCTTACTCAGTCTGCGAAGGTGTGCGTAACTCATAGATGTGCCGCTCCTTTCATAGATTAAAAAAACAGATGTGACAAGATCAATGAAACCGGGGGCACATCTTTATAGTAACAGTGACGACATTAAAATATGGTTTTTCACAACTAATTTTATGAATTTTCAGACGAAGATAAAGAGAGTCATGGAACAAATAATTATATCCAAAACATCCTAAAATATCATACTCACGTAACTGATTAGAGGGCACGTGTGTAAAGGTTGTCGTTCTGTCGACTGTAAAAGAAGTTACCAGTTGGGCGGAAGTGAATGAGTTTATTTTGCCACAAGGTTGGTACAGTCGACAGCAGGTCAACGTTTACATTTTTGTTACCGTAACGTACAGTTGACAGCACGTCATCCTTTACATGTATGCACGCTACTTCGTTGCATTACGGGCGACTGCAACTAAAATGTAAATGTTAATGTGCTGTCGACAGTTCCACTGTCTTATTCATTGCATTGACGTATATTTGTACAAAGTTTCGTATGAAACTGGCCATAATAAAATTTTGTAAAATCGCTTATTTTTTGCCCACATCATAAAGGGACCCTTTGTGCAAAATTTCAGCTTTCTAAATCCAACGTTTTGGGATGAGTGAGTAAGTCGAGACTTTTCTTTTTATATACATGTATTAGATAAAAATTTGAAATACATTCTCAAGTGCACGGACATATGACGATGTAATATAAAAAATATATATTTATTTAAAAAAAAATTATATCAAAGAGACATTTAAACAAAACTCTGGCGCGGGGCCCCTAGCCGGTGTGGGGCCCCTAGGCAGTTGCCTACTCCGCCTTTGGATACGGTCCTGGGAATGAATGTACACTTCGAGAATCAGCTTGTTTTCTCTGTTTAATAGTCTGAGAGTACAGATCTTGTCGAGATTTTGGTCCCATGACCAAACAAGGGCGAAACATAAAGAAAGCACGAAACGCTTTATATGTGTAGGCAGAAGCCCACTCAGATATATATTCCGTGTTGAAATTTTTATCCATATCTGGCGGAGCGGTGTGGCGGCGGCATGTACGCCGATGCAGATATGCTAAGAACGTGCAGATCGCGGGGCGCAGCGCGGCCGTAGGCGTGAACATCGCCCGTCGCGGTGTGGCGGCGCTCGACCAGCCGCGCGCGCTACTCAGAGCCTAGATTTATTGCACCGAACGTCCACGTCTACGCTCTATCCAGCTCCGATCGCAACACCTCGCCGCCGATCCTCGGCTGGCTCCCTTCCCGGCACGACCTTACTTCAATTCGTACAAAAGAAAATACTTTATCTTCCTGTTTTTTTTTTATTGCACGAAGCGTAAATATTCCCTTTACGCCACAATGGAATAATCGGGCATGTGTGATTTAGTACGTTGTTGATTTTATCCACATTCCAAGTCATTGTACAATACGCGCCGCCCGCCTGGCGCAATGCGAAATTCCATTAAACTTTTTGAAAGTGAATAAAAGAGGATTTGTAAAAAAAATCCTTCGCCTCTCTCGAACAGGTTATTGTTAAGGCATAAAAGAAGAACAATGGCACTCTGTATTTCCAGTTAACCAAACTGCGATGTTTACCTGTTCGTATTATCAGGTACTGCCCACAGCAGACTGCGTGAATATAATTGTTTGCATAAGATAAGATCTTATTTATTACTTATAAAATGCTTTTGAGATTCTTAGGGTTCCGTATTCAAAGGATGCCAACGGGATTTTTATTACCATCTTAAATATATGGAAAACCACGTGAGGAAACCTCAGTGTCTGATGTGTTCACATTCCTTAGAGCTTGAAATTGCCAATCCGCGTTGGGCACGCGTGGTACACGCCCATACTCTCTCTGTCTAAGAGAAGGCCTGTGTCCTGCAGTGTGACGTATAAAGAATACGTACGTAAAAATTGTGTTTTCCATTTCTTATACTTTGTGACTTTTAAACTTCATCAGCAACATAATTAAATGGTGTCATAAAAATAAATGTGGAGAAATGGTACTTTTGGACAAGCCTTATAAGAGATAAATAATAATTAAAAAGATTTTTCATAATAAGCTTTTCATAATTAACTTTTTCTAATGTAACTTTATTATATCCCTCCATCTCAAATTATCACCATTAAACACAAATATAATTATTATTTGCTGGTACGGAACCCTCGTTGCACGAGTTCGACTCGCGCTAGGCGGGTTTTTTATTATTGAAGCTCCACGGACAACACTATCTATTGGTATTCTAGGACAATAATAAAATTATTCGTCCGGTTGTCGCCCTACTGCAGCTGTTGTGTCAAATATAAGCGCAATGTTATGCCTATTCGGTACTTTTAGTGCAGAGAAAAAGTGAAGGCACTCAGTTCCAATGAACTCAGTAAGTCACGTGTCCGTAGCATTGTTTATTTTGTTATTAAAGAAAACAATGCTAAAATTATGAAATCCTTCTTTGCTTTCTTTGCCAACTTTGTCAACTAGGTAAGTACGCCAGGGGCCTGTTTCATAGAAACACAATTCATGGTTTACTATGACAATTCGATGTACTATTGCACAGTTGATAAATTCAGAGACTCACAAGCAGGAGGCCTTGCGAGGACTAATCTTGCGTTGTCAATGCAAGCTTCAAGGCTCCATTTCACCAAGTGGGATATTGACCCTTTGCATTTGTGATAAAAAGAGAATATAGAAATAATATCTCTGCGCAAAAAGATAATACAGAGATAATAGCCAGTAAAGGTTGATGTGCTGTAAAAAGAACTTAGGTTATTTTTAGGGTTCCGTACCCAAAGGGTAAGGGACCCTGTTACTAGGACTCCGCTGTCCGTCCGTCCGTCTGTTACCAGACTGTATCTCATGAACCGTGATAGTTAGACAGTTGACATTTTCACAGATGATGTATTTTAAAAACAGAATAAAATAAATATTTAACGGGGGCTCCCGTACAAAAAAAGTGATTTGCCGTTTTTGCTCGATATTATTAATGGCAACAGGTAGACACTTGAAATATTCAAATGTTGTATCAATGGTACGGAACCCTTCGTGCGCGCGTCTGACTCGAAATTGGCCGGTTTTTTCTTTACTGTAATAGGAAGATAGAGATAGAAAATACTTTTCTTTATTACACTTTGCTGTGTTTCGGTCATGTAAATTAATGTAGCGAACAGAACCTCCAGGCGATTTAGGACAATATGATAGCTATGCAAATATGTGTCCAGATACTCTTATGACTGCACCCTAAGTAATCGGAACAGCATTTTATCACGCGGCGTCTGATAGCGGAGCTGGAATCGTGATCAGGGGTGTGATATTAAAATGTGTGTTAGTCGGGTAGAGCACGTCCGGCGCCCGCGCATGCGGTGTTCTGTCCGCGCACCAGATAACGCCACAACCTGCTCCTGCTTATCTTTTTATCCGCTCGTTGATACTCGCCCTATGCAAATACTTTGTAAAAAAAAGCTCGACATCGGAAATCGTGACAAGAATTGGAATAAAGAAGTGATCTGTCGAGTTTCTGTATAAAATCAATAGACTTAGGTAATATTATTCTCTTATTTTGCCAGATAACACATTATTGTACTAAAAAAGGAAATTACGCAGTTATTTCTTATAACTACCTATAACGCTTATGATACTTAGGACAAATTTCAGGTAATACTTCGACACTTTGTTGCAAACCTGCTCGTGAAGTCGTATAACACTCGTACTTACGATCGACAGCAGGTCAACCTCTACATTTTTGTTTCAAAGTCACCCATAAAGTTACTGATTAGATGCGCACATTTTTAAGGGTTGATGTGCTGTCGGCTGAACATAGGTCACACTCGTGACAGTATCAGTAGAGTGTACGAATGTAAATCGCTCAATCGTCAATCGATTTAACGTCATTCGATATAGTGTAGGGGATCCGTGTGAAGGTTGGTGTGCTGTCAATTATAGGTATCTGTTTGTATCTATGAGTTGAATTTCTGAGACTTCAGAATCATGACTAAAATATATAAGTGGGTATATATAATGGTATATTTTTATGATTGTGTTGGGTTAATATACTCGTATAATACTTAATAATTATTGTACACTTTCCCCCCTTGTTTTTAATGTTCGTATCACCACGTCGAGGATTGGCTCGAAGAGACTTCTGCGCAAATAAGCTCGCCATGTACACTTTATAATTTATTTTCTAAATGTTGTGTTTTATTTATGTCTTTTTATGTGTGTCCAATAAAGTATAAAGTAAAGTAGCAAACCCATAATGGAGATTACAAAGAATCCGTTGCTAAGTTCACTAAGTCTTTAGGCACACTTTTTATAATATACGGATAACCGTTGTCGATCTTATTTATAGTGGTTGCCATGAAGTTGGTAGGTAGGTATGTAGTATCGGCAGATATTGACAATGACATTGGCACTTGGTTACGAACGATCGACCACCGGCCCCTGATCGTCCGCAATATATCGCCGCGCTCCACTTAAATGTGTGAAAGTGTGTTTACATAAGACGTTGGGATCGAGAGATGTAGGTACATAAATATCGCGAAGGTCACGTGAAGTGGGCCGTGCACACTTCCGGCCGCGTGGCGGGCACGTGTGCGCAGGATGCGCCGGCGCACACCCCCATCCACTCGCGGAATCGCTGCCATTGCCATCAACGAGAGTGTCAATATTCCCATGACTATCCGTTAGAGGTTTTATGTCTTTCGGAAATGAAACACTCCCATGTTCGTTTGCCCCTATGATGGTGTTTATGCATAATAATATCAATTTTGTCCAATCGTTCCCACCAGACTGTAGGTACAGACCATGTACTGAAAACTATGGGTAGATTTTCACGTGGTAAGTAATTTCCAGTAATTTCAGTCACGAATGTACATTGTTCGTGGCAGACATTTTCATGGATGACTATCCACCAAGGTGGACCCACCGTAGTAGGTTAAGTTAAGGTTAAGGTTAACTTACCTAACTAACCTACGACGATTATCGAATTCACGTCAAGAGTAAAAAGAGGATAAGGATAAAAATTACAGTAGGTTATTGAAATAAAACAAAACCTGAAAACCCCTTTTCTTTAATGTTCACGCTTCACTTGCGTATTTACCGACGATTTATATCTAATAAATTGCAGGTTTTACAAAATCATTGCTCAAGAGTTGACAGAAATTCCGGATGGATAAATACGTTAATAATATGACCCATATTTGCCACATACGCAAATAGGAGTGGCCAAGTGAGGTGCCCGAAGCTTTATTGTATGTATGTTATTGAATTTAATTTAATTCTTTTAACTGCACCACGGTACGCACTCCGTAGTACAATTATGGGTTACCGTAGGCACTGACTGAAAATCAGCGCTGAGGGATCACTTCCTCAGCACAACGCTGAGTCAGCTGCCTTTTGTGGCAACTTAGATACACCACAGGCTACATATATGGTCCTGTTTTATTTATTCGTTTTGTCTGTTGTGTATTTAGTTTTCTTTCTGTTGCTGTGCATATTATGTTACTTATCTGCCTATTTCGTTTCTGTGATGTATCTTGTTGGTATAATAAATGTCTTTCTTCTTCTTCTTCTATATCGATATTTATAATAATAATCATTATAATTATGTGTATTCTTAGAACATTGTAAACAAAATAAAGAAGAGTCGGACTCGCCCACCGCGGGTTCTTACAAATTTGTAGGTACTTACTAACTAATAAATAGTTCGGGAATCTCACAGTTTTTCCGACCTTATCCCGAACTTCAAAGACCATTTTTTTATTACAAATGTACAGTTTTCAGATTTTTCCTGTACTTGTAGTATACGACGATATTACTTGTCAAATATTATAGTTCTATGTGTTGAGCTTGAGAGTTTCGAAATATACGTTATTTGCGGCATAAACGGCCGTGACTTTTTATCACGTTAATTTAGAAGTTTTATTTTTTCACAGCTTCAATGGATTGTAGATCTGAATATATGGTTTTAACTCGATACCTGTACGAGTTCCCGAGATAAAGGGTCTTGACAGACAGACGAACGGACGGACGGACAACAAAGTAATCCTATAAGGGTTCCGTTTTTCCTTTTGAGGTACGGAACCCTAAAACGGGAAATCGTGCTCATTGGAATGTGCATATGGAAGGTATACCTAGGTACTGAAGAAACTGTTTTCAATAAAAAACCAAGTTACAATTCTTTGTAATAACCTAAGTATTTCAATTGTAGTACCGCACATAGTTGATACAATTATATTACAATTTTATTATTATTATTTGTTACTTGAGTAACAAATCGTATACATTGTTTATCTGTATGCCAACATTCACCTTAATTCGTTCAGCGCTCAAAAAAAAATCTTCACATCAAGATCAATTTTAAAATTCAATGAAACTTGATGACTATTTAAGTACTTAGTACAATACTTGTATTAGTGGGATTGGTCGGACAACATTTGAATATTTCAAGCGTGTACCTGTTGCCGTTATTAATATTGAGTAAAAAAACGGCAAAAAATTCACGTTTGTTGTATGGGAGCCCCTTTAAATATTTATTTTATTCTGTTTTTAGTATTTTTTTGTTATAGCGGCAACAGAAATACATCGTCTGTGAAAATTTCAACTGTCTAACTATCACGGATCATGAGATACAGCCTGGTGACAGACGGACGGACAGCGGAGTCTTAGTAATAGGGTCCCTTACCCTTTGGGTACGGAACCATAAAAACGTTTATGTACCTCTAGCTATTGATATGCTCAAAAAAACTTGCGTCGCAAAGGTCAAAAAATATTGTCTTGCATGATGTTACACACTTATTTATACCAACCAACCACCTTACCAACGTATTTATACCACGTCTTTAAATACGCAAAACCCAAAAACAGTATCGAATTTTATCCACTTTCCGTAAGTAAAATTTTAAAACTCCCAATTCATAGATAACTTTTATTTTTCATACAAGCTAGATTAAAATAAAAATTAGAATTTTGAAGTTTAGTTTATGAAAGTAATTTGATTTATGATACTGGAGAAACCGTTTTCAGGTTTTGGGTCATTTCGATAACACATTGTATTTCCGTCTTGTGCAAGGGAGGTCATGGATGATAAATCTCCGCGTGCAAAGATATTCTATTTTGGGTTACACTTACGAGAGATAGCCGTAAAACATGACAATTTACAATTGAAAAACGGTTACGAAAGCGCAACATAAGAAGGAATAATTCTTTCCCAATGTGATATACGGCGACACTCATAAAGGCGAGGAAAAAAATTAATTCCTGAGCCCCTTAAGTTATTGGCACAAAAAGGGAAAATTTAAGACGTGCCAAGACAGACAATGCCGATTGGCGTTAATCTTGCCGCGATCAATAAACTCTCTGATTACACATTCATGGAATACTTCGCGCTCCGTTTATCTGAATAAGATGCCTTGACTGCTTCTTGCACTGGCTTCGGTTACTTTTTAGTTCTGTATCTATTCTTTTGGCCCGAGCCATACTAGTATACTACCTGCTCCAGTGCTATTTTTATAATCTGTTTACTAAAGTCTGTTATCAAGCCCAAGTTATCAAAGGTACTATTTGTCCATGGTTCGATCCCAAAACGACGAGAAAAAGTGTGTAACAAGATCTCTTTATAAAAACACGATTCCTTAAAACACTCCTCAGTTGCAGTTTAAATAGCCTGTGGTAAAGGGAGAGACATTGCCACAGATTATTTAAACTGCCTCTGAGGAGCGTTTTAGAGCAATCGTGCTTTATAAATAAGACCGAAAGTATGTACCTGCGAACTATTAATCGATTTCATTTCAACGATTGTTTATCGAGCTAGCTAGACGTATGGGTCAGTCAGCCGCTTCGTCCAACTGCGCCAACAAATAAATGCCAGCTGACCGCTTCATATATCTACGTTTTGTAGTTAATTGTTTACGGTTAGCACGAGGTGACATGGATCCGAGAACATTACATATGACGTGACAGCTGGTCAAGCTTTGAACATTTCTTATCGCACAGACATAGACTTCAATTTGGATTGTCAGCAGGAAGATTTGTGTGCTGTTGTATCAATAAACTGACTATAAGGTACCATATGGGACCCGCGAAAAGATTAACTATCGACGCTAGGTATACTTCGCACTAGATAGGACTTCTGTGGACGTAAACAAACTATTTATAAAAAAATATAAAATTTTAAATATTCCATTAAAAAAACAGGCAGAACCATATTTTTTTATAAAAAAGTTGTTGTAAATCAGCAATTGCGCATAACCCTGTGTTCTTTACATCTAGAGAAAGTTTATCTGTTACTTTATTATATTGTTACTAGCTAACCTGCCAAACGTTGTTTTCTCATATTATGGGCAGCTCACATAGGCTCTTTCTATTATCCCCCCCCCCTCCACTAAGTCTAAGTTAATGTATTTCCCTAGGTTTACGTAAGTTTATTATTGTATTTAATCTTCTTCTTACCCTACCCGTCGCCAATCTCATCAATACCAAAGGTTTGCTGGAAGAGAATGCTTCTTGCATTAAGCACGCCCTTGTACACTTACAATGTAATTAGTGCAATAAAGAATGAAAATAAATAAAATGTTTGTCGCAGAGAGGATGAAGATGAAGTCGCAAACTACTAGAATGGCAAGTGAGGACCGGACGTAGAAGTGTGGGCCGACCCCCAGCCAGGTGGCGCGACGACATGGACAAGGCAGTAGAGAAGACCTGGAGAAGGACAGCGCAAAGCAGAAGCGACTGGCGCTTGTATGAATAGGCCCTTGTCCAGCAGTGGATATCGACGGGCTGAGGATATTCATGATGATGATGATGGTGATGACGACCTATTCTCAGACCTACCAAATATACACAAAAAATCATAAAAATCGGTGAGGCCGTTTCGGAGGAGTTCGGAGGAGTTTTTATATATTAGATTAATTGTACCAGCGGCTCTTCTCGCGTTGGATTTTTGTTTGTTTGTGGTTTGTTTTGCTTGTTTGTTTGTTTGCGCCAAATTTCGTCCAAATACCTCTAACCATATTCTTGATTGTGTTTCAGATGCCCAACTAAACATCTATCGAAGTTTTAAGAACCTATTTAGAGGCTAAAAATTCCACCCATGCCGGGACTTGAACTCGCAACCTCTGGCTCAGGCACGGTGAGCCAGAGGTCGCGGGTTCAAGTCCCGGCATGGGTGGAATTTTTAGCCCTAAATAGGTTTTTGAAATTGTCCTTAGCACGGGTTAGTGCAACAAAAAGAATATAATCTATTGAAGTACCAAATGAGTAGGAACCTACTGTTTTTGATAAAAACTAAGGTATTTAGATCCATTGTTATACATTTCAGAAGGCCAATTATTAAATCAACCAGCGTTGAATGCCAAGCATATCTCAAAAACACTAATACAAAAAAAGAAAGAAGTGACATCAAAAGGAAAAGGTGACGATCGATAAGGTACACTTCAAAAGAAAAGGTTACACGTAATATGAATAAAGTTAATAAACCTCTCTTGTGATGCGCGACCACGGACGGCGCGGCGGCGGCGGCGGCGGCCGCGGTGACGATCTCACGACCCGGCATTGTGAAGTAAGTTTGACTAACATGTCGCTTTTGTCGCTCCATAGAACAACATTCTATGACACATCTCAGTCCATCATTAATTTGAAACCGGTGACCATATAAATGGTGATCTCTTATAATAATACGTCCAGTCGCCTAGGTGCCACTTTTATCGTTTTATTATTTCACAATAGCCTGTTAACGCGTGTGGATTACTGTCACCGAAAATGCTTTTTGTGTGTCTCCGAAAAGAAATGATTAGATAAAGTTCTATTAAGTTATGAGATTTCCCAATCAAATTAAGTATGTATCAAATTAAATTGGTAATTGAACATATTTTGACTTGAGAACCCCTAGTTTACCTGACAAGGCTGCGGGAGGTAATTTTATTGTATTGAGGCTATAAAAAAAACTGTGGCAGCAACAAAGCCTACCAGAGTACACCGCTGATGTGACCAAGCGATTGAAGATTTCCCAACACACACCTGCTCTCCTTTCAGACCTCCAAACATGAGCACAATAAGATCTATTCAAATGTTAAACAAAAATGGCGTTGGATAGACAGCAGCACTACATTGAATTAACCCGAAGGCAGAACAATGCTTACTTACATCGATATCTCTAGGTACCCACTTTCTTTTCGAGCAAGACAACAAAGTTCGTCGTTGTGTATGGGGGAGGACGCTGACAAGCCCGCAGCGATACAAAGACGGTCGGCGGAGTTGGTTCAAGTGCACAAAGGTCAGCTTGTAGCCGGGGAGCAGATCACCTTACGCTGCGCCAGCGCCGCCGCCGCCGCCGCCGGTGCGTCGTGAGGCGGCGCGCCTCGGAATAGACTTTTGTGACTCGACGAGCATTATCGCACGATCTGGAAGCGGAGATGCCCCTCATAATGCGTCCAGATAAACCCGCTTTGTATCGCATGCTCTCTATAACAAGAAGAGTATGCCATGAAAGGAGCGAGCAACGCAACAGGTACATGCCCCCGTGATTATCTACTAGTAGTGTAGGTGACGTGCACCCGCTCCTTTCAATTCCAAGCCTTTTCAATAGCGCGGGCTATGAGATCTACTTATTTTTTAGGGTTCCGTAGTCAACAAGGAACCCTTATAGTTTCGCCATGTCTATCCGTCTGTCTGTCTATCTGTCCGGGGCTTAGCACAGAGACGACAAATACTAGAAAGTTGAAATTTCACACAGATATATATATTAATCACGCCGACAAAACTGTAGGGTTAAATCTTTAAAAACATTTCTTATTAGGGTAACTCCCCTACATATAAATTAGCGATGCAATTTTCTTTTTTCGCCTGCACCATAGTGAGTTATCGTTGCGTTGGTCTTTTAAAACTATTGTAAGTGAAGAAAAAACATTTTTAATTTAGGGATCCGTTTGCGAAATATGAAGCTTTAAAGTGCAAATTTTTGTTAGAGCAGGTTGTCACTCGGTCCCTCCGAGCTCAGTCTCCCGGCTAAAAGGTTGATTGTAGAAACGTAAAAGTAGCACACAAAGGAAAAACTATCACGACTTAGTAGGCTTTACAAGTTGACGCGTAATAGGAAACTAACTTATGACAGGAAAATTTCGTATAAATTCCATTGACCCTACACGCTCGTGGCCTGATACGCACTTGGCCGGTTTTAAGTAGCTAAGCAATCTACACATAGGTGTACTACTATCTAAGGAGATAACAATGTGTGAAGCATTATCGAATTAACATAATAGCTAATGTACTTAGAGTTTCTCTACCTAGACAGACTCATACATACTTAACATGAATAATGTTTGTTGTGACTTGGCGCATGCGCCACGATACGCCAAAGAGCAATGAATTAAACAATCACAGCTGACTCATAATACCGGTTAGCTATAAAGACAACAGAATTATCTTTGTCTGTAGTTTGTTCCACAGACAAAATGCCATGTAACTACGATAATATAATTCACAAAGTTTTAAGTTTATTACACAGCTGTGGTGAAAGCAAAAGGAGGTTATAGTTTGTCATCGTATTGCCGAGATAGATCAGGTTTCAGAGCTCTATCACGAATCAATAACTATTGATGGGATCTCGGAGTCGTGGACAATTGATTCGAATTATGATAGTAACAATACGATATCGACCATCGCTATATTGAGGTACATAGAGTTCATAGTGCCTAGCTAGAATAGAACTACATTAGTGGAGAGCAGTTTTGTAATTCGTAAGTATGTCATGTACCAATGGATCGATGGAAATATTTGTAAATGTGTGATTTTTTAACTAATGTCTGACAATAATCCTTAGCTTTCGCAGTTGGGTAGAAAAAAGAACGATTCGGGATAATTCTTTATAAACCTTTGAGCAAATAGAACTAAGAATACGCGGAGCAAATTGTACAATGGTATCTCGGCGGGCACGGGAGCGGCGTAAGGTAGTGTGGTCGTGCGAGTGCGGTGGCGAGATGGTCGCGGTGCGGTGGCGCAATGCGGTTCGCGAGACGGGCGCCCACCCAGCGCGCCGCCAACAAAGCCAAAGGCGACTTCACGCAATCTGCAAACCAACCCTAATATGTTATCTACCTACCCGCGCGTCCAAACAAGCCTCTACTCTATGTGTGACGCGCTCCATTTGGATACTATTTAGTGCCGCTTAACTTACAATAACCGGATTCTCGACATCTTGGGTGAGTACGGGTAGACTATATGGGGAATTACGACAGGAATATGCTGAAATATCAAAATGAGAGCCCTTAATCGCTACACGCGATGCAGTATCGTCTACATGACGGAATTTATTTGATAGCTTACGCCACGGGAGCTTGCATGTTACGGATACCGGGATATTGTAGAGCTTGTCTCAATTAGTGCTTACGACGCGAGATAATTTTCTTTAGTTAGGTACTGCTGCAACGCAAGAGGCTTTACTTACTTTATACTTTATGGCTCACATACATAAAACACGAAACTTTGTAATACGAACTTCTGCAAATTCCGTCTCGATAATCACGCACAATGGCCTGTCCACCACTGAGTTCTACTAAGTCTTGTTAGAAGTCACATTTCAGTTCTTATTACCACTAACAAGGACCAATTTGAAGTAAACAGGCGTACCTTGTGCGTACGTCCCAATTGATTGTGACATGTAAACAAGATAGGGTTGCGTTGCCTACACACTTGTAGCTGCCAAGAAGCGAGATATTGTGCTGTGACCTGAGGCGAGCCCGTGCGCAGTTGCCGACCGCTGTGTGGCTCAATTAAATCAAAGGAGAAGTAGCGCGGGTTGCGTAGCTCCCGAGGGCGCGGCCGCTGCGCAAATATGTCTTGTGAGGCCATTCCGGTTTGCGTTCGATGCTTAAACACCACATACAAGTGGGTACACGCTATAACAATATGTAGTTCCTATTTAATTCTCTTAAAAAATGTAGAGGTGTCCCCATACTCCCACCAAACCCACCATGTCGCGGTCGCATCAACAATGGCGATTTGCTTCACTAAAAGTAAGTAAGTAAACAGGGTAACTTTTAACAACTTTTTTTTTAAATAAATAAATGAAAAATGTCAAATTAAGGTAAATATTGTCCGAAGTTGTAGAGGAAAAATTGTTGTAAATGATAAAGTTTTGTGGACGAATTTTATTGCGCATTTTACGGATTACCCTGTATAATCTCTCTAGCTTAGCGGCGGCGAGCGGTGCAAATCAGTTCAATTATGCAAGCGACCCGGTTAGAAAATAAGCAGATGGCTCGAGCGATATTAGTGCTCAATTGGAATAGGTTTTCTTGTGTAACCAACCGTATTGACACCAAATGTAAAGTACGTCTAACGGACGTCTCTTTATGACGTTCGGTGTTTACTTACATAAATTCGGGCTCTTATCAAGGCGCCTTGAAGAGATTTTCTTCATAATTTTTTTATTCCTCCGAATGTTGTCATGAGGAAAGTTCACATGAGATTTTCAGCGACACCCCAGCATACCTCCGCCTCATTTAGAGCTTACCTTATGAAAATACGTATAATGTCACCTCTATGTGAAAGTATAATAGTATTTGATTCTTGTATTCTCGAGTTATTAGATAAGAATGTCTGTACCCAAGTGTGCTCCACCGTCGTATAGGAAACGGAAAGAAAAAAGAACGTAGGAAGGTCAGGAACACATGTGGTTCCGATATTTTAGATTTGTAAAGGGGAGCTCGTTAGGTCGTTGTCCTGAAGACGGAGGGTCGTTCCCGAGCGGCGGAGTGTCGCGAGAGGGTGCGCGCGCGCCCCGGGAAGACGCAAAGCAGGTGAGACCCTCCGTCAAAAGCCGACGCGAACACAGGAACGAATTCCATAGACTCATTTAGTTCAAAGTTACATTCGCTCTGTACCGTACCATAATTTTCTCTTGCTTTGCAGAATACTTAATCGCAATTAGATCATAGCGAAATAGCTTAATTTCATGGCAAATTTCTTAGTTAGCATTGGTAACATCTGGCTTGAATTAATTAATTGTTTTATAACTTCCAAATCCAAGTCGACAACCTCTCCCGCACGTAACCTGGCTTTCTCTCGACGCTATCCGTTGATTTATGAATTCATGATTTCAGTTTATTGAAGCTCGATATTGATATTATACTTTGATGTCCCAGTATCGGCCAAGAGGCATGGGCAATAAAATAAACAATAAACAGATAGGTGTGAGCAACCTTGTTCACGATGCTATCTGGGCGCACATTTCCTCGAATAGCACTTACCGGCAAGTTTATGCTCTACAGACCTGCGCAAATATTATGAACACTGAGAGCCACTTCAGAAGTTGAATCGACTTGTTGGTGTTACTGTGAGCTATCAAGACGAAGGATATTGGTTGTTGAAGGTGCACTGAGGAGTGACACAAGTGGCTCCGACCCATTGCCCTCCGCGCTTGGGCGGGGCCGCGCCCGCGTTTGTCTCATGCGAACGCCATATTCTCCGCTCCACTGCTCTTTATAATCGCTGTGTATTGTATTCGTGTCCATTATATTGTCAGATGCTCCTCTGATAAATTTAGTCACCGCGGAGCAATATCTTGTTTGATTGAGCGGAACAGGATACTCAAGTCACTAAAGAGCGATGCTTGATTACGTTATGTTTACGGGTTGATTTGCGCTTGAACCAAAGACAATGTACCTGCTAGCATTAGCATTAGCATCTAGATGTGGTCACAACGTCAATCCTGTCCATTGTGAGTTCAGCGTTTCAGAAATAGATCTGTGAGTGGTTGGTGGCACGGCGCACGGTGGCGGGGTGCGTTTATCAGCGCAGACGCCGTTTGCGCGGAGATAGCGGAGGGTGACAGTAATTGACAGGTCGGTGGTACAGGACACTTGACGCACGTGCGAGCGGACCGGGCTCGTACTAAGCAGGATGTCTTTAAATAGACTAAATGCCTTTGTGAAGGCATGCCCTCCGAAGGGTGGCGGCATCCGGCGCAATCGCGCACACGATTCGATTCTAAAGAGGAAACTTATAAATAACTTCTTCAATTATTCTGAACCATTGGACTATGAAAACGAATTGCTTGCTTGGTAAGTCGCCTGAGTCACTGCCTGCGCTCTGAACCAGAAGTCGTTGCGTCACCTCGCTACCGGCCCCTTATCGTAAGTCATATCGCCGACATGCTGTTTTACAGAATATTTATTGTTTATTCGTTAATTTTATTTCAGTTTGAAATATAATATGCAGATCCTCGTAGTCAAAAGCCGTAGCTCGTTTCAAAGGATTCAAATTCACATTAGGATTATTAGCACAGCACCTCGTACAGATGAACCAAAATAATTGTAATATGGCTGTAACGTTCCTGTCGAGGTAACTACCTTTACAGCAGCGTTGGGCCTGATCTACCTAGGCTCCCGGTTTCTGAATAGAGAATGTCACAAAGTAAATACTGTGACCTCTAGTACTTTGAGTAATTCTCAATTAAGAAATCGGTGGTATATGTGTCATTAAAAAAACCGGCGAAGCTCGCACAAAGGGTTCCGTACCATCATCTATACAATATTTGAATACGTCAAGCGTCTACCTGTTGCCGTTATTAATATCGAGAAAAAAAAAACACGTTTGTTGTATGGGAGCCCCACTTAAATATTTATTTTATTCTGATTTTAGTATTTGTTGTTATAGCGGCGACAGAAATACATCACCTGTGAAAATTTCAACTGTCTAGATAACACGGTCTCACCATTCATGAGATACAGCCTGGTGACAGACAGACGGACAGTCGAGTCTGAGTGATAGGGTCTCTTACCCTTTGGGCACGGAACCCTAAAAAGTACTCAAAACGGGCGTGCATGCGTGCAGCAACTTATTCATGTCGATGAAGCGAACGACGCACAAAGAGGTTTGTCAGTATCGTGGCAAGTACCAAACCTGGTCTCTGCCTACCCTCCGGGATACAAGCGTGAGTATATGTCATATAATGTGTATGTGTGTTAGGAAACAACTACCCCTCTCAATTTCTCTATCGGCAATCTTTTCAATATAGGGTTGTCTGGAAGAAATTGCTATCGGCAATAAAGCCGCCAATTGTACCTCTTATTTTGTAACTGTTGTTTTTGTAATAGTTTTCTGGTGTGTACAGTAAAGAATTATCTTCTCCTAATCTGACATTAACTTTGTTAAAAGTAGTACCTACTATCTGTGTTAAGTACCTTCAACTCTTTTGAAAGATGGACGACGTATTTAAATCCGGCTCCCATAGGGAATAAAGCCCTTCATACATGCCAGTACTTGGAAAGCATATAAGATTCGTGCACGTGTGATTTGAATCGGGCCCCTTCTTTGGGATTTACCGGGAGCGACTTACCTGCGCACAAACAAGTGTTTCCGGTCAGGGGACTACCATATCCGGTTCAATTGCGCAACTGGTCCACCGATTTCGTTTTCTACTTTACGGTTATTATTTCTTGGTGCAGAATACCAAAGAACATCGTAGATAATTCTACATGGTTATTCAAAATGCGCGATTCCCGAAACATGTCAATTTAAGTTTGTGTCGTACTTTTGTTGTGACTTTTTTTGGAGATTTACGTTTTTTGGAAAATACTGATATGAAGTAACATAATTCGAACATCATTTAGAGGCAGGCACAGAGCGGTCGAGAACTGGCCGTCGTTCGGTGGGTAGGCCCCCTACCTGATGGGTTGATGACATTAAGAAGGCGGCAGGAGGACAATGGGCAAGATTAACAGGGGACCGGCGGCGAGGTTAGCGTGACGGTGAAGACGCTGAAGACATAGAAGAATTTCTGTTTTTTTTTGTAATTCATTATTGTTATAACATTATTTTATCTACCAGACAGCACCTGTACAAAACAGAAAAAACGTATTTATAAAAAAATGTGAAGTGCTAGTTACTACTAGTGCTACTAGTACCTATAGTTTTCGTGTTTCAAGAATGGTGCATATTGAAAATGACCCTGTATATATAACTCTTCTTCGAGTCTTAATAGTATCTTGACAAAGCTTGAATAGTATCTTAGGATTATTACCCAATTGTTTGTGGTAATTCAAATCTATCTATGAAGATCACTACCTGGTGTTTGGAGGAAGGTCAGATCAAATTATTGGATGGCACTACAAGTTACATACAGCGAGTCGGGCAACAAGTCGTATGACTCACATCGGGTGTTGTGTTGATGTTGAACAGTTTTTACAAATTGAATGGGTGAGCATATACAGCCGAGCCTGGGGCGGCGTCGTCACCAGAGACGTAGAGAGGAGGTACAGTAGCAATGTAGCGAAATATTCACTTATTAGCGAATACTTCGTACATTAACCACAAAGATACTTATATATGTTCTTAGTAGTCGAATTATATACAGCTGCATGGCTAGTACGATGACAAGAGTTATGGGATTTGTAGCGCTAAGATGTCAAAATTGGACAATCATTGTACTGGAAAATCGGCATCGTCGTGCTGCCGATGCTAGTCTGTATACCGCTACCATACAAAAAAGTTAGGATCAGCATGGGAAGTACGATGGCGGGAGTCACGTATTTTGTGGCGTTAAAATTTCAGAATTTGACAATTAATGTACGTTGAAAGTCGCGACATTTGACGCTTAAACGTGTGACTCGTGCTACTTAGGCTACACTGGATCATGGATAGCCAATCTATCATAAATCTTGATAACAGCTATACATATATTTAAAAAAATAAATAGTATCTAAACACAGTGTCCCAGGCACTATAGGGTCCGAGTGGTCCCTTCACCCATCTAGTGTGAGTGAAGGTGCCACTGCACGCTGCATAAATCATCTCATTAAGTAGGTGCAAAGGCCAAAGCTTTTCGATATAGGAGCTATATAGAAAGGAGCTATATATAATTCGGACCGAATGGGGAGCGTTCATGATACTACCCTAGTAATATGATTACGACCAAGAAGGAATTTATTTTCCATTTGGTTGTAAATAAATATAGATTGATTCGCATAAAACCATCAACCTATGTTTTAATCCTGAATCCTGATGAATCTGTGTACCAAATTAAATTCGAATCCATTTATTATCATACGTGTTTGACAGATAATCATCCATGGCGATCAAACGTTATTAAACTTGTTCATTCGTACTATGTGAAATGTTGTCTGAAGTGTCTGAACTGTATAAAAAACCGGGCGTAGGAACTCGTACCCGTAGTGTTCCAAACAAATGATCATAAAATTAACTTTGCGGTTTAAAATTATGTACTTCCACACAAACCAACTGCAAAGATAAGTTTCAACGGCGTACATGAAAATGTAACACTCCATCGGACCACCTCCCCCTTATAACATATCGTCTTAAAAAGTCCACACTTGTGAGTGGCACATGATAAAAAGGTACTTAGTTGTTGGGTGTCAAGTGGCTGTACGCCCTGCATGCGGCACCATTGAAAAGTGTTCACAATGTAACAAGTCCCGCAGGTGGCAGGCAGCCCGCGGGCCCGGACCTCAATAGCGTTGATTAGACCTCCATTCAGACAGCTCCGTACATTACTTTACTTGGACAACCTGTTCTTAGAGCGGCTCCACTAAAAATCACGAAAAAACAACACTTATTGACTGCCAAGTTACTTATTTTCTCAGTGCCTAGGTCGACTTGAGCAAATATAGGAACAGTCGGCACCTTTACACTCGTTACACACTCTACTCTGTCACATTACCTAAGGGTAAGATTCAGCTAATATGTGAGGCTTGGACAGCTTTACATATTTATATTTATTTTACAGGAATATATCTACTTAGGGCAGACCAATAGTTTTTACTAGCGCTGGTGCGACTACTCAACTAGGCAGAAGCAATTCGGGAAAGGCCGCGAAGGTCCAACTGGATTCTGCGAGGTTGGAAAAATGCGCCAAGTTTTTTCATCGGCTATTTCACGACCTTACAGAACCTAAACACCAATAATCTTCAACCAATGCATCCCGTCAGTTATCACATCTGCCAAAGAACCGATAGCTGACTTTTGGAAGCAGATTGCCGGTAGCGGCTGGATGAGGACTGCCGAAGACGGAAAGTAGTAGCTTGCCTTGGGGAGGCCTATCTGTGGACGAATATGGGCTGGATGATGATGAATATGATAAGGTTGATTTGCTATCGACTGTACATCAGAGGAAGCAAGTCGAAGACTGAAATCGTCATTGAAATAAAAGCAAAGAAGATTATTATCATCAGCAGGTAACAGGAATTCAAACTCATATGTCACATTGTAAATGTAGATGGCGGTTTCATGTTCATAAAATCAAAGTGTCAGCTAATCTACAAAATATCTAACAATTAGCTCTACAAAACAAATTTGATAAACCCATTTTATGTAAGTACTTCTTTATAGGTGCGAATAATTCCATCATTTCACCAAGAATATTTTTTGTGTACAAAAGTCCTCTTCTTCTCTTCTCTTTTGTTTAAATGTTGGAAAGGTATTTTAAAATTAAACCCGGTAAATAAATCTGGTTGCCATTCGAATATTTATATACTGTAATTTAACATTACCAAACCTACTAAACAATTACAATTATAAGTTATTCCCAAAATTTTGTTACGAGGATTTTGATCTTTTTGGTTGTCTTAATTTATCCCTCGAAATATTATATATTAATAATATTAATTAATTCCGAGTCCATTATGAAGTGACAAGAAATTTTGTAATTGCGAATAGGTACAACCGTAATTCTCAGTGTGAGTAAGAAGGCAGCCACATTACCTACCTATTCAAAAGGAATCAATTTAAAAAATGTAGGTATAATCTTTCTTGTTACAGCTGAAAAAAGATAAATGTCGTGTTCTAATTTTGTTACCCTAGGCTTATTTTTTGATACAGAAAATTTTATACTGAAATTTAAAATGTCCGTAACTTTATTATCTAGCTAACTTTCAGACAACATTTATCACAAGTAGGTATACAAAATTTTTAGAAATTACTAAAAATGTTCGATTGTGCGAGCGAGATAACATGCCAGACGTAACAGCAGCCTGAAGTTTAAATAACTGTTATTTTACTAAATAAATTGATCGAGTGTCTATAATACTTACGGTGTTAGTATACTCGGTGGTCATAGTGATCTTTTTTTATTTTTATACATTTAATTTTTGGGGTCTCGTTTTGACATTGACCTTTATATAAGTGTCAAACTCGGAATGCACATTCCTTGTATGAGTTGGATTTCCGTACCAGTCCCGAAATGTATGAAACTAAAAGTAGTATTATAAAGTTATTATTGAGTTATTAAGTGATTTTGCTAAGATAAATTTACAATTGAAAAAATATTGTATTTTAAACTTTTACTTATGGTTGCTTCGGTACAGATGGTTAAGAAGCGAGATTTCCGCACTTAGCCTCATAGTTGGGCCATTGTACGTAGCAAGTGCTGAGGTATGTAAATACCTCAGACACTAGGGTTTCCTCACGAAGTTTTCCTTCACCGTTAGCGAGTGGTATTGCTACTATAGCTTTACAAATGTACGTAACTTAGAAAACAAAGTCATTGGTACATGCCGGGATTCGAACCCACGACCTCCCGAATGAGAAGCCGGCGTTCTACCGCTCCGCTACCACAGCTCTTCGGTACAGATTAATTATAATATTTTTTTTATTTTGATCTAAAGAACATCATGGATTTCCAAAAAGACCGGTTGGAAGCGGCCTGCATCCAGCGCCTTCCTGCTACTTGGATTAGGTCATCTGTCCATCTTGTGGCTGGTCATCCTACGCTGCGCTTGCCGATATGTGGTCTCCATTCGAGAACTTTTCGGCTCTTTGGAAATCCATGGAGGAGGCCTATGTCCAGCAGTGGACTTCTTGTGGCTGAAGGATGATGATTTCTGTGATGAAATAAATTTGAATTTGAATTTGATGATGATGATGAAAGAACATCATGGCCGACAGGGTTTTAATTAAAATTGCATAGAGTTTTAGTCTCAAAAAATAACTCTCGATCAATAACTTAAGACGTATTTATCCCTACTTGAGCCGTAGCTCGTAACTGCCGATGAGAGCGTGGCGAGTGGCGAGTGGCGACAGGCGGAGGAACACATCGCTCAACGCTTGACAAGTTCAAGTCAAGTGGAGTGCGAGTGCCTCTCCCGCCGGGAGGCCTCATTGTCTCACGTATTACTCAGGTCATTGTATTTGCTTGCTCAAGCGCGATTTTATCGTTTGTGATTATAGCTTCGATCAGTGGCTGACATCTTTATAATGATTTTCAATAATCATTGTTTTAATGTTCTTGAGCATTATGAACAATGGCCGCAATCACAATACCAAATAATGAGCTCGGATCCGTAATGTGCTTAATTCATATTTAAAACTTAATTGAGTGAAGGTATAGGATTGACTATTGTTTTGTTCCTCTTGGATAAAATAACTTAACTCGGACAGGGTATTCAGTTATTATTGAACTCACACAAAGACCAAATTTGTATTTGACAGGATTAAGGACATCACTGGCTCCTGAGATACAAGAGTCTGGGCACCAAGTATAATTGAAATCATATTAACTTTTTGCTGTTCAAATAAACAATTTGTTCATGAAAAAGGAGTATTATCGGGTTGATTACGATCACAGTATTAGCGATACGAGTAGTCGACAGCACATATACTTTTACAAGCGTGGATTCCATGCAGTTACGTTATGGGTGACTTTGCAACAAAAATGTAATAGTTGACCTGCGGTTGACTGTACTAGACCAGTAGAGTTCACTGCCATCAGAAAAAGAAAACTTTTAAACAACGTTTTATCATCATCAACCCATTATGTCCCCATCGAGGGGCACGGGTCTCTTCCCTGAGGAAGGTATAGGCCATACTCCAACACGGGGGCCAAGTCCGGATTGGTGGAGGCTTGTAGACTAGTGGCTCGTCTACTGTCAGAAGTTGTCAAGCCGCCCTAAGGCCTCTGACTTGGCTTAATGACTGCCATCTATCGACGGCAACCGGCACCAACAGCTTAACGTGCCTTGCGAAGCACGGAACCGCTCGGAAAAATGCCACTAGCGTTAGGCATAGACGGCGACCCATCCATGCACTGAACGCGCCCTGTGCTGCTTAACCTTCGTGATCGTTTAAGATCACTCAGGCAGCCGGGGCTACGAGCGACGTTTTATTTAGTATTAATAATAATAAGAGAAAAACAATAACAAACGAGCGGTGTTAGCAGAGCAGTAGAACGCCGAAGCTCACATTCTGGGGGTCGTAGGTACGAATCAAAATTTGTTTTCTAAGTCACATGCATTTGTGAAGTTTTAATAGCAATAGCCCTGCTAACTATGAAGGAAAGCATCGTGAGGAGACCTGAGTGTCTGAGGTGTTATCAGCGCTTCAAATTGTCAATCCGCGGTGGCACGCATAGTAATTAAGCCTATCTCTGAGGGAAGGCCTGTGCCCTGTAGTGGGACATATATAGGTTACATAAAAAATAACAATAAGAGAAAGTAAATATTCTCAATTATTATCTTTCATAAATCTTGAACTTTTAATCTCGACGCAGACAATTTGCGTAAACAAATTAAAAAAGTGCACAGAGGATTTTAAACGTTTGCTTATTACAAGACGTTTAACGGTCGATAACGATTTTTAATTTAACGAAATTGTTTTTAGGTTTTGTTTTATTTTAATGCAAATCAAATCACACTTGATAATTCAAAGAGAGAGCACTACATAGTGGTTGTTATTAAACTAACCCCCTTACCACGTATACGCTACACTTTTAGGGTTCCGTAGTAAACAAGGAACCCTTATAGTTTCGCCAAGTCCGTCCGTCTGCCCGTGGCTTAGCTCAGAGACGATTAGTACTAGTAAGCTGAAAGGCATAGATATCTTATCTGACATCTTAGCGTGTTCGTGCTACCTGCAGAGCAGGTATATACAAAGTTATTTACCATAGGTACTTGTATGTTTTGACACCTTGATATAATTTATTATGCAACTGCAATAGGACTCTTCGGAATAGTTAATTACATAAGTGTAGCAACAAAACTGCAACGCTCGTGGTGTGTCTCATGTGGTGAACTAGGGGGTAAACTCGAACCAATTATGAAAAAAAACATTATGAAATATAAACATCTCATTCATCACCGTCGACATAATTAAATTATGTCATTGATTGCGTCTTTCGATTTGTACTTAGGTACAACAATAGGCATCTATATTCTATTCCACGAAACAAGCTCCCAAAGAACGGTCGCGACGAGTAAAAGTATTACAGGTAATCAATTATTTGTGTTATATGACGCAATGACCGATTCAATATTCAAGTATCCTATCAAAATAGAACAAATTTAATAGATAAAATAGAAATAGAGAATGTTTGTTTATCTTCAACATAGTAAGGCAAAACTTGAAGTGGTGGTTGCGCAGTTGGTAGAACACTTGCCACCCATTCGCGTGGACGTGGGTTCGAATCCCGGCGTGTATTTGAGAATTTATAGTAGCGTTTCTAGTAGGCTGATGATTTTGTAATATCGCTGACTGTGAAGGAAAACATCGTGAGGAAACCGAAGTACCGGAGGTGTTCGCACACCTCAGCGCTTGATGTGGTACGCTCTCTGAGAGAAGACCACCAGTGCACTAGTGGGTCGTAAAAAGACTGCATTATAATCGTGAGGAAACCGAAGTACCTGAGGTGTTCGCACACCTCAGCGCTTGATATGGTACGCTCTCTGAGAGAAGACCACCAGTGCACTAGTAGGTCGTAAAAAGACTGCATTATAATCGTGAGGAAACCGAAGTACCGGAGGTGTACGCACACCTCAGCGCTTGATATGGTACGCTCTCTGAGAGAAGACCACCAGTGCACTAGTGGGTCGTAAAAAGACTGCATTATAGATAAACCTTTTACTGCGCGTAATTGGTTATATTTATTATTGCTGAACTTCGTACCACCATTAAATTTTTTGTAACTGTATTATAGATAAACCTAATTTTCTGTTTATTCTAAACCACTCCAGTAATAAGGCGAAAACAATAAACTGTATGCCTTAGGGGTAGACCTGACCTGAGATTACCACTTGCCACGATCCAGTCAAACTTCTTTCTTTTTGGATTTCCACTTACACAATACATCCAAAATTATCAGGATGGTTGAGAATCATAACTTCCTTGAAGTAGATTTAAACATGATTTATTTTCATTTCCACCTTTCATCGACGAGTTGAACGTCCGAAACCTCGTGAAATCACAAATCTGAGTTCCAGACACGTCAACGTGATTTAGGTACTTTTTTGGCTCTTAAAAATTCGAAGGCTATTAAACGGAACGAGATTTCGTTGTAGACGATGGCCCGTAAAGTTTCGCAAGAGTCGGCCGTAACCCATTTGGGTTATAAGTCGGCGTGACGGGCGTTGGGCGCGGGGCAGCCCCGCTGCGGCCTGGAGAGAGCACGGGGAGGCGGCCAACGCCGAAAACAACAATGCGGTACTGTTACCATAATGACACTTTACGAGCGCAAACATCAGCCGCAGCCGAACACGACACGACGATGCACGACGCGCCTGCGCATTGTTTCCGCATTATACAGAACACATCGAGGGCGACGGCCACTTTGATGTCTCTTGGACAAAGGCAACAGTCGATGGCTCTGGAGCCGACCTTCAGTGACATGCAATCTGATTCTTATATCTCGATATGAGAGCACTCTTTACCCGCTGTGCATCGCAGCCATGAATGACAAGCACAATGTCAATGTTCTGCACATGGACAATGTAGAGCTCGTGGAAAGTCCACTGACACACATAAAGTTTCTTAAGAGAAAATTCGCGGCTCAAAAATGAGAGTATTTGCAATTAAGGAGTAATTTTTCAGTGTGTCATGGCGCCGCTGATGACACACAAGACTTACAAAATGGGACAAAATTGTTATAACATAACAGTGAAGTAGAGCCGAAACACACATTGTTCCGTTGGTGAGCCGCAAGATATTTTCACGTTATTGTTTATTTATTGCGATTAATGTCAAAGGCATTAAATGCAATTTGAGGATCGTGTACCTCGACCCAGCTCACGTAATGCTTTAATGTCTCAGGCAGATAAAGTTGTAAATAAATGCCTACATAGCCACAAAATTGGGCGATTTACTGTACCTTTTAGCCATGTCAAACGATAATAGGTACTTAGCTCCAACTGAAGACATCAACTTTCTTTTGTGTGGTCGCTTTATTTCATGTTACATAGGTACTTACTTTCATCGTTAAGATTTTTGCGGTAATCGAAACGAGTAAGCGGAATCATACTTTCGCCAAAAAATCCTCTTAGCCTCTGGCAAGTCCGCATCCACTGTGTAGTAGAGAGGATCAGCGATCTATTGATCACAAATGTGAGACCACAGCCCAATCTCGGTGGGCGGTCCACGGCTCGATGCGTCTCAGCATCGGCTAACATGAGGACCACAGCTCACGCACGCGATCGCCGCTCGCTCTAAAGAAAATGACGTTGTTCGGATTTAGTACATGCACAGAGTATGGTGAGCGCTAGACCTCCATCGCAGGCATAATGTAGTGCCTCCGTATGCGTGGCGAGCCCACAATAAACAATGAGTGTCATGAGTGCTATGCCATGCAATGCTGTAGTTAATCTTCGGTTATTTCGCTGTGCTACTGCATGATGTGTATACGGCAGGAAGAAATAATATGTTGCTGTGTTGGAGTTGAAGAGAATAGAGTAAAGGTGGTTACAATAGATAAAGTATGCACATAAATCAAGTAATAATAGTGCGCAACGTATCATCATCACGTGAGCGGGTCTGTTGGCGCGCCGCGCGGCCAGGTGCACAATCTCGGCAGTTGTCGCGGCGCACGCGCACCCTCGCTGCGCTTTTAATAATTTCAATAGGTAGGTACGTACAAAAAAAGGATCTATCAAAAGATGGTGACGTCGAATAACCGGTGTTCGGTCTCGGGTGAAACTATGCAGCAGTGCAGATCGCGCGCCCTGCACTAACCGCTCGCCGCCACCGCGCCGCACAGCTCAATGGGTGTGCAAACAAGTTTTGATTAAATGAAAAGGTGTCCCGGAATGGGTGTGCCTGCCTGCGTTTACTTTATGTAATTGCATTTTATTTGATACCTAGCCGTGCGCTGTGCAAAAGACATAACGTACACTGGATATCCTGTTTCGTTGACACATGCAATGGATGTAGACAAATATACACAAAATGTACTAAACAATGCCAACCAAAATATAGGGTGGGTAGGGTACACGAAAATAGCAGAGCAACTATGAAGGTTGCCTTGTAATGCTTAGTGTTCATCTAAATATATAAAAGAAGAAGCTGACTGATTGGTGACCGACCGACTGATTGACTGGCTGACATATCAACGCACAGCCCAAACAGCTGCGTCTAGAAACTCCAAATTTGGCACATAGGTTCCTTATGAGGTCTAGGGGAGTTTTATTCGAAACTTCGCACGAGTACTCCTGGCAATAAATAAGTAAGAACGTATTTCAGGCTTTTTCAAAATTCGACCCTTAAGACGGTGAAAAGTACTGTCAAAGTTTGTATGGGGCGCACAGCCCAAAGCGCTGGGTCTAGAGACTCCAAATTTGGGACATAGGTTTCTTATGAGGTTTAAAGATGAACTAAGGAAGAATTTTTCAAAACTCTCCCCCTAAGGGGGTGAAACGGGGGTCCAAAGCTTGTATTGAGAAACAAGATTAGTCAGACCGTTTTATTCGAAAATTCGTACGAGTACTCCTGGCAATAAATAAGTAAGTTTTTGTTTCAGGCTTATTTTAAATTAAACCTTTAAGAGGATGAAAAGGGGTGCCAAAGTTAGTATGGGACGTTAAATATTTGTGGTCAGATGTATTTCATGCATGCAAACATGTATTTCACAGTTTTTCAAAACCCAACCCCTAAAAGGGGTGCCAAAGTTTTTACGGGGTGTAGAATATTTGTGGTGGGATTTTATTAAAACTAATTACAATGTTCTTCGACAATATTCATGAAACACATTTTTGAATTATGAAATTTTACCCTCTAAATAGGTTTTTAAAGTTGTCCTCAGGAGGGATTAGTGCAACAAAAAGAATATAATCATGTAGGTACAGCGATATCATTCCGATGTAAAACCTAACTGCAAAGTGGGTGCTCGAGGCTGCACTGCGGCTGAGAAGTTTGTAAAGAGGTTCGAAATTTCGCCGATGCCTGCACTTGTCTATTAGCTCAGTTGGAAGAGCGTTGGCATGGTTAGCAAGAGGTCGCGGGTTCAAATAACGGCATGTGTGGAATTTTTAGCCTCTAAATACTTTTTAAAATTGTCCTTAGCATGGATTAGTGCAACAAAAAGAATATAAACACATGTTTCTCAGTTTTCAAAAATGTAACCCCAAAAACGTTGAAGATTGTTGCAAAAGTTTTGTAAAGCAGGTGTAAGTAAGGAGTAAAATATTTTGTGGTTAGATTTTACTGAAAGTTCATCTTTGTCAACATAATTGATGTGATGACACACATTTGATGGTTTTCCATAATTCACTTTCTTAGGGGAGGAAACGGGGGTTAAAGTTTGTATGGAGAAAAAATATTAGATTGACATTTTTATTCAAAACAGGCGGTTTGCTTGACAGTTAATTTATCGTTTTTATTCTTGTTGTGGACATCTTGATTCGTATGTATATTTTATTTTTATTATTTTGGACGAAACATTTGTGGATGTTTTTTTTTTCTTATAACTTGTTAATTTTGTTTTAAATATAAACTAAGACCATAACAAAACTGTCATCGTAATTGTATTTGTACTACCTACATTAAGAAATAATAAATTAATTGTTCAAAACTTCACAGATGTACTTCTGTAAGCTCTGTAGACTTTAACCCCTTAAATGAAAGTCTTACCAATAAAAGGCGAGGTTCCAACTTACTCAATCATCAACGCCCGGCTAAAACCTGTAGAATGAGAAAGCTGAAACTTTGCACAGATTCAGATGAGAAATAAGGAGGGATTTTATAAAATTCAACCCCTGAAGGAGTGAGAGGGGGTGTCCAAATTTGTATGTGGTCACATACCTATAACCATAAAATTGGCAGGACATATCTTTTTCAAGGTTTTTCAAAAACAATTCCTAAAAGGGGTTAAAACAGGTGCCAAAATCTGTAAAGAGAGTAACATATTTGTGGTCGGGTTTTTGTTAAAACTTGGTACAAATGAACAAATATCGTACGTTATTATAACATAATTAAAGAGATACTTATTTCACGGTTTTTCAAAATTCGGGTAAAATTTTGAAAAACCGTAAAATAAGTGTCTCGTCAATTATTTTGACGTAGTTATGTTTGTACCAAGTTACAATTGAGGAAATCACATTTCACGGTTTCTCAATTTTAAATCCCTAAGAGTGTGAAATAGAGTGCCAAAGTTTGTACGAAGGGTCATATTTTCTTTATAAACGTAAAGAAAATATGACTTCAAAATTTTACTAAGTAGTACAAAATTTGTATATTTAATATACTTCAATAAAATTTATGAAAGATGATTTTCTCAGGCTTTCAAAATTCAACCCCTAAAAGGGCAAAGGGGGCCCAAAATTTGTATGAGAGTAAAGTATTTATAGTCAGATTTTCTTGACAAACGTACAAACGTACGTCAACATAATTGACGAGATACTGAGAACAATGGTTTTCAATTGTTATTTTGAAGGTCAGGACTGAGGAGAATAACTCAACCCCTAAGACTGAAAAGGGGTGCCTAAGTTTGTATGGAGAGTATCATATTTTTGGACGGATTTTCTTTAAACTTAGTACAAATGTACAAATAATTCTCGGTTTTTTTCAAAGGGGTGAAAAGGGGAGCTAAAATTGGTGCGGGGAGTAAAATATTTATGGCCGAATTTTGTTGAAACTTAGTAGGTTAAAATGCAAGACAATACAATTTTATGAACCACATATTTCGCAGTATTTGAAACTTCAACACCTGTGAGGGTGTAAGATGTCAGAAGTAAACATTTTGTAGTCTCATTTCCTCTATGTCAAGCGTAAGTCATAGGAACAGTAATTGAACAGCAGGAATTGATCATATGAGAACAATGATCTAGAGTGAGCTCTTCAAGCAGCCTGGTCGTGTTTATTTTGTTTTATTAATTTTACAAAGTCCAGAACACAAAATTATAAAAAATAGGTAATTACAGGTGTTTCACGTAGTATATAAAGAGGTTGAGTATCTTAAACTTATTTAGAACCGGCCTAATATCTAATATATAAAAATCTTGTGTCACAATATTAAATTTGTTATCGAACTCCACCGAAACAGCTTCACCGATTTTAATGAATGTTTTTGTGTGAATTGCACCTTTTGCGCATGAACGGTCTGAGAATAGGTCGTATAAGCTAATTAATATAGCATAACAACATTTGCCGGATCAGCTACCTTTTCTATAATTAGGGCTTATTGTACGTTTTTAACAAAAAAAAAAAAAAAACTAATATAGTTCTTACAGTCGACATCAAATCAACCTTTACATAAGTACACTCTAACCAGTTAAGGGCGACTTGGAAACAAAACTACAAAGATCGCCTGCATTATTTAACAATTTAAATGAACATTGCAACGTCGATTAACCCACAGATTAACAAACAGGAAGACTCGGCTACGCAATGTACCTACATGGAAAAGTCATAATCACAATTATTTATGAATTGTAGTTTTATGAAATAGACCAGTCATAAATACATTTGGAAGTGCATGTGAACCGAGAAGGCTCAATTTTGGATATTACGTGGGGGGGGGGGGCTAGAAAAGTTTATCTTCTAATTGCCGACCAAGATTTCCTGTGTACATTTTCCGCCATCTTGCAAAAAGGGTTAAATTCAGTTTTTTTAACCAATCTATGACTTTGTTTTTTAAGTTATGTACATTTGTGAATTTATAGTAGCAATACCTCTCGCTAACTGTGAAGGAAAACATCGTGAAGAAACCTGAGTGTCTGAGCTTGAAATCGCGCTGGGCACGCGTGGTGATTAAGACCATACTCTCTCCCTGAGAGAAGGCTTGTGCCCTGCAGTGGGACGTATTTAGGCTGCTTATGCATACTTAGATATGTTACGGAGATGAAGAGACAAAGAAACGCTCGGAGTATTTTAGTAAATATGGTACGTAACGAAACCGAAATTTTTAAAGCAATGTTTATACGGACTTTTTTGATCCAAATGTAAAGGTACAACTAATACCTTTGACTGCACCTAATTACTAAATCAAAATAATCTGGTAGATACAATAGGTATGTATTATGAACAATTGAACAGGTGCTCTGTGGTACATAATAGTAGAACCGTTACACGTCATTCATCGTGGTAATCCGTCGCTCTCGGAGCAACGGGCTGCAGGGTCGCTGCAGCTGTCCGGAGCCTGCACACCCTACAAACCCTACCAGACTCGGCCCTACGTTAGGCCCTCGATTTCTTACAATAACAGCTATAAATAGATGCCGGTGAACTTAAGAAAAGTTGGAATAACGGTGAGATTCTCCCAAAAATCCAAAGTGTGGGAAACGGAAAGATATCGTTTCCCCTGGTTCGATAAGTTTTATTTATGCAACACATACAATAAATATTCTTTATAAAAGAGTGCTAGCAATTTCCAAAAACCATCCACAAAAAGATGGAGTAAATATTTTTAGAAAAGCTTTTCGATGGTAGGTGTGTCAAAATCGTAACGAAGAATCTTCATACTTTTGATAAGTAGGTATATCAGATTACCTTGCTATAAATAAGCTAATCATAGATACGAACAGCCTTCTTTCTACGCAACGTGTAAGCGCCTCGTCCAAGAAATCAATGTTCATAACTTTTATGAGAAACTGGCCGGTTCCCTTCTCTGTGTGATAAACTGGTGGCGTACCGGTAGAAAGCTTACCTCATATGCGAGATGTCGTGGGTTTATTCCCAGTATATTCCTATAACTTGGATTTTTTAAGTTAACAATACCATTGGCTAACCGCGAAGGAAAATATCGTGAGGAAACCCTCAGCTTAGACGGTCTCGCACGTATTAAATTTCCTGTGGAAGCCAACTAAGCTAAGAGGATAGTAGGTACAGTCTAGTTATCTATTTTATTTGTCAAGGTGTCAATTAATTTGACAGAAAACTCCAAAGCTACTGCAGCGCCACTGGCCCGCACGGAAATTGATCAAAGATGAACAATACCTACCGACATTTTCAGTTACATCACATAAACTCACTCCTGTAACCCGGAAGGATAAAAAGAAGGTAAAACGGCGACCAGCGTTTGCTACTTGCCTCATTTCCAGTTCTGCCAGTCAATCAGATTTGCACCTTAGAGCAAAACCAGTGAATAATGTAGTTACAAAATAAGAGATAACAATCTGATTGTTCTTAAACACTATATGTATTTTGATGACAGTAATTGAAAATCGCTAAAATTATGTATTTATTTAAAAAGAATTAAATTTTGGAATACGAAATACGCATAATTTTTTTTATTAAGAGCAGGATTAACAATTATTACGATAATTAAAATCTACAAAATTCCCATGTCCACCATATTAAGTTGAATAGCGACTGACGTCACTTTTAAGAACACGCGAGTAAACATGGTCTACTCTAGACATCTCTGTTTTTATTTTATTTTTTATGCGTAGGGGAAACCAGACTATTATTGCCCACTGCCAATGATTGCCCACTATTAGAAAAAAAAATGTTTTGTTACCTATGTACACTACGTACTTCCATAATTTTAAACAAGATGGCACTATAAACATTTTGCACCTTGAAAAAAGTTTTATCCTGGCAACACTGAAAAAAAAACAGTAGTGGCGGATTTTGTCTTGTGAGGTGTACCCGTTGCTCAAAAAGGTAAGAATATTAAAAAAATTCTTAAGGATAACGTTACAATTTTGTTCTGGTATTATGGATCTATAATTAAATTACCTAGTCGGTGCTTAAGTTCTGTCACAAACAAAATTGGCGATAAAATGAAAACAAAACACGATATTAAAAAAAAATGTTTTATTATTAAAAAGGTAATTTTATTAGCTTACATAATAAACGAAATCTATTCAAAATGATTGCCACCATTTTTCACACAAGCCTTCAATCTCTCCGGCCAGTCGTCAATAGCAGCACGGACCATATTCATGTCGATTTTGGCCACTGCTTTCATCAATGATGACTTTAGGCTGCTCAAATTTTTGTGAGGTTTAGAACAGACCTTTTCCTCTAATTCCTGCCAAATTTTATAATCCAGTGGATTGAGGTCCGGGCTGGACGAGGGCCAATCTTGATGCCTTATTAGCTCGATGTTCTGGCGCTCGAACCACTCCTGAGTTGTTTTGGCCTTATGCGCTGGTGCGGAGTCCTGTTGAAACACAAATGGCCGTCCTGCAAAGAGTGTCAGGGGTAGATCTTTTACTATGCGATCTAAAACAGTGTCCTGGTACACTTTTGCACTGGTTTTGACACCTTTTTCACAAAAATGCACTTCAGTAGGGCCGTAGTAGGACACTCCTAACCAAATCATGATTGATGATGGATGATGGCCGTGCTGCACTCTAGGAACAGCATTTTTAGCGGCCGCAGAGCTGGTAGCGTAGATCCTGTCATTTTGTTTGTTGTATTTCTCTTGGATGTTGAAAATTTTCTCATCTGTAAACAGGATATTGCGGTGTCTGTTCCTTGTGTACCGCTTTAACAAAACTTTGCATTTCTTGGCTCTCATGGCTATCAAACGCGCGTTCAGAAGATGCCCACTCTTTTTTCGGTAAGCTCGTAGTCCCAGGTCTTCATTAAGTACTTTTTTTACAGTACTTCTGGTTAATCCCATCTCCAAAGCCATAAGTTTCTGCTTACGGACGGGATTTCTCGCAATACGCGCCTTGATTGCTTTGATGACCCTTAGAGTCCTAACGGAACGAGGTCTGCCGGTTCTTTTCTCGTCATCGACACTAGAGGTTTCACTGTACCTCTTGATGGTACGGTACACGAACCTCTTCGTAATTTTTAACTTTTGAAGCAAGTTGAATATTGTCTTCGGTGGATGGCCACAACGATGCAATAAAATTACTGCTACTCGGTCCTCTTTGCGAGTCCACTCCATTGTCAAAATTAATGAAATTAATTGTGAATTTGCAGATTTACAATCAGAAAACATTCGAAAATCGAACAGCATTTTCATTTTTTTTCTTGGTGTTCGGAATTTAAAATTAGTGGCCAGTGACAGTATATAAGAACCGACTAGGTAGTGTTTTATACGTGGTTGGTGTAATAATGGACAACTTATAAACACAATTAGCCTATAAAATCTTTGAATCTACCTTTTTTAACGGTGTTTCGGGGGGTGGGCAATTACTGATCGGTTTTTTTGCGTTTTTTCAGTAATAGCCCACCTATTTTTCAGTTATTGCCATGAGCAATAGTTATAGCTATTGCCCGGGCAATAACTACTTTTACAGTGTGTTTATCGTGCTTTGCTTTCTCAATTTTCAGAATGCCAAAGATACCTAAAGCAAATTATTCCAAAAAACGTCTGGATGATGCCATTAACGAGATAAAAAATAACGTCCATAAATTATCTGTTCGACCAATATCAAAAAAGTATGAAGTACCGAAGACAAGTTTAATACTACATCAAAAACCCTGGCCACAAGACGACTTTGGGTCTAAAAAAATTAATATTTTAAGTGAAGTGGTCCTAGAAAGAGCTGTGGATAGTTGTAGTCTGTATCGAGCAATTATCCAAAAAATACAATTAGCTGCAATAGTTGTGACAGAAAATATAATTTCCGTTGTATTCCAAAGAGTCATAAGGATCATATCCCCGATTACTGTGCTATGGGTTTGTTTTTATGTCACATTAGTTATCAAATCGATTCAGGCTCGGGTGGTTCAGATACTTGCGAGTCAGATGGTTCTGCCTCTGACTCGCAAGTATCTGAAAACTAAAAGGAATCTAGACTACTAATAATAATAAACAGACGGTTGGCTATATCTACGAGATAAATTTAATAATGTAAGGGCCAATTTTTCAATTGTCAGATAAGACGTAACTGGAGAATAAATTGCATGCTATCCCTGTCTATTTCATACGACAAGACAGTGACAACACCAGATTTATTCTCCAGTTAAGTTTTATCTGACTATTGAAAAATCTGGTCTAAGCAGAGTAAATACGTTTTTTTGCCGTTATAAAATAATTTGTAATAATGGGCAATGACTGTCATTTATAATGGCAATAACTGCAATAACTGAGTTATTTTAGGTACTTTTGTTAATTTTTTTTAATAGGTGTTAATCTTGATTTTATCCTGAAAAGGTTTCATAAAAATAAGAAGAATTTAACCTAGTTTCAGTTGATTAATAAAGATTGTTTTGTTTTTATGTAAGAAAATATGTTTCAATCCGTTAACCGGGCAATAACTGTATGGATTCCCCTATATCAATGGAGGTGACAACTGTCAAAAAAATCAAAATGGAGGATGTCCCGTTTTCTTAACTATTTGGCTATAATATGGGAAAAGCACAATATTTGTAATTGTATAAGCCCCAGAGATATGTTTAGTGTCTTTTGCCAAAAAAATCAGTGCCTACGCATTTACTGCAAAGTTTGCAATAGAAAAACTGTGGGTCCAAAAACAATTGGAGGAAGTAAATCGATTATCAAGAAGTTTAAATAGTTTATGATTCTCGTAAAAAAAATACCAAAAAAATATTTCTATGCAGGTAAATACAAATAATACTAATGAAATACATTCACAATTATAGTTTAAAGTTAGGTTTTATCGTTCTTGTTTATTTTCAGGTCCGCATCTTACACACTCGTTAAAAACCGATGCAGTGTTTAAGTACACCTAGACTGTTAAAACCAACTAAAAACGAAAAATGCAAGCCTTGATATCAATGATTCAACCCATTTAGCAAATGTAAAGCCAGCTATTATCGCTGAAATTTTAGGTTAAGTAAAACAATGTTCCTGGGTACTTGTAGACATTGGTTTTATGTACCTAATAAAATCATAATCAGTTATAACGTATATTATAACACGCATTTCTTTGGGCCTAAACCCATATCTCAAAATAGGTAAGCAATAGCATTTAATTACCCAGAGCCAGCCCATAGCATTGAACTGGGCAGATCTGAATAGATATCAATACTTCTTATAGGACAATTTAGTTGTCGGTGAACCTTCAAGTAATAGTCCCGCAGCATCATCTCAAACTGCTTCGTCTCCAAACTGGAATAAAAATAAGAGAGTTCATGTAGAAAGAGTATGATTTTATGAGTAAGTTTATATGGTACACAGTGTGGATAATTTTACTACGATTTTCAATGTTTCTGAGTAACTTTCTTTAGTAAATTTAACATTTTACACTTTATAATCAATAAATAAATCAGCCAGTAAAGAGGTATGCGATTTTATCTGCAAGAAATGTTTAAAAAATATTTTTGTGGTTACCTTTGTGTTACAGTCTGTATTCCTTTCGCGGTATACAAAACTAGGCTTTTTCGGTTTTGGCATAAACAATAGCCTTTCTTTTTTAGTGAAAAGCATTTCATGATGTTTTTATGTTGAATTTCTATGATAAAATCAGAAAATAAGGAACACTTATAAAACAAAACAAACATTGTCGGGGCAAATCTCAGTGGCGCCATCTGTAATTAGTTTCGTGTTGCCATCCCCATTGCTGTGTTGACTTTTCACCTTACAGATTAATTTTACACTTTTTAACTGTGACGCCTGACATCATACCTAATTCTCCACAGCCATTACAAATTGAGTCCACAATATTTCGACACCAATGTGTTGCATTGAATATCCGATACATAAATATAAATAAATACAGTTTCAGTGGCAAGAATACCGGTTCTTCATTAAGAGCTTTAATAGCTCTTCAGGTGTATTAACTCAATACAGTACCTACTCAAGACATCTTCAATTTTTTTTTTGTATTTTCATGACCTCAGCTACTTAACAGAAAGGATCGACATTGATCACGCCTTCAGACCACCATAAAACTCACCAAACGAATATTATTTCATCGTTGCATTGCAAAGCATTGGTCTTAACTTAATGACCAATGAATAACTACTATGGTACTGACATTGTACCTACAGTTTACTTCTCGTCTCGAGGCTCTTATTATAACTGTTGCAAAAAGGTTAAATCGTTTCGTCAATTTTTCATACTTTAAGCCTGATATGAGTCACTGAAAATGCAATAAAAGAAAGTTACCCTATAGAACACTGCCATACACTGACACTGTTACTAAAATGTCATACAGGGTTACCTCCAAGATGTACAAAAATTGTTTTAATATAATCGGAGAGACCATGTAAAAAGATAAATAAACGTGGTATTTTTTTCCCCTACAACTACCTAATACATTTCATAACATTTCAAAAGTTAATATAGTCACGTGTTACAGGAATGTGCCATACAAATCGGACTCAAACTATTACGTCACAATTTGCACGTATGAAACGTTTATCAATATTTGAGTTGATTGTATTCTTTTTGTTGCACTAACCCGTGCTGAAGACAATTTTAAAAACCTATTTAGAGCCTAAAAATTTCACCCATGCCGGGACTTGAACCCACTTCACCCATTTCACCCATTCCGTGTGGCACCGGATTAAGAATAGCGTCACTCCATTTCCTTCCGTGGATGTCGTAGAAGGCGACTAAGGAAATAAATTACCAGGAAACGGGCAGCAGCGTCTTCCTGAGATTCCAACCGCATACTGCGATCGCCAACCCGCCTGCCAAGCGTGGCGATTATGGCAAAACCCTTTACGGTTAGAAAACCATGAGGGAGGCCTATGTCCTGCAGTGGGCGTCAAATGGCTGATGATGATGATGACGGGACTTGAACCCACTAACCCGTGCTGAGGACAATTAGTTAGTGCAACACCCGGGTTAGTGCAACAAAAAGAATACAATCATGTAGGTACAGCGATATCATTCCGATGTAAAAACCTAACTGCAAAGTGGGTTACACGGGGCTGCAAGTGATGTAAATTGCTTCGGCCATATGTCGCTGCCTGTACGTAATACAGAGAAGTTTGTAAAGAGGCTCGAAAATTTCGCTGATGCCTGCACTTAACCATTAGATTAGTTGGGAGAGCGCTGGCACCGTTCGCGGGTTCAAGTCCCGGCATGAGTGGAATTTTAAGCCTCTAAATAGGTTTTTAAAATATTTGAGTTATCTCGTAAAATAATGTTTTTATGGATATACACCGATAACGGTAAACGTTTAGCATTCAATGAAAAAAACTAAATCTAAGAAGTTTTTTTTTACTAGAGTAACTTTATGTTTCGCATTTATGTGAAACCCCGAAAAAAAATATTTTTATGGATTTATTTTGTTTATTTTCCTAGGTTTTTTATTTTTCTTTTCCTGCTTATGATATAAAAGCAGTGTCACTTTAATATAAGTCAGACGCAAGTTCCCCTGAAACACGTCAATTAGATTTTGACATTTTTACATCAACATTTTTCTAGTGATGAGTTAAATTTTCTAGTTTTTAAATTTTTTGACCTGGTGCCACCTAAAAGAACATATTTTTTACGCCGGACAATTTAGCGGAAGCTAAGTCATTGGTAGAGTGCGCAGATATCTCAATATAGGGTAGAGCGCGTCGGAAAATTATATCAATCAGGGAAAAAATTATACAAAAAAAAATTTTGATCATTTTCAGGAAGTGCGTATTTCAAAGGTAACAAGTCATCACCCATTTTTTTCTAGCTTATTCAAAGACTCAATAAAAAGACTTTTGATACATCCCTATTTACAATCGAGGTCTACTCAATCAGTATCGATATAAGAGCTGTAAAACTCGCAATGGCTACCACATCAGACTTCTGATAGTTAATTAGAACCCTTTCTTACCTTCATATTATGCATGGTCAGTCGATAGCACATCAACATTTACTTGCAGTATTGAACGTTGACTAGATTTTAATGCTTCGATGCTTGCGAGCGACTTCGCATAAAAATGTGTTAAAGTTGATCAACTTCACCTTGATGCTTAGCATACTCCTATACCTAGATGTTTATGTTTTCAACGTCAATCACGCACACCGTTTAATGCACCGGTATGGAATCACACCCGGCCCATTCAGGAACCGACCCGGTTCGTCGTCGAGTTGTTTCCGACTCTACATAACGAGAGCAGTACCCACATAAGGGACATTATTTTTAAATTCTATATTTGTCTCGAATGAGCAGCGGCGGCTGCAGGGATGGTGGAGGGAGCGAGTGAGGGGTGAAAGGTGGCCGCTCGGTCGCGCACCGGCCGAGCCAAGCGTCGTGTGCCGAAATCTCAGCTGTTGCCGCCTCGCACTATACAGCGGGATTCACAGGAATTTTTATAAAGAAATATTGACTACCTATTTAACATTTTTCATTTTATCATCATTAATTTAGATACCGAGGAAAACTGAGGAAACCTAAGTGCCTGAGATGTTCACATGCCTCAGCGCTTAAAATTGCCAGTCCTCTGTGGGCACGCCTGGTAATTAAGCTCATTCTCTCACTGAGTTACCATTACCATGCGTAATTAACTACCCGTCCTACCCTGCAGTAGGACGTATATGATACATTATAAAAATTGATACATTTTTATTGTTGGTACCCACAGTCAGCTGCACCCAGATATTATTAATAAGCCAATAAAGTGTTTTGCAAAAATTTTATTTAATTGATTGGAAATGACACCATGTTAGCTAAATAGCTTTTTATTTTATACAGTTTATTTTTAAGAGTACTTACGTGTTTCTATGACTAGCCTTTCTACTATCTTAACATTGTTGTTATGTTGCAAATGGAGTACATACTTTACCTTTTAGCGATAATATCGGTTAGCGGTTGCTGATTTGGATGGAACTAGGAGGCTGTATGAATCGCGGGCCCTTAAGCACTTGCCTAGAAAGGTTAATGGAAAAGAGGGCCTTACCTCTGATTAAGGACAAACTTTAGTTGTCGTCATAAATGAAATTGAAAGTAAAAATAAAATCATATCGGCCTCACCCTGTACATTCTTAAACCATGCTGCGTATTAAAGGTATTTATAAAAGCGTTGAATAGGCCTTGTGTGCTTTATACATATTGAAGAATCTACAGCTATGCTATGAATCAAAATTAAACTACTCACCTACCTGCAAGCTGTTTGCTTTAGTATCAAAACGTCCCAAGTTACTCGTCTCTAGTTCTATGCAATTAATAACCCTTGCGAAGCTTACGATAAGAGAGCTTGATCGTAATACAATACGAAATACTAGGTACCTAACCTAAAATTTCAAAACTTAAAAAAAACCTGCTCTAGTAGGTACGTTGGGACAGGTTTGTGGTATATGTTCGTTATAAAAAGTAAAATTCACGTTACCTGCGCCAAACTGATGAAACGGCGAGCACCATGAAATCATACCGTTCTTGTGACCTTTTCGTACTGTGCACCCTGCACAATGAATGGGGGAGAATCAATCTAATCGTGATAAAATGTCGTAAGTTACTTTTAGTTGGTTGCCAAATTGTACAAGGGTTGTTGGGCGCTTGGAACGTTTTGGTTTAGGGGGTCGGCGTGGTGCAGATGTGCGATTCGGGTACATGTGATTCTGCACGCGCTGCCAGCTGCGCGCATAGCTGTGCACTGATTCTATACCCCGCCCGGGTCAGGCTCCTCGTGGGTGCCTTTGCTTTGTGTAACACATGTAAGTTTCACCAACAGAGATACAAATACACACATATGATAGATAACAAAGCCCCGTTCAGGTGGGCTAACGGATGGTTGCTAATAATATTACGCGCAGTGTAGAGACGGCCCCAAATTCCCAACGGTCTTTTAATATACATAGGCTTGCTTGAGGAGCATCACTAAAGAAAGAATCTTTAGATACTGAATATTTAATAAGAAACTTCCATCTTCAACATCAACTCTGTCTTTTATATCCTCAATACGACTACACTCCTGAGATAAATTTGTCATCAACGTAGTTGAGTCAGTGCTTTTCTGTACTGGGCCATCGTCAATGGCCACCCATGTTTAGTTATCTTCGTTTAACCAACCGAAATATAACGTTAGGAATAGAAAATTGAATAGGCCACATTGTTGTATTGTCCTCAAAAATTTACTCAAAGTATTTACTTAAAGCGTTTCATCTAATGATAGCAACTATAGCAGTGATTTTATTCGGCAGGAATGTAATGTATGCATGAAATTAACCGGCAATTGTGTGACATTGAGAGCGGGCTGGCGTATCGCACCACCTGCCTGCCGCGGCGCCCCTGTCCATCGCTATTTCCGCCATAGAGCACGGCCCCTCGCTCGTGCCGCGGCAACCGTTACGCACGCGCCCGCGCACCTGGCCGCGCAGCCGCCCCACACCCTCCCGCCGCCGCCGCCGCCGATAACGACGCATTACATGACATTCATCTAACACCTATCATCACATTACCGATATATTATTAGTGAACCGCCGACCGTCATTTTATTTTGGTAGTAACAACGATAAATTGTAGATAAGGGAATGTTTTTAAAAAGTTGGAAAATGACTCGTTCTATTTTCCAACGTCGGTCTTTGTTGTAATTTTCAACGGCAGTTTGCTTTTTTAGGGTTCTATACCTCAAAAGGAAAATACGAAACCCTTATAGGATCACTTTGTTGTCCGCCCGTCTGTCAGTCAAGACCATTTATCTCGGGAACACGTGGAGGTATCGAGTTAAAATTAAAAGCATATACTCAAATCTACAGTTCCTTAAGCTGTGAAAAAATCAAACTTCTAAGTTAACGTAAAAAAGATACGGCCGTTTATGCCGCAAAAAAACGTATATTTTATCACTCAAGGGAATCAAAATTTATAGGGTACTTTCCATTGACCTAGAACTATGAAATTTGGCAAGTAATATCGTCTTATACTACAGGAAAAATCTGAAATCACTACATTTGTAACTTCCACACGATAAAAATATAATTTAATTACACATTTGTAATTAAAACATAAAACAAACTGTCTTTGAAGTTGGGAAAAAGCTCGGAAAAAACTGCGAGACTCGATTTCTGAACTATTTATAATATGTAAGTACCTACAAATTTGTACGTAACCCTCGGTGGGCGAGTCCGACTCGTACTTGTCCGTATATTTTTTCAATTACGTATGTTGCCGTGCATAGGTATGATTGCATTTTTGGTGAGATTTGCTTTTGGCAATAAAATAATTACAAAGAATAGTAACAATTTCAATCTATTCTATTTACACGTTTTGTTTTGACTGTCGAGTGAGGCCCTCGGTAATGATGATGATTCTATCCGACCAAATTCGGTCAAGGCGACGGTCGTCGCTGGAAGCATCAATGATGTGCCCTCATATGACATAGGTATGTAGACTATTTTGGCTGTGAAAGTGCAGTTGCATTGGCTATTTGTTAATATTCCATTATAGTCGTTGTATTTTATGACAGTTGGTGGACTAGGTAAGTGCCGTTATATGATTATGATTATTGGTGTATTGCTTACTATTTATAATGACAAAGAAAATTTCTCCGATCGTCGGTTGAGCCAGTTCGATGAATATTTTATTTTTATGCGAGATTTATAAATTCTGGGTAATGACTAATGAGTCACTTACATAAGATGGGCATTCACGATTATGGACGCGAAATATGTGTTTTGTCCCATACACAATCACTGCAAATTAATTTTATTTAGTAGCATTGCGTATTGCGCGTGTATCATCACATGACGAGCCATCGAAGTGTGAAGTCTTGGCATCAAGCCACGCTGTGATGCTGTAGCTTATGCAGTAACGAAAAATTTTACGTTATATCACCAAAGGATTACAAACTCACGATAAAAATTTCGGATTATCTCAAAAATGACGAATTCTAGAAACACGTCGTGCAGAAACCTATTTGGAGGTTAAAAGTCGTCTAACTTCGTTTAGAGATGTAAAAAACTTTTGGATTTTTTTTATTATCAAATTGTCCATTCTTACATTTTATTTATGTTTTTAAGTGGACAACCTGGAAGGGTCGCGGTTTTTTTTATAAAATAAATAATAATAAACGTAGTTTAATTGATTAAGACTTTTCTGCTTTGTGGTTTAATTTATTATTTATTTATTTTATTCATTTTATAAAGTCCACAGCACAAAGTAACAAAAAACAGGTAATTAATCGATGGGTAACACTTAAAACCATATTAGTTAGTTACTTACATACAATGGATTTTCTTCTATGTTGGAAAATTATTAACCGGAGGCTGCGACATTGGTGGAGCACGTAAAGCGCGAATTTAATAAAACTATGTAAACCCTCATATTTTGAAAAAATTTAATCTGATTCTGAATAATTAATTTTAAACTCCTAGATTAAAAGTGGCTGCAGAACACGAACTCTAATTGATATCTCAGGAATTGCGCATTTTAAAGGTAACCCTGTAGATCACGCCATGAGACAGCGCAACCGCGAATGACCACACTAGTTAGTTTCACCCACCACAGTCCGTTGATTATATTTAATGAAAGCGGTGGTAGCGAATCGGTGCAATCCGTGCCTCGCATGCGTGAGGTCCTGGGTTTGAATCCCGTAATGAATTTGTTTTCTAACATATGTATCTACCTATAATTTGTAGTAGTAATATCACTCGTCAAGCAAATATGGCAAGGAAACCTGAGTTTCTGAGGTCTTCACATGCTATAGAATTTACAACTTACAATCGTCCATCTACGAGGCTAAAAGCGGAAACTCGTCTAACAAAATTTAATGACTGGTAGTATTTGCGAGAGAAGCAAACAATCTACCATACTTCTCACCTAATCGATATTTGTTGACCGTCTTTCATTTCCGCTGATGTATTTGTGTGCGTACATAAAGGAGTCATTTGTCTATTTGCATTTCCCAAGCGTATTTGAGACAACAGATTCATTCATGAAGTTCACGAGCAATTAGATAATTATATTTGTCCACTATCGCGTTACGATACAAACAAGCCGTAAATTATCTACAGAACATAGGAATGATTTTGCTGACAGTTGAATCTTTGCGATTAGTCACGGTGGTGGTGAATGCAATCCGACTATTGATATCCATTTCATGTCAATCTCTGACACATTTGCAGGCTGAGTCACGAGGCAAATTTCACTGCACAGTGACCTCGTCATCATGATGTAGAGGATCAAGGGGCACAGAGCTGTTTGTAAGCAGTACGTCTGTCCCTTTGTGCTCCAATCTGCCTTCGATGCCTCACAAACGTTGCACAACTTTTAGCCTCGAGATTGTAAATTCGGTGTTTTTTTGATAACAAGTGAGCACTTAGGTACCTAAAAATTTATCAAAAAAAGACCGAATTTACCTAGGTGCTACGTACTACGTACTACTTACGTACGTACTACTAGGAGGACTTTTTATGAAAAGTAGTATGATACTAGGTAGAAGTTTACTGCGAAATTAAACCTCGTATACGAGATACTTTTCACACAAAAGTGAAGATCTGCCGCGTTCACATACACCCATACTATAGTTTTCGGACTCCGGCCAGCATTAATAAAGGGATTTCTTCAAGCAAACATCGGAGAGTCGGAGAAGCAGCAAAAAACGGGTATATGTACTACAAAACCCAAACAACAATAAATAGAGATTATTGAATAATTTACTCTTAACAACAATAAATAAAGTAAAACTTAAAACTTTCGTAAGCTCTACATATTGCATTGTATAGCAAGTAATCTAATCCGGAATTAAGTTAATAATAAATAAACTGCAAAAACTTAATAAAAATACATAAATATATAGCTCAAAGTTATGATAGAGATGGACGTGGTCTTTGAACCTCATGTTAAAGGCACCATTAGTGGGACTAGCGCATATTTTATGTGGCAGTGCCTTCCACAGTCTAAAGGAATGAACAGTGTACATTTGATTATCAAGTTGTTGTTGAAGCCTAGACTAATCAACCTACACCATCAGTGGTAGCAGAGGTATCGAGCAGTAGTAGTGCATCGAATTCGGGCATGTAGTAATAATTTTTTTTAGTTACAATACTCGCTAACTCGAAGGAAAATATAGTGAGGAAACCCGAGTGTCTAAGGTGTCCACGTACTGCAGAGTTTGCTTGAGACTAAGTGGGGAAATTTTTGGTGTAACCAACTGACTACATAAAGCTAGGTAGATACGTTCTGCGAACGGTTGGACTGACATGTGTGAGAAACCCAAATTACCCACGGAGGGAGAATGGTGCAGTGTGTGAATTACTACTGGTCACACAAAAAATGCAACAAAGGGCTTTGGACGTTATGTTTCCGCGTTGGGAAGGGGTTGCGAACTTGATTCGTTTGGTTCCATTTGATACAAGGAAGTCCCTTTGTCTGATACAAACTGGTTCCGTGGACCTTTACGGTTACGAACTCCCTGATAGACATTGTTACTTTACTAGCTAGCATTTGCATCCGTTATCCTCCTAATACGTAAGTCTACTTATCTATACTTACAACAGAGAAAGAGAGACCAAAGCATTTTCAAAACTGATTCATAGCCAAAGTTTTGTATTGAAAAACATTTTACTATGTGATTCTCAGCCATATACTATCGTTAGTTTTTCTACAGAACAGTGGTCTTTTGAGTATTTCATAAACAGTTGGTATATAGGTACCTAGGGCGGTAATTTGAGATGGCATCATACGTTGTATAACAAAATTGCAAGGTAAGGTAAATTGTGAAATTGCAGTGTATAGGAAAAACCAAAATATGTGGACTTTTTTCAATTTCTGAGACTTCTAATAGGTACCTACTCTAACCTCAGTTGGTCCCACAGAGTCTTTTGACCCTTAACAAAAGTTAATAACTACAACTTTTCAATGAATGCAGTTTTTGATTGATGCTGTCTACTAAGAAAGTTTTACAGTATCAAGCTATAAAAGTTCAGTTGCCGTTCAGTTGTCCGTTTTGGGAGTTCGATTGTACTTGTAAGTTTCCCGGCAGCAGCAATATTCCCAGTCGTACTTCAACGGTCTTTATCCATCTCCCACAGTTAATAAATAAAACTGCAGGTGAACTTTATGACGCACCTATCCAAAGCCTATGTTTATTGTGCTGCATTGTCTATGTGGTGTAATCAATAAAAAGCATCTCCACCACGCAATGGCGATCGGAAAAGTCGATTGACACGTTCACATGACATACGAGGTGCCGATTTATTACAGCTCTAGCTTATTATTAATGACCCGTGACCCGGCACTTGCGCCGCGAGGCTCCGGCGTGATAGCATCTGGTCATTGCAAGACACCACACAATGACTAATAGTTCCACCGATATGTGATGGATGACACTTATCGCTTAATATACCTAAATGGTAATGCGTGCGTAACTGCTCCAACATGTTTCCTTTGTTTTCTTCCCTCGGCAATTAGAAATCGGAGCTATACCTAACTGCTCGTAAAATGTGCTATACGCCGCCGTATACAATTATCTGGACCCTACTTCATAGAACATCATTTCATGGCTTACTATGACAATTTGATATAGCATAGCCGATTAACCCACAGATTAACAAATACGAAGATTCGGCTACGCGATGTACTACATCGAATTGTCACAATAAACTATGAATTCTAGTTTTATGAAACGCGGCCCTGGTAGTTTTAAGAGCGTAGAGAGCAAATTCTGTTGAGACAAACGTCGTATTTAAACCACTGCCTGCCGTATACATTAAAATACATTGATGGCACAAAGACTCAATGCGTTTATGCGATGATCTGTCAAAGACAGTGGCTTGAAAATGGTTTCTTACGATAACACAATCTAGGGACTGGTTTATGTATTTCACCGTATTTGGTCACATGACGAACATACATATGTCGCCGAGAGGTGTCGTATGTTGTAAGTATTCGTACATCACTTAAATTAAACCTGAAGTTTGGTTTGTAATAATAAGGCGTAGTAGGAAGACCAAACAGGCAGGAAATGGGGCAAGGTCGAGCTATAGCGAGTTGCGCGTGGCGCGGTGTGTCATCGCCAGCTCCAATAACATTTTAACAACGACATGCAATGTAATCATGCAATACCGTTATGGGTGACATTGTGAAATACGAGTACCTAGGTATCTAGGTGCCTACTAGCTACGCGTTGCTCATATTATGTCGTTGTCTTCAAGTTATTTAGGTTAGTCTTAGTCGAATACTCGCCTAGTGGGTCTCCTAGCAGTTTTTCTAAAAAAAAGTGACTGCCTAGTAAGTATATTTTGATATTTTGTAATTTACCAATACATTAAACTACGTTGATCTGCTATCCATTATAGGTATAGTACTATGTATACCTAGGTTCAAAGGTGAAGCAAGTATTCGCAGATATTCCTTTCCGCACTTAACCCAAATTTTATCCAAAATCTAGATATTTCTGTTTGCTTCTACAACATTTCGTTCAGCCTAAATCTTTGACCAACTGAGATTCATCTCATCATTCTAGCAAAACAACGACAACGTTTGCAGCGCTGAGGTGAAAAAAGAGACATCGCAAAGGTGTTTAACCTCGAGAGACGCGCAAAAAAAGGGAGCACATCGCGATATTCAGCTGAGAGTTGGCTTAGAGGCTGCGGAGTTCGCGGAGGCAAGCTGGAGAGCATATCGCACCGCGCGGAGCCTCGGCGCTGGTCGGGCGCAGGTGCCGGCGCCCCCGCCCCGCTCCGCCGCGCCGCCATTGGCCGGGCCAACCGCGCCCGCCGCCGATTGGGCCCGGCGCACGTGCGAGCCGTCCCGCCGCCACCTGGCCGCCGCTGCCGGGGAGCGCATAAAAGCGCGCGCCGCTCCTCGCCGCACCATTCCTACCTCCGGACGCCAACGAGCGAATACGTACTGTCGCGTCTCGACCCCGACTTACACTTCGACTAACTGTGCGATGTTTGGACTGTTAACACGTCAGTGATTGTGATACAATTTGAAGAACTTCTTTTGGATATTTAAGTGATTGTGAAGATCAAGATGCTTGTAGAGGAAAACCAGCCGTCTCGCGGGCTGATGTCCCAAAAGTACGGTCACTGTCCGCTGAAGAAGCGGCCGGTGTTGGTGCGGGAGGAGCGGCCGGCGACACCGCCCACCACTCCACCGCATCCCGCCCATCTCGCCACCACTACTCTTCTACACTACAACAATTTCTCCTGTAAGTATTTTTGTTGTTTGCAAATTTTTATGTAGGTAGCCGTAAAAAAAGTAGCAGTAAAAAAGCGTAGCACACTAGGATGGTTGTTTTTTTTTCGTACAAAATATTCTGCATTATTTTGCTATTTATATTTTTTTTTATAACTTAACTTATGAGCTGAGTAAAATATTTCTAGAGGAGTACGGAGGAGAAGTTTCTAGCATATTTACCTTCTCGATTTCTTTTACTTTACAACTTATTGACGTTATTATTTGCCTTGTCAACAGATGATACAGAAAATGAAGAGCCTCAGAATTTAAGCACAAAGCCTGAAGATCTATCGAAGACTGGTCAGTACCCAAGCAAAGCGTCATCGCCGGTGGGCGGCGCGGTGAAGGCGGAGCCACGCGACTGGCCGGCGCCGCCACCACAGCAGCTGGAATACCTAGCGGCGTGCCACGCGCGCCTGCAGCCCTCGCCGCCCGCCGACATCGCGCGCCCCGCGCCGCACTACCCCTACTTGCCCACACTTTATGCGCCCTACTGCAGCCCGCTTGAAGACATGTACCAGCCAGCCCCCGCGCTCTCGCCACCGAGCCACGCACAACTCTACTCTCGGTACTCACCTGCCTCACCACCCTCGTCAATCTCACCTCCTCCTTGCCCTGAAGACTTGAGGTCTCCCGGTTCAGTCTCGTCAGACTCGGGCGTCTCGATGTCCGGTCCGCGGCGACCCCGCTACCAGTGCCCCGACTGCGCCAAATCGTACTCTACGTACTCAGGGCTGTCAAAGCACCAGCAGTACCACTGTGCAGCGGCAGAGGGCAGCTTAGCGCGCAAGTCGTTCAGCTGCAAGTATTGTGCCAAGGTATACACGTCGCTGGGCGCGCTCAAGATGCACATCCGCACGCACACGCTGCCCTGCAAGTGCCACCTGTGCGGCAAGGCGTTCTCGCGGCCCTGGCTTCTGCAGGGACACATTCGTACGCACACGGGCGAGAAGCCATTCTCCTGCCACCATTGCCGACGCGCCTTCGCCGACCGGTCGAACCTACGCGCGCACCTTCAGACCCACTCCGACGTGAAGAAGTACTCGTGCTCGGGCTGCGGCAAGACGTTCTCGCGCATGTCGCTGCTGAGCAAGCACGTAGAGGGCGGCTGCGGCTGTGGCTCGCCCTACGACTACCCCGCGGCGCCCGCGCAGGCGCCGGCGCCGTTGCACGCCTACTGAACAAGACTGACTTTACGGCCAGGGTGACATTACTAAAAAGCGAGTGCTATTATTGGTGTATTAGCAGAATCATTTAAACGACGGTTCACACCACTCTCCCAGTGCACTCGTCCGTAGAGTGAACCACCCATTACGAACAGGCCCGATCTCTAAACTACAGATATCTAACACTCGCAACGATCACTTGAAACAGGTAGTTTTTAAGTTAAATTATTATTCATGTAAATTTCTCTTATTTGTGTGTTTATTTTTGTGTTACAACTGTGTTACAACTAGTAGTAGAACAAACTTGTGTGTGTTTGTAAAGGGACCAATGTACATTCTGCCTTTTATTTGTTAAGTTAGATTAAGAATAGTTATTTAACGTCAGTCGCGTCGCGACCGCGGCTTCACTAGTCATGTGGCATTTGCCGAGTGTCATACACTTGATAATAATATATTTTATACCTACTAAGCCATGTAAAAAGTGCCTTAATTATAAATGATCTAATATATTCTTTGAAGAAAGTTACAATATAATGTACCGTACATATGTCCGTGCGACGCTATTTTTGATAAAAAAAAAACATTGCTATGTCTGAGAGGCTCTACATAAGCCAATACGTTCCTTTCTGTTACCTCCGTAAACAAAAATATAATTTTTTTACATGATAACCACATATTTTTTTCATTAAATCCCTTTGTAAGGAAGTGTTTGTAGATTGCATTGACGTATCGCAAAATGAATTGATAGCTGATAAAATAAGACCAACCTGTGGAGTGTACTAGGAATAAAATCAAAAGCTGACGCTTCATAGTAGCGAATAAACTGTGACTTGATAGACGTTAAAAATATACCAGTTACTTAGATGTCAATTTCAAGCAAGATCTAAGTACATATATTTAATTCCATTCAGCTTTGTCTACATGAAAACAAAACATTATTGCTCTAAAAAAATCGTTAAAATATGGAAAGCTATTTCATTCAGTTTTTGTCTACATGAAAACAAAACATTGCTCTCCGTATCGTTAAAATAGGAAAAGCTTATTTAAATTACTTATTTGCTCATCTAAGGTCATAAAATCAAAAAACACTAACTCCTTTAATTTATTATCAGTTTCATGACTGCATTTAGTAATTATTTAAAAAAATGTTTACACCCAGACAAAAGCTGAAAAAAATTTAATCCAAATTTTTATGGAAGAAACAATGGATGAAAATAGATACTCCATACTCAGTCTCGGGTACGTAACACGTACCTAGGATTCGATTGTTAGTGTAACAACGGTTCCAATTTGCAACTAATCATTTAGTCGTTTATCTGCGAGACAATAAAGTGACTCGCAACAGTCGCCCGGACCCACAGAAGTAGGTCGGGCTTGAACGCAAGATGCGTTCACATTGGAGTCTCAATAGAAAAAAGTCCAACAATTCCCGATAATACCTATTCCAATTGATTCATCCCACTAAGAACTCTCAATAAGCTTTACGTATTTGTATCGGATTCGCTGACAATGCTGAATAAGGAAGGTTATCGCAACTTGATATCACATTAGGCTAGAAAGTGTAGCAATCGTCGAAAATATTCCAATGGATTCATCCCAATGGAATCGTGGTTTTATGTATGTATTCCGAAATCTGTTGACGATGTTAAAAAAATGTGCAGCACGTAAAAATGTGCAGCAGTTAACATATTGTGGGCGCACCTTCATGCAGTGGGCGCCGCGCCGCCGCCTGCGCCGGTCACCCGGCCATGAGGTCACAGGCTCCCGGCTCATATTGTACCATCTTGCTTGCTACAGTAAAAGCTATATATTACCAGGTAAGTCCAAAGAGGTCGCAATACACTTCCACATCATTGCCTTTTTAACCGACTTGAAACAGGAGGAGGTTCTTAATACGACGCGTATGTTTTTTATGAAGTACATACTATCTTCTATACGGTAAAACTTAGATATGTAAGGTTTTTACTGTATTTTGTTCTCTGGTGTGTACAATAAAGTAATAATCTAATTTAATCTATCTTTAGACCCTACTTTTTATTCTAATAGGCATATGACTACAATTGTCAACACTACCACTTTCTTACAAGAAATATTATATACCTACCGCACAAAACTTTGCACTATGTATCAAAATTTTGGTTCATCGGTTGTGCTATTCATAAAATACAATATTATAATGAGTATTAATGGTACAATAATATCATTATCGTGTCACTTAGAAGCATGAGAGTTGTCCAATGAGATCATAATCACCGCCGTTAACCTCTGACACTGACATCAAGTGCTCATTGCTCAATCGCAATGCCTTTCCAACAAAATGTTTGACTCGAATGCACGCTTCTATTAGATCAGTTTGCCGACTTGTGCCATATCCTCTGTTTAAGAGGCAGGTTCCGGTGCGGAAGTGTGGGCGTGATCTGCCGCACGTGAGAGTTGAGACAGCGATAGGTCGCACGGAATGCATCCATAGCGTAATTTGTAAAACAAATATTTAAACAAAGTGGTGATCTAAAAAACAAAAACTAAATTTTGTCAAGATCCGTAAACATTAATTTCCTATTAAGAAAATAATTGAGACTGAAGGTTGAAGTTGTACAGAGTAAGTAGCAATAAAGTGAAGTTAAAGATGATACTTTGGAATTAAGTTTTATCGAGAAAATATTATTCAATTGCTTTTTTTGTTCTTTAAAAGTTATTTGATAATAGGTAGATATAGTCAATATTGACACACTGACATCTTACATTTATCAACTCAGTATTAAAGGAATAAGTCATGTTTAAAACTACACAAAACCCTCCTTCGGGTCTTAAACAATGTTTTTTTTTTTTAATTAGACTGCAACGGATACCTGGCTTGTTTCATCAAATTGTGTATCGAAAATTGAATGAAACATAATGTCATATCTTACTAAAGTTAAAACCTCATGCCGAGTTCATTATTATGATGTTAGTATAAACTCGTAATCGAATAATCGAAAGAGGTGTTATGTAATCAGCTGCTATTGATCAATCTAAAAACACAATGGGCATATAGAGTTACAAGTGTTTCAGCTGAGAGATATTTATTATAGGTTTTTTAAATGAAACTGATATCCACAGGCCTTCTGTTAGAGAGAGAGAGAGAGAGAGAGAGAGAGAGACTCACCACGCATGTCCATCACAGATTTTTTATTAACAGCGCTAAGGCGTGTGAACACCTCAGACACTCAGGTTTCTTCACGATGTATTCCTTCAAATCAAAGCAAGCTAACGAATTTAGATAATATAGAAAACAAAGTTATTGGCACAAGCTGGGATTCGAACCTAAGACCTCTCAAATGTGAAACCGGCGTTCTGCCGTTGCGCTACCACCGCTTAATAATATAACCAGCGATATGGATATGCACTGCTGCTATTTGTGCTTCTGCTGTGTACGGGAAACAGGGGGTAAGATTGTCGACGCAATGTTGCTGCAAGAGAGCATCCACAAGACGCCACACGAGTGCCAATTAGTGACAGAGTGTAGAGCACCTCGCCTGTGATTGGCCGCCGAGTCTGTGTGCCGCGTCCGCACACAACAGCCAATCTCATTAATTAATTCTGTTTCTATTTGCATCGTGATTATCTAATCGCAGATCCCCGACTGATACCGCCGCACCAATTAGAGTTCACACCTAATAGTCTAATGGAACTTTGAACTTTTTATCGGGGCACGAAGCAAAGATTGCTTCGGAGATAACGCGAACTAATTTCATCACTAATTCGACCTCGTTTTGTCGATTTCTTATTGTTGTATTCTGGTTGGTTTTAATTAAACTTTTCTTTTCTTCATTAACTGCAACATGTGTTAGATAACTACCTAACATATTTTGACTACTTATTACTCACTCCTACATAGTTATGCATAAGTGACTAGAGATGGCCTGAAGCTTTGCAAATAGTCGCTAGGCCAGGCTCCACGGCGGCAATGGGACGAGTTCAGCGGAGCGATAAGCATGATTTGTTACATTGGCGCGTGCGCACAAATACACGAGATCCCAATGCGCGCCTCTCGATAAATTACCCCTAACCCACTCTTGATATGACAACGATACAATTTATAATCTCCGCACGTCGACACACACTTTACTTATCGCACTATCGTTCGAAGAACACAATCCTACCAAATGCATATATATTTACACAGAAACACATAAATACTCAATCAATTTTGCAGTAATCACTTTAAAATAAGCATAGTCTTGGCATTCTATTGTGATCAGTAACTAACAATTATGCTAATTGGAAGGTGTAATGTAAAGGCGGACACGCGCTAACAACGTCTGTGTTGCGACTAATAGGCCAAGTTGGAGCTAATTCACACATTCGCACTACGCGGTGATAGATAACGTGCACTTAAATACTGAATTAATGAGATATCGATACTTATGCTATAATTGACACTGATATTATAAAGAAGTATAATGCACGACATATAACTTGAACACAAATATGATTTTGACTTAGCATGGACGTATTTAGGTTCTCGTTGGCGAGGATGCGACTTAGAATTCTTCGGGTTTAAAATCTTTAGGATGAACACAGGTTATTAAAATTATCACTGAATTCCACGCACACGGACTATGTAAGAAAAGAGGGTAACATAGTAGCAGATGTTTATAACAACATAAGTAGGTAGTAAAGGTGGATCAAATACCGAGTCAAAATTGCACAAAAAAAATTTGAATGCATATATTTATAAGTATTCGTTCTTATAATATCGGAGGCCAGAGCAAGACCCACTGCGGATTGCTGAGTCAGCCAGTAAATGCTATCGGAATTGGAACGGTAGGTAATTGGTAAACCAATAGGAATTTTAAAATGTAAGTTTTCTTTGTAATTTTGTAAAAGCCTTAAAATTTTATTCAAGTTTCAGGTTGCACGATTAAATTTTTGTAACAATTTTATATACACTTTGCAGAGGTATCTAGTATCTATAAAACACTTTTGCTGTTCATTGTAGGAGAGTCTGGTGCGTTGGTGCGTGGGTGTCGTGTCACTGCGCGCTTCAGCGACGACCGCCGTTGAAAGGTTTATTCATACCGCAGATGCGTAGGACTTCATGATTTCGCATACATTTAGTTAAAACTTTCTTTCTCGTTGCTGAGAACAGTATTGACATATTCTAGTTCACCATGGAAAAAAATGTCATGTAAACAGCGTAAGTTATAAAAATTGTAGATCCAGACAGTGGCCAAAGTTGAGATTGCGTTACTGGCCGTAACTTCCGCTTTTTCGTTCACTAAAAATCAGTTAATCTGTTGTTAACAGATGTCAGCTCTATTTTTTTATACACTTTGGCCACTGACAACTGTTAGCAGTAGATTAATAACTTGTTAATGTACGAGAAATGTATTTACTCAGAAATATATCGGCTATACTTACTGGTGATATCGGTAGGCAAGGTAGAATACGCTACATAGACTTATTAGCTTGGGGCGTAGCGTCATCAGTTGCATGCGTGCATACAAAAGACATCAACGGGCGCACTAAGTGCATTATGCACTTAGCTGCGTAGAAGATGTAAATTCCTGTGTGTAAATAAATACCTACCCAGCATTTAATGTGGGTAATACCTACTTTGCTGTCATAGGCCTTCTCACGCTGATTGGCAAATCCTTTCTCGACGATGGCTAATCAGGTTTGTCTTCGATCATTGAGAATAAGAGTACTTTGTGGGCTTAATAAGTGGCAAGTAAACAGACGCTTTAAAAAAAATTATGGCCATTTTAAAAAACTTTTATAAAAGTCGCTCATCATAGGCAGTGCGTTTTGTCAAATGTCCAAATGTGACTTTCCAATCACAGTCAGTCAAATTACCAAATTCTGACATTTTAACGTCCCAAAACGAGCGACTCGTGCAATTTCAGGTGTCTAACTCATACCCATATTTTTATAGTAATGTAACCTATATACGTCCCTCTGCAGGCCATAGGCAGAGAGAATTCGGGCTTAACCACCAAGCGTGCCCACCGCGGATTGTCAATTTCAAGCGCTGAGGTATATGAACACTCCGACACAGATTTTCTCACGATGTTTTTCTTCACAATTGGCGAGTGGTATGGCTCCTACCTAATATTTATACATTTTGGTTCTCGAATGGAGACTACGAACTAGCAAACGCTGAGTACGACGCCCACCAGCTCACTGGAGCGATAATCTGAGGGATATTGCAGGCAGAGGCTAAATGAAGATGGCCGAGGACAGAAAGAAGTCGCGTGCCTTGGAGGAGGTTTATGTCCAGCTGTGAACGAATACGTGCTGATTCACTGATTTATTGATATGTTAATAATTAAATTATAACAACATGCTAGGAGTATAACTTAGTCCATGAACATAATATGTGCCTATTAGGAAAGTTCTAAATAAGTACCTACATATCTAACAAAACTCTAAACTCTGGTTTTCAAAGTTTAATTTAATTAAAAAGCTTAAGGCGTTAAAGTTATGCCGGGTGGTTATGGCCAATTTAGCTCGTAATGCAGGTCGTATAAGGGCACTAAAATGACTTTATTAAACCGAGATGTAGTATTAATAGCACCCTATATCGGCATTAAACACATAAAGGGCCCTATTTATACATCGAAAGTAAATAAACATAATTCAAACAAAATCGAAGTAAACCAAAAATGCGAACACAGTGTATTGCGCAATATTTGAAAGTGTTTTCATGGTATAAATTAACCTTTTCTATAAATTTCTTTTACATTTAATTAGAATCTAAATATTGTCCCACAAACATTATAGGTATACTAAAAATAATTCTAAGTAGGTACTTAATTTAAAACAAACTTCAAGCCAATTAATCAATATAAAGAAATCTAAGTTATATAAATTGCAGCCTAACTACATAGATTACTAAGCTATAAAATCTAACAACGCGAATGCCTCGGCTTGGGTTACTGTCAATTGAGTTACGTAAACACTGAAAATCTTAGGTAGTTATATCTGTTATAAAATATATAGAGCGAATGTGGGTGAAAGGGCCGGTAAGGGACGTCCCAGGTGGACGTGACGATACTTCGACCAAATAAGGGATGGTAGGGAAAGAACAAGGTAAAAAGTACCCGAAACCGGCGTGCGTACATGCAATGACTAATGAATGTTGAGACAGCGAAAGTGATGTGTCAAGATCATGGCAAGTGGCCGTCCCTGGTCTCTGCCTACCCCTCTGGGATACAGGCGTGAGTTTATGTATGTATGTTGTATCTGTTCTAGGTAGGTCTCTTGGCGAACAGTGGCCTAGTGATCAATGCTCTTTATGATCTAACATAATCTTATCTTATCTTAAGGCTGCTGTTGCGTCAAGTATGCTGTCTCGCTCGCACAATATAACATTTTTAATTATTGTAATAAAATGAGTGCACTTTTAATATGGTCTGAAGGTTCGATAGATAATGAAATTACGAATATTTTAAATACATTTTTGTTTGGCTATGAATTTTTTTTAATAAAGAAAAGTTGTTTCCTAAATTATTAACTTTGGAATCAAATTTTCTCAATCGAAAATAAGCGAAGGTGCCTAGGCACAGAATAAGAAAAATATGTATTGAATGTCCGTAATTTTATTATTTGTCAAGGCCATTTCACATTTATCTAAAATATAGTAGTTTTATTACACTCACAAAAAATGTATGATTTTCCGAGCGAAACAGTATGTCCAACGTAACAACAGCCTTAATACAAGTCACTTGCTTACAGGGTGTAACAAAATTCTCATAACTATACATAAAAAATAGGGGTTCTTGTTGTCAATAGGATCAACTTTTTCTATGCGGAAAACTTGCAATCTAAAGTAAAGTAAAGTAAAAAACTGTTTATTTGACCAAAAAACATACACTCTTAATAATATTAAGTTATAAAATAAAAATGTGACAGTCTCTGGTAGCAAGTGAATTTACAGATTAAAAGCGATTTCCAATTCCTAAACTAGGATTTACCTGTTTCTTAGGAGTTGGACCTCTTTCGACGAATACATTCCATAATTACACACTAACCTAGACTTTTAATGAAAAAAGAGAGAAAACTTAAAAAGCTAAGTTCAGCAAAGCGCAATACAACAATCTATCAGTCAATCAGTCCGTACTTGTCCGCTGCTAGACATAGGCCTCCTCCAAGGCATGCCACTTCATTCCTCGGCCATCCTCATCGAACCGCTTCCAGCAGTTTCGGAAAAACTTTGTAAATAGTGCCTTTAACAGGAGCCTTACATAACATGGTCCGTTATGTTCCCTATAAACTGCGCACTCTTATCTATAATGCATTAGTAAAATCACACCTCGAGTACCTTATAGAAGGAGTCCAACTTTATAATAATTTACCGGCCGAAATAAAGGACATAGAAAATATGAATGCTTTTAAAAATAAACTTACACTACATGTCTCAAATTATAATTAAGCTTAATCTTACCTTAATGCATGCCATATAAATTTAATCTAATTTTAAGTTTTAGTTTCTCATTAATTAAGCGAACTGTAAGTTCTTTATGAGAAATAAATATCTTTGAACCCAATTGCGGAAAACCGGCTCCATACTAAAGTTACTCGTAAAACCTTCGAAATTATTCTCCATAGTAAAGGTACGAACTAATTTTTGTACAACATTATTCAGTAGTACAATATTATTATTATTATAGTACAATTCAATACCATTATTTACGAGTATTTTTAAATATGGGTGTATAAAACAGATTTTCAAACCAAAACTTTCGTAAGCACTACACATTATTAACTTAACACCGGATAAACTTACTTGGTTAAAAAACAGACGTTATTTACAACAGAAGATTGCATTCCACATTTTGCCTTGTAGTATACAAATCATAAAAAATAATGTTAAGGTAGCATGCAATATCAATTCTATAGTACAATATCACATTTTGTCCATCTCAGAGTAATAAGTTAAAAAGTCATACATACATAAGCAGCCTATATACGTCTCACTGTAGGACACAGGCCTTCTCTCATGGAGAGAGTATGGGCTTAATCACCACGTGTGCCCACCGCGGCGGATTGGCGATTTCAAGCGCTGAAGTATGTGAACACCTCAGACACTCAGATTTCCTCACGATGTTTTCCTTCACAGTTGGCGAGTGGAATTGCTACTATAATTTCACAAATGTATAACCTAGAAAACAAAGTCATAGGTACATGCCCGCACTGGGAATCGAACCTGGGTCTCTCGCTACGGAGTTCAATGTTCTACCTACTAGGCTACCACCGCTATCATGTTATGTCAAAAATTTAGTAGGTAAGTAAACAAAAATTTCAAATCGCAAATTAAAAATATCAGCTTTCCCTTACATGTTCTTCTGCTTTTGTTTGTGGATCTCACCATTTTCGGATGTAGGCTCAGTTTTACGTAATTTATTTCAGTTTTACATAATACAACATGCAAAAAACAGAAAGTTATGCCGGTATATCGGGAGGGTTGAAAGAAACCAAGTTTACTGTAAATTAAAGCTCATAATAACAACTGAAAACCATTTAGCATCCCATGCTACGTATCTACATCTGTCAACACAAAATTATTTATATCCTTATTGGGTATGCGATGTGCTATGGACGTATTCTGAACATAAAATACAGTTTCATACTTACTTTTACGATAATACGTACTGTAAGGAGTTAACGCGACATAGTAAATTAATGTTAAAAAGTAGGCCAAGTGCGAGTTCAACTCGCACGCTAGGGGTTCCGTACCATTATCTATGCAACGTTAGACACAAAGATCAAGAAAAAACGGCAAAACATCACGTTTGTTGTATGGGAGCCCCCCTTAAATATTTATTTTAATTTAATCATTTATTTTTCAAGCAAGTATAGAAATAAATATTCTGTGAATATTTCAAGCGTCTACCTGTTGCCGTTATTTATGTCGAGCAAGAAACGTTAACTAAATTACGTTTGCTGTATAGGAGCCCCCTTAAATATTTTTTTTATTCTGTTTTTAGTATTTTTTGTTATAGCGGCAACAGAAATACATTATCTGTGAAAATTTCAACTGCCTAGGTATGACGGTTCATGAGATACAGCCTGGTGACAGACAGACAGACAGACAGCCGAAAAACAGGAGATAAAAAATATTTTGTTCGCAAGGTTCAAACTTACAACTATGGTTACTTGATGATATTTAAACATGAGTACAAATTACAACGGATTCTGTCTCTTCAGACTAGACTAGTCTGTGTTGTGGTAATCCAGGAAAGACAAATTCTAGCATATTTCAAGTAAAATAAATGTGAGGTTAGCGCTTTATATCTACGTAATAAGATGATTTATACAGCGTCCAGGGCAACCTTCACATTCCCTAGATGCGTGAAGGGACCACTCGGACGCTGCAGTACCGGGGACACTGTCTTTTTTAGATGGAGTAGGCTTACCCAGCACCTATACCATCCTAACAGCTTAGTCGGCATAGTCCACAGGAAAGACAAGCCCAAAACGTGCGGAGCCAATCGAGCCGCGGGTTTCCTCACGATGTTTTCCTTCAGAATATGTAACTTTGAAACTAAACAAAGTCATAGGTACATGCCCGCACTGGGAATAGAACCTGGGTTACCCTGTGCTATGGCCCAGACTGAGGCCATTTGTACATCTGTTAAACTGTAAAACTGTGCACATAGAAACTAAGTAAATTTAATAATAATTTTGTCTGATAAAGATGCGTGTGTGTGTGTGTATGTGTTTGTGTGTGTGTTTGTGTATGTATGTGCGTGTGTGTCTGTGTGTGTGTGTGTGTGTGTGTGTGTGTGTGTGTGTGTGTGTGTGTGTGTGTGTGTGTGTGTGTGTGTTGTGTGTGTGTGTGTGTGTGTGTGTGTGTGTGTGTGTGTGTGTGTGTGTGTGTGTGTGTGTGTGTGTGTGTGTGTGATTGTGTGCGTTAGTGAGTGTTGAACCGGTGCTTGTGACGCTAAGTAAGCAAAAAATGTTATTTTCTTATGGTGAGAATAGAATATGGCTCATTTTGACGAGGTACCGTGTTATCATGCTACCAGCACTAGTGTGTAGCCGCCTGCTGAGGTTCAACAGGCAATATAGTTAGCAATGTTTATTATGTTTACGAAGTTTAGTAATCGGGATTTTTGTTTTTATAAATTTTGTGTAAGTTGACTCATGTTAACATGATAAGCCGAAACATGACTCAATAACTTTTACAGAAACCTCTGACCGTCCAAAGGACATTCGCGATATAGTCTAAACTGGTTTAATACACGGTTAATAGAATAAGGCTGCGGCGGCCGGGGTGCGGGGGCGTGCGGGCGTTAATACAATAATCCCCGCGTGCGGTAAAAATTAACCGCTGCATAACGGGACCGCACGTAGGCGATGCACCTCGCGGGGCGCGCCGCCACGGCCGCAAGTCACAAGCTATAAAACCATCTCGCTCGACCAAAGCCTTTTTTGTTCAATCTCCAAATACCAGATTGTTTTTTCTTCCCTCCCCACTAATGGAGAATGGCCGTCAGCTCCCCATATACTTCTTTATTCTTGTCAGCGGAAACCGAAGCTTGTGGCTGTCCGTCCATTTCCATTCTATGTCTATGTTATCATTTAGACGATTTTTAATTTAACTGATGCTAGGTGCTGTATTGGAAAGAGGTTTCATGAGGAACCGTGTTTTTATAAATAATATGTACATTTTTCAGATTTGTAAACCGAGGTCCCGTAACGCCCGCCGTATACGATACTTACTTACAGTGATCAAACCTAAGTAATCCCTATTATACTTACTTCTGCTACTAAATAATTGATAGTTCCTGAAGATGAAGTACCTCCTCTGCAACCCTGCGTATTTGCCTCCATTGTATGTCTATGGTAGAGTTCTTCCATAGCAGATATACTAAGTAATGAATGAGTGCCTAAGCTATCTACCTACAATTTTAGCTCTGTGTACGTTAAATGTGTACTACGTAAGAGAGCAATTTATGAGTACGTAAGTTCTCAAGAAATTGGAATCTTTGGTCAAATAGTGATCATCTAGCCCAACAAATAAGATCTTTTGTTGTGAAGTAGTAACCAGGAACTTTTCGTGAAGTTGCGGTTATCCAAGGAAACAACAGAAAAGTGTTAAAAAATATCTAATTATTTATCAAGATTTGTAGTAGAAATTAACATTTGAGATTATAACTGATTTAGTGAACATAGGTTAAACACAGTTTAGAGACAACAGTAATCTTTAAGACGGGTTCGAAAATTCAGCAGTTATTTAACAAATTCTCACACAACAAACAACCTATTAGGGCTTATTTACTGCTGTCCATTGAAGAGTTCCGTTCCCCATCTCTGAAAGTCTTCATCAGATTTTCACCAAATTAAAATGGGACTAATGGGACGTTATATCTGTTCGAAAAAAAAAAGAATTGTCGAAATCGGTTAAGATTTGACGGAGTTATGGAGGAACATAGCCAAAAAGAAAAAAAAAATTTACGCGTCGAATTGATAACCTCCTCCTTTTTTGAAGTTGGTTAAAAAAGGCGCCATCTAGCGGAAGACTCTTGTACTACAGCAAATCTTTGTTTGATTATTGATTATCATGCAACGCATAGGATTATTATGATCCCCTACATCTGTGAATAAGTGGCGGTCGAATTGCAAAGGCAGTGCGAACCGTCACAGTCCTATTATTGTTATTTTTTAGTTTCACTTGTATGTAAATTACTAATTGTCACTACAAGTATGCCGTTCATAAGTAACAAATCTAAGGACTGAGTCTAAATTTATTTCTATATTTCGTACAATTTCAAACCTTGCAAGATTAGTTAATTCGTATGACAATAAAATATTTTGATATCATCGAGATGATCTGATGACAAAGACAGAAGTAGAATATAGCAGAATTTTTCAGCTCTCTCCAGTGCGCCATATTATATTCTTAGTCTGTCAATAGCTATTATCAATCAAACTTCTACGGCAGTTGAGGTTTTGCTCAATAAGTGACGCTACTGTACATCCTTTTTAGTTTCCCAACGACAAAAATTCGTTGTTAAGTTTTAAAACTTATAATGATTCCTAACAGAGGTTACAAACAGTCAATCATACGTTTAGATTTTTTAAAAAGGGGTAGGCCTCAGTATAATGAGTTGGTGCCACTTTTTATCCCTTACAAGAATGTGAGCATGGTCGACGTTAAAAAAATTACTAGCACATTGCACCACCAATTTTCCATCACATTCAGGTATGTTTAAAGCATATATAGATACCGATCCGCCAAAGCTTATGCTTTAAGCCGCGAATTAGTCTCGTGCTGACTCTTGCCAGATGACCCGTCAACCTTCGATTAAAATGAATTCATACCTCTTAAAGTATGACGTGAAATATCTATAAAGATACCTGGGCGAAATCTACTCAGAAAAGTGAATAAACAATCGGTCAAGTGGCAGACGGAGCTCGCGCCGAAAGGCCGTCTCTGACTCGCGCCAAAGTATTAAGTAAGTAAGTAGTTCTTCTGCTACAAATTTATAAATGTTGATCATATTTTGAATTACTTAAAGCAAGATCGAAATGGGCCGCGTCTCTATATCGTTTTAATAAGCTCAAAGATCATAACATACACAAATTTATAGGACTCATTCGATAACATTAAAGTACATAAATCCGGAAAGATAAAATACCTAGATACACATTCCTAATGTCAAGAGAGAGACAACCCGCTAAAACAACAATAATATAATAAACCATTTCAGGATATTTTAGGCCCATTTAATAAATACCTTAACGTAATTATAAACATAGCATAGCAACAATTAAATACAAAGTTAGCCTGATTTGATTAACTGTTTCGAAAGGTATAACACATAATATAGATAAATGCTTCATACTCTTTATTGTGTTTACTATTTACGTACTTATCTTTACTTGTGACGTCACTGTTTGTCTCAAATTTATTTAGAGCGTTTTGGTACCGCGAATTACTTACAGTATAATTATATTCGATTAATCTTTGTACATGCACATGTCTAATGAGAACAAAATATTTTTTTACATCGTGTCTATTCAGCACGATACCTATCATTTAAGCATCTGGTCATAGTAACAGTCCGCTCACTTACTGCCCGAATCGCTCTGTTGTCAAGCTAAAAGATCATTCACAAACTTCGTTGAAGTGATATTGAAGTGAAACGAAATTAAAAAGGGGCATTATTAATTTCAATTAAAACGATACTCCACAGAGATGGGATCGCTGCACGTGCGTGTTTACAAGGAGAAATCAGCACGAAGAAATACTCTCATCATTAAGAGCCATTCGTTAAAACTCACCGACAGTAAAATCTGTAACAAGCAACGTAATAAACAATGAATAAAGTGCAATAATAGCAGGTGAAATCGCGACAGGTCCGGGTCCCGGGTCGTCGTCCGTAATTATAAATAAAATACGGCGAGCGAAGCCTTCGTCGCCCCCGCCCGAGACGTTGCGCCTGCGCCACCGCCGGAGCGTCGAGCATCTCGTGTTTATGGTAAAAATATAATTACTGTAACCGTTGTAAGGTTTGCTTCACCCACAATTGCTCACAAACATAAAATGTATACAATTGATGATAATTAAATTGGGTGAAACAGACCAATTTCAATTTGATTTAAGTCAAAGAACTGCTCTTAGCTCTGGGCACTCGGAGTAAATAGATTGGGTGTTTTCCTTTCATCCAATTTGTTTGGCAACAACGTTTGTTTTATGAGTTTTTCTCAGATATAAATTTTTTTAAACATCGTGGTTTATTTAATTTAATTTAATTCGCCCTATACGCGTCCTACCAGTGTCGCAGCAATCAGTAAATCATTTTCCTACATAGAAAAAATGTCCATTCTTTTAAAAACATATGATTCTAAGCATTATCGTTTAAAACAAAAAAAAACGCGTAAATTTATAAATATTATCTCAAAAATGTAAAATTGAACAAAAAATTTTGAAAAGTCTTAGAACAAAAGTGAATTGCAGACGCTAACCGACATATTTCAGGAATTGATCATTTTTTAAATAACCCTGTATGTTGAACAACAAATACTTAGGTCGGCGTGGAACCATCCTCGGCCTCGTGCAAATTAAACTCACACTTGGCTCCTTTTTATTTTAAGGAAAGACGTGTAATTTCACAATGCAGCCTAAATACTGACAGTGGGTAATGTTGATTCTATTTTGGTAATGCAAGAATAAAACCTTTGTGGATGCTCGCAAACCAATACTGGGGTGTCTCAGCAATTGCGGTATTTAGAAATAACCCTGTAAAGAAGAGAACCACTGGGAAAAACTATTCAATACCGATCTATTTCCGGGAATGTAGCATTAAAAAAAATATTTTAATATTTGATGGTAATAATGACGTGCGAGATAGCTGGAGACAGTGAGAGATGGAAAACCGGCGGGGAGGCCTATGCCCAGCGGTGGAGCACAAAAGAGGCTAAATAAAAAAACCGTCCAAGTGTGAGTGGGACTCGCGCACCGAGCGTTCCGTACAAATTTGTAGGTAGGTACTTAAGAATCGAGTCTCACAGTTTTGCCGAGCTTTTTCCGAACTTCAAAGATAATTTTTTTTATGATTCAATTGCAAATGTATAGTTGTCACATTTTTTCCTTGTATTTGTAGTATAAGACGATATTACTTGCCAAATTTTATAGTTCTAGGTCAACGGAAAGTACCCCATAAACTTTGATTCCCTTGAGTGTCAAAATATACGTTTTTTTTGCGGAATAAACGGCCGTATATTTCTTTCACGATCACTTAGAAGTTTGATTTCTTCCCAGCTTCAAGGGACTATAGACTTGAGAACTGATTGACTTGCTTTTAATTTCAACTCGATACCTCCACGCGTTTCCGAGATAGGGTCTTGACAGACAGACGGACGGACGGACGCACGGACAACAAAGTCATCCTATAAGGGTTCCGTTTTTTCTTTTAAGGTACGGAAATACAAAAAAATATATTGTATAACTGTATATGATATCTCGAACTCGTCGTCTACTATAGGCATTTATACTCTATCTACTCTGATCACTGATCATCACATACGCGGTTTAACAAAAGCCCCCTATATTCCCGAAAAGAAAAATTACACAGTAAATGTAGTTAGTTTTTATAAAAATAAGAGGCATTCGTCAATACTTCTATCGTTTTAACTACTACAAGGCTACTTTCAAAATAACAAAAAAAAAACAGCTGTCCCACACTAAAGTTACTTTATGGCACACGAAAAACAGTACACGAAATATGACATAAGAAATTACATGTACAAAGGCGAGCTTATCTCTGTGAGTGATTTCTTCCAGCAAACCTTGGGGAGTCGGAGTAGAGAGGTAAAACGTGTCTATGCACGTGCACAACATACACTACATATACACTTACACAGATAACAAAATAGTACTCATATAAATCTACCCAAAAAATATATATTATATTTGCTAATAATGTAAAAAATAAACTACGTAAACCATCAAAGAAATATACATACATTTTTATGTATGTAAAAAACACATGCTAAGAATCTACTTATATACATACCAAGGAGTTAGGATATTGGCAGATAATGAATGCTCTTTCAACCGTTTCCTGAAAATACTGAGTGACGGGCTAGTGCGAATACTCTGCGGCAGTGCATTCCACAGCCTGACCGAATAAACCGAGAAGGAATCCCCGTAGGCTCCAGTATTGTGGACATGAATCTGCAGAAGATGGGAGTTTAATGTCCTTACAGGTCTCACTCCAGAGTGCAAGAATTGGAAGCGCCTTATGAAATATTTAATTATGGAGTATTTTGTAAAGAAGAGTAGGTATATGTGCATTCCGGCGAAGACGAATTGGGAGCTAATTTAACTCGTGTCTAAAACTGGATACTTGATCAAACTTGCGTAAACCGTTAAGATACTACGCGTAAGGCATCAATGATGAAGTGCGCGCTTGATCGCTGCATATCAATTAATGTAGTTGAAGCGAAAGAGGCTTGTCAGGATCGTGACAAGTGGCAAACCCTGGTCTCTGCAGACCCTCGGATAGGCGTAAGTTTATGCATGTATGTAACAGCCCAATAATTTTGTTTTGTAACAGCCCAAAATTATTTGGCCATTTCAAAGGTCTCCCCGCATTTCATATTGACCAGCTGAACCCCCATTTCGGGCAGATAGTTAGATATTGTAACACCCTGTATATGCACATAGTGCACGTATCTAACACCTACCCACATGCTGGCTATTACTCTTCCCTGTTTTAATTACATGATGGTAGTTAACATCCTAATTTTCCTGGTCTTATCTGTCCAAGTCCAACTGTCGCGTGCACATGACGGTTAGGTGGGCATTAGTAATGTATTGTAAAAAGCTGGCAATGTCATGGCGATAGGGGTAGAGGGTGTGGAGCGTCGGAGCGTAGCAGCCCGCGCCGGACGCGGGCGCAGCACGCGCGCAGCACGCGACAAACCATTGCACACACATGCTTTAGTCTTTATTAACAAAGTTGACTCACTCCATAGACATATTACGCGACGACGGTCCTATTCTGTCTTATTTATAGAAATCGATTGGTCTAAAACTGTCTTCATATGGTGTTGAAACGGCCTTTTTAACGGGCCCTTGTTATGAAGCTGCGATATTATCGGACGGGTCGTCAACGTTGCGCTTGAGCCCGACAATTAACTCTAATCTAGCGACAAATACGGTTCTTTTTTTGAATAGGTTCCATAGTTAGTTAGTAATAGCCAAGTTAATCTATAGAATTCTAAAGGACCCGATCAGGCCACCATAAGAATGGTTTTTAATCGTTCTTTACAAGGTCATAATCTAACACTATTTAGGCTTGAGGGTACATTAGCGCCACCAATAAAAAAATTATATCTTCTTTCACAAATCTGTTTTTGTTTATCATCAATCTATCATATTGATAAGATTTTTTTTCATTAGAGGTGCTACTGAATCTCATAGAGCCCCTTAAAGTGCGTTTTGTTTAAAAACCTGCTTAGTTTTATAAATAAGAGCGAGTGTTTTAAACAAAACTCCGCCCAAAAGCAGAGCGATACGCACAAGTTCACGCAATGGATGTGTGCGTAGCATGCAAACGTGCATTTACAGACATGCAAACATGCGGATTAAAAGTTCAAAGTGAGTGAAAACCGGCTTCGCTAAGAATGCCTACCATTTAATGGAGAGCACCGATTGCGGTTCTGTGCCTTATAATTCTATGGCTCAGCCGCATAAGAGGCAACATCGCAATTTAAACTGTGATCATGCCATTTAATGTTGCGTAATCCCTTTTGCGCACTCTAATAACCTTTGCACGAAAGAAGACGCGTAGGCGATCTAGTTTTCCGGTCACCGAGGCCACACAGAGCGGCGATACTCGAATCTCTATTGAGATCTTTTTACAGCAGTATTTTATTAACCGATTTATAACCGATAGCTTCGTTAGTTACAAAACGACGCCGTTACGAATACTAAACCCGCTCGTGCAACTACCTGTCGTTTCCTCTATCGGATCGATTATGTTTTCCGATATAGAGGTACCTCGTACAGGTGGACTCGAGCAGCTTTGAGGGCAACCCGCATAGTTTTTCTTGGTGTTTGAACAAAAACATATGTCAATACTTATTTTCTAACTAAAAGAACTTTCCAAAACGTACTAAAAGTAAATACAACTATAAAACTTAGTCTTTTTACATGTACGCTACATGATTTTACCATCCTTTAGCATGCAAACCTTGATTTAAGTTAAATGCAGTTATGCAGTTATATGCAGTGAAATATTGCAAGAATATAAGTACTATTACGTAACGTGTAAGCAACAGTTTACATGCACCTACATACTAATGTATATGTAAACCAATTACATGCAGTATTTAATTGTGTATTAATTTTGGAGGTATTTATGTAGGTATATTATTATTAAAGTATATGTACGTTACGTAATAAATTATATGTAATTATAAGTACTTATATTCTTGTAATGTTTCAATACATATACATATTTGTTACTTCGCATACCATTATATTTCAGATTATCTTATTTATGTACTCTTATCCATCTACCGACTATATTCTTCCTGCAATCCACTCCACACAAAGTTTGTCTGAAAGAGATCGCTCTAAGCGATAAGACCGCTAATTGTATACCACTAATTAGATATAAGAAACTATTTGTAATTACGAGTATTTGTCCTGTTTGTGCAATAAAGTGTTCTCTATCTTTCATGCTGGGTATGCTATGTTTGGGAGATTAGTCTGGAACAATGGACAGGGTAATTGTAAATTAATTTTATATTGATAAGATACTGGCCGTTTTACGTGCATATTAATTACAACAAAAATAAAGTTGGGTACAATAAAAAAAAAACGTAATGTTACATTTTTACAAAAAAGCTTGTGAATTTGGTAACGTCACAGTGTAGTTAGTATCCTGTGTGGTGGCATATGAGGCGCATCTCTGCAAGTGGCGCGGTGCGGGGTCACAGTCGAGCGCCGGCGCGTCAGGTGCCGCGGCCCGGTGCCCGACACGGTTCACTCGGGCCACCGCGCCGGCAGCGACAGTTGCCGCGTGCCCGGCAATATGCAATCATACACAGGGTTGTTACTAAAATGAGCAATTCCTTAAACACCCCCGATTTGAGTTCGTGCTTAGCAACAATGTTTGCTGTATGACTCCTTTTTCAGATTGATAATTAAATAACTTTCACACAACACAATCACTTGTCCCGGTCCCAAACTAGGACACCCTGTGATACCCGGATTTATCATTTATGTTTTGTTAAATTCGCGCTCTACGCGCTCTACATAATTATGTCGTGGGTGCGGGAAAATGGAAAATAGGAAACACTACATAGGAAACAAGATTCTATTGAAATCATATAGCCTTAAGATTTCTCGATCAAACCGAAGAAACCAAAAAAAAATTAATAAAAATTACAAAAATAAAATATTAAAAAGAAACCAAAGTCGAAGAACAAAAATTGTTACAAATGACAAACTCTAACCGATATGTTTTAGAAATTGTGGATTTTAGAGATAACCTTGTATACGTCCCGCCCCGTAGGGCACTAGCCTTCTCTCAGAGAGCCACTTAACCACCACGCGTGCTCATTCCGGATTAGCAATTTCAAGCGCTGAATACCCCAGGCATTCAGGTATACGTAACTTAGAAAACAAAGACAATGCCGAGGTTCGAACCCATGAACTCTTGAATTTGAGGCAAACGTTCTATCGTCCGCGCCACCACCACTGTTGGCAATATACAAAAATACGGCCATCAGCTTGCTAAGAGTAGTACTTATTGGGAGCTCGGAAAGAAAAGTCAGCTTAGAATTTTCCATAACACACTCAATATTAAAAAATTGTTTATTTCTTCCCAGTTTTGACTTTCGACTGAATATTAAAGGAATTCACATTGTTATGATATTCCATGGAATTATAAAGGGAGAATACTACCCGCACCAAACGGGTCAACCGCATACCGATGATAAGTACGCGTTCACCTTTATCGAAGAGTAAGGCCTTGTATACCCGTGTTTACACTTGAGCAATTGTTTCAGTGTCACGAAGCAGGCGATGGCTTCGGCGGCAGGGTGCGGACACGGTCGAGTCGGGGCGGCGGTTGGCACGCGCGCCGACAGGTGCGGGTCACGCGCCGTTACGTACACATCCCCACGCCACGTAGTTACGCTACTTACCTATTCTAATCGCGTACTTGCTGCCACTTGTTGCTACGACCAAACGGACATAGGGGCGCTCGGCACTTGGGACAAACGATACCAGCGGGTGTTACTGATGACAATGGCTAACGGCATCGTGCTGTAAGTAATTTATAATCTTACTTTCCTACAGTAAGCTCTTTGAAATTAACTGGTGAAAGTCTAACAGTGTTATTATAAAAACACGATTTCGTAAAACACTCTTAAAGTGCAGTTACAATGGTATCTCTCTTTTATTGTAAAATTGTAGCGTTTTAAGAGTTTTTATTTATATATGAGGTTATTCAACAAATGGACACTTTACAAATGTGAAGAAACAATACGCAATAAATCGAGCCACATTGTGGAATCCGACTACTGAAAAGCACGACATTCACAACACATACCATGTAAGAATAACAACAAGTTTAGTGTTTTAGAAGAATCGCATTTTTAATGACACTGTAACCTTTAGGTACCAATTAAACTTTGAAGTTTATATGTTAATGGCCGTCAATCGGTAGCAGCGCGCAATCGCCACCGGGAACCGCGCTTGCGCGCAGGATGAGAGCCTCGACCTCACGCACCAGCAATTTACAGCTTTATCACCCGTCATTACTCTTAATAACATACCGCACGGCGACAACGCATTAGCCGCATCAAAAATCGCGAGACTTTTTTTCTTAATTATGTCGCGACGATACGTGTCCGAAATTTAAAATGCCACAAAGTGACTCGAGTTCGCTGTAGCACTTTAGCTACAACACGAAACGTAATCCAATTTTCAGATTTCCAGAGAAAGGACGATAAATCACGTATAAAGTCAGTCACGTGATCGTTTCTGAGAAGATTTCATCTCGTATGAATTACTGTCCGTCCATCTCCAGATTAAGATCCGTCCTGTTTGCAGAGATTTTAAATTCCTCGCAGTCAAAAAGGCTTTTAAAACTCATTACATCACCGTTATAGGTCGATAAGAGCGTGAAATTTTGGTAATTGGTAATTCGGTACAATCTCGAAGTGCCGACGGTATGGTCAGATAAAGCTGAAATACATATTTAAAACATTATAACATTGTAGGCAACATCATAATATCATAATGAAATCCATGAGTAGATGGATATTTTGCATGATATGCTTGGTTTAGGTTCCACTTTTGATCATTCACTTCTTACTGCCTGCCTGAACTATAAGGTTATTTACCGCTGCTCTCCATCCGCAGATCGCAAACGCTCTCAGCGTTCCAAAAATAACAATTATTCTTATGAGTTACGACGATGAAACCACAGCATTTGTCGCGGTGTCTTTTCGGAAGCGATCACCGTCGCGCGTCAATGTCCATTACGCGGTAATCAATCAATCGCACGGGTTCCATCCAATGCGCGCGCAAGTCACCCGGATGGACGCTGCTTTCGACGCGGGCGCAATGAATATCGCAGATAAACGCGATAAGATCCGACGAGCCTCGCTGGAGTGGAACGTCGTGCCTGACGAGTATATTCCCATCCGATCAACTGTTCGACTGTCTGTAGGTGCATGGCTGTTTAAGTTCTCTGAAGTCTACTCATGAATTAATAATAAACATATTCTTCTACTTAATAAAGTAGCTTTTACCAAAATTACTATCATCGAATTTCAATTTTGAGGCAAAATTCAGGTTATCAGTAAAACGCTATGAGCAATAACTACACAGCCTACAAAAGATTTATGTATCTTATATCATTCTATTATAAGCGTGATTTGAGATCGTTAGCTATATTTTGGGATAATGTTCTTTTTATAACGAAAAACAGTAATTTTAATGACTTATCGGTAATGATATACTTAACATATATGTAAATATTCGTCACCTCTGACCTTTTGCTTGATACAGTGAATCCAAATTTAAAGGTACTTTTTAGATTAGAAATAATTTTTGGCCTATCCAAATTCAAAGTGGTTGGATTTACCATTGAAAAATTATTTCTAATATATCAATATGTACCTATAATAAACATATAAGAGTGCGTCCTTCGATATGGGTAAACAATTAAAAGAACAATTGAGTTGGCGGCGCCGACCATAAGACGCTCGACCCATAGTATTTTTTTCGATTTTCGATATTTTTTGTCTGTCACTAAAAAAACATTTTGACGCGCCATTTTGTTCACAACTAGCGCCGTATGTTACTAAATCATGGTTAGAATGTTCTCTTACAATTCGTCTATTGAATTCAAAATCACCCCGTAGATACTATCTATGGAAGTTAGCCACACGAACAAAAATGTTTGTTCTGTGGTTAGCCAAGTAGGTAGTGGTAGCTACTCAGCTTTGTCCTAACCGGACGAGCCCGTTGTCCCGGCTGCCATCTTTTGCCGCCGGCTAGCCTACAGACGAGACGTACGGAACGTCTTCATCGAGCAACTTTATAACACCCCTTACGCTGCACTAATGAAAACCGCAATAAATATCATACGGTGTATGTTGATGGTCCCATCCAGCTCGAAACTGGACCAGAAGAAAGATTTTACACAAACACACTTCACAGTTCACAGTACAGTCGACAGCACATCAACCTAGGTTCGCCTTATACCTATTCTCTTTTTAGTACCTATGAACAATGAAATTGGGTTTAGTTTTCAAACTAGAAATCCTTAAAGCTGTTCCGGTGGCTTTATCCATCCGCTTGTACGATCTGTCACAAACTTGCGTGTGTATGTAACTTTAGCCCCACAGCGCCATACGACTCGCACATGGCCGTTTTAACAGGATAAAGTGAGAAAAATAGATTAGATTACAAAACTTTATTTTACACACCAGAAAAAAATACATTAGAAGGCTTATATGTCTAAGTTTTGCCGTATACAATATCGAAAATATCAAAAGACCCATGAATGTGTCAAAGAAAAATACTTTTGTTGACATTGTTATTATGTGGGCGCGCAAGATAGGTAGCATGCGCTGTGTGTGAAGGGCTCTTGGGACTTGAGTGTCTTGCTACTCTTCCTCTTATTCCTCTCAAAGGCTCAAGTGCAGTATCAATGTATTTTTTAAATAAATAACAATTCCAATGCTATAAGGTTTAACTACAAATAGTGACTACATGAACTTTACTCTTTCCCGATCTGCAGAGAATGTTAAAATGTAATGGTATTCACTAAATTAAATCTGCCACAAAAACGTCAATAGTAGTGCATGGGACGAGCGGGTGTGATCGCCATTTCGATGAGGACGCGGGCATGCGGGCACAGGTGTTGCACGAGACGACCTCCGCGAAGGCCTACTCACACAAACTCCTGCTCCTTATTAATATCGTATTACTCCATTTATTTTCAAATGATTTTCATTAAGAGTCAGAATTAATCAGAAAAATGGAACATAGCGAAGGTAAAGATGAATTTCATAAAGTTATACAAACCTCGAAAAGAACGAGAGGATTAACGTGGCAGGGAATTCCTATGCCCAGCAGTGGGCTCTATTCATAAGCTTGATTGACTGACAAATAGATGTAAACCCAAAAAAAATATTTATTTCATGCTGAGAAAAAAATCATGGCATTAAAATTTTGTAACGCACCACTATGGTTATAACTAAGTATTATTGTTCATTAAATCCAACAGGAACTGTATCTATCGCAATCCGGCGCGCGCGCAGGTAGCACGTGCTGTCCACCTGTGCGACCTTTCGTAGAGAGGAGCGTGTAGAGCAGTGACCAGAACAGATCATCCACCCAAAAAATAATACGCGATTGCCCTCACAGCTGTCACTGATTAACACTTAGCTGCATTTACAAAAACACCGATTATAATCTACAGCCCTTCTGGCGCTACACTATCAGCCACGGGTCGTGGCAAAAAGCAATCGGTATAAACGGTGATCTATTTCAGTAATTGTACCATCTGCGTTCTAGTCTATCTTAATAAGTGTTTGAACAAATACATGAAGGTAATCTTATTAGATTATTGTTTGAGCTAACGAACAATCGATCAATCAATGCGCTGAGTACAATCTACAAATGAGTGCCTAGCGTTACATTGTGAAGTGTTGTCTTAAATAGATTAGTAATGGAAACTATCCATTAATGAGCGACGCGAGACAACCGCTATCATCGGCAATAAGTTACACGAGCATTAGTAAGCTGGGAACTAATTGCGGAGGCGGACTCCTTCCCGACTATTGCTAAAGCAATTAATACTCGCAGCATGATCTCAGCGCGACGCTCCTCTCTTCGGGAGATATTACCGATCTCCGGTACAATTTAACATTATCATCGTTCAACTCTTCCGCTGCCTATAAGTCATAGAACCGTCGACACAAACTATCTAACGAAATACAAAACATAAATAATTTATATTTCTCTATTACAGCGCGAGCTGACGAAGATGAAGCAGCATCAGGTAGGTACTTAAAAACCGAAGCGGGCGTCGCGTCCTCATAAAGTTTATGGCTACCAAGCGTTAGGTGCCGCTGTAAATCAACATAAGTGTTAAATAATTTTGGATGCATTATAAAAACGTCACTCTGAATACGATATGAGACCCTTCCTGTTGCGCGCCGCGTGAAGCCCTCGTTCTAATTTATAAACAGTTTAAAAACATAAAGGAAGACACAGGAACTAAGGTGATGAGATGACTTGACAAATAATTTAAAATTAAAACAGGTTCGTACGTCCGATTTTTTAAGCCGCTCGTTATTTGATTGTTTTGTCGGTTTACAATTCCAACATGTTTTTGCGCACATAAAAAATATTGCACCATATGGGGCTTGATCTTTTATATGAGTCTGTTTGATGATGAACGCAACGAAAACATATGGCCAATTAATTTCTGCGAGCCCACGCTAAATGAACACAGTTGGAACGAATTCTTCAACATTTAAAGGTGTGATAAAGTTCTAAATATGAGGGAGTGTGGAGTGTTGCAATTTTGGAAATATAAATATTATAATTTTCATGTCTTTGTCATTCACTACTTTACCAATAATGGGCAGAGGTTGATGAGAAGAGCCCGTTAATTAGTTTGAATGAAGGGAGCATTAGAAAGGTATTCCCGTTGAAAATCCTAAGTTTTCACTTTTATAATCAGTGCTTAATCGGATTTGTAGTCCAATTTGGTCGACATTCAAAAGCGCAAATGAGCACCTATGCGAGGTAAGTCACAACCTGCTCGGAGCGGGTTTCTCGGCGCAAACAGCGAGCGACCATCTGGTGGGCGAGAACTTTTTTTATTTTCCAAACGTGTCGTCTTGAATTCTTGTTTTTTGCACTGGCTGGCGCTCGCTCCTTTTCTTTTTTGTATTGCCGAGTTTTGCAGTTAACAGGTGGCTGGCCCTGCAGGTGAGACCTGAGATTTAACTCGCTTCAAGTTAGCTTCAGCGCGAAAAGTCACGCATGTGCTCACATGCACGATACATATTTTTAGGGGCCTACGTAGGATTAACTCTGGTTAAAACATATCAGACAGCCTTGCGGGAACAATTTCTTGCAATCACCGTGCCTACTAAACTATACACACCCACTTCAAGGGCACAAAAATATGACAGAACACACAATAATATTTAACACATATAGACCATTCCTTTTTATTCAGGCAGAAAAGACACCCTCAAGGGGTTTCATTCCTACAACCTAATTAGCTGTTCAATGCAGATATTCTGTGGATGTCCCTCCCTTCTAATCCAACAATACCAACAGCTTTCTAAATTATTAGTAAGTAACACAGTACTTAGTGTAGGTGTTTTGTAAGCTTACCACAAACGCTATTAGTTACATTACAGCCAAACAAGTGATTTAATAAACATTCATTGCTTGACATTTATCATTGGGAGTGATTTTTGGCTCAACAGGTATTAGCGGAGGCTTATGTATGTGAAAGCTTGAAAAATTGTGCCTATTACTGAGAGCGATCTCAATAGCCCGGTGGACTGCACCGTTAGAAGATCACGACACGACGGATTATTTGAAAGCACAAAGCGAACGAGTGCGGAGCGACGGACGGGACGGACACAATCACTCATCGGTTGGCGTTTGTCATACAGCATGGTACCCATAATTTTAAGAACATTTCTGACAATCATTGGGCTAGCATATCCAGGCAAAACTTGTGACACACACGTATGAATCTGTGTACTAATGTACCTGTACTCATAGTTCATAACGAAGTTACCTGACCATTGAAAAAAAAATTGTAACTAAAAAACTATATGTCCTACTTGACAGATTGACAACGACTTTTTTAACCCTGATATATTTTTCTTTATTTCAAACCTGACAAAAACTAAAAAAACTTGCTACGGTAAAAATCGCATGGTTACCCTATGAACTTTACTAAAGAGAGCACAGCACGAGAACCGAGTCGATCACGACACGACCGGGCGTTTGCCATTTCACCGACACGTTGCGAAGGGGAATATATATTCTATCTATATAATGTATGTTAGAAAAAACTAGAATGTTACCTAAAACTAATTGATACTAGGAATAAACATAAATTGTCATTTCCACGTAGACGTAAAAGTTAATACATCCTTTATGGGGCACTGTGTACGGTTCTAGTTCCGGTTGTGCATTAGAGTTACCACCAACGCGGTTTAAAAAATATATTAAGCATACTCTGTGCAAAAAAGCCTATTATAACATTAAGGATTATTTGGAAGACAAGGATGTCTGGTATTTAAATAATGTTAACAGGAACGATTGTATCTCGTGTAGTGTAACTTTAAGTTGAAAACTCTGTTAATTAAGCAAACCTGTTTTGAAAAGAATAAATGTGGAGTTTCTTTGTTAGCTTCTTCTCCGCATAATCTATTAATTGTGAAACTAACAGCTTTGACGTTCATTAAGTAAACATTTTGTTTTTATCATCATCATCATCATTCAGCCACAAGAAGTCCACTGCTTTTATAGTGAATAAAAATTTTTTACTTTGACTTTATTAATAAAGTTCGTTCTTTGCAAAGTTACCTACATAGAAACCTTATATTTATACCACACATTTTTCCTGTTATAATACACTAATTGCCAACTTTTTTTTGTCTCATTCGGGATGACTTGTTAAATGATAAAAAGCCTTTAGGTAATACTTTTCCTAATATAACATATCGGAAAAAAAATTCTAGTCACGTGGTCACAAAATGCTCCATACAAATCGAGCCCAAACTATGACGTCACAAGTTGCGAGTGTCGAAATGTATGATTTTAACATTATTTATTTTATCTCGTAATTTTTTACATGCATTTTTTACATTCTTATCAGAAAACGTTCAAAATTTATTGGAAAATCAAAATCTAACAAGATTTTTATTATTCGATAATCATGATTTTTCACATTTATAAGACCCTGTAAAACCTCTAAAAACGTTTTGTTTTTTTTTACTTTTATGTGAGTACTTTCGTGTGTATAGGCAGCCAGCACATCAACCTTTACATTTTAGTTGCAAAGTCGCCCGTCACGTAACCGAGTAGCGTGCACGGATGTAAATGTTGATGTGCTGTCGAGTCGACAGTGTCGACTGTCCTTAATGGTATAAATACAATTTCACTCCAATACAATTTTGGGTTAACTATTTATTATCATTTATTTTAATTCTTTATTACACTAGTTACAGAAGTAAATGCACAAATCGACAATAACAACACAAGAAGTAAATGACGACCTCGTGGCGCAGCGGTAGTGCACCTGCATACCATGCGAGAGGTCCCGGGTTCGAATCCCGGCTGGGGACAAAAAAAAAATACAACCCCAGGTCTTGGATGTTTACATGTTTGTGATGTCGTTGTTTCTGGTTCCCACGACACAGGGTATCCTAGTTTATTCATCTATTATAGTATTATATAATTATTATTAACTTAATTCCGGATTCACTTAGTTTTTTGTCGGAGCAGTCCGACCAGGGTCTATAATTCTTATAAAGTCCTGTCGTAATGTCGGTGTTTTGGCATAGGCCTATCACGACCACTACGACAGCCCTTTGTCACAGGCCGTTCCGATTTGTTAGGTACTGCTATAAGCTCTACTCCAATTGACAACCATGCGTAAATATCTCCTCTATACAACTTGTTATTGTACTGTCAATTCATCCACTTGTTATTATTACCATAGGACACAGTCTCGCTCATCCTATGTAATTGACTTGTTTATAAGAGCTCAACTTTTCTGAGTTAATAAATATTAGTAAAACACAACAGATGACAATATGCGAACTTAGTAAAAACCAGGAATTTTACTGAACCAAACTTATCTATCAGGCAGCAAAAAGATACTAAAATTTAAACCAAGCGTCCCTTTGTCTGAGCATTTTATTGTAATAATTTCGGAAACTTTCTACGAAAGCTCTCGCCATTCGAAAGACCAGCGAAAAGGCTGTAAAAATCGTTCAGCCATAAAATGAAATATGGGTTAAGTCGGTTTCTCTCAAAAATCATTCGGAGTACCGTAATCTCGTCCTTTTATTTCGTAATTTCTTCTTACCACCAATTTTGAGTAGTCGTTTAACATTTTAGGGCTCGTTTTATGATCTTGAGCCTGATGAACATCCTGTTTTATTTCTCATCTTGAGCGGCAGCGACGCAGCGCTCTCTTTTGGTATTATCAGTACCTACCACATGTTCGGGGCGACAGCGTTGGTTCCAAGCTAGTAGTTAACTAGAGACGATTTGCATTTCTCGACAAGCTTAACATATGGGTTACGGGTGAACACAGAGCAGCATTTAATTTGGACGTTAGAATAAAGCGCCGCGAAGCACAATGGCTTTGTTAAGTTTTCGCGGGCGGTGGAGTATTGTCGGGGCGGCGCAGGAGCCGTGCGCCCACGCGGCACCAGCGCGCCTTGTCCGTGTCAACGGTACAACGTTCAACCGCTTAAATATCTTACTTTCACAATAGTAATAAGCCAACGTCAAGAACTCATCATTTCGAATAACAACAACGCATAAGGCACGCGGCACGTTTAGGCGGTCTCCTAGAGATTCTCTTTAATTAAAGGCTGCGACGAAAATATTTCCATCAGTGATCTAGGCTGAGCGGTATACACACCTTATTAAGTAACTTGATAATTAGTGACTTATTAACTTTTGCAGCTAAGACGTTGAAACTGGCTAAACAAGGTATTTTTAGGGTTCCGTACCCAAAGGGTAAAAACGGGACCCTATTACTAAGACTTCGCCGTCTGTCTGTCCGTCCGTCCGTCCGTCTGTCTGTCACCAGGCTGTATCTCAAGAACCGTGATAGCTAGGGAGTTGAAATTTTCACAGATTACGTATTTCTGTTGCCGCTATAACAACAAATACTAAAAACAAAATAAAATAATTATTTAAGGGGGGCTCCCATACAACAAACGTGATTTTTTTGATGTTTTTTTTTATCTTTGTGTCTAATGTTATATAGATAATGGTACGGAACCCTTCGTGCGCGAGTCCGACTCGCACTTGGCCGATTTTATAATGTTAACATTAGATGAACGCCTTATTGAATTGGATTTTTAAGTAGCGCATTTCACCGTAAGACATCAAGAGCATATTTTCATATTTCTTTGAATTTGAAACAAGACTTTCGTGAGTCTTTCCTGCACTGTAGGTACTTAGGAACCTGCAGTCAGTGACTGACAGGGTGCTGCTATCACACAATTCCGCGACCAGACCTCAAATATACTTACATTACGGATATTACTGTTTCTGATCTCTACTGATTGACGGAGCACATCGGCGGCTGCGCAGACTCCGAGCTGTCATCTAACGACTCAAATATGCATATGAAATGGAACTTTCTTTCGATCGACCGGTCGTAACAATGGCGTGGCGTCGCAGGAGTTTGTCAAATTAGCAGGACAAGCCATGAATATTTATGTCGTGAAAGTTCATTGGATTAGTTAAGAACTTTCTAACATAGAACACACCACAAACTTGCCCTTTACAATATACTTTTTACCAAAACAGTCCAATCCAATCTAATACATCAACCCATATTCAACTACTGCTGAACACATTGCCTCCTGCATCGTACCTCTTTCTGTCCTCGTCCATCCTCATCCAACATCTGCATCCGCCATCCGCATCCGCATTCAAAAGATTATTGTATTAGTTACTATAATATTTTTATTTCATTTAACCTACCTGTATCCATAATATGAAACTAATGACACTATAGCAAAACAGAAAACATTATTCACGAAGTTATGTTAGTTTTTGCCCGAAGAGCACACAAGTAATGGGGATTACAAAGTAGTTAGCAGTGAGAGCGCAGGGGCGGCGCGGCGGGGTAGCGGGGGACGGTACTACGCTGATACGCCCGTTTCCTTCGAAGAACAAGTGACTGAACTAATGAAGCTCATCTAAATATTCATGAGAGGCCTGAGACCATGCGTGCTCGCGCCCAAAACTGGAAGCTTTGCCGTCAGACCTCATAGAACACCTCCTACAAAAGGGATCCGGCCTTACGTATTCATACCAAACAAAGCGCAACACGGGTGAGTGGACCGATACAACAACTGCCTCTTAATTGCCGGAGATCTCAGGAGATGCCTGGGCAGCAAAACAAACAGAAATTCTATTCTATTCTGACGATTTGTAAATTAAGTGAGTGGGGCCCAGAATAAGGTCGAGTTTGCGAACGGGGCGCGTGCGGAGTTTGCACAGCTTCGCGGACTCGCGGCCGACGTGAATGAGTCATAAACACTGTGATTTACTGAACCCACCTGAGATTTGCGGCGTATTAATCCACTGTCGCTGACCGGAAGAAATCACCAGCCCACAAGAAATCATCATCGCGGATAATAGTTCTATTCTATAACAATAAACCTCAAAACCAACCAAATGTTCTTATATGTACATTGTAAGTATTTACGCACTGAAAATGTTTTGAGTTATTGCAACGAACTTAGTACTCATAACTTGATATCGTAAGTACATTTTAACAATAAGCCACAGCCGTGTCAAACTTGGGTGGCAGGCAGCAGTGGTTCATTTGGACACATAAAAGTTCTTATCTTTATTATCTCATTGGAAAACTAATGTAAGATCTTTACAAAGGAAATGATATTTATGACGGTGATTTACGAGTAAATACATTTTATTGTAGATATCGGATTTTGTGTACGGTGTATCGTAAATCGTTATATTTAACTATCATTCATATAATGCCTTTTTGGTGTTCTTTTTTTTACTTTTTACTAACAATTTATCAAAATTGTCAAAATCAGTGAAGCTGTTCGGTCTCTAAATGATCATAAAAAAGAATAAAACAAACACATATAATCACGCGCAAAAACATAATCCTCCTTTGCTATGCGAAGTCGGATAAAAAAACCGGCCAAGTGCGTGGCTATCCACGCGCAGTGTAGAGTTCCGTAGAATGAGGAGTTTATAACCTGCTTTACAGAACTAACAACTTTACAAAGAAATTTTCAATACAATTTGTACGAATTTTTCCTTTTATAAGTTACTCGTTAACTTTCAAAGCCTACTTGGTTATGACACAGCATGTTTTCCTTTTAACTGCATTATTTGTGGTAGTGTCGTGAATTTTTTCAGGTTTCTACAATCAACCGTTTAGCCGGGAGAGGCGGGGGTGACCGCTCTACTCTACTTAAACAAAAATTTGCTTTTTAAAGCTTGGTATTTCACAACGGGGTAACTAAATCGAAAAACGGTTTTTCTACACTCAAAATATTTTTAAACGGCCAATCTAACGATACCTTACACTACGGTGTAGACGAGAAAAAAAATTGCATACCTAAATTAGGTGCACGGGAGATACCCTAAAATATTGTTTTTAATTTTATCCTATCGTTTTATCGGCGTGATTAATATGAATATCTATGCCAAATTTCAGCTTTCTAGTACTTTTCGTTTCTGTGCTAAGCCACGAACTTGATATTTCGACAGACTTGATATTTCGTAGGCGAAACTATGAGGTTATAAGTATAATCCTTTTTGACTATTGAACCCTACAAACACACTAAGCAAAAAAAAACGGCCAAGTCGGACTCGTGCACGAAGGGTTCCGTACCATTATCAATACAATATTTGAATATTTCAAGCGTATACCTGTTGCCGTTATTAATATCCAGCAAAAACAGCACAAAAAATCAGGTTTGTTGTGTGGGAGCCCCCCTTAAATATTTATTTTATTCTGTTTTTAGTGTTTGTTGTTATAGCGGCAACAGAAATACATCATCTGTGAAAATTTCAGCTGTCTAATTTCCCTGACTCTCCATATCGCGTTTTAGACCGAAAACTTGACTTTCTCTTTGTTTTTACAGTGATACGTTTTTCATTTACCAGTCCAGCGGTCGTGAATTCGATTCCCATTGGCATCTGCCGTATTCTGATTTGTACAAATGGGCTCACTCTGAGTGTGCTTCACTTGATGAAGTTAGTAATGCAAGTAATTTGTGTGGATGTTATAATGAAGAAAAAATGGAAAATATTCTTTTGTAGTCGAGAGTACCAGTAGCGCGCGCCGTCCACCGCGTCCTGGGACAACACACCAACTTGCAACATTTTTATACGATCCCATCAATTAACCCGCATGGACTTTCCTTCGCCATTCGCTGCATAATTAATTGAACAAGTGCACTTCTAAATTTTATCGAGACAGGTTTACCACGTCGTCCTCGATACTCTATAAATCGTCAATAAAGTGCGACCGTAAGGGCTGGTTACGTTTGATTCCTAACATCTCCAGACAACATTTACTTTGCAAGTTTATTTATTAGTGTATTTACCATTTCCCCAACATTTCTCATTTCATTTCTTTGACAATTGACATCAGCCGTTTAGTGAGTGTGATAGTTGCACAACGATATAATATCATGTAATATGTAGACGCAGAGTTCGCGTATGGCGTAACAACTGCAAGTTAAATATCAATGGATGCATCCTTTTATATCTTCTGAGAAGTTCATTTTTCATGCACATAAATTAATATACATATTTTCTCTCATGACGGACTGTGATCGATCGGTTTTGTTTCAAAACCCCAACTCTGGCGATGTCTTGAAATACCATTTTTAAATGCCCTGTTACTTGCAATAACTTAAATAAGTTTGCACAAAATGTGGAATGTCTTAACGACTTTGTTTTGAAAGACACACTCGTATGATTGAAAATACCAACAGTGAAGGTCTGTGGAAGTGTGTTGTTCGTTAGGTTTGCGATGGCTTCGTTCGATATTTGAATATTTGTTAGTTATTCAAAAATATTCGCCCTCGTTATTGTGGGCCTCGGCGTGAGCTATTATTGCGAGCTGCCAGAGGAATTCTACCGCGGCGTTGCGCCTGCGCTGATTGACATCTATTTGGGTTTTGAGCTTACAAGGGAAATACAATTTGCTGTGTGAATTTGTACCAGGCCATTGGGTTGGGCGGGTCAAGTTATCGTCGACCAAATCTCTGATCTTAATTATTGTTTAGTATATCTAATGCATAAGTATGTATGTCTAGTTCTACGCACCAGAGTAAGAGATATTTATGGTTTTACGCGTAACGTTAGTGCCGTTTTATAGTGCCGGCTACCGCAACAACAATATTCTCGGTTCAGTTTATTTGCTCCGTATATCTGCGGGTGTCGCACGCCAATGCAGTGCAGATACCCCGCGTCCGCTGTCTCAATAGGTAACACTGTCGCCATTAACATGATAGAGGGATGATTTTTATGTCGGTCAGCGTGCATTAAGTGTGCGGCCGCCATGTTTATCGAGCCGTAGATTCAGATCAGCCGCCATTAGCGCAGCCTGCCGCGCGCCTGCGACCGCGCAGCGTCGCCGATGAGAAATCGTTCACGCAGTACGACCATTACTGACCATAATGTTAAATAAAGACGATTATCTAAATTCAAAGAAAGATTAATTCCTTAGAGCGGCGCGACTCGACGATAAACAGCAGGTACACTCTGTAAGGGAAAACCTTGCGTTGCGACTGAACTGGTTTGCATAATAGTTCTAATTAGTATTTTCATCAACTATTGGAACCTGTTTATATTTATGAATATGTACCCATCTACATCCTCGTGACTGGGCCCATACTTTCAGAAACAGAATATGGGCGCAAGCGTGCACGCCATAGATAGGCGATTTTAAGTGGTATGTGAACACTTCAAACACTCGACTTTCCTCAAGATGTTTTCCTTATTGAATATTACTTATGTTAAATTGCGCTGTCAAAAATTACCACCTCATCCATGAGAGAAAGCTGAGCATGAGCTGGCTGGCCGCGAAACGAACCCGACACGTGTTGAAGCAGGGAGAGCTAATTAGTATTGGGTGTCGAGAGCCGCAAACAACGGCGCTACCCCGAGTAAAGTGCGCGTTTGTCTACAGTTACCCGCGGGCTACCACCGCGACCCAGCCGGAACGAAACACGACCCTCAGCAGTCGGAGATCATTCCTCTGCCTCAACATGCTTCGGGAGATTCAAGCAAAACCGGTTGGAACAAGTTCACCTCACTCATTAATTGTTTTATTAATAAGTAATAATAGGGGTTAAAGTATGAAATTGCCGTTTTATTGCAATAGGTTCTTTGAATTGACATAGAATCTTCATGGTTTGAGGTTTTCGAATGAAACTTTTTTGAAATGGTTTCTATGATGTTCTTTTTTTAAAAAATGTGAAACATTTGAATATCGACTTTCAATTGTTTTTGTTATTCAATTTAGACAAGAAAGATGGATACTGCAAAAATTCGAGTGATTTTTGAATACGAGTTCCGATGCGGAACTAACGCGGCAGAAACAGCCCGCAATATCAATGCTGCGTTTGGAGAGGGGTCTACTAATGAACGCACCGTGCGATTTTGGTTTAAACGCTTTCGTGATGGAAATTTCGACTTAAAGAACGAGCCACTAGGAAGACCACCCACACAGGTGAATAACGATGAATTAAGAGAGATAGTGAAAGCCGACCCTAGTCAAACTACCCAGGAATTAGCGGCATGGTTTAACGTTACCTTACCCACAATATTGACTCACTGCGTCAAATCAATAAAATAAAAAAATACGAAAAATGGGTGCCTCATAATCACTCGAATTTTCGCAGTATCCATCTTTCTTGTCTAAATTGAATAACAAAAACAATTGAAAGTCGATATTCAAATGTTTCACATTTTTTAAAAAAAGAACATCATAGAAACCATTTCAAAAAAGTTTCATTCGAAAACCTCAAACCATGAAGATTCTATGTCAATTCAAAGAACCTATTGCAATAAAACGGCCATTTCATACTTTAACCCCTAATACCTACTTACATCAATGAACGGTCCAACTGCACGACAGCATCAGCGAAAATTTCTGTTTAAATTAAAATACCAAGTTCACCTCATTCATTAATTGTTTTATTAATAAATAATACCTACTTACATCAATGAACGGTCCAACTGCACGACAGCATCAGCGAAAATTTATGTTTAAATTAAAATACCTAATTGATTAATGAACACAATGATCCAAGCAATTTTCGGCAGTGACAGCAACGCAGCAAAAAAAAACAAGTACCTAATTAGCCTGCAAGTAGGTGGCAGTGAACATGCATTACGCAAATTGAAGCCCATTCATTACTATGCTAATTTGCACGGATAGTTACCTTTTCAAAAATGAATGATACCCAAATGGTTCTCGCGTTTATCGATGGACTTCCATTGTGCTAAAACAGTATTAATGCCATGTATCGTGTTAAGTAACACAATTGGCCAAGTCACGTTTATCTTTATCGATACAGCATCGCACAAATTGCGCAAGCGCAAACCAATCCATAGTACGCTCCCAGCGGAGATGTGCGCTGAGGCCTCATTAACTTGTTTCCTAATGAAAAATTATAACAAGCAACTTTTATCTCATTGGCACCATGACTATTAAGAAAAGGTTAACGGCTTCATGAACATTACTAAATCTTCTATCGTATTAATTAAAATTTTCTGTCTTTTCATGACAGTGTTTTATAATAATATGCAACACATAAGTATTAAAAGCAAGATCAATAAAAGTGTACTTTGTTGTACGTTTAGAAATTCAGTTAGAATAGGTTTTAGGAAAATAAATTCTATGGAGACTTTCTCACTAAATAAAAATTTTGCAATTAGTTATATCGCTATTTTTATACAACTTGTTATTGAAAAACAATAATTTAAAACTTACGATAATCATTCAACACAGGAATCAAATTGATAAGTAATAATTGATATTACAAATAATTTTATAGTTATAAATAATTTTGCCACTTTGGTGTAAGACTCTATCTAGATATCTGTACCAAGTTCTTTGTAACTTTTTATAGTTCATAGTTTTATTGAAAACTTGTTTTACACTATACTCAAGTGCATTTTCTATTCTGTAGAAACATCGTTGGTATTTACGTACCTACATAGAAGAAGTCTAAGGTGGATCGGCAGCAAATCGTGGGAAGATCTATATTGTGGTCGTTAGAGTGCGCGAAGCAGCGGCGCGGCGGCGGCCGGTGCGCGGGCGCACTCACACCTCGACGTCACATTGAGGCGAGAAACGTCCTAGACACTCACTATAAACTATTTAGCAAATTAGTTAACTTCAATGAATGAGGTTAATTGTTAAATATTGGACTAGAAATAAATTTACTTTATACCTCGTAGGTCTTTTCACCTATTCTCAGAATGAATAGTCTTTGTCCAGACACAGATCTCTAAAATAGCTTAACCAAGAATTCAGGACGTCTGGCTGGCAGTCGCCGAATGCCGGGTCGCGGAAGCTAGACCTCCAGCAAAAGAACAAAAACATTCAAAATTTATATTTGGCGGCAATTTAACGTAGAGCCGTTTAAGCATCAATCGGGACGCGGTGCCTTTGAACTGACATTCCTGGAATATTTACTCATAAAACAAAACTATTTATGTGGAACCTGTATTAATGATCGTCTCTTGTAAATTATTTGCTATATTTCTTCAATTTAATTAGTTTCAAGATGAAGAGCGCTTTGGTTAACGTTTGTGGCGGTAGATAATTAGGAAACGATCTTTCTTGTTTCTACGAAATCCATGAGAGCAGTTTCTTGTTGTAGGTGCCTAGTGTCTAGGCTTATAGACAGATACCGTAATAAAAAACTACAGAATCAAGTAGACTTGTAAGAAATTCTATAACTTCTAAAGTTTTTTTTCAGGGATTTTGCTACTACCCTACTTATACATAATATGTATATTTGTATTTATTTATAATGTATTAAAAATACACGTTTCATGCAGGTTTCTATTCTTGTATCTATTAACCAAGTGCCAAGAGCGTTGTTGCACACCTGTAATTGAATGTTAGGGTATATTTTAGGCTTTATAAGGTGTCCATAACGTTGTTTAATATGACATATATTGGCTATGTCTATTGAATAAATAAAATAAACCGATAAGCACTTTTTTGTACCCTAGAGTCTTTTGTAGCCCCGGGCCAGGTCGATGATGTGGTTAGAATGCAGGATCGATTCGGATCCCGGAACCGAAGACGTGGGATATGGAAATGAAGTGAGCTGAGTGAGGCGATTAAGTAGATCGTGTGTCGACGGTCAGTCGCTGCTGGCGGGCATGGCGGCCGCGCGGGCGCCGCTCGCCGGTCGCCGTGCGCCGCGCACGCGCTCTGCTGCCGCGGGCTCTAGTGCAACCATCATCGAACAAACTATACATACAGGCCCGGATCTAGGGGGGCGAACAGGGGCACCCCGGGCGGCAACCTAAGGGGCAGCAAATTCGCGTGCGCGTTCTTATTTTTATTCCTTAAATCACGAGCAAAAATAAAGCCTTCCTCTTATAGTCTGTAATCTGTAGAATTCTAAAGGACCCGATCGGGCCACCATAAAAATGGTTTTTAATTTTTCTTTTCAAGGTCATAATCTAACAGGTTAATCTCAGTCAGTAACAAAACGTATGCCTTTTTTTTCTTAAAAATATTCAATAGGTTGTTTCTTATGCGATTTTTAGGGAGGGTTGTGCAACGGGGCCTAAATGTACAAATTTTGCCCCGGGTCTGAAAAATCGAAGGTCCGGGGCTGTATACATAATACCTTGTCTGGTTAGCATAGCACAGGGTATCCTAGTTTGGGACCAGGTCAAGTGATTGTGTTGTGTGGGAGTTATTATTATTATTAGCTATTGCCACAGACCTGTCTATACATATACAGTTAATAAAACTCCCGATTTACGGCTGATTTCTCGTACACTAACAATCTGTTCCTCAACTGACGACAGGGATGCGTTTCATAAAACTTCTATTGATAGTTATGACAGTTCGATGTAATTTTAGTCGATTAGTCTTCCTGCCTGTCTATCTGTGGGTTTGCAATGTACTACATCGAATTGTCATAGTAAACCATTAATTGTAGTTTTATGAAACGGGGTCGAGAAGCGCTATTACGTAACTTGTCCTGTCCACTTTATAGACTCGCTCGATTTACTTTGTAGTAATGCGAACTGTCAAATACACATACCGGTTGGCATTTTAGTCACCTGCCAAACTTTGAGGGATCAAACAACTTTTTGGTACTACGGGACCAAACAAATTAGAGCAAAAAATAAATCAGCTGTTTCATACATTTGGTGCAGTACTGCCTCTATCTTATGTATGAAACAGCTCATTTATTTTTTGCTCTGATTCGTTTGGCCCCATAGTAAAAGTTGTTTATATTTATGAGTAAAAAGCCTCGTTAAAGTTTGGCAGTTGACTAAAATGCCACCCGGTATATTGATACTTTGGAAACGTCAAAATGGATAGCCCAATACCGTTACTTTATAAGAGGGCAGGGCCCCATTTCATACAACTATTCATGGTTTAGGTTTATGCTTAAGCCATATTGTGTAATAGAAAAGGCCTTCTTAATTTTATGACAGTGATTTACCGGAGGCTGCGACGACATAGGTATTGAAGCGCCAGTTTCCTAAAATTAAATAAACTCTGATATTTTGCAAACATATGTAACTGTGATCTGTCAGGATCGTAGCAAGTGGCAGTCCCTGGTCTCTGACTACCCCTCTGGGATACAAGCGTGAGTTTATGTATGTATGTATTTAACTGAGAAAACCTCCTAGAGCAAAAGTTAATGAACTTGATTCAGGAATTGCAAACTGTAAAAATAACCCTATATATGAAGAACAATGAAAAAGAACGCACCTCGTGCTTTCTATAAATTCTTTATAAGTTACATTTTGACCCAATTATTGTCCAAAACCAAAGCATTGGCGCAAAGCAATCGATATGTATTTATAACATTATTTATTTATACATCGATAATTCCAACTATCGTGATAAGTTGTTAGTTTGCTCATTTAGTTCATAAATAATTCTCGAGATAGAATCTTTGGTCAGAGTTTCGTCGAATGAGAAGTATTTATTGATCGGTTTAAAGATCGGTAGGATACATTATATTTATGTTATAAATATCTGTGACTATAACCTGATACGAAAGCAGCACATATTAATGGTTCCAAGGGAAAGATTACGAGTATTTCTTTGCAAGATCGTCTCTTCCATTATAGTGAACTTTGTGCGAGATGTCATTACACAAATAGGCAAAGGCAAGCATAACATATTGCGATGAAACTTAATTGCCTATTTCATCTAGCTGTCCATCTAAGGTGTCCAAATGTAATTACCAAAACTCAAAACGGTCCCGCCCACGAGTGCTCTCATGCGCCATGACGTCACCACTGACAACCTGCTCACAAAACTAAATTACAGCACTTCACTCAGTTGAGCCTTTAGTCGACTGTTATTTCACTATTACCATTATTATAGGCTTGTAATGGCTCTTTTTGTTGGTCCCAACAACAAATACAAGAGTTTGTGAATCAACTTCCATCCGTAAGTGCTTATTTGGAACGCAATCGTTTCTTTGCTGATGGGAATGTAGCATGAGTCGAGTTAATAGTATCAATTTAGACGGTATTGACAGAATTAGCGGTCTAGTTGTGTGGTTCGATTCCCAGGGAGGGGATCTCACATAAAGCAAATGTCTCTGGCTGAGGACGGAGATGTGGGCACGAGGCACGTAACTCCGCCGGAGTGACAAGACAATAATTGCGCATGGCCACCGGACGAAGCTCCGCATACATTTCCAGGGACAAATTTACGTCTTCACTGACGACAGAGAGACAATCTACCCTGCAAACGAATTTGTGCATCCAACAATCAAGGCAGAATTGCGGATTAACATCCTGACGTCATATCAGCAGCGCATTATTTACTTCAGGATAAGACAACCGATCTCTTAAAAGCTACTTCTTCCAATAAAGGCAAAAGAAAATAAATTAGAAAGGAACAATGTCTAAGCGTCAAGTGCGCCGAGTTTAACATTCTTCTGCTATGAACTCTCCATCAATTATAGCGAGCATTTAATCGGATAATGATGACAGATAATATCATCTTGAGACCGTTAAAAATACTTTAATATAGTAATGGCTGACATCAGACTTCATAAAGTAGGTACCTAAAGAAAATTATCTTCAGAAAGTTCATCTAGTAAATCCCAACTTAAAGATAGAGTCAAGACGAAGGTGAAGAAACACAAGATAAAAAAACAAAATCTGGAATATTTTTTAGGGTATACGACACAAGTGAAATCCTATTGGAAATTAGACTAAGCTATACCAACCACATTTATACTATTGAGAGTAGATCAATAACCTGTCGAATATCAAAACCAGCTCTGTCATATTCCGTTTCTGCATACATGTACTTTTTTTCTTACAGTCCGATAACAATAACCTTAAATTTAAAGGTCGACTAATGGCAACCCAAAAAAACATCGACCATTTACTTTCTAGATCACAGCTTAAACGTCACGACATTGTCTCCGTTGAAAAGTAGATCGTATCATCGCGGCGGCGGCGGCGGCGGCGGCGGCGGAGCGCAGCAGAGTGCGGGGGGAGAGACCGCTAGCCTCCTCCCGGGGGTGGCTTCCATTCTGCTTCAGAGCACTATTACGAACGTAGTGCCAAAAAAAATCACCTGAGAATATGGAGCTTTCTGAATGAAAATATATTTATGCTGATTTCATATAGCCTTTGACAAGAATTGATTTCCATCTCATTTGACAAAATCTGACCATTAATTGAGTAGTGAGTTACTTACATACATACATACATTCAAACAACATTCATTCATTCAGGTGACAATAATTTCCATCGTTCTGTAATACTAAAAAAAAAATTCAACGTATTTTGTTTTTCTTGATTTTAACTAAACTCTTTTATGAAGCTTAAAATGCAGGATACAAATTTAAGTAGTTTATTTAGTCTACTAAAACATATTTTTTTGTGTTGATAAATGTCACACACAGCCGGATTTGTTATATTTTGACAGGACCGGCCCAAACTCAAAACGGTAATTACCTATGTTAGTTGACCCGAGAGTAACAATTTTACAAAGAGCATACTCGTATATATTTTTTTAATCACTGTTTTAAATAAAGAAGCAGTGGTAGTCCAGAGAGTAGAACAATGGACTCGGAAGCGAGAGACCCAGGTTCGATTCCCAGTGCGGGGTTGTATCTATGACTTTGTTTTCAAAGTTACTTAACACTGAAGGACAACATCGTGAGGAAACCCGAGGTTTGGTTGACTCCGCACTTATTGACTTGTCTTTCCTGTGGACTAGGCTGACTAAGTTGTCAGGATGGCATAGGTGCTGGGCAAGCCTACTCCATCTAAAAAAACCTTGTCCCAGGCACTGCAGCGTCCGAGTGGTCCCTTCACCCATTTAGTGTGAGTGAAGGTGCCAGTGGACGCTGAATAAATCATCTCATTACGTAGATACATTAAATAAAGCTGACTTTCCGGGCGTCTTGACTTATTTAAGTTGAATTGGCACTGGGGTGATCAATCTGGAAGGCACTGGACAAAGGGAGCCAAGCGCCAGTGTCTCGGTGACAAGTGAACGCAATCATTAATTGAATCAGCAGCTAGTCATTGCAGCCTATTCTCTTTTGATACACAGTAATTGCTCCACAAATATAGTAGAATTGTGATCAACGCTACAATTAAATACTTTTGACTTTAACACTTAACGGTATACTACAAATTAAACACGGTATACTACCAATTAAACGTGCAAATCGGCTTAAGTTCTAATGGTTTGAACTATGTAATAATTTTCAAGTCAAACCCAAGACCGCAGCAAGTGGACATCTTTTGTAAAGGCCCTATACCCTTATTTTGGAAATACATCCAGTTACATATTGTTGGTCTCTCATCAGTAATGCCAGCCAGCGTTTGGGTGGTTGTATGAGAGAAAGCTGTATGAGAGTGAAGTACTACGTTAGACTCTAGTACTTCACTTCTCCTAACTTTCTGACTTGACTGCATGTGCGCATCCAAATCAGTTAGCGTACATATTCTGTGGCCAACTGGCACCACTTTCTTAAATGTAACTTAAACAGCATTTATCTAAAATTCTTCATCCAAAAGTCGATTTAAATGGCGACTTAAGTGACATTTAAGAAGAAGTGGTGCAAGTCGGCCGGAGTGACGTAGTAGATAAATAATAATATTATATTTATTCCCGATTTCTCGAACGCTAACAATCTATCAATCTACTGTTAAACGCTGTCATTTGTTTTTGTCGTCAATGGTAGACTACCAGATTGTGAGCCTACAGTCGACAGCAGGTCAACATTTACATTTTGCTGCAAAGTCCCCGTAACGTAACTGACAAGAGTGCACGCGTGTAAAGTTTGATGCGCTGTGGACTGTTCGAGGAACCGGGGGTTAGTGTATTTGCGGAAGCTAAGGGAAAACTTATGATCTTCCCTTCGTCACTCTTACTATTTTACTTTTGCTTCAAATGTATGCCATTAGAATGAACCTTTTCAGAGCTGGCCGCACGTCGGATCAGTTGACGAAATTATGATCTCTTCCGCGTTATCGCGCCGACAGATTCGGAGGAATCTCCGATGAAACCGCGATACGCAGCGCCGCTGCCGCATCGCACGCACTTCACCACGATTATATCGCGGAGCATGATTGTTTGTTTGTGCTTTTGCATCGATTAACTACAACTTAATGGTACAATCCTCTAGTGATAGGTTTTTTTTTTTATTTCACACCTTTGAGACGTTAATTGAGAGATTCCTTTTCTAATTTATATCTACACTTATAGAAGTATAGATATAGATTAGAAAATAAATCTCTCAATTAACACATCTGTACTTATATCATAAAGAGGAAAAGTTTGTATGTTTATATGTTCGTATGTTTGTATGTAGGGGGCAATAATCGAAACTACTAATCCGATTTTATTTTATTTATTTAACAGAAATCCACAGCAATACAATTACAGTAAACAATAGTTTCTTAATAATTTTTACATGCAGCTAATAATCGATTTTACTATTTATTATTCCAAAAAATCTTTCACCAGTATTTAGAATAGATCTTCAGAGGGCATGGGCGATATGTTTATTCAACATCTACCCGAAGGAAGTCGCGGGCACTGCTAGTATAAACATAGCTATTGCTCTTGTAATCTTGTCCAGAAGAGTGATGTGAATTGTCGCTTCATACTTGATACTTAGAGCGGTTAATGTAACAAGCTCAGCAATTAAACGTTGACTTTTGTTGGTCACTGGGCGGGCGACGTGCTAGTACCTATGTATTGGCATGCTAATAAGTACATAATGCGGTATTCGTTCCAGCCCATGGATAATAATTATTAGCTGACAAATCTTCACTTAATGGAACCGTTAATCGTGTTTCGCTGCAGTGAAAACATTCATTCCACGTCATTTGCATACAATGGCCAGCCGAAAATATTCGACTGTTAACGCTTCACGAGAGCGTTTATGAAAGTTCTCACTCACTCGTACACTTTTTGTTAATGTTAAACGTATAATAATAAAATTGTATTGTGCCATACACAAGGAAATATTGGAGTGTGAGTGGTTTCAAATGTACATTAGAAGATACAGCTACAACCGAGAAGAGCAAATATTATTTTCAGTAACACAATACTTATTTGGTGTTAACGATGAATCCAATTAGAAGTTTCTACTAGACGACTATAAAAAGAAACACTGGGATGCCTTTATTGTTGCATTAACATAAAGATTCAATATAATTTTCCGAGTTAAACGACAAAATCATAAACAATCTCGCACGACCCATTCACCTTTAGAGCTGTCTTTAATTCATACAAAAAGTGAACCGTAATTAAATCGACCATTGTAGTTGCCTACATGAGTATGCAAATGTGGTTTTTATGGTAAAACGAGCGCGCGCGCAGTGTGGAGGCGGACTTCGTTCGGGAAATTTCAACCAGTGTGTATTAATCCTAGCAGTCTCCACCGGACAATACGTTTACAATCATTTACAATGGCATTTTAGTGGAACATGCTCTTAATTTAGGTTCGACAAGTTCTATTGTCATTGAAAACCTTTTTTTCTGTAACTTAAGGTCATATTATTGTAGTTTATGCAACTAACTAATTAAGAATCTCATCCAAGCCATACATTTAAGAAGAAGAAGAAGAAGAAAGACATTTATTATACCAACAAGATACATCACAGAAACAAAATAAGCACATAAGTAACATAATATGCACAACACAGAAGGAAAACTAAATACACAACAGCCCAATTTCTACAAGTATGAAAAAGTGTAAAGGACCTTTATTGTATTGCTTCAGGAAGAGTTGTTTGAATGTTATATTACACAACATTAAAGATATATAGCTTTATACACGACTTGAACACGATCGCCCCATTACTAAGGATTATATGCAATAAAAACAAATAAAACAAGCTTTATTACGTACCAATATGTTTATCTCAAAGCCAATTTATAAAACAGACGTCACTATACTTTTCTCCATGTTTGTGTAGCTTCAGTCCGTTGGGGAACTTCAGCGTTCGATCTCGCGATGGCCGATAAACATATTTCGGCATTGCTCTCTCGACGTAGATGGAGTGAGGTAACGGCGCTTTTTCCCATTGTACCCGCAATTGTTTTAAACTATTAATTGTTAAGATAATGCCACCGACACAATGCACCAACCGACTAACAAAACAATGAAACCGGAAAAAATCTTTTGCACCGAATGTATTGTGACCTCTTAAATCTTGTCGGTAATAGACAATAAATTGTGGCCACGTGTCGACGTCTGCTGGCGCTCACCTGCTATTAAAAATACCATAAGAGCATAACGGTTCCATATTGTTTCAATTGTAAATAATAATTTGAAGAAAGTTGGACTTATTTTACCGAGCCAGTAAAGAAACATTGTTGAACTTACATTTTTTTTTCTTTGTGAGCGCGTTGATGTCTTTTCTATTGGGGCAGCGCATAATCGCGAACTTTGGTATTTTCCATTGTGCACTTGTCATCATCAAAGTTACAATTAACTACCCTATTTATTTCTTTAACAATAACAAAATATAACAAGAATATTATTACATGCAATCTCAAGTTCTTACCAAAGTTCAATATTATCCCAATACAGTTATAACTTTAATTGACCAATTATCATTGACCATTTTCGTCTAGATTTCGCTGCAGTTGGGTGCAATGCAAAACAATACTAGTCCAGTTATTGTATGGCAGTGCAAGGAGCCCCGGGGTCACTGCTCTGACCCACGACGGGCGTGGGCGCGCCCGTTTCCATCGCGAAACCGAACCGAAACACTGAGCCTGCGCCCGCGCAGACGCCGCGCCACTAATCTCTAACACTATATTACACGCTGCACTGCCATTGGAACTATCGATTGTTGTTGCTGCGGTGCTTTATTTGCTTCAAATAAATCTTGACTATATTAGTTCTATGAAAAATCTTTTTTATTTGTTTCTTATTAGGTATATGCAAGGGTTTTAAATAGCTATGCAAATAGAACGTGAAAGTGAAAAACATTCACAACTACATGACTTAATGAAGTTACTTGCAAAACTAAAGATTATTACTTGCAAAAATAAACATTTTATTTGTTGAGTAGTTAAGTACTATTCATAATTAACATATATTCAATATTATATGGACAGTATTTGCCACCAGCAAAATATTTATTTATTGTATTACCTCTCCGAGATACAGGCGCGAGTTTATATGTATGCTCTTTTTCCCCAATCATAAGATTATTTATTTCGAAAATGTTACAATTAACACGTTATTGTTATATAGCATAAATGTAGACAACATTTTTAAATTCACTTTTTTTTTCAAACATCCTTGAAACTGCTGTAAATTCGTTTGAAAGATAAAAATTAAGATTATTTTCCTTTACATAATAAACAATCGTAATTAGCCCCATTCAATGTAAGTATCAGTAATTAATTACGAAGAATAAGAATTCAAAATTTGCTTAAAACCTTTGCTTATCTTTCATACCTACCAATGTTTTGAAAAGACTAATTTTGGAATGTTTTTGTCCATTTTTACTCCAAAATGATCTAGATTTTAAAAATGAACACCTAGTTTTTACTTGTAAGGTTCAATAAATCACAGTTTCTGTGTAATTTTGAATAAAAAAAAATTTTAGAATTTGAATAACTAATCTATGGATAAAACGTGAAAATCACACATAGATAGTGTATCGATTGAGCTAACCCAGACTAAAATATTTCGCTGCTGTATAAGGTTGTTAATTATCATTACAGATCATTCAAGCACTTTTAATTACGCTCAATAATCGTCGTTGAATTGAAATCCGATCAAAAGTTTTCGTAGAGAACAGGAGATTCCTTATCCTGAAGATTTTGCGAGTTGACAACTGTTATGGGCAGACGTATTTGTCTGCTCTCTAACTTATTCAACGGCTGCGCCCAGAGTTATGATGTTCAGATAATCAAACTCGTGTACAGCTGACTATGAATAGTTATACCGTATCTGGTCTCGATTACATAGTCACCCTGGATTTGTTTTGTGCAACACAAATATCGACTACTGGATTCCACGATTTCGAGAATTCAAACCCTGAACGTAATGAGCAATAAATCACTCTAGGCGAAGTCGTCGAATAAGGATAGACAGATATGTCTGCCCGAATCTTCAGTCTAACAGCGACCATGGTGCCTGCACGGAGCCGAAATATCGGAAACTCAAATAAATTTATAATCGTCGTAAGAAAACAATTTCTTTTAGGTACAATTACGTCGTTATAGTTATGTATCTTTGGCTGAAAGCGCGTGTGGCGCAAGTTGAATCGGCCATGTCGAGAACGAACATTACACCTGCCAAGCTAATTGTCTGAGAGCGGATCCGTCTCACCCGCGCCTGTTAACTAACCGTGTTACAAATTTTATTGATGACGTTCATCTGTCACCGGCTTAATGACCGCCGAGAACTGCCCGCTTCGTTTTAAATCAATTAGTCTGTTTGAGAGACTCCACTTTAATGACCCCTGAAAGAAATGAGCCTCAATTCCTGACCGCGAGGCGACCGTTAGCCTCGTAAATCCACAACAAAAATCAGTTACAAACTGCGATCCACGTAAAGCACGGAATTACAATCAATATTTTCCTTTAAGCCACAGTTCTGATCTTGATTTATGCGTATTCTGTATTAAAGTTGCAGTATTATTAACAAGTTGTAAATCATCGATCAGAATTAAGATCGGTGAATCACTGCTAGCGATTTGCTGAGAGATTTAAGCGGATAAAGGGTGCTCTGTGACCGCTCGTTCTCCCGCCCTAGATACTTCCACAATGTTACTTCGGACATTTTATTAATATTATTGCTATTAAAATTATTTTTCTTTTTCTAATCTATTCGTAGCTTATGTTACCATTTTTGAGTAGTGGGATGTTCTAGGAAATTCCTCACGTTAATTACCCATATCTTATACAGGGTCTGTATCTCGTATCTCATCAATAAGAACAACTATTAGTATGGTAAGGTAAACTGAAGATATGCGAAAAATATCAGCTATTCCCTACTAAAGTTCAGAGAACCGTAGCCTTAGCATAAAAAAACAATGTAAATAGTAAAAATAAAAAATATGTTGTTCGATTTCGGTATTCGTATTAAATGAGATTCTTATCGCATACTATTTGACACCAGAAAATATCGTTACCTATTTTCGTTATACCTCATTTTAAAGATGTGATTTTAACATTATCTCTTAAACAGTGCTACTATAAAGCCCCACCCCACATACTTCAATTAACTTTTTAAAAAAAAGAACTTAAACAAAAAATCTACTTTCGGTTGAAAGTTTGTGAATCAATTTCTTTGTTCTACCACGTGTTAGTGGTTGTTTACCCACGAATGCTTTCGTCAATTGTTTTCCAAGTCCACTCGTCTAATTACCATCTGTCAACTTTGAAATGTAAATCGATTGTAACTGCGAAGACGGTCCGCAAATTATACAACACGGTGACAGGTGAGAGGCTCGCCTCCAAATATCTAGGCAAAAGAACAATATTATGCAAATTAACTCTGCTAAAAGTGCTTGCTTTAATAGAGCACGTCAAAACTGAAAAACAGGAAAATGTGGAGTATAAAAACAACTCCTTGTTTTTCAGTTTATACATTCAAATCTGCACATATTTAGAGATCCGTACTTTGGATATAAGTAGAATAAGCCAAGTAAGAATAATAACGAAGCGTGTTAAGTAAATACACCTGTTGTTAAGTAGACTGTACCAATAGACCAGTCATTTAGCATAGTTTGATAGATTATCTTAATCAGCTAGAGATTTATTATCTTTTTGTTGCACTAACCCGTGCTGAGGACAATTTTAAAAACCTATTTAGAGGCTAAAAATTCCACCCATGCCGGGACTTGAACCCGCGACCTCTGGCTAACCGTGCCAGCGCTCTCTCAACTGAGCTAATGGACAAGTGCAAGCTAGAGAATTACCTTTATGGTAATTGAAGAAAATAAGGGAACTATATATAAATAGTTCAATGATAAATATTTTGTAAGCCACGCGGTTCGCGAGCACTTTTATGAATAGGAGAATAAAACACTAGTTAGTATTTTAAAGTTAAATCCAATCATAACTTAGTTTGCAGTGGAAACAGATTATTTTGCTATGTTTGTTATGAGTATTAAGGCGACTTGCACCACTTTCTTAAATGTGGCTCAAACAGCAATAAATTAAGATTCTTTATACAAAAGTCGATTTAAATGGCGACTTAAGTGACATTTAAGTGTGATGCAAGGCGGCCTATAAGTTTAAAAAATATTAGAACTTAATTGAGAAATATCGATAATTGTCCCACTTCATTTTCTATGCAGGTAATTTGTTGGCTATTTTACAACTTTTAGATATTCTTAGTAATTTTTTTAACTACAACTTTTGTAAGCACTCAACACATTACATTTGTAATGTAGATTATTTGTTCCCTAAAATACAACGCACATAACATATACTTCTATCAGCAGATTTCACTATCCCATATATTGCAATAGGTATACCATACAAAGTGAATATAAAATTCTATACATATAATAAATATGTAAATATGTCGGTCTTACTCTATTTCTTTGAGCGCGCACCACGCAAAAACCACTAAAGGGAATTGAATAAAACTTACCATGATTATATCTTACATTCCCGTGTAACATAATACATATAGGCTATATAACATCACGCTTAATTCCACAGGGGCGAAAAGGTTTTAATGAGAGTGATGTTTTAATTAATAGGTTTGCTTGGCTCAGTCCAATTTTATCTGTCATGCATGACGTTTTCTAATCACCTATTTTAGTACTTTATACACAAGCGTATAAAGTACAAAAATAATTAGAAAACGTGAACGGAAAGAGGAAATACGGATCAGAATTGCGAAAGTAATCATGTGTTGGTTGGTTAATAACTTATATGGAGAGAATAAGGAGAGAATGAAAGATATTAAGGGGCACTCGACCGCATAGGATTGACGACGAAGATCAAAATAAAAACTACCCGTAACCGATGAAGGTGCATGTTGATGAAGCTAAAGATATCTATTAGGATTGTATAAGACCTTGCCTATTCACCTATCCCTCCGGGCTATGTATGTACATCTAACTGCTAAGTAATGAAGATGTCTCACCGCGCCGGTAACTAGTGTTCAGTAGGTGAATCGTGTCAAAAGGCTGAGTATCTAATGCAGCACGCTCAAATGCAATCAGCAATGATTTACTTGTCTCAGATGGCGCGGCGGGAGCTGCGCGCGCGCTGGCGGGGTGAGGGCACGAATGCATCACGCGCGATAATGAACCGACTCGTGTGCACGACTCCTCCGCGCTTGCGCACTCACACGTAATGCACTATCCTCGCCTCGAGTCGTGCCAAACACCAATCGCCATATAAAACAACCCTCAACTGTGTAACAGCAACCTTCAATTCGCGAGAAAGATTTACAACAAGCGAAGATGTCTTTGGGAAATATTGTTTCCAATAAAGACCACCAGCCAGATCACACAAAGTCTAAGGGAAATATGTGGCCCATTTACCGAGCTAACAAGGTGGTATGCACTGAGCTGGAAAAGATTTAAAATACCTTACGCCTTACCTACCTCGTACCTGTTTATCGTGCAGGGCAAACTTGGAGCGAAAATGGACGCCATTTGTGAACAAGACAGGATCTCGAGTTTCTTAAACTGGCACCTCCCACGTGGGTGTCTTGTGCCCTTAACCTTTAGAACAGCCGTATCGCAGTTTATGCCCCTTATAATGCGCTCTGCTTACCGACGTATACGGCGCGTATACTGCGGCAATGTTGCGCCTCTCACTGCTTTTAGGGAAATGATTTGCATCTATTGCGCAATCAAAGGGAAAACGGGAACGGACTACTTCGGCATCGATGCACCAAATATGATATAGATAAATTTGCAACCAACTTGAACATAACAACAGAAAATTATATTTTAAATCTCTTTAGATAGCGATTGTAGCTTATAATTAGCAAGACCCACAGTAATAACGGCTAACACCTTGCAGGCTAATATTATTTGCCGGTCGTAATCGTTAGATTGCTGACAAATTATGTGTAATTTTACAAGGCAACAGTGCAATAAACACCGCATCGAGCATAAGTGCACACAATTTGAATGTAGTTAAGTTCTAAGCGCGGTATCGCTCGATCCGCGACACTCGCGCACCTGCGCCGCGCCGCGCCGGCGCCCGCGCCCTCCATGCCGCCGCCGACGCCGACGCACTTTCGAAAAAGGCTTACTCGACTCAAGTCTGCTCTGTAAGGCTATACAATCCACTACGTGGCCTAAATATCAGGTTGCGCCTTATAGGAATGAAGAGAATATTGTACATGCAAAGCCAAACACGAAACTAAACAGAATGGACGTCACAAAATAGCTAGATAGCATTGGACCCACAAGAAATCCTCGGAGATTATTGTTGTGACAAGTGAGATTAACAATCTCACAGATATGGAATATTTTATTTCTCCGCGGCGAGTCTCCCACGCCTTTGAATTCAATTATAGAGGAAAGGCAGATAGGTCGGCGGTCGAGTGGTCCGCTCGTGACCTGTAAATTGGAACGGTCCATCGCACGCCCTTGTCGCGCTGCGCCTGCGCACCACCCGATCCTCGCTCGCGACTACACACATTGTATTATAACGGCACCCAAATCAACATCTCTACACAACAAACACATACCACTTCTCACGCAACTCCAATTTAAAAGCGGCGACACAAATGCTCTCGCTCCTTTTGGAGACACAAAGCTCTTATAAAAGAAGGTAAAATAAGCTTTCCATTTCAATAAGGAATCAATGCGCATCAGCGTTTTCTTTATACTACACGCAACAAATGTGTATTTTATTATAATGAACCTTTGTCGTTCCTTGAGCAAAGAAATACCCGGTGAAATACCAGCTTTGAGCCTAAATAAGTGTTGTGTTTATCAAACGAACTAGTGAGTTAATAAAGTGGGTTGGGTAAGTTACTAAGCTACCGGGCGCACTTAACAGGTGTGCACGCTGTATTCGGACCAATTGTGTGTACAAACGTAGTTATGGACAATATCCATAGTGAGTAAGCGGGAGTGAGAATTAGAAGGGCTTGTTTACTACCTCTTCTTACTGAGTGCTCTAGGTCTAGGGATATCGCATTGTCTACACTGGTAACAGTCCCACTAGTATATAGGTACAGGTGTTTATGCTACGCAAGCTGTGATACAACGTAAAACCATTCTCGGTATCAGAAAATAATCGCTGAATCAGAAATCAGAAATCAATAATTTATTTCAACGTAAAGAATTTACATTCTGTTTGCTGAATGTCAATGTACTATGTTACTATGTTAGCCGCTGCCTTCGGGCCGTATTTGTAATGGAGAAAAAGGCAGCGGGAAAAAAAACTCCACAATGCAGTTTTTCTTGTTATTAAAATCGATGACATGGCTCCTAAGAACAGATCTTCGTATGTGTTATAGTTTCCGACATTCCCATACTGACCGATCTAAATGAGCCACCCTGTATAAACGTTATAAATTGTTACAATTTTTTGTTAAAAATGGTCACTTCTGAACTCGCGGCCTCATAGTTCGGGGGCCCCCTCAGGTCGGCGGCCCGTGGCATTTTTGCCAGCCCTGCCACCCTATAGTTACGCTACTGATAACCCTGGCTAACCCTAGTAAACCTCTGCTATGCCTTTCTGTCATTTCTAATTTCACACCGATATCTTAGAATTGTCATTTAATCTACCACAGGTTAGAGTGAATAGATTAAGTTAATTATGAATATAGTTTTTATTGCAGGTATTGTGTATACCGATCACTGGTACGTACTGTTATTATTTTATGCTATACAGCTGACCCAGCAAACGTTGTTTTGCCATATTAATTAGCCTGCGACCTATTCTCAGACCTATAAATACACCCCAGAAATACACACAAAAAAATTCATAAATAGTATATTTCATTACAAGTGTGGAAAGGCTGTCATTGCAAAGAGTTCCGACAAATGTCTACGCGAGCCGAGGCGCAGCCGAAGGCGAGGGTTGACAGTCGGAACAAGTTGCAATGACGGTTCCGCACGTGTACTGAACGACTATTTTTAATACAGTTGCGAAAAAATAAAAAAACTATTTGCTTTTTTCTCTTCTCTCCACGCAATAAATTCGTCGTATGTAGACGAATTTCGTTGTACGTAGTAGCGACTTTTTGACTTTTCCGGTAAAATGTTCTCCGAAGCATTTTGTGCAATTATACTGCGTTCCGGTGGTGTTAATTCAAAAAAACTAGGGTCGAAATTACTCATTTTGTGCAACAAACAACTAAACTCGCAAAGAAAATTTCTGAAAAATGGCGCCAACCGTAGAATATAAGCAGTTTTTTTTTCTTCTTCACCCATTCTGGTAGGCAAAGGAAACTATGCCCATACAGCCAAGTCTTCAGTAGAAGTTTTTTATTGATATGAAATGAAAATGAAATTTAATGAGATGAAATGAAATGAAACCTAACCAAACTCATTCAATCAAATAATTAAATCTGATATTGAAACAAATTAGTAGCTTCTTTTTAGAAATATACGTATTTGCATGAATCATAAAAACTTCTATGATTTTTTTTAGTAAAAACTTCATGGTTGGTTATTCTTTTTAATATACATTATTTTGACAGTTGGGAAAGAGAACGCACGAGTGCGGGAAAGGTAAAAAAAAAGCACGAGTGTGTAATAGCCCACATCCCGAACGCTATACGTCCCTGCAATACGCCACTTTTTGAGCAACTGTATTAAAAAATCGGTTTTCGGAGCAAAAAAGCCGGTGAAACAGCCGTTTTGGAGGAGTTCGACACATTAGAAGTGTGAAAATTTCTATGTTTGACAAGCAATTACGCATAAACGGCTGAATGGATTGGGGTGAATCTGGGCACGCGGATATATTTTGTAATGTCGATGAAGAAATATTTACTCATATTATCAGTTTCTTGAATTTTATAGTATTTGAAAAATAAGTTTGTTTATACCAAGAAAAAACCAAATAAAATTAAATATATACCATGTTCTGAATATTAACATGAGATATTTTTCATCCTAATCCATAACGAAAGAAGTCCCGGGCATTGCTCGTTAGCCAATATTTTGTAGTTACTAATGACGTTTTTTTACTTTTATGGCTAAATAAAATAAGCCAGTGCTGACTACTGTTTACGGTAGAAGCATAATAGGCAATTATTTTCCCAAACGCTTTGCTCTCAGAATCTTTTGTCTCAGCTTTGATGCAAGGCTATCTGTGAACATCTTTATGCTTCAGTGTCAATTAGCCATGGTAATCCTAATTTAATGTTATCTGATAACATCTCACCTTTAGCATGCCCATAACACGAAGTCACGTGACCCATTGTACACCTCACAAGTGTGCAAGAAACAAGCGAGTTTTATGTACGGAAACCACGTCGTGTGCACAAAACAATTAAAATTTTACTTAGTATTTCAGTCTTTAAGAACTATGATTGCTTTAATAACTTTAATTGCGCCCTCCGCAACCGCGGCTTGGTTGGCGCGCATATTTGTGGAGTAATTTCTTAAGTAGGCACCAGCGCGCATTTCAGAGAAGATTAAATAAGAACGCAACGCAGGTCGCTGAATCCAACAAAACAAGAAATGCCAACAGTATTTTACCTCCACCATCAAATGGCCGAAAACCTTCCATAACAATTTGAGATACGCTTATTAGGGCAGCATTTTTTCTCGCAAGACGCACAGCCTTTTCAGCAAAAACGCTCAAAAAAGACACAAAAGCTCGTAAATGCTTATTCAACAATATATAATACCTACCACAATGTTAGCGCCCATTTGCGCAGTTGCCTTCCGAAACCGCAGCCCAAAGTAATATCGCACAAATAACGAGATGTAACAACGTTACAAAGTAGCGCCGCCACAAACACCTTACCTGTACTTACCAGAAGCGTTCACGTTCACAAGGGCTTTTAAAATTCTGTTTGGGCTAGTTAAATCTAAATGTTGGCAAGAATTTTTATTTTTTACATTCGGGAAAACAACAGCTTCTTAAAACTAAGTACACAATGTTTTTTTTTTAAATAAAAAAGCCAATAACAGTTTTCCTCGTATGTTCACAACAAAGATTGCTAGTCGAAAAAAAAAGGAAAAGTTGAATTATCAGTGAAACAGTAAATATATATCCAGTAGTTGTCGATTATGGGCGGGTATACTAGACTGGAAATAAGTGTAAATGTAACAACTATAAAATAATGAAAAAACTGCCAAGTGCGAGTTGAATTTATGTACCACCACCATACTTTCATTCAGTTCGGGACCCTTGTTTGGAGTCACACTTTTTATAACTTACTTAGGGACTACATTATAATCACACCAAGTTTGACCCTTGTAGGTAAGTACAGCCGTTTTTATACAGCAAAAAAAACTTGAAAAAACCGGACAAGTGCGAGTCCGACTCGCCGACCGAGGGTTCCGTACAAATTTGTAGGTACTTATAAACTAGGGGGCGAGGCCCCTGCGCGCTTACGAGCGCCAACCCCCAGCCTCTCCGAGCTTCGCTCTCCGCGGCGCTCGGCCTAGGGCCTCGCTAGACACTTATGGTTGGGACTGGTCGCGTGGGAACATGTATAGTCTCGGCCTTCGTCCTCGACCGCCATCTTGAAATTCCAAAATATCCAATTTTTCTCATATACTCTTTTGGCAACACGATGCCAATCACAACATATCTCCAGCATATGCCCAGTTGGCCGCCAAATTCTTGCGGGGAGGTCGAAAAATGGCCGAATTTCAGACGGCTATATTGGCGCCGCCATTTTGAATTTAGAAGTTTAAAAATTCTTTTCTTTTTCAAAATTTATCAGCAAAAGATACCGATACAACATTTTATCTAAATCGGTCGGTACCTCAGAACACAAAAAGAAGGAGAAGTGCCATATGGGCGTGGCACTGTCGACCAACGTTAGCCCGGTTGGGCTAACCTCGGCGAAACTTTTAAATATGGCCGTCAATCGCCTCGCGCCCGCTATCGCCGTAACATATGTGAAAAATGCCTGATTACCTACAGAAATCGCAGTGATACATGCTATTCAAATAACAGTGCAGTGTCTTTTCACCGGTAAGCCTATTTTACTCACTATATCCATCTTTAAACTACGAAAAATCATAATTATAATAATTTTCCTGTGCAATATGCATTCCAGTACTAAGAACATAAATGAGACGTATTTATATCGTCGGGTTTACTCCACTGCTGTTTTTATGTAGAATTTTCGTGGAGGTTTTCTAACATGGAAAAGCAAGCCCGCAATGGACCGTCTCGCGAAACTGACTATTGTTCTATGCGATGTTTCGTGGTACGGCCGCATGTATTTGCCGTGAACTGTCAAAGTCACCAGTAGGTGTCAGCGGGAGTCATAGTGATGGGGTAGTTGCTTTCTTTCCAGACTGATTAAGTATCGATACTTCGTCGCATTTACACTCGTTCGTCCAGACTTCCAAAATTACTAGAACCAATTATATTGTACGACTAGGTAGCTATTGTCCGCGACTCCGTCCACGTGGACCTCAGTTGCTAAGGAAGCTTCTACTTTAGTGGCAGATTTTGTCGTAATATAAACAGGCTTACTTTTCACCACGTATTTCAAAAAGTTTTTAATAAAGATTTACGTTCAGGTTTCCCAAAGACCCTAATAGGAAAGATAAATGAATTGAAACTACAGGGAGATTGCTTAACTGGCTTCCTCTCAAATCAAATACCGGTTGCTCCATCCATTTTACGGAGAAATGTTTCCAGATGCTGCAGAGTGGAAAAAATATTAACGTGGGCAGGTCCTGCTTTGAAAATACCAGTAATAAGGAGTTCCATAAATGTTGAGGTACCAATATATCTAAAATTACGGCATAATTATATTTTACATGGTGTGGAATATTCGATTGTTACTTTATTCTGATTCTCTATTTCAGGTGACAATGGACGCAACGACGCATAACTCTGCAAAAGAAAGTATTTCTAAAGAAACAAGTCAGGTGATGTGGTTATGGTGCTAAATAATATTCTTATAATTTTTTATGAGCCTAATCTTATAAATGAAATTCGATTAATTTAAAATAAAGTAAATGAAGTGTTTTCAATAATTTATAATTTATTTACTATTTTAGATACGTATTAGAAAGTTTCGGATATTGTTACTGTTGAAACATGCGTTCCTGAAGAAATAACAGGTGACCAGGTAATGTTTTTAATATTTTCATAATTTATTTAATATTTTAGATCCCCTTGGAAGTAAGGGATATTTTTTTGTCGAAAAATACTGCGAATGTCAAAGCCCCCTGTAAATAATTGTCAGACATAGAGGAATGTCCATTCGATTGAACACATAATTTATCGGTCATATAGCGCCGCCACAGACTAGAAAATCGAAAAATCATATGAACAAAGTTGAAAATATAACATCGAGTTTTCAAAAGTCGTAAAACAAAGTTGTTGTAAATGACTTACTTTAATTGACGTGTTTCAGAAATTGTGTTAACTTAAAAATAAAAAATAAAGTATAAATAAAAAAATATTAGATTTTTTACAAATGCATACTTTTTGTATTTTAGATACAGCAACGAGTTGCCGAAGGCCCAGAAACTGGTAGATTTATGTCGATTGAACAAAAAACCTCGAAAAAAAAAATCACGCAATACATTGAACAATGTCAACAAGTGCTAAATAAATATTTACCTTTTAAGGGAACAGTAAAATATTCTCTGCAGGATCTCAGTCGGATGATGATGTTATCTTTTTAATGTAAATGTGTTTCGAAAGTTTCTTTAAGTTTATGTTTCACAAGTTTCTTTTGGCCAGTTTCTGAATTGAGAATTTCGCTAAGTAAATGGTTAACTGTAGTGCTGTCTCTTCGATTTTTTCACAAAAGAGCGTGACAGAACGTTACTTATGTTTTTACTTAGTGAAGTTCTCAATTCAGAAACCAGCCCTTTGAGTTCTTACTACCTAATGTATTTTTCACAAGTTAATAAAAATATTATTTATGTTATATTATTGAGAATGTTTTTTATGTACCCATCACAGTTGTCACCCACCAAGGCAATGAAAATTTTAATCCAAGCTCAGAAACATCTACAGTCACTGCTAATTAATTCACGAGTTAAAATAAGTAGTTCTAGATTTTTTAAGGTGTGCGCTATACAAAAACGCGCATAAGGTGAAGGCAAAGCGCAGGCATCTTGCCGCTTCAAACAAAAATTACGCAGGCGATATGTTTTGAATTATATTCAAGCGGCGCGGCACAGCCAACGTCGTTTCGTCGCCTATGTAGGTTTTGATACCTACATTTTGTAGGTAAATCAGCAAATGTTCTCTAAACTTTGTCATTTAGAATATTTGTATGATTAGAATTTACGATGAAACGGAATTCACGAATTATACGATAGGTAGGTATGAACAAAACTGACATATTTAGGAATTAACACATTGGTAGGCAAAGCCTGTAAAAATAAAAGCTTAGGCAGCCTTTTGCAAAGGATTACTACAACGAAATAAAGTAGTTACAGACTACGCGACGTAGAGAAATAATTAGAGATGGCAAGAAAAAAATCGACATAATGTACAAAAAAGTTTTTGTACGATGTACGATTTTTTTTAAGTATAATCGATAATGTACTTTTTTGTCCCCATCACTAATGTTGTGCTGCTCTTCTCATTGGCTGTTTCATTTGTGTAAACAGCGAATAGTGAGCCGGTTGTTTATGTTGTAATCAAATAGAGATTATGAGGACAATGTAGCTGTGTGAGTAAGTGGCGACATCGGTTTTCTAGCAAACGGGCCATTATAACACTTCTCCTTCTTTTTGTGTTCTGAGGTCGGTACCTAAAGAAAAAAGTTAGTCCATAAGAGAACGCGTATAAGAGGACGCGTTCGAAATTCAAAAATCGGCTGTATAGGGTGGCTGTAATTCATACATTTCCTACAACTTTCCCATACATTATTTTTACGTAGCACAAATAGTTTCCGAGAAAAAGTATAGATGATTAATCAGGCAGTCAGTCAGTAAGTATACCGTGTTGTAGGTATCAGTGGCGAAGGGTGGAATTATGATGAAAGGAAGCCGGTCCAAAAAAAAACACCGAGTGGATACAAGCGTCAATTCTACGAATTAATTGTTGAAGTAGTCCAGCAAGATGAGGTAAGAACTGGCTCTTTCGTAATCATAAATAAACTCACGCTTTGCGCTGAGTTTGCACAGAAAAAAGTAATAACCCTCCTACGAGCCCTTTGGTCAGCAGAGGCATAAAAAGACGTTACACTGTGATAGTGAACTATATTCAAGCGGTGGTAGCTCAGTGGTATTACCAAATTTCGTCAAAAATCTTTACTAAGAAGCAGTGGCGAAGATTGGAATTATGATGAAGGGAAGCCGGTCCCAAAAAAACTCATCGGGTGGATGCATGCGTCAATTCTACGAATTCTTGACGCGTTCTCTAAAAGATAAGGCCTCGCTTTCACCATACAAAAAAGCGCTGATGTTTGGATGATAACAATGTCTTCCAAGTACGATAAAAGTAGCTTTATCAAAAGCCTTTTTGACAAAAGCCTCTCCACATGCTTGCTTGTTAGTAGGTACTAGGCTAGTAAAAAAGCGTTAACACAAAAGCAAAAATAAAAAAATATATATTTATCTTATCGAACCACGCCAGCACAGATAAACAACCAAAATACAATTTTGACTGTAAGCCAAAATAAAGAAAATACGCGCAAAACAAAACATTTTGTTTAATTTGCAACTGCCCATCAGCCATGAATATTTGTCGTTAAAAGATGTACTTATGGAAATGTTTCAAAAATCTACGAAATCAATAATCTTGTTTGGACCAGCACAGCCTAACTGAATGACATCCTTTTTTTCTTTTTAAAACTAAGATTGGACAACGAAATTTGATGAAGCAATTAGTCAGTTGAACGGCACTCCCACTGAATTAATGCCACATTGACTAAGAAAACTTACCGCAATAAACAAATATGAGGGACAAACGCAGAGAAATAAACAATATATCAATTATGCACAACAACAACGAAAACCACATTAAAAATAGTTATTTGTTATGCAAGGCTGCAAAGTTAATTTTTGGCGCGAGTACCTTGTATTGAAACCTGAGCAAGCGAAGGATTCTAGGATTGAGCCACGAGCGAAGCGAGTGGTTCAAATATAGAATCCTGAGCGTAGCGAGGGTTTCAAAGGTACGAGACGCAAAATAACTTTGCTGCCGAGCGCAACACACAACTTTTCACCTCACTAAAGCGAGGAAAATGTTAGGTGCAAGAAAAACAGTTTTAATAAATATTAAATTCGTCGCTGCTAGCTTCGCTCATATTTTATGATTTCTTTCGATTTTATCAAAAAACAAATCAAAATAATGGAAGTAAAGTGAATTCAATAAAGAGAAGAAAATTTTAAAGTTTTTTTTTTTAAATCAAATTTTCTTGCCGGCCAGTGCGATTCTTTAAATGAGGCTGGCGCATGACATGAAATAAGTATTTGCATTTCAATCATCAATGGACTGGCTGCAGAGAATATAAACTATTACGAAACCAATGAGGTTCTATATATATATGTAATTTATTGTACGAAACCTTTATTGAATAAAAATATTCGAATTTTAAAAACACTTTCCACGCTAGCGGATAAAGTGCGATTTTCCACGCAGATTTCGAATGATAAACAGAGCTTTTACGAGCTAGTGAGGTGAAAAAACTATTTTTATCACAAACATGCACGCAAAAGACAATCTATTGCAGCACGGACTTTTTGTTTACTTCCGAATAGTTCCGAATCGATTCCTGACAAAACGATGCCATTAAAAACATAACTTGTAACGAAACGAAGTCTCACAGCTCAGTTCTGCAAAAAAGATTTTTAATATTGATATCACTATATAAGATGTTGTTGAACGGCCGTGCCGCTTTTTTGCTCGACTTGGCGGGAGCACTGCCGTGCCCCCAGATACATTTCTATAAAAAAATCGTCCAATTGGCGATGCATTTCTTATTGCTATGCTGAAATTTGATTTTGCATCCTTATAACATCGATCGCGCCCGTGTGATAAATCCGATTGCGCTCGCCTCGCTTTCGAATAGGGCAATAAAAAGAGAAAGAAAAGTAAGCTGGGACAGCGCAGCCTACCTCTGCTACTTTCGGGTATGATGAAGGCGAGCGAGACAGAGCATTCTTAGCGGCTGCTATGGCTGACGTTAGCTTCCGGGTTGTTTCGATAAAATGTATGGAAGACTCGGAGTGCCTGACATTATGAGTGTAGCAAATTTGGATTGAAGCTTGGAAAACCATGAGGGAGGCCTATGTCCTGCAGTGAAGAAGAAGAAGAAGAAGAAAGACATTTATTATACCAACAAGATACATCACAGAAACAAAATAAGCACATAAGTAACATAATATGCACAACACAGAAGGAAAACTAAATACACAACAGACAAAACGAATAAATAAAACAGGACTATAGATGTAGCCTGTGGTGTATCTACATTGCCACAAAAGGCAGCTGACTCAGCGTTGGCGTCAAATGGCTGATGATAAAATTTGGATTTGGTGGAAGTCGGATTTCTATAAGGGAAGCCGGAGGGAATCGGCTTACATGGACCCTTTGCTACTGATTATAGCTATTATCAGCCATTTGACGCCCACTGCAGGGCCTCCCTAATGGTTTTCCAAGCTTCCCGGTCTTTTGCCACCTTCGACACCGTAATAAGGTCGTCAGACCATCTGGTGGGGGGCCTTCCCACGATGCGTCGTCTGGTCCGCGGTCGCCAGGTCAGAACTTTTATAGCTACGATATATATATTAGGAATCCAGTCTCGCAGTTTTTCAGAGCTTTTCCCGAACTTCCAAGACAATGTTTTTATGATTTAATTACAAATGTATACTTTTCAGATTTTTCCCTGTACTTGTAGTAGGTATACGACAACATTACTTGCCAAATTTCATAGTTCTAGGTCAACGGAAAGTACCCTGGGTCAACGGAAAGTTGTAATTCTTTTAAGTGTCGAAATAGACGTTTTTTGCGGCATAAATAGCCGTAACTTTTTTTATGGGAACGTTGATCTTTTTAACAGCTTTAAGGGACTGTATACCTGAGTATATGGTTTTAATTTCAACTCGACTCCACGCGTTCCAGAGGTAAAGGGTCTTGGTAGACAGACGGACGGACAACAAAGTGATCTTATAGGGGTTCCGTTTTTGTACGGAACCCTAAAAACACGAGTTATGTAGGTATGGTAAACATTTTTGTTTTTTTATTTTTTTAAATTTGTGCAATCCGCCGCAATAATATCAACAGTAATACATACACATACACACATGTATGGGGATCCGCCTTAAATTTTAATTTGTTGTGGAATCCGTGACAATAACACGTGTTCTGTGAAAATCTCCACTGGCTGCTTGTTACGGTTCGCCAGCCCTATAAAACCCTTTATGGGTCGGATAGACAGCCAGACAGTCAAACAGTTGGAGCAATATTAATAGGGTCCCGTTGGAATCCCTAAAAAGGAAAATGAAATATCTGTTCAGACGAGAGGAGGCCGACAATAACACTGTTAAAGGGACTGGACAATATTTGTTTCTCTGCCCTTTAATATTGCCGTCAATAATGTGTGATAGAGAGGACGTTATTGAATAATAATGTTGAATAATTACGTAATAATCGCGATTAGACCCGTTAAATGTAAAAGTAAATAGTTATTCAGTCCTTTAATTACTAACAGTGCTATACAAGCTCGCGCGTGAGCTCGCGGCGGCGGGTTGTCGCGTGCGCGCCAGCAATTACGCCCATTACGACGCACTTGTGGAAACCTCTACTCATCTTTAAATAACCTTCTTGCCCGCCTTCCAACCATCCAAGTATATGGGAAACAAGTAGGTACCTACATGCGCGGCCAATTAACTGTGAAATGTTCAGTATTAGCTGATTTCAGCAAAATATGTAGGTACATGCGTAAAATTCGGGCCACTACGCTTAAAAATTGCTTACGGACCAAACAAGCCATTCTTAAATTAATTCTAGTACAAGTACATACTTTGAGGCACATGCCTAAACAGATTATTTGGAGCATATGGGAAAAAAGATGAAAAATATATTAGCTTAATTGAAACTCGACTTTGGAGCATATGAGAAAAAAGATGAAAAATATATTAGCTGAATTGAAACTCGACTAAAATGTGCACTGTGGTAACAGTGTGTATTTTTCTTTCCATTTAATTGAGGATCTTATAAGCATACAACTCTACAATCATGTTATCTGTAAAAACTATCATAATTATTATTTTCTAGAAAGAATTTTAATGCCTAGTGCCCGAGTAGGAGGAATGTAAGCATGCACCATCAAGACAAATAATTGTAGAAGAAATGGTACTTAACAAGTAGCTAGGCAAGCTCGCTAAACGGCACTGAGACTGCCGCAAGCTCAACGCAACAGCCGCTGAATCTCTTTAAAAAAAATTACGCGGCGTGACTCATCATCTCAGGTTGAGTTGTGTTGTGTCCACAGAACAGAGAAAAATGTTCTGTGGTTGTGTCCTTCCAAGATGTCACCCAAATAATGTAATAAACTCCTTTACCTTTACCTGTCTAGTGAACCATAATAATACCGTCAGGTTGTCATATCCGCGAGACACGTTACGAGCACAAACTCATGCGCACTAATGCAAACACAACAAAGAAAATTAGTTATGCTCGCGAGGATATTAAAACGGCCTCGTCACCGTAGAAAATGCTCGCTAAGCGTTCTCTGCATAATGAGGACCAACTGTGTCTTAATTATGTTATCATTCAATGACGAGGTACCGAATGGGTCGTATTCATACATATTCAAATTAGATACACGTTTATCAGAGCCGTCAAGTTGTTCGCGGAAAGCGGCAGGCGTGGCTCGGCTCGAGCGCTCGTACTCGTGTTATGGCGAGGCCATTGTTCCCGCGCCGCGACACTCACCGCTGCAGCGCAGTGCAGACATACTCACCTCCATCCATTATGTGTAGACCAGCGGTTCCTAAACTTTTCAGCCTGTGGAACACTAATAAACCTGTTATATTTTAACCTCATAGCAAAATATCGAATCAAGATATGACTTCACTTCAAGGCGGTACCGCCACTGTGCTTATTACATTAATCCAAAATATTTTTTACAGCTGAGAAATTACTTAACAAGTCAAAACTATCCAACGATTCAGTCACTAAAGTGATTCGCGAAACCCCAGTGACTTTTCCACGGAACCCAATTTAGGAATCGCTGGCGTAGAGAGCTGTAAGCCATCACCTCCTCCACTCGTAATGGCTTACAGCTCTCCACACAATTTATAACAACATAAAGAGTGTTCCATTTCGTAAACCATCAGAAAGCAATCAATTTTTTTTCTGATAAAACGGAGAGTGAATATCAAAATAATTGAAAGTATGTATTACTCAAACGCCGGTGCATACCGGGAACATTGTCAAAATAAGGGGCCATAATATATTGAAGTCAAACTGCGAATAATAAATGAATCAACGCAACAAAAAATCATATCTTCAGCTTTCCCTTAGTGTATGAAATTTACCTCGAGTAAGACCATTACTTTCTTGCGTCATTATTATATCACAACGGTTATTAATCCCATGTTGATTGAGTGATAAATTATCATAATTGGCAACCTGGTTAAGGTAAAGCATATGTTAAATACTCATGTAGTTTTATTCGGAAAAATTATTTCAGAAACGTTACGAGTGTCATCAATCAACAGACGAAAATAACGATATAACAGTACCTAGGTACGCAGAGAGGAAATATTTTTTCATGACTTGTGCCCATACGTACTTCGAGTATCTATCAATCAAGCAAGCTTTCCGATATCGTGCGAAAATACATTATTTCTGGCACTGTTCTATGGATCCTAACAAGAAATGCATCCCTATTATGATTGATATCATATATGTGCCTGAGTAATGTTTTCATTTCACGATCTTAACGTGGCCAGTCGGTAATTGAAAATGGTAACGGTGTGATTTATGCAAATCGATACTTTGACGTTCGATTTAAACTGTGGGGCACGTTGCGCCTGCGGCTGCCGAGCCCCTATTAGTGGCGCTTCGCAGGACACGAACCTTCGCCCCCAGACTTATCTGTACTAACATACTTCTGCTTACGCATGTCGGTACAAAGCATAACTTCATAAAAAGTCACGAAATCCCAAAGAGATTTTAAGTAAAAGAAGTGACACTCCAAACAACTTTTTTTTTCCTTAATTTGTGTATTTTGCAGAACGACAGATAAAACCGACTCGATTGAAATTCGTATAGACAAATAATTCGTACGGTATTGCAAGATACTGGAGGGCATGTATTTTTATTAAAATTTAGGTAGATGTATTTGCAAGATACTGGATGGCATATTTTTTTAGGCAAATGTAGACTTAAAACATACTAAAAATAAAAGCGTTCGTCATAGAATAAACGACTTGCAGCCTTTTTGCGAGCAAAACTTGTGTAGGATGTCTCCTCTAAGTACTAGATACTTCATTGTGAAATCCCTAGAAAATACCTTATTACCCTGCTTACCCTAAATAGGGGATACGAAACATCATAGAAGAGAAGACTGTCGAATGGAAAGTCGATTGTAGATATTTGTGTCGCAATCAACAGAGACATACCGAGTATATCCATCCGCATGTTTGTTGTAGCAATAGCGAGCCCGCCGCGCGCCGGGAGATACGATCGAATCAATCAAACATCTCGCCCGCGCGATGCTCGGCTTACTAACCTGCCGCGCCGGTAGCCAATAGCCTCCACTCTGGTGAGTATATCATAATAATATCTCCACCACACACAACGTGTTCACTGTTTAATTGGATTAAACAGAGGTTGCCCAGTGCGAGTTTGAATCGCGCGAACGGTTCCGCGCCTAACCGTAAGATAAGATAAGATAAGAATATACTTTATTCCGATGGATTCAATTTGAACGTTTTCGAACTAATCGTACACAATCGGTTAGAGTTTGGTCATTTGAAATAAGCTTTGTTCTGCGACTTTTGAATTTTTTTTATTTTAAAAATACTTTTTTCTTTTAAAAATATATAAGTAAGTTTTACGTTTTTTTGCTGTGGAGTGGTGCTGTTTAATATATATTCGCTTAAGACCATAATGTGTTCCTACTAAAACTATATGTGTTAAATAAAATGAGCATTTTTATATGTAGTACAATGATTTTCAGAAAGATAGATTGAAAGACATTGCTAGAGCGCGTAAAGCACAAATTTAACAACATTAAAAATATATATATATTCTGAGAAAGAACTCATAGAAAAGAAAAATAAATAAATATATTAACCAAAGAAGTTCATCCAAAATAAAATAAAAACGTTTTATTTAGAAACAACCCTGTAGATATAACTTAGAATAAGTAAACCGGCGGCAAATACAGGCTTGACTAAAATAACGACAAGTTTCAAATATACTAGAGAGGTACATACACTAATGAGAAAAAACCTTTAAAATATTTAATGGGAAATGGCGTGCCTGGGGCAGGCCTGTGTCCAGCAGTGGACAAGTACGGGCTGATTGATTGGTTAATTGATTTAATAGCACTAATCATCTCTGAATCTAAAGATGAAATAAGGATTTTTTATGGATGAAATTCTGACAAAAAGAATTCCATGTGGCGATCGAGATCGGTACCTGTGTGCCTTTTATCGAAAATCTGACATCAAGACATGCAAACTTTAACTATAACACGTAATATATACTACTGTATACAATACGATTTCTATTCTTTTTTGCCAAGCTATACATAAACGCATAATAAATATATATACGAGTACATAAATGAATAACACATATATATATATATATATATATAAAATCTGTAGTACTGCATCTCAGTCTGAACCGAAACCACCTGACAAAGAATAATATATTGACTGTAAACTTTAAGACACCCGTGACAAGCTCCAGCTAACAATAGCTGTTTGAGAAATGAAAACACTCTTCTAATGACGAAAGAAAACAGGTACTCGCCAGTGTGGCCAGGTGAGGCGATTTATCGCCATTTGGGCTATCCCGGAAGGTGAAATGGCGACCAAACATTGCAATCGGCGACCGGTCGCCAATTGGCTTATCAAATTTTTTTTTCGGCGATATTTGGGCTAATCGTGAAATTAGAACACATATATTTTTTAATAATAGTACCTATCTTTATTTATCGATTTATTGTATTTTTTGGATTTTTCGTGGCGCCGCCCGTGAAGCCGCCATGAAGAGGTTTGATGAATATAAAATGAGGCGACTGTAATTTTACGTAAGTATTTTCATATTTTTAAAACTAGGATTGAGATAATTTTAGAAAAAAGTGGTGTACAAAACTACAACCGCCACTATTATAATATATATATGAAGATATTTTGGGTCACATAGTTGAAAATCTAGGCGATAGCCCAAGCTACAAGAACTTAGCGATTTTTTCCAAATTTTGGCGACAATGGCCGGCCAGCATCTGGCAACACTGGCAGTCGTATCAATAACAAAGCACCTTAGTTTCCAGCGCGTGGACAAAAGGCCGAGTGCCATCAAGTGGCTGCGCTCGTGTCAGGTCGTTTGAAGCCATTCATTGAGGCACCCACGCCGCGAGACTAGACCTCCCCTTTGAATATCGCATCATCTACGCGCATGTAGGCGAACTGTTTTTTAATTTATATGAATATGGAATTAACACGAGAGTCCTATTGCAATAAGTTTCAACCGTAGTATTTTTTTATATATGTTTCGAATGCATGAGTATAGGTAATTAATTAATTCTCATTTTTCAGTGGACATAAATCGCCCAGAGATACCAGAGAGATACTTCTTTAGATTTACGATAACAGAACATAGTACATAATGCTTCTTTTTCTTTAATTTTTGCGGCCGACGAGTCTTGCAGTGAATGACAATACGAAAAATCCCAAACGAATGATTAAATAGTCATAAAATCTGGTTATGATCTGGTTTTGTATCACGAAGAGACAAATTGTCTACCTACGTTATGATAAACGATTCGTTTACAATTAACTGAGAATTTAGCAAACTTATACAAAGGGCAAAAATGTACTACTATATGGCGTAAGTAAAAAGGGTAGAAATGTAAAACTTTTTTTATATTCCTTAGTTGGGGAATTGTCAACAAATCCAATTCAAATTCATAAAGTAGATAAAATTGCCTCTTCCTCTTTCTCTCCGTTAATAATTTTTTGCATTTTTTTTTTTAATTAAGATGGCATAAGAAGCCATCGAAAATTTGCTCGAGGCTATTTAGAACAGGATTATCTGTCAAACGATGCTAGAATGACTAGCTTATAAATCAACATGTTGGCGACGTGGCAAAAATGACGTCAACTGAACGGAATAGCAGAATTAAAAACCTGGGCTAAGCAATAGTTAGTATCAGTTTTTAAGCAGCACACACAACACTTTCGGATCTTAGTAACAGGTGACATTTAACCACGGTCCAAACGACAAAAGAATCTAATCCTTTAGCAATATCAAAGAAAGTTACGCAACGGTCGATGTCGATCGTTGAGACCTTGGTGTTTAATTGAGTGCTACTTTTGCAGCGAAATCGGCCATTAAAGATGTCATGTCAATGTCTCGTATCGAGGCTTTCATTCGTATGTTTACCTTTGAACCTCAATTTAGGCAGATTGCGTTACACAGATACATCTGGGTAAAATAACGAAGCCGCATTTTATACATTATAGGCTTTTATTTAATTTTGCGTTGTCTATGTCTATTAAATCATTATCCCTGAAGACGCTAATTGGCCCTGAAGAACTTGATAAATTGAAGTGCTCCTTATGCAGGTAGACATTTCACATGAAATATATGTAATGGAACTTTCAATGACTTATCGCGATTTCTTTCATTCGGATCGATCTATGTATGGCGCAAAAGGTATCCCTACAATAGGTCACTCACGAGCGCCCGATGGCATACCACTCGACTCTGACTCCGGACAGATTGACAGAAACGCCGACCGTTTAGAAATAGATTCGAGTATCTGTCGCAAGCGCAGCTTAGCGGCTCATACGTAATGTTCAATGAGCCTCATTTAGGAGCATTTATCAATGGCACTTAGACAAGTTCTAGGTTAAATGTCTATATCGCTGACACGATTTACAGAATAATCTATCGATATTCATATGGCACCTTGACCACCTAAAAGTAACATAATTTAGAAATCGCATCCAGCCGTATGCACTTGCGATACATTTTCTAAACGCTAACGTCAAGTGACTCTCGAGCGCAGGCAAATTGGTCACTAATTGCGGTAAAAGCTAAGCGAGCGCGACGGAGTGCGCACAGGGTTGGCAGTGACACGAGCCAGGCCGGAGGGCCGCCGCCGCCGGCCGCCCCGGACGCCGCCGCCGCCCGCACCGCACGCCACTCCGCCCGCTCCACTGCATCGTGTCGCGTTATCGCTTTCACGTCGCGCTTATCGCGCCAATGATAATCTGCATAGTGCGAACCGTTATTGAAAGCCACGGTACTAGTTTGTGCGTGAAGGCTACAATAGCGGCACTTTAATCTGATATTTATTGACCGAGAGATCGAATGAAGCGGTGTTAAGAGGTGACCCAAATGTGGAGCGGATATTCAATGCCTTGGTGCTCTATGATCAGAGTGTGCTATATGTAACCGAAAAGACGCCCCCCCATTCATAATAACTTGACTTTGTGAAGATAGAATATCGAACCTGTGGTTGACTGGTAGAAAATGCTTATAGCATTAAGTCCGCCACATTGACATTGTACGTTTTTATTCATGTGCTATAAACGTATTAATAGAAATAATAGAGTCTAAGGGTTGTAGAAACTCTCAACTAAGATTTTCTTAAGATTGATAACATAACATAAACTCACGCCTTTATCCCAGAGGGGTAGGCAGAGACCAGGGACTGCCACTTGCTACGATCCTGACAGATCACTTTCGCTTCCTCAACATTCATTAGTCGTTGCATGCACGCATGCCGGTTTCGGGTACTTTTTATCTTACCCTTAAGATTGATATTGAATCAAATCAAAACCTCTGTGTTTGTGCAATCAAATTGAGAGAATCGCTTTATTGAATTACATAATAAAATATGTGAAGAGTTGTAGTCGGATTGTATTGGGTGTTATTAAAATAAATTGCCAATTTTAAGTTACAAACATCGCGAAATTAAAAAGAGTCGCTCTGGGCCGGGGCGTGGGCTGACGCGGCAGGCGCAGGCGGTAGGACGCGCGCCACGTATCAATGATCAATTTTGGTTCCGGCGAGATTATCTTTTGATCAGAGCAATTTCTCTTGGCTCTTGTTCGTGATAAGATCGGAAGAACAGCGGTTTGCATCGTTCTGCATAATTATAAACTTGGGATTTAATCCAAGCATTCAGCATACGAGTTCTCTTCCGAGTAATGCCGTGATGGACGCCTCCTGTAACCGCAATATGTCGAGGGCGCGCAAGTCGAAGTGGCTCAGAGCACTACGTTTTTCCGAAGCACCGAGACAGCGTGCCACAGCAATTGAGCTGAACCACGGAGCAATATAGGCATAGTTGTACGTAAATAATAAAAACGGGAACGCCGTCGCTGCTCTCGATAGTCGGCTTGAGAGCGAAGGCAATCAGAAACAATTTTCTATTAGTATTTCTCGTTGGACATATTCCGACAACAAACACGATCGTCTCGAGAGCCGTGGGAATGCCCCAGTCGAGTAACGGACGGACGGACAAATGATGTTGCTCGATCTATTGCCTGTAATTGATGACGACTATTGTACGCTTTTGAAAGAGCCACAATAGTTTTGTCTTCGTTCTGTTACCTTCCGTTTGTTTGCTGCCTCAATTGGCGCTGCTATTATACGATTAAACACGCGGAGAGATTAATTTCTTGTTCTCTAGACGGCATTCTCAGGTGCTGTTAACCACTTGATGCAGTAAACAAACACTGTTCATCAACGACGATCAAAAAAATAATGCAGAGCAAGACTACGATATCAGTGTTCCTGCGCTCTACATCTAGTAATGAAACTCGTTAAGTACATTAAATTGGATTATATAGGTACCTAGATTTTAGAGGTACCTAGATTTGAATAAATCGATCATATAGCTATGCTGAGAAATATTTATCGAACCCCGTGACCCCTGTCTAAGTAAACTATTGTTGATGGATGATGACCAACCGAGTACCGCGGAAGCAAATGGTGCGTAGGTGGTTGACAAAAGAAACCAATAACTGTTAAAGCCACACTGCCGAGCAGGAGCAATGGTTTAGGTTTGATTATAGACTAATTACAATTTATAATTAATTACATTTGTGAACAAACGAAAATTTAGGCCGACTTGCACCACTTTCTTAAATGCGGCTTAACTAAAATTCTTCATACAAAAGTCTATTTTAATGGAGACTTAAGTGACATTTAAGAAGTGGTGCAAGTTCGGCCTTAGATTTGTTTATCTTCATAGATAATATACCTACCATCCAAAAACCATGTACCTTCAAGTATTTCTAGACATTAACGATGCGTATTTTTATTTGCACCTTGGTTTGTATGAAAATCAAACCAAAAAATAAATGAACAAGGGACCACCACATTGTGATTACGATATCTAAGTAAACAAAAACAAAAGTATCAATGAATAACGATGTGCAGTAAGTGCAGGAGTCCTATCATTTGGATTATAGATGCCTTTATTGAAGAGCGAACAGTGCGGTAGGCGATAAATATAGAAAATGGCGGTGGGCGCCGGCGCCTGCGATTCCTATCAGCGACATGAATCAGCGTCGTCGCCAGCCGCGACCACCGAGCTCGCCGCCCGCGCCCGCAGCGCAACACTAGGCTTTACTATCAACCAAACTCTCCTGCTCCGATGTCAATGCCAACTACAGGATGACATCGAATTCGTGACAACATTTTTAAGGGGACATTAGCAAGGCGACGTTCGTCAAGTTGTAGTAGCAATACCTACCATACTACTAATTGTGAAGGAAAACTTCATGAGAAAACCTGAGCGCCTCACGTGTTCACATGCCTCAGCGCTTGAAATTGCCAATCCGCAGTAGGCATTGTGGTGATTAAGCTCTCAAATATTGCTATTTCAAATTCACCCATTAGTTATGTATATTGTACATATATCGTGAATTGCGATGAGTGATCGATGGCTCCACCAATAAGTTATAAATTAAACTCCAACATAACCCTGATTACCGATTGTTTATACATAGCATCATAGGTGACGTATTCCTTTAAATTCAAAGATAAGTTTATTTTTCTATTTCAATTCATATTTATTTCATTGTTATAAAAATATCACATTTTTAGTAGGTGCTCTTAATAAATAAATACAAAGTAAAGTAAAATTAATACTGGATATCAAAATACCGATCTCCGACCCAAAAGCTATGCGAAAACAACGTATTACCTGAATATTTACGTTATGAACACGTCCCGTACCCCAAGGGTGTCAATGGGACCTTATCAATAAGCATAAGCTGTCAGTCTTACCTTTGAAGGGATGAAGGCGAAATTTTCACAGAATATGTGACGTTATATGGGATTAAAAATGAAAAAGGAACGCGCTTTTTCTCGTGATGTCGTAAAAACGGACATACAAGCGTGAGACTTGGTGTGATTATAGCATGTACTATAATTATTGTCACAACAAAAAAGAAAAACCGGCCAATTATGAGTGGGAGTCCCACTTAGGCTCCCGAAATTAATGATTCATAACATATTTTTCCTAAGCACGTAATAGAAATTCAGTGTAGAAAACAAATATGGAATATGGAAAACAAATAAACAAATCCAAGTCGAACATGGCCAGTTTTTACTTTTTTCAGAACGCAATTAAATATGTAAAAATATCGGCTCCAATCGGTCCCCTCTATCGGTCCTTCCTTGTTTTGAGGTCTAGTTTCCGCGCTTTCGGAATGGTCATCGAGTATTTTAACATCTTTTTTTAAATAGGCGATTGCATGTATTCTATAAATAACAGCCATTGACATTAAGCTTATTAATTATCTAAGTGTAATTGTTATAATTGTAAGCAAATGACTTAAGAAAACATCCATTCCTGATTTACAACGCGTGAAATGATTTCAATTAGTCGTTCGGCAGTTTATTCCGTGATACAATCTGGTTATGAGGAAAAGTTATGGCAAGCGGGCCCGGGGCCTCTCGTTGGTCAGTCATTAATTCCCTCTGTAAATATTGCCTCAATATTATGCGATTTCTTTTACAGTTACCGCTCCTCCCCTTACCTTTCTTTAATTCACATTGCATCGCACAAACACTAAACGAATAATAGCATTAAAAGTCAATATACATTTGTACTTGGCAAGTTGTAAATGATTTAAAATACACAGAAAAAAGTACTTACAGAAAGTCAGATATTAACTCAAAATAAAACCTCCTGCGGTTGACTGGTAGAAAATGCTTATGGCATTAAGTCCCCCGCATTGTACGATTTTTTTAAGTGCAATAAAAGTATCAATAAATAAATAAATAAAACCACAACATAAAGTAAAGTAAAAATGTAAATAAAAATGTGTTAAACACAAACAAAGGACTACGACAACACTGAATTATTTAGCAGACAAAGATGTCTGCTATTAAACACTAGAAGAAGAAGAAGAAAAAACATTTATTATAAAAACAGTGCACACGCCACAATAACAAAACAAAAAACAACCAAGAAAATATTTCAACAGAAAAGTTATAAAAAAGAAAGGAAAACGAAAGGTCACGGCGTGTCACTGCTGCTATAAATGGCAACTGACTCAGCAGTATGCTGAGGGTCAAGCCTTCAGCGCTGATTTTCAGTCAGTGCCAGGAGTTACTCCGCGAGCGTCACATACCGCGTTGTGGTACAACCGTCAACAATACTATATATAGTAGAATACTATGTAATACAGAATAATAATTATATACAATAGGATACGTATTATGTACACAGTATGAAACATATACTTAAATTGTTTTTATTAAGTGACTGAATAACTACGATATACTCAAATAAAATCATAGACAAATGAATAAAGGTACATAGCCAGCTTAAAGTATGTTTAAAAAAAATTATGAATATAAATAATTTACTACAACTTAAGAGGGTATCCAGATTAAAATTGTGCCTAGTGAGCAATAAACACAAGTAACACTTGGTTCATCATCATCATCAGCCCTTTGACGCCCACTGCAGGACATAGACCTCCCTCATGGTTTTCATAACCATGAGGGGTTTTGCCATAATCTCCACGCTTGGCAGGCGGGTTGGCAATCGCAGTATGCGGTTGGAATCTCAGGAAGACGCTGCTGCCCGTCTCCTGGTAATTTATTTCCTTAGTCGCCTTCTACGACATCCACGGGAGGAAATGGAGTGACGCCATTCTTAATCCGGTGCCACACGGAACAGGCCACACTTGGTTAAAATCTGTTAATTAAGTTTTTTGTTAATCCTTACGGCCCTATGACACTGGTGATTCGCGAGCGATTTAAAAGCGAGGCGATTGCGCAGCGAGCTCGCCGCGTGTGCGCAGCGATCCTCGTTTTGGGCACTCAGTAGCAAAATGGATTGATCTCATGAGGAAATAATACTGCTGCGACGACGCAGCAAACGACGTCAAAAGCAGATACAAGTCAACAAATCGTACAATGCGGCGGGCTTAATGCCATAAACATTTTATACCGCAGGAGGTAGAGGAGAAAGTCGGTAGGCGTGCAAAAAAAAAAAAATTAAATTAAATTTGAGAACATACTTATATGTGCCTCGTTGGTCTAGCGGTGTCACGTCCGTTTGCCATGACGGAGGTCGTGGGCCCGATTCCCACTGAGGACCGCCAGTCTGGGTGTAGTTCTATGTTTGTGATGTCCTTACCTGGTTACCACAGGGTATCCTTGTTTGGGACCAGGGCAAGTAATTGTGTTGTGTGGAAGTTATATTAATTAGCCTACGACTTATTCTCAGACCTACCAAATATTCACAATACAAATCATAAAAATCGGTGAAGCCGTTTCGGAGGAGATCGATAACAAACACAGTGACACGAGATTTTTATATATTAGATAAGGTGTACGAGTTAAATAAACTTACACATTTACTTATAAATAGTACCGAATTATCTCATAATTTACCTTTTGAATTGTTTATGGCTTATTGAGGTACACTTTTTCTTTTAAATATCCCCAAAAAAAAAGTCCAACGGCGTTAAATCATACGATCGTGAAGGCCAATGGAAGTCCCCACGACGTGAGATAACACGGCCATTGAATTTCTCGCGCAAAAGAGCCATTGTTTCGTTGGTTGTGTGGCAAGTGGCTGTGTGGCAAGTCACACCGTCCTGTTGGAACCACATATCCAAGAAAATATGGACCTTCGGATAGAGGTATGCCACCGAAACCGTGGCGAGCATTTGGCCGATATTTTGTTTCACACATAATTGTCATAGATCTTACATACATACATAAACTCACGCCTGTATCCCAGAGTGGTAGGCAGAGACCAGGGACTCCCACTTGCTACGATCCTGACAGATCACTTTCGCTTCCTCAACATAGATCTTTCTATCACAATAAAAAAAAGATAATTCTCTGAAAACTTTTTGTTTGATTTACAACTGCCATCGTGTGTTATGGTTGAACCACCCTTTAGTATAAAAAATAAGATAATTCTCTGTAAACTTTTTGTTTGATTTACAACTACCATCGTGTGTTATGGTTGAACCACCCTTTAGTATAAAAAATAAGATAATTCTCTGTAAACTTTTTGTTTGATTTACAACTACCATCGTGTGTTATGGTTGAACCACCCTTTAGTATAAAAAATAAGATAATTCTCTGAAAACTTTTTGTTTGATTTACAACTACCATCGTATGTTATGGTTGGACCACCCTTTAGTATAAAAAATAAGATAATTCTCTGAAAACTTTTTGTTTGATTTACAACTAACATCGTGCGTTATAGTATAAAAAAATCCAGATTCATTACGTGAAGTCGCTAGGCTAACATTATAATATAAAGGGAAATTACAATATGAAGTACATTTCATTTAATTCTACTTGGTATTTATATAATCTAAGATTGTAGGTTTGAAGTTTTTGGATCAGTGACCGTACAAAGTTTGAACCAGACGAGATTTCACCAAGACAATCTTTCAGTCTGCTATGTCAATAATTTGTTCAACGACGAGACTCGTATATTTTGCGATCATATAAGCAATTTATCCGAATATCGCAAGGTGTAATTATGGAAGTAACGTTCGCGGAGCGCGCGGTGTTACAATTAAACTAGCGGTGCATTCGCAAAACAATAAATAAAACAGATTAAATCAGGGAACGGTCATCGGCTTTTTTTTTACGAGAAACGTGCCTGAATAATAGCAACCAAGCAGCCCAATAATGACAGGCGTAATTCTCTTGTTGTGTTTGTGGTTATGAGTTTAAAGTGTATTTACGACGATGTAATGGATGATTTTGAACTTTTATTCATTACAATTTTTTTTGGTTTGTGATTTATATGAACTGTTATGAGACTCCTCTCGCTATTATTATATTCAAACAGCGCTTTAATTATCTTAGATATGTCAGAAATAACCACCCTGTACTTAAATGTTTTCATGGTACAAAATTGCCTCAAACTTGTTGACTTAGAACCCAATTTTGTTCATTTGTTAAATAAAACCTACCTTCTAGTAGTAACCTGTAAATCACTTTGCGAAGATGAATTTACACGCTTGGTGATAGTAAGATATGAATGATAGTAAGCACACATATTTTTTCCTTCTCTCTATAGGGAGGCACTCCAGCTGTAGGGTAGGTAAACGATATAGTAGTAGTGGAACATCAACCTATATTGATGGCCATGTCAGCACTGAATACCCGTCTTTATTCCCTAAAAATAGGAGCGGGAGGATATGTTTTTATTTTCAGTAATGTATATACCCATTTGAAGCTGTCAGCATCGAAGATCTATTTCGCATGACAAAGAGAAGATAGGATTATGCAGAGCCGACGGCTACCTATTACATGTAACTGAATACGCATACAACTATGCGTATACAAATTTATCTTAATACCACTATTAACGAACAACAACTGTAACAGCAAAATAATATACTTAGTACTATAAGCGCTAATGCGAATGAGTAGAAAACTAAGCTTACTAATTTCGTGGAATCTAAATAGGACTTGCTTAGACTACAAGCGAAAACGCCGGAATCTCCCATTTGATTTTTGCTGCGTCAAACACTAGCTATTGTCCGGAAGCGATTCCGGACGCCAGTTAAGGCGAAATCAGACGATTCACTTTTCGTTCAATCCTGTCTTTCATGCCGCATCTTCTAAACACAGAATGAGCGTCGAATGCCGAATTAAATTATTATTGAATTAATGTATTAGTGAACAGATCGACATCTTTCATTTATCCAGAATGGCAGTGAATCATCTAAACAGAATGAACGTAATTCCCTTTTACCTACAATATTGTAATATAAAAAGATGAACTGAAAAAATTGATTGAGCAACTATTTGCTTCCCACTCACACGAGATGAACGCCAATATATGTCTGAGTAAGAGGCCAACTGTTGTTCAAACGCTTTTTTAGGGTTCCGTACCAAAAAGGTAAGGGCCCCTATTACTAAGTCCGTCCGTCCGTCTGTCTGTCACCAGGCTGTATCTCATGAACCGTGATAGTTAGACAGTTGAAATTTTCACAGATGATGTATTTCAAAACAAATACTAAAAACAGAATAACATAAATATTTAACGGGGGCTCCCATAGAACAAACGTGATTTTTTGCCGCTTTTTGCCCGATAGTAATAACGGCAACAGGTAGACGCTTGAAATATTCAAATGTTGTATAGATAATGGTACGGACCCCTTCGTACGCGAGTCCGACTTACACTTGGCCGGTTTTGACCGCGTTACAGCAAATAACGTTCAATTCATGAGATCCATGTCGTGTTATCGAGGAATGAAAGAGAAAATTATTGATCACTCAAGGAATGAAATAAAAAATGTACGATAACTCGAGTAAACGTTCATCTGAGTGAATAGTCTCATTTTGCCTTTACCTTCCAGCTCAAAGCTCTTCGTGAGCCCGAGCCAGCAGCGAGGCCTCGACGAAGTTGTTGAAGTCCGGTCGCCGGCGCACGTGGTCGGCGCATTTCTGCACCAAGCGCAGGAACTCCGCCAGGTCGAACGAGTAGTTGGTGAACTTAGCGTGGCTGCCGCCGCCGGGGCCGTGGCCCTGTCGAAACCGTCCACGCGCTTAGCATTCAAATCTATACGGATAAGACCCTACCACCAGGGTTGCCATCCGTACGAGGTTTCTCGTACGAATACGAGATTTAGAGGTGCCGGTACGAGGTACGAGCTCACATCCATCCTCGTACGATATTGTACGAGATTCATTGATACAAATTTAAATTTTAATGCCCAGATGCAGATCATAATATTTTGGAACGCAACTTAATCGGAAACGAGATACACTGCTGCTTTCACTGATAGTAAATAAGCAGCATTGTACCTACTTCGTTTTCCAGCAATCGTTCGCTGCCACGTGGTGATTCCCCCGATGATAAACTTCGCAAATTTAAAGATTTAAGTTGGTAGCAATGAGTATGTGTGTATGCACAATTATTAATCATTCAAAGCAAGCTACTTTGTAATTGCTTTGCCGTTGGTTGCTTTGGTTTATTTACGATCAAAAATTGTAAACAAAATGGAAACAAATGAGTGACAGTAGTGACGATAAATAGTGGTTAAAGTGGGTGGATGGACAGCGAAAAATTATGGTGATACTAAAAACTTTCATCGTGCACAGTCTTTCAGGGAAGAAGGAGGTCTTCCATGATGATGCATAAACTTTGAGGTGTAATGGTGGGTGTGTACGAGGTTGTGTTGCCAAAGTACGAGATTTTCGACTATGTCTGTACGAGGGCAAGCCGTCGGCGTCCGGCAACCCTGCCTACCACTCCGCTCCATTAGTAACTTAACACCTTCAAGTCTTGGTAGTGCGGTCAGCGCAGAGGGCGTGGCCCGAATGAAATCGCCCGCCAAGCTTAACATTTGGCTGCTGAAAGATAGTAAACTATGACCTACTAAGAGTCTTTGAAGTGAAAACCAACTACGAAACCCTACAATGCGCATGGCCCGACACGCACTTGGCCGGTTTTTTGTTATATCACTTCTTAGCAGTGGCGTAGGGTCCATATAAGCCTTATTATGACTTAGTTAATTAGACTGTTTTTTTACAGAAGTGTATTGTTTTGCCGGGAATCAATTCGGCACTATTCGGAAGCAAACAAATAGTACGTGCTATAATGGATTGTTGTTTGCGGTGCATGTTTGTGAAAAAAAATATTTTATAATGTGGTTTTCGTCGTTGTGGATGTGGATAACTGATATTGTCACTTGTGTATTCTTATTTCTCTGAATTTGTTCCTCATATTTGTTTATTGTGGTGAGTTTTCTTAGTCAATATGGCATTAATAAAAAACATACACAGGGAGCGCTGTTCAACTTACTATTTGCTCGTTCAAAGTTCGTTTTCCAATCTTCACAACATGGGACACCACACACAATACTCCACGGATAAGTAGCAGATTCAAACCATTTTTTTTCAAATACATACGTTCAAATACGTTTTACACGTGTTTTCTTTATTCTGGCTTACTCAATCAAAATTGTATTTTGGTTGTGGATCTGTGCCGGCGTGGTTCGATGAGATATTTTTTTTTGTTTTGCTTTTGCGTTAACGTTTTTAGGGTTCCGTACCCGAAGGGTGCCAAACGGACCCTATTACTAAGACTCCGCTGTCCGTCTGTCTGTCTGGCTGTCTGTCACCAGGCTGTTTCTCAAGAATCGCAATAGCTAGGCAGTTGAAATTTTCACAGATGACGTATTTCTGTTGCCGCTATAACAACAAATACTAAAATAAATATTTATGGGGGGCTCCCATACAATAAACGTTTGCCGTTTTATGCTCCTACTCGCACTTGGCCGGTTTTTTTTTACTAAATTAGCCTAGTACCTACTAACAAGCATGCAGGTGAAGATTCTGGGCACGTCAAAAGGCTTCTTTAAAGCCACTTTTATCATACTTGACAGACATTGTCATCATCAAATAATCTGCGCTTTCTTGTATGGTGAAAGTGGGGCCTCATCTTCTAGAGAACGCGTCAAGAATTCGTAGAATTGACGCTTGCATCCAATCAATGAGTTTTTTTTGGACCGACTTCACTTCATCATAATTCCGCCCTTCGCCACTGCTTCTTAGCAAAGATTTTTGACGATATTTGGTAATACCACTAAGCTACCGCCGCTTGAATATAGTTCACTATCACAGTGTAACGTCTTTTTATGCCTCTGCTGACCAAAGGGCTCGTAGAAGGGTTACTACTTTTTTCTACGCAAACTCAGCGCAAAACGTGAGTTTATTTATACTTACGAAAGATGCCAGTTCTTACCTCATCTTGCTGGACTAGTTTGTCTCGGTTCTCCCAAGTGACATACTTTACACCTCTCAACCGGGACAAGTCAGCGTAGCAATTCGGATCCTCACAGTTGTAACTGCAAATAATTAACATAATTTAACTAAGAAAACAGAATAAGTAAGGAAGGTGTTTCCAGGTTCAAAACGTTCCTGCCACTCTACATTCTACATTACAATATATGAGAAACCAACGGTTTAGTGAATAAACGCTATAGTTATTTGAAATAGCATTGAATACTTATTGAAACTTTAAAGCGCATCCAAAACTAAAGCTCACTTATCGCCATTAGTCGCCATTTAAATCGACTTTTGTATGACGAGCCACAGTTAAGAAAGTGGTGCAAGTCAGCTTTAAAGCATATTTTAACTAAATTAAATAAACGCACGCAATTTTTGCGCAAGTTGGCTAAATTAGCATCGAATGTACTGGGACTAAAGTATCCTTACACTTCAAAAACAGCAGCCCAGTCAGGTAAGAAAAGCAGGTGCGTAAGACCAGCCCCATGCATTCCAATAAATATATCAGTGTTATGCGTGATTTCCAGCTGTGTCGTAAATGGGACTGTCCTGTCATAAACGACACGCTGCACTTCATAGTCTTCCTCTTTCATGAGGGCATCCAAGATTTCATTTTCATTTAAGATTGATCTATAAACAGTCCCTCTAGAGAGGAGAGTTACTCTTAACTTGGCGCTTTTTCTTAACTGTAGCTTGATATTCAAGGAATGTAGAATATGTTTCGAAAACGCGTGGAAAAGCCCACTCCTTTCACAGCCATAGATCTGAAAAATTAAGAAAATGTAGGTAAGTAATTATACGATTGTGCCAAGTAGGATTGTCAAAAAATGCAGTAGAAAACATTTTTTTTCTTGCCCATTCACATTGTCAGTTTCTTAGTAAAGAGAAAAAAAACCGGCCAAGTGCGAGTCGGACTGGCTCACGAAGGGTTCCGTATCATTATCTATACAACATTAGACACAAAGATCGGGAAAAAACGGCAAAAAATCACTTTTGTTGCATGGCAGCACCCCTTAAATATATATTTTATCTTAATTTCATTACTTATTTTTGAAGCGAATATAGAACTAAATATTCTGTGAATATTTCAAGCGTCTACCTGTTGCCGTTATTAATATCAAGCAAAAAACGGCAAAAAATTTGCTTTTATTTTATTCTGTATTTAGTATTTGTTCTTATAGCGGCAAGAGAAATACATCATCTGTGAAAATTTCAACTGCGTAGCTATCACGGTTCATGATATACGGCCTGGTGACAGACAGACAGACGGACATACAGACGGACAGACAGACAGACCCACAGACATACAGACAGACGGACAGTGAAGTCTTAGTAATAGGGTCCCATTTGGCACCCTTCTTATCACAGTAGCGATTTGTAAACCTTTACCAAACGCCTGTTTCGTAGTTACTAACACAAGTAAACGTATGGGTAAAATATTCATCGGATTTTGCAACTTTTTGACAGCCATTTACAGAATCGATTCCGTTAACTCTTATTTTTAACCGCTTTTCTGCTAAGGCTTGAATAAGAAAATGGCAAATTGCTTCCCGTCGTTTCTTGCAATCGCATAACTATATTACTCTGTGCGTGACTATATTACTGTTTGATCCCATAACACGGGACAATATTTGAATCGTGTGATTTTAAAACAACACAAGTCACATGTGTTTTTAAAATAACACTTGCCCATTTTTTTTTTATTAAATTATTTACACCTACCTATTGATTTACATTAGAAAAAAAATTGTAGTTTATTCATACAGAAATCAATATAATATGCTAAAATATTGCTGTTGTAGATATTAGTATTTGAATAAAACAGTTTTTTCTATTTCCTGCAAAGTTGTAATGAAAGGACATGTGTCGTTTTAAAATCACACGATTCATTTATTATTTCAATGGCAAAATAACTCCAGCTGTCAAATAACAGTAGCTGCCTACAGCGCCCTTGTTGTTCCTATTATTGCCCGCGACTTCGTCCGCATGGAATGAGTAATTTCCGGGATGAAAAGTATATCCTTCCCCGGGACTCAAACTATCTCCGTACCAAATTTCATGTCATTCCGTTCAGCCGTGATTGCGTGATTGAGTAACAAACATCTTCACAAACTTTCACATTTATTATATTAGTAGAATTACGACGCGAGTGTACAACATAGCGTCCCTGGCGTCGCATTGTAGAGGCGAGCTCTTTGAAATGCTACTTTATAATCGCCTCGCGGGAAATACGCTTCTTTATTCCAGAACTCTTTTAGTACCTGAGTAACTAGATCTACAAGGTAACTTTGAATTCGTTCGATACTTTTTAAGGGGAAACTCTAACCATAATTTAGAAACATATGGTGCTAATTTTGAAAAAGGAGCATCAAAAAAATTTCACCTACGCATAAATAACAATATCAAGATGAAAAGTAACAAAAATCGCAAAATCTATGGTATCTATGGGCGTCTTGTGGTCGGCGCCGGCCAACTGAATTGTTTTTCACTTGTTTATGCATCTTGGACGACAAATTTAAGCATTTAACATACTAGAAAACATTTTTTGACCTTACGAAACTTTCTACGACTTTGAATTTTCTAGGTAAATTACCTAGTTTTGTACGAAGAATATTTTTTCTTTATACATTGGTATTAATCTAACTCAGTTATATACGAAAAGCAAGGGAGATTTACAGTTTCGAACCAAAGGTCGAAAATCACAAATAATGACAAGTATGTTTTACCATTAAAGTTTTAATAATACTGTTTATCACACGAAAACGAACATTCCCTCAAAAAATGTCTAACGATTTCAAAATCACGCTGTAGATGCTTATTTTACGAAGATTTGAATAAGAGTAGATGTTACTTACCAGCGGAGTGTTATAATATAAACCAAATATCATTCTAGGCAGCAGAGGCAGAACAGCATTTCTAAAACACACTGTCTTTCCTCTGAATTTCTTCAGGTCCCAAATAGGATTCTCTGTGAATGCCTTGAAAGCATCTTTGAAAGCAGAGTCATAAGTAAAGGTTTCCCAAACCAATATGTGATTGTCTCTGGAGAATGTCGATGGATGAGTAGAGTTTACATGAAGAGATGCGTACAAATTGAAGAAGTCGCAGAAATGATGGTACATATTCACACCTGCAAAGTTTTAAAACATATTTTGTAACAAAAAATCTGACGGCAGATGGACCAGGGCAGTAACGGAGTGGCGGCCGAGAGCCGGGCGGCGGTCAGTCGGTAGACCAACAGCCCGATGGTCGGACGATGTGGGAGGCCCTTGGATGCGAACGGCGAGAGAGTGCGAAAGATGGCGTGATGGGCAAAAGGCCTATACCCAGCAGTGGGCAGAGGTTGGCTGATGATGATGATGATTAAATTAAATAAACAACTTGGAAGCATTTATTACGCTTTATAATTCTAATAATAATACTTAAAGGGTCTCCTGTGCTTTTGCAATTATATGAAATCTTTATCTACTTCATTTTAAGAAAAACAATATCCTGACACTTCCATCTATGTATATATTAGAAGCAGCTTTATTTGTGAAATCGAATCCAGATTTATTTAAGCGGATCTCACATGTTAGTAATAGATTGCAACGGGACTCTAGTAGAGTCTGCATCCGTAAGGCAAACACTGCATTAATGCAAAAGAGTATATTTTGTATGGGACCCACAATATACAACAAATTACCTAGTGCCCTAAGAGAACTCGATACAAATTTGTTCGAAAATAAATTGAAGAAAACATTATCCGAAAAATGCTATTACACTGTAACAGAGTACTTGTCTGAAAGATTTTCATATCTCGACATTTGACATACTATACTTGATATACCTAGTTCTAAGTTTGACAAGCATTATTTTGACAATTCTAATTTGCTCTGTTTTATTATTATTATTGATCATGTAATAATAATTAATTAACAATTAACGATTTCCATAAATTTATATATTTTTTGACACCTGACATCCCAATTTTCTCGGTTTTATTGTAATATTAACCCATAATAATTAAGTAACGGCGCTCTCTCCTACCAAAAATTTGTATGTCTACAATGACAAAACATGCAGAACAAAATATTTATTATTGTACCATCTATATTGCATACTCGTGTTTCACAAATAAATATCTTTTATCTTTTTATCTTTTATCTTCAATATTAAATGGAATAGATTCAATAGGAATATGAGTGAGAATAATATATGCAGAAACATTAACAGTACTATGCATAGCGAGTGAACTTTTTCTTGGTAGTCAAAGTTAAAACCTATGAGGATGCATACAAAACAGAAATTGTGGGTTCGATTCCCACTGGAGGCCCCCAAACTTGATTTATACAAATGACCTCAGTCTGTATTTCCACGTTTGTGATGTCCTTGGCTGGTTACTACAGCAGAGGTTATCAACCGATTGTATTGTGTGGGAGCTATTACGTAATGAGATGATTTATACAGCGTTCAGTGGCACCTTCACTCACAATAGATGGGTTAAGGGGCCACTCGGACACTAATATTATTATTGTTATTATTAGGTAAATAATATTGGTGTTACTAAAGGTTACTAAGTTGACTATTTGGTTTATAGAAACCTCAAGTAAGCAATGTGAATTCCAAACTTACCTGCATCTAACTTCATAATGTATGTGGGTTTCTCAATGACTTCATCACACTTCCCATCAGGTATAGGCTTTTGTGATGTACTCACAAAATGAACAAGTTCAGGTGCCCAAGACTGCAGAGCACTCATATGCTCTGCTTCTTTCATTAGCCTTTCTGAGTAAAACTTGCAATGCCCACCTGAAAGTATGGTAGAAATAATATCCGAGGATAAGCAAATAAGAAATACACTTTTGCGGCTGTGTCTACTTATCCCTTTATGTAGCCTTAGCCCTTTGACTTAAATATTCTTAAAATAATCCTGCATCCTGCCCTTTATTTGATGCACCCACAGTATCCTACCAATATTATAAATGTGAAAGTTTGTGAAGATGTTTGGATGTTTGTTACTCAATCCCGCAATAACGGCTGAGCAGATTTACATGAAACTTGGCGTACCGATAGACAAATACCTGAATTGAGACATAGCATACTTGATATCCCGGTAATGCGTTCCCGTAGAATAATATTTATTTTAAGTTTAAAATAGATGGCGTTGTGCGAGCGAATGTTGTGTTTAAAAAATAGATGGCGTTATGCAATAATCGTATAAAGGGATTCTGTGGGCGGTACGAAGTTCGCCGGGACAGCTAGTATACTAATAAAATAAAATTATGTATAGTTTAAAAAACAATCTTTCGTCTCTTCTTCTCTCCACCGCACCAACAATGAACGACAAGAATTTAGGTAAATTATTTTTTACTATTTTGTGAACTACATAGTATTTTTTTTAGTATGATTATTTTAAAGTATCATTTATTTTAAAGTTTTTAGTAATAATCAAAGTGGTTCTGCGTGGAACCACCTAATCACCAATACCCTAACTACATGTTATTGCTGATGTTGTAATTGGCTTATCAACAGAAACTGACCAACTAAGAATAGATGATGCAGTAGAGAGCTGAAGAACTCCACTTTACACTATACTCCTGGCTAACATCATCAGATAGGATGATACCAATTTTTTATATTATCTGCCAAATTATAAAGACTTGCCAGGTTTCAAATTAATATGAGCGAAGTAATTTAACATTGCTGCACTTCCACATACTCGTGTCACAGGTCATACCATACAAGAGTAAATTTCCACTTTCACACACAGATGTATGTATTAAGTAAACATCAAATAGATTCATAATCAAGGTGCTATGGCAAAAGCAACTTGGCTTGTAATCAATATTATATTAGACATTCAACAAGGGACTATTATTTTCACATTGAAATAATTAGCAGAAATAACCATTAGAAATATTTACATACCAATTTGACCAGGGCCAAGTATATCCATTTTGTATCGCAAATTGTCTCCTCTGCCAACAAGGCCTGTAAAATTCAACATAATGTTCCGTGCGCGACAAAACCTGTAAGAGGATAAATATATTGTTATTTCATTTGTTATTGTAAAACTGCTGATGTATACAACATACATATATCTCACTTTCATGCACTTATAAAATGAAAATATTTGTGTCATTACTAGAATACTTTTTTACCTTAAGTTCTTGGAGCATTCTAGGGAAGTATCGTCAGCAAACTTTGCTTCACATATCACCATTAGTTCGTTAATTTGTTCTTTCACATAACCTGAAAGTATGCAGTAGACAATGTTTAGAAAAATGCAAATACTTTATACGATTGATATATCTAGTGTTATTTTCCAATGGGGGAGGGGGACTGGCCCTGGGAAGCAATAGCATACCATATCAAATTCCAATGCATATATGCAGAAACCCATCATCATGGGTTGGGCCCCAATCCATACTAGGGTGGGTTATCCACCCGGCTCACCCCCTATCTACACCAATATTTTAAAGATATATAACCATTTAAGATATAATACTGAGCTTTAATTTACTAACACACTTCTCGGAACGCACATATTCTTTGCACATGACCATTTTATCCAAAGAGACAAGACTTGGAAATCAGTGAGTCAGAAGATGGTTGAAAACTGCACTTTTTTTTAGAAATGCATCAAAAACTATATGCTAAACATTTCTTGAAGAACCCTTTATGATTTACAATGCTCATACATAAAAGGTCTAGTTGCTATTAAATGAAATAAAATAGCCCTTTATTCTGAATTAGAGGACATTTCTAGGGTTAATTCCATTTCCAATGCTTAAGTCTAAATTTGCACTGCTATTTAGATTTGTTATCAAATTACTACTTAATTATTAGAATATTTGTTGTTACATTTGATTGAATTATAATATTAATTAATTGAAAAATTGCATGCAGTTTTTATTATTATTTTTATATTACGTCCCTAACCTCAGTTGTGCCTCTAGTTGCTATTACTTACTAGGTTTTAATCGCCTTAAATCAGAATTTCAGCAACATTGCAGTTACAGAATTTTCCAACTTTTTTTTAGAAGATGGATTTGAAATTTCAACACATACAACCCGGTCACATTATCTCGAGACCTGGCGTTGATGACTTCACGTCGCGTCGGCGCTCTGATATGATGCGCAAAACAAGCATCCTCTAGTAGGATATTATTATAAACAATAAGATAAGCTAAGCTAACCGTACTGACGCACCGTGACGAGTGCGGGGAGGTGAAAGGAGAACTGGGCGGGAGGTTCGCATTCCAGCGAGGTCTCGAGATAATGTGACCGGGTTGTAATATAAAATATTGGGATGTCAAAAGAGTATAATGTAGTGCTTATATTTATTCAGCATATGTATTACTGAATTTTAGTAAGTATAAAGATTTTGTGCCATGAGACCGCTAAAAGTACACTACACACCAACACTTTTTGTATTTTCATAACAAAAATATGTCCAGCAAAAATAGTTTGTTTTGGTGGCCAGTATGCATAGCTTTCAGGTCGGCCTCAGTTTTTTTACATCCTGAATGTAGTTTGATCATTGCACATACCAAAATCAGCTTGAGCATGGAATGTCTCATATTGGGCTTCCTTTGTTTTTACCCAGCCGCGGTGATCGCCAGGGCACTGCGGCCGGACATGGTACGAGCGTGTTATATTGCAATTTGGCTCATAACCCCAACACGCTTCTCTGCCCACATAGCCTTTAAAACGGCATTTTGAATCTTCAAGACATGAACTAGCAAACTTTGGATATCTATTGAAAAAGTAAGGTATGTGTTCGGGAGGTAAATTTATGTTACTGATATCCAATGAGGTGCAATGACTTAGCACTGCCAACAATGACGGGAATATTAAAAGAAACTTCCACATCACGATTAACAAAATCACAGTGATTTATGTAGTTATTTTATAAATAGGTAGGTACATTAAAATAAATGGAGAACGCTGTTGTGTTTGTGTATTCAAACCAAACGTAGTGGTTGGTATATTACCTATATTCTCTTTGAGCAAACAAAAGCATGACATTCACACAGAACCACAGACTATATAGAGCACAGAACAATAATAACATGATGGATGACATCAGAGTTTTTTTAAACATCCACAGAGTCTAAGAATACTAAACGTCATCGACCTCCTTTTTTTGTCAGGATTAATCCCAACCGGATCCGGTTGCCAAATTGTAAGCCGGATTTTGGTCGCGGGCTTGACAATCACTCAGCTCAATTGAAGTAGCTTGAGTTAAGGCCAGTTTCCGAATTGAGAATTTCGCTAGTGATGTCTCATGGAATTTCTCAGAAGGCCCTTACTTAGGGCCGGTTTCCGAACTGAGAATTTTACTAAGTAAATACTGAAGTAACGTTCTATCACGCTCTTTTCCGAGAAATTCGAAGTGACAGTTAACTATTTAATTAGCGAAATTCCGAATTCAGAAACTGGCCATTATTGTCATAAAGCTGAATGCTGAACTGGAAGTGAAGCACTCTCTCACTATACAGGGTGATTTTGCAATAAATAGCAATATTTTGAGGGAATGCTCTTTTCATTCAAAAAAACATTATTATGAATGATTATGAGTAATACTATAACATAGTTGTAAATATTCGTTATTTCCAACCCTTGACTAAATAATGGTTAGACCAGGGTTTCCCAAACTATGCGTCGCGATGCCCTGGGGGCTTCGAGGTATTATCGCAGGGGCGTCGCGGATCCACACAGATTACCAGTTGTAGACAAGACTTGTCTTACTTAATACTTAGTATTTGATCGTAAATAAATGTAGAGAAAGAGATGAGATTGGCAATTTCCATATTTGAGCCTCGTTTTGAGAAGCTATGTGTAGAAAAGTAAGTATATCCTTCGCCCTGAAGCGTCGCAAAGAAATGGATAACTCCCAAGGGCGTCAGCCTTAATAAGTTTGGGAAGCCCTGCGTAAGACTCTACCCTTAAAAACGGTGAATGAATTCAAAGTCACCTTGTAGATGCTGTGCATCGTCACATGCCCAATAATATGTATGTATTTGACAGTTTGGGGTTGGTTAAATCGAGCGAGTCTATGTGCAGAGGAGAAGTTACATGGTAACTGAGTAGGTAACACAAGTAGGCAAATGTGGAAACTAACTTAGCTCACGTACACCACTTAATTATGCAACGCATATCTGGACGCTTAAATTTGTTAGCACCGAATTTTATTCATCAACCAACACATTATCCTATGTAGATAGATAGAATATTCTTTATTGTACACAGAGATTACATTAACAGAAATTCAATAAATAGCAGCACAATTGGCGGCCTTATTACTACAAGCAATTTCTTCTAGGCAACCATAGACGGAGACAAGAAAGAAGTTACAGACGGGTAGTCAGTGCAATTAAGAAATATGATTTCAAAGTATATAAACTTACTTAAGCCATACATAAATATTTAAACAAATAGACATACATACATACTAATAATCAAATTATATATAGAGAGAGAGGAAATAATATAATATGCATTATCTATTCTATAGCCAGGTAATATTCTTTGACTCTGCTTTTAAAGACCGCTGGTGAAGGAGACTGTCCTATTGCAAATGGCAATTCATTCCACAGTCGGACGGCTGTGGCTGAAAAGGAGTTACTGAAGAACTTCGTCGAGTGAGTAGGTATCTTCAGCAACAGATTTTGAGCTGATGGCAACGTGCAACTGTGGGAATCATTTAGAAAAGCAAAGCGTTGTTTGAGATAAATAGGAGTGGTAGGATTCAACAGCACGGAGTAGAGAAGTGAGAAAATGTGAGCATTCCTGCGAAGGCGGATAGGGAGCCACTTGAGCTCATACGTAATGTTGCGTCAGAAATTAATGTGTTTCCAAGCATATAAACCCAAACGTCCGAATATCGTATTGTGTTTATGCAGTAAAGTATTCACCTAACATATTATCCCTTTTCAATGTACAATACAAGGTGGATAAAAAAGTTTAAAGTTGAGTAACTTATCATCCAAAGAAAATAAAGTAGGATTTATAATAATAATCACACGAATATGACCCCAGTTTTATACAGTATACTTTATCATAATCAAAATTCTTTAGGGCCATCTGCTACAACATATAAAAGCCAAAATCTTCTATTAAATCTAAAAGGTAAATCCAAATCAGGTGACCGCGAGTTTTCTCTTAAAACAGATGATAAATTAATAACTTCAAATTAAGACTTTTGCATAGTTGTTTACGCTCTTGCTTAAAGTATTTTGAATGATAATGCCCAGTGTGATCATGATTTTTCATTGACTGTAATGAAGCCGACTGTTGCGTTTGAAAAGCTAAATCTTTAAAAAACTGAAGACTTGTGGGGTATGTTAGTAACAATAGTTAGCTCAGTAATCAATATCTTAGCAACCCATTTGCCTGAATTTTAGTGTGTAGATGAGGGCGCATTCCCTAAAACACTTCTCTTAAAATTAAAAAGCTATGGAATAAACATAGAAATAGAATCCATTGGAATGGTCATCCCGGAAAAAAGTTGTGTTGCACAACGCAATAACTAGTGTTGCTAGCAGTAATATTTAAGCGCACCCGGTAAAACGGTTCAATAGATTTTATATAGCCTTGGTGGATTTAAAAAATATATTCACTGTATTAATAATCATAATAACTTTCACAAAATACAATCACTTGACCTGGTCCCAAACTAGGATACCCTGTGCTATGGTAACCAGGCAAGGACGTTACTAACATGGAAATACACCCAGACAGAGGCCATTTGTATAAATGTACGGCGGCCCCATAGTGGGAATCAAACCCACGATGTTTAATGTTTTCACTCCAGTCTTCTTTCAAATTATGTAATTGGCGGAAATAGTATTTTTTTCTTATTTTGACTGATATTGTATCGGTGGCCTAAACTCTAAATGGTAACCCTGACCGTGATAGCAGTTTATACACTAGGCAGTCTCAGAAGCCTCACTCTCTTCAATTCTTTATATTCATAATTCACTATACAATAAAAAGCCCTGTTTTCTTTTACATAACTTGTATACAGGGTATAACATAATAGCTAACTATCTATAAGAAAGGTTGGTTTTCATAAGATGACGAACACTTACATGGGGACCACTTTCAAATATCACTACGTAATAGCATTACGTTGTAATGTATAGTACTTCCGAAAGTTTTGGTTCCAAAAACCCTAAAAAATATGTTAAATGATAAAGTCGTCAGTTCTGTATTTTTTTATCAATGAAGTTATTGCTATATTAGCCGCCGATGTGAGAAGGCATAAAAAATTAAAATTATTCTGTAACTACAGTTTTATCAAGAGTTTTGCAGCATTGACCGATGAAAAGTGATTCCGTCGATTTTTGTATTTTTCGTGAGTAGTTCTTATAATATCTAATAAGACATGAAGGCATTTTTCGTAACGTGTGGAGTCATGTTTTCACGGCAAGCACTCATCACGGATTAAATGAGGTGTTCCCAAATGACCGCACAGCTCGCGATGCAAAAGTTGATCGGTATGTCCTCTCTATATGTAATACTTTATACTAGGGAATAATTTTCAAAAGTTAAAACTCATGAGATCGTATAATTAGAAGGAAGGATTCAAAAAGCTGATATAAATTGAACTTCAGAGACTAAGATGGGATTGCCACAGCGACCTATTTTGGGCTGTTCCTTTTCCATCTATATTATATAAATAATGTGTCATTCATGGTTCAAAATATATCAGAGTTAGTATTATTTGCAGATGACTTACGAAGCAAGAAAATTACCTTAATGATACAAAATAATACTCTCTCTCAGGGAGTAAATTGATGTTGAACTTGGTGTTAAATAAAAAACCGCCCAAGTACGTGTCGGATCACGCGCAATGTAGGGTTCCGTAGAAAGAGGGTTATTTATCTGCTTTACAGAACTAACAACTTCATTGAAGTTATTTTCAATGGATTTTGTACGAAATTTTACTGTTATAAGTTGGTTGCCTATTACTCGTTAACTAGTAAAGCCTACTTAGACGTAATACTTTTCCTTTTAAGTTCATTGTATTGTGTGCTCGGATTTTTTTCATGTTCCTACAATTAACCGTTTAGCCAGGAGGGGGGGGGGGGGGGACGCCCTACTCGGACAAAAATTTGCGCTTTATTTTACGCACAATATTTTTCAAATACCAATGAGGGGTTTTGCCATAATCGCCACGCTTGGCAGGCGGGTTGGCGATCGCAGTATGCGGTTGGAATCTCAGAAAGACGCTGCTGCCCGTCTCCTGGTAATGTATTTCCTTAGTCGCCTTCTACGACATTCACGGGAGGAAATGGAGTGACGCTATTCTTAATCCGGCGCCACACGGCCTACAGTGGGACGTATATCAGTATATTATTAGCCTATTATAGGCTGCTTATGTTATGTTGGGTCCCGTTCGAATGTTCGACAGTTATTGTACGAATTTTCAGACAAGCAACGTAATGCAAATGTATCATTTCACAACTCGACATTAATGTTTCACAAACCTTACATCTTATAAAGTAATTCTTTCTTACAATATAATTTGGCCTTCCAGCGGTGGTAGTGGAGTGGTAGAATGTCGGCTTCTCATTTGGAAGGTCGTTGGTTCAAATCCTGGCATGTAGGTACCAATGACTTTGTTTTCTAAGTTACGTCCATTTGTGAAGTTGTAGTAGCAAGTAATAGCCCTCCCGAGAACAGTAGGTGAGGTTGGGTTAGGTTTATAATCTCGCTACGTGGAGCTAGCGAAGTAAGAGGAGCTTCTAATTTGTAACCAATAAATACCTACTTCTAACAAAAAAAAAATTGCCAGCTTTAATTTAATTTTGGCATTGGTTAGCCACAGGTCACGGGTTCAAGTCCTGGTATGGGTGGATTTTTTTTACCTCTATATAGGTTTTTAAAAAAAAATTGTTGGTTATAGGTTACTTTAAAAAGCGTATTTAATTGGTAAATATTGCAAAATGCATTATTTCTTATCTGTAAAATGTTGACATGTGAATGTGTCTTTTAAATATATATTAAATAATGCGTTATCAAAATGTCTGCATGAATCTTGGTATTTAAAGGTCATTGTTAAAACAATAATTTGTAAAATGAAACGTTAACAAATGTTGACACTTTTATAATGAATTGTAGGTAGAACATTATAAACCCGCAAAGCTTCAATGGGGTCCTAGTATACAAAAATTGGCAAATAGGCTTAGTTCTGCAGCATATTCAGTAAAAAGAATCTGGGAACTAACTGACGTCGCACAGGCTATACTTGTTTATTTTAGTTACTTTTTTAATACGTATTACGGTTTATGGCATACTACATATGTCTTGCAGAAGATAGCGATTTAGCGTCAAGAGATTTATTTAAGGAAACTAACATCATGACTGCCTATGTAATGCTTTTGACTGCACAGCAGCCAGTTGATTAATCAAATTTTCTTGAAAATACTCAGTAAATCAAAGAGTAAATCATTTACTTGTTATGGCGGATCCTTGCAGAATGAACGTGGGGTTATAATGCTGGTGACAGTAAAAATAAAATAAATCCCTCCAAAACCGCATTCGCACAAGGAATGGTCAATAACCCGGACTGTGGCCAAAAATAAAAATACATGTGGAGATGCAACTTGTTAACTTATTTCTTAGCCGTCTTTAATACGTACAGTCAACAGCAAATCAACCTTAACATATTTGTTGCAAAGCCGTCCTTAACGCAACTGATTAGAGTGTACGTATACCAAGGTTGATATGCTGTGGACTGTACGACAGTTTTTTCGGGTTTGTATCGGCTTCTGAATCCGGTTTTGGAGACACTGCCTATATCACTCGGTCTTGACCCAAAGAGCAGCTGGTTTGGCCATAGATTAGTTTTTCCTTAGTCTGTGTGTTTGGCGCCTTTTCCGGAAACAGGCTGTATGTCCGGAACCGAACACCAAAACCACGTGAACAGCGCCATCCAATCAAAATCGAATCAGCTGGTAATTTTGGGCCCGCCATCCGAGACTTGTTCCGTTGTCGTAGCCTATTGGACTTAGCGTGTTATTTATTAATTCTCCGGGCCAGTGTGAATATAAATAAGTATTAAAAAATATTGTAAACGAGGTATCTTCCTGAAGTTTGCGGAAGGGGCTTTGTTATACACTTTAACCTTCAAATCTACTACACTTGATTTTATAGATGTGTCGCCATTTTGACCATTAGTTTGTTTGGTACCTATTCGTTTCAATTTAACCAAAAGTGAAGATAACAATCGTAAATGGATGTGTTGTGTGAAAACGAGAGATACGTTAAAATATGTCTCATAAAAATAGTACAATAAATTTTGTTATTCATGACGCCAATGGTAGGTGGATAGACAACTTGTAAATAATCATTCTACTTGCTATTCCTGAAGTACGTAGTTTAATACATTTCTCCCATTGAACATCTAATTTCTCCTCAGTAGAGAAAAATGCACTTTGTAACTTTTGTTACAAAGATAGTAATCTAAAAAAAATTACATCAGTGACGCCGGCGGTGACGCTGCCGGTCAGCATCGTCGTTTTGATATTTAAATTCTTGAGTAGGTATATTGCAGAGCACCTGTAACTAAAAAAATAAATTCAAAGGTTAAAACCCTAGACTTGATAAGTCTTTAATTAATATCCTAGCTCGTTCACCTTATTTTATTTAGCTAAGTTTATTCACCCAGGGTTGGCCTGGCCCATAAAAAGCGATGGCCTGCCACACAGTATCCCTGCATTTATGCAGTAACCCATCATCCTGGGGTAGGCACTAGACCATCTGGGGGTTCCCCTTGTGTCTAGATACTGCTATGCCGAGGACAGAAAGAAGTAGCATGCCTTGGGGGTGGCAGCTGTCCAGCAGTGGACGAATATGAGCTGATGGATTGGATTGGATATAACTTATGGACTCTTATTACTGTTTTAGGTCAGCCTCGAATGGTGAAGGTAGTGCAAAGTAACAACAACCAGCCTATTGGTCAGATCAAGCTCACAAAATCCCAAAATCCTTTGAAAATCATCAAGCTCCCATCTGCCTCTGAAAGAAACAGTCAAGGAGTGAGTACATACTTTTAGTGCATGGAATTGTAAATACTCAAGTATCTGACAGTCTCATTCTTTTCTGACAAATCTGAAGACAGAATGATGCTAAGTATTTAATTGGTGAAATGCTCAATTCAGAATTCTGTGTTTACACCTGATTTCTGAGTTGATAATTTTAAATCAGAAATTGGCATTTAGTTACCTATGAATTAGGTACCTGTGACTTGCCAATAATGTAGTAGCATAATTGCCTGTGGACATGTCTTATTTGTTCTATCTCAGAGTCAGAATTTGTAGATGTATATGTATCTACAGGTACCGGGACATGTATGGACACTAATGCTTGTTATCTATACATAGCTTCTTTAAAATTTCACAGGGTCCTGTATACAGAGCCATAAAATTAAGTGGCATTAAATGCACTTCAAGTGAGTATCCTGAAATATAACAGTGTTACTTATAAAAACATAATTACTCGAAATTGAAGTTACAATGGTCTATCCATTTATCCTTTATTAGAAATGCCTTTCAGGATTATTATATTTAACGCTAACACCATTTATTTGACTATCAATTAACATGTTCCATCTTTTATAGAGTTGGTAACACTGCCAGTGGATGCTTTTAAAAATACCCCAAAAGTAGTTCCAAAAACAGAGGCAATTGAGACAGAGGAAGATCAGGTATGTTTGAAACTTCTATATAAACACTCGCAGAAGTTTTATTATCCAACTAAATGTCTGTTGAAGAAGAGTGTATGATTGATTTAGTGTATATTAAAACGACAGGTCCCAGAAGAACTGGTGCAGCCACAGCCTGTTCAACCGCAAGTTATAAAAGTAGAGGCTGCACCAGAGAGTGTACCAGCTCTAGTGCCAAGTTCTCCAGTGACGGTAACAAGCACCAGTACAGGAAGCCGGCCCACCATGTCCTACGCATCACGCAGAAGACACAACTCTGATAATGATCAGCCCACAGAATAGTGAGAATATACTTACATACATAAACTCACGCCTGTATCCCAGAGGGGTAGGCAGAGACCAGGGACTGCCACCTGTCATAATCCTGACAAATCACTTTCGCTTCATCCACATTCATTAGTCGTTGTATGCACGCATGCCGGTTTCGGGTACTTTTTATCTTGCCCATCCCCTATTTGGTCGAAGTAGGTCCGCCTGGGTCGTCCCTTACCGGCGCTTCCACCCACATGCGCTCGATATATTTGTTTCGTCAATCAAGAATAGTGAGTTTCAACCTAATAACTTTAGATCAACTGGATAACATAAATAAGTGGATTAAAATATATATCCCACTGCAGGGCAGGCATTCTATCAGAGAGATAGTATAGGCTTTATCCAGTTTCGCGTTTATGTTTTAAGCCATGTTTACTAGAAGCCAACAAAAACTTGACATAAAACATAAATTTTACAGGGAATTGGTGGCTTTTTGGCCAGATTTGGGTACCAAGTAAAATCTGTGTTTTTATTATATGGAATAGTCAATGCTATTGACCTTTGCAGTGCAGCTCCATTATTTCAGATCATTTGTTTATTGTAAAAGTCATCCTGCTGATTACACAATAAAACTACAATAACCATACAATGTTCACTCTATTTACAGTACAACAAAAAGGCGCAAACATGCAGACAAAGTAGGCAAGGGTTTACGGCATTTCTCGATGAAAGTGTGTGAAAAAGTCAGGACTAAAGGCTTCACGTCATACAATGAGGTTGCGGATGAGCTGGTTGCAGAATTTGCTGCAGGCATCCATGGGTCTGCGGACAGCCAGGTATGTGTGTTTTTCTGTAAGATTTTGTAAGTAGATTACAGTTTTTTTTAATGACTCGCAATGCATTTAATGCTCATACATTTACGGCAACTTTGTCGGAACATCGAGAATTAAGGTAATGAGTTTACCTACTAAATAATTGCGATTAGACCCGTAAATCTATAACTAAGTAGTAAATTAAGTTTCTTAGTGCTATTAAAGTGCATATTCATAATACTACTTGCAATTTTATTGAATAAAATTTTTTCAGCATTATGACCAAAAAAATATTCGACGTAGAGTTTATGATGCACTCAATGTTCTGATGGCTATGAACATAATATCAAAAGAAAAGAAAGAGATTAGATGGCTTGGATTACCTACTAACTCAATACAAGAATGTACTACATTAGAAAAGGAAAAGCAAACTAAGTTAGAGCGTATTCAGAAAAAGACTCAACAGTTGCAAGAACTAATTTTGCAGGTAATATTCATGTTTTTTCTTATTAATTTTATACGTATATTTAATCTAAATTAAAGGAAAACTTTGTATATTTATCCTCTGAACAACTCTACTGTATTTGTTTTACAGCATATATCCTTCAAAAGCTTGATAGAGCGAAATAAAGATGCTGAAAATAAAGGAGTAAAGCCGTCGCCCTCGTCTGCCATCCATCTGCCATTTATTGTTGTGAATACAAGTGACAAGGCTTTGATAGATTGTAGTATATCTAATGACAAGTATGTATTTTTTAAATAATTTTAACTCTGGTTATTTATGTCTAGAAAGCTTATGCTAGTTAATAAGTAATCAGAATCAGGTGCTATAAAGCAAAAGGTCTAATATATTTTTTTGTTATTTCCAGGACAGAGTACATGTTTAACTTCAACAAAAAATTTCAGATTCATGATGACATAGATATCTTAAAGAGAATGGGATTATTATTTGGTAAGAAAACAGCTATGAATTTTTGTGTAACTTATTTGTTAATTGTAAGTTTTATAATTATTTTTTCAAAACTTTATGGGCGCGAATCCTACTCAAGCTTGTCCGTTATTTTTTTGTTATTGCACTATCGTTAAAATAATACCTAATGTAAATAATGTCAAAAACTTGGGGTGATTATAGTGCAGTCCCTATACAAGGTATTTGGTGGTTTTTGTGGCTGAATTAGAAGCAAATGACTCCTCCTTTCTGCCAATTCAATCTGAGAAATGATGCACCAAATACACAAGGTATAAAAAACAATTCAGGCCCCACCGGTTTTGTTATATTGAGCTTAAGTTTTTTTTTGCACAATCCCAATTTCCCCCTTTAAACTCAAATATAAAAAATATTGCTATGGCCTACAATTACTTTTTATGTGAATCGTTATATACCTAGTTCTTAAAAAATTAAATTACTTGCCTAGTTCTTAAAAAATTAAATAATTTGTTAATCTCTGACATGGCGAAACGAATAAGGGTTCCACTTTGACTACGAAACCCTAAAAACGCAGTTTTTGCATAAATAACAAGCGTTAGTTACAAACTGCTATGTCTCTCTTGTGAAATAACATCTGCCTCTTATCAATTTAAATAATTATTGTCACCCACATACGCTACTTATCTTCTAACTAATATATAAAAATCACGTGTCACAGTGTTTGTTATCGAACTCTTCCAAAACTGCTTCACCGTTTTTTATGATTTTTTTTGTGGATATTTGGTAGGTCTGAGAATAGGTCGAAAACAACGTTTGCCGAGTCAGCTAGTTTTTAAATAATATGTTAATAATTACAAATGTTGCTCGATGTCCATATCTATTGTCTGTATAAGGTTCATATTTGGCATACGCACATAGGACACATACGGCACATATTTCGCGCACAACTCAAGTGGCTCCCCATTCGCCTGCGCCGGAATACACACATACATTCTCTCCTCTACTCTGTTCAATATTTTTATACTTACAAGTAGATACCTTCAATGTACGTAGTCTAAGATGTAGTGGATAACGATATAAAGAATTTTGTATTTGAAAAAATTATATATACACATATGTACTGCGTAGATATACGTGGCATAGATATACTGCGATCGCCAATCCGCCTGCCAAGCGTGGCGATTATGGCAAAACCCCTCAAGGTTATAAAAACCATGAGGGAGGCCTTTGTCCTGCAGTGGGCATCAAATGGCTGATAATGATGATGATATATTTATATAATGTATGTATGTAGTAAGTTTAAGTATTTCTATTAATGTAAATAAGTAATTTTGTCTATGAACCCCTACTCTCTTCGTATTTCAGTCCTATCCATCCTATGGTTGTCTGGAAGAGATCATTTTTAGCGATAAGACCGCCAATTGCTTACTATATAACTTAGATATTTAAGATTTTTCATGTATTTTTATAGTGTATGGTCAAGTATGGTGTGCAATAAAGAGTATTAGTCTAATGTAATATCCGTTGCTTATGCACGCGCGACATCTTTGTCTTATTTCTAGAGTAAAGCTCAATGCGGTAGGTTAAATCATTCCTAGTTTCGACTTCCATGGCGTGGATGGACAAGTTCTTTGCCCGGTTCCTAGGGAGGTCTACTCGTTCCTCAGACCTTTAGATTTGTACGTGGGGAGTGGGGACGGCTTAAAACATAAGCGAGGTCCACATACAAGAAATGTAATTTTTTTAGGTCTATTGTAAAAGCGGTGATACATACAAGTGTCAAGTTTGGTGTGATTATACGTATAGTATTACAACAAATAATAAAAATCAGCCAAGTGCGAGTCTGACTCCCCGCTGAGGATTCTGAACTGAATTAAATTTTCGTGACTTAAACTTTATTTATGATAATAAAATGTATTTGCACTTGGCTTTTTATGTATCTAACCAATACAGAAATTTCCTATCAAACTTTCACATTGTAATGGGATAAATGGTGTATATTTTTAGGTCTTGACAAAGGCGAATGCTCCGAAGAAGGCATCGAAAGGGCAAAAGGAATGGTGCCTAAATCACTGGAGCAATATGTGGAACGTAAGTACGCCTCCATTATTATGTGTATCATAAATTAAAAATGTCGAAATGTCAATTATTACAAAAGGAATTTGTAGTTTTAGTGGTAGTTATTATTCAACCCACATAATCAATTATTAAAATGTATGTGGTTGCCAGTTAATACCGGATCGCAATTTGAGAAAGCGCGGCAAGGCCAGCCTAACATAATTAATTCGTTATAGTTACAAAGAAATTCGGATCTTATAATTTCTATATATGTTACCGTTAGAATACGGAATACGTTAATATGATCCGTTAAAGTTACACTTAAAGAAGGAGATATCTCCACTGTACCTAGTTAATCTGCATATTAACGGATGCAACATCGTTTAATCGCGAAAGACCGTGAGCGAAAAAAAAAACAACGTAAAAATGCCAAGGAAAGTTTAGAAAAACGAGCTAAGAAAACTGTATCGGTTTCTGATGCTAATCATCCAATAGCCAAAGAAGGAACCAAAGTGAGAATAAAAGTACCTGAAGTCGACAAATCAAAAACTGACGGCCGTTCAATATTAGCCGTAGTTCTTGAAAAATCTGATGATGGGTTCTATAAACTGTGCACTAAAAGTGGAATTTTGAGACATTTATATCCACAATTTAGCGTTTCTCAAGAAAGATTGATAGAAAAAGGTGATGTTCCTGATGAAATTTCTTTACGTCAACTACAACAAAGCAATCGTTAGGTAATGGGCAAGGCGTCAGGAAATGTGACTTCAATTCTAATTGTGTAGCTAACAGGTGTGCTTGTCGCAAAAATGTTATTTACTGTCAGAGTGTTTTTAGCTATTTTTGTTGATTTTATTGAAGGCAAGTTCCTTTAGTTGATTGTCTAGTTTGATCGGTTATTTCAGTAGAGTAACTTACATACATAATTTTAATTACATACTACCTATATTGTGTTCTTTTATTACTTTTGTTTATGCGTATAACAAATTAAATAAATAATCGATTGTTTTATTCAAGCAAAGAACCTCTTTAATTAACTTAACCGTATGCTTGGCCGTTAGTCTGCAGATTACCTAGGAAGCTGGAGATTATCTAGTTAATATTAGAACTGAAACTTTTTTTTTCCACTTTAACACATTCAACTACAACGTTTCACATTTTTTAAAAAAAGAACATCATAGAAACCATTTGAAAAAAGTTTCATTCGAAAACCTCAAACCATGAAGATTCTATGTCAATTCAAAGAACCTATTGCAATAAAACGGCAATTTCATACTTTAACCCCTATTATTTAAGACAATGTCCATTGTGAAACGAATGTTGCGTTGTTTTTGAGAGGATGTAGGAAACGCCCCAGGCGGACATACGTTGATCAAATAAGGGAGGCTTATTAGTGGCAAGATTTCATATCTTTTGCTCTCATTAACATTTTAATTACTAAAACATTGCCACTTATTCTAAACTTAGATCATAAGAGAATCGTGTATTTCAATAAATTCTGATTGTTTCTGTACATGCATAAAAACATTACTTTGCGAGAACATTTTTTAAAAGAATGATGTCAAATTAATTAGAATTAATTGTCATAAGTATACTCCTTCTGTATACTTTTGACAATGTGGTCTGAAGTCGTGCTAAAAATTAAAATCACTTTCATTTTAATAGTTTTTGATAGAGGAAATTATATTTCCCGTGAAACTACTGGCAACAGTGCAGTGTCACTTTAAATGCAATTTTACCCCTGGCACTACCAGTGACATGGGAAAATAAAATATCCCGTGACACTATTGGTAGTGCCAAGCAGTAGTACCTACGCTACGGTCAGAAAAGGATTTCCGCACTTAGCCTCATAGTTGGGCCATTGTACATAGCAAGCGCAGAGCTATGTGGCTATGTTAATACCTCAGGCACTAGAGTTTCCTCACGATGTGTTCGTTCAGATTTTGCGAGTGGTATTGCTATTACGACTTCACAAATATACGTAACTTAGAAAATAAAGTCATTGGTATATGCCGGGATTCGAACCCACCTCTCGAATGTGAGGCCGGACGAACTTCTCTGAAATTCAAATTGTAAAGTAGTGGTGCAATCGGCCTCAGTGTATGATTATTAAAACATGTCTAAAAGGTTCGTATTTTATTACACAGTGCCACCTTAGACTACATTTGTGAAAAGTATAATTCATTCCTTTACACTCATTAAATACGTTGGAATGTACGAGCAAGAGGGATGCGAGAACTAAGGGTAAATGAAACATACTCGTAACCGGCGAAGGAGGAGCCTGGTAGCATTTAGAAATCTGATATTTTTTTCTGAGAAATCTGAGAAAGCGCACGCGGGTAGTTAGATTTCAGTGGAAAGCAGATGATTGTTTGTTACCTCACTATTAATGGGTATTATTTTTTCTATTTGCAGAGATGGGTAGGGGAGATGTTTCAAATATTGCTGATTTGCTCGAAGAAGCTGATGCTGAGACAGCCGAATACGAGGATGAGGAGCATCTGGAGACTGACGCCGAGACCGAGCAGGAGAATGAGGCCGAAGCGGAAGAAGCCGAAGAGGCTGATGCCGATGCTGATGCGAACGACTACAGTGACGACGATAGCAGTGATGTTTGTGTTTAAAATGCCTAATAACAGTGCACTGAGGCCGACCTGCACCACTTCTTAAGTGTCACTTAAACAGCCATTTAAATGGACTTTTGTATGATGGATTTTAATTAAATGTTACTTAAGCTCCTTTAAGAAAGTGGAGCAAGTCAGCCTAAATATAAGATTTTAAGTTTATATATAATTATTAAGGTATTACCCGATACTGATCAGCTTTTGTAAAGTGTAGGTATGGTGGTTGGTGTTCCACACCAGACAATATAATTTTTTTTAGCATCCAGGCATTTGGCAGATGCTTCTGCTTTTCGAAATGACATTATAATAAGTGCCATACAGAGATTCTTATACTGTAATAAGCAAATACAAAAAACTTTCTGTCTTATTTATAGAAAGTCTATTTCACTAAACTCTCAAAACAGAGTTGAAGGTGGTTTATGTCAGGAGTTCCTGTTATTAACTAGCTTTAACTTCGTCTTAAGAGTGTTTTTGTGGAATCAACTTTTTATGAATAAGACTGTTTGAGTTTAAGATCCAGCTAAGTCCATTGGACTCTCATTGTATCTCAAACACTAAGAGCAATAGGTATTTAATAAATCTCTGTGCATTATTTTGTTCAAGAAATCCATTGTATGTCATGGAGGAGCAACTAAATTATGAGTTCAATCTTATGTTTTTAACCTCTTAAGTCCTGACCTTGAAAAAAACATGTCTTAGGAGGTAAACATCACAGGCATCATCAGATAGAGTTGGTGGTTGACAGTATATACCCTATGTGAGCTGTAGTCAGTTCCCAAATTTGTGTGCCAGTTGTTTGGATATAGAGAGAAAAAGTTTCCAACCCGATAGCTATTCAAAATTGTAAGTCCTTAACAGTGCAGTCATAACTTCAGACAGTCTACACAGTCCCTGACACTTTTTCGCCATCTCTTTATATTACAAAATTCTGTTCTCTTTAGTCAAACTTATATGATCTAGAGCACTGATTAAGTTATTTGTCAAAACAGGGCCATAGCCTTGATCTTAAGCTTCTGCTTTAAGTTAAAAAGAAATGTAAATAAGAACATTGATGATTTCACAAATTTATTGTGTTCTTTTCTCGGATATGGAGTTTTATTACATTGACAGTACACTGGGTGTCAATCTTGTAAAGTGGATATGTCCCCATTTTGTGAAATGGTACTACTGATCTCTGAAACAAATATCTTGTAGCACCATTGTTAGTAAATCTTTTCGGTGATTGGTGAATTTTACCCTACACTTAGTTTCCCTGTTACACAGTTGGGTTTTAAATTGATGATGTTATTTCTTGGCATTGTTTCACTGTGTAATGTGCATCACACATATTACACAATGAAACAACATACATATGTAATGTAAGTATTTATTTTAGCCCTAAATTATTTCTCTTCAGGCCTATGTTCTCTCCATCAAAAAGATTTACAGGGACAAATACTTCTGTAACTAATTAAGTAATTTTATTGTTTATGTCTGGTACATTATAGTGTTGTTTTGTAAGAGGAATAAACGAAGCAAATGAAATAAATTTGATAATTAATAATAGTTTATTTTTGTTTAAATAAAATAGAAATATTAAGCTAAGGATGTATGGTGGGCCTCACTACTTCTAAGATAGCAGCTCATACAGCAACAAAAAAGGAATATTGAGGTCCATTCTACAAGTTTGTGTATCATATTCACTTCAAGTCATCGTCATCAAACAAGTCTTCAAAATCTGCAAGGAGAATTTTTTTTTATGAAACTGCTGACAACAAAAAATACATGTGAACAAATTTTAAATAGTACATACCATTGAAGAAATCTGCATGAACAGCTTTTTCATTGGCTGCCAAGTCCATGAGAATATTAGATGGTCCTCCAGCCTGAAACATGGAACAAAATCATTTCAGTGACAAATGTAAATAGGTAGGTACTCATAACACTTAATAAAAGGACTGGACAAATATTTGTCTCACTTTATAATACAGCTGTTTATATGTTGAGCTATTAGAGGCAAATAGTTTTTCTTTAAACCATTTTACATTTACTATGGTATATACGAGAAGCTACGGTCGAGACAAGCTTTTACATACGAGAAACTACGGTCGAGAAAAGCTTTTACATTGGGCACTCAGCGACTTAGGCGACTGCAACGAAAATTTAAAAGTTATTTGCTGGTTTAGGTTTTTTCATTACTACCTCTGGTCTCTTTTAATTTTTACTGCTTTTCTTTCCCATGATTCCCAACCCTCAATCCAGTTAAGGAGCCTCAAATTTAATAAAAACGTTTGGTAAATCTAACATATTCCTACTTTTCTAACCTCTTCCATGTCCATATAAGGCCCTACTCCTTCTGGGAACATTTCATCAGCTGCAACTATTGGCTTCATGTTTAATTCAGTCGTTTTGTACGGTCGTTTACTTTTTTGGGGACAAAGAACAGAAATCAAAGATTCAGAAAGAACCACAAAATCAAGTACAACTTTGACAACACAACAAATCACACAGCTTTTTTTTTGTACTATTTTTTTCCTTTATGGAAAAGGCTAGAGCTTAAGCCCATACCGCCTGGTCTTAAATCACACAGCTGTTTCCTATCCACAGACTATATCACGACTGCATCACAGAACAATATATACTACATTAGTCCGTGGGTGAGTGACACTAGTGATGGAGCCAGTTCTAAAAAAACCGTGTTTTTACAAAACCGATAATGAGGCTTATACATTCATACCTACCCTTATGGTCCACGATAATCGGATACAAAACACCGATTCATTTTCAACAACATAGAAGAAATGCTCTCCCATTTTTTATCTTCATGCCTTGTAAAATGCGGTGGTGCGGACGCGCAACCGACATAGTGTGAATAGGCCAGATCCGATCGTCTAGAGACACACAAACGTTTTCTGTGACACATACACATATAGCTCTGTGATGTGTGAAAAAATAACTCCATATAATCTGTGGCACATTACCAAGATTGTTTTGGGCTTAAGGACTCTGTATCCAATAGCCAATAAACGTTTTTTAAAAAAAAAAGATTGTTTTGAATGGATTGAGGTTATGTCTTGCTGCAATGATTTGCTATGAAAATAAAGTTATTCTTGCACCTATGGTCCGCATAGGAACTTTACCTATGAGACTTTTTGCATTGCGTTATGGTGCAGATATTGTTTATTCTGAAGAACTGATCGATTGGAAGTTTTTGCGATCCAAACGCAAAGTAAATGGTATGGTATTTGATTGGCGATTTTCTCAGCCCTCTACTGTCGACCTGACGGAAACAATCCACCCGCGACAGCCACAAATCGCCACCACTGTACATTTTATATGAAGTGCCATGGGGCCAATGTTAAAATAATGTGATAATTTATCATCACATAACACAATTCACAATATAGGACTGCTCCGGCGTTTTCTGGTTGTACCCTTGACTCGTGTCTCTGACTATGTGATAAGTTCGAATTAAGGATCCAGTAAATATTTTCATCCTACAATATTGAACTTGTACCGAGTTCAGAAAACATTGAAAACTTAGGCTTGAATAAGGATTGTCGACCAAAATTTGGTAGAACCAATGAGTAAGTTCAAACCTCATCATGACCTTGCACATACTGGTAAGTCATCCTTACAATGCGGCAGACGAATCAATCCAGATGGTCCGACAACCTGGTTACGGTGGCCGGGAATTGTTGGATGCGGGCAGCACTAGACCGGGAAGCTTGGATGTTGAATCAATTTATTTTCAATAATTTGTCACAACCACATATTTTGTTTACTTCCAGATATCTTACGAACAGTCGACTATGTTGACCAAACTGATGGAACAATTGTCTTTCGAACATGTGCTGAAGAGAGAGATAAAGTTGTATTGCAGTTAGGTACATGCAGTGCGGAAAGAGCATTGAAAGTTGCTAAACTAGTGTAAGTTTAACTAAAGGGAGAAAGCTATTAGTTCTCTTCTCCCACTAACATTACAATTGTGAAACTCTGTATCTTTGTCATACCTTCACACAGAAACAACTGGATAGATTAAATCAAAACAAAATTTGGCTACAGATAAACCAAGCTCTGAATTGAGACAGGATATGTTTTATCAAAATCCTATGTGAGCAAAGTGACAGGGACAGCTAGTGTTAAATAAGGGTTATTTTTCAGTCAAATTTTTTGGCTATACAGATTTTTTAGAATAAAAAGAACAATTGACATAGTCTGCAACTCTGCAGGCTTTTGTGCGGGGCCACCAGGTACTATGGAGGTAAAGATTTTGAATGTAGTATTTGTTTGTTGCTCACACAATATGACTCAACATCCATACAACACAATCACTTGTCCTGCCTTCCTATTCTGTACCTGTTCACTGTATTGGATTCCTCGTTCCATGTGCAGTTCAGAGTAGGTTAAGAGAGAGAAATTATGAAATAGCGCCCTTGGTCCCAAACAGCAGAAAGCAATATTGTGATAGCCAGAAGCAAATTGGTGTGCTGCCTCCATGAATTGACACAAGTTGTAAATAGTGTAATTAATTTTTAGAGAGAATGATGTAGCTGCCATAGACATTAACATGGGATGTCCCAAAGAATTCTCCATCAAAGGTGGAATGGGTGTAGCACTGATGTCAGACCTGAACAAAGCGTGTAATATACTGAAAACGCTAGTTGACAATCTTACCATACCAGTGACATGTAAGATAAGAATACTTGACACACCAGAAGAAACTCTTGACCTTGTGAAGAAGTTAGTCTGCACAGGAATCAAAGCAATTGCTATACATGGTAGAACACGGAATGAGAGGCCACAGCATCCTGTACACCCAGATATCATCAAATATGTTGCTGAAAGAATATCCATCCCAGTTATTGCTAAGTATGCAATTTTTATTTTTATTTTTTGAACATTCTAATGCACCTAGACATGTTACTCAACCACATGTTTGTTTTAGTGGTGGCTCCAAAGAAATTGAGAAACATAGTGATATTTACAAGTTTAAAGAAGCCACTGGCTGCAGCAGTGTCATGATTGCAAGAGCAGCAGAATGGAACTGTTCTATATTCAGAAAAGAAGGCATATTACCTTTAGATACAGTTATCACAGAATACTTGAAGCTTGCTGTGGACTATGACAACTCTCCCTCAAATTCCAAGTATTGTGTACAAAATATGCTCAGAGACTTGCAAGAGACACCAAGAGGCAGACACTTCCTTGAGTGCCAAACTTTACAACAGATTTGGTAACTATGCAATTAATTTACTTGTTATTAGTGCACTATCCCAAACTACAATATTGTCTCTTTAAAAATAATGATAAAATATGGATAATATAACATAAACTGCCTAAACTTAGACATGTAAGCCTTTTAATGTATTTTGTTTTCTGCTGTGTACAATAAAGTGTTCTAATCTAATCTATATATGTCCCACTCCACAGCACAGGCTTTTTTTCAGAGGAAGGCTAAATAATAAATAGTTATTTTGAGGTAGGTGTAAATAAACAGGTGAGTTACTCAAAGTAAAGAGTAATTTATTTACATAAACATTTACATTTTTAACAGTATACTGTGAATCCCACACTAGGCAGACCTGTACCCGTCAGTTAAACCAATTTCTTTACAAAGATCTTGCTAACAAGACCTATGTTTCTTTCTTTTAGTGAAATCTGGAATTTAGCAGAGTATTGTCAAAAGAAGCAGTCTCAATATCAGGAAATGGGTATACAAGGAAGATGGCAAGTGACCCCAGATGAACTAGAGCCCCCTCACAAGAAAAGCAAACAATCGGATGCCAATTTAAAAGATGTTATACAGAAAAAGGTTTGTATCTATTGTATAGAAAGCTATAAATGTTTTTCATCACACATTACTCATTGCTTTCAAGGTGCAAAACATTATATTATGTATGCCCTTTTGTAGCAATTTAAGTTAGTGGATATTCTTTCTTTATCTTGCTTCCTCCAGCAACTGAAATGAAGAATGTTTTGTGTAAAGTTATTTCAGCAGCCCAGTGCGTTTAGCTTTTGTGGAATGTTACTTAGGTTTAACTGAAATGCTCTTCTTGATTTCAGGTATGTTTTATTAGATCAAATTTTACTGATGTCAATTTACCAAAAGCGAGACTGCATGCCTGGGCAGGGAAGAGTAACTTGAAACTTCCTACATATTGTACTCAACAAGTTGAAAAGCTCTTTCGCACAATTTTAACATTCAATGGGAAGAAATACACTTCAAACTTTTGGGAGAAGAATAAAAAGTTTGCTGAGCAAGGTGCGGCGTTAGTCTGTTTATGTTCATTGGGGATTGTTACAGAAGATGAGCTATTAAAATTGGGATGTATAATAAAGTAGATTATGTGGTTTTATTGATTTATTCAAAGATTTTTCAATATAATATGTCTATTATACGTAAACATACCTACTTACTCTTCTATTTTTTCTGCCTTTTCATATTATTGATACTTTCATTTAACTTCTCATGTAAGCTGTCCAAATTTGCATTTAACTTATTTTGTCTTCGAATGTCCTGTTCTAGCCGTTTCAAATCCTTGTAGCAATAAAAAGCATTTTTTAGTACATCATCCTTAAATATTTCTTGAGATTCAGTCACATCGTTATCTGGATCCTGCAGGTCTTCTTGCACTTGCTGTGTTGATGGCAAATTGGGTTTCGGGTATTTAGTAGTGTTCATTCTAAGAAATTTCTTAGATATTCACGTTATTGTTTCCCCGTTCCTGCAAAACGCATTTTTTTTGCGGATACGTGATACATATGTGATATTTTCTCTACCCATATATTATGTTACTCTATGCTCTATCTACCCGACGTGACGGTCCACAGATTAGTAGTATTATAGTATAACAGAGCATGTCCGTCAGCCAAAAATCTGATCTGTGACTTTTTGACAACCACACTTCGTTCACTCTCTCCACAGATTCCGTAGTTTTAATTTCATTCGTTAATTTTTCAAGCATCCACACGTTGTGTCATCATTGGCACCTCAGAGGAAAAAATAATCTAAGATTTGCACTTTTTATACTTTGATTTGCACAGTGAGGAACGTTTGGCCTCCGCCATACATAAGGATTTATTCGCCGATTATTAAAATACAGACAATAATATAAGAACAAAAAGCCGTATACATACACGCGGCATGATTATTGGACGTACAATACTGGCTGTACATACTGATGGCTAAAAATGCGCACCAAATCCTGCTGGAATTCTGATTCGTCGTATTCTACGTTACTCCGAACTGTAAAAAAACAATTTACACACTTCCGAACCGTTAAAATGCGGTGGATAGTGGATACAGAATTGGTAGGCTAACTAGATATGAGCCGCGGAGAAAGTTCTCGCATGACCTTTTCAATAAAAAACAATTCTACGTTCAATGGAGAACTTGTACTAAACATGTTGTAATATAATCGAAAAGGCCATGGTAGAAGATAAATAAACGTGGTAATTTTTCGCCATGCAAATCGGACCCAAACAATGACGATACAACTTGCACGTACCTAAGTCTTTATAATGTATACATATATGAAGCGTTTATCAATTTTAAATTATCTCGTAAAATTATGCACCCACCTACACTTATTATTATTATAGTAACTTTATTTTTCGCATTTTTTGTGTTCCCGAAAATCCTAAAAAAAAATCTTTTATGGTTTTATTTATGATTTTTTTCTAAGTTTTTATGTCTAAGCAATGTCACTCCAATCTAAATGAGACGTCCATATTAATAACATAACATAACATAAACTCACGCCTGTATCCCAGAGGGGTAGGCAGAGACCAGGGACTGCCACCTGCCATGATCCTGACAAATCACTTACACGAATTATCAGCTGCCATTTATCTGTCCGTAATGAAATTTTACACCGATAAATCACATCCGAATTGCAAGACCCTGCAATTTGAGATCTACATGAACTACCGAGCTGCTTAGTACTCGTATTATTGGCCATACTTTATGGATTTGGAGACCCCGCTGCACGCTCAAAATCAATGATTCGGGAACTCGGGACTGAGGTTTTATAGCGCCCTCTAGAAGGCTTTTTAGATACCTTGTGTTTGTTCGTATAGTTAACTCGTAGATGGCGGAAAAAGGTTATTTGTAAGTTTTAAATATTATGGCTAGCTTAGGTACCTATATCACTGAAATATTTTCATTTAGGTATTAGCACAAGATGCGTTAATCGTTAACAATTGATTTTGTTAGCTTTCGCTCCTGAGACCGGAGGACGGCCTCACACGAGTAAAGTACCAGGTGAACTTTAAAAAAATTACGATGCTCTATTTTACCTACTTTTGGCTTAGAAACGTATCAACAGACTGTGTGACTAATTGTCTACCTAACAAAATAATTTGGTTAAATATTTAGGTACCAAAAAAATTATGTACAATCAATCAATCAATTTAGTCTCCATGAGTACACCCGTTGTGTTTTAGATCCCGTCAAAACACAAGGTAAGATAAGCCACCTTCTTGACATACAAGATGTAATTCGGGATGTACTATATATTTTCTTCGTGCTAGAATTTAGTGTTTGGATTCTACCTGAAATACCTACGCTTATAGACATTCGGTCTTATTTATAAAAAAAGTCGATTTCACTAAAACACTCTTAAGAAAGTGAAACGAAATGAAATCTTTAATGTGTTTGACTTTGGGTTTCCAGTAGCGGTAACAGATGCTTATTGACAATTCGCCAGAGTCTACCTTTTCAGGTACACAAACGTAACTATGTACAGCTAATCTTAACTCTAATATTACATTGCACTTCTTCGTCGTCGTTCCCTTATGACTGAGGATCGCGATCATGGGTCGTTCGTTTCCACAACAAACGGTTTTCCGCCATGTGGACCCCCTGGTACCTACATGCTGCCATATTGCATTGCATTGCACTATGTATAGCAAATTAATCATCATAAGCAGCTTATATACGTCCCACTGTAGGACTCAGGGCTTCTCTCAGAGAGATGTAAACTAATCCTTATATTCTAGGTCGCCGGTTTATAACAGGAACTCCTCTCATAAACCGGCTTTAACAACGCCTTAAGAGTGTTTTAGTTGAATCGACTTTTTAGAAATATGACCGTAAGTTTTGAAAAAATAACGAGAAAACTGGGGTCAACCTTGTTGCTTTGTTATATGCTCTTACAAGAATTTTACGTGTGTAAGGTACGTTTAAAATTTTCGACTTAAATTATATGAAACAATTACCTTTCAGCTAAACCTTAACCGATTAGAAATTTCAGAAATCTCGTGAAAACTGCTGTTTCAAGTACTGAAAGTGAGGATGAGGATGGTTACTCGAATGAAACTTGACAAATTCTCTGTAGAAACAAAGTTACCTATGTATATGTTGCAATACATAGATCTATTTGTCAGGTACGGAAATAAAGAATCTCGGATACGGCTCCAATTTTAGATACAAAAATTACAGTGAAATGGGAATTTCTACTATATTATTTTTTCGTAGTCCAATAATAGATATACCTAGGTAGACAATTATAATAAACAAGCGATGCTCGGTCGCCCAGTTACTGGGGATATAATATGCAGCGTAGGTTTCTACATTACGCGTAAGTTTAAAAATCAAATTGCTCCAGTGCCTGTTTCGATGTAAAAACTGATGTTAAATCGGTCTTGGTACCTACCTATCTACCTACACTTGTAGTTATTTAGGTGCGTAGTTTGCGGTTTCCTGTGGCGACCGCGACTTGCATCGGCCTGGCCAAGCGGCCTCCATTACTCCAGTCCAGCTGTGCTCTCGTCGCTAAAGATAGCGAAGGTTGCTGACTGAGGTCTGTTTTTAAATTCCGTACCTCAATTAGAAAGAATACTTATTTAGAAACAAACTACCGCGTAGAGCCCAGAGAAATATTAGCTGTCAAATGAAAGTGTACGTGTAGTGCCACCGGCTACGGCCATATGACGTTATAAAAACAATAAAATGGCGGCTGTCATATTGTAGGTATAAGTCACCAAAAAAAAATATATATATATATATATATATATTTAAAACAAAAAATCTGACTGCTTAAAAGTTTTAAACGAGGCCCTTCCATCTCTGTTGAATTTTAAAACTGCAGACTAGGCCAGTCATTAGAGGTTCAAAACTAGGGTGTACGATGGAAAAGGTGGTGCAGTAGTTTTTATGCTTTTATCTCGTAGATATGGGTGCAACTAAGTAAATATCAAAAATGGTAACTCGAGAATGTCAGGACAACTTTTGACAGCTAATAAACCTCAAAAATTTGCGACTTTTTTGGTTTCTCGCTCATAACTTCTATACGGCATCTTAGCGAAAAGTCACTTTCCTACAAATTAGAGAACATCAAATTTTACATCTAACGAGTACCAAAACTTAAAAGTTCAGTATAGCAATATAATAAAAACCATGGCCAAATAACGAGGTTTTTCCCCAACATTGTAAATAACTGAAATATGGTGAGTTATAAACGCCGGTTGGAAATCGGCACTCTTAGATATTTTTTTATAAGACGTAAGTTTTAGGGAATCAAATGCTGCGTGTACCTACTGCGTATACATAGCAATATCTCAATCGGTGTTGGCGTTTCCTGCAATTCGCGTTTAAGTTTCCTCATAATTTCCAATGCGTCAATGATAACATTTTAATAATAAAGAGTTATATTCGCATTAGTATCATCAAATAATTATCTAAAAGTGTGAATTAGGTAGAAGAACATTTTGGGAAAAGAAGAAATTTTTGGACTTTTCTTGATTTCGCATTCGTAACTTACATAAGGTGTATCGGTGTATCCTAATGAAAAGTTACTAGGTAACAAATTAAAGAGCATGAAGTGTTGCGTCTAACGAATACCAAAACTTAATAATTCGGTGAAGTAATATGGAAATATAAGTAGAAAAATGGTCAAAACCATAGTCAAAAACGGCAGAGGCGACAGCTCGGGCATATACCATCATTTTAACTCTATTTCGCATAATAAAACGCTATATTTTATTATAAATGATACCATTTTAATACAGCCCTTACATTTTTTGGCAAGTTTAGTAACTTGCTAGAATAACTTATTAGTCAATTTGCCACGAAACTTACGCTACTAAACTTACGAAAGTTAATATTTCAGTTCGTTGTCCTCAAATTAATAAACATATTGTAATAAGAAGTATTTTTTCATTAGGACAGGTTGACACTTGACCCCAATCACGATTACTTGAACTTTTATGTAAAGTAGATGAAATTAGTAGCTTAATGACTAGATAAAGTGTCACAGTGTTTGTTATCGAACTCCACAAAAACGGCTTCACCGATTTTTATGATTTTTTTTGTACATATTTGGTAGGTCTGAGAATTGGTCGTAGGCTAATTGATATGGCAAAAAACGTTTCCCGAGTGAGCTAGTTATATTGTATTTGTGGTCCTTTGAACTAATTTGTAATGATATGTAGTAATTAACTACTACAACCTGTGTTTGCTTATTTTTTCCTTCCTGAATCCCACTTTTAGAGGATTATTTGATGATACTAATGGCAATTTTAACTAATCCTAATTTCACACTATTGAGGCGTTGTAAGCTATAGATAACTTCAAACGCCAATTGCAGGAAATTGAGGGATTGCCAATTGCGACGAGTTTATTTGACTGAATTTAACATATGAGGTCATGAGGTACAGAATATACATGGAATTTGATTTTCTACAACTTATATTTCGCAAGTTTTTCTCTGAGAGTGGCCGTTTCCAAGCTGGAGATGCTTTAAAAATACTATATTCCATTTATTTACTAAGTAGGGGAAAACTTCGTTATTTGGCCATAGTTTTCTACTATCTATCTATCTAGCCGTTTGGACTGTACACGGTCATAAATAAACATACATTTCTACATACGCGCAAAAAGCATAACCTTCCTTTGCATTTGTGTTTATTATCATTTCGCAATTAGGTCCGCAAAAATATCTTAGAAACTTATACAGGGTTAGTTATAAAATATGCAATTCCTATTTAGAGGCTAAAAATTCCACCCATGCCAGGACTTGAACCCGCGACTTCTGGCTAACCGTGCCAGAGGTCGCGGGTTCAAGTCCAGGCATGGGTTTAATTTTTAGCCTCTTAATAGGTTTTTAAAATTGTCCTCAGCAAGGGTTAGTGCAACAAAAAGAATAATTATAATAATGTCGGTTACAGTATGTTATTCGTAACAACTTTTGTTCTACTACTTAAGAATGCTTTATGTTTAATTTTCTATTATTTAAAGAAATAAAAATAAGACTTTTACGGTTTTCGGCTTTGGAGTGGCGCTGTTTATTAGATAAGGCTTAAAACTATATGTATTATATAGAATGGATGGACATTCTTCTATGTAGGGCAATGATTTACTGAAAGCTTTACAAACATTGTTACAAAGATTTACTGACATTGGTAGGGCGCGTAAAGCGTGGAAGTATGTGCAATCGACATCAGATCAACCTTTAAAAGTTGTCGTGAAAAGAAAGTGCGCGTGTGTAAAGGTTGATATGCTGTCGACTGAACTGTATATAAGAGTAAATACCTTTTTCACTTGTGATAAGTTTGTATTCGTTTGTTCTAGTCATTGTCCGATTTTTCTTGTCCATCTTTTTCTTTACACGCCCTAACGCGTAGTCCAAATGGACCGCCTTAGCAGATATTTCTCGTGCTTAGCCATACTCGAGCAGTGCCTAAATATAGCAACTTTTATTTAAATCTGAGGCCCACCTCATAAGAAGGCTCAAGGTCACGCAACGAGCTATGGAAAGAGCTATGCTCGGAATTTCTTTGAATTGAGATCGAATCAGAAATGATGAGATCCGTAGACGAACGAAAGTCCCCGAGCACGCAGAACTGATGGCCGATGGGGCCGAAAAGTTCTCGAATGGAGACCACATATCGGCAAGCGCAGCGTAGGACGACCAGCCACAAGATGGACAGATGACCTCATCCAAGTGGCAGGAAGGCGCTGGATGCAGGCCGCTTCCAACTGGTCTTTTTGGAAATCCATGGAGGAGGCCTATGTCCAGCAGTGGATTTCTTGTGGCTGAATGATGATGATGATGATGAGGCCTAATTATGCACATCAAATCCTGTCGTAATCCTGAAGTTTGCGATATCAATTACTATGGACTTTGCCAGCTAAACGATAGGGATAGTTCAGGATTTGGTGCGCGTAATAAAGGGGCGGAGATGCTCAGTTTTGATCGTGAAATTCGCCCTAAGCTTCCACTCGCTGACGCATAGCCCCGAAGCAATGCTTTAGGACGCATTCACTTAGTAAAAGTATTACCTTATACCTACCGTTAGCGCAATTTATGCAGAGATTAAAAAAAAACTTTCATACAAACCTGCTTAAACCTGGTCCTAACGACCAGGCCTCGCATTAGAGAGGTCGTGCATTCGAATCCCGGCATGACTTGGTTTTCTAAGTTACGCACATTTGTAAAATTGCAGTAGCACTACCATCCGCGAACGGTGAAGAAGAACATAAGAGTATCTAAGGTGTTCACATAGCTCTCGAAATCGCCAATCCACTGTGGGCACACGTTGTGATTAAGTCCATTCCATATACTCTCTCTAACAGCTGAGAGAAGGACTGTACCCTGCAGTGGCACGGAGTTATACAGGTATATATATATGCTTATGTGTAGAGTCAATTACCATGTACTTACGATCTCACTTCAAACCACATTGAGTCAGCCGGCATGGGCGTCCTGTGGACATTCGCCTCGACTACCACGTTTTAATCGACTGCTTACACAAACATCTATGATAGGCATGATCTGATCCCAGACTTACCTATTACTTACGTAAGACTTACCTGTTAATGAATTTATAGTAGCAATTCTGCTGCTAACGGTCACCGGATACCTTTAGTAGATGGAATTATGTGAGAGGTCGAATGTTCAGCGATGTGGAAGTGTGTCGATCGGTTGTCATCAGTTCACCGGCGCAGGGTCTGCGTGTGGTCTCCCATCAATCCATGTTCCACTCGTTCCGGTTGCGACGTTGATGCCTGCGGTGTACGGTTACATGGCCACTACCTACCTGTGCTACGTACTTAGATTTGAACTGAGGACATGAGTTACAGAAGGAGAGGAGTCAATACGTCCATTCCATGACCTCAGATTAAATTAACACAACTTTTTTTCCTTCCAAGTCCATGACAGCACCTAGATATTGTACAAGATTAAGTATCTTCTTTTTCTGTGTCAATATTCATACCATAATTGGACCGTGTTACGCAAAAACATTCCTACCCACACTGCGTAACATTTTTATGAAAAACATTGTTTTTTTTATATTGTTGTTCAGGCTTATTTAATTTTATAGTGATTACAAATGTAAAAGTCTGAACAAAAACATGAGACAAAACAATGTAAGTAATACATAACAAAGCGTTTTTCTCGCATGTTACGTATTATGGGTTGGAATGTTTCTGCGTAACACCGTTAAATTAATCCAACACACCTGTCGACCACTGCTGGACATGGACCTCTCCCAAGCACGCTAATTAATGCAATTTTTGGCCATTTTATCAATAATATATCATTGTTACCTTTAAGGCATGAAAAATTACATAAAACTTACTTTTATTTTTGACCTGTAGCTTTCAATAATTTTGATTGCTCAGAAGTTTGGACTACGCAACCGAAGTGGAGGCATCGCTGACTGGGTTGGCGCGGCTTCAGATGCGATCCGCAATACCTCCGCTAACTTTAAAGCGCGCATGCCTAATCGCAATGCCGAGCCATGTGTTTCTGTATAATTTATACCCTCGTCACCTTTAACATTCCGAAGAACGATGGGCTTTGTAATTTTAGTAAGGTCCTAATCTCTGTGATGACACGCCGTCGTGAGCCGACAAATTGAGCACAACCTAATGAGTTTTTTGATTTACAACCGCGTCCATCCAACTGATAGGTAACCGCGTTTAGTTGAAACCGCGAAATTGCAACGCTCCGCGTCGCCGACGCTTCAAAACCGCAAACTCTCCTTCGTTGCGGTGCCCGCATGCTATAAGAAAAGTTAATGAAACAACACTTTAGTATTTTGGACCTACATCGGTACCGCACTACTGTAACTCGAAAAAGTAATGTCTGTAAGAAAACATTTATAAACGCACAAATTTCCCCTACCTATGTAGGTAGTCAACGGCATCTCGACTTTTACATTTTTCTTGCAAAGTCGCTTGTGACGTAACTAGGTAGAGTACTCGAATGTAAAAGATCGTTGTACCGTCGACTTTAACTAATATACGTACGTACCTACCTGATGATGATAGTTACCTACTTGGAAGCTCTATAAATTCAAATCCTAAATTAAGTACTAAATACTACTTTTACTCTCTTTAAAACTTTAGGGGGCTGCAAAAGTTGTAGTTACGTCGACAATGGCCTGTCACGATGTGTCACCCCACTTCAAGTGACATATTTAAATGAAAAGCAACGCGACACTGAGCGACGCGATCTCGAACGAGGACACCAGCACATTTTTGACAATTCAATGAGCACTCCAAATCATTGCATTGTAGCATCTCATTACCGCTGGGGTGACAAATATTGAATTAAAAACTGTCCGAGTGCTTATGTTTATACTTCAAAATATTACTCCCCGGGGTGCGTGCTTAAAGTTGAATAGACTGCAATACGGCTTGAATTGTATGCGAGGGTTTTGCAAGAGGCACAGCATGCGGGTTTAAAGAGATTTTATTCAACTGCTCTAAAATTTTAAATGCCGCCTGGACCTAAGTTCTCATGCAAAAAGGCCTACCTACCTACCTATCTTTAGCTGCAAATCGGTAAAATGCAGAGAAAACGTCTGCCAGCATCTGAACAGAAACACGCGACAGTTCCTGAGCGCTATTAGGCCGAGACGCGTGTCGGGGCATAATCAGAAGATCTCATAAATAAATAGTGAGCTTTGTGTAGAAAAACAAAAGGGGGTTAAGTTATTAGGTAGGTCGGACAGGCGCGTGTCGGGATCAAGCGCGCGGGCGTCTCTACGTTGCGCTCAGGATATAAATGGTCGGATTTGGAGGAGACAGATTCAAGCTGTTTGATTATGTTCATTCCGATTAAGTTTCATTTCTTGAAAATTTTTCAACTCGGCTCACACATAATAAATTGGAAACACTAAAAATAAAAATGTGGCTAATAAATCCTATAAATAATATTTACGACAATGTAAATCGTAAATCTTGCCAGGATGATGGTCGTAACGTGTCCTGAAAGTAAAACAATATTATGTACAGGGGGCCGACAAGCGCCAACTGCTCCAGTTGTTCACAGGATTTACGAGCGCGTCTGAACAACACGGCAAATACATTTGTTAATAGACACATTAGCCGTTAAATGCGCCTGCGCTCTCTTAATTGCCTACATATTGCCGTTGTCGCCGACTCCTTTTACAAAGGATGCCCAATGACTAATAGCCAAAGTGTACCATAAAATTTTTAAATAAAAAATAAAAACCTAATTCAAAACACTACAGCACTAAAAAGTTAGAAATAATTTAAAAGTATACCTTAATTAGAAGTATGCATACATGTAGGTATTGTAGAAACATAATTTGTAGTCAGTGCCCAAAATATATGTCCTGGTCATGAAACTGGGCACCGATTACTAATTATACTTCTACAATACCTACATGTATACATACTTCTAAATATTTAAATTATTTCTAACTTTTTACTGCTGTAGTGTTTCGAAGACGGTTTTTATTTTTTATTAATTTTTTTTTCAATTTTTATTTGAGGAGTGGGAGAAAAAAAAATAAGACCCTTATAACCATAACTTACCCTAGGTACTTAATTCGTTGCTTTAAAATTTGACGTTCTCAATTTCCGTCTCCGAAAGTCTTCAGCAGAACATCACCAAATTACTTTGGGACTACTTTTACGCTATTTTATGAAACATACGGATATTACTAAAGGATGGGCCCCATTAGGCCTTATTTACTGCTGTCCATTGAAGAGTTCCGTCCGCCATCTCTGAAAGTCTTCATCAGATCTTCACCAAGTTAAAATGGGACCAATGGGACGTTATATCTATTCGAACAAAAAAAGAATTGTCGAAATCGAAATTATTTAAATTATTTCAAACTTTTTAGTGCTGTAGTGTTTTTTATTTCTTTAATTTCAACAAACATAGGTACTACTTCCACCCGCAGCTGAAATATTAGAATCTAGTGAAAAGTAAACGCGCAAATAACAAAACAACCAGAGCAATTAGCATAATGGCAACGTATGAGTGGCATTGTTTTAGTGCGGGTGACGTCTGTGTTTGCTTTGTGAGAGTCGCTAACGAGCTTCAAGTGGCGCGTGCGCCGGCGGAGGCCCTTTGTCTCAGCGGCGCGCGCTGCGCTGTCGCACACATCACCTCGCGTTGAATGCCTGACAGCAAACTCTTGTTTTCCAAACAAGATAAAACCTAACCGAATAAAAGCCCAGTACTATTATAGAGAGATTACACAACAATCCCTTTTGAGTATATGCCGGACACAAAAGCAGAACAGATAGAAGACCAATAGCCAATTACAATTGCAGGACGTCGCAATGTCTGCTTGCGCTGTAGAATATAACTCACCGGTAGAATGCACTCGATTAATGCTGCGATAGCAATTTTGCAATGAACAGATTCCATTGATTGTTCGTGCAACAATGGCAGTATTTAAATCCATAGAGTGGTAGACATTGAGGAGCAACGGGCGCTGAGACCACCGGCGTGGGCGGCGCTTTGCCGCGCGCCCGAGCGTGACTCGGCCGATACCGTGCCCCGGCCAGCGCAGCCCGGGCTCCATTTCATAGAACTATATTCGTGGGTTACTATGACAATTAGATATAAGTACATTGCTATGCATAGCCGACTAACCCACAGTAGTACGAGTAGGAGTAAATGTACTAATCAGTTACGCAATGTACTACATCGAATGGTCATAATAAACTATGAATTGTAGGTTTATGAAACGCGGATCTGGTCGTCTCATATCGCACAGATGTTTTACAGAGCTCAATACAACGATAAACAAAGGCGCCATCTCGCTTTACTCGATATGTCAAGCACAACGCTGAGTCAGCTGCCTTTTGTGGCAACGTAGATACACCACAGGCTACATCTATGGTCCTGTTTTATTTATTCGTTTTGTCTGTTGTGTATTTAGTTTTCTTTATGTTGTTGTGCATATTATGTTACTTATGTGCTTATTTTGTTTCTGTGATGTATCTTGTTGGTATAATAAATGTATTTCTTCTTCTTCAATAGGTTATGGCGATAATATATCGTTCTTTATCCAGCCCGATATTTTTTTAAGGTATCGATGAGTGATTGACTACTACGTGTGGTGGATGAGTCTTATTTATTGTACTTTATACTTTATTGCACACATAAAATTACATGAATAAAACAAAACATTTACAGAATTAAAAAGTGTACATGGCGAGCTTATTTTAGCAGAAATCTCTTCCAGCCAACCCTTGATGTGGTGATACGAACATTATAAACAAGGGAGGAAAGTGTACAATAATCAACCCAATACAATCATACATATGTAATATTTATATATATATGGCTATAAAATTAAAAAGTTACATAAACTTACTTATAAGATGGTAAATAACTAGAATACGTAAATAAATAAATACCTAAGTAAATAAATTAACTAAATAAATAAACTAAATAAACCTATTGCGATAATGAAAAAAGGAAGTGCTCTTTCAGTTTGGCCTTGAAGACAGCAACAGATGGACTCTCCCTGATAGACTTGGGTAGACCGTTCCACATACGAGCAGCACGCACAGAAAATGACTTAAAGTAAAACTGTGAGTTGCAGGCATTAACTTGTAAGGTCCTAACATCACAAGTCCTCTGTGGCCTGGCACGTGGAGGCAGCAGCGAGAATCTTTCCCGCAAGTACTGTGGGGCACTGGGATTTCTCAGTAAATTATATAAGAGGGAAAGCATGTGAACATTGCGCCGCATACGTATAGGGAGCCACTTTAGCTGCCGTCTGAATTCGGATACATTATCATATTTTTTTAATCCGAATATAAATTAATCTAATCGCGAGATTTTGGAGGCGCTCGAGCTTATTTACAAGAGCCTCAGTCGCATCCATAAAGCAGACGTCAGCATAGTCCAGGAGCGGCAACAGCAGTGTCTGTGCCAAGAGAACCTTAGTTTTGAATGGCAGAAAATTTTGAAGTCTTCTGAGTGACTAAAAAGAAAAATGCATTCGCCTACTAACGTCGTTCACATGAGCATGCCACGACAAGTTGCAGTCCATGATAAGGCCAAGGTTCTTAACCCTATCAGAAAAAGCAATGGGGACATTGTCGTAACAGATGGGCGGAAGGTGTTCAAGAGACAGGCTATCTCTCAGAGGTCTGCTCCCAAAAATAATAGCCTGCGATTTTAAGGGATTCACGAGCAGACCAAATTCACGTGCCCATCCTCGAATAGCCAGCAGGTCTCCATTAATGGAGGCAAATGCTGCAGCTGCATTTGTGAGCCTAGCAGACTGATCGTTTGGGACGGAGCCAGCATCAAAGTATGTGTATATCTGAAGGTCGTCGGCATAGAGGTGGTAGTTCGATGAAAGCGTACGGGTGATCTCATTTATAAAAATGGAGAAAAGTAGAGGAGAAAGCACTCCTGGTCTCCATTAATGGAGGCAAATGCTGCAGCTGCATTTGTGAGCCTAGCAGACTGATCGTTTGGGACGGAGCCAGCATCAAAGTATGTGTATATCTGAAGGTCGTCGGCATAGAGGTGGTAGTTCGATGAAAGCGTACGGGTGATCTCATTTATAAAAATGGAGAAAAGTAGAGGAGAAAGCACTCCTCCTTGAGGAACACCCGCTTTTAACTCACACCAGGTCGACGACGTTTCATCGATACACACACTCTGCACACGTCCACCGACGCTTCATCGATACACACACTCTGCACACGTCCACCGAGGTATGAAGCGAACCACTCAACCGCAGATGCGGAGATGTTGCAAGATCGGAGGATGCCGAGAAGAATGTCGAAGTCAACGGAGTTAAACGCACTGCTAAAGTCAAGTAAGACTGCTAACGTAAGTTTTTTTTGTCCATAGCAAGTCGGATGTCGATGTAGTTACCTATCTAAATTACTTTAAATAAACCTACCTAGATTGAAGCTATTGGCATTATAAAGCTGCGTAAAGGGTGGTTGTTTATTTCTTACTTAAGACGAGATGGAGGAAGTGGGTCAGCAAACAGACTTACTTTTTCATAAACAGCGGTGGTAGCCTAGTGGGTAGAACATCGGACTCGGAAGCGAGAGACCCAGGTTCGATCCCCAGTGCGGGCATATACCTATGACTTGGTTTTCTAAGTTATGTACAGTTGTGAAGTTATAGTAGCAATACCACTCGCTAACTGTGAAGGAAAACATCGTGAGGAAACCTGAGTGTCTGAGCTATTCACATACCTCAGTGCTTGAAATCGCCAATCCGCGGTGGGCACGCGTGGTGATTAAGCCCACACTCTCCCCCTGAGAGAAGGCCTGTGCCCTACAGGGGGAAGTATATGGTTGAAATAATGCATATTTTGTCTTGCATAGGGAGATGACTTTAAAAGTAGGTACTTACTTAAATTGTCTTACGTAATAAATAATAACAGCCCCAAATCAACAAAAACCTAAAAATATACTTCATATTCATGTCGTCGTCCATATTAACATTTCAATCGATCCACGTAGGTAGAGCGCGAGGCGAGCTGTGAACCCCGTGTAGCTGCACGGTCCTATTGTCGACAGCCCATTCATCGCGTCGCTATTGAATGCCAATCGATACTCGGCTCAAGATCTCTCGTTTACGCATACTTTAACAAACAACAAACAATGTCCGATCGCGCATCGCACCTCGCTCACTCGACCGTCACCAACACCATTCAAACAGGACCGAAAATAAAACGTAATATAGGGGCTACTAAAGTTCAATTTGCACTTTTCGAAAGTCACATTGAAGGCGGCATATCATAACACAAACTAATGTTATTCTTACTTAATCTTTTGTACAAGTTCAAGTTTATCTGTAAGGCTTTTATTGAAATATTTGGCTCTTCCTATGTTCGTAATTTGATAAAAGAGAATTCAACTTAGAATGCAACTCACAATACAGGACCTTTTTGTAGATCAAATCAAGAGATTTGAACAAAAAGCGAAAAATGAAGAGGGTTTTGAATCAGATTTACAAATGAGATTTTTTTGGTTAGTTGAACAAAGACCTGTAAGTAAGTAGGCCGTTAGTATGTCTAGGCAGACTGAGCCCTGCATGCTGCAGTCACGTAGACTTTTAGATTCACATTGTACGTACTAAATAGGTACCTATGCATATTTTCTATTGATAAAACCGGCCAAATGCGAGTCGGACTCGCGCACGAAGGGTTCCGTACCATTATCAGTCGGACAAAAAACGGCAAAAAATCACGTTTGTTATAGTGGAGCCTCCCTTGAATATTTATTTTATTCTGTTTTTAGTAATTTCTGTTATGGCGGCAACAGAAATACATCGTCTGTAAAAATTTCAACTGTCTAACTTTCACGGTTCATGAGATACAGCCTGGTGACAGATGGACGGACGGATGGACGGACGGACGGACGGACAGACAGCGGAGTCTTAATAATAACCCTCCCGGTCCCTTACCCTTTGTAATATCTGTAATATATATTATCCCTAAAAAGTGTTACTATTCTCATGTTTCAATAATCATCTTTCCGTGGGTTTCAGAATTGAAAATTTCATTAAGTTACTAATAGGGGTTAAAGTATGAAATTGCCGTTTTATTGCAATAGGTTCTTTGAATTGACATAGAATCTTCATGGTTTGAGGTTTTCGAATGAAACTTTTTTCAAATGGTTTCTATGATGTTCTTTTTTTAAAAAATGCGAAACATTTGAATATCGACTTTCAATTGTTTTTGTTATTCAATTTAGACAAGAAAGATGGATACTGCGAAAATTCGAGTGATTATGAGGCACCCATTTTTCGTATTTTTTTATTTTATTGATTTGACGCAAGTGAGTCAATATTGTGGGTAAGGTAACGTTAAACCATGCCGCTAATTCCTGGGTAGTTTGACTAGGGTCAGCTTCCACTATCTCTCTTAATTCATCGTTATTCACCTGTGTGGGCGGTCTTCCTCGTGGCTCGTTCTTTAAGTCGAAATTTCCATCACGAAAGCGTTTAAACCAAAATCGCACGGTGCGTTCATTAGTAGACCCCTCTCCAAACGCAGCATTGATATTGCGGGCTGTTTCTGCCGCGTTAGTTCCGCGTCGGAACTCATATTCAAAAATCACTCGAATTTTCGCAGTATCCATCTTTCTTGTCTAAATTGAATAACAAAAACAATTGAAAGTCGATATTCAAATGTTTCATATTTTCTAAAAAAAGAACATCATAGAAACCATTTGAAAAAAGTTTCATTCGAAAACCTCAAACCATGAAGATTCTATGTCAATTCAAAGAACCTATTGCAATAAAACGGCAATTTCATATTTTAACCCCTAATACTTAAGACTTAATAGTATCATTGTCTCTTCAGGTTTCTCAAAAATGAACGAGACATACCTAAGTATGTTTTAGTATTTAGCTTAGTGAATTTCTTGATTCAGAAACTAGCTGTTTATCCTATAACTGTGATGTTTTCTTTCAGCTACGTTATGTCTTTAAATTTTAATAATATAATCAATATTTATCGTTATCTTAATTAAGTATTATATAAATTTAAAATTGTGAGTGAAAGAATTCGCGCATATTTTTGGAGAAATGAGTAAAATGAAATAAATACCTATCTAGAGTAAAAAGTACCTATCCCGAAATACTTCATGATTATGTCTGTTGTATGGCTAAGCGATAGATATTGCTTTAAACCATAATAAGTGTTGCATATAATAACCATTAATGAGAAGAGGCCCGTGGAAGGAAATTTGTTGCAAAATAAAGTTCGATTTGCGTTTTACCTTTTTTTGAATAACAATAATCGATACATGCACCGTGTTATTGAAACAACGCAAAACCTGAAAACCATGTCTAAAATTCTCAAATTTATAGACGCTGAAATCTGGGTGGTTTGTGAGCTGTAGTTGATTTGAGTTGAGAAAAATTTTGCTTCGAGAAATTCGCGAAGAATTAGTACCGCCTCTTCGTCTATCAGAACAATGACTAATTGCATTTTTTTTAAGTTTTTATCTTCTTCGCGTTTCAAAAAAAATGCAAATAAAGTGCCTATTTAAAAACTTTTGCTAAGGCAAGTTCATTTTGCAATGGCTCTCAAACCACCCAAAATTCATGGAGTATACACTCACTGTACCCCGGAGAAGCAGCCAGAGACCAGAGTTTAGTCACTTGCCACGATCAACGTTCATTAATCGCTGCATGCACGCACGCCCGGTTTCGGTACCTTATCTCAACTTAAGGCCGGGTTCTTCGAGCGCACGGATTTATATTGCACTTATTGCGCTGCGCGAGCGAATAGTTGGGGGAAAAGTGGGCATTTTTGAAATTATAGAAATACAAAAGAATACCTTTAAATTATACTTCTACAATACCTACATGTATACATACTCATAATTTAAAGGTATTCTTTTAAATGATTTCTAACTTTTTAGTGCTGTAGTGTTTTGAAGTCGATTTTTATTGTTTTTTGTTTCAATTTTTAGTGGGGTAGCCGGAGTCCCTTATAACCATAATTTACCTTACTTAATTCGTTGCTTTAAAATTTGAAGTTCTCAATTTCCATCTCCGTAAGTCTTCACCAGAACATCACCAAATTACCTTGGGACTACTTTTACGCTATTTTATGAAACATACGGATAATACTAAAGGATGGGCCCATTAGGCCTTATTTACTGCTGTCTATTGAAGAGTTCCGTTCTCCGTCTCTGAAAGTCTTCATCAGATCTTCACCAAATTAAAATGGGATGTTATATCTATTCAAACAAAAAAAGAATTGTCGAAATCGGTTAAGATTTGACGGAGTTATGCGAGAACATAGCAAAAAAAACATGCTCGTCGAATTGATAACCTCCTCCTTTTTGGAAGTCGGTTAAAAACTCAGTACAGCTCAAATAATACCATATCTAGTTATAATTTAGACTCGTGTTCGCGATTTTTTTTGATGCTATAAAATTTAAAAAACTATAAAATCGCTCGTAGCCCCGGCTGCCTGAGTGATCTTAAACGATCACGAAGGTTAAGTAACACAGGGCGCGTTCAGTGCATGGATGGGTCGCCGTCTATGCCTAACGCTAGTGGCATTTTTCCGAGCGGTTCCGTGCTTCGCAAGGCACGTTAAGCTGTTGGTGCCGGCTGCCGTCGATAGATGGCAGTCGTTAAGCCAAGTCAGAGGCCTTAGGGCGGCTTGACAACTTCTGACAGTAGACGATCCACTAGTCTACAAGCCTCCACCAATCCGGACTTGGCTCCCGTGGTGGAGTATGGCCTATACCTTCCTCAGGGAAGAGACCCGTGCCCCTCGGTGGGGACATAATGGGTTGATGATGATGATAAAATTAATGACCGACGGCTCTAGATAGGAGGCCCGTATTGGAATCATTTTTTTGTCAGATTTTTAATAAGTATAAGCTTAATTCCGGATTCACTTACTTTTAATTTTATCATTAGAGAGTAAAATGTATTTTAAAATACCTGATTTCGGAGAACCCATCCTTAATCTTCTTCGTTTTCATGACGCAAATTGACTAATTTATATGAAACTAGCTGACTCGACAAACGTTGTTTTGCCATATTAATTAGCCTACGACCTATGTATTCTCAGACCTACCAAATATACACAAAAAAAGTCATAAAAGTCGGCCGTTTCGGTGGAGTTCGATAACAAACACTGTGAAACGAGATTTTTATTTGTTAGATATTTTATTAAGAATTTTCAAAGCTTACCGCCGGTTTCTGAATTGAGAAATTTACTAAGTACATACTTAAGTAACGTTGTGTCACGCTCTTTTCTGAGAAATTCGAAAAGGCAGCACTACAGTTAATATTTACTTAGTGAAATACTCAATTCAGGAACTGGCCCTTATGTATTGGAAATTGTGTAATTTATCGATGCTTAAGAAACGGTTTCAGGTTTTGAGTTATTTCAATTATAGCATCTTTAGGTAAATATCTAAGTATCCTACGACTTATTCAAAAACATTTTGAACTCTGCCTTTAAACACTCTGCTGTGATAGGTAGGTACCTAATTTTTTTTTTCAATCCAATCTATCTTTAATTACCATAATGATCCTGATCGACCTCGACATCACGATATTCCGTACCTACCTCAAAAATTTCGTAGTGACTGATACGATTGTCGAAATAAAACATAATCGAGCTGCCAGATTACGCTTCATTTATGATTCCAATACAAAACGTGATGAGCGGCAGTTCCGGCGGTACCATATTAAGAAACCGCCCAGAAGTCGAGTCTCGAACTATAAATCTTGAAATTTTGCATTTGTCCTTGTCTTTTATACTCTTTAGAAAGAGATGGTGTTGCATGTCGCTATGCAAGGCGTGTATTCTGAATCAAACATTAACTTAGTTCGTTCACCGAGTCACGTCCGCGACGCAGTCTCTACCTCTGTACCTATGCTACTGCTATTTGCCACCAATATCACGAAATTACACATAATAACGCCCCAGTTGCAATTCGAGAATGATTTGGATACAATCTTTCAGATATTGTTTGCTGATGAGATTGCGATTGAAATGGAAATTGACGTGCTATGCTGCAACGACTGCGCTAACCATGGTCCCTAAAAAATACACATCATTTTTCCACTGTCATAAATGAGAAAGTTTGGATGGGTGGATTTTTGTTACTCAGTCACGTCAAAACAACTGAACCGATCTGGATGAAATTTGGCACAGAGACAGAATATATTCTGGAATAGCGTATAAGCTACTTATAATCCCTGAAATACGAGTACACATTAAAATTTCCACGCTAACCAAGTCGCGGGCAACCGCTAATCAGCACATAATGTCGTCTTCAGACTACTAAACAGAAATGTTTATTTCGACTGAACTTAATTGGGAGCGTCATATGTTAACATTTTAATAAACGATGTATCATTAGGCCGCTTAACCCATCCGCGGCAGATTGGGACCGCGCACGCCCTCGCGCGCCACTTGCCGCGCCGGCTCTATATCGACGCATCGCATCGTGCATCGCGTCAGTCACGCGCGCTCGCTCCATTTTTCCCTTAACAAAACGGTGCAATATCAAAGAAGGGTTGGATTTTAATTACGATATTTTTCTATTATTTTCCCCGCTCTGTCTTATTCCAGGAGGAAGGGTCATGAGATGCAATAAATTCAGCTTTTTATGAGGTCACGGTTAACCCTATCGATAACTTTTATAGTGCATCTGTTGGGAAATAGTATTTTTTTTATAAATTATGAGAATTACACGTATTAAACTGGAGCAAACTAAAAGCATAAAGCTACATTGGTAGCTCAATAAATAGACGTGATGTTCACACGATACGATCGCAGTTCCTAGGGTTCTAGAACCCTGGGTACTAGAACCCTGTAGCGTGATAATCAGGCAAATCTTAAAATATGTCAAATGGGACCAGACGTTTGTGTATTATTTAAATATCGCTATGTATCCGAGGCATGCGAAAATAATATGTAAAAATACTTTTGCACATATTTCACAAAAAAAATTCAATAATATAGTTCATACAGTGTCTACGATACATATCATGTATCATTTGAATTTGATTGAACTCGACGTGAGCGGCGCTCAGCACAGCTCGCAATATGAGAACACGTCACGGTACACCATTCCTGTCGCGTTCAAATAAAAGACCCCGCTTTACATTTTCGGACGATTGCTCGCGAGAAGCGTTGCCCCGGTTAATTTTATTGATCACCTCATTGACCCGCCTCTTGCTGTAAAAAAGTGATCTACGCACGAAGGGTTTAATTGTTGCCAATAATTCAACCATTCCTTTTCCTTTTGACGTTTGCTTTTGTCCCGTTTTTTGTTCACATTTCTCTTAAATACATGGGAAAAGTACCATTGTCAAATTAATTTTTTGTTGCCTTACACTATCGAATCCACGAAATGCAGAATGCTATCTCAAATAATGACTGCATATGTACTGCACTCGTATTATTAATTTTTGGACGAATTAACATTTTATCGCATTTGCATAACATATCCATTTACAAAAGGGTCATTATAAGCCGGGGCGGGCGCGACAAGTGTTCATAATTTCAGATAAGAGTTAACACTATGAACTGACCTATATGGCACAGTACTTGTTTTAATCAAGCTAAGTCAAATACCAATGATTTTGGATTTTTACTTTAAAGGGCTTTAGTTTTTCTCTCTATTTATTCAAAAGGTGACAGGTCTATTTCAAAGTATGGGTAGCTTCCCTCTAATGTCTATCTTACAAGTTACAACCTAATAGGTCTACGTGTATTTTATACGTGTGTATCTATCGCTTAAATGCACATGACTAGGTCCATGAAACTTTAAACTAACCATATCATGTTATATCCCAATATAAGCTGTGCTACGATGGCATAAGTCCGAAATGCGCTTAATGCGGCAAGGTGCTAAATCATTGCATAGTCCCGCGCTCTATGCAAACATTGCTCGATGGATCGAAAGGATTGCGCTGTCGCCGCTGCATATGAATAATTATAATACGTTACTCGCGAGAATGGATTTGTGTGCTCAGGCGATTAAAAATATTTGAATACGGCTTTTACAAATAGGTGTAAGAGTGGGAGCGCGATAAGCAAATACAGATGTTCGCGCGCTCAGTAAGTAACTGCAACGCGCGTGGATATTGATTTCAATCCTAACCCCAACTAAAGATACAGTTATTTAACGTTTCGTTATTTCACAAATAAGCGAAAAGATAAGTGTAATTCTAAATGGCGTCCATCAAGATGCTGTCGTTCGTTTCGATATTCGTCGAGGCCAATTGTCTCGCAGATTGATGTCCTGGGCGCGTCGCTGCCGACTCGTGTCGGTGATCGATCACACAACACGTGCTTCTGCAGCGGACGTTTTTTGGTCAAAAAACTGCACTTCGTCGTAAAAAACGCTCTGGCACTCAACAAAAGCTCACCCATCGCGATAAAGTAAGCATACAGAGGATAGACAAATATTTGAGCGGGGGCGTATCGGAGCATGAAACTAGCGAACAAAGGTATTAACTGAGGATTAGGACAGCCGTTAATGTTATTTGATTACTTAAATATAAATAAGAATATCGTAACATTAGACAGATCCTCTTTCACTCTCCATCACAAAGGAAGAATCCTTTTGAGGTAAGAGGATATTGAAAATCACAAGCAGAAGGATAAACAAAGTTGTGTATAACCTAAATAAGAATAAGAATAAACTTTATTTGGCAACATTACAAAGAATTACATACAGTAGGCACATAAGCCAATATCCTTACAAAGAATTACAAACAATAGGAATTGCAGTTCAAGATATAAAGCCCTTTATAGGCATAGTAGTAGGATCCCGTTCACAACGTTAGGATACGAAACCCTAAAAAGAGAAAGTTTTACGTTGGCTCCGTTGACCGCTTCAGTCCTTTGCTACGCAGATGCTACGGCGGCGCTACGCCAAGATACGGCTACGAGACGGGACGGGCCCACAGCCCGCGCTTGCGCTGAGTGTGGCTTTGCATCGATCGACCAAAAATTCTCGAAAAACGCAGTTCGTAGCTACATACTCGTAAGCAGCCTACTTACGTCCCACTGTAGGGGACAGGCCTTCTCTCAGGGAGATAGTAGCTAACTACAATGAAAATAATACATACATAGGTAACTACAGCGAGTAAAATAGATAAACTAACGAACGATAAATCCGTTGGGAATAGGTATGGTTACGTCGACCTCCATAACTTAGCTGGCGCCATTAAAAGGCACATGGGTTCTATCTAGTAGTAGCACGCCTTCAGTGTGCTTTGGTGAGCCTGTACTATTTATCTGTGTAATTTCCTTTTTTATGTTAACTATTTGTCTATCTATCTCTTCCATGTCAATCAAGTGCAAGTTTTAAGTTTAGTAATCACCAAAATATATATCGGGCTTGCCCTAATCTGAGACCCCAGGCACGCTACTAATCGACGCATGTGTAAATAAGAACCTTTGCAGCGTATACAGCACTAACGGTGTGGTAAATAAGTGCTCCGCAAACTTTTTGTTTTAACATAACATAACATAAACATAACATAACATAAACATTTACATACAGGCACATACATTGCTTCTGGCCCCACACTAGGATACCCTGTGTCGTGGGAACCAGAAACAACGACATCACAAACATGTAAACATCCAAGACCAGGGGATTTTTTTTTTGTCCCCAGCCGGGATTCGAACCCGGGACCTCTCGCATGGTATGCAGTTGCACTACCGCTGCGCCACGATTTTCAGGGTACACCTACTTAATCAGGACATTTTTAGGGTTCCGTACCTCAAAAGGAAAAAACGGAACCCTTATAGGATCACTTTGTTGTCCGTCTGTCCGTCCGTCCGTCCGTCTGTCAAGACCCTTTTTCTCAGGAACGCGTGGAGGTATGAAGCTGAAATTTATATCAATTACTCAGGTCTACTGTCCCTTGAAGCTGTGAAAAAATCAAACTTCTAAGCCAACGCAATCAAAAGATACAGCCGTTTATGCCGCAAATTTTCGACACTTGCAAGGGAATCAAAACCTACAGGGTGCTTCCCGTGAACTCAGAATCTTGAAATTTGGTACGAAGCAACGTCTTATAGCATAGATAAAGGAAAAATTACGAAAACCATAAATTTTTAGTTACATCACATAATATATTTTTTTTTAATAATTTTAAACTTACTACCCATTTCCTCATAAACGCGTAGAGGTATTAAATTGAAATTCATACCAAATACTCAGGTCTATAATACCTTTAAGCTGTAACAAAATCTAACTTCTATGTCAACGCAATCAAAAGAAACAGCAATTTAAGCTGCATATTTTGAAACTCGCAAGTACTCGCAAGGGAATCAAAACCTAAAGGGTACTTCCAGTCGACCTAGAATCTTGAAATTTGGCATGAAGCAACGTTTTATAGCACACATAAAGGAAAAATTCCGAAAACCTTAAATTTTTAGTTACATTACAAAATATATATTTTTTAATAAATATAAACTTATTACTTTTTTCCTCATGAACGCGTAGAGCTATCAAGTTGAAATTCATATCAAATACTTAGATCTAATTGCCTTTAACCCGTGAAAAAATGTTGTTGACATTGCAGGTTTGTACGGAACCCTCGGTGCGCGAGTCCGACTCGCACTTGGCCGGTTTTTTTAAGAGTACACCACAAATGAATAGTAATTTTTTTATTTATTGTACTCGGTATAAAGTTTAATTAATAAGTTCAATTCATATAAGGGACTACCAGAGGCAAAAAATCGTATCTTCTATTATAATACGTTTTGCAAAAAATATTATAATACGATTTTGAAATAAATCGCATTAATATTAATATCTAGATTCTTGGCTGTAGGTTATAGGTCCTAGAACCCAAAGCTTATCACAAAATAGCATTTTCACTAAGAACGACCATTTGTGGCAAAAAAAAAATTTTTTTTTAGTTTTAAACAACTTTTAAACACACCAACCAGTGACCACGGTACACCAGTGTACTGCGGCTAACACTTTGCGGAACATTGTGAACAAGCTACCTATGGTAATGTTTGAAAGTAGGTACACAATAGAATTAAAAGTTATGCAAATACCACGCATTGTTCACTGACGAAACAAACAAAACAACGGTGCTACACCGCATAGCGATGCGATTGATTCATCATCGTTATAACACAATGAATTACACAAAGTAATAATAAGTAATGAAATAATGTAAATCTCTCGAAAAAGGCGTAAGTATTCGAAAGAATGCTTTCACTCGCAGATATTCATTAATACATTAATTTCACTACTAATATGGATTACATTGAGATATAAACTAATACAACTACTAATATTGATTGGTACATTAAGAACACTGGATGAAAAAAAATAATTGGTCTCATTTCAGAGGTCATGGCCGCAACAACTAGCCAATGGCTTATAGCAAATAGCTTATAATGTACGAAGCTATTCTCAGTATTTGAGTTATCGCGCAAAATTACGTTTTTATTTGTCTACACCACGTCTACACACTTATCAAAATGTTCATCATTCAATGTCCTTTGTGGTATAGATATATTTTCTCTCCAATTTACGTTTCAGACCTAACCATTAGGTCTAGGTCATTTATTATAAAAAATAGGCGAAAAAACCAATGCAGTTTCTAACGTTTCGAAATAAATCGTTTTTATACAAAACACAAAAATTTTATTCAAAAATATCCACTGGTAAAGTACACTGAACTTCGGATTAAGTTGTAGTCACACGTCATTACGGACTGACATGAAATGGTAAAATCGTCTAAATCTGTAAAATATGGAGCGATAAGGCCATAGCATTAATCATTAGACACGCGTGAAATCAAATTACCATTTACTAGTCGCCGGCCAAGCGAAAGGGTTACTGGGACCAGACCGACCCTCAAACATTGCTGTATTGTCGTCCCTTTCCTACACACGCCAAATCATATAAAATGGAAAAGAACGCAAGATGGCCCGGTCGCGATATTCACCGCAAATCAAGAATTGTGCAAATCGAAAATGCAAACAAATCTACACATGAAATTGGTTTTGTGTTGGCGATAAAATAAGTCACATTAGATTTGTAATGAAAATGTCACACGGAGGTCTTTCCTCCCTTTGAATCAATAAAGATAGGGAACAAAAGTCGTCCAAAATTAATAACTCCCTGTGCCAGCGAGAGAGTAATCTTCGGGGCTTGAAAATAGTATAAGAAAAAAAATCGATGGTGTAATTTATAGCATCAAAAATATTTCGTGCTCCGGGTACAGGATATCGAGTCTAATCTTTAGACTACCGGGTGTGCACAATAGTCGGAGCACAGAAACGTCCGCTCACGTCAAACTTTAATCCCTCGATTGACTTTTGTAGACGAGCCGGGTTTTAATTAGGGTGAGTGGTCCGTGGAGGCGGATGGCCGGCGAGAGCGGCACAATGCGCTGCCCGTGATTGACACAAATTACCTCTAATCGAGAGCTGCTCACACACGGCGATCCCCATAAAACTCAGCCCTATTGTTGCATCGGAATCACGCCTTCTGCGCAATTTGCAGCTTTTGCTGTTAGCATTTCCATTATAACGTAAATGTGTTAAATTTTTTTATGAATTCGCAGATCGAAGACCTCTTTGGTTTAGTTTTACTTGAACGCTTTGGAGGATACGTTGTGCTTTTTCTGTAAAAGGGTTGAATGTAAAAGTATTGTGCTCAGTTTAAAAATAAATTTAATTGTATTTTAATCTGTGCGATAAACGTCAATCACGCGAGTCTCAGTGACTGCGACACAGTATCCGAGAGCTCAGCGCGCCCCCAACTCCGCCAAAGGATTGCAAGGGGTGAAATTAAAATGTCAAAATAGTAACGCCGGAGTTCGAGGTATTTGTCTCCAGCTTTGTCAGCTTACATTGTGCCGCTCTATTCTGTTAAGTTTTGACGGAAAACGATACCGTTTTAAGCTCTTTATTCATTGCTAACTTTATTCTTTTTAAAATGTTCTATAGCCGTGTTGTACAAACATGGCTTAAGACGGAAGCTCCCAAGTTTTATGTAAAATTAAAGTAGCTGTTCGGCGTACCGTTAAGTTTTGTGCGGGTAGTTAAGATGTTTTCAAGAAAGTAAGCTTTTATTCGGTAATGCTCTAAGAAGTTAAAAATAACTGACATAATTTCATAATGAAAGAAACCTCTTACAGATATTATTTTTTTTGTATCTTTAACATTGTTATTAGATACAAAAAAATTAATATCTGTAAGAGGTAAAAAACAGCCAAAGATCACGTTTGTGGTATGGGATCCCCCCTTAAATATTTATTTCATCCTGTTTTTAGTATTTGTTGTTATAGCGACAGAAATACATCATCTGTGAAAATAGACAGAGACTGACAGTGGAGTCTTAGTACCTAATAGGGTACCCTTGCCCTTTGGATACGCAAACCTAAAAATTAAAAGCAGATATACGAAATTAATTGAACTACTTATACAAAAAAAAAACAAAGCGGCCCCATTATGAAATGATGTCAGTTACTTTCTACTTCTTAGAGCATTACACTCAGAAACTACGTACAATGGCCCAACCATGAGGCTAAGTGCGGAAATCTCAGGTCTAACTAACGTAACTAACTACACTCAGAAACATATTTTTTACTCTTTAGACATAATTCAAAAGTGGTTCTGCAGTAGCGCCACCTAATCAAGAATACTGAACTGAACAACTGAACTTTGTTCATGTTGCTGCCTTTGAAATTGACGGACTAAGAATTGATGGTGAAGGAATTCACTCTCTACTCCTGGATTCATCATCATATCAGCTCGATGATGTCAAATTAATGTAAGTTACAACTAAATTGGTAATAAAATATTTGTTTACATATTTACGATAGACTTGGGTTTGTCAGGTACTCGTCAGGTACATTACATAAATGTGATACAAGTAAAGCTAATAAAAACATAAAAAATATAGACTCCCACACGTTGGTCTTTCCCGGCCGTTATCTCTCACAATTTCAATTCTATTAGAATATTCTATCTGTATGAAATGATATTAAATTTTTCAAACACATTCCTTGGATTCTTTTTAACGGTAGGTACTTACAGCCGCTCTCTTTGCATTTATTTGTTTGAGCGTTGAAAGGGCCGGAGTGGGCGCGAGGGTTCGGAGAGCAAATAAATAATTATACGCATTCTGTAGATAGTTGCCCCCGGGCGAGCATCGACAGGAGGGCCGGTGACGGACGCGAATCTTCGGGGGAGGGCCAGCGGTGTCTGTTTACTCTCTTACCTTCCGCTAACACTACCAAATATGAAACATTTTACCTTTATAGTATGTAAATCAGTACTAGTAACATGGCAGGCGTAGACTCGACCTTTGTCTACTTCTAAGCGAGACGGAAATGCTAAAGTTATTTAGACTGGAAAGAGACGCAAGACTGTAAGCGTAGACAAAATCCGACTCTACGCAAGTCAAGCCGTCAGATAGGAACAAAATAAAATACGATTACAAACATCATTCATACTTTCATTAGTTTTTGTCGCGATGCCAACAAAAAAGTCAACAACCTAAGGATTCATATACCCTGGATCCGCCCCCACCGGGGGCACCGGATACTGTTGCACTCGGCTACTAAACTAATGATCACGGAACGAACTTCTTGCCTAGTTGCGTACGCCCTTTCACCTACTAACACTTCCGCAGATTTTCAGACGTGCTCGTTAGGGATAGAAACACTTAAAGAAATCCCTGCTGCACAAATATGCTCTTGGTGCACCAGAACAATATTTTATGTGTCATTGTAAATAAACGTTTTTAGTGTGTCAATTAGAGTTATTTGTACAGGCGACACAGCGTGAGGCGCGCGCAGCAGGAGCCCGGCCTGCCCTAGGCGCAATATTGCATATTCTGTTGACAAATTAACTGTTCTGTCCGTTACTTAAGGGCAAAAAATGTTGCAAAATATGTTGTTTATTGTTTCCTGGACAGATTTTAAACTCTGCTCCCAGTATCGTTAAACAATAAAACGGTTATCAAAGCTATTGTAGTACAGTCGACAGTAGTTCGACCTTTACATTTCCATCGCAAATTCACTCGTAATATAACTGAATAAAGTGCACGCATGTAAATGTTAATGTGCTGTTGACTTTATTCACCTGAAACTTAAACTTTCAACTTGAGCATTGAAAAGAGCTTTTTTCCAAAAGTTACTAAGTATTTGTGTTTAATGACTAGGGGCAGCAATTGTTTAATAGTAAATTATTATTACAAAAAAAGTGAAACAAAAGATTGTCCCCTCTGCTCTACGTAGAAGATTTCTTTGCAATTATTAGTAAAGATTTTTGCAAAAAAGTGTTTGTCGCTGTAACAAAATGTGAGAGCACAATAAGTTTTTTCTAGGCTGCAATTTCACGTATAGCCGATAGTAATGACGACTTTGTTCGCAGTCGCCAGCGGCGGCTCGGACCCACCTGCTGTGCTGCTCTACATAATTACAGCGTGCGCGACCTTCCAGGCCCATTGAAAACGATAACGCGGAAGCTGCTGCTAAAATGTACAAAAAACACTAAGTAAGTATTGTTACTGTAATGCAGTTGCGAGTAAATATTGTGTAGACACAAAGCAGGACCCCGACAACCCTTAAATTCGGCCCGCGGGGTGCCATTACAGCAGCTCAAAGAGTTGGGTGTCGCCGGGCGCTGCAGCGATGACTTTGTAAATCTAATTAAAATATCAATATGTTTGGCCGAGTCCGCGTCGACAATTCGATTTCACGCCTTGCGCCCTCACCCGCCTTTTCAATGAATTAATATTCAAATTATATTGTTTAACTCCAATGGGGCGACATGAAGCAAAGATTTTATCAACGATCCTAAAACTCTAAAACTCAACACGGCCAATAAAGTCTTCAATATTGAAAGCGTGTGTAGTAAATCGTAGGTATAATATGCGAATGACGTAGGTGCATGAATAGAATAATTTCCAAGAAAGAGCATCAATTATCCGCCCGTCGTGATATGTTTTTGAGTACAATAAAGTCAACGACTCCTCTATGAAAATGTCATATATCCTCAGAAACCAGCGTCAAAGGCAAATTCTGTCGACGCGCAATCCGAGTGCCCTTATTTTTTTCTGTTCATAAAAGATCCAGGTAGCAACACAAACATTTACAAAAACGTGACGTATCAATCGTATATTTTTTCTGATGTCACAAATTCGCACAAATCAAACATTGAAGTGTTAAAAATTTCCGTGCACAAAGAGTTTTAGAAGTCACACCGTAGGGAGCGGGATGAAGCGGCTGTGACATGGGATCATTAATGAGTGTCGGCAACGCCGTTGCCGTTTCTATTTCTATCCAAACACCTCGCTATAACTTAACAAGAAGGCAAACACGTAAACAACTCAACGTGATATATGATGGTCGTCGTTTAACGTCTAATTCAATTTCTTTTTTGGACAATGCTTAGGAGGACACTACTTTAGTCATGCAATTCTTTAATTCTTTGCTACAAGCCTACAAGTTTGGAAGTGAGGTGTCTTCACGTATTTCTGTAGTGTCTGTCTATTGATCCATTCCAAGAAGTGACATCCTAGTTAGGCATGCGTGTAGGGCAACAGATTTATTGCTTTATTCTTATTAGTTCTGATTATCATGCCTACTAAAGGACAAATGTTGTAGTGCACGGCTGGCGCAATATTTCATCGCTGCATGCTCGGAAACCCTTTTTATGTTTTCTATTACAATCGTCACCCTTTCTCTTTTATTTCAATTAAATAATGTCTGGTCATTTGGGCCGGGCCGGGTACAGGCCCTGCGTCGTGTTCGCGCCTCCCTCGGCCTTCCGTGCAAAGTGCGCGTCATCCTGCGAGCACATTAATCACTTCCATTATTAAACTTGTTATTGTGTTCATTTGAAGATAACGCTTTATAAACGGTGCCGTCCGCCTCTAACAAAATAAGCTTCCTGTAATAACGTGTAAGCGATCCGTGTGGACAGTGAACTACTAAAAAATCATTGATTGATGGCGTTCTGCTACCGTCTGATAACAACAAATCCGCTTATAAGCAATTGTATTTGATTTATGAACTGGGATTTTTTAAAACTGCACGTAAGTAGTAGGAACTTTCTCAATTAATAACGGTATCCGAGTTGACGCATGCATGACGTAGGTACAAGGTCAGAAGGCTCGCCGCGCGGTCGCTGCGTCACATTCGGCATACTTACCAGGGAGGCGCAGGCGGTGGCAGGTATTTCCAATCTTTCTTGCGAAACTGGGCGACCTTTGTCATTTATGTCTCGTCGAGGTTTCTTGGAAAAAAGATACTGCTCTATAACGCCAGGCATCTGCTAATAGGTATTAGGAAAAGTTAAAAATAAACCATGTATCACTATAGAGAAGACATTCTTGATCGCCATCGATATGTGATATGTATAATTTTATTAAATCTGACAGTTTTATCTACTAGGATGTCTAGTAGATTGCGTTTGAACCAGAGATCAAGTGTCAAATGTTATCCTGGCCGGATAAAACTTGCAAGAAGAGAATCCGGATTGCATTTAGGTATAATGTGTGGATCCTTAACTTGACAAATTTTACGTGGTGTTTTATTTATTTAATTTCGCATAAATTACGATATTTAATATATATCCATCTATAATATCTACAAATTATAGATGGACATTAAATAGAATATCCCCATGAATGTTCCCCATTCTGTGCCTTGTTATCAATTCACAATCAAACAGTGAACCGAGACACCTGGGAGCAATGTTTTTATCGCAATGAAATTTTTGCAATGTTTTTGCACCCTGAGTCTCCCTTATTTGAAAAAATATTAATCGTAAAGTAGGAAATAAAATAATGTTTCATTTCCTCCTTTACTATTAGGTATGAAAAGCAGATTACTTACCCCAACAAAAAAACAAGAAAAATATGGATTACAATAAGCCTTTTGCCACACCTCCTAAACGTAGAGATAATCTCTACGTTGTTATTGCCGTATTATGTCCGATAAAAGTTCACATTAACAAAATGATCAACTTCCGTCCCTTTTTTACGTATTTTATTAGAGGCAACATGTCAAACTCTACAAAAGCTATCAGCAACGTGTTCCACTTTATTTCCATTGTAAAAAATCTCTACCTGGGCCACCGATAGCCTCGCCATTTCGTTGGGGTCCCGGCTGCTTAAATACTGTTGGCTGCCATCACCACGCTTAGTGTTGCTAGAGTACTGTATCTCTTCTAGATAGTACTCTGTACCGCATGTATATTACCTAGCTGCAAGAAAAACCTCTGAAGATAAAAAAGGTTTTTCTTGCTTTAAATGGATGAATGCATTAACTATGCCAAAGAAGTAACTGGGTAAGGCAGATAATAGATATTAAATGTGTTTGCATATAGATAACTTTTCTGACACGGAGTGTAGAGACGTATTGGTAGAATAAAGGAGTAGCCCGGTTTAGTCCAATAATCATCAAGAATATTAGGTATTCTAGTATTAGGTTAGTACATTAAATAATACCACATACTAGCCATTGGAACAAATATATACCTAACTTACGCTGGCGCCTTACTGGTCCACTCGTATTTTCGAATTTGGCAAATATGAACCACCCAATACTGTGTTTTCTGACGAATCTTGAACACTGTTATTGTACAACTTGCAATGTATTATAAATAGTCGTCAAATTCGCGAGTTCAAATAGCCAAGTGAAGTACCTACATTATAATACGTTTTTTTTTAAGTGATTGTCATAAATCTCAATAATGGCGATTCCTACAGCCTAGAAACTAGGTCTAAGAACATAAGACTTTAAAGGATTATTGGAAAAAAATGCCGTTTTGCTGGCTGAAATCGACTAAAGTGCTGGGTTATTTATTGGCACTAGGTGCGAGGCTGTAGGCTTAGATAGTAGGAGTTTTTTATTGAAATTATTTTGGAATTTCCATTATTGAAGTTGAAAAAACTAATTAATCGAAAACATAGGTTATTTTTCAATTGGTGGCGCTAGGTAGCACCAGATCGCCACTTAACTGTGCAATGGACTGCAGGAAAGTTAAAACCGGTCAAGTGCGAGTTGGACTTGCGCACGAAGTGTTCGGACCATTATCTATACAAATTTTTAATATTTCAAGCTGTTGCCATTATTAATATCGAGCAAAAAACGGCAAAAAATGACGTTTGCTGTATGGGAGCCCCCCCTTAAATATTTATTTTATTATATTTTTAATATATGGTGTTATAGCGGCAACAGAAATACATCATATTATTATGTGAAAATTTCAAACGGATGCACGGACGGACGAACGGTCGGACGGACGGACAGCGGAGTCTTAGTAATAGGGTCCCTTACCCTTTGGGTACGGAAACCTTAAGACTATCGAAGATTGTGTCAAATGTGTGAGTCTGAATATCACGACCAGTGGCGCCAGTGGTCACTCACCTCCGTGGTCTCCTATCTACCGGTAGTAGGTGAATGTTACCGTAATAAACAGTTTTTGGAATTGCCATTTTATTCTATTGCAAAGTTAGCTTCGCTTGACTCTACAGAACTAGGTTTCAAGTTTTGGTGTCATATTATGTGTAACAATATCAAGGCTCTATGCAAAAACACATAAATAATAAAATACGAACGTCACGATCGAAGCCAACTAATGGTTTTCCCCAAAGATGAGGAAGTCCCCTCCACCTTGTCTTAGAAGATTGTCGACGGTCGTGAGACAGTCACTAGTTATAATGCAGGATTTTACAAAATCCCTACATAAATTCGAAAGAGGGTTCACACAGAACAAACACTGGTCCTAAACTGGGATATGGGAACCTGGCATGGAAATGGCATGGCAGCGGCTAACATAGTAACATAGTACATTGACATTCAGCAAACAGAATGTAAATTCTTATATATATATATAAATTATTGATTTCTGATTTCTGATTTCTGAAATCACAAACACGGAAATGCGCCCAGACTGAGGCCATCGTGGTACAAATCTACGGCAGCCCTCAGTGGGAGACGAACCCACGTCTGGTACGGTAATAAATAAATAAATAAAATAATAAATAAAATGTTTATTTCATCAACTTAAGGTACATTTGTCTTAACAGTATGTGGAGCTTCCATTTAAGCAAATAGATGCCTGTGTTAGGACACTCCGCTCTTCCATAGCCAGTATAAACAATAACTAATAATAATCAGACGTGATACCCGCCACCAACGATGCAGTCGACTATGGAGAGTAAGTTAAAAATGTCAGCTGTTCCGTACAAACGTACTCTACGTAGGTAGGTAAAGCTTAATAATGGGCCTTGAAGCCATACCTTTTAAAATGTATGGAGTAACGATTTTTTCCATAGTAAAAGTTATTCACATTGACTACTAGAACACCCATTTTCTGATGTGTATGGGAATTTTGTTAACCCTGTTTATATAGACCCATATAAAATAGTTAGTAGGCGTAAGTGTTAACTAAGTCATAGAACCGGTGACCGATGACGTAGGTGTATTCCCCAACCGGAATATCAGAAATAACATTGTGACGTTGTTTAACGTGGCCATTAGTAGGTAAAGTAGGTAAACCTGATTTTAGACAAACCATTGTTTACATAAGCAGCCTACATAAGCGTCCCACTATAGGGCACAGGCCTTCTCTCAGGGAGAAAGTATGGGCTTAACCACCACGCGTGCCCACAGCGGATTGGCGATTTCAAGCGCCGAGGTTTGTGAATAGCTCAGACACCCAGGTTTTCTCACGATGTTTTCTTTCACAGTTAGCGAGTGGTATTGTTACTACAACTTCGCCATTATTTTATTGAAATTAATTTCTAACAGAATGTATACGTGATTGTCCACATGTATTAAGCGGTACCTAAGTTGATTTAAATGCATCACATGTCACTCATTCATACCGAACAGTACGAAACATTTTAGGGTTCGAGTGTTCTGATAAAAATATTTTTAATCCAATCGTATCTATATTGTTGATATTGCACACTATTTTCTATCGTTGTATACTTCGGTTCAGCAGACAGCTGACCTTTACATTTTGCTGCAAAATCAATGGTAATCTACAAGAGTTTCAGGCAACAACGAGTGCACGGCATTTATTATTCATGTAATACATACTAAAACTCGGTGTTTAATAAAAACTTTGATGAAAATTGTTTTGCCATCGACGCTTAGAAGTAGAAGAATACATCATAAGCAGCCTATACACGTCCCGCTGTAGGGCACAGGCCTTCTCTCAGAGAGAGAGTATGGGCTTAATCACCACGCGTGCCCACCGCGGATTGGCGATTTCAAGCGCTGAGGTATGTGAATAGCTCAAACACCCAGGTTTCCTCACGATGTTTTCCTTCACAGTTAGCGAATGGTATTGCTACTATAACTTCAAAAATGTACATAACTTAGAAAGAAAAGTCGTACATGCCCGCACTGGGAATCGAACCTGGGTCTCCCGCTTCAGAGTCCAATGTTCAACCCACTAGGCTACCACCGCTTTATTTAGAATACATACTACATTTTAATGTTCATATTTCATTGTTGGGTTAGGTATATTATTAGTTTATAAATTACTTAATGTTTCTTAGTAAAACATGTAGTAGGTATGGCGGCCTCCAGCGAGAATCGAACCATGGCTTCTGTTTTGGTAGTCAAGCGTGTTAAACGCTAGACCAACGACGCAGTACGGTTAGGTTGTATATTATAGAAAAACCTGAATAACAGGTAGTCGGTACAACTAAGACAATGGCATAAATTAAAAAAAAAAATTTTTTTAACCGACTTCAAAAAAGGAGGAGGTTATTAATTCGACGCGTGTATATATATTTTTTTGCTATGTTCCTCCATAACTCCGTCAAATCTTAACCGATTTCGACAATTCTTTTTTTGTTCAAACAGGTATAACGTCGCATTGGTCCCATTTTAATTTGGTGCAGATCTGATGGTGACTTTCAGAGATGGAGAACGGAACTCTTCAATGGACAGCAATAAATAAACCCTAATGTGGCCCATCCTTTAGTAATATCCGTGTTTCATAAAATAGCGTAAAAGTAGTCCCAAGTTAATTTGGTGATGTTCTGGTGAAGACTTCCGGAGATGGAAATTTAAAAACATCAAATTTTAAAGTAACGAATTAACTAGGGTAAATTATGGTTATAAGGGACTTATTTATTTTTCTCCCGCTCCCCCACTAAAAATTTTTAAATAAAAAGTAAAAACTAAGTCTTAGTATTTCATATATCAAGGTTCAATTAAGGCTTATTTTTTTTATTTAAATGGGGGGACACTAAAAGTGGTTAAAATCGCCTTACATCATAAATGGGCAGTACCTTTGCAATTTTATGCAAGAATTTTTAATTTAAATCATGTAACCGATTAATGGCAATTCAATACTTTTTTATTTTTATTTAATTAATAGTAATTTAGACGGAACCCAAGCTTTTCTGGCAGACTTAGAAATACGTAGACACCCAGGTTTCCACAAAAGGCACGAGGTAGGTCGTCACTTTGTGACGACACATCCAAGATCCGCAAGCGGAACTCTAAACCGGTTCCTAGCCAGCTCACTTCTACCGAAGAGTAAGTACTTTTACAGCAATCACTTTGATAAGTTATAGAGTCTGATGGAACGTTTTCCTAGACGGGCATTTTTACAGGCGGATTCGAAAATCGGTAGCAGTATTGTAAAGGACAGTTCCGTTCATTGTGATAAATCTTAGATCAAAGCAGAAGTTTCGTAACGTTTAAAAATTGTTTGTCTGGCTCGTATTATTAGGTCGTCTAATACTCGTAAACAAGTGTAAAAACAATTGAGTTGGCCGGACTATAGGACTCTTGAAGAGTTGATGATTTTTATACCAGGGTTGGTATTGTTTGCTCATGATTAATTGAAACACTTTTTGGCATCAAATAAATATATTTTTTGTCTTACTGTATTTTCTATGGCCAGTGCCATTCATTATGGTGAGAAGGAACCTTAACTATAGAATTTGACTTTACTTCACAGGACAATACATAGAATATTCTTGGAGATGTTGAGTCAAGTTTTAAAGCAGGTAGAACAATTTCTACGTACAACTATTACCAGACCCATTATTGTAAGATCAATAGAAAAGTTAAGCACCTTTGAAACAATGGCCAATGCACAAAAGGGCATAGGTACCTTTTTTCAGCCCGGCGTAAACAAGATCCACAGTTAGGTCTTTACGGTTCCAAGCGGGACAAGGACTAATTTTGTTGCACTTTATTGCTTTGAAATAGGATCAGCACCTATTAGGCATATTTTTTGCCACGCCTTTTCTCAGGGTGTCGTCCGCAGTCCGTCAGCGGCAAGAGACAAAGCAGCCGGCTCCAGGCCAGGCGGAATTGCTCACATAAACAACATTTGGCGGCGTCTTTGCTGCTTAACGACCGGACAGACATCAACAACACAGCTCGAAATGAAGTCAACACCTTTCATGATCTTGCTTTTATGCAGACTTTGTTTCAAAACAGTATCAAAACTATAGAAATCCAAGACAAATATTTCTCACTTTCTATGACCATGCACGACACAACCCACTGCTAAAATTATATCCAGTTACAATAACCTTTTTTTCTGAGGGAAGCAGTAAAATAAAAGACTTTAACAAATGACTTCACTGCCCATGCGCAATGTTAAATGGGAACATGTTTTAACCCTTTCTCTGCGCTCTACATTTTATTGTCTTTGTTACGGGTCAATGTGGACTTTTTGCCTTGGCATTGTCAAAAGGTTTATTAATCAATTAATTAAATGTCTCTACGGTCATTGTCCCTAAGTAAATATGGAAATTAACTCGTTGTTAACAATGCGTTGATTTATAGGACATGTTAAAAAGTTCTATTCAGAAGGTGAGAATTACTAGAGCAGTATTTGTTGTTGACATGCCAATTCACCTTACTTAAAATGATCGACCGACGGAGTTTAAGAATAGTAACTGTTAATATTTTATTTAATGTTTATTTACCATATCAGCTGGATAGGTAAAATTTTGTTTCTCTGTTTCACTCAACTCTGTTTCACAATTACGCTTTTGACCACATTGAGATTAGAACAAATTAGTAGGATATTTTTTTATCAAATAAGTTAAGGTACTAATAAAGATATTATGAAACAAGCACTAACAAAAGCCATGACAAATTAACATGCCGGCATTGACGTAGCACTGTTTTGCTAATTAAACGTCTTTATTAACTAGTCTGGTTAGAATCATGCCGCAGATAGGCATGTCACTACACGCCATATACGTGGGTGTGAGAACTAGCTCCCGTTATCATAATCATGTGAAATAACTTATCAGTGTGAAAATTCCCTACTAACGATTCCCAACAACATCAAAAACCGCAAAATTATTGTTGTACAGTCCGATCGTGATTTTCTCGCAATTGAAGCATTTAACAGTAACGTATTTCTCTCGGTAGGGAGTGACGCGTGCCTTCCTAAGTGATATCAAACAACTTGACATGCTCCGATTGCACGACTTTCAGATCAAAGACCCCGTTTTCATGGGTTATCGCGTGTATCACTAAAAGTTGGGGTATACATATTTAAATGGAAATACAGGATCCCAACTACATATAACTTACGATCTTTGAACTGTATGGTTTTCTCTGTAATCTTGCGGATATTAAATATATACAAGTCGTCTTTAGAATTGTTACTTTCATCTTCAAAGGTCTTCTGTTAACTTTAAAACTAATAGTTGAGGACCGAATCTGGATCCTCAGTTTTTGGATTTTGACATAATAACACTGAGTTATCGAGACATGAAACTCTAGTGAAATTAAACACCGCATTTTGATGCCAATTGCACTTGTAAAAGTTTACAAAGCACGATTAGACATTGTAACTTTATTTTACAGTGGAAACCATATGTTTAAGAGCTTTTTATTTATTTATAGCGACAGAAATTATTTTGTATTCAAATGTATTTTTATTACCTGTAGGGGTTTTATTTTATTCCAGATTAACTATTTTTTCACAGTACGAAGTAGCATTATTTATGTTAGAGTGACTATTTTTATAGTGATTTCCATATTCTGAGAGCCTTTAAATCCATCCCTTAAAAGGTTACATAATGAGCGAAATAATAGGTGCATATAAATTTCAGTTGTGGGAACTGCAGCAGTGCAGTATTATCTAACCTTGTTGTGCCGTGTGCATGTCATGGAACTCACAATTTGAGTGAATTTACTTGTCGATGGAAGGAATTTACGAAAATTTTCACTTTTTAGGGTTCCGTAGTCCGATAAGGCTATATAGAGTTTCGCCATGTCCGTCTTTCTGTCTGTCTGTCCGTCCGCGGCCTAGCGCAAAGACCGGCAAAGACACGCACTCGGCCGGTTTTTTTTCGAAGGTCTAACGATAAAATCATTATTGTGAGCCTGTACTGTAACCGATACTCGGTAAGAAGCAAAAGACAACACTCTTGATACATTCCACGTCCTTTGTCGTAGGAGACACACTTTAAGTGGGACGGCGTCTTTGTGAATATTCGCTTATGTCGATCACTCCGTCGAAACTTTTAGCGTTGCGATTTTATCGATGTATCGGATGATTGATACTAATGCAACCAAGACACACGCTTGACGGGAATTTAAGTTAACGTATTATAATAAGTCTTATTGTAGCGATAAACAGGGTTATTTTTAAAAGGTGAAAACCTGTAATACGTTAATAAGTAACGTTTTTATATGAAATCAAAACGAACGAATTGAACGAATGATAAACTTCAATTGAGACTTTTGAATTTGTTAAAGACATTAATTTGATCAACTATTAGAATTGCATGTTAGACTATAAGTAATGAAAATATTTGTATGCTTTTTTTAGCAGAATGTAGAGTACATAAATGTATTTACCAACTTATATATCCACCTACATTCCACAAATAAATGATTTTGTATTTGTATTTGTATTTGAAATGAAATAAAACAAAATCCACGTATAAAGAATTTATATTCTGTTTGCTAAATGTCAATGCAGTGCAAGCCGCTGCCTTCGGACCGTAGTAAACTTGTAGTGGAGAAAAAGGCAGCGGGGAAAAACGAAAGACTTGAAAACATAGGCTAGACCGCAATTTATGTAACGTGACCTGATATCCTGAGTCTCATTATAGCGATATACAGGGTTCTTTTGAAAAAGTGGAATCATTTAGCACGTCAATAAGTAGAGTTTTTATGTAAATTATGAAAAACCGGCCAAGTGCGTATCTGGCCACGCGCAGCGTAGGGTTCTTTCTGTTCTTCTAAGTAATTTTCAATAGAATTTGTACGAAGTTTCCCTTTTATAAATTGGCCGCTTATTACTCGTGAACTTGTTACGCCTACTTACTTATGCGTGATAGTTTTCCTTTTAAGTTCATTATAATTATGTGACCCTGAATTTTTTCACGTTTAGCCGGGAGAGGAGGGGACGCTCTACTCTAACAAAAATTGGCGCTTTAAAGCTTAATATTTCGTAAACCGATCCCTATATCGATAAATGGTTGTCCCATACTCACAATATTTTTAACCAATCCAACGACACCCCACACTATGGTGCAGGCGAGAAAAAAAATTGCATCCGTAAATTATATCTGAGGCCGAAAAAAATATTTTAAGATTTTATTCTATGGCAAATTTCAGTTTTCTAGTAGGTACTTGTTGTCTCTGTACTAAGCCGCGGAAACTATAGGGGTATCGTCATATGAACCTCTTTTAATCCGTTTCTATTTTATATCTTTCATACAATCTTGAAACGTATAATAAGTAACGCGGCCAATTTGTACAAGAAATAAAATTATGCATCGAAAATCATTTTAAGCAATAAAAAAGAATGAAACTGTTTTCAGGATTTGCGTTATTACAATAACACGTTAACCTGTAACACTTTTGTTTTAAGTCCTGTAATTTATCATAATAATATGAGGTTTTAATTCGCGTTAGATATAACACAATCAATAATAGAAAAAAATTAGACAACTCACACAATATCGCTGTCTGTATCTACAGTATTGTGTGAGCGACGGGACGAGAAGCAAATAATTGTTCAATCCTTTAATTGATCTTCTTCTGCTTTGACGAGATACCTAGCTTAAAAACTGGTCTTTGCTTCTACGTAATGAGATCATTTATACAGCGTCCAGTGGCACCATCACTCACACTAGATGGGTGAAGGGACCACTCGGATGCTGCAGTGCCTGGGACATTATTTTAGATAGCGTAGGCGTACTCAGCACCTATATAGTTCTTAAAACAACACAATATTTTATAGAGTAAAGAAATATGGCCAATTGACATTGGCCATCCTTTTCCCGTAAATCAATGTCCTACTAAGAAGAGTTCTACGGGAGTGTAAGCACTGGTATGGAACTATAAGTAGGTACGAATTTCATATTACATATTTCACACGGCGTGGGGATTTTTTTTTGTTAGTAAGTAGTGAGTTTGTAACGAATTAGGTATATCCCATGAATCATGTTTCACAAGATCAACGCTTGGGTTTGAGTAGTATTCTGGGTTTAGAATTTTTTGACTGGCTCACGAAAATTCTTGTTTGAAGAAATTTTATTTTGCTTATTTTTCTATGGGTTTTCAATAAAAAAAAGTTATAAGTTCGTAATCAAATACGCTTTTATTCATAAAGCAGGTCAGTTTGCACATTAAGGCTGAATAAAAACTTTTCTTTATTTTTTTCTTTCTTAATAATAATAACAATAATAACGTCCACACAATACAATCACTTGACCTGATTCCAAACTAGGATACCCCGCCCGTGCTTTGATAACCAGGCAAGGACGTCACAAACATGAAAATACACCCAGACTGGACAGACAGACTGATTAGGAACTCCTTGCGAAGCTAATGCTGTTCTATTTTAAAATTTGGCGCGCAAATAAAATTTATAGAAACAAAAAAGGTTTGATGACGGAGGCAACAGAGTTTCGACATTATTTTTTAATAAGTTAGGTACCCGAAAATATATTACGGTGATTCTGCGCCATCTCATGGAATGGTAGAAAAGTGGTTCAATTATTTTCGTCTGCTTTCCGTCGCTTGGTCGTTGCATGCACGCACGCCGGTTTCGTGTACTTTTTATCTTGCCCTTTGCTAATACATCCCCTATTTGGTCGAACTATTTCCACCTGGGGCGTCCCTTACCGGCCCTTCCACCCACATTCGCTCGATATATTTGTTTCGTCAATATTTCTTCCTTCATCTTCTGCACATGCCCAAACCAACGCAAGATTCCTTTCTAAATTACCGAACCTACGTAAGTTTTTTCGTTTTAAATATATGTTTCCTTTGCGGACAGTTATCTACTTACTATAATCAAGCCGTCTTTAAAATTGCTACTTTTAACTTAAAATTTTCTTCTACTAACTTTAAAATGTAGTTGGGGACTGAAACTTTGAACCTGGACCCTCCGTATCAGTATCTTCACACAATATCACTAAACAATGAACCATTCTCTTTTGTCAAAATTTACAAAGTGCGTTAGGACATTGATTAAAGCTTTTTTATAGTGGTAATATTTTTTAGTTTAGTTTAATCATTTATAGCAACGAAAATTATATTTTAGTTGGATTTATTTAATTTATAGCGATTTTACTTTATTGCAGTATCTAATTATTTACGTAAACCCATTATTTTCCAAGTGCCTACAATATAGGTAGATACTAGATACTTAACCACTCCTACAGATTTTATCTTAGTAATAATACAGTTTAGAATTATATAACGTTATTTTATTGAATTATAGCTTTTGTGTTTCGTACCCGACTAAAATATCACATTTCCTTTGACACTTTATCGGATCCTGGGATTTGGCTCCCCTTTTCAATGCTTACATAAAGACCATGTATTTTATCACAAAAGGAACAAAAGCTTCGATGCAGCAACATATAAAACACTTCAGATGTCGACGAAGGATAATACCCGTCATTATACATTCATGTGCTCGTCTAGTTTACAGTATTATTTTCAAATGTATCGAGAGGGGAAAGCCCTCGTTTTCGCGTGAAAGCTCCCGAAAGCGCGCAAAAGAGGCGTTCGGGCGGCGCTGCAGTCTTGCGCCATTGGCCGCCGCCGCCCCACCAGCCGGAAACTCCGCCCTACAGAAAAATCTCGCAGCGCTGAGTGAGCGTCCCTTCAGTTATTACTTCTCGCTTGGTTAGTGCGGTTGTCTCCCAGTCGTGTGTCGAAGTCTCTTAGACCTTCGGAGCATTTTTACTCAGTGCGGTCAAGCGAGTGATGGTAGGAAGTGTCCCGAGAGAGTGTTTGTAGAGCAAGTAATGCACGCCATGAGTGACCCGGCGGCCCTGGCCGGCATGCTGCCCTTCGAGTCCATCGGTCTGTACGAGCCTCCCAAACAGCGATTCATCTTCAAGATGCCACGGGTTGTTCCAGACCAAAAGGGGAAATTCGAATCAGACGATCTCTTTAAAAGACTGAGCAGAGAAACAGACGTAAGTGCCTACTGGTGTCATTGAATTATTGATTTCAATTAACACTGACTAAGATTGTCAATGTCCGAACACTACAATTTTTAATAAATACATTTGATATTTGTCCTTCTATTTTCCCAAAATTGTGTTGATGTCATCGATTCTGTTGTGTATTTTCCTGTAAACTGGGTGTGTATCCAGACTCTACATAATACCTCATTACGCTATGCGTATATACATAGTTATTAGTTTATTACTATGCATTAGTTGTATATTATACTTTGCATATAGAACACACACATACGACGTAGGTAAATAAACATTTGATTTCAGTGTTTTGCCGGTGGTAGGTACCTACCGGTCAAATTAGCCTAGAAAATTCTAAGTTTTCTAACTTGTACCTAGTTACATGCAAATATTATTAAAATAACAGTATCCAAGTAGGTAATAAAAAATGCTAATCCTGGACAGATCAGAATCGAGAAAAGAATCAAACAGAAGAGAAGAATCTTAATTTGTCACACACTTTTTTTAAATTTATTTATTCACATCTACCAAGTAGCATACCTAATAATCAGCCTATAGCAGGTATATTTACGTCCCACCGCAGCGCACAGGAATTCTCTCAAACATAGAGAGTATGGCAAGAACATTATACTCGACCCTAGGATGTGCTTAATTACCACGTCTGCCCACCGCGGATACAAGATGTTTTCGCACCTTTTTTATTGTACCTACACTTACAGAAATCCTACTGGACATGAATTTGAAATTTCACCGCGCAATGTATATATCTAACACCTGGAGGACTCAATTATACGGCGTTGGTTTATAAATATCGCTCCTTGCCGTAAAAACTTTGAAAGTACGAGTAGCGCGTCCGTTGCGTGCTAATATTTTTGATACTTTAATAACTTTTTTTTATTCATTTCTCAGTAAATTGTTTGCATAAGTAGTTTATTTTGGTGAGCGGTACGTGTAGCTTTCAGCTCGAGTGGGAAGTTTTTTTAATGCCCTGTATATTTAAGAGAGTTCCTCCCCTGTCCAGGTGCGGTACACGGGCTACCGCGACCGACCACAGGAGGAGCGGCAGATGCGCTTCACGAGCGGCTGCCGCGAGGGGCACACGGAGATCGCCTTCACCACTACCGGCACCAACCTGCAGCTCGTATTCGACCACTCCTACCGTGGCTGCGACTTCCAGAAGGAGACAGGCAAGGTAACTTTAACCACTCCTACTGCGGCGTGTCAAAAATCGGCTGTGAAACAAAAATACAAACGCAAAATTTAATGAATTAATTAGTTACACTTTATTATATTCTTTTTGTTGCACTAACCCGTGCTGAGGACAATTTTAAAAACCTATTTAGAGGCTAAAAATTTCACCCATGCCGGGACCTGAACCCGCAACCTCTGGCTAACCGTGCCAGCACTCTCCTAACTGAGCTAATGGGCAAGTGCAGGCATCAGTGAAATTTCGAGCCTCTTTACAAACTTCTCTGTATAACGTACAGGCAGCGACATCTGGCCGAAGCAATTTACATCACTTGCAGTCCCGAGCAACCCACTTTGCAGTTAGGTTTTTACATCAGAATGATATCGCTGTACCTACATGATTATATTCTTTGTGTTGCACTAACCCGTACTGAGGACAATTTTAAAAACCTATTTAGAGGCTAAAAATTCCACCCATGCCGGGACCTGAACCCGTGACCTCTGGCTAACCGTGCCAGCGCTCTCCCAACTGAGCTAATGGGCAAGTAAATGCAGGCATCAGTGAAATTTCGAGCCTCTTTACAAACTTGTCTGTGTTACGTACAGGTAGCGACATCTGGCCGAAGCAATTTACATCACTTTATTACACACGAAACATTTAACAGGACAGTACATAAGAAATAACATGTACAAAGGGGAGCTTGTCTCTGTAAGAGATTTCTTCCATTTTGTATATAGCAGAGTGGCTCCCTGCGAGAATCAAACCCACATCCTTCATCTTGGTAATCAAACTAAACTGACATCCTCTTGATCAGAAAGCCTAACAATAAAATTGTCTAAAATGCAAATTACCCAAGATTCAAGAAAGCTAAAAAGTAAAAGGCCTTCGGTTTTATTTATAAAAACCCGATTCCTCTAAAACACTCCTCAGAGGTACTTTAAGTAATATGTGGTTACTTTACCACAGAATATTTAAAATACATCTGAGGAGTGTCTTAACGAATCGTATTGTTATAAATAAGACTTTTTAAATGTAAAAACACCTAAAACCGTAAACGTCTAAAATTTAAATCTGCTACATAGCAGAATTACTAAACGATATAAAGAGAACGTCATATTTCTTGTTTGTGTTATTGATAAAAAAAAACGGCCAAGTGCGTGTCGGACCACGCGCAATGTAGGGTTTCGTAGAACGAGGCTTTTTTATCTGCTTTACAAAACTAACAACTTCATCGAATTCATTTTCAATGGATTTTGTACGAAATTTTACTTTTATAAGTTGGCTGCCTATTACTGAATAACTAGTAAAGCCTAGTTAGCCGTGATACTTTTTCTTTTAAGTTCATTATATGTGCTTCTACTCTGAATTTTTTCACGTTTTTACAATCAACCGTTTAGCCAGGAGAGGGGGGGTCGCCCTACTCGGTCAAAAATTTGCGCATTAACGCTTAATATTTCGCAAACGGAACCACAAATCAAAGAATGGTCTTTCTACACCGACAATATTTTTCAACGACCAAACCAACAATGCCCCACATGATGGGGTAGACGAAAAAGAAAATCATCCCCACTTTTCATGTTAGCGGAGGTACAGTAATAATTTTTGTTTCCAACATTTTATTGTTTAACCTTGTCGGTATGATAAATATGTACATTACCAAGATACAGCTTTCTAGTACCACCGGTCTTTGCGCTAGGGCGCAGACACAGACAGACATACAGACAGACGGACATGGCGAAACTAGAAGGGTTCCTTGTCGGACTACCGAACCCTAAAAACCGGACAAGTGCGAGTCGTACTCACCCACCGAGGGTTCTGTACAAATTTATAGGTACTACATCATCATAATCAGCCGGTGTCAGTCCACTGCCTCTCCCAACACACGCCACTCAGCGCAATCTTCGGCTCTTCCTTTCCAGTCACTGCCCACCGCTTTGCGAATGTCGTCGCTCCACCTGGTCACAGGGCGTCCTACGCTACGTTTGCTGATTCGCGGTCTCCACTCTAGAACCAGTCTACCCCGACGGTTATCGGTCCTGCGGCAGATATGACCAGCCCACCGCCACTTCAGTTTGCTAATCCGTTGAGCTATGTCGATCACTTTAGTTCTCTGGCAAATTACTTTAGCTCTCTCCATAGCTCGGTGAGCGACTTTAAATTGTAGTTGAACCGTGAATGTCCACTTCTCCGCTCCGTACGTCATGACGGGTAGGACGCACTGATTAAAGACTTTTGTATTTAGGGACTGCAGTATAGGCGACGAGAAGACTCAACGGAGTTTCCTGATTTTTTTCTGTATTTCCTTCTCGAAGTTGTGTTTGCCTAGTTGGAGCGTCTGCCCTAGGTAAATATACTGTGAAACAACTTCGAGTGGGATTCCATTTACGGTTATCGGTTCCGGAACAACGTGCTCGTTGTACATGACTTGGTTTTATCCAAATTCATCCGGAGACCGAAGCGACGAGAAGACTAGGCCGTTCAACATACTTTATAGATCCTGCAGCGTCTCTGCCAGAATGACTATGTCATCTGCGAATAGTAAGTGAGACATGTACATACTTGCCGTTGATGTTGATGCTAGAGTCTTTCCAGTCCAGCGTCTTAAACATATCCTCCAAGGCGTTAGTGAACAGTTCCGGGGATATGACGTCTCCCTCTCTCACTCCTCGACGCAGGTGGATATGTTTAGTTCGCTGGTTCTGTACTTGTACGGTTATCGGTGCGGCATTATACAGACATCTCGTCACTTCGATATATCGCCAGTCAACTTGGCAACGCTGCAAGGACTCGAAAACAGACCAGCTTTCGATTGAGTCGAAGGCCTTCTCATAGTCCACAAATGCTAAGCACTGGGGCCGATTGTACTTCTGTACAATCTGACGCAATGTGTGGATGTGGTCTATGGTGCCGTAACTGCTTCGAAACCTTGCCTGTTCCGGAGGTTGAAACTGGTCAAGTCTTCGCGCAACACAGTTCGTCTTGAAAACCTTTGAAAACAGCTAGTAGATATGGTTCAGAAGCGAATCTGTGGTATTTAATAGGGTTTTATCTCACCATGCTTCTGTTTCACGCCTGTCGAGTTCTGCCAGTGAAGAGAACGGAATTGAAGGGCTTTAGGAGCTGATTTATAGCTGGGTCTCCTCCAGCTTTTAAAAGCTCTGTAGTGATTCTGTCTTTGCCTGGGGCCTTTCCATTCTTGGGTTGTTTAAGGGCCATCACGATCTCATCTCGGCTGATTTCGTGGACTTCATCAATCGGACTCTCTCAGCTTTGAAGTCGACATCCAGAGAGCCACGTACAAGTCTCTGAATATGCGCCGTTTGTCCGTAATGATAAAGTAAATCTATTTTTAAGTCACAGTGCTGTCGGTTTGCCACGTCAACTTCCTTTGGGGCTTTTTCTTGAAAAACGAGTTCATCAAGAAAAGCCCCTCTTGCTCGAGGAAGTTGAAGAGCATTTGTCCCCTGTGATTTCTATTGCCGAATCCGTGTGATCCTATAGTCGATTTACTGCAGGTTTGTACTCCCACTTTGGCGTTAAAGTCTCCCCAGACAACGTTGTAGTGAGCCTTAGAGGTGGTATGTAAGGCTGGAGATGTCTTCATACATGCTTTCCACCTCATCATCTAAGTGTGTCGAAGTCGGTGCGAAAACCTGGATAACCTTGAGGCTGTATTTCTCGGTTAACTTAATTATGAGGTACGTAACCCTGGTCGACATACTTAAGATTTCTAAAACGTTGTCACAGAGAGCCTTGTTGACCAGAAACCCGACGCCGCCTTGGGATGGCTGGTCTCCTTCTCTGTAATACATAAGATGTCCCGATTCTAGCGTTATAGTGCCCCCTGTCTTAGGACTTCACATAACCCCAAAATGTACCATCTTATGTATCCCAACTCCTCCTCCACCTGCACTAGGTGATCAGCCTAAACGTGCGTCCATTATACATAGCGAGGGTCTGTTTGTTTTATCGGCCTTCCGTAGCCCGGGACTTCTTAGCATTCCCTGCCCTACCGTAACCGTGACCACCGCCGTGGTTTTTTTTTTTTTTTAATCAGGTACCGCCACCATTTATTCCGTGGCGACCTTCGTTCTTTTATTAAAATAGTAGAAGTTATATAATAAAAATGTCTAAAAATTAAAATTATACAGTGAAAATGTCATTATGTTAGAATTATTAAAAATTATACAAAATATGTCGTGATATTAAAATTGTTCAAAGATAAAATTCTAGACCTATTTAAATTACAACAAAAGGTGAGTCAAGCTATAAAATACAGTAAAAAATAAAAAGTAAAAATGAGACTATATTTCTCCATACACCCCGACGCCTTGCCTCTGTCTACTCCTAAGAGTAGTAACAAGCAAGGCGCCGGGGCTAAACATAAAAGTTAAAACATAAAATAACATGTGTCAAGTTTAAAACAAGGTCAGATATGAAATAAAAGTGTAAAAAGTAAAAATATTAGACATTTCTAGTTTTCTCTTTTTTTTTTTTACACTGAGAGACGAGTCTAATTCCGGCCCCCGTTTGCTCTAGAGGCCGCGCGCGTCACCCCCAGGGCGAAGGGCAGGAAGACCTCTCGACTCTTCGAGTCGGCCATAAAGGCGGCGAATGCCTCGCACCTCACCGCTGCTCCCAGGAGTATCTCGCAATCGGCCCGAGCAGCTCCAAAACGGGGGCACTCCTCCAGCAGGTGCTCCAGCGTTTCGGGAGTCTCGTCATCACAGATGCAGGACGGACTCCCCGCGAGCTTGAACCTGTGGAGGTACGCTCGAAAGCCGCCGTGCCCCGTCAGGAGCTGCGCCTTGGCATTGCACATTGTGAATTTGCCAAAGACTTTGTGGGCCGATGCGACGTCCGGGAAGAACAGCGAGGTGACGCGGCCTGTGGCAGACTCGCTGTAGCGGGTCTGCCACTTTGCCACTGTCTCCCGTCTCACCTGCAATTTTGCGCCGCCGTGGTCAGGGCGGCTGGGAACTGGGGTCCTTGGTTTAGTGGGACTATCCATGGGAGGTTTATGCCCTAATCGCCACGCTGGGAGGCGCGTTGGCGATCGCAGGGCGTAACTTCTCGCACTGGTGACGCTGCTGCCCGTCACCAGCCTGTAGTATTTAGCTACGCCGCATTATTTTGGAAATAGGTAGTAGCCATTTTTCGGTCGCCAAAGCCTCGTTGGTAGGTCAGCAGGAGGCAGGTGAGGTTGGCTTGGAGCATTTAGCTGGTACTTACATATTACAAATAGTTCAGGAATCGAGTCTCGCAGTTTTTTCCGAGCTTTTCCTGAATTTCAAAGTCTATTTTTCTATGATTTAATTACAAATATACTTTTTGCCAAATTTCATAGTTCTAGGTCAACGGAAAGCGCTCTATAAATTTTGATTCCCTTGAGTGTCGAATTATACGTTTTTTGCTGCATAAACGGCCGAATCTTTTTTATGTTAACTTTTCTAAGTTTATGTTAACTTTTCTAAGTTACTTGTTTTTCACAGCTTCAATGGACTGAAGACCTGGGTATATGGTTTGAATTTCAACGCGATACCTCCACGAGTTCCCGAGATAAAAAGTCTTGACAGGCAGACAGACGGACGGACCGACTTACGGACAACAAAGTGATCCTATAAGGGTTCCGTTTTTTCCTTTTGAGGTACGGAACCCTAAAAACCGTGGAATGATTTCAGTGTTAATTTGTACTCTCTTTGACTAATAGAAATAACATATGCAAAAAGAAGATGTTTTTGAGATTGTTTGTAAAAACTACGATCACTTTTTACACTCACCTTAAAATACCCACTGAAAACTGGAAAAACAGTATTCGTTTGATTGGTTTACCTACGTAGTTATTTGTTTTAACCTGGAGTAAAAGTTATTTTGAAGAGGGTCATAGATGCACAGGTAAAATGCTTAATATTTTGAAGCGTTTTTATTTACTCTATATTGTATACATAGTTCAAAGTTCAAATCTTGCAAGCCTGAGCCACTTCCTGTAAATTTCAATTTTGTTATATGCTTCTGCAATTCTGATTCTTTGATACTCCAGTCAGTGTTGACTTTTCACAAAGGCACTTAGGTACTCCTCAATGGTTAGAAGTAACACAGAAGCGAAACTTAGCATATACGTTTGATTTTGATAGTTTTATATTTGCCATGAACTGCTGCTATATTACGCGCACCAAATCCTGAACGATTCCAATCGTCTAACTGTTAAATTCCGTACTAATTGCTATCGCTAACGTCAGGATTCCAACGGGATTTTGTGCGCATAAGTAGGCCTGAGATGCTTCAGCCATTACAGTCTCCTCATGAGGGCATTCTTTACCAGTTAGTGGCATGTACATGAAACCTTGCTACATTACCGATAAAAGCGTATTTTTAGTAAGTATAATTTATTAAAACTATGTCCGATTCCACTCAGTTACTGTATTTGATGGTTGGTTCCAGCACCTACTCCTGAACGATTCCAATCGTCTAACTGTCAAATTAGTATGGATTTTGACAGTTATCTAGACGATTGAATCGCTCAGGATTTGGTGCACATAATAATAGTTAGGCCCCTGACGGTCACATGAAAAAAAGTTGTATACAAGACAAAAGTAAATACTAAAGTAAAATTAGCCTAAACTAATAGACACATCAATATCGAGGAATTACCCGTTTCATGGTGGGTTTAGCCAATTTATTTACAACAAAAACTCATATCATAAAGGCCTCCTTGTTGAGAACAAGAAATTGTAATGACCAAAGACGAGCGTTAATTAAACATATAATTTACTTTTCAAAATTAAAACCGACCAAAATCTCCATCAGCGCTCGTGATGGCAGTCATCAGAGAGGTTGCTAATATGAATCATCAGGAGAAACTCGGCCGCCTCCGGTAATGACATCATTCGTCAACGCTCGATAATGACATGTCGTCAGACTCTACAAACACTTCCGGTCCAAATCTCATAGAGAAAATTAAGACGTAAATATAAAGTCCGTCACGACTTTGTCCGGGCTAATGTTCTCAGTTTCTTACCTATCGGGGTTCTGTAGAAAACGTTGAATTTATTCATTTTCGGGTTCAATAAATCGTTCAATAGTAAACAGTTGACAAGCCTAGGTAGAAGTAATTATATTATATGCAGGCTATATGCGACCCGTTAAAGGTCTTCTCTGAAAGAGAGATAATATACTCTTTATGAGCGAGAGGCGCCACGCATGCCCATCGTTACTTGGAGATGAAGTAAATAATTTGGCAGTGGGCGGGGCACATAGCACGCAGAACTGCTGGCCGATGGGGCCGAAAAGTTCTCGAATGGAGACCACATATCGACAAGCGCAGCGTAGGACGACCAGCCACAAGATGGACAGATGACCTCATCCAAGTGGCAGGAAGACGCTGGATGCAAGTCGCTTCCAGCCGGTCTTTTTGGAAATCCATGGAGGAGGCCTACGTCCAGCAGTGGACTTTTTGTGGCTGATTGATGATGATTAAGTAATTAATATGAAATAAAAACTAAAGCAATAGAGTAGGATACTTATCTACGTATTATGCGGCGTCAAACTTGACTTGTACTCTTATTTTAGGTTGAGAATCCTGTTTTATATAAGCACTACTCTTTTTAATATGGGGTTGAACATAAACAGGGAATAAACAATTTTAGTTAGATTGGAGCGGTGGAGCCATGATCTTCGCAGGGCGGCTGGCAAGAGCTGGTTGAGAGTAGCCGATGACCGTGCTCAGTGGCGTGCTATAGGAGAGGCCTATGTCCAGCAGTGGACAAGCATACGCTGATGATGATGATGAGTTAGATTGGTACCCTCTGCCAACTGAAACACTAAGTTTACCAAAGAATCATATTTACAATAACAGCACTTACAACGAGATGGACACAACCCTCAGCTAGGAAGTTTAAGAAAACCACAACAAAGAAGTTTTATTACTTTTAATAAGTTGTTGTCAAATACTAAAATTCCTTTTTAGCATATACCTAGATGGCAGAAAGCTCCTACAAAAATTAACTACTATGTGTGTGTTGTTTTAAATATCGTTACAGTCAATAACCAGCAGATACGGTAATATAGATATAAAAGACTGATAAAACAGATGATACACGGGTTCCTGGTTTGACTACGGAATTCTGACAAAAAGAATAAGGTGACACAGTGTGTAGCGTGAGGTTCACACTATGCGTCGGAATTAGCGTACTTTTCAATAAAGATACTTTTTTTCATGGAACATGGCTGGTCAGCTCATGAAACATGTCCATGCATAATAAATTTTGGTGATTCAACCTAGCAGCTAGCTATGTGTATGATAGTGTGCGATGGTCTCATTCAAGTGCCCGAATACTTTAACTACCCCCTTCCGATGCCATTGTTAGTATACGTGGCTACGTATAGTTATATAGAAAATTCCATTTTGTTGCCTCCTTTTATTGAATAAAGCCCCCTGGTTATTCATGTATGAATACCGCCTGCTGCGCTCCCTACAAGAGCTTTGCTGGTGCTTATATTTATTTACATACGGTTCATTAAATCGCGCACTCGACCGTGTTCGAATCTACTCTGCTTGAAGGCATTTCATGTCTATGTTGCGTGCATGTTAAATTATTATGTTCTTATGACATATTTCGGTGCTCTGATAACGATTGATACTACCATAGTACCCACGAGCCTGTGCTGAACTATCACCTGATTATATTGAGGTAGTATAGTTAGGTTACAGAGTACAGTGGTGTAGAGTCCATGAACTTCAAAAATACAAATGCGTCGCACAGTACAAGACTTTGTATTGCAGCATTAATTCTAATGTGAGATACATCTCCGTATCTATGACTCCGCCATAGCCAGCAGTCCCGGGAAAATTCATTAAATTTCCCCCTGAAATCAATAACGCATCGGGAAAGCGTCAGTTGCCATTGGTGAGCGTCGCGACGCGTCACGCCCCTCGCAACATGGCTGCCGGCGACGCCACCCGAGCTCCTGCTTCCATCTGTGACCCTCTTCAATTAGAAGCTTACAATGACACACTTGCGAGTATAGCTACAGCATCCTTCTGAAAATTTTAACCTAGGTACTCGCAAGTTTCGCTTAGCTACAGGACTCAACAGTGAGTCTTCACTAGTCTTTTAGGTACCTCAAAATGAGCTAAAAACTAAAATTCACAAAGTTAGCACAGTTTCACAAGGTGTTTACTTTACACGTACCTACTACCAATTTCGCAGCCTGGGGTAAATCGTTCTTTCTGCGTAGAAGAATGCCCATCCCATTAAAATACGTATAGTTTTAAGCTGTTTCAGGAATGGCGCATTTTTGTTTTTGTAGAATATACAATCTACCATTCTAGTTTTCAAACCTAACGCTTTGTTCGAAGTACAATACAAGGATAGAGAAACAAAACTTTTTTTTTACAGCACATTCCAAAGTTTTTCTGCTTTGGTCCGGTTGTATTCTCGGCAAAGCAATAATGAAGTAATAACTATTGAAGAATGTTTTTATTACGTTTGGGCGTTTTGTCTGAAGCCATAAATACTTCAATAGAGAGACGAAGAGCCGAGGTCGGTTGTTTCTTGCAAAATACGTATGTTTGAGTGTTAAGAACACTATTGATATTTAACAGCAACTGTCATAAGAAGTGGGACGTTTTTGAAAGAAACAGGCTGATCATTAGTAAAATTGCATGTTCGGTACATAATAGACTCGAACAAAAAGCCAGTATTGGAGCGGATGCCGGAACAAAGCCGCACGCGATGTCTTGGACCTTCGTCCTCGTCGCTCGCCTTATGTTGTTTTAAATGTAGGCCCACTTGCTACCAAAGGTCTAAATTACAGATTTAAATCGCCATACGAAATTCTGGTTACAACTTTGTTGCAGTTCTTTTGTCCACTAGGTAGGTACTGAAGTAAAAGCATTGTATTGAAAGACAAAAAAAGTTAAAAGACTACTCCTTACACGAGGCCCACATGCTCGGTAACAATTTACTACCAATTATCTAATTAAATTCTTCCGAGAAATTTTTGTATCAACTTTGTTGCAATCCTTTCATGCATTAGGTACTAGTTAAATTATTTAAAACAAAAAAAAAATGTTACAAAAATTGGCAATAAATGGAAGAAACGTACCCTAGAAATGCCTCCCCAGCCCACTTTTGAAGTGCTCGTTGATAGTCAGAAACGGCGAACGCGTGCCTCGTCTGCCGTCTGCCGTCGCGCCTGCGCAACATATGCATGAAACGCACCCGGAGGTGTCCATTACCACCAAGGGCGCTCTCATTTAATTTTTTGTTTCCCTTTTTGGGCTAAACTCTCGGGCTTGTCATTCGAAAACGTTAATATTAATGGATCGTGAAATGCGCTTGTCTCGCAGGTACATATCGTGTCGCGGTTCATAATGAATGGCGTGTGCGTGCGGTGGCGCGGCTGGATCGACCTGGAGAAGTTGGACGGGACCGGCTGCTTGGAGTTGGACGAAGAGCGGGCAGCCATTGAGGACGCCGCATTGCGTGATCAGATCGAGCGCTACAACCAGCGCCTGCGCGAGTTCGAGGACAAGCGCATGTACCGCGAGCACGGCGACGAGCTGCGCCACCAGCACGCGCAGCGCTGCCATGCACCGCGCGCGCCGCACGCCGCGCACCCCGCGCACGCACAGCCCGCCCACCCCGCCCACATCAAGCCTCACTCCCAAGGTGCTCTCATATCCTAAGTACGCCACCGCCTCGTCCAATCATTTCCAGTAAATTCTTCCTGGTCTGGGGACATTTCAAATGGCTGATACCCAACTTTTTCTACACTTAGGTAACATCAAAGCAACACAGCCAACCGGGTCGAATTACTGGACAGCCGTGGAACGATTTTGACGCTAAATGAAATGACACCGTGATCAAGAGGGTGTCGGAAGTTTGAGTTGTATTGTGAAAGTTTGCATAATATTTAAACAAGTCCTGTTGCATTTAACTATCTATGACAGGGGCTGTCTCTTGATAAGCCAATAGATGAGATGAAGTGATGGAAAATCTGTTTCACCAAAAATCTATATGTAAGGGTAATAAAAATAAATAAGGTTAGATTAATAAGTATCTAATTACACTTTTTAGGAGGGTTTAATTCACAATAAATAATTTTTAGCAGACTTTACAAACAATTTTAACAGTTTATTGTACTTGATTGCATGTAGATATTTTGTTTTTCTCATTAAGATGTAATTAAAAAGTAATAATTACACTCATTTATATTGTTACACCTAATGGAAAAATTTGGAATGTTGGCATATTAATTGCTTAGCTAAATTAAGCTATTAAGATCCGTTTATATTATCAAACTATTCCAAAAATAGATCAGTGCACACACAGGCGACCATGTTTTACATAAGTTCAGTCTAGAAATGTAACTTTTTGTACAACACTTAGGTACAGCATTAGGTCTAACCACTACTGGCGATCCAACATCGACAGTTCTATCTCATGCGTCATAAATGTGATTGTCAAACAAAATGTGGTAGCTGGCAGTGATTTCTACTGTATTGGTACCTGTATGACTAATCCAAATGACTCGATGGCCAGATTGATTTCTCATACTTTAGTTCTTAAACAGCTTACTTACTTAGTTTCTACATAGGTTAAGTTTTATAATGTTCTTGTTCTTAAATTGAGTTGATGTTATTTAATTTTAAGTTCAATTTATATTCTGACGAAAAAATTCAATGTTATAAAAGTGTAAATAAATCTTTAAGTGTAACCTCCATAAATACAGTGGTTTGTCGTCTTGACGTTTCCCCCTTCGCAGTTCAGTTTTGTGATAGACAGGATACGATACAAATTAGGACGCCAATTCCTGCTTTCCCTAGTGAAATTAAATGCAATTAGCCTTCGCATGGTCCCTGTTTCCCGTAACAATGAGGTGCGCGGGCGGCACGCGCGCACCTGCACCTGCGCCGCCCCGGCCCGCCCTCGTCATTATACGCAATTTAGACAACTGCGGAAACACCATTCATGCTCATCGAGCGCAACTCGACTAACTAATTGCCTTCAAATTTTGTACAAAATAATGATTCTGAAACAATAGCCCAGCTTTTTGTGTATTATTAGTCAATGCTAAGCGCGGTTTTCCCCGTTGACATTACCACTGTCTGGTATATTTTCCTGTTGTAGGTAAATATGTTGGTACCTATGCATCAAACCCCTCTTTTGTATATAACAATAGAGTTAAAAGACGTGATGTGCTGTCGTGTGTCGCTGACGAATAGCTAAGTGGGTCCTTCGTATTTTTTCTATGGCTTACGAACAAGAATTCTAAAATGTTCCTACACAGTTTCGCAGAGCCTTCTTTCCTTGTAGCTTGTATCATTCATGCATGTTTCCATATAACTTACCTACTCATATCTCATCTCATTCGTCATCGAGACAGGCTATTGCGAGAATGCGATACTATCGGAGCCTTATTGTGACTCACGGCACCTTGACCGTCAAAATTGAGCAGGTACCTTTATTGCACAACGTCTACTGATCGATACCAGCAAAAAACGTGCCTCCGGGAACAAGACAAAAATCGGAGATCGTATCCAGATCCCGTGCACAATGAACCCGTGATTTATCAGGCGATTCTTTTTGTGCAAAAAGCGCAGGTCAGTGTTGGAGCGAAGCACCAAAAGGGCATTCCGTGTAATCCTCGGACGGAGCGTGGGAACGATCCTCTGTCGAGGCTGTGCGTAACATTCATTACCTACCTACTCGCAATGAGACCACCGCATTATGAGAATACGATACACACTTAGGTACATGATAAGTCTTCGATTTACATCGAAAGCGATTTGAGATAAAGGCTGACTTAGACCGCTAAGGCTCTATGGTTAGCATTGTACACGTATACTTACCTAATTATAAAGTGAGTAATTTTTGTAGGATCCAGTAGTTGCCTTCTTACAATATAAAATGTAGGGTCTACACAAATGTGTTTTAGGGTCAGAAGTTTTTTTGTCTGTGAACATAATCAACTCCTAGAACTGCAAATAAGTATACAAAATGTTGCAGAAAGGTCCCATGAAACTTAAGAGGGTTATTCTATTCATCAATACAAACTTTTACTATGAGACTAACTCCGAAATATCAGCTGTTCTACGCTACAATTTATACTTACTCTAGGGAATTTATGAAACATCAAATATCATCTATCTGTCTATATTTTATCTTTCTATACATGTTTCTTACATGTGGAATTGTATTTTCAATTCCACATGTAAGTATGGCTTTTGAGAAGGGCTCGACCAATACGGCCGTTTTTTTGGTGTTGTGTTCGTAATTGTCAGGACAAGGTTTATATGAAAGATTTTTTTGAAAAATCCTCATTAGTACCTACATGCAACAGTGCGAAGCCGTTCCAAAAATATCTGTTCGTCTCATAATAAAAGTTGTTTATAACACCATCATAGGCCATTATTCTGGGTACTTGTTACATATGTGATTCATATGGTTCAAATTATGTGAAGTAGGTACCGAGGTAGAGTAGGCAAAGTAAACTCAATAGAAGGTTTAGTCAACGACACCTGAGACTCGTTTCATAAAGCCATAATTAGCAAACTTACAATATTGTCAAAAATTTTCGCCAAACGATTCGTCAATTGAGAGAAAATTACTGATCATTTCTAAGTTTATAATATATACGAAACATGGCCCTACCCCTTCTAAGACTTACTTAACCCGCTCCATTGGAAAGTAGTTTAAATACGACACCTCGTTTATTGATAGGTTTCGGTCAGGCTTCCCGAAGACGCGAGCCCAAGCGAAGACACGCCGCGTATTGATGACTCGTCTCGCGCATGAGAGCGCACGGCCGAGGCGCATGCGTGCGGCTTCCTCCAACCGCCATCTCGCTTCGCTTCGCCCCCACTGGATCATATCAAAATATCAAGTGACAAAACTGCTACAGAGCGACCATTTCATACGTAGCAGATTCCTTCTTTTTAATTATCTTTGTAATGTATATCAAATTGTCATAGTAAACCATTAATTGTAGTTCTATGAAATAGGGCCCAGGGGTGCTTCTACGTAACATCTCCACTGTATGGAATGGTCAGATTTAATTTAACCTACACCGAACTGTCTGTACCTGTCTAATACCGATATATTTTGACAGTTACGTGGTAATAGGAGGGCAGGATATCTAAACAGGGAGTGGCGTAAATAATGGATAACCAGAAAACAGTACCATACTATCTTGAAACTATACATTGTCAATTCGTATGATAAATTCAAAAATTATATTGAAAATTTTAAACTTTTGCTTATTGAAAGTAGTCAAATTATATCGATACTGAAGAAACGGTATCAGGTGGTTGTCAGGTTATGCCTTTTTTACGCGTCCGCGTCCGCGTATGGGGAGGAGCTATTTCGTTATCATCATATTATTAGGTATGTAGTCTAATAAAAATAGTAAGAATAGCGCTAGCATAAGAAATTTCATGCGCTGAGGTATGTAAACACCTCACCATATTCAGGTTTCCTCACGATGTTTTCCTTCACGTTTAGCGTGTGGTAGGTAGGTATCTATTGCAATTACAATTTCACGAATGTACGCAAGTTAGCAAACAAAGTCATTGGTACATGCCGGGATTCGAACCCACAACTTCCCGAATGTGAGGCCGGGGTTGCACCGCTGCGCTACCACCGTATACCGCACCGGTAGGTACAATCCAACAAAAATATTACCTGTGTTTGGTAGACTTTATAGATGTGGTGCTTTAAGAACACCTAAAAGTGGCATGCAAACTTGTTACCGCACAGTATGCCATGTTATCCTTAATTTATTTATATCTAATCTATCTAGTCGACAGCAAATCAACCTTTAGGTATAACACCATGGAGGTGAGCCCAGCGGACAGCCTGCGCCATCAAATGCTACAGTGGAGACCAGTGTGCCATCAACCTGTGATGCAAAACTTGATGGATTTTACTCAGCAAACAATATGATAGAAATACAAAAATTGTATTATTAATGGGAAACAGCACAGAGATTCAATAAAGTGACTTGATAAATTACTTTGTGTTTAATTAGTTTTGAATGTAAGAGAAATCATTAGCTGTGCTTTTCTCTGTTCAAAAACCCAAGTACCTGCTCTAATTTGATAACTCTTTTTGAAATTTTATTGACAAGTACACAATGCATGTGCCAGTGCCAAGGATGTTCTTGGCCTGTGCCCCTTCCTTCAAAGCGTCAGATTGCCAAATTGTTGGCATTCAATATTTACGACCCAATTATTCCTAAGACAATAAAACAGGTACCTACCTGTTGTCAATACAAACTACAAAAAAAATCCTACTAAGTATTAGGTAAACCTCTGCCCTTTTTTATGTAGATTAAAGTGATCTCTATATATCTATTCTGTATTTAGAGGCTTCAAAAAAACATAGTATAAATAAGTTAAGCTTGACTGCTGATTTAAACTGTCAGCGCAGGCCACAGAAAAGCCCCCCTTAAAGCATTGAGTGCACTCAGAGTTGAGTTAACCTCAATGCCTTAATCAGAACATACAGGGTGGCTTTTCTGGAAAGTTACTAGAGTTAGAATTGTTTTATGGTTTTTTCAGTACATCTATCTATTCTGTATTTGGAGGCTTCAAAAAAACATAGTATAAATAAGTTAAGCTTGACTGCTGATTTAAACTGTCAGCGCAGGTCACAGAAAAGCCCCCCTTAAAGCATTGAGTGCACTCAGAGTTGAGTTAACCTCAATGCCTTAATCAGAACATACAGGGTGGCTTTTCTGGAAAGTTACTAGAGTTAGAATTGTTTTTATGGTTTTTTCAGTACATAACTATGAAGTAGCCAGTTGCTAGAATAGAATATCTGCACTGCACATTGATCTTTAATACTAGTAATAGGTAGTTCAAAATTTCAACAAAGAAAACATATTTGCAGGCTTTGTGTTGAAAAAGTAATTGAGCTGTCACGTGTTGAATTTTCTAAGCACATTGTACTAAGCGTATAAAGTCCGCCTACCAGCGATTACAGTAGGTATATTCGAATCGGCATTAGAGGATGTAAGTATTAAAAGTAGCCTTTTATAGTCGTCGAAATGTAAGAAGCCCGTTTTGACAGCTACATAAAATTGCATATTACTTTGAATTTACGAGAACCAATACATAAAAAGAGACATACTTTGGCATATTATTTAACGCTCGAAAGAAAAACGAGATTTTGTAGCCCGAAAACTTACTCATAATTTAGATTTTTAATGTTTTTGATCTCAAACTAGGTTAGATTCTATTGTTTTTGTAGCTGTCAAAACGGGCTTCTTATATTTTGACGACTTTAGTAATAAGAAAGTTATAGTCTGTGGTGATTTGAATATCGATCTGCTAGTAGATGCCCCTCTGAGAACTAAATTACAAATTATTATTAAATCATTCAATTAAGTCAATGTTTTTTTAATGCCCACTAGGATTACTCAAACCACTTCTACTTGTCTCGATTGCAATTTTTTTAATACTCCACAGTGAATTGCTTAAAGTCAGACCACTGTGGTCAAATTGAAATAGATTTAAAATAATCAGAGCACATTATTTTATGCCCATTACAAGTAAAAAACATAGAATAATTTAAAGTAGATCTTCAAAGTAGCTTAATTAACTACGTGTAAAGGTAAAACCCTAAATGCTAACACCCATAAGAAGACTTTAGAAGAAAAATCGTCCAGATACTTTAGATTTGAAAAAGTTTTTAAATTAAGGAAATATGTTAGTATTAGTGGTATTAGTTATTTGTTATGCAAGGCTGCAAAGTTAATTTTTGGCGCGAGTACCTTGTATTGAAACCTGAGCAAGCGAAGGATTCTAGGATTGAGCCACGAGCGAAGCGAGTGGTTCAAATATAGAATCCTGAGCGTAGCGAGGGTTTCAAAGGTACGAGACGCTAAATAACTTTGCTGCCGAGCGCAACACACAACTTTTCACCTCACTAAAGCGAGGAAAATGTTAGGTGCAAGAAAAACAGTTTTAATAAATATTAAATTCGTCGCTGCTAGTTTCGCTCATAAGTATTTTATGATTTCTTTCGATTTTATCAAAAAACAAACCAAAATAATGGAAATAAAGTGAATTCAATAAAGAGAAGAAAATTTTAAAGTTTTTTTTTAAATCAAATTTTCTTGCCGGCCAGTGCGATTCTTTAAATGAGGCTGGCGCATGACATGAAATAAGTATTTGCATTTCAATCATCAATGGACTGGCTGCAGAGAATATAAAGTATAAACTATTACGAAACCAATGAGGTTCTATATTATATGTAATTTATTGTACGAAACCTTTATCGAATAAAAATATTCGAATTTTAAAAACACTTTCCACGCTAGCGGATAAAGTGCGATTTTCCACGCAGATTTCGAATGATAAACAGAGCCTTTACGAGCTAGTGAGGTGAAAATAGTAGATTGTACAACAAGTGCATAAAACGCACCATTTTACTCGAGACGTTTATCCATCCGAGCGAGCTTGCGAGCGAGGATAGATATAAAGTCGAGTGTAAAATGGGTTTTATGGACGAGTTGTACACTCTACTTTTCACTTCGATTGCGAGGAAATGAAACAGCAACATGTAAAAATAATTATGGTTCCCGCCAATTAACTTTTTTTTCTTTTTTTTTCTGTAGGGACGTGAGTCTTCGACGAAGATTTTACTTTATGCTCTAGAGCATAAAAAGCGACTTTATGTCGCCTACGCACGACATAAAGACGAACTTTTAGAGCATGAGAAGTGAAATAGTAGATTGTACAACAAGTGCATAAAACGCACCATTTTACTCGAGACGTTTATCCATCCGAGCGAGCTTGCGAGCGAGGATAGATATAAAGTCGAGTGTAAAATGGGTTTTATGGACGAGTTGTACACTCTACTTTTCACTTCGATTGCGAGGAAATGAAACAGCAACATGTAAAAATAATTATGGTTCCCGCCAATTAACTTTTTTTTCTTTTTTTTTTCTGTAGGGACGTGAGTCTTCGACGAAGATTTTACTTTATGCTCTAGAGCATAAAAAGCGACTTTATGTCGCCTACGCACGACATAAAGACGAACTTTTAGAGCATGAGAAGTGAAAAAATATTTATAGTGCATGGAAGGATCGAACTATCAAAAGCATTTGATTGTGGGACCATGCGACACTTTGATTAAAACTAGATCATTACAGAGTAAAGGGGAAAGGTTTAGAACTGATGAGATCATACTTATTTAAAAGGAAGGGTTCAAAAAGCGGACATTAATCGTATAAAATCCATAGGTTTATTTATTTAGGACAACCAACAGGCAATACAACAACACATTCACAAAAAGAAAAAAAAAACACGTAACATGGTAATTGCTCACCCACTTATAGGATGTCTCAGCATGCATCTAAATCTTAACAAAACTGTTATATACGTAAGGATATTACACGTATAGAACAATAACGAAACTATTTAAATAAACATGAGCTATAGATATTCAAACAGCTTTCTTTTAAATTTAAGTAATGTATCATTAAAAATATCTAAAGTATGTATTCACAAATAAAAATGGGAGTATCACAAGATCAATTTTGGGGCCGTTCGTTTTCCTTGTGTATGTAAATGATTTGCCATTTATGGTATAAAACATGTCCGAGATAGTATTATTGTGCAGATGATACGTCACATATTTTTAAAATTTTTAAAAAGAAGAAAATAATCTTGACGATGCGATATTAGATGAAAACAACATTGTACTCGGAAAAGAAAACTAGGACTTGTAGAAGATACCGTATTTATAGGCATCGCAATCGATTAAAAAATTACAATGGGGTTCACATATTGTAAAACTAGCACACAGGCTTAGCTCAGCAGCATATAGGGTCAAAAGAATTAGAGAGCTCACTGGTTGCAACTGCTAGGCTTGTTTACTTTAGTTACTTCCATAGTATTATGTCCTGTGAGTATTATATCTTGTTAAGTTATAATAGCAATGCCACTCGCTAAAAGTGAAGGAAAACATCGTGAGGAAGCCTGAGTGTCTGGGCTATTCACATAACTCTGCGCTTGAAATCGCCAATCCGCGGTGGGCATGCGTGGTGATTAAGCCCATACTCTCTTCCTGAGAGAAGGCCTGTGCCCTACAGTGGGACGTATATAGGCTGCTTATGGAGAAAAAATATCAGCAATTTCGAAAATACATGTTGGTAGCCATCATAATATTGATACCTACTAGGAATAAACATATATTGTCATTACCACGTTTTAGACTCGCAAAAGTCGCATCCTTTATGGGGCACTGTTACGGTTCTACAATAAAATTCCTTATGATATATTAGTTACCACCGACGCGGTTTAAAAAATGTGTTAAGCATACTCTGCGCAAAAAAGCCTATTATAATAGGATCAATGATTATTTGGAAGACAAAGATGTCTGGTATTTAAATAATGTTAACGGGGACGGTTGTACTAGTGTAGTGTAACTTTAAATTGAAAACTCTGTAAAATTTTACTTTGACTTTGTAGCTGAAACCCAGGTCGATTTCTATGCTGAAATAAATGTAATATAATTATGTACTTATAATAATGTTATTCGCCATCACTTGTTTGTACATACATATAACGCAACATTGACGTCGAGTCACAAATGTAGAGTCGATCTCGCCAATAACGCAGTCAAAGATGCAGTTTCATCGAGGATCCGATGAAGATAAAGTCAGATTGTTTGTTTATGTAATTAAACAGCAGCATCGCGTCCGTTTGGACACCATACGGCTCACATCAAGCGCACGGCGAGGCTCGTCGGACCGCGGTACTTTTGAAACTGAGTAAGTAGCGCCATCACTTCCATATGTTTCCTCGAATTAACGTCTGTTTTCTACGAAGCAAACGAGCCTCATAAAACCCGTTAAGATCAGAAGACTCCTAGTTCATAAAACAAAATTAACTATTTGTTTGTAAATAAACCAAACGTCCAGGCGCAGATACCTAAATGATTAACGTACGTACGTTTGTTGCAACGCCCAGATACATTTATTGCACACTAAATGCTCGTTATATTTTGTGTTAGTAAACATCTCGAGTTACAAAAAATCTTATTTCAAGTATCGACCGATCACAATGCGTTAATTCGTGGATATCCGGAGAGGGACCCAGTGCTTGCACAAAGATTAGTAATACTTAGCTGTCGCATACCGCGCGACGGACCCTCTCCTTCCATGTGAAATAACAGCTTCAGCAAACTACAGCTTTATTTATCAAAGTGATCGAATAAGCCCGAATTCGGACTATTTCAATTTGGGAATGCCTAGAAACGTGCTAAAAACTAGAACTTACCTAAAAGTAGCAATGCTCTTTGAACGGGCAACCTATTTCTCTTTCCTACCTAACGTAGGGACCTACCTAACTCTACTGGCGTTGATCATGCCAGTAAAGTGTTACATTAAAAATATTTCCAAGGAGGCTGGGCTTGCATGAGTTATAAAGTAATCAATACTGCAGTCAATCACGATGCAGACAGGTAAGTAATTTATTGCGTCTAGTCTGGGGCAGATTTGCGACGCGTAAGCGCGGCCACGTGCGGGATAATCCGGACTAATTGGGAGCGCGCGGCACTGATCCCAGGATCATCAGGTGCTCATCCCAGCCGGCCACCCTCGCGATCGTTCGAGAAAAATTATACTTACGAAAGAGCGTTACGTTACATTTATCTCAAACAATGAAATTAAAAATTCAATGACATTAAATAAATAATAATAAATAAATAAATAACTTCCACACAACACAATCACTTGACCTTCCCAAACTAGGATACTCAGTGCTATGGTAAGGAGCACCAGGCAAGGATGGATACACCCAGACTGAAGCCATTTGTACAATTGTACGGCGGCCCTCAGTAGGAATCGAACCCACGACCTCTGTCTTAGTAGTGAAGCGCCTTAACGGCTAGTCCAACGAAGCAGTTAAGCATCGATATAAGAGTCAGAGTGGAAGTCGCAATGAAATGAAAGACGTAGTAGACAGAAGTGCAAATTGATCCTTTTGACTAGACACGCTAAACAAGCGTGTTTAGGCATACTTATTTCATTAAAATAAATATACATAAGTATATTTGTAATTTATAGAAACTACTTCATGAAAAATATATACAGTTACTTGTAACATATACAATTTTGCTCCTTTGTTGAGTTTTTCGTAAACCTAAGACGGAGTTTACACGTACAGTCTGGCGTCAGTCAATTCCATCAGTCTGTTTAGACTGACGGCAGACTGATTGTCTTTTCAATGGATTGATGGACTGATGGACCAGACTGACGGATATTCGAATATTTTGATAATTTTCGTCAGTCACGGTTAGACTGATCGTCTGAATGTGTTATCAGTCTCGCATGAGTCAGCGCCAGTCAACGCTAGGTCAACACTGAGGCACTTTAGGCAGCATACTATAATCTTGAGGCAGCATGGAGGAGGATTCTCTTTTTAACAACCATTATGTTTACACCACTTCCTCTTTTGGCGTTTTTTCATCGCCTTAGCTATTATTATTGCAACGCAGTATTTTTTTAATCTATCATCATCAGCCATTTGACGCCCACTGCAGGCCTGCTTCGTGGTTTTCATAATCATGAGGAGTTTTGCCGTAATCGCCACGCTTGGCAGGCGGGTTGGCGATCGCAGTACGCGGTTGGAATCTCAGGAAGTTGCTGCTGCCTGTCTCCTGGTAATCGATTTCCTTAGTCGCCTTCTACGACATCCACGGAAGGAAATAGAGTGACGCTATTCTTAATCCGGCGCCACACGGAACGCGGTGGTAGCCTAGTGGGTAGAACATTGGACTCGAAAGCGGGTAGGTATGACTTTGTTTTCTAAGTTATGTACATTTGTGAAGTTATAGTAGCAATACCACTCGCTAACCGTGAAGGAAAACATCGTGAGGAAACCTGAGTGTTTGAGCTATTTACATACCTCAGCGCTTACCTCAGTGCTAATCACCGCGGTGGGCACGCGTGGTGATTAAGCCCATACTTTCTCTCTCTGAGAAGACTTGTGCCCTACAGTGGGACGTATATAGGCTGCTTATTTTTAATCTTTAATCACAGATAAAGATCTGTGCTTGGTGCTGTCGTATTGGTGTTTTCGTTCGGACTGATGCTAAATTCATCAGTCTTGAGTAACCGTGTAGGTAATACCTCGCCTAGCTACATCAGTCTGGCGTCAATCCGAGCTTGATCAAGGTCACAGTGTACTGACGCCATACTGAACGTGTAAACTCCGTTAAACACCATACATTTCGAAAAGCTATTGTTGACTCTTCAACGTAATCAATAACCACAGAGTACTTTTGATATGCTCACTATAATGGTCCAACGTGTAGATGTTAGTTTCGTTCAATTCGTTCACTCAATTGACTGTCATAGTGATTGTCAAATGACAATAATGTTACCTATAGAATTGTGATTTGAAAGGAATAATTGAATTAAAGTTTACTCTTTGGCGATGGCTGGCGAAAGTAATGATAGTAAAAAGGAAATTAGGGAATTGTATTCAATGTTTCATCAAGAATACATCATCATGGCTGAATAGTGAGTGTATCAACACTGTTTCATATAAGTTCTATTCTATTTCTTGCCAATCGTCCCTTGGTCGTGATTTTAACACTTTTTATTACAGCAGGTTATTGCAAACTGAACTGAACTCCACGCCCGGTATCTATGTTATTCCATCATATGAAAATTCATACTGTAAGTAAATATTCTTGTGCACATACTCAGAAGGTGGGAACAACTTTTTTACGAGGATTTTTCTTTCAGTGTGGTTTGGAGTGATTTTTGTGAGAACAGGAGTATATGAAGGAGGTATATTCAGATTCACACTCACACTGCCAGACAAATTTCCCAATGTGGAAGTTCCGGTGTGTACTTATTACATGTGTAGTGTGATAAAAATATCTTATCTAACCTGCTTATTTTGAACTTAATGTTTTTAGGTTTTAACATTTACTTCACATTTATATCACCCAGCTGTTGATGCCACTTCAGGAGTTCTCAACTTAAGCCAAGTATTCAGACAATGGGACAGAAAAAGTAATCATATTTGGCAGATATTGAAGTATGGACATTGGATTTTCCATAATTTAAATGTGATGGTGCCAGCAAATTTGGAAGCTTCAGCTGCGTAAGAAACTCTATTATTTGGTTTTAAATCAATACTAAATGCTGAACTAATAACATACATTTATTTCAGCTTCAAATCCAACAAAAAGTTGTTCATTGAAAAAGTAAAGGACTGTGTGATAGCCAGCATTGACCACATTTATGATGACCCACCTACAGATGATAGACATTATATTTCATTTCAACCATATGACCCACAAGTCCATGAGAATGCAAAAAACCTTATGCTTCAACCTCCCAAATCCTCTGATGGTATCTCACAAGGGATTTCTTGGGTGGAGCCTGGTTTATTTCAACCATTTTCAAAAGAAGAAACTTCTTGATAAGGTTTGACATTTTGTTATTTCTTATCTACTTTTGTTAATGTTTCAAAGTAACTTTGCAGTTGTTAAAAGTGAAGTTATGAAGAACAAAATCAAGTCCTTAGTTATTACATAATTTACTTTTGTTTATTTGTAGTTATATTTACTAATAATCTAATTCGATATATTAAGACTATTTATTAAGTGGAATAGCAATAATAATAAACATACCTCTTGTGTATTAAGCCATATTAGGTACCTGCAAGTTTCATTAAAACACTTGAGATAATTTTATCATAATTGTTTAATATAAACTCTTTGCAATATTTACAATCTTCAGCTTGCAGCTCTGCTCAAGCTGACATTTCTTTGCTACAAATTTTTAAAACATTAACTGAATATTTATGTTTAGAAAAACTTACTATAGAAATCTCAGCATTAGTAAAAAATTATTCATGCATTCTGATTTTTGTACAGTATTTATTCAATGTATCTTGAAACCAGTTTTGATCCAATTCATATCTTTTATTTTTCCATGTAAAATGTGATGGTAGCTGTGACTCACTATTTTGGAATTCAAAGTTTCTGCTAAGCTCTATTGCCAGTTTAGACCGAATCAATCCAACTCCACCATGAATATCAGCAGCAGGGTGATACACTCTCCCAGTTTGGGGCAACATGTAGATTCTCTCAGGCAAGAAAAGTGTGGATAAGTTCTCTCCAGCATATCCATAGGTTAAAAAATCAGCTTCTAACCCCTTGTGCGGCCTTGCAATTACATGTGTATACACAATTGGCACATCATCACATCTTATAAAATTTCTTTCTCGTCCACATAAAGAAATATATGGAAACTCTTCTTCGTATCTGCCAGTTTTGTTTAGTCTGATTCTCTTATAGAAAAAATCTAAAAACTTTTTTTCTTTGAAACATGATGTAAAGTTTTTCATTCTGGAGTCATCTAGAAACAGCTGGAAAAGATAAACAGAGTTATACAGAGTAGAATGTGATGTTTCGTTACCTATTACCGATTAATTATTTTACCTACCATGCCTTGGTGGTCAATGAAATAAAAATATTCTCGAATTTTGGGTTCAGGGGACTGACCCTGCACATAGCTAACATGTCTGTTTAACACCAATGGCTTGAACTGTCTGACACAAGATGTAAGAAGCATGTTACACTGGTTTAATACCTAAAATGTTACAAAGTACAAAATAAGGAAATAAATAGCGCACTTTGATCCAATCTATTTTTGTCTAAAATAGGATTTTTGTTTACATTTTGTTTTTTTTTTAAATGTTTTTCACAGAATATAAGGAAAAAGATAATTTGTTAGTGGCTGTTTATTCGTCTAATCACGGAATCGGATCGTGTAGTGAAGATACCTCACTCTGTGGATTGTTCTGTCTGTGCTCTGTGGTCATTGTGACAGTTATGCTCTTTTTGTTTTCGTCAAGCCAGTTTTGGACAAAAAAATTATAAAAATTGTATATTCCTAAATCAAAGCTCTTTAAATACCGATGTTTGCGCTAGAAATAGGTATCGAAAATAGTGATCAGTGAATGGTTTGTAAGTGATATTAAGTTATAAAAAATTCACAAGGTTGAACTTCCGTACAAGGAATTCCCAGTACAGTACCCATGTATCAATAACAACGATGGAAAGTGTGAGACGATCATGGAAACTACGTAAGTTAAATCAAAATATAAATGTAGTAAAATTAGTCCGCTTGTGATTATGGAGGTACTTTGATTTTAGAAGAATTTGTGGCTCACAAGGCAAATGTCAACTGCCTGGCGATGGGCCACAAGTCGAACCAAGTACTCGCTACCGGAGGAGATGACAAAAAAGTCAATCTTTGGGCCATTGGAAGACAAAGCTGCTTGATGGTATGCAAGTTGTTTATAAAATACAAGCCTTTTGTAAGATATGTAATAATCTACCTCACTTATTTTCAGAGCTTAAGTGGACACACAACTCCAGTGGAATGTGTTTGTTTCGGACATTCAGAGGACTTAGTGTGCGCTGGTTCGCAGACAGGGGCCTTGAAGATTTGGGATTTAGAAGCAGCAAAGTTACTAAGAACATTCACTGGTCATAAAGGTGCAATAAAGTGTATGGACTTTCATCCTTACGGTGACTATTTAACTACAGGATCATGTGATAGTCAAATTAAACTGTGGGACACTAGAAAAAGAGGATGTATTGTTACATATGCCAGCCACCGCCTTGCTGTTAACAGTCTGCAATTCAGTCCAGACGGACAATGGATTGCATCAGCTTGTGAAGATGGTGAGTGTTCTTAAGGGAAAATCAGATCAGTTACACTTGGTTGAACATTCCTCTGTCAATTCGTGTTCAAAATTAATTTAAATTGTTTTCATACAGTGAGATGAAAAAAAAGCATGTGAGCGGCTGTTTTCCTCTCACACATATTGCCGTCCATATCATGTAGGCAAGAGATAGTTGCTCAATCAATTTTTTTCATTGACTGTGCTGTACAATAAGGAGGCAGAATACAATGATGTAATCTGAATATATGGATTTCATTCTGTGGTTAGACAATTTCATTCTTCTGTGGCGAGCACATGTAAACTCTGTGAGAGCACTAAAAACTCCAACATTCCTGCATCGTGCAAGCAAAATGTTTCACATGACAAATATAACGTCCGACGAACATTAGTCGGACCGGCTGTCCCCAGGCTTACGATCTGCCTGGCAGGAAATTTCCCTTTATCTCACTTGCACTACAGTCAATGCACCGACTACTGGTACTGATGGGGAATTCCCCCAAACCCTCGGCATGGCAGCCACACAGCAACAGCGCACGTTGCCAGTAGTACAGCAGCCTTCACCGGTTCCTACCACATGCGGGGTCCCCATGGTACTGTCGCCGGTGAAGTGGCTATTAGCCGCTGAACACCCTCAACCGCTAGTCGACTCACTGACTCAGCGCCTCCTGGCACTTGCAGGCTTTAGAGCACAGACTTCGATTCCTATCAGACCTAGCTATGCGTAGCTACGGTCTTGAAGGAGACTGATATGGCGAGCACATGTCAACTCTGCGCGCGCACTATAAACTCCAAAATTCCTGCATCGCGCAAGCAAAATATTTTACAAAACATACCGTAAATTACCACAAGAAGTGGTTTCAGCACCAAAAGTCAACAAATTCAAGAACTTACTGGACAAACACATCACTGACCAAAAGGAAAAAATAACCAAGTGAAACTGGATGCGGGCAATTATCAGTTGTTCCAACTGCCTGCCCGTCCACAAATAATAATAATAAATAATAATAAAAAATATAACGTCCAACGAACATCAGTCGGACCGGCTGTCCCCAGGCTTACGATCTGCCTGGCGGGAAATTTCCCTTTATAGTGGAAGAGCACGTCACCCGCTCTTCCCTATATTTCTTTCATTCTGAAAAGACGCCAAATGAACCAATCCAAAATTGTTTAACATGTCCATTAGTGAACTCGTTCAGAATTTGGTGTTCATTCTGTGCTTAGATAATTAATTCCAAGTGAAATATGCACAATGTACTGAAAGACAGACAATGTAATGAATGAAAAGTGAACTGCCTGACCAACAAACATGAATCTAGTTTGACAATGCCAACACACCTAATTTGCATGCCCAACATAACTTCTAGGCACCTGTGTTGGCCACTACTTTCCAAACTCCACTGTTATCACAGTCGCACTCCTCAAAAATTTACAAAAAGCGTCATTGCATAGTGATAAACTTTAAAAATACATATAACAAAATCCTTGCACCCAAAGAAGAGGAGTCATTTCCTTTCACTTTCTGTCATAATAGGTTGCAAAAATTGGCTTGTTTTTTTTTTAATACAAATTGCGGCGCTTGCATCATATAGCTAGATTTAAGTCTGTGGGTCGTTGGCTTTCAAATGGGTAACTACCACAGAACTTTGTGTTCTGAAGTAACTACAAACATTGCTTTGTTTGCAGGGTTAGTGAAAGTGTGGGACGTACGGGTCGGCAAGGTTCTGCAGGAGTTCTCAGAGCACACGGGCGCTGTCACCTGTGTCAAGTTCCATCCACACGAGTTTCTACTGGCTAGCTGCAGTGCCGACCGCACTGTTAACTTTTGGGACATGGAGAAATTTCAGCTTGTTTCTAAGTTTGAAAAAGATACACCTATCAGGTAAAATTGTGTTATTTTTAAATTGTTTCCATTATTATACAAAATAAATACGAACAAATATCTAAGAGGGCTTGCTGAAGTTAGCCAAGCAAACATGGACAAGCATTCTAGAAAACATCTCTTCCCGCATTTCATCAGCAACAGATACATGTCTGAAGACGTAAAAATTTCCAGCCTCATGGAGGAGATTCGGCAATGTAATACTAACTATGAAGATCGGCATACAAACGAGTTGGCTTCAGATCTAATAACAAAAGGACTGGCTATGCTTGACTGAAGAGGCACAGAACATATTATGGCTGTGCCAGACAGAAATTGAACATCGTAGAAAAGGCAATTTAGGAGGATGGAGGCCAGTGAACCTCACTCTGGACCAGCTACCAGCTACAGAGATCCAATATAACCCCAAACAATTTACTTCATATAACTAAAAGGCTACAAGATCGCAATTGTGCACCAAAAAACTTAGCGAAAAAAAAAACGGACAAGTGCGAGTCGAACTCGCCCACTGTTCCGTACAAATTTGTAGGTACTTACATATTGTAAATAGCTCCGTGGCCTAATTATGCGCACCGAATCCTGAGCGATTTTGTCAATGTTTTGTTTTGTCAAATGCTTTCTTCATACTGTGACTTAAATGGATTTGTATTGCTTTGCTTTGTATACGTGTGTGTGTCTTATGTAAATAAATTATTTATCTATCTATGTATCAATGGGGATTAGTGGAATAACCCATACCAATCATCGAACTGTCAAAATCCGTAGGTACTAATTTGACAGTTAGACGTTTGGAATCGCTCAGGATTTCGTGCGCGTAATATAGGTGCAGGAATTGAGTCTCGCAGTTCTTTCCGAGCCTTTCCTAAACTTCGAAGACAATTTTTTTTATGATTTAATTATAAATGCATAGTTTTCGATTTTTCCCTGTACTTGTATAAGACGATATTACTTGACAAATTTCATAGTTCTCGGTCACCGGAAAGTACCCTATAAATTTAGATTCCATTGAGTTTCGAAATATATGTTTTTTGCGGCATAAACGGCCGAATCTTTTTTTTTACGTTAACTCAGAAGTTTTTTTCACAGCTTCAAGGAACTGGTAGACCTGAGTATATGATTTTAATATCAACTCGATGCATCCACTCGTTCCCGAGATAAAGGGTTTTTACTGACTGACAGACGGACGGACTAAGGGTTTCGTTTTTTCCTTTTGAGGTACTGAACCCTAAAAACACTCAAATATACCTATTTTCCAGGCAAATGGTGTTCAGTGAAGATGGGGGCGCACTGCTTGGCGGCGGAGTGAATGGCCTTGACGTGGTGGGCTGGGAGCCAGCGAGAGCACTCGACACAGTCAACGCTCACTGGGGACAAGTGCATGACATCACTGTGGCTCACACACAATTAGTATGTAACTCACTTCTTCGTCAAATCTGTTCCAGTGAGCACAATCTGTCTGATGTTTGTTTTTCTATTTTTAGATTGCTGGGTTTTTTCACTCCACTTATGTTGTCTTATCTGTTGTGGATCTAAACCAAGTACACCCGTTCGGTGGACCCCCTCCCGCCACCCCGCCAGTGGTCAGCCCATTCCAGAAGGGACACTCAGTTCGGAAGAGTTTCTCGAAGGAAAAACCAGCGAGACAAGGTAGCCGCACTGTTCTGTTTTCATGGGCATTACAGCTCAGTATTATGCGGCTGAAAATGTAATAATTTTTCTAATATTTCTTTGCAGTTTTGCATAAGTCGTCACTTATAGACGAGAAAACTGCAGAAGAGTCAACATCTGGCACAGAAGCAGATGAGGATAATAGTGCTGTCATAACAAACATCAATGACTACTCTGAAATATTCCAGCCATCACGTTCATGCAAGTATTATTGAATTTTTTTATTGGTGCTGTGTAGGGATGCACCGACTGTTCGCCGACCAGTCGGTTAAGCCGACTAGTCGGCCATATTTGCAGTCGGCGACTGGTCGGCGAACAGTCAGCCAAAACTGCCGACGGATTAGGGTAACTGAAATACGTATTTATTTTAACTGTTATGTAATCGTTTATTAGTTTGTACCATATTAAAGATATTCCACTTCTAAGATACTCTTCTTACGAGATCAGATCAGTCATATTAATTTAAAACTAATAATATATGTAAGTATTTTATGACGATATTTTATTTATTTTTTTTACTTTATTGTATGTATGTTATTGAATTTGACTTAATTCTTTAACTGCACCACGGCACGCACTCCGTAGTACAATTATGGGTTACCGTAGGCACTGAGCACAACCTCAGCACAACGCTGAGTCAGCTGCCTTTTGTGGCAATATAGATACACCACAGGCTACATCTATAGTCCTGTTTTATTTATTCGTTTTGTCTGTTGTGTATTTAGTTTTCCTTCTGTGTTGTGCATATTATGTTACTTATGTGTTTATTTTGTTTCTGTGATGTATCTTGTTGGTATAATAAATGTCTTTCTTCTTCTTCTTCATAAAATTATATACGGATAAAAGTAATCAACAGTCAAACCCTAGATCTAAGCTGACCTCTATGCTCTCAGGCTTAATCATAACGAATTTAATCAGTCTTATTTATAAGTCTCGATTAGGAATCTGAAAGATCTTATCTACTAAAACATTATATATAAACAAAAAATCATGTCGCGACGTGATCACGAGCGTTGCCGAGGTCATCCGAACTCCCCCGAAAACAATGTCGGCCCGGCCGACATGTCGGCTAATTTGTAGCCGACTGGTCGGCCTGTCGGCCAGTCGGCCAAAGTCACAGTCGGCCCATCTCTAGTGCTGTGTGATTTTATGTTATTAGATAGATAGATAGAGAACACTTTATTGCACAACCAGGTGAAAGATATTACAAATAGTTTCTTATATCTAAGTAGTGGTATACAATTGGCGGTCTTATCGCTTAGAGCGATCTCTTCCAGACAACCTTTGTATGGAGTGGATTGCAGGAAGAATATAGTCGGTAGATGGATGTACATAAGTAAGAGAATCTGAAATATGATGCTATGTGAAGTAACAAATATGTAGGTATAGCGAAAGATTACAAAAATATAAGTTCTTATAATCACATACTGTACCAATAATATACTTACATGAAAAAATTAGTTTAAACATTGTTTTACTTCTTGCAGTGAACCGGACACCTCCCCCTACAACCAGCTTATCATCAGAAGACTATTCATATCATGGTATGTACCAACCACATTACGTACGTATGTACAATTTTTTACAAAATTTCTATTATTGGTGTAGCCTAAGACCAATAATTGGCGTGAGCAATTTTTTATTCACTTTTCTGGTTTATAAAAAATTGCTGAAAAGTATGCCTGGTTTTTAATTACTTAACCAGCAAATAATACAGGGTTTGGAAACTGCGAAAAAATTTTCGGTTGTCCTATACTAAAGTTACCACCTGCGGCATTAAAATACGTCGAACGGCTGATATTTTTTTAAATTGACGAGGATTTCGTCACACCCTGATTAAAGATTTAGTCGACAAGGCCGTCTCTCATTGCCTTATGTTTAGGGTCTGAGTGCCCGGGACCGGCGGAGGGCATCCGGTCGGCGCTCCGAGAGTTGGCGCTAGAGGCGCCGGGTCCGGCTGCGCGCCCCCCGCCCCAGCCCTCGCCGCCGCAGCGCCAGCGCTCCGACACCTTCTCCCGCATTCCCACCTCCACTAAAGAAGTATATAGCGTTGAAAAGAAACAAGAAATGTTGCCACGTATGTAACAATAATACAATAATAATAATTTTGTCACAAAACAATAATTTATCCTGCCCTCCTATTACGCAACTATCCCCTGTATTGGTTTATCTATTTTGACGTCTCCGAAGTGTCAAACTAGAACGTACACCGAACTGTCAAATATTATGTATGTACATACGTATTTGACAGTTTGGAGTAGGTTAAATCGAACGAGTCCCAACAGTGGAGAAGTTAGTAGGTAGTAGGGCACCTGGTCCTAAACTAGGATACTCTTACAGTAAGATACTCTGTGCTATAGTAACGAGGCAAGGACATCAAAAACATGGAACGGCACCCAGACTGAGGCCACTTGTACAAATCAAGTATCCCCCAGCGACAACCGAAGCCACACGACCTCTTGTCTCTTGGTGATCAAGTAGTTTGTACTTTGTTTTTTTTGCTCTATCGTGAAAACGGTATTACAATGCAATTGTTACTAAAGTATAGTCCCTATCGAGTATAAATCCTTCTGTGCGCGAATCCGACGCGCATTTGGGTATATAGGCCAGTCATTAGAGGTTCAAAACGATTAGGGCGTACGATGCAAAAGGTGGTGTAGGAGTTTTTATGCTTTTATCTCATGGGTGCAACTAAGTAAATATAAAAAATATTAACACGAGATATCTCGGGACAACTTTTGACAGCTAATAGAGTTATGAGGGAGAAACCAAAAAAAAAATGACAAAATTTCGAGGTAGCTGCCAAAAGTTGACCCGAGATAATAAAAACTACTATACCATCTTTTGCAACGTAGAATCATTCTAATGGCTTAATATATTGTTAAGTAAAAGAGAAAACAAGTTTTCTCAGTCTACTCACAACTCTGGTACAACGAAAATCATCGGCAATTACTTGCAAATTATATATTTTCATTAATATGCTTTGGCCATTTATCTGTTAAACAATAATGCTAAACTACTTACATGCTCTTAATCACAAAGAAATACATCCTTCTATCTAACTTGATGTAACTATCGATAACCAGGGGTGATGGACATCACTAAAGCCGACAGTCCTGTGAGCATACAGTCGGGCGCGATCCGGGACTACACCGCCAGTCCGCTGTCGTCCAGCACGCTTAACAGGCATAACTCTTATAAGGAATCCAAAACGGCGTCTATATGTAAGTTTAATTGCCAACCTACAGATTGCTTAGCGTGTTAACTCTTAATCGAGCTCGGTATGCTGTGTATTTATAACCATTCAGTATCTGTATAATGTTGGAGCCTACTTCTCTAACTAGTGAGGTGCCTTGACTCATCGGATCGGATCGGATCCGCAATTCGAGTTCCATGCTACACCTGTTCCCCCTCCCAAAATAAAATTCAATAGAGTCCATCGCATTTTTAAACCTCACCAGGCGCGACCCTTCTTTGAATTTATTCATTTTGTGGGTATGTTTGGTCCCGCCCGCTGACGTTCAAAATTCAATGGATTCCGTTGAATTTTCAAATTTCGAAGAGACGGGTTTTTTGTTTTTTCATAAATCATATATTTTTTATCAGTCTCGTGTTGCGCGAATCTTATTTGCATACTCATTGGCGAAACCACGAACAGCTTGGAATATGCCCAAAAACTGCATTTTCATTATGAATGTCGTGCGACACTCGTGGAGTTTCGGTTTCGCATATTTATGCGTACGGGTTAGTCCATCTGCAAATCAATGTTGCTTCCTTACTCAATGCAGCCACTTGCACTGTAAATATTTGAGTCACAGACTTTATAGTCTCGGGAATTTTGTGCTTTTTCTGTTAACGAAATGGAGTTCAATGCATTTTGTATATCTTACAGCATCAGGCAACCTACGTCAAAGTAACAGTGAAATTGCTCTTGGCCCGCCATCCTTGGGGCCGAGATCTTTATCATTCACCAGAGCTCCTGGAGAGAATGTCAGGTACGTGTTCTAGTTTGACTGGAGATTTTCGCACTTAGCCTCATAGTTGGGCCATTGTACGCAGCAAGCGCTGAGGTATGTAAATACCTCAGAAGCTAGGGTTTCCTCACGATGTTTTCCTTCACAGTTAGCGTTTGGTATTGCTACTATAACTTCACAAATGCACGTAACTTAGAAAACAAAGTCATTGGTACATGCCGGGATTCGAACCCACAACCTCCCGAATGAGAAGCCGGCGTTCTACCGCTCCGCTACCACAGCTCTATGTCAGGTACGTTCTACACCTTCAATATAATTAAGCGTTTCAAATCGACATTTCGCGGTAGGCACGAGTGGTAACTAAGGCCATACTCTCTCTCTCTCTCTCTCTGAGAGAAAATCTGTGCTCTGCAGTGGGACATAGGTATATGCTACGAAAAATATACTATGACTTCGTTCGCGTGGGATTCTCATAAAATACATCATGTCTTAATCCAGATCATGAACCGAGTCCCAAATAATATCCTCCTCCGGCCAGTCTCTAATGCGTGATGTGACAAACTTCCAAACATAAACATACTAAAACTTTCTCATCACATCCACATAAGAATTTTAGATTAGTCAAACGCAGGTCTTTAATCGTTAATATGATGATATGGAATGTTGCGTTTGTTTAGATATATGGAGAGGTTGAAAAAAGAGAGAGAGTTACCAACAAATAAATGGAAAGATATAGATCAAGCCATTGAATTTTAGGTTAAGGCTGGGTTCTCCGACATTACCCCTAAATCAGGTGTTTTAAAATACATTTTACTGTCTAAAGGTTAGTGCTTAAAATCTGAAAAAATAATACTTTTCAATGTTCTATCTAGGGCCGTCGGTCATTGTTATTATGATTTTAAAACATTGCATCAAAAAAATTAAAAATAAAAACCGACTTCGAAGCACTACAGCACTAAAAAGATAATTTGTAGTCGGTGCCCAGTTTCATGACCAGCACATATATTTGGGCACCGACTGCAAATTATACTTCTACAATACCTACATGTATAAATACTTCTAATTATTTAAATTATTTCTATCTTTTTAGTGCTGTCGAAGTTGGTTTTTATTTTTTATAAAATTTTTTTTTTCAGTTTTTAGTGGAGGAGCGGGAGAAAAATAAATAAGTCCCTTATATATAACCATAATTTACCGTACATGATTCGTTCCTTTCAAATTTGATGTTCTAAATCTCCGAAAGTCTTCAGCAGAACATCACCAAATTAACTTGGGACTACTTTTACGCTATTTTATGAAACATACGGATATTACTAAAGGATGGGCTCCATTAGGGCTTATATACTGCTGTCCATTGAAGAGTTCCGTTCTCCATCTCTGAAAGTCTTCATCAGATCTTCATTAAATTAAAATGGGACCAATGGGACGTTATATCTGTTCGAACAAAAAAAGAATTGTCGAAATCGGTTAAGATTTGACGGAGTTATGGAGGAACATAGCCAAATAAAAAAAAATATATACGCGTCGAAGGTTATCAAAACCTCCTACTTTTTTGAAGTCGGTTAAAAATCGTCAACATGAGTCAAAATTATAACTAGATATGGTCTTATTTCAGCTGTACTGAGTTTTGGATAATAAAAAATATATCAAAACGACTATCACTGAATGTGTTAGTGACGTCGGTCAGCAACATTCTATTAATAGGATTTGTATTTCTGTGATTTCAGAAATGCCTACTTTTCCCACGACTATTCGCTCGCGCAGCGCAATACGAATCCGTGTGCTCGGAGAAGACGGCCTTAAAATTAAATTCAAAAAGTACCCGTTTTATTTGTCTATGTCGCAGTTGTAGAAGTTGTAGAATACTTCCAAATGCTGCATTTTGTGGCAACTTAGACACACTACAGGCTACATGTATGGTCCTGTTTTATTTATTTGTTTTGTCTGTTGTGTACCTATTTAGTTTTCTTTCCGTTGTTGCGCATATTGAGTTACTTAACCGTTTATTTTATTTCTGTGATGTATCTTGTTGGTGTAATAAATGTCTTTCTTCTTCTTCTTCAAATTCTCGGGAACGACACGACACGAAGCGGAAGAGATACAGCAGGATCCGATTGTGGCAAATAGCAAACTTGGTCTACCACTCAGGGACACAGACGTGAGTTTATGTATGGTCTGAACCACCAGGCGGCGGTTGGAAAGCGGCGGTCCGGTGAAGGAGACAGTGATGACCCGCACCGTGGAGACGGCGCCCGAGCGGAGCCCTGAGCCGGAGTTCGTGCCTTACGCCACCGACCGTCCCGTCGGCCTTGACTTGGACGAATTTCTACCGGTACGGCTATTTGAAATATATTTTATACACCATGAATTTTGGGTGGTTTGAAAGTCATAACAAAATGAACGAACTCTAACAATAGCTATCGGACACGCTAGTTTGTTTGTTAAAAAGGCACTTTCCAAAGTTTCGAATAATATATCGACGCAAACTCGAATCTATTAGAACCATTAGTAGCCAACCAGTGGCCTAATTACGCTCACCAAATCCTGAGCGATTCCAATCGTCTAACTGTCAAATTCTATACTAATTTGACAGTTAAACGATTGGAATCGCTCAGGATTTGGTGAGCGTAATATAGGGGCAGAGCGGTGCGTGCGTGCCGCGGGTCTGCGGATCATTGTTCTGATAAGCGGAGAGGCACTAATAAATTGTTAGCGCATTGTTTTAATAGTAGTTTATGATACTGTTGCATAATAAGGGTTCTTATAACACGAGTGTTATAAGACCAAATTATGTACAGTGTCATACACTACTTTATCTACACTAATGTTGTAACATTCTACTTATGTTTTCAATACTTGACTTATAATTACTACTGTTATAGCGCAGACAACAAAAAACTCAATTTAAGCAATTTCACATGATGGTATAATATTCACATCGATATCGTAAAATCTCATTATAACATCAATAAAACGCGACCAACTAGATTGCAGGGCCAATCAGGTTGGTCGCGTTTTATTGAAGCTGCGCTCTCATTGGTTAAATTTTAATGGCGGCAAAACCACTGTGATTATACACGTACGCGTGAATTTAATTTAATAAATTTGTTGTTTGATTAATTGCATTAGTGAAGATAAAATAGTGTATGCAACTGCATATAACACGGGTATTAAAACACTCGTTACTATTATGAAACTCGCTGCGCTCGTTTCATAAACTCACACTCGTGTTTTAATACCCTTCATTATATGACAGTTGCATAAACTACTATTATCTACTCTCATACTATAATACATAAAATAATATTGCAAATAAAACGCTGAATATCAACAAATTTATTTTTACTTGTAATAATTATTGATGTTCTGAATATTACAATTATGAAATTGAATTTGAACCGGACAGGAAGCGTTATTGGAGGTACTCGGAGAGGGTATGTTAATGTTGACCTCATTTCTGTTATTTTGAATACTGTTAACTAATTTATTTTACAAACAGAACCAAACTTTGTTTAAATTTTGAAAAGATTTTTTAAATGTAAAATGTTGGCGCCAAGTAAACATCGATTGCGCATGCGTGTTGCGTCGCCGCGGACTCGTTCATTGAAACCTGTTTTTTTTAAAAGTAGAGGTTCAACCTTCTTGGTCCAGCTGGAGGTTGTATAGGTGTATCGTTATGATTAAAAAGTTATATTATGATACAGGTGTACAAGACCTGTATCGTAATAAAACTTTTTTTTTGCCTATGCGTTATGTTTGTCATAAGAGTTTTATTTTCAGTTTTATAACTTTGTATTATAGCATCAGAGTAGATAAACAATATTTCTTCACTCGAAACAAGATTTCTCAACTCAATTTTTTTATTTACATCTATACGTCAAAATAGATGCCATTTTTAATTACATAACCGCGGCTCAAACCACCCAGATTTCAGCGTGTATGATTTTTGATTATTTCTCGTCGTGATCTATTTATCGATGTTACGAGTATGTCAGTCAACTCGTAGCATCGATAAATAAATCACTACGAAAAGTAATCAAAAATCATACACGCTGACGACGGCTGAGCAAAATAGGTAGAAGTAAAATAAAAATCAGGCAATCAGCCCGTACTCGTTCACGAGGTGATTAGAAGAAGAAGAAGAACATTTATTCGTTTTTAGGGGTGCGCAATTCGCAATGCGCCATGTCCGTCTGTCTGTCTGTCTGTCTGTCCGTCCACCGCCTAGCGCAGAGACCGATGGTACTAGAAAGCTGTAATTTGGTGTGTGTATACATATTTTTCACGCCGACAAAATTAACAATAAAATTTTTAATGTACCTCCCCTAAAATGAAAAGTGGGTATGATTTTTGTTTTCTCGTCTACCCCATCATGTAGGGTATCGTTGGATTGGTCGTTGAAAAATATTGTGGGTGTAGGAAGACTATTATTCGATTAAGGGTTCCGTTTGCGAAATATTGAGGTTTAAAGCGCAAATTATAGAAACGTGAAGAAAAAAAAACGTGAAAAATTCAGGGTAGTAGTACATAATTATAATGAACTTGAAGGGAAAAGTATCACGGCTAAGTAGGCTTTACTAGGTAACGAGTAATAGGCAACCAACTTATATAAGTAAAATTTCGTTCAAAATCCGTTGAAAATGACTTCGATGAATTTGTTAGTTCTGTAAAGCAGAAAAAAACCCTCTTTCTACGGAACCCTACATTGCGCGTGGCCCAACACGGACTTGGCCTGTTTTTTTTTTTACTCCTTTAAACTCTCGATCAAAACGGAGCCCAATTTTTTCGTTTGTAACAAAATGGCATCTAATTCACTGTTTGCCCCTCCTCGTAAATTTGTGGTGGTGATAAATTGATCGTTTTCGCCCATTTCCAGCAGTAGACGTGTCCGTGCTGATTGATTGAAACTATTTATTGTGTATTTACCATTTGGCAGCGAGGCGTGGCGCTGTCGCTGCGCGGGCGCGGGGCGCGCGGGGCGGGCGCCGAGCCCAGCGAGCAGGAAGTGCTCGGCGTCATGATGCGCGGACACGACTCCATGATGGCCGTGCTCACAGCGCGCCAGCGGACGCTACAGGTGAGCCATGTTTTCTCAATACCTAATAATTTACTGCATTCCACAAGTATCTACAGATGGCATTTAATATGGAACTTCGTGTTTTTTTTTTGTTTTTATGATATTGTACTTTCTTTTTATTTAATTTATTGACTTACGATTGTATGGCAGAGTTTTAAATTTTATAAATTATTCGCCAAACTGCGTGGCAGTTTGTTTGCGAATTAATCGCACTCTTTTAACATATTTTAAAAATAGTACTAGGTAACAAACAATAAACTAAATTTTAAGCTGTAGCTTTATAAAACGGTGTCCTAGAAGTCCTTCAACACTTTGTACCAATAAAACTATCAACCTGAAAGAACTAGTTAGCAGCTGATTTTCCATGAAAAATAAGCTTTGTTAATCATGCAGTTTTTGTTTGTTTTCAGATTTTTCACTCTGTGAGAACAAATAAAAACTTGAAGTCAGCTTTAGAATCTGTGATTGCATTAGAAGACACATCTGTGATATTGGATATTCTCAATGTGATGGCACACAAACCGTAAGCATTTTGCATAAGTACCAATAGTGCAATAAGTTCATAAATTGTGTCCTGGCTCTGACTAATTTTGTGCTATTTCAGGTCACTATGGAATTTGGACATATGCTTGCTCATGCTCCCCAAAATATACGAACTACTGCAGAGTAAATATGAATCGTACGTAAAATACTCCACTTGTACTGTTAACTAAACAACCAGATTTTATTATTCTGTATTTCTCGGGAATTTCTAAGGCAGATTCCTACTGGGTATAAGAATACTAAAATCGAAAATAATTTGACGGTTAATTCCTTTATCATTGGAAAACTTTCGTTGAATCCAAACAATTTTTTTACCAACATTGGCTATTGTTGCGGCGTAACTACTGGCAATTAATGGAATCCTTACTAATTTTTGTGAGGCTTATTGTACTGTTAACAGCTCTGTCGTTTTTTTTCATGCACTTAGCCAAATGACAGCTGTTACCAGTAGACACAGATACAACAACAGTCTGTTAACAGAGACACTGCTAGTGTAAACTGGGGGTTAGCGACCTTGTAAATAAATTACCCTAACAAACAATGTATGAAAAAATATGAAAACTATCGTAGGTACATGCAGTGCGGCTGCAACGCGTTGCGGCTAATCGTACGCAACTTCTCGTCCGTGGTGCGCGCGAACGTATCAGCGCCAGTGCGTACGCTGGGCGTGGACATCCCACGTGAGGAGCGCTACGCCAAGTGCGCGGAGATCCACCGGCTGCTAGTAGACGTGCGCGCTTTCCTTCTCAAGCGGCAGACCCTACAGGGCCGCCTGGGCGCCGCCTTTCGCGACTTGCACACGCTCATGCAGCAAGGACTGGATTGAACGTCTAAAGCCGCGTTTTCACGATTTTATGACACTCTAACAGAGTGACCTATTTTAGCAGCTACTAGGAAGCTACTTGTATCGTGATCGTTCGTGTACACCGGCGCGGCGATCAGTGTACTAAGACCGTCGCACAGTGGTTCCATGTTAAAAATCAGTTGACATAGGACCGAAAGTTACGGTAGCGATCTAGTTTTTTCTAAGCCAGCTAACATTAATACAAACATCTTTTACTTTTTCGTATTTTTCCTTAAAACGCATTTTTTTCGAGAAAAAAAATGCTCTTACTTTTTTATATGGAGAAAATTAAATTTTTTTTTCTTGCAATGTTTTAAATTGGTCAAGTTTTAGCTTAAATTATCTTACACTCTAAGCGAGTGTGAACATATAAAAAAATAAATCATACGCAGCCACTCTTTCAGCTTTGCAAGTTAATGATGTGACACGAAACCTAAAATTGTTTCCTATATTTCGCCAACATTGATTGAAAATCTAATCGGTTTTTTTTGGTGGGGCATAAAAACATGAGCTTAGAAGCTTCTGATATAATATAATACCAGATCCTTTAGCGTGACAAGGCTCCAAACCAGTCCTATATTAGACATTTTTCTACAAATTTATTAGAATGAGACGTCTTGAATTAAAAACAATGAGTTATTAAGAGTTAACGCCTCTTAACGAATAAAGCGAAATCACTAATCACTCCATATTTATGTAGAATACGAGGAGCGCAATTAACTGAGAAGCTCGCGAGCTTTAATGAAAGTAAAACAGCAATGCAGATGAATCATTTTATTTCTCACGTGGTATTTTATGTAAATTGCAAAAAACCACCAAAAAGTGCGTTACGCTAAAAATATTAACTTCATGGAATTATTATATTATATCAGAAGCTTCTAAGCTCATGTTTTTATACCCCCACCAAAAAAACCCGACCAGATTTTCAATCAATGTTGGCGAAATATAGGAAACAATTTTAGGTTTCGTGTCACATCCTTAACTTGCAAAGCTGCCAGTGGCTGCGTATGATTTATTTTTTTATATATTTACATTCGCTTAAAAGTGTAAAATAATCTAAGCTAAAACTTGACCAATTTAAAACATTGCAAGAAAAAAATGTAATTTTCTCCATACAAAAAAGAAAGTATTTTTTTTATCGAAAACAATGCGTTTTAAGGCAAAATACGAAAGAGTAAAAAATGTTTGTATTAATGTTAGCTGGCTTAGAGAAAAAAACCAGATCGCTACCTTAACTTTTGGTCCTATGTCCACTGATTTTTAATATGGAACCACTGTGCGCCGGTGTACGTGATACAAGTAGCATCTTAGTAGCTAAGATAGGTCACTTCGTCCAAGTATACTAATATCATGAAGATGCGGCTAACGCACGCCCGCACGCTGCACCTTTTTCCGAATGTGATTATGATCAAGTATTTTCATTACTATGCTTGGCTGTTCAGATAAAAAGAGTAACATCTAACCATGGGGAAATGTGCAAAATTTATCCAAAATTATTATAAATTAAACTAATCTGTCATTATCAATTAATGTATTTGTTAATATTAATTTACTGTAACTGGTGAAGCATAAAATTGTAAACAGTTCAGAGTCAATCCCACATAAAAGTAAGTTAATATTATATCAATGTAATAATTTAACTGCTGTGTACATTTTATTATAACTAAGTCCCTTTTTAAGATCTTATATTAGTGAATAGTAAATTAACAAAAGCTATTTTGTGTTTTCCATCATGATAGTCCTAATAATAGTTATGTAGCTCAATTTCATATTATTATTACTTGTACATAGTTGTCAACCATAGGGCGAGATACTTAAATTGCATTTAAATTAAGTTTAGATTATCTTATGAATCTTAGGTAAATGAAAGAATAACATCCATTTGGTTTAACCAGTTTTGATCTTATTACAGATAATGCCCTAATTGTTAGAAAATCAAAAGCCATCATGTGCCTTTACTTCCAGAATAATGTCTTCAAAATGCTTCAAATTAATGTATTGTTTTAATTAGTTTTTGTATTATATCCTTTGACTTTACAAATGCAGACTGATTAATAAATATATCTATGCGTGTAACGATTTATCAGTCACAATAATTATGGCTGGTTTAGTGCCCCTGAAAAAGAATCAATACAGTGTAAACCTAACCACTTAATACAATAATAAAATGTTTTTAGGTACAATTTTTATTTTATTTTTAAAAACCTGCGACCTCTGGCTAACCGTGCCAGCGCTCTCCCAAATGAGCTAATGGGTAAGTGCAGGCATTGGCGAAATTTCGAACCTCTACAAACTTCTCTGTATTACTTACAGGCAGCATCGTCTGGCACATCACTTGCAGCCCTAAGTACCCACTTTTATGCTGTTAGGTTTTACATAGGAATGATATCGCTGTACCTACATGATTATATTGTTTTTGTTGCACTAATCTGTGCTGAGGACAATTTTTTTAAAAACTTATTTAGAGGCTAAAAATTCCACCCATGCCAGGACTTGAACCCGCGACCTCTAGCTAACCATGCCAGCACTCACCCAACTGAGCTAATGGGCAAGTGCAGGCATCGGCGAAATTTTGAACCTCTACAAACTTCTTTGTATCTCTGATATCTCTGTACCTATATGATTATATTCTTTTTGTTGCACTAATCCGTGCTGAGGACAATTTTTTCTAAAAACCAGAGGCTAAAAATTCCACCCATGTTGGGAATTGACCCGCGACCACTGGCTGGGATTTTGGTGAGAAGTTTTTAGCCTCTAAATAGGTTTTTAAAAAAATCGTCCTCAGCACGGATTAGTGGAAAAAAATATATTTTTTTTATTCCTCTAATACTAGGGAGACAAGTGGCAGAGTATAAAAAGATCCTATTTTTTACCCAGTACAAAACTGCCAAAAAGATTGGGTCCTTACATAACAAAAAAAAACAAGAGATGGTGAACATAATAATGTCTACTTCCTTTTCTTCACCACTGAGTATTTACTTGGGCTATCACTTGCTTCTCTAGTCCTTTTGAATGCCTTCATCTTCTTAGCCAAAATTTCATCAGAAATATCCTTTTCCATTTCACTTGATGGCCTGTTTTTCTCATCTTCGAGATTCATAAGCCTTTCTATTTCTGGATTCATACCCTTAAATGATAACCGTCCATCCAGTAAATCCTCACAAAAGATAAAGCTTGACTCGGTGACATAGTTACCAGACGCTTGACGCATTTCATCCGTTATAACATTACAGTACAGATCTTGGTGCCCTTGCGTATTAGCTAATTCTTTTTCAATCCTTTCTTTAGTTTTCTTCATAAATTTCATGTCGAGAACAGATTTCGGTAGCTTGGGTTTCGTTTTATTTGCCATGATTTTCGTATTCAGTAAAATGTAGCAGCAAAATAAATTTGTCCTTCTTTTGCACTTAATGGTTCAATGGTTGTCTTATGAAAACTGAAAAAGTAATCTTAAAATTATTTGGAAAAAAGAAAAGCATGGGCTCGAGCTGGAGAAAGAAAACAATTACAAACCTGTCAAAAATTCGACTCAGTAGTGCCACAGAACACTCAGTCAGTGCGACTTTTTCGTCAGTATCCTTGGAATCTGCCAAAAATGTTGCTAAAATCTACCAGAATCTACTAAACTAGGTTTTAAAATGTACTGAAATTATACCTTTATATGTATAAAAATATAAAACTCATTTATGTAATCAATGAACTTCTTATTACTCATCATCTTTTTTAATGCCGTTATACAATTTTTTGTCATTTTTCATAACTTGTAACATCTATACATCTGGTTTAAAATTTGTGAAATTGAAATTGAAATTGAAATTGAAAAAAGATTTTATTTATCGCATCAAATTACATTTAAAAAAATCATAATAATATAAATAATTCTAAGCTTAGGGATATTGATAAAAAGGGGTTTGCTCAGCATAAATGTTGTGTTAGACACAACGCTGATTTTCAGCAAGTCCCTGTAAAATTTTCGATTAAATAAAATTAAATAATAACAATTACAATAAAATTAGAATTAGAGTTGGACGTGTCTATAAAATTGAATAAATTACAAATACACTAAAGAATTCATTAAATTAAGTACTTGATACATTAATAAATGTTACTTTAAAATGAGGATAACCATCAATACAACTTGATCCTCCACAGGAAAGAACAGAATTCAAACTATAATAAATCAATAAATTACGAACGTAGCGACTCCTGAATGATTTAAATCAATATTTAAATCAATAAAAGTACCAATACGAAATGAGTATTTGAAATTGTCATAAGATTTGAATATAATAAAAAATTGGAAATAGAACAGAAATATGGCAAATTATTTAAATTATCAATAAATAAATCAATCATCATAAGTATTACTGTGTCATATTAGGGCATTTTTTTTTTATATATGTATACCTACTATATTAGTCGCTCCTTTGTATGTAGGATAGACTCAATTTAAATTAAAATGTTATGCCATTTGGGTCTGCTGCTACGATCTTTGAACCAATTCATTTTACACAAGCAACACCAAACCGCTAATTGTATACTATGTAACTTTGATTACATATTTAAGATTTTTCATGTATCTTTATAATGTACGGTATGCAATAGAGAGTATCTTATGTAATCTCAACAACACTTATACCTACACTACTGTGCAATCACCTCCACTATCTTTTAAGCCAAGCGATAGCGGAACATTTTGTTCTTTTACAAAATGAAGTCAAGAAGGCAGAAATGTCAATTATTGCCTGTCTTGTAGAGCATAATGTACCATTCGTGTAATGGGCGCCATGGGTGAGATCGTTAATCGTGCATTTCATGATTCTGAAATAGCTAAGAAACTTGATTTGAGGCTTTGAAAATTATTATTTAGTAGTTCAAAATTGTTTAGCAGATTTAAGTAGAAAATCGCTATTTAGGACAAATTGTAGTAAAACACGCAAGTACAGAAGCTAAAAAAGAAAATAACAATATCTGATCTGGCAACACACACAGGCGAGTAATCTATTGCAGGGGACTTCCCGTAACTTCTAAAGTCGTCAAAATATAAGAAGCTCGTTTTGACAGCTACAAAAACCATAGAATCTAACCTAGTTTGAGATCAAAAACATTAAAAATCTAAACTGTGAGTAACTTTTCGGACTACAAAATCTGTTTTCTCTTTCAAGCGTTAAATAATACGCCAGAATATGTGTCTTTTTATGTATTTGATTGAGTAAATCCAAAGTAAATTGCATTCTTGTGTTGCGGTCAAAACGGCCTTCTTACATTTCGACAACTATAGTAAAACATTAGTGGTATATTGCAAAATGGGTTTTATTATCTTTATATTATTTTGTTTTACGCCAAATAAATAATTTTGTTTTGAAAATTTGTTTTGCGATCAGGGTTCCAAAATAACGAAAAGAAAATACGAACAACAGTATCGTCCCCTGAGTGGGAGGGAGCAAGAACCATTATTCTCAGCGTGGTTGTGTAAATGTCGTCACGACAACCTGTAGTGCTTTTTGCAAAGCATGTGACACAAAAATTATGCCTCAAGTGGCATCAATCAAAGATCATTGGAGTTCAGCCAAACACAAGAAAAACACGATAAGTTTTTCTGGATCATCTCAGGTAAGCTTTTCTTTTCTTAAGCTGATCTTCAAACGTTTTTGAACTACTAAATAATAATTTTCAAGGCCTCAAATCTACTAAAAAAGTAGAAATCTACTAAATGTGGTCACGCTGATTCGACAACGAAGAAACGTCATTTATTGCACAGAGTAAATAATACAAAAAAGTTAATTTCGATCTCGTTACACGCTCCGGCACCGACTTTGTACGAAAGATTCAGTCAGACGGAAAATGATTGCGCGTCGCTCTGCTTTTCCGATTCCACTGTAAAATACTAAATTTCTGCTCACCCACTGTGCTGACAACGGGCCGCACCGGCGGCACCTCCATCACATCGCCCCCAACTGCGAACGGCCAGAGGAAGGACGTCCATATCCGCGGGAGCTTCTCGAGCTGTTAGGCTCCGACAGCTCGGAGGTACCATCACCAGCATAAGCCATGATGGCAAAGTAACCCGGGGGTAGAAGCTGCCGGAGATGATGCTCGGGGCCAGCCAGAAGCTTAGCCTCACATTCCGCAACTGACGACCACCGACTGATCGACTGACTGCTCACCCATCCCGTAATTAAAGTAGTAGCTAAAATGGGTGATGCATACTATGTGATACAATACAACTTCCCTTTTCAAAATCGGCGGAGTGGACGCGTGCATTTCTTTGTACTGATCTCTAAGCTTCAGTACCAGTTGCTGATATTTCAATTTCATCTGTGGCTTTTATAACCTAAAAAACCGTGTTGAATGTTGTGCGTGTGTGTGTCAAACAATCAGCACAGATTAAAAAAGACAAGTCAATTACCCCCGGTTTCTCGTACACTAACGAGCTGTTAATCTACTGTTAACAGCTGTCAGTTTTTTTGTATGCACTTTGGTCAACAGCTGCTGTTAACAGTAGATTAACAGCGTGTTAGTGTACGAGAAACTGGGGGTTAGTCATGTAACATTTGCCAATTTAGCGACTTTGTCACTAGATTAAGCGGCATTTTGATGTCAAACAAAAGCGACATTTGATTTGCATTTAGCGACAAAAATAATCTAGCGATTTTTCTAGCGACTTTTTTAAAATTCTAAAAACTGTTATTTTGACTTCTGTTGCTCTATTATAGATCCCAAAGAGTATATAATCACTATGATAGATCCCATATTAGTCATCATCGGCCTGTTACAAATTTATTTTAATTCACGAATCTTAACGCCACTAAAAAATCAGACTAAAATTTTTAATTTTTTTGTTTTACTGGCATGACGGTGTTAGGGCCTGCGCGTAGTGATTACATACTCTTTGGCCTGCAATCCATAGCGCCAACAGCTCTTGGAAACCGTGCTATCTGATAGAAATTATCTTGTTCTCTTCTGATTGCTTCGGGTGTTTCAGGAAACTGTATGTATTTAGAATGAAGTGAAGCTATTGCTGCACTCACTTGATGTATAATTCTGTTTGCAGTGGGTGTACTCATGCCACTGTAATCACCTATAGCCATCTGCGTACTGTTCGTGGCATAAAATCTTAATGTAGCCAACAGTTGATTTATAGGAGATACTGAGTAATTACTGAAAGTAAACACATGGTATGTTAGGTAAATAAAGTTAGGGGAAAGGCTTACTAGGTATGCAAAATGTTAAATGTATACATAATGTGTATCACAGAAACCGAGACTCACCGATTTGTTAAGTACTCTAGTTGTGGTTCAATTTGTGAAAGCAAATCTAGAACTGAGTCCTTCGACAAGCGGAATCTCAGAGCAAAATCTAAGTCATCGTAATCATCGAGGTAATTCTGCCTTTCTTTGTACCATCTTGGACGAGGTAAATCGTCATCGCTATCAGTATCCTCGATCAAGGCTCCTAAACGTTGAGCCATTTTTTAACACTGCCCTGTTATGAAGTGTTGTGCAAAAGTAGCCAAAGAAATGTCAAATTAAATGAATGCACTGAACAACTGATACTGTGACGCCATTTTTAACCTTCAGGTTTGTAGCTTACTCTCGCCCCGAATGGCCGTATAACTACTTATGCCCGAGTAAGATAACCTAGATTTATCGTCGGTGAAACGTAAAAGTAGCGTACTCTCGAGTAAAAAGACTATTTATTCTCGAATAAGCACTACTCGTCATTGGCGAAATCGGCCCTAACACAGACAACAATCTCAATGCTCACACGCAACGATCTATTCAACATTGCTGCATCGTTTGAAATTGTTGTGTCTAACGACATGTTGCTACAGTTGGTTTTTTTAATCTGAGGTTTTGTCTATAGTGGGCACATATCTTAAATGTCATTTAGCGAGATCTAGCGACTTTAGAATTCTTGTCGTTTAGCGACATTTGCTTTAGTAGGGTTCATGTTATGTCAGTGTTGCCGTTCTAGCGCTTTTCTCGCTAGATCTAGCGCTTTTCTAGGATTTTCAGTGCTTCTTTTCCAACAATAACGCGCTAAGAAAAATGTAGTGGAATCTGGTGGAACAATGAAATAGATATCGTCAGCCTTCAATTAGGCCAAAAAGTTGGTATCCAGAGCCGCAAAACAAAAAAAAGCAAGGAAAAACCTACGAGTTCATTCGGGGAATCCCCAAGAATGAAAGATAAGTCTAGTTTTTTGTTTTTTCATTATAGGCAAAAATTAACCACCATTTTACCCATGCTAAAATCTAGTGGAATTCAGCGCTTTTTTCAGCTCCGTTTTTACCAAAAAATAGCGCTTTTTTGACGAGCGTTTGTTGGTTTTATTTTCTTCCGAACCATAGTGATTATTTTCTCTGTGTTCCGAACGGCAACACTGTGTTATGTGGTCATGTTAAAGGTAGTCCATTTGGTTGTTTCCGCGAAAATAAATATCTGTTTTGTTTTAATGTGAGCTAAAATACTCAAAATGCAGGTGTCTGAAATTGATAACGTTAAAATCTACAATTTGAGTGCTGGAAAAGCATTACCCGACGTAAGTGAATTAAATTTTTGTAAGGTCTAGGGAGGTTATGTTTAGAATGTGATCCTATTTTTTTTAATGAAGTGTTTATTTGTCTTCTAATAATTATATAAAAATCTCGTGTCACAGTGTTTGTTGTCGAACTCCTCCGAAACGGTTTCACCGACTTTTCTGATTTTTTTGTATATATTTGGTAGGTCTGAGAATAGGTCGTAGGCTAATTTATTAATATGGCAAAACAACATTTGCCGAGTCAGCTAGTAAAAATATAATTTTCTTTTACAGTGGTTGTCAGAGAGAAAGAAACGCGCCCTTTTAAAGAAGAATGTAGATCTTCGACGAAGATTAGAACTAATCCAAGAGTTTGATATGCCTGGTGTCAGTACTAATATTCGGGTATCAAAGGATGGCCAGTACATTATGGCCACAGGCATATACAAACCCAGAATAAAATGCTATGATGTCAACAATTTATCTCTTAAATTTGAAAGATGCTTGGACTCTGAAGTTGTTACTTTCGAGATTTTAAGTGATGACTACACCAAGGTAAGTAGCATGCCTCCTAAATCATCTAGTTATTATGTAGTTAGGGTTAAAATGCCAACATACTGTTATTAAATTTCACATACATACATAAACACCTGTATCTCCATGCTTCAATGCTGGCAACCTCTTTCTTAAATTTCAGATAGTGTTTTTACAATGTGACCGCTATGTGGAGTTCCATGTTGGTCATGGGAGGCACTACCGTCTCCGAGTACCTCGCTTTGGCAGAGACATCGCATACCACAAACCCTCATGTGACTTATTTGTTGTTGGAGCCTCCTCAGTAAGTATTTCAATTTATTTCACCTCATTCATGTTGCGTTTGAAGCCTACAATAGCATGACAGTATAGCAAATCTTTACAACCATACTCTTGAAGGATAAGCAGAGGGTTAAACTTCTTTACAATATTGCAATAGACTGATGTGACTAGTTAGCAAATGTAACAAAAAATTTTTGGGAAACATTTTTAGGAAATCTACAGACTCAACTTGGAAATTGGTCAGTTCATGGCACCATATGTAACAAAAGCTACAGAGATAAATTGTTGCACACTGAATGAGGAGCATGGCTTACTTGTAGTTGGCACAGAGAGTGGACTCGTGGAGGCCTGGGATCCACGCACCAAATCTAGGCAAGGTGTACTGGATTGTGCTTTACATTGCACAGACTCTGAGTACCGGTAAGTGGCCCTGCCGCTGCTAACATAACTGCAAAAACTGTAATGTGTATCGCCATATTTACTGTATGGTGTATCGGTATAACTACTAAACGTGATTTATTTTTTATGTAACATTTGTGACATTTTAATAGCAATACCACTTGTTAATGCAGAAGGTAAACTTAATAAGGAAATCTGAATGTCTGAGGTGTTCACATCATCATCAGCCATTTGACAGCCCACTGCAGGACATAGGCCTCCCTCATATTTACTGTATGGTGTATCGGTATAACTACTAAACGTGATTTATTTTTTATGTAACATTTGTGACATTTTAATAGCAATACCACTCGTTAATGCAGAAGGTAAACGTAATAAGGAAATCTGAATGTCTGAGGTGTTCACATCATCATCAGCCATTTGACAGCCCACTGCAGGACATAGGCCTCCCTCATGGTTTTCATAACCTTCAGATGTTTGCCATAATCGCCATGCTTGGCAGGCGGTTCTTTCGATCGCAGTATGCGGTTGGAATCTCAGGAAGACGCTGCTGCCCGTCTCCTGGTAATTTATTTCCTTAGTCGCCTTCTACAACATCCACGGAAGGAAATGGAGTGACGCTATTCTTAATCCGGCGCCACACGGAAAGGTGTTCACATACCTGAGCGTAAATTTCCAATCTGCTTGTACCCACATGAGAATTAAGGCCATCTCTGTGAGAGAATGTCAGTGTCATGCAGTGCGACATATACAGTCTGCTTATGTTATGTTTGGCTGCTCGGCTAGCTCAAAAAAGTGTAAAATGTCAAGTCTATTTAAGCACTTGGTTTGCTGTCCTTTTTTTTCAGAAATCAAAGTTTGCCTGCAATAACAGCTCTGAATTTTGATGGCGCGCTAAATCTCGGCGTTGGCACATCAACAGGACATGTTCTCATGTATGATATACGATCAAGCAAGCCCCTTTTAGTGAAGGACCACATGAATGGTACCCCAATAAAAAATGTCCAGTTCCATCAGAAGACTGACCATGTGTATTCAATGGATTCTTCAGTTGTTAAAATATGGGACAAAAATTCGGTAATTACATATTTTGTGAGACAAATATTTGTAGAGCTACTTTTAAATATGTACCTACTAGGTTTATATTTTCTATTGATGTACTTGCAGGGTAAACAATATACAAGCATAGAGTCATCTGTGGACTTTAATGACCTGTGTATCATTCCCAACACTGGCCTTAGCTTGATGGCAGTGGAAGACCAAAAAATGCAGATCTATTACGTACCTTCGTTAGGTAAGCAAGTTTATTTTTTAAAACAATGCTTTGTTAAGCAAAAATCGCGATAATTTAACAGAATTCCAAAATGTTATGTTTATAATTTACTAGCTGTCCCGACGAACTTCGTAGCGCCACTGAATTTGTTTATACGATTCTCGCACAACGCCCTGTATTTTTAAAACACAACGTTCGCTCGCACAACGCCATCTATTTTAAACTTAAAATAAATATTATCCCACGGGAACGCATTACCGGGATATTGAGTATGCTATGTCTCAATTCAGGTCTTTGTCTATCTGTACGCCAAGTTTCATGTAAATCCCTTCAACCGTTATTGCGTGATTGAGTAATAAACATCCAAACAGCTTCACAAACTTTCACATTTATAATATTAGTAGGATAGTGGGATATCAGGTTCACAGATGGACTGATTAAATCTTTGCAAAAAGAATGAGTGCTCTTAAAGCTTTCTAAGTGTATTATAGAAGTGTAGAAAGGTAGAGGAAGGCCAAGCAGAAGCTATTTCTACCAAATTATAGAGAAGCTGGATCATATGACGTAACATGGTAACACATTGTGGAAGAACTGGCCTGTGGCTTCAGTAAATGTAAAAAGATCCACCAACAAGAGTCTACCTCTTCAATATAATTATTATGTAGCTTACTTTATTCTCACAATTCATTATAGGCCCGGCACCAAAATGGTGTGCATTCCTGGACAATCTCACAGATGAGATGGAAACCTCCGCATTTCAAACTATCTACGATGACTACAAGTTTGTCACAAAACAGGAGTTGGAATCGCTTGGCCTGGATCACTTACTTGGGACCAATCTGCTCCGAGCGTACATGCACGGGTGACTATCTCTTTTTCCGCAGTTTTCTAGTTTACCACTCGCTGACTGGCATTGTAAAAAAAAACAGTTCTGTTTTACATGTTTTTTCGAGAAAATTGTTTATTTTGAGAGTCTGGGCCGTATATTTCGATTTCGGCTGCTATAATTAATGAATGTTGAGGAAGCGAAAGTGATCTGTCAGGATCGTAGCAAGTGGCAGTCCCTGGTCTCTGCCTACCCCTCTGGGATACATGCGTGAGTTTATGTTATGTTATGTTTAATTAATTTATAAGCGACAAAAATAGAATCTGAGCCCTGCAGTAAGTAGGACGTTTATAGGCTGCTATTGGTTAGCTGTAGCTAAAGGTGCGCCGCCTACTAAAGAACATTAAACGGGCGTTAAATGCATTTAATGGGCATTTTTTATTCTTATTAGCAATAAGGCCACCCATTGTATTTTTTTTCAATATTACTTTTTTTTTTTTCTTGTGTGCAATAAAGAATATTTTTATCTTATTTATTTTCGTTGCTTTGGGAAGCAAATAAAAATAATGCTTTACACATTGATCACCAATTGTTTTCCGTAATGTTTCATGAAAAACATGACCAGGAAACATGTCTTAGCAGGGAATAAAGTTAGCCAGATGTCAAATGCCAAATAACATAATCAAAAATTTAATTGTATAGTGTTGTGGGAACTTGCAAATGTATGATAATTCAATAATTTCTAATAATTATATTCTTTTCATTTAAGGTACTTTGTCGATGTAAGACTTTACAAGAGAGCGAAATCTATAGCAGATCCGTTTGCCTTCGAAGAATATAAAAAACGCAAGATCAGGGAGAAGATAGAACAGGAAAGACCAGCCAGATTGAAGATCGAAGACAATTTGCCTAAAGTGAACCGAGAATTGGCTTCAAAACTTCTTGGCGACGAAGGGCGCAAGAAGAAACAATCCGCTAATCTTCTCAAAGATGACCGTTTCAAGGTAATTCCCACTAATATAATAAATAGCTTCTTTCAAGTGGCAATAGAGCGACTAGGGAGCAATCAATCTATCTGTATTTTGTTGCGTTAAGTTTATAGTCTGAGTTGTCTAACTTCTGAATTGGGAATACTGAGTATCGTTTTGTCTCGTTCACATTCGCAGTCTGATACCTACTTAATTACATTCTTGTATGTTTGTTTACTAGGAGAAATTCTGACTTAATTAAGTATCAGTCTGACTCTTCAAATTTCTCAAAAAAGAATGATACAACGTTGCCCGTATCTCACGTGAACCAAGTTGCGGTGTGCCTGCGACATCGTCCGCGTGCTACTAACCAATACGGATACTGTAACAAAATATTTGAAGCTTAACAGAAATTAAAAGCCAATATTAATTTTGAATCTTTAAATAGAATTTATATAGCTCACCGGTCACTTTTTTCTGTTTCAGGCCATGTTTGAAAATCCTGACTTCGAAGTTAATAAAGAAGCTGAAGAATACCGCCTGTTGAACCCAGTGCTCTCGCGGTTGGACAAAGCCAAGCCCAAAACGCCTAAAGCAGAAGTTGAAGAAGTGGAGGTAGATCTCATGATTTAGCTCTTATCTAGGCTCCAGATCCACTCACACTAGCTAAGAGTCTCTCTATTCCCCTGGCTTATCAGCTAACAAATGGTTAGGGATTCCATGAGTTTTCCTACATTTTCCCAAAAGAAAAAATTATATTAAAAATTAGTAACATATACTTATGCGATGTTAGTAAGAAATTATAGGACTTATAAAAATCCGCCAACTTGTATTTAAAGAAAAAAACTACTACTTCATTAAGCCTTTCAAATGTTTAAATAACTATAGATGCATAATATAATAAATATTCGCATTGATAACAAAGACTTATCTACAATAACAGGTGCAGCATGAGGAGGAAAAGGATTCGGACGATGAACTGTACGGATCGAGCAACGAAAGCGAGAGCTCCGATGAGGACCGCACTTGGAAAGAGGTGAAGAAACAACACAAGATTATTAGGCGAAATCAAGAACACGAGGACAGTGGAGATGCATCGAAAGAGAGGGAGCGTGTTTACGAGCTAAACGAAGCTCCGAAGGCGCGAGGGAACATAAAGAATATCACACGAGTGAGCAAAGCTAGTCTCGGGGAGAGACTGGCGCGCGAGCCCTTCTCCGCCGTCGTGGCTGGAACCGGCGGCAACCGTGAAATGAAGTTCACCATGAGAGGAAAGAGGTCAGAGTCCGAAAACCAAAAGAAAATGAAAAAACACTACCAAGAGCGGAAACAAATAGTAAGGAAAACAGGATACCTCGCTAAGAAACGCATTTCCCGGAGATAGTACACTGTGATACAACCCTAATTATGTATTGAATTACTTAAGTATAATTATTGCTGTGCATACAACGTTTTATTATTTGATACTCAAAAATAAGCTTCGCAATTGCGTAAATTAGGAATAGAGAAAATTAGTCAATACTGATAAACTAAACTTGCACTTAGTGTATGTTGATAAAGATGGAAACAACGAAAACAACATGCAGTCATTGTTCTTTCTCGACTTTTATCTTCGGAGGGTTATCATTACTACTGGAGGTGGATGCAGTGCTCTCATTTTTATTTATTGCTTATTTTGAACGAAGATGTTTCATGGGAAATACCTCGTGTGGTAAATAAGGCCTGCATTTTTTTTTTACTGACTTCTTCCTATAGTGATCGTTCAGTGATGGAGCTAAGGCGAGCGTTATTTATTTACTCATCCACTGATAGCAGTGTATGAAAACAACATTGTACTTATCACTTCAAGAACAGTTAACTTGTTGACAGTTGCTAAAACATCGAATCACAAACAAAGTAGTTGTAGGTATTTACAATTGAGTCAACTCTCTTCTGTAATGTATCGACCAATGCCGCAAAATGACAACGGATCGTATGGCAGCGGTGAGTGCGGTTTGATTTAATTATTCATATACCCTCCCAATCAGAAAATAATTTATAATTAGGATCATAAGAGCTTCAATTACCATTATCGTGCTCTATTAATGTTTTATTGCCTCGCACAGTGCGCACAATTGTAATAATGACTAGATATGGCGACTAAGACAAATAATGTGGTGTTTTCACTCGACTGTGCAGCCAGCGACCTGCTGGATAGCCATGCACTGGAGAACAAACTTGTGGAGCCAGCGATGGAGCGCTCCCTGAGCGAGGCCAACAGTGTTGACGTGAGTGCTACATACAACTCTACTATAACTAACTAGTGATTACATACGTGTTCCCTAAAGTATAGAAACTTTATTTGGCTACAGATCGGGGAAATAACCGAATCGCCAGATACGGATTACATGAGCACCTCGGCAATTTTACACTACTGTAAATCTAAGGTAAGAATATCGATTTTTATAAGGCGTTTCGTGGCTGCGGTCTTCAGCACCTTGGCCTTTGCATGTATGCGATCATCTGTCGACTGTACGGTCGACACAACAGCAAGACCTTTATTAATACGTGTGTACTTTATTGAGTTATACGATATACTATGAAGGTTGATCACTCCCTATACCCTACGTGGGTGAGGAGCGGAATCACTGCTGTTGCGGAATCTACCCTCAGACTATGGAGCACCTCTCTGTCTCCAGAGGGCTTGCTGGAGGCCACAGACGCTGAAGTGCACGTGGCCGAGTTCTGGGCCAATAAAATGTAATTGGTTTTGTCACCGCCGCGATAAGAAGATGAAGTCCCTATATTACGCGTACCAAATCCTGTACAAATCCTGACATTTGCGGTAGCAATTAGCATGACATTTGACAAGTAGACTATACGAATCCTTCAGGATTTGGTACACATAAATATGTCTCTGCTGTCGACTACGCAAAGCGGATCGGCTTGCCGGGAACCAAGGCAAAGCAACAGCGAAGTGAAGGAAACCATTCGTTACAAACACAAGCTCGTGTTTGTTTTTCCAGATTTTGTTACCGTATCTAAAGCTCCTAACGATAATGGGATTGCGGCCAGTGGTAGACGTCTCCAACTCGTCGCGATGTGCAATCTACTTGTCACACCTTCATTCTGCACAAGTGGCCGTCTTCATGGTCTTGGGATATATTCTACAGTATTTGGCTTGTTTTAGGTAAGATGATTTTCATTTACAACGAACTTAAATTAAATGTACAATAAGACCCACCTACCTACTCTTTCTCTTTGGTTTACGCTTAGGTTTACGTGATGTTTTTTTTTCCATAGATGTAGAGCTGAGACTTTTCCCCAACTTCGCAAAACAATAGTTTGTCCTTCATGTTTTATCCTTTCCGATTTCCTGACTTAATTATATTATAAAATTCTATACTTATCTAGAACAATACATATACTTACCAAATGTTCTTAATTAATCTCTGACGGATTTTATTACACAATTCTGTAAGGTATTTGAACGATTTCAAATAATTTTAGAAATAAATATTTACCTTTCCTAAACCTCACTTTTACGTGGGTAGTAAAATGTCGCTTCCTCTCGTTTCAGACGCGACCGAGGTTTCTGCTACAAGCTTGTGCCGCTGGCGCTGGCTTCGTCGCTCGAATACGAGACCTACAAGCAGGTGTGCTACGCTAATGTGGCCTTCACGTACATCGGGCCCAGCATCCTGCACTTCGTCGGCTTCGTTTACTCGCTATACCTGTTCCGGATATCTGACAACGAACAGCTGCAGAACCTTATGGAGAGGGTGAGCGTGTTCACTCTTTGTAATCCTTTATAGGTTGTAATTGTAACAAAATTATCATATACCTATATCTGTAAATTGAGGGCTCTACTCGACAATACGAACTACTTTTAGTAAATCCAACATTCACTACCAGAGGAGGTTTCTAAAGTCATTTCCGATTTTGTGTGTAATACAGGGAAGCAAAGTGATGGGAGCTTTCAATGTTTTATCAGAGGCGAGCCGTTGTAAAATAAAAATGTAGGTACCTACCTACCCCTGAGTGGTCTCAAGAGATGAAACTTGAAAAAAAAAAACAAAAAGTTCTTATCGATAGACCTCATACAGTGAATTTGTCCCAACTGTGGAAGTAGGGACAAATTTGAATTAAAAATTTGTTTTACATCGCCAATCCGCGGTGGGCACGCGTGGTGATTAAGCCCATACTCTCTCCCTGAGAGAAGGCCTGTGCCCTACAGTGGGACGTATATAGGCTGCTTATAATATATATGTATATTATATTCCAGGTGTTCCTGCTATCTTCGTATGCGCCTCAAGGGATGCCATCAGCGAATCCTAAACGATTACTTCGAATATTATGGTTCTTCATAATATTGAGTTTACTGTGGATGTCTCTTTCGCTCTGTTCCGTTAACCTGATGATGGCGGAGGGAATGATTATATTCAGATGGCTGGAGTCCAGGTAAGGCGATTATGCACCGCGCTTGGTCGCGTAGCGCGGGCCGCAGATTTTTAAATTGTATGCAAGTATCTCAATTTGTATAGAAAAGACGCCTAGGGCAACCACACTGCCGACGCGTCACCGCGTGGGAGCGCGTCCCGCGCGCTGATTCTGCCAAAACGCGCGGAAGCGCGGGGTATACCTACGAATAAAAAACCATAGAAGTATTTCTTCCTACAAAATTCACTCTCAAAAATGGCCCCTGTCCTCTCAATTATTCTGTACCAATGAAATGAGCCCAAGATGTGCTGTAGAGTAAATCACTCTGTGATTGGTTCATTCTATGCGCCATGCATGACACGTGAACGTTGATTGAGCGATAGTAAACGACAGCGTAACTTATGATTGGTTTTATACGAACACGTCGAACCATTGACTGTATAATGTATAACCCGTCGACTTCGCAAGATGGCGGTCTGACGGTGGCAGGTGCATAGATATTTTGCCGGGTAATACTGAACTCGCTCCGATTGGTACCACAATTGACAAGCCACGCCCGCCATCCCACAAATGAACGTGGGGTAATTTTTTAGCGCTGGTTTAGACATCTATGTTTTTAAATTTTACCTATCACTGGGTATAAAACACTGGCTCCGCCGTACCGCACGTGTTGTTATGCATAAAGGGCGATCGATTTATGGATATCCAAAATTTTCTATGGACACCGCGTCTCCTAATGTGAGTATACAAAAACCAAATTGATAATATAACTGCAGCATCGTGAATAACTTCGGTATTAACCATTCTCCATGAGAGTCGACTGCGAAGCGAATATTTGATGCGGGGCCGTCATATCGAAGCAAAATCAAACCGCCAGGTGACGCAGATCTGCGCCCGCGCCGCGCGCGTGCTCTACCGCTTCGCGCACCGCGGCGGGCGCGGCGGGACGCTTTGCTAGTGGGATAATCGCCTAAGTTTAATAAATAACCATTTATAAATCAAAACAGCTTCTAGGCACTACGTCGACAATAACAGTGACTTAAATCATCTTACAATCACTGTGTTTAGTAATGTTTACCCGATTATTTAAAATAAATCTGGTGTTTATCTCAAACGACTGCAAAAAGTAATTATGCTCACATGTACCCAAATGTAACAGTTATAGGTTTATTTTGTAATTGCAGCTCGGACGAGGTAAAGCTGGCGCTGCGGATCCTGCTGATTGTGTGCACGCTGATCCATGACATGGTGCAGGCCACCATCATCACCAGCTACTGTCTGCAGGCGCAGCTGCTGCAGGCCCACCTCATGTTCCTCAAGGAGCGCCTGCTCAATCGAACTATATCACCGCTCAACTGGATGAGAGTGAGTTTTGAGTCAAGTTCGGCAGCTACAAAGTAACGGTCTTATTAATAAACACACGATTCCTTCAAAAAATCTATAAACGCCGATTAAGGGCATCCAGTGGGCTAACTAGCGCCACCACTGAAAAAGAAAGTCATATCTTCTTTTGCAGATCGTTTTTGCAAAAAATGTCTGTACAATCTCTGAATCATGTTAACAGTGATTTTTAGGACCCTCGACAAAGAACCTAGGATCGCGAACCTGGGACTAGATAGCATTTATGCCAAAAACGGCCGTTTTTTGCCTTAGGTTCACGACCACGGACCAAGTCCTAAAAATTACTGTTAACACGATTGAAAGATTGTACAGACACTTTTTGCAAAATCGATCTATAAAAAAAGGTATGTTTTTTTCTGCAGTGGCTCTAATGTTACTCGGTGCCTCTTAAAATAGACTGCAAGGAAAAGACGTAACCTTAGAATAAATTAACTGTCACTGAGGAGTACTGTAAAGGAATTGCGTTTTTATAAATAAGGCCGTCAGATTTAAACATATCATTATCATTTATTCAGGACCTTCAGTGACTCTATAAAAGGCCATTAATAGACAGACTACGATGTACCGTCATCATTTACATACTTAAACCTCCTCTGTGCTTAAACTCATGCCTGTTGTTATTCCGGAGGATTAGGCGGAGACCTTGCATGGTTTGCCACTTGCTACGATCCTGACATAACTCTTTCATGCATGAACGCTGCAGACCCTCGAGCGATGTATACCCACGCTCGCCGGGATTGTCAAAAGTTGAATGAGTGTGTCATACAGTCGACAGCGTATTAGGCTTGTCCCAGTTGCACAGGCGATTTACAACAAACATGTTAAGGTTGATCTGCTATCGACGCCCACTCTTTATTAAATTTATATACGTCCCTACATACGTGCAACACAATCACAATTATTTTTTCTTTGCATTACTTTTTCTGACAAACAATCGAATAACCTTAAGATAATGCTTTTAGCATTAAGTTCGCCTTTGTACTTTTATTTTTATAAGTGCAAAAAAGAATTTTAATAACAACAATGACACTGTTCGCAGGAAATAGCAGAATTCCGCAAGTTATGTACTGAAATTAATACCAAATACTTGAAAGATGACCTGACGCACACGGTGTGCCTGTTCACGATCGTACCGCCTTACTGATGAACCACCAACAATGTTTTCGCAAGAAACAGCGGAGTTCCGCAAGTTACTCAAGTACTGTGGATGCCCTGGCGCCGGCGGCGGTGTGTCTGTTCACGATAGTGAACGTGGTGTGAGCCTTTTCCGATGAATAACCTACAATGTTTTCGCAGGAAATAGCGGAGTTCCGCAAGTTACTCAAGTACTTGAACGACAACCTGGCGCCGGCGGTGTGCCTGTTCACGATCGTGAACGTGTCGTGGGCCGCCTCGGGCGTGCTGTGGTTGGTCAATCTCGACAAAGTGGATACGGAGACCGAGCCCATCCGCGGCATCAGCGTGCTCAATGTGCTGCTGTGGATATCGGCTGCCGCTGTGCCCTTCATTCAGGTACTTTTTTCTTCGTTTTGTTTGTTACGCTGCCTATATGTTTGCATCACACTGCTGGGCAACGGCCTCCAGACCAGAGTTTACCTGACCTTAGTGCCTATTTTTCTTGAAATCGATTTTATTTTGTTCTTTATGAGTTTCAACTATGATGTTCTAATTACATTGTAAGATTACCATGACGTCACATAAAGTATGCAAGCAGCCAAGGTTGGCTGGGCCGCAACCATGTCAATTGACAATTTTAACAATTTACACAAACTTATACAGACACCCCGCCCACACCCAGACTATGGTGAATAGCGTTTTCGGCGTTTCAAACCAACGATTAAAAAGTATTTAAATCGATACATTTAGAAGTTAGGGCAAGCACTATAGGAAAATTTGTTCTATCCAATTTTGTTGTGACTCAGCTAGTATATTTAGTGTTGAATCGTTTGTCTCCAGGCCGGGCGTTTGACGAATGAGGGCGAGAGGACGCAGAGCGTGGGCCACGAGCTGTGCGTCCGGCCCTTCCTGCATCAAGACACGCCCCAGGAGGACATCAACACCGTCCTCATGTACTCCTCCACGCTCAAGCTTCAGGCCAAACTCTTCCACTACCCCATTGTGAGCCGGTACTTGTTTATGGTCCTCACACTCAGTACGATTGTCCTATTCTCACTCGGAATGTGCCATTATTTGCAGTGATCAAGGCGTTTACATGCGTATAGATGTATAGTGGATGATTTGTGTTGGCGACGAGTAGTCACTTTGGCCAGCACTAGATGGATGTGGTTCCATTCGCAAGGAGTTCCTGGGACGTTAGGATGGATTGTCTTTTAGTACAATAGCATTATTGTAGTAATTTCCATGATTTGAATGGATTAGTTAATTTGTTAATAAGTATCTGAAAGTAATATTGTATTATTTTAAAGTGATTTAAAATAAAAATTGTATTTTTCATAGATAAAATTTTTTATTTGGCACATCTACCATCACATCAAATTCGTTAACTACAACGTATTATACTCTGCACAGTGATTAGCAAAACGATCACTACATTTTTGAGTTAACTATAAATAACGTCAAGATTAACTTTCCATCTAACAATCCGATAAATTCTCTTTTGTATAATACATACTTTTATCTTTTCTGCCTACGCCCAATAACAGAGTGGTCTTGTCGGTCGTGTCTTACGTCTAGGTTATTATTATTACGTTCGGAAATGGGATATAGATTCTCCGTCCCGCGGCGCGTGCGTGGCGAGCTGCGCGGCTCGGTCTCCGTCCCGCGGCGCGTGCGTGGCGACGCGTGCGTGGCGAGCTGCGCGGCTCGGTCTCCGTCCCGCGGCGCGTGCGTGGCGAGCTGCGCGGCTCAGTCTCCGTCCCGCGGCGCGTGCGTGGCGAGCTGCGCGGCTCAGTCTCCGTCCCGCGGCGCGTGCGTGGCGAGCTGCGCGGCTCAGTCTCCGTCCCGCGGCGCGTGCGTGGCGAGCTGCGCGGCTCAGTCTCCGTCCCGCGGCGCGTGCGTGGCGAGCTGCGCGGCTCAGTCTCCGTCCCGCGGCGCGTGCGTGGCGAGCTGCGCGGCTCAGTCTCCGTCCCGCGGCGCGTGCGTGGCGAGCTGCGCGGCTCAGTCTCCGTCCCGCGGCGCGTGCGTGGCGAGCTGCGCGGCTCAGTCTCCGTCCCGCGGCGCGTGCGTGGCGAGCTGCGCGGCTCAGTCTCCGTCCCGCGGCGCGTGCGTGGCGAGCTGCGCGGCTCAGTCTCCGTCCCGCGGCGCGTGCGTGGCGAGCTGCGCGGCTCAGTCTCCGTCCCGCGGCGCGTGCGTGGCGAGCTGCGCGGCTCAGTCTCCGTCCCGCGGCGCGTGCGTGGCGAGCTGCGCGGCTCAGTCTCCGTCCCGCGGCGCGTGCGTGGCGAGCTGCGCGGCTCAGTCTCCGTCCCGCGGCGCGTGCGTGGCGAGCTGCGCGGCTCAGTCTCCGTCCCGCGGCGCGTGCGTGGCGAGCTGCGCGGCTCAGTCTCCGTCCCGCGGCGCGTGCGTGGCGAGCTGCGCGGCTCAGTCTCCGTCCCGCGGCGCGTGCGTGGCGAGCTGCGCGGCTCAGTCTCCGTCCCGCGGCGCGTGCGTGGCGAGCTGCGCGGCTCAGTCTCCGTCCCGCGGCGCGTGCGTGGCGAGCTGCGCGGCTCAGTCTCCGTCCCGCGGCGCGTGCGTGGCGAGCTGCGCGGCTCAGTCTCCGTCCCGCGGCGCGTGCGTGGCGAGCTGCGCGGCTCAGTCTCCGTCCCGCGGCGCGTGCGTGGCGAGCTGCGCGGCTCAGTCTCCGTCCCGCGGCGCGTGCGTGGCGAGCTGCGCGGCCCACCACGCGTGCACGTCGCGCAGCGCGGGCTCCTCCCCGCGCGCCCCGCCACCCGCACCCGCGCCCGCACCCCCCGCCGGCGTGCTCGCTGGGGAGTTGTGCGCGGAGCTCTTGCTGTTGCTCTTTATAGCTGCTGCAGGGGAGATTTCATTGGCTTATTATCGTAAGAAAAACTTCCGTACAACACAACCACTTGAATTTCAATTACAAAAAGTGTTTAAATAAAATTCTTAGATGATGCAAAAAAAGTATTTTATAAGAATATTATTTAAAAATCATTTCTGAACAAGGTATTTGTCTTTTGTACACAACGACGCGAATGTTAGGAAATATATCAAAATTCGGCACTCTATTGTCACAACCATGGACAGCTTTTGCACTGACGATATGTATTCCATTGTTATGGGTGGAGAGTAAAAGATAAAGTAAGAGTTCCATCTCTTCCGCACGTCAATCTATTCTCAAACCTAGTCAGTGTCGTTTTGTTATATATATTGTTACCTGTGGCTTTCTTATTGAGTGCAGGATGCGGGTCGCTCAGAGTGGGCTGAAGATATTTCTTAATTGGACTTTCGGGCCTGAAAAAATGCAATTCAACCGTTTTTAGTTACAAATTTGAGTGCGTGTGTTTATGTGTGTGTGTGTGTGTGAGTATGTTTGCATTGTGTGTGTTTGTGTGTTGTGTGTGTGTGTGCGCGTGTGTGTGTGTGTGTGTGTGTGTGTGTGTGTGTGTGTGTGTGTGTGTGTGTGTGTTTTGTGTGTGTGTGTGTGTGTGTTTGCGTGCGTGCGCGCGCGTGTGTGTGTGTGTGTGTTTTTCTCACCTTGGTGTAGTGACAGATGGCAAGCCAGATCTCTTAAAAGGTGGCTTTGTAGTAGTCCGTTTAGGTTGTGAATCCAAGGACGATGAGAGGTCTGCAAAAAAGAATGAAATCATTACTAAAATGCCAGAAGCTCAATTTCCCATCTGAGACTGTCTTTAGACACTTACTGGACATGACAGGTTGTGAAGTAGACTCGGTGATCTCGGTGCGACCGGCGTTTGCGGCAGTCTGGTAAATGCAAAGATAATAAATAAGTCTTTCGATGAAGACATTCTAAAAAAAACAGTAGTTAAGTTAGTATCAGTTGTACCTGAGGTTCAGCCTCAGCCTTTTCTTTTTCTGTCTTCTCGTTAGTTAAGTCCACGGCTTGTTCATTTGTTTTACGGAGGCCGGCGATCAGACTCGTCTGTTGTTTCTGGAAGCAAAACATTATGTTAGACCGCGTTTCCAAAAAGGCTAAGCCGTATGCGTAGTATGCTTAGCCGCCTGTTGCCGATGAGGCACTGTTGGACAGAGGACTCACCTGGCTTCTTCAGGCACCTGAAACAGGTGCGGATAGTTGGGCGCCTGCTGCCGATGAGGCACTGTTAGTTAGAGAACACACGCTGCTGCTGGCGCGGATCTTCTTGAGGCAGCCCTGAAGCAGGTGCGGATAGTATGCTTAGCCGCCTGTTGCCGATGAGGCACTGTTAGACAGAGGACTCACGCTGCTCCTGGCGTGGATCTTCTTTAGGCACCTGAAGCAGGTGCGGATAGTTTGGCCACCTGCTGCCGATGAGGCACTGTTAGTTAGAGGAACTTACGCTGCTGCTAGCGCGTATCTTCTTGAGGCAGCCCTCGAGTCAGGCGTGGATGGTCTGCTTGGCCGCCTGGTGCCGATTAAGCACTGTTAGTTAGAGGACTCACGCTGCTGCTGGCGCGGATCTTCTTAAGGCAGCCCTCGAGCCAGGTGCGGATGGTCTGCTTGGCCACCTCTTCCTCGATGAGGAACTCGAACTCCTCACGCGCGAGCAGCTCCTCCATCTGCAGCGACTTGCGGATGTCCACCGTGCGGTAAGAAAGCATGCTGTAAGAGAGATTGATTAACAATCATGATCGATTGGTGCTCTACGTGAAATTTTTGTACGCCCGTAAATTTTTTTGGCAGCGCAGTCATATTTGTTAACATTGCGTAGATCGTCGATCAATCGATCGCTCGTCATATTCTCATATCTCAAAAATACTTACTTACTACATTAGTATGTATAAAAAAAAACCGGTGTCGGGCCACGCGTAATGTAGGGTTCCGTAGAAAGAGGGGTTTTTTTCTGCTTTACAAAACTAACAACTTCATCGAAGTCATTTTCAATAGATTTTGTATGAAATTTTACTTTTATAAGTTGGTTGCCTATTACTCGTTAACTAGTAAAACCTACTTACCCGTGATACTTTTCCTTTCAAGTTCATTATATGTGCTACTACCCTGAATTTTTTTCAGGTTTCTACAATCAACCGTTTAGCCAGGAGAGGGAGGGACACCCCACTCGGACAAAAATTTCATCCCCACTTTTAATGTTAGGGAAGGTACAGTAAAAAAAAGAAAATTCCAACATTTTACTGTTTAACTTTGTCGGCGTGATAAATATGTATACACACACCAAATTACAGCTTTCTAGTACGTCTTTGCGCTAGGCCGCGGACGGACAGACAGACAGACAAACAGACAGACGGACGGACATGGCGAAACTATAAGGGTTCCTTGTCGGACTACGGAACCCTAAAAACAATAATCTGCTCATCACATATTATCACCTGATATAGACACATTTAATAGGGCTTGTGAGTCAATTAAAAAAAGAAAATAATTCAACTAGAACACTGTAATAAATATTGCATCTTATTTTCATAGTTTCTCCCTAGAGAGTCGAAAATAGAAAAGGGCGATTAAAAAAATACATGAAAAGTGGGAAAGTGCCGCGAAACTTCGAAAACAGTGTAGATTATCTATTTTCAGACTGGTCCGTATTGTGAGAAACGCGACAATACGAGGTTGCTAATCAGATTTCGTTTCTACAGAAATATGTGGACGTTGAGGGTGGATAATTAAAGGTGCTAGTCGCTAGTAGTAGAATACACTGGTACGTCGCTTACTTGATGACGTCATGGAAGGTGACGTCTTCGCCGTTGTGGAGCCGCTCCAGTTCGTAGCACATGTACTTGAATAGCAGCCGCTCCTTGTGAGTGTCACACTCCAGTCGCCCCTTCAACAGCCGTAGGATGAACTTCACCTGAATTAGTAGAGTAAAGAACACGATAAAGTTGTGCCACTTCTTTTTTAATACAGTTGCTCAAAAAGTGGCGTATTGCAGGGACGTATAGCGTTCGGGATGTGGGCTATTACACACTCGTGCTTTTTTTTTACCTTTCCCGCACTCGTGCGTTCTCTTTCCCAACTGTCAAAATAATGTCTATTAAAAAGAATACATAACCAACCATGAAGTTTTTACTAAAAAAAATCATTAAGTTTTTATGATTCATGCAAATACGTATATTTCTAAAAAGAAGCTACTAATTTGTTTCAATATCAGATTTAATTATTTGATTGAATGAGTTTGGTTAGGTTTCATTTAATTTATTCATCTCATTAAATTAAATTTTCATTTCATATCAATAAAAAACTTCTGCTGAAGACTTGGCTGTATGGGCATAGTTCCCTTTGCCTACCAGAATGGGTGAAGAAAAAAAAAACTCTGTTTATATTCTACGGTTGGCGCCATTTTTCAGAAATTTTCTTTGAGAGTTTAGTTGTTTGTTGCACAAGATGAGTAATTTCGACCCTAGTTTTTTTGAATTAACACCACCGGAACTCAGCATAATTGCACAAAATGCTTCGGAGAACATTTTACCGGAAAAGTCAAAAAGTCGCTTCGGCTGCGCCTCGGCTCGGGTAGACATTTGTCGGAACTCTTTGCAATGACAGCCTTTCCACACTTGTAATGAAATATACTATATTACACCGATGCGTCACCACGGCACTTGCAAAAGTACCGAAACGTCGGAAAATTGTAAAATGGAAAAGTAAACGAGTAAATATCCGTTAAAATTCAGTTTCATTACATCAGTATTTACAACCGTGCCCATTACTCAGGTATGTTATGGCTGACTTTGCTTATAAAGGTTGCAATGCTGTCCACTGAGTTTCAAAATCGATAGAAAACGGGATTTCAGTGAGGAAGAGGTATACTGTTGATGACCAACTGGCCTTGCGACCAATATTTTTTGTGCACCGTTTTCAGGGGTAATCCGAATGTCAGCATACCTTCCTAACAGGTATCACACCCTTCTGGTGCACGTCGACGATATTCCAAGTGTTCTGGAAGTTTCTTATATCGGCATACGACAGCAATGCGTCCTCTTCGTTGGAGTAAAATAATGAAAAGTTCTCCATGATGATAGCTGCAAAGGAAGATTTTATTATTGATTTTCCTAAATAGAGCCCTAAATAAATGTAGATATGACAGGATGGTATCGGATGTAAATATAATAGAAATTAGGATAAAATGTGATGAAACGCAGGTTTAATACTTAATTGGTGAGTTCCTGCACCTTACTGTCTTTAATCACTGAATATATCTGTACAATAAAGTGTTTTTTCTATCTCTATCTATCTTTGATTTTTTTATACCACCGAAGATTGAGTACTAGTCATAATGACTCTCCTCTGCCAAAGACTCTAAATTCTTTCTAGCCGCCATAACATGGCAGGCCTTTGTGAGGAGCTCTACGCGTGCCACATTGCGAAAGATGAAATTTGGAAGTATCTTAAAAAATTAAATATTTGTTACTGAACGGCCACTTCATCACTTATTACAGGGACGAAAGGAGGGGAGGGGGTTCGGTAGCATTCCACAGAGTATATTTTTTTTAATAAATCTATACAAGACAAAACCATTTGTCAAAGCTCAAATCAGCGGGTGGACCACAGAGGGAATGATCAGAATTGCGTAGGTTTATCTCTTACCCACGAGCAGATTGAGCACGATGTATGTGATGATGACGTAGAAGGTGCAGAAGTAGGCGAGCGAGGCGGTGAAGTTCCCGCAGTCGGTCTCCCAGTAGTTGTCGGCGGGTGTGCAGTAGGGCGGCGCGACCATACAGTCGTGCATGATCTTGTTCCAATCCTCGCCCGTTACTATGCGGAAGAGCATCGCCACGCTGTGGATTGGCGAGTTGAAGTTCGCGCGCCTGCAGAAGAAGGCTGGGCTTAGAGCTCTGGTCGATACGAAGTTTTGAAAGTTTCAATAAAATAGCACGCCCGCCAGCGCGCTGAACCGGCGACCTGAGGCATATTGCTGGCAGCGGCTGGACGAGGAGGACAGAAAGAAGTGGCGTGTGTTGGAGAAGGCCCATGTGTGGTATACATTTTCTTTCTTGTTATGTGTTGAATTGTTTCATACAGCTTTGATCTACAGTAGACAAACTGTTTATAGAAATAAAATACGGGAAATAATAATGTCTATTAAGCTTTTCCTTTCATTTATCTCATTAACTCAAGAAATATCTAACCCTATAATCCCTATTATGCTTAAAGTGTGATGTTTCCACAATCTAAATGTACGAGTATGTACCAAAATTGAGCAAGACAATATTGTTAGACCGGAAGTTTATTGGCATCTACAGGAGGTCTACCTGCCACACACTATGTATTTTAAACATAAATGACTAAAGTGTTAATTTCAGTATTAGTATTAGTTTCGTTTCTTGCTTTATTTTCTAAAAGGGAGGAAAACCAGAGGATACTCCCCGTACTCCCCTTCTACGTAGTACGAAGGGTAATATGGAGATTAGTGAAAAATTATAGACCAACTATGCTCTACCCAAATGGGTGATTAATTTTTTTAAATAATATTTAAGGAAAGGAATCAAAAACCTACACTTCTTACAAACTAAATATCATGCCATGCAGATTATCTACACAACATATAATTTCAGCTGATGTTTCTGCTAGTGTTCACGTTGATAGTATTGAATTTGCTGTTAAAATAGACGATTTCTTCGAGAAACTTACTTATTGTGGTGTAAGCTTTCATTGTCAGAAATTTAAATAGGTCTCTTTCAAAAACGTAGATTAAAGAAGATCCGAGACCAGCCGGAACAGCATTTTGTGGAGTATATTAGTGCGGCAGCAAGCGGCCTGTCTCAAAGAACTACAATTCGTGGTTTACTATGACAATTCTATGTACATTCCAAAGTCGATTAACCAATATGTAGACTCTGCTACGTAATGTGCCTCGAATTGTCATAACAAACTACGAATAGTAGTTTTATGAAACTCGGCCCTGATGTGTGGTACTCACCTGCCGATGCCCTCCCCGTACTTGACGTTCCCGAAGACGATGGTCCCGGCCAGGGCATAGAAGAACACCAGGAGGAACATGCCAAAGATGATGAAGAAACTCTTGCACACGCTCACGCCCACTGTCAGCATCAGCATCTTGAGCGTCGTGTGCTTGCCCGTGATCGTGAAGAAGCGGAGGATTACCACCATGAACCCGACGAAGTACGAGAGATCGTTCTGTGACGGATTGTTCGAGCCGTTAAGTGTTGTGTTTACGATCGTGGAGTCTGGGTTGAAACAATAGGCAATAACTAAAAGGTAGCTTTTTATACCTTCTTCTCCCAGAGAACGCCGTCATGTCAGATTTATTTATAAGCAGTACGCTTCACGCTCTAATGATTTATTTTACGGTAGCATTTTTATACCCCACCGCAACATCAAAAATAACACTTCTGCGCCCCTGATATATATCCATCCATACGCATATAAACCACTGTGTTGAATAAAGAAATCTTAATTTTTTCAAACCACAAACATCCTCAGCGTTCTCTATCTTCCTTACAATGTTTTTTGCTTTTTATTTGACTATTTAGGTTCAGGTCATAGTGAATCTCCAATACCAACAATTAATGGTATACGAGAGGTCCACTATGCGTAAGCCGAGGCCTGCACTTTTGTGACAGGAGAGACCATCACGTGCAATAAGGCACTTGCTCACCTGCCTGTGACAGGCAGCCATGAACAGAAAGTCCTCTGCTCTCACGGTATCCAGTCTTCCAAATGACTGCGCAACGACGTATATATGAGAATTTGTAGTAGCAATACCACTCGCTAACTGTGAAGGAAAACATCATGAGGAAACTCGAGTACCCGAGGTGTTCTCATACCTCCACGCTTGAAATTTCCAATGCGCGGTGGGCAGGCGTGGTGAGTAAGATAGAGCGTACTTTCTCCCCGAGAGAAGGCCTGTGTCCTACGGTGGAACGTACACAGGCTGCATTAATATTATCTTCTAAATCATGACCTCTATTTAAGGCAGATTTCTAGCAGCGGCTCGATGAGAATGGCCTAGGAAAGAAAGAAGTGGCGCATTTTGTGGGAGCCCTACCTCCAGCAGTGGACGAATACGGGCTGGTTGATTGATTGGTATCATTATTACTGCTGCTACATCCATAGGAATCGATAACTCTAATTGCTACAAATGAACATAGTGCGATACATACTCCATATAGGTACCTACCTACTATTATTATTATTTTTTGCATAGTTGCAGAACTAAATAGATAACTAAGTACTCACACTCAACTTGGGTCACAAACTAAATAGGTAGAATATTTATTGTACACCCGAAATTACAAGTAGGTGAAACTTAAAAAATAATAGATTACAGTACCTACAATTAGCGGCCTTATTACGAAAAGTAAGTTAAATTTTTCTAGTTAGTTTCATAAGTTTCATTAATGTTGGTTTATCTTCTGTTGGTTATACCATTACCTAACTTATTAACTTAACACCGGATAAGCCGGATAAGTTTATCCGAAAGTTACGAAAGTTTAAGTTCGAAAATTACCTAACTTGTATTACTTTAAGTTGCTGTTACCACTTAATGCACAATTGTTACCGAAATAAAATAAAATAACATAACAATAACATGTCCGGCCCCACCTTCAGTATGAAGTGCATGAATATCCAAATGCAGCCGGCGACGGTGACGAGCAGGTCGTACCGGTTGCGGCGGCTCTGCCAGTAGCCGCGCGGCGTGAAGGCCACGGTCTTCAGCAGCACCTCCACCACGAACGCCAGCGTCAGCAGCGCCGACGTCAGCGCCAGCTTCTCCGTGTTCGGATACTCGAGCGACCACTGGAACGTTCGAGCAATGTTTACGTTTGTGCAACGTCAGCATCAGCAGCGCCGACGTCAGCGCCAGCTTCTCCACGTTCGGATACTCGAGCGACCACTGGAACGTTCGAGCAATGTTTACTTTTGTGCAACATCAGCGTCAGCAGCGCCGACGTCAGCGCCAGCTTCTCCGTGTTCGGATACTCGAGCGACCAGTGGAACGTTCGAGCAATGTTTACGTTTGTGCAACGTCAGCGTCAGCAGCGCCGACGTCAGCGCCAGCTTCTCCACGTTCGGATACTCGAGCGACCACTGGAACGTTCGAGCAATGTTTACTTTTGTGCAACATCAGCGTCAGCAGCGCCGACGTCAGCGCCAGCTTCTCCGTGTTCGGATACTCGAGCGACCAGTGGAACGTTCGAGCAATGTTTACGTTTGTGCAATGTCAGCGTCAGCAGCGCCGATGTCAGCGCCAGCTTCTCCACGTGCGGATACTCGAGCGACCACTGGAACGTTCGAGCAATGTTTACGTTTGTGCAACGTCAGCATCAGCAGCGCCGACGTCAGCGCCAGCTTCTCCACGTTCGGATACTCGAGCGACCACTGGAACGTTCGAGCAATGTTTACTTTTGTGCAACATCAGCGTCCGCAGCGCCGACGTCAGCGCCAGCTTCTCGGTGTTCGGATACTTGAGCGATCACTGGAACATCAGACTACAAGGGTTGGAAACGCATCCGATGTTGAACGTTTTTACCATCGGACCGACGCAGGATAAAACAGGGACGTACGAAGTTGAAAATTTACGCTTTGAACTGCCTCGTTATCCCTTGACTATTAACACAGAGGTCGCGGTGGGTCCGATTTCCGCTGGAAGCCGAATTAATTTGTACAAATTCCTCCACTTGACGATTTTTTTTTCGATCGTTATAGGATTTCCTATTATTATAGGAATGCATGATGGCTACTAATAATATGACACTAGCATTGGCTATTTTAAGAAACATGGCGCATGATAGGTGTACTGGATTCCTCAAAACATCAATAGATGATTTGATTGCTTAATTGACAGAAATGATCGATCTTGATATTAGAGTTTATTTGATATTGATAACACAAGATATATTGATAATAACAAATGGCAGATCTTATTTTGATACGTGTTTACGCTATGATGACGCTACGCTACCTATCTATGACCTGCAAATTATCTATTTTACCCTGCTTTTGATCGAAGTCTGTTTATAATTGAAATAAAACCACATTATTGAAGTTCTATATATAAATACTATTATCATTTACATCAAGAGCCCTTCATCTGATAGGAACCACCCTAGAATGGCGCCCAACGTGGGGCACGAACCCACGACCCTGAGATTAAGAGTCTCATGCTCTACCGACCGATAATATTACCGTGACACTCAAAAGGGCGCTGTTGATGAGGACGACCAGTGCGATGATCCTCTTGAAGGACAAGTTCTGCGTGACGTCGTAGGCGAAGGCTCGGACCTTGCGGCCGTCGGGCCGCGGCGGCAGGTGCAGCGGCTGAGCGATCTTCAGCCTCTTTTTCAGATCACACCTGCCGGGAACAATTTTTAATCTTAGTATTTTCTAAGGTTAACACGAGCACTAGACATAATAAAAACAAACATTAAAATATATAAAAATATATAATAAAAAATTAATTTAATTAATTTTAGTTGAAATTATAATTCAATCTACAAAACCATTATTTACATAACTTAATATTAGTAACCCTTAGAATATAATATAATAACTTAGAATAGTAAAAATACAACCGCGAAAAGGTCTCAAGGGTCGAAATTTAGAACATAGACTATGGCCTTGATTAAGGGGCAAGGTTACTTAATATTTAAAATCAATTAATAAAAAATACATGAATAAATCAATTAATCAATCGATCGATCAAGTAATCAATCAATTGATCGATCGATCAAGAAATCAACCCGTAGTCGTCCACGGCTGGACACAGGCCTCCTCCATGGCACGTCTTCTTTCCAATCTCGGCCATTGCATCCCCATCCAGCCGCTGTTAAGAATCTGCCTCGGAGCGAGCTGGTGAGTGTCCTACACTGCGTTTGCAGTTTAACATAGTTCAATTTAACAGTCTGTTAACAGCTGTCAGTTCATATTTTTTGCATACAGCTGTCGATATCACATTAACAGATTGTTACCGAGAAACAGGGGGTTAGTCTTGTTTGGTCCACAACGTGCTCGTTGCGGAAAACAGGAAACCAGTTTTAATTGAATATCATGTATCGGCAACTGGGGTTATATAGAGTGACGATTAAAGCAGTAAAAAAAGCGGAACGTTAAAAGAACTCTACAACATATTCAACCTTACCACTTGGGGATAAAGACGAAAACCTACTAAAAAAGATGACGGAGTCTCACCATCGGCGCTGGTCGACGGTGAGCAGCGCCGTGCCCTTGTTCTCGGAGTAGTTGGCGATGACCACGCCCACAAACAGCGTCAGGCCGATCATGCAGCCGAGGAATATGTACACGTGGATGTAGATCGCGTGCACCTGCAATTAGACCGTAACGTAATAATGTGATAATGAAGCGGTGGTTGGGCGGTCGGCAGAACGCTTGCTTCATATTCAGGAGGCAGTGGGTTCGAACCCCGGCGCATGTACCAATACTTTGTTTTCAAAGTTGTGAATCTGTGTATTGGTGAATTTGTAGTAGCAACACTACTCGCTGCCCGTGAAGGAAAACAGTGTGAGGAAACCTGATTGTCTGAGGCGTTCACATACCTTAGAAGAAAATAAAATTACTACGTATTACTATTCAAAAGGTATCCGTGTGGCGCCGGATTAAGAATAGCGTCGCTCCATTTCCTCCCATGGATTGTCGTAGAAGGCGACTAAGGACATCAATTACCAGGAGACGGGCAGCAGCGTCTTCCTGAGATTCCAACCGCATACTGCGATCGCCAACCCGCCCGCCAAGCGTGGCGATTATGGCAAAACCCCTCATGGTTGGAGGGAGGCCTACGTCCTGTAGTGGGCGTCAAATGGCTGATGATGACTGTTCAAAAGGTAGACAGAAGGTAGGGCAAAAATTAAATATATATAAATAGCACAATACATAAACACATAAAATCACGCCTACATCTCGGAGGGGTAGGCAGAGACCTCTTGCAGAGGACATTAGATTGCATTTTTTCTGTAGCCTATATACAAGGCTACAAGGTCCCACTGCAAGGTACAAGCCTTCTCTCCAAGAGAGAGTATGAACAATTACAACGCGTACCCACCGCGGATTGGCAACTTCAAGCGCCAAAAAATGTGAACACCTCAGACACACGATGTTTTCCTTCACTGTTAGCAAGTCGAGTCGTATTGCAACAACTTCACAAATGCACGTAACTTGGTAAACAATGTACATGCCGGGATTCAAATGTGAGGCCGGCATTCCACTGCTGCGCTACCACCGCATTCAATATGGGGTTACGGACACTGAAATAACTTTTATCTACACTAATGTTGTAACATTCTACTTATGTTTTCAATACTTGACTTATAATTACTACTGTTATAGCGCAGACAACAAAACACTCAATTTAAGCAATTTCACATGATGGTATAATATTCACATCGATATCGTAAAATCTCATTATAACATCAATAAAACGCGACCAACTTGATTGCAGGGCCAATCAGGTTGGTCGCGTTTTATTGAAGCGCGCAGCTGCGCTCTCATTGGTTAAATTTTAATGGCGGCAAAATCACTGTGATTATACACGTACGCGTGAATTTAATTTAATAAATTTGTTGTTTGATTAATTGCATTAGTGAAGATAAAGTAGTGTATGCAACTGCATATAACACGGGTATTAAAACACTCGCTGCGCTCGTTTCATAAACTCACACTCGTGTTTTAATACCCTTCATTATATGACAGTTGCATAAACTACTATTATTGGTGGCTTACCGGTCCCAAAGCTTTGATGAGCACGTCACGGACGTCCAGCCATCCCTTGAACGAAAGCACTTCGAACAGCGTCAACATTGCGTCACCAATATTATCGAAGTTAAATCTTTTTGGATTCGCCCTGCAAAAACAAGAACATTTAATTAAATGAGATCGGGTTGAGCAATCGCATTCGAAAGTCACTGTTAACAGATGGTGCCTCTTATTATTTTTTTGACGATGGTGTGTGGTTCAAATTGGCGATAAATAATAAGACCCGTTGAGAATAAGAACCCATGACCCATGGAATGGATGAAAATTTATTTACCTTAGATATTTATAAAACTTAGAAACTAGTTAACCAATGAAAAATGATTTGGAAAATATACACCAATTGGAATTCGAGAATAATCAGCCAATCACAGAACCCGGAATCTAGTTAGCCGCGCGCAGCGAGTCCAAGGGCGCGCGCGGGGGAAATCTTGAGGGGCGCGGTGTGCAGAGTGCACGTAAATAAAATTCGTGCGGCGCGAGATTTCCTTGCAGTTGAAAAGTGACTTCGCGGGCGGCTGACAAATGCGCTTATTGAATAGGTAGCTACAATTTTCTCAGATAAATGAACATCCTTACTTGCTTATAGTCAAACAATATTATGGCAAAAAAGTGTGAGTCGGTTGCTATATCTGATGTTAATTTAACCTTCCCTTCCCGAAACCCACATATTCTCTGCATCGTGACGAACATTTTATCCAAAGGGCCCATTCCTGGGAGATCAACGGTTTAGAGGAGATATTGAGGTTGAAAATTGCGCTTATTTGCATATTTTTGCAGAAATAGCTTACGTAGGTATCGCTTATCAAATTATTCTTCTCAACGAATGTTATTTAAAACTTCCACGCGCAATGTATTCAAAACATCGGGAACTTAAACAAGCGCTTTTAACTTACGCGTGCAAGTTACGCGTCCATTGCATCCAATTTTTTTTTATATTTTAATAACAAAAATATATATAAGTATCCCATTAAAAAAAAGCCAGCCAAGTGCGAGTCGGACTCGCGCACAAAGGGTTCCCTACCATTATCTATACAACATTTGAATATTTCAAGCGTATACCTGTTGCCGTTATTAATATCAACAAAAAACGGCATAAAAAATACGTTTGTTGTATGGGAGCCACCCTTAAATATTTATTTTATTCTATTTTTAGTAGTTCCTGTTATAGCGGCAACAGAAATACATCATGTGTGAAAATTTCAACTGCGTAGCTATCACGGTTTTGAGATACACCCTGGTGACAGACAGACGGATAGACGGACAGACATACAGACAGAAGGACAGTGAAGTCTTAGTAATAGGGTCCCATCTGGCACCCTTCGGGTACGGAATCCTAAAAAAGGTTTGATTTAGTGTCTAGTATGCGTAGATTTCGGGTCAGGCGTAAGTTTTTAGAAACACTTTCTAATTATTTTCAGTGTCTCGATTAGCAAAACAAGTTAACTTAGCCTGAAAACCAGTTAGCTTACCAAACTCGCGGTACAAGCATAGACGGGAACGTTTCGTTCGGTCCGGGCCGAAGTTTCATCTTAGTGACGAACACTCGCCGCATGAACACGCCGACACAGTCCTCACGTAGCGTGATTGTCGGATCATTGCAGCGCGCCAATCTGCCACCAAAATAGTCTTCTTAGCAACGGAATAAATACCTTATAAGCTGGGAATAAGGTTGAGCAGAGCTAGAGTTACCGTCCGCCGTAGAGTTGCACGCCGTAGCTAGCGAAAACGAACATCAAAAGAATGAGGAGGGTCGATACCTGCAATAGATAAAGTGAACGTCAATAAATTGTAGGTTTTTCTAGACATTACGTGGTAGTATTTTGAGGTACAGCAGCATCGGGGGACTAACTACCTGCACTTTCGTAGATACAAGAAAAAAAGTATTGACTGGTAGAACACCTAATTTTCGGATGCATAAAAGATTGTTTCTAAAATGCGCAATTCCTGAGACTGGGGTATTTCACGAATTGCGCATTTTAGAGTTGGCTTTACACCGTTTGTTCTAATATAAGTTTTTTTTTTCGAAATATCAGGGAATAACTTATATATAAAAATCGAACTCCTCCGAAACGGCTTCACCGATTTTTATGAATTTTTTTGTGTATATTTGGTAGGTCTGTAGGTCGTACGCAGGTAATTAATATGGCAAAACAATGATTGCCGAGTCAGCTAGTATAGAACACTTTATTTCACAACTAGGTGATAGAATCACAAATAGTTTCTTATACAATGGTATATAATATGCTTAATTGTATTTAATTCGCGCTTTACGCGCTCCAAAAATGCCACAGCCTTCAGTGACTCATTGTCCTAAATAAAAGATCCATTATATTTAACACCTTACGGTTAAGCATTTTACCATAGACCAAAAAGGATTTTTTGGTCTATGGCATTACCCATCAAACAGTGCCACTACAAGGCAGAGAAGTAGAAATATTAATGGATTTAGAGGCAGGGCCCAAGCCGGGCGGGCAGAGAACACTCACGAGCACGATGTTCTTAAAGCCGACCTTCCGCATATGCGGCACCAGCGAGAAGATCCGCAGGGGGCACGTGGACGTCAATAAATTCCAGGTTTTTCTAGACATGGTGGATGATTTGCGATGGAGTAGCATCGGGAACTGCCTAAACCTTCCTAAACCTAAATCCCACGGTTTGGCTAACAGAGCTTGTTGTAGCTATTGAAGCATATGTATGTTGCTCAGTGTTATCAGGCAGGATGTCTTCGGATGTCTGTTAATGTGTTACGTGGTGTGACTAAGATCTGATTCGCGGTGTGTATACATTGTTATTTCTGCTTTTTTGGTTTACGAGTATAAGTTGCCTGCGTGTGGATTTAGTATCATCAGAACTGATGGCCGATGAGGGCGAAAAGTTCTCGAATGGAGACCACATATCGGCGAGCGCAACGTAGGACTACCGGCCACAAGATGGACAGAAGACCTCACCCAAGTGGCAGGAAGGCGCTGGATGCAAGCCGTTTCCAACCGGTCTCTTTGGAAATCAATGGAGGAGGCCTACCTACGTCCAGCAGTCGACTTCTTGTGGCTGAATAATGATGGGGATTTAGTGAGGGCCCAAGCCGGGCGGGTAGTGCGCACTCACGAGCAGGATCTCCTTGAATCCGCGGCAAAGCTCGTAGACGACCTTCCGCATATGAGGCACCAGCGTGAAGATCCGCAGCGGGCGCACGCAGCGCAGGATCATCAGCATCTGCGCGCACGAGCCGGGCGGCACGCGCCGCGGCATCCAGCACAGGAACGTCAGCGACACCTGCGCCGCACACCTCGCTTGTTTTATCATTAGCAACACAGGGTAGCCTAGTTTGGGAGTTTTGGGACCATCGGTCTAGTCGTGCGCACCGAATCCTTTCGGAATCCTGACGTTTGCGATAGCAATGAGTATGGAATTTGACAGTTGGACGATTGGAATCGCTCAGGATTTGGTGCGTAATATGGGAGCGGGCCAAGTGATTGTGTTGTGTGGAAGGTTTTATTTTTATTTTTTATTAATATATTTATTTCAGAATAAATCCATACAATTAGTAACAGAAGTATCAGTATTAGTATTAGTAACAGAAGGACTTATTCTATACTAGTAACTAAACCTTGATAATAGATAGGCGTAGTTTAATTTAAATATTTAGTGGATCTGCGCACATGCGTGCAGTTCCAATGCCTGAAAATGTGGTAATCAACTTTGTCTTCAATTACACTCGGGACGGTGTTAGAGCTCCCCCGCAACTTGCGCAGTATTGAAGTAGTTCGTTTTCTACTATAACTATAAATTTTTTTTTATAATAACTAGCAGTGCCCGCAGCTAAGTTCGCGCGGTGAACCGATTCGCCTTTAGCCTATGTCCACCCAGAAGGTCTATTCTAAGTACTGGTGAACTAAATAAAATACTAAAATACGTTCGAAGATTACCCCCAACATACAAACTTACAAACATGTAAACTTAAAAAACTTTTTCTCTTTATAATATTAGTAGTGTATGCATGCAGATGTAGATCTGGTCCCAAATTAGGATACCCTGTGCTATGGTAACCAAGCAAGGACATCACAAACGTGAAAATATACCCAAACTCAAGCCATTTGTACAAATGTACGGCAGCGGCGAATCGAACCCACCGCCTCCGGCATGGTAATCCGAAGTGACACCGCTAGACCGAGGTAGTCGATGTAGCCTATATAAGTCTACTGCAGGGCACAGGCCTATTATAAATAATATGAGCATAATTGTCACACGAGCCCACCATGGCTTGGCAATCTCAAGCGCTGAGGTATATGAACACTCAGGTATCCTCACGAATTTTTCCTTCACAGTTAGTGAGTGGTATTGCTACTATCACTTCACAAATTACTTATTATTGTTTTTTCTTCTAATCGTGTCGACGACAAAATGTTCAAATTTTATTGGCCCAGAAGTCGGCCACGCGCACACCAGCTTTTGTGGCCTTTCGCAAATCCTCTCCAGAGCCCCTTTTCACATTGTGCCTTAAATCTTGGTATTTCCCGACGGATGTACAATATTTTCAAACTTTCCAACGATAACACACACTATAGAATAGACAAGAAAAAAAAACATCCCTAATTTAGTTAATAATAATAATAATAATAATAATAAATTGTTTATTGAAAAAAGTTATGGTTACATAGTAATACATCTACATTAAGTTATTCAATAGAAAAAACATAACATAAAATGTACATTGGTAAGTGTCTGCTGCCATAGCTAGGCTCACATGTAGCCTGTGTTTATGGCGAGCAGGCCCGTGCCTCTGGCGAGGTACATGCTGAGACATAGAATTTATGTGGTGTCATGCTTTGGATATTACAATGGAGGTATAAAAGTAAAAGCTAATGTAAATAATTTTAGTTGTAGGGGAGGTAACCCGACATACATATTTTTTAAGATTTTATTCTACCGTTTTATCCGCGTGATTAATATGTACGACACATCTCAGCTTTCTAGTACTAATATTCTCTGAGCTAGGCCGCGGGCGCACAGCCAGTCAGATAGACAGACAGGCGGACGAACATGGCGAAACTATAAGGGGAACCCTTGTTGACTACGGTACCCTAAAACCATACATGTTTACGCCTAGACAAATTTTGAATGAAGCGAAGGTACAGAGTTGCCACTTGCGACGATCCTGACAAACCACAGGAAAGCAGATCTATGACATTTATCTAAACTTACAATGTAAATAAACACATCAAGTGCGGCAGCAGCATCCTTCAAATAAGCTTTGGGTGTGAAGAACAAGCCATCCGCCAGAATTTTCAACGCCAATTCGAGACTCATAAAAATCACGAAGCCATATTCTGCAATCTAAAACAAATAAAAGTGAAATTGTCTTTATTTTCAACAAAAATTAAATAAAGTACAATAACTGGTAAAATCTTAAAAACTAAATTTGGCTAAAGGCCTCACACTCAGCCTAAAATTGTCAAGGAACATGACCCACTGCCAACGCTGATTTTCAGCAAAAGCCTGGGATTTAAGGTTAAAAGGAATAAAATAAATACAGAGCCGCTGAAAGAAAAATAACAGTTTCTGAATACACAAAAAAAAGTTGTAGTACGTCCTTAGATATAAGGTTAAGAGTTGTAAGAATAATTACGGAGTCACTGAGCGCTAAACCACATTAATTAAATGTTTTTATTGTAACAGTCATGTCGAAGGAAGAATGTTACAAGAACGAGCTTACCTGTAGCACAAAGTTGTTCATAACCCTGTAGGAAGGTGTCTCAAACATCATCGAAAGGCATGACAGTGTCGTGACCATGATCATCACCCAGTCCAGATACGTCACCAAGCCGAGGAAGTTGCTGCAACGAAACAATAACAGTTTTAATTGTTACCTACAGTAACTTTCGTACAGCGATAACATTGTAAAAGAAACTGAATTCAGTATGTATCTGTTCTGTATGTTTCTATTATTGAATCTTATAGACAGTTAATAAACATATGTAAACGTAAGAGAATCAGTTTTCCTGACCCCAAACTGAGAAACAAAAACATGGAAGAAGCCCAGTCAGAAGATACACTTCTCGGTGAGCATCGAACTCAATCTATATGATAGATAAATATGTTTGTATTACAGTGACATTTTTCAACCGTTGAATAAGCAAGCAAGCAATAAGGTTGTTCATAACAGTGAATTTGCAATTTTATCAGCCTGATAAAGCTGCAACTTGTCAGTTTTGAACAACCTTATTAGTTGAATAACTGACTAGAACGTCCGACGGGGTCGCGCAGTTTCACGTCGTATCGCGCGTCTACGATCGCGCGACATATCTTGCGGATGCGCGACTCGCGCGACCTATCCTGGTGTGTCAATGAACTTACTGGAAACTCTTGTAGGAGACCTTCCTCTCGTTGCCAGTGACCGGATCGCGCAGTCGCGCGTCGTATCGCGCGTCGACGATCGCACGACATATCTTGCGGAAGCGCGACTCGCGCGGCACTATCAGCAGCGGTGTGTCGAACAGCGGGTGGTTCTCGCGCAAGTCCTCCTCGCGTTGATTCCTGCCAATCGACGGATGGTTAGATAGATCTACCGAGACAAGTGATCAGTGTCGTGCGATCAAGATAAGTGTGAAACTGATGGAACCGTCTGTACTAAAATTTGAACTCAATTTGTTGTAACTCAGGAGTTTATCTTCTGATTTAGTAAGCCAAAAATTTTTAGCTTTTGCTTATTCAAAGTGCTGTAATTTTATCGAAATTGAAGATATCTCATGAACCGTGATAGTTAGGCAGTTGAAATCTTCACAGATGATGTATTTCTGTTGTCACCGCTATAACAAATACTAAAAAAAAAGTATAAAATTAATATTTAAGGGGGGGCTCCTAAGGTTGTCTCAAGATAGCGCTCGCCATCTAGCGGCCATCTATGTAACCTACACAGCGCCGATGACATGTCGTTAAATGTCAATGTTAAACGCTTCTTGTTGGTTTCTACAGATGGCGCTGTTCTCAAATTCGATCTTTGTCTAATGTTGTATAGATAATAGCACGGAACCCTTCGTGCGCGAGTCTGCCTCGCACTTGGCCGGATTTTTTCTTATTGGTAAGATTAAGATGGATATTGAGAGAGCGTAAGTTTTAGTATTTCTACAGTATTATTATAAAGAGGTAGAGATTGTAAGGTTAAATATATCAATAAATATTCAGAATGGACCTTTACGATGGACAGAGGCTTTATAGCTGAATTCCACGCGAGCAAAACCACATCGAGTTTCTTATATAATGCTGAGTGATGAGAACCGGACCAACAGAAGTGACCGTAAAAAACTAAGAGTAAACAAGTATAAAAAGAAACAAGTGAGATATTTTTCGGTACACAATAAATAATATTCTTATCTTATGTTAGGAGGGTCTCATAAGATAAAAAAGACTAACTAGCTGTCGTTAGGGAGGAAAGCCTTTTTTTTTAATTGAACGATTTGGAGCTGGCAGAAAGAAAGAAAAAAAAAACTGAAGGAGCTCAATTCATTCTTTCATATAATTTGTCATAAAAGAACAATTTAATTTTTTTTCGAATTATTGTTTGTTGAGTTTATTCTTTTTCCCTTTTCTCTTTCCTGCCAGCTCGTTGATCGATGACACTGACCTCCTCATCTCGGCCTGCTGCCGCTTGGCCTGCAACAGCCGGATGTCGAGGTAGGGCGGGCGGGCCCGCGACGACGGCACGACGCGCGACGCCGCGCCGATGTCGCCGTTCTCCAGCAGGTGCTCGTACGTCTGCTTTAGCTTGATGGACCCGCTGCGCACCGAGCGGCGGATGGAGCGAGAGTTGAACCTGAACATGTGACGACGCTAGGCACAAACGGGGCCGGGAGTGGGGTTATGGCCAAGCAATATTAAAAATCTAATATCGCTTGGCGATATGTATAGGAAAAAGTGATCTCTCAAGAGCAAGCGTAGACAAATGCCGAATATATAAGCCTGCCAGGGGGACTGAGATAATTTATAGTACGCTAGTGGTGTTCTATCTGGTGCTAGTACATCTGCTTGAGCTTGATGGACCGGCTGCGCACCGTGCTGCGGATGGAGTGGAAGTTGAACGGACGCGATGACGCTCAGGCACAAACGGGGCCGGTAGTGGGGTAATATTGCCGGGTTAATAAAAATCTAATATCGCTTGGCGACACGTTCGCTAGTTCGCTCAAGTAGGCTTGGCAGGCGTCTACTTGAGCGAAAGGTGAAAGTCGAAAGGTGAAGGTTTGTTTGCGCTGTTAAATGTTGCGTCAACTGTTAAATGAATCGTCCCTTAGGATATTAACAATTTGTTATTGTGTTCATTTCTTGCACTAATCTCATTGTTGGTCAGCCAATTTTTTAAAATATAGTACGAATAAGATAAGAATGTGAACTTGAATGCGCCGTTTCAAAGCGCAACCAACAGCTGAGTGTCTTTTAAATGTTTTTTACTTTCACTTACTTCTTCTGATCGACCCGTAGTTGTTTGGCGCTGGAGATGGTCCCCTGGGGCTTGAGGCCCGCCTTGCCGCCCGTCGCCAGCATCGCGGAGTCGCCCAGAACCAGCCGATGGTTGTTCGAATCACTGGAAAAAACCCCCTGTTGACATTTTTGTGTGTATGCCACTAACGTATACTTACGATCTATTTATTAAAAACAATATTCCACTAAAACACCTTTAAGACGGAGTTAAAGCCGGCTATAAGCCGGTTAACACATTTGTTTGGATATTTGTTACACAATTACACATATCAGAGCTATTTGAAGGACGATTATGTTTAATGCTCAACCATAAGTCAAAAACTGTAGTTAATATGTTTTTTTAAGTAATAAAATGTGGAGGTTTTTTGCTGATTTCTTTTATTAATTCTAAAACAGACAATTTTGATAACGTTTTTATTATGAATTTGATTGATTACATATGATAATTTTATCTGAATTCTATGTGAGCAACAAAGTAAAAAAAAAAGTGTATTCTAAGAAAACAAAAAGATAAAAACCTTTTCAAACTGCACACTCAGGAAACCAATAAAAGGAACCCTGAAAAAGGAGAAATAAAAAAATCATAACAAATGCAAATAAAAATACTCGTAAATCAAAAGTCATGATCTATCTATCTAGGGTTTGTAAAGGTGTTGGTATAGCACTGTTAGTATAAGATTTGAACTAGGTAACTATGAAGTTATCCATTTAACGGGTCTAGTCGCGATGATTTATTAAATTATTATCATTGAGTAACTTATTTGCCTCTCTCTAACACAGAGAGAGAGAGAGAGTAAAAACGAGAAACAAACAGTTGTCCAGTCCCTTTTTTTAACTGACAGTGTTATAGCGCATGAATGCTAGGGGCCGCAACGAGCACTGACTTGATGATGGATGCGACGACGTGCCGGCGGAGCGCGGAGCGGGGCCACTGTTTGCGTACCAGCAGCGCTTACGGTACTGGAATGAGTCTCGCCGCATGTGCATCTATGCTGCATATGCTAGGGGTCACAACGAGCACTGACTTGATGATGGAGGCGACGACGTGCCGGCGCAGCGCAGAGCCGGGCCGCTGCGAGGGCGGCGCCAGCACCAGCGTGCGCACCAGGCAGCGCTTGCGGTACGGGAACGAGATCTTCTCGCCCGTCGCATACTCCAGCGCGCGACGCGACATCTGGGTATGACGCGCCGTTTTAATGGGGAAGTCGCGTCAAACTTAGATTGACGTGGCATTGCTTTTATACTATAGAAGACATAGAAAAACTGAAGAATAAAAAAAAACATATAATTTTCTTTCGTGGTTTTCGGTGTCCCAAAAAATGCGAAAAATCAAGTTAATCTAATAATAAAAATATGATCTCTTCTCGCATCGCTCGCACTAATCCGTGCTAAGGACAATAAAATTTTAAAAACCTATTTAGAGGCTAAAAATTCAAATTTTATCAGGTGACTAAAATGCCGCCCCGTGTTCTTTGTTGCACTAACACTAACTCAGTTGGGAGAGCGCTGGCGCGGTTAGCCAGAGGTCGCGGGTTCAAGTCCCGGCATGGGTGGTATTTTTGGCCTTTAAATAGGTTTTTAAAATTGTCTTTAGCACGGATCAGTGCAACAAAGAATACAAACACATCCAACTACAAAATATTTTTGTCGCTATAAATTAATTGAAAAAAATATTCATATAATAAAAGCATTAATATCTAAAGGATAATGTCTGTCCTCCCTTTAACTCTTTCCCGCTATTTATGCTCAATTTGAAAATTGGTGCACAAGTCAGAAATACCTCGCCACTTGGCCGAAGGCCGATCCCGGTGCCGCCCGCGACGCTTTCCTCTTCCCCCTCCGCCTCGCAGACGAATTGGCGCATGAACGACTCGCGCACCTGAGTACAACAAATGTGTCAATACAGCATGTCTAGTACGATGGCATGAGTCACGCGTTTTGTGGCGCTCAAATGTAACAATTTGACACTTAATGTACAGGAAAGTCGGACTTTTGACATTTAAAAGCGTCTTCTTACACCCGGGCTGTATGGCGTTTTCTGGCGCTAAAATATCGGAATTTGACAATTGACGTAGTGGAAAGTCGCGATTTTTGACATTTAAAACGCGTGACTAGCATCGTCGTACGACCCAGGCAGGCTGTGGTTTTGGACGAAGGCGCCCGACTCAGGGATGGTAATCTGAGTGATATAAGTTCCTAAAAGAAGCTATGTAAAGGGCTATGCTCGGAATTTCTCTACGAGATCGAATCAGAAATGATGAGATCCGTAGACGAACGAAAGTCGTCGACATAGCCCAGCGGATTAGTAAGTTGAAGTGGCAGTGGGCGGGGCACATAGCACGCAGAACTGATGGCCGATGGGGCCGAAAAGTTCTCGAATGGAGACCACATATCGGCAAGCGCAGCGTGGGACGACCAGCCACAAGATGGATAGATGACGTCATTCAAGTGGCAGGAAGACGCTGGATGCAGGCCGCTTCCAACCGGTCTTTTTGGAAATCCATGGAGGAGGCCTATGTCCAGCAGTGGACTTCTTGTGGCTGAATGATGATGATGATGAAGTTCCTAAAAATAATGTATTCTTCCCACATATAATTTTTCCGTCTGAGTGTCTGATGTGTTTACATACCTCAGCGCTAGAAATTGCCGGTGGGTACGCGTGGTCCCTAAGCCCATACTCTCTGGCTGAGACAAGGCCTGTGCCCTACAGTGGGACGTACATAGGCTATATTGCATTATACAATATAACTTTTAATATTAATAAAAAATACATGTTCCTTGTTTTAATTTGTCCTTTTTAATTTGTGGTAAAATAACGACGTATGGTAGCTCCGATCCATTAAGCGCGCACGCCGACCGCCTCCTCTGCACCCTCCGTAAAAGGGAGTACGGAATAGTGCGATAGGAAGGGCGGAAACAGTAAAAAAGGGTTTTTCGTTAAAAAAAAAAGGTATTTCATATCATACCAAAACAACAGTCTGTATTCTTATCATAATCTTTCATTCAAGTCAGGTCTTACTTGCCTTTGGCAGATTGAAATCGCCGGGCACTTTATGCAACTTCGTCATCTGCGGGCTGTCTGGAAACTTCTCGAATATGCGTAACCGGAACGGCAAAGTTTCTTTGATCTCAGCGCTTTGTTGGCGGTACCTCAGTTGCTTCAGCTTCTTTATGTCCTCGTCTAACTCGAGATTGTCCAAGATTACTGCTACGAAAAGCGAGAGTACGATCTGCAAAGAGATTCACGTAGGTCCCATTTTCGTTACGAAACTAAAGTAGTTATGTGAAAGGCGCAGGTATGAATGTCTTACCAATGTGACAAACAAGTGGTACAATATGAAGTATACGGCTACCAAAGGTGTGAGAGTCTGACTTGTCCGGACCATGGTTTCGTCCATCACTTCCACCCAAGCTTCTTGAGTCAATATTTGGAACATAGACATGAAGGCCTGGAATCAATGCATTACTATCTTAATAAAATATCATAAAGGTACAGGTCAAAATAATCTATCTGAATATAACCTCCGGTTTATAGGTACACTACAAAATCTGTGAATTTTGTTCTTTTGATACCCTTAGGCTAAATGACTGCTGTAACACTAGGTTAACACTTTCTTATTATCATTATTAATTCTTTATTGCACAAAAGAAAGTGTACAAAAGGTGGTCACATTGTTAGTGTACCAGAAACCAGGGGGTTACCAGGGTCTCGTACACCAACAATCTGTTAATATACTGTCAGTTTTTTACGCTTTATTGAAAAAAAAAATTATCTTAAATAACAGGTACCTAAGTGTAGATGTACAAAGGTGGGCTTAGTGTTAACAACTGTCAGTTTTCCTTTTATACACTTTGGCCAACTGACAGCTTTACCACAGACTATTTCAACTAAATCTGAGGAATGTTTTAGGGGATCGAGTTTTTATAAATAATACATATTTTAGCTACATCATCAGCCATTTGACGCCCACTGCAGGACATAGGCCTCCTTCGCAGTTTTCATAACCATGAGGGGTTTTGCCATAATCGCCACGCTTGGCAGGCGGATTGGCGATTGCTACATACTAGTGTATAAATTTGTAATATCTACTTACTTCGGAAAAAGTCTCAAACTTCGTAAATTCGCACAGGAAACAAAACAGCTGCATCGATATTGAGGAACTTATTATGAGTAAGCACATGGTGAAGATGATTAGACTGCCGAGCTTCTTCCCGGGCCCGAAGATCTTGTAGACAAACCCTTCCAACAGAGGCGAGGCTTTTATTAACCTGACGATTCGGAGAACCTACGAATATACAGTAAATTTAGAAACTTCAGCTATCGAGTTTAGGAGCTTTGAAAACCGGAACAAGTAGTATCTATAGGGTGGGTAATAAAATTCCCATAAAAATCCGAACACGATAAACAACTCTTGCTAAAAAAGTTTAAAAACTTTTAAATTTGTCCAAATAATATTAGTTAGGTACCACACATTTTAATACCACAAATAGCGAATTTTAGTACGGAAAAGCTGATATTTAATTCCCCATATCAAAGTTTTCCCCATAGTAGAAGTTGTTGGTATTGACGAGTAACTAAAACAAGCATTTACGTATAAGCATGTTGGAATATGGATGATAATATGAAAGCAATTAGTAATTAAAAATGCCCTCTATTTAGACTATTACTTTTAAGTATAGACGTAAAATAAAAAAAAAACCGGACAAGTGCGAGTCAGACTCGCCCACCGAGGGTTTCGTCCAAATTTGTAGGTACTTACTCGTACATAATATAAATAGATCAGAAATAGAGTATAGCAGTTTTTTTCCAAATTTTTTCCGACCTTCAAAGACTATACTAAAACAAGTTTTCCCTGTACTTGTAGTATAAGACCATATTACTTGCTAAATTTTATAGTGCTAGGTCAACGGGAAGTACCGTATAAATTTTGATTCCCTTGAGTATCGAAATATACGTTTTTTTTATATATACGGCTGTATCTCTTTTTTACGTTAACTTAGAAGTTTAATTTTTTCATAGCTTCAAGGAACTGTAGACTTGAGTTATATAGTTTTAATAATTTCAACTCGATGCCCTCACGCGCTCACGGGATAAAATGTCTCGACAGACAGACGGACGGCCGGACAACAAAGTGATCCTATGAGGGTTCCGTTTTTTCCTTTTGAGATACGGAACCCTAAAAAGATTGAATTGAGTCATATTGTTTCGAGTTTAGAAATATTGTTTAAAAAAATGCGAGCACCGGCTCTCCATCCATCAGAACATTGACTCGTGGACCCGCGGCGCGCACGCACCGCTCTGGCTGGCTACAATGGTTCTTAAAGATTCGAGTTTGTGTCGAGATATTTGTGAAGTGCCTTTTTAAAAACAAAAACTAGCGTATTTGATAGCAACACCACCCAAAATTCGTGGTGTGTAATAGGGATTGCGTTATACCCTGTGTACCTGAAAGTATGTAAATCCGGACATATAAAGTTGTGGTATAATGTGTATAGAGGTTCCGATAGCCAACAACAATTCAAACTTATGCACTGAATGTTTGAAGTACCCTTTCCAACCCAAGCACCATATCTTTATCAATGCCTCCAAATCTAAAAATACCGTAAAGGCGATCTGCAACAAACAAATTAGATATTACCTTTTGGTATATGGCCCAAAAGAAAAAAGTTTAATTAGTTTAAATGTTATAAGACTCATAGGAATATGGTAATACAGTAATAGTAACAATTTTACCTCAATATAGTAATATTTTTCATAAAAAAACTCTCGAGGATTGCCGTCATGTTTGAAATTCATAGTAGCTGTTATTATTCCATTAGCTAGCACCACTCCCATGACCAAGAGTCGAAAATACGCCGAACGTAACATCTTATGAAATATTTCAGGCGCGGATCCTGTAACAGAAAAATATTATGTTTAGTAACACGAGGACTCTAGAATAGCTTGATGCCAAGGCTGTAACTTTTCAGAGTCGAGCAGTGGATGAAACTTACCAGAATGTTTGTTTTCATCAATAGTTACTAGCCTCCAGCCATTGTCGTCACCAGTGAAGAACTGAGTGGTACTTCCTTTAGTAATAGGATTCCGAACGCCCCACATTTGCTGGAACTGAACTCTTATTTCATTGAAGGTCTCAGTAATGACAGCAATGAACACATTCTTCACCAACCAGGCCAGGAAGAAAATCATCGTGCTGCAAAGTCATAAATACACATTTTACGTTTTGACATTCTATATCTACATTTTTTACACAGATGGTTTTGACTTTGGACTTCTTCGTATTTATATGAATACGAAGAAGTCCAAAGTCCAAATGAAGCGGGAACAACTTTTGTTAATTGGTTACCTGAAGTAAAGTGCTGATCTCCATGTTGGCAATGAATCAATGGCCCTGTACATTATGAACACCCAACCTTCCTGAGAAGATGCTTGGTATACAGTGAATAAACTTGTAGCTGTAAGATAAACACTATAGTTAGTAACAATTTCATACAATACAATAAAAAAAACTTACTATTTATAAGCAAACCTAAAAATCATTCCTTTTAGTACTTACTGAACTTTTCAAACCCATTGAAACCCATGATGTACTTGGACAGGTTTAACTTCATACATTTCATTCCAGGCGGGCACTGGTAGCCAGAGCCTGGTTCAGGGGAACAGAATGTGTCCGGTATGGCCAGAGAGTTTATTGTCACTTCACTGGAATAGGAAATGTTAGCAATCAAACGCTTGAACTTTTTTAAGGGCTAAATAAATAGTTAACATACAATACTAACTCAGGACTTGTGGTGTTTCTTACACAGTGATGTGTTAACTCGCCAAAAAACTGTACACCAAGCAAACTGTACAGTGACATAAAGAATAAAAAAAATAAGGTCACATTGTAAATCTGTTGACTGGATCTCCTGTAAAACCAAAACAGCAAATGTTAATAAATGGTAAAGCAATAATACTTGATTGAAGTATTGAAGAATTACATTGTGAACTAACTTGAATATTTGGTTGATTCGGGATTTCGGCATTGAAAACTTGAGGAAGACTCGAAGGAAGCGTATCATTATTAGAGGTCTTGGTGCTCTCAGGATACTCAGGTAACTGTATCTTGGCACTATGCCTGTCAGTTCAAACATTTGCAGCAGTACTGATACCCATAGAAAAAATACCATTGATGCATCAAATTGACACCAATGGTCTTTTAAATATGCAACATCTCCCTGAAAAATTGTGAGGCATTGTGAATTTTATTGTATTAACAAAAAGTACATAAAATGTAGCATCATAAAGTGGATAATTACCTTGAGTATACCCCTTATGTGCATTTTGGCAATCATCTCCGCTGTAAACAGCAATGTAACAGAACAGTCCACCCCAAACGTAATGGTTTGTAAGACTGGATGCTTTTCGAAGGTTTTGGGGGTATTTAAAGAAACAGACACTAAACTTAGGAGAGCACAAAACCTTAAAATCCGCCTCACCCATAGCTGAAACAAGATTGGTAATTAATTATAATTATAGTTTTTAAACATATGGCTGTATGTGGATTCAATAGGATGCACTTAAGAAAGATTTGATAGAGGGATAGTGTCCCTTTAGAAAAGAACTGGGCAAAAATAAATAAAAACACTAGAGGTTGTCCCCACAATCACATGGAATTAATATGTCCTAGACAGAGGTTGCCATAGCATCTGATAACAATAACATATGAATGTCTGAGAAGACGTTAATGTTAGAACGAGAGAAAGAGTGAGACATTGATGTAATTGTTGCAGGACATCAGTTATCAGGGCCATTTCCCTGCCTGAAAAATAACCCCAGATAAATCATAACCACTAGACTAGTCCAAACAGGCCGTGCAGTCTCTCGAGCGAATCTACCGCACGCAGCAGCCTCGCGTGGGAAAATGATCCCATCAAGGGTGCTTCGCGCGGCCCGGTCTTGGCTCATGGCGAGGCCCAATCTCGCGGGGCAATCAATGGGTCAATGTGATGTAAACCGCCTAATAAGTATAGGTCGTGTTATCAGTAAATTGAAAAGCTATTCACCTTGTTTACCCACTCAATGTCGGCGCTTTCATTGAGGGATTCTTCTGGACCATAGTCAGCCAGGACTGGTTCTCCTTTAAGGCTTTGCTTGCGACCCAACATCTTCAGATTGGTAATGGATCTACATAGTTATATTAATTAGTACATTGGCCGTTTTATCACACCTAAAAAAACAGGCAAACATTGTAAACGAATAGGACTGACTTCGAAAATCAATAAAGTTTCGAATCGAACTGTCAAAACAAACAAAATATAAAAGCCACAGATCAATAAATGAGAAGTTGGTGCATTCAGACCGCAAAAGATTACGCGATGAGTACGTTCATACGTTACTCAGCCATGTGATTAAACGATACGTTCAAGATACAACTTATTGTCCAGATCCCAAGGTTGTCTGGAAGAGATCGCTTTTAGCGATAAGACCACCAATGGTATACTATTAAGAACCAGATATTAGGTACATTATATCTCTGTAAATTATTGGTGTGCAATAAAGTGTTATCTATCTATCTAGGTACTGTACTCTGTACTCGCTTAGGAATAAAGGTATTTAAGTTTGCATAATAACGGGTTTACTTAAATGTATATCCATGCAAAATGATGGGAGGTTTTCTTTTTGAGAATTAAGAAAAAAAAGTAATTCCCAAGAACTCTGCAAGTGGCGCTGAACTGACTACGTTACTAGCCGTGCGTTCCGATTTTCGACCGTGAGCGGTTATGGGTAAATCGGAACGCATTTCAGATTGCTCACGTATTCGCGCGCGTCTATGATAGGCGTTCCGAAATTGACGACAGTGGATATTGCGATAACGTGAATGGATCAATTTGGAACGATGTTTACTTGTGATATGACAATGTCATTTGTAACCACAACTAACTTACGGGATTTTGTTAAATATTTAAAAAAAAAAAATGCTATCTCCAAAACTCGACTGTCGCGGAGGACGCGATTCTCGAACGTTCGGTGAGCATAGACTACATAGTTCCCTTTTATGTTGGCAACACTGAGAGAGTTTTTTTCCTGTTCCTTCTTATTATGACATGCGTTTTGAATAAAAACGGTTGGGAACGGGTGGCAGTAAAATGGAGGTAAAGAGAGCGAGCGAATCTTGAAGGACGGAGCATGAGAGGTGAGCTTCCGGTGGCCGTAGAGGTGTCCACCGTGACCTTGGTGAGTTGCTTTTGCTTACCTTCTTACTTTCCTTGCTTACTACTGTCCCGTATTGAATGATGTGTGATCTGCCCTCTCCGTAAAGCATGACGACCTTGAGATAGGCAATCCGTAAAGTAATAGAGCAAAGCAATGGTGTAATGTAAAGTACCGAATAGAGCAGAGCAATGATGTAAAGTTATAATGCAAAGTAATAGCACTAGAGTTCATAGTGCAAGAAGTAAAAGTGCAACCAGAGCCGGCCTCAGGCCATAAGAGGAGCTCTAGGGACGGGTACTGAGCATCCGTGTGGATTCCGTATGGAGAGGGTTGGACTATAGGGGAGTGTGGAGGTCCCGCGGCTAAAGTATCTGCCGTGGCTCAGTATTCGTTAGGGGTGTAATCATTTATGGTATGGCCCCTAGGAGACGTGCAAAGGCAAGAGATAACCACGTCTTCACCTAGGCTCCGAGGGTGACAGGTCCACCCTACCTGTACCGCTCCGTTCCAGCGGCCCTCACGCAGAGTAAAAGTAAAAGGGCGATAGTTTACTATCAGTATCAGAAACGAGAGAGTCTGTTCTCGGGGTCGCTATGGTTTTACCCCCTCATGATATAATTTTCCTATTCCCCCTTTATGTCGCTATAGTTGTGTTGTGTACTATATGCGAAGCCCCCGCGACATAAATTGGTGGAGGAGCTGGGATCCTCTGCTGCTCATGCAGGTCGAATGTTGTACAACCAAAATAGATGTTTAAAGTTTGCTCTGGAAGGAAAGGAGAAGGGTAGCCCGACGTATTGGGCCGCTAGTAAAGTAGATCTAGCGGGGTAGGCCTGGGGAGGCACATGAGTGAGTAGCGTAGGCTTCGGCCCCCCGCCTTGTGCTGCCACGTTGATAAAAGTGAATGGTCGACGTGGCTGAAAACCCAGTGAGTTTATAATGTCGGGGAGGCACATGTGTGAGTAGCGTAGGCTTCGGCCCTCCGCCTTGTGCTGCCACGTTGACAAAAGCGAGAGGTCGACGTGGCTGTAAACCCAAAGCAAAGTACAGAATGTAAGTCCTACTTTCCTAATCCCCCTTCACAGAAAGCCCTTAAAAGTTTCCAAAAGTAATATTTTGATAATAGGCATGGGCAGAGGGGATTCAGCTCAATCTACAAGTGTTTACTCCAAAGAGTAGTACAAATTATCATGTTTTCTTTTCTCTAACGTTCGGATAGTTGTGGCCATAATTCCGTCGTTTTTAAAAATACGCGCCATTATTACTAACTGTAGAACGTAAAGTGAATGTCCAAGTGAATCGAGTTTGTTTTCTAATCGATTCTAGACTGTTATCAATCCATTAATTTTATTCGTTTCCTTCACATAAAATAAACATTTTTTGTAGTACATACCAGGAATGCATTTTTATTTCTTTTGTATTTATATGGGATCGGCGTGTTGATACATTACGATTGGTCTTCGTGAGTCGAGTTTGTGAAACCCTTTTTGATCGTGTAGACATGGTCAGAAAATAAATTTATTGTCTATGGTACCGATGGTCTGTGGTACCAATAAGAAAATTTTCTTTCCCTTGTTGGTTTGACTTCGACTTTTTTCACCGGCTATTACTTTTCAAGTTGTTTTCAAAGTTTTGAGTGAAGTGAAATTACGGAAAATTTAAGTGATTTGGTGCTGCGCTTGTGAGATTGTGATCGTGACCAGCCGGAGCCGTCGGAAAATCCCAGACAAGTTGTGGGAAACTAGGAAGTAAGTGGCAACGAACCCACCCACGACCGACGCCGCCGACTCCATTATGCTATCGTTGATTCTAAAGTGAAAAATTCATGCCTTACGTTACAGATTCTCCCCGTGAGAGAAGAAAGGTAGTGATATAGAGCCGCAGTCGCGTGCTATTGACAGATTCCCTCCTCATCAATCGCTGAAAACCACGCAGTGAGTACATAATAGGATAAAATATTTGTTCCTACAAGTTATATATATCTACAAGTTGTCGCATTGTGAATGTTGTTTTTTTTTCTCAACATTTTCAGTCAGCGTCACTATGGAGGAAGCTTTACTCGAGCGACTGCAACTGCGGCATGCAAAACTCCTAAAGTTGCTATCCCAAGCAACTTTCATGATGGAACAAGAAGGTGGCGTTCAGCTGGAAGTGTTCTCAAAGCTGAAAATGGACTTGAGGTTGTCAATAGAGGCTCTGGAGCGGCAGTCAACCCAATTCATAGAGAAGTGCGCATCTGTGACCCTCCCGAACATGACAGAATATATGAAGGACCAGATGAAGGCAGAGGACATGCTCACCTCCATGGAGACTGTCTTGTTGACAAACCGGACAGAGAAACAATCTCGAAACGAAACAACAAGACTCCCAAAGCTCGACTTGCTGAAGTTTAATGGAGACCCTCTGAAATGGACCGAGTTCTGGGATCGGTTTGAAGCGACTATCGGCTGCCGTTCGATTGGGGACGTCGAAAAGCTGTCCTACTTGTTGAGCAGCCTGGAGGGTCGAGCATTGCAAACGGTGGAGGGTCTCGACACAACGAATGCAAACTACCCTATCGCAGTCGAGGCTCTGAAGAGAATGTTCGGCTCGAAGGACAAGGTGGTCGACGCTCATTACGACGCCCTCAACCAGACAGTTAGGAGCTCCCGCCTCGCAAGTGATTGCCGTCAAACACTCAACAAGATTGAGAAACACCTGAGGGTGCTAGCGACGTTGGGAGAGGATGTGGGGGGCAGTCACCTGCGAGTCCTGATCTTGAGCAAGTTTCCAGAGAATGTGCTCTATCAGGTGAACCTCCTCACCTTCAACAGCCCTACAGTACCTTCAATACGAGAAGCTCTGAACTCTGTTGTCTCTGCGCTGGAAATGTCAGAGGTTACTCCAACTGCTGGACCATCCGCGCCATCTAGTGCTGCCGCCACACTCCCAAGCTCCTCAGCAGCGGCCCTTCATCTTAAGGTGGAAGGCAGAAGAGAGTCGAGGAAGAGGAAGTGGCAGCCTACTAAGTCTGACAGTAGAGATCTAAAACAAAGGACACAGACACCACACAAAAGGTCCAAAAGATTTTGCGTATTCTGTAACGGAGACTCCCACTACAGCGAAGACTGTCTAAAACACAAGACTTACAAAGAAAGAATTGCTATGTTAAAGGACCGGTGCTATGTATGCTTCCGCAGTGGACATGTTGCAAAAAAGTGCACAGACAAGAGAATGTGTTTGCACTGCAATAGAAAACACAATCGCGCCCTTTGTCGACTTAAAACTAAAGGTGATAATACCAATGAAAGGTCAGACAACAATGACACGTCAACCACAACTACAATACTGACCAAGAACCTAATTCTTTTGCAGACAGCAGTAGCACAAGCAAGAGCGAGGGACAGGAGCGTACCCTGCAGGATTCTGCTTGATTCAGGCAGCCAGAGAAGCTATATTACTGCAACACTAGCCAAAGAATTAAATCTAATACCTGATAAAGAAGACCATCTCACCATTTATACTTTCGGGTCCAACAAGCCAAGAGAAGTCTCCAGTTCGTCTGCGGAAATAACAGTCATCACGAAACGAGGCATTGAAATAAAATTACGAGTCAATATTGTCCCACACATCACAGATAGAATACCCGTTGTCAAGATAGAATCTCTGTCTGTAGACATAATGGCTGATGATGACTCAATGGGCGAAAGCATAGACCTTCTGATTGGTAACGATCTGTATTTTTCCTTCCTGAGAACAGAACGACTAAAGCTACAAAACAATGCGTACCTTGTTGACACGGATTTCGGCTGGATAGTTTCTGGGAATGTGAAGATCCAAGAGAGTGAAAAGGATACTCTGACAATAACTACATACTGTCAATGTCATGATACGGGGTGCCCATATTTTACAGAACCTGACCTTCCTCTCCGAAGCATCGATATAAAGTTTCTGTGGGCCCTCGAGAGCATCGGAATCACGGATTCACCCAAAGCGACGAGGGAAGAGGAAGCTGTACAGCACTTCAACAGAACTGTTGAGTACAGCGACGGAAGGTACCAAGTCAAATGGCCCTGGGTCCAGTATCCACCAGTACTCTCGGCAAACTATGGTCTAGCACTGGGAAGGTTAAAGAGTCTGCTGAGAAGATCCAATAAAGAAATGTTGAATGACTACAATCAAATCCTTCAAGAACAGTTGCAGTCTGAGGTCATAGAAGTTGTCGATCCTGTCTCACTTAATCAAATACCTCACCCGGTACACTACTTGCCTCATCATATGGTGAAACAAGGTGACAAAAGAGGACGGATAGTATACGACGCGTCAGCGAAAGTGAAGGATGAAAAGAGTCTCAACGAATGTATGTACCGTGGACCATCGATGTTGGAGGACCTGACCGGATTGCTGTTGAAATTCAGAATGGGAATAATAGGAATGACAGCCGATGTCGAGAAGGCTTTCCTGCAAGTTGGTCTTCAAGAAGAGGACAGAGACGTCACAAGGTTCTTGTGGGTGAAAGACCCCATGAAAGAGTTGACAGATGATAACCTCATCCACTTCCGTTTTCGCAGAGTCCCATTTGGTATCATCTCCAGCCCATTTCTGCTTACAGCAACGATACGATATCACATGTCCAGAACGAAAGACGCTCTTCTTACCAAAATAGCAGACAAATGCTACGTGGACAACCTGGTAACATCAGCAAAGTCGGTACACGAGGCGCTTGAACTACAGAATGAGACCACAAAGGTGTTCAATGAGCTTGGAATGAATATAAGAGACTGGACTTCAAACAACAAGGAGTTCATGGAGAAGATTCCCACTAAGCAGAGAGCCAAACAGGCTGATACAATTAAAATCCTCGGCTTGTCTTGGAACTTACAGAAAGACACATTGAGACTCAACATCGACAACCTATCCATCGCCAGTGCAATTGAGGAGAAAGGTGTGACAAAGAAGATTGTGCTGAGTACCTTGGCTCGTCTTTACGATCCATGTGGCTTCGCGTCACCACTCGTGTTACCGGGCAAACTGTTCTTCCAAGAGCTCTGTACACAGAAGCTAAAATGGGACGAAGCCCTACCGGAAGAGTCACAGTTGAAGTGGAAGACAATAGTGAAGGACTTGAAAGCAACGAAAGATATCGAGATACCTCGATATGTGGCAAACGGAGTAACTGAGGAGGTCAAAGAATACCAGTTACATTGTTTTACAGACAGCTCGAAAAACAGTTTCGCGGCGGTGGTGTATCTTCGAGTCATTGCCAAGCACGAGATCAAAGCGTCCTTTCTCATGTCAAAGTCAAGAGTCACACCAATGGAAGATAAGGATGACCTTAAGATTCCCAAGCTAGAGCTCTTAGGATACGTGATCGGTAGCAGACTCCTGAAATATATCAACAGCCACTTGGAACTAAAAGTCTCGAAGGTGTATTTGTGGACGGACAGTCAGGTTGTTTTGGCATGGATGAAAAGCAACAAGCTGTTGCCGCCTTTCGTATCCAGACGGGTGAATGAAATCAGACAGACGCAGAATGCCCTAGATATGGAGTTGTGCTATGTTAACACGAAAGAAAACCCTGCTGATGTAGCAACCAGACCAGAGCTGTGGCATCAGAAGCGAGATCTATGGTTTCATGGTCCGAATTTTCTATCCAAAGAAGAGAGAGAATGGCCCAAGAATAAACAGTCCACTCAAGCGGAAAACATCTGTTTGGCTGGGGAGGCTCTGGGCTCAATAGATGGCCCAGAGATGTCCATTATGGGATATGAAGACGAGGACATGTTGGATGACCAGACTGACCTTACAACAAGCTGTGATAGTAAGGAGAGACCAAAAGCTTCACAACCAACGACAGATAGTGACGAAAGCCTTACAGAGATTAAAGACCTACAGAAGAGTCACTTCCCAGATGAAGTTTCAGGAAAAGAGACGAACCTGACAAGGAATCTCGGACTCTTCTTAGACGTGGAAGGTGTACTACGAAGCAAAGGACGTATGGCACACACGAGTTGGCCCTACGACAAAAAACACCCAGTCCTGATTCCAAAGGATTCTGTCTTCACAGATCGAGTCATTCAAAAGGTGCACCAAGATAATTATCACGTCGGAGTGTCTCACACACTCAGTTTACTAAGAGAGAAATACTGGATACCGCAAGGCAGAGCTAAAGTACAAAGGATGCTGAAGAGATGCCCTGAGTGTATAAAGCACGGAGGAGGCCCCTACCAACTTCCTCCAACCCCTGCATTGCCTGCAGAAAGAGTAAGGTTCAGTGAACCATTCACCTTTACCGGAATGGACTACTTCGGACCAATGTTTGTCCAAACATCGACAGGAACAAGAGAGAAAAGGTGGATATGTCTCTTTACTTGTCTCGCTGTGAGAGCTATCCATCTCGAAGTGGTGAGAGATTTAACTGCCGGCGAAGGTTTAATGGCGCTGAGACGCTTCATCGCCTCGAGAAACAAGCCCAACCTCATCGTCTCCGATAATGCCACAACCTTCAAGCTGATGAGTGAGATCCTGATTGACACTGGCATAAGATGGAAGTTCATACCTCAGTTAGCTCCATGGCATGGTGGCGTGTACGAGAGATTGGTCGGACTCGTCAAACATTGTTTAAAGCGCACTCTTGACAAACACATGCTTCAGGACGGACAGCTTTTGACAGTGATGAAAGAAGTGGAAGCTGTGGTGAATACCCGTCCATTGACCAATGTAGGAGCCGAAGTGGAACAAGTTCTTCGACCTGCTGACTTTTTGTCCCTTGGAAAATGTTTGGAACTCTCTCCCCAACAAGAACCTCCTTTGGAAGGAACCGAAACCAAGATCGACCTCTTAAAGAGTTGGAAGAGGGGTCGAACGATACTAAGCGAGTTCAAAGAGATGTTCAAGGGACAGTATCTACCCAGCCTGAGAGAGAGATACAAGCACCACCTGAAGCAGCCTCGAGTCAAATCGATAAGGCAACCCAACGTCGGAGACATCGTGCAGATTAAGGATGACTCTAAAAACCGAAATAACTGGAAGGTGGGAAAGATCACTACTCTCATGAAGGGCCAGGATGGTGAGTGCCGGGTGGCAAAAGTAAGAGTAGGAGAGCAAGACTTTACTCGGTCAGTGGGACATCTTTACCCATTGGAGGCAGACATGAACGTAGGAGATGTCAGTCCTACAGCTTATGTGGAAGGAAGTATAGAGGACATAGTGATTCCACAGCACGATCATCGTCCAGAGTTGAGAGTTATAGAGCTTCCCGACCTAGAAACAAGGCCGAATCAATCCCCAGAGTCCATGGAAGTTGATCTTGGTCCTACCATAGAAGATTCTCCTGCCCAAGTAGAAGTAGAGTCTGGTGAAGCTGAAGTACTGCCAATAAGCATAGATTCAGAGGCGTCACAAGAAGTTGCCATCACCCCAGAGTCCCGAGTAAGGAGAGAAGCTGCCATTCGAGCTCGCGAAAAAATCGCTGAGTGGACGCGCCAGTTACTGGCGCTCCTATAAAGTTCTTTTGCCTCGGGAGTGTCGCGGAGGACGCGATTCTCGAACGTTCGGTGAGCATAGACTACATAGTTCCCTTTTATGTTGGCAACACTGAGAGAGTTTTTTTCCTGTTCCTTCTTATTATGACATGCGTTTTGAATAAAAACGGTTGGGAACGGGTGGCAGTAAAATGGAGGTAAAGAGAGCGAGCGAATCTTGAAGGACGGAGCATGAGAGGTGAGCTTCCGGTGGCCGTAGAGGTGTCCACCGTGACCTTGGTGAGTTGCTTTTGCTTACCTTCTTACTTTCCTTGCTTACTACTGTCCCGTATTGAATGATGTGTGATCTGCCCTCTCCGTAAAGCATGACGACCTTGAGATAGGCAATCCGTAAAGTAATAGAGCAAAGCAATGGTGTAATGTAAAGTACCGAATAGAGCAGAGCAATGATGTAAAGTTATAATGCAAAGTAATAGCACTAGAGTTCATAGTGCAAGAAGTAAAAGTGCAACCAGAGCCGGCCTCAGGCCATAAGAGGAGCTCTAGGGACGGGTACTGAGCATCCGTGTGGATTCCGTATGGAGAGGGTTGGACTATAGGGGAGTGTGGAGGTCCCGCGGCTAAAGTATCTGCCGTGGCTCAGTATTCGTTAGGGGTGTAATCATTTATGGTATGGCCCCTAGGAGACGTGCAAAGGCAAGAGATAACCACGTCTTCACCTAGGCTCCGAGGGTGACAGGTCCACCCTACCTGTACCGCTCCGTTCCAGCGGCCCTCACGCAGAGTAAAAGTAAAAGGGCGATAGTTTACTATCAGTATCAGAAACGAGAGAGTCTGTTCTCGGGGTCGCTATGGTTTTACCCCCTCATGATATAATTTTCCTATTCCCCCTTTATGTCGCTATAGTTGTGTTGTGTACTATATGCGAAGCCCCCGCGACATCGACATTGGCAGAATCCTTAGGGTAGCCATAATTAAGAATTGAATTGAAGTTTCGTTTTATGATCTAAAGTTACATCCAAGTGAAATAATCAAAAAATAATGTGACGTTCCGTTCCTTGCAGTAACTCACCAAGTTTAGCGCCATCTACCTATGCAGCGGCTAGGAAATAATGAAAAAAAAAAAAAAGAAAATCCCTCATTGAAACAGAACTGTTAGGGGGCAATCTCTGTGTACAATAAAGAATGTTCTATCTGTATATCTATCTATCTATCTATCGCGCGCCATACCCTTTGCTAGGCGAGCATGGAATAACGCGCGCAGGTAATTTCTTGGCACCTAAGACGCGTCTTTTAGACGTAACACAAACAAGACATTTCTAGAGGACGTGCAATCTATTGTGTGTGAGTTGAGTGCATCTTTCACTTACCAGCGGAGGGAGCATGAGATTTTATCGAGGCGGTTTATCCACAAAAAATGGCCGTTTTAACGAGTTTTGACGTCTATAGTAGGTTAACTTATCGTCGCGAGCACAATGCATCGTTTTTATACCAGTGCCGTGAGATAAAAAAACATCTGTCACTATAAGATAAACCCTATCGCAAATGCGAGCATGATGACAACATAAAAAGATATATTATCGACTTTTGACAGATGTTTCATTTAAATTTATCCCACTTTTGAGAGGGGCATATAAACTTATATCTAGCGTTTCTGTCAGTCATTCTACGAATAAAATCATCACATTTGTCATGATTTGTCCACTGGTGCCTCTTCGCGCCACCTACGCATCCCATTCGTGCCCTTCCTCTGTTTCTGCTCACTGACCGACGTCCAGTGGCCGTCTCCAGGGATTTAAGGACCCGCTCACTGACCTCCGTTCAGCCCTACTCCACGCAACCAAGCACCCTCTGCCGTCCTGCTCAGACCGTCGTCCAGTGCCTATCTCAATTAAAATAATAGTAGGTAAAATGTACCAGTCAACAAAAAATTTTAAAATAAGAAACTTCTAAAACAAAGATTTAAACCGACACACTAAAAAGGGCAAAAATTATTTCTTTCTAATGAACTTGCATCCCAAGCCATTTACTCACCCCACAAATCATACCTAACTTCTACTAAGTACCTAAGTATGTATGGTGTATTTACTACAAATGTATGGTTTCTAGGAAGTTTTCTGGAAAAAGCTTGACACAGACTCCTCCATTTTTTAAGTCCGTTAATAATAAAATGCTTTTGGTTATAAGTAAATCTAATATTTATTTTGTAACTTTAAACAATGAAATAGGTGGTTTACTACATAACTGGGTACCCAATGGAGAAAAGAAGCATGATATGTTTTCTTCTGAAAACGGGAAATTGTTACCAAACAAATTAATATGTTCTTCACCTTTGATGTAATCTGTAACAAAAAAATAAGAAGTAAAAAAAATGTAATGCATTTCCTAGGAGACTCTGGATATGCCTTTGAGCCTGCCTTGGCTGATGACGCCCATCAGAGGAGAGGCCGAGTAGACTCCCGAGGCTCGGTACACACATTGCCATTGTGGAGCCTGAAACCCAGTAGAGGAGGAATGGCCAGCTCAATGGAACATTCCCTAATTATATTTAACCCTTGAATGAATGCTTCTGTGCATGTAATATAAAAAAACTATAGTGGAACTTGGGTAATTAAGCATCCAATTTTGAGTTACTATTTTGAAAAAATACAATTCGTACATACATATTCCTACGTTTTAATATTTGATTTATTTGTAAGATTTGATTGATTGTAGCATAGACCAAATATTATTGTAGTCAGCGCGTTCAAAATATCCTGTAACAAATAAAGAGCATAATTAAAAAGGAGTCCAAAACATTCCAATATGATGTAATAGCTTAAGACGAAAAGAAAAAAGGTAAGACATGTTACGAAAATGATTTTAGATGCCCCTAAGAGCAAAAATTGACGCTATACTGGATAGACCTCTATGGTCTATCTATCCAAATACTGTAGGTATTCACTGAGCATTGCCTAAGTACACATTTGCATTAGTTTGACAAGCATATTATTTACCTATTGTACTCGGTTGGTGATGGTGAGTCAAGTATTGAACTTAATTTAATATATCACTAGATAATAAGTAGGTACTATCAACACTTACATTCCGCCACTGCTCCAGTCGTGTCGGGACCATGCTCCTTCGACAAGGCTCAATGCGCCCCACTCTTTCAACAACCTTTCGCTTCCCATGGGGCCAGAAAACTCATTGTTGGCTAAATTACTGTGGAGCGTCATATACTCGAACGAACCCCAGTTGATTTTGTTTACTGCGCCCTCTAAAACAGAAAAATATTATAGTTCTTGCCGATGAGTGACTTGTATATGATGTGATGTCCGTATGAGCTTGTAGGAAGGATCTCCAACTATTGTAGTATTGTATAAATTAACTGCAATGGCTATAAAGTTTGTACTTACTTCATTTTCGGCATCTAAGCATCTATTGTCCGTTATTTGTTTGTTTATTTACATTTTATTTGATACCTAGCACAGACTAAGTAAAGGAAAGATCACACACAGATCAGATTTCAATCTGTCAAAAAACGCAAATTGAACGAATGAAATAGTGATTTTCGTCACATCCCTATTTGCCGATTCAGTGTTGTCATACCAATAAGTAGATAAAATCTTATCTCCTATCTAAGGAAGATATGTATATCGAAGAGAAGTCATGCTCGCGGGTGGGATATAATATCGTAATGTTTTAAAATTTTAACCTATCTATCTAGATACGATAAAAATCTCATGCTCCCCCCGCAGACTTCGTTAACTGTCGCTTATAATAATGCCTTTATATGCAAATGAAATTATCGTCAAATGAAAAAACTATATTATTATATTCACAGAAGATTTTTAGATTTTAGAGATTTTTAGAGAAGATTTTTTAAAATTTTACGCCATAATTATTGCCATTGTACATTGAACAGTAATTTCCCGCCTTAATTAACGCGTTTATGGCCTTAAGCTTTTCCTTAACTAATGTGGCCAGTGGCCAAGACATTATGTTATGAAGCGCTTTTTGACGTTTTTCTCTTTATCTGTGGCTTTTCAGAAAACAATGCCACAGTGAAAGCGGCCGCGGCATATTGTTCTGTGGCGGCGGCGCTCGCTTGCTTTTGTGAACTTTTGGGTCGTACGTAATTCGTAATTTGTTGGTTTTTGCTTTCGATTGCTAGGTAGTTAGGCGAGTTTCGTAAACTATGAGTTGATTGATAGAGCATAGTGAATCTTTACTTATGATTTTAAAGTATGAGATACTATGCAAATAAGGAAAAACGCTGAGACCGCAAACGGAGTTCAAAAGTTTTAAAACTATTCCGGGAATATTGCGCCGGGATAAAGCTTTCATTAAAATTTACTATGTTTATTTATATGAGTAAAAAGGTAAGAGAGAAAGCCAATAGCAAACCTATACATATAAACTACCTAAATTGTTTGCTTCCTTCATTGCCATGGTAATTTTGTGTGTTATTCTTTTGCTTTGCACACATTCTTACATAAACTCAGAAATGTATCCCGGGAAGTGGACATAGACCAAAGTTTACCAGTTGCCACAGTCCTAAAAGACGTTTTCCCTTCATCAACATACATGGCATGCTCGCCTTTCAGGTAATTTTGATCTTGCCCTTGGCCTGTCCACCAAAGGCCCTTCCACCCACTTTTGTTTGATTCTTGCGCCAATAATCAACTATTGTGTATGTTATTATTATGCTCTTGTTAATAATCCAGTCATTTAATACTAAAGTAATTATTCTAAAATTACAGATAGCTATCCCCAAGCAGTCAAACGTAACCTGCATATCATGGAACCACTCTTCAGGGTACATAGCTGTTGGTGGAGAAGAAGGCATGCTGAAAGTATTAAAACTGGAATCAGGTTTCTATATTTGTTTATATATATATTTCTAATTTGATTTACTACAGATTGTTAAAAGAGACAGCTAAATAAAAAAAATCTGCAGGTGGTGGAGGGAACCTTTCAATGAATCTGTCCTTGGAGGGACATTCTGGTCGAATGCACATGGCAGTGTGGAACGAAGTCAATCAGAAGTTGACAACTAGTGATGAGCATGGAGTGATCATTGTTTGGATGCTCTACAAGGTTTGACATTAACTTCTTGGGGCACCCCAATATAATGCTTTTTCTGTTCTTCTAAAACTTCATCGACTGGAAGGTTCAAATGCATGCCAGACAATATCATAGTTTAGTGGTAGCATGAAACTATAGATTTAAAATATATTGCTGACATCTGTCCCACATATCAGGTGAACTGAAGGATTATATCTGTATCTGGAAGATTTTGCTTTCACTGAAAAGATCCCATTTTTTAAATATTTAAAAATAAATAAAGAGTTAATAGATTATATCTGTCCACTTGTGCACATTTTTGCTGACTATTATGGATCACTATAATCCAAAATATTGTAGGTAAGTGTAATGTAAATTAATAGTTTAATTTGTGTTCTACCTAATCTACCCTTACTTTAATTGAAAATGGTTAATTTCTGCCTTATAATTTGTGTCCACTGGGGGCACAGCAGCAATAAACTATTCTTATGAAGCATTGAAGAATACTATTTTTTACATAGCCTCTATGTTTCTGTCCCACTGCTGGGGCCCTGCCACCGCTTTCCACTACAGTCCATAGTTTCCTGTCCTAGGCCACCTCAGACCACTGATACCTCACTAGTAAAAAGTAAAAAAAATAGATTAATAAACAATTTTATTGATACCACTGACCGCTAAAAACCTAAGAATATTTACCTACATGGGAGGCCAGCTTTTTCCCAAATTCAAGAAGTTTACTAAACTATACAGTACCTATGTATGAAAATCCCAAATAGGTATCTGTCTGAAAAGGGAGGATTGTACTCATCAATACGAACAACGTTTAACAAAAAAAGCAGCTTCAAAATAACAAAAAAAAAAAATTGCTGTTTTATACTAGTCATTTAAAGAAAATAACTGATATTTTTTCACGATTTGGAAGTTGCCTCATGGTAAAAGTTGTTCGTATTACTAAGTAGAACCCCCCAGTTTTCGGTTAAGTATGGGAATTTTGTTGAATTGTTTACACTATTAATTTTGAGTGGTTTGAAAGACATAGCAAAATGAACATGCCTGACAATAACTATTGAATACGAGAGTTGGCTTTTTTTTAGAAACGCACGTTTCAAAAATATCTCGACACGAACTCGAATCAAATTTTTTTTTAATCGTTTATTTAAGATAAAAAAAGAAAATACACACAACATATAGTACCTCCAATCCGCCGAAACCGACAAGGTTTATCTGTAGATTGGATTCGTTAGTCGCTAGCTTGACAAACGTTTGGCACTAGTACTAGTACTATGCTCGGCAGATAGCTTGAGTGGAATTTGCGCAGTCGGATGAGCTTGTAATGTACGCGCAAGAGCAAAGTTAGTTATTAGAACCATTAGTAGCCATCTAGAGCGATGTGTGCGTGCCGCGGGTCCACGGGCCATTGTTCTGTTACCTCTTGGCCACAGGCCACAGCCGCATGCAATGCGAATTGCGGCGCGGCAAGCGGTAAGCGGTCAAAAGAAATGTAGGAAATTGTAGGAAGTATGCCACAGCTACCGGGCGACGCGAATTGCGACGCGACCTCTGCGGCGCAGAGAGAGTCGAGCGAAATGTACCTACTAGGTAGTAGTATCGAGGCGGCCACGGGGCGCGCGCGGTGGACGCATTCGGCGTCGCGCGAACGGAACAAAATATTTTGTTCTATTCGCGCGTCTTATGATGATATTGACAAAATACGTGAAATACTTAGTAAACCTGGTATATCGCTGTCAAAATATCTTCAAAATAAACACAGAAATGTTATAAATATATATTTTTTATTTTTACAAACTTAAATTACCAGGCAGGCACTAAGCTTAAACAGTAGGTACAGAGGAAACTATGGATGCTACCCGCCTTGTACTTAAAAGCAGTAGTCTAAATAGAAGCCATTTATAATTACCAATTACATAACCGCGGTTTCAAACCACCCAGAAATCAGCGTATATGTATACATTGTATTTCAGGGTTCCTGGTATGAAGAAATGATAAACAATAGGAACAAGTCCACAGTTACAGGCATGGCTTGGGGCTCTGATGGGCAGAAGATCTGCATAGCCTATGAAGATGGTGAGTTGTTATTGTGTTAACTTAAGTCCGGTTGATTTACTTAAAATGATGTCGGGAGAGGGCCTACCAGGTTTCGCTCTGATTTGCAGAGTTGTCCCAAGGCCACCAAACCGGAAAAAAACTGAAATAAAAAAAAAAAACCAACAACCTGACTGATGAGCTTACCATCGCATTTGTTTATTTGGGTCTCTTCTGTAGTAGTTAATGCTCATCAGTCAGGTTGTTGGTATTTTACATTTCACGTTTTTTATTTTTGTCTTTTTAGTGTTTTTAGCTCTACAGCTAAAAACTCGCCTACATCATAGTGTGGGGTATCGTTGGATTGGTCGTTTAAAAATATTGTGAATTATTGTGGGTCTAAGATCATTTTTTGGTTTAGGGTTCCGTTTGCGAAATATTAAGCTTTAAAGCGCAAATTTTTGTCAGAGTTGGGCGTCCCCCCTCCTCTCTCGGCTAAACGGTTGATTGTAGAAACGTGAAAAACTTCAGGGCAGTAGCACATATAATGAACTTAAAAGGATAACTATTACGGTTAAGTAGGCTTTACAAGTTAACGAGTAATAGGCGACCAACTTATAAAAGGAAACTTCGTACAAAATCTATTGAAAATGACTTTCATGAAATTGTTAGTTCTGCAATGCAGACAAAAAACCCTCTTTCTGCGAAACCCTACATTGCGCGTGGCTCGACACGCACTTGGGCGATTTTTATATATTGTTGAAATTATGCTGATTTCAGATAGCCCATGATACTCCCGCAAATACGACTATTCGATAGATCTTATCAAAATCTGACCATTACTTAGGGAGGTATGAGGGAACATAAAATCGGACATACTTACATAGGAGCCAAACACATTACCTCCTTTTTGACTTCGGCGTATAATACGTCTCAGTATAATACACCTCAATAAAGATGTTAGTTATTTTTGGAACCTACTAAAGCCTAGGACCAAGGGTCTATAACCTATAATTTAAACGATTGAGATACGGCCTTCTATTGTATTGGATATTGGTGTAAACATCTGTAAAAAAATATTCTTTTCTATTTCAGGGGCAGTTATAGTAGGCTCGGTAGATGGCGCCCGAGTGTGGGGGAAGGACATCAAAGGGCCAGGCTTGTCAGCAGTGCAGTGGTCCCCAGATAATACTCTACTGCTGTTTGCGCTTTCTAATGGCGAGCTACATCTGTATGATGATCAAGGCAATTTCATGGTAACAGTATTTTTATTTTCAGATAGATATATCTTAAAGTTCCGTGTGGCGCCGAATTAAGAATAGCGTCACTCCATTTCCTTCCGTGGATGTCGTAGAAGGCGACTTAGGAAATAAATTACCAGGAGACGGGCAGCAGCGTCTTCCTGAGATTCCAACTGCATACTGCGACCGCCAACCCACCTGCCAAGCGTGGCGATTATGGCAAAACCCCTCATGGTTATGAAAACCACGAGGGAGGCCTGTGCCCTGCAGTGGGCGTCAAGTGGCTGATGATGATATCGTAAAGTATTTTGATTCACATAATTTTATAAAAATCTCACTTTCTTTACGCGTTTTTCCCATATTAAAAGTGGTATCGACGAGCAGAACCCCCCATTTTCGGGATTATGTTACACTCGGTATAATGGATAGGTATGTGCATTGGAGAATTCCCCACTGTGGGGAAAACTTTGTAAAAGCGAAAAAATATCAGCTGTTCCATACTAAAGTTTTACTTATTTATATACTAATCTATGATTTTTTTATGTAGCCCCGATTGTGTCCCACTGCTGGGCAAAGGCCTCCCCTTTTGTTTACCCACACTGCTCCCTGTTCGTAGCAACCTTCTGCCGATCCGGTAGAAAGGCAGTGAGGTCGTCCCGCCATCTTGCGCCATCTTTGCGAGAGAAAGGATGGAGATGCATGATAATTTTCTGTCTTGTTTAATAGCTGTATATTGTTATCATTTGTTTTAATTGTGCTACGTATCTGTGCCCAATCATATACGTTTAAAGAATCTCCGCTTGGGTCGTCCGCGTTTGCGATACCCGTGGCATGGGATCCAGTCAGTTCCAATTTTTGCCCACCTGTCTGGGCCCATACGGCTCACGTGGCCCGCCCAATTCCACTTCAGATTAGCGGTCGCAGCTCCAACATCGACAATCTTGGTCCTGGAGCGCAGTGTCTTGTTTCGACACTGCGCTCCAGGACCACTTTACACTTAGTATACCTCTCTCCATTGCCGGCCGATAAACCTTGAGTCTGGACTTCTGATGTTCGGTCAAAGATCAGGTCTGAACACCGTAAGTTAGGATAGGCAGGATGCACATGTCGACGAGTTTTCGCTTCACGGCAAGTGGTAACTTCGCCTTCATCAGCTCTTTCATGGATCAGAAACTCTTCCAGGCACTGTCGTTGCGGCCATCGATTTCCTTGTCCTTGCCTGCTTTCGATCGAAACTATCAACGATTGACGAAAGAAATATATCGAGCGAATGTGGGTGGAAGGGCCGGTAAGCGACGACTTCGACCAAATAAAGGATGTATTAGCAAAGGGCAAAATAAATTGTACCCGAAACCGGCCTGCGTGCATGCAATGACGAATGAATGTTATGAAACGAAAGAGATCTGTCAGGATCGTGGCAAGTGGCAGATCCTGGTCTCTGCCTACCCCTCCGGAATACAGGTGTTTTTTTTATATCTATCTATCCTCCCATTAACACATCTAACTATTATAGAGTAGGAATGTGAAAAAAAATCGATTAAATTTCAAGAGAAATGTATTTTTATTTCTATTACATGCGTCTTTTCGATTTCTTTTATACTCTACACTTAAAATTTGTTAGAATGTTTGTGGCCAGTTATAACATTTCGGTAAAGCAGCAGTGTTCTTCTTACACATTCATAAAAAAAGGAATAATTGCGTTAACTACATTTATTACTCTCTGTTTTTAGGGTTCCGTAGTCGATAACATTTTTTAGGGAGGGGGGGGGGGGGGGGGGGCTACACCTAAATTAGGGATGCATTTTTTTTTCTTGCCTACACCATAGTGTGGGGTATCGTTGGATTGGTCTTTCAAAAATGTTGTGAGTGTAGGAAGACCAGCTTTTTCATTTAGCGTTCCGTTTGTGAAATATTAAGTCAAGATAAGAATATTAAAGAAGGCTTCTTCTTAGAAGCTTTAAAATGTAAATTTTTGTCCGAGTAGGGCGTCTCCCCTGCTCTCCAGGCTAAACGGTTGATTGAAGAAACGTGAAAAAATTCGGGGTAAAAGGAATAAGACTACGCAGGATTTTTAAGTTAAATAGGCGACCAACTTATAAAAGTTAACTTCGTACAAAATCCATTGAAAATTACGTTGATGAAGTTGTTAGTTCTGCAAAGCAGATAAAACCCCTCTTTCTACGGAACCCTACACTGAGCGTGACCCGACACGCACTTGGCCGGTTTTTAAATTCGTGCTTTGACAGCCAAAGTTTATTTAGAAAATATGTAGGTCCTCATAAGACGATTAATTCCTTCTCGCTTACACCACTCTATAGTGCTATGGTATAATTGCATAAGTAAATTGGGTGTAGGGGTACCCTAAAAAAAATTTTTTAAACATATTTTATTCTACCGTTTTGTCGGCGTACCGGCGTCGGGGAAACCTAAAAAAAATTCTTTCACATTTTATTCTACCGTTTTGTCGGCGTATTTAATATGTATGTCTATGCCAAATTTCAGCTTTCTTGTACTAATCGTCTCTGAGCTAGACCGCGGTCAGACAGACGGACAACGGACACACAGTTAGACAGACAGACATACAGACGGACGGCCGGACATGGCAAAACTATAAGGGTTCCTTGTCGACTACGGAACCCTAAAAAGGCATTTTTGCTAAATTATAATAAAATAAATTGGATTACATTACTTCTTATTGAATAGCTTATCGTTAAGAGTTCCTATCTCTGCTTTACTTACGGTGCTTATAAGTTAAGTTCATAGAGCCGGTTGAATGTAAAAAAAAAACCCTTAACAGATGCCAGTGAACACGCACAGCATGGTCAATGGAGTGGAGGTGGTGAAGATGGACTGGTTCGCGGGGCTCTCGCCTCCCTCGCGGCACGTGCTGGCTATTTGCTACAAAAACGGACTGCTTCAACTCATGAAGAACTGTATTGACGAAGGTACGTAGACATATAAAGAAGACGGAAGACGAAGATATGTTATGTTATCTTAAGTCAGTGGCAATTTTTGCCAGTCTGTTTGGATCCATACGACTTACGTGACCCGTGGAATAGGTTCCATTTTAACTTTGCGGTCCAACTGCGCTATGATTGATATTGCATTAATTTTCTGTATGTTATCCCGTTACCCGGATCATCTTATTGTTTTTTTGTTTTTATATAATTCGTGAATACGTGTTTTGGCCTGGGCCTACTGGGCTTTGAGGAAAGTCCGCCCGTGGGAACCCAGGATGCCTTCAAGAAACCAGCAGCGATGCAATAGTGTTGCTGGATCTCTGGAAGGAAATGGGCTAGCGGGCTAGTAGCCTATTCACAGACTTGTTTTGTACAATGCCCAACTATTAAGCTAAGTGAGAAAATCTCAGGTCTGGTCAATTATTTTTTACACTTAATTTTTTCTCAGATGTTGTGTTAGTCGAAACCCATATGGCTTCAATAGACTGTCAGTGGAATCACAATGGGACAATACTTGCCGTGGCAGGATCCACCACGGAGCAAGCAAATGTCGTGCAGTTCTTTAATGCGTATGGAGAGGTTTGTCAATTTTGTAATTATCTATTTTTTCTAATAAGCAAGAATTTTTAGCAATAATTTCAACCAATTATGCCAATATCTTCGCGCCCGTATTAAATCCACTTAGGATACATTTCGCCGTTTGAACATCTAAACTTGGACATACATAACGTAAGCCTATAGGTACCTCTAAACGGCCGACCGCGGTAGGGTACAGGCCTTCTCTGAGAGAGAGGATTGCCAATTTCAAGCACATTTAAGTACCTATTTAACACATATCTTTTTATACAGGGTTACCTGAACAAGCAATTCCTGAAACACGTCAATTTGAAAATGTTTTGTTCAATTTTCCATAAAATATATTTTCGAACAAAACTTGTTCCAAAACACGCTATAATTGACCTTTTTTATTAATTGCGCATTTTAGTGGTAACCCTGTGTACCAGTGAGATTAGAACGGCATTTGTTTCGCATCTCTATCGAGCCCATGCATAAAGCCCACTGCTGGGCCTAGACTTCTTCCAGTCAAGCCAACCCTTTCGCTACACTTTGTGTCGGATAGTTCAGGTCGATTCCTCAGTGTAAATAGAGGGGAGTGGCGGTATTTGCCGAAACACAAGCTCATGCTTAGTCCGGCAGCAGAGGTCGATATGAAAATTAATAATATGTGTACTAGATAATATTCGACAGGTAATTAAATACTTAACCACAGTTATAAGTCAAATAAATATTATCTTATTCTATTTCCGACTGACTGACTATGGGCCTCATAAGAAGGCTCAAGGTCGCCAAACGAGCAATAGATAGAGCTATGTTAGGAGTTTCACTGCGTGATCGAATCAGGAATGAGAAGATCGCAGAAGAACCAGAGTCACTGATATAGCTCGAAGAATTGCTAAGTTGAAGTGGCAGTGGGCGGGGCACATAGCTCCGAGAACTGATGGCCGTTGGGGCGAAAAAGTTCTGACCTGGCGACCGCGCACCGGACGACGTGGGCAGGCCCCCCATCAGATGGTCTGACGACCTTGTTACGGTGGCAGGGAGTCGCTGGACGCGGGCGGCACAAGACCGGGAAGCTTGGAAAACCATGAGGGAGGCCGATGATTATGATGATGATTCTGTTTCCAGCACATCCGAACACTTCGCGTGCCAGGTGGAGCGATGCGAGCTCTCTCCTGGGAGGGGCGGTCGCTGCGGATAGCGATCGCTATAGAATCCTTCATATACTTCGCGAATGTGAAGCCCGACCATAAGTATGCGTTCTACGGCAACACGCTGGCGTACTGCTCGGGACCGGAAACTGTCACCTTCTGGGACACTATTACTCACCAGGTATAAATATCGTCTGTATATACTTGTGTAATGCAATAAAATATTGTGCATTAAGGTAAATAAAGACATCATTCGACCAACATAGCTAGTACGACGTTGAAAGTCGCGACTTTCCAGTACCTCAATTGTCAAATCCTGACATTTTAGCGCCACGAAACAGGTGGCTTGCGCCTACGTGCTACCTAGGCTGCATAGGCAGTACGACGACGCGAGTCGCGTCTTCAAAATGTCAAAAGTCGCGACTTTTCAGTACATTGTCAAATTCTGTCATTTTTGCGCCTGTGTGACTCGCGCAGTCATACTGTCTACCCATGCAAATCGGGGATATATTAGCGAAGGGCAAGATAAAAAGTACCCGTGTTGATGAAGCGAAAGGGGTTTGTCAGGATCGTGGCAAGTGGCAAATCCTGGTCACTACCTAGCATCCGGGATGCAGGAGGCCTGAGTTTACTTAATGTAATGTAATGATGCATATCATCGTCACCTCATAAAGTGTTCTCTATCTATCTCTCTCTCTATCTCAGCGCTGCCCACTGCTGGGTCTAGGTCTTTTCTCCCAAATGCCATTATGTGCGAAGAGTGTATGAGCCAGAGGCAAATAATTATTCAGTCCCTTTCTTAAATTGACAGTGCTATACTTCCAATACAGAAACAAACTCACTTTTGTTGGTCTTAGATTGCTGGAGAAAGATGAACAAAACTAAACTTGTGGTGTTCGCCTTTTATCTATCTATCTAGCCTATGAATAGATCTGGGCATAGGTTTCTTCCCTGTCACGCCAACCCTCGCGGGCCCTTGCCAATATCGTCAATTGCTTATCGACGGCTTTAGTAATGTCGGGTCGCTGGTCTGCCTACCGATCGTTTACCCAACCTCGGCCACTACTTTTTAAGTGTGGAGTTTCTTCTCCATGTGCAAGTGCAAATAAATCATTTATCTATCTATCTATCTATCTCCACATAATCAATTAGCAATATATCGAGCGAATGTGGATGGAAGGGCCGGTAAGGGACGACCCAGACGGACATACTTCGACCGAATAGGGGATGTATTAGCAAAGGACAAGATAAAAAGTACCCGAAACCGGCGTGCGTGCATGCAACGACTAATGAATGTTGAGGAAGCGAAAGTGATATGTCAGGATCGTAGTAAGTGGCAGTCTCTGGTCTCTGCCTACCCCTCTGGGATACAGGCGTGAGTTTATGTTATGTTATAATCAATTAGTCCTACAACTGACTGGTACCTACTATTATACGGTAAAACTTAGACATGTAAGCCTTTTAATGTATTTTGTTTTCTGGTGTGTACAATAAAGTGTTCAAGGGCCAGTTTCTGAATTGAGAATTTCGCTAAGTAAATAGTTAACTGTAGTGATGTCTCTTCGAATTTCTCAGAAAAGAGCGTGACAGAACGTTACTTAGTGAAATTTTCAATTCAGAAACCGGCCCCAAATCTAATCTAATCTAATTATAGTTACTACAAATGATTTATCTATCTATCTACATTCTACAAGTTTAACGGGTAAAAAAAATATTTTGCAATGAATATATAGGGTTTTGAGTTAGATACTGATAAAAGTATAAATTGACTTCTTTTTTCAATTACAGTCGTGGATAAATCACATTCCGGAAGTAGTAGATATGTGCGCGGCTGACGAGTATTGCGCCATAGCTACCGCCAATATGATCATCATTTCAAATCAGCAAGGAATACAATGTGATGGTATTTATTGGGATTGTTCATATAGAGTTATGTATGATAATTTATTTGTACCTGATTTAATTTAATGTCAATTATTATTTGTTTTAATTAATTTATGTAGCATTGTGTCATACCTTTTCGAACAGCACTGGCTCCTCGCCTAGTGCAGGAGTCAGGGCACCAAGTAATTTTGAACAAATTTAATTTATTTGTGTTCAAGTATAAGTAAACAATTTTCTTTTTGAAATAAAAATTTATATGTTTAATAAGACACTCTCTTAGATGTAAATGAGCTTATTAAGTACGATCTTTTTCTTCTAGCTAAAACAGTAGCAATGCCGATATCTTTCGTGGGGATAAACAGTAAGGCGACGGTGGTTGCCGCTTCGAAGGATGCTTTCATCGTATGGAAATTCTCGACTCCCGCCCGACCACGTAAGTAGTTGTACTACTATAATAAGTATTTTATTAGTAGCATTTTAATGGCGATTTACTAACAGTATGATGGCTGACGTCCGCCATTTTGTTTCTTGTGTGACGTCATAGAGCGAGTAACATTTGCGTCGTCAATACCCTTTACTAGACATCTCATTTGTAAAAATCGGTCCAACCGTTTAGGCTCTGCATGGTCATAAACAAAACAAACACACATACGGAGGCGCGAAAAATCTAACCCTCCTTTACTTTCGCAGTCAGGTAAAAATCAACCTTTACTAACGTGCACTGCAATCAATTTCTTTAAGGGCGTCATCGAAATAAGCTGTCGACTGTACTAATCAGAGTCGTAGAGATGGCTTAAGGTGGGGAGACCTACCCACCAAACTGTAGGTAGTGCTAGTGTTATGATAATGTCGACGAATATGTTTGGTGCAATAAACTTGTTTATTCTTTTTTATATTTATTTATTCAGTTTACATGCATGTTTCTTACGTCTTATGGTCGCCAAATTTCTCACCACATTTGTAATTTTTTGTTTAAAAGTACCTCTAAATTCAAGGAAATTTGCTGAAACGATTACACATCTTCTATGTAGCCGGCGTATAATCAGCGTCCACTGCTAGTGCTCTTCTCAACCCACAGACATTCTTGACTTCAGACATTCGGCAAGGGAAGCAAAGGATCGGACTTTATCATCATCATCAGACTCTACCGCTGCATTGTTAGCATGTCTAAAATATATTAATTAAGACTTTACTTTAGTGTAAATTAAGCAGTGGTGGTGCAACGGTAGAGCGCTGGCCTCACATTCGAGAAATCGTGGGTTCGAAGCTCGGGCCGTCCCCATGCACTAATAACTTTGTTTTCTATATTATGTATTTTTGTGCATTTGTACTAGCAAAAAGTTAAGTAAAGTAACAATTTGTGTACTGCCCATGACTTATAAGAACATTACTAGTACTAGGGAGGATTTGCACTTACCATTAGTGTCTGAGATGGGCCCGCTTGGTGATTGATTAAGCGATATCTCTCTCTCTCTCTGAGAGAAAGCCTGTGGGAAGGCACTGCAGAGGCAGTGCGACATATTATATAGACTGCATGTGCTATTGTAAATACGACTTAGTGGGCATTGTGGTAAAAAAATAAAGTTCTGTTTTTATATTTTTTTCTCAGAAAATAACTAACTTTGGCCCAGGCCAAACGGTTCGATTTGGGCCGCGTCAATTAATTGATAAAAGAAAAAAAAACTGAGTCTACGAAATCGGGAGTACGTCATGCACGGAAGTACGTCATCGAAACAAACACAACCAAAAAGAATTGTAATCTGTGCAAACGTAGAAGTTACTTTTCTTACAGGGTACCGAGATGTCAACATCTTGGGGTTTTTTGTACATTCACGTGTGAAGCGAACGTTAAAAAGTCGAATGAATACTTATTAACAAAAGTACAAGAAATCAGTAAATATTATTAATGTATGATTGATCAGCGCTGAGGGATCACTTCCTCAGCACAACGCTGAGTCAGCTGCCTTTTGTGGCAACGTAGATACAACACAGGCTACATCTATGGTCCTGTTTTATTTATTCGTTTTGTCTGTTGTGTATTTAGTTTTCTTTATGTTGTTGTGCATATTATGTTACTTATGTGCTTATTTTGTTTCTGTGATGTATCTTGTTGGTATAATAAATGTCTTTCTTCTTCTTCTTCTTATTGTAGTATTGTATTTACTGAGCTTATGCCTTTAAAATTCCGCATCATTTGTGACAATTTTCAATATTTAGGACAATGCCCGTAACTTGTTTCAGGCAGCACCGAGCAGTCGTTCCACTCTGACGGTACAGTATCCTCCGGCGAGGGCGCGGCGCCTGACGACACGATATCGTGCATCGCCTGTTCCGACAGCCACCTGCTGGTGGGCCGGGACTCCGGGGCGATATTGCTGTTCTCGCTACTGAATATGAAGAAGATCACGTCGATCAATATGAGCGCGAAACCTTACAAGCTGGGCTTGAATTCTAACTCCAGGTAACTATAAAACGACTTTATTTAACGACACAATACAACTTTGTCACACATACATTTTACAGCTAATTAGGTTGGTTAAACTAAATACTAAATTAAACTAATCAAATATACCGCCCCGGGACACGCCCGGTCCAAAAGTTCCCATGACGCTAGCAGCGTTCCCCCGCTGCACCGCCAGGGAAATCCTCTGCTTCAGGTATGCCCCGGAACGATATTCATACCCACGACTTCTCAGGCGCCGACCGATTTCCCTAACAAAAACTCTACCCTCATCCCCCCATACTCCCATTGTTTCCACAGCCAGTGGGACGAACAAATAATGGAGCATAAGCTGGCTATATTTCTTTATCTTAAGTTTAGCCGCCGCTTCAGCAGCGGCATCCGCAGATGCCGCTGTCAAACCCAAATGGGAAGGCGCAAAAGTGCAAACGCACGTTGCGTCCCACAAGAGGCTCCGACCCTTCTCCCACGGCACCAAGGTGAGACCGTCCGGGCGCTTACCATCACTGCGGCACAACCCTGGTGGCTCAAGAACCGCAGGGACGTCAGCCGAAACCAACGCTCTCCGGCCAATATCATTTATCGCATAAATGACTACCTAACTTATTCAAAGCAGTTTCACCTGGCGACTTTGTAACTGCTTTCAGCTGGTTTTGTATAAATTATGTTGATATGCTCCAGAACGAGTTCAGAAGGCTTAAGAGGCCCCAGAAGTGCATCGCCTATAGAGGCCTCGGCATGGTTGATCCGGCCCTGCTTACGGCGTGTTAGCACTCATCACATACATCATCACGCCCGTCAGCTGAGATAATTCAGTACCAAACTCCAAAACGAGTCCGCGACTGCCAAATATTATTATGTTTATTTATTATTCAATACTTTTATTGCACATGAGGCTAACATGTACAATACGGCGGACTTAATGCCATAAGCATTTTCTACCAGTCAACCGCAGGAGGTGGAAGAAAGATTGGTAGGCGTGCAAAGAGGAGAGGGGGGAAAATGTAGAAATGCAATTTACAATATACTTATAATACATATAAGGTAAGATTGAATAGACCTACATTAGATCACAAATATCACCTTTCCCCGCCAGTAACTTCTTCGTGATCGACCAAGGCGGTTCGCTGAACCTGTGGACGTGTGGCGCGCGTTGTGGGCCGCTGACAACATAGCTTCTAAAATCAGTACCTAAATAGTTCTTGCAGAATGATGACACTCGTCACATACCAGATGGATACAAGCCTTCCCGAACGATGTATCTACTGAGTAGGTACTGTCCGTCCAACGTACCTGGCCAACTTTCAGATACCTCACGTTGATTGGCACTACAATGTCGAACCTCGTTTCAAAAAATGATAAGGGCTCGTGGCGACCAATATTAGAATAAGTTATTTTCAACAACACCTCCCCCCCTCCAGAAAGTTCTTCGTGATCGACCAAGGGGGTTCGTTGAATCTACTGAACACGGAAATAGCGAATAACGTGTCGGTGTGTCAAGCGCTTCGCAAGGACGTGTGCGGCCGTGCCGTACCGGGCCGTACAGCTTCTAAAACAGTTCTTGCAGCATGTTAAAACTCATCAACCTATTGTAACGCCGTCAGCAAAGATAATTTAGAACCAGTTTTCAATCAAATTATGATGATACACTCCACAACCGGTCCGCGACGGTAGCTGTGCGGTAGAAAGCCGACCTCACATTCGGGAGGTCGTGGGAGGTCGAATCCCGGCATGTAGCAATGACTTTGTTTTCTAACTTAGATACATTTGTGTTGTTGTGGTACCTGCACTTTTATGTATTCTGTGGTTGTAGTAGCAATATCACTCGCTAACCGTGAAGGAAACCATCGTGAGGAAACTCTAGTGTCTGAGGTATTTACATACCTTTGCGCTTGCTATATGTACAGTGGCCCAATTATGAGGCTAAGTGCGGAAATCTCAGGTCTAACTAGAACGGGTCCGCGACTGCCAACTATCACAAAAATCACTTTCCCCCGCCAGCAAGTTCTTCGTGATCGACCAAGGCGGTTCGCTGAACCTGCTGGACACGGACATGGCGAATAACGTGTCGGTGGGTCAAGCACTCCGCAAGGACGTGTGGGGGGCGCTGTGGGCCGCCGACAACCCGCGGATGGTGGCCGTGGCGGAGAAGGCGCGGCTTTACGTGCTGCGAGACTCCGAACCGGAGGAACCGCTGCCCATGCAGGGGTACCTGTGCAAGTTTAAGGTGCATTTCTCACTTGGTTAAAGGGTTATTTCTAAACTGCCCAATTCCTGAAACACGCCAATAGGACATGACGAAAAAAAAATTTTTTTGTTATGTTTTGTTATATTTCAAGTAACTGGAGGAAATATTATGGTAATACTGCAGTCCTGCATTTTTAAAGTAATTCAAATGTATTTCAATACTAACATTACTGTTTTTATTCTAATGCAATAAAAACTGGACTAAGCTGTCTAATAAATAATAAATGTCTTAAATTCTATATTTACAAATAAAACACCTGCCCCCGGTCACTGTCCTGCGGCAATGAGCCCAGACGCTGGCGACGTGGCCTCTTTGGTTGGCCAGGCTCATCCCCTGGCCGAGGTACGCGCCAGCCCTCTGGTCTCCCGATGCGCGGCTAGGTCCTTGAACCGCAAGCGCGCCTCTGGACCCCATGAGCCCATCGTTTCGATCCCAAGCGGGCAAATATGGAACTGTTGCTAATTGATACGTACCAGCGCCGTTTGAGGTTTTCAGTCGCGCCAGCGGCTCTTCCACTCTTTGAAACATGGGAGGGTGCCAGCGTTTAAATGCAAGCAGCATCCCATACCAGCGGCCTCCCCCGTTTCCAGGGGATCAATGTCATGCCATCGGGCCTTTTACCATCGTCGCGGATGAGGTTCCATTCAAGTTAATTTGCGTATAAGAAATCGAAAGTACGTCCCAGAGAAGGAAAGGCGTCACGGAATGAGATTCTAAAACAGAAGCAACCTCTAAGATCTATGGCAGTTCGTTAATCTGTCAAGTTTTAGTGATACCATAGCCATAAGCAACTTTTGCTCTAAGATATTTTTTTTTCGAAAGCTGTGATTTATGTAATTTTGTTTTATAAATCTGCACCTTGCGCTCAACTATTGTCGCGGCTTTCAGTAAATCATTCTCCTATATAATATAATAATGTCCAATCTATTTAAGTCTTAGCATTATCTATCAAATAGCGCCACTACAAAGCAGAAAAACCGTAAAATTCTTAAATTGATTTTTGAATAAATTAAGTCCTACCATAAAATTCGTTGTAAATTGCAAACTCTAACCGACATGTTTTAGGAATTGCGAGTTGTAGAAATAACGGTAAATAGTTTATTGCCATAAATTACAGTCATATAGGGAAGAGGCGTGCCTTGGTGGACGCTTATGTCCAGCAGTAGAAAAATACGGGCTGATTGATGATGATGATGACAGTCATATAGATGGTATGATATAAAAAATGTTGCACTGTGTAATTTTACTGTATAACAGCATAGCAAAATTAATTGGACAATTAAATAATTAAAGAGCTACGAAGATTTTTGTATGGGGCCTGGCATAGTTCATAGTGGCGCCCTCTATATTTTTTTCAATATCGTGGAGCACGATGAAACCTAGCTAGATCGATAGAGGACAAAAAAGTAAACAAGAAATTATTAAGGTCACCATGTCCTAAAGTGGCACGTTTAGGAGTTATTGAGCTTTGAAGTTTGTATGAGATTTTTATAAAACTTAACTTTTGAATCATTTTTCACTAAATACTGGACTATATGCTTGGCACCTGTGACTCGTTGCCGATTCTTGACTAAATTGCTAAATAAGTCGTAGAAAAAACACCCAGTTTATTATAGATACCGTATATTAAGGCACCCGAGCGTAGCGAGGATGCTTACAATGCGAGGGTATTACGGGAGCTTTTACCAGAGTTATAAATCTGCTTTTCATCAATCCTATCAGGTAAATAAATAAAATAGTGTATTTAAAGGAAAATTCACCACCTAAACCTATCTATATTAATTAAACTGTAGGTTTTATATTGACATGTTTTGAATTTTAATCGAATTGAACGAATTGGATGCATGAATAATACTATAATTTCATGTATATATGTATATAAGTAGGTAGGTACCTACTAGACATAGCTACCCAGACTTTAAAAACATCAAAGTAGGTTTGAATCCCCGAGAAAACTCACATCAAGTAACAAATTCAGTGATGAAACTCAGTTAGTGGAAATTCCATACAAACTTCAAAGCTCAATAACTCCTAAACGTGCCACTTTAGGACATGGTGACTTTAATAATTTCTTGTTTACTTTTTTGTCCTCTATCGATCTAGCTAGGTTTCATCGTGCTCCACGACATTGAAAAAAATATAGAGGGCGCCACTGAGACTATGCCACTAATCTTCGTGGCTCTTTACACCTCCACTCCGACTCCACAAGGTTTGCTGGAAGAAATCTCTGACAGAGATAAGCTCGCCTGTGCACATGTAATTTCGAATTGTCATATTTCCTGTACTGTTTTTCGTGTGCAATAAAGTGTAAGTTTTTTTTAAATTAATAATTCTCTAATATAAAATAATATGCAAAACACGCCTACTTATTTACAATTGTCATAAAATTTCTCTAAACTATAAGGACACATGTCTAAAAGGAACTGATTATTAGGACCTGACTTGAGATTTTCAGGTAGATAGATATAGAGATAACACTTTATTGCACACCCGTAATTTACAGAGATATAAGGTACTTAATATGTAGTTCTTAATAGTATACAATTGGCGGTGTTATCGCCCATTTAGTGACCTTTTTAAGCCCTTTAATGATAATGCTAATGAAAGTCCTGGGCAGTTAATTCGACGGCTAATTTTACCAGTTGGCGGCGACATATGAATAACAATTTATTTATGGCAACGCCCATTATTATTATTTTAATCGTTTTGTTAATACAGGCGAATTCAACTGTAAGGGGACAATAGATATGTCGTTAGTCGTTTGCCCTGTTAGTATTTACTAATGAAAAAAAAATTGTCGATTCAACTTGTAGCACTGAATTCCCCATGATTTTGGTGGCAGGAGCTGGAGGTGACGATGGCTCTGTTGGATAGCGTGACGGATAAGTGCACGCCGCAACACGTGGTGAGCGTCGACGTCAAATCGCTGCGGGACACACGCCAACTGCTCGAAAAGGTCGGCCTCAAGGAGGCGGAAACTTTCATAAAGGACAACCCCCACCCGAGGCTCTGGTGAGTTGTCGCACTGAAGTAATCCTAAGAAAGTGCATCGCGTCTGTAGCTGCGATATTGCACGTGGTGAGCGTCGACGTCAAATCGCTGCGGGACACACGTCAACTGCTCGAAAAGCTCGGCCTCAAGGAGGCGGAGACCTTCATAAAGAACAACCCCCTTCCGAGGCTCTGGTGAGTTGCTTTACTGAAGTAATCCTACAAAATTGAATCGAGTCTACCTACAGCTTCGACATATGCACGTGTTGAGCTTCGATGTCAAGTCGCTGCGGGACACACATCAACTAAAACTGGTCGAAAAGGTCGGCCTTAAGAAGCCGAAGATCTACCGGACATCTAAAGTACAACCCCTACCCGAGGCTCTGGTCAGTTGCTTCAGTGGTTTCGTAAACGTGACGCCCACAAACGTGATATGTAAGTTGACGGCACGTCGTTGCGGGATACTCGACAAGGTTTTTTTTTTTTTTTTTTTTTTTATTAAGGCACACCAACAGCACAAACACATTAAAGGTTAACTTAGTATTTTTACCTAATAAATAATCGCGGTTAGACCCGTTTAATATATTACTAAGGTTATCTTACAGTAAAGAACAAGCTAACTGGCGTTTGTGCCAATTACAGGTGCGCACAGCACACAGTTTTGCACTACTGATTTATTCTAATAAACAAACTTATGTAAGCTCCTACAATTATTAGACTTAAAAATATTAACATTACATTGATATATCTGAAAACTAGCTGAAATCGATCCCAGAAATTTTTGATTCGGAAAAATCCAGTCCAACATAAATTATATCCAGATCATATTCTTTTCAATATTCATTATGGATTTTCAACATTCTATTTATGGAAGCATTTTTTCCCATTTTAGTTTTGCAGAATGGTACCTAAGAAAAAAGTGTCCTGATTAATTTATCTAGAATTTGGCCTGGGTACCCGAAGAAACATACTTTCTAATCATCATCAGCCCTTTGACGGCCACTGTAGGACATAGGCCTCCCTCATGGTTTTCATAACCATGAGGGGTTTTGCCATAATCGCGACGCTTGGCAGGCGGGTTGGCGATCGCAGTATGCGGTTGGAATCTCAGGAAGACGCTGCTGCCCGCCTCCTGGTAATTTATTTCCTTAGTCGCCTTCTACGACATCCACGGAAGGAAAGGGAGTGACGCTAATCCGGCGCCACACGGAGTACTTTGTAATAGGTCCTCGCAAAGCGCTTGGCCACTGCAAATTTTATGTAATATTTTATCGATGGTATTATCTTATGCAAAATATGCCAAAGAAAACGTTTGCCTTAAGCCTGCTGATACGTCTGGTATTGACTCATTTTAAATTATTGTAAATAAATGAGTATAGGTAGTATTAATTAATGAGGTTTGCTAGATAATAAAATTACGGAAATTTTGGGCAACTTTAATTTTTTATGACGATTCCAGGCTGTCAAACACTTTAATATTTCAATTCTTCAGAGTGAATAAAATTGAAAATCCAGCCAGTGGCAAGTTACAAAATAGGTCGACAGTCAATGTTGTTGCTGGGCTAACCACATTTCTGCGTCACTCTCTAGGTCTCGAGTCTGAATTTAAACCAAATCGCTGTTGGTTTCTACGGCACATACGGCCGGTCCATTTCTACTTAGAGGCCTGCCTGGGGTTCCATAGAGTAACACTAGCGCCACCGAGGAAAACAAATTTTTACGGATCGAATTTGTAAAAAAGTGTCTGTGGGTAGAACATCGCACTCAGAAGCGAGAGACCTAGGTTCGATCCCCAGTGCGGGCATGTACCTACGACTTCGTTTTGTAAGTTATGTACATTTGTAAAGTTATAGTAGCAATACCACTCGCGAACTGTGAAGGAAAACGTCGTGAGGAAACCTGAGTGTCTGAGCTATTCATGTACCTCAGCGCTTGAAATCGCCAATCCGCGGTGGGCACGCGTGGTGATTAAGCCCATATTATCTCCCTGAGAGAAGGCCTGTGCCCTACAGTGGGACGTACGAGTATATAGGCTGCTTATGTCTGTACAATCTCTCAATCATGTTAATAGTGATTTTTAGGACCCACGACCGAGAACTTTGTGTTATATGCATCGGAATTTGGTGTAATAAACCATCGCTTTCTGGGTCCAAGCCCCGCGTGGAATATAACCCCACATATGGCATTACGAAAAAAAAACAACACTTACAGGCTTCTGCTAGCGGAAGCTGCTCTAAAGAACTTCGAAGCAGAGAACGCGTTGGAGACGGCCGAGGCGGCCTTTGTGCGGCGCAGTGACTACGCGGGCATCCGGTTCGTAGCCCGGCTCAACGCGCTGCACTCCAACGCACTAAAGAAAGCGGAGATCATGTGCTACTTCAAAGACTTCGACGCGGCCGAGAAGATTTATCACAACGAGGATAGACGGTTGGTTTACTTTCAGGCTGCGTTTTATTTTCTGTAAATAGCTGTGTAATCTTCTTCTCTAAATAATAATAACAATCTTCTTCTATTTTAAATAAAAATAATTGCTGTTCGTTAGTCTCGAAATTTAAAAAAATAAGATTTGTGGAAGTATAGGGGTGAGAACACAAAAATGTCAGAGATGTAGGTGTTACGAAGTTCACCGAGTCAACTAGTTTTAAATAACTATTTTTAACTTTTGTTAATTCTGACATCCGTCTCGCTCGCATTTTGTAACATATCCAATGAAAACAAAACAATCTCATTTTGGGGACACGGCCACCACTACCTAATGTTATTTATTATTATTATTGTTAACTATGTTTTAAATTGAAACTAAGATTAATAATGATTAATCCACATGCATGTAACATAATTCATTTGGTAATAAATAAGTTTTTACTTTTACAGATAAAACATAATAATATATTCCTTTACAAATACTGGTTTTTGTAGAAAGTGGCTTACAAGTCTCTCGATCTTGTAAATTGTGATTTTAGGACCTTTTACTGAGTGTAAAGAATATAAAATAAGTATAGAAAAAAAGCGGTGGTAGCGGAGCGGTAAAGCCTTACATTCGGGAGGTCGTGGGTTCGAACCCCGGCGCATGTACCAATGACTTTGTTTTTGAAGTTACGTACATTTGTGAATTTGTAGTAGCAACACCACTCGCTAACGGCGAAGGAAAACATGAAATATCCAATCCGCGGCGAGAAAGTAAATACAAAAACACAAATGATGAGTATAATTGCTACCAAAAGAAATCTATGAAGAATCTGAGGCTTGAAACACTTCATCCAAATCAATTTATTTTGTTTCATCATCAGCCATTTCACGCCCACTGCAGGACATAGGCCTCCCTCATAATTTTCATAAACATGAGGGGTTTTGCCATAATCGCCACGCTTGGCAGGCGGGTTGGCGATAATTTTGTTTCTGTGATTTTTTTTTTTCTTTTGTGTTGGAGAAAAGGATCTATTTCTGTTCGAGAGTATCGGAATGCTTAATGAAAACTCGAGAACAGAAATAGAACTTTCTCGTGAGTCATACATAGTAATTTATACTACCCCTACGAGGAAAATAAAATTATTTAGAATAATTAAAAGCGTACTTATAAATTATTAATTTAGTAAAATACAAAATTTATTGCTGCAAAACAAATTGCCGCACTTTTTTTTTCGTAGTGCAGTAAAAGTTTGCCAGCCTCCTATCATTTAAAATCGAGTACAAAAAAAATTCCATCTAGCAGGGCAGGAATGGATTTTCATACAACATTCCTGCCCTGCTACGGAGGGCAGGAATGTTATTCCATATAACTTTTCTCGCCGCAAATTTATAAGGAAGAAATGACGAACTTTGTAACCCGTCTATGAACGAGCAATGAGACACTTTCTGAGTGGGTGTGGCATAATAGTATATTTCATTACGAGTGCGGAAAGCCTGTCATTGCAAAGAGTTCTGACAAATGTCTACCCGAGCCGAGGCGCAGCCGTCCCTGCAATACGCCACTTTTTGGGCAACTATATTAAAATAGTATATTTCGTTACGAGTGCGGAAAGCCTGTCATTGCAAAGAGTTCTGACAAATGTCTACCCGAGCCGAGGCGCAGCCGTCCCTGCAATACGCCACTTTTTGGGCAACTATATTAAAATAGTATATTTCGTTACGAGTGCGGAAAGCCTGTCATTGCAAAGAGTTCTGACAAATGTCTACCCGAGCCGAGGCGCAGCCGTCCCTGCAATACGCCACTTTTTGGGCAACTATATTAAAATAGTATATTTCGTTACGAGTGCGGAAAGCCTGTCATTGCAAAGAGTTTCGACAAATGTCTACCCGAGCCGAGGCGCAGCCGAAGGTAAGGGTTGACAGTCGGAACAAGTTGCAATGACGGTTCCGCACGTGTACTGAGCAACTATTTTTAATACAGTTGCGAAAAAATGAAGCAATTTAATAAAGAAAATTTTTGGAAAATGGCGCCAACCGTAAAAGAATATAAGCAGAGATTTTTTTTCTACACCCATTCTGGGTAGGTAAAGGGAACTATGCACATACAGCCAAGTCTTCAGTACAATTTTTTTATTGATATGAAATGAAAATGAAATTTAATGAGATGAAATGAAATGAAACCTAACCTAACTCATTCAATGAAATCATTAAATCTGATATTGAAACAAATTAGTAGCTTCTTTCTAGAAATATTTGCATGAATCATAAAAACTTCTATGAATTTTTTTTAGTAAAAACTTCGTGGTTGGTTTTCTCTTTTTAATAGACATTATTTTGACAGTTGGGAAAGAGAACGCACGAGTTCGGAAAAGGTAAAGAAAAAGCTCGAGTATGTAATAGCCCACATCTCGGACGCTATACTTCCCTGCAATATGCCACCTTTTGAGCAACTGTATTAAAAATGTCTTTTCTTTCTTTGTTTTTGTTAATATTGTGGTTTTCATAACCCCTTATGGTTATGAAAACAACGAATGAGGCCTATGTCCTGCAGTGGGTGTCAAATGGCTGATGATGATGATGATGTGTGTTTGTGGCAGCGACCTGGCGATCGCGCTGCGCAAGCGGCTGGGCCACTGGTTCCGCGTGGTGGAGCTACTGAAAATGTCGGCCGGCGCGTCCGCCGCGCAAGTGCGCGAGGCCTACTGCTGCATCGCCGACCACTACATCGACCGACAGCACTGGTGCGTAGCCCAGCAAACCTTTTCATTCTTCATTTGTTGCGCTAGCTATGCCTGATAGTAATTAGTCATGTTGACAACTAAGTCGGTATTGTTATTTACCCCCAGTTTCTCGTACACTGACACGCTGTTAATCTACTGTTAACAGCTGCCAATTGACCAAAGTGCATATAAAAAAAACCACTGACAGCTGTTAACAGTAGATTAACAGCTTGTTAGTGTACGAGAAACCGGGAGTTAGTCTGTTAGATTATGACCTTGAAAAGAACAATTAAAAACCATTGTTATGGTGGCGCGATCGGGTCCTTTAGAATTCTACAGATTAAAGGAATCTAGCTCAATCCCGCAGACTTTCTATCCGACGAAAAATTTATTAAGTTTTACCACTTTTCTTTGGCGCCTATGAATAGTTTTCGAATAATCTCATATAATTGTGTGTATGACGACAACGTTTATCATCATCATCATCATCATCAACCCATTATGTCCCCACCGAGGGGCACGGGTCTCTTATTTCTTACAACGTTTATAAAACAACAATAATTTAGACATAAATATTTCAATTTATACTCGTACCTAAACAACAATACATTATTATACCTACTGCTGTATCGCTGACCACGACATTGACCGACAGCATTGGTGCGTAGCCCACGGACCCGTCCGCTCCACTCGCCTTTCCCTTTCTGACAGACCGTGCTAGTCTAATAGATATTTTCAATGGGCGTTGTCTTATAAAAACAGTCCTGTTTTTATAAATATTTTTTCGAGGGAATAGTTAATTTTGAGAGCCTGGGCCGAATGTATCAAAAGTACATTCTTAATGTCAAAAAAGAAAGTGTACGAAACAGGAGGTACGTCACTGCGGAAGTACGAGCTACGTTCTAAACTGAGATCCTAAGAGCTGTCAGTTTCTAGTGACCTTGTCATTTGTAACGAATAGTCAATATTTAGGACAATGCTATTGTATGTTCTAGCCGTGCGACTTTTAGTTATATAATTCGATCGAAAAGACCTTTTAATAACGAAGGTGCGTAGCCCAGTAAACTCCTCCAGGCTGCCAATTGTATCTTTTCTTTTGTGATTGCTGTTTCTGTAACATATTTTCCGGTATAAAATAAAGAATATTGTTATCTTATCTCCCCTTCGACCTCATTTACTGCTCCGCGACTGGGAGTTAGAATCCTGGAATAGACCTAAAGGCAAGAAAAATTTTCAAAAAAATGTATGGAATGTTGTGTACCATTTTCACGTGTACCAAAATGGCGTTGCTCTAGATTAAGAAGTAAAATTTGGCGGGGCCACTGGCAACTAAGTAAATAAATTAAAGGTCTCAGTCTAATTGCAAAAGGACAGTAGAATAATCGAAGGCTGTTTCCATTGCAGGTCAAACGCCTTGGAGTACTATTCCATGTGTGACAACACGGAGGGACTAAAGAAGTGTTACATGGCGTTAGAAGACAACGAATCTCTCGCCAAACTACTTATTGACTCCCCAAAAACATCGAAGGTAAGTTTGGAGTATTTGTAATCAGTTTATTTGTTTGTTTCTTTGATTGATTGATTCATTTATTCATTCATTCAATCTTTGTTTGTTTGTTTACTGTATGTAGTTTGTTTACTCTCTCAAGAAGTCAAGATACATTTTAAACGATTATGTTTGTTTTCAGGATAGTTCTGTAAAACCCAGCATGGTTGACGATGTGTGTGATTCGGCGCAGATGCCTTCAATCCAAGCTATCTTACAGCTGAAAGAGTCCGGGAGAATGTTACAAGCTGCTTCTATGGCATTTCAGGTAAATAAATATGTTTATGCTAGATGTGTGTATATGCCAATATGTGAATCTGCCTATGAATATTAGGTTTTGCTCACACTGCGTTTCTATAGTTTCCAACAACGTCTAAATGGTCCAAATTACACTCAACAGTGGAATAGTTGCCTTTATTTATTGTATCCTCTGCTTATTTGCTCCCTCCTTATGTGTTATTCTAGTTGGCGACACTGGAGGCATCGAAAAACGCTTCACCTATACGAATAAAGAAGCTCTACATTCTGGCTGGACATATTTATTCCCAACATTCAGTTGGTAAAACATCCTTATTCTAAACTTGTGCACAACTTAATTTGCGCGCTTATCACACTTGATTATAATAATAATAATTAATTAGACCATGATTAGGTCAAACCAAAAGCTAGGATTTAAAATATTTTCTTACCTACACATCGTAAACACGAAATGGACTAGATTATAGCCTTTAAATCGGTTATTACTCGATGTAGGAATTAGGCTGTGTCAAACGAGAAGGGAGGAGAAGCGCTTGGGCAATTGATCAAGCAAGATCGAGTGAACGAAAATGGAGACTTTGTTTTTAAGGGGCTCCATTAGATTCTCGCCACCAATGAAAAAAAACATATTTTTTACACAAAGTTTTTGCTAAAAGTGGCTTACGTTTGGGCGTCTAAGTTTCTTACCGAGAAACTTAGAACAAATGCCCAGGACTACATAACACTAAAAACGGCTGTTTTAGGCACAAATGCTATCTATTCCCAGGTCCATGATTCTAGGTTTTTAGTCGTGGGTCTTAAAAATAACTATTTACATTATGGAGTGTGAGCAACTTTTTGCAAAAACTATATGTGAAAGATATGTTTTATTTTCGTTGGTGGCGCTGGTGAAGTGAAAGCCCCTTAATTATCGCTTGAAAGTACCTTTTGTCACTAAAATTCATATCTTCCTACATTTGGTTTGATCTAAGCTCGGGTAGTATTCGAAGGTATCCTAAACTATTGACTTAATGTGCATTACATGTAATTATTTACTTTGGGGAGCGGAACCTTTCTCATAAATAATTAGGTATTTGGTTTGCTTTTTGGTATCGGGACTTTTATTTATTTTCAATTTAGGAACCAATTTCCATGCACATTTTAAACAACATTGTCGCCACTGAAGTAGTCACTTTCTTCACTTATACTTCATCCAAGCCAGTTGAGCTTGAATACCACGAAACAATAGTAGATTGTGTCTCAAGGGAGCAAAATGATATATTTACGGCGAGGGCGGTATATTGAATCCTGAGTGAAGCGAAAGATTCTACAATAGAATCCCGAGCGTAGCGAGGGATTCAAAAGTAGAATCTTGAGCGTAGCGAGGGATTCAAGTGTTTACGCCCAAGACGGAAATAATTTTGCTACCGAGTGACACACTGCTTTTCACACCTGCTATAAGGAAAATTTAAATCAAACACAATTAAGATATCGAAAGAAGTTTATGATCGATTGCAACAAAATAAAAATCGAATTGGAATTACATTTTGTGAAAATCTGCACACGGATCATGCTGAGGGCAATAAAAAAAAACTAGAATATCAGGGAAGAAAAGTACAACTTTGATCCCTCATTTGAGGGAATCAAGGGATCTTTTCTGAATAGCAGGTGTGAAAATGAAATAATGTTTACCTGTATTGTCTTGGTTCTGGATCTGGCTTCAATTTACTCTTGCACGAACTATTTTCACTCTATCCGTTTTCTTTCGGGTCAAAGGTTTTAATTACTTGGTCCTAACAATGCCTAAGCTAACATTGTAATTTCTGTCTATATAATATCTATATTCGTTATGTATCAGGTGATGGGTACAAAATGGCACCTGAACTTCATAACTTAAAGACGAGCTTTGAAACTGAGATAAGGTACTTAATGCCTAGTAAATAAGCGGAATGAAAGACGGAAGTGAACGAAAAGTGAACCGTCTGATTTCGCCCTTGCAAGCTGGTGAAAGCATGTTCCAGACGGATCTAATCCAGCGCCCCATCCACGGTGACCTTGGTGGGAACTTGGTTTTCATCCGCGATTGCGTTTTGCTACACGGATGTCATCCAAACGCCAACACGCTAGCGAATCGGTCGCGAGTCGTCTTCTGGTGTGAAATCACGTATTCGTATCGTGCAAAGACAGTATCGTGTTGTAGGAATGGCTCTAAATTTCAAAAGTACAACGCAAGGTGTCTGGTTAGAGTAGTCCGCCGGCTAGACGGATGTAATCTAACCGCTTCATCCGCGGATGGAAACATACGCCCTTAATCTAAGGACGTTGAAGGTCAAATCAAAATTTGGATTACATCTATCGTCTAGATGTATGGCAACACTCCACGTCACCTTCGATGGGACGCTGGATTACGTCCGTCTGGAACATGTTTAAACCTCCAGATGGCGTGAAGAACCGCGAGGCGGTCCGCAGCTTTAGGATGGCGGCGGCTCAGCACTGGCTGGCGCTGGCGGCGCGGGCGGCGGGGTCGGTGGGCGGAATGGGGGCGGGGGCGCCGCCCTTCCGTGCTGAGGCCGCGCTGAGGGCCGCCGCGCGCCTCGAGACCGCCATCGACCTCCTTCATGAAGCGCAGCATGTGCAGGTGAGGTATAGGGGACGAAACGATGCTTCAAAACAAAGGGCGGCAAATTATTTTTTCAGCACAGGCAGCACCTCGGGTAAATGGTTTACCTCATGTAGTTTGTAGCGAGACAGCCATCGACCATCAACATCGACCGCCGCCGGTAAAAAGTTTACCTCATGTAGTTTGAACTGAGACTTCCATCGACCAGCACGCTGATAAATAGTTTACCTCATATAGTTTGTACCAAAACCGCCATCGACCATCACCACTGACCAGCAAGTCGGTAAATAGTTTACCTCATGTACTTTCTACTGAGGCCGCCATCGACCAGCACGCTGGTAAATAGTTTACCTATCTCATGTAGTTTGTTTTGAGACCGCCATCGACCATATCCACGACGACGTGCAGGATTCGTACGACCTTCTAACGTTTCGATTCACATGTGAATGAAAGAAGGTTTAACAATACTCTATTTTTTTTTTGTACAAAACGCCAACTGACGCCAAGACTTTGACATCTCAGTGTTCTGTAAAAAATTATAACCTCTTCTACCTACGTTTGCACCAAGGATACTCTACACTATGGATGGGCCCTAAACACTCATAGAGCGTGGCGAGAGGCGTATGGGCATTGTTCAGGGAGGCATCGACTGTCGTAAAGTGAAAACCATTTCGAGGAATAGGGATACTGATTACTATTAGAGGTTTAAATAAGTAAAATAATGACGGATTATTAATATTTATCGCAAAAAATGTATAACCTTCATTTGTCTTTCAATTACGTCATCGTTGGCTCTAATGCGGTAGTTCCACTATCTTCAAACATAAAAAATTAATACATTCGTTCGTTCAACAACTGTCAAAAGTATCAAATTGTTAGATACAGTGAAGACAACCTCAATTCTCAACAAATATTCAAGTAATTTGAATAATTATTACGAAGGAGACGCTAGCTTGGTATTTACATGAAAAGATGTACATATTTAATACAATTCTTGGTTATTGGCAATATGATTAGAAAAGAAAATATCGGTAAGTAGTTGACACTGATTGACATTTGTCATTGTCAAACGTCAACGTATTTTTATTTTTTTAAAACATGAAAAATGGCAAAGGAACGTGCATCATTATGCCAGTGGTGACGTCATACTTACTAAGCTATTAGAAATTTTAAGTAATTAATAAAAAAATAATGGCATCGAAAATTAAGAAAATATTCAAATTAGTTTATTATATTAGGCTATATTTTCGATTTATAGAATAAAAAAACATGGGTGAACAATGCCCAGGGTTGTATCATGCAATTAGAGTGAGAATCGATACTTATCGTAAAATTTGTCAACATGTTTTTTTTTAATAAACGTATTTTTTAATGTTTTATGTAGAATTTATTTATTTCATTTTTCGACAGTGGACAAATACTTTTATTTTAGATTCAGGGATCTATATGCAAATTAATTTAGTCACATTAGCCCATTTAGCTAGTTAGCATTATAGCATTATTCGAAGCCTTAAGTTAAGATCTAATCTTACCAGCGGCATACATACAAAAAAAAACCAAAGTAAGTAGATTAAAAATGTTACATTTATTCATTTTTAAATAACGTCAATTTGTTATAAAATGTTCTGAATGAAACTTTATCATTCATTATTTTTGAATGATATCTAAATCTTAAGTCTAGACATGTTTTTATTACACTTTTTATTAATAGAAATCTGTGATTTGTATTGTGCTCCGTCTCATTATCAATGAGTAATATTTTCTCACTATCATAGAATTCTGTCAAGAACTTAAAAATGTACAGGTAGTAATTCTCTGGTAGGATTTTATCTACAAGCTGTGGTTTTATGAGATTTTCAGTTTTTTTTAAATATCCAGGACTCCAGTTGAGGCATATTGTAAACCACCTCTGCTTTTTGGTATATTAAGGAGTGAACATTTTCCTGCCCTATTAAGAGTGCCACACATTTATCATATTTTAGTGACTTTGCCAGTTTTTTTGCAATAAATCCAGCTATGTGTTCAAGAACACTTTTCACATAATCAGAGGACACGTTTCTTAGTAATTGACTATATGTGTCAAACAAGTCGCTATGATCTTCTGGAATTTTCACAAAAGATTGTTTTTCTGTAAGGCTATTTATTGCCTCAGTTGTGTATTAATATATTTCCTTTTTTGTAGGTTTTTCAAGACGTTGGTCAGTGGAATTTTTTTAATCACGTCTTCGGACCTTTTGGCGCAGACTTTTGATTTTTTTCTTCTGCTCTTCTCACGTTTTTTGAAGCTGGATAATTTTTTCCCACTCTCGGAGAATCTGAAATAAAAATAGATAACCATGAACTTGTATATAAAGCAACATTTCACCATACTGCGACACTATGCGAGTTGACATACTTGGTACATTACACAAAGACATGAAATGAAATTAAAGAACGAAAAAACATCGCTAATATTTACCTCTTTATCCTCCATTACGCAAAGCGATTCTTGTGAGTTACTAAAGGTATGTCTTTCGGACAACACAGGTGTATTTGATATCTGCTGCGACCACAGAACAAAGAAAATAAGTTAGAATTGCCCTAGCGCGTATTTTGTACGGGAACCGCTGTCGCCGCTTCACCCCCCACCGTTCTTTACTACTACTAATGTAAGCAATACGTACGCAGGCTTATACATGTGTGCGTGAGTCCGAGGCTGAGAAGTTCACACCAACGCAACTTTTGATGTGTGCGTGCGCCTGTACGTACAAGCAAAGCAATAGGGATAGACAAAAAGTTAAAAGATATCGATATTATTAACTTTGTCTGGCGAAGCTTTTTGCGAATGAATGTAATTTTAAAATTTTGATATTTTTTGTGTAATTATTTATTGTTGCATGTACTGGTGTGTCTCTACTCTTCTTTAGCGCTTAATTGTATCAGATTAGGTTTCATTATTTACTTATGGCAATTTTATCGTAAATACTTGTGGCAAGTGTGTCAGCAGTGGTTAAATGGGGAACTCGCCTCGGCGTATCTCAGAATGTGCAAAAAAATTTACATTTTAACGTCTGCCTATTTTTTTCTTCTTTTTTGTTATGTTTATTTCATGTTGTGTTATTTCGCTTTGTGTGTGTGACTGTAGTTGCAAATAAATAAAAAATAAAAAACAATGAAAGGGAAAAAATCCGAAATCCGTAAATTAGTAGTTACAAAAAAAAATTTCTTGGAAACTAGATTCCTGCAATGGACGAACTATTTACATACCTACAAGTCTGTACTGAACCCTCAGTGCGCGATATTGACTCGCACTTAGCCGGTTTCTAAGAGCAATGAAATATTCCGTAATAACAAAGTTAAACAATATCGACACGACGACAAACTGACCCAACATTATCGATAAGTTATTCCCTTCGCTACTCTTTTTGGGGAGTACCACGGAATATTGTGAAGTCAATCGTTCACGCAGACACACATGCTTTGCATTGCTCTTCGCGTACATAATACGTTGGCGCAGCAATTATTTGCGTACAACACCGGCAATGTATACTTCATCTTGCGATATTTTCCACTATTGCTGGAAAACATACTCTTTTCAATATTTTCGATCAAATCACTCAAAATAAAGGTTTAATTTACGTACCGATGAAAAGAAATTCCTCCATTAGTCTGACTAACGTCTCTGCTTCGAGCTCTGCAGGTGATAATTGCGCACGATGGCATTTTTACCCTTTTTTTAACAGTTTTTCTTCAGTAACATGCTCGGTAAGACTACGCGGCCGACTGGGTATGTTTTTGTAAACTATGATCATTTGTACAAGTTCGTGGCGCGCGCGCCCCGCCCACATGCGCTTTCTACCTTATTCCTGTGTTCTGTGGCTGCGACGGTTCAAGTCCCTGAAAAACAAGAATAAGTTAAATGTTAGTGAATTTTCAAGTTATTTAGCATGGATAGCCAATAATAATCCCTAAAAGAACTAACATTTAAGAGGAAATATTGCAATCTAAAACTTACCATAACATTGAGAATGGGTATTGCATCATCTTGTAACCTTATAACATCGAGGGTTGTGTTAAACCATTTTTTTTTTTCAAAATGCAATGAGCAGACATGCGAATTTTTGTGCCGAGGGTTGATATTTTCAGGGCCAATAGCATCAAGCCACTTCCTTCTCCGTGCTTCACTTGTAGGGAACCTGAAATTATTTAATTTTCGTATTCAATAACCGCCTCGCAAGCACCAGATGAAAAGAAAAGTATAAACTTTTAATAACATGTTACCTACATTTAGGAGGGCATTTAGATTTTAAAACATAAGCTGAATTTCATAGATATTGCATAAGTATCAAACATCGATAATAAATTATCAGTGTTTCACATCACTAGGTAAACAAAGGGAGAATGTAATTTTGGAAGAAATCATAAAAACTAAGCCTTTTAGGGCGAAAATATTACAATGTTCATGAACTTTTCTCTGATCACATCGAGGAAGCATGAAACAAACCAACAAAATACCTACTCTTGACCAAAGCGTAAACAAAGTTAATAATTACTTACTTGTGCAAGGTCAATCGAGGCTGATTTTCGCTTTTACGGGAGCCACAATCTTTAACAGAGCAACAGGGCATTGTGCACTTAAATTTCCCATGTAATTTTATGGTCCATAACTTGATAAATCAATGTCCAAAACACGAACACAATCAAAACTAAAGAACTTGACAGACCAAATGCACAGACTACAAAGATCAAATGGCAATTAAGATGGAGGATCTATGCACGCGCTTGATGCATTATCACGTTCTGTACATATAGTACTACAGGGCCCATCCATAGTGTAGAGCAGGGTTTCTCAAACTTATGGCTCCACGTACCCCTGTTAAAGTTTCTCGATGACAGCGAACCCCTAACCGCCGGCGCACACTGGTTCAGGATCTCAAAAATGCGGACTTAGGGGTCAAAGTGAAATAATCCGGCTGATATTTTTTCTTGTATTCTTTGCATGATTACAAAATGATTTTAAAGATTGCTTTTTTCGATTAATTGATTCATTTCGGAGTAAAAAATATTTTAATACTCTTGTCGGACAATATTCAGTAGTAATTTTTTTTACTTAGCACTGTGAAGCCAAGACTAAATAATAGGTTTAATTCACGAACGTATATTGTAATAGGTGTATAACCATTAGAACCATTTATTGTTAGCCAAGAATAAATAAAAGGTCTAAACATGAATAATATGTAGTGCAATGAGAAATAATTTTTTGAAATTTTCAAGTAGGCACCAATCCATTTATGGCAGAGATATCGAGTAGGTTTCTAGGCACGATATGTTAAGAATAACGTCCACTATTATGATCATAAAGATTTATATTGACATCGGTGCCATTTTCAGAGTTGTAGTCAAAAATTAGTTTTCCCCCATACAAAAAAATATTAAAATATTTTTACTCTGAAATGAATCAATTAATCGAAAAAGCAATCTTTAAAATCGTTTTGTAATCATGCAAAGAATACAAGAAAAAAATATCAGCCCGATTATTTCACTTTGACCCCTAAGTCCACCTTTTTGAGATCCTGAACCAGTGTGCGACGCCCCCCCGCACAAGTAACAATAAATAAAACAAATAAACAATGAGCAAACGAGTGTTGCCAATTCCTGTTTTAGAAAAGTAGTAGATGAACTATAATATGGGTAGGAATGGGAAGATTTGAAAAAGGAAAATCAGTAGATCTAACTGTACTATAAATTTGGTTCAGAAGATAAGTCCGTACATTACATTATGTATATCTCGTCGCGAACCCCCTACTGTCGAATGGCGAACCCCTAGGGGTTCGCGTACCCCACTTTGAGAAACCCTGGTGTAGAGTATCCTTGGTTTGCACAGATTAGGATTCCTTTTATTAGTTCTGTTTTTTTCTATGAGCTAATATTACTCACTATAACCGATATTTATGTCAATGACGGATATCCTTTGCAGTGGCGTTCTTACAGTTAAGGAAAGAAAGAATACATTTATTTAGAATACATTTGTATTTATATGTATTCGCTCTTGGCCATTTTCTTTACTTTTTGTATTTTTATTTCTTGTGGACTGCCGGCCGTGCCCAACGGAGTGCAACCGCAACTTACAAATAAGTATCATTGCTTTCTTTTTCAGGTTTGGTGCACAATTGCCTTGATAGCGATTGAGGCCAGGGCATTCGGTCTTTGCTCCAGAGCGTTTATAAGACTTGAAGCTTTAGATGTAAGTACTCGGACAAAAATGTGATTTGGTCTTATAGGTATAGTTATGCTTTTTTTATTGCTTTTTAATACTCTTTGTGTCACTATACCTTTATTATACTTTATCTATACTCATGTCGTACGATAAGATAAGATTCGAAAAAGTTTGATCTTAAAAGTTGATATATAAGACTTAGTGTTATTTCACAATCAACGGTAAAAAATAAAAATAAAAAAATCCGATTTCGATTTCTGTACGAATGACTCCTTTGCCTATGCCAAATGGAAAAAAGAAAAAAAGAAAGCGGGCCTGCGCAGTTTGGATTTGTTTTGCCGCCATTATTAGTTTACAATTTTTTCTGTGCATCTAAAAAAATTGTTTACTTTAGATAGTCAGATAGATAGAGAACACTTTATTGCACAACCAGGTGAAAGATATTACAAATAGTTTCATTTATAAATGAGTGAAGATAAAGTAGTGTATGCAACTGGATTAAATTTATTAAAAATACTCGTGTGATACTAGGTATTATTATACACGGCTTCGCTCCGTATGATAAACCCACACTAGTATTCTAAGAATCTCTCTTATATTACAGTTGCATAAACTACTATTATTGCACACAAACCATTATAGTTCATTATGAGATATATTATTACTTGGATATTGAAGAAATTTAACATGTACCTATGGTGTGTAAAAAAGAGTTTTAATCTAATTAAATTTTAGTGCCACTTGCGGTGGCCAAGGCACAGGCCAAGATCTTTGTTAGGGAGCTGGGGTGCCGATTGAGGGATCGTGGTCTTGACAGCCGCTCTGGTGCGTATCTTGGCCAAAGGATCTCTTGTGCAGCGTGGCAATGCTGCTAGCATGTTACATTCCTTTGGTTCGGATGTTTTTCCGGGTGGTTTGTTCCGTCAGGGTTTTTTAATGATATGATTTTGTTCTGTATTTTTGACGAAACTACGCGGATATAGTATGATGTTCCTTTTTTTAGGGTTCCGTACACAAAGGGTAAGGGACCCTATTACTAAGACTCCGCTGTCCGTCCGTCCATCCGTCCGTCTGTCACCAGGCGATATCTCATGAACCGTGATAGTTAGACAATTGACTTTTCACAGATGATGTATTTGTTGTCGCTATAACAACAAACAGAATGAAATAAATATTTAAGGGGGCTCCCATACAACAAACATGATTTTTTTTTGCCATTTTTTGCTCAATATTAATAACGGAAAAAGGTAGATGCTTGAATTATTCAGATGTTGTATAGATACCTAATGGTACGGAACCGTTCGTGCGCGAGTCCGACTCGCACTTGGCCGGTTTCTTTAAATATTCTATGATAAAACGACTAGTGCGAGGCTTCAAGACAAGGCAATTTGTTTCAGACTGAAAACAAGTTTGAGAACTTGGCCATAGAAGTGTTCACGAAGTACAAGCCGAAAGACGCAAAGGGGAATAAAGTCAACTGTACGAACTGCCAAACACCTATGGCAGACTGGTGAGTAATAATAATAAATGGCGCCTAGAAACAGTGTAGGTCTCCCCTAATTTATTTATTTAATATTAGGAAGACTGGTTCGTGAAGACTTCACATAACAATGAATACCAAAAACTTTAGACATACAGAAGGCCAGTTATAGAAATATTTTTGATTAATAATTATTTAAGTCTCAACTTATAGAAATATTTTAAGAAGTCGCCGTCGTTGAGTTCTTTGAGCAAAAACACAAAAGACAGGTAAAATTACCTTAATAGGTAATATAACTTATTCTAACCATTGAAGAAATCTGCACCAAGTTTTACCCTCAAGCTTTGGACTGATAAATTAAACATATCAAGATCACCTACGAGGTGCATTCAATAAGTACCTAGCCTCATCGCCAGAGGGCGCTGTAGTTTCAAAAGAGTTTTACCACAGTGTAGCACATTCTTTTTTAATTCTTTTTTCAAATTTTCATTCCAATCCCTTCATTTGTTTTAATTTGACAACTTATGGAAGCGAACGTATCGATCGGTTTTACAAAAATGAAAAAAGAGCAATATCGTTCGGTGATTCGATTCCTATTTTTGGAAGGGAAAACGCGCATCGAAATCAAAGAGCGCTTGGATGCTGTGTACGGTGACTCTTCTCCATCGATGGCCACCGTCAAGAATTGGTTCAACGAGTTTGCACGTGGCCGTAGGTACGTCGGTTTTTGATGAACCACGTCCAGGTGCACCGAAAACAGCTGCTACGGAGGAAAACATTAAAAAAATCCATGATCTCGTATTGGCAGATCGCCGATTGAAGGTTCGGGAGCTAGCTGAGACTGTAGGCATTTCAAAAGGAACAGTGCATCATATTCTTCACGAGGAACTCGGCATGAGAAAGCTGTCGGCGCGATGGGTGCCGCGTTTACTCACATCGGAAAACAAGTGCAACCGTGAGACCACATCGGAGACGTGTTTGGCGCTGTTTAAACGGAATCCAGCGGAGTTTTTGCGTCGTTTTGTGACCGTCGATGAAACTTGGATCCACTGGTACACACCAGAGACCAAGGAGCAATCAAAACAATGGATCCAGACCGGGGAACGTGCTCCAAAGAAGGCGAAAACTAAAATCGGCCGGAAAAGTTATGGCCACCGTTTTCTGGGATTCACAAGGTGTGATCTACATCGATTACCTCGAGAAGGGTAAAACAATTACAGGGCTTTACTATGCCGATTTATTAGGCCGATTCGACGCCGAATTAAAGAAAAAACGACCCCATCTGGCGAAGAAAAAAGTGCTGTTTCACCACGACAACGCACCGCTTCACACGTCTGCCGTTGCCATGGCCAAATTGGTCGAATTACGCTACGAATTGCTGCCCCATCCACCGTATTCTCCAGATTTGGCCCCTTGTGACTTCTTTCTGTTTCCTAATCTGTAAAAATCTCTCGCCGGGAATAGATATGGATCAAATGAGGAGGTCATCGTCGCCACGGAGGCCTATTTTGCAGAGTTTGAAAAAACTATTTTTCGGACGGGTTAAAAAAGTTGGAGCATCGCTGGGCTAAGTGTATCGAACTAAAAGGAGAGACTATGTTGAAAAATAAATTGCCACTTTTCCAAAATTTTCGTTTACTTTTTGTAGGCTAAGTATTTATTGAATGACCCTCGTATCTTCGCCAGTTTATTAAATTGGTTACAAACCCTCCATAGATATGAGTTTTGCCTATACCTTGATGACACTTTTTTCAGATGAAATACTGGATTTACTCGCCTTGATCTATTAGGAACATACAGATTCAGTTGACTTAGCAGCTGTGGACAGTCAATTTGACCAGACGTAATACGGTGCAGTACAATAATAATAACTTCCACACAACACAATCACTTTTCCTGGTGCCAAACTACGATACCCTGTGCTATGGACCAGGCGAGGACACCCCAGTCATGGAAATACACCCAGACTGAGGCCATGCACGATATTTACTTCGGTCTTGGGCTTTTTGCATCCGTTCCTGCCACTTTGAATATTAAATTTTAACCCAAACTATTTATTACCACTGAGCAATATTGGGACACCTGAAACTGGGAAGTGGCAATCCTGGGTCTGTCTACTGCTCCGGTATACTGACTTTATTTGCGCTAATGGCCTGAATCTAGTCAAGTACTTTATTAAATATGTATGAATATTAGTTGTACCTAAGTCAGTTTATGTACATATTCATCCAATATATTTTATGTACACCTGCCTACCTACTCTCTTCATCTTTCAGTTCTATATGGTTATATCCATCCTAAGGTTGTCTGAAAGAGGTTATAAAGAGGTATCGCTTTTAGCGATAAGACTGCCATTCCTATACAGCAAACCTTAGATATGCAAGCCTTTTGCAATGCATTTGTGTGTACAATAAAGTGTTCCAATCTTATCTAGGTGTATTCCATACTAGCTGTGCCCGCGACTTCGTTCGCGTTGGATTAGAAGACGAAGTCATATTTGCAATGTCCTTGCCTGGACCAAGAACAGATGGTATTGTATGAAGTTAGTTCTTGACATAGATTTTAAAAGAAATTGTAAATACCTGTATACTAAATGTGGTCTAAGACGGCACTAGAGAATAAAATTTGGGCCAGACGTCTTTTAATTTTATTGTACTTACCGTGTTATTTATAAAAACACTTATCAAATGACACATCTGTCAAAACTATACTTGCTCATTATTTTACAATAAAAAAATTATATGTTGAAACTTGCGACTTATCTAACAAAGCCTCAACCAGCATTTATCTAAAGTAGGTATACCTACTAATTTATTTACAAGACCTAATTAAAAACGTTAGAAAGTGCGATTAGAGCCTATAATTTGTTTTTGAAAAGTTTGTTTCCAATTCTAAGTACGATCAAACCTTCATAATCATCATCATCGCTCAGGATTTGGTAAGTCATCATCATCATCAGGCATTTTACGCCCACTGCAGGACCTAGGCCTCCCTCATGGTTTTCCCTAACCACGAAGGGTTTTACTATAATCGCCACGCTTGGCGCCTGCCAACCCGCCTGGGTTGGCGATCGCAGTATGCGATTGGAATCTCAGGAAGACGCTGCTGCCCGTCTCCTGGTAATTTATTTCCTTAGTCGCCTTCTATGACATCCACGGAATGAAATGGAGTGACGCTATTCTTAATCCGGCACCACACAGAAATTAGTATGGAATTTGACAGTAGACGATTGGAATCACTCAGGATTTGGGCTGCGCTGCGTTTTGGGCGTCCTAAAATTTTTATTAATTTGTGTGACGCTCGCTCTACGGACGGCAGCGCTTGATGTGATTCGTTGCATATAAATTCATACCATTTTAAAGTGCGCCCGAAACGCAGCGTCTGGGCGCGCGTCTGTTATGTTATGACTGTATACTTAAGGTTCACCAATAAAATTCCTCAAGATATATTAGAGTTACCACCGACGCAGTTTAAAACATGTGTTAAGCATACTCTGTGCAAAAAAGCCTATTGTAATATTAAGGATTATTTGAAAGCCAAACATGTCTGGTAGGTATTGCATCTAGTGTAGTGTAACGTTGAAAACTGTTAATTAAGCAAACCGTTTTGAAAAGAATAAATGTGGAGTTTCTTTGTTAGCTTCTTCTCCGCATAATCTATTAATAATAAGCTTTGGCGTTCATTAAGTAAAAATTTTGTTTTTATAATGAATAACATTTTTGACTTTGACTGTGTTTCGCGCCTTAGACTAACCCGAAGCCGCGAAATACACAGATGGGACATGGGGCGAGGGCGCGGTAATATGTATAGAGTCACAGACCACAGTCCTTGCACTGCGGTCGCTCTTGGTCTGTGACTCAATATTACCGCGCTCTCGCGCCACGTCCCATTTGTGTGTTTCGCGCCTAAGAGCAGTCTTAAATAGTTATGACGAACACGTCGGTTCCCAGGAGCACGGGGTGCGGGGGCTGCGGCGCGGAGTTCCCGGGCTGCGCGGTGTCGGCGCGCGCGCTGGCCGCCGCCGCCGCCTGGACCTGCGCCGTCTGCGCGCAGTGCGCCGCGCGACACGAGCTCGTGCTGCGCCACTCCTGCCCGCTGTGCCACGCGCAACTCACTTAGGGCGGCGTCCTCCGAGCGCACGGATTTCTATGGGACTTGTTGCGCTGCGCGAGCGAAAACTTGGCATTTTTGAAATTACACAAATACCAAATCCATTAAGGCTGCTCTCACGTGGAGCATGCTGTCTTGATTTTTTTTTAATTTCCATTTCAATTTTTTTTATATTGTAATAAAGTGAGTATACTTTTGATGAATCTGGTCTGAGGGTTTGATGTATAATTAAACTGCGGACTTTATATTATTTTTGTTGCACTAACCCGTGCTGAGGACAATTTTTAAAAACCTATTTAGAGGCTAAATATTTTTGTTTTCCTATACGTAGATTTTAATAAAGAAAAGTAGTTTCCAAAATTATAAATTTTGGAATCAAATTGTCTCAATCAATAAATTAGTACGGGATATGAAAAATATGCCTCAAATGTCCTTAATTATCCATCAAACCCTCAGACCACATTTATCAAAAGTATAATTCTATTACAATCACTAAAAATGCTAAACTGTGCGAGCGAGACAGCATGCTCTACGTAAGAATTTTGACGACCGACGTCACTAACGCATTCAGTGATAGTCACTTTGGTACATATTTTTTATCCAAAACTCAATAGAGCTCAAATAAAACCATTTAGACTCATGTTCTCATTAAAAAGCTTACATGTCAAGAACGTTTACATTTATTTATTTATTCAAAGTGAAAGCTATTGCCATTACATCTACTTCGTCCAGTTGTCATTGTCAACGCATTCCAGAAATATCACTGGGTCAGCGAAATAAGCGCGATGAATGGCATGTATTTTGTGGGCGCGGCAAACCCAATGAGGTGCAAAAGGGTGCAAACATTCTACGTTCGTGTAATCATGGTGCCTGCTTTCTATCTGCCATAGAGACTCGCCCAGCAAGGGAGTGAAAGAGATAAGAGGCCACCTTCGCGATGCATATTGGTGCCGAGCAAAATACGCTAGATATTGCACTCGCGAAATTATGGTAATACTGTACTATTAATAAACACATTGACGAAAACCAAACCTTGAGTGTTATTAACAGAAAACCTACAATACCTTATCTACAGGCATATTCAGATAACATCAGATTGCGAGATACAGACTGATCCACCAAGATATGCAACAAACCTCAAGAAATGTCAAAATTCTAAAATTAAACGCTGTTAAGTTTTTTCCCTTTACCACAGAACATTTAAACTGCCTCTGAGAAGTGTTTTAAAGAATAGTGTATTTTATCTAATATACTGCATTAATTCCTCTGTTCCACATATCCCTACTGGTAGGGAAGAAAGGATTTTTTTCCACATTTAGCTAGAGGGGTATACTTTTTCACTTAGCTCTACTGATGAAATAATTCAGAAAATTGGTATCATTGGAAAAGCGTTTCCACGACACGATTTCTCAACTCTAAATACGATCTCTCAACTCGAAACACGATCTCTCAACTCGAAACACGATCTCTCAACTCGAAACACGATCTCTCAACTCGAAACACGTTCTCTCAACTCGAAACACGTTCTCTCAACTCGAAACACGATCCCTCCTCTCGAAACACGATTTCTCAACTCGAAACACGATTTCTCAACTCGAAACACGATTTCTCAACTCGAAACACGATTTCTCAACTCGAAACACGATTTCTCAACTCGAAACACGATTTCTCAACTCGAAACACGATTTCTCAACTCGAAACACGATTTCTCAACTCGAAACACGATTTCTCAACTCGAAACACGATTTCTCAACTCGAAACACGATTTCTCAACTCGAAACACGATTTCTCAACTCGAAACACGATTTTCTCAACTCGAAACACGATTTCTCAACTCGAAACACGATTTCTCAACTCGAAACACGATTTCTCAACTCGAAACACGATATCTCAACTCGAAACACGATTTCTCAATTTGAAATAAGATTTATCAACTCGAAATAGGATTTCCAACTCGAAATAGGATTTATCAACTCGAAATAATATTTCTCATCTCAACTCGTAATAATAAACTCGAAATTATTGATTTATCTGTAATAATGTTTTACAGGAAGTAACAAGAATCCAATGTAGATGGGTTTAAAAACAGATCCAAACAAAATAATGTCAAAAAATTTATTTAAATGTACCACATACAGAAGTTTGTCTGTGATCCATTAAACCACATGACTAGATGAAAATTATCTATTACAAATGCATGAGGGAATCAAATTGCAAAAATTTTTTAACTGTTGCCTACTATGTTCATTATAATAATAGGGGTTAAAGTATGAAATTGCCGTTTTATTGCAATAGGTTCTTTGAATTGACATAGAATCTTCATGGTTTGAGGTTTTCGAATGAAACTTTTTTCAAATGGTTTCTATGATGTTCTTTTTTTAAAAAATGTGAAATATTTGAATATCGACTTTCAATTGTTTTTGTTATTCAATTTAGACAAGAAAGATGGATACTGCGAAAATTCGAGTGATTTTTGAATACGAGTTCCGACGCGGAACTAACGCGGCAGAAACAGCCCGCAATATCAATGCTGCGTTTGGAGAGGGGTCTACTAATGAACGCACCGTGCGATTTTGGTTTAAACGCTTTCGTGATGGAAATTTCGACTTAAAGAACGAGCCACGAGGAAGACCGCCCACACAGGTGAATAACGATGAATTAAGAGAGATAGTGGAAGCCGACCCTAGTCAAACTACCCAGGAATTAGCGGCATGGTTTAACGTTACCTTACCCACAATATTGACTCACTTGCGTCAAATCAATAAAATAAAAAAATACGAAAAATGGGTGCCTCATAATCACTCGAATTTTCGCAGTATCCATCTTTCTTGTCTAAATTGAATAACAAAAACAATTGAAAGTCGATATTCAAATGTTTCACATTTTTTAAAAAAAGAACATCATAGAAACCATTTGAAAAAAGTTTCATTCGAAAACCTCAAACCATGAAGATTCTATGTCAATTCAAAGAACCTATTGCAATAAAACGGCAATTTCATACTTTAACCCCTAATAATATAATGGTTTACAAAATGCTTTTGGTGGATATACACTAAAGGATTTACATTTGTTCTAAAGCATGTAAGTTTGTGGTTAATCATCCAGTAATGATTTTCTGTATGTTAATGAGGTGTACCTACCAGTAAACTAGATGAACCCAAACTAACATTCACTTAAATGTCTTAAATACACACACCTGTTAAACATTATTGGTTTACTACAATATACCTTTCTAAGGTATGTTGTGAATATAATTTATTGCACAAAGTTATTTGTGGGCATGCCCATCTTTGAGAAATGTAAAGTGTTATCAATTATTTGGAACAATTCAGGTGGTTGTGGAATCCTTCCAGTCTCCAACTTGGACCACAATGGAATGCTGTCGAGAGCTATTTCAAATGCACCTGAGGAGACCAACTGGCCTTCTATGGTGTTGGTGAGGAAGAAAACCATCATGCAGGAGTACAGTTTGTTCTCCAGGCACCAGCTCCACCAGCCCGGCTGTGGCTTGTTCAGCCATGCAAATATGTTCACACCACTCAGAATGCACATGATTAATATCATTTTTGCAAAACCCTGAAATAAAAATTATATTTCATTACCATAGTCGGAAAGTAGCTCTGAAGTTGCCTGAGAAGCGGGTTGAAAGTAATACTTTTCAGCCCTACGGAGACTCATTTTCAGCTGTCAAATTGTTTAAAAAGAACTAGTTCTATTTTCAAATTTCTGTTGAACAATGTTCCAACTTTTTAAATTTCAGCTAGCCAGCGACGGAAAAAAAAAGGCGGGAAAGCGGCAATCCGATATTCATTTGTTTTTCGAGTTGTAGAGTTTTGTTTGTACTTCCGTATAGCAGAGGTGTCGGTATTAAAATTTAAGCTAATTCATGTTTTTATTTTTACTTTCCTTATATTCGTAATGAAAAGCCTCAGGTGAAAGTCTCATTTAGTCCCTCGACCATTGGCGCCCTCACAATTTTACTTGATTTAACAGAGACCAGGGATGAAGAGAGGTCAAAGAAAATGCCATAGCAGTAACATCAAGTGCCAATGAATTTTTCAAGAATTAGCTATCTGAGATGTTATACTATAAACATTTACATACAGGCACATACATCGCTTCTGGCCCCACACTAGGATACCCTGTATTGTGGGAACCAGAAACAACAACCTCACAAACATGTAAACATCCAAGACCTGGGGTTTTTTTTTTGTCCCCAGCCGGGATTCGAACCCGGGACCTCTCGCATGGTATGCAGATGCACTACCGCTGCGCCACGAGGTCGTCAACTAGAATGGATGTTGTACAGACCTTGCATATTCTATGGCCAAAGTCAAGGGTTAAGTAAACCCTGTTACCTTGTTGAATTATCAAATATAGGTATGCATAATTCATTAACAAGAATTTATTATGAGGATATTTACTAGTTACTGCTTAAGGCAAAATTGGATGGTTTACTTTCTGACTTTCATTACACATCTTTCATTTCGAATGAATCATCTGAACATAAAACAAACATTGAATGCAGAAAAAATTAATTAATTAGAGAACCCTTTATCTCGGGAATGCGTGGAAGAACCATATACTAAGGTCTTCAGTCCCTTGAAGCTTTGAAAAATCAAATTTCTAAGTTAACGTAAAAAAAAGAAATTGTCATTTATGCTGCAAAAAAACATATTTCGACACTCGAAGGGATCAAAATTTATAGGGTAGGTACTTTACGTTGACCTAAAATTATGAAATTTGGCAAGATATATCGTCATATACTACAAATACACGGAAAAATCTGAAAACTGTACATTTGTAATTAAATCATAAAACGATAAAGTCTTTGAAGTTCAGGAAAAACTTTAAAAAAAGTGCGAGACTCGATTCCTGAACTATTCGTAATTATGTAAGTACCTACTTACTAATTTTACGGAACCCTCGGTGCGCGAGTCCGACTCGCACTTGGCCGGGTTTTTTTTATCTAAAATACCGGAAAAATCTATTTCAACCCACTATTACTTACAGCTTGTACCATACTTACAATAATTCTAGAGAGGTACATGTTCATTCCAGGGGGATCATAGTTGGAGCCTACAATGGAAATTTCAGGATATTTTTGGTTTATTATTCCAGCATAGTCTTCAAAAATCTTTCTGTATCCGCACGAATAGCTGAAAATAGAGATTGTAAGTAAACCATCCCAACTTTACCCACCAACCCTATATCTTTTAAAATTACTAATAAACAGATGAACCCAAACTCTTACCAATAGTATATATTCATCGTATGACCCACTCCTTGGCCGATTTTCGTTATGCTTTCAGCATCGTCCATAGCATGTCCTCCTTGTCCGATTTTGGTTAGCCTTTCGGGGTCGTTCTCATCAGCTCCCACATAGTTATTTGCAGAGAGTATACAAGTAAGAATGACCACCAATATTACACAATAATTAGTACACATTATGATTATTCCCAAATTTCGCTTTATAATTCTACAGGGTTACCAAGATTCGCAGTTGCGAAGGGCAAAACATGGAAGAAATCTAGACCTAGCGTTAAACGTCACACCACACCACAGACTAAGTAGAATTAGGGATGTAACAAAATAATCGACTTAAAGAAACGATTTTGACATTAGACAGAACATAAACGTCAATACGAGTTTTTATTACTGATTTAATAAAAAAAAGGCTCCCGCCGGGGCTAAAAGTACTGGAGCGGCACCGCCAGCGTGCCAAGTAGCCGGGCAAGTGTAGACAAGAGCCGCTGTCGCGGGGCTCCGTCAAAAATCAGCTGACGAAGATCAAGAACTATTGTAACGGCGACAGCCCGCTGACAAGACTACACTACAACCCATAACTACAAACAGCCCGGCGTTGCCACGGCGGCCTGCCTGAGACGCCCCGGCAACCCGTCAACACGGCAGGGCGGCGGCCAATGGGAGAAGCCGCCGGCCCTGCCATCTCCACGTCATACGAAGTTATGAACGTCATCGCTGTGATCACCATATTTATTTACAAACATTCATTTTCATTTTCTTCTCTGTGCACTGTTTCGTTTTGGAGGTTGGCGATTTATTATTGTTAGGTGTTATATTGTTAAGTGTTTTGTGATAAGTTTAATATTACTAGCGTAAGTGTTTTAAGCCCTACTTTTTACTACGATCACACATGTCGCAGCCCGCTGGCCTGTCCCATGCGCCCGCCGCCAGTAGTGACCCAATAGCATTTGTGCAGTGCCCACTCTGCCCCCAGGCGCGCCTCTTCAAAAACCAAAAAGGCCTAAACATTCATGTAGGAAAAATTCACAAAAACAGACCAACTGACAGACCCATTCAGAATGTCCTACCCAACGACCGGGCTTTTAACAGCCAGGGCTCCCAGGATGAGCCACTTTGGAAAATGCTGGGAGCCCTGAGGAGATGCTGCCCGGTCGTCAAGCGTATCCCCCGTGGCGCTCGCATAAGCGTCGCAGACAAACTTTCATCTACAATAGAAAAAATCATTTCGGAAAACACAAAGGGCGCTTGGGAAGCTCTCTTCAGGTTTCCGTCTGAAATTCTACATATAAATTCGGCAAACAGAAAGAAAAAATCCCTGACGTCCCTCATCAAACAAAATTGTACATTCAATCTTCCCCTGACCGACTCTCCAGACCCAGCTCAGTCTACGACCTACTATGATAAATTCAAAAAAGTCGAAATGAAAGTGAGCGACGGGGACCTGAAAGGCGCTGCACAAATGTTATTCTCCAGCGATGCAATCGCCCCCGACTCCGCGGAAGTACTGTCGACCTTGAGGGGAAAACACCCCTCTCCCCTCGACACCCTCCGCCTCCCGCCAGCACCACTTCCCGGTGATCAACACATAGAAGTCATCGGGAAGGACGTCCTAGGAGCCGTGATGTCTTTCAAAAACGGGTCAGCTGGCGGCCTGGACGGCCTCAGCCCGCAGCACCTAAAAGACCTGGTATGCGGGGCGACCGGCCAGGCCGGCGAAACTCTACTGAGCCGACTCACGGCCCTAGTGAACCTGATGCTGGCTGGGGAGGTAAACCCAGAAGTGACCCCACTGCTCTACGGGGCAAACCTATGCGCACTAAAAAAAAAAGACGGTGGGATCCGTCCCGTGGCAGTGGGGTGCACCATACGCCGCATAGCGTCCAAGCTTTGCTGTCGCAGCATCCTCCCTGGCCTGAAAGACCTCTTTCAGCCTATACAGCTTGGGTTCGGGTCTAAGGGGGGATGCGAGGCAGCAGTACACGCTATGCGGACATATATAAAAGAGAGAGGAGGTGAGGTCATCCTCAAGGTCGACGTAAAAAATGCATTTAATTCGGTCGACAGAGGCGCCATGCTGGCAGAGGTGAAAGAAATCACCCCGGAGATATATCCATACCTTTGGCAGGCCTACTGCTGCCCTTCAAACCTGGTATACCGAGATCATCTTATCGACTCCGCTGTAGGCTGCCAGCAGGGCGACCCGCTCGGGCCGGCCATCTTCAGCCTGGCTATACACAAAATTATCACGTCCTTAAAGTCAAAATTAAATATATGGTATCTGGACGATGGCACCCTAGGAGGCGACATAAATACGGTTCAAAACGACCTAAAGACGCTTTCGGACAAATTTAAATCCATAGGCCTAGAGCTTAACCACAGCAAATGCGAACTGTACGTTTTCGACCACATAAGATCACAAAATTCAATAGTTTCAGAATTTAACTGCTTGGCCCCAAATTTAAAGGTAGTAAATAACGAATCACTTCGTCTCCTAGGAGCGCCAGTCATGGAAGAAGCGTTTCCTCTATTTTTAGACGACGAAAAAACAAAATTTTTCGATACCATTCCCCTCCTGTCCAAAATTAACACACATATGGCCTTCCAAATTATACGTTTTTGCCTTTTTGTGCCAAAATTTACCTATTACCTCAGATGCAGCCCACTATTTAGCCAGGTGGCTCTACTAGGACCAATCGATTCGATGATCCATTTGGCCTTAATCCAAATTCTAAACTGTCCAATTTCAGAACGTTCCTGGCTCCAGGCATCACTCCCCATAAGATATGGAGGCCTAGGAGTCAGGAAGGTAAGCAGCGTCGCATTGCCTGCCTTTTTGTCTTCCATCCACAGTATCGAGGCCTTGTACAAGAAAATTGTTAGCTCTTCTCTGGGTGACATTGAGGCCTCATACTGTGGGGAAGCCAAAGAGGCATGGAGACTGGCCTGCCCTAATGAGGATCCGCCGAAGGATCCTACCATCCAAAGGCAGTGGGACGGGCCCCTCTGCGAGCTGGTGCAGAGCAGGTTAATCCATTCTTGCACCAGCGACGTGGAACGTGCTCGCCTACTGGCCGTGTCCGAGCGAGAGGCGGGCTACTGGTTGCAGGCCCACCCATCAGCGTCTATAGGGACCCTGATGGACAACACCTCTTTTAGCACCGCCATCGGTCTGCGACTGGGTTGCCCAATCACTGTGCCCCATCGCTGCCCCTGCGGTACCGACGTCGATCGCCTGGGCCACCATGGTCTATCGTGTCAGCGGAGCGCCGGCCGCCTTTCCCGCCACGCGGCTCTCAATGACATCATCCGGAGGGCCTTTACCACAGCCGGGGTTCCGGCCACGCTGGAACCTCCAGGCATCATCCGCGACGATGGTAAAAGGCCCGATGGAATGACATTAATCCCCTGGAAACATGGGAGGCCGCTAGTATGGGACGCTACATGCGTTGACACGCTGGCACCCTCTCATGTTTCCCAGAGTGGAAGAGCCGCTGGTTCAGCGGCTGGCGCGGCCGAAAGCCTCAAACGGCGCAAATACGGTTCAATAGGAAACAATTACATATTTGCGCCGTTTGGGGTCGAAACCATAGGCACCTGGGGCCCAGAGGCGCGCCTGCTGTTCAAAGACTTAGCGGCGCGCCTAATCGACGCATCGGGAGACCAGAGGGCCGGCGCGTACCTCGGCCAGAGGATAAGCCTGGCCATCCAAAGAGGTAACGTCGCCAGCGTTCTGGGCTCATTACCGCGGGACAGTGACCTGGGGCAGGTGTTTTATTTGTAAATATAGAATTAGTTATTTGTATATTTTTATCATTTATATATTAATTAATGTGAAATTTATCTTTATTGATATAATTGACATTAAACTCAGTAAGTCTGTGAATTAAAGAAACGATAATTTTTCAAATAAATCGATTTTATCAGAAAGATTTTTTTTTTAAACTCGACTTTTATTCATATTACAAGCGTCTTATAGACTTTTTCATAGCGTAAGAGTCAAGCTTCTACCCTAAGCAGGTTGCGTGCCAGTAGCAACAGCCTCGGTCGTGATTGCCGAGCGATACGACACACGCTTTTTAAACACTTATACTAAACACGATTATACATACCAATAAGCAATAAAATAAAGTAACTGGTGATCGGTGACTGCCTATTCTGCATATCAAGGAAGTGGTTAAAAACTTTATTTTTGAAAATCTCCAGGGTTGAAGCCTGACGAATGTCCAGAGGCAGGCTGTCCCACAAGCGAATCGCAGTCACTGTAAAACAATTAGAATGTCCCGCCGCATTATGCTCTGGGGTTTGGAGATGAAGAATCCGGGACGACCACATAGCGCGGGCGTCACTGTGGAGATGAACAAAGCGTTTCCTGAGATAGGATGGGGTGCAAGTGTTATTCAACACATTGTAGAGAGTGGACAAGATATGAGTATTCCTGCGGAAACGGATATTAAGCCACCTGAGGTTGGAGCAAAATTGGGAGACTTGATCATATTTATGCAATACAAAAATGTATCGAATGCATAAATTGAGAAGTCGATCGAGTTTGCTTAGTAGCTCCTCACCAAGGTAAGGATAGCATAATCGATAATGGGGAGTAACAATGAATTGACAAGAGTAACTTTGGCTGAGAATGGAAGAAACTTCTGCAAACGCTTAAGGGAGTGCATTGTGGCAAATACTTTCCTACTTATCTCAGCCACATGTACATCCAACGAAAGATCGCTCTGTATATGCACACCAAGATTTTTCACCTTGCTGCAGTAGGGGAAAGCAATACCATTAAAGAGCAGCTTGGGAAGAGAGGTCAAATCTAGTCTGGCGATGAGGGCCTTGCTACCGACAAACATGACCTGAGTTTTAGAGGGGTTTACCAGAAGACCATACTTGACGGCCCACTGTCGAATGGACTCCAGGTCATTAGACATAGAAGCGATAGCGGTATCGATATTCTCCAGTTTAAACGATGTGTAAAGTTGGAGATCGTCTGCATACAGATGATGGGAACTGAAGTGGTAACAGAGACGAGAGTATTAATAAATACCTGAAACAATTGAGGAGATGGTTTGTGCGTAGATAATATGAGAATGGTCGGTTTACAACCCGCTCCAGCACTTTCGTCAGAACAGGTAGGATACGAGAGAGGTACGACTCTGTGTTCCTGCAGCGGCCGATATCGGGAGACCCCAACATACCGCACTCAAGATTCCCTATCACCTGGAGTGGCCACCGTCGGGAACCCCGACGTACCCAGAGGCTAAGGCTGGCTCACGAGAAGATCTAGGTGGGCCACTATCGGTTCTCCGACATAACGAGACCTAGGACCGAGAGTGAGTGGCATCGAGTGATCTCGGATGGGTCCACACACGGTGAGCCTATATAACGCTTCCGGTGTCCACCCGAGGTGCCGTCGCCTGCTCCTAATACCCTCTCCAGATCGGGACCCCCTCCAACTGCATTGAAACCCTACCGGGACTCCCACAGCGGACCAGAAACCCCTTAATGCCGCATCCGGACCGGACCTACTGCGTGTTTCTGGTAATGGAAGCCCGCTGTACTCATCAGGCGTGGGCGTGGCCCTCTTCCCGAGGGATCTGCCGCTGTCCGCAGCTACGGACAGGTCCCTGGGTGGCCTATCAGGCGGTGGTCTACACTGGGGGTCGCAGGTGACTTTTTCATTCGGAGTTGGCCGTGGACTCGACCAAGCTTCGGGGGACGGGCTTGGCGCAGCCGTCGGGCGGTCGCGCGTGCAGTGGTGCCAGCCCACACAGGTGCTGCAACTGCGACCGGTCCGCACGCGCGAACATGTTGGTCGCCAGCCGCGCTACGAAGGCGTCCAGCTCCTCCCATTGGAGGTCCCTCGCGATCGTCGCATTCCTCACGTAGCGAGGCGCGCCGACAATGGTGCGCAGGGAGAGGTTCTCCTGGGCTCGGAGCCGCTTCTTGTTCGGCTCTGAGATGAGCGCGAACCATGCCGGCGCAGCGTACGTGAGGCGGGGCCTGACATAAGTCTTGTAGACCCCGAGCTTCGTTCGCAGAGGGAGGCGGGAGGTGAAGACTAGACGCAGCTTCGCGCGTGCCACCTTCACCTGGTTGACGACTGCGCTGACGTGCGCAGCCATCGTGAGTCCACGGTCGATGGAGACCCCCAGGTATTTCACCCGGTTCTGCCACTCAATGACCCGTCCGTGCAGCTGGAGCGGCGGCGCCACATCCTCAGCCAGTCGGGGAGAGCGTCGAGGGCACGCTGCATCTTAGTTGCAGCGTGCTTGGGCGACATGGACGACGCCAGGTAGGCGGCGTCGTCGGCGTACAGTGCCAGTTGGACGCCCTCCGGGACTGGTATGGCATCGGTGTATCGGGCGTAGCAGGCCGGTGACAGGCAGCTTCCCTGGGGGACGTCGGCGAGGATGTGGCGCTCCTCGGACACGGCATCCTCCACCGCCATTCTGAAGTGGCGATCCCTCAGGAATGAGGCCACGACCGCGATGAGACGTCGTGGGGCAGGTGATGTCGACAGTTTGTACAGCAACCCCTCATGCCATACCGTGTCGAACGCCTTGTCCATGTCCAGGATTACTGCGACGGTGCACTCCTTTTTGTTAAGGCACACCGTCATGCCGTGCAGTACCCTGGCGAGCTGAAGCGTCGTCGAATGCTCAGGCTGGAACCCGAACTGTTCCGGACGAGGCTGGATGTGAGGGAGCAGGTGGTGCAGCAGGAGCTTCTCGAACACCTTCGAGAGGGTGCAAAGAAGCGTGATGGGCCTGTAGCTTTCGGGCTTCTGTGGGTTCTGGCCCGGCTTGGGCAGGAGGATGACCAGGCCGGTTTTCCACGGTTGGGGGATGCAACCGGTGCGCAGGATGCCGTTGAACAGGCGCGTCGCGGCCGCAATTGTGCGTTGCGGAAGGTGCCGGAGCGCCGTGTTCGATATGCGATCCTGGCCCGGTGCTTTCCTCGGCTTGGTACGCTGGATCATCCGCTGCACATGTCCATGATCCGAGCGGGCAGTGGAGTTGATTTCCTTCCGCTCGGAACTGGGCGCGGGGATGATTCGAGCGCGCTCCGGATGCAGGCGGTCAGCTCAGACGTCAGGCACTCAACGTCTTCCGGCGTGGTGACGGGGCAGGCTGGGGTTTCCTCCGCGAGCGTGGAGGTGAAGGAGGCCCAGTTGTAACGTCGACGTGGCGCTGGCAGCACGACCCTGGTCGGTAGGTCGTCAAGGACGAGAAGAACCGCCCGGTGATCCGAGGGGAGGTCTCCGCTGTACTGACTAGCGTTGCACCTTTTATATCCGCGTCGCCACCGTGCCCCGCACCTCAGGTCAGACCCCCCTGGCGTCTCGGCGTGCGGCTCCCTGCGCGGGGCGACAAGACGCCTGCGGAGCGCGACCTACGGCTCCGCTGGCGTCTTGTCGCCCCGCGCCGGCTTCATGCCCCTCTGTGTCTGAATGGTGCTGGTTGGTGACGTAGCTACGTCACAAATGTTTAAATTCACAGGGGTCAGATATTTTGGGGATAGCCACCATGTACGCCAAAATTTCGTACAAAATCTATTGAAAATTACTTCGATGATGTTGTTACTTCTGTAAAGCAGATAATCAAAAACACTGTTTCTACTGAACCCTACATTGCGCGTGGCCCAACACGCACTTGACCGGTTTTTTGTTTTTACAGAAATCAGAAATCAATTATTTATTTCAACGTAAAGAATTTATTGAATTACTGTGTTAGCCGCTGCCTTCGGGCCGAATTTGTAGTGGAGAAAAAGGCAGCAGCAAAAAAAACTCCACTCTGACCATCTTTTCTCAAATCATGTTGAACTTAATACATCAGAGCCTTTATGATAAGATTCCGTGATTGCCATCAATAACTTTAAAAGCCAAAAAATTACTTAATTTTCTTACAAAAGTAGGAAAAACATTAATACTGCGATCAGACAGACGAACAGCACCCTTTCACGAGCATAACGCAGGATTCAACCATCACCAGTATCAACCATTTTAGAGGGAGGTATGTAACCCAGCCACCACGTTACCATTGGAATGACCCTTAGCAATCAGTCCTGCAGATTGAGTTCTTGTCAGTTATAAGATGTATGATATAGTTATTAATATGCAATCACCAGTGGCGTAACTATAGGGTGGCAGGGCTGGCAAAATACCACGGGCCCCCGGCCTGACGTGGGCCCCCGAACCATGAGGCCGGGAGCCCATTTTTAACAAAATTTTGTAAAAAATATTATGTTTATATATGAGTACCTACTTCAAATCAATTAAAATCCATATAATATTATCAATGCGAAAGTGTGTATGTTTGTCTAGTACTGTGAGTCCCGGGGAAGGACATAGGATACTTTTCATCTCTGAAATAAAAATAAAAAAAAGGAAATTTGATATGGAGATAGTTTGAGCCCAGCGGAAGGACATAGGAGCCAATTACTCATTCCATGTAGACGAAGTCGCGGGCAAAAGCTAGTTGGGCCATATATATACTACAACTAAAGACCATATTTTTATTTTTACTGGAAGGGCTCCATCCAATGATTTTGCCACGGGCCTCAGATGGTATAGTTACGCTACTGGTAATTACGTCGTCTGAACACTTTTTAAAACTAAATAAATAATTATAGTATTAATAATTAAATAACAATGAAATCGCAGTGGGATTGGTTTACTATCAAGGGCTTCATCGTTCATAATTTTGTCTTTTCATTCATTAAAAAGTCTGTCGCTATGTAAGCTACTTTTTAATAAATGTTTTAAATTTATTTTCAGAGAAGGATAGAACATGTTTGTTGGTTTGTTTGTCTGTCTGTTACACTTTATTGCACAATACAAATCATGTTTTGAGATTCTGTTGTAAAAACGAACGCAATAGGCTACGAATGATTTATTTACATTGGCTAAACGAAATTTAGAATAGGCAAGCTTGTTTCTATTTCTAGTGTCTACGTTATGGACATCGCTAAAGGTTAAAATTGCTATGTTTTTAAGGACAAAACGTCTTATTCGATATTTATGAAAAGTCATAAAAATGCATTGATAATTTAAAGTAGATTATCGTCGGTGCGCCGACCAAATGTGATATGTGCATTTATTCAACTTTACAGGAGACACAAAAAACTTATTTTCTGAAATCCTGTAATGGTTATAAAATATCCTTGAATAAGGAAAGCTAACAAAAAAATCTAACTTTTATCGGACTAAAAAATTAAACTGATTGTTATTGTCAATTTTGGCTAATAATTTTTTTTTCAATATTTGTGCACATATCAGTTTTGGTTTTGGACTTCCAAAATAGGTAAATAGGTATGTGTGGACTATGCACTTATCCTTAATTGAAACAAATATGGGCCTTTATTATGTGCATAATTAGAGGAATCTAAGTTATTTAGTATTTGATTAAGAATTAAAACAGCATAATCATAATGAATAAATTTATTACATGAAATAACCAAAATATGTTTGTAAATTACAACAAAATTTCACAGTCTGTGACAATAGTTAACAAAATTTCACTTATTTCTAATCAGTTAGGTACTGCGACAATAGTTAACAAAATTTCACTTAGTAATTCTAATCATTAATTCCGTCAATAGTTAACGATATTTCACTTAATTCTAATCATTGCGACAATAGTTAATAAAATTGTACTCTATTCTAATCAGTCATTATGAAGCTTAAGTACCTAATTTAACGACATCACAAACTTGTGTACTTGGTGTTTATTAATAAACTTGTTATTATTGTTAGACATAACGTATCTTACCCAAATAAAATAAAATATTTTTTCTATTATCATATCAGGTTTCGTACGCGAGAATTCTTACAGTTTAAAACTTTAAACAAAAAAAAATGCTCTCTTCATGTCTACTTGCACATATTGAAATTAAAGACCATATGGGTTACTACTGCTTTAATGCTCGAAGGATAATTAACAAAATTAAAATTTCGACAATATAGTCTTGAAAAAAGATGGAACCATACCGCGATGTAGGAATCCGTTCCTAGTGCCAGCGCCATCTAGTGGTCACTTGAATAACTAGGTAATCAACAAGATAGACATTCCGCCCACCAAGGACTTTGTCCGACTCAAAATAACCATAAAACAAAAAGAAAACTCCTATACAGCGATATGGTAGAATATAAAACCAAATTAAAGGGCTAACCGCCCACCGTGAGACCTATTTTAACTACTTTTACTAAACTCTATACATTACTAGGTATGAAACATAGTTTATTCAATGGGCGTTTTAGGTAAGTATTTTTACACTTTACAGTCACGACTCTAGTAATATTGTCTTTGCCATAATGTTTTTTCACTACTCTTCCCAACAGCCATTTAGCTGGTGGTAAGTTATCGTCCTTAAGGATGACAACGTCGTCTATTTGAGGTTCAGGTATTATATTTTTCCATTTGAATCTCTGGTTCAGGGTAATCAGATATTCCTGAGACCATCTCTTCCAGAAATCGTTTACCATTTTCTGTACTAGTCTCCACCTGTGTAAACCAGTTGTTGGCGACTGGCTGTGGTGCGACCTATTTTATTACAAAACGTCATGTTTTTATTTTTGATTCGATTTCCATTTTTTATTGTCATTCTCTGTTTGGTCTTGCCACTGTCATACGCCTTGCTAATTATAATAAAACATAAGTATTTATTTCCTACGTGTTTCCCTCAACAAACCATCACATTCATACAGTCCACTCAACCACTCGCTATCACCAGTGATGTGTTGTTCGCTATAATCTTCATCCGGTACGTTGACCATCGGTTCACCTACCAAAAAATGGCCAGGCGTCAGAGGTAAAGGATCATTTGGATCGTCACTCATTTTAGTTAGAGGCCTTGAATTAAGGCACGCCTCAATTTGGGTCAATGCAGTGGATAACTCTTCGAACGTGAGTGTCGAGTCGCCGATCACTCTCTTCAGGTGTGATTTCGTTGAGCGTACGCCTGCCTCCCACAGTCCACCAAAGTTGGGGGCGCTTGGTGGTATGAAATGCCACGAAGTCCCTTCATACGTGAGCATCTCAGCTATTTCTTTGTGCAGCTCCGATTTGGCATTATTTAACATTTCTCGCAACTGTTTATCAGCACCCACAAAATTAGTGCCATTGTCGCTATATAGCTCTGAACAATGTCCTCTTCGGGACACAAATCGTCTAAAGGCTGATATAAAACCCTGCGCAGATAAGTCAGACACCGCTTCCAGGTGTATGGCTTTTGTAACCATACATACAAAGAGCGCAATGTATCCCTTATACGATTTCGACCCTCTGCCAGGCGAAAATCTAATGTGAATGGGACCTGCATAGTCCACTCCTGTGGCCTAAAACGGCTTACTTGGTTTTAGTCGTACTTCCGGTATTTGATCCATTAGTTGATTGTTGTTCTGTTTAGCATATCTTAAGCATGTGACGCATTCTCTGTAGTACTTCTTCACTAGATCTTTAGCCCGAACAAAAATACAAAATACAAAATACAAAATTTCTTTATTTCATGAACAGGATTCATTTGACAGGGGTTGGGACTCTCCTGTTAAGTTAAAAAACCTGTGTTAGGAGAGGCCCGCTCTCTCAACGTATATACATTTATTCCTGTGGTACATTTAAGGTGTAAGCTATTACTAAGTTAATGATAATAATACATCTAGGATTTAGTCTCAGGTTTGGATACTAATAGGAACTTTATATGTAAAACTAGTTATTAACATGCAAAAATTTTAGTTCAGTTAAGCAATTCTTCTGTCTGCGCATAAGACAGCGTTTTCAACCAAATTGACAGAGCTTTTTTACATTCATGATATGTCATGGTATAAATGTTGATTTGTCTGTTAACTTTATTGTATAGTCTCAAAGATTGTGCGGAAAATTGTTTTGACGCAAAAACTGTTCTCGTTTTTTTAGTTTTTACAACGGTATAAGGATTACGTTTTTTCATAATGTTTTGGTCTACTTCCGTATTTTTATGAATCTTTAATGTACACTGTAAAATATACAATTGTCTGATGGTCAAAACATTTGCATCATTGTAGAGTTTTGTGGTACTATACAGCCTTTTCTTACGCAGCATTACTTTTAGGATACATCGTTGGGACCGTTCAATACTTATGAACTTAGATTTAAAAGTACCACCCCATATAGTAATACAGTAGAGTATGATAGACTGGACCAGAGTAGTATAAATATATGTAATAAGAGTAGTATCGCAAATATTTCTAAGATGCTTAAATAACCAGATTAGCTTTCTTGCTCGACTTGCCACTGATTCGAGTTGTGGATACCAAGAAAGATTGCTGTCTAATACAATGCCCAAGTACCTTGTAGTATTCACTTTTTGAATTGTTTTGCAGTGGCAGGAGTTTGCGATTCCACCACTGGCACATGTATGAGCAGTAAGTACTTGACTTTTATTAGGTTGCATAGAGTCACGAATCGAGAAGGTAATATAATTAGTTTTTTTCATGTTTAGTGTTAGTAAGTTGTGTTGTAACCATTTTATGACTCTATGCAATCCATTTTCAGCCATGTCAAATGCTTCCGGCCAGTTCGTACCATGAAAAAGCAACGCAGTGTCGTCTGCATATGAAAAAATGTGGCCGTTACTTAGTCGTAGGTTAGTCAGATCATTAATGTATATAAGGAAGAGGGTAGGTCCTAGGACACTACCTTGTGGAACACCATAGTTGGACGTAAATAGGTCATCACTAATAGTTTTCTCGTCCAGTTTAACTCGTTGACTGCGATCAGCAAGATAACTGGTAAGGAGGTCTAGAAATGTACCTCTGATACCTATCTTATCTAGTTTTTTTAGTAGAATGGTAGTGGAAACCGTATCGAACGCTTTTTGTAGATCCAAGAATATGCACAGAGTTTTTTTCTTATCGTCTAGACACTTGGTTATATTTTTTGTAAGGTCTAATACTGCATCTTCTGTACTCAAGCCTTGTCGGAAGCCGTATTGCGCTTTAGAGAGAATATCATATTTTGTTAGAAATTTTATTAGTCTAGAGTTAATTAATTTTTCTATAATTTTTGACAAGACTGACAGCACAGAAATTGGCCTATAGTTATTTATATCGTCTCCACTACCGTTCTTGAAAATGGGATGTATAATTGAACGTTTGAGCAGCCGTGGAAAAATACCCAACCGGAAGACAAGAGACGAGAGGTGAGTAATAATAGGAGTAAGTATTGTTTTAGCTAATTTTATAAACTTTGTGGGGATATTGTCCCAGCCAGCAGCAGATTGAGTTTTTAAATTTATGATGATCGATTCTATTTCAGAGAAATCTGGTTCTATTATGCCAATAGAGTTTAATTGTGTAGGTATTGAAGCAAAGTATTCATCTAACTGTTCTTGGTCATTTGTTATCTGCTCAGCTAATGTTTTCCCTACTCCAATGAAATGGTTATTAATAAATTTTGCTGATTCCGTTGGAATAGACTTTAAGTTAATTAGATCGATAGTAGATTTTTTCTGTTTATTTAAATTAGTTATATTTTTAATACACTTCCACAAAGATTTGTTATTTGTTTTTGCTTTATCTAATAATGATTTTTCATAATTCCATTAAGTTATTACGTTTCTGTATCTACGATATGTTAATTTGAGAATTTCATCAGTGTCGTTATTTTTGAGTTTTTTCTGAAGATTATTTCTATGTTTTATGCATTTTAGGATTCCAGGCGTAATCCATGGTTTAATAATTTTTTTGTTGTTTGGTATTTTAATTGTTTTTGTGATTAAATTTAGAGACGTTGTAATTGCAAAAACTAGTTTTTCTGCCACAGTATCTGGATCAGTAATTGACAGTAAATCAGGAGTGATGTGGGTTTTTAATGTAGTCAGTGCTTCAGTGTAGTTTGTTAGGGTTTTTGTATTTGGTGCTTTATATGTTAATTCTTTATTGTAAATAAACATAGTAGCCATTTTATGGTCTGTGACTGTTGTGTTTAGAACTGCTATTGTCGCTGAAAACTTGAGCGGGTCTAGGTTGGTAAATATATGGTCTAGGCAACTATTAATTCTTGTATCAAATCTATGGCCAGGTAATAAGAAGTAACTAGCCAGCATGTCCAGGTACGAGCCTGTGTAATGGCTTGTATTTCCTTCTATTATATTTATATTGATATCTCCCGTTAAAATTATATTTTTGTCATTTGGATGTATAGTGTTCAGATGAGTTTCAAGGGATTTAATAAATTGATCAGGGTTTGGCTCGGATGGAGACCGATAAAGACATATTATTTTAAAATTTGAAAGGGTTATTTCTAGGCATGAAGCACCATGAATAGGAATTTCATTTGTGGTATGCATGATATTAGATTTAATGAAGACTACAACACCGTCATTTTGATTCGTTTTTTTAATGGTGCTGTACGTTAAATAGTTAGGTTTATTTGGGAGAGGTTTATCCAAATTAGTTCGGCATTCAGTCAGCACAATGACATCGATGTCTTGTGTAAGAATAGAAAGATTTACGTCTAAATCATCAATATTCGAGGTTTTATGAATGCTTCTAATATTTTGGGTAATAATTGAGAGGTTCGGAACGCTTGACGGTAGTATATTAGGTAGTTCTTCTATATCACAATTCAGAGAATGAATGTTACTTGTGTTATCTAAGTCGTCGATTATAGAATTTGGCTTACTCATGGAAAAAAAAGTTTGCAGGGGACACCAATTTATTGCAACATAAATTTAGGTTAATAGAACTTTTTGCTGGCTGAATGTATTTATTATACTCATGAAGCTTTGAATATTGTGTAGGATAGTGTAGGGTGTATGATTTGTATATAATAGGCTTTATATTTATTAGTATGTATAAGTGTGAATAAAACTTTTTTGATGCAGATCCTTTGTAGATGAAGTAGTACATTTTGGAAATTAATTTATGTGTTAAACGAAACCTTATGCCAGCCCTGCTGTCAGCCGCGTGAAATGAGATAATTTTACAGACAGTGAGTATTACTAAAAACAAAGATAATATTAAAAACGTAAATTGGTACAGTTCTCTATAACATACAAACATAACAAAAAACACGTAGTAGGAGAATGCGGATAATTCCTGGGTTGGTAGTCACATTTCCTCTTTGATTCTGACAAAATCATTCTCAGATTCGATGCGGACTGATGGGGCACCGTCTTTCTTGCGAAGATATACCTTGCCGTAGGATGTCCAGACGTACTTGAAGGAATTAGTCTTCGCGAAGTCGCGTGCCAGGTAATAGAGTCGCTTATTCTTATGTGTTAGGCTTTCTGACAAATAGGCGGGCCTTGGTGAACCGCCAATGCCTAGGTTTGCAGAATTCAATTTATTGTTGCCGTTAGTTTTGTTGTAAGCTTTGGCCGCCTGTAAGATTTTCTCCTTTGCCATAACCGTTGTGAAGTCCACAACAATTGGTTGGGATGGAGCTGATTTAGTAGGCAGTCGAAAGACGTCTTTCACATCGTTTTCCTGTAAAATCCAATACTTAGATCTCAAATAATTCAACATGACTTGGGGTCCGCCATGAAGAGTGACATTGTGAGAATCTGCCACTATTAATTTAGTCAGATGAGCTTTGTTTGGTAGAATCATTGGGTGTCGTTTCTCATATGGTACTTGGGCATGATGGATGCGACCACCTACTCTTAAAATCCCGTTTTTATCTAGGAACGGATTCAATGTATGAAGTGGACTTCTCTTTGTAACTCCCCTTTTTGACTTCAATTGATCCAGTTCCTCTTTGAAGTAAAACTCCTGTGCTCGTTTCACACACACATTCAATGTATCTTTTCTTTCTGCGACTGTAATAAACTTTGGTTGGTCTTCGCGTTCTTCTTTTGGCTTATTCAAATTTATAAATCTCCGGCATAGTGATAGAACCTTTAACATCTTTGAGAAATTTGAAAACCTGTTGCATAAGACGTTTTCCTCCTCTTCAACAGTCACAGCCAAAGCTTTAATGGTTCGTTCTTCTTTGTTTGTTGTGAACTCTTCTCCTGATGGTGGCAATGGTTGCCTTAAGCATTCTGGGCCATTCCACCACAATGGGTGCTCCCTCAACTCGGAGGGTTGGAGCCCTCTTGACGCGCAGTCTGCTGGATTGGAATTTGTCTCTATGTGTCTCCATTGATCACAATTTATCATTGTAAGAATCTCCGACACTCTGTTACTAACGAATGTCGTCCAGCGGGTTGGTAAGCCTCTTAGCCAAGCTAGAACAACGGTGGAGTCGGACCACGCGTGTAAGTTTTCTTGTGGCACGTTCATAACTTGACCAACCTCATATACTAGCTTGGCTGCCAGTAATGCCGCACAGAGTTCCAACCGTGGTATCGATACTTCCTTTTCAATGGGAGCTACTTTTGTTTTGGCAGTAACTAGGCTTACATGGATGTTGCCACTTAGATCTATGACTCTCATATAAACGGCGGCAGCATACGCTGTTTGAGATGCGTCCGCAAATGTATGCAGCTCGGTCTCCCAGTCTTTCATTGTGCGCAACCATCTTGGTATCACGATTTTTTTTATATTAATCAAATCATCTTTGAAGTTCGACCACTCGCTCAAGAGATCACTTGTCAACTCATCATCCCAGGCTAGGCCAGACTTCCATAGCTTCTGGATAAAGATTTTTGCTACTACCACCACCGGAGCAATCCAGCCCATCGGGTCATATAGCCGTGCAATGTCAGACAGCACTCTTCTCTTCGTGATAACTCGTTGGTCTTCAGGTATTTGTACACTGTACTCAAAGTTGTCTGTCTCTCGGTTCCAACTGATACCTAAAACCTTGATCATGTTGTCCGTTTTTATAGGCATCGACTGATTTGAGGTTTGTCTCTTATCTTCGATAGATGACAGGACTTTTGCACTATTACTGCTCCATTTCTGGAGTTGAAATCCGCCTGCATTCATCAACTGACTCATTTGTCGGTATATCTCTAGCGCTTCATTTTCTGTCTCACATCCGGTCATCAAATCATCCACATAAAAGTCAGTTAGAGCTATATTGGATGCAATAGGCCAGTTTGATTTCTCGTCTTTTGCTAACTGCTGCAATGCCTTCACTGCAAGGTACGGAGCAGAAGCAGTTCCGAAAGTTAAGGTCAACAATCTGTAATGCTGCAACTCATCTTGTGGGTTAGATCTCCATAGGATTCGTTGGAAATCCGTATCATCTTTGTGCACCCTCACTTGCCTATACATTTTCACAATATCGGCCACTAAACATATCGGATGATATCTCCATCTCAGAAGGATATGGCGCAGGTCTTGTTGAAGTTTTGATCCGACAAGCAGGTTATCATTCAGCGACACTTTATTTATGCCTTGGCATGACGCATCGAACACGACTCTAATCTTTGTCGTCTCCTTGTCTTCCCTGACAACTGCGTGATGAGGAAGATATATTGCTTTCTCATTGTTGATTTCTACATCCTCAGTTATCTGTTCCATATGATTAAGCTCTAAATATTCATTTATCACCCTTTTGTACTCTTCATAAAGAATTTGATTTTTTATTAGCTTCTTCTCTAACAACTCATATCTCCTCTGTGCTATTTCTTTGGAATGACCGTATTGACATTCTGGGTCGTCGTCCAAGAATGGCAATCGCACTACGTAACGACCATCTTGTGTTCTCTCAGTTGTAGACTCAAACTTCTCTTCACATCGTTTTTCATCTTTGGTAAGTTTCTTCTGTATTGCATCTGGCTCATTTTCTATCTCCCAAAACTTTTTCAAGAAGAAATCTTCCTTGACTCCGACATGCAAACTGATCACTTGGTTTGCTGAAGATGGTGTATTATGAACTCTCCCCGACAGTATCCAACCGAACAAAGTGTTCTGCGCGATTGGCCCATGGGGTTTTTTAATCATACCATCTACTAGTATTTCAGCGTACAAGAATGTCGATCCGACCAGGTGATTCATAACTAGCATCAGCTAATGGCAAATTCTCGACTTCTAACCAATCGGGTTTTGATATTTTACTTGTTGGAAGCAACGAAGTCAATGAGCTCAACACAAATGCGTTAACTTGGATTGATGCGTCTGGATTGTGGCGTGATTCGATTGTTATGGAAACCATCGTTTTGATTCTCGTTTCGCCTTCACCCAGACCTGAAACTACGCTATTGACAGGTACTTTCTTGAGTCCAAGTAACTGAACTGTTGCTTCCGTCACAAATGAGGCCATAGAGCCTTGATCAAGTAAAGCTCGTATGATGTAAGCAAAGCCATTCTTTGACTTGACACGTACAGTAGCCGTGGCTAATAACACCTTGTCATCTGGATGCTCTTCTTTAGAGAAGTTGGCAACCACTCTCGTCTCAGAACCTGACGCTGTGTTATTCTCTTCTACTTGATTTACGTTCTTCTCTGTATTAGTAGGTTGTTGATGGGTTGATATTGATCCTTGATGCATTTCTCGCTCAAAATGAAGCAGACTATGATGTCTGCGACCACAACGACGACAGCACCCAGCTTGATGACAGTTTTTGACTGAGTGTGACGGTGCAAGACAATTGTAACAAAGCCTTTGTGATTGGACGAACTCTGATCTTTCTTGAGGCGTTTGTTTACCAAATTGCTTGCATTGATACAGTAGATGTTGGCCTGAACACATTGTGCAAGTATTATTTACAATTTTACTTTCTTGTACAGTGGAGTGAAATGACTTCGATTTAGTATTCGGTTGTTGTTGCGGCTTGTTACTCTGAAATTCATATCTTGTGGTGGGTTTGGTATGAGCTATCATCTCCAGCGCTCTGAATCGCAACTCCAAAAACTCTGTCAATTGTGACCATCTTGATAAATCATCGACTTCATCAGCATTTGCGCCAACTTTGTGCTCCCACATTTTACGAGTTTCGTTGTCTAGTTTGGAAACTACCAAATAAATAATTATGGTGTCCCAAGATGATGTGTCAATACCTAAGTTGTTTAATGACTTCAAACATGATGAAGTAGTATCAAGCAGGGTTTTGATAGCATTAGCAGATTCAGACGTGATGTTCTTTTGGTTGAATAACCTTTTCATAATTTCGTTAGCATTGAATCGCTTGTTTTCATATCGTCTTTTCAATTGATTCCAAGCCTCTGTGTAGTTTGATTCAGTAATAGCTAAGTTTTTTAACAGATTTTCGGGTTCTCCTGATAAACTACTTTTTAGGTAATGTAGCCTTTGAACATCACTTAAGCTTTTATTCTCATGAATAAGCGACAGAAACATGTCGTTGAATGTCTGCCACTCATCGTATTTTCCGGAAAATGAGGGTAATTTAATTTGTGGCAACTTCACTTCACAACTCGGCATAGTGGAAAGCGATGCTTGTGTAGTGGGCATCTGAGAAACTCTTTGAGTGAATGTATTGAGATCTTCTTTGAGCTTAGCTTTGTAAATTGTATATTTTTCTTCAAACGACATATAGTAATCGTCCTTGAAATAATCCAACTTCGCCTTGTCGCCCTTCTTTACAGCAGATACGATTAGCGAATGATCTTCTTCAAATTTTCCCCAAAGATTTTCTAATGAATCTAGTTTTGATTCTATATAACTCTTTGTTATTCGCTCCTTAGGTGATTTTTTGTAATTAGTTGCCATTTTCTCTAACGTCTCATATCTATCTTCTTGTCTAAGTAATATCGCCTCCATTTTGTATTATTATTTGTAAACAATTGATGAAAAACACAGAAAGTTGTTCACAAATAATTTGATAAATAAAGTCCCAGCATAAAGAGTGTATAATAAGTTACTGTCCAGCGGAGGGAGCATGAGGTTTTATCGAGGCGGTTTATCTACAAAAAATGGCCGTTTTAACGAGTTTTGACGTCTATAGTAGGTTAACTTATCGTCGCGAGCACAATGTATCGTTTTTATACCAGTGCCGTGAGATAAAAAAACATCTGTCACTATAAGATAAACCCTATCGCAAATGCGAGCATGATGACAACATAAAAAGATATATTATCGACTTTTGACAGATGTTTCATTTAAATTTATCCCACTTTTGAGAGGGGCATATAAACTTATATCTAGCGTTTCTGTCAGTCATTCTACGAATAAAATCATCACATTTGTCATGATTTGTCCACTGGTGCCTCTTCGCGCCACCTACGCATCCCATTCGAGCCCTTCCTCTGTTTCTGCTCACTGACCGACGTCCAGTGGCCGTCTCCAGGGATTTAAGGACCCGCTCACTGACCTCCGTTCAGCCCTACTCCACGCAACCAAGCACCTGCTCAGACCGTCGTCCAGTGCCTATCTCAATTAAAATAATAGTAGGTAAAATGTACCAGTCAACAAAAAATTTTAAAATAAGAAACTTTAAAACAAAGATTTAAACCGACGCACTAAAAAGGCAAAAATTATTTCTTTCTATTGAACTTGCATTTCAAGCCATTTACTCACCCCTCAAATCATACCTAACTTCTACTAAGTACCTAAGTATGTATGTTGTATTTACTACAAATGTATGGTTTCTAGGAAGTTATCTGGAAAAAGCTTGGCACAGACTCCTCCATTTTTTAAGTCCGTTAATAATAAAATGCTTTTGGTTATAAGTAAATCTAATATTTATTTTGTAACTTTAAACAATGAAATAGGTGGTTTACTACATAACTGGGTACCCAATGGAGAAAAGAAGCATGATATGTTTTCTTCTGAAAACGGGAAATTGTTACCAAACAAATTAATATGTTCTTCACCTTTGATATAATCTGTAACAAAAAAATAAGAAGTAAAAAAAAATGTAATGCATTTCCTAGGAGACTCTGGATATGCCTTTGAGCCTGCCTTGGCTGATGACGCCCATCAGAGGAGAGGCCGAGTAGACTCCCGAGGCTCGGTACACACATTGCCATTGTGGAGCCTGAAACCCAGTAGAGGAGGAATGGCCAGCTCAATGGAACATTCCCTAATTATATTTAACCCTTGAATGAATGCCCCTGTGCATGTAATATAAAAAAACTATAGTGGAACTTGGGTAATTAAGCATCCAATTTTGAGTTACTATTTTGAAAAAATACAATTCGTACATACATATTCCTACGTTTTAATATTTGATTTATTTGTAAGATTTGATTGATTGTAGCATAGACCAAATATTATTGTAGTCAGCGCGTTCAAAATATCCTGTAACAAATAAAGAGCATAATTAAAAAGGAGTCCAAAACATTCCAATATGATGTAATAGCTTAAGACGAAAAGAAAAAAGGTAAGACATGTTACGAAAATGATTTTAGATGCCCCTAAGAGCAAAAATTGACGCTATACTGGATAGACCTCTATGGTCTATCTATCCAAATACTGTAGGTATTCACTGAGCATTGCCTAAGTACACATTTGCATTAGTTTGACAAGCATATTATTTACCTATTGTACTCGGTTGGTGATGGTGAGTCAAGTATTGAACTTAATTTAATATATCACTAGATAATAAGTAGGTACTATCAACACTTACATTCCGCCACTGCTCCAGTCGTGTCGGGACCATGCTCCTTCGACAAGGCTCAATGCGCCCCACTCTTTCAACAACCTTTCGCTTCCCATGGGGCCAGAAAACTCATTGTTGGCTAAATTACTGTGGAGCGTCATATACTCGAACGAACCCCAGTTGATTTTGTTTACTGCGCCCTCTAAAACAGAAAAATATTATAGTTCTTGCCGATGAGTGACTTGTATATGATGTGATGTCCGTATGAGCTTGTAGGAAGGATCTCCAACTATTGTAGTATTGTATAAATTAACTGCAATGGCTATAAAGTTTGTACTTACTTCATTTTCGGCATCTAAGCATCTATTGTCCGTTGTCCGTTATTTGTTTTTTTTTTTTTTTTTTTGGGTAATGGCTTTGCACGATTTGTGCCTACGCCAGTGTCAAGTTATCGAGGACGAGGACTAAGGTTAAAGGTAGGGAAACGGAACAGAATTTAAAAGGAAAAATTAAACGGAATTTGGAAAAGGGTATTTTTAAAATCAGGTGATAAGAACATTGGGAATATAATTAAAATCAGGTGATAATGACATTAGGAATATAGTTAAAAAATTATATGTACAATAAAATCTAAAATTAAATTTTAATATCATTTTTACTTATATACTTAGCAATACATTTATAAATATTTACATCAAAATTATATAAAAGGCAGGATGCTGAGGAAGGAAAGGGGACACCAAGGGAAATCAGGGAAGCAAAAAAGGAAGAATTGTCAAAATTAGTACAGGAAAATAACAAATGATTTATATCTCCCACCTCAGCTCCACAAGCACAGGCAGGACTCTGTACAATGCCAAGCTTAGCAAGGTGGGCCGGGGTTGAAGTATGGCCCAAACGCAAGCGGATCATAATTGAAGTAACCTTCTTACTAAACTTGGCATCGGTTCGACAAAACCAGGGCTTTGATGAAATAACAGGTTGAATTCTGTGATAATGCATACCTTTTGTGAAATCCTCTGCCCAGATTTTATCCCAAGACTCCTGGAGATAAAGCCTGGGAAGAGTGGTGAGATCGCTAGAATAATTTTGGAACGGAAACAGATCCCCACACTCCACAGCCTCATTGGCCAGTTTATCTGCTTTTTCATTGCCAACTATACCGGAATGGGAAGGGATCCAACCAAAATGAACTGTAAGACCTTTCTCAGAGCATTGAAGTAATAACTTACGTATATCAAAAATTATTGGCTGATTTAGATGAAAAAATGGAAATTTAACTAGAGCCTGGAGAGAGCTTAGGGAATCTGACAATACCAGAGTATTCCGCAGACCCATCAAGAGTATATATTCCACTGCCTTTAAGAGCCCAAAGCATTCTCCAGTGAATACCGACGTTTCAGGGGGGAGTCTAATTTTTTGAACAATAGTATACTGAGCATGAAAAACACCTACACCTACACAACTATTTAAGTGTTTTGAAGCGTCCGTGAAAATGGTGTGATACCCCTGGAATTGATCGTACAAAAGGTTATTGAACTCACTATTTTGACATAAGCCATGTTTCGCAATACCTAAATCAAGACAGACGTTTGGAACTTGTACTAAAGAATTATACGGGCAATGAAAGATAGGAAGTAAGTTGGAGTTATGGCATGAAGCCTCAATAGCGTTAAATTTCAGAAAACTTTTAAGTAGACAAGGGGTATCTCTGTGAGACCAATACTTGGATGCTACAACCAACTCTGAAAGACGCTGTAATTTGCCATGCAAAGGATGATCAGAGAGCTGCAGACATCGACCCAAGAATTTATCAGAAAGGTATTGACGTCTTAGCCTAAGAGGTGGCTCACCGGACTCTACTTGTAAACAATTAATAGGACTAGATTTCATAGCTCCCAAGATGATTCTCAAAGCCTTGGACTGGACAGCATCCAATTTCTTGAAACCAGCGGCGCTACCAGGCTCCAACAAGAAGGTTCCATAGTCAAGAACACTCCTTATTATAGCATTGTAGAGCAACCTCAACGAAAAAGGATGAGCGCCCCACCAAACCCCTGAGAGGCATCTCATAATATTTATCAAGCGGTCACACTTGGCAGCAATGTATTCGCAGTGTGGCAGTCCTGTAAGATGGCTGTCTAAAATAACTCCTAAGAATTTTACTTGTGTTTTTACAGGGATATGAGTGGAATTATACTGAACACAAATATCTGGTTACTTTCTCATTCTTGAAAACAAGACCACAGCACTTTTATTGACAGAAAGATCAAGACCATTAGAGGATAGCCAGTCCTGAAGTAATGAGAGGGAGGCAGTTAAAGAGGAAGACATTGAGTCTATTGAGTTACCTATTGTATAAATAAGAAGATCGTCTGCATATTGCAAGACCTCTACAGAACTACCAAGGGCAGAGTCTAAATCGTGAGTATATATATTGTACAATAAGGGAGAGAGAACCGAACCTTGCGGCAAACCTCTCCAAACTAATCTAGATATCTTATTATCATCTATATACACATTAATGTATCTTTCTGACAGAATATTTACAATAAAATTTACAAGCATGTTGGGAACTTTTAATAAATTAAGCTTCTGTTCCAGAACAGACACAAGAACACTGTCATAGGCAGCACGGATGTCAAGAAATGCTGCAAGAACTGAATTATTATTTGAGAAAGCTATACGAATATCAGTGGTAAAAACACTTAAGCTATCAATAGTACCCCTGCCCATTCTAAACCCATACTGGGAAGGAGATAAAAGATTATTGCTCTCAATAAACCACTCAAGACGAATTTTGACAAGGTATTCAGCAATTTTAACCAGAACAGAGGATAGAGCAATGGGTCTGTAAGAAGAAGGGTCAGCAGAAGGCTTATTGGATTTTAAAATTGGAATAATTGTTTGGGACTTCCAGGAGAGAGGAATAACACCTGAAACTACAATGGAGTTAATTAATTCTAGGTAAGTTAGGAGAGTAAAATCGCTAAGATTAGCAATGAAAGAATAAGGAATACCATCTTCTCCTGGGGCAGAGTCCCTAACATGAGAGAGGATCCCTTTTAATTCCTCTAAGGTGAAAGGCGAATTTAAATCAGACCAACTATGCACAAGATGGCGAACGGGATAAATAGAGGTTTGTTCGGGAACAGAGGGAGGAGCTAGGTGGTCCATAAACTCATCAGCTAGGGAAAGGGGCATTTTGGGAGTGTGAGAATTATTGAAGGCTGATCTAAACCGTTTTATGTTTTTCCAGACAGCAGATGGTGGAGTGTTAGGGGAAATGGAAGTACAAAATTTTTGCCACCCTTCATACTTTTTCTGTTTCAAAAGTTTTTTAGTAATCCGAAATACTTCTAAATAACTGTCAAAATTCTCTGGAGTCATTTCAACACTATAAATTTTTTCAGCTTCCTTTCTCTTTTTTACAGCTTCTGAGCACTCTGCATCCCACCAAGGAGGAGAAGGGATTTTGCCAGAAGCACCATTTTTAAGAGGAAAAGTCTCATCTGCAGCCTCTATCAAAACCTTAGCAAACATTTCAGCATCTGTGGCACACTGAGATTCACAAGCTTTAACTTTTAGCTCTACACATTCCCTAAAAAAACTCCAATCTGCATTACTTAATTTATGTTTAATACGAGGTTTAAGTGTTGAAACAGAGGGTTTATTATTTGGAAAAGAAATCACTAAAGGAAAATGATCACTGCCATACGATGACAAAAGAGGATACCAATTTAAAGACAAAGCAAGATCAGGAGTGCAAAAGGTCAAATCAGGGGCACTAAGTCCTTCATCAGGCTTAGTATGACGGGTTGGTAAACCAGTATTTAGAATACAAAGATTATGAGACTGGATGATGTCTAGTAATTGTTCCCCATAGCAAGAAGTAGAAGAACTACCCCATGCCTGATGTTGACAGTTAAAGTCTCCTGTCACCAAAAAGGGTTTTGGGAGAATACTAATTATGTTACTAATTTCAGTTAAAATATTTACAGATGGTCGAGAAAAATATACAGAAACTATACAAATATTATTTACAATAGCAGCTACAATAGAGATATCGTTGCTGTGAGAAGGGAGTGGAAAAGATGTAAATGAGAATGACTTATTGATGAGAATGGCCACCCCACCATACCCATCATCTCTGTCTTCACGAAGACAGGTGTAACCATGGGTTTTAAAAGAAAACCCTGGCTTCAACCATGTCTCTGAAAGGGTAAATATAGATGGATTGTACTTATTAAGTAGATGAATCAGGTCAGACTTTTTACTAATTATGCTTCGGCAATTCCACTGCAGGATCTTGCCTAAGTTGGCCATTTTTGGCTAAAGAATTTACAATTTGGATAATAGAGGCAGCGTTGGACGGTAATGAGTTATTACTATTAGAGAAAGATTTTGAGATTACTTGAATTAAAGTTGAGATCAATTCTAAGACATTTGTGTTAATTTCCCCTGAGTCCCTGACTTTATCTTGTAGGGCACAACCATTTGGAGGAGAGGGAGGATCATAGTCAGAAGTGAGTGATCTATGAATAGCGCGATCATATCCTTTGGCAGAGGATTTTGGGGCAGAAGGTTTCCGAAAGACTGTTTTTTTATAGGAATTTGAATTGAGTTTTTGATGAGGGGGTATCGATGATGGGAGAGGATGAGAAGAGAGATTAGATGTTGGTGCAGAGGATAAAACATCACTGTAGGACTTATTCACTGGAGGATGTAACTTAATAGCCTCCGAGTATGAGACACAATTTTGTGCCATATATAATTTAACCCGGGTCTGACGTTCATATTCTGGACAAGACTTGTTTGTGGCGAAATGATTTCCATTACATGATAAGCACACTGCATTATCATTCTCAATGTTACAAGAGTCACCTGAATGATCTTGACCACATTTGTAACACCTTGGTGTAGAGTTACATTTTATCTTAGTATGGCCAAACCGGCAACAATTGAAGCATTGAACTGTAGGGTATGAATAGAGCTCGACAGGAAGTGCATTATAACAGAGAAAAATTCTTTTTGGCAAAACTTGACCATCAAAAGTTAATACAACCGTCTGTGAGGGTTTCCAAGTAGGGATTGGGCCGTGTATTTTATAATTGAATCTTCTTATTTTGAGCACTTTACCGCATCCAATTGGCACAGAAATATTGTCGAGGACTTCTTCAGGGGTCCACTCTGCTGGGACTCCTCGAACAACTCCCATCCTAGTGATATTGAATGATGGGATGAAGGCTTTGAAGTTATTTTTACTCAAGTCTGGCTCCAACAGAAATGAATTTGCATCATTGTAATCAGAGAAAGAAATGCTCAGTTTACTTCTGCTAAGTCGTTTGACACTGCCATTAATGATATTTTTAAACCCACGTCTCTTTAAATAATGGCCAAACGATACTGGGTGGAGTGTGGGAGAAGGTGAAGACTCAATTGAATTTTTTTGTATGTGGATAACATAAGGGGATGCATCAGTCGATTCATACTGAGTCCTGCCAACCTGTGAGGACTGCTGGGGCGGAGTCGCGGGTAACGTTGAAGTACGAGACACAGAAGAACCTGCGTCCACTTGAGACGAAGTTTCCTCTGAGCCATGCACTTCACAACCGATAGGTTTTTTATTGCTGTCGTCGCTATCACATCCACACACATTTACAGCATCTGTATTATGTTTATGATGTTTCCTCCTTTTATTGCAATGTCTGCAGATCTTACGCTGCGCTCTTGACCTTTTTCTTTTATCAGATCTGATGGAACCATCAGTGTCCATTCCAGTGGAATCATTGTTAATGCTATTTACAGGGATTGTTACATTAACACCGACCGGAGGGACTGTGCCCCCCGGATCGGGTGGCTCCTCCATGGGCCCAGGAGAAAGAAAAAGTGTAACTTACCAGATATGTAACTTACCTGTCTCTTCGAAGAGACAACAACACCCGCTTGAGAGGACACCACCTTAAACTACAAACTTGTTTCTCCAACAACAATCCTCACAGACACTTTTTCTCTAACAGAGTAGTGAATGGATGGAACAAATTACCACAAGAAGTGGTTTCAGCACCAAACGTCAACATATTCAAGAACTTACTGGACAAACACATCACTGACCAAAAGAAAAAAATAACCAAGTGAAACTGGATGCGGGCAATTATCAGTTGTTCCAACTGCCTGCCCGTCTACAAATAATAATAATAATAATAATAATATGAAAAGTATATACAAAAACTACTAAAAGAAACTCTAATCTACAATATATTACAAATATAAATGAAACTGATCTTAAAAACCTATTCTAAATTAATTTTAAAATTCTGAACCAAAAAAATGCGCCCGCCAAAGTCGAACGTTTCCCGCGCTTTTTCCGTTATTTGTTTGTTTATTTACATTTTATTTGATACCTAGCACAGACTAAGTAAAGGTTTTTTTTTTTTTTGGTCTGTTCGCCTTTTCAGGCAGGCAAAGGACGTGGTCCATACAGCCTTGTCTTTTCTAGTTTCTTTTGCTTCAATCTTTGTTTTGGTGAAGGCAAAGTTGCCATGTCATTAATTTCTCTTTGCTACAATCTTTGTTTTGGTAAAGGCAAAATTGCCAAGTCTTCAATAATTTCAATAAAAGGCAATGATAGCCAAGTCTTCTGTTTTTCATGAAATTTTCGTCAATCCGAGTTAATTGTCATTTCCAGGGTGATTCATATCCGGGGGAGCAGTATTTGTTTCTGCTAAGTCTTTTTCTTGTAGTAGTCATATCCAGTGTTGTATTTTCAGGTCAGGTATTAAATATTTCCAACTGTCGCTTCAACAAATTTGAACAAAGGTATAAATGTATCTTGTCTTTTCAAAAGATCCTGAAGCAGGCGCGGGACGTTCAGGTCTTCTTTAAAAATTGCTAGAAGTTCGCTAGCTAACAGTATTCTTTGGACGGCGAAAGCCGGACACTCGTAGAAAATGTGTTGCAGAGTTTGCGATGATGAGTTGCAGTGATCACAAATATCAGATGGAATCAGATTCAATCTTTTCAAATGCGCATTGAATCGTCCGTGACCAAGTCTTAGTCGGAAGATAATGGTGTAAAATTTTCGAAATATAAACTCCTTTCCTTTCACGAACCAAGGTAGTGCGAGTTCTTTATTTATGTCATAATACCATTTTCCTTTTGACTCCACTATTTCATGCCAATAATTTAACCATTCAATTTTTTTAAGTTCTTTGAGCTTGATAGTAAGATCAGAGGCAGCGACTTTTATCATTCTTCTTGGTAGGCTGACGGGACATGATGTTATAGATCTTGCGAAATAATCCACATTTTCATTTCCGGCAACACCGACGTGTGATGGTGTCCACACAAAAATAACCTCTTTGTTTTGACGGTTGGCGATTTGATAGAAATTTTCTCGTATTTCGTAAATTAAGTGACTGGTACTGGCACAAAACTTGGGGTTGTCCAAAGCCGATAAAACACTCATACTGTCGGTGATGATAATCCACTTCTCTGCATCTCTTCCTTTTATGTATTCCAGAGCTTGTAGAATAGCTAAAGCTTCCGCACTGAAGACGCTCATTTCATCAGGTATTCTGAAGCCTAAACCAGATCTTGTAGCAGAGTCGTAGATGGCCATTGAAACAGTATCTTCCTTTTTTGATCCATCTGTGTAAATCTGACTGTGTTCTTTCCACATTGAAAGTAGCTGATAGACATCTTGTTTTTGTTTCAGTTCTCTCTTGATTACAATTTCCATCTCACAGAATTTACTTTCAAAACATCCCAGATAACAAGGCCATGTGAGATTATCAAAAACATTAAAATCTACTTTGTACTTTAAAATTTCAGAAAAACCTTTTAATAAGTAAGAGGAAGTAATACCTATGGACTGCAGACTAACCATTTTGGAGAGAAGGGGATTATCCTTCAGAGACAGAAGTTTAAGCAGAAACTTGTTCTTTAAAAATTTAAATCTAATAGGAAGAGGAGGTATATTGCACTCCACTTGCATAGATACAATTGGAGTTGAAATCATCGCACCCATAATGATGCGTAAGTTCTTGTTTTGTATTTTTTCTATTTTATCTAATAAGTTACTATGGGAACTATAACAAAAGAAAGCATACTCAAAATGACTTCTAACAAGTGATTTATACAACATAAGGAGTATCTTGGGATCTGCACCCCAAGTACTGCCAGCCAGTGACCTTAAAATATTTGTTGCTTTAAGGGCTCTATCTACTAAGCAATCAACATATTTGCTAAAGCGAAAATTTTGAGTAAAAAAAACTCCCAAGAATCGGATGGATCCATCCACAGGGAGCAGCTTACTTCCATACCAAATTTTCACTCTAGAGAGTCTAACACTCTTTTTTGTAAAAATTACTACTTTAGTTTTATCTATATTGATATCCAGGTTTAAATGATTGAAATATGAAGTCAAGTTTTTCAAAGTTATGTTAAGCTTTTCTATGACATCATCCAGATTACGACCAGAGTAGTATACAACTAAATCATCTGCAAATTGTAAATTTTGAACTTCACCTCCCAACACTGTATTCAAATTATGGATGTAAATGATAAACAACAGGGGAGAGAGAATACCTCCTTGACTTACACCTTTGTAGGAAAACCGGGGACCTATCAGGGATTTTCTAAACTTAACAAATAATTCTCTACCATGCAGAAAATTAAAAATCCAATTTACTACTTTTTCAGGAATGGCCATTGAACTTAAAATTGATGAAAGGATATCTAAATTGACATTGTTGAAGGCACCAACAATATCAAAAAAGACACCAACCAAGTAGCCCTGCTTCGATAAAGCACTATCAATGTCTAGATAGAGATGTGACAGACTCTCACGAGCTGACCGACCTCTCCTGAAGCCAAACTGATTTTGTGGAATTATGAAGTGACTTTCTATGAAGAACTCAAGTCGTTGTTTAAGAAGTTGCTCAAAAATTTTGCCTACACAGGAGGTTAGAGTAATTGGGCGGTAAGAGTCAGGTGAGTTTTTATCTTTACCTTTCTTCAAAATAGGCACTAAACAATCTGTTTTCCATTCTCTGGGAATTATAGATGAAGACCAAAGCAGATTTAGTATTTCCAAAAAGACTGCTAAACTCTGAGGGTTTAATAGTTTGAACATTTTATAAGACAACCAATCCAAACCTGTAGCTGTATCTCGTCTAGACTTTATAGCCGCGCTTAGCTCTGTCAAATTAAAACTTCGTGTTAAATATGGAATATCAGAAGAGTGTGAGTCTGTGGGATTTGAAAAGTACTCCACAGTGTCAGGGGTGTATTTGTGAAGAAAATCCTTTACCCAATTGCCATCTGAGCTATTATCGTTAGAATCAGTAGATCTTGATTTATTGAATTTCCTGACTATGTTCTAGACTTTGCTTATGGGAGAGGACCTGCTAATAGATTCACACAACTCACTCCAACTGCTAAATCTTTCCTGTTTTAGAGTTAATTTCTTTTTGGCCTGAAGTTTCTTAAAATTTATATAATTTTCTAAAGTTGGACTGTTCTTAAATACCAAAAAAGCATCTTTACTTTCTTCTACAGCTCTTGAACACTTTTCATTCCACCAAGGAATACTAGGGCGTTTTGGGATTTTGTTTATTGATCTATTATTATTAAAGGTTTTACTACTGCTTTTAATAGGGATTGATTCATCTACTGATTGTTTAATCAATGCACAGAATTCATTATAGAGAGTTAAAGGATCAGAGGAGCTGAACTGAAAGTTATTTAGGTTGTTATTCGCCCTTTCTTTATATAAATCCCAATTAACCATCCTTAAATTTGGATGAAAAGGTATGTTAGTGGTGTCTGTGTCACCAACTGAGATATTATTTAATACTAATTTTGTTACAGTTGGCAAGTGATAACTCCCCAGCGGATCGTCATGGACCCACCAGTCACAAGAAAGAGCCAGCGAAGAAGTTGCAAAAGTTAGATCCAGAACATTGGGTCTCCAAGTATTAGAACCTACAGTTGTGTGCTGTCCATCATTTAAAAAGACCAGGTCATTTTCTTCTGTAACATTAAGAATATCTCTGCCACGAAGATCAGAGCTATGACTACCCCAAGCTGTATTAAGTGCATTCATGTCACCAGCTAAAATATATGGTTTTGGTATGCCTTTTAAAATATTATTAAACATATTTTTATTGAATCTGGGTGTGCAATTACCAGGAATGTAAATATTCAACAAGTGTATTATACTATTATTAATGTTTAGTTGTATAGCAATAGTTTGTAAGGAATTATCATAGTAAGTAGGTATTTGTTTAAAATTCAAGCTTTTATGTATTACAATAGCAACACCATTATGGGTGTTACCACAATCATTTCTTAAAACAGAATAATTTTTTATTTTAAAGCGATTATGGGGTTTTAACCAAGTTTCGGATATTAGAGCTATTTGAATATCATTATCATATAAAAACTGTGTAAAAACATGTTGATTGCTCAAAAGACTTTGAGCATTCCACTGTACTATTTTTAGAGAATCTATGAAGAGGAAGTTATAGGAACTTTTTTCTGAAAGGTTTCCAATAGAACATCACTGATTGTTTTGGAAGATATGCTTGTGTTATTGGTCTTATTGAGAGTAATAACTTTTATTATGCTTTCAATCAAGAGATTGAGAATATTTTCATCACCTAATAAAGTCATGATCAAATCTTTTTTTGTATTATTTTTGCCTAATTTGGGGAAATTGGCCTCGTTGAATAAGCTGGCATAAGGGGCTGGACTTGCCTTGTTTTTCAATTCCTGGATTTTCTTTTGTTTAATGGGACAAGAGCCTGAGATTGAGATGTGATTGCCTTCACAGTGGACACATTTGGCATTGTCTTTATCTTGTTTGCAGTCCTTGAAGCTGGTCTTCGGCGCAGATTGAACACCGCATTGCGTTTTTACAGAATTTAGCCAGATGACCATACCGCAGGCACCTGAAGCATTGTTTTATTGGAGGAATGTATGTATCAACTTGTAGTCTCCATTTCTTTAAGTAGACATAATCAGGCAGTGAAGAGGCGGCAAAAGTTATAGCCACCGCCATCGTCGGCTCCATCTTACCGTCCTTTTTCCTCAGCAATCTTCTGACGCATATTATTTTGTTTGAGCTGGAGAGGGCCTCGAACACTCTGCGGTTGGACATGTCGACTGGGACTCGGACAACCCCAGTAACCTCCGTCGACGCCGCTGGGATAGAGGCCTTCAAGGAGTAATCCTTCAGGAATGTGTTGTTGTCGAGGAATGTGTTCGCCAAGTTGGGTTTGTCAAAAACAACACCCATCTTAAACTTTGTGATCCTTTTCAGGTACTTAATTCCCTTGATAAAACGTGTCATGCAGTTGTTTAAAGACATCATGTCCCTGCTACCTATGGGCTTTTCAGTGGAGCTTTCTACGAATACAATATATTCATTACCAGGGTTTGCTGACTCCGGATACCTTCTAGCGTAGTCGGTAACCCTGTAGGGTCGAAAGTCGTCTTCTGCTACCTCATCACAGGGACTCATGAATGACTCCCCGCTGTCGGTGATATCCTCCTCCTCCTCGTCTTCTTCCTTCTTACGTTTTTTGGGTTTTCGCTTCCCCATGGCTCCCCGAGCACCAAAAATCGGTAAGTTTTAGACTCTTTTACGTATTAAAAATAATTTTTCAAAATTAAATTGAAAAATTCCGCCTTTACTATACGAAAGTTCCCGCGCTTTTTTTTCACTAAGTAAAGGAAAGATCACACACAGATCAGATTTCAATCTGTCAAAAAACGCAAATTGAACGAATGAAATAGTGATTTTCGTCACATCCCTATTTGCCGATTCAGTGTTGTCATACCAATAAGTAGATAAAATCTTATCTCCTATCTAAGGAAGATATGTATGTCGAAGAGAAGTCATGCTCGCGGGTGGGATATAATATCGTAATGTTTTAAAATTTTAACCTATCTATCTAGATACGATAAAAATCTCATGCTCCCCCCGCTGACTGTTTTATTTTTATTTTTATTGTCTACTATTGAAAGCACGATAAATGTAGCAAGTCCCAATCACTACAATTTACAAGTGTTTTTCACCACAAATTATTCTAAGTCCACAGAAGCTAAAATTTGGGTAAGTCCTTTTAACTGATACAAATTTTACAAGTTCTATTTTTCACAAAAATTTTCTAAGTCCAAACTCCTCAAAATTTCTCTAAGTCCAAATCACTTCTAAAATTATTCCAAGTTCTTTTTCCTATTAAATTCACTCACGATACCGGCTATGTCCCAATCCACGTACGCTCACAATTCCAGTCCGAATGCACAACACTTCACCTTTTGATCACTGTACTCACTACTATTCCCGGGTTTCGGCACCAATGTCTACTTGCACATATTGAAATTAAAGACCATATGGGTTACTACTGCTTTAATGCTCGAAGGATAATTAACAAAATTAAAATTTCGACAATATAGTCTTGAAAAAAGATGGAACCATACCGCGATGTAGGAATCCGTTCCTAGTGCCAGCGCCATCTAGTGGTCACTTGAATAACTAGGTAATCAACAAGATAGACACTTCATTAACATACACGCCATCAACATCAACATTTACTTTGATTTCAGATTGTCGCAAAAAAATTATTGTCTCTGTGCATGTACTTTTTTAAAGACTGCAAACTGTCGTATTTGGATTTCTCAATAGTTCTTGGCTCACCATACAGATCTAAAAGATCTTTGTCGTTGTTTTGTAGACGTTGCGGCAGCAGCTGCCAGCCATCTGGATGACGAAGTTTATAGAAAAACTCTACCTTTGTATAAAGTTCCTCTGATATCGGTAACAACAGGGTCTCCACTTTTCTTACCGGGCCTTATGGAATCAAACTGACAAACTTCTTCATAATTCTTGAAGAACGTGTAATGGATCCAAGTCATGATTGCAAGGTTTTCTCTTCATATATCTCTTATTTTTCACTACGAAGTTTTCTTTTCCTGTGTTGTTATCTTATCTTTTCTTGTTTTCCTCTCCTTTCTTGACTTCTTCTTGTATTTTTTTTTTACCCACCTATTTCTCACCTTTAATCATATATTTCTGTGATGTCTTCTGATTCTGTTTCCATTGGTTCCTGGTCATATTTGTCAAATTCACCTGTTTGATCATTCAATATCAATGTTTGTCTGTCACTTAACTTTTTTGGCTCCAATACTCCCGTGATATAGTTCAGAATAAAGTCAGTTTCATTTGATTGTTTTAACATGTTAGGATTGTTTTGGCCACTTTCGTCTGGCAAACGATTTAAGGGCTGTATTATAAGTCTGTGCAGATTCAAAGTTGTTTGAAGTTGAGACTGATGGAATTGATATGCCCATGGTATCTGCGTAGTTTTGTTCAATTAAGAAGTCAACATGACCAAAAGCTTTAGAACCATTGGTAGTGCCGCGATCGTTATCAAATAACATGGGTTCTAGTGGTTTGTATATGTTATTGTTCAGGCGCATGCTTTCATGTTGTATTAGGGAGCTTGAAAATGGTTCATTGTATTCATGTTGGCCTGAAGTTAAATGATTGTCTGTAATCAAGGCTTGCTGCGTGTTTCTACGGTCAACTGTAGGATCATAAGCATTTGAAACAAATACATCTGTGTTGTTTTCAATAGAAACATTTCCTATACTAAGATCCACAAGTAATTTACCCCGGCAATTAGTTCTTCGAGCCATTTTCAACGCATTTATTTTATAAAACGTTTTGAACCTGAAGCAAAATGAAAGAAAACCACTGGTAATAAGGCGAGCACCAGTCCTTAAACCAAATAAATGTAATAAAAAAAAGAATATGAAAGGTTAAACTCAAGAAAGGTTAGAATGCGAAGTGCAATAAAGAAACCAAATGTTATGACAAAACCAAACATAACGTGATATTTCAGTTTGGGCAGATCAGCGATACATAAAAACTTAGGTTTCAAGAAAAGCATACATACTTCATTGAATTTTTTAACTTACCTCCCACAAAATATTCGTTTGTTTTCACTAACACCTATGGTCAGTTAACCTCAAACTGTACTCCACATGTTTAAGAAAAAACTGATATGTGCATTAGCTCGACTAGAAGCCAGATACCGTATGAGCATTTGTACACATAACAACTTTTTCAGCTTTCGAAATGTACATATTTGAATTGGCTTTTCGGGAACTAAGCCTCGTCTACACATTAGGGTTTTTTCGAGGCATAGACCATTGAAAAATGATCACATCTAGCTAATAAAAAATATTTATGAAAAATGCATATATCAGTTTTGGTCTGCGCACCGACGTTATGTCAGTTATATAAAATTTAAGATAAACATTTTGGTGCAAAAACTGGCCAAAAATATGATCTTACAGCATGTTCCACCGGAAAATACCGATTATAGTGTCGGTGCAGGTTCCAAAATATGAATTTAATTTTGTTGCCTTTTTTAACGTATTGCTTCGAAAGTAAATTCCATCTCGAAAAATCAATTTCAATTTTCTCTCGGCTACAAAAAGTAATTGATTACTTATTGAAATAACCGGTTATTCTTGGTTTTATCAAAAACCGGTTTTCTTAGAACAGATTCACATCATTTATTATTGAAGTGAAATGAGTACCATCTCTAAAATCTCTGTATTCTGTGAAAATAAGTAAATATATAGGTATATGTAGGCAGGTATATAGAATTTATATTATCCCTAGATATTCACTCCCTATATCGTCTGTGATTAAATCAATCAAAAGTAGACACCGATACTGATATATTTAAAAACTATTATTTTACGAGTTGTACAACTACTTGTTATTTCTTGTGTTTATCAGAAATGCCGCACGGTCACAGTCATTGTCATGATGGCAACGATGGCCACGACCATGGTCCAACAGGAGACGAAATTGGATTTCAATATAACCTTTTTGAGAAAATTGATAAAGACAATTTGCAGTGCCTAAATGAAGCAATTGATGGATCAGGAAAAACCGTGTTTAAGGCATGGGACCAAAGGTTAGATCGAGTGCATGTAAGTGATATTCATAAGCCCTAACTCTCATAGTTGGGCCACTGTACGTAGCAAGCGCTAAGGTAAATACCTCAGACACTAGGGTTTCCTCACGATGTTCTTCCTTCACAGTTAGCGAGTGGTATTGCTACTACAACTTCACGAATGTTCGTTGTCATATTTCATATATCATAAATCCCGGCGATTTGAACCCATGACCTCCCGAATTCGAGGCCGGTGTTCTATCGCTGCACTACCACAGCTCCATAAGAACATGTATTAATTTTAATCATCAGTAATGTACCCAAATGTACATTACTGATGATTAAAATTATTTTTCGTTTCAGTTTGTTGAAAGTGATGCCGATGAAGAGCTGCTGTTTAATATTCCATTTACTGGAAACGTGAAGCTCAAAGGCATACGAATAGCTTCTGAAATGACTGATTGCCATCCTTCCAAACTACGATTGTAAGTTTTTGTTCACTACTTGACTTTCTTGTTATTGGCTGCCACAATTTTTATAAATGGGATTTGTTTTAGGTTCAAAAACAGACCAAATATGACCTTCGATGAGGCAACAGCCGAACCAGATCAAGTTTTTGAGTTACAGAAAGACAGTGAAGGGCTTTTAGAATACACAACTAAGTGAGTACTGATATGTACCTATAATATTAGTTTAGGTTTGAGGGAGAACTCCCTCTTTGTTTTAGAGCCATGTCTGATGTGTGCCTGATGAATTTTCAGGATTGTAACATTTTCATCAGTTACACACCTATCAATGCATTTCCCAAGTAACTTTGGAGCGGATTGCACTAAGATATATTATATTGGTCTGAAAGGAGAATGGACACAAGGCCATCGCCATGGAGTAACAATATGTACCTACGAAGCACAGCCAAATCTTGACGATCATAAGTTGAAACACCTGGACTCTGTTACAAGGACTATTGATTAATAATTTTTTTGTAAGTGCAATAAAAACATAATATTTAAACTTTTAAATACACAAATTTTTAAATATTCAAATTTCTCAATTTAATTTTCATTCAAACTATCTTTAGGTACCAGACTAGGCCTTAGGTTTTGGTACTGTTAAAGTCTGTTTGCTCACACTAATGTGTCAAGCCTATGTGGTGCTAGGGACCATGCATAAAGTACGTCATACGTTAAGAGGGGGAGGAGGGGGTTGACAAAGTGTGACATTGTGTGACAAGGGGTCGGAGGGGTCCTAAGTTTCATGATGTCACATTTCAAAATTGTAATTTTATTAATTTATTATTATTAAGTATTTATTTGAAAGCAACAAGGCCCATGCAATAAATACTTTAGCCTAATTATAAATACAGGTTAAAAATATGTAAGCACTCATTGTTTTGTAAATTTTTTCAAATATTTTGTAAAGGATGTTAATAAAATAAAAATGGAAATAAAAGTAATTTCGGAACTGCTGTTTTAATTCAATAATTTCTAGTTGTAAAATTGCAAAGTATGTGACGTCACACTTGGTCTCACAAAATGTGACCTACCGTGACAAGGACGGGGGCGGGTTATTAATTAGTGTGACGTACTTTATGGATGACCCCTATGACTAATTAGCTGTCACTTTTATTGACGTATTATCCTGGTTAAACGAGAAGCAATTTGAAGAATTGTCCAGACAGCCTAAGCTACATCGAAATAATGATGTATGTACTGAGCTCAAACATTCATTATTCTCAGAGAGGGTCTATTGTTGGGTAGCTACATAATAAAATATAAGTAATATAATTTCTTTTTGTTTTATTCGTAACAATATACTTCAATGTAAGTAAAGTATTTACAGAATGAGCTGAAAATATTAATTATGAGTAGGTAGTGCTTATTTTTGTATAATTAATATATTTGGGAAATGTGCTCAGCACAGTAAGGATTTAAGTTCATAGACAGACTAGGCTTCAACTAGAATTTTGCATATAAGCCATTATATTATAAAAAATATAAATACTATTTATTTATAATATTTTCTTAAAAATACATAATCACCTAAATCTATTTATTTGTTTATATTGTATGTGTACCTAAATAATTTGGCAGTGGTAGGTTATAATATTGAGTAAGTAGATTGTTGTGTTGGTCCACCAACACTTGGTTCAATAGTTCAATTAGCTACATCTAAAGTCACAAAATGAACTGCTACAATTGATCCTTACGCTAAACCTAAAATCTACTTGTCTATTATGTTCAAAATCTATGATGTATAATTACAGTTATAAATAGGTAGGTGTTATACACTCATGTCCCAATGAGGGTGTAAAAGTTTCTACACAATATGTGGAAATATTCAGGGGGCCTTAATTAAGTAACACATGTTCTAATGAAGATGAAGCTTCACAACTAGAAGTCATGTTCACTGGCGGGGTCTGATGATGCGTGACCGGCGCTGGAAGGGCTGCCGCTGGAAGGCGGGCCGCCGGGCGGGCGGCCGGCGCACCGCGTTAGGCACTGACGCCACGTCAGGCTGGATGGTGTACCCTAAAGGTCGTTGTCTCATACACACCACACACCTGGAAATTTAATATTGTTATAGAGTACATGGTTTCTATACAAGGTTTCTGTAGATGCCGCTGTTCTGAATGTAGGTACCTAATCTATCTTGTCTCGATCTTTGTCTAATGTTGTGTTGATAATGGTAAGAAACCTTCGTGCGCGAGTCCGACTTGCACTTGGCCGGTTTTTTTAGTTTCTTACGCATATCGGACGTCAGACTAAAGCATTTGACATATTTTAGAAAACATTTTTGAACGTTACGGTACTTCCTACCACTCCACGGAGGCTTTACGGAGTTTTTGTAAACAGTTCAGAAATCACGAATATTTAGAAATATGTTGTACCACTACTGACAGATCATTACTAACACTGTTTTTCGCAATGAAAATAAAATTCCCTTAAAATACGGTGAACGAATTCAGTCACCCTGTAGAATGAATGGATAACGCAGCAAGGTCGATAACATCCCTAAGCCGTTTTTAGGGTTCCGTATCCAAAGGGACCCTATTACTGAGACCCCGCTGCCCGTCCATCCGTCCGGCCGTCCGTCCGTCTGTCACCAGGCTGTATCTCATGAACTGTGAACTTACTGTTAGGCAGTTGAAATGTTCACAGATGATGTACCTATTTCTGTTGCCGCTATAACAACAAAGACTAAAACAGAATAAAATAAATATTTAAAGGGGCTCCCATAGGTACAACAAACGTGAATTTTTTGCTATTAGTAACGACAACAGGTTTGAAATATTCAAATGTTGTATCGTTGTTGGGTACGTAACCCTTCGTGCGCGAGTCCGACTCGCACTTAGCCGGTTTTCTTTTCTAAGTAGTAAGAGACGTACCTACCATCGGTATAGAATATAATATAAATAGTTTATTACCAAAACACACGTTAACATAGCAAGAATCTTGCTATGCCAAGGCTATTTATTTCGATTGTTTATTTAGTTTATTTAGACAAGACAATCAAAATAAAAACTAACCGTCTATAATTATTTAAAACAGGATTTCTTAAAATAGTCGATAAACGCCGATTAAAATAGTATCTAGTGGAGATTTTGAAAGGAAATGACGTAACCACAGATTAAATAAACTGCCTCTGAGGAGTGTTTTAGAGGAATCGTGTCCGTTAATACTAATATCTTTGGGGTGTATTTATAATGCACTTACCTGCTGACTTTCGAAACATGATCGAACTTGAGTGTTTGCTGTACGGGCTTGCTGAACATGTTGTTATCGTCGATAGTGGAGAGCCAGTAGGCGATGGCCGTGGCGAAGTAGTTGCAGCGGCCGAGACCGTTGCACTCGATGAACGGCCTCGTTCGGAACTCGCGTAGACACGATCCCGGCGACACTAGCGACTGGCCTGCAGCGTCAGCTCCCGCTGTTGACTGTAATCAATCGATTTGTTTTGTGTTACCATTCCAGCCCTCCTATTATGTAACTGTCTACTGCTACTATATTGTGCCCCAAATCCTGAACGATACCAATCGTCTAACTGTCAAATTAGTATGGAATTTGACAGTAGGACCAAGATCAGAAATTTATTTCAACGTAAATAATTTACATTCTGTTTTGTTTAATGTCAATTTATAATGTTAGCCGCTGCCTTTGAGCCGAATTTGTAGTGGAGAAAAGGCTCCTCCACTCTGACCATCTTTTCTCAAATCATCTTAAATCTAATGCATAAGTTGGTACGTTGTACCTACCTAACAAGATCCCATGAGTGCAAACAACTTGCAATTCTAAAACATCAGCTACTATTCTTACAAAAGTAGGAAAACACTAATGCTGCGGCCAGACATACGGACAGCAGGCGTTCACGAGCCTAACGGGGCCAGTCATCTGTGTTATCCATTACGTTTCCGAAGTGTAAAAATGTAGATACCAGGTATTTCATTTGAAATTTCGGTGTGGCTTGAATCGGGCGGGACGAGAAGTTACGTACCTAATAGTGCCCCTAATTCATTCGGAGGAAAATGTACCACACAGCCGAAGTGCTTTAATTTCACGTTGGTAACATTTTTGTTCTCAATATTTATCCAGAGATAAGATCTGGCTGATGCAATCATCACATTTAGAGCATATGGTATAAAAGCCCTCTGTGCTAAATGCGTGGGGTTTTGGCCGCAAGCACGCCTCAAAGGACCGGGTATCCATGATCCGTGAACACGTGATATATCTTAGAATCTTTAAGATACTACCATATGTCATTATTATTATTATTATTATTTTAAAAAACACAATACAAAGGACACTCGAGTACAATAAACAATATTCTACCTTTTTTTGTTGCACTTACCATTAAGAAGCTGTATCCGGTCCAAAGATCTTCCCAACCATTTGGACAAGACGGAACATCATTGCCTTGACTATGGATTGCAATTGTTCGTGTGGGCGTTTCACATACTTGACACCTATAATTGAAAAAAATATCATTAATATTGCAAAGCCAGTACTTAGGTATCAAATAAGTAAGTGCCCATTTGCTGAACTTACCGGGATATATAGGACACCACATCTCTAGCTTGAATCGGTGTCATGGCCGTTGGCATAGGTTCCGAAGTTGACAGCCAGAAACTGTAATCTTCACGTTGAGCAAAGTCGCAAACATCATTCAAGTTGCAGAACATATATGGCATAGTAGAGAACCTACGCAAACAACTGCCGGGAGCACCTAAAAATAAATGAAATTTTAAGATTTCGGGAACAGATTTACAAAAAGTTTTTACGGAAATGGGTACTTTATCGTCTAATGCTAGTTTCCTATAGGTTAGGTACCTAAAGATCCGTTGAAAGATAAGGCAGTTAAAATTTGACAGTTCTTTTACATAACTTAAATTATTAATCATACTTTCTTGCAAACGAAACATTAAAGAACATTAGATGTACAACGGCGATTCACAGACTTGCGTCAATAATGAACTGTCGGTAATAATTATCGATGGATGCATTATAGTTATACTGAATGGCTTTAAACTCACCTAAATCTTGACCGTGAGCTTTAGCGTTTGCAACGATGTGCAAAAGCGAATACCCGTCCCACATCGGGACGGTGCCAGCAGGGCATTCTGGGATCGTGGTAGTTTGTGAATGGACGGTGAAGTAGAAACCCCTGGATTTCGGTGGCGGTGGCGCTACGGCCGGTAGTCCCGGCAAGCCAGGAGCTCCAGCAACTCCGTCGTATCCTTGTAAACCAGCTGCTCCTTTTATGCCTTGTCGGCCATAATTTCCTCGTGGACCTTCCATGCCAGGGTATCCCCGATCTCCCATCTCTCCTTTTGGTCCAGGGAGCCCATCATAACCAAATCTTCCGGGAGTTCCATCTTTCCCGATCATCCCTGGATATCCCTCAGGACCAACTTCACCTACTTCTCCGGGTATGATGTCATCTTGTTGAATTGCGTCACCTCTTTCACCTTTAATGCCTTTCGGACCCGGATAACCTGCAATACCTCGATCTCCCACGTCACCTAAAAATCCTTTCACACCCTCAAAACCCTGTCGTCCAGAATGACCCTTAAAACCTAAAGACCCTTCTTCACCCTTCTGTCCCATCAAACCCTGGGGCCCATCCCATCCGACGTCTCCGGCTTTTCCTTTTGTGGTGATTGATACGCCCGATTCTCCGATCATGCCCTTTACGCCAGGTAATCCAGGTCTACCTTCCATGCCAGGAGTGCCTGGTATACCTGATCGACCCCGGCTACCTGCCCTTCCCACGATTCCAGGCATACCTTTAGGCCCTCGGAAGCTAAGGCCTGGAAGACCGGGTTCTCCAGGTAGACCATTTCTTCCGTACTCGCCTGGTGCTCCCTTAGCACCCATGGGTCCGGGCCATCCTGGAAGGCCATAGACACCTGGTCTTCCCGGTTCTCCTCTTTCTGCATTTATGCCATCTATCCCAGGTAAACCAGGTGGTCCTCGGTCACCTGGGAATCCTTTGAATCCCTGCAAACCATATTCACCGGGGCGGCCTGCATAACCATCATCTCCTCGTGCTCCTTTTAGTCCTTCCTGGCCCATAAAACCTTCTTCACCCATTTCTCCCTTTTCGCCAGGAAGTCCTTCCATTCCAACATCTCCCATATCTCCTTTAGTGCCTGACATAAATGTGCTAATACCGGGTTCACCTCTTTGACCCTTTACTCCATCGTCGCCTCTTATTCCGATAGGGCCCATAAAACCTCCATCACCAGGAAGACCAGACTTTCCCATATATCCGGGTTCGCCAGGGTTGCCCTGATCACCTTTTTCACCTTTGAAACCGGGTGACCCACGAAAGCCTCTTGCTCCTTTCAATCCGTAACGTCCTGGAATACCTTGGCGTCCAGGTAGACCCGGAAAACCCTTATCACCTTGTTCACCTGCAGGACCCGGAAAGCCGAAATCGCCTCTCACACCCTTTTCTCCAAAAGCGCCTGCTCGACCAGGCCAACCTTTTTCTCCTTCTTCTCCTTTAATGCCTTCAGAGCCCCTGACAGTTTCGCCTGGGTTACCAGTATCACCTTTGCTTCCGCGAAGTCCCGTTAAACCAGGTCTTCCCGAGACTCCTTCTGGGCCAGCCTCTCCAGGTTCTCCAGTCAGACCACTAAAGGCGTTATCACCTCGAGGCCCTTTTGGCCCCAAATAACCTCCATCACCTTTTTGACCTTTAAAACCTTTTGAACCATCTGTACCAGGTTGTCCTGGACCTCCTGGAGCACCCCTAATACCTTTTGGCCCTTCAATTCCCGGCAAACCGGGTTTTCCTGTCTCGCCTGTGTATCCCGGGGATCCAGCATCACCTCGGTCGCCTAGGGAACCAGGGACACCTGGATTACCCATCAGTCCAGGAAAACCAATACCACCTACTGGACCATTATCTCCACGCCACCCTCTCACTCCTACGCGCCCTGATTCTCCTTTCATTCCTTTGGGTCCTATGTCACCTTGTATGCCATGTTCGCCTGGTAATCCTGGCTCCCCTATTCTTCCCATAAACCCTGGTCGCCCAGGCAGACCTGGCATGCCAGCTGCACCCTGGAGGACTATTCCTTGCATTCCCTTACGGCCCTGTAAATGAAATTTTAGTTTTATTTTTTGTTTAATGGTTGATTTATCGAATGTACCCGAAACGGGCGTGCGTGCATGCCACGACTAATGATTGTTGAAGAAGCGAATGTGATCTGTCAGGACCGTGGCAAGTGGTCGTCTCTCTCTGGGATACAGGCGTGAGTTTATGTATATTGTATGATTGACTGACCACTTAATAAGTTTTTGTAGTTGATGTCTCTTTGTATATGTGGCAGCTAGCCGGCACAGCCGTCTGGTTTGATTTTGAATTGAAGAGATAGCGTTACATTTTTTTAGGGGTCAGTTGATATGATGTTGAAAAGATAAGATGAAAAAGTAATAATTTGCTAATATACCGTTTGATTTAGCTAAGGCGTCACAATACCAACCTGAGGTCCTGGGAATCCTGGTGGGCCCTCGTCGCCAGGAGGTCCTGGCTCGCCTTTAAATCCGAACTGGCCAGCGCGGCCTTGTTGTCCAGGATATCCAGGCAGTCCTACATCACCCATTTCTCCGAGTGCACCGGGTTGTCCCATTTCTCCAAATAGGTTTGGTAGTCCAGCGTCACCACGGGAGCCTTTATTCCCTTTGTCTCCAGGAAAACCTGGGGTTCCCCTCGGGCCCTCACTACCAGGTTCTCCATAAGGCCCTAATTCACCCCTTTCTCCTTTGTATCCCTTGAATCCCTCAATTCCCGCGAGACCTCTTGGTCCTTCTTCTCCATCAGAACCTTTTATACCAGGAAAACCATCATCGCCCAGATCTCCACGTTGACCTTTCTTTCCAGGAAAACCTAAAAATTAACAAATATTTTATTTTTATGCGTCCATAAAAATATAAGTAAATAAATAACAGGGATACTGTACGGAGCATCACTGCCTAAGAGAAAGTAGAAAAATATCCATACCGGGTCCATTAAACACCACTGTGATGGTAAACAAAAGAGTTGCTATAGGTTCTTATCTCGTTAATCAATAATAAATATGAACCAGAATAAAAAATACAACAAAATGCAAAAATATAAACCCCTAAAAATACTGAAATATTTTTGTCGCTATAAATTATTAAGTTAAACTATTAATACCACTAGAATAAAATAATAATTGTTCTTTGTTTTCTGGTTGTGCAAAAAACTGTTCTCTATCTATCTATAAGCTTCGATGTCTTAACGTGGTCTGTAATTTTAAAAAAACCGGTTCACGAAGGGTTCCGTATCATAATCTATACATCATTAGACACAAACGGCAAAAAATCATGTTTGTTGTATGGGAGCCCCCTTTAAATATTTATATTATTTTAATTTAATTATTTATTTTTGAAGCGAATATAAAACTAAATATGCTGTGAATATTTGAAGCGTCTACCTTTAATGTTGCTGTTATAAATATCGAGCAAAAACGGCAAAAAAAATATGTTTGTTGTAAGACACCCCTTAAATTATTTATTTTTTCTATTTTTGGTATTTGTTATAGCGGCAGCAGAAATAGATCATCTGTGAAAATTTCAACTTCCTAGCTATCACGGTTCATGAGATTGGTGACAGACAGACAAACTGACAGACAGACAGACGGACAGTGAAGTCTTAGGGATAGGGTCTCGTTTGGCACCCTTCGGGTACGGAACCCTAAAAAGAGAAAGTGCCCTTAAAATGTGTTGTTTAATTTCTCCAAATTCCAACGAGTCAGGTATTTTGCCAAGATTTAAGGTTTAATACGGAGGATCAGTCTCCGACCCCATCTTTTAATTTTAAAGTTAGGAGAAGACAATTTTCAGTCAAAAGTAGCAATTTTAAAGAAGACTTGATTATACCTATTTATTGTCCGTATAAAAGTATAGTGCGAACAATTTATTTTAAGAAGAAGAAAAACAGTTATTATACCAACAAGAATGCAGACCATCAGTCAAGGATGAGACACCAAAGCGGTGGCGGTGGTGGTGGCGGTCCATACGTCCATACTTAGATTAACACTTGTTGGCGTACGGTGTGGTACTTTTGTGCGTCCATATAAATATTACTGGAGTAAATGACGTATGTATGGTATGGACCGTCACCGCATTGGTGTGTTTCATCCTTTATAGCTGTAAACTTCTATTTTAACGTACATTTAAATGTAGGTATCCGTTAAATAAATACATACCTCTGGCCCCCGGTGGTCCAGGCCATCCTTTGTTTCCTTTAGCATTTATATTAAATCCGCCAAGAGCTTCACCGCGCTCTCCAGGCGGGCCATCTTCACCAGCTTCTCCAGCCTCCCCACTGAAATCAATTGGAATTAAATTATTATGAGATCCATAAGAATATATTGGTATATTTATTTATTAAACAGCTCAATTAGAGTTACTTAGTTTTTTTATTTCTTTGTATAAGTGGGAGTGGTGGTAGCGGGGCGGTAGAACGCCGACTTCTCGTTCAGGAAGTCGTGGGTTCGAATGTCGGTACCTATGTACCAATGGCTTTGTTTTCTAAGCTACGTACAATTGTGAAGATAGTACCAATACCACTCGCTAACTGTGAAGGAAAACATCGTGAGGAAACCTGAGTATCTGAGGTGTTCACATACGCTCGAAATTGCCAATCCGCGGGGGGCACGCGTGGTGATTAAGCCCATACTCTCTCTATGAGAGAAGGCTTGTGCTCCACAGTTGGACGTATATAGGCAGGCTGCATTATATATTATACCAGCTGACTCGGCAAAAGTTGTTTTGCCATATTAATTGGCCTACGAAATATTCTCAAACCTACCAAATATACACAAAAAAATTAATAAAAATCGGTGAAGCCGTTTCGGGGGTGTAGACGACGCGTACACGCTAACGCGATGTAAATATGTGAAATGTCTGTCTGTTCGTGTTAGTCTTAAGGTTTTCGTTCTTGACGTTTTCATTAAATGTACGATTAATGGTAATCTGGCAAAGCACATACGCTGGTCGCTCCGTCTTGCAAAATCAGTTCCATCACGGCCACCAACGAGTGACCCACGCGCGCTGTGTAATATTACCGCCACGTTTACCTCTGTATTTTTATCTTTTATTTAATCCCCCAATCGCTGAGAACAGTCCTCATCTGAATCCCTTACAAGGGGAGTTCGATAACAAACACTGTGACACGAGATTTTTATATATAAGATATTTTATTTTCTATAAGTTATTTCTCAGATTCATATTTTTTGAAATCATCATCATCATCATCGGCCTACGCTTGTCCACTGCCTCTTCTATTGCACGCCACTGAGCACGGTCCTCGGCTACTCTCTTCCAACTCTTGCCACCCGCCCTCCGAAGATCATCGCTCCACCGAGTCTGAGGAAATCCTACACTACGTTTACCGATCCGGGTCTCCACTCAAGAACTCGTCACCCCATCGGTTATCAGTTTCTCGGGTGATATGGCCACTGCCGGCAATATTATTTTTTGAATTGAATGGTTTATATAATTTTGTAAAACTCTGGCTTAACGCGTGCTACCGGTGTCGCAGGCTTCAGTAAATCATTGTCCTACCTACAAGAATGACCATTCTATCTGACACATATAGTTTTAAGCATTAAACAACGCCACTACAAGTACAAAGCAGAAGCACCACGAAAATTAATTAAAAACAAAACATGGAAAATGGAACACGCGCACCACATTATGTCGGGTTACTGCCACGTGCATTGGATTTCGGTGTGGCAGGCCATCGCTTTTCAGGGACAGGCCCTCTTGAAAAATTACCTTAGATACGCCTATGCTTATAAATTACGTACGGTGGTCCACGATCTCCTTTTTCGCCTAACAAGAAGTAAATGGGGATGTCGGCTGGCGCGCCGGGCCGGCCAGGTGCTCCGTCTAAGCCGCGTGTGCCGTTGCGACCCGGCCTTCCGGGGGCGCCGTAGTTTCCTCTCACACCTTTAAGTCCTCTTAGTCCATAATCTCCTGGACGACCGGGCCACCCACTGTCACCATTTATACCAGGCAGGCCAATAAAACCTAAAATAATAATTCACATTGAAATATGATTTGTCTTTATGTTGGTTCCTCTCGTTGTACCTACCTAATGTACCTATAGTGTCTATATGAACATACCTTCGTCACCAGGTCTTCCTTTTTCTGGTTTGATTAATGAAATAGGAGGTAGTATAACCCGTCCTTTTTGTCCTTTAAATCCTTTTCGACCTGCCATACCAGACTGCCCTTTAAGACCCTTGTTACCGTCTCGCCCGGGTCTGCCCGGTCTACCAGGAAAGCCCTGTTCGCCCTTCACTCCAGAGATACCTCTTAACCCGGTAGACCCTTTAATGCCCGGGTAGCCATAATCACCCCTTTGACCCTTTGGCCCAGGTGCACCTGAAATTTATTTTTTATTTGAAGGTTTGCTTTTGAAAACAAAGAAAACACTGAATTTCAATGTGTATGAAACCAATTGGGACTGTTTCTTTTCTTCGGGTATAAAACCCTTCCGAAACCACACAACCTGAGAAATCAACGGCTTAGGAGATATTGACGTTCAAATATCTCCTAAGCCGTTGGTGATTGATATATTTAAAAAAAAAATTATTTTCCCTGTAAAATGATATAGTTAAAGTATGTAGTTAAGCTACGTGCTCCCCCCCGTCAGACGTCAGTTTCTCAGAGAGTTTTCATCTTCGAATTCTTAAAATACTTCAGTATTTACTTAGTAAATTTCTCAGTTCAGAAAAGGCTGGCAAAGCTTCAGTATTTATTATTATTAAGTTTCTTACCTCCACAAATTTGTTAAAGCTAGCATAATAATAGTAAATATATTCTATTAATAATATCTTAGTTTTAACGTAGATATGTTGGCTCGAAATGCATGCATACCTGATCTGCAATAAGGGCAATCGTCACCGCGTATTCCTTTTGGACCATTGTATCCTGGAATGCCATCGTTTCCTGGGTCGCCTATTGTTCCTGGTAAGCCAGGACGACCTTCCTCGCCGGGTGGTCCAGCACCTGTGACACCGCGGCCTGGGAATCCAGGGAGACCCCGAGGACCTTCATCACCTCTGAGTCCGGAAGGGCCAGGTTCGCCATCTTGACCCGCTTCTCCCGGCTCACCGGGCGGGCTTACGACTGTGGACCCTGCGAACCCTTTGAAACCAATCAGACCTGATTCGCCTTTTGGTCCCTCTGGGCCACGTAATCCAACTAAACCTTTAAATCCATCGTCTCCAGGCTCTCCTTTTTGTGAACGACCTGGAATACCTGGTTGACCGGGAAGCCCTTTTGGTCCAGGCGGTCCTATTGGCCCCATGAAACCAATTTCACCTTTCTGCCCATCTAGCCCTCGTGCACCAACAGGCCCTTCTTCACCTTCAGGGCCCTGTGGTCCCATTGTACCTGGTGTAGGTGGAATATTCAAAGTCGGATCGTATATACCAGGATCTCCTACAAATCCTTGCGGTCCAGGGTTACCAGGTATTCCGTCCTCTCCGACTTCACCATCGGTTCCATCTTCACCATTCTCACCGGCATATCCAGGGCTCCCTTTCTGACCTTTATCTCCGGGAGGACCTATACCTCCTCCATGACCCGGTTTGCCTCTAGGTCCTTCTTCGCCCTGGTCTCCCTTATATCCTTGAGATCCCATTGGACCATAAAGTCCCTAAAATATGACAACAATATTTCTTAAATCATATCAAATGTTCAAAGTTATCGAATACCCTAGTTTGTTTCTTTTAAAAGGCTCTTTCCAAAAATATCTCGTCACTAACGCGAATCTATGAGAACCATTAGTAGCCAGCCAGAACGGTGTGTGCATGCCAGGGGTCCGCGGGTCACTGTTCTGATTTAAAATTCAATAGTTCTGATAGACAGAGAGGCGGTACTAATAAATGGTCTGCGCATTTTTCGAATCTAGATTTTGCAACTCGAAACAAAATTTGTGAACTCAAAATTTGATGGCATTTTTAATTACTATTTAATTAATTACATAACTCTAGACGAGAACATTGTGCTTCAATGACAACAAAAAAGGCTTCTGTCTCAGCTTCAGTGATTATTCGTAGTTCAGCATACATTTCTAGTGTGGTCTGCATTACGTGAACGACTTCGCGAGCATTAGCTACTGCAAAATAAAATTTATCCTTACCTGGCTTCCTCTTGATCCAGTTACACCTTTGGCTCCTTTAATACCTTGTTCCCCTTTAGGTCCCTGTTGGCCTAAGTTACCTTTCGCCAAAATAGTAATATTTAATTTGACTTGATCTACGATAACAACTTTTGCTTCCTTGGCCGATTCTCCCATTTCTCCGCGGTCACCCTTCTCTCCAGCTGGACCTAGGACGTCTTCCCCGGGCTCGCCTCTGTTTCCTGGCTCACCTGGGAGACCTATGGGGCCCTAAAAACAAAAACTAATTTATTGAAAAGAACTAAGACAAAGGGTAGAACTAAAAAAAAGAAAGAACTAAGACGAAAGTTTAGTTATATTTTGTTCGCCAAAAACCGATAATATATATAAGGTACCTCTTCACCGGGCATTCCTTGCAGCCCGTCATCACCAGTGTAACCCATCAATCCTTGGAGTCCAGGGCTACCAAGACGTCCAGGAACTCCTTGATCGCCCTTTGCACCCCTAGAATTGACACCTCCCTCGCCAGCTAGACCCTGATAGCCTTTCTCGCCAAATGGACCGGGCACACCTCTGTCGCCGGGCGGCCCCACTCTTCCTGGAGGTCCAACCGCACCATCAAAGCCGCTGCATCCATCCACACCAGGCAGCCCTGCGATACCCGATAAACCCCGAGAGCCCTGAAAATAAAACAAAATAGAATGGACGATAATTTCGGATAATTCTATTAAAAGTATTTGTAAAACAAACTGGATTATTAACACGATTTTTTATTTTGTTGAGTTCCCGATATTTCGGTACTCTCGCAGGCAGATGCGATGAAAGTCGTGGTAAAAATTCTGCTTCATTTACAAATATAGCAAAAGTTTTAAAAGCTAAATTGAAATAAACTTTGACGTACCGGCGGACCAGGATTCCCCAGACGGCCGTACTGTCCTTCGCTACCCTGTAACATTCAAAATAAGACTAGTTAGGTACAGATTGCAAGAAAAAGCACAAGGAATCTGGAATGCTTCGTGGGTTTACGTACTCGCACTCCTTTATCGCCGTAGTCTCCGAAGACCCCCACGTCCCCGGGCTCGCCGAAAGGCCCCTCGCGGCCGTCTGCGCCGTCCTCCCCGTAGTCTCCCATCTGCCCCGGCAGGCCCAGGGGCCCGGGGCTGCCGCGGTCACCTTTTATCCCGGCGCAGTCGCATACTGTCTGGTTGCACACCACCTTCAACAACAAAACACGTAATATTAAAAAATTACAATTTGTACAAGTACACTTTACGATGATTCCTCTGCACTACCTTAACACTTTGCTTTTGTTTTATGTCAGTCTATTTATTTCGGTTGATGCATTTAAAACAAAGCAACCCCGTAGATTCCCTAGTCAATCAATAAGTTTCGTATCGTAATGAAGGAGAATCGCAGGTGCCTCTGGTGCCTACTTACATAATGCGTGCTTTATCGTAGCGATCTCTGACACAAATACTCTACAAGTGGTACGCGATACTTCCTAGGTACGCGACCAGTTCAATATAGAGCGTGAAAATCAATTTCTTGAATAAATTAGATAAACGTTTATTTAGATCGCAGAAACAATAGATGATGCGACCCAGCTTTCCTACACCAGAAAGTGCTGTTAATCTACTGGGGAAAGAGTACGGTATATTACAGCATCAACAATTCAAGCAAATGCCTAGTCAAATGAAATGCCTCCGGAAAAAAATAGTAGGTACCTAGTTGCCCAACTGCTAAATTGCGCAGTGCCCAAAAACAACAAGAGTATTTATACCATTCCCACTCTAAAAGCTTATTTTTTAATACATAAGTTCGGGATGTGGGCTATTACATACTCGTGCTTTTTTTTACCTTTCCCGAACTCGTGCGTTCTCTTTCCCAACTGTCAAAATAATGTCTATTAAAAAGAAAAACCAACCATGAACTTTTTACTAAAAAAATTCATAGAAGTTTTTATGATTCATGCAAATACGTATATTTCTAAAAAGAAGCTACTAATTTGTTTCAATATCAGATTTAATGATTTGATTGAATGAGTTTGGTTAGGTTTCATTTCATTTATTCATCTCATTAAATTTCATTTTCATTTCATATCAATAAAAAACTTCTACTGAAGACTTGGCTGTATGGGCATAGTTGCCTTTGCCTACCAGAATGGGTGAAGAAAAAAAAACTCTGCTTATATTCTACGGTTGGCGCCATTTTTCAGAAATTTTTGCACAGAAATAATTGCATAAAATGCTTCGGAGAACATTTTACCGGAAAAGTCAAAAAGTCGCTACATATCTACATACGACGAATACTGCATGGAGAGAAGAGAAAAAAGCAAATAGTTTTTAATTTTTTCGCAACTGTATTAAAAATAGTCGTTCAGTACACGTGCGGAACCGTCATTGCAACTTGTTCCGACTGTCAACCCTCGCCTTCGGCTGCGCCTCGGCTCGGGTAGACATTTGTCGGAACTCTTTGCAATGACAGCCTTTCCACACTTGTAATGAAATATACTATTTCATGGAAATATACTATTTCATTACAAGTGTGGAAAGGCTGTCATTGCAAAGAGTTCCGACAAATGTCTACCCGAGACGAATAAATTCGTCGTATGTAGATATGTAGCGACTTTTTGACATTTCCGGTAAAATGTTCTCCGAAGCATTTTGTGCAATTATACTGAGTTCCGGTGGTGTTAATTCAAAAAAACTAGGGTCGAAATTACTCATTTTGTGCAACAAACAACTAAACTTGCAAAGAACATTTCTGAAAAATGGCGCCAACCGTAGAATATAAGATTTTTTTTTTGTTCTTCACCCATTCTGGTAGGCAAAGGAAACTATGCCCATACAGCCAAGTCTTCAGTAGAAGTTTTTTATTGATATGAAATGAAAATGAAATTTAATGAGATGAAATGAAATGAAACCTAACCAAACTCATTCAATCAAATAATTAAATCTGATATTGAAACAAATTAGTAGGTTCTTTTTACAAATATACGTATTTGCATGAATCATAAAAACTTCTATGTTTTTTTTTAGTAAAAACTTAATGGTTGGTTATTCTTTTTAATAGACATTATTTTGACAGTTGGGAAAGAGAACGCACGAGTGCGGGAAAGGTAAAAAAAAAGCACGAGTGTGTAATAGCCCACATCCCGAACGCTATACGTCCCTGCAATACGCCACTTTTTGAGCAACTGTATTAAAATATACTATTTGTCGAAATTGCGCCATTTTGTTTCAAAAATAACCGTAGTTTTATGTATAGTACAAAGCTTGTCAAACGTGTTTTCCTTTGATTCCTTACTTTGAAGATTAAGACATGAGTGTAGATAAAGTAGTGTATGAGACTGCACATAACTTGGTATTAAAACACTCGCGAATGCTATTAAAAAACTCGCCAAGGCTCGTTTTTTAAAATCTCGCTCGTGTTTTGATAACCCTCATTATGTGACAGTCACATAAACTACTATTATTCACTGAAAACAGTGAATAAAAAGACCTTTTAATCACTATTTTGGTGTTTGAATTTAGAACACACCAATATATTCGACCTCCATCCATCTCAATGCTTATGCAACCTCCTTGCGCAAAAAATACTGGATACAAACTCCTTGCGCAAAGAATACCCGACATACAAACTCTTTGTGCAAATAACTCCTCGAGATTTGATGGGTCGGTATTTGCGACAAGAAGTTTAGCATTAGAATAAAAACTGTTTTGTGTTCTTTACTGCCATTACAGGAAATAATAATAAGAAAATTACTCTCAATTTTAGTAATTGTTCCAATTATTTTAATGTGCATTGTAATTAATTTAATCTTCCCTTTTTCTTTATTAAATGTCTATTTTCGCTTAAATTATTTCTTTTTCTCGTAGTCGTGGTATAAATTATATTATGCAACTCTTGAATAAAGTACGGATTTATATTGAGGGTTATGAATCGGTTTACTAATGTATTGCCAAAAATCGTTTCCCAAAGTATTACTTCCCAAACTATTTTCCGCAAATTATCACTTGGCAAAAAAACATTTCTCAAAACAACTTAAAGCAAATAAACAGTTAGCAAAAGTTATTATGGCAAGTTATTGTTTACCAAATAAATACTTGGTCAAATTTGTGGGGTCGCAGTTCTAATCTAACTTAACCCACTTGTTGGCGACAGATCTGGCAACCCCGTTGCTGTGTGAGAATGTTATAACACTTACATAGCAACGAGGTATTTGCCTGGATCGATATATATTTTATTGTCCTTTTTATTATTTAATTTATTATAAATATAAGTAATATCTATAATTCGGGCTTTCCATTTTCGGCGCTAACATCGTGGTCCTTCGTCGTTCATAAAAACCAGCATTCTTCCAAATTTACAAATTCCAAATTTTCCCTTCGTTTGAAAAATTGAACAACATCGAAATGTTCACTAGGTCTCAAGCCCGAGACAATAAAACCGATCCAGGCCCACACCCCAATGGGTCGAACAAGCCCCACTCAACTTCCTCCTCCACTTCGAGTGCTGCGAGAGCCGCTCGTCTGAGGGCCACGGAAGCGGCGCACAGGCTGCATCTCGCGCAAATCAAGCAGCGTGAGGCGGTAGCGGCGGCCGAAGCTGAGCGAGCAGAGGCAGCCAAGCGTGAGGCGATGGCCTTAGCCGCCGCCGAACGCGACGTCGTGGAAGCGACGCTGGATGCGACGATTGAGGCGCTCGAGGTGGAGGAAGGACTGAGTGCAAAAGGGAGCAGCTTGCGTTCGCGAACCGCTGTATGGGTAGAGCGAAGTAATTTTCCAGGAGCAGAACCAACCCTGATCGGCACGGCAGCCCCTGACGTGGGGGTTTCAAAGAGTGAGGAAAGTGTGGTGCTATTTCCTACGCGCCCCGACCCGTTGTCGGGCCACGAGCGCTACGCCACGCGCATTCCGACTCAAGCCGCTGACCCCAAAGCAGCGGTTAATTTCCCAGGCCAACATGAGGAAGGTTTGCTTCAAAATAATCTCGCCCCAGTCCAAGGTACTCTTCAGACCCATCCAGTAAGTAATGTCGTCGAGAGAGTCATTATAAAACACAATGATAAGGGCGACTTGCCTAAATTTAGCGGGCACGCCCTAGACTGGCTCCTGTTCAAGCGAACATTCGACGCTACCAAGGTGCACTTCACAAATCATGAGAACATAGCGCGGCTAATCAATGCCCTTCAGGGTGAGGCGAAAGAAGCGGTCTACGCTCGATTGTTATGTTCTGATGATTACGAGCCTATTATGCGCTCCTTAGAGACACGGTTTGCTCGTCCGAAGCAAATTGTATTTCGTGAACTTACGGCAATACGACATTTGCCAAAAGTTGGGAAGGATCCCAACTCTCTTTCCATATTCGCGAGTAAAGTCAGAAACACCGTTAGTATTATAAGTTCATTAAAAGAATCCCGATACCTACATTCCCCCGAGCTAGTTGATATTCTAGTGAATAAATTGAACCCTATTTTACAGAATAAATGGTGTGATCACGCGACGGCGCGTTGTACTGCACTAAGCCTAGAGATAGAAGTTTTTGCGCAGTTCCTCGAAAATGAGGCCGAAAGTCAAGCCAAGTTCATGCCGTGCGAGGTCCTTGCCACTCCTACGCCTCCACACCTCGATAAACAGGGAAGGCACCCAGTACTACCCCAACTTCCTCGCTTCGTACCACACCAAACTCATTACATCTACTAGCTCGCATTCAGTTTCGGCGTCTCCGCCGAGGCCGCCGACCTCGCCTACATGCCTGTACTGTGCCAACAACGGTCATTCTGTGAAATGTTGCCCAAACTTCGCAGCACTTAACATCACTGAACGTATTTCATGGGTACACGATAACAAAATTTGCTTAAAGTGTTTACGTAAAGGCAAACACAGCTACAGGAACTGCAAGGCGAGGCCGTGCGGCATCAACGGGTGTAATCAATTTCATAATAAAATTCTGCATTCTCCGAATCATTCGTTTTCATCATCTCATCAAAATGTAAACAATAAAAAATTTCATGTGTCATCTCTCTCACAGACACCATCGACATCTCATGTCAACACTGTCCACACTGACAGTCATAAAGAAAAAGTTTCATTCGACAGCCATAAAGTCGGTTTCATACAGTCGAATGAGGTTTTATCTCAAAACAAGGATACTTCTATAACAAGTTACGCGCCTAAAAATGAGAACGCGATACTTTTGAAGGTACTACCGGTAGTACTTTCGGCCCCTTCAGGCGAGGTAGAAACGTTCGCCCTCTTAGATGACGGAGCCACCGTAACCCTTCTAGATATGGAGTTAGCTAAAAAGCTAGGTGTTTCGGGGACCGAAGAGGTAATGCGCATAGACACTATAACAGGTTCAAGTGGCAGTATCCCTGTTCAATTTGTAGATTTTAAAATCCGCGGGAAATATCAAAATGAAAAGTTCTTTATTAAAAAGGCCCGCGCCATTCCTAATTTGAAACTCAGACCTCAGGAGGTCAAGATTAGGGATGCTAACTTTCAGCATTTAAATGACATCTCCTCGCAGTTAGTTTTTGACAAGGCCACACCTAAGCTGATAATAGGGACCTCTGATTGGCCTCTATTAATTGGCAGGGAACACAGGTTAGGAACCCCTACTCAGCCTGCGGCGGTCCGTACAGACTTAGGTTGGGCTCTATTTGGTCAACTACCTCACAGTTATTCTGCTGCACATTTAATTAATCACCTTACTACTAACGATTCCCGTGATAATGAGTTAGATAGCCTTATCCGAGATTACTACCGGCTAGATTCCATTGGTATTAAACACGAGGAGAAAATAAATACTGATGACGCGAGAGCAATAAACATTTTAGAGAACACAACGCGCCGCTTACCAAACGGTAGGTTCGAGGTAGGATTACCATGGCACGAAGATGATCCTAAAATTCCGGATAGCTACAATTTAGCCCTGTCTAGACTACAAAGTCTGCGTAAACGGTTTTCCAAAGACGTCGATTACGAAAAACTATACAGGGTCAACATTGAGGCGTACGTACAAAAAGATTATGCTGAGGAATGCGTGGACACACATGACAATCCTAAGTCATCTTCGCGCCGTTGGTATTTACCCCATTTCGCGGTAACTAACCCGAATAAACCCGGAAAAATGCGAATTGTACACGACGCGTCAGCTAAATCTTCAGGAGTTTGCCTGAATTCATTAATCCTTCCGGGTCCTGATCTTTTGCAATCGTTGCTAGGGATTTTGATGAGATTCCGTGAAGGCCAGATTGCCCTTAACGGAGACATACGCGAAATGTTCCCCCAAATTAAAATACGGGAACAGGATCGCGATTGTCAACGATACATATGGGTGACCCCTAGCGGGGAGGTGAAGGAATTAAGAATGTCCTCTCTGATATTTGGCGCATCTCCCTCGCCGTACACGGCCATCTATATTAAAAACAGGAACGCTCGTGACTTCGAGGATCAGTATCCCGAGGCTGCCAAGTCCATAGTCCAAGACCATTACATGGACGATTTTCTGGGATCTTTTGACGAACTGGAAACTGCTACTCGCGTAGCAGCTGATATTGTCCATGTACACTCACAGTGCGGCTTCGAGATGCGATCCTGGGTGTCCAACGTTCCCAAAGCGCTCAGCCTAATTCCTTCACATCTTCATAAAGAAGACACGACCAACGTTGATCTCAATTTAGGCAGAATCCAACCGAATGCAGATATCCGTGTCTTGGGAATGCATTGGAATCCCCAAGGTGACTCATTTAACTTTAAAATTAAGATCGACGTTCCTTTGCCCACACAATTCACTAAACGCCAAGTTCTCAGAGATCTTATGCGAATTTACGATCCACTAGGACTCTTACTGCCTAAGGTCACTAAGGGAAAAATCCTATTTCAGAGAACATGGCGTCTGGTTAGTTCGTGGGACGCCTTACTCCCAGCTTCCGAACGGGCACAGTGGGAAGAGTGGTACTCTGACATAAAATCAGTTCATGCCTGTACCATTCCTCGCGCTTACAAACACTTTTCCATTTTCGTTGAGCTGGAGCTTCATATTTTTACGGACGCCAGCGAACTAGCTTACGCGTGCGTTGCGTACTGGTGTTTCACTTTACAGAAAGGCGACGCCCACCTCGCTCTAATTGCGAGCAAGTCCCGGGTCGCGCCTCTTAAGCCAGTAAGCATACCGCGGATGGAGCTCCAGGCAGCTTTGCTGGGAGTGAGACTAGCTGAAACTGTACACAGTGAGCACCGTATCCAAGCATTGCGCAGAATTTTCTGGTGTGACTCTAAAACCGTTCTCGCTTGGATTAGGAGTGACGCTCGGAAATACAAAGCGTTCGTTAGCCATAGGTTGAGCGAAATCTCAGACCAAACGCGAGTAGATGAATGGCGTTGGATTCCGACTGCCCTAAACGTTGCCGATGACGCCACGCGTGCAGCGACCGTCTCTCTGAAGAGATGGTGGACTGGCCCCTCCTTTTTAAAACTTGGGGAAGATACTTGGCCACAGGAGGTGAATCCAGAGCCCATCTCTCCTGAGGATGACCTCGAGCTCAAGCACCATGAAACCTCTATTCATCTGATTTCTTTGTCGGCAGACCGGTTTTCCGATTGGTGGCGGCTACTACGCGTAACCGCACGCGTATTTCAATTTGTCCGCCTGCTACGGGACAGCACGGCGCGCTCCACCGACACTTCGGGCGGTGGTTTCCGTCCGCTACTCGCACGGGACGTCAAAGATGCCACAGCCCACCTACTCAAGGAGTCACAGCAGCAGAGTTTTGCAGAAGAACTCGCTTGCCTGAGTGAGAAAAAAGTTCTGTCGAAGAAAAGCCGGCTGCACAAATTGTCTCCAAGACTCGGTGATGCTGATGATGGTCTACTCAGAGTGCACGGAAGAACGAGCTCGGCCAATGAAGCGACATCAGAGATGAGAGAGCCAGTCATCCTTGACGGTCGACATACTACCGTTCAGCTGTTGATCGCGCGCTATCACACTTGGGCCATGCACGGCAACAATGAAACGGTTGTGAACACGCTCCATCAAAAATACGTCATACTGCATCTAAGATCCACAGTTCGCAAGATTGCCGCCAGATGCCAAGCTTGCCGCATCCGGAAGGCTATAACCTCCACTCCACCCATGGGCGATTTACCCGAAGAGCGGCTTCAACACCATCACCCGCCATTTTCCTTCGTCGGGCTAGATTACTTCGGCCCGGTAGAAGTAGCCGTGAAGAGGAGTCGGGAGAAGAGGTATGTGGCTCTCTTCACATGTCTTGTGACCAGAGGAGTCCATCTGGATATAGTGGGAAGTCTCACCGCAGACAGCGCCATAATGGCTCTACGCCGCCTTATAGCTCGCCGCGGATGCCCTAAAAAGATACTGTCCGACAATGGGACAGCCTTCGTTGGCGCAAGCAGACTGTTGAAAGAGGCGTGGGCTGCCATTGACCATACACGAATTCATGACTTCGCCGCATCCCACGAAATAGAGTGGCAGTTCATCCCACCCGCGTCGCCATTCATGGGAGGCGCATGGGAGCGCCTGGTCCGGAGTGTCAAGCGTGCCCTCTCGGTTACCCTCAAGGAAAGGGCGCCGAAGGAAGAAGTTCTTGGCAACTTTAGCCGAAGCTGAATTCATCATCAACTCTAGACCCCTCACACACGTTCCTGTGGCGCACGATGACGAGCCCGCCCTGACGCCAAACCATTTTATCCTGGGGTCGAGCTCGACTTTACCCTCACCAGAAGCCACGGACACGGACCTTATCAGCCGAGAAGGTTATAAGAAGGCGCTGCGATTGGCCGACCACTTCTGGGCTCGATGGGTAAGGGAGTACCTCCCCGACCTTCTGCCAAGAGGCCCCGGGTCCACACATATTAATCTACGAGAGGGTGATTGTGTCCTGATCGCCGACAGTAACATGCCGCGCGCAGTTTGGCCTCGCGGCAGGGTCGAGAGGGTATTCCCAGGCAGAGATGACGTCGTGCGGGTAGCGGACGTACGGACTAGAGCAGGGGTGCTACGGCGCCCCGCTCGAAAGCTGGTAAAGCTAGACCTGTCGCCTTAGTTTAAGACTATTCTCTTACCAGGGGGGAGGATGTTGGCGACAGATCTGGCAACCCCGTTGCTGTGTGAGAATGTTATAACACTTACATAGCAACGGGGTATTTGCCTGGATCGATATATATTTTATTGTCCTTTTTATTATTTAATTTACTATAAATATAAGTAATATCTATAATTCGGGCTTTCCATTTTCGGCGCTAACATCGATGTTGGCGACAGATCTGGCAACCCCGTTGCTGTGTGAGAATGTTATAACACTTACATAGCAACGAGGTATTTGCCTGGATCGATATATATTTTATTGTCTTTTTTATTATTTAATTTATTATAAATATAAGTAATATCTATAATTCGGGCTTTCCATTTTCGGCGCTAACACCACTTTTCTGGTAACAGTTGGTGTCTGTGGGGGGGTCACAGTTCTAACCTAACCTAACCCACTTTTCTGGTAACAGTAGGTGTCTGTGGGGGTCGCAGTTCTAACCTAACCTAACCCACTTTTCTGGTAACAGTTGGTGTCTGTGGGGGGTCACAGTTCTAACCTAACCCACTTTTCTGGTAACAGTTCGTGTCTGTGGGGGTCGCAGTTCTAACCTAACACACTTTTGTCTTAATAAAACTTGACGCAGTAAAATTATGCGAAATGATAATTTGACCAAATGAATAAAATGCGAAATGAAAACTTGCTAAAGTTTCATTTGGGAAAAGAAACTGATGCCATAAGTTTATTGGGAAGTAAAATTTGGCGAAAAATACTTTGGCTAAACGGCGGTAACTCACGTCGCTCAGGATTGTAAAACTTGAATCACTCGCTACAATTGTGATTTAATCATTATGAATCACTCCCTACGTCGCGATTCAGTCGTTAGAATCCTGAAAATATACTATTGTATCATTCATAACGTTTCTTTATTCCCTCGTAATTTATGAAGGCCTGAAATGTTTTGATGATTAAGATAACATTACAAGTGGAGAAAGTGATGTTATCTATGTAACGAAAAATAAGGTAAAAAAATAGAAACAAGAAAATAGGAGATAGCTTAGAAAAAGACAATAATAAAAAATATTGACGTACCTAGCTCATCGAGAGAAACCTATCTTGAGTTTTTTGCGACAGTTACAAAAATTACTACCAAAACCGTGCTTGACTTGAGGCATGTCAGTGAAAGTCAGAGAGTTACCTACAACTTGTTTGCTATTGTCTTAAATAATTGCTACTGTGATAGATTCTTGAGAATATACGAGTATATTTTTTAACATGGTGGTTGCCAAATTGTAAAGTATAAATACAAATACTAATACATTATTGAGAAATAAAATTTGCCATAATTTTAATTTTGAAACCCTTGCTCTCGAATTAATGACCTGTTCCCCTCATAAGTGTTACAATTCAATGCAATTTAGTGTTAAACAGTGGCCACATATCGGCAAGCGCAGCGTAGGACGACCAGTTACAAGATGGACAGATGACCTCATCCAAGTGGCAGGAAGGCGCTGGATGCAGGCCGCTTCCAACCGGTCTTTTTGGAAATCCATGGAGGAGGCCTATGTCCAGCAGTGGACTTCTTGTGGCTGAATGATGATGATGATGAGTGACCAGACAAAAAAATTAAGGAAGTTTGGAAAAAAATTGCGTCAAACAAAAATAGAAATAGCGGGTTTTCTTCGAAATTAATTAATTTTGAGGAACGAAAAAAAAAGCTCAGGTATTTGTTTACTCTTACCTAAAATGGATTCCTAGGTTGAACAAAGAACTTTAGTTAGGTGTAACCTTTAAGTGATACTAATAGTTTAGGAGATATTTAAGGAAATACAAAGCGGTAATAAATTTTTGTTTACATGAAAAGTTGTTATAACCAAAGTTGTTAAAACATTCAATTTTGTACAATTTTTCGTTCTTATCTTTAGGACGACCAAAATTGTAGGAGATTCAATTGTAAAAGTGAATGCAATGATAAGATTTTACCCACCTCTTTAGAAAGTCTCTTTCTCTGTGAGAAATTTGATTTGGATTAACCTACTTTGTTTATAACCATGCTTCGCGTAAAATTGTCAATAAACGTTATAACGCAATAATAAGATTTTACCCAACTCTTTTCGGGTAAAAATGGAAAAATTTCGATCCTACCAAAAAAATTATAAGAACCAGAATTGTAAGAAATTAGTTTTTAAACAACTTATTTTATAACCATTCTTTGCTTAAAATTGACAATAAGCGTGATAATCCAATGATAAGGTTTTACCCCCCCCCACCTTTTTTCGGGTATAAATCGAAAAATATCGATCTGACAAAAAAATTTATAAGAACCAAAATTATAGAAGATTGAATTTTGAACAGCAATTTTTCATGTAAAATTGGAAATAAACGAGTTGTTAATTAATCAAACAAAAATTCACCCCCTCGTTTGTGGTATGAATCGGACAATATTGACCCTAGGAAAAATTGGTGAAAACCAAAATTGTAGGAAATTAAATTCTAAACTACTTTGGTAGGTAATTACCATTTTTCGTGTGAAATTGAAAATGAAGGAGTTATTGAACAAACAAAAAATAACCCTTAAAATCAAGATTGCTGATGAGTGATGACGCAACGGATTGAGTAACTCGCAAAACAAAATTTAGACTACCAGTCTAAATTTCTCCAAATTCAAACCCTCCATTTATACACTGCGTCAAAGTTAAAAAATCAATTTGTCACACTAATATTTTGCCTTTTTCTTCCACAAAATGGCTTTTTTGTCTAGTTTAGAGTATGTAGATACCATGAAATTTACAGTCTTACTAGGGAATTGACTTGTCATGAAAAAGCGTGTCATCAGAAAAATATCTACGAGTTATGTCTTTTGCCCCTTCAAAGAAATAGCCAGCGAAGCTTGAGTAAAGCCATTTGTAAATAACAATAATGTTTAAAGGAATTATAAAACACAAAAAGTGTGGAATGTAATTGAGTGTGTGAGTATGTGCAAGTGGGTGAATATTGGTATAGCTTTTTATTTAAATTTAATTTCAGGCTTTATAGTGGTACTACCTGACTCGGCAAACGTTGTTTTAACATATTAATTAGCCTACGCCCTATTTTCCGATCTACCCAAAAAAAAAAATCATAAAAGTTGGTGAAGCCGTTTCGGAGTAGTTCGATATCAAACACTGTGACACGAGACTTTTATATATTAGATTTGGCACGCAGGGTTTCTTTAAGTGTCAAGACACCAACGTAGTGCCAATAATTGCAACTATTTGCTTCATTTACCTATTTTTTCCAAACAGTATGCTTTGAACAAAGTTTTAATTTTTGCTGTGACATGTTTTTCATTTTTAGTTTTCACTTTTTCAGTTTGACTTCCGGTCAAACACTTACTGGATTTTGTAAATTAATTATTATACGAACCGCTTACCATGCGCTTCCATGGCCATGGTGGTTGATATTAAATTTATTCCGCCTACCCTTCTCTAATCAAAACAAAGGGATATAGCGGAGTACTTATATCCGTCGATGATTGAATCGAGACGTGAATGTCCTATGAAATAGTCTGTGACAGCAATAGTCAGTACATGATTTTAATACAACGTCCATCACGGCTTATTAAGGCGCAATTTGCAACAATATCAATTTACAGTTGTTATGAGAGCATACCTAAAAGTGCACGAGGACGACGCAATGCAATAACTAGGCACGTTATTACTCTGCCTAGATTCTTATTGTACCTAATTGTCAAGCAGCGGCTAAAATATTTGGATATCTAGTTGGTTCGTAGCCGGATGGGTGTTTGTTCTAGTTCTAGCGTTCACTCGTGACTGGGGCTTGGTATTTGGATATGTATTCGTTTTATGTTTTAATATTACGGAGATAGACCATGATCTGGGTTAAGAGGTAAGGGCACTTCATGTTCTAACCCAATGCGTACGAAGTTGCTGACGCAGCTAGTAAAGAATAAAAATATAGTAAAAAATTTACGTGAACTCGAATTGTTTCGACTCGCTCCTTCCCAACAGAGCTATTGTAACGTTCGTTACCGATGTTGGTGAAATTATCTTTCTATTGTAATGATATTGTGTAGCAATTTTTTATGCCTATACACGGGAAAAACGAGGTTCACTAAAATTAAACCTAGATTGATCCATTCATTTACATACCCTACTCGTAAATAAAACTAACTCGGTGAAGTATTATAGAAAAATGTAAATCAGTTAGCGTGTGAATGATGATCGTTTTAACTTGTCTAAATGTGTTGCTACCGAGAATTATATTACCAAAACATCTGTTGCAGTTTATGTTGACCGACGATGACCTAACTGACCTAAAAAAACACCATACTGCAGAACAACGACTACAACGGAAGTGTGTTACAGAATGACCTCACTGTATCGTGTTAATATCGTTAATTCCTGTAGTATAAAGAATATGAAGTAGTTGACGATATTGGCAAAGCTTACTTCCGGGCGGGCGGGCGTGGGCGCGGGGCAGAGTCTGCCCGTCCGGCTGTCAATACGCGGTCACTCAATCACTGTCCTAATATTTTTATGGACGTACTTATAGATTTTCCAGGTCTTTACACCCTCGGGATATTTACAAATCCGTTAAGAAATTAATTAACCTACACGAGGCGTTTATAATTATTATAGGCGTGTACCATATTTAGGCAGATTAATCTCGTTTTTCATCATCTATCTACACTATTATAAAACTGCAAAGAAGTCTGTACATTGAGATTTATGATTGAATTATTGATGACTACGAATAACCAGACAAGTCCGAGTAGGACTCACAGCCTCACAAAACGATTACAAACTTAACTTCTGTGGAAAAGTAGATATCCTCTTATACAACCTCAGAACTTCTTTTTGTGTTCTGAGTATACAACCCATTTGCAAACATAAGTTGGTACTTGTTCCTTTTTTGCATAGGTAACAAAAATTATCGATTTTTCCCTTCACTTGTGCTTTGAGACCTTTCTTCTTCCCAAATTCCCGAATACCCATGATGCCTTGAAGGTATAAAATATATTTAGATTTGATATTAACTTCAACTTGGTTGCTTTATGCGTTCCTGAAAAAAGGGCCTTGTGATAGTCGGACAGTTTTTTCCTTCTGTGGCACGGAAACCTAAAAATAATGAATCAAACGGTTTCAAGGTCTAAATGCATTAGATTTTTGTAAGGATTAAATCCAAACATTCGTTTATCTCGCCTCGATTGAGCCTAAAAATCACATTTCGCGAGCTTAAGTCTTATGTGAAATACTAATTTTGTTAGAGCTTGGTTTGGATGCCTCCGAACAAGTTGATGTTGTGATTAGTCAGAGATCGCGGCACGTGTGGCGGCCGGCACTGGCATGCAAGCGTGTCGCCTGGCCGGGGATGGGGCTGGCTCGGGCTGGGTTTCAGTGTCTACCTTGTATGCCCAAAAGCTGTCATGTTTGGAAACAAAATTATGGCGACTTTGTAAGGATGATATTGCAGATTGCTTAATCTCACTATGAGTAGTTTGCAAGTTTTGCAACTCAAGTACGCAGTAGTGTAGAGTACTTATCATTCAATTGCGTAAAAACGGCTATGTGGATTTGGATGAAATTAGTATACAGATAGACAATGTCCTTGGTGTTCCACAAACGTTCTCGGTTTTATTGTAGGCACACTTTAGACTCTCTTCCATTCATTATCTATCAGAAAAAACAAATCCCTTCTTGCCGAAGTTTTCGTTTTGTAAATGATTACTTACATTTTATAAAACAAATTACCCTGGTTGACACTAAGTATAATATACTGTTAGCCAAACAAAGTATTCCTTCAAGAATTTTTTCCTTTCTGTAGCGTAATGGCCGATAAGTGGTGCCTCAGTCTACCGTGTATTATAGTAGTTTTATGATAAAGATCACGGGTTACTACGAGTATGCAATGAAATGAGGGAAAAACAGTATTACTATAGGTTCACTAATGTCTGACAAAAAATGTATGGCAAATGATCATTTTTACCAATAACGTTTTAAAAAATTGACACTCGGTAAATATCTAATTTCCATAAACACACATTTCGCAAATGTTTTACTCTGCAAATGAGTTGGCGGTTAAAACAATAATTTGTAAATTTTTATTTGGCCACATTGTCGAATTCGCGATTTTACAAATTGTTAAAATATTGGATGTTTCAACTATGTTTTACATAATGACGAACTTAGTTTGTGTACATTTGTATAGTATAACATTCCGGGACGCCTTGCTCAGCTCCGCTTCGCTCGGCTTTGGGTTTTTTATCATCATGGGACCTAACACTCCTCCTCGCTGCGCTCTTCGTCACACCTACCTATATTTCTCTATTCGCCTTGGAGATCTTCAACTGTGTAGGAAGGATTTCCGCAAAATGCATTTTGTCAAAAGTTGTTTATACCTTGCGTTGTTTTACCAATTCACGTGTATAATAAATGATTTGTATGTCAAATGATATTTTTTTAAATAATAATTTGTTTGATTTATTTGTCAAATGAGTTATTTACAGAAACAATACTTTGTGTAAAGATCAATTCGAGAAGCATAATTTTGTCAATCGCTATCCTTTTGGGGACTTAGATCTATCAAATGTCAGATAAAGTAATTTGTTTTTTGTCAAATGACAGGACACCATTATAACCTATTACACCTTTTAATTCGGTGTGTGGTAAATAAGGCTGGTAGGTATAGTAAATTAGGTATTTCAACTTCAATTTCAATCGTTCATTGCTTCGTGTGGTACATATGTGGTCTTAATATAAATAGTATAATCCTCAACATGAGCCCTGTAAGGGCACTGCAACATAGTTAGTAGAAACTAATGTCTTACGTTTTTATAATAAAAATAATATTAGACGCATCTAATATGAGTAGGTAGGTAGTTACCTAAAACTCAAACTAACTTACCCCCGGTTTCTCGTACCTACACTAACAAGCTGTTAATCTACTGTTAACAGCTGTCAGTGGTTTTTTTGTATGCACTTTGGTTAATTGACAGCTGTTATCAGTAGATTAACATCGTGTTAGTGTACGAGAAACTGGGGGTAAATCTAGTCTTAACATGATGCCAAAGCAGGGCTTTGGCGCGGGTTTTCAGACCGAACCATGAAAGAAAAAGATGACTTGTTTTACAGATATTTTCATTTTGTAACTATTACTGGTGTGCAATAGAGTTTAATACTGTTAAATATAATAACTATACCCTCTTTTTTACCAATATAAATTTATAATATTATTCTATATAGGGCTAATGGTTTTCTTCTATGAAGTCTTTTACACTATGATAGCATTTTTTATAAGATAATCTTTTAATTTATTTACAAACCTGTTAAATACCTTTTCTTGCAGAATATATTTTGGTAATTTATTATACAATTTCATTGTCATTACATGTGGACCTGAACTATGAAGTTCTAGTGTTGAAGTATTACACGACATGTGCAATGATAGAAGCTATAGACGGAATGTAGGTATGTATGAGTCATCATTAGTTGCAATTCAAGGAACATGTTGGATAAACAATATTGCTGTGTTCCCGGCGATAACAGGCATTCGCACGTCCCGCGAATGGTTAGGTTAACTTAGGTTATGTTCTCAGTTCTTTAGAAAATTGTCACATTTCTGATGTGATTCATGAAAGAGACCTCGAGCATACAAAAAACTTCGGAGACCACTGCGAAACGGCTGATAGGTATACAGGATATTTAATTACGTCGCCCCACTAGCGATGGGCCGAGTCATATTTTTTTCAACTCGAGCAGCTCGAGTTTAAATAAGGGCTGACTCGAGTAGCAACTCGAGTCAACTCGAGCAGCTCGAGTTTAAATAAGGGCTGACTCGAGTAGCAACTCGAGTCAACTCGAGTCAGCGTTGTACCAGCGCGCACACCGCCGTCAACTTGCGCGAGTCGGTCGGACCAGACACACCAGCTCGGTGACGGTAGCGGTCCGTACAAACGTACCCTTCTTACTCTGACACACAGCTCGGTCGCATAGTACTGACTCACTCAGCCACACTCACGAGTCAGCTCCCTGGCGCACGCCCGCCGAGTGAACTCGGTGGACGGAATTTTCAACTCGAGTTTACTCGCTGGCAGCCCAACTCGAGTAACTCGAGTAAATTGACTCGAGTCGCCCATCGCTACGCCCTACCCGAAAGCTCCGCCTACTGGGCAACAAAAGTAACTAGGTACTTCTAATATATAAAAATCTCGTGTAAGTGTTTGTTTTCGAACTCCTCCGAAACGGCTTCACCGATTTATATGATTTTTTTTGTGTAGGTATATCTGCTAAGACTGAGAATCGGTCGTAGACAAATTAATATGGCAAAACAACGTTTGCCGGGTCAGCTAGTCTAATATATAAAAATCTCAGTGTTTGTTATCGAACTCGATTTTTATGAAGTCTTTTGTCTATGTTTGATAGGTAGGATCTAAGAATAGGTCGTAGGCTAATGAAATTAATATGGCAAAACCAGTTTTGCCGGGTCAGCTAGTAATCCATATTTTTTTCTGGAAAATCAATGAAAAAATGGGTTACTAAATGTAAAAATACGTTGGTGAGCAGTGGAAACTTTCAGCGTTCTTATGGTACAGAACGTAAGCACCTTGTTTGAGAACCCGATGTTTTGAATTCATTATACGTTGAAAGTTCAAATATTTTTTTTATTTTTTTATTAAAATGGTATACGATACTAGGGAAATACATTACCAGGAGACAGGCAGCAGTGTCTTCCTAAGATTCTAACAGCATACTGCGATCGCCAACTCGCCTGCCAAGCGTGGCGATTATGGCAAAATCCTTCATGGTTTTAAAACCCATGAGGGAGGCCTATGTCCTGCAGTGGGCGTCAAATGGCTGATGATGATGATGATACGATACTAGGGCTAGATGCGTTTCTGAAAAAATATCAACTTTCTCCATAACCATTCAAACGTTTGCAGTGAAAAGTTGCCAAGTTTCATGTTCAGGAGCAAATAACCCAACAAGCTTCGTAGAATAAGTGAAGAAGGTTGTACAATACTTCAGTTATGATTAAAGAAACCGCCATAGGACTTGACATCCATTTAGATCTCAATTATTTTGTCGCCAAATCCAAAAATCCTGCATTTCCTTTGTGACGTGTGTTTAACATAGGCTTGTAGAGCTGCACTTAAACCACCCATTATTCGTACTGTTTTGTGTTATCTTAAGCGAAAAATCCTTGTTTGTCCGCCTAATTGGGTAGTACCTAACGTTTTATCTAAGAAGTTTTTGAAGAATATTGTAAAGTCACGCAAACATTTGATTACTTTTAACCAATTAAAACAATTATGTTATCCATTTGACCTCTGTATGTTTGTTAATTACTTCGCACAAACCGGCAAACCTGACCTGGGTCATACCTATTATTAGTAATATTTGAATTAGGCAACTGTTCATCAGCGTCATGATATGACTGCAAGCATAAATGGCAAGGGATGGTAACAGAATCATAGCTTCAAGTTTCGATTTATCGCTATCAGTCAACATGCGTATCGTCATGTTAAACCTAAAAAATGCTGCCAAGTCTAGCTTTCTGAATATGACATAGGTTGGTCATCTCGGTCATCTCGCGCAGCAATATCGCCAATTCCACGAAGCAATTAGACCGATTTAGATAATCATGTTGACCAACCATATGTTATTGGTTATAGTCAGATAAGAACGGCTCCTGGTGCAGTCACCTCTATTCTCGGACGTTACTCTATCTGTGTCAAAAATAAAAAAAAATGGAACGTTTCGTGGAGATTTACGAGCAGTGGCCGGACCCCGTGACCCCGTCTTTGAATCGTAAACGCGCTCCCGATACAATTCGCGCTCGACTGCCATGTTATTGCCTTCACTGAATGTAGGTGCATGCGTCCACCATTATCTGGGAAACATATCATCGTCGTTCCCTAGGCTATATCTATATTGTGATAAGTAGATTTATAAGTAAGTACCTACTAACCTACCAAAGTACACTATAATGATAGGTCCTTAGATCTGTACGTTGACTTCTCCAGAGAATAACACAACATTACTTCAACTCAGGCCCGTATGCGGAGAATAAGTGGTAACTACAACCTGGTTTATTGAAAAAATGTGTTTGAAGATATTGTGACCGTGTCATATTATCAAACGGAAGGGAGTGCAGCATCGGTGCATCGCTCTGCGCTCCGTTTACATGAGGCAGCTTCCAGGCAGCTCACTGTCAGCGACCCGTACTAAATATAGACAAGCAATATAGCCGCGCATTCAACTGGCTTTGTTACCGCACTGAAACTATTGACCTATTTCACTTTACTGGAACTGGCAATAACTTTCAGTGCAACGCTCGGGGCATTTACAGCCATGGTGGTTTACCGCGAGCGCATGATGCATTTACGCAGCGTCCGTTTCTGTTCGCTACAGGTAAGTAGGTACTACTAAGTAGTACGGTACGGTATCTAGAAAGTAGTAGGTACGCCCCGGCTTACACTCTTTAGTTAGGCTTACAGCCTTCGGTTTTTCAGTTTGTGATCCTTCAAGATATGTTTATCAAAACCAATATAATACTGACAATACTTAATACTAACTAGTATTTGGTGAAATAAAGAATTTTGATAATAATAATAATAAATATAAGTAGGTATCTCTACATCGGTTGAACTCTGCGAGAAGCCTGCAAAACGCACAATGACTAATTTATAATGGACATAAGTTGTAGTATGAAAACTTGGGTCTGCTGAAAAGCACGGTAGGTATTGTTAATAAATGTTCTGCACAACTTTCGTATGTTGAGTCGAACAACATTAAAATGAACAGTTACATAGTGATCTCTAAGTTTTTCTCCAACAACGTCGAAAACGGTTTTTTCCAAGATATCCGAAGTTAACTTAGGACACAAGACCCCCGTGAGCCTCCGTTAAACTACTGGCAGAGACGAGTTCCATAAAACTACAATTCATGTTTTATTATAAAAATTGGATATACATTCCTAGCCGAGGTTTCCTACTTGTTAATCTTTGCGTTAATCGACTTTGCAACCTACGAGTACATCTATTTGTAATAGTGAACCATGAATTATAGTTCTATGAAGTAGGGCCGATTACTATGATTACGTATGAGAAGTAGAAAAATATAGCTTTTAATGTTAATCCTTTAATGCCTTGGGAGGTCTCTCAAGGTCTCGAGGTCTAGGGGTCACTAAGTAAACTACGTAGGGAGTTAGAATCACCACAACTTTGTGGGATTCTCACATAACCATAATATATTAAGTGCATGCACCATACGAAAGTTTGGTGAAAGAAAGTTCAGTTTGTGTAGTTATAGTTTCGCCATGTCCGTGTCCGTCTGTCTGTCTGTCTGTCTGTCCGCGGCTTAGCACAAAGACTATCGGTGTAATTTAAATGAAGTAATGCCTGTCTTAGACTCTCTTTGAGTAAGACAGTACCAATTTAACTTTGGTGGGCGTTTTAACTTTAAGTATAAAAAGTTCGGAAGCTAAAACGCTGTTGTTTTTTTTAATGGCACAATGTACAATCGGACAAAAAGTGAAGATTTTTCGTCCATACACCTAAACTGTCGACGGTATATTAATATACCATCACATCAACCGTACAATCGACAGCACTTCAACCTTTACATGCGCGCACTCTTTTCAGTTAAGTAACGGGATACTGCAATAAAAATGTCTCATGATGTCCGCAATTTACATGATCAAGCGTTTTGGTTGTCTCTGATCCCGCTCGAATGGCAATAGTGTTGCCATGAAATAAAATAAAAACCCTCAGATTAATGAATAGCCTGAGTAAATCCCAACATAGAAAAATAAAATATCTAAGACGTGACATTTCTCGAAATTATCTCATAATGTTGATATTAAAATAGTCCTCTGTCCACAGGGGCTCCATTATTCTAAGGTGCCCAGGGCCTCCAAGAGGCCCTATGCCGAACAAAACTCAATTGGTAATGTTATTAAATCGTGGAAGTATTTCAATTATTTCGGCAACAATTGCAAAAATTATGTTAACTTAACGACAAGTTGATATGATAGTAGTTTCCTGTCACATTGATAAGGATGGCGGTTGGTCCACCCGCGGGTCGCGGGCTCGCTGAGTATTTTGCTTTGTTAATGGAAGTCATTTTGATTTTGACCTACATAATTTATATTTAACATCCGATAAAAATTTGCACATTATGTAGATCAGCCTGGTTACAACAGCGATACAGGATGCGGAAACCGTGGTCAGATAATACAAAAGCTCATCGCTCTACAACTATGTTGTACAATCTTGTACAATATCATACTTACAAAATATGCCACGAGCGACACATTAGGGTCATCCATAAAGTGTTTAGAGGTTTCATTGAACCTTGTTTTAATCCTGGCCGATCGCATCTCGACATTGTTTGATTGACATGATGTTTTATGTAGTACTCTGTTTTTTCTTCTTGTGCTGAATAAATACTATTGTATATTTTCCACTAAATACGTGTTTAAATCACTTTATAAAAGGTTATGGACTAGCACAAAATAGTGAAAGGTTGTTATAAATATGTCGGAAAGTAAAAATCAAAATTTTTCTCATGAAAAATTACGCGGACGTGAAAATTACGTCGAGTGGACCTGTATATGCGGTTACGGTAAGGATGACAATAAAACATCTGAGGTGAGAAAACGACATGACGAAATAGCTAAATCTAAGATTTGTTTGAGCGTCGAAAAGTCATGTTTTTCACACTTGATGTCGACGGATACGGCGAAAGACGCCTGGAATGCACTGGAACGTGCGTATGATGACAAAGGACTTGGTTCGAGAGTTCGTACACTTCAGAACTTGTGCGCTGTCAAACTTGAAAACTTCAATAGCATGGAAGCTTACGTCAATGAAATTTTGTCATTAGCGCAGCAATTGGCGAATATGAACAAACCTGTTGATGACGAGTTTCTTGGTGCACTGATGCTTAAAGGTTTACCATCGCAGTACGAGCCCATGATCATGGCATTGGAGCATTCGGGAGCTGCTATTACATCCGATCTAGTAAAATCCAAACTGCTGCAGGATCAACATTGGTCTACTCGTGGAGATTCGAGTGAGTGCTTGTTTTCTAATAGAAAATGCGCTTCTGGAAGTGACTCCGGAACGAGAAAAGCACAACAGCACAAGGTAGAGTCAAAAGCGAAAAATTATTCTTGTCGAAAGAGAGAACCGTGGTGCTGGAATTGTAAACAAAAAGGACATCTGAAGAAGGACTGTCGCAACGAAAAGCATTCTTCAGGAAACCTTGTTTTGTCAGCATACAGTACTGGAGCGGGCTTGGAATCTTCGTGGTATATAGACTCAGGAGCTACAAACCACATGACTGGCAAGCGTGATTTGATGACAGACTTTAAATCGCGAGGTGGTTCCGTCACCATTGCTAGTGGAGATAAACTGCAGTGTACAGGTATAGGTAACGTTAAGTTGTCTGGTAACGCGATGTTGACTAACGTGTTGTATATACCTAAGCTATCTGTTAATCTCATATCTGTTTCTCAATTGATTAAGAAGGGTAGTACTGTAAATTTTGATACTAATGGTTGTACAATTTCCAATTTGACCGATTTACCAATTAAGGCAAATGACGTGGGAGGTGCGTATAAACTTCAGACTTGCAGTACAAGGGCAAATCTTACTATTAGCACAGCGACTTGGCATCAAAGACTTGGCCACTTAAGTGGTAATAATATGAAGCTTTTGAGGCAGGGACTTGCTAATGATATTAGTTTTCAGGAGGACCCTTGTAAGGACGTTGCATGTGAGGTTTGTTTAAAAGGAAAACAAGCCCGTTTCCCTTTTCCTAGCAATCCTGAGAAGTCTGTGGCTGCAAAACGATTGGAATTAATCCATACCGATTTGTGTGGTCCATTGCCGGTGAATTCGCTTGGAGGCAAAAGATACATCCTGACGTTCTTGGATGATCATTCGAGAAAGGTATTTGTTTATTTCCTGGCGCGTAAGAGCGAGGTGAGTGCATACACGAAAAACTTTATTAATTTAGTTGAAACTCAAACTGGTGATAAAGTAAAAATTTTGAGGTCAGATAACGGGACCGAGTACGTGAACAGAGACTTTGAAAATTTTTTGAAAGGTAAAGGGATAGTTCACCAGGTAACTGTTCCCTACAGCCCGCAACAGAACGGCAGTTCGGAAAGGCTGAATCGGACGTTATTAGAAAAAGTAAGGTGCCTGTTGTACACGTCAAATCTAGACCACAAATTTTGGGCTGAAGCTGCCAATACCGCAGCGCATTTAATAAATTTGTCACCATCGAAAAGGCTCTCGGGGAAAACTCCTGAGGAGGCCTGGACAGGTAATAAAATAAGCTTGAAACACTTACGTGTGTTTGGCTGCGAAGCTTATGCTCATGTTGACAAAGTAAAGCGAAATAAGCTTGAACCAAAAAGTACGCGTTGTATATTTCTTGGTTATGAAAATAATGGGTATAGGCTCTACGATTTAGAGAAAAGGGTAGTTTTTCGAAGTCGTGACGTTGTTTTTAATGAAATAAAATTCCCAGGTATCAAGAGTAAGCAGTCCGTGGAGATATTCTTTCCGACAAGTGATGACGGTGCCATCAGTGAAGAAAGTCACGAGGAGGATAAACCTGAGATTGAGGTTGAGGCGGAGATGCCATTGCCACCAAATGTAGAGACACAGGTTGAGGCGGAGAGGCCGGTAGTACCTGAAGTCTGGTTCGAAGCGGTCGAGCAAGGGCCGAGCTCATCTACTGAGACAGGTGGCATACCACGGGAACCATCTAATGATGGGCCAGCCTACAACTTACGGCCGAGAGTACCGAGGACAATGTCTGTGCTCGAGTTAGAGCTGAATGAGCCCACAACTGTCAAAGAAGCTTTCCAATCGAGTGATAGCAACTTGTGGCGGCAAGCTATGCAAGATGAAATTGATTCATTTAATAAGCATGTGGCTTGGGAGCTAGTTGACAGACCGGCAAATAAGAACATTGTTAAGAATCGGTGGATATTTAAAATCAAACGCGATGCTACTGGAAAAATAGTGTGTTATAGAGCGCGATTGGTTGCAAAGGGGTTTACCCAAAAGTTCGGAATCGACTATGTAGAAAGAAACGTACTCTCCAGTGGTACGACACAGCTCGTTAAGAATGCTATTGTCTCTTGCAGTCGAGTTAGATCTGAAGATTGATCACCTCGACGTAAAAACAGCCTTTCTGAATGGTAACTTGACAGAAGAAATTTATATGTCACAGCCAGAAGGGTTTATAAGAGAAGGCGATGAACATAAAGTCTGCAGACTCAAGAAAGCCGTGTACGGGTTAAAACAGGCGTCTCGTGCCTGGTACGATAAGGTAAAGGAAGTCTTACTAGCAGAGAAGTTCACGCAAAGCAAGCATGAGAGCTGCATCTTTAGTCGCCGAGTGGGTAAGCGAACCATTATTATCGCCCTTTACGTAGATGACTTTTTTGTTTTCTACAATTGTGACGAACTGGCTAAGAAGTTGAAATCGTCACTGGCATCTAACTTTACTATTAAAGATTTAGGTGCGGTTAAACACATGATAGGCATCAAAGTAGATCGTACTAGTAGTGAGTTGAAGCTGAGTCAGAAAAACTATATCGAAAAGTTACTTGAACGTTTTGGTATGAACGACTGTAAAATAGCTAAGACGCCCTTAAAATCAAAATCAAAATCAAATTTTTTTATTCAAAGTAGCACAGAAACTGCGACTTAATGAACGTTACAAGTTAAACTAGGTGTCCATTTCAAAATCTAGATCATTTTGGAGAAAAAATGGACAAAAAAACTCCAAACTTAGTCTTTTCAAGTCCTTAATTTACAGGATTTATATAAATGTTCTAAAACTCATGCATTGAACTGGCTTTAATTCCAGACATCATTGTCATCTAAATAATCTATAATGTTATAGTAGCTTTTTTGGCACAAAGTGCGCTTCACACATTTTTTGAACCGCGTTTCTGGCAAGCTTATTATATCCTCAGGGATCTTATTGTAGAAACGTATACAATGCCCCATAAAGGATGTATTAACCTTTGCCAGCCTAAATTTTGGGAACGAAAGTTTATGTCTATTTCTAGTATTTACATTGTGTTGGCTACCTACAGTTTTAAAGTCACTGATATTTTTCCTAACATACATAATATTTTCATAGATATACTGACTAGCAACTGTTAGGATGTTGGTTTCTTTAAAGAAATCTCTTAACGAATCTCTATTGCCTAGCTTATATATGAATCTGATCGCTCTCTTCTGCAGGACGAAGATGGTCTCAACGTCTGCAGCGTAGACGTAGGTCTGAAGTTTTCTGACAGCGCTACACACGACAGTAGATTACCATATCAGGAGTTGATAGGTTGCCTAATGTACTTGTCATGTAATGTAATGTAATGACATTTCATTTGCTGCAAGTTTTTTAAGTCAGTATAATACCTGCTACACAGCTGAACATTTTGCTGCGGCTAAGCATGTATTGCGTTATTTAAAAGGCACAATGAATTTAGGTCTAGTGTACAGGAAAAGTGTTGAAAATGATATGTTTCGTTTTTATGGTTTTACTGACGCTGATTGGGCTAACGGGGCGGGTCGTAAATCATATACGGGGTATATCTTTAAGTTAGGTAGAAATGTAATTTCTTGGGGTTGTTATAAGCAATCTTGTATCGCACTTTCGTCTACCGAGGCGGAGTATATAGCTTTGTCTGAAGCGGCCAAAGAAGCGGTATACGTCCGTGCGGTTCTTGCTGAATTGATAGGTCAGACTAACCCTGTAACACTGTATAGTGATAACCAGTCTGCAGCGAAACTTGCCACTAATCCGGTGTTTCATAAACGGTCGAAGCACGTAGACATAAGGTATCACTATGTTCGTGAGGCTATTGATAATGAAGTCATTGAATTAACCTATATGCCTACCGAGCAGATGACTGCTGATGTGCTCACAAAGGCACTGCCTAATTGTAAGCATAAGTCATTTGTGCAAGATATACTGGAAGTCGTCCAGGATTAAGATGGCGTGTTAGAGGTTTCATTGAACCTTGTTTTAATCCTGGCCGATCGCATCTCGACATTGTTTGATTGACATGATGTTTTATGTAGTACTCTGTTTTTTCTTCTTGTGCTGAATAAATACTATTGTATATTTTCCACTAAATACGTGTTTAAATCACTTTATAAAATAAAGTACGTCATACTAATTTCGTGATTTTTTTACCCCTCCCCCGTCCCAATCACAGTTGGTCACTTTGTGAGGCCCCCCTCCCTAGTGTGACGTCACATATTTTACAATTTTACATCTAGAAATTATTAAATTAAAACAGCCGTTCCGAAATGAGTTTTATTTCCATTTAGATAAATTATTTTTAGGGTTCCGTACCTCAAACGGAAAAACGGCACCCGTATAGGATCACTTTGTTGTCCGACCGTCCGTCGGTCTATCCGTCCGTCCGTCTGTCGGTCTGTCAAGACCCTTTATCTCGGGAACGCGTGGAGGTATCGAGTTGAAATTTAACTAAATACAGTTCCTTGAAGCTGTGAAAAAATCAAACTTCTAAGTTAACGTAATAAAAGATACGGCCGCTAATTCCGCAAAAAACGTGTACCTATTTCGACACTCAAGGGAATCAAAAATTAGGTATAGGGTACTTTCCGTTGACTATGAATTTTGTAAAGTAATGTCGTCTTATACTACAAAATACAGGAAAAAATCTGAAAACTACACATTTGTAATTCAATTATAAAAAAAAATGTTTTTGAAGTTCGGGAAAAGCAATAAAAAAACTGCGAGACTTGATTCCTGAAATATTTATAATACGCAAGTCCGACTCGCACTTGGCCGGTTTTTTAATAGATATTGTCAACACCAGAATAATATGAAACATTTGAAAAAACTTACAAAACAATAAGCGGCGCAAATACTCTATCCTTGGGGAAAGCTACTTATTTGCCCCGTTTGGGGTCGAGACGATGGGTCCGTGGGGCCCTGAGGCGCGTAAACTTTACAAACAAATATCTATGCGCCTCATCGACTCGTCAGGCGGCCCTAGAGCTGGTAGCTACCTCGGTCAGCGCATCAGCCTGGCCATCCAGAGGGGTAATGCTGCCAGTTTCTTGGGAATTCCCCAACGGCAGCGGTCTAGAGACAATCTTTTTTTTTATATAGATGATATTTATTATAAATATGAATTTTGTTATTTTGTATTAAGATGTATTATTTAATCGTTAAGTTTGTGTAGATTTAAATAAAGTGAGGAATTAAATCACTAAAAAAAAAATTATTAATTATTATTATTATTTTTGAATCGCACTTGGCCGTTTTTTTTTATATTGTCAACACCAGAATAATATCGAACATTTAAAAAAATTACAAAAAAATAAATTATGTTTCTGAAATGTGACGTCACGAACCTTAAGACCCCTTTGTCGACCCCCCCCCCTGGATGGTCCTTAGGGCTACATATCGTAAGAGGCCACACGATTGATTTATCTCAAAATAGCCCAGTTCAAGAACAAAGCAGAGTTGTTTGCTCAAGAGGTTGTATTAGATAGATTTACTTTACATACAGTCGACAGCGGGTCAACCTATACATTTTTGTTGCAAAGTCGTTCTTAACGTAACTAACTAATTAGAGTGCAAGGATGTAAAGGTGGGTGTGATGTCGGCTGTATCTGAATACAATATTGAAAAAAAAACGCTCTATGTTAATAATGCTATAAATCGAAATCTAATTAGGTAGATAAATCTACTTATGGTATCATGAAGAGAGTTTTAAGTTTTACGTTTTTAGTTTCAAAAGGATTTGTTAACAATTCTAAGAATTTCGTAAAGAATAAATCCAATAAGTTATTTTTTCTGCGATAGGTACAATAACCATCTTGCGTTGTTTGGTTTCCGTAGTCAACAAGGAACCCTTATAGTTTCGCTATGTCCGTCCGTCTGTCTGTCCGCGACTTAGCCAGAGACTATAAGTACTAGAGAGCTTAAATTAGGCGTAGATATACATATGCATTTATTGCGCCGACAAATCGGTAGAATATAATCTCGAAGAAAATGTTTTCAGGTAGATACTTCCTACACCTACATTTTTTTTCTCGCCGACACCACAGTGTGGAATATCGTTGGATTGATCGGTTAAAAATATTGTGGGTGTAGAAAAACTACTTTTCAATGTAGGGTTCCGTTTGCGAAATATTAAGCTAAATTTTTGTCAGAGTAGGGCGTCGTCGTCGTCCCGCCCGGTTCCGGCGAAACGGTTGATTGTAGAAACGTGAAAAAAATTCGCGGCAGTAGCACATAGTAATATAATGAACTTAAAAGGAAAACTATAACGGCTAAGTAGGCTTTACAAGTTAACGAGGCGACCAACTGGAAAATTTCCTACAAAATGGCTTGGGCCTAGGCCTCCTTGTCACGCCAAGCTTCTTCATAATTTTATTCAATCTATGCTTTACGCGCTCAGTTTACCATATATTTTAATACAGTATGTGGTAACTTTAGTTTGGAACAGCAGTTTTTTTTTGCTATTTTTAAGTTGTCGTCTGTCATGCTAAAAGCGGTTTGTATTGATTAGTAGTACCTCCCCACTTCGGATAACTATCTGGCCTTCGTAACTATCAAAATCTATCCAGAAATCGATGTTTCTATTTTTCAATATGAAATTATGAACAATTCTTAGTATACGGTGATAGTAACTTCAAAATAGCAAAAAAGTAACTAGCTGATCCACACTAAAGTTAATTACTTTATAAATAACTACTAAAGGAAAGAGTCCGAAAATTTTAATTAACAGATGTATCAGAAAAGTTATTTAAGGTTACCAACTTAACCCTGCAGTTGGTTTGTATAAGAGAACATTTGTTTCGACTGCAAACTAAAGTTTGTAATTGTTTGTTTGTAACCTGCGCGAGTCCTACTCGCTCTTGACCGGTTCTTTTAAGTAAATACTACTCTCTTGCTGTGGTAGGGCAGCGGTAGAACCAAATGACTTTGTTTTCTAAGTTACGTACATTCGTGAAGTTGTGGTAGCAATAGGTACCACTCGCTAACCGTAAAGGAAGACATCGTGAGGAAACCTGAGTGTCTGAGGTGTTCGCATACCTCAGCGCTTGAAATTGCCAATCTCTGAGAAAGCCTGCAGATGTGGCTGTTTAATAAAGCAGCATTTTTACCCCTCAACTTGTCCTCTTACATCGACTTGTTCAGTTTACCCTATCTATCTCGAAAATTGGGTAGCATTAATGAAATGAGTTCCTTGCTGCATAACCTAACCTTCGGTTCTTTTTAATTCATTGAAGCTTTAAGTTGAGTTACGCAACCAAATCATCAATGAAGCATCTTTTTGCCCTATCTGACTTCTGTGATAATTTTAAAACGCTGGAATAAAATTAATGTAGAGTTTTCGTATATGCTGTAAGTAAGTAAGTAGTTTTATTTTTCTCATATTCATTAACATTTTTGATGTGATGTCAATGAATAGTCATTAATTGTACTCCCGGAAATAAAAACTGTTATCTTACTGTCCTTCTGGTTGAATAGAATGGAAACGACAAAATACTAATGAAGGTTATGAGTATAAGATCTTATTATTATTTTTTGGCGTATTTTTTGTGGAACAACTGTAAAATTCCAACAGTCAGTTCATCTGTCACATTTTTAACATATATAATAGCTCAACCATAGATCGACGTTTATAGGAAACGGCCATCAGGCTCACTAAAGTGCGCGTCTATGAAGGTTTGTGAATGTTTAATACTCAATGCATCATAAGCGGCTGAATAGGTTTAAGTGAAAATTTGGTGATATCAACCGCTTTTCTCAAGGTTTGAAGCACCCAGAGGGTTGGTCACTTCATGCCAAGGGCACAGTTCATAATATACCACTATAAAGTACATAACTGCCTTCTTGGTCTAGCGGTTGATTTGCTTGACTACCAAAACAGAGGTCGTGGATGGGGAGAACATTCTCCAGGACTCATCTCTATCATCATAAGCAGCCTATATACGTCCCACTGTAGGGCACAGGTCTTCTCTCAGGGAGAGAGTATGGGCTTAATCACCACGCGTGCCCACCGCGGGTTGGCGATTTCAAGCGGTGAGGAATGTGAATAGCTCAGACACTCAGGTTCTTATAAGTCATTAATATTATTGTTCTCAGTGATCTTTCTTATCTTCGCTAATAATATTTATTAGCAAAGTACTCAGAGCATTTTAATTACAAGGGCTCTCTATAAAAACATATTTGGGGAGATTTTCCCAGGACAAAATGTTATCTCCATCGTATCTCTACATTACATATTTAAACCGAGTAATTAAGCAAGGACTTATTTTTCATGCAGTAGTTTCATTCATAGTGTGATTATTTATGACAAGAAAAAACCAATTGCTTAATAGTGGTTTTAAAAGACACTTGTTCCTTACGTTTAATCAACTGTTACATTAACCTTTGCTCTGTTATCATTGAAGTTTTTATTTGGTACACATATCAACTGGCAACAACATCCTCTTATCATTTCTTAGCCTCGTAACCCAAAAACGACAACATTATAAAAGTTTCAGATACTGTGCCAAACATTCCTTCAACAACCTTTAATTTCATATTTTATGACTTACTTAGGTACTTATTTTAGATACTCTATGATACTCTCTAACCCGATGTGACAGTAAATCTAGTCTGACCTGTTTATTTCAGAGGAAAGTAAATATTACTGGCTAACTTTTTCCGCGACTTCGTCTGCGTAAATGAGGATTTCTTCATGGAAACTATACCGTCCCGTTTCACCTCTTTAGGAGTAGAATTTTCGTCTAACTAGGTTACTCAAGGAATATTCACTGGTTTAGTCCGTGTGTCATGTGTCAGTGACCTTACTATTTTGCAAGTATAGAAAGAAGAAAATTGTTGGAATCACACAGAGTAAAGATTTTCTCGACAAATTTTTAGTGACTGCGCTTAGAGAATTTTTTTTCAATCAGACAAAAGTAACGAAACGAACGAGCGGGCGAAAATCCCAAAGGTGTTTGTGAACTTCCTAGGTGAATCTAGAAGCATGACATTTTGCACAGGAGTTCATTACATCCTTATATACCACTAGGTTAGGCTAGGCAAACATTGTTTTGCCATATTAATTAGCCTACGACCTGTTCTCATAACTCAGGTATATTTCCAAAAGAGCTTAAACTTGCCGAAGTCCATCCAATTCACAAAAGTGGTGATAGAGACTGTGTCAACAACTATAGACCAATTTCAATACTGCCAACTATTTCCAAAATACTCGAAAAAGTCATGAACATTTGACTAACAAAATATTTGGAAGGAAATAATTTGCTGTCGCACTCTCAATATGGCTTTCGTGCAAATCGATCTACAAACCAAGCTGTTCATGAATTGACAAATTATATTGCAATGAATCTTGATGCAAAACAAAAAGTAATCGCTATATTCCTGGACCTTGCAAAGGCATTTGACACAGTCTCTGTCCCGCTCTTGCTGTCTAAACTTGAAGGATTAGGTATCAGACATACTCAATACAAACTATTTGCAGACTATCTCTCAGACCGATTTCAATGGGTTAAAATCGCAAATTATACTAGTGAGGACTTGCCTATTTCCCATGGAGTGCCGCAAGGCAGCATTCTCGGGCCAACACTCTTCTTAACATACTTAAACGATCTTTGCGAACTCGATGTGGGAGATGGGAAAATAATTGCCTTTGCAGACGATACGGCTTTACTTTTTAAAGGCGAGACGTGGAGCGAGGCATTTGACAAAGCACAAGATTGCTTTAATAGGGTATGTGATTGGTTAAGAAATAACAAATTGACTCTTAATGTAGATAAGACAAAATTTATGATATTTACTAAAACAAATCGCATAAACCCTGAACTAGACAAATTAACCATCATTGCACATACCTGTCCTCATCCAGACATTGCTTATACCTGCGCATGTACTCCTGTCTCCAAAACAAATCAAATAAAATACTTAGGTGTAGCAATAGACAGCACACTTAGTTTTAAGCCCCATATTGACCTATTGACCAAGAGGATACGCAAATTAATTTATATCTTTAAGAACTTGCGTCATGTTGCTGATCATAATGTTATCAGAATGGTATATCTAGCACTTTGTCAATCACAGCTAACCTACTGTATCACTACATGGGGTGGAGCACCCAAAACTACCTTGCTACCTCTAGAGAGAGCTTTGAGGGCAGTTCTAAAGGTTAGCCATTTTCTCCCACGACTGTACCCAACGGTGGAATTATATAAGCAATGCTCGGTTCTATCCGTAAGACAGCTATTTATTCTTTACACAATTTTGTTTAAACACTCCCAAATTGACTATGACCCTCAGCTTGAAATCAAAAGAAGAAAGCATGCAGTTAGCACAACAGTTTCCCTAAAAACCAAATTTTCTCATAAGTTCTTCTGCTTTTTGGGTAGCTATTTGTATAACAAAGCAAATCTTATTTTATCAATATACTCACTTACCAAATACAGCTGCAAGAAAAAAGTAACAGACTGGTTGTTAACACTCCCCTATGATTCTACTGAAGATCTCTTAAATATAATTTCCTAACTCAACCTCAATAAGATTAAATTGTATTTCATTTATTGCACAAGGTGCTCCTTCATACACACATACACACACGTACACACACATACTCACACATACACTCAATCAACATGCATACGCTCATTGAGTACGCATGCATCTTATGTTTCCATTAATTTAGTGTTTTAAAATTTATATTGTCTATAATAACACTGCCGGTTATAATTTCCTGTTAAACTTAAGAACTTTAAAAAATGTACATACAATTGAGAAACAATGCATCATATTCATAAGTTTAGTGAGGGCCTGGAGATCTGTCACACAGGATCTTTCCTAGTATGGACTCCAGCCTCTCACATAGGAATTAGTCTTGATTACTCAAATTGTACCTACTATATGTTTTGATACCTCTGTGAGAAGGAAATAAACGAAATTACTTACTTACTTACTTACTTACCTTCTAAATATACATATAAAAATCATAAAATTCGGTGAAGCCATTTCGGAGGAGTTCTATAACAAACACTGTGACACGAGATAACAATCTTAGATAACGTAAATGCCTCAGTAGGTACTAAAAAAGGTTTTTTTTTTAATTCAAAAAAAGGAAAAAAATCTAATGACAATTTGTTCTCTATGCTGTTCAGTTCGAAGTGAGATTTTTTTATGGAAATTGATGTTTAGAATACCACAGTTTTTGAAAATGCATCCCCTATAGCAGCTGGATGAGGACGGCCGAGAATTGGATTAGATCTTTAAAAGGGTAAAATTGCATTTTTACTAAGTTTGAAGAAAATCCGTCCACAAATATTTTACTCTCGGTACAAACTTTGACGCCCCTTTTTACCGCCCTAAGAGTGAAATTTAGAAAAATCTTAAAATACCTTTCCCATCAATTCTGTTGATGTACATTTATACCAAGTTTCACATAAATCACATCACAAATCTTTTTCTCCCTGTACAAATTTTGGCTTTCTATTTCACCCTTTTACGAGAAGAATTGTGAAAAAACGTAAAATATGTGTTGTATATTATGTTGATGTTTATTAGTACCAGGTTTAAAGAAAACCCGACAACAACAACAAGTTTTGCATAAATCTGATCATAAATATTTTACGTCCCATACAAACTTTAACACCCTCTTTCACCTATTAGGGACTGAATTTTGAAAAACGAACGATTACATGTTTTATTAATTGTATTGAAGTATTAAAAGAAAAAAAAAATTCCACGTCCCCACGTCCACGTCCACGTGTGTGGCCGCTGGTTGACCGCTAAAGTTGAACCAAGTTTTGAATAAATCCTTTAACATAATAAAGCATTAAATTAAGAAACGTTGTTGCCTATATACCTGAAATAATTAAGCATGCGAAAATATTTGTAATGTACCTAAATAATGTAACATAGATATTTAATAAGCAAATTTCTTAAATTATAGTGTAGAAAGAGCGGAGCCCCCTAAGGCAGATAATTTTTACTTAAAAAGAGGCTTCTGCAATGTTTTGTGCATGTGTTGTTTTAAGAAAGGCACTTCAATATTTTTCAATAAATATTCCCTTTATTGGTTGAATTTTGTAAAGTATGTACGCTCTTATTTACCTTAGGCAAATTTTCCGATATGAGGTTGCCTGGAAGAAATTGCTATTAGCAATAAGGCCGCCAATTGTATCTTTTCTTTTGTCATTGCTGTTTCTGTAACATTTTTTTCCTGTATACAATAAAGAATATTCTTATCTTATCTTACGTCATAAAGGGACCCTTCGGTGCAAAGTCCAACGATTTGGGCTGGATGTTGATGAGGGAGTGAGACGGGACTTTTGTTTTTATTAAAAGAAAGGTAGGTAGATAAGATACACTTACCCTGGCTAGAGTTTTTGCCAAAGTTGGGCCAACCTAACGATGTTACTCCCTACAATCCATGTAGGTATTTTAGAAGTATAATTTGTAGTCGGTGCCCAGTTTCATGACCAGCACATATATTTTGGGTAACTCCAAATTATATATTTACATTACCAACATGTATACATACTTCTAATTATTTAAATTATTTCTAACTTTTTAGTGCTGTAGTGTTTCGAAGTCGATTTTTATTCTTTATTTTTTAAGAATTTATTGTACTCTTTTGTCGCTGTGATTAATATTATGTATGTCTATGCCAAATTTCAGCTTTGTCCTACTAATCGTCTCTGAGCTAGGCCGCGGACAGACAGACGGACATGGAAAAACTATAAGGGTTACTTGTCAACTACGGAACTTTAAAAATGATCACTTTAAAAATAATGACTAACATAAATAATGCTACTTCGCATTCTGAATAAAATACATCCAACTAATAAATAATTTCCGTCGCTATAAATTCATAAACTGCTTTTAAATAGATGGTTTCATTCATTGTTAAAACTTGATTGCCTAATCGCTCTTTGTAATTTTTTATAAGAGAAAATATATCGAGCAAATGTGGATGGAAGTGCCGGTAAGGGACGACCCAGACGGACATACATACTTCGACCGAATATGGGATGTATTAGCAAAGGGCAAGATAAAAAGTACCCGAAACCGGCGTGCGTTATGTAACGACTAATGAATGTTGAGGAAGCGAAAGTGATCTGTCAGAATCGAAGCAAGGGGCAGTCCCTGGTCTCTGCCTACCCCTCTGGGATACAGGCGTGAGTTTATGTTATGTTATGTTATAAGAGAAAGTGGCCTTAATGTCTTGCTTAATATCACTGAAGTCTCATACCTCTAGGTATTTATAGTATCTCAGCTATCTATAGTTAAGTAGTATTGTGTCAAGATTCTGATACGGATTATCAGGATTTTGAACCTGGTCTCCAACTTTTAATTTTATAGCTTGGAGAAGAAATAAAAGTAGCAATGTCAAAGATGACCCGTTTATAGTTACTAACCTGATAATTGTAGAGCAAATCAATATGTTTTTTATTTCAAAGACGAAAAGAGGTTGAAAACCTCTATTTTAAAGTACATTAAAACAAATTTAAATAAGTAAGTTTAAAATTTTTCACTTCTCATGCTCTAAAAGTTCGTCTTTATGTCGTGCGTAGGCGACATAAAGTCGCTTTTTATGCTCTAGAGCATAAAGTAAAATCTTCGTCGAAGACCAAGGCAATCGCTGCAACAGCCACACGAACATCTTTAACTTCATACAACAACCTCTTTATTTTATTATGGAGAAGCCCCGCATTGCAATTCGAAATTCGAATTGTTGTTCGAAACTCACCTCTTTTTTTTCTTTTTTTTCTGAAATACTGTGTCCTGTGACCGCGCGAAACACCAACAAAAAAAAGGCGCGAATTGCAAATACGAATTTAAAAGTTATATTCAATTTAAGTTGCTAAGCCGTAAAAGAGTGTGGACTTCTATATTTACATGTTGCTGTTTCATTTCCTCGCAATCGAAGTGAAAAGTAGAGTGTACAACTCGTCCATAAAACCCATTTTACACTCGACTTTATATCTATCCTCGCTCGCAAGCTCGCTCGGATGGATAAACGTCTCGAGTAAAATGGTGCGTTTTATGCACTTGTTGTACAATCTACTATTACAGAATGTGTTATCGTGGCAGATACAAGAACTTTTTTGCTCTACGTACAGTGTCACCCTGAATTGAGATAGGTATCTGTGGTGTCACCCTTAGTAATGTTGTAAAGAAAGTAGAGTAGGTATAACTTCGTACTTTGATTTTCAAAGAATAAATCACACAAAACCTGAAAACCGTTTCTTCAGTATCGTTATAATTAAATACACTTCCCATCAGCATAAAGTTTAGAACAGTCTAAGCATTTTTTTTATACAATCTTGTAAGTTGGCGCGTTAATTATGAAAACCCACTTGTTGCCCGCGACATCGTTCGTATGTGCTATTCCAGACTATAATCTATTTCCGTTTAGAAGTTCTGGCGTGATTGAGTAACAAACATCCTTCCATGCAAACTTTCGCATTTCATTGTAGAATAGTAGAAAGATTAAATTCAGAATTATAATGTTTGCTTCGTCACCATCATCATCATCATCGGCCATTTCAGTCCCACTCCAGGACATAGGCCTCCCTCATGGTTTTCCAAGCAATTTCAAGCGCTGAGTTATGTGAACACCTCAGACCTCAGGTTGCCTCACGATGTTTTCCTTCACAGTTAGCGGGTGGTATTGCTACTATAACTTCAGAAATGTACGTAACTCAGAAAACAAAGTCATTAGTAGGTACATGCTGGGATCGGAATCCACGACCTCCCTCCGATTTGAGAAGCCGGCGTTCTACCGCTCTCGTGGTTTATTTATCGATACTGAAAAATGGTTTTCAGTTGTTACATCATTTCAATAACACGTTGTGAAGGCCCACAAGTTCTATGAAGGATAGAACGGTAAAATAGAGGTAGACACCAGTGTTCAACGTAGAATAAGCTTTCCTGGAAAAGCTAAGCAAATTTCTCTGACTAAACATATTGTTCTTATTCAAACAATGTATACTTACAAACCCAATTAGGTTACCTAGGTGCTTGATTGTCTAGAAAAAGTTATTCTTTTATTTTTATATAGGAACATAGAATAGGATATGCCCTACAGAGCTTTAACTAATTGAGTCGGTAGCTTTACCTAAGTGTTTATTGTCGCACATTATAAAAGTACTTCAAAGTAGAATTAGATAAGAACTAGAAAAGACAATGTTAAATTCATCCTCGGGATCATCATCATCCGTCAATGAAAAAGTTTCGCATCAATATCAACGGTCATCGCGCGCGGGAAGCGCGTTGATGTCTTCTTATCGCAAGGTGTTGTGGGGAAGCAAGTTGGGTTGCTGGGTAGGTGTGTTGAGCACGATGGAAGTGGGACTTACCGCGCTGGTGGGCGCCGGAGGCATCAGCAACAGCAAGAGCAGCGGCAGCAGGGCTGTGTGCGCGAGGCACGCGGTGGCTAGGAGGCGCGCACGCGCCGGGCCCGACATGGCTGGCGGCACTACTGGCGCGCGCCGCGGCCGGCCGCGCTGCCGCCCGCCCCGCCCGCGCCCGCAGCAGGGGTGCGGGGGTGCCTGCGCCACCGCCGCCCGACCTCTCCGCTTTCCTTAGTATCCCGACACAAACGGCGCGTGCGCACGGGACTCAGGCGCACGCAGCGCGCACCGGGCCATGGCGGTCCACGTACTATGGTGAGTAAAATTTTCAGCGACTCTAAAAATAAATATTCCTTTCTTGTTTACATATGTAAGGTTTTTATTCAATGAAAAAAGGGGTAAATGTATGAAATTTATTTATTTTGTGTTTGTGTAGGTTGCTGTTTGCGGTGATCCCGATCTTGGGAGTAAAATGCGTGAGTGTACCCTTTATACTTTATAATTTTAAGTACCTTTATTGAAATGTCTTACTCATACAGCAAGGTGATCAAAGTATTAGACAAAAACGTTGCAAAGTCCTGGAACTGGATTACCGAGGACGCGCGCTAACTCGCTCTACCACTTGCACTCTTTCTTTTGCCAAAACCTCTCCCAAATATTTTCGGGACTCGGGACCAATGCATAATTTTGCGTTTTTTTGCGCAGAAAATACCCAAACCCAAGACAAAAGGTTAAGATAAAATATCATCCCGATGACATTACTTGAAATATAGGTATAACAACAATTTCAAGACGTTAATTAAAATATGTGTGTGAGTTAAAGAAAGGACCTGCCGGCAAAGTTTATTATCATTCGGATGTAATGCGTCAACGCATTGCGCAAACCGACAAAGTTATGTACTTAGTGTAACATAGGAGCATCCTGTATCAGTATTTAACTATCGTCTAACTTTAAAAAATATATATAATAATGTAATAACAAGTGTTTATTAATATTCACACTAAATTTCTAATCTTTCTTTTAATGTAACTTTTAGAGTCATTAAATGGTAAAAACCGTTATTTTTAGGTAGTTACTGTGATATATTTTTCTTAAAGTTCAGATAGAGGTTCAGGGTTCAAAAAGATTCTATCCTATAGTAATTATACCTGCTTATTTGTAGTTCTGTTCGAGTACATTCAAGCTGCATGCATTGCAGATTCACGAATAAAACGTACCTAGTATCATTTTACGAGGTATCTACAAACACAGCAATGGTTCACATTACAATGTAGATGGAGACAGTCCACATAAAGAAGCAGATCCTAACACTATAATCGTTATAATACCTACTTCAAGGAGTGGATTCGAGAGCGAATAATATTGGGACTGATTTAAAGGCATTTTAAATAATGGGACCAAGCAACATAAAAAACCGGACAAGTGCGAGTCGGACTCGCTCACTGGCCCAGGGTTCCGTACAAACTTGTAGGTACTTACATATTATAAATAGTTCAGGAAACAAATCTCACAGTTTTTTCCGAGCTTTTCCTGAACTTCAAAGACAATTTTTTCATAATTTAATTACGAATGTTTTCAGATTTTTCTCTGTACTTGTAGTATAAGACGATATTACTTGCCAAATTTCATAGTTCTAGGTCAACGGAGAGTACCTACTCTATAAATTTTGATTACGTTGAGTGTCGCGATTTTTTGCGGCATAAACGGCCGTTTCTTTTTTTACGTTAACTTAGAAGTTTGATTTTTTTACAGCTTCAAGGGACTGTAAACCTGAGTACCTATATGGTTTTAATTTCAACTCGACACCTCGACGGACGGATAACAAAGTGATCCTATAAGGGTTCCGTTTTTTTCCTTTTGAGTTGAGGAATCCTAAAAATGCCGCTTCATACTGCAGTGTGAAGTAAATTGTTCTACCTGCAATATAATTTAGTGCCTTTACATCCAATCACAAAATAACACTTTATCAAAATATCACATTAATAAACGTAGCTTCCTTAAAAACATTCATAAAAGCTTCCACAAGTTAAGGTTCTAACAATTTATTCTAGCGTCGGAAACCTCTAAAGTGCATTTATACAACGTGTTATTGAAATAATGCTAAGTCAGAGAAGTTTCTTTGGTGTGTCTACTTATCTAAGTAAATAACAATTAAACCACTTCCAATATAAGCAAAAGTTGATAATTCTTAATTTTATTTATTACACAAATTGACCGCGTCGATTTTCATGATTGTATGAGAAATAAAAAAAAAACAATTGTGAAATTTACACTTTGTTTATTGGAAGCAGTTAAATTATCTATACTGAAGAAACGGTTTTAGGATTTTGCGTTATTTCAATAATACATAGATAGATAGATACATAGATAGATAGATACATAGATAGATAGATAGAGAACACTTTAATACATTAAACAAGTACACTCCAATAATATTCCACTTAATTTAAACGTAACATAAACTCACGCCTGTATCCCGGAGGGGTAGACCAGGGTCTGCCTGTCCATTTAATTTGTTTTTCCTTATTCTTATTAAGGATTTAGGTATTTTTTGCAAATTTTTAAAAGTTTAGTTTAGTAATTGATATTGCATTATTTTTTATTATACTATGATATTATAAGTTCCAAGTAGGTGTCAATGACTACTGGTTCTATAGACCAAAATAACACCCTGTATATATAGTGTTAAAAAGCTTACCACGGACAATGAGAGACTTGCTCATGCACTAGACACCAAAGCCAACTATACTAAGTTAAGAGAACTTTCGGACTATTATTTTTTCCTATTTTCTTGAAAGTTCAAGTTTTTTTTATTCGTGATGGACGCGTATTTCGGTTGTACAGTCTAAAGTCTAAAACAGCAACCTTTACACAATGCATATCTACTCTACTCGCATACGTTACGGGAGACTTTACAACTGAAATGAAAAGGTTAATTTGCTGTTGACGGATGTCTTAAGAATTAGGAATTTTAAACGTTTCCTTATATTGAAGAATCTGTTTCCAGGTTTATGAAATAAACACGTGCGGTACCTACAGGGTTTAGTTTTAAATGCGCACGTCCTGAAACGGACGGGGACGCCCTACTTGGGTAATAATTTGCGCTTTAAAGCTTAATATTTCGCAAACGGAACCCTAAACCAAAAAAATATCTTCCTACACTCACAATATTTTTAACGACCATTTCAACGATACACCACTATAGTGTAGGCAAAAAAATTGCATACCTACCTGTTTTAGGTGTAAAAATATTCTTTTAAGGTTTTATTCTACCGTTTTGTCGGCGTGATTAATATGTATGACTATTTTAAAAAACCTATTGTGGTTTCTCGTACTTTTGGTCTCTGAGCTAGGCCGCGGACAGACAACAGACAGACGGATGGACATAGCAAAACGATGTCCGTCCGTCTGTCTGTCCTTGTCGACTACGGAACCCCAAAAACACGACTCCTTAAAACACTCCGCAGCGGCAGTTTAAATAGTATGTGGAAGAGGAAAAGACGTAACCACAGATCATTTATACTGCCTCTGAGGACTGTGTTTTACAGGAATCGTGTTTTTATAATAATAAGATTAGAGTTTGTATTTAACAGCTTTTGTTGTGTAAGTTTTATTTAGATAGAAGAGATAAATTGAGAACACTTTATTGTACATAAACAAGAAAATAACACAGACTAACATTAGTTACTATTTTACAGGTTGACATTTTTCAAAATATCAGATTTTACATAATTTTATGAAATTCGCGCTTGAACAATGTCACAACGTTGGGTAAATCATTGTCCTAAACAGAACAATATCAAATCCATTCTATTTATGTTGTCTGTCAGACAGCGCCCCCTTACAAAGAAAAACAAAACCTACATAATTTGTTTTTATTGATAGGTACATTTAATAAAATTGATTCAAAAGTTATAGAATAAAACCTAACATGGCCCGCAAGTAGGTACGTTTTTTTCTTCTTATCATTGTTGTTCGTATATTGTTTCATCATTGCTGTAGATAGAACCTTAATTTAGTTCACACTACTTCAAAGTCGTCAGAAAGAAATCAAAATGTAAGTAAACATATTTCTACTTAAAAAATTTACTAAACATTCTGTTGTTGAATGTCATTGATGTAGTGTTAGCCGCTGCCGTCAGCTCGAGTTTGTAGCGGAGAAAAACGCAGCGAAAACACCTCCACTGTGACCATTTTCTCAAATAATTTAAAGTATCCTAATATTACTTAGTTGGTATGAGTACCTAATAAGATCACATGAGTGCAATCAAGAAGTTGCAATATTAAACCATTAGTCGCTTTTCTTACAACAATATAAAAACACCGGTCAGAAAAACACTAAGGGTTTCCTCTATGGGTGAAGGTCTCTTTCAGAAAAGCCCAGTGGTCTCTTTCTCCAGCGGCACATTCTCTGACTATGTTTTGTTGGTTTGCCTCGTCTTCTTATGTGGCCACGAGAGTTTCTGTGACTTTTTTAGTCCATCTACCGTCAGTTAGCCTTGCCACATGAGCTGCCCATTTCCACTTCATTTTCCGTGTAGTCCTAATAATATTCTTGGCTTTAAAGTTTGCTCCCTAACTTCTGTGTTTTTTTTGTCTGTGTTTGACGGATTTCCCGATCACTCTCCGTTCAATTTGACAGGTATGTAGCCCAGATTCAAAAGTCTTCTCGTCCACCTATATTAATGGTCTACAGTGTGCTGGAACTGGCTGGAAGACGTTTTTGAATCGCTTGTGACATCCTCTAGGTACATGGCAGACCTTTGAAATTAATATATGATATAATTTAACTCCTTGATTCCGTATGGCATGTTTGACAACCTTACGCCTTCTATGAGTAAATAAATTCCGTAAGAATGTTTAAAAAAAAGGTACGAATTTATGTACCGTTTTAAATGCGTAGTGGATTACGTTTAAGCGTATACAGTCTTACGGGCAATATCAAAATCTTGTATATTCATGTGTAAAACTAACAATAGTTACTCATTCAGAAAAAAACGTTTTCATCAATTTATCACATTACGCCAAGGAGAAAACGCGGTAATATATTCAGCCCTCAGAGGCGCGACACGTTGCCAATGCCATGTGTCTGTGACCAGGCGATCTTCGCATCACCATTGATTTGATTTCTTGTAACTTTTCATAAGATTGACCGGCATAATGTTAGCGACAGATATCAAATACATTCTTTTTCAGCGCTACATTTAGAGTACTTCTAAATGCTTGCTTCAGGTACCCGTAATGGTTCTATATGTCAATTTAATTGTGTGTTTAATCTCCTTTGTAGAGCTATTTTCTTAAGGAAGTTAGTTAACCAACGTAAACATATTCTGTAAAATAATTAACTGTTTCTCCATCTACATATGATCGTCCTGTAGAGTTAGTCAAGTTAGTTATTATTTTAGTTTTCGAGAGGTTCATTTCCAGCCCGGTATTTTTGCTTACGTTACATAAGTACCTAGTGATTGCATCATGGCCTGGAGGTACCTATTGGGTGTATTCTCAGAATATGACTATGTCATCCGCAAATTTTAGGTAGGTCAAAGAGTCACCATTGATGTTCAGTCCTTTGCTATGCCACTTCGACTGTGTGAAGTTTATTCCAGTAGAGCTACAACAATTTTGGTGGAAAACGAATCTCCATGTCTCTGTCTCTTTGGATTTCAAAGTCTTTCAGGCGTGCTCAAATTTTTGCTGTAATATATTATGTGATTTTTTTGACGACGCAGATGATTTTCAGGGCTTCCCATAACTTCTTCTTAGTATGCCCATCGCAAAATAAATTTTATTAAGTATTATTAAACAGTTGCGGCCCAAAACTTTGCGAGGCTGACTGCGTCATCAGTTGCGATTATAAGGTCATCCTGAGTGCAGGTGCTAGGGCTCGCAGGGCACGATGAAAGATGGTCAATCAACTGTCTTCCCACAAATTTTCTTTATAGAGTCAAAAGCTTTGGAGTATCTATAAATGTTATAAAGGCCTGACAGTACTCCTTGTATTTTTTCATTATCTGGTTGACTGTGTGGATGTGTGTGGTCAATGGTGGAAAATGGTCATGTTAAGTATCGAAATTAATAAATAATTCGATGCTGCTGCTGACAGGGATCAAGTCTCTATTGGACCTAATTAGATAAGACTGATAGAAAAGTCATAAATAACCTAATTCGGTTTATACATTACAGTTTAAATAACAGTGTTTTGCCAAACTATTTAAACAAAAAAACTGTTAACCAAAATATTTAAATAACTATTTGTAATATCTTTCGCCTGGTTGTGCAATAAAGTGTTCTCTATCTATCTATCTATAACTTTAGATTTCCCAGTGTCATTGGGAGATGTGTCGGTTTCGGTCCGTTCGTTCGGTTTATATATCACGCACATTTTATCTTACGGTTCGGTATGCGTAATTATCTGTAACTTTAAGTATATTGACTGTGTGGTTAATTTTATGTAATCAACCAAGATATAGCGCGCAGAACACTCACAAAATTGTGATGGGTCAATGCCGGTAACCCGGAGATTATAAGTAAAATATGTACCTAGAAGTCACTGTAAGACATCACTAATAAGTAATTTAGAATTGTGTGTTTATATGTAGATATATGTAGAGATGACGCCACCCATCACGATAATGGCACAATATCGAAATAATATAGCCATGTTTATTCTTAAAATTAGGTTACTATTTTATCTTCATTTTGCTAGTTTACAATTTCTAACATAGTTCTCTGTTATTTCACAGCAACAATATGACAATGAACGAAACAGAGTAGATTCTGCGAACCAGTGGCCGAGTCAACCTGACTGGGTGTCTGAACGCCGGTCTCGGCCCAACTACAACACCTTCGGACTGTCGGGACGCCCGGATCGGCCATCTCCCGCGCCACAGTCGGAGGATGCTCCGCCAGACGACGAGGAGTTCTCCCCTGATGAGTACCTACAAGAACAAAACCCCGGCCAGCGAAATTTTTCACCGCAATATCCACAGTCGCGATATCCGTCGGAGACGCGATATTCATCGGAGTCGCAGTACCCCGCGCAACCGCAATACCCATCAGAGTCGCAGTACTCAGCACAATCGCAGTACCCATCGCAGTCGCAGTACCCATCGCAGTCGCAGTACCCGTCGCAATCGCAGTACCTATCGCAGTCGCAGTACCCATCGCAGTCGCAGTCCTCGGCGCAATCGCAGTACCAAACAGGCGAAAGATACGGGGAAGCGTCGCAGGAGCAGAGTGCGCAGGGGTCACCGCAACGCACCGGTGGCAGTTTCGCCGTCTACGATCCTGTGACCCGCCAGCGCACTAGCGGACCCAACTGCACGGCGCCGGGAACCTGCGCGCCAAAATGTTTCGCCGAGAAGGGAAACCGGGTACTTAACCCTTTTGCCTATCCATCCTTCTTCATAAGTTACTACTCCAACAAAGATTAAAGAGTGTCTGACACACGGAAATATAGAAGAAGCTTTTTTTGGCATACAATGCATAATCATACATTTTAAACGTAAATAAGACAGCACTTTTCAAACTAAAACTTAATTTTACACATAATTTCAGGGATTCCCAGGGACTGCTGGCCCACCCGGTCCTAGAGGTCTACCTGGTCATGAAGGTGCGGAGGGTCCTCAAGGACCCAAGGGTCAAAAAGGTCAAATTGGACCTCAAGGTCCACGAGGGCCTAAAGGTGATAGAGGCAAGACAGGTGAACAAGGATTTCCGGGAAAACCTGGCGGTCCAGGTATCCAAGGTGAAGTTGGTGCACCCGGCATTCCCGGCAGAGACGGATGTAATGGAACTGACGTAAGAATCGTATCCTAAACTGAAAATCGTTTTTTCGTAAGCAAAAGTTCTAAATTTTATTTTCCATATTATATACAAATTTACCGCGTCAAGTTTCAAGATTATATGATAAAAAATATTAAGAATTTTAAACTGTTCGTACTGGAAATGGTTTGATTATCGATTACTGAAGAGACTTTATTTCCAGGTTTTGTGTTATTTCAATCACACGTCCTTTTTCGATATTATTTCAATGACAGTAGCGTACCCTGAACAATGACAATGAACAATACCTAACCTGCCATAGATAATAGGTTTATGTACGTATAAGTATATATAGGTATATTATCTTATTATTACTTATTTATGTACTTATAAATATTTCTCCCTTCCTCCCGTTATCTAAATTTAAACACCCTGTGCTAAGGTTGGCTGGATGAGATCTCTCTTAGAGATAAGTTCGCCCTTGTAACAATGCTATGCAATTAATTTTCTAATTTATGATTTGCAATAAAGAATATAATCATTACAATTTTATAAACGTTTTATTACACTGGTTTTTGTTTTGCCAGGGCGAACCAGGTCAAATCGGACCCAAAGGAACTCAGGGTCCTCGTGGTATACCTGGCCCAAGAGGAGACAAAGGTAATAAAGGAGAACCAGCTCACATCGGCCGGTACCCTAAAGGGCAGAAGGGCGAGCCGGGAGCCGACGGCATGCAAGGGCCTCCGGGTGCCGTAGGACCGACTGGACCTGCCGGTGGTGTCGGACCAAGAGGAAACCGGGGACCGGCGGTAATTTCATTATCTTACCGACATTTGGTACCATTTGGTCATTTGGTAATACATCTTAACTTTTCATGTACCTACTCGGTTTTTAGGGCCCTCTCGGAAATAAAGGTGACAAGGGAGCAAAAGGATCTGCGGGTGCATCCATTCAGGGTGATAAAGGAGACAGAGGTGACAAAGGTGACAAAGGATTAAGCTGCCCTCAAGTCTCGATGATAACGTACGACAGCAAAGGCGCAATAAAAGGAATTCAAGGCGACATGGGTCCTAAGGGAGTGAAAGGAGAACCAGGTATAATGGGTGAAAAAGGAGACACTGGGCCTGGTGGTGAACCCGGCTTATCTGGTCTGGCTGGATCTAAAGGCGAAAAGGGCATTCGTGGGAATCCAGGCCCGCGGGTATGTACTTAAAAGTTTTTTTTTAATGTAGCCTATACGTATACGTCTCAATGCAGGGCACAGCCCTTCTCTCAGAGAGAGAGTTTGGGCTTGATTACCATGCCCACCGCGGATTAGCAATTTCAAGCGCTGAGGTTCCGTGTGGCGCCGGTTTAAGAATAGCGTCACTCCATTTCCTTCCGTGGATGTCCTAAAAGGCGACTAACGAAATATATTACCAGGAGACGGGCAGCAGCGTCTTCCTGAGATTCCAACCGCTTACTGCGATCGCCAACCCGGATGCCAAGCGTGGCGATTATGGCAAAACCCTACATGGTTATGAAAACCATGGAGGAGGCCTATGTCCTGCAGTCGGCGTCAAATGGCTGATGATGATGATGATGATGATGATGATGATGAAGCGTTGAGGTATGTGAACGCATCTGACACTCAGGTTTCCTCACGATGTCTTCCTTCACATTAGCGAGTGGTATTGCTACTATAACTGTATGTAATATAATTGTATGTAGGTAATTTAGAAAACAAAGTCTTTGGTTCATGCCGGGACTCGAACCCACGACCTCCCGAATGTGAGGCCGGCGTTCTACTGTACCGCCACCACCGCTCTTCACTTAGTAGTTGTATGTAATACAATAAATTATCAATGATATTAATCATTAAATTTATTAAACTCATTGATAATATTCTCACAACACAATTACTTACTAATGTCCTGCTCCTATATTACGCGTACCAAATTCTGAACCATTCCAATCGTCTAACTGTGGAATTAGTATGGAATTTGACAGATTAGACGATTGTTATCGCTCACGATGCGCACCAACATAATTAGGCCTCTTACACATAACATAAGCAACCAATATAAGGCCCACAGTAGAGCACAAGCCTTCTCTCAGAGAGAGAGAGTATGGGCTTAATCACCACGCGTGCCCACCGCGGATTGGCGATTTCAAGCGCTGAGGTATGTGAATAGCTCAGACACCCAGGTTTCCTCACGATATTTTCCTTCACCGTTAGCGCGTGGTATTGCTACTATAACTTCATAAATGTACATAACATAGAAAACAAAGTCATAGGTACATGCCCGTACTGGGAATCGAACGTGCGTCTCCCACTTTCGAGTCCAATGTTTTACGCACTAGGCTACCATCGCTTCCAGGCCCCAGGGGACTTCCAGGCCCCTTACAATGTAGTAGAAAATAGAATCACAGTCGGGTCACGTGACATATTTCTCAATTCATTGTACTACAAATCAGTGATAGTAAAAATTAATTCGTAGTATAAGTTTAGTGCATTAATAGATACTAGGCCCAGGCCTACGATACCCTGTGATATTGTACCATAGAAAAATATTGCAGACTGGAAAAACACCCACACCGAGGCCATTTCATATTGTAATAATCAAAGTATATACGGCGACGTCCGTCATTCATATTCATACATATTACCGTTGACTAACGTGAATATCTGGGTAAAAATATGAAGATTACATACATAAACTCACGCCTGTATCCCGAAGAGGTTCCTTAAGTTCCCAACTGAAATTACTACTAATTATTGTTCAATTCTTCGTGTATCTTGAATATAATATTATTGTCTTTACAGGGTCGTGACGGAGCATACGGACCGGCGGGACCAATTGGACAGAAAGGAGACATGGGCAACGACGGTCTCCGTGGACTTGACGGACGCCCAGGAAAGAAAGGAGAGCCAGGGCGTGACGGGCAGGCAGGACCACGAGGACTAAAGGGAGTTCAAGGAGCACCAGGTGGACGGACTGGAACGCAAGGGCCTCCCGGTCCGGCGGGGCCTAGAGGGTATCGCGGACTGCCAGGCCCCCGGGGCACTGACGGGGAGCCAGGACAGAAAGGTTCTCAGGGCCCCATGGGCCCTATGGGTGGCCAAGGTGAACCGGGCAACCCTGGTATAGAAGGTGCACCGGGACCTAAAGGAGAAAAAGGTGAAGCGGGCCGTGATGGACAACCAGGAAACATTGGACCCCCCGGTTATCCAGGACCCATGGGAAACCAGGGTCCGAGGGGGCCCAGAGGCGATGATGGAGATTCTATACCCGTAAGAATTTACTAATTAATCTTTGATTTCCCTTAATGAAGGTTTTACATTGTTTTTCTTTTTTATAGGGAGAGAAAGGAGCCAAGGGTGAATCTGGTACACCAGGCCAGCGAGGTCAAAAGGGTGAAAGAGGTTACCAAGGCTTAAGAGGTATGCCAGGAAATTCTACCTTAGGTACACCCGGAAGCCCTGGAGAAATGGGACCTCCAGGAGAAAAGGGTGAAAAGGGCAGACCTGGATATGATGGATTCCCTGGTAACCCCGGACCTAAGGGAGATATAGGTGGCCGTTGCAACGAATGCTCGCCAGGAGGACCTGGGGAAAAGGGGGACCGCGGTTTTGATGGCCTCCCGGGAGAGCGCGGAGGACAGGGCCCGCAGGGACCTCCCGGCATGCGCGGTGAACCCGGCGCTGATGGACTCATCGGCAAAGACGGAACACCTGGAAGTCCGGTACGATTATGTTTCCCAGGATTTAAATCTCATTATAATGCTCAGCAGACGGTCCGTGGATGCGAATGGGGAGAGACCGCGAAAGAGAGCGTGATGGGGAAAAAGCCTAACAATGGGCAGAGGCGGTCTGATTATGATGATATTGCTCAGAAATCTTTTTGATGGACGAAAAGTTGGTGTAATAGTTTTCATGCCATCTATCGATCTATCCAGCACCGGGAATCGGACCTGGGTCTCCCGCTTCCGAGTCCAATGTTCTACCCACTAGGCTACCACCGCTTTCTAATAATTCCGATTCCGAAATAATTATTCCAACATAACTATTTGCTCTCAACTACCAATAAGATTTACTTAACTAATCATCATCATCATCAGCCATTTGACGCCCACTGCAGGACATAGGCCTCCTTCGTGGTTTTCATAACCATGAGGGGTTTTGCCATAACTTAACTAATACCAATTATAAATTGTGACCGTTCGTGACTGACTCAACTGGGGTATCTTGAGTATCACTTCAAGGATCACCAAGTGGTCCAATCAAGGATTCCGTTATGGGCCTCCGATTCGTGGATTCTAACATTGTCTGACGTCGGAGAAACTGGTGTGTCAGGCCATCGGACCAGTAGTCAGTTCGATGGTCCGATAATGCGAAGAGGAAAATTTCTATATCTAGCAGTGGGTTTATGTGAAAATGGTATACACAAGATTAATAATTTTTATACTATTTATTACAGGGAGATCGAGGAAATGATGGAATTCCAGGCACACCAGGACAAGCGGGAGAGCCGGCCGAAATTCCCTCCAACTTGGTTCAAGGCCCACCGGGACAAAAAGGGGACCCCGGCCTACCAGGCCGTCAAGGACCTAAGGGCGATCGAGGTATTGAAGGACCGGCAGGAAACCCTGGCCAAGTTGGAATGCCAGGACCAAAAGGAGACAAGGGAGAGACAGGACCTGCCGGTGTAGACGGCCACATAGGAATGGATGGCGCTCCCGGCTTTCCAGGAGAAAAGGGAGCTTCAGTCAAAGGTGAAAAAGGAATTGCTGGAGACCGTGGTTTCAAAGGAGAGAAAGGTTTTCCGGGAAGATATGGTATCAAGGGTGAACCTGGTCAGTGCCCTGCGAACCTCGCGGCGTTAACTAAAGGTGATACTGGAGAACCTGGAGCACAAGGACCACAAGGACCAGAGGGCTACCCGGGAGCCAAAGGAGACAAGGGAAATGCCGGTTTACCAGGAGCAAAAGGTGAATTCGGACGTACTGGCAGACAAGGACTGTCCGGACCGCGAGGCGTTCCAGGCATAAGAGGTGATAAAGGTGATATGGGATCCATGGGTTTCCCCGGCACGCCTGGAGCGATTGGACAACCGGGATTGCGCGGATTATCTGGTGCCAAGGGTAACAAAGGAGAAATAGGACCCTCCATGCCTGGACCACCGGGTCCAATGGGTCTACCAGGGCTGAAGGGTGAGCCCGGACTAAGAGGACAGCCTGGACAACCCGGTGCCGAAGGCCCTCCAGGACCAACTGGCTTACAAGGAGAGAAAGGAGAAACGGGATTACAAGGAAGGGTAGGATTCTCCGGTTCACCAGGAGAAAAAGGCGAACCGGGCCCAGTTGGGCCTCATGGCGTGCCAGGTATACCAGGTGCTCCTGGAAAAGATGGAGCAATGGGCCAGCCTGGCTATCCCGGAGCTATGGGCAAACCTGGAGTAATTGGCTTGCCGGGTCAAAAAGGAGAACCAGGCCTTCAAGGCCCTGATGGACCTAAAGGTTTCCCAGGAACGCGAGGCCGTCCAGGCCAACCAGGTCTTCGAGGCTTGGATGGAACTCCCGGTGAAAAGGGCGACAAAGGGGATGTAGGGTCTGAAGGTGCTCCTGGTTCTCCTGGCCAAGATGGACCTCGAGGACTAATCGGCGCTCCTGGACTTAAGGGTGATCAAGGATTTTATGGACCGCCTGGTCAGCCGGGTCTTATAGGTCAACCGGGAGAAAAAGGTGACAGAGGCAATCCCGGTTTTATTGGCCAGAAAGGAGAACCTGGATTTTCTTCTGGAAAAGGTGATAAAGGTGAACCGGGGCCACCGGGCTTACGAGGCTCGGACGGGTTCCCTGGGCTTGCTGGTGAAAAAGGAGATAAAGGCAATCAAGGCTTTCCTGGCTTGAGTTTGCCAGGTCCTCAAGGGCTTAAGGGTGATATTGGAAGACCCGGTATAGACGGATACCCCGGCCAACAAGGATTAAAAGGAGACCAAGGTTTTCCAGGAGAACCGGGACTGAAAGGTAATAGAGGGCTACCAGGCGATGTTGGCTTAGAAGGACAGCCAGGTGTCGCCGGAGTTGACGGTCGGATAGGAGAGCCGGGACCGCCTGGCCTAAACGGCATGAAAGGTGATAAAGGTGACCAGGGTTACCCTGGCAGAGATGGGTTAGATGGATTAAAGGGCGACCAAGGACCAATAGGACCACCAGGTCCAGTGGGATCACCAGGTTACTCAGGACCAAAAGGTGATAGAGGACTTCCGGGCCCTTCTATTGATGTTAAAGGAGACAAGGGTGATATTGGTCCTCCAGGCCTTCAAGGACTTATGGGTCTAAAGGGTGATCGGGGAGTGGAAGGTCTGCAAGGAACAGAAGGCCAAAAAGGTGATCGTGGTTTTTCTGGATCGCCTGGAGTACCGGGACAAATCGGATTACCTGGAGAAAAGGGTAAGTGCCACATAATTATGAATCACACACATTCATTTAAATTTAATTTTTTACATGTAAATAATAATTTATTTTTTAGGTGACCGAGGGCCAGCAGGTCCGGAAGGTTTACGTGGTACGACAATCAAAGGAGAAAAGGGCTTACCTGGTCTTCCTGGAAAGCATGGTCGCAACGGAGCACCTGGAGCGCCAGGCGAAAAAGGAGATATCGGATTAACTGGGCTTCCAGGTGTAATTGGTGAACCCGGTCTTCCGGGGCAACCAGGCCCAATGGGTCTTAAGGGGGAACCTGGACCCGAAGGTTTAGCTGGCCCTCCAGGGTACGACGGCCAAGACGGTGCGCCGGGCCCTCCGGGAAGAGTAGGAGCCCCTGGTGAAAAGGGTGACAGAGGTTTACCCGGCTTCGGTTTACCTGGTCAAAAAGGAGATAGAGGATTGACAGGAAATCCTGGCGTACCTGGTTTCAAAGGAGAAAAAGGAGAAGAAGGACGGCCTGGTTTTGATGGACAACCAGGTCCCCAAGGCATTACAGGTGACAAAGGAGACAAAGGATTTACGGGAGCACCAGGACAATACGGTGTAATGGGACAAAAAGGCGATAAAGGCGAGGCGGCTAGTATTATATACGGCCAAAAAGGGGAACCTGGTCCCCGCGGACCTCCCGGGCTAGCAGGCCTGCCGGGCAAAGACGGCTTCGCTGGAGCCCCGGGCAGGGACGGTGCGCCCGGCTTGAAGGGTGACGTTGGCCCGCCCGGACCGCAGGGGCCGCCGGGACCGCCGGGACCCATGGGTCTGGCGGGGCTGCAGGGCGAGCGCGGAGAGGTCGGCCGAACCGGCGTTCCGGGCCAGCCCGGGCCCCCGGGAACCCCTTGCGCCACTACTGATTACTTGACAGGAATGTTATTAGTCCGTCACAGTCAAAGCCAATTGATACCACAGTGTGAAGCTGGTCACACTAAACTTTGGGATGGATACTCATTGCTATACATTGATGGGAATGAAAAAGCACACAACCAAGACCTGGGTTACGCCGGCTCTTGCATTCGGAAATTTAACACAATGCCATTCCTCTTCTGTGATCTCAATAACGTTTGCAACTACGCCAGCCGAAACGATCGTAGCTACTGGCTCTCTACTAGTCGAGCGACGCCTATGATGCCGGTAGAAGGATCTGAGATTATGCCCTTTATATCAAGATGTGTGGTATGCGAAGTTCCATCAAATGTTATAGCCGTACACAGCCAAACTCTTGATGTTCCGAATTGTCCTGTCGGCTGGCGAGACTTGTGGATTGGATACAGTTTCGTAATGGTAAGTTTCAGTTTAAAGAATTATTATCTCTAATACCCATAGTTTGGATGATTGTTGAAACGATAAAATACAGAATCTAACGAAACCAAAATGTAAATACATACCTACAAGTTTTCATGCTAAGCTTTTAATTTTTACTCAGTAGTTACGTCACCATCATCATCATCATCATCATCATTCAGCCACAAGAAGTCCAAGTTACGTACAACATAAAAAATACATGCTGGCCATGGTTATTGTTAACATCAATATTATCATCTTATCTCTAACATCTAATTTACAGGCATGACAAAAACCTACTAGGAGGATAATCCTAACAGGTTTTCGTCAAAAAATTATCTCTGTTGCTTAGAGCTGTCAAAAACAAGTACCTAGGTACAAGAAATACAGTGTGTCTCAAGCATATGCATACTTCACGGAGGGAATTAAATTACCTGGATACCAAGCTTTGCTGGGTATTTTTTTTTGTTAATCGTGTTTTTTAGAAATTATATTTAGATACCTAGGTGGAAAAAATTTATCGAACTGGAGACATCTGGACTCGAACCGGGGTCTTCTGGTTTCGGGACAGCCCGATTTCCCAACTGAGCTATTACAAACTTGTAGATGGTGGCGAAATTTACCTTAGTATTCTAATTGTATTTGAGCAGTTTTTCATTGCCTGCAAACACGTATAAAACGACGTTTTCTAAAACTGAAACCTAGCTAGATCGATTTATCGCCCCCCAAAACCCCCTGCATACTAAATGGTCGTTTAAAGGTAGATAAAGGTATTAGACAGATATAGGACATTTTACAAATTGAAAGAACCTGAGAATTCAGTTGTATTTTTTTACAAAAATGAAATTAATTATGCTTCCCGTGAAATGATCCATTTACATTTAATTTATAGCACACGCCTATAAATATACCTACTTTATATTTCAGCACACCGGCGCTGGCGGCCAAGGCGGCGGTCAAGCTTTAGAAAGTCCGGGATCTTGTTTGGAGGACTTCCGCGCATCGCCATTCATAGAATGTAACGGAGAGGGAGGGACGTGCCATCACTTCGCCAACAAGCTCAGTTTCTGGCTCACCACGATCGAGGATAGTGAGCAGTTCGCAGCACCGAACAGAGAAACTCTAAAAGCGGGTAGGCTCCGAGAGCGTGTTTCGCGTTGCGCAGTCTGTATCAAGAATGTTTAATAAGTAATAAAGGGCTATTGTATTCACAAAGCGCAGTCACAATTCAGGAAATATGAACCTGGTATATACACTTAGATAAACTAAGTATCAGTTTCATAATAAGTTTGATTAAACCAAAGCTATAAGCCATAAGTTTTCTACGGTTAATTAATAAGCTTCGCGTTAGGGTAGTTATATCGAATAAGTTAATTACTTGCAACAGTTACACCTACTTAATTTATAGGTACTTACTCTGAATTTCAATTAACTATGGATCAAAAATTTATTACCTTTAGCGCATATCTATAAACATATGGTAGGATTCAAATTCAGTGTTATTTTTGTATTAATTTATCTTAATCAGTACCTATGTATAATGTTTTTAGGTGTACCATGTATTTATTATAATTATTTTTTCAAATTAATGGGAGGTTTGTTTATCTGAGGATTATTATGACCAAATTTTTAAAGTGATTTCTGGCCTATCTAGGTTTATTTCTACATATTAATAATTTATTTAAACAAAAACTAGTCATGACTAGATGACCTTTCCTAATGCAATGCTTTCAATAGTTCAATAGGCACCTACCCAGTTCTTGGTTCATTTGTGATTGTTTGTTTTATAGTGTCTTCTATGTACATAGATATGTTTGTAGTTTTATTATTCAATATCACTATCTCTCCGCAAAGGGGAGTTCTACACGTCTCGCTACGAACAAGTTTTACTTTGGAAACAACATCAAAATTGGAAAATAAATTATCAAATGTTCCGTACATACCTACCGAGTAGATATTTATGGCTTGTGATGTCCAAATACAATCGCGAATGGGCATTGTCCTAAATAAAGACCATAGTTACAAATGATACTTAATTTTAGATTAAGATTTAAGGCCAGTACATAATTATATTTACAGATACGATTTCATATTAATAATATTTACTAATTTCTTGTATGTTTTTGGATAAGTGTGTGACTAATTCGACCTTTTAACGTTCGTTTCCCACATGAATGAAAGTACATAAACTTCATAGGTTTAGGTATTGAACTAAAGGTTAACAATCTTGATACCTACGCCTTTTTATTGAAATGTACTTACACTTCTTAGATCAAAATCTTTACACATTACCAATTCAATGCGAAATTAAATGTAATTTCATAAAATTCCGTAAACATCCGACACAAAATTATATACTATTTCATACGTTTGCACAGATTAGGAGTCTTTTTGGTTTTGTTTATTTCAAGAGTATCACTAGAACTGTCGGCTCGTAGGATCTCATTTGACGACATACCTACTTCCGATTTCGTAGACTGGTTCTTTCTTTCGGTCTGAAAAATTATTAAAGCAGCCCAAATCGAATTTTTCGGCCCAGGCTCTCAAAATTACCTATTTTCTCGAAAAAAAGTATAAATGTATGTTGTTTGTTCCATATATTTTGATGATGTACATGAGTGGTTATTTTAGTATTGAATGGGATCACCCATTTTTGCAATTTTGGAGTTGTCCCCATAGTCAAAATATTGGCAAATAGAAACCGCCCTTTTCGGAAAGAAAAGGTTACACCATGAATACTTGGGTACTTATATTCTATGGTTACAACAAATTAAACTGATGTTTATGATTTCCTTCTTAAGTAAGTAGAACCTCCAACACCATACAAACACTTGTATAATATAATTATCTAAGCACTGCCAATATAGATATAATTATTTTAATGATATTAAATAGTTTCCAAAGTAATAAATAAATATTGTTTATTTAACCCTTTTAGAACCTGTTTTTTACTCATTGCATAGCCCAAAACTAGATTTTCTCATTTTTGATCGGTATTATCGTTTGTGCACAAACAAAAATATCATAAAAACACAAGTAGCACCAATGCACCATCCTTGATTGATAGAACTAACCAAAAAATGCGATTTTATCCAGCCGTAATTCTTTGATTAATATTTAGGAAATTACTAAAGGTAAAGGGAGAAGAATAAATTTACACTGTGCGTTGATATGTTAGGTATCCAAATAAAATTTATTGTAATAGATTTAAGTGGTTTTCATTTGTGAATCCGGTTTGTTCTTTTTTTACCCAAATGTGCGCAATAGGTCTTGCATTACCTATTTTTTTTTTAATATCTTTCATCATATTATCTTTACTTGCTTGACGGTCAATGGTTTGATCGTTTTGTATAAACACAATCATAAAGTTACGTTGTCATTTACCTACTATTGAACCTAATAGTTCAATTATTATTGTTTTCCTGAATGTAGGCATGTCTTTTCTTTTGTCCTCTGGTAGAACTTTATTGTAACTTATGTAACTTTATGTATGTTTATAATTGTTATACCTATAGTATGTAAAGGTATAAGTAGGTATATTATTATTATGTATAAATATGTAAATGAATATTCATATTTGCACCTACTACCCGTCTCACTTTTCCTTCGACAACTCTCCATCGTCGGTTGCCTGGAAGAAATTGCTATAAGCAATAAGGCCGCCAATTGTACTGTATTTTTGTAAACATTTCATGTTTGTGTTTTTCCTGGTACAATAAAGAATATTCTTATCTTATCTTATCTTATCGCCCAATCAACATTCACAAGCGATGTACTACGTTACAGCGAAAGTGCATAGCTGCGAAGTAGGTACGGTACAGCGAATACAATGGTTAAGATTTTACCTTTACGTGAAACTGAAAGCAGACCTTTAGTTAATGAATTGGGGGAATGGTTAGCGTAGTCTTAAAAACATTATCAACATTCAGACGGTTTTTTTTTGCGCGTACGCGTGTAATGTATATATTATGTATGTGTGTCTGTACGTATGTATGTATGTATTTGTGTATGTATGTATGTGCGTACGTATGTAAGTATGCATGATTCCCCATAATAAAATGTTTTGAGAAAGATGTGGGGGTATGTACCTATGCACTTTGGCCAACTGACAGCTGATAACAGTAAGTAGATTAACACATTTTGTGTGTACATTCGCCGTCACGTAACTAAATAGAGTGCACGCGTGTAAAAGTTAATGTGCTGTCGACTGTACAAGAAACAGTTAAGGGGTAAGACCATTTCATCCATTGGCATAATTAAAAACTCACTAATTCGCGTTTTAATCAGTGGAAAGTAGAAACATGATTGTAATCTAGCCAATCAATCAATTAAGGTCCTTGGGACCAATGATGGAGATCTTGGGCCTTATCCAATTGGGCATTGAGAGTGTCGTCTGTCGGATTCAACTGCTACATATTGAATAATCTACTACTATATTCCGTGGTCCTGCTATCTAGGTCCAGTCTCTGTCATCATCAACTATGAGTGTTAAGGGATACAACCCAAATGCTACAAGGTACCTACGCTAAATCTGGAGAATACGGTGGATGGGGCAGCAATTCGTAGCGTAATTAGACCAATTTGGCCATGGCAACGGCAGACGTGTGAACCGTGCGTTGTCGTGGTGAAACAGCACTTTTTTCTTCGCCAGAGTGGGGTCGTTTTTTCTTTAATTCGGCGTCGAAACGGCCCAACAAATCGGCATAGTAAAGCCCTGTAATTGTTTTACCCTTCTCGAGGTAATCGAAGTAGATCACACCTTGTGAATCCCAGAAAAAGGTTCCTTCTGAAATGCCTACAGTCTCAGCTAGCTCCCGAACCTTCAATCGGCGATCTGCCAATACGAGATCATGGATTTTTTTAATGTTTTCCTCCGTAGTAGCTGTTTTCGGTGCACCTGGACGTGGTTCATCAAAAACCGACGTACGGCCACGTGCAAACTCGTTGAACCAATTCTTGACGGTGGCCATCGATGGAGAAGAGTCACCGTACACAGCATCCAAGCGCTCTTTGATTTCGATGCACGTTTTCCCTTCCAAAAATAGGAATCGAATCACCGAACGATATTGCTCTTTTTCACACCTGCTATTCAGAAAAGATCCCTTGATTCCCTCAAATGAGGGATCAAAGTTGTACTTTTCTTCCCTGATATTCTAGTTTATTTTTATTGCCCTCAGCATGATCCGTGTGCAGATTTTCACAAAATGTAATTCCAATTCGATTTTTATTTTGTTGCAATCGATCATAATTGTCTTCCACGGTACATAAAAATTTTTTCCTTATAGCAGGTGTGAAAAGCAGTATGTGTCACTCGGTAGCAAAATTATTTCCGTCTTGGGCGTAAACACTTGAATCCCTCGCTACGCTCAAGATTCTACTTTAGAATCCCTCGCTATTGTAGAATCTTTCGCTTCACTCAGGATTCAATATACCGCCCTCGCCGTAAATATATCATTTTGCTCCCTTGAGACACAATCTACTATTTCCATTTTTGTAAAACCGATCGATACGTTCGCTTCCATAAGTTGTCAAATTAAAACAAATGAAGGGATTGGAATGCAAATTTGAAAAAAGAATTAAAAAAGAATGTGCTAGACTGTGGTAAAACTCTTTTGAAACTACAGCGCCCTCTGGCGATGAGGCTAGGTACTTATTGAATGCACCTCGTATGTACCTACCTACTTAATTGGGTAAAAAATCTGAAAGTTCATCTATGACACAAAGATGTAGGCTTTATGTGGCAATCCTTAGGAAAGCCATCACTACAAAAAAAAAGATCTATCTTTTCATTCCAATCCCTTCATTTGTTTTAATTTGACAACTTATGGAAGCGAACGTATCGATCGGTTTTACAAAAATGGAAAAAGAGCAATATCGTTCGGTGATTCGATTCCTATTTTTGGAAGGGAAAACGCGCATCGAAATCAAAGAGCGCTTGGATGCTGTGTACGGTGACTCTTCTCCATCGATGGCCACCTTCAAGAATTGGTTCAACGAGTTTGCACGTGGCCGTACGTCGGTTTTTGATGAACCATGTCCAGGTGCACCGAAAACAGCTGCTACGGAGGAAAACATTAGAAAAATCCATGATCTCGTATTGGCAGATCGCCGATTGAAGGTTCGGGAGCTAGCTGAGACTGTAGGCATTTCAGAAGGAACAGTGCATCATATTATTCACGAGGAACTCGGCATGAGAAAGCTGTCGGCGCGATGGGTGCCGCGTTTACTCACACCGGAAAACAAGTGCAACCGTGAGACCACATCGGAGACGTGTTTGGCGCTGTTTGAGCGGAATCCAGCGGAGTTTTTGCGTCGTTTTGTGACCGTCGATGAAACTTGGATCCACTGGTACATACCAGAGACCAAGGAGCAATCAAAACAATGGATCCAGACCGGGGACGTGCTCCAAAGAAGGTGAAAACTGTAAAATCGGCCGGAAAAGTTATGGCCACCGTTTTCTGGGATTCACAAGGTGTGATCTACATCGATTACCTCGAGAAGGGTAAAACAATTACAGGGCTTTACTATGCCGATTTATTGGGCCGTTTCGACGCCGAATTAAAGAAAAAACGACCCCACTCTGGCGAAGAAAAAAGTGCTGTTTCACCACGACAACGCACGTTTCACACGTCTGCCGTTACCATGGCCAAATTGGTCGAATTACGCTACGAATTGCTGCCCCATCCACCGTATTCTCTGGATTTGACCCCTTGTGACTTCTTTCTGTTTCCTAATCTGAAAAAATCTCTCGCCGGGAATACATATATGGATCAAATGAGGAGGTCATCGCCGCCACGGAGGCCTATTTTGCAGAGTTTGACAAAAACTATTTTTCGGACGGGTTAAAAAAGTTGGAGTATCGCTGGGCTAAGTGTATCGAACTAAAAGGAGACTATCGGCCGGTTGCACAAAGCTCACCACTAAATGAATTTTAAGTAATGGCTCATTATTGCTAATGAATTCATTAATTTAATGACGTTGCACTAAACTCTTTTAGTGGCAGTTAATGTGTCATTAGCTAAAGAAATCATTAAAACAATATTGCCAGTGACAAAATGTTAATGACAGGAAATGAATGAATGGTTTCGTTTTGTTCGTTCCAAATCATCACAGGATTGCAAAAACGAAACGCAATTTTGAAAAACAAAACGCGTTAATGACATTTGTGTGACGTTTGTTTTGTTTGACATTCTACGGATTTATTTATCACTGAGTGTGTTGATTTGGTCTTTGAAGAAAGTATTTTGATTTGTTGTGCTGGTTGAAATTGCAAAAGAACAAGAAATGGAAAAGAAAAAGCGAGAACGTGGTGCGAACTATACCGCTGAAGAAAAGATTTTATTTATTTATTTATTTATTTATTTATTTATTTATTTATTTATTTATTTATTTATTTATTTATTTATTTATTTATTTATTTATTTATTTATTTATTTATTTATTTATTTATTTATTTATTTATTTATTTATTTATTTATTTATTTATTTATTTATTTATTTATTTATTTATTTATTTATTTATTTATTTATTTATTTATTTATTTATTTATTTATTTATTTATTTATTTATTTATTTATTTATTTATTTATTTATTTATTTATTTATTTATTTATTTATTTATTTATTTATTTATTTATTTATTTATTTATTTATTTATTTATTTATTTATTTATTTATTTATTTATTTATTTATTTATTTATTTATTTATTTATTTATTTATTTATTTATTTATTTATTTATTTATTTATTTATTTATTTATTTATTTATTTATTTATTTATTTATTTATTTATTTATTTATTTATTTATTTATTTATTTATTTATTTATTTATTTATTTATTTATTTATTTATTTATTTATTTATTTATTTATTTATTTATTTATTTATTTATTTATTTATTTATTTATTTATTTATTTATTTATTTATTTATTTATTTATTTATTTATTTATTTATTTATTTATTTATTTATTTATTTATTTATTTATTTATTTATTTATTTATTTATTTATTTATTTATTTATTTATTTATTTATTTATTTATTTATTTATTTATTTATTTATTTATTTATTTATTTATTTATTTATTTATTTATTTATTTATTTATTTATTTATTTATTTATTTATTTATTTATTTATTTATTTATTTATTTATTTATTTATTTATTTATTTATTTATTTATTTATTTATTTATTTATTTATTTATTTATTTATTTATTTATTTATTTATTTATTTATTTATTTATTTATTTATTTATTTATTTATTTATTTATTTATTTATTTATTTATTTATTTATTTATTTATTTATTTATTTATTTATTTATTTATTTATTTATTTATTTATTTATTTATTTATTTATTTATTTATTTATTTATTTATTTATTTATTTATTTATTTATTTATTTATTTATTTATTTATTTATTTATTTATTTATTTATTTATTTATTTATTTATTTATTTATTTATTTATTTATTTATTTATTTATTTATTTATTTATTTATTTATTTATTTATTTATTTATTTATTTATTTATTTATTTATTTATTTATTTATTTATTTATTTATTTATTTATTTATTTATTTATTTATTTATTTATTTATTTATTTATTTATTTATTTATTTATTTATTTATTTATTTATTTATTTATTTATTTATTTATTTATTTATTTATTTATTTATTTATTTATTTATTTATTTATTTATTTATTTATTTATTTATTTATTTATTTATTTATTTATTTATTTATTTATTTATTTATTTATTTATTTATTTATTTATTTATTTATTTATTTATTTATTTATTTATTTATTTATTTATTTATTTATTTATTTATTTATTTATTTATTTATTTATTTATTTATTTATTTATTTATTTATTTATTTATTTATTTATTTATTTATTTATTTATTTATTTATTTATTTATTTATTTATTTATTTATTTATTTATTTATTTATTTATTTATTTATTTATTTATTTATTTATTTATTTATTTATTTATTTATTTATTTATTTATTTATTTATTTATTTATTTATTTATTTATTTATTTATTTATTTATTTATTTATTTATTTATTTATTTATTTATTTATTTATTTATTTATTTATTTATTTATTTATTTATTTATTTATTTATTTATTTATTTATTTATTTATTTATTTATTTATTTATTTATTTATTTATTTATTTATTTATTTATTTATTTATTTATTTATTTATTTATTTATTTATTTATTTATTTATTTATTTATTTATTTATTTATTTATTTATTTATTTATTTATTTATTTATTTATTTATTTATTTATTTATTTATTTATTTATTTATTTATTTATTTATTTATTTATTTATTTATTTATTTATTTATTTATTTATTTATTTATTTATTTATTTATTTATTTATTTATTTATTTATTTATTTATTTATTTATTTATTTATTTATTTATTTATTTATTTATTTATTTATTTATTTATTTATTTATTTATTTATTTATTTATTTATTTATTTATTTATTTATTTATTTATTTATTTATTTATTTATTTATTTATTTATTTATTTATTTATTTATTTATTTATTTATTTATTTATTTATTTATTTATTTATTTATTTATTTATTTATTTATTTATTTATTTATTTATTTATTTATTTATTTATTTATTTATTTATTTATTTATTTATTTATTTATTTATTTATTTATTTATTTATTTATTTATTTATTTATTTATTTATTTATTTATTTATTTATTTATTTATTTATTTATTTATTTATTTATTTATTTATTTATTTATTTATTTATTTATTTATTTATTTATTTATTTATTTATTTATTTATTTATTTATTTATTTATTTATTTATTTATTTATTTATTTATTTATTTATTTATTTATTTATTTATTTATTTATTTATTTATTTATTTATTTATTTATTTATTTATTTATTTATTTATTTATTTATTTATTTATTTATTTATTTATTTATTTATTTATTTATTTATTTATTTATTTATTTATTTATTTATTTATTTATTTATTTATTTATTTATTTATTTATTTATTTATTTATTTATTTATTTATTTATTTATTTATTTATTTATTTATTTATTTATTTATTTATTTATTTATTTATTTATTTATTTATTTATTTATTTATTTATTTATTTATTTATTTATTTATTTATTTATTTATTTATTTATTTATTTATTTATTTATTTATTTATTTATTTATTTATTTATTTATTTATTTATTTATTTATTTATTTGGCAGAACTTGTAACGAAGTAAGTGTTACCATGGTGTTTTTTCCATGCAATGAGGGATAATACAGGATTGAACCTCGTCATAAGAAAAGTGAAGCTACAAAATTGCCGCTGCTCTATGTTATAGTATCCGACCACATAAAAAAGTGACAGACCTTGTAAGCTGTAGTAATTTTTGTTACGGAACAAGGTATCCGGACTTCTTCTAGGATCCGTGGTTCTGTCTTGTTGCAATTTCTTCTTCTGTAAACCAGCACTTTTGTAAGCTCAGAGTTTTCTATAAGTAAATCATATTTATTTTTTAGATACAAGCATATTATTGAAGATAAAAGAAAAAAGAAAGAAGCCTGGAAAGTAGTAACAATTAAATACAACAGTAATTGTACAAGTGGTTCCAGAGAAACCGAGCAACTAAAGGCACTTTATGATAATATGAAGCAAAAATCTTCACGGTTGGGCATATTTATATACACGGAGCTAAGTTCCGCCAGTTTACGGGAAACTCTTTGCATTATCCGACAAACTGTTGATTTGTGGATGTTAGTCAGGTCACCAAGCACTGTCTGGAAAGTTCCTGTGGCAAAGAACCTTAAACAAATAAGCAGCTGGGTCAAGCCATCAATTGATTTATTTCTTTGAGTCATTGGTTCTACGTCCAGAATGTCTCGGATTTGCAAAACTGCATGCTTGGAAATTCGATACCGGATTCTGAAGTCTTCACCATCATATTTCGAAAATATATCTATCCTATCTGGGATACGGCGACGACGGTGAATTTCTTCTTCTGGATCAGACAACGAAGAAAGACTCGACATAGACATTATGTGACAGGAAAACACAAAAACTCTGCACTGAACTCTGTTTTAGTTTACTTTAATGTACCGTTTTGGGCCAATTAAAATTTCTAACCTCAAAAACGTCAACTAAAGTGACATTACACGCTAATGACGATTTGTGCAACGTAAAACTGCACTAACGTCGTCGTTTGACATTTCATTAGTTAAATTTAACGGAATTTTAAAAATCACCTTTAAAATACTTTTGTGCAACAATTTAATGAAGCATTAGTTTTTAAAGTCACTTTTAAAAGATAAAGCTCGTTTCTGCAACTGACTGTATGTTGAAAAATAAATTGCCACTTTTCCAAAATTTTCGTTTACTGTTTGTAGGCTAAGTATTTATTGAATGACCCTCGTACTCATTGGTAGATCTCCATTTTTCTCTAGTGTTGCCGCTCGATAGGCCAATATCGATTGTCTATCGATAGCCTATCGATAGTCGCTGCCAACCAATGAACTATCGATAGTATCGATACTATCGATAGTATTGCTCTTTAATATCGAATAGACTATCGATAGTATCGATACTATCGATACTATCGATACTTTTGTGCTATCGATAGTGATATTTATTTCAATAGTATAGTCTGACTGCATATCAGTTGTTTCATAGCGTTTGTTTGATCCGCACGCCTTTTCGCTCAAGACTCAGGAGTTGTCAACCACTAATTCGTACTGATAATGTCGTTGCTGTGTCATGTGTGCGGGGATGGTGTTAGTGACGGGGTCCACTGCGAGGGCTGCGGTAATGATTACGACTTCTCATGCGCGAACATCACCGAAGCTGGATGGCGCAAGCTCAGGGGTGAGCGAAGAGCCAATTGGAGATGTCCCCATGTTTGCCGAAAAGCACCGGCAGCACCTGCGTCGAAAAACATGCAGGAGCACCCAGCCACCACCACTGCCGTTGGCGCTGGGGCGACTGGAGCTGTTACCCTGACGTCGATTATGGACAAGCTAATTTCCATGGAATGTCAACTCAAGGATATATCAAAGTTGAAACTCGACATGCAGGCAGTGAAAGTCCAAGTCGAAGAGCTAAAAGCGTCTTGTCAATTTACTAGCGCCGAAGTTGACGGTTTTAAGGAGAGGGTCACTGGCATGGAGAGTCGTTTGGCAGTGCTTGAGCAGACTTCTACCGAAGATTCCAACAATGGTAACTGGTCGCGTCTGAACAACGTGGAAATTAAAAATGTTCCCGTAGGCAAGAATGAAAACTTGTTCGAAATCTTGGATAAATTATCGGAAGCTATTGGCTACGCTGTGGCCAAAAGTCAAGTTAACTACCTATCACGCGTGCCTACCTACGGCTCCAAAGACAAGAACATAATTATATCGTTTGTGAACAGATATGTCAAGGAAGAATTTATGGCACACGCTCGGGCCAAGAAGAATCTTTCCACTGCCCACATTGGCCACGCCGAAGAATCCAGACGTATCTTTGTGAATGACCATCTATCACCCAGCCACAAGAAACTACTCACTCAAACGAAGGATGCTGCGAAGAACAAAGGGTACCAGTATGTGTGGGTCAAGTTCTCTAAGATCCACGTGCGCAAGAACGACGTATCTCACCTTATAATTATACTCAACGTGCAGGATTTAAACAAATTGGTGTAATCAATAGCATAATTTATTTTTTCTTAACGGGTGTAATTCGCCTATGGAAACTGTTGGCAACTCGCTGCCGAAGATTCGCAACCTCTGCCTTGCATTCAATGCCTACTATGCCTGCTCATTTCTTTTGTTTGCTTATCGCCAAGCCATTAACACAGTACCCATTCAAAGGAAATGAACCCTATTGCTTGGAGACTATAAGTCAAATCTGTCTGCTTATCGCAAAGCTGTTCACTCAGTGTATATTTAAAAAAGAAGAACCTTATTGTTTGGAAGTTAGAAGTCAATTTTATCTACTTACCTACCCCAGGAAATCAAACTACTACATTAGTACATTTAAGCCTGTTCTCGACCTACCTCTGTTATTTCTATTCATTACGATCAATTGCATTGCTACCTACTTTTATTTAGTTATTTTTCTAACATGGTTAATAATTGACTTTAAAAATGGATGACAACTCGGAACTAACCATATATTATCAGAATGTGCGTGGCCTGAGGAGCAAGACCAATCAACTCCGGCGCAATGTTTCACTAAATAATTATGATATTTATGCAATAAGCGAGACCTGGCTCGTTGACGGTATTTCTGATTCAGAGCTATTCGATAGTAGGTATTCGGTCGTCCGACGAGACAGATGCTATGAACTGACTGGCCAGTCACGAGGTGGTGGCGTGCTGCTTGCAGCACACAAGAGACTCGTCACTATGGCGAGACCTGAGTGGAATTCCTCGGCGGAAGACACTTGGATTTCTGTCAAATTAAAACGTGGTTTTATGCACATCTGCGTTATTTATCTGTGTAGACAAAACCGTGGTTTCTCATTTGCTCAACAATTGCGGAACTTTTGGGAAAAAGCGAACGAAATTATTTCTTCTCATCCCTCAGATAAGTTTATAATTTTAGGTGACTTTAATTTAAGTGGAATAAAGTGGACATCTGGCGCCCAAGATCACTCAAATATCCATGGCATGGACTTGGCTTCGTCCGTCGATGAATTGTACCTACTGGACGAGATCGCTGTGTGCAATCTATGTCAATTTAACTTTATTCATAACCAGTACAACAAAATACTCGACCTTATTTTAAGTAATTCCGAAATCTTGGTCTCTTCTTGCGACAATCCACTAGTTCCACTAGACCCGTACCATAAAGCACTGGTTGCTAGCATTAGTGTTGTTGAATTCCAGTCTATTAATGCTGCTCCACGCACCAAGTACCAATTCTACAAGGCCAATTACGACGAAATTAACAAAGACTTGGCGGATATCGACTGGAACTGCCTCAATAAACCAGTAAATGAAGCGCTAGAAGAGTTTTACAACACTATTTTTTTTATTCGAGACAAACACGTCAGTAAAACCGTAGTTAGAATAAATAAATTTCCTTGTTGGTACTCGGCGCCGCTTAGAAAAGTCCTAAAAGAAAAGTATAAGTTCTATAAAAAATATAAAAACTATAAGATGACAGCTGATCTCCAGAGTCTGCAGTTTCTAACTAAAAGAGCTAAATTACTTGAAGCCGAATGCTATAAGAAATACATATCTAATGTTGAGTCTCATTGAAAAAAACCCGAAATATTTTTGGACGCACGTTAAAAACCTCTCAAAATCTAATGGTATTCCAAGCTCTTTGACTTACAACGACGTACTGGCCACCTCTGGTGACCACATTTGTAACCTCTTTTCTGATTATTTCCAATCAATGTTCCTGTCTCCTGACATCAGTCATTCCGTTGCTGACTTTGAGTGTGCTGGTCAGAGTAACGTCTGTGACCTATCTACTATAGAAATCTCAGAGAGTCTTGTGGAGGAGCAATTGATGAAACTCGACATAAGTAAATCGGCAGGACCTGATGAGATTCCAGCGATATTCATTCGGAACTGTGCTAACACCTTATCAAAACCTATTAGTAAGCTCTTTCGGTTGTCACTGGAACAGGGCATAGTACCAATCATGTGGAAACGTGCATTTATCTCTCCAATATTAAAAAAGCCACCATGTAATCAAGTTTTAAATTACAGACCCATTTCTAAATTATGTATTATATCAAAGATATTTGAAAGAGTCATCTACGACCAAATGTACTCCGCCTTGCGTCAATCATTTAGTCCTGTTCAGCATGGTTTCCTTAAGGGCCGCTCCACTGTAACCAATCTTATATTGCTAAATGACACTGTCACCGGTAACATGGAGAAGGGTTTTCAAACCGACATAATCTATACGGATTATAGCAAAGCTTTCGATAGAGTAGACCACTCTCGGCTTTTGTATAAATTAAGCGCTATAGGCATAAGAGGTGATCTTCTCAGGTGGTTTTCGTCTTATATCGATAACCGATCCCAAGCAGTAGTTATCAGCAACCACATCTCGAGCTGGACTAAAGTTCCCAGTGGCGTGCCTCAGGGCTCCTTGCTTGGCCCCTTATTATTTGCCATTATGATCAACGATATCGATAAATGTTTCTTAAATTCCGAAATTCTTATTTTTGCAGACGATATGAAAGTTTTCAAATCCATTTCTAATACTGCCGATGCCCTTGATCTTCAGGACGACCTAAATAGGCTAGATGTTTTCTGTAACGCTAATAAATTGGACCTCAATCCTCTAAAGTGTCAATCTATAACGTTTACAAGGAAGATTAAAGTTGTATCATATTGCTATTCACTAAAAGGCCATAATCTCAAACGCGAAGATGAAGTGCGTGACTTGGGTATCATACACGATTCCAAGCTTTGTTTTGATCGCCATATCGACGATATATGCAAAAGAGCCTTTAAAGCATTAGGATTTGTAATGCGTACCTCACGCGACTTCAAGAAAGTAAAAACATTGAAATTATTATATTGCACGTACGTTAGAAGTCTACTTGAATACGGTTCACAAATATGGAACCCCCAATATGACGTATATGTCAATCGGATAGAGAGGCTGCAGAAAAAGTTTATCAAATTTATTAATCGTCGCATAAGGTCCGAGAGGGATTACCTTTCATCCTGTCGCTCAATGCATCTTCTCCCGCTGGTTGAACGACGTCGGATAGCCGACATTACAATGCTAATAAAAATTACTTCTGGGATTGTCGATTGTCCCGATTTGCTCTCCAGGCTAAACTTCCATATTCCTGGTAGGTCTCTTAGATATAAATATACATTCCACACACCCATCCCCTCAAGAAATTACAGAACAAACTCTTTCCTTTTCCGAGCTTGCTCAGCATTCAACAGTTTAATTGATAGCCCGAACACTGACTTTGATGTCAACCACGACTCCGTTACTACAGTTAGGCGAAGGTTGGCTGCAAACTTCTTCGGTAGCGAGTTGCCTGCTACTGGGTGATGGGCTTGGTTCTTTTACATTGTTTGTTTATTACATAGGTGATGGTTAGATTTGACTGTTTTGCTAAACTTATTTAAGTATGGATTTGTTTTCGATATTGTAAATCTTTGTGTGCTCTGAACTACAGTGTCGCTATAAGTGAAAACCTTTTAATGACTCTCAGTTTCTATAATGTACAATGTACCTTTTTATCATGTTATTTTTAGTCGATGGTTTTCCTAAAACTCAATAAATAAATAAATAAATAAATAAGTATTGATAGTTCATTGGTTGGCAGTGACGAAACTATCGATACTATCAATAGTATTGCTGTTTACCGATAGTATTGCAGTAGAAGAGACATCGATACTATCGATACTATCGATTGTCCTGTCGATCGTGTAGATGATTTTAGCGTTTTACAATCGATTGCAAAACTATCGATTTTTCGGCAACACTATTTTTCTCAAATACTTCAGTAAAGTTCAATACCTTTTTCTGATAATCACAGAAGGGGCAAATGTTAAAGAGGCTAGGAAGTATCTGGCAGGCGATAATTCACACAGACTCAAATCTGCAAGATCACACATGGCCAGTTTCTGAAATGAGAATTTCACTAAGTAGGTAAATAGTTAACTGTAGTGCTGTCTCTTCAAAGTCAGAAAAGAGCGTGACAGAACGTTACTTAAGTATATACTTAGTGAATTTCTCAATTCAGAAATCGGCCCACAGTCAATACAAGCAATCTATTTTTAATAGGCCAAGACTCATGAGGCAACATTGAGCGACGCCGCGACGGCGGCCCCACATAGGTACACGTCGGCACGAGTCACGCGTTTTGTGGGGCTAAACTGTCAGAATTTGTCAATTAATGTACTTCTTCTATCATTTTATAGCCCCAAAACGCGCGACTCGCGCCACAGGAAGTGAGTCAATTATCAGTATCTTATGGAAGTAAATTGCTAAACCGGACGTGACTTGTACAACCGGAGGTGAAGCTTTCTCTGTAGATGCTACATCAACAGAAATTCAATAAATCGCAGTGCAATGGAGAATACAAAAGGGTCAATATATTAATATCAAATACACCTATAATCGGAGCGTATATCATGTACATTACATTAGTTTTTATTTCACTTCAATACATGCAGTATTTCCAAAGTTATAAGGACAAGAAGTTTAAGCCCTTTTTTGAATTTCCAAGATTACGCGCGCTCGTACTATGACGTCACACCCCCGTTCAGCCAGCGGCCGCGACACCGGGCGCGGCGCTCGGTTGAAAATTACTCGCGTCTTGTTTCATTTTGTTCTCGATCGTCTTCGTTTTCCTATTACCTATAGTGTGCTTGTATTTCAACGACAAAAATAATATAAATTATCCTTTATATCCGATTACACTAAAGTGAAACGTGTAGTGTGTAGAATGGAAGAAGGTTTTCTAAAAGGTCAGTCAGACAATCTGCCAAGAGTGGATACCTCAGATTGTGTCCTGTGGTGGATACTTTGATGGTGGCACAATATTTCATGAAGAATCAGGATTTTACAGGAAAAAGTATGTATCTATGTTCTAAGTAAGCATTACCTACTCTCGGGTAGGTATTTGTTCAAACTTAAACCTAAGTGAAAGCTGTGCTGAAAGTGTATGTGTTTCATTTAATAGGTACCTATTTCATTTCGAAGTTGTCGATGATTATTTTATGTATTTTATTAGTATAGACTTAACGAAAATGTCACTATTTCCCATATACAGGTGTAGGTAAGTCCTAGGTAGGTATTTACGTAGTTAGGTATCAGTTTTCCAAGTAGGCAAATACCTACCTATTATTATATTTTTACACTAAACCAGATATTTTTGAATATTTTTGAAAACGTTTATCACGAAAACTTAGGATAAATGTGGGCCGTGAGTTCGATACTTCTGACAAAACATTTACTTATTTGTAGTATGTAGGGAGAAAATATTTCCACATATATATATTTTGCGGCCCGCCAATACAGTCGATTGAGAAGTAGGTACTGCACTGCGTTGCTTTTAAAAAAAGGCCACGCTCTAAATAAAGCTCAAGTGCCCGCGCGCGTGAAAGCTCAAGTTGACTAGTCAGCCAGCACATAAAACCAACACCGACCAACGAAACTTGACCGCAATGCCGCTTTAGTTTTAGGGGCTATTAAATCAACTCTTTTTACGGCTGTCATCCACTTTGTCCTCATTTTTGGGTCCCCAGGAACATAAAAAAAGAGTGTTTATCGGGTGTTTTAACTGTTGAATTGAAGCACTGAGGCACAATACAGTATTTTTTTCCATTTTTACCACAGAGAACTTTATAATTTTGATTTTTACTGCGCAGCGGCGTGCGAATGAGAGCGCAGTTGTCGAATGACCGGGGGTGTAACGTCATCGGCTAGTGAGCGCCCGTCCACGTTTTTAAAAACCTTCGGCCGGAAATAAGCACTTTGATCGTAAATATCTCAGCCATTTTTTAAGATAGGTATGAAAAAACAAAAAACACAGTTTTTCTCGTAATTTTTGTAGATTTATTTGGCATGTAAAATAAAAAACGTTTGTCAGACCCATTGGCGGCCTTATTACTACAAGCAATTTCTTCCAGGCAACCATAGACGGAGACAAGAAAGAAGTTAGAGTCAGGTAGTCGGTGCAATTAAGAAATACGAGTTGAAAAGTATATAAACCATACATAATATTATTTATATAATATTATTATATTATTTATGTATATATTGTAATATTATTTATGTAAAAGTTCTTGTAACTTAACAGTAATTTTATTTTTGCGATTTAGCTTTTTAATTTGTGCTTTGGGCGACTGTTTTTTGACGACATGGCCGGTCAGCATCTGGCAACACTGACCGTGAGTGTCAATGTCATTATTTAATTATTCTTTATTAGTCTGTGGTGTCTACTGTCTAAGGAAAATCTTCAATTAACGTTTTTCCTTCAAGTATAATTGAATATATATAATTTTATTCATATCTATATTGCAGAGAAACTCGTGAAAATTTTTATTTTATGTGCCACGAATTGGATTCAGTGCAATGATGTTTGATTGGGCTTATAGTGGTGCTAATAAAGCTGTGCCCAGAAATGTTGGTCCTGAATGTGCTTACTACTTATCATTTCAAAGACAAATTATCGAAACTCTTGTAGTAACTGCTATCTCTGTATATATCCTAGTAAGTACTATCGTAACACGCATCAAAATCAGTATAACCGATTGAAAAATTATTTATCTAAGTGTGTAATTTAATTTGTATCTTGATTTCTAATCTAATTAGTAACCAATTGACTCTCAATACTGACGACTCCAGCCAATAACTGAAACCCTTAAAGGCCTATTCCCAGTTAAACCCATAGAAAATTAAATACCTGTCTGCTCTTGCACGCTCATTTATGTAAGATCTTTTAGATATGTTTCAGTGAGCATTTTTGTGTGGAAAACCCTGAAAAATCTAAATCCTTCTGTGAAATATGGAAGTCATCTTTATGTTTGTGATGTGAAATCCCAATGCTGGGATACTTCATGATCAGAGGCTTAATTGCGCGCACTAAATCCTGTCGGTATCCTGGTGTTTGCGATAGAAATTTGTAAGGAATGTGACAGTTAGGATTTGGTGCACATAATATAGCACATATAGCTGGTCACAATAATTAACTTGGAACCCATCTTTATGCCATTTTCTTAACTTCTTGGAGTCCAGTAGCTGAATCTATTGTTTTTTCTATACAAACTTCCAAAAACTTTATCGACTGAAAGATTAAACAATATTGATTTCAATCAATGAATTAGTTATTATACTTTATTGCACACAAGACATATTATTATTATTATGGTTTATTTTTTATATAATCCCAGGTCATCAGATCTCTGGTATTTTTGGTCTTATATTTAATCACATCCCACTTTTGTCGAGGTGTAAAATTTTGAAATACCTACTATCAAAGGCAAAAATATCATAATGGTTTGATTACATGTAGATAAAGGCCTAATGAAAAAACAATTCAGTAATGGAATGAAGGCATATACGTATATGTTATTGACCATTTCTTGAGTGCATCCAAAATGTAAAAAAATTACATAGCCGAGGTCTATAATTTGGATGAGGGTTCCAATGATGTTTGGTTGGAAAAGTTGTAAACCGAAATTTTTTATTTGTCTTAAGCCTTATTCTACACAGCGGAACATTTTCCGTTTATTGTATTGTGGGAAGCAAAATTATTACAATGTTTTGTATATTGAGAATGGATTGTTTTAGTTTAATGTTTGATTAAAAACAAACATATTATAACAAATGCACCTTAGTAAACCACAAATTACAGATTTCACAGAGACTTATAAATACATACCTGCCATTTAAGGGGAAATAAAAACCAAATAAACCTGGTCTCTGCCTAGCCCTCCAGAACACAGGTGTGAGCCAAATAAGCTAGCTGCAGCTGATGAAAACATTTCGGTACATTCAGACAGCAGAAAGGAAATGACCAAACAATCTACTTTCAGCCAAAATTCTAGCTAAATATCATTGCAAGAGCCAGATTGCAAGAAAACGGAAGCATAAAAAAACCTAAGCAGAAGACAGCTCCTCTACACACAATATTGTGATTTATTTAGCTACAAATATATGTTTTCAGGTCATCACATACCCCAAACTGTGTGTACCACATGAGGGAACCTACTTGCGCAGTGATAGAGGGGGCAAAAGATTATTGCTAATTGTTTTTACCCTCCTGTGGGGTATGGAAATAGGTTTTAAGTTTGCATCGAGGACAGTAATTTATTTATTGAACCCTTGTCATGTCACTACATTAATTCAGGTGAGTATGGGATTTTTTGTATTGATTTTCAAACAGTTATACACGCAATCCAATTTTTATGACTGCCTTGTTGATCTAGCAGTTAAAACGCTCGACTACTAAACAGGAGGTGGATTCGATTCCCACTGGAGGCCGCTATTTGTCGCAAGCTAGGATACCCTGTGCTATTGTAACCAGGCAAGGACATCACAAACATTGAAATACACCCAGTCTGAGGCCATTTGTACAAAGCAAGTATTGCGGACCCTAGTGGTCAAGAGTGTTAACCGCTAGACTAATGAAGCAGTCGATATCTCTACTTATTGGCAAGTGCATATTGATGTTCTGGATCATCGTTGCTAGAAAGTAGAATGTGTGCCTGAAAAACTAATCAAAGTCCTGTATTTTTCACAATTACAGATTTATTTGTTATCTGCACCACCCAGCAAGACAGTCACTACAATATTTAGAATTCACTTGAATTTGCTGAATGGACCTCTTCTAGCCTTTTTATTTCCTGAGACAGCTTCAAGAAAGGTGGGTGTGTTCAACAGTTTGAATTGTATAACTTCGAAAAGTATTTTTGACTTTTGCCTTTTAGGGTACCAGAAGGGTGCCTGCCATCTATTGATGCAGGTTTTTTACCAGGTTTTGAACCCCAGAGTGTGATGAAGGTCATAGATTTATCGTATTGTTTATGTTACTGGCACTTTTGTACTACTTACTATTTTACTTGTAGAACTCTCAAAGTTGAAGCAATGGAGCACGTGACCTTGGTTAACATGTTTTGACAAAGATCGCAACAATTCCGGTCAAATAAACCCAAACTCAAATGGTCTACTCTTACCTAGGAGGAGATCCACTATCCATGTTTCAGAGTCTTCATCAGATAAACTGTCTGTTTTAAATGCAATAAAGGATTTAATAATAATAATATACTTAAATAGTAAAAAAATATTTGTAATGGTTAACTTTCGCTGGTAGTGTTTAAATATCGACACTGAGCAAATGGTTTTTGCGTTATTTCAGTAACTATTAGTATGTTCTAGTTGTTGGTTAAGTAGTTTGAGAATGTTTAAATTTATCTTAGGCGATTTTCATCACAGATATTTGCCGAGGCTGCATTGTACTGGATACAGCACGGAATGATGTTTGTAATACCCTACTACTTATTAAGAATTGGAGGTGAGTAGGTACCTACCTATATCTATAGTGCCAGCCTATTACTAAAAGGCCTTTTAGTGTATGTACAACTCGCACTATTTCAAAGAGCCTTTTAGTGATTTATATTTAGTTTATAACTAAAATACACTGAGAACAAACTCAACACGTAAAACACAAACTCTAATTGGGGTGTTTCAGGAATTGCGCATTTTAGAAATAATGGCTGCATTAGTAATATGAGTTGCGTACCACACAGAATTCGCGTTTTGTGGTACCTATACAATGAGGATCACTCAGACATCGAAATATTGGACTTCCAAGTACTAGGGCGGATAGAGCAAAGCATACTACTCAATTCCATCAAGAAATGGCATTTTTTTTTAAAAACCTAGAGGCTAAAAATTCCACCCATGCCAGGACTTGGACCCGCGACCTCTGGCTAACCGTGCCAGCGCTCTCCCAACTGAGCTAATGGGCAAGTAGGTTCGAGCCTCTTTACAAACTTCTCTATGTTACGTACAGGCAGCGACATCTAGCCGAAGCAATTTGCATCACTTGCAGCCCCGAGTAACCCACTGCAGTTAGGTTTTTACATTGGAATGATATCGCTGTCCTTACATGATTATATTGTTTATGTTGCACTAACCAGTGCAACCGATTACTTTTTTATCTAGTTTATACCTAGTCATTCATTGAAATTGATTAAGGCAGCAGTCCTTACAAAAAAAATCGAATTTTATGCATAGTAAAGCAAGACAAACCCTGGTCTCTGCCTATCCCTCCAGGACACAGGCGTGAGTTTATGTAATGTACTAAAGAGATATTTTATTGCATAGTTTTTCACTCAAATATTATTATTTACTCAAAATAAGGCTCATCTTTTAAGATAAAAATCCTGTAGTTTGGATGCTAAGCTCGAAATGGTTTTCGATTCAGGCAGTTCACTTTTTTTTTTGTATCCCGAATTGTGTTTCCAATCGGAGCGAGTTCATTATACCCGGCAAAATATTTATGCACCTGCCACCGTCATCAGACCGTAATCTTGCTAGGTACCTAGATATTACGACGGGTTACATAAAGTCAATGGTTTGACGTTTTTGTATAAAACCAACCATAAGTTATACTATCGCCCCATCAACGTTCACGTCATCACGCATGGCGCACAGAATGAACTAATCACAGAGTGATTTATTTACTCTACAGCACACCTTGCGCTCATTTCATTGGTACAGACTAATCGAGAGCTCAGGGGCCGTTTTCGAGTATTTGTAGGATGAAATACTTCCGTGGTTTGTTTATTTCTAGGTAACCACAGATTATTTAAACTGCCTCTGAGAAGTGTTTTAGAGGAATCATGTACATACATACATACATAAACTCACGCCTGTATTCCAGAGGGGTAGGCAGAGACGAGGGACTGCCACTTGCCACGATCGTGACAGATCACTTTCGCTTCCAGTTATTAGTCGTTGCATGCACACATGCCGGTTTCGCTTAGCTATATTTTGAGAGTGTTCTTTTCATTATAAAAAACAGTATTATTAGTTGTATATTTATTCCGACCTTTTGCACGAAACTGTGAATCCAAATTCAAAGTGGTAGGAAGTGCCATGATGTTGAAAAATGTTTTCTGGTATGTTTAGTGTATTAGAGTCTGTCCAACGATTGAGTTGGACGGCGCCGACCATAAGACGCTCGACCCGACTTTTTTCGATTTTTATAACTTTGCCCTAATATTGTTTGTTTATGCTAAAGTGAAGTAATTTTGGGTTACATTTTTTTTTTTTGCCGCCCCTTTTTTTAACTGTATGTATCTAAATCATGGTGAGAATGTCCTGTTAATATTTCTCAATTGAATTCAAAGTCATCCTGTAGATTTCGTAGTACTCTTTTAGAATGTTCATTTTGCCATCTCGTAACTTTGCCGTCCAGGCCGCCATAATGGTAAAAATCGAGTCGGAGAACATTTTGCCTGTAGGTATCTCCATAGTGGCAAAATGTTCTCGATTTTTACAGCTTATTTTAAAATGAAAATATGCAGTGCAAATTTAAAGTACATTTCCTACTGGGTGGCGCAAAAGTACTGGCACTAAAGAAAATACCTTTATTTTTTTTATATGACATTTTCTGTCATTCTGTTGTTGAAAATTGTGTAGTGAACAAATGTAAAATACACTGAAAATAAACATGGACCGTTTTACTCCCCAAGAACGTGGAATAATTGTGTCAATGTTCTTACGGAATAATTCATCAGTGATAAGAACACAACGTGAATTTCGTCGACGATTTCCCCACCGTCCGGCACCGATTGGTCGCACAATTCGACGCTTTGCCACACGCCTTGAAGCAACTGGCTCAACATTGGATAGACCTAAGTCTGGGAGACCAAGAACAGGCCGTTCAGCTGAAAATATCGATGCTGTGCGCGAAGATGTGGAAGAGTGTCCAGAAACATCAACGAGGCGACGTGCCACGCAATTGGGCATTTCCAGACGGACCCTGCAGCGTATTTTGGTGAAAGACTTAAAGATGTTCCCGTATAAAACTCAAATGACTCATCAGCTGCTGCCTGCTGACCACCGAGCTCGTCTAGATTACTGCCAGCGCATCATAAACCTCAACCTTGAAGAGGATGATTTTCCTTCAAAATTGGTTATGAGTGACGAAGCGCATTTCCATCTCTCAGGGCATGTCAATAAGCAGAATACTCGGTTCTGGGGCACTGATAATCCGCGCATTATTCAAGAAACACCTCTACACCCACTAAAAGTTACTGTATGGTGTGGCATCTGTGTTGACAGAGTGATCGGACCCTATTTTTTCGAAGACGCTGGAGGCAATGCGATAACTGTCACTGGAGAACGCTACAGAACCATGTTACGTGAGTTTTTGATACCCAGTTTGGACGAATTGGGGCTGGAGCACATCTGGTTTCAACAAGACGGCGCTACGGCACACACAGCGCGCGACACTATGGACTTAGTGAGGGACGCTTTTCCAGGCCGAGTTATCTCTCGTTTTGGCGATTTGCCTTGGCCTGCAAGATCACCCGATCTGACCAGTCCAGACTTCTTTCTTTGGGGTTTTTTGAAATCTCGGGTGTATGTGAACAAGCCACAGACTCTCGCAGCTCTAAAAGAAAACATTCGTCAAGAAATAACGAACATATCGCAGGAAGTGTTACGGCAAGTTATGCAAAATGTCATAAATAGGGCTCAAATGTGTATCAACTCTGGAGGTCACCATTTAAAAGACATCATCTTTAAATCCTAATGGTACGAAATTTAATGGTACAAATATACATTTAAAAAAACCTAAATCTAGTTTTCTAATTTAGAAAAAATGTTATAGCCGAACCAAATAGGGTCTTTACTTTTGCGCCACCCAGGATAAATCTTTCAGGAGTGTTTTAAGGAATTGTGTTTTTATAAATAAAACACGATTCGTCTAAGACGGGCTTGTCTTAGACGAATCGTGTTTTATTTATAGAGGTAGTTTATTTAATCTTTTAGAGATAGTTTATTTAATCTGTGGTTACATTTTTCCCTCTACCACGGACTATTTTAACTACCTCTGAGGAGTGTTTTAAGGAATCGTTTTTTTTTTAAATAAGACCGTAATGCTATAACGTTAATGTTACATGTTCTAATTTCAGGTGTTTACAATGTAGAACCATTATGGGACTTCAACTGGGCAATATTCAGCTACTGTTTGAATCTTATGTATCACTTTATTATCTTACAACCCATTGCTATTGTAAGTATGACCTATTTTCATTTTTTTTCCTTTTGTTACGTTGTGTAAAAAGTCTACTTTAATTAACCGGTGCATTAATTTTTTTCAGCCTGCTCAAGTAAACCTGAACCACATGCTGTGTCCGGCTATCCTCGATCCTTTTGAAGGACCTTGGTACCGCTTCGCGGCTGTTATACATCAAGCACTGCTCTGTCCGTTATTGTGCAAACTCTACTGTCTTTTAGCAGAGTTTTGTCTGACAAAGTTTCCACCAACAAAAGTCAAACCGCAAATGAAAGACCACCTGACGGACGACACGTCCCTAATCGTTGAAGGTAAAAAGCATTAATGCCACTAATTGCATTCCCAGTGAGACAATTTTATACTTGTGGTAGAACTTTATATCTAGACTCACATGAAGGTAACAATGTTTCAGTGCCTAAGGCAAAGAGCTGCATTTAACTGATTGAAAATTACACCCTACTATTATTACATTTAAGCTGCAAGATAAGATATTTGTTACTAGATTACAATCTAATTTAAACGGCTTAATGATAAAATCTGGTACACAAAAAGACTATACAGTCTTTAAGCATACATTTTATCAGACAAATTTGGTGGCTTAGCCAGTAAGCTTTGACAATACTTTTCTGACACAAAAATCCACATCAATATTATGTTCAACGTGAAATTGATACAACGATACGGGTCGCGCGCGCATCGCTAATCTCGTTCTGTGTTGTGAAAAACCCTGCGCCTGCGCATCGAGTTCATGCTGAGCAGGTAGTAGTAGGGACAGCATGATTTGCGCTATCTCGATCTCACTACTAGGGTTATTTTTTACTTTAGTTGGTCATCATACTCATCATATAACTTTCATTCTTTTAGGCCTTTCTATTAAATGTTCAATTCTGGTATTTTTTATTCATAGATTTCGTTTTTCTGCTTTATAGTGGCCGTTAGTGCCTAAAAACATAACGGCCTTATTTGTAAAAACATGATTCCTCTAAAGCACTATTCCTCTAAAGCACTCCTCAGAGGTAGTTTTACTTAACCTGTGGCTACGACTTTTGTAAAATCTCCACCACAGACTATTATAACCGGCGTTTATCGAGTATTTTAAGAAATCGTGTTTTTATCAATAAGACCGTAAGTGTTTTAAATAGAATAAATACTCATCTATGAAATTAATGACGTGCCGGAGGCTGCAACATCTGTATTATATTATAAGAGCGATTTTCTGCGAAAATTAGAAAAAGTCGTGGAACAAAAGTAGTTGCATACCAAATGTTTCAGATATTGCGCATTAAAAAACCCTGTAACCCTGTGATAAAAGATCATGCTGAGCCAACTGATCTCGCGAAGCATCCTGTTTCGGTAACCTTTACATAGTATTTTATCCTATAAAAATTATGCAGTAATCGCGTCCATTTCTTTGAGTGATTGTACTTAGTTAAATAATACATAGATAATAATTACAGTAAGATCTCCTTTTCAATTAGGTATATGGTACTGGCATTTTAACTTCTTATCCTCCATGCTCAGAATTTTCTTCGTATTGAGTTCGATTCAAAGTTCATACTCTCAACTAGGATGAATAAGGAAGGAGACAAAACATTATAAGTAATCAGGGTGGTAATTCGAAGTGAAATGAGAACGGCAGGAGTTATACCTGATTCCTTGTAGTTACTGTAATACATTCATACGAGACCACGTCTATTTATATGAGAAACGGTGAATGCATTTTGTAATCCCTTCAAAAGTTAGATGATCAGGTCCCTTACTTACGACCTTGTTGTGCTCCAAATTGCTCCAAAATTAAGTGCAATATGACAGAAATAACGACCTAGCAAACATTATAATAGGAGGCCTTTGTCCAGCAGTGGACTTCTTGTGGCTGAATAATGATGATAAAACATTATAATCATGCGTTAGAAATATTTAATTAGACTTAAAATCCCATAGGAAATTTAAGGCATAATTTGCTGAATTACTAAATAAACGTGCTTAATTATAGCCCAATATGACCAAATCAAATTCGAGAGTATGGGGGCAGGTAGTTCATCTTTTTTTCTGTTTCCGATCCGATACGATCTACCTTTTGGTTAAGCTTCGGTCACACACAGCGACTAATTGCTGCGAATGCGTACTCGCCGCGAGTATTCGCTTTGTGTGACAGACTGTGCGCTAGGAGTAGATTCACAAAGTCGCCGCAACTAGGATTGAGCATGTGCAATTTTACACGCTGCGAATGCTGCTGACAGTCGAAATTCTGGTGTAGAACTCGCTGTGTGTGAAAGGCAGGCAGCGAATTGTCGCTACGACTATTATTCGCGGCGAGTGCACTCGTGTGACCGAAGCTTTAGTATCGAAACTAGGTTCGGATATATTTAAATCGGCTTATATAAACATAAACATTTACATACAGGCACATACATTGCTTCTGGCCCCACACTAGGATACCCTGTGTCGTGGGAACCAGAAACAACGACATCACAAACATGTAAACATATGTACAAACAAAACTGATTTCTCGTAAACCCTTACATTACTGGTAAGACCGTCACTAAATATACAAATTCAAATATCTCTTTACACAAGATGGATCACAGAAGTAACCAAACTATGGAATGTAAAGGCATTATTTACTTACATTCTTACGTCAATTTTATTGTACATTTTGTTTTGTAACGCCAAAATTCTGCCTTGATGTCCATCACAACTTTATCTGAGGACATTGACAATTCCCCAAAATCAGTTCCTCTCCGGAAATGGAGGTACCAGCGAAGGCGGTATTTTAAGCTGACAGGACACTTCCGATTTATGTGTGATTAGATAATTTCTACGGCGTCCACACGGTAAGGGCATACCAAGGGTTTAGCTACTGCGGTAATATGTATAAAGTCACAGACCACAGTCCTTGCTCTGCGGTCGCTTTTGGTCGGTGACTCTATACATCTTACCGCGCCCTCGCCCCACGTCCCATCTGTGTGTCTCGCGCCTGATGTGCAGTTTAAATGGTCTGGTAAAGAGAAAGACGTAATCCCAGATTATTTAAACTGTCTCTGAGGAGTGTTTTAGAGGAATCGTTTTGATAAATAAGACCGTTAGCGATTTTGACAAATAAAGCTAGGCCGGGGTTATGCCCTTTATTATTTTCCCTAAAATTTTCCCATAAATTTATGGTAGCAGAAACAGATGATGCCGAAAATTAAATAAAATGTTATTGCCTTTATGAATGTAGTAAATTGACTGAATTTTCGGTAAACGATTCTATTACCCTTCCTGTATCAATATTTTGGGTAGGGGCCGAAATGTAATTCTATGTAACACAGCATGCGATTTGAAGGCGTGGGTACTCTACAGTACATGTAACGCCTAGGTGGTATGTACTTGGCGGGGTAACTTTGTATTTTTGTAGGATTCATCCGTAGGAAAAGTAGAGGCAGCCTTCCGATCCCGGCATCAGTCATGCTCGCGATCCGAATGCCGCGACACGGCAGCGGCGCCAGGGTCGTGCTCCGCTCTATGGATTTGTATGCAGAGGTCTCTGATTCATGTAAGCAGCGCGATCCTGGCTGCGCTGCCTTGTCGCAGCAGTTGGGCTGCGACTGCCAAGATCAGAAGGTTACCGTTACTGGTGATTAGGGGCGATGTGCCGATTATTATAGGTACAGGTACATAAATAAGTAGCGAATTGCCATGTCTGTAGATACTAATTTAGATACCAAATTACTTAAAATAGTTATGCAAGCACCAAATGTATTTATTATACGCATTGTACCGGACCTATTATTTCCTGAACCAAATGTAATGTAAGGTACATTCTGAAGTTTAAATCGTTACAGGTCGTTACATCGTCAGCAGGTGATCCATCTTTATATTTATGTTGTAAATAAAAGCGCCCGTAACGTAACCGATTACAGTCTAGAGGGCGCTTATCATGTAAAGGTTGATGTGTTGTTGACTTTAAGTTTAATGTCTATTGAGTATACGTTACCTACTATTAAAATTTATTGGTTTGAGAAACCTAATCTAAACAAATTTTCTTATGTATATACTCGACATTCCAAAAAGGAGGTTTCCACTCGCCAATAACGAACAACTTCGAAATCGCGAAAACATTTCAGCTTCTCCATACTAAAGGAATTAGAATGTATGGGACAGAGCCTGATATTTTTTCTCGATTTCCATCCGAAGTCTCCATAATAAATTGTTCATAATGACGGGTAGAACCTCCTATTTTCTTAGCAGAACTTTTGTAGTGAGATTTTGTTATGCACTGTAGATAACTAACCGTTTAAGATGAATTCTAAGCCAACACACTACAGGTGTCCCACAGCTAATGCCAGGGAACTAACGGAAAATACTTTCAATAGGTATGTATTTAAGAATGGGCATTGTACTGACATGAGACGATATTTGTCTATTTTAATTTTATTTAAATAATCCACAGTGCTATTTATACATCAATGTTTCTCATGGTCTCTTTTTGCTTGATGGTACTACGAGTAACCCCCTCAAGGCACGACTTTTCTTTTCCTCGTGGAAACTAAAAGATTCCACAGTGTTTCTTAATTTACAAGAACTGTTTTTTTTTGTATCAATTTTACGTTTGTATCGGCCAAGGTTTCCCCACTTGCCACGATTCTGATAGACCAATTTCGCCTTGTTCATTTTTAATACCTACTACAAATACTGATACTGATTAGAACCTCATCTTACATGGGCGATAATAGGTGACACTGCTGACGTCGCGCATTTACTGATCCAGAGGCCTAATGCCAATTGCCATATCCCCGAGTAGTTGAAACGTCAAATGAATCGTCATCGGAAGTCACTCTGAATTCGGTATTTGACACGATCAACAATAAATAATTTCATATAATCGATTAAAACAAAAACAAAATATCTCGGAAAATGTACCTATCTCTTTTAGTCAATTACTAGTTATTAAAATTTTGAAATAGATTAAACATAAAAAAGAGTGCTCTGAAATGTGACGTCATAAGCAAGTATTTTCATACAAAATTCCGTTTTAAAAGTAACTCATTTGATATTTTGTCAAATACCCAATTGTACTGCCTTTCTGTCGACTTTACAGTTACCTTTGTTTTCTAAGTAGGTACGTACATTCGAGAATTTGTAGTAGAAATACCATTCGCTAACTGCGAAGGAAAACATCGTAAGAGAACCTAAGCAAACCTCGGCGCTTGAAATTGCCGCGATGGGCACGCGTGATGATTAAGCCCGTACTCTCTTCTCTCTCTCTGAGAAGGCCTGTGCCATACTGAGACGTACCTAAGTATAGAGACGATTGCATTTGGAAACATAATTTGTGAAAAAAATATATAACTCCCAGAAAAGCAAAATTTCGAAATAGTATTTGAGTTTCATACCAATATTATTTTGTAATGTTGTAGATCAGATTATAATATCATCGAACCACTTTAAAGGCAAATATTTAACACGGCAACTGAAATCCTTTTTAGGCGACTTTCTATTAAGTCACAAAAAAACGAACTTTTCAGTGATTAAATATCTTAGCAACTATTAAACTATGCAAGCAACAAAAGGCTAGGATCAAAAAAACTAAAAAACGGCTGCTACTGTAAGGTGTCAAATATATCAAGCGGGATCAGTGTAAAACTGGTTAAGGTATTATAAAACCTAATGTGGCGACTAATTATCCCGAGGGGATATCAAACATTCTTCACTGGCAACTACTGGCAATCTAAATTTTGGGTTGGTTGTTAGGTCAGTACACATAAGCAAAAATAGGTTCGAAGTTCCAGGATGGAGCGGAGCGCAGCGACGCTCCATCCTGAAACTTCGGGTGTTAGTTCTTTTTTTTTATATAAAAGCGAAAAAAAATATTTCACTAAAAAACTTAGTTTTGAGTCAAACTTAAATCAGGTTGGTGCATGGAAAAGTCATGGGGCCTACATTATGAAAATGTAGCCAAAACTATTTTTTTAAGATCTTGTTTGTTTATAGACAACCCCATTTTAGAATTTATGAAAGCCTATTTTAACTTTTTTATCCGCCAATAATTTGTCGCCTTAGAAGAAATTCAATTGCCACAAAAGAAAATCACTGCCAGATAAAATTTAAATAAAACCTCAAAACTCATTAAAAAGCCGCCGCTTTCTAGTTAAGATGCTACCTCAAATTAGTCGCCAAAGTAGTTTATTTACGATCCATTTTCAGTTTTTTTAAGATCCGGAATGGTATCAATTTGTCGCCGCGTTAAATACATGCCCACTTTAAATACACATCTAGTAACTAAACGCAGTCAATGAATAAAAATTGTAATATACTCCAAAACCCCTTTACCCGCAAAAGCGGTTTAATATCAATACTGAAGAAAGGTCAAACATGCGCATGCCCTATTAGGTTTCAGGTTTCGTGAAAATTGTCCTATCTTAATATTTAATTGTAGCATTGTCGTGGTATGGCTACAAATAGGTAAGGGAACATACCCATACTACGTGACCCAGTGTTGCCAGCCGGGTCTTGCCAAAAGTTACCAAAAATCAGTGTTGCCAGCCAGGTCTTGTCAAAAGTTCCCAAAAAGAGACAAAAACGTAACCTTTTGATGTAGAAAGTAACCATACCAATAAAAAGGTACCATAACTTATTACTAACTTACAGAAAAATGTAGTTCGTTTGTTTCATCATCAGCCATTTAACGCCCACTGCAGGACATAGGCCTCCTGCGTGGTTTTCATAACCATGAGGGGTTTTGCCATAATCGCCACGCTTGGCAGGCGAGTTGGCGATCGCAGTATGCGGTTGGTATCTCAGAAAGACGCTGCTGCCCGTCTCCTGGTAATTTATTTCCTTAGTCGCCTTCTACGACATCCACAGAAGGAAATGAAGTGATGCTATTCTTAATCCGGCGCCACATGGAACTTTTTAGGCTGGCTGGAAGAAATTTCTACCGAAATAAGTCCGCCTTTGCACGTAATTTATATCACATGGTAGGTATATAATTTTGTGCAATAAAGTGTAACAAACAAATGAACTGCATTTTTATGTAAGTTATTGCGCCTTTTTATTGGTAAGCTAACCTTTTACAGCAAAAGGTTACTTTTTTGTCTGTTTTTCGGGAACTTTTGAGAAGACCCGGCTGGCAACATTGCTTTTTGGTAACTTTTGGCAACACAGGGTCACCTATTATGAGTATATTCCCTAAAGCACTTTCCCTATTTTTAGGATCATACTACGGCTATGCTACATGAGCGGAATATGTGTGTTTCCCTCAGTGTAGCATAGCCCGGCGCGACGGCCACTGTATAATAGGTATGCCAGTACCGGAATAAAACCGTTTATGCTTACCTACTTAGTGCTAGATTTAATACCTACAGAAATAACAATTACATTACAAGTATAGCAAGGATGGTTACCATATCTCATAAAATACCTTCTCAGTCATAGATAATTATGTAGATACATATTTTCTCACCATTATTAGCCCCATAGCGCACACTAGTGTGCACTGATGCAATTAATTCTTACCAGAAATTTGTATTTCGTTCAGTCGAAACTCATAATATCATTGATTCTTTGGTATCGTCTGTCACAAAAAAAGGTGGAGAGCCCGTTAATTAAGTGACTGCAAATTCAAGGTTAGCACTGTGTTAAAACATGTCAAAAACACCGCACTTAGATATTATTTGATGCCAATGTACCTATCAATTTGCTATGTAACATCAGTATTACTACTATTAGATCTGCTTAAGATATTAGGATTTAATTTAATTTTGTGATAATTACATACGACTAAAGAAAATTAAAAGTAAAAGCTACGAAATAATTATTATAATACTCATACCATTGAGCAGTGTGATATACTTACTTAGAGCGTTTTTGTAAATGCAAAGTTTAATGCGAATAGCTTTATTTAATAAATAAGTGTTCATTTTGTAGTTCCGAACATTCAATAAATACTTACCTTTACTCTCTTACATTTATCGTCCCACTGAGAAATCAAGTTTAGTTCCTTTTTGTTCTAACTAGATTCTGAGCCTATCACATACCCAAAAATTAAAATATTTTTTCGTAACGCATATCCTCCTGTTTTTTATTTTAACTATGTTAAAATAAGAATAAAATTTGATGTAAGTAAAATGAACTACCGGAACCCCCGTGCACCTGGGCCGCGTTTCATAAAACTACAACTAGGTACATAGTTTATTATGATAATTTATGTTCATTGCGTAGCCGAGTCTTCCGTAGGTATTGTTAATCTGTGGGTTAATCGACTTTGCAATGTACATCGAATTGTCATAGCAAACCATAAATTGTAGTTCTATGACATAGGGCCGTTCTGGTGTAAGCCGGCACAGGGTTCCATCAGCACAAATTGTCTCCATAATAAAAAAAAACTTATAACCTTTCATCATCATCATCAGCAATTTAACGCCCACTGCAGGACATAGGCCTTCGCCCACACTTAACCTTTACAGCACTTAAAATACCTACAGAAATAATGTAAATCAACCCTTTAAATTCAAAGTATGTTTATATGTAGGTATTAAAGAAATATAATTTGGAATCGGTGCCAAGTTGCATGACCTGCACAAAAAATTGGGGCACCGACTCCTTTAATGGTCTTGTCCATTTAAGTTATTTCTGTTTTAAGTGCTATTGAATAGTGCAGACTGTGGTGCAGTGTTCCGCAAACCTTTTGTGTTTAAGGTATACTACGACGCCAGGAAATTTTATTTCAGAGGTACACTAAGATTATCTATCTATCTGATCAATCAATTTGGTATATTGTATAAAAGGTATTAAACGAAAGGGCTTAACTAGTGCAACCAATAAAAAAACCGGCAAAGTGCGTGTCAAGCCATGTGCAGTGTAGGGTTCCGTAGAAAGAAGGGTTATCTGCTTTACAGAACTAACAACTTCGTATTTTGTACGATTTATAAGTTGGTCGCCTATTACTTGTGGACTTGTACCTATAGCCGCGCGCGATAGTTTTCCTTTTAATTTCATTATATGTGCTACGAGCAATGGAGAAAGCTATGTTAGCAGTTTCACCGCGTGATCGAATCAGGAATGAAGATATCCGCAGAATAACCCGAGTTACTATTATAGCTCGAAGAATTGCTCAGTTCAGGTGGCAGTGGGCGGGGCACATAGCTCGGAGAACTGATGGCCGTTGGGGCGGAAAATTTCTGTCCTGGCGACCGAGGACCGGACGACGTGAGCAGGCCCCCCACCAGATGGTCTGACGACCTAGTTACGGTGGCAGGGAGTCGCTGGATGCGCGCGGCACAAGACCCGGAAGCTTGGAAAAGGGAGGAGGGAGGCCTATGTTCTGCAATGGGCATCAAATGGCTGGTAATGATATGTGCTACTGCCCCGAATTTTTTCACGTTTCTACCGTTTAGCCGGGAGAGAGCTGGGGACGCCCTACTCTGACAAAAATTTGCGCTTTAAAGGTTAATATCTCGCAAACGGAACCTTACATCGAAAAATGGTCTTCCTCCGCCCACAATATTTCGACCAATCCAAAGATCCCACACACTATGGTGTTTTGTAAAAAAAAATGCACCCCTAATTGAATCGTGTGATTTTAAAACAACACATGTCACACTTTTGTGAAAATCAAGTTTTTGAACGAATTGTATTCCTTAGGAGTCTAGCTACATGTTCTCAAAATACCACACATGTCCCTACACTCTAAATACTATTAAGCGAGAGCGTCAAAATACGGTATGGTTTTAAAAGCACACATCTCCAGTCACATTGGTTTTAAAATCACACATGTCCAGTCACTTTCAAACTGTGTGTTGTTTTAAAACGTATCCCCATACATTAGCGCGCAATCTTGACAGTTGCCATCTAACCTTAAAATCACAATGGCGTTAACGAGTTCTTCTGGTGGTGATAAAATAAAAAGGAAAAAAGGTGTTAATGAAATCACTTATAAGTGTGATACAATAAAAAAGGCAAAATTAAAAGGTATTTCATATATTAGGGGTTAAAGTATGAAATCGCCGTTTTATTGCAATAGGTTCTTTGAATTGACATAGAATCTTCATGGTTTGAGGTTTTCGAATGAAACTTTTTTCAAATGGTTTCTATGATGTTCTTTTTTTAAAAAATGTGAAACATTTGAATATCGACTTTCAATTGTTTTTGTTATTCAATTTAGACAAGAAAGATGAATACTGCGAAAATTCGAGTGATTATGAGGCACCCATTTTTCGTATTTTTTTATTTTATTGATTTGACGCAAGTGAGTCAATATTGTGGGTAAGGTAACGTTAAACCATGCCGCTAATTACTGGGTAGTTTGACTAGGGTCGGCTTCCACTATCTCTCTTAATTCATCGTTATTCACCTGTGTGGGCGGTCTTCCTCGTGGCTCGTTCTTTAAGTCGAAATTTGCATCACGAAAGCGTTTAAACCAAAATCGCACGGTGCGTTCATTAGTAGACCCCTCTCCAAACGCAGCATTGATATTGCGGGCTGTTTCTGCCGCGTTAGTTCCGCGTCGGAACTCGTATTCAAAAATCACTCGAATTTTCGCAGTATCCATCTTTCTTGTCTAAATTGAATAACAAAAACAATTGAAAGTCGATATTCAAATGTTTCACATTTTTTAAAAAAAGAACATCATAGAAACCATTTGAAAAAAGTTTCATTCGAAAACCTCAAACCATGAAGATTCTATGTCAATTCAAAGAACCTATTGCAATAAAACGGCAATTTCATACTTTAACCCCTATTATTAGCTATTCAAATCTACGAGTACCAGCATTGCGTACGGGTATTTGCAGGCCTACCACACAAAGCGAAGATTCTATTGAGGAATTGTAAATTTTGTTTTAATTTCATTAATAAAATTGATTATATTTAATTTTCTCAAAAATGGTTTAATTTATTTTATGTATCATTATACATTTAAAACAACACATGTCCTAACTCATATAATTTTAAAACAACACAAGTCACATGTGTTTTTAAAATAACACTTGTCCATTTTTTTTTATTAAATTATTTACACCTACCTATTGATTTACATTAGAAAAAAAATTGTAGTTTGTTTATTCATACAAAAATTAACATAATATGCTAAAATATTGTTGTTGTAGAAATTAGTATTTGAATAAAACAGTTTTTTCTATTTCCTGACAAGTTGTAATCAAAGGACATGTGTTGTTTTAAAATCACACGATTCAATTTAGGTGAGGAAGGTACGCTAAAACAATTTAAAATTCTAATTTTTGTCGAGATTTTATTCAACCGTTTTGTCGGCGTAATAAATATGTATATCTTAGTGCTAAGCCGCGGACAGGGAGACTTACAGCAGGCGCGGATCCAGCCCTCAAGAAAGTTTGCCACCACAGCCACCACAAAACCGTCTAAATTCGAGTCATGATTGATATATCGCATTCCTACAAAGGAAATGCTTACAAAATATATGACACCCTAGCCAAGATTTGTTAAGTTAATTATTATCCCTGAAGGCATTGGATATAAATCATCTGCATAATCGTTCTCAATAGACCTTGAAAATCTGACGTCACAATTCTATTAGAGTTGTGGGCATGCTCATCGTGCTCACAACGGTGGATCCGCGCTTGACGTAGGTATATACAGACAGACAGACGGACATGGCGAAACTATTATGGGTTCCTTGTTGACTTTTTTTTTAATCCGTTTTTGCAAAATTGTCCCCCTACAAATCTCAATTATAGTAGGTACTAGCAAGAATAAGAATAGTAGGATAGCCTAGAAAGTAGTATGATAATAGTAAGATAGACTCAAGGATGTTGGCTCAAGAACTTAGTACAAGAGTCCATTTTCGCTAAGAACGGCCGTCTTTGGAAGGTTTTTGGCAAAAACCTTATAATTTTTCCCAGGTATACCAACTGACGACTGCGGTACACCAGTGTTCCGCGGCGCACACTTTCCGGAACACTGTCTTAAGGGGATCCATGGGGCTAACTAGCGCCGCCAATGACAAAAAATCATATCTTCCTTTACAGAGGCCTAATTATGCGCACCAAATCCGGAAGGATTCCAATCGTCCAATTCCAGACTGATTTGACAGTAACACGATTGGAATCGCTCAGGATTTGGTGCGCGTAATATAGAGGCAGATCGTTTTTGCGAACAGTGTCAGATCAATCTCTCATGTTAACAGAGATATTTAGGACACATGGGTCCCGTGGGTCTTAAAAATCACTATTAACATGGTAGTAGTACACTTTTTGCGGAAACGATCTGTAAAAAAAATATGTTTTTTTTTCCCCGTTGGTGGCGCTAGTGTTACTGCATGGAGACCCTTAAAAAGGGCGTTTCCAAATCTAATGTTATAAAAATTCCATTGCCTGAGCAGTTAAAGATAAAAGCTAGTATTTTCTTACATTTTTATAGTCAATTCAAAATACCCATAAACTATAATATTTAGGTACATGAAAAGCTTAATTAGTGTTTTATCACATATGTTATGACTAGACCTTACCTAAAACTTATTGTTATTAGAAATGCCCATTGTTGATGACATCAGCCATCCAATGGTGCACCAAGATAAACCATTGACACTTCTGTGTTTCCATACACGGCTGATACTGTGGGGAACAGTTTCTTTCTGGGCAGACCTGGAGAAAATAGGTTATAACTTAGTGACAGCAACAATACGTAAGGTAAGCATATTTTTTTGTTTTGATGTTTTCCATACATACCTTTGAATGCAACACCCAAAAACTCATAATTTCTTTCGAAAGATAGTGTGTTATCTTCACAATCTAAAATTACCCTAATGCGTTCACCCACCTGAAAACAAACAATATTTCCATTTTATTTTATTAATCTTTGCGGGCCATTTGTCAGTAATTTGCCAGTCGGTTAATCGGACTGCGAATCTAAAGAAGAGTTGAGTTTTCTAGCTAATTTCGTTTATTTATTTGGTTTACAAATCACCTCGTAACTGTGACATATTTATTATATAATAATAAGTATGACTATGACACAAAAACTAAATTGTGGTCTAAAGCGCGTACACACACCACACCACACAAAAACAATAAGTACATACATAACCTCTTCAGTTCTGACCTTGAAAATATCAATGGTTTTTAATTGTTATTTTCAATGTTAGGACTGAGGAGGTTAAAGCAAATGTTACGAAAAAATAATATTTTTTTTAAAGATAGTTTTTGCCAAATGTTTCTTCTTATTCTCGCAATCATTTTATTAGTGGTTCATAAAACTGGTCACCGAGAACTAAGTAAATTACATGGAATCCCTGAACTTATTTTTTTGCTGAAAACTGGAAAATTGTATGGATAACCTAGATAAATAAAAACGTTTCTTTGGTATAAAATAAATAATTGAACTACTTCAAATAAGCAAAAGCTTAAAAAATGACCGTTCTCACCTAAAGATTGTAGGAATGTATGGTTTATTACCGATACCTACTGAAGATAACCTATCAGGTTACGAATTTTTTTCAAAGGCTGTACAGTCAAGTTGGGTAACATTGAATTTCCTTGCAACTTTGAATAAATATTGTCTTTGGAAAATTGCACACATAAAAACTTCTAAGGTACATACCTAATAGAAAGACTAACGGTAAAAACTGGCACTTGGCCGGTATCTGACGAAACTAAAGAACTGATTTTGAAGATTCTTTTACACACCACATAATGTCTGTCTCTTCCTTTGTAATTTGAATTCAATGCCACTTATGAAATGCGACTGATTTCTTAGTCCGTGTACTATTCTTAGTCCGTGTACTTCCAGGGGTGCATAACAGTACCTACATTAAATCCGAATGCAGCAAATTTTAATGTTGTATTGGAAAATAAGAGTTATTGTCAATAAAATGAATGCCCGATATACGTCAATAATAGTTTGTCATTTAAAAAAAAACATTTGCTCTACGGCTTGATTTTTTTGTACCTACTTTTTTTTATGACACACTAGTTGACGCGTATCACTTTTTTTGTTCTCACCTTGACTTACACCAATAAAAAAAATTGCTACATCCGTCCAGCCGTTCTCAAGTTTTAGCGCGACTAACGAACGGCAATTCATTTTTATACATAGAGATATGATAAATAGAATGGATATACATACTTCTGTTTAAAACAATGATTTACCGGAGGCTGCGAGATTAGTACTATCCTATAAGCGCAAATTTAATAAGTGAAATTATGTTAACCCTGACATTTGGTACTTGTTATACTTTATTGTACACAAGAAAGAAATATGTTACACATAAACATTTTAGAGGAAACTCCGTATAGCCTGCACTGATTTTTGCGATTTGTAAATATTCGGTTTGAAATTAATGTTCCTTATGAACTGATACCAACTATTTTTTTACTTTTCTTGATAGCTTGATCAACTGCTAATCTATAAAACGTTTTAAATAAAACACCGAACGAATATTTTATGGATATTTAAGTAAGATAATAATGATTTCTACGTCATGTTTAGAAGTCAATTAAAACATCGAAAGATCTGAATGAACAATATTACACCACTAAATACAGCTAATGTGAAAGTGGCATAAATAGCCTTAAGCAGGAACCATTTTTATTTCGGCGTATTATATGTTGTTTACGATGCACGTTTTATTAATTTACCAAAGAAATACCGCTTACAGATGCATAAAATCAAAGTTACGAGTTATATGGAGCATTAACTGTTTTGTTGCTTTCATTTTTACAGAATAATAGGGCGCATTTCGTATATTTTTTTGCTTGGATGTTTTTTCTATAATCTCTCATGTCATACTGATAAGACAAAATCAGGACTGTGTTAATTTTTACACGGTAAGTGGCACGCGGGGAAACTAGGAAAACGTCAACTGTGTCGTGTCCATTGGGTAAAACGTTCTTGACTCAAGCCCACCATTCACTACACGCACCGAGAGCCGAGCCCTAAGCCGTACCCATTCGTGGACAAATCCGTTATCGTCCACACACTACACAAGCGCCGAGTTACAGTCCAAGTCCAGTCGCTTGTGTACTTTGGTGAGCCTTGCACGTATTGTTGATGGGTGCATACTATGACACCGATGCTTTCAAAACGTACGCCATGTGTATGTATCATGTATGTACGCCATGTGTATGTATGTCAAAGTCGCTTTAGTAGTCGGTATTGTACAAAAGAAGAAGCGCGTTTGGACAAATTCCTTTGCCATTCCTGGCTGAAACAACGAGCAAAATATGCGTAAGTACGTCGTTTGTTTAAGTTGCTCATTATATCTTTAAACAGCAGGATAAACTCTTGCGAAAACTCTCTATGATCGTCGAACGACATGTTATTATACTCAAGTTGAACAAATAACACAAAACTGCGTGCACGCCTTAGCGCGCGATGGCGAATGACTGACAAGTTCACCGATAAATAAATCCGTGCAAGCACACACATGTATGTACGGACTTGTCCGGCGCGGCTGGGGTGCTCGCGTCTCCAGACGACGAGCGCCGCGCCGGACAAGTCCGTACATGTGTGTGCTTGCACGGATTTATCGGTGAACTTGTCAGTCATTCGCTTTGTTCAACTTGAGCATAATAACATGTCGTTTGACAATCATAGAGTTTTCGCAAGAATTTATCCTGCTGTTTAAAGAGAAAGCTTGCTTGTGGGAAGTAAAAAGTAAAGGGTACCATAATAAGCAACTTAAACAAACGGCGTACGTATATTTTGCTCGTTGTTTCAGCCATTCCTTCGCCCAAACGCGCTTCTTCTTTTTTTTCTCCGTTAAAAGTATTGCACCGACTACTAAAGCAGCTTTTGTGCGTTTTGAAAGCACCGGTGCCATGGTAGGCAACCAACAACGATACGTGCTAGGCTCACCAAAGTACACAAGTGACTGGACTGCAGCTCTGCGCTTGTGTAGTGTGTGGACGACGACGGATTTGTCCACGAATGGGTACGGCTTGGGGCTCGGCTCGCGGTGCGTGTAGTGAATGATGGGCTGTAGCCTTTAAGTAGACGTATTTGTCTACAACTTCGAGAGTCGAGTTCCCCAATATTATTGGGGTGGGCACAACACGGGCGTTCGACATGACCTTCGTTTTGTCCATGTTCATTTTAAGGCCCACGTTGTATTTTTTACTAGTGTGCAATAAACGTATTAATAATAATTGGGACAGAACAATAATGACCGACAAGACCATTCCTACAATAGGCCAGATATCACAATTCACGACAAAGGTAACAAAATTGCGTAAGTACTTAATAGACATTGCCATACCAAATACACACAACATTCAGTCCACTATCACTGACAAGCTTAGCAAGTACACAGATCTGGCAATAGAGCTGAAGACGCAATGGCAAGTCACTGTAGTAAAAATAGTTCCAATAGTTCTTTCAACTACAGGGATAATCCCAAAAACACTGCACAATAGCCTCAGCCCTCAGTACATTAAATATTCCTAGCACCACAGTTACATACGTACAGAAAGCGGTAATCCTCAATGGACCTCAATACCTGCCGCATAGTAAGAAAATTTCTTTCCACAGATCACAGCCCGTGCTTTTTATTAACTATACCTTTTTATGAAAATAAAAAGAGAAAGAATTAGATAAAAACAATAACAATAATAAAGCACAACAGGAATCGTTAGGCGTCACTTAAACCTGCCATTTCTATGGCCCTTCTGGGCAGTGTGTTGCCGGTAGATGGGTAATGGCCCAGGTTATAATCCACTGGTGAGTTATAATCCAGTTTTGACCCAGTTATGCACCCGTTATAACCCATTACGGCGGTTCATAATGATTTCGTTCAATAGTAATACGGAATACGTCGAATAATGTGCACGGCGTTGTAGTTGTAAGCTGCATGTATCGTTATGAAATTATGCACGCATAAATATACAGGAAATTTTCCATACAATACAATATTAGGGTGGGATTTCACTTCGAAATTTAGTTTTTATCTCTTGCGCTCGCATTGTCCTAAATGGAGTTTAAGTCGAGATTTTGACAGTTCGTGCATTATCTGTCAAATGCTTGACTTAAACTCTAGTTTGCGAGATCTGCAAGTGGCCCTAAGTACCTAAGTACATTTAAACCTAAGCATTGCAGGCAATGCATCTCATAAAGTATGTCAAGCAAGCCACACTTTTATGATCCTTTGCGCCGGAAATCCCCGGGCGTGAGCGAGTGGGACAACGACATCGTCAATCTCGCTCGCACTTGCGCCGTGCACAATGCGTACGGCACAGCACTCACTCCAGTACTAGAATGCGCACGAGCGTTTTTTGGTATAATTTCGTGTTTTTTTTTTATCGAACCGGCATTGTTTATTGTTACTGTGATCACTGTTTACCTGAATGACCTTGGCCTGAATGCTGACTGAACTTCCAACGCGATATTTTATGAACTTTTTCATTGTGTAAAGGATTCAGTCACTCACTGCAGTTCCTGATGAAGTGATGATGCCCGCCTGTGTTGAATGCACTTGGCGTTTTACTTAAATATTTCTGGATTATTTAGAAAGTATAGATGCAGAATCATTATTAGGACTACATTATCTGAAAATATTTCACGGGGACTGCAGTGTGTCACTTAGTCCAAATCTTACAACATGTTACTTAGGTTAAATCTTCCATTTTTAGGGTTTCGCAGTCCGACAAGGAACCCTTATAGTTTCGCCATGTCCGCCTGTCTGTCTGTCCGTCCGTCCGCGGCCTAGCGCAAAGACCGGTGGTACTTGTCTGTCTGTCTGTCTGTCCATCCGTCCGCGGCCTAGCGCAAAGACCGGTGGTACTAGAAAGCTGTAATTTGGTATGTGTATACATATTTATCACGCCGACAAAGTTAAATAATAAAATGTCAGAAAGTTTTTTTTAATGTACCTCCCCGAACATGAAAAGGGGGGGGGGGGGGGCTGATTTTTTTTCTTCTCTACCCCACCGTGTGGGGAATCGTTGGATAGCTATTTTAAAAACATTGGGAGTTTACTAAGATCATTTTACAATTGAGGCATCCATTTTCGAAATATTTAGCTTGTACCTGTGTCCCCCCCTCTACAATCTAAACCTTTGCATTTAAAAATCTAAAAAAAATCACGATAGTAGCAAATATAATAAATTTAAACGAAAAATTATCATAGCTGACTAGGCTTTACAGGTTAATGGTCGATTACATTAATGGGATTAGTAAAGCCTCCTATTTTGTTTGATAGCTGAATTTTGTGATTATGTTAGGTAATAGGTTGTAATAACTAGATGTCTGTTGAACCCTAAGCTACGCGTGGCCCGACACGCTTTTATTTGTACTTTTATTCATAGAAAACATAGTATTTTGAAAGTGTATGCATTTCATTAAAACTTAAAAATACTTCAGTGGTGCAAAAATAAATCACTATGGCACTATAATGTCAAGCAAAACTCCCGATTACCCAAAGCATATTTGTTTAGTTGTAATTTGTTCTTATTAAATCGAATCGCTCCTGTCTTTCATTTTGACCCACCAAAAAAGTAGTTAATGGGATAAAACTGGTCGATAACGTTATAACCCGGATTAAAACTGGATTATAACTACTGGGTTATAATCCACTACCCATCTCTCTTGCCGGATAGGCCCACACTACTGAAACGCTCCCGTCAAGGTGAATGAATAAAATAATAATAGGTAACTTCCAAACAACACAATTAATCGGTCTCAGACAAGGACACTCCGTGCTATGGGAGTTAATAAAGAGCACGGGCGGGCGGGCCTAAGCCAAGTGCTGTTTATGTTTTAATTTAAATCTGTGGAAAGAAATTTTCTTACTATGCGGCAGGTATTGAGGATTACCGCTTTCTGTACGTATGGTGCTAGGAATATTTAATGTACTGAGGGCTGAGGCTATTGTGCAGTGTTTTTGGGATTATCCCTGAAGATGAAAGAACTATTGGAACCATTTTTAACCGACTTCAAAAAAGGAGGAGGTTATCAATTCGACGCGTATATATATATTTTTTTTGCTATGTTCCTCCATAACTCCGTCAAATCTTAACCGATTTCGACAATTCTTTTTTGTTCGAGCAGGTATAACGTCCCATTGGTCCCATTTTAATTTGGTGAAGATCTGATGGAGACTTTCAGAAATGGAGAACGGAACTCTTCAATGCACAGCAGTAAATAAGCCCTAATGGGGCCCATCCTTTAGTAATATTCCTATGTTTCATAAAATAGCGTAAAAGTAGCCCCAAGTTAATTTGGTGATGTTCTGGTAAAGACTTTCGGAGATGGAAATTTAGGACATCAAATTTTAAAGCAACGAATTAAGTAGGGTAAATTATGGTTATAAGGGACTTATTTATTTTTCTCCCGCTCCCCCACTAAAAATTTAAAAATAAAAATTTTTAAATAAAAAATAAAAACCGTCTTCGAAACACTACAGCACTAAAAAGTTAGAAATAATTCAAATAATTAGAAGTATTAATACAAAAGTTAGAAATAATTCAAATAAGTAATTAGAAGTATTTATACATGTAGGTATTGTAGAAGTATAATTTGTAGTCGGTGCCCAGTTTCAAGACCAGCACATATATTTTGGGCACCGGCTCCAAATTATACTTCTACAATACCTACATGTACAAATACTTCTAATTATTTAAATTATTTCTAAGTTTTTAGTGCTGTAGTGTTTCGAAGTCAGTTTTTATTTTTTATTTCAAATTTTTTTACTACAGTGACTTGCCAGTGCGTCTTCAGCTCTATTGCCAGATCTGTGTACTTGCTAAGGGGCCGTCCATAAATTACGTCATCGATTTTTTCAGATTTTAGACCCCCCCCCCCCCCCTATAATCATCCTATCGTCATTTCTTAATGACCCCCCCCTTCTCCCAAAATTGACGTCATTACTAGTTTGACAAAATAAAACATTGCAGATTTGAGAAAAATAGGGTATTATATGATTAAAACACTTGGTCATAGAATCACCTTTTATTATTTTTACTTTGGCAATAATCATTGATATAATATAACTACTTATTTTTTACTTTTCTTTGGATAGTACCACGGGCGAAGCCGGGGCGGGCAGCTAGTATTTTACTAGGTGTGCTGGAAGAAATTTCTTTTTAGAAATAATCTTTTTGTACGTGTATAAATAAATAAATAAGAATGACGTCAATTTCGAAACACCCCCCCCCATCTATCATTTACCGTCATCCGCAGACCAACCCCCCCCCCCCTAATTTAGAATGACGTAATATATGGACGGCCCCTAAGCTTGTCAGTGATAGTGGACTGAATGTTGTGTGTATGTCGCAGGCAATTTGTATGATTCCACATTTTACAACATGTATGGCAATGTCTATTAAGTACGCAATTGTATTAGCTTTGTCGTGAAATGTGATATCTGGCCTACCTAGTGTAGTGAATGGTCTTGTCGGTCATTATTGTTCTATCCCAATTATTATTAATACGTTTATTACACATAAGTAAAAAATACAATGGCAATGTGGCGGACTTAATGCTATAAGCATTTTCTACCAGTCAACCACAGGTGGTACAAGAAATTAACTGGTAGGCATACGAAATAGACGGATAAGATGAGATACTTCAACTAAAATTAGATAAGCAGACGAATACTCAACAATAAATAAGTAAATATTTATACTATAAACTTATAATACATTATAATAATTATCTATACAACATTAAACACAAAGATCGAGAAAAAACGGCAAAAATTCACGTTTGTTGTATGGACACCCCCATTAAATATTTATGTTATTTTAATTATTAATTTTTGAAGCGAATATAGAACTAAATATTCTGAGAATTTTTCAAGCGCCCACCTGTTGCCGCTATTAATATAGAGCAAAAAATTACGTTTATCTACTCTGATACTATAATACAAAGATTATAAAACTGAAAACAAAACTTATGACAAACATTAAGCATAGGCCAAAAATAAAATAAAAAAGTTTTATTACGATACAGGTCTTGTATGGACACCTGTATCATAAATATAATATAACTTTTTAATCATAACGATACACCTATACAACCTCCAGCTGGACCAAGAAGGTTGAACCTCTACTTTTAAAAAAAAACGTTTCAATGAACGAGTTCGCGGCGACGCAACATAATGCGCAATCGATGTTTGCGCCTTGGCGCCAACATTTTACATTTAAAAAAACTTTTCAATATTTAAACAAAGTTTGGTTCTGTCTGTTTGTAAAATAAATTAGTTAACAGTACATATTGAAAGTAACAGAAATGAGGTCAACATTAACATACCCTCTCCGAGTACCTCTAATAACGCTTCCTGTCCGGTTCAAATTCAATTTCATAATTGTAATATTCAGAAAATCAATAATTATTATAAATTCAATGGGTATCGCCAAAATAATTTCACGGATGTTTTTGCCTCAAGAAACAGAGCAAAACTGAAGATCACTGGGTTAAATTAAGTACCTACAACATGTTTCTTCACAATATGGCTAAATCCTACACAATAATGCAGAGCATCGGCGTGCGTTCCACAGTGCACCAGCTGCAATAGCGCGCATCCGACCCTCACGGATTGTGACACGTGGCTAAGTACCTTCGTAATAAATTCCACACAACACAACCACATGTCCTGCCTGCCTATTACGTGCTATTACGTAGGTAACTGAGACTATGTGTTCTGTGCTGAGACTTGTCTTTTTTTCTTTTTAATCTGTGGGTAACTTTGATGTTTCCGAAGCGTCAAAATGTCAAAATTTTACAGTTCGTAGTTTAAATCGGACGTGTCCACACAGTGAAGTTACGTAGTTACGTCCGTGGTCCTAAATCCTATGCTAAGAAGGTAACCAGCCAAGTACATAACAAACATGGAAATACAACCAGACTGAGGTCATTCTGTAATTTGTTCAAATCAAGTATGGCGGCTTCCAGTGGCAATCAAAGCACAACCTCTGTTTTGGTAAACAAACATATTAACCGCTAGACCAACAAGGCAGTCAAATCAGAGGGTGATTGAACGAGCAGATGGTTTTACTAAAAATTACATGGACATATTGATTGCAGTAGTCACTCTTGAGACCATTTATGAGTCCCTGTGGACTGAATTAGAACGAATATGCTTATACGATTTAGTATTTTATTGTTCGTTTTTCTACTTTAAACTTACTTTCTACGTTAATCTACTTTATGTTCTAAGTAGTATTAAATAAAAACAACTAAACAAACCACGTTTTTTAAGATAAATCCAATCTAACACGCACAATCAACAATCAACCACAGATTAACATATTTAGCCAAAAAATACGGATCTTAAAAACGCAGTGGGTCCAATATTTCCTTTCGGCTCACAATGTTGAATTCTTAAAATGTTGAATTCCTAAAATGTTGAATTCGCAAAATGTTGAATCCCAAAATGTTGAATTCGCAAAATGTTGAATTCATTGTTACCCCAAAATGTTGAATTCGCAAAATGTTGAATTCATAGTAATCCCAAAATGTTGAATTCGCAAAATGTTGAATTCATAGTAATCCCAAACTGTTCAACTCTCAAAATATTGAATAAACGATTTGATCCTTGTTGGCTCACAATGTTGAATTCATTGATTTGATTTCATTCACATATCCCAAAAACAAAATTGAAGTCCCCTAATATTGCAAATATGTATCTAGAAAACCCCGAAATTTTTCTATCCTAATACTAATCATCACTAAACCATTCTTGCCCAGAAAAATCCCAGATATGCAATTTGGAAATAAATAAAGTCCCCGAGGCTGGGTGTGAGCTGGCGGTAGGGAGTGGGTGAAAGGTCCCCTTTTTAGTTTTTTTGCTCAAATTTTCAAAACTACACGAGTATTTACTTAGGCAAATTCAGAATTTGGCCTATTCTACATTTTGGGAATTTAAATTCAACATTTAGCGAATTCAACATTTTGGGAATTCAAATTCAACATTTTGCGATTTCAACATTTTGGGATTACTATGAATTCAACATTTTGCGAATTCAACATTTTGGGATAACAATGAATTCAACATTTTGCGAATTCAACATTTTGGGATTCAACATTTTGCGAATTCAACATTTTAGGAATTCAACATTTTAAGAATTCAACATTGTGAGCCGAAAGGCAATATTTGTAGCAAAATTTAGAAACAAAAACTCTTTCTCCACTAATACTACTTAGAGTATTAAATAAAAACAACTAAACAAACTACGTTTTTTTAAGATAAATCCAATCTAACACGCACAATCAACAATCAACCACAGATTAACATATTTAGACAAAAAATACGGATCTTAAAAACGCAGTGGGTCCAATATTTGTAGCAAAGAAACAAAAACTCTTTCTCCACTAACCTGATACTTCGGACAGTTATTTAACAGAGGATAGTTGCCTTGTGAGTCACCATTGTGCAATAAATTGTTATCAACTAGATTCCATCCCCAGCTTTGGTCATCAGAACCCAACAAGCCGACATAGCCCTGGCATTGCAGAGGGGCATCCTTGGTAGATATGCCAACAACGGCAACAGTACCTAGTGGTCCCTCCCAAACCACTTCCCATGCATGTCTTCCTTGATAAAATCCAACTTTGCCTCTACATGCATCAGTACTCTGTGCGACAGGATTTCTAGAAGAATTCATTACAATTAATAAAATTGGTTAATTCCCTTTGTCCACTAGCATTTACATATGATCAATTAGGTATTAGACACTTAAATTAAAATTTACACATATATACCCTAGACATACCAGGCAAACACAGGGTGTCGAAAATTCCACTCAAAAGGTGACTTGCACACATTAAGGCTGTTCTTACGTCGAGCATTCTGTTTAGCTCTCACAATTTAACATTTTCACAGCTTGTAATAAAATGAGTATACTTTTATTGTGAGGAAACCCGCAGGTTCATTGGCTTCACACATATTGACTTGTCTTTTCTGTGGGCTAGGCCGACTAAGCAGCCAGGATGGTGCTGGGCAAGCCTACTCCATCTAAAAAAACCAATGTCTCAGGCACTGCAGCGTCCGAATAGTCCCTTAACCCATCTAGGGTGAGTGAAGGTCCCACTGGACGCTGTATGACTCATCTCATTATGTAGATGAATCATCTTATTACGCAGATACTTTTGATAAATGTGGTGTAAGGGTTTGATAGACAATAAATAAAGTTGCAGACAATAAATAATCATTTTGGAAACAACTTTTCTTTATTAAAAACTACTTAGAGGAAAACAAAAATACATTTGAAATGTCCGTAACCTTATTATGCATCAAACCCTCAGACCACATTTACGAAAAGTTTACTCATTTTATTACATTAAATAAAAACCTTAAATTGTGCGAGCGAGACAGCATGATCCATGTAAGAACAGTCTTAATGTGACGTGCACAGAACAAAAAAAAAAAGAGTAGAAGTAGTGACATGATCTATCAGTATGAAAACCAGTGTGACCAAACTCACACATATAAACCAAATGCACACTGTGAATGCCACGCTGCCATTGGTAAATAAAGACAATTCCGAAAAGGTCTACATCAAAAAGTTCCAAGTAAAATATGAACCTTTCACTCATATAAACAATGATCAAAATCAAATGATAATAATGAAATTAAGTTTGACATTCACTCTTTGTTTTGTAGTACTGCTACTCTACACTAGATGGATTTACCGCCGCGTCTGACCATCGATGACCATATCGCGTTATGTAATAGGCCATAAAGTCGAAAATTTAAAAACAAGTATCTGCTTTGTTGCTACTCAGCTAAGGATGGGACGTATTGCGAGTTCTAGTTTGTTGCAATACATTCCTAATTTGAGGCACGCGGGCGCCGCCCACTTACGACTTCTACTCTTTTTTTTTGTTCTGTGGTGACGTGTGTTTGGCTGAGATGACTGTTGTGACATTCACAGACATGCACACATTTGCACTAATAGTACAAAACTAACAACCAGCAACGCTGAGCATGCCAATTTGGCTAGCAATTTGTTGCCTTACTTTGGAAGCTCAGACTGCAGTTCTACCTTTAATAACTCTATGTTACATACACTTATTATAGTTCATAAATCTCAAGCAAAAATGTGCATCATTAAACTTACCTGTGTAATGTAAATCCATTTGGTTTCACATAAATATTCCTTGAGCAATCATATGGATTCCAAGCATGGAAAAATGCCCTGAGTTTGGATTTGTATGTGGGCACTGTTGACAGCAAATCAGATTTCAGTACTTCTTCTGCTAGTCTCTTAACACAGTGAAACCTCCAGACATCATTATTTTCATCGTTGAGGATTCTATACCAAGTTTTACAGGTTACTGAACAGCTTCTCAAGTCTTTTAGATTCAGATAAGAAAATATACTCTCCAGAATATGGTCAGGAACTAATTCACTTATAGAGTAATTGCCGATATCACACATTTTAGTTCAGGTAAACTTAACAGAAAATCAAGGAAACTACAATCTCAGTTGACACCGAAAGAAGCCAGAATTGTACCAAAATTAAAACAAGTCTCTAAAGAAATTGTTATCAAATAATTAAAAACTGACAGCATCACTCGAAATAATGTTGCCATCTACAGTTTGATAGTTATGTTCTCATTAATTCTAAAGAGAATAAAAGTTTGGTGAATACGTTAGAGCCTACAAAAAGTATCTGATAAACCAGTAGTTCGCCACGAACTTTGAACTCGTGACCCACATCTCAGTAATCGCTAATTTTTTTACCATTCTCCTCCTTTGAGCTTATATGTATAAATTCTGTTTTCTTTTAACGTTCCGGATTGTTCACGTAGACCCTGAGAACTTCATGCGCTTTGCTCACTCGCATGTACTACGCTCTGTCCATGTCTCCCGCCTACGTGCTGTCTGCAGTTGCGGTCGGCTTCCGACAAAACTTCGCAAATGCAAATATTTAAAAATATGTGTATTAATAGTTTATATTTTCTTTTTTGTCATGATCCAGTAGCTCTATTTTCTATCTCTAACATAAAAAAAAATCAATCAAAATCCTTTTTAAGTTGTTGTTTTGAAGGAACTCTTTCTTCAATATGTCATTAGATCAATCAAAACGCGATTATATTTAAAGCAATTGTAATTTTAATTTGAAAGGTATCTTGTTCAGTCAAAAGATAGGTACACAATTAGTACGGTTAGTTATAAATAGCGATAGAGGATAGATAACAAAACAGAGAGGTTTCTCAATTACTCAAAATCATTTCCGTGATTTCTATCTACAATACATCTGTCATCTGCTAAGTAAAGAGTTAAGGCTCATATTTTCTATAGACTTACCTAAATATTTTTCTCAGGTAATTTTCGTATGCAATAGTACTAGCTATCGTTACATTTTAGGATATCATTATATTTTGTCATAAAAGATAATTCTTAAGAATTAACTAAATAATTCTTTACCCCATCACTATTTTTTTTCAACTAAAAGTGGCAACATCAGCAATCGAGGTACAGTTATATGTGTTCTGTGGGTACAGTTCATTCACTATAACTCAGTGTTGCAAACTCTCCTGATTTATCAGGAGATTACATGATTTTAGGCCGTCTTCTGGTCTACTGGTTTTTTTTTTCGTAAATAGAGAAAATGTACTAATTTTTAGGAATTTGTGGTTGTGTTATATTGGCAACTATTATTTTAATCACATCGCATCGAACGGAACGTTTTCTTATCGAGTGAGGTGAGTACGATTATACATAATACCTTTTTCGTATCTGTGCTGTGGGATATAGTGTCTGCTGTGTCTAATCTGTCGAGTTGGATTAGACTCGAGTTGCGAGTGAGCGAGTACGAATTGAAATTAATAAATAGTAGCGGTAATTTGAAACATTGTTTGTAATAACATAAAGTAAGTGCTAGGTGTTGTGTGTGTGTCGGAACTGTGGTCGGAATAATCAAGATTTGGTTTGGCCTTTTTTTGGGATGGTGCTTTTGCTTTTGGGCGGTTTTTGCTACATAAATAAATAAAACGGCCGGCGATGAAAAAACTTTTTGTAGGGAAGAGCGGGTGATCGTGCTCTTCCACTATAAAGGGAAATTTCCCGCCAGGCAGATCTTATGCCTGGGGACGGCCGGTCCAACTAATGTTCGTCGGACGTTATATTTATGGTATGTCATGTGAAACATTTTGCTTGCGCAATGCAGGAATGTTGGAGTTTATAGTGCGCGTGCAGAGTTGACATGTGCTCGCCACATTTTGTTTGCTTATTTCGGGAAAAAAGTACTTAATTTTCCCTCCTGATTTTTATTACTGTCTCCTGGTTTTTTCATTAACAATCTCCTGTTTTCTTGCAGATTGGAGTTTGCAACACTGCTATAACTTGTCCCTTGCCACCGTCACGTTTGCACGTTATGACAGGGGCAGGGGCTTCTTATGGTGAACGCACTGTAGAGTCCGCGCACGATAAGTCTGCGCGCGACAAGTGGCGTATATAATTTAATTTGGTATGAAAAATGATCTCCCGACCGTAATAATAATCAAAGGAGCTCTATAAACCTGCTGTCTACGATGTTAGATATTAAACTATAAACTTTATATTAAACTTTATTGCACACGAAATATAGACAGTTTTTACCCACGCGCAGACTTATCGTGCGCAGAGTCTAGTTACAATTTGTGCAGACAACATACACAGACCAGTGTGACCAGATTATAATCCGCAAATCTACTGCATGTTATGTAAGTGACAAAGGTAAGCAAAAAAGCCCGTTCTCGTGACGTAACATGTAACGGCTGACCAGCCCTTATATCACACTTTATACACTTTATCGGGTTAAGGTTGCTCTTACGTGAAGCATGCTATCTTGCACGGACAATTTAACATCTTTAATTGTTGTAACAAACTGAGTAAGTAATCTGGTCTGAGGGTTTGTTGCATAATTAATTTACGGACATTTTAAATATATTTTGATTTTCCTATACATAGTTTTTAATAAAAAAAGTTGTTTCCAAAGTTATTAATTTGAGAATCAAATTTTCTCAATGAAAAACTTATTACAGAGTGAGAAAAATATGGCTTGAATATCCGCAGTCTAATTATCCATCAAACTCTCAGACCACATTCATTAAAAGTATAGGTATTCATTTTATTACAATCACTAAAAATATTAAATTATGTTATGCGAGCGAGACAGCATGCTATTCGTAAGAACAGCCTTGAGCATTCAGACGACTCCGGTGTCAAAATATTATGTATTTATTTGATAGCAGTGCTGCCAGATGTTGCCCAAAAATTTCCTAAGTTATTATACCCCAAATTGCCTAAATTTCCGGCGTTGTAACCCAAAATCGCCTCAATAAAATTATTTTTTTAACTGTATCGCTTGTAGTTTTGTACGCAGCTATTTTCTAAAATTCACTTAATTAATCTTAAAAATGTGAAAATTCCTTATTAAAATGTAATTACAGGTCCATCTCCGCTTTTAATATTCACTGAACCCTTACAACGTCATAACAAATAAAAAAACACTAAAAATCGATAAACAGACACAATTTCGCAAAAAAATACATATAATTGGTTCTGATTCCTCAAGTAATCCAGAAGTCACCGAAATAAAAATTGAAATAGTCATATTGTCGCCTGGTCGGCAATTGCAATTTTTGGTCGCCAATTCCCCTTCCGAGATAGCCCAAATGGGGATAAATCGCCTGATGGCAACCCTTTTTATCAGTTCAGTACTTTATCTTTAAGGTTTTTCTTTTCGTCAAGTCTTATAATTTATGAAAACGCATTTTTAAAAACATAAAGTATAATTGTGTCTGTTTTGTAAAAAAATCATAATTTTGGTACAAAAACAGGTCAACGGCATAATATTATAATATGCTTAACCTTAAAAAAAAACCAATTTCTGTCGGCGGAGGTTATAAAAAAAAACAGAATTAAATTATCTTTTACACATTATATGACAGTTGAAAAATAAGGGTTTTATTTAAAAAAAAACGTGATTTGAGTTGTCTCCCGTTCAGACCCTATAAATTGACCCTATAAAGAGTAATCGCTTACTGTTTAAATATACCGGTTAATATCTGTTTTTATCAAAAACCGGTTTTCGGTTTTACACATACTAATAGTTGGGAATAATAATAATATGTTCTGTGTGGTTACACACAGATTCGACACTCGACAGTGATAGTAGCACAGATTAAAAAGAAAAAAGACAAGTATAGTTCTGTGGTTGTACCGACTACCTACCTCTATGGTTGACGGTTGTATTACGGGTTTTGAGCTAGAAATAATTCCAATTTATTTAGTTTCGTAGTTCCTGTACCATTAATGTGCACAATGCCAGGAATCGAAGCATACATAAGTGATGAAGACTACATTATAATGAGAGCAAAAGAAGCTCAAAAAAATAATGTCAACAGTGCAAAAGCATGGATGCTTACAGCCAAAACCTTATTTCCAACAAACTTCAAGATCCAGTTTGAAGCATATGTTATGGAAAAGCAATCAGGAAATATCCAAGAAGCTGCCGAATGCTTTAGTTCCTTGGTGATGTCAAGACAAAACCTCCCGGATCTGATACCAGAAATTACAGCCATAGCTCATGCATTGAAATCAAATGATAGCAGCTTTCTCAGTCAAATGTTTGATAAAATATGTCCAGACATACAGTTGACTATACTTAAAACAAGTGTAGAAAATAGTGGTGATACAATGGAACACTGTCGCCTATTGGTTTTATTGCTGAAAAAGTTTCCCCAGCTGGGTGTGGACAGTCTCGTAAAGACATTAATAAACGCAGATAAATTCTTCCATGATAATCGATATGCACGCCTCTTAGTGGTGGAAACATTGCCATTGCTCAGTTCCCTAGAGTCTCCAAGATTACTGCAACGTTTGTTGGTCAAAGCTATTGATTTTTACAACTCCTATGTATATGATGAATCTGAACATGATATAGCAGATCCTTGGCAAAGACTGTATGGAGTTTTAGATCTTCTTGGCAGGCAGTTGGGCTGGGATTCTTATTTTGTTAATTACAGTAATACTTTTAATAAAGAGTCATATCTTCAAAAACTTTCAATTTTACGAAATTGTGATGATTGTCGGCAGTTGTTATACTGTGGAACCACATTTTTGCTGCAATCATTATATGAACAAAGAAGTCTTAAAGGGAATAATGTATTGTTAGAAGCTTTAACAGATCCTGAAGTTGCTCAGTCAAAACGAAGGAAAGGAGATTTAGAAGTAACTGGAGTGTGTGCACATCAGTTTCAAGCAGCAGCTCATTGCTGGGAGCTTTTACATTGCAATGAGGTTATTTGTCGTGAGTTCATAAAGTTGGCTAACCAGTTGCAAGCTAAGCCGTGGGCTGAAGGTTTCACCGAAGAGTTAGCACTCTACAGAGGAAGATATGATGAAACATTACCTCCTGCTACAGTGAACAATATCACTGCAACATTGACTAGAATATCAGTTCACTTTACACAGAAATTGTATCCAGCCTGTATTGAAAATATTTTGATTGCATTAACTCAATTACCCTCAGTTGAAGGAGTTCTTGATACTGAACTGATTGTTGGGGGAACACACAGGCATTTGCATTTTCTTTCACTAACTAAAGTAGCAATCATGCATTACATTTGCAGTTTGCTGATAAGAGTTCTTCTGAATTCAGGAGATACATCTGATCTTACATATGGTCACATATTGGTGTTGTTGCAACTTGGATGGCCTCAAGAGGAAGCTGTTTTTCTTCAAATAATGGATAGCATAAGGAAAAAAGGAATGTTTCAGTACCATTTATTCTCAACATACATCATACATATAGATATACTTGAAGAATTTAGCTATTTATGGAATGACCCAGGGAACAATGTGGTTTTAGATGTAATTCCCAACTCTCAGCAACACTTGGGTCAAAGAAGGATAGGCACTCGAGGTGCTGACAAGGGTGTAAAAGAAGACTTCAAGCAAGCCATGAAGGCTCAAGTTTCAAGGAGTAATGAATCACTATTGAATTTAATGGTGCAATTTATAACTCAAGAAAGAGCACATTTTCTGCAAATTTAAAACAAAAGGGATAGGATATTATTTCAATGGTTTATTTTTTTAAATGCAGGAATCCTAATTATATTACATATGTACTTACTTCAAATATAGCTATTGTCTTAATTTATTCTTATAAGAATTCATTTTATCTTAAGCCGGGTTTTGCCGCACTAGTTGATTAAGACGATGCACTCGAGCGCACTGACCGTCGTCATAATCGACTAAAACTACGCACACGGTCCGAGAGTACTAAGACCGTGAAAACCTAATCAGTTATGGTCTTGGCAGTAGCAAGTCAGTTTTTGAATCACCTAGTGGATTAGAAGATGATATAACTTCCACACTACAGAATCACTCGTCCTGCTAAGGTAACAAGATTATGCGGCTCGCGCGTCCGTGTTTAAAGCCGCAACTTTTCTTAATTTCAACATTTTGACATTTTAGCGCCACAAAACGCGGCACTCGTGCCGTCATGCTAAGTATGCAGGCTAAAGTAGTGTCCAGAAAATCGGGAGTAGCACGTGGAATATGCTACACACACAACTCTTGAACGATGACCAAGCATTTACAGATTTTGAAAAAAATTACTCACAAAAAATCAACATCATCATCATCATCAGCCTATGCTTGTCCACTGCTGGACATAGGCCTCTCCTATTGCACGCCAATGAGCACGGTCCTCGGCTACTCTCATCCAGCTCTTCTCATCATCGCTCCACTGAGTCTGAGGACGTCCTACATTACGTTTACCGATCCGCGGTCTCCACTCAAGAACTCGTCTATCCCATCGGTTATCAGTTCTTCGGATGATATGGCCGGCCCACTGCCACTTCAGCATGGTGGGCTATGTCGGTCGGTGACTGGTTCTCTGTCGGATCACCTCGTATCGAATTCGCATAGCACGCTGAGCGACTTTAAAGTGGACCAGCCCCACCGTGAGTGTCCACGTTTCGGCACCGTATGTCATGACGGGTAGGTCACAAAAAATAATATAAGACAATTATGGATATTTAAAATTTTACTAGCTGACCCGGCAAACGTTGTTTGCCATATTAGGTAATTAGCCTACGACCTATTCTTAGATCTACCAAAGAACACAAAAAAAAATCTTAAAAATCGGTTCAGGCGTTTCGGAAAAAGTTCGATAACACACACTGTGACACGAGATTTTTATATGTACCTAGATTTTTATATGTATACGAGATTAGCGCTTCGGTACATATGTGAAGAACAAGGGAAAAATCTAAAATCAATCAATCAGGTTCATAATTTGAAACAAAGTTTCTTGGCATTATAATTAAGAATTCTAGACGGGCCCACCTACGTTCGAGTTCCGTAGAACTCTAGGCGCGCGCGGCCCGCCTCTTCCCGTCCCGTCCCGTCCCGACGCACAGTAGGCTAGCTAGAGAGACGATTTAGCGCGCATAAATTATTTGGTTAAGTAATTCTTAGTTAATGGTTATTCGTTTCGTTCATATTACCCCAATATCAATTACAAGTAAACACTATATATTAAAGGGTATTTTCACAAAATAATAATTATGGTAACAAAACCCAAACCAACAAACATTTCCGTGTGGGGCCAATTCGAAAATATCATCCGGCGCCAGATTAAGAATAGCGTCACTCCATTTCCTTCCGTGGATGTCGTAGGAGGTGACTATGGAAATAAATTACGAGGAGACTGGCAGCAGCGTCTTCCTAAGATTCCAACCGCATACTGCGATCGCTAACCCGCCTGCCAAGCGTGGCGATTATGGCAAACCCCTTCATGGTTAGAAAACCATGAGGGAGGCTTATGACCTGCAGTGGGCGTCAAATGGCTGATGATGATCAGTGTCAAACCAAAATTTTTATTTAGGTATATTTCCGATTAGTAAATTACGGAAATTTAAAACAACATTTTTGAATAAAAGTAAATGATCATGGTACATTTCAACAATAAAAAAACTTAAAATACGTACATATTGATCATTTTTAGAGTACCTATCTGTGATACCTACCCTGTATACGTCCCACCATAGAGTATCTTTTTTTATGCTGCGTCCCACTCGCCGTGTGGCGTCGGATTAAGAATAGCGTCACTGCGTCACTCCATTTCCTCCCGTAGATGTCGTAAAAGGCGACTAAGGGAATAAATTACCAGAAGATGGGCAGCAGCGTCTTCCTGAGATTCCAACCACATACTGCGATCGCCAACCCGCCTGCCAAGAGCGTGGCGATTATGGCAAAACTCCTCATGGTTATGAAAACCATGAGGGAGGCCTATGTCTTGCAGTGGGCGTCAAATGGCTGATGATGATGATGATACGCCCCACTCCCATGCTGGCACATGCCTTCTCCACGCGCCCACCGCGGATTGGCAATTTCAAGTGCTGCGGTATGAACACCTCAGACACTCAGGTTTCCTCACGATATTTTCCTTCACAGTTAGCAAGTGGTATTGCTACTTCATCTTTACATACATACATACGCAGCCTATATACGTCCCACTGTAGGGCACAGGTCTTCTCTCAGGGAGAGAGTGTTTCCCATCTTCACAAATCTACGTAATTTAGAAAAAAAAGTCATTTGCCTTTGTTACCTGGATTACCAGTTAATCAAGCTGTCAAGAAAAGTAAAAAAATTGTTCGTAGCAGTTCATAAGGAACATTATTATTTCAAACCGAATATTTACAAAACGCAAAAATCAGTGCAGGCTATACAGAGTTTCCTATAAACTGTATAGAGGTAAATGCGTTTTAACGGAAATTAGTGTTTTAGTTTTACATCAACTATTCTATGATTTCAAATTTAATTTTACGAAATGTCAGGGTTAACATAATTTCACTTATTAAATTTGCGCTTATATTATTAGTACTATCCTGTACCTAAGCGCAAATTTAATAAGTGCCTCGCCTGCGGCTCGGCCTTCAAACTCATACTCGACCTGCAATTGCCTATTTCGCTGCCTTTGCAATAATGTACTATTATTAGTATTTTTTTATTTTATCGTAGTTTATCTATCACATTTGACTACACAATACCTCCTAAGGCCATGTACTCCTGGTACTTATTGGCAAAACTATTCTTACTTTTAGTGTTTTTTGCAATACGAAAATGTAATCAGGCAGGCAGGGTATACAAATGTCATGGTACCCATTGGGTGTTCAACAAACCTCTGACAACTCTATGCTCCCCTGGTACTTTTAGAACACATCGGGGTTCAAAACAATCTCTAACAGTAGTAGCTCAGTTACTGAGTAGTAGTAACGCCGGAAAAAAGTAAACTATCCATATAACAACTTCGATAGTCAGTAGTAACAAGAGAAGTAAAATATTACCCAATTAAAAACCTAATTAAATAAAAAATAAAAACCGACTTCGAAACACTACAGCACTAAAAAGTTAGAAATAATTTAAATAATTAGAAGTATTTATACATGTAGGTAGGTATTGTAGAAGTATAATTTGGAGCCGGGGCCCAAAATATATGTACTGGTCTTGAAACTGGGCAACGACTACAAATTATATTTCTACAATACGTACATGTATAAATACTTCTAATTATTTAAATTATTTCTAATTTTTTAGTGCTGTAGTGTTTCGAAGTCGGTTTTAATTTTTTTATTTAAAAATGTTTACTTAATTATTTTTTTTAATTTTTAGTTGGGGCGCGGGAGAAAAATAAATAAGTCCATTATAACCATAATTTACCCTACTTTAAAATTTTATATTCTAAATTTCCATCTTCGAAAGTCTTCACCAGAACATCACCAAATTAACTTGGCACTACTTTTACGCTATTTTATGAAACATACGGATATTACTAAAGGATGGGCCCTATTAGGGCTTATTTACTGCTGTCCATTGTAAAATTCCGTTCTCCATCTCTGAAAGTCCCCATCAGATGTTCACCAAATTAAAATGGGATTAATGGGACGTTATACCTGTTCGAACAAAAAAAAATTGTCCAAATCGGTTAAGATTTGACGGAGTTATGGAGGAACATAGCCAAGAAAGAAAAAACGCGTCGAATTGATAGCCTCCTTTTTTTTTGAAGTCGGTTAAAAAGGACAGAATGAGGTCCGAATGAACAATATTCACCACAAATTATTTTTTTTTGCACTTATCTTCTGATGTTTTACATGAAGAAAAGTGCAAAAAAGATAATTAGTGGCTACATGAAAAAAACAAAAACCCGACTGTTAATAAGTCTTAGAGAAAACCTAATCGAGTCCATTGAATTGGAAACCCCCGCAGATGGGATCTCAGAAATTTAATTCAAGAAATAGGTTAAATTTTTTTGTCAATCTGTTTTTATAATAGGTTTCAAGCGCTGAGGTATGTGAACACCTCAGACACTCAGGTTTCCTCACGACGTTTTCCTTCACAGTATAGGTATATTTATTAAAATGTTAAATAAGTTCCTGCGAAGGCTGGGGGTATTTTTTAAGCCATTTGATTTTTTTAATTTTTAGGTAAGTTTCACTTTTCACGGCGAGAGGTTTCGATTTACACAGTCACAGTCACAGGTCTATGTACCTAAAGCGAACTTTTTGTATAATAAAAAATAAAAACCGACTTCGAAACACTACAGCACTAAAAAGTTAGAAATAATTTAAATAATTAGAAGTAGAAGTATTTATACATGTAGGTATTGTAGAAGTAGAAGCATTTATACATGTAGGTAACGTAGCAAAAAAAAAAACTTGACGCGAGTGTTGTACGGTTAGGAAGTGTGCGCTAGTATGAAACGGAACGTTTGTTAACTTTTGAAAAGGAAATTATGCCAATTCATATGTAAAATTCATATACAAAATTATACCCATTCATATGTGTTACATTATTTCGCAAATTTGTACAATTTGATAGAAGATACGTAGATTCTGGGAATGAAGTTCGTAGGTTTGCAGGAAAGGCCTAAAGTACGTAGATCTACGTAAAAAGACGTAGAATTGGCAACGCTGTGTGTAGCCCTGGGGTTGATTTTTTTTCCTTTCTTTTTGGCCGGGAATGTGTCAGGGAGGTCTTAGGGAGCAAAAAAGGCCCTGTAACTTTTTTCCGTAAAACGCACCGTTTTGGAGTTATGAATAAAAAACGAAAAAACACGACTCGTTCTGCCTGGAAACCAGTTCCTGTGTAGCCTTGGGGATGATTTTGTTTTCCTTTCTTTTTGGCAAGGTATGGGTCAGGGAGGTCTTAGGGATTAAAAAAGGTGATTTCGGTGTACCTCAAGTAGTATTTTAGGGCCCCTGCTTTTCTTACTTTACATTAATGATTTACCAAACAGCCTCTCTCAAAATTGTATTCTATTCGTCGATGATACTACCATAGTTACAGAATGCAAAAACATAACTAAATATAATCAAGATATAAATCAAGTCCTAGCTCAAACAATATCTTGGCTTACAGCGAACAACTTAAAAGTTAAAAAAAAAATTGATGCAATTTCATACAATCTCTAACCGTTAAATATAATGACAAAATAATCGAAGATGTATCAAAGATAAAATTTTTAGGCTTAGATTTAGACTCTAATTGCGATTGGAAAGACCATGTAAGTAATGTGTGTTCTAAAGTGAACAGATTTGTTTTTGCTCTAAGAAAAGTTAGCCAAGTGGTGTCAAAAAAAGCAGCTCTAATGGCTTACAATGGCTATGTGGACTCTACTCTAAGATATGGTATTGTGCTTTGGGGAAATTCGGTGGATGTGCATAACGTATTTTTAATCCAAAAACGGTGTGTGAGGGCCATTTTCGGAATCAAGCAGATTGAATCATGCCGTCCTTACTTCAAAAAGTATGAGATCCTACCAGTGCCATGTCTTTATATATTTGAAATATGTTTATTTGTATTTAAAAACAGGTGTCTTTTTCAAAGTAATCAGGATATATCAACAAGAACCCTCCGATCGAAATACTCACAAAAGCTACATAAACCACCAGCAAATTTATCTCTAGTATCTAGAGAATAATGTGTGTAAATATTTATAACAAATTACCAGATTCTTTTAAAAAGAAACATTAAATATTAATAGTTTTAAAAGATTAACAAAGAAGTGGCTTCTAGATTATTGTTTTTATAGTTTGAAAGAGTTTATGATATTGAATAGTTTTATTATGTAAGTATGTCAGACGTCGATATGTAGCTATCTAGTTTTTAAGATGATCTCATACAGTTAAGGATTTTTATTTTAAAATGTTCTGACATATTACTCTTTCCACCATATAAAAATATTACGTGAAGGATGGATGAATGTGAGTACACCTTTTAAGGTAAGACTTGGTGATTCTATTTGAAATACCAACTGTTACTGCTAAATGTGTAACCCATGTCTAAGCTCATATTAATTATTCTTGATTCTTGAAAGGTCATGTAACTTGGCACCGTAAAACGCACCGTTTTCGAGCAACATATAAAGACTCGACAAAAAACATTATAAGTCAAAGAAAAAAACGTGTTATTTTAAGGTGTTAAACCGAATGCAAAAAGAAATATAACAATGACTATATACACTTCAAATTATGAATTAATTTTAAATTAAGTTCAAATTATAATTGTTTTTTAATACATTTTTCGTAGTTTTCTTAGGCAAACCTTAAGCTTACTCGAAATAAAATTGTATCAGGATGATAAAAATCTTTAGAAACTACAATCAAACATAAATTAGAAGAGCAATCGGAGTTTTAGAAAACTCGGGATGCCCGCCATTTCCGGTCGCACCGGAATTCTACGGAGGTTTCATATAAATAAATGAGGATTCTACTGGTTAATCTACTGCTACTAGTAGCTTAGAAATGTACTTAACCTAACGGCTTAACGGATTTACATGAAATTTGGCATACAGATAGACAAAGTCCTGAATTGAGACATAGCATGCTTGATATCCCGGTAATGCGTTCCTGTGGGATAATATTTATTTTAAGTTTAAAATAGATGGCGTTGGCGAGCGAACGTTGTGGTTTAAAAATAGATGGCGTTGTGCAAGAATCGTATAAACGGATTCTGTGGCGGTCCGAAGTTCGCCGGGTCAGCTACAGACCGTTCACAGTTATTTTACCTGTAGCTATTAGGTTGGCCCACCTGAGCATTGTGTTGCCATATTTAGCTTTGTGATTTTCGACACAAAATATGAAAAAGACTATGTAATAAGGTACTTTATAAGCATACCAAAACGGATCTCTTGTCTGCATTAATAGTATTATAATATTCAAAGTTATGGATTAAGATGCGTTCCAAACGATTATCTCGTACAATATCGTACGAGGATCGATGAGCTCGTACCTCGTGCCGGGACCTCTAAATCTCGAGAAACTTCGTACGGATGGCAACCCTGCCGAATAAGGGATATTTTCTCTGTGTACCAACATAACGAAAGGATAGAATGACATCTGTCAGAGGTAAAATAACTGTGAATCTCAGAACAAATAAACCAATGAACGGACTGTAGTTGCAACATAATGTGCGCCCGCCCGCTATTTTTAAGTTATCGAATTTTTTTGTTTTTTTTGCTGTCTTTTTGCAATTTTGATGTCTTTAGAGATTGTAGCCAACTCAACATTTTCTGTTTATCAAAACACTGCTAATTCCGTGAAGACAAAGTACCTACTTGACAAGTGCTTACACAAAATGTTAATTTTTGAGACGAGAAGTTGGCCAGTTTCTTTTCATTTGCATTTAGGATATTGCTATTGTAACTAAGGAAAATACAAACGTGGAATTACACTCAAACAACCATTACAATTTGTTCAAATCAAGCAAGGAGGGTATTTGCAAAGTGGAACAAAATTTAATAGTTAAAATCACATCTCACATATCAGTAGGATATCAATAATTACATAGTTATTCAAAAACAAAGTAAATTATGAACTACCCTCGTAAGTGCCGACTGCTAATAATAAATTGCGGCGCGTAAAGTGTACACTCGTAATAGGCGAACTTTTTGTGGCGAATGAACGCAGTAGGAGCTTTTCGTCTTTTTGGGCTGAGCTTGTACCAGCTGAATCTTCAGAGACGCCCTCGTCTGTTACAGCTGTGAAGTCCCATAATTTTATTGTGCAGTCCAAGGACCCTGAAAATTTGATTATATCGAATGAGCCAGTCAATATTGTAAATTTGTTGTCTTGTTCAAAGACTGTTATGGGGGGGATGATGTCGAAGGGCATGTTACTTGAAGTGATGTAACTGTTTTTGAACAAAATTTACTGATACAAACAAGATTCTTCATTTCATTAATTCACTTTGAAAAATCTTATTAAATAAAATATACCTACAACCTTCAATACATTCAACCTTCTTTATTAAATGATTTTGAAAAACCTTATTAAATAAAAATTTTTACAATTACAAAGGGTGACACTTACGCCAAATCACTGGATAAGTAAGTTGTACAATCACTAAAGATGACTTGCGCCAAATTACTGGATATAATAAGTAAGTATCCAGGGATAAGCAGATAAAGATCTGATTTACAGGGTTGTCAGTCATACAATTTGTCTATAGATAGCTCTGCAAAAAACGATTTTGGACTTATTCACTGGATAGAGCTTACCCATAGATGTTCTTGTCAGATAGTGTTAGCACAAGCCAGCCTAAAAACTTTAGATTGTCAGGTGTAACAGTAGCCTTAAAAACTGGGCGCTCGGTGGCGCTGACGTCGCACATCCATCGACCACACCCTTATCAAGACTGACATGTGCCGGAGTCTCATACAATCACATTTTGTTGTAGAGTTGCGGCTCCCCTCTCCCGGCTAAGCAGCTCTGGATTTTTCTAGCTGTGTAAAAGTGTTCTCTATCTATTTATATATCCATCGAAGTAGGTTTTACAAGTTAAGGAAAATTTCGTACAAATTCCATTGAAAATTACTTTGATGTTTGCAGTCTGATAGACACATAAAAAAAAATGTTTTGTGAAAAAAATATCGAAATCAGACAAGAAATGACGAAATTACAGCGATTTTAGTGCACAGGTTCGAAAAACGGGTGCGATCTGACGCCATTCGCTTGACATGTTACAGGTTCCGATGAACCGCGCGCATGGTTGCCGCGTACCCACAGCATCTCGGGTGATCTCGGTCTGTCTTATTGAATGGACGTGGACGCGTCGTTCTTAACGTTATGTAGGTGATATAGTGAGGTATGTGACACAAATATTGTAATTTGCCAAAATGCTAGAATACGACTGTAAATGTGCGCGAAAAAACATTTTTTCGGTTTACATACGGCAAAAAAGGTGTAAAGAAATGTTTAACGTTGTATGTTCGGAGACCTGATTTTACTGTTTAAACCGAAATACTCGTCAATTCAATTACTGGACGAGAACACCCGAGTGCTATAATGTTTAGTTAGGAAGATAAAATAGTGTTATCTATCTATAATTACTCCAAAATCGGACTTTTTACTTCCCATTAAATATAAAACATATTTCTTCATAAAAAATTGACATGTCAGTTGGCAAATCGATTTGTGTTCCTAAAGTAATACATACATAGCCTCCTTTTTTAGTGCAAATATAAACTTCGAACCATTCCCGGAATTCCAGTAATTTAGACTTTCATTTTTTTTCTCGTAGATCCTGCCGTAATAAGACGCGATTCATTTATTTTTGTGTACAAATCGCACCCAAATAAGCCGGCATCGTTCGATCAGGACTTTTACGGGGTATATCTTTAAGATAATGAAATTTGGCAAAATAATTTTTTTAATAACCATTTTTATACCAAATAACCATTTTTATAAAATTGAAAAATAATAATTTAGAGTGGTGGTACCGGAGCGCTAGACCGCAATCGGAAGGTGGATTTGAATCCCGGATCATGTACCAATGATTTTGTTTTCTAAATTACGTACATTTGTGAAATTATAGTAGGTAGGTACCACTCGCTAACCGTCAAGGAAAACATCGTGAATAATCATCACGATAGTAGAAAAAAATCGACAGTATTTCCAAAAACCTAAATTACTACAATTCTAGAGATGGTACCAACTTTCTATTTGCACCTAAAAATGAGGTTTTGTATGTAATTTAAGAGCCCAAATAAATTTTTCAATTCACATGGTAAATTTTGACCCAGACATATTCTTTCTGTTTTACGGGAACAAAAAAGTCCGATTTTTAAGTACTCATACCTCCCTAACTAAAGATAATTGTCACTCGAGTGTTCTCGTTTACTATTTGAAAGATAGTCTTTCGGTTTGTGCAATAAAAATGGCCACGTATGAAAATCGGATCTCAGTAAATGGCGCCGACCAACTGGCCGGCCGGTGGGATCCTGTGACGTCACAATAGGAATCATGACCCGCCCGCCCGTGTTTTGAAAGAGCCTAAGTTTTAACTTCTCTAACTTTGTCATTTCTTGATGGATTTCTGTCATTCAAAAACTCGCATGCTTACATGTTTTTGCTCCATCCGTCCAATAATTTGATGTCTGAATGATCCTCATTGTGTAAAGCAATCCATAAACCCCTCCTACTACGGAATCCTACACCGGAGGTGGCCAGACACGCACTTGGCCGGTTTTTGTAAATAAAACATTTTTTTTTTCTTAAAATCCTGCAAGGATCGTAGCAAGTGGCAGTCCCTGGTCTCTGCCTACCCCTCAGGGATACAGGCGTGAGTTTATGTTATGTTATGTTAAAATCCTGTCCTACGCCATTATAGGGCCTCGCAAAATGTACCTCGCCCACACCAAATTCTAGCCTTGCGCCGCCACTGGTCAGGACTTAGGAGGATAATTACCCGATGAGAGAATAGTCCCGTCGCGGCTGAAGGCGAGCGCGTGGACGGGCGCGGTGTGCGCGGGAGGCAGCGCTGCAGCCGGCGTGCCGCTGCTGACGTCCCACACACGGACCTCGCCCCGCCCGCCCCCGCCGCCCGCCGACGCCAGCCAGCGGCCACACACGGAGAATGCTAGCGCGAATATAGACCACTGCAATAGAGGAAACGCTCTTGGACCACTTTTTTAAACGGGTTAATATCCCTTTTTTTCTTTTTATTTAGGATACCAACAGTTGTTTACTTAAAGTACAGAAAAACATTATAATTACTTCTAAACCTTGAGATCCATAACATAGTCAAAAAAAATTAACATAGAGATGCCCATTAAGGACAGCATAAAACATAAAGTTCACAAATTATATCAGCACTGTTTAGGAAACACTGACGTTTAGTATGCAACGTATTTGTTAATTTTTAATCGTTCTATTGGGTCGTAATAGTAAACAACAATTTTTAAGGCGAGTGTTTCTTTGAACGCAGAGCGGGGCGAAGGACAAAGTACACCACTCGAGCTTAAAATAGTGTTGCTCCCGAGTATTCTATTCTTATAAGTGCAACTTATGAATAAGAATAGAATGGAACGTTTTTAACAATTTTTTGCGCATACAAAACAATGCGATACAATTATATATTCTTTTTGTTGCACTAACCCGTGCTGAGGACAGTTTTAAAAAATAGGTTGTTAAAATGCGATACAATGTTATCTGGAGTTAATAGAATACTTTCATTTTCACTACTTGATGAAACACAATTTTTATAAAAAAAAATGGCCAAGTGTGAGTCGGACTCGCGCACGAAGGGTTCCGTACCATTATCTATAAAACATTAGACACAAAGATCGAGAAAAGACGGCAAAAAATGACGTTTGTTGTATGGGAGCAACCCGTTGCAATACAGGTATTATTATAACTTTTTTTTTTTTGCAAAAACGATAAACAACATCCGAACTCGTTTTAGGTAGAACAAAGAAAATGTTGAGTAGGTACCTTATGTCCAGTCATGATTCGCACTTGAGAACCAGTCAAACAGTCCCAAACCCGTACTGTTCGGTCGCTAGAGCCAGTGGCTATGTAGTTGGAGTTAGGATGAAACTGCACGCACTGAAAAATTACAATATGGTGTAAATAAAAGTCTTGTTGTAAAAAATATAGGAATACTAGATGACCCCGTGAACTTCGTATCACCGACGTTAACCGTTTTTTTTCTTCTCACCGTTTAAACCTTCCCTGGACTTCCACAAATATATAAAAACAACAATTAGCCAAACCGGCCCAGCCGTTCTCGAGTTTTAGTGAGACTAACGAACAGCAATTCATTTTTATATATAAGATCTAGCCTAAAGTCAGAAGTTATATACTCCAATCAAATTTGACAGTCAGACGATTCGTTTCAGGATTTGGTGCGCGTAATATAGTCTGATCTTAATCCTAATTAATTGAAAATTATCATATTTATGAGTCCGCTCGTAGCCCCGGCTGCCTGAGTGATCTTAAACGATCACGAATGTTAAGCAACACAGGGCGCGTTCAGTGCATGGATGGGTCGCCGTCTATGCCTAACGCTAGTGGCATTTTTCCGAGCGGTTCCGTGCTTCGCAAGGCACGTTAAGCTGTTGGTGCCGGCTGCCGTCGATAGATGGCAGTCGTTAAGCCAAGTCAGAGGCCTTAGGGCGGCTTGACAACTTCTGACAGTAGACGAGCCACTAGTCTACAAGCCTCCACCAATCCGGACTTGGCCCCCGTGGTGGAGTATGGCCTATACCTTTCTCAGGGAAGAGACCCGTGCCCCTCGGTGGGGACATAATGGGTTGATGATGATGAGTCCAAAACATGGTCCACTATAGGCAACATGCTCAAAGGCTCTGACGGATCCGCTTATGTACACTCCAACGTAAATAAACGGGTTTACATAGCCTGCGTGAGACAGCCTTGGTCGGATAATGTTCCTAAACGAGGCCGCTGCGCGCGGCAAACCCGACATCGCATGACTCACCGCGACGCCACTGCGACGTCAGTCATCGGCAACTTTCAAAGAGTTAGGGCGCTTATACACGGGCGGCACGTGTGCAGTGCAGACTGCATCCGTCGACGCGCTGACGCTATATACGACGCTGACATGTCGGCGACTGCAGTCGGCACACGTCCGCGACTGCCGTCGACGCATTCGACGACTGCGGTCGGGACACGTGCCGCCGTGTATAAGCGCCCTCAGAGGTAAAGCCTGCACTATAAACGCTCTAGTATTATTGTATTTCCAAATTTCAATCTCTAAAACTGAAGGTTGCCAGAGAGAGTAGTCAGTAGCTATTGATGCAATGGCGTCTCGGTTAAGCAGAGCTCTTAGAAATTTAGTGCTTACATCGACGTCTGAGAGGTGTCCTGCGAATATCCTTAGGGGCTGATGATGATCAGTGGCCCACAGCCTGGCTGTGCGGTCGTGGCCACTCGAAGCGAAGTAATGGCCGTGCGGCGACCACCTGACATCCCAAACTGGCCACACATGGCCTCTATACACCACAAGGCAGGTCCAGCACTGCAGAGACCATAGTCTAACTGAAACATTTTGAATTTGGTAGTTACAAACTATTTAACTAGTTAATGCCTTGAAAGCTAGAATATCATATAAACTGCTTACTTGTTGAGTCTTCAGAGCAGGACAACAACATATTCTTAAATGGATCAAATGCAACTTTGTAGACGGGCCCTGAATGTCCATGTAGAGTGCGACAAGTGTCTCTGTCTTTCTCTTCCATCATTCTTACCAGAACATCACCTGAAATTGTAAATAAAATAATCGTTGTATGTAGCTTCTTTTCATGATAGATTTGTTTCTTTCTTGCCCTCAGACAATATTAGTGAAGTCTTTACAGGATAAATTTATTTGAGACTACGTCTTACCAGCTTCCTTGTCAATGTCTTGCAATTTTTCAGCAGATTTCATTCCACGCAACTTTACTGGAGTCAGAGTCCATACCTTGAACAAGACAATAATTTACTTTCTAAATTTTAGTTTATTTTACTTTATTGGTGTGTAAAACAGTAATATTAATAATGATCGGCGTGCGTGCATGCAACGACTAATGAATATTGAGGAAGCGAAAGTGATCTGTCAGGATCGTGGCAAGTAGCAGTCCCCGGTCTCTGCCTACCCCTCTGGGATACAGCCGTGAGTTTGTATGTATTAATAATAGTATTTGCAATACAAGACAACATAATATTTATTCCCAAGGACCTTATTGTCATCCTTACTTATTGTTCGTAAGGTTTCCTTTATAAAACGAATTTGAAATTTGAACATGCAATTTTACAAAACAAAATTTTTGTTATTGTAATAACATATTTTTCTTTAACATTACTTTCTTGAGACCCTGTATACTTACCAGAGATACAATTAAAAAAATTAATACTTGGACTGTCCAATTTCAAGTCCAACTTAGACACTGTTGAAATTGAAGCTGTTAAAATGATAATGTAGGTATCTTGACTTTGAAGGGACTCTATCATATTATTAGATAACTATGATTAAGCACATACCTTAATAGTAGAATTATTAAATCCAACTGCCAACAGAGACGAATCATCACAGATGTCAGTGCACACAGCGGTATGGGCGCTGTTGAGCAGTGTGTAAAAGCATATTGAGGGCAAGCTTTCTGGACCCAGTTGCACACGTTTCGTTGCCTCTCTGAGTGCCTTTCCCTTTTCAATTTTGTCATTTTCTTTGCTGCAATGAATATAAACCATCAGCAGACCGAAGAGTTACAAGCTACAATTCACAGGCAGCTGCGACTATGCTGGGATTACACCAAATTTGTGGCAAACAATGGACAAATGAACATTGTCTAGTTTTGGCAAAAGATGTATTTAGGTTAGAGATGATCAGGTTTGATACTAACAGCTCCGGAAGAGGAATTCTGTCATTAGGTGGGGCATTTGGATCGGATTTAGGTTTCTTCATAAAAATGTTATCTTTTTTGGCCTTCTTTTTCTTGGGTTTGTCAGGAGTTTCTTCTACCTCCTCTTCATCTTCAACTGGTGGTGCCAGGACTTGGATGTCAGGCTCTTTCAATAGACCATAATACACTTTGGCTCGGTTTTCTGAAATAATTTAAAATAATTACATTAAATCATACAATATTGACACAACAATATTTCACTGGTAAAAAACATTATTGTACCGTTCCGGGAAGCCTCTCCTAGCAATCCTCCAACTATAGCTTGCACTTGGGCTTGGCTCCTTCCTGGACCATCATGCACCTCAATTTGAATGTGACTATTGATAATGTTTATAATGATGGTTGAGTTTTTTTGTTCCTGAAGATATCTCTTTAATTGCGATGATGTATCTCTTGACAATTGGACTGCAAACTTGTTGGTACTGTGAAATTAAAATCATCAAACTAAACAACTTTGTCTCATAAGAGGATAAAGCTGAGCATTGAAGATTTGTCCTAACTTAGACTTTTGTGTTTTCTTCTTTAAGTGATTTATAAAGCATAAATGAATTCTTACGTGTAGATTTCAGCCAGTTCATTACCCTTCATTTGATCTTTGCATTTTACTATCGACAGTTTATTTAAGTCATCCTGATAATAATCTTCCTGTTCGAGTGCAAACTTATCCAAGAAATTGGCTGCATGTTCATTGTGGTCATACAGAATAAGACTTAAGTACATGTGCACAAAAACAGGATAGAGAAGAGTGGATAACTCATGCTGAAACAATTAAGTTCGAAACCATTATGAAAGTTGGTATGTGCAGAATCTAATAATGTATTCTCTATGTATCAATCTAAGTCTACCACATTGTGGTATGTTTCAGAAACAAAGTATTTAGATTTAAGCTTTAGCAGTCTTAATTATTACAAAAACTCTATTCTTTTAAGCATTCCAAATGCAGCTTATGTTGGTTCCCTTTACCACAGACTATATATAAACTGGATTTGAAGAGTGTTTTGTAGGAATCGTCATTTTATAAATACAATAATAATAACTTCCACACAACGCAATCAGTTGACCCGGTCCCAAACTAGGATAGCCTGTGCTATGGTAACCAAGCAAGGACATCACAAACATGAAAATACACTCAGACTGAGGCCATTTGTACAAATGTACAGCAGCCCCCAGTAGGAATCGAACCCACAACCTCTATCTAGGTAGTAAGCACGATAATGGCTAGTCTAACGAGGCAGTCAAATAACGCAAAGGATTTTGATATTTGGGCATCAAATCGACTATGTCCTGGATGAATACATAGCTAATGAATTTGTACAGAATTTGTTTGGTTAATTTAAAAAAAGGTAGCACATACTTTGTATACATCCAACGAATTCTCTATAAACTTTTTCAAGCCTTCGTATGCGAATTCGTAGCTGTACGGGTCACTCTCAGTGTGATGAGCAGTAAGGATACTGGCAAGTTCAACCTCTGGCAAATCGAGGTTAGCTATCTCAGTGTCACCCAAACTGGCTTCTTTTCTCAAAATCTCTTCAGTACCCTGGATAGTGGAAAAGGTCAAATGAATATCTTAGATAAAAAAATACGTAGCATTACTATTCTGTATATTATTAGAGTTATGGTACCTTTAGGTTGTATTTTCTTAGTAGTTGTAAAACAGCTATAAGTGGCGTAGATTTCTCAGCCATATTTATCGTTTTTGAATAGAACAGTAAAGTTGTAAGTTTACGTTTGAGTTGAGAATTGAGTCCAACAAAATTACTCCACCACTACCAACAGTCCAACACCAAATAAACAAAAACAAGAACAAGTGTTATATATAATATGCTCTGTGCCAAATAAATTATGTAACCAAAAATTAATAAAATGAACTGAAACTAGTGATGTAACCGGTTCTACGAAAAGTGGTACAAACCGGTTTTTTTAATTGATATTAACCGGTAATTGTAAAAAGTAATAGATTATTTTTATAGTGTAATTTATAGGTTCCGGAGGGCAGACAAGACAAATTCACGGTTTTTTTAAAAATATAACCCTTATTTTACAACTAACATGTAATGTGTAAGACCTAATTTAATTCTGTTTATGTTTTGGTAACCTCTGCCGACAGTCATTAGTATTTTAAAGGTTAAGCCGATTACAATATTATGCCGTTGACCTGTTTTTGCACCAAAATTACGATTTTATTATACAAAACAGAGATAATTATACTTTATTTTAAGTTTTAACAACGACTTTTCATGAATTACAACTTCTTGATGAAAAGAAAATCTTAAAAGTACACAAAGAACCGGCTTTTTTGTAAAAGTAATTGGAAAATCATCATCATCATTCAGCCACATGAAGTCCACTGCTGGACATAGGCCTCCTCCGTGGCTTTCCAAAAAGACCGGTTGGAAGCGGCCTGCATCCAGCGCCTTCCTGCCACTTGGATGAGATCATCGGTCCATCTACCGGTGGAAAATACCGGTTCCAAAAAATCGTAATCGGTTTCATCACTAACTAAAACCACAGAACAATACTAAATCTGTGACTAAAACTAGCAAACTAGAGTCCGCGCACGATAAGTCTTCACGTGGGCAAAAACTGTCTATATTTCGTGTGCAATAAAGTTTAAATATCTAACTTTGTAGAAAGCAGGTTTATAGAGCTTCTTTGATTATTATTACGGTCGGGAGATTATTTTTCATACCAAATGAAATTATTTACGCCACTTGTCGCGCACAGACTTATTGTGCGTGGACTCTAGTATCTACATTGCCAACCCCACTATAGAGTAAAACCATAGCAAAACCTGTTAAAAACTGAACATATCAAATTAAAAAACCATAAATATACGTCTTTATATTTTTCTTTTTTTTTATTATTTAATGATAGTAGGTAATTAAAAAAACACAAAAAAAATCATGTAGGTACCTAATCATCAAAGTTTAAATCAAATTAAAGGTCAAAGATACATTTATTCTACGTCAAGTAAGTAAGTATTGCTATGCAAATCCAGGACTTCAGAAAATGTGCCTAGTAATTTTTGAGGAAGCTTGTCTTCAAAATAACCCATTATTATGACAATAAAGGTGACAATGATAAAGTTAGATAGAAGCTGATGATACGTGTTAGATAGTATCTTACTACTTATCTCATTTTCAATTTGTAAATCTACTTGATTTTCCGCTTCATCTTTATTTTTGTTGAAATCGTACATATTTACTACTTACTAGTTACCGAGCAAATAAAATAGATGACGCCAGCTTCGTAAATAAAAAATTTTAGATTTCGAGGCCTAAACTAGAAACTGAGAGAATTAAAAAAAACTAATCTACACTTAAAACAACGTAGTGATTATTTTCTCTGTGCTTAAAACTGTAGAGTTGGCAATACTGCCTAGTAGTATTGTTCTGTGAACACCGTCCATGGTGAACACCAATCTCAGATTACTGAGACACCAACGAACCAACCACAGTACAACACAGTAGTGATGTAGCCGGTTCTAAGAAAACAGGTAAAAACCGGTTATTAACAAAACTGATAATAACCAGTTATTTAAAAATCTAACAGATTACCTTTTGTAGAGTGTACGGTGCTGGTGCTAAGAGGAAATTCTCATGGATTTTTGGGATGAAACCCAAAAATCCATGAGAATTTTCAAAGTAAAACGAGCGTTAAAGATACATAATGGCATCAGTCTGAGTGTACTTTCATGTTTGTGACGCCCTTTCCTAGTTTGGAATCATGTGTTTTGCTCGGGCTGCTAAGTCTCGGATAAAAATGGTTCGTTTTGTGCACTTGTTGTAAAATCTACTAGGTACCTATTCTCATGGCCATTGTTAGTAATAATTACGACTTGAAGATATGCCTTCAGAATGTGCAATCCCTTAACAATAAGACGCGGCAATTAGAAGTTTTACTTAAGTGTGACTTAGAATGTGATATTTTAGCTTTAACAGAGCACTGGTTTAAAACTGAAGAACTTAAATGTATTAATGTTTATAACTACAGCCTTGCATCAAGCTACTGTAGGGAAACTATGGCTCACGGTGGTTCATGCATCTACGTAAAAAAACAATTTAAATGTAACGAATGCATTGATTATACAGCCCTGTCAGTCCAACAAATCTGCGAAATATCAGCCGTAGAGCTGATTGACTATGACCTCGTAATTGTCTGTATTTAAGTATAGATCAAATCTAGTAAGCCTAGACGAATTTCTACCCACTTTTGAGCGTTTGCTTGACAAGGTGACTGATGATAAGAGGGAAGCCGTTATTGTTGGTGACTTTAATGTTGACCTTATCTGCCCAATTAATAATCAATAAAAAAAAACTGAAAGACACTATCATCCCGTGACTATAGTATTTTGGTTAATTACCCCACTCGAGTCGTGGGCTCTTCCGCAACATGCTTAGATCATATCTACACAAACCTTCCACCCGGCGATGCAAACACGGAACCGATTGACACCCACCTCAGCGACCATCGTGCCGTTAGCTGTACAGTTGTCAGGACACCGCGGCACTCATTACCTAAAATAAGCCTTGTTAGGCAATATAGTAGGCATAGTAATCGTTGTAATTTTGTGGCGTCCATCGAGAGTGTCGACTGGCATAACTTGGTCGGGCGGAAGGACGATTTAAATGAACTCGCGCAGTCCATTGTTAGGGTAATTACCAACTCTGTCGAAGTCTGTTTTCCTCTCAGGAAAGTTACATATAAAAATAGCAAAAATGCTTCTTGGGTAACAGAAGATATTCTCAATATGAAGAGGTTAATATTCGACATTAAATGCCTGTTGGAGTTATTTCCAAGCTATCCTGTCTTAAACAAGATGTTGGATAGTTGTACCAAAAGCTACGACCGTATGCTGCGAGATAGGCGATCGGAGTACTATATCGATAAAATCAACCGTTCAAATAACCCTATAAGAACAATGTGGGCAGTTGTAAACACGGAATCGGGTAAAAAAGTTCGTAGCAGCACCGATTATACCGACCTAATTAAGAGCATTGACGGAAGTGCCGTAAAGTGTAAACAAATGGTTGTAGACGCAGTTAATACGAGATTTGTGGGAGCCGCGAGCGCATGCGGTGCTCCGCCGGCCGACGTGCGCGGCGCGTGCTGCGCTCTCGCTGCGGCGCGCGCCGCCTGCGACCGCTCGCTGCGCCTGCGCCTGTTTACGCCATACGAAGTCTACATACTCATTACTAAGCGCGTCGCACGTAAACTAACAAAAGACCTTTACGATATATCCATTGATCTGTTATACTTGGTTGCGGCATCTTTGTCCGGCGTGTTATGCCATTTATATAACAAATGCCTTAGGTCGGGCTTATATCCAGCTGCATTAAAGAAAGTCAAGGTATCACCTCTGTACAAAGGGAAAGGTAAAAAGGATGACGTGAATAGCTACCGGCCGGTATCCATCATTCCCAGTGTCGCAAAAGTCTTCGAAGCAGGATTGAGCGAAAGACTGACAACATTTCTTACAGCAAATGAATCACTGTCAGATAGGCAGTACGCCTATCGGAGCGGGCGGTCTACAACATCTGCAGCTCGAGAGGTCGTGCGTCGCGTGCTCGAGGCCAGGGAAAGAAACCAGCAAGTGGCTGTCCTCTTCTGCGACCTGTCAAAGGCCTTTGATGTGGCTAACCACAGACTCCTAGGAGAGAAACTTAGGCATTATGGTATCGACGGGCCGCCTCAAAATATATTTATAGATTTTTTGCGGGGACGATCGCAGGTTGTTGTAGGCGAAGCAGGCAAAATAAGATCCTCTCCTTTAGACATACTGCTGGGTGTCCCTCAAGGTCTTCTGTCTCCAACATACTCTTCTCCATCTTAATGAATGACCTACCGGAAGCCATAACGGAGGGTCATGTACTGATGTATGCTGATGACGTCGCAGCTGTAGTGTGTGACCAATCTATCAATCAGCTCGAAGAGAAATAAACAGAGTAGCTGCAGGTGTATCTAACTGGTTTAAAACTAATGGTTTAATACTTAACTTAAGCAAAACTCAATACCTACATTTCAATCTGTCAGGTAGAGCCTACAAACCCCTGCATGTACGTGTTGGAGACACAGTCCTAGAGCAGGTCCCCGGCGGTGTGTTCCTAGGATTCCATATAGACAGAGCCCTGACGTGGGAAACCCACATAGACAACCTATGCGGTAAACTCGGCAGCGCGTGCTTCGCTCTGTACAGGCTGAGCTGGACCTTACCTCCTGAAACGGTGAGATCATGTTACTTTGCGACGGTGCACTCACTGCTGCAATATGGAGTGGAGTTCTGGGGATGCGCGGCCGACTGGCTGCGCGCCTTCAGAATGCAGAAGCGAGCTGTCCGAGCAATAGCACGAGTTCCGAAAGACGAATCCGCCAAACCGTACTTCGAGAAGTATAATATACTGACAGTGCCTGCAATGGTTATTATGCAAGCAGCTGTGTACACGCGGGAGCATATGCTAGAGTACACAAGACTTGGCGACTGCCATAGGTACAGCACCCGTAACGTGGACAAACTGTCATCTGTGTCCCACAAGCTTACCAAATCAGGTAAGCTAATCCATGTTATGGGACCGAGAGTGTACAACCGCCTGCCAAGTGATATAATTAATTCAACATCATCGCAATGTTTTAAAATTAAACTAAAAAAGTGGCTTGTCAAGCAAACGATCTACAGCTATGACGGCTGGCTTAATTAGCTAGTCTTATTTTTTTGTTACTTTTTCTTACTATTAGTAGGTAAGTGGAATTAACTGTAATTTTTCAGTGTGTTAATTGTAATTATTTTGATAATTGTAATAATTGTGATAATTGTAAATTTTTAATTATTGTATCCGAATTATCAATTGACGTGTAATTAATGATTATGAATAAAGATGTCTATGTCTATGTCTACCTATTTCTTTTCAAATCAGGAACCGGCCATATTCATGTCGCTACTAACCAGGCCTCTCTAAGCCCTGTGTAATTAGGATCACTTCAAACACTGATCTTTATCCATAATTGATAATTATATGCTCGAGCGAGGTACCTACGAAACAAAACGCGTGCGTCTAGTGTGCGTGGCTAACGACTGAGGCGCCTTAGAGCAAAACAAAAAGCAAACTCTGTGCTGTGGCTCGGCCCCTCGGTCGCTCGCCCGCGCTTGCCTCGGCCAAGGCACGTCCACACAGACCGAGCTGCTTCGCGCGGCAAATGCCTGAAACACTGATCTTTATCCATAATTGATAATTATATGCTCGAGCGAGGTACCTACGAAACAAAACGCGTGCGTCTAGTGTGCGTGGCTAACGACTGAGGCGCCTTAGAGCAAAACAAAAAGCAAACTCTGTGCTGTGGCTCGGCCCCTCGGTCGCTCGCCCGCGCTTGCCTCGGCCAAGGCACGTCCACACAGACCGAGCTGCTTCGCGCGGCAAATGCCTCGCGAGGCTGCTCGCTCTGTGTGGACCCGCCTTATGCCTCTTTTGCTGGCCGCTGCAATAATATACTATATGTTAGTTTTTTATTGGCGGAGCTGTAGGTAAAAGGAGCTTGGCAAGGCAAGCAATGTCGTCGATAAAAATAAAATGCACTAGTTACGAAATCGGTATGAGTTTTTTTTATTAAATAGATATTATAAACTATGCTTTGGATTCGCTTTACATGTTGGTTGAAGCTTTAATTTAATAAAAAGTTTTAATTACAAGGTACGTAAGTTACTTCCCTACATATTGATATAAAATAATAGAAAATTTTTACTTAGATTTTTGACATAGGTACTAAATTCACCTACTTAACTAAGGCAAAGCATTTAATATTATTTGAGTACTTATCTTGAGGTCTCAATGTTTTGAAAATTGCCTGCTAAGTATAATTCATATTTATAACCCACAGCAAGATACGTTGCGTTGACGTTGACGACACACATTGACCTTTATTAGGTTTCTGATTTAAGGGAACATGGACATGACGTGTTTTAGGTCCGGTTCTTTACATAGGTACAACATCTTTACATCGGACCTATCAAACCGGAAACCGCAGATATTCTGACGCCGATGCGCACGTTAGGTATCATGCGATTGTGAACGTGGATGCGAACAAGATATGAGGCTAATTTGTTAAACCCTGTATATTGTAGCCGCGTCGATTTCACGGCAGCGGCGGCGGTGTGACAGCGGCGAGCGTGTCCAAAATCCCCAGGGCCGCGTTTCATAAAACTATAAATTTATTATCTCCAATTCAAATTAACATACTTTATTATCTCCTATTCGATGTACATTGCGTGGTTTGTAATCTGTGGATTAATCGACTTCGCAATGTGCATTGAATTATAGCAAATCGTGAATTGTAGTTCCATGAAATGAGGCCCAATACTACTGGCGGCAGTTTATATACATGCACTCAACTCAGTTATTTTATGGGTGATACGGACATGGGTACGGGTGACTTAATAACAAAAATTTAAAGGTCAATATGCTGTCGACTGAGGTACGTACGATTTCTTCAGTCAGAGAGGTCTCGAGGTACATAGTTTAGGGTGTGATTTTACTCTCCAAAGTCACAAATTCGATTTTTTTCACTACGGGAGCCACATCGACAATCTAAAAAATACTAGTAAGTATTCAATAAGTATCAATCTAAATATCAAGTATCATAAAAATACTAGTAAGTATTCAACTCGGCTCTTTTGTCCTTGCCAAGACAGATTCTGTCTTTGACCGGCAAGGACAGTAAGTAGATTGATTCGACGTTAAACTTAGATACTTTACTATGTTTAGAGGCTTCCACAGGGTTATTTTTAAAACGGCCGCAGGATCCGGTGAATCATTTTCCTACATAGAATAATGTGCTTTATATTTGACACATATGTAGGTATTATCTATATCAGTGTTATCTACGCCAATATTAAGCATAAAAACCGTAAAACATAAAAAAGGGAAAATTGTAGATACAAAAAAAAAAATTCTGCAAAGAAAATAAAAATACAAAAAATGTAAATGACAAACTTCAATTGACGCGTTTTACAAATAACCCTGTATACAATGTGCCCTTAAAATAGTGGAAACCTAAATTACAATAAAAATAAAACCTAACCGCTTTTTAAAAGCACAAGTTTAAAATTCTCGATATGTTCTTTTAATTTGTCAAATATTTGCCATCGTAACGTTTCTGTCGATTATTTGTAATAAGCTTTGAGGGCACAAACTGAAATATTGCTAGGTAATTTATATACTTCTTAACTAGATTATTCGTAGTTTAAAACAATTTGTTACCGTATGTAAGACCTCATAAAAAACAAATTTGTACCTACATAACACCTATTAACGATATCTAAGTAGTATAATATAAGTAGGTACTTTATGATAATAATTACTAGATTTTCAAAACGGATCAACATCTAAAATATTACTTCAAATGTAGAGGACTAGGTACTTACATAAAAACGAGAACTAAGTAGAAGTATGTTAATTGTAGAGATATGTTTTCAGTATCTGAATCAAAGTATACTTACCAACTTAAGTTCTAAAGTAAGTAAGTATTATTGCATTGAATAGGTGCCTTCCTATGTGCGTATCAGAACCTACTACTACTACAAGATAAACAACAGAGTATTCTTTCTAATCGAGGATTAATAAACACATCTTAAGATGAAGTAGCTAATTTACCTATGTTATTATTATTAATAACATTAACAATCTGCATACACTAGGTAAATAATAACATCAACTTGAAACATATTTTCAGTCTTAAGATCCGTCTATTATTTCCATTACAACCGCTAGATAAATATTGCATTAATGGGTAGGTAACTACATTTGAGTTTAAACTATCTAAATATTAAAATTTATCAAAATTCTCTAGTTCTAGGTATAATTAACTAACTTGGTCTTTGGAGTAAAGCTAAAGTTGATTGATAGTAGAATCAATCGGTTAAGTATTGTACCAAGATCCATAAATCAGGCGGGTTGAGTTAGCCGAGTTCAAATAGAGTTACCCAATAGCTTTATCATTAATTATAATACGGTCACAATATATGTGCACCCGACTGGTTGACATAACGGTACGGTGTGCAAAATAAATAAACCAAATAAAGCATCTAACGAAGCTGCTAACGGGGTGAACTAAGGTGGTGAACGGCAGGGCCGAGTTTCATAAAACTACAATCGTAGTTTATTATAAGAATAAGTAATTTATTAAATCAGGTTGCATGCACAAAATAAAGTTTACAAATACAGTTACGCTATAAAAGAGGTAGGTACATGATTGCAACATTTTGGCTGTGAACCATTTTGAGATAGCTGATAATTTTTGAGATATATTTTTTATTATGACAATTCGAGGTGCATTCCGTAGCAGAGTCTACTTGTTAATCTGTGGGTTACCCGACTTTGCAATGTACATCGAATTATCATAGTAAACTATGAATTGTAGTTCTATGAAACAGGCCTCAGGAAGGGCATTGCATTCCAGCGAGGTGCTCAGATATTGTGACAGTTTTATGTACTTAGGTGTAATTCAGTAAATCAAAGAAAGGGATTGATAAACACTGCACCAAGCGAGAGGCAAATAGAATAGTCATGTTCAATCTTTCTTCAATTGACTCGTCCATACTTTTTCGAATAGATTGAGATATAAGATTGACGTTTGAGCGTATAAATAGTAAGTTTTTTTTCGTAGTTAATATTACATTACAAGTCAACATTTAGATAAATCATACGAATATCGGGATGCTTAGCATGAACATTGTTACACGGATTCGATACAGTGCAGGGATAAAATCAGCCCCTATACTACGCGCACCAGATCCTGAACGAGTCCAATCGTCTAACTGTCAAATTAGTAAATGTATGTGTGACAAATTTAATAATAAAATTACATTTCAGTACGGAATTTGACAGTTGAGCGTTGGAATCGCTCCGGAATTGGTGCGCATAATTAGGCCACAGAGGACCTAACTGCCTGCAATTGTTATAAAATAAACCTCTTATAATAATAATACATCCGAATATAAAATAATTTCCGTTTATAGTATATGGTTCCACTAAGAAATAAATATAAAGCATCACGGTTACTCGGACAAAAATTTGCGCTTTAAAGCTCCAAACGAAACGGAAAACGGAACCCTAAATAAAAAAATAGTCTTCCTACACCCATAATAGGTGCCTGCAGGTTGACTGGTAGAAAATTAGCATTAAGTCCACCTTTTATACAGTCTTTGTGCAATAAAGAATTAATAATGATAACATTTTTCAACGACCAATCTAACGATGCCCACATGATGGAGTAGACGAGAAAAAAAAATCATCCCCACTTTTCATGTTAGGAGAGGTACAGTAAAATTTTTTTTTTCCAATTTTTCCAACATTTTATTCTTTAACTTTGTCGGCTTTTAAATATGTATCACCATCATCAGCCATTCGACGCCCACTGCAGGACCTAGGGCTCCTGCCTGGTTTTCATAACCATGAGGGGTTTTGCCATAAATATGTATATACATACCAAATTACAGCTTTCTAGTACCGGTCATTGCGCTAGGCCGCAGACGGACAGACAGACAGACAGACAGACGGACATGGCGAAACTATAAAGGTTCCTTGTCGGACAACGGAACCCTAAAAAGAGATTGACGAAGTTTTGCGACATTTTTTTCAAACTCGTTGTTTAATTGAAGAAACTTAAAACACGATGGAAAATATCGAAAATGTACCTCTAAGACGAAGAAAAGTGGGCCAAATGCAATTTTTGGCCGCCGTAATCGCCTCATCTGGCAACACTGACAGAAACATCTTTTTGTGTTTGACGTTAATTCATTCATGTGGTGCACAGTGCACACCACAGTTACTGTTTAAGGTAGATTTAACCCCTGAACTGCCCTCGCGGAATGGAACGTAGTTATAGGTGGCACATACTAGGTTGGACACAGATCTGTGGCGCGGCAGACGAGTGGGACATTTAACGAGACTTTAGTTACGGAGGGCTTAAAGCTTAACTAATGTGAAGATTTTACTTTATAAATCATAATTTAGTTAAGATCTATCTTAAGACCGACATAAGCCTCACTAAGGGCTGATCTAGTGGAATCTCTTTTTTTTATAAATAAGACCTTCAATGTCTAATATCTCGCTTTGTAAAAACGTCTCATGAACATTAAGTAAGACTTCAAACCTCAAAACATCTTATGCAATAAACGAAGACCTTATTTAGGAATCGCTGGTTTGGAGGTCTTCGCTGGAGCAGTTCGCCTACTCCTATGCGGTTCGACGTCTTAGGTTGAGAAGATAAGCACGACCAGCTCGCGTACTTCTCCACGAGGCCCGCAGTTGAGTCCGGCCAGCTAAGGCCCTCCATCATGTTTCGAAATCCTGGGTGGAGCCCGGCCAGCTCGCGTAGTCCTTCATGTTTAGAGGTCCCGGCAGATGAGCCCAATCAGCTCGCGCACTCTTCTACGTTTCAAAGTCCAAGCTCTAGCAGTTGAGCCCGGCCAGCTCCCATACTCCTCCACGTTTAGGAGTCCTGACTGGAGCAGTTGTTCAAATCCAAGACGCGCGGCTGCGAGTCCTCGTGAGGCGGCGCGCGCGCAGCCGCCAGGTCGCGCGCCACGCGCTCGGCCGCGCCGAGCACGCGCAGCAGGTTGAGACCGGCCAGCTTGCGCAGCTCCTCCATGCTCCAGCCTTCCTCCATCAGCTCCGCGAACAGCAGCGGGTATGAAGACACGTCTTCCAGCCCTTGCGGCGTGCTGCATAGTTAGGAGAGTATTTTTAATGACTCGCGATACTCATACAGTTATATATTAAACGGGTCTGAACGCAATTATTTAATACTAGCACAAGGGCTTGTTAGTGGGTAGCACGACGACGCGTGTCGCGCGTTTTAACGGCAAAAGTTGCGGGTTTTCGGTACGTTAGTTGTCAAATTCTAACATTTTAGCACCATTAAATGCGCGACTCACGCTGCCGTACTACCTATGCAGCTGAGGAAGTTGGCTTTCTTTTATAGCGTCCATAAGGCGCCTCCTCAGAACTTTAGGGGTTGCAGAAGGGCGGCAAAGCGCGCTATACAGCTGCAAGACTTAGTTCTATACTTCGTGCTAGTTGGGTTAGGCCTAATCTAGATGTTTTTAAATGATTTTCAATAAGTATGAGTTTTAGGTTAGGCCTGATAAACAAACTTCACAATAAAAAACATAGAAAGACAAATTTAGCAGGGTTCCGGGTCCGGAATTCCGGATGGCTCGGTATACTAAAACAGGCACGGGTTCGAATCCCGTTTAAATAGGTACAGTGCAAAGAGTATGTAATCACTGGTACAGTGGACAGCAGCACGACCTTTACATTTTTGTTGCAAAGCCGCGAAAAGTAACTGAGTAGAGCGTTTGCTTGCAAAGGTTGATGCCATAAAAATATTTTCAACACACTTGCGAGGAAAAGTAAATAAAAAAACAACACTAACGAAATGCAATACCTACTGTGAATAAACTTAACAAACAGAAACCCATTTAAAAGATGGCGGCCGTAATTTTATTTTTTAATACAGTTGCTCAAAAAGTGGCGTATTGCAGGGACGTATAGCGTTCGGGATGTGGGCTATTACACACTCGTGCTTTTTTTTTACCTTTCCCGCACTCGTGCGTTCTCTTTCCCAACTGTCAAAATAATGTCTATTAAAAAGAATAACCAACCATGAAGTTTTTACTAAAAAAAATCATAGAAGTTTTTATGATTCATGCAAATACGTATATTTCTAAAAAGAAGCTACTAATTTGTTTCAATATCAGATTTAATTATTTGATTGAATGAGTTTGGTTAGGTTTCATTTAATTTATTCATCTCATTAAATTTCATTTTCATTTCATATCAATAAAAAACTTCTACTGAAGACTTGGCTGTATGGGCATAGTTCCCTTTGCCTACCAGAATGGGTGAAGAAAAAAAAAACTCTGCTTATATTCTACGGTTGGCGCCATTTTTCAGAAATTTTCTTTGCGAGTTTAGTTGTTTGTTGCACAAGATGAGTAATTTCGACCCTAGTTTTTTTGAATTAACACCACCGGAACTCAGTATAATTGCACAAAATGCTTCGGAGAACATTTTACCGGAAAAGTCAAAAAGTCGCTACATATCTACATACGACGAATTTATTGCGTGGAGAGAAGAGAAAAAAGCAAATAGTTTTTCATTTTTTCGCAACTGTATTAAAAATAGTCGTTCAGTACACGTGCGGAACCGTCATTGCAACTTGTTCCGACTGTCAACCCTCGCCTTCGGCTGCGCCTCGGCTCGGGTAGACATTTGTCGGAACTCTTTGCAATGACAGCCTTTCCACACTTGTAATGAAATATACTATTTTCGCGCGCTCAGCGCTGCATGCGCGCGCAAGTCTGAGATAAGGGCACCGGCAAAGTAGCTAATCAGCCACATAATATTTATAAATTTTGAAATTGGGTATTTATAGGTAAAAATACACCGTCAAAATATAAATACCAACAAGCTAACAAGCAGTTTCATGAAATTCTTTAATTATTTATCACATTTTGAATTGAACTTTATATTTACGCAAATAACTACTTAGCTGTTTTCGAAACATTAATACTTCTTGCTAATATTTAAAAAGATATGTAATGAAAAGGCACTAGTGCGATAATGTAATGTAAAAGGCACGGCATGAGTAATATTCTGCATTATCAGTGTAAATACGCTGTAATAAGACCTACTTTACGAGCAGGTGTGTTGAAAAAATATAACTTGTAAAAAACAGAGTCTCGCAACTCAGTTCTTCTACCGTAAAAAGTTGTAAGATCCATGTAATACCAAGTCGGTTAATTTATTCAGTCCCTGTCTGTCTGTCACCAGGCTGTATCTCATGAACCGTGATAGCTAGGCAGTTGAAATTTTTACAGATGATGTATTTCTATTGCCGCTATAACAACAAATACTAAAAACAGGATAAAATAAATATTTAAGGGCGGCTCCCATACAACAAACGTTGTCTAAAGACAGCGCTCGCCATCTATGTAACCTTCACAGCGCCGATTTCATGTCGTTAAATGTCAATGTTAAACGCGTTGGTTTCTATAGATGGTGCTGTTCTCAAATTAGATCTTTGTCTAATGTTCTGTAGATAATATAGTACGGAACCCTTCGGGCGCGAGTCCTACTCGTACTTAGCCGGGTTTTTATTGTTTATGTTTTTAATGGCATCTCTTTTCTTTTTGTAGATAGTCCTACTTTTTTCCTTGACCATTTTACAAGTTACAGGTAAGCTCGGACAGAATGCGTCGTCATAATCAACTAAAACTGTACGCACACGGTCCGAGTGTACTACGACCGTCAAAACCCGGCTTAATACCACCTCATTCACAGGAAAGGCAAGAGGAATTAACTTAGATTAGATTAGATCTATTACGTAAAATGTAGGTACGTATTATTCGGAAACTACATAAAAATATATCACATTGAATTACAGCCTGATTTTTAGTCGCCAACCTAATTTTAATATCCAGATCGTTGGTGAAACAATATAAAATTCATTTTTATTCTTTTAGCATCACGCATCACTCAGTATAAAAACAATGGTTAGTACATAAAGTTGTCTTTAAAACGATGTTTGTGGCATTGTTATTCCATGGTTTGTGGTCACAACATTGCTCCATTAGACCCTGGTTCCTAAGTTTAGGCGCCGTACTATCCGTATAGCTATACAGTTGTGTTTAATTAAGTTTAATTAATCGCGATTACATGATTAAATGTAGACAAAGTAACTTAGTTATAGGTATAAGTTGTTCTGTACAGAAGTATACGCGAAGCTGTCATATTATCAGTAGAACTAGAACCCTTGCCTGCTATGTGAGAGGTCGTGAGTTCGTATCCTGGCATGTACGTACTACGACTTGGATTTTCTAAATTACGTACATTTGTTCGTTTGAGGTTAAGGAAAGTATCGTGAGGGAACCCCCGGCCTAGTTGGTCTAGTTGGCTCCGCACGTATTTAACTATTTACATTGTCTTTCCTGACCGGTTTCCGGTTGGTATAGGTGCCAGGCAATTCTTTTCTATCCAAAACTATATCCCAGGCACTACAGGCAGCGTATGACCGGCCCCTTTATATATCTAGTGTAGGTAGGAGTTGCATAAATATAAACACGAGGCGTTGTGTAAATTATATAAATAGATGTAAAAGAACTATTAGGTGTTTCTGATTTCTGTATACAAAATATAATAGCGAGACAAATTGAGAATATCTACAGGGTTACTTCTATAATGCGCAATTCCCAACAACTTTTGTTCTAGAAGATTTTTCTCATAATTATTAAAGTAATTGCGTAATCAAATCACTTACTTATTTGAATTTTTGTCGGAAGCGAACAGATTTTAAAATGTGTAGTAGGTAGGTAATGTGTGTTAACTTTTTCATAATGTTTGCTGCTTACGAAAGTTTTAGTTCAAATTTAGGTATATTTTTCGAAATATAAGGGTTAAATTTGTGCTTTACGCGATTCTCCGATATCCATCATCCTGGATAAAAGAATATCCATTCTGTTAATAGATAAAGCCTATCAAACAGCGAAGCAGAAAATAGCAAAGATTCGTATTTAAAAAAAAGTGGGATTAAACGAAAACATTTCCAAAGTCGTAGGTAGGGCAAAAATTATGAATGGCAAACTCTAACGGTCGTGTTTTAGCAATTCCGTATTTTTGAGGTAACCTTGTATACTTACTTGTTGATACCGTCGTAACCCGCCCCCAAGCCCACGCTGTCTATTCCAGCTACGTTTCGGATGTGGTTAATGTGAGCTGAAAGAAATTATTGAACCATTGAGTACTTATATAACTTATTACAAGATTTCTTGCCGCCTGCAAGGTACACGATAACATTTTTGCAGTCTTAAAATAATTAATAGTGTTATAGGTTGAAAGTAATTAAAATACTGGTCTTGGGCCATACAGATAGGACGACGTGGGACGAGGACGGACGGGCCGGAGACGCAGCGTCCTTTCAATTAATTTTCATACAAAATGTACTGAAGTGATGGGCATCCCATTTATGTGGGCTATGTTCTATCATAAAAATAACATAGATAAAACGGGGCAAGGACGCAAACTGTATGCAACGTCTCGAGTCTTTACCCTTCCTTGCCCCAAGTCCCATCTGTGTAGCCCGCGCTTTGCTGCCGTCTACAAGCCATTATCTCCAAAAATCAACTTTCAAGTTGTGCACTAAAAACGAGAGAAATAATAAAAAATATATGCTACTTGATAACTATACACAATTTGACTACACTTGAGGTATCAAAATATAGATCTTTTTGAGTACTTTAAAATAGCTGTAACTTTAATTACTAACGATAAATTCAGCTTAACAAAAATATATGTTTGGCGTTATTAAACAAAATTATTTTTTATTTATTGGCAGTTTGGACTGCTTGGAAGGAAGCGAGCAGCCGTTGCATCACGTAAAGGCAAACTGAAAACGCGTGAAAAAACTATAGCGTCCCGAAGACTTACCTAATATTACCTATAGCGTCCCTAACGGTGGAGGTGTTGCTGCACGTGAGAAAGAACGTGTAGAAGTTGACCATGACCAGTCTCTTGTTGGCAGTCAGCAGCCGTAGCACGTTGCCTAGTGCAATAGAAGCTGACCACGATATGTCCTTTATTGGTTGACAAAATCCACATCGTGCTTCTGGTGCTGTTCATCATGGTCAACTTCAGAGTGCACTAGAAGTTAACCATAAACAATACTAGAAGTTGTCAGCCACCTAAAAACGCGCGAGACTCACCTATAGCGTCGCGAACGGTGGCGGTGGGGCCGCACGTGAGGAAGGCCGTGTAGAAGTTGACCATGACCAGTCCCTTATTGGCGGCGAGCAGCCGCAGCACGCCGTCGGGCACGTTGCGCGTGACGTTGCAGAGCGCGCGCGCGTTCGAGTGCGAGAAGAGCACGGGCGCGCGTGACACGGCTAGCGCGTCGCGCATCGTGCGCTCCGACACGTGGGATAAGTCCACCAGCATGCCGAGCCGGTTCATCTCCTTCACCACTATCTGAGGTAACGTCATACCCACGTAAATTACGGAACACACCAACGCGGTGGCGGTGTCGGTTGATAGGTAATTTATGGCAGAAGTATTTATATGGACGCATGTATGGACCGCCAACGTCACCGCGTTGGTGTTTTCCATCCTTAAGTCATTCGTAATTTGACGGTTTTGATGCGATTTGCTAGAGAATCGTGAGCCGTGTTACGAATTTTTAGTAAGAATTAATTCATTTAAAAGATTTACTATAAAGTATACACAAATTATAGAATGGTACCATAATAATAGTGTCTATGTAAAATTATGTAGTTTTTTCACTCCTGAAAAAATTTACTACTTTTGACATAATGGGGAACTTGTGTCAAAGTTAGTTTGACGTGGCATTGCTTTTATACCATACAAGACATAGAAAAAGTCAAGAAAAAATTTAAAAATAAAATCTTAAATATATTTTTTTGGAGGCCCTACATAAACTTGAAAATTTGTTTCGTCTGTCTAACTTTGCGGTCATGCCGGTTGACGATCTCTGAGGTCTCTACTTCCAGTAGGCGAAGCTGCATTTGTACGCGAGATTTATTAACGTCCATTGGTAACCGAAACTCAACCACTCAATTGAATTGAGAGGTAAAGGCAAATGCAGGTTCAGATTGTATTGGAATATTTATTTATTCGCGCCGGGCTCTACCTATTGTTCTCAGGGCTGTCGACGTAAAGTTTGCGTTTGTTTGAATTAATTAAGTACCTACCTACCGGCGGCGCGGCGGGCGTGCCGCATGCCGTTTCGTTTTCAGAATTCTTATATTTTCTACCGATATTGGACGGTTTTACATTGGACGATAACGGTAACGACATAAGTACAAAATACCTCCTCATCGCCGACTCCGCCTACTCCAATTTGCGCTTAGATTCCATTGCAATAAGAGCATTCTTTTAAATAAACCAGGTAGATAGGTATGTCAAATTTGCGCGGTGGCACTAATACAGCATTAAACAAAAAATACGAGAGACTACAACATTAGACTTACTATCTACAGAGTAACTAGCGAGGCAGTAAAATTAATCCTGTGATTACATGCATGCAAATCCCGTGAGGATTTACCAAGACCAGATTTACGTGAGTAACAAGTAAGTATATAAGCGTGAGCCCGTGTGTATTGCGTATGCTGGAAATATTTTTTAGTTTTTATTTTTCATCTTGGTAGCTATATAGTTAGGTACCTACAGGTAATCCAACTGAAAAAAATGCGTTATCTAAATCGCTAGTAATATTTCAAGTCTATGAGAAGTTTAAGTGCATTGCGTATATTATATGCACTTAATGTCGAGAAATCATCATCTCTGTCTAGAGATTCTAGCGAATCCTCATAGCAACCCACTGCGTTACATTACACGCAGTGAGTGGTCTTAACAAAAGAAAATATTTTGAAGAGTATCGCTGCACGCGAAACAAAGAAAGTGCTCCGGCAAGCATCCGAGACACGAGTTCATACAAAGCGAAATATTGCGGACCCACAGAATGTTTATGATTATGGCACACTCGCTGTACTCGGCATCTCAATCTTGGAGGTTTGCAAGCGCTTCACTCTACGCTCTCAGTACGTGACTTTTTACTTACAAGACACTGCCATGCAAATTCAAATGAAGCAGCTCGGCTCGCCCCGGACTTAGGGTGCCATCGATGTTTATTTATTTAAAAGAGATTCAAATAAAAAGCCCCAGCGGACAGTAAGTGAGACGATAAATCCACTCTTAACGAGTCCCGTTCACAGAATCAGTGCTTAACAGAGATTACAACTTTTGCTAATCTCTTTGGGCTTAGGAACGAATTAAACTTAATAAAAGTCAGGAAAGTACGTAGAAATTGTTAATTTGATTAGATGCTATATTTAAATGTAATTTAATTAGCAATTTCCAACTACTTCTTATGCTTTAATTAAATGGTTTACATTATAATTTTACTGATAGTTACTATAAACAAGACGTCTGTAAAATTGCTACATTTAACTTTAAATCTTCTTTTACTAACTTTAAAATTAATGGTTGGAGACCGATCCCGGATCTTCCGTATCAGAATCTTTACTCAGCTAACAAGATGTGAGACTTCGTCGAAATTAAACAACATATTTCAAAGCTTTTCCCTTGTTCAAATTATTTGAAGCTTAATTTTGTAATGGAAACCAGGGTTTTTAAAGCTATTATTTATATTTTAAGATTATTTAATAAGCGACGGAAATTACTTTATAATTGGCTGTATTTATTATTAAAAGGGGTTAATTTAATTGAAGGCGTAACAAGTAGTATGATTTAGGTTAGAATTACATACTTTTAAACTGCTTTTATGGGACTTGTAGCGTATGTGGTTGTGGGTAGATACCTGAATCATATGAGGGTAGATATAAATACCCTATCTCATGCGTACCGCGCGCAGGCTGACCTGTCAGAGTCAGTCGATGAATGGACAGAAAGCCGGACGGTCATGTCAGGAGTGTGCGTGAGCGAGCCAGTGAGTGTTAAACTAACTAGTGAAAATTACTGGTCGCTTTGATCAGCTAGAAAAAGGATGGTGCTGGTTGATATAGCAATGTTCGTAGAAGATAACTATTTAGTTATACATTTAACGGGTCTAATCGCGATTATTTATTAGGTAAACTATTGTTAAATTATTGTTATTAAATTAATTACTATTGCTATTAAATTATTGTTATTATTTATTTACTATTTACCTCTCTCTCATACAATATGGAGGGCATTATTGTAAAAACGAGAAGCAAATAGTTGGGCAGTCTCTTTAATTAACAGTGTTAAAAGTGAAGTTGCAAACGTGGAATACCTTGCCAAAGGGCGTGAGTCCGGGGCGCGGGCCGGCGTCGTGGGCGTCAGAGCCGGCGCACCCTGCCCAGGGGGTGTCGCACGTGGACGTGAGGGTGAGGTACCGCACGCCGAGCTGGTGCAGTGTTCGCAGCACGCCCAGCGAGCCGCCGATGGCGTGCCCGCCCTCCACGCCCACCAGCGAGCACATGCGGTGGTTCGCGTGCGCTGCCACTATGTCTGCGACGCCACAATACACATTATAAGCAACAAGTTCGTAAAAATCTTTTCTTCATTCTTTAATAGTTATGGTTGTGTTGCGCTAATAGGCTTGAGCATTCACATGTAAAGAGCATTCTAGCTCACAAAATAAACGGGAGCGTTTTAGCGAGCGTTCTAATGAGTATTCTAATGACACGACAGTAACGGTCCTATTTATAAAAAAACGATTCCACTAAAACAGCCCTCAGTGAGCCTTATGTCAGTCTTAAGGCAGATCGTAACTAAATTATCATTTATAAAGTCAAATCTCTACATTAGTTACGCTATAAGTCCTCCGCAAGTAAAGTTTCGTTAAATCTCCCGTAAACCTACTTTAAGCAGTGTCTTTATTCTGTGGTGTGCATTCTGCATGACATGAGTGAATGAATTTCAAACACAAAAAGCAGACATTGAGACTATCTTCATCTTGCAGAAGAGAGCCATCCGATTTATTTACAAGTTAGGTAGTAGGGATTCGCTAAGAGATTTCTTCAAAGAAACCAACATCTTAACAGTTGCATGTCAATACATTTATGAAAATATTATGTACGTTAGAAAAAATATCAAAGACTTCGAAAATGTTGGTGGCCACCATAATGTTAATACTAGAAATAAACATAAATTGTCATTTCCACTATTTAGACTTGCAAAAGTTAACACATCCTTTATGGGGCACTGTATAAGGTTCTACAACAAAATTCCTCAAGATATATTAGAGTTACCTCCAACGCGATTTAAAAAATGTGTTAAGCACATTCTGTGCAAAAAGGCTTACTATAACATCAAGGATTATTTAGAAGACAAAGATGTTTGGCATTAAACAGTAGATTAATATTATTTAAAGGACGATTGTGACTAGTGTTCAACACATTCATGACTAATATTTTAAGTTGAAAACTCTGTTAATTAAGTTAAAACGTGTTTTGAAAAGAATAAATGTGGAGTTTCTTTGTTAGTTTCTTCTCCACATAATCCATTAATTGTGAAACTAACAACTTTGACGTTCATTAAGTAAACATTCTGTTTTTACAATGAATAAAAATATTTGAATTGAATTGTTTCTCTCGGTGTTGTCAGATGAGACGATTATGGCAGCCAAAAATTGCAATAGCTTTTCTTCATCTCAGGAGGTATATTTTCGATATTTTCCATCGTGTTTTAAGTTGCGTCAAGTCAACTTAGAGTTTAAAAAGAACCCTAAGCTTCGTCAATTCTTTTTCAGGAATTTACAACAACCAAGACCGGTTGGAAGCGGCTCGCGTCGTCGTCCTACGCTGCGCTTGCCCATATGTGATCTCCATTCGAGAACTTTTCGGCCCCATCGGCCATCAGTTCTGCGTGCTATGTGGAAATGTCTGGTCTTTTTGAAAACTCATGGAGGAGGCCTATGTCGAGCAGTGGACTTCTTGTGGCTGCGTGATAATGATGATGATGTTCACAACAAAGCATTTCTGATACAACCACAGACTACATAAGAATGAATGAAATGCGTAATATGAAATTTTAAAAAAAGACAGCGTTTTAGCTTACTTTTAATAAACCATAAAAAGTCAAAACGCCCACTCTAAGAGAGGCATTACTTCATTTTTTATAAATCATCATCATCATCATCAGCCATTTGAAGCCCTCTGCAGGACATAGGCCTCCTTCGTGGTTTTCATAACCATGAGGGGGTTGCCATAATCGCCACGCTTTGGCAGGCGGGTTGGCGATATTTTTATAAATAAGACCATAAATTTGCTTCGAGAATTTTGCCGAGCCGAGCAATTTCGTCATTGTTCCGCCTTCTGACATCTTATAAAACATTATAAGTATGTTAAATCAAAACAATTTTTTTTTATTCAAAGTAGCACAGAAACTGCGACTTAACGAACGTTAAAAGTTAAACCAGGTGTCCATTTCAAAATCTAGATCATTTTGGATAAAAAATGGACAAAAAAAACTCCAAGCTTTTTGTTTCAAGTCCTTAATAATTAAGGCTTAATTAACAGAGTTTATATAAATATTGACGTATAAATATAAATATGACGAGCATATACAAGAGCGTTCGCTAGAATGATCGTGAAATTCTTTGCAGCGATGATTGGCTCTAATAAACCATTCGCCGGTCCTAAACAAATTGAGAAAAAGCGAATGCTCGATGTTCTGTTACAGGTGTATCACCACCTTTAGATTAATAAGAAGAAGATAAATATTGTGGGGGTCTCATAAAGGGGTGAATTTAAGAACTATAAATTGTGATTCTTATAGTAAAAGCGGTACGTGCATTCTGTTGTTACTCCTTTTTTTACTAAGCCTTCTTTTGTGTCCCACTGCTGGGCAAAGGCCTCCCCTCCTTTCCATAAAAATACGAAGTCCATAAAAATACGAAATAACGCCATAACTCGTAAACTACGCAAAATCGCGAATAATACATAGGGATGATTGTTTAGGGTTCCGTACCCAAGGGTGCCAAACGGGACCCTATTACTCCGTCTGTCCGTCCGTCCCTCCGTCCGTCTCTCCGTCCGTCTCTCCGTCCGTCCGTCTGTCACCAGGCTGTATCTCATGAACCGTGATAGTTAGACAGTTGAAATTTTCACAGATGATGTATTTCTGTTGGCGCTTTAACAACAAATACTAAAAACGTGATTTTGGTAGTTTTTTCTCGATCTTTGAGTCTAATGTTGTAAATATAATGGTACGGAACACTTCGTGTGCGATACCGACTCGCACTTGGCCGGTATTTTAATTTTAATCCTAAAGAACATAACATATTACAGGTGACAGTACATTTAAACTAGCCAAACTATTAATTACGTTTGATGGCGAGAGATCGGAATTTGAACAGCCTCTAAGATTTGGTTTCTCTAGGATAGGTACTAGCCGTTTGCAAATCATGTTAGTACTGCTATTCAGCCAATAAAAAAAACCACCCATGTCCATCTCAATATTTACATTAGTTATGATCCAACATGACGGCCAAACCCTACAGATTCCCTACTCACTGTCTCTACCAAGAGTGCCAGGTGTTAAGCGTACGTAAACTGTAGGTACAATAAACTAGCTGTACTTTTCACTCACAAAATTGCTCGAAACTCATCCGAATATCCCACGACTATTAATAAAAGAGTATACAATACAAGTTACCTGTCACGTAATTACGTAAAAACATCGTTCGCTCAAAGACCCAGCCATTTCCTCCATACACATGTATACAACAGGATGGACAAAAGTTCTGCTCTGACGAATGTCTCCTAATCTGAAGCTAACCACCGAGGCTATAATTATAACTGGCTACTGTATAACACGGCGTTACAACGTTATAACGGCCGCGAGGCGCCGGATTAAGAATAGCGTCACTCCATTTCCTTCCGTGGATGTCGTAGAAGGCGACTAAGGAAATCAATTATCAGGAGACGGGCAGCAGCGTCTTCCTGAGATTCCAACTGCATACTGCGATCGCCAACCCGCCTGCCAAGCGTGGCGATTATGGCAAAACCCCTCATGGTTATGAAAACCACTAAGGAGGCCGGTGTCCTGCAGTGGGTCCAACGGTCAAATGGCTGATGATGATGATGATGTGCGTGTGTGCGTGCGTGTGTGCGTGCGTGCGTTATATCTAATTATACACACGCACGCACGCGTGTATATAATTAGATATAACATATTTTAAAAAAAAATGTCATAATAACCAGTCTGTTATTCCGATGTCGCTAAACACAGAAATATATTCGTTCAATGGCAATCGAATCCGAAGATGGCCACGACACAGGCTCCCCTAGTGTGGGATCGCAGATCAACAAATGGAAAATAAAACCCTGTCAAATTGTGTACTGACATTTTTCAAAACATTTTCCTTTTAGTTATAATAACCATGTACATTCCTGTTTTCTTTCTTACTTTTGTAAATCTCATTTTAGCAAATAAATATTTTTTTATTTGTATAAGTTCTTAAGAATATGAAAATTCGTAAACTATGAAAAATCTTCGAACATACCTACATGAGAATGATTTGGATAACCCTAGGTGTTCTCAACTTGTGGCTTTCGCTTGACTGTAGTTTTTGGGACAGCTTAATAATATTGGATCTTTTATGTTAAGCAGTCCACACAGCTAACGATAGGTCCAGATGGAGAGCACTCTACACTCATCCTCGTCATAGCGGCCACGATCCTCAGCATTGAGGGACCGACTGATTGGATTGGATCTAAATATATAAAAATATCGTATCACAGTGTTTGTTATCAAACTCCTAGAAAAGGGCTTCACACATTTTTATGATTTTTTATGTATATTTGGTACCTAGGTCTGAGGAAGTCGTAGGCGAATGAATATGGCACAACAACGTTTGCCGGGTCAGCTTATTTATGAATTGTTCGTTGTTTTGATGTACTTCTTGTTTACTTGAATCAGGTGGATAGTAGTAATCACCGAAGCAAAACCAATTATTACCGAACGCTGAAAATGAAATGTATATGTAAAACATATCTTGATTTCGCTAAAATATCTGGACTCTTATAACAGATAAGAGTCCTGAGATCCAGGACTATGTCTCAATTTTTATTAAATAAGTATGATCATAAAGCCTCGAAAGTCACCAAATTTTATAACAAAATAGAAAAGGAAGAAAGAATGAATGTATAATTATGTATTTATCAACTAATACTAATACTTTCGTAAGCAAGAGCATACACTGTACTACTCTGTCAAGAAAGTACCGGGAAAAGATCAATAATACACAAAATGTTAGTTACCTATTCATCCAAATTTCTTTTATCGCCTTCAAATATGCTCCTTCAGAAACCATACACTTTGATAAACACGCCATCGAATAATCAAATCAACAAAACCTTTTTTAAACGCTTTTTCCGGAATAGAGTTCGGTTTTCGTCGCGAATTCTCCTTTCTACCGAATGAAAATGGGTCCCACGAAGTGGTAATTTGAGTTTAGGAAATACAAAGAAATCGGCTGGAGCCATATCCGGTGAATAAGGTGGTTGCTCCATGGTATTTGTTAAGTTTTTGGTCAAAAATTCGTTCACAATGGCCTTGTGCGAAGGCGCATTATAGTGGTGCAATTCAAGATTTTTTTTCCACAAATCTGGTCATTTTCGTCGAATGTTGGGTCGGAATTGAGTTGTTTCTAGCAAGTTGAGTTTTTGGAGAAAATTCAGGTCTTTTTTAACCAGCCGAGCGCCAACATGTTTCATACCCAAGTTATTATTTCAAATGATACGAATCGACTCGTGAGACACAGAAAGTTCGGCGGCTATCTCTCTCAAACTTGAACAAGGATTTTCAGTCACTATTTCCTTCACTTTTGTCACTATGTTAACTTCAGTTGCAGACGTGGATGGCCTACTAGAGCGAGGCAAATCTTTTATAACGTGAGACGATTGCCATACAAATGAACTTTTTCTGTTGAAAGTTTTACATAATTACAGTGAAAGTAAATCTGCTTGCATTAATTTACATTTTTATTTGCGCTAAAATACAGTTTCTTAGAAAAAAACAGTGGTTTAATAGCTTAAATGAGTTCGAAAATTTTGCCCATACAAACATTGTAGATCTTATTTAACCTATTAAACTACTGTTTTATTCAAGGAAATATATCGGGCGCAAATAAAAAATCCAATTAATGCATTAATGCAATAATTCCAGTGTTTTTTAAACAAATTTGGAAGTAATCATTTGAATGGGAATCGTCCCACCCTAAGCACGTGTGTGTGAGAAAATCGATTCACCGTAAGCCATCTGTAACATTTTCTGTAACTCTGAACACGAAATTCCATTGAAGATGCAAAGTGTAGGACCAACTCTTTGTTCGATGTTTTTGTCCATCACCATCTACGTTTGGTCTACATTAATTACCTTTTTTTTTAAATTTTGTGTTGTGGACTTTATTTACTAAATTTTACGTTGTGACATTAATAAAATAAAAAAAAACTTTTAGATAAGCATCGTATTGTGGTGCCTAGATCCATGTTGTGACAATTATTCTGCTATTTAGAATTCTGCACTAATTAAGTTATTTTTTAAATAATAACATTGTATAAAAGTCTGCGGATTTGAAGTTTCTTTCAACGGCCTGACAAAAGAAATTCTAAATAGCAAAATAATGGATCCAACATCGATCTAGGCACCTTCGTATAAAAGTTTATGAACAACAATGCCATTACAAGTAGAAATGGTGGAGGTGACTGACGACGTGTTATCACTAATGACCTTCCTATTTTGGCGAAATCCCTACAAGTAATAATAAAGTGTCGTAAAATAAGTTTATGCGACCGTTTGGGCTACAGTGCGCTCTCTGAAGGATTGTCCGTTTTCATAGAGTTGCTCATTTAAATAACAAAATCAGTACGAAACAAAACGAGCCCAGCAAAGAAAATGAATTTTATCCATTTAGGGTTCGCTATGTATTTTTTTTAATCCAGTGCAAAATAGTCAAGACAATCGCTTTTTTATGTAAATTCATCCCGGATGTAGAGTCGCGCTGGAATATTTTATGAAAGCTGCAACATAACGTATTTTTGCGCAGGCACCCAAAAAATATTATGAGGGAAGGAAGCTGAGTCGACCTTAGAGAGGAGTGTTTCAGGGGGGTTGTTTGTAGAGTTTGTCTTTGCCTCATTAGCAGTACTGACTCACCGTCGGCTGAAGTGCAGAGCGTGAGCTGCGGGTGATACTTGTCGGTAAGCCTCTGGATCAGGTCGATTTGTTCGAACGTCAGTTGCACGGCGTCCCGATGCTGCGAGTCGCACGGCACGTACGCCGCCCAGAACTACGCAACACAGGCGGTCCGCTCAGTACAGTCGCACGACGACCCTTAGCAAAAGCAGCCTATAAACGTACCACTGCAGGGCAGAGACTTTCTCTCAGAGAGAGGGAGTATTTTTTTTTATTTTATTTTATAAAGGAGGAAAAACAGAATTAACAAAAAATACTTAAATAGAGAAAATTAGTTAACTTAATACATTTTGTTAACTCCTAAACATTCCTCACCGATAGATAAAAGCTTAATGATCTTAAATGACAAACTTAAAACAAATGGCGTGCAAGAAAATATACAACAATACACACAAAAATTGCGATGTGGTTAAGTAGGTACTTATAGGTAGGCACTTTGTTACATCAAGGACTATGCAAGTATCACAAATTTCTCAAAATAGAAATAAACATTTGTTTACAACGGTACTTGGTACGAGTATGGGCTTAAACAACACAGGTATGTGTTAAACTCAGATACTCCGGTTTCTTCACAATGTTTTACTTCACAGGTAGCTAACAAAGTCATATATGCCCGAACCGGCTTCGTTTCCGGCATAAATGACTTTGGCTACCACCGTTAAAAGCCACGGAAAAAATTGTCCACATAATAAGTATATGATAAATCGAAAACGAATACTAGATTTATTCGCTAACTTGTTAAAAAACATAAAATACGAATTATCTTTTCACTCCATCTGCTCGAAATGATGCATTTTGATGCCCAAATTTAGGACCCAAAACACGCTATTGTTGTTCAAGCTAAGATGCATTAAAGTAAATAGACTGAAAAATGGGTTTTGAATCTATTTACCTTTAGGTACCTTTAAGTAAATAGACACAACATCCAATTTTGAATTTATATACTAATGCACTCATTTACTAAGAAGTCGGACTTCTCTTTCATTCTTGAGGATTCGTCCTATATCTATTTCGCTCCAACTCAAGCAATAAGTTTTAAAACCGAGTTTGGAACTACTTACTGAACTACCAAACTCTTTGCTGCAAAACTTTTAAGTACCTAATTGTCAAATATTTGTAATTGGAACGCAAGTTTTTTTTCTATGCAAAAAATCAATAACATTGGCGCGCTTTTTTTGTCTATTTTCACTAATATTTTCTCGGAAAAATGTCGTCAAGCGATGATGATAGTGTCTTCTTAACACCAGAATACATAAAAAAACAGGCAACACAAGCAATTCAAAACCTCCTGCCAGAAGTTACATTTGAGTGGTATGTAAGTGTTATCTTTTATTTCATTCCTCTCAGATGGTAGTGAAAAGCAGAGTGTTCTACACGGGCGCAAATAATTTTTGGTCTCGGTAGTGTTGAATCCCTCGCTCCTTCAGCGATTCTTAGTTAAATTAATGCAAGAATCGCCTCAGCTCGCTCTGAATTTCACAACTTCGACGCAAAAATTTTGTTTGCGCCCTTGGTGAACAATCTACTATTATTGTACACTAGGAAAAAACAAACATTAAATATTTACAAAGAAAACAAAAACACAATAAGTATGGTTCAACAAGTTATTTAGTTTGTTTAGTAATATGGTAATTATAATGTTGCTAAATTAAGGTTGAAAGTTGAGCAGCTGAGCGTGCTAATGAAAGATTTAATGCTTGGAAAGACATTCTATCAAAAATGGGGGTTTCTACTCTTTCATACGATTTTTTTATTACGAAAATGGCTTCTGGACAAAATTATAAGAAATGTCACCTGTTTCCAACCTGAAACTAAACCTGAGGTACCAAATAAATGTCCAGCAAAAAATATTTATGTCTGAATTATGTTCAATTTGGAAATACAGAATTTAGAAGAAAATATCCGCCGGGAAGCGGCTGAAATTGATATAACGGTTAGCTCCACCTAATTACAAATGTAAAGGTCAAGGATGCTATATTGCCTAGGAAGAAACGGGCATAATTTGAATGATATTGTCTGTGAAAAAATTGCATTGCTAAACTAAGCTTTTTGATTTCTATTAGATATTTCCCGCTGTGTACACAAAGTAAGAAGTTAACTTTCTTAAGATAGATATTTATGCACAAACATACATCCACCTATCTATACCTTTATATCCACAAAACCACCAGATTAAAATATCATGCACGACTTACAAGTTTTGTGCGCCATTGGAATATCAAATGGGAAACCTTGTTTCTGTTTTTGTAAGGTTTTCAAAGGACGTTTGCGATAGAAAATAGTATCTGAAGCCGTGTTTCCTGCTCGTATATTTTTTTCAACAACTATTAGAAAAAAACAGTCCTATAAATGGGTGTGGTTGTAGGTATACAATCGATTTTGTATGTGTTAGTAGACTGTACAAAAAAGACACTCAATCATCTTTGATTTTTTATTGAAGAAATCGTTTGACATTTGATTCCTTCCAACATTTAAAAATAATGCAAAAATATTGTAGTAACGTTTTGCCAATTTTGGTCTTTGTCGCGAGTTTGCAACAGTTAAAATCTGACCCACTGATTATATTATATTGTAGATAAATAGTAAACACTTTATGGTATCTTGTCTTTCTATGTGAGGGAAGACATCGTTGAAATTCTTGCGTAGTCAGCAATTCCTTTTCGTCGTTCTTAGAAAACAGAAAATGTCTGCAAACGCACCATGGGATTTCATCTGTTGCAAAGTCGCAAGAAAGACCAATGTTGGTAAAACATGTTAAAAGAAATCAACTTTCAAACGATTTCTGCAATAAAATCAGAGATCTGTGCGTGTGCATGTGTAGGTATTTTGTATCGGTTACATAGGAGCACTTGTGTAAGGCTACACCCATATTGCATGTTTTGAGTACCTATTGTTAAGCCAGCTCCTGCTCGTGTTTATCATGGAACATAGACGCGGCTTAATATTATTATCTCTAGATTTGGACGTGTAGGTACCTACCGTCGAAGGCTTTTGTTTAAACTCAACAGAAACAGACGGTCTTATTTATAAAAACACGTTTCCTTAAAACACTCCTCAGAGACAGTTTAAATAAACAGTGGCAAAAGGAAAGACTTACCACAGATTAAATAAACTGCTTCTGAGCAGTGTTTTAGAGGAATCACGTTTTTATAGATAAGAGCGAGAGATTTTATGACGTTGTTTATTACATTATTTACAATTTTTTTGTGTGCCATGAGCATTTTCTACCAGTCAACCACAGGAGGTAAAGAAAAGAGTTGTAGGGAGGCAAAAAAAAAACTTAAAAAACATACTTTTATAAGGTGCAATAAAGTAGGTACTAACGTAAAAACTAAGAAAAATTTACCTGCGCCGCCACTCTGCCTTGTTTCAGCCGGGGCAGATCTGTGTGACTCCAAGAACTCGTCGCCCAGGGCGATATAGTTCGAATATCTTCATCGAACCTGTACATGATATAGTGTTTGTTTAGTATGCTCAGTACCTCTTCGCTAGCAACATTGGCAAAAGAAGTCTATTAGTAGTTCCTTGCTTTGGTCCTTCAGACTTAGTCTTGAACTCATATAGAGTTTGGAACGATAGAAAACAATAAATTTCAGTAACAAATTGAATACTATAAAATGATTATTAACACAATGAAGATAAAGAGCTACTACTATTAATGGATACGTATTAAAACTAAAAAGTGTCGCTGACGCACGTCAGACTTGATTTTTTTTCTTTATTTACAGGCTCTTACTTCGATTTATTGAATTTCTGTTAATGTAATCTCTGTGTACAATAATAGTACATTATTGCAAAGGCAGCGAAATAGGCAATTGCAGGTCGAGTATGAGTTTGAAGGCCCAGCCGCAGGCGAGGATTTCAATGATACGAGACAGGCAATTACTATTTCGGCCGAGACATATATAGTGCTTTTCTTAAAGTGGGTCCGACCGACTAGCGCAACTTGACGGCGGTGTGTGCGCAGAGACTACGCTGACTCGAGTTGACTCGAGTTGCTACTCGAGTCAGCCTTTATTAAAACTCGAGCTACTCGAGTTGAAAAAAAATTAACTCGGCCCATCGCTGAGGTAAACGCATCTGTGGCTATACAGCCACGAGAACGCAATGTGTACGATAGATGAAAGAGTTCTAAATTCAAACAGCACACCGTTTCATACAACATTGCCGGCGCGCTCTTCGTTCCAAATTCAAAGAACGCGCCGGGAAGTGATTTTGGTTTTTCAGTCTACGTAAATATGATACCTACTTCGCGTGTTCTTTATTCAAAAGTAGTTAATGACAATATTTCCGCGCATGTTTCAGAAAAAAATATTCTATCTATCTATGTCTTACTCGGCTCTTATCATATTTCCAATGACAGAACTAAGATGGCGCCTCCTCTTTCTTTCTTATGATGACATCACAATATGAAGGTTTCATACCTTCATGATTAATCTTGATGGCCAAGTAAATTTCAGTAACAATTGGATATACTGTTAAGTTATTATGAATACAATAAGGACAAAGGATATTATGGGTATGAATTTAATTTATAAAGGGTTTCTGATGCACGTCAGACTTATTTTATTTACACGCTCTTATCACATTTCCTTAAAGACCCTTTCTTTACTGGACATGTATTTGCCTCTCGCTCATACAATATTAAAGACTATATTGTGTAAGCGAGAGATATGGTATCCAGTCGAGTGGCAATTAGATTTCTTTCTTTAATTAACTGGCCTTTAGAGGTTTTACTTAACCGCAGCGAGTAGTGTCGGTTCTGATAAGAAAATTTTATCTCTGAAAACCTTTCGATGGCCAAACCACGCACTCAACGTGCGACTACCATAATTAGCTCGATGTGCAATAAATGCTTAACCACGACAGAAAACCAATACCCTACAGTAGTTACACATGTGAGTAATTGCATTATATTTTTATTCGATCACACTGCAGCGGCTGACTGGATTTGCTATTCAATCACGGTGTAGCAGCAAACGAATTTGGATGGACATGGACTAGAAGTTAGACAGCAACATATACCATACCATAGGTAACCAGGAAAGTGCTTTTCCATTCACGAAAATCACAATAAGATTGATTTCACCCTGGTGCAGAAACTTTCTCTTTGATACTAATATTATTACCAATAGTGTAAGTACGCCGTAGAGCCAGAGGCTCATGGGCTCGATGAACTAGAGATTTCTAGGGTACATGCAAGATGTGGCGCAAAGAACCTAAGAACTTGCACAAAAAAATGTTTTTACCTTATTAGAGAGGCCATGTTAATTAATAAACAAGCGTGGTTAATTTTTATCTCTACGAATTTACTTTTCATAGTACTTGTTTACTTTTTAAAGTTATTTTCTAGTTATGTGGTACAAAAACAAATAGGGCTCCAACAATGAAGCGACAAAGTGCTCATAATGTGTGGAGCATTTATCAATATTTGAGTTCACTCGTATATGAGGCATGTTCCCTATTTTAACGCAAGTTGGCTAAATTGGTAAACACGCAGGGGTGACACTCACACACGGAAGCATGGGGTGCATGAAAGGGGCCTCCACGACCGACGTACTCATTGAGCCATACGTCTGGCGCACCCTGGACAACAATCAGCGATTCCTAACGCTGATTAAGAAATCCTTTCACTACGATGGCAAACTCAAGTCCAGCCTTGAAGCCGGCGCTTTGTGATCGACACGCTAGGAAGAAGACGGAAGCATCGCAACTGCGACCTATCTGAAATCCTTAATCTTGTTGTGAAGGAACTTGCGTACGTTTCAGGGCAAGTCAAGTGATAATGCAGTCAGTACGCAACTGTTTATAATAGATAACTAGGGGGTGAACCCCCTGCGCGCTTACGCGCGCCAACCCCCAGCCGCTCCGAGCTTCGCTCTCCGCGGCGCTCGGCCTAGGGCCTCGCTAGACACTTGACGTTGGGATTGTTTGAGTGGGAACATGTATGGTCTCGGCCTTCGGCCTCGGCCTGGACGGAGCTCGGCCTTCGGCCTCGCCGCGGCGGGGCTCCTGGTGCCCGCTTCGCGGAGCTCGGCCTTCGGCCTCGCAAGTTTCTCCCATCTGGCTTTTGCGTTGTTGCTTGTTCGCCGAAAATGTATAGTCTCGGCCTTCGGCCTCGGCCTGAACGGAGCTCGGCCTTCGGCCTCGCCGCGGCGGGGTTCCTGGTGCCCGCTTCGCGGAGCTCGGCCTTCGGCCTCGCAAGTTTGTCCCATCTGGCTTTTGCGTTGTTGCTTGTTCGCCGGAAAATGTATGGTCTCGGCCTTCGGCCTCGGCCTGAACGGAGCTCGGCCTTCGGCCTCGCCGCGGCTAGGTTCCTCATCACCGCTTCGGCCTCGAAAAATCGTTTTTTTGAAAAATTCTTCATTTTTGTTTAAAATTTTGTACTAAAAGTCGATTTTCAGTACAAATTCTCCATACAAAATTTTCTCATTTTCAATCGTCGATATCTCGGCCGCCATCTTGAAATGTCAAAATGTCCGATTTTTCTCATATACCTGGGTCCTTGGAGAACCCGATGCCGTTTAGGGCACGTCTCCAGCATGTGCCCAGTTGGCTGCCGACTTTTTTGCGCAGAGGTCGATTTTTCGGGCGGCCATATTCTCGCCCCTATTTTGAATTTCGAACGTTCAAAATTTTTTTTCACAATTAGATCACGAAACAAACAACTATTCCAAATTTCATCCAAATCGGCCGGTAAACAAAAGAGTTGGCCCATTTGTATAGGAGAAGGCGTTCGAAATTCAAAAATCGGCTTCATAGGATGGCTGTAATTCATACATTTCCTACAACTTTGTCATACATCATTTTCCTCTAGCTATTGTCATTTCGGAGAAAACGTATGGATGAGTCAGTCAGTGAGTATACCGCATTGTAGCTTTATATATATATAACTAGGGGGTGAACCCCCTGCGCGCTTACGCGCGCCAACCCCCAGCCGCTCCGAGCTTCGCTCTCCGCGGCGCTCGGCCTAGGGCCTCGCTAGACACTTGACGTTGGGATTGTTTGAGTGGGAACATGTATGGTCTCGGCCTTCGGCCTCGGCCTGGACGGAGCTCGGCCTTCGGCCTCGCCGCGGCGGGGTTCTTCGTGCCCGCTTCGCGGAGCTCGGCCTCCGGCCTCGCAAGTTTGTCCCATCTGGCTCTTGCGTTGTTGCTTGTTCGCCGAAAATGTATAGTCTCGGCCTTCGGCCTCGGCCTGAACGGAGCTCGGCCTTCGGCCTCGCCGCGGCGGGGTTCCTGGGGCCCGCTTCGCGGAGCTCGGCCTTCGGCCTCGCAAGTTTGTCCCATCTGGCTTTTGCGTTGTTGCTTGTTCGCCGGAAAATGTGTGGTCTCGGCCTTCGGCCTCGGCCTGAACGGAGCTCGGCCTTCGGCCTCGCCGCGGCGAGGTTCCTCATCCCGGCTTTGGCCTCGAAAAATGTTTTTTTTTGAAAAAATTTTCATTTTTGTTTAAAATTTTGTACTAAAAGTCGATTTTCAGTACAAATTCTCCATACAAAATTTTCTCATTTTCAATCGTCGATATCTCGGCCGCCATCTTGAAAATTCAAAATGTCCGATTTTTCTCATATACCTGGGTCCTTTGACAACCCGATGCCGTTTAGGGCACGTATCCAGCATGTGCCCAGTTGGCTGCCGACTTTTTTGCGCAGAGGTCGATTTTTTGGGCGGCCATATTCTCGCCCCTATTTTGAATTTCGAACGTTCAAAATTTTTTTTCAAAATGAATTCACGAAACAAACACCTGTTCCAAATTTCATCCAAATCGGCCAATAAACAAAAAAGTTAGCCCATTTGTATGGGAGAAGGCGTTCGAAATTCAAAAATCGGCTTCATAGGATGGCTGTATATCATACATTTCCTACAACTTTCTCATACAAAATTTTCACGTAGCTCTTACCGTTTCCGAGGAAACCTATAGATGATCTGTCAGTCAGTCAGTCAGTCAGTCAGTCAGTGAGTATACCGGATTGTAGCTATATATATTAGTAACTAGGGGGTGAACCCCCTGCGCGCTTACGCGCGCCAACCCCCAGCCGCTCCGAGCTTCGCTCTCCGCGGCGCTCGGCCTAGGGCCTCGCTAGACACTTGACGTTGGGATTGTTTGAGTGGGAACATGTATGGTCTCGGCCTTCGGCCTCGGCCTGAACGGAGCTCGGCCTTCGGCCTCGCCGCAGCGGTGATCCTCGGGCCCGCTTCGCGGAGCTCGGCCTTCGGCCTCGCAAGTTTGTCCCATCTGGCTTTTGCGTTGTTGCTTGTTCGCCGAAAATGTATAGTCTCGGCCTGCGGCCTCGGCCTGAACGGAGCTCGGCCTTCGGCCTCGCCGCGGCGGTGTTTCCAGGGCCCGCTTCGCGGGGCTCGGCCTTCGGCCTCGCAAGTTTGTCCCACCTGGCTTTTGCGTTGTTGCTTGTTCGCCGGAAAATGTATGGTCTCGGCCTTCGGCCTCGGCCTGGACGGAGCTCGGCCTTCGGCCTCGCCGCGGCGAGGTTTCTCGTCCCGGCTTCGGCCTCAAAAAATTGTTTATTTGAAAAATTGTTCATTTTTGTTTAAAATTTTGTACTAAAAGTCGATTTTCAGTACAAATTCTCCATACAAAATTTTCTCATTTTCAATCGTCGATATCTCGGCCGCCATCTTGAAAATTCAAAATGTCCGATTTTTCTCATATACCCGGGTCCTTTGACAACCCGATGCCGTTTAGGGCACGTCTCCAGCATGTGCCCAGTTGGCTGCCGACTTTTTTGCGCAGAGGTCGATTTTTCGGGCGGCCATATTCTCGCCCTTATTTTGAATTTCGAACGTTCAAAATTTTTTTTCCCAATTAGATCACGAACTAAACATCCGTTCAAAATTTCATCCAAATCGGCCGGTAAACAAAAAAGTTAGCCCATTTGTATAGGAGAAGGCGTTCGAAATTCAAAAATCGGCTTCATAGGATGGCTGTAATTCATACATTTCCTACAACTTTGTCATACATCATTTTCCTCTAGCTATTGTCATTTCGGAGAAAACGTATGGATGAATCAGTGAGTGAGTATACCGGATTGTAGCTTTATATATATATAACTAGGGGGTGAACCCCCTGCGCGCTTACGCGCGCCAACCCCCAGCCGCTCCGAGCTTCGCTCTCCGCGGCGCTCGGCCTAGGGCCTCGCTAGACACTTGACGTTGGGATTGTTTGAGTGGGAACATGTATGGTCTCGGCCTTCGGCCTCGGCCTGGACGGAGCTCGGCCTTCGGCCTCGCCGCGGCGGGGTTTCTGGGGCCCGCTTCGCGGAGCTCGGCCTTCGGCCTCGCAAGTTTGTCCCATCTGGCTTTTGCGTTGTTGCTTGTTCGCCGGAAAATGTGTGGTCTCGGCCTTCGGCCTCGGCCTGAACGGAGCTCGGCCTTCGGCCTCGCCGCGGCGGGGTTCCTCGTGCCCACTTCGGCCTCGAAAAATTGTTTTTTTTAAAAATTGTTCATTTTTGTTTAAAATTTTGTACTAAAAGTCGATTTTCAGTACAAATCCTCCATACAAAATTTTCTCATTTTCAATCGTCGATATCTCGGCCGCCATCTTGAAATTCCAAAATGTCCGATTTTTCTCATATACCTGGGTCTTTTGACAACCCGATGCCGTTTAGGGCACGTCTCCAGCATGTGCCCAGTTGGCTGCCGACTTTTTTGCGCAGAGGTCGTTTTTTCGGGCGGCCATATTCTCGCCCCTATTTTGAATTTCGAACGTTCAAAATTTTTTTTCACAATAAGATCACGAAACAAACAACTATTCCAAATTTCATCCAAATCGGCCGGTAAACAAAAGAGTTGGCCCATTTGTATAGGAGAAGGCGTTCGAAATTCAAAAATCGGCTTCATAGGATGGCTGTAATTCATACATTTCCTACAACTTTTTCATACATCATTTTCCTCTAGCTATTGTCATTTCGGAGAAAACGTATGGATGAGTCAGTCAGTGAGTATACCGGATTGTAGCTTTATATATATATAACTAGGGGGTGAACCCCCTGCGCGCTTACGCGCGCCAACCCCCAGCCGCTCCGAGCTTCGCTCTCCGCGGCGCTCGGCCTAGGGCCTCGCTAGACACTTAGGGGTTGGGATTTGATAAGTGGGAACATGTATGGTCTCGGCCTTCGGCCTCGGCCTGAACGGAGCTCGGCCTTCGGCCTCGCCGCGGCGGGGTTCCACGTGCCCGCTTCGCGGAGCTCGGCCTCCGGCCTCGCAAGTTTGTCCCATCTGGCTTTTGCGTTGTTGCTTGTTCGCCGAAAATGTATAGTCTCGGCCTTCGGCCTCGGCCTGAACGGAGCTCGGCCTTCGGCCTCGCCGCGGCGGGGTTCCTGGTGCCCGCTTCGCGGAGCTCGGCCTCCGGCCTCGCAAGTTTGTCCCATCTGGCTTTTGCGTTGTTGCTTGTTCGCCGAAAATGTATAGTCTCGGCCTTCGGCCTCGGCCTGAACGGAGCTCGGCCTTCGGCCTCGCCGCGGCGGAGTTCCTGGTGCCCGCTACGCGGAGCTCGGCCTTCGGCCTCGCACGTTTGTCCCATCTGGCTTTTGCGTTGTTGCTTGTTCGCCGGAAAATGTATGGTCTCGGCCTTCGGCCTCGGCCTGAACGGAGCTCGGCCTTCGGCCTCGCCGCGGCGAGGTTCCTCGTCCCGGCTTCGGCCTCAAAAAATTGTTTATTTGAAAAATTGTTCAATTTTGTTTAAAATTTTGTACTAAAAGTCGATTTTCAGTACAAATTCTCCATACAAAATTTTCTCATTTTCAATCGTCGATATCTCGGCCGCCATCTTGAAATGTCAAAATGTCCGATTTTTCTCATATACCTGGGTCCTTTGAGAACCCGATGCCGTTTAGGGCACGTCTCCAGCATGTGCCCAGTTGGCTGCCGACTTTTTTGCGCAGAGGTCGATTTTTCGGGCGGCCATATTCTCGCCCCTATTTTGAATTTCGAACGTTCAAAATTTTTTTTCACAATTAGATCACGAACTAAACGTCCGTTCAAAATTTCATCCAAATCGGCCGGTAAACAAAAGAGTTGGCCCATTTGTATAGGAGAACGCGTTCGAAATTCAAAAATCGGCTTCATAGGATGGCTGTAATTCATACATTTCCTACAACTTTGTCATACATCATTTTCCTCTAACTATTGTCATTTCGGAGAAAACGTATGGATGAGTCAGTCAGTGAGTATACCGCATTGTAGCTTTATATATATATAACTAGGGGGTGAACCCCCTGCGCGCTTCGCGCGCCAACCCCCAGCCGCTCCGAGCTTCGCTCTCCGCGGCGCTCGGCCTAGGGCCTCGCTAGACACTTGACGTTGGGATTGTTTGAGTGGGAACATGTATGGTCTCGGCCTTCGGCCTCGGCCTGGACGGAGCTCGGCCTTCGGCCTCGCCGCGGCGGTGTCCCTGGGGCCCGCTTCGCGGAGCTCGGCCTTCGGCCTCGCAAGTTTGTCCCATCTGGCTTTTGCGTTGTTGCTTGTTCGCCGAAAATGTATAGTCTCGGCCTTCGGCCTCGGCCTGAACGGAGCTCGGCCTTCGGCCTCGCCGCGGCGGGGTTCCTGGGGCCCGCTTCGCGGAGCTCGGCCTTCGGCCTCGCAAGTTTGTCCCATCTGGCTTTTGCGTTATTGCTTGTTCGCCGGAAAATGTGTGGTCTCGGCCTTCGGCCTCGGCCTGAACGGAGCTCGGCCTTCGGCCTCGCCGCGGCGAGGTTCCTCATCCCGGCTTTGGCCTCGAAAAATGTTTTTTTTTGAAAAATTGTTCATTTTTGTTTAAAATTTTGTACTAAAAGTCGATTTTCAGTACAAATTCTTCATACAAAATTTTCTCATTTTCAATCGTCGATATCTCGGCCGCCATCTTGAAATGTCAAAATGTCCGATTTTTCTCATATACCTGGGTCCTTTGACAACCCGATGCCGTTTAGGGCACGTCTCCAGCATGTGCCCAGTTGGCTGCCGACTTTTTTGCGCAGAGGTCGATTTTTCGGGCGGCCATATTCTCGCCCCTATTTTGAATTTCGAACGTTCAAAATTTTTTTTCACAATTAGATCACGAAACAAACAACTATTCCAAATTTCATCCAAATCGGCCGGTAAACAAAAGAGTTGGCCCATTTGTATAGGAGAACGCGTTCGAAATTCAAAAATCGGCTTCATAGGATGGCTGTAATTCATACATTTCCTACAACTTTTTCATACATCATTTTCCTCTAGCTATTGTCGTTTCGGAGAAAACGTATGGATGAATCAGTGAGTGAGTATACCGGATTGTAGCTTTATATATATATAATAATGGAGCCGGTCATTGACCTCTACCTGTGGCCTGTACAAGCGGAGGGCCTCTATGAAGAAATCGATTTTCAGTACAAAATTTCAATACAAAATTGGCTCTTATCAATCGTCTATAACTCGGCCGTTAACATGAAATTTCAGAATGTTAGATTTTTCTCATGGACCTGAACATCTCAGTAACACGATGCCACACACAGCTCAGCAATTTTTTTGGCCTTTGGCCTCCACCGATGGTACTAAAAAAGGGCGGATTTCTATGGAAAAGTCGATTTTCAGTAAAATATTTTCTAATAAAGTGTCTAATTTTGAAACTTTAATGAGTCGGTGGCCAACTCGAACGGTCGAGTGTCTCGGCAGCGTGCCCCCGCCTCCAGCTAAGCAATAGTTTCGGCCTTTGGCCTCCACCGATGGTACTAAAAAAGGCGGATTTCTATGGAAAAGTCGATTTTCAGTACAAATTCTCCATACAAAATTTTCTCATTTTCAATCGTCGATATCTCAGCCGCCATCTTGAAATGTTAAAATGTCCGATTTTTCTCATATACCTGGGTTCTTTGACAACCCGATGCCGTTTAGAGCACGTCTCCAGCATGTGCCCAGTTGGCTGCCGACTTTTTTGCGCAGAGGTCGATTTTTTGGGCGGCCATATTCTCGCCCCTATTTTGAATTTCGAACGACCGATAGGGGAACCGAAAATGGCGTGCCGAAAAAAAGTCCGCTTTAAAATTTGATCGAAATCGGCCGGTAAACAAAAGAGTTGGCCCATTCCCCTAAGAGAAGGCGTTCGAAATTCAAAAATCGGCTTCATAGGATGGCTGTAATTCATACATTTCCTACAACTTTGTCATACATCATTTTCCTCTAACTATTGTCATTTCGGAGAAAACGTATGGATGAATCAGTGAGTGAGTATACCGCATTGTAGCTTTATATATATATAACTAGGGGGTGAACCCCCTGCGCGCTTCGCGCGCCAACCCCCAGCCGCTCCGAGCTTCGCTCTCCGCGGCGCTCGGCCTAGGGCCTCGCTAGACACTTGACGTTGGGATTGTTTGAGTGGGAACATGTATGGTCTCGGCCTTCGGCCTCGGCCTGAACGGAGCTCGGCCTTCGGCCTCGCCGCTGCGGTGTTCCTGGGGCCCGCTTCGCGGAGCTCGGCCTTCGGCCTCGCAAGTTTCTCCCATCTGGCTTTTGCGTTGTTGCCTGTTCGCCGAAAATGTATAGTCTCGGCCTTCGGCCTCGGCCTGAACGGAGCTCGGCCTTCGGCCTCGCCGCGGCGGGGTTCCTGGGGCCCGCTTCGCGGAGCTCGGCCTTCGGCCTCGCAAGTTTGTCCCATCTGGCTTTTGCGTTGTTCCTTGTTCGCCGGAAAATGTATGGTCTCGGCCTTCGGCCTCGGCCTGGACGGAGCTCGGCCTTCGGCCTCGCTGCGGCGAGGTTCCTTGTCCCGGCTTCGGCCTCAAAAAATTGTTTATTTGAAAAATTGTTCAATTTTGTTTAAAATTTTGTACTAAAAGTCGATTTTCAGTACAAATTCTCCATACAAAATTTTCTCATTTTCAATCGTCGATATCTCGGCCGCCATCTTGAAATGTCAAAATGTCCGATTTTTCTCATATACCTGGGTCCTTTGACAACCCGATGCCGTTTAGGGCACGTCTCCAGCATGTGCCCAGTTGGCTGCCGACTTTTTTGCGCAGAGGTCGATTTTTCGGGCGGCCATATTCTCGCCCCTATTTTGAATTTCGAACGTTCAAAATTTTTTTTCACAATTAGATCACGAACTAAACGTCCGTTCAAAATTTCATCCAAATCGGCCGGTAAACAAAAGAGTTGACCCATTTGTATAGGAGAACGCGTTCGAAATTCAAAAATCGGCTTCATAGGATGGCTGTAATTCATACATTTCCTACAACTTTGTCATACATCATTTTCCTCTAACTATTGTCATTTCGGAGAAAACGTATGGATGAATCAGTGAGTGAGTATACCGCATTGTAGCTTTATATATATATAACTAGGGGGTGAACCCCCTGCGCGCTTACGCGCGCCAACCCCCAGCCGCTCCGAGCTTCGCTCTCCGCGGCGCTCGGCCTAGGGCCTCGCTAGACACTTGACGTTGCGATTGTTTGAGTGGGAACATGTATGGTCTCGGCCTTCGGCCTCGGCCTGGACGGAGCTCGGCCTTCGGCCTCGCCGCGGCGGGGTTCTTCGTGCCCGCTTCGCGGAGCTCGGCCTCCGGCCTCGCAAGTTTGTCCCATCTAGCTTTTGCGTTGGTGCTTGTTCGCCGGAAGATGTATAGTCTCGGCCTTCGGCCTCGGCCTGAACGGAGCTCGGCCTTCGGCCTCGCCGCGGCGGGGTTCCTGGGGCCCGCTTCGCGGAGCTCGGCCTTCGGCCTCGCAAGTTTGTCCCATCTGGCTTTTGCGTTGTTGCTCGTTCGCCGGAAAATGTATAGTCTCGGCCTTCGGCCTCGGCCTGAACGGAGCTCGGCCTTCGGCCTCGCCACGGCGAGGTTCCTCGTCCCTGCTTCGGCCTCGAAAAATTGTTTATTTCAAAAATTGTTCATTTTTGTTTAAAATTTTGTACTAAAAGTCGATTTTCAGTACAAATTCTCCATACAAAATTTTCTCATTTTCAATCGTCGATATCTCGGCCGCCATCTTGAAATGTCAAAATGTCCGATTTTTCTCATATACCTGGGTCCTTTGACAACCCGATGCCGTTTAGGGCACGTCTCCAGCATGTGCCCAGTTGGCTGCCGACTTTTTTGCGCAGAGGTCGATTTTTCGGGCGGCCATATTCTCGCCCCTATTTTGAATTTCGAACGTTCAAAATTTTTTTTCACAATTAGATCACAAAACAAACAACTATTCCAAATTTCATCCAAATCGGCCGGTAAACAAAAGAGTTGGCCCATTTGTATAGGAGAACGCGTTCGAAATTCAAAAATCGGCTTCATAGGATGGCTGTAATTCATACATTTCCTACAACTTTGTCGTACATCATTTTCCTCTAGCTATTGTCATTTCGGAGAAAACGTATGGATGAATCAGTGAGTGAGTATACCGGATTGTAGCTTTATATATATATAACTAGGGGGTGAACCCCCTGCGCGCTTACGCGCGCCAACCCCCAGCCGCTCCGAGCTTCGCTCTCCGCGGCGCTCGGCCTAGGGCCTCGCTAGACACTTGACGTTGGGATTGTTTGAGTGGGAACATGTATGGTCTCGGCCTTCGGCCTCGGCCTGGACGGAGCTCGGCCTTCGGCCTCGCCGCGGCGGGGTTCCTTGTGCCCGCTTTGCGGAGCTCGGCCTTCGGCCTCGCAAGTTTGTCCCATCTGGCTTTGCGTTGTTGCTTATTCGCCGAAAATGTATAGTCTCGGCCTTCGGCCTCGGCCTGAACGGAGCTCGGCCTTCGGCCTCGCCGCGGCGGGATTCCTGGGGCCCGCTTCGCGGAGCTCGGCCTTCGGCCTCGCATGTTTGTCCCATCTGGCTTTGCGTTGCTGCTTGTTCGCCGGAAAATTTATAGTCTCGGCCTTCGGCCTCGGCCTGAACGGAGCTCGGCCTTCGGCCTCGCCGCGGCGAGGTTCCTCGTCCCCGCTTCGGCAATGAAAAATGGTTTTTTTGAAAAATTTTTCATCTTTGTTTAAAATTTTGTACTAAAAGTCGATTTTCAGTACAAATTCTCCATACAAAATTTTCTCATTTTCAATCGTCGATATCTCGGCCGCCATCTTGAAATGTCAAAATGTCCGATTTTTCTCATATACCTGGGTCCTTTGACAACCCGATGCCGTTTAGGGCACGTCTCCAGCATGTGCCCAGTTGGCTGCCGACTTTTTTGCGCAGAGGTCGATTTTTCGGGCGGCCATATTCTCGCCCCTATTTTGAATTTCGAACGTTCAAAATTTTTTTTCACAATTAGATCACGAAACAAACAACTATTCCAAATTTCATCCAAATCGGCCGGTAAACAAAAGAGTTGGCCCATTTGTATAGGAGAACGCGTTCGAAATTCAAAAATCGGCTTCATAGGATGGCTGTAATTCATACATTTCCTACAACTTTTTCATACATCATTTTCCTCTAGCTATTGTCATTTCGGAGAAAACGTATGGATGAATCAGTGAGTGAGTATACCGCATTGTAGCTTTATATATATATAACTAGGGGGTGAACCCCCTGCGCGCTTACGCGCGCCAACCCCCAGCCGCTCCGAGCTTCGCTCTCCGCGGCGCTCGGCCTAGGGCCTCGCTAGACACTTGACGTTGGGATTGTTTGAGTGGGAACATGTATGGTCTCGGCCTTCGGCCTCGGCCTGGACGGAGCTCGGCCTTCGGCCTCGCCGCGGCGGGGTTCTTCGTGCCCGCTTCGCGGAGCTCGGCCTCCGGCCTCGCAAGTTTGTCCCATCTGGCTCTTGCGTTGTTGCTTGTTCGCCGAAAATGTATAGTCTCGGCCTTCGGCCTCGGCCTGAACGGAGCTCGGCCTTCGGCCTCGCCACGGCGGGGTTCCTGGGGCCCGCTTCGCGGAGCTCGGCCTTCGGCCTCGCAAGTTTGTCCCATCTGGCTTTTGCGTTGTTGCTTGTTCGCCGGAAAATGTGTGGTCTCGGCCTTCGGCCTCGGCCTGAACGGAGCTCGGCCTTCGGCCTCGCCGCGGCGAGGTTCCTCGTCCCTGCTTGGGCCTCGAAAAATTGTTTATTTCAAAAATTGTTCATTTTTGTTTAAAATTTTGTACTAAAAGTCGATTTTCAGTACAAATTCTCCATACAAAATTTTCTCATTTTCAATCGTCGATATCTCGGCCGCCATCTTGAAATGTCAAAATGTCCGATTTTTCTCATATACCTGGGTCCTTTGACGACCCGATGCCGTTTAGGGCACGTCTCCAGCATGTGCCCAGTTGGCTGCCGACTTTTTTGCGCAGAGGTCGATTTTTCGGGCGGCCATATTCTCGCCCCTATTTTGAATTTCGAACGTTCAAAATTTTTTTTCACAATTAGATCACGAAACAAACAACTATTCCAAATTTCATCCAAATCGGCCGGTAAACAAAAGAGTTGGCCCATTTGTATAGGAGAAGGCGTTCGAAATTCAAAAATCGGCTTCATAGGATGGCTGTAATTCATACATTTCCTACAACTTTTTCATACATCATTTTCCTCTAGCTATTGTCGTTTCGGAGAAAACGTATGGATGAGTCAGTCAGTGAGTATACCGGATTGTAGCTTTATATATATATAATAATAATAACTTATAATAACTTCCACGCAACACAATCCCTTGACTTCGTCCAAAACTAGGATACCCTGTGCTATGGTGACCAGGCAAGCACATCGCAATCATGGAAATACACCCAGACTGAGGCCCTTTGTATATATGTACGGCGGCCCCCAATAGGATTCGAACCCACGACCTTTACTTTGGTAGTAAGCGCCTTAACGGCTAGTCCAACGAGGCAGTTAGTGGCAGACTTTAATGAAAATTGTTTGGCCATCGATACGCTAAGAACAAGGGCAGGTCGTTGTGCCCGTCGACGGGTGGCGTGTCTTGTAGCCTCGCACGCCGTGCTCACCACCAGCACCAGCACCGCCACGGAGCACCAGTGCAGCGCCTGTGACACTCACCCACGCAGGGGAGACATAATACACGGAAGCATCGCAACTATCACCTACCTGAAATCCTTAATCTTGTTGTGCAGGAACTTGCGTATATTCCAGGGCAGGTCGTTGTGGCCGTCGACGAGCGGCGTGTCGTGCAGCAGGCGGTCGGCGAGCCGCAGCCGCTCGTGCAGCGGGGCGCCGGGCGGCGCGCGCAGCGCCAGCGGGCCCGCCACGCACGCCGTGCCCGCCACCAGCACCAACACCGCCACGAAGCACCAGCGCCGGTGCCACACGGAGAAGCCTGGTGACCGGGTTACGATCACTAACAGTTGGGTTAGGTTTCTGCTGGCCATTTCGTGATCAGCAGAATAATATGGATTTGGTTAGAGTAGCTTATTTTATTTTATTTCTAACGAAATAAATAACTTCCCACAACACAATCACTTGTCCTGGTCCCAAACTCGAATGCCCTGTGCTAACCGGCCAGCCTGTGGTAACCAGCCATGAATATCACAAACATGAAATCGAAGTGCGAATCGAACCCACGACCTTCGGCATGGTAATCCGACGTGATACCATAATTTTACTCTGTTTTTCTAGTAAGTTTAGGTAGAGTTCGGTGATAATTAATTCCCACTATCCAATGTGTTATTGAAACAACGCAAAACCGTTTCTTCGGTAACGATAAATCAAATCACTTTAAGTAAGCAAAAGCTTAAAATACTCATTTCTTATTTTTAGGGTTCCGAACCTCAAAAGGAAAAACGGAGCCCTTATAGGATCACTTTGTTGTCCGTCCGTCCGTCCGTCGATCTGTCTATCAAGATCCTTTATCTCGGGAACGCGTAGAGGTATCGAGTTGAAATTAACCACAAACTATACAGGGCGTCCCACGGCTTTGCCACATGGAGGGAAAGTTTCACATCAAATGTTAAAATTCATGGTCTTCTTTTTATTTCTGACACTATGTTATTTAGCCAAAAAAAAAATCCTTATGATGAAGCCTTTTAATCGGTATGATAAAACTACAGGGTAATTTTTTTTCTCGTGTAGCGTGTTCGATTCCCGGTTTAACCATGTAATTATTTAAAAATATATGAATGCAGTTTAAATAAAATTGTTTTTTAAATTAAAATAAGTCTTCTTTCAGTAAAATGTTCCATTTACAATATTCAAGGTACTTTCCCTCTATGTGGCATAGCCGTGGGCGCCCTGTATACTCAAGTTTACAGTCCCTTGAAGCTGTAAAAAAATGAAACTTCGAAGTTAACGTAAAAAAAGTTATGGCCGTTTATGCCGCAAAAATCGTGTATTTCTTAATGGAATCAAAATTTATAGGGTAATTTCCGTTGACCTAGAACTATGAAATTTGGCAAGTAATATCGTGGTATACTGTACTTGTACAGAGAAAAATCTGAAAACTGTTATATTTGTAATTAAATCATAAGAAAAATTTGTCTTTGAAGCTCGGAGATACGGCGAGACGCGATTTCTGAACTATTTTTAATATGTACCTACAAATTTGTACGGAATCCTTGGTGGGCGATTCCGACTCGCACTTGTCCGGTTTTTCTATTTTTATACAATCCGAAAAGAAGACGCGGTGAATTCTCACTATATAAAAATAATTGCCACATGTGTGACGACTGACGAATCATCGCTTGTGAACAGCTCGACCGATTTGGCTGTTTTTTGTAGTTTTCGTAATTATTATTTATTATTATTATTATTATTTGTAGACGGGCAGGCAGTTGGAACAACTGATAATTGCCCGCATCCAGTTTCACTTGGTTATTCACATAATAAATTGCACGAGATTTTGCAAAGCGCTTGAGATTTTTTAAATTTTTTATTACCTTGCCTATATAAGTCCCACTGCAAGACACAGGCCTTCTCAGAGAGAGAGTGAAAGTGAAAGTGAACTACATTTATTGCCAAAAACACACTTTGTAAAAAAAATTACAACTTAAAGGTGCTGTTTTCTGGTGTGTACAACAAGGAATATTCTTAGGCTATCTTATTATATTATTAAAGTTTTTGAAGAGAGAGAGAGAGAGAGAGTAAGGGATTAATTACCACGTCTGCCCACCGCGGATTGGCAATTTCAGGCGCTGAGGTATGTAGAGAAAATTCAAACTAGAATTTGAAACTTTTTCTTAACAACATGTCGGAAGTTCTTTAACTTAATTAATACTTTATTAATAGTTTATTTAAAAAACATGTTGTTGTACACAATAACTAAAAATAAACGTTAAAAGCTGAAGGATTTTAAAGTGGGAAACTTATCACACACACGCTATACTTATACATCTACAGCCTCTCAATTAAAAGCCCACAATCTGACCTAACCCGTTTCGCTTCTCCGCGCTCCGCTCAGAATCGATTGGAGAGCTTTGTGAGACGGAAAATGACGATGAGTCAGCGCGAAAAATATACCTAGTAAAAAATCCGGTCGAGTACGAGTCGAAGTCGCGCAGCCATGGTTCCGTACCACTATAATAATGCAGCCTATATACGTCCCACTGTAGGGCACAGGCCTTCTCTCGGAGAGAGAGAGAGAGAGAGAGAAAAAGAAAGAGAGAGTATGGGCTTATCACCACGCGGACCCACCGCAGATTGGCAATTTCGAGCCCTGAGGTATGTGAAAAACTCAGACACTCAGTTTCCTCATGATGTTTTCTATTACAGTTATTGGCATTGCTACTGCGAATTCACAAATGTACGTAACTAAGCCTCAGTTTCCGAAAGAGTGTTCAAATTTAACAAGAGATTAATCTAAGATTAATTCAAAATACCGGCACGTGATTGGCTGAAATTAGCTTGACGTGAGAGTAACATTTGATCGCTCTTCTAGAAACCGAGCGATAGAAAACCACCTCTATAAATGTCGTAATTGTGTTTTGTTTCATTCAGTTCGGGACCCTTAGAGGGAGCCACATTTGGCCGGTTTATATCATTAACAACATATTTTGTTGTTTTAATATAGGGAACGCACTTAATCACACACCAAGTTAGATACTTGTATGTATTACCGTTGTTACCGTAGAGTTAAAAAAACCCTTAAAAACTCGTCCGACTGCCTCGTTGGTCTAGCGGTATCATGTCTGATTACCATGCCGGAAGTCGCGAGTTCGGTCCTATTACGGTTTGAGTGGAATTCATCGATATGTAGGTAATTGTTCTTCTCAAAAGCTGACTTTCCTAATTTAAATCTCTGGGACGTTGCAATGGAATCTATGGAATAATGAATGGAATAATGGCCGACAGTTAATTTGAACAAAAATCTGCACAGTCGGGATGAGTTTGCGTTGGATAGGTAAGAGCGTTGCTTTGTAGTGGCGCTGTTTGATAGATAATGCTTGTAACCTAATAGCTTTTGACCGCGACTTCGTCTGCATGGAATGAGTAATTTGGGTAGCTTATTTTTTATCCAATCTGCTTTTTCATCAATCGGATTACTAATAAAATAAAAAAAAACGATAAGTAGCCTTGATTGGAAAACGTGAATAGTTTGTGCAACCAGAATTTAAGTAAACAGGTCAATAAATGATTAGTAACTGCGAGATATTATTTAGTTTAATACATTTTTCAAAAGTACGTGTTTTGTTTCCTTTTCTCATCCATTTTCCAATTCCCATACATTTTTTCTTTTTATTTCCGGGATTTAAAGTATACTATGTCCTTCCCCGGGACTCAAACTATCTCCATACCAAATTTTATCTAAATCGGATCAGCTGTTTAAGCGTGAAGAGGTAACAGACAGACCGACAGACAGACACACTTTCGCATTTATAATATTATAGTATGGATTTGTTCACATAAAATTGACATTCTTCTTTGTAGAACAATAATTCACCGGAGGCTGCAGAATTCATAGAGCGTTTAAAGCGCGAATTTTATAAAATTATGAAAGCCCCGATATTTTTAAAAGTATAAATGTATAAACTATCCACACAACACAAACACTTGTCCTGGTCCCAAACTTGGATACCGTGTGCTATGGTAACCAGGCAACGACATCAGGAACATGGAAACACACCCAGACCGAGGCCATTTGTACCAATGCATGGCGGCCTGAACCCACTTCGGCATGGTAATCAAACAGACGTGTTATCGCTAGACCAACGAGGCAGTCAACAATGAACAGTGAATGAATTAGAACAAAATCTTGTTGTGAAAGACAAACTCTATTTTGGGTGTCTTACATATATACGAGTATTTCTTTTTTTCTGGCTGTGCAATAAAGTGTTTTCTATCTATCTATCTATCTATTGGATGTCTAGTGTTAGATATTTTTATTACATTCATTGGAGGTGTGAATGTCCGCACGTACTCGCACAAGTCATTTAAAGTTCAATCTACTACAATTACCGTTATATCATCCATTCATTTGTCCGCAGCCATAACCGGTAATAGGATCGTTGAACCTGAGGTCTAAAGGCTAACTAAAAGCTTTTAGGAGAGTGGAAGTAAACATCCACCGTTCTTCATACCAGCCAAAGGTCTATTCGGTGATAAAACAGACTGTATTTTTATTTTTACTACTTTGAATGAAATAAGTGATTTCCGTGATGCGCAATTAAACTTATACACAGATTTAAGCGAGAAACAGGCTGATACAGTTTAATAGTAGTAGATAGAGGAGCTGTATTGATTTGAGGCCGTAGAAAATCTCACTGGCTACAAACCTGGCAGAATGGTTCCGATTTGTTCCGAACCTCTGGCTACTGTGACCTGTGATGTAAAACCCGGCCTCCGATAGGAGATGGCACCACAAAAAAGAGGTAGTAGGGGAAAAGAGTACGGGTGACGTACGCGAAGAGTTTGCCGTGGTGGTGGAGCTGTGGCTGGTGGTGGAGGTGGTGCCGGTGGAGAGCCACTGCGGCTTGCAGGCGGCGCACGGGGTCGCGCGCGCGCGCTCCGTCACGTCCGGCGCGGGGCTCGGCCGCTTCTTGCCCTGTCGGAGAAGCCGCCTCCATACTTATTTGACCTCTTATTATTAGCTTAGCTAAATAAAGATTACAAAAGTTTTTTATAATAAAAAGGTGATAACTGATAACCACGCTAGGTCAAGCCTGAGTTTATCTATTTAATTACTTATCCCGTGATTTGGCCCAAGTAGCCCTTATACGAATTGTTACCACGGAGACAACTAAATATAGCAAAAATATAAGCTGTTTCATGTATGAATAATTCCGTAAATGGGTGTTTTATCCGCCAATGCGAACAACTTTTACTATGGTGAAAACAGCGAAATCGCGAACAAAAAGTCAAATCTGTTAAGTACCTTTTGGTACAATTTACATTTTAATGCAGGTAGTAACTTTAAACTCTAATTCGGATTCGTTATGGAACAGCTGATAATTTTGCTATTTTATTATAGGTATTACATGTTGGGGTTTTCTTACACCCTGTAAGCACATTTTAGTTCGAAAGACGCCCGTAACCTAACTGCAGAGTGCATACCTATGTAAAAGTAGGCATCCTGTCGATTGTACAACGCCTAAAGCGTACACTAAATGCTGAACAGCTCTTCCGATCTTAAAGACTTTCCAACTGAAAGAGTTCCAATTCCACTCAGTGTCAGGTTCCACCAATTCAATTGTTCAATAAAAAAATTCTTCACGTTTTCCTTTGCGGCTGAAGAAATTTGAGAAGAACTTAGTCTAATATTACCACTAGGTTTACGTGTTTAGAAAAGAAACAAGTATTCGTTTAGTACTTCGGGGTGGACGAAAACAGTAATTTGATAGACATACTTATTCTGAAAACCAAGCTTTAAGAAAGTAATGAGTTCAGTTTTTCGTTATGTTATTGGCGTAATTAAATCCTTGCTTATTCGAAACCAGTTGAGGTATGAGTACAGTCGACAGCAGGTCAACCTTTACATTTTTTGTTGTAAAGTCCCTCTTAATGTAATTGATTAGAGTACACGTATGTGAAGCTTGATGTGCTATTTACTTTCTAACCGACTTCAAAAAAGGAGGAGGTTCTCAATTCGTTCATACATAATTTTTTTATGTATACATAACATATCAGGAGCGGCCTATACCTATACGTCCCACTATAGGGCACAGGCCTTCTCTCAGGGAGAGAGTATGGGCTTAATCACCACGCGTGCCCACCGCGGATTGGCGATTTCAAGCGCTGACGTATGTGAATAGCTCAGACACTCAGGTTTTCTCACGATGTTTTCCTTCACGGTTAGCGAGTGGTATATCGCTACTATAACTTCACAAATATACATAACTTAGAAAACAAAGTCATAGGTACATGCCCGCACTGGGAATCGAACCTGGGTCTCTCGCTTTCGAGTCCAATGTCCTACCTACTAGGCTACCACCGCTCTTAATATATGTTCAGAGATAATTCTTTGCCACGTTGTCCGATTTCAATACCAATATTTTTTCGCTAGAAAACGGTACCTCCAGGGTGGTATCACACGATTTGGTCAATATCTATCGACGGGATCCATGAGAAAATCATCGAACGATTCTTTTTGTAGTCGGTTTTCCTTTTAATAAAGAGTTTTTTCTACCAGCTGACATTGTACAAATACAGTAAGTTTTTATGTAGTAAGTAGCAACCAAGGTATGTCTTACTTACGTGAGTGTCGTAAAAGATGGATGGTATCCGTTTGTCGTGGCCATCACAGGTGCACTGCGCGTGCGCCGCGCGGGGAGTCCCTAGCATCATCAGTTCGGGCTCCAGGAAGGCCTGCGAGCCATCGGCGACCAGCTCATCGTCCAATGAACCCGACGCCCTCTCGCCTCCCCACGCATCACCCCTCTCTCGGAACCGCTCACTCGGAAAATCGTTGTAAGATAACTGCCTCCGTATACTTCGACAACGGCTACGATTGTCCAATGTCGTGAACTTAGATTTCTCGATCGCTGGTGAATTCCTTGCTAACATATCTTCGTTGTTATCAAAATTCCGTATCTTAATCATTTTACGCGGAGTCCGCCTACTCGTGTCAATATTACAGTCTCGCAGTCTATCTAAACACTGTTGGTCCACGTTTCCGGAAAAGTTGGCGTACGACGGGGCATTGCTTTTGTACTCGTCTTTCATTTGAGACTGAGACGACGACGAGAAAATACAACTTTGGCTGTTGACTCTCCTGTTCGACTTATCGACCAGCGACAGCATAGATAGTTTCTTCAGAGAACTCGACGAGCCCGATGTTATCTCGGCCAGCTGTACCGCGTTTTGATGTTTCTTCGATATCGTTTCTCCGCTGATCTTTTTTAAATTAGATAATTTCCTTTTAATCTTCTGCACGAGAGTATTAGTTGGATCATACGATATCAGCTGTTTCGATATGTAATTTGATACTCCGATGGTTTTGCTTTTCATGTGCTTCCTGTCGAGACTGCGATGGGAGCCGATAGCGAGGTGACTGCGGCCCGTGTCGCGTTTGATACGTTCCAGGTCGTATATGTTGAGCGTGTGGCCCCGTTGCGCGGCGGGGTCGCGGTGGCAGTTCAGGTAATTGTTCTGCTGCACATTGCAGCTGCAGACTAGGTCTTGGTCACGGTCTGATATGTGTTTGTCGGAGCAGTGGTGCTGCGCGGCAAGCGCGAGACAGGCGTCGCAGTCGACGCCGAGGAGGAGTTCGAGGCTGGTGTTGCGGAGGAAGCCATCGCTGAAGGTGCGCGAGCGGAAGTGCGCGGGCGGGCCAGGGCCGGGGCCGGCGGCGCAGGGCTCCCAATCGGCGGCGCCCGCGCCGGCTTCCACCATGGTGCTGGCGTCCCTGTTCACGTGGATGACGCGGGGCTGCCGCGCGCCGCGCTCGCTGCGCACCGAGCTGCGTGACGGCGACGGCGACGGTCTTTTCACGGTCTCCACTTGAATCATGACTCAGGCACTGCGCTGTAACGGAATAACCGTGTCATTAAGGCTGCTGTTACACCGTCTGGAATCCGTCTCGTTTGCACAACCCGTTTTTAGGGTTCCGTACCCGAAGGGTGCCAAAGTGCCTATTACAAAGACTTCACTGTCCGTATGTCTGTCTGTCTGTCTGTCACCAGTTGAAATGTTCACGTATGATGTATTTCTCTTATCGCTATGACAAAAAATACTAAAAACAGAATAAAATAAATATTTAAGTGGGGCTCCCCAAACGTAATTTTTTGGCCATTTATTGTTCGATATTAATAACGGTAACAGGTAGACGCTTAAAATTTAGTTTTTATTTAATTTAGAAACAAAATACTTAGTTTTATATTCGCTTCAAAAATAAATAATTAAATTAAAATAAAATAAATATTTAAGGGGGCTCCCATACAACAAACGTGATTTTATGCCGTTTTTTCTCGATCTTTGTGTCTGATGTTGTATAGATAATGGTACGGAACCCTTCGTGCGCGAGTCCGGCTCGCAGTTGGCCTTTTTAATGATTGTAAAATAATGGCTATGCTTTTGACAAATGTGACAGTAGGAGGTACCAAAATTATGGCCATTTCAAACCTCTCATATAGTAACAGTTTAATTTATAACAACACGATTCTTTACAATTCCTCCTCAGAGGCAGTTAAATAGTCTGTGGTTAAAGGAAAGACGTACCCACATATTATTTAAACTACTTACGATGAATGTTTTAGAAGAATCGTATTATTATAAAATACACCGTTAGTTTTTAGTAGAGAAACATGGCATAATATGCTCATAATTTTAGTGGCCAATTTCATCTTTATCAGAAACTAAGCATGTACAGGATACAAAAAATATATCTCAAATGTACTTCTTTTATTTTCAGCAGTGCTTCAGATCACGTTTGTCGAAAGAAAACTCATTATTAAAACTATAAAAAAATTGCAAGCGAGAGGGTTGTTAGATGTAAGGCAGCCTTAAAGACTCTAGTAAATCAAAGAAGCTAAACAGTGCGCCCTCTTACTCTTCGCGATATGATAAGAGCGAGAGAACACGCTGTTTTGCGGCTGTTTCAGAACATTTTTGTTAATGACATAGATTATAGGAAGTAAACAATTATATGTATATCAGCTTGCAACATCAATCAGACAATATTTCATCAATCGCCTGCCTACCATTTTTTTACTTGACGGGGATACGGTATTATCTATTTTAATTGATTGACAAGATTTCTATTAAATATATTTTTTGTTTTCAAGATGCCATGTCATGATGAAAATATATTTCGTTAGGTACCAACATTTTGTTGTAGCTACCTACCGTAATTTGCATGTATCAATAAATATTTTTGGGAGATATGTTTTCTACCCTGTTCGGCCGATGCCATCGTAGAATCTCAATAAGGTTCACGTATTTTTTATCTACGGTTCAGGCGTAATATTTTGGTCAGACGAGCCGCACTGAAGGACGCAGACGGTATCTCGAAAAATAACTTACATCACTCTGCTCAAAGCTTTGAAAAAGCTTCAATCATTACTTTGTTCCGTGAAAGTTTTACAATATGATTATGATCATGTTAGTTAGATTTTCAAAGATTAAATTTTCATGCGCATCTCAGATTATGAGGCGTGATAAACGTAAATATGATAGAGTACATAGCGGCAAGGCGCGGGCGGGCGTGAGGCGCGGGATGCGGGGCAGGCGGCTTGCATCTCAGCTCTGCTTAAATTAAGTTTCCTTTGTCGAGACTTGCATGTAGGTACGCTTTTGCAATCATGTTATATCGTGTCAGTGCCAAATTAAATCCTTATATAGCGGGTAATCACAAACGTAATATGATGTGAATGCTGTTGGGACCTAGTTCTTTGGTTTGATGATTTTATTCCAAATTATAAATCCCGAAATAGGACGGTTACGGCTTAAGTGTCTCAAACTTATTTAACTGGTTTATCGCAAACATGATGTCTAGAGGGTAAAAAGTTATTTGGTATAGAAAAGCTGCCTGTCGAACGTTGACCTTCACAATTTTGAGTTGAACAACGCGACGACATAATTAAAACAAAGCACTTAATTGGAAAAGTCAACAAGGAGATAAACATGTTTGTCTCGGACAACTGTAGTAAGAGCAAGTAGCGAGCAAGCAGAGTAAGTTCGAACTGAGTGCAAGCTTATTTGTTTGGTCAGTGTAATGAAATAAATAAGATTTAAAAAAATCGCAAAGACGTCTACTTGTATACCCTAGATATTGAAGCAAACGACTAAAAGTAAACAAAGACACCGCATCTCAAAAACTTTATTCACTCGACATAGCTCGTGCACGCAGCTTTGCTTGCATCGTGTACATACTGTTTAAGGAAAACTTATAATTTTCTTTACAAAAACATCTATTTCTTTATCAATTAGAGCCTACATATACATCAATACAGCTCTCGAGACAAAGCCTGATCTTTGCATTTGCGTGAGTGCAAACAAAAGTCCGTCATCTTTGCTAGTTGCGAACATATTTGCCAGCGGTAGGATCGCTTTTATTTGAGGACCGCTGAAATTTTAGGCATTTTTTGGGTCATAGATCTCTAAGCAAATGGTATTTTCATGATAAAATAAAATATTTAGTTAAATAAACTGCAAGTGCGGGATAAATCAGGTAATAACAGTGTTATTGTGTTTATTGCTTAATGGTATTAAATGGCCCATCGTTTTGTATAACTTTGCAGTGTTATAATGTGGCGTATTGAAAAACCAAATTTGTGACATGTGTCAACTTAGTCGTTCGCTTCAGTAAATACACTACAGCTTGTTTTGAAACATAGCCCCTTGCTGTATCCTATCTATGGTCCATGACTACGTTATTTACACAGCATAATGCAACCTCTTTACATACCACTGTAGGGCTCCAGCCTTCTCTGAGAGAGTGAGAGAAAGAGGGCTTAATCACGGTATGTGACTTAGGTTTCCTCACGACGTTTTCATTTAGTGTTAGCGAGTGGTATTGCTACTATGAATTCACAAATTTTCTACGTAAAGCAGAAAATAAAGCCGTATATGCCGGGTCTCTACCGTATATACCCACGATCTCTCGAATTTGAGGCAAGAGTTCTACTGACGGCGCTACCGCGACGCCAATAACTGTATTGTTAGTTGAAATTAATTATCTATAGCAAATATTTAGATGGTTCCAAATTTCATTTGGAACAAGCATTTTTAATTTTCTTTTGCAAATTGTCATTTACGATTTTGACAATACTATAATTCATCAACATGAGGGAGAAAATATGGTGACATGAGTAGGTACCTAATCAATGTGGGTCAGGTGGCAAAGGATGTAATACTCTCTCCAGAAGCCTAATTATGTGCACCAAATCCTGCCAGAATCCTGACGTTTGCGATATCAATTAGTACGGAATTTGACAGTTAGACGATTGGAATCGTTCAACATTTGGTACGCGTAATATAGGAGCAGGTATTATAATAGGAACGGTATTCGAGTAATACACGGGATCTCAACGGCCCATTGTAACTAGATATACATACATTATCCTGAAATCCGTCAGGAGTGTAAAGAAAAGATTTATCCCGCACGAGCAGACCTCTCAAGAGCCTCCATGTGCCTTATATAAATGCCAGCATCTGTCAGATAAGGCTTACATTGTTAGGGCACATAACACCGGCCGTTAAAAGAATATAAGAAGTAACAGGAAAAGAAAATAAATTGTGGGGAAAAGATTTCTACGTAAGTGGTCATTTGTAAGCGGCCGAGAAAAATGCTCGCTCGTCTCGAAAAAAATAATCGTCTGCGGTGAGTGGCGCGCGGTCAGCGATAGATAGACTTCCACCTTTGAGCGTATACATACTGAGCAGTCGACGGAAACATTATAAACATGACAACATCCCTAGGGTTTGTTTACTGTTTGTTCTAAAAATTTTTCTTTTATGTAGCCTACATACGTATACAGATACTTTGTAGTTATTATTTATTGATTTAATAAATGTTGACACCAGCACAAGGTAACATAAACGAATACATACGCGAGTTAATTTCTATATAAATTTTCATGCGTAAAATGCAAATTGTGGATATGGGAATTGACTTTGTACCTGATGGTTGAATGCATTTTTATTAATGTCGTTATCACCCATATATGTCCCAGTCATGTGGTTGTTTTATTTTGTACTTCATGATATGCAGTCATCAGTTTGCCAAATGTGTAGCTACTTTGCACGATTTCGCAAATACCAGGAAGATATGAAGCATTTACACAATGGACCCAGCTCTTCAAAACGCACTTGTGTTCCGAGAATAAGGTACACCTGCTTTCAATGCATGCTATCATGCAATTAAAATACACCACGTTTCTTGGATTTCATTTCCGAAATAACAAGATTCGCATAATCTTTAGAAGTAAGGAGTTCGAACTAACGTATTTCGAAGTAACAACTGTCGCAGTGATGTAGGGAAATGCAATAAAACGGATTTCTCATCCATCGTCGCCATTATTGTGGTAATGTGGTAGTCCTGAATATTTTGCCCGTGATTATGGTTCCATTTTCGAAGTACCATATTTGACTATCATCGATTTCTTATGACCTATTGAAGAAATTCCAGCCAAAACCACTTCTTCTTAAGAATAAGCACACTACTTTTTCAGATCCTAAACGGATGTCAGCACCCAAAGAACTTGCTTAAACTGAATGAAAACCACACACAAAGTGAAGAGGAAGCATCATGACCCAACATCTCTAAGGTTCTAAATCCAAGGGTACAAACAGGACCTTACTGCTATCCCTATGACCACAGTCTGTCTGTCTGTCTGTCTGACCTTTAAAGAGCTCTATCTCTTGAACCTCTTGAACCAGTCAAAATTTTCAAAAAATTTGTCCTATTATGGCCGATTTCCCAACAAAGTATAAAAAATACGTACATGATACGTCTTTCTAAGGTTGTCATTGTTTTTTACACCATGTATATGGCGCCGGATTAAGAATAGCATCACTCGATTTCCTTCCGTGGATGTCGTAGAAGGCGACTAAGGAAATCAATTACCAGGAGACGGGCAGCAGCGTCTTCCTGAGATTCCAACCGCATCCTGCGATCGCCAACCCGCCTGCCAAGCGTGGCGATTATGGCAAAACCCCTCATGGTTGACAAATAATAAAAAAACGGCTTAAATGTGACTTCAGGACCAAAGGCCCATTTTGACACATACAGGACACATCTTCGCTAAGTAAGGCAAATGCACCAGTAATATCTGTGTAATTCCTTTTTCTATGCACAAATTCTCTATTATCGGGTGTATTATAAAATTTGTAAATGAAAGTCGAGATATTTTTTACTTTTATACAAAACATATCGGCCTATGTCCTGTAGTGGGCGCTAAATGGCTGATGAGGGTACAAAACAAGTAAAGAAATCGCGAGCACTTTTGGTATTGTATATTTTTTATGAAACCTGCTAATATTTGTGTGAACTTCATAAATATCGCACCTAACGCAAAACGCAAAACCTAACCATGCTGCTTATAAAAGAAAGTTATTTAAAATTTTATTGGACAATTGTGTATATAAAATTGATTAATTTGTAAATTTAAAATTGTAATTAATTGTATATCAATAAGGCCGCCCATTGTACTTTTTGATTGTAACTTTCATATTTTATGTCTCGCTTCTTGTGTGCAATAAAGAATATTCTTATCTTATCTTATATTTGTTTGACATTGATTTTTAATTTTCAAAAAATATGTAAGTATCTTTAATGTACTGATATTATCATATTTTGACATTGGGTGTTATTTATTAAAGGTTATTATTGCTTTTTTTAAATTTTTTGACATTTTTTAATTTAATTAAGTATTTAATTTTATTTAAATTGACATGTCTTCAATGTAGTTACTGACTTGAATTAATATGAATAGGCCATCTACCGACATTTGTATGCCAAAGTCTGGAGCAGCCATGTATGAACCCTTGAATTGTAAATTTTTATGAACTTATTGTACCATGGTTGACTACAAATAAATTTTATTTATTTATTTATAAACACCTAATCAACCACCAAACAACGTTTAAAATTTAAATAAAAATGTAATCAAAACACGGATCACGGTGGACCGTGTTAGGAGCAAATTTAATTAAATTTTCGCCTTTAATCATAATGGGCCGGGTACAACCTACCCTGGAATATTGACCAGGCCACACAAATATTACTTCATGAGTGTACAAATTTCCTGAAGAGTGTAAATTGTGTTTACACAGGTCAGTTTACGTTTCGTTCGTAAAATAGCGTATGTGTAAATAAACATTTCGACAAAAACTTCAGTTCGATTTGAAAAGAATTTAAAAGAAAACAGTAGAAATAAAGTAACAAACATATAATACTTACAACAGAGCGATAATATTCATTGTAGTCGACCGAAACATCGCATCATTTTAATGGTTCCACAGGTGCTGTTAATGATACGTTAATGTGTCATTGGTTTCGACATACGAACACTTACGGGCCGTGTTAATAGCATGCTTGCGGGCGGCCAGGCGCGTAGGCCGCTACGGTCGCGGCGTAGCGCCTCGCGGGTCTACGGACGCGCTACGTGACGCTACGAGCTACGGCGGGCGCTACGGGCGGGTGGTCGCGGGGAGCGCGTGGGTCGCACTGGCTCGGAGCCTGGCGCGGCGCATAATCCATACCCCCGTAGCGGGAAGCTGTGTTTACCGGACCGGTGGGCGGTCGGGCGAGCGAGCCCCGACTGCGGCCGCGGCCGCCTACCGCAGAGCTCCGTGTGCCCCCTCCGTGTTGACACAATTTCAAATATGTCATACAATTTTAGAATACAATACATGTCTCGACCGCTGGAATGCAACCTCAAAAACTGTTGGAGTATGCCCGGCGATCGATCACACTTACTCTGCAGTTTTGATGATGCTGTTGGCTCTCGACGTTGATACAAATAAACTTTTACTAACGCGAGTACCATTTATCACAACCGAACTTGGTGGCGGGGTCATAGAATGGTAACAAAGTTGGGGATCGAGGAAACCTTGTTTATTTATTACAGAAATAATGTAAATGATCATTATTCCAAGTAGGTTTCTGAAGTATAGGTACGGTTCGCCGTCATGGAATTAACCTTCGTGAAATGCTCAAAGCTATTTGCGCGATCCTGGGATAATGGGATAACGCAGGAGTCTATTGAGCCGTAAAGCACCTGCCCATTTCGTATTGGTGATATAAACGCGAACAAAAAGTCAAACGTTACGTGATCTTTAAATGTTCCGTTGGATTATTCTATCGCGCGAGAGCACAATGTTTCCTAATAAATGCAATAGTAATAAATAACTGTGACGTGACCGGTTTATTAGTGGGGCTATTATGCGCTCACGGGCATACGCACGGCTTCGTTTTTCTTACACTTACAAAGGGTCTTCGAATGATGGCGGTTACGAAGTAATTACAAAGTTAAGGGTTCTTGGTCCTTTACTATTAAGCAAATAAAATACAAAACAACTGCGTCGAGTAGGTAATCCGTGCCGTGGAACTCAGACGAGCCTTTCTGACTGATTAATGTTACCTGCGCTCAGGGTTCAGTCGGGCCCGGTATGGGGCCTTATTTTGGGGAAACTGAATATAACTTACTTATCCGAAAGCCTCTGTCGTGAAATCGAATAAATCACGCGAAACTTTGCACTGATAAGTAATGGATGTCGAGACTGCAAAGTATTTCTTGCACAATGCAGAAATGTTAAAAGGTTCTCTTGATCGTATACGAGTAGCACGAGGTGTCGTGGAATTCGTGATTACAGTTTAGGAGGTCATTGGTGCTTAATTTAGAACTTTATAATGGCACTAGTTAAAACCTGCCAAGTGCGTATCGCACTCGCGCACGAAAGGTCCCGTACCATTATTTATACAACATTTGAATATTTCAAGCGCCTAATACTGTTGCGGTTATTAATATCGAGCAAAAAACGCCAAAAATAACCGAGCCACGCGCAATGTAGGGTTCTGTAGAAAGGGGGTTGTTTATCTGTTTTACAGAAGTAACAACTTCATAGAAGTCAATGGATTTTATACGAAATTTTAATTTTATAAGTGGTTGCTAATTACTCGTTAACTATTAAAGGCTACTTAGCCATAATAGTTTTTACTTTAAGTTCATTATATGTGCTACTGCCCTGAATTTTTTCACGTTTCTATAATCAACCATTTAGCTAGGAGAGGGGAAGGGACGCCCTACTCGGACAAAAATGTTCGCTTTAAAGGTTAATATGACAAACTGAACCCTAAATAAAAAATGGTCTTCCTACACCCATAATATTTTTCAATATCCCACACAATGGTGTAGGCGAGAAAAATATGTGATACTTTTCCTTTTAAGTTCATTATATGCGCTACTACCCTGAATTTTTTCACGGTTCTACAACCAACCGTTTAGCCAGGACAGGGGGGAGACCCTACTCGGACAAAAACGTGCGCTTCGAAGCTTAATAATTTGCAAACGGAACCCTAAATAAAAAAATCGTCTTCCTACACACACATTTTTCAACGACCGATCCAACGATGCCTCAAATGATGGATGGGCGAGAAAAAAAAAATCCTCACTTTTCATGTCAGGGGAATTTTTTTCCAACATTTCATTCTTTAACTTTGTTGGCGTGATAAATATGTATACACATACCAAATTACAGCTTTTTAGTACCACCGGTCTTTGCGCTAGGCCGCGGACGAACAGACTGACAGACGGACATGGCAAAACTATAAGGGTTCCTTGTCAGACTACGGAACCCTAAAAAACTATAAGTGGTTCGGGCGTCTCAACAGTACCGGCCAACTCAATTGTTATTTTACTTAACAGTTTTGTATCAAACGTTGAAAATCGCGATTATCTACAGAAATGTTATACCATAATTTTTAAAACATTAATATCATTGTTCATCAAGACGAAATGAAGATTCCTTTAACATATTCATAACGATTTCAAGTTCACCTCGTAGTAGTGCCTGCGACTTCGTGATTAAAGACGAATACAATAAGAACATCGATTTATCGACTCGTGAGACACAGAATGTTCGGCGACTATCTCTCTTAAGCTTGAATGAGGATTTTTAGTCACTATTTACTTCACTTTTGCGAAGTTAACTTCAGTTGCAGACGTCGATGGCCTACCAGAGCGAAGCAATTCTTCCATTACATCTCAACCACTTTTGAACGCTTTTTGCCACTCATAAGCAAGCCTTCTGTAACATTTTCAGTGACGAAAAACTCTGTTCGATGTTTTTGTCCATCATGAAATTCGCAATACACTCTAGATATGTATAACTAAAATAGCACTGTATTTAAGCTAAACTAGCTGTGCCCGCGACTGCGTTCGCGTTGGATTAGCATATGAAGTGCCCTTACCCCTTAATCAAGGCCATGGTCTATCTCCGTTCTAATTTTTGTCCCTTGAGACCTTTTCACGGTTGTATTAAATTTCCTATTCTATTATCCTACCTCACCACGCCATCTCCCGTCGACGCAGCTTTTCGCCCGCTTAAACTCATTACAGCATAGGTGGTACGAAAGTGCGAGTCACACGCTTTGTGGCACTGAAACGTTAGAATTTGACAATCAATAAACAGTAAAGACGCGTTTTTAACAATTAAAACGTGCTAATACGTGTGTCGTGTTACTTACCCATCTTCTTATCGTGTCAGTGACAAAACCAGTTAGATCTGACTGGCTAAGACCTCGGCCACGTGCACTCCAGCGTCTGTGGAGTCCAGCAAGTCTTCTCGAGTGTATTTGGACTGGCACAGGGAACACACAGAGAGGTGCTGCGTAGCAACCGCAGTGGTTCCGCCCATGCGATGTTACTACCTATGCTGGTGGAATAGAATGCTCAAAATAATACAGTGACTTCTCATTTGGATCTGTTTGTTAAATATTGCCAAACGCAGCGTAGGAAGCCCACCAGCTCTCTGGACCGACGATGTAAGTTAGGTTGTTTGTAGCAGCTGGATGAGGATAGTGGAAAACAGAAAGATGTGGCGTGCATTAAGCAAGCTTATGCTCAATACGAACATTCGCGGTGGAATGATGGATTAGATTGGAGTAAGCCACCCAAAAATATTAATTAAATCTTCGCTTTTTCTTATACAGCACTTACTTATGCACTCTAGCAAAAAATATAATTTGTCCGCACAATTATTGTATATAGTTTTGCGTCAAAGATGAAAAATGTTTCCATAATTTCGATTGTTTACACACAACTTAGATTTTTATAACCTATCGGTTGTGTTTTTTACATTATGATTTTAATATGGCAAAACCTGTCATGGTTATGGTTAAACCAGGAAGGAGGCCTATGTCCTGCAGTGGACGTCAGATGGCTGATGATGATAATGAATTAGCATTGATGTTATTATGTTATCTATTGAATTCTGAAACTTATCTCAATCATGTTAATAGTGATTTTTAGGACCTTTAGGTACGTCCTAAAAATCACTATTAACATGATTGAGATATTGACACGATTCAGGACGGGTCCCCTTAATTTAGTTTCTTTCTTTAAATAAATAATTCAATTCCCTTATCACGTTTTGTACAGTACTAAATTTAAAAGAGAAACTACAGCAATCTCTTTTAAAGGTTGATTATGTTTTATCTGTGAATATGTTGAATTATTGGGCCGTACATATTGGCCGTACAATATTTTACTTGTATTAATTGTAATATATTTTACTTGCAATATTTTAATTGTACTTTCATACGCACCATCATCATCAACCCATTATGTCCCCACCGAGGGGCACGGGTCTCTTCCCTGAGGAAGGTATAGGCCATACTCCACCACGGGGGCCAAGTCCGGATTGGTGGAGGCTTGTAGACTAGTGGCTCGTCTAGTCATACGCACCATACTTTCATTAAAATCGGAAGTTAAAAATAATTATTATTTCGCCTATATTAAAAAAAAAACTTGCCAAACTGCGTGGCAGTTCGTTAGCGAATTATAGTGCACTTCTTATTATATTTCCTATTCTAAGGCTTTTACTTTTTAATAAGTACAAATATATAAAATTTATGATCGATGCTGAATTAGCCATTATTCTTTGTAACGCTTTGTAATTAAGATGATTAACAGACTGTAACAGACATACGCAAAAAGAAACTATATCGGTTCGCCTTCGTCATCGTCTTTTGGGTGATGCGCGCACAAAGAAACAGAGTGAGACCGACATCATGTCAGACAGAGACAAAATTTACAGATTTATTTTATATGTACATAGAATAGATAACAGGTGCAATCCAAACTCCGCACCAAAATGGAGAACCGTTGTGCTAATCTAACAAAAAGAAAACAAATAATTGCATTGGGATCTTAAACAAATTATCCATTCCCGATACTTTTTTGACTTAATTTATATCGCAGCGGTAACTTACATACTGCGCTCTAACCGCATAAAAAATCGTCTGCAGAGCCCTTGTTTGACTATCATTCAAATATATTCAAAATCTTAAACGTTTTAATGTATACCTATATTGTTGGATAAAATTATTTCAGTACTTGTACAATTCAGAAACATTCTCCATTTGTGAATTACACCTAACCGAAAAGCATTATTTTATTAATTTCAGCATGACATGACACGAAACCTCCCCAAACTCATAATCGTGATTAATCGCAATGGAGGAATTAACTGAAAGTAACTGGCATAAAAATTAATGGAGCCAAAGATGCGAAGTTCACGAGGTGAAATAATTTGTGTCTCCTCCTCCAAACTCCAACGAGGCTACAAATATCATTGTCAGAGAATTCCACTCTAAAAGTAGTAGGTAGTTGGTTTTATGAGAAAGGGCCACTTTATTTTAGGAGGGTCCGTACTTACAATCAAAATCTGACTTTATCTCGGACGCGTTCATGACCCCATCACCATTCTTACATTTCCTCACGAAACCTGGAAATAGATTATATGAAAGGGAAAAAAGGTATGGAATAAAGTGGATGAAGGGAAGTTACACAGCTACACTCGCAGTGAGTCAAAGATGTTTGGGTCGCGACTACTGACGTGTACATAATATATTATGAAAGCTTCAAACCCTTCTCAGCGAACGTTTTAACACACAGTTACAGCTATTTTTATTATATCGTGTTTATGTATAACATAGCCTAGTAATTTTAGGACTGTTTGACAGATTATCTTGCTCTAAGTCACCTGGAGCTATTTTTCGGTAGTTTCATGACAGTTGAAGTAAAAAGAGAAAAAAAAAAAATAATCGGCCTGTTTTACAATAACGCGAATATGTCGCGTTTTTTTATCTTCTCGTCATAAATTACTGTATAACGGAGATACGGCATTTTTGATATACATTATGAGTTTCAAAAGGATTCGTTAACAAATAACTGAGAAATATAAAAAAAATAACTAGGTACGTCCTGTTCTTATGTTGGCCTTGATGTTACAATTTTGCTAAGTTCTTCGTTAATCGTGAACTATAATTTTGAATAGTAAATGCCTCTCTCTTCGTTATATTATAACTATACTAAATTAAAGTTTAACCATTTGCGATTTATCAAATTATTCACAAAAAGACTAGGGCCTGTAGCAAGACTGAAGCAATATTAATTTGATCTTTACAACCTCTTGGCTATATAGGATAAGTCGGCTTTGTTACTGTACTGGGCTAACAAATAAATAGCTGTGTAGGCAATAGGTGAAAATATCAAGAACGTTTTACCCATATAAATTCAATTCAATTACTTCAAATATAAAAACTCTCTCTCTCTCCCTGAGAGGGCTTTTGTCCTGCAGTAGCACGATGAAGTTTTTAGTAATCTTATTTTAGTGTTAGTACATATTCATTCTAGCACTTACAACGCACTGCCATTGCTCGCCACTCGAAGATGGCAACAATGGTTTATGTAGCCACAATCTACGTTATGTGCGAGCATACCCGGGATGGTGTTGCTAAAAAAACACTTTTCAATAATGTTTGGCAATCTAGGAGCATTTTAATATTTATAATTGACTTAAATTCCTTTTTCCCAGTATCAAAAAATGAAAGGAGTCATTGAATTAAGTCATTGACTTCATAATATATTTGAATATTCCAATCTTTCTCTACACGTAAGAATATGTTTGTCCACACACAAATATATATTTTAGATTCTATATGATTTGTGGATGTCCACCTAACGACTATATCCTTCTTGTAATCCACTCCATCAATAGGTTGTCTGCAAAAGATCTCTTTAAGCGATGAGACTGCCAATTCATTAGATGTGAGAAATCACTTTATTTTGTTGTTCAATAAAGCCCTACCTATTTAATTGGACGCACGGAAAAGACGTTTGAATTTGTTATTGCATTTAGGTGTGCCGCGATAAAAGTTGATTAAAGGTAGTTTAGAGGCATCCTCATATGGGATGCTTTGAAATAGTCACATCAAAACTTGTTAGAGGATTCTATTAGTTATTAAAATTTTATAACAGGGAGGCGAGACAACAAATTCAGGTTTTCTTAACGCGATCCCTCATTCTGGCCCAGGACCGGATCCAGCCCTACAAAAAAATCGTGGTCACAGCCACAAACAAATCAGCCAAGTTCAGGTTGGAGTATGTTTACAAAATATATGACACCCTGACCAAAATTTCGCATAGTTCTACGTGGGCATAAGCATAGGGCAAACACTAGTAAATTAAAGTCCCTGAAGGCATTTGATATAATATCATCAACCTATCGATCTGAACAAACCGTGAAAATGTGACGTCACAAGTCTATTAGGGTTGTGGCATCGTGCCCACAACAGTGGATCCGCGCTTTTCCTGGTCCCAAACTAAGATATGCTGTGGTAACTAGGCAAGGACATCACAAACATGGACATGCAGTGTATGCAGTGTATGCCCATGTTCAGACTGAGGCCATTTGCTACTACTTCTGCTACGAGCACTACTTCGAACTTCAGAGTACCTAGCAATCATATTATATAAGTAAATTTTATGTAGTTGTGTTTATTGTGTTATAGTGTGTATTTGGTATATAATTTGTTATAATAACTATGTAATTTTATTATAATATAGTTTATATTTTTTGTTGCAATAAATCTTTCATGGCAAAACCCCTTGCACTATCCACATAACCCAAGGTTAGCTGGAAGAAAATACTTATTAGTATTAAGCTCGCCTTTGTACAAATGCTAATAATAATACTACTAATTTTACCTTTTCGTGCAATAAAATTTTTGAATTGAATTCATCGGTGCCTGAGGATGCCTCGTGTTAGAGGCGAACCTTTTTTTACACAAGTATTGGTGTCGGTGGTGGTGTGTTTGTGTCGTGCTTCTGCTTGAAAAAGTGGGAGGGAGGGCGGTGCATTAACTAACTGCATGGTGCTTGTAGAATTTTGGCGGAATTTAGCAAAGTAATTTTCACGTTTTAATGCTATTATGGATTTCCGCAAAGTAACGCCTGATTCCATACTATTCCATACAAGAAATAAATTGAATTGAAGTGAATTGAACAAATCAAGTACGGCAACCTCAGTGAGAATCGGACACACTGTTAGTAGTTTCTTTTTTCTTCCCAATATTTACACCCTGCTTATATCGTTCCTATATCAGAACATGCGACGATTTATGACAGGTCCTATATTGCATTTGGGAGTGAGATGGGGCCAAATATAAAAATCTAGCCAACCGTTACCTACCTCACGCTCACGCTCTGTGCGGAGTAAAGTATTTATTTCTAAACTAGCTGACTTGGCAAACGTTCTTTTGCCATATTAATTAGCCTACGACCTATTCTCAGACCTACCAAATACACAAAAAAAATCATAAAAATCGATGAAGCCGTTTCGGAGTAGTTCGATAACAAACACTGTGATACGAGATTTTTATATATTAGATGTAATTGTATCCGTGTCTGCATTTTTTATTTTGACTGCCTCGTAGGTCCAGCCGTTCATACATTAGTCTCCCGAACCAGAGGTCGTGAGTTCAATTCATACTGGGGGCCGCCGTACTTGATTTAATTTTAATAATACCCTATTTTGGGACCAGGGCCTCGATTCTGTTAGTGCATTGTAGTATAATGACAGGTACACTGTCGGGTCACGTGACGTGTTTTTTCGTACCATTGACGCCTAGAAGGTTTGATGGGTGTGCCCGCGTAGACTTAAAGCAGCCATGAAATGAAAACCGCCATGTTCATGCAGTTGTCATGTTACTACAATGCATTAACAGAATCTAGGCCCAGGACAAGTTATTGTGTTGTGTGGAAGTTACTGTTATTTATTAATTTGTACGGGTAGGGTACATATTATATTAATTGTCTCCGTATGGGCCTTAATGCGCCTATTAGTTAGAGTTAGCTGATGTAATTTATAATACTGCAAGCATACAGAGTAGGTAGAGACGCTGCTGTCCTCGGGAAAATTATAAGGACTTGAAATTCCTACGTAATGAAATTTTGGAATTTCTACATTATTTACTTACACTATGCATTTATGTACAGAAATTTCATTTCATATATATTTTAATACAACTGCACATGTGTTTACGTTCCGCACAATGGGTCATAAAGTTTGACTCATAGTGACATAAAGGTAAAGCTTCTTGGCATATTTACTAGCAGAAAGGGACTGCGATTCGTGCCATATATCTTATTCGTGCACATTATTTACGCAACACATCATAAACTCTCCACGGGGGAAGGGAGGAAATAAAACGTGACATTTCCCAGAGAAAGATTTCATTTTTATAGTGAAACCTCCCGTTAAGATAAACATTATTTACGTACACTTGGTACACCAGCGTCTTTTAATTCAATTCCCTTCCTGCTAGTAAATACTTAAGGGTGTATACTAAGGTCGAATTGCATAATTTCTTATATGTTACCTATCATCATCATCAGCCATTTGACACACACTGCAGGACATAGGCCTCCTTCGTGGTCATGAGGGGTTTTGCCATAATCACCACGCTTGGCAGGCGGGTTGGCGATCGCAGTTTGCGGTTGGAATCTCGGGAAGACGCTGTTGCCCGTTTCCCGGTAATTGATTTCCTTAGTCGCCTTCTACGACATCCACGGCAGGAAATGGAGTGACGCTATTCTTAATCCGGCGCCACCTGTCTAATGGCTGATGATGATGATGATGACAGCTGTCCATTGACCGAAGCACATACAAAAAAGAACTCACAGTGATTACAGTACCTACTCAAACAGATTGTTAGTTTATTTCAATTAATTAGGTACCTAAATTCCCTTCCCTCAGTTTATAAAACAAACTTAATTACCTTAATTCGGTAATAAAAAACCATCGCAGGTATTTAAAAAATACTTCTGCAATTCTTAGTTTGCACTCATAAGCAGTAGAATTGAAACGGTAAATAATGATTTTCATGCAGTTTTAACAGTACCTAATCATTTTTAATACTAAACTGACACCTTAAAATTCAATGCTGACACATACAAGATTTCGGCATCTCAACATTGATGATAATATAAACAAGAGTCACTAAATAATAAAACCGGCCAAGTGCGTGTCGGGCCACGCGCAATGTAGGGTTCCATAGAAAGAGTGTTTTTTATCTGATTAACAGAACTAACAACTTCATTGAAGAAGAAGAAGAAAGACATTTATTATACCAACAAGATACATCACAGAAACAAAATAAGCACATAAGTAACATAATATGCACAACACAGAAGGAAAACTAAATACACAACAGACAAAACGAATAAATAAGACATTTTCAATGGATTTTGTACGAAATTTTACTTTTATAAGTTGGTTGCCTAATACTCGATAACTAGTAAAGCCTACTTAGCCGTGATACTTTTCCTTTTAAGTTCAATATATGTGCTACGACCCTGAATTTTTTCACGTTTCTACAATCAACCGTTTAGCCAGGAGAGGGGGGGGGGGGGGGGGAGAGACGCCTTAGTCGGACAAAAATTTGCGCTTTAAAGCTTAATATTTCGAAAGCGGACTCTAAATAGGAAAATGGTCTTCCTACACCCACAATATTTTTCGACGACCAATCCAACGATACTACCCCACGTCATGGGGTAGACGAGAAAAAAACACCTCCACTTTTCATGTTGGGGTACAGTAAAAAAATCTAACATTTTGTTTAACTTTGTCGGTGTGATAAATATGTATACACACACCCAATTACAGCTTTCTAGTACTACCGGCCTTTGCGCTAGGCCGCGGACGGACAGACAGACAGACAGACGGACATGGCGAAACTATAAGGGTCCCTTGTCGGACTACGGAACCTTAAAAACGTGAATTGGCTCGTTCTTGATTTAAATTAAGTTTAGTTCTATTTTACACTCTTCAATTTTCTCCTCTGAATAAACAAATAACATTAACGGAACCTGACATGATAATTTTTTTCTTTTTACGTTCTTACAATTACATTCAGGGTTCCATTTCATAGAACTACAATTCATGGTTCACTATGACAATTCGATGAGCATTGCTTAGCCGATTAACCTAGAGATTAAAAAGTAGGAAGACTACTAAAAATTGTAGAACTGTCATAAAAAATTAACAATTATTATATTTTTAGTAGCTGACTCGGCTAACGTTGTTTTGCCATATTAATTAGCCTACAACCTATTCTCAGACCTACCAAATATACCCATAAAAATTCATAAAAATTAGTGAAGCCGTTTCGGAGGAGTTCGATAACAAACGAAATCTAATATATAAAAATCTCGTACCACGCATTTTTGTTTGAAAAACAACGTTTGCAGAGTCAGCTAGTTTTTATATATTAGATGAAACGCGGCCCAGGGTGCATTCCGTGCGACCTATCGCTGTTTCAACGTTCACTTGCTGTGGGTAGCACCTTCACCTTTGCACCGGAACCTGCCTCTTAATGGGAGGAACTTTAGAACTCTCAGAAATCGTAAGTACCTATTCGGTTTGTTCCTCAAGTTTGCCGCAGTTCCCCTGTCCTTAGGGTCTTGCACTGCGGCTCTTTCTTCGGCCTCTGTCGACACACTTCAGTTTAATAGGTACCTAACTAAAACGAAACTAATACAAGCCCATTAGCTCAATTACTAATTTACTCCTTCATTTCATCTAGAAAATAACACTCAGGTAACTAGCTAATTTGTTTTTACTAACAGAAAATGCCATTAGCATGCACAGACGAAAAAAAAAAATGTTCACTCTTGAATTATGAGTGAAGTCGAGCGTCGAAAGTTAGAGAGGAAATGGCGCACGGAAGAGCAAGTTTCCTCTGAGAGCGGGTATAATATTGTGCCCCCTTCCTACCTGTTTCACTTTGGCAAGTGTGCATCGAGTCTGTTTTTCTTGAGGACAGTCATCTTGATGACAGTGTATGTCAGTATATTTTGTTTTTGCTTCTTCGCTATTTAGGTTGTTTAAGGCTATAGATCAGTAGCCTAGGGGGAAATTAAAAATTATCACGTTTTTTAGTTAAACTGGGTTATTATATATACATTAAGCCATCCCCGACAGTAAAACAGTCAAATTAAAATAATAATTCGGCTGATTTTCCGCTGTGTCCGGAAAACTGGTTATTGGGCCATGTCTTTCGGGTCCTACCACAAAATTTTCTGAATTATTCTTGTTCATTTACTGATTTATGTCGGGAATCGTTTAAAGTTATATAACGATAGTCCATTATTTATTCTGTCTGTCTCTCTCCGTGACGTAGTAAATTAACTTGCTATTTATTTACGATGTCGTAAATAAGAAGGAGCAGGTTTTGAAAAAAATATATACTAGGTATATCTATAATTAAAAATGCACCGAAAAATTGTTCTAGAAACCTGGCTCACTAGTATTTGACATTGTTTACACTCAGCTTGTAAACCACGGCAGTAGAACACAGAGATTCGGTACTACGCGCACAGTTAATCCAGGGATTGTCGTGGGGGATATTTATTGCTTCCGATTTACAATATAGAGCAGTACAGGTACGGGATTATTTGCGCCTAAATTATGACGACATTATTAAACTTGATTGATAGGACGTTGTCATTTAAATGTTTGAAGTTCACTCGTATCAACAAAACTGCGTACAATGTTAATAGTAAGTACTACGGGTAGAAAAGAGTTGAGGCAATATACGAGTACATATATTAACCGCTTACGCTTTTATTACCTCAAAAGTTACGGTTCGCAACAACTTACCCGCACAACTTTATTCGTTTACGCGACTATGATATTACTTTATTCGTTTAAAGATGATTTTAAAATCATTATATGATAGTATGTTTGATGATTTAACTGTGAAATCCATATATTTGTAATTTTTTCTGTGATATGTGATCTTTCGTTCGAAATTATAAATCTGCCGAAGCGTTGAATTTTTTTTCCTAAATTATAAACAGTCTGTCGTCTGATAAGCGTAAACAAGTAAAAGTTCAATTGGGTATGCCGGCACCGAGCATAAGAAGTTCAAACCTTTTTTTTTCTATTTTTATTATTTTTCGTGCTGTTGTTGTTTATTACTTCTTAAGTGAAGCAAAACCTATTGGCTACGAAAATACTTAAATCGTGGTTAGAATGTCTCCTTACAATTTTGCTCACGACTTAGATGTCACCCTGTAGAATAAATTTATTATAATAATACTTCCAGCAAAGGAGAGTTTTCGGAAAGAGCCTAGCAGCCCACTAAAGAACAAGCCATTTTGTGTACACTTTTCTGAACATAACCAAATGTCGAGTCCGTTTCGGTTGTTATTTCGTTGGGTTAAAAGCTATTTCGGAGAAGGAAAGTTGTTTCTCCTGAACCGTAAGGGTCCCACAGTCCCTGGGGTAAAGTGAAGTGAGCGCGATTGTGTTCACGCCAATTTAACGACTCTTCAACGGTTTTATTGATGTTTTACATTTATATATAATACCATTAAACGAGCAATTCTTGTGTATATATAATATATATTTGTTTGGCTACGTTTTCGCATAACTTTGTCAATTCCTAACCGATTTCGAGAATTCTTTTTTTGTTCGAATAGATATAACGTCCTATTTTAATTTGGTGAAGATCTTATGAAGACTTCCAGAGAAGGAGAACGGAACTCTTCAATGGACAGCAGTAAATAAGGCCTAAGGGGGCCCATACTTTAGTAACATCCGTATAAAATAGCGTAAAAGTAGTCCCAAGGTAATTTAGTGATGTTCTGGTGAAGACTTTCGGAGATGGAAATTGAGAACGTAAAATTTTAAAGCAACGAATAAGGTAGGGTAAATTATTGTTATAAGGGACTTGGTTATTTTTCTACCGCTCCCCTACTAAAAATTTAAAAATAAAAACTGACTTCGAAACACTACAGCACTAAAAAATTATAAATAATTAAAATAATTAGAAGTATGTATACAGTCATGTAGGTAGAAGGTTGTAGAGGTTGTAGAAGTATAATTCGTAGTCGGTGCATAGTTTCATGACCAGCACATATATTTTGGGCACCGACTCCAAATTATACTTCTACAATACCTAAATGTATACATACTTCTAATAATTTCAATAATTTCTAACTTGTTAGTGCTGTAGTGTTTCGAAGTCGGTTTTTATTGAATTTTTTATAGTATCTAAATATAATTACCAAAAAACACGATTAACAAAAAGATATATACCGAGCGAAGCTCGGTCATCCACGTACTTCATATTGTACAGAGTTACCTAAGGTTACGTATTGTGAATAATCAATACATCCGACTGCATACTTGTTTAAAAAAATATATTTGCAACTTTCTTTTTAGTTCCTTTATTAACTTTGAAAATGTATTGTTTACCATTTTTCACGCAGTCAGGTTTCTGTTTTTTTTTCCAACGATTCTTTTTTGTAAACGGTAAGCTTATGCGGCGCTAACACAAATAACAAAACATAAAGCAAAAGAAATTTATTCAAACGTTGGTAAGCGAAGCTTGGATAATTCAACATCTTTACGTATAAGTACTTCGATAAAAGCAGAGGCAGGTACATGTTTCCTGTCACATTATTATCCGTTCCGGAGATTAAACTCGGTGAGCGACATGTAGACAGACGGGGCGTTATGTCTAACCTATGTATAACAACCTTATATCCCTTGTATCCCTACACAACGTATTGAGTGAACAGGGAAAAATCTTAAAACATAAACTCATAACATAACATAACCTAACCTCTTGTTATTAACTTAATTCCAGATTAACTTATTTGGTTTTTGTCGGAAGAGTCCGACCAGGTTTCGCTCTGATTCGCAGAGATTCGCTCCGTCTCGTGGTCTCTACTCACCATGATCAAGCTATGCGAATCAGAGCGAAACCTGGTCGGACTCTTCCGATAAAAAATCAAGTAAGTGAATCCGGAATGAAGTTAATAAGAGGCCTTAGGGCGGCTTGACAACTTCTGACAGTAGACGAGCCACTAGTCTACAAGTCTCCACCAATCCGGACTTGGCCCCCGTGGTGGAGTATGGCCTATACCTTCCTCAGGGAAGAGACCCGTGCCCCTCGGTGGGGACATAATGGGTTGATGATGATTGTTATTTATATAAACCATTGTTCCCATTTTTGTTGAAGTGATAACTTACTACTTCAGGTCACAAGCATACAACTACAACCTATTGTTTAATTTTGTTGCAAATTGACTGCGTTTTAATTGGTCACTGTATAAAAAGTAAAAAACTGAAATAAAGCTTTTCGGAAGTAGCTAGTTTACTATCAATATTGCAAAAACGGTTTCAGGTTTTGCGTCATTACAATAATACGTTGTTAAATGTTAAATGCTCCGTGTGGCGCCGGATTAAGAATAGCGTCACTCCATTTACTTCCGTGGATGTCGTAGAAGGCGGTGGCGATTATGGCAAAACCCCTCATGGTTTCCTGCAGTGATGATGATGATGATGATATGTTTAGGATGCTATGTATACAAACACGATTCCTCTAAAACACTCTTCAGACACAATCTAAATAATCTGTAGTAACGTTTTTCCCTTTACAGACTATTTAAACTGCCTCTGAGGACTCTTTTAAGGAATGGTGTTTTTTACAAATAAGACCGTAAGTCTGTAAGAGGTCCCCTATTCAGTATTCTTCAAAGCAAAAGCTTTCTTCTCGTAAAAGTCGATTTTCCGTGGGCTTATTCTCTTAGTAAATAATAACAGTCTTGTCCATAAAATCACGATTCTTTAAAACGCCGATTAAACTAATCTGTGGTGGAGATTTTACAAGGAAAAGTCGTAACCATACAACCGTAAACTGTGCTTTAGGGGAATCGTGTTTTTATAAATAAAGCCATCATAGTTTGAAAAAACCGGCCAAGTGCGTGTCGGGCCACGCGCAATGTAGGGTTCCGTAAAAAGAGGGTTTTTTTTCTGGTTTAGAGAGCTAACAACTTCATCGAAGTCATTTTCAACGGATTTTGTACGAAATTTTACTTTTATAAGTTGGTTGCCTATTACTCATTAACTAGTAAAGCCTTCTTAGCCGTGATACTTTTTCTTTCAAGTACATTATATGTGCTACTACCCTGATTTTTTTCACGTTTCTGCAATCAACCGTTTAGCCAGGACATGGGGGGGACACCTTACTCGGACAAAAATTTGCGCTTTAAAGCTTAATATTTCGCAAATGGAACCCTAAATCGAAAAACGGACTATACATACACCCACAAAATTTTTCAACGACCAATCCAACGATACCCCACATGATGGGGTAGACGAGAAAAAAAAATCATCCCCACTTTTCATGTCAGGGGGAGGGGAGGTATAGTAAAAAAAAATCCAACATTTTATTATTTGACTTTGTCGGCGTGATCAATATGTAGGTATACACACACCAAATTACAGCTTTCTAGTACCCCATCTTTACCCTAGGCCGCGGACGGACAGACAGACAGACAAAGGGACATGGCGAAACTATAAGGGTTCCTTGTCGGACTACGGAAACCTAAAAACTAAGCACGCTTTGATCGTTAAGGCACCAAGATGTAGAAAGTAATGAACCTGTCACTTTGTATTGTTCAGTCGATAAGGCAAAAAGCGTGGGGCGCTTTGTCTAAATTAATCAAGGGCTTGAAATGAGTTGATTGTTCGATAGCAACGGTTTCTGGTTTAGCCACTGATAGTCATAGGTTTAATATTTTAAGAATGTTAGTGCTCTATGAGAACTTTTTCTTGTATATACTATTTTTATATGCATGTATGTATTAATTTATGAATGTTTATATGTATGTATGCATGTTACACTCGTAGCGCTTTAGCAGACAGATTTCTTATTAAGAAAAGTATATTATATCCAAAGTTACTAATGAACAAAAAAAAAATCCTTCATTTAGTTCGGCACCCTTAGCTATTATTATACTATAGGCCATTCCCTATTACAATCACATCAAGTTTTCACACTTCTATGTATGTGTCACACTTCTATGTATACCAATTTTACGACAGAGCAAAAATAACGTAACAAAATAACGTTGTAGGCATAGTAATAGCTTCCCGTTTCCACCCTTCGGGTTCGGAATCCAAAAATGCTCTTCAATATGTTTGTGCATAAGACAGATATATTTTCTTTAGACAATATATACGTATTTATTGACTGCAGTGTGCAGCCGCTCTATTCGCAGCGGAGATTTCTCCTCTGGTGCAGGTCGTAAACCAGTCTTCGACGGAGCCCCAGGGCTCTGAAGTGCAGAGGTTCAGATTGCTGTGCATGGCACATGCATCGGCTTACAATAGCATGCGATTGTGCACGCACTGAGGTAAGATGTTAAAATAATACTTACACAACCTACACAGCCTGTTTTTTAGCCACTGCATCTAATGACATGATTTATAGACCGTTCAGTCACGTTCAGTGGCACCTTCACTCACACTAGATGGGTGAAGGGACCACTCGGACTCTGCAGTGCCTGAGACATTGTTTTTAGATGGAGTAGGCTTGCCCAGCACCTATACCATACTGACAGTTTTGTCGGTCTAGCCCACAGGAAATACAAGTCAATTAGCGCGAAGGCAACCAAACCGCGGGTTTCCTCATGTTTTACTTCACAGTTAGCGCGAGCTACTGAAAATTATAAGCTAGGTGTTTTTCTTTTAGAATTACTGAGGACAAAAATAAGAATACTGAGATAAACAAAGTTGAAACTATAAATCTACGTATTCTAACGAACAGATTGACACCTCATTTATCCAAATCTTGCTCATTAGGAGAAACAAAGACTAATCGACAGTTTTTTTTTAAACTGACTTAAATATTATGTCAATATTATCGTGTCAACGGTTTACGTCAGGAGAAACAAAGACAGAATTCGATAATACCTAGGACGCTCTACATTGACGCCATCTAGCGTCCTATTACCGAAAATTCAATTCTGTCTGTTTCTCGTGACGTACACCGTTGAAACGATAATATTGACATACTTAACTCAGTTTTTAAGAAACTGTCAAATTAGTCTTTGTTTCTCCAAATGAGCGATCTGATGAGTAGTTTAGGCGCTTAGAGCATCGGTAAATACAAACATCCAATATACTTAAATTCATAGACTCAAAAAATATCACGAGCTAATGTGGGTGGAAGGGCCAGTAAGGGACGTCCCAGGCGTACATACTACGACCAAATAGGGGATGTATTAGCAAAGGGCAATATAAAAAGTACCCGCAATGAAACGACTAATGAATGTTCACGAAGCGAAAGGATCGTGGCAAGTGGCAGTCCCTGGTCTTTGCCTACCCCTCTGTGGGATACAGGCGTGAGTCGGCGTGAGTTTATGATATGTTACATAGACAGCTAAAATCATAACTCTCCCTTTTGGCTCAAAACTGTTGTTTTTTGAATACGTGATTTTATTTTCTCGTCTATCCCAGAGTGTAGGATATCATCGAATTCACTGTTAAAAATATAGTGGGTGTAGGAAAACCATTTCTCGACTCAGATATTCGAAAACATAAAGCTTTAAAGGGTTTGTGAAACACAAAGCTTTAAAGCAATTTTTGTTTTTTATTGTGTCATAGCGTACCTAATATATTTTTTATTTTTAGTGTTTGTTGATTGATACGCCATAATAGCGCACATTCTGTGAACATTTCATCGGGCTAGCCTTTTATAGGTCAGACGGACAGACGTCATAGGTGTATTAAAATGGTCCTGCTTGATAACCACGTGTACGGACTACGGACCCTAAAATCAGTCATGCTTAACTGGCTTCGATGATAGAGGGGGTTGAACAGCCTCGAATCGGCGCACTTTGTGTGCCTAGATAGACGTGTGTATACTTAAACTCACGCCAATGTTCCGGAGGGGTAGGCAGAGTTATGGGTTTGCCACTGACAACCCTCTTTCATTTAATTAACATTCTTTAGTGCACGAACGCCAGTATCGGGTACTTTTATTTTGCCCTTCGCTAATACATTCCTTACCTGGGACATCCCTTACCGGCTCTTCCACCCATATTCGTTTGATATATTTCCTAGATAGACGGTAGCTGATATTGTACTTTATACATTATTGCACACATAAAAACACATAAATAAAATACAACATTTACAGAAAAATTAAAAAGAAAGAATGAAAGAAAGAGGATATTTATTTAAATTGTTACAGAAACACAAAGTAAACATAAAGGTACACAAACAAAAGACACGAACGTCAACAAAACAGAGATAAAACAAAACAATTATGTCGAGCTTATTTCAGCAGAAATCTCTTCCAGCCAACCAATTGTAAGCTGTTTCGGTACCACTGCATAACGGTTTCGGAGCTGCAACGTGCGCAGCGCTCTGGGATTACATAACAACTCGTAAACATAAATTAGGCTATGTATTATTTAGGTTTTACCTGGTTTGGTCTCTACGCCTACTACAGCGCCGATTGGATGTTATTTATGAAATTAGAAATAAAAGTACAATGTTTTCGAACTCCTCACCGCCCGAGGAGTACTTATTCTACAATAATGACAATGAATGCTCTGGCGATTTTTCACCGTTCTCTCACTTTCCAATTACCTTCATGGACAAACAAAGAAATTGAAAAGCCAAATTGATTCTTCAATCTTTTGCAAATATCTACTGGTGAAATTGCAAAAATGGAATTGGAGATGTTCAATCTACATTTATAGTATATGTACTCGTAAGTATTCTATGTAACAAATTTCATCTTAATCATAACTTGGTAAGGAGATATAAAGTAACAGAAATATTTCTGAACCCATTTAATAGTAACGTTTTACATATTTTTTTCACAACTAGTATGTAGATAAATAACTGACTTCTTCTTTTAGGCTGTACACCAAATAGTACGCGAAAATTAAATAAATATCATATGATACGAAACATTACACTGACAATGTGACGAATATAATACTGGCTGATTTCTGGGTGTAATTAGTAATTAAAAACCAGCCAAGTGCGAGTCGGACTAGCGCACGAAGGGTTCCGTACAATTATCTGTACAACATTAGACACAAAGATCGAGAAAAAACGGCAAAAAATCACGTTTGTTGTATGGGGGCTCACCTTAAATATTTATTTTATTTCTGTCTAATTACTTATTTTTTAAAGCGAATATAGAACTTAATATCTGTAAATATTTCAAGCGTCTATCTGTTGCCGTTGTTAGTATCGAGCAAAAACGGCAAACAAATACGTTTGTTGTATGGGAGCCCCTCCTATTATTTTATTATGTTTTTAATTGCCCTTTGAAGTGCCTAGCTATCACGGTTCATGAGATAAAGCCTGGTGACAGACAGACTTACAGACGGACAGTGAAGTCTTAGTTATAGGGTCCCGTTAGGCAACCTTCGGGTACGGAACCCTAAAAATGGCATCTATTTAGACTACTATTTTTAAGTATAGACGTATATAAAAAAAAAGTTGAGAAATCTTGTTTCGTGTTGAGAAATCTTGTTTAAAAAATGCGCGAACAATTAGTACCGTCTCTGCGTCTAACAAACAAACCCGCGGCACGTATTCACCCTCAGAGCATCGCTCCGGACTACCAATGGTTCTAATAGATCCGAGTTTATGTCGAGATATTTTTGAAAAGTGCTTTTAAAAAAAACCAAAGTAGCGTATTCGATAGCTATTGTCAGGCACGTTCATTTTGCTATGTCTTTCAAACCAATGGTCATGTATATGACTGTTATATTTATGTGATGGGTAGTATGATATACCTACTACTCTCTCTCTTAGAGAAGGCCTGTGCCAGTGGGACGTATATAGGCTGCTTATGATAATGTGATATAATCGTTTCACGGTTTGATGTTTAGACCTATCATAACAGGCAAATTGAGCTCTGAGCTATGCCAAATGTATGCGATCCAGGGTTCAAAATTGTGTAATATGTAATTCTTTGATCTCTTGAGTGATGTCATACCATGACACGATCATGTGATATTACGTGCATCACCTAGACATGTCTACTATGATGTTACGACCTCAAAAGAATTGCGCGGGATCACGAGGGTGATCAAGGCGATGGTGATGCTAAAACACAACTGTTGCAATAATTATCAGGTTAGCAACATTTTAAGGAGCCATATTTAGAAGTCTATGCCACTAGTCTAAGGAAAAATGGTGAATATTTTTGCACCAAAAATTACTTAACTATACCATAAGAAAATCACATTAGTACCTACAAATAGTTATAAAACTAAAAAAATTACAAACACCGGTCAACTCAACTGTTATTTTACTTGTTAACGCATATCGTACGAGATACTTTTTATTAATGTAAAAGAAAATATTTTTCAAAGTTACGATACTTCAAACCGCTTTGGGTTGTAACAACATTTTCAAACTAAACGATGAAAATCGCCTTAATCTAGAAAAAAAAATTGTAATGGTTGACAGATAACTTGAACAAAAATCCGCGCAGTCGGGATGAGTTTGCTATGGACACGTAAGGGAAATGTTTAATTTTTTATGATATTTTACGATTTTTTTAAGGCGAAAAGAACATTTCTTTAAAATATTGCAAACGATTTTCAAGTTACCCTGTACTGTTGCTGTCCTGTCTCCATATTTTGTGTTAAAGGTCTGAAATCTAACTCCCTGTGGTGGTTATACCTAAGACCATAACCGATCCGTTAATTAATATTCTTTTAGATCATGAATTCATGTTAACTTTAACACTACCGAAACAAAAGGCAAAATGAAGAAATTTTATTTAACTAATCTGAATAAGAATAAGAAAAATCTGAATTTAATTTAACTACTGTCGCCAATCTTGCATTAAAGTGGTATTCCGACGACGTGGGTAAGTTGAGGTATAAATAGTATTAATGATAAGAACAGTATAGGTACCTGTGAGATCAGCAACTGAACTTTGAGCATTAAAGATAAATAATAATTATACGAGTACGTACAGTCCGCCATACATACAAAGTTACTAATTTATTTGATACTTACCTACCTACTCTTAATTTTAAGAATTGCGGTAGAAAATGATGCGTATAGCGTTTAGTCCGCCACATTGCCATTGTATGTTTAATTATGTGCAATTATGGCGGTAGACTCGCTAGATGTAATTATCTAACAATTGTAAATATAAATAACAATATTGTTTATTTCGTTTACTAATACATTATCTTGCTTACTAATGAGTAGAATTGTGACTTGTTTTTCAGAGTTCTAACGTAACATTATCTGCATATGTCAAAATAATAAAAAAACATTTACGAATAGAGTTCTCACAAAGAAAGATTCTGTAAGGTTAGGTTGATCTTACAAGTTACTGTTTAGGGTGATCCTAGAATTCTTGATAATCCACTTTAGTGTGCGGAGTGTGTCAGTAATATTCTATTGAACTGTCTAAACAAGCTACACCTGGGAGACAATGAAATTACACAGTCAAATAATCACATTAAACAGTAAGGTCAGTCAGTTCGCTGTGCGAGCACTAAATTCATATCGTACAGCTTAGATATCAAACAAGGCGGGAGATAGACGTAATTGACTTGCATGAGACAGCAATTGTGATTTCTCCTGAATCTCTACGTCAATAATATTTTCGGTAGAAAAGTAATACATTACCATTGAAGTTTACCGAGCTCAAGCATCTAATCATTAGAAATCAATTTAAGTTTAATTTAGATGGCAGATTAAAATTAGAACCCTACAGAAATGGACACGATTCAGGTCAATTTTCTTTCTCAATATTGTATCCAATTCGCCGTGGTAGTAGGTACCTATATACCTATACGAAGTTGAGCTTGTGCCAACAGAAGAGATATTATTGGGCACACGACTCTAGTGTTCGGTGTATTTTTTCCAAATGCCAATGTTTGTAGGTACACGTTTTTAACATCAATGCCGATGTGAATGACCGATAACGATTTCGGATGACACTATTCAACCGCCTATCGGATCGAGGAATGTATCCTACTAATATTATAAATGTGAAAGTTTGTGAAGATGTTTGGATGTTTCTAAGTCAATCACGCAATAACGGCTGAATGGATTTAGATTGAATTCTGTATGGAGATAGTTAAACCATGAGGGAGGCCTATGTCCTGCAGTGGGCGTCAAATGGCTGATGATGATGATGATGATGATGATGATGATGATGATGATGGAGATAGTTTGAGTCCCGGGGAAGGACAGGATACTTTTCATCCCGGAAATTACACATTCCAGGCGGACGAAGTCGCGGGCAAAAGTTAGTATACAATATATAATATAATTCAGTTGCTGCTCGGCAGAGAAACAACAGAATATGTGCGTAGGTATGTATCGGGACTCCGAAATATTAACGTTCTGTTATCTATATACGATGATAAGATTTAGTTTCATGCGATAGAAATATTTATGAAGTACCTAATTTCAAGTGTGTTGTATAAAATGATAGATACCATAAAATAAGCCATATAGCAAAGATCCAGTATGAGTAGAGCATGAGACTCAAAGTGTCGTGATTTTCCTTCCAAGTAAACCAGGTATACGTGCCCCAGTCCAAAACGTGACCCAGTAGCAGAATTGACCCTAGTAACTCAAATTTGGCGCCAAATTGCACCTAACAAGCCAGTGCCAAAGGTATGTCGGCCATGTGAATAAACCTGTACCGGTTTATTGTGATTTGAGTGATAAAAAGTCATTAAAAGGTATGTCACCTCTTGAAATTGTTTTGAAGAAGAAAGACATTTATTATACCAACGAGACGCACCACAGAAACAAAATAAACAGATAAGTAACATAATATGCACAAAAACAGAAAGTAAACTAAATACACAACAGACAAAACAACTGCAAACAACAGGACCATAGATGGAGCCTGTGGTGTGTTTTGCACGTAGTTGCACATAACATAAAAGTAACTAGTTGCAACTTTTTTCAAGTTTTTTATCTAATTCTTACCTGTTCTAACTATTCAAGGCCGCTTGTGCGTTTTGTTAGTATTTACAAACCCAACAGGTCATGGTCAAGTGGGGCATATTACACATATAATTTGCTAATGTGCCCCGGTTTTTTAACCCCCATTATAAATGTATCATGCTGGGTTACGCTGATGCATTCTGATTAATTTATTTTAGAAAATGGGAATAGTTACGCCTCAATAGTTAGTTACAGGAATAGTTACACAAGAAAACGGACTGAGGAAAATTTTAAGCAGGCAGTAGATGCGGTAACAACGTTGAAAACGGGAGTAAATGAAGTCAGCCGTATCTACGGGATACCATGAAGAACTTTACGAAAACACATCCTTAAAGGCTCAGCAGTGCAATCAGAGTTTAGGTAGATCGTCAGACCTAGGCTGCCAAAATGAATTAGGGCTTGTTGCTGACGTAAAAAATTGGAAACAAGGGGGAACTTGCGTCTAACTTAGATTAGAGTGCCTTTGCTTTTATACCATAGAAATCATGTTAAAACCTTTGAAAACATTAAAAATAAAGCAATACAAATACTTTTTTCGGGGTCACAAAATATGCGAAAATTAAAGTTACTCTAATAACATAAAAATTATTAGATTTCGTTTTGTCATTGAATTTTGAACGTTTTCTTATAAGGGTGTACATCATAAAAAACATTATTTTACGAGAATATATACATTATAAGCGTTACGTTATGGAGTGACGTCATAGTCTAAGCCCGATTTGTGATTACGTTATAAAAAGTATTAGTCGTACAGAAAAAACAAATACCCCGTTTATTTATCTTTTGACGTGTCCTCTCCTATTCTATTAAAACATTTTTAGTGCAAGTTCTCCATTGGTTTTCCATTGGACCAGTGAAGGCATCAATCAATTGCGCATGAATTTTCTGAAACACTGAAATTACTACAACGATTTAATCACGAGAGAAAGCAAGCAGGTTGAGACTGTTTGTAAGGATTTATGAAGTGTCACAGAAATTTAATATGAGTACGCTTTTTACTTTCCTAATAAAGTGGAAAGCTTATTACTTGCCAGAGCACACTATTTTGGCGAGGAGAGCAGCAACTATTTTGATGAGTTGATGAAAGTGATGACAGAAAATGATTTGCTTGGCAAGCCAGAAATGTTTTATAACATAAAGGCAGAGAAAAAAGACAAAGGGAAGGGAAAAAATTGTGTCAAGTAAGAGAATACATTGGGGCACATTAAACAGACATATCAGTGTAATGTGCCCCACTTAATTTTTGTGAATTGTTGATTTCAGTTGTTTTAAACCATTTTTTTCATCATCTGCCATTTGATACCCACTGCAAGACATAGGCGTCCCTCATGGTTTTCCAAGTTTCCCGGTCTTGTGCCGCCTGCATCCAGCGACTCCCCGCCACCGTAACCAGGTCGTCTGGTGGGGGCCGTCCCACGGCTCTTTTGGGATAATTCCCCAGAATCTTTCCCAGCATTTTTCCACGACCCATCATTGTGTGACTCGTTGCGTTGGTCCCGCCTGCTTCATCATCATCATCAGCCGTTTTCGTAACCATGAAGGGTTTTGCCATAATCACCACGCTTGGCAGGCGGGTTGGCGATCGCAGTATGCGGTTGGAATCTCAGGAAAGCGCTGCTGCCCGTCTCCTGGTAATGTGTTTCCTTAGTCGCCTTCTAAGACATCCACGGAAGAAAATGGAGTGACGCTATTCTTAGTCCGGTGCCACACGGACCCCGCCCGCTTAGTAGTCAATATTCAGCAGTCGGGTTGTTGGTTATTTTTTATGACAGTTTTTTTATGCACATTTTTTAGGTAATATTATGTTGTCATTGGTATTTCTAAAAACCTCAATTCAAGAAAAAAAAAAATCGAGTAAAAGTTGTTGCAAAACACAAATTCTAGTTGATGTGTTTCTGGAATTGGGTATATAAAAATAACACTTTGTTATATTCCGCTATACGCAGCTTGCTGATCTATGGTAATATTTCTTTGACATTTAGGTACACGAAGAAAGCGAACTACGTGGGTAGAAATGTAAGCAAAACAGGGGAGCAAAATTCACCCTTCCATGTCTAACGATGGTTAATCTTCGAAATGGAAGCTGTTGTTCTTGTGTATCCAGTAATATTTCATGTATATTTCCCTCAGATTATCTCCAGTTGCCGAAATCGATAGCTTTGAAGAGAAAGCCTATAACTTATCGTAACTTATAAGGATGTTGCTCTAGACCTAGCATGATTTTACAGCGCTCATAAAGTCGAAAGAATTTGAAAGCAGGTCTACCTTTGCCTACATTTTTGTTGCAAAGTCAGTTTTGGTGCTGTCGAATATACATACTGATACTGTAGCGCCATCTCGCTTTACGTGGAGAGTGAGAGAACGAGATGGTACAACTCTAATGTCGATGTCGCTTTAACGAGCTCGAAATAGAGTTAATCCACGTACCTTGGATGTAAACAGACTGTTGTTGTTAACATATAAAAATCGATATACGAGTACACAAAAAAGGAAATTACATAATATATTTTATCTACACTCATGTCGTAAGATTCGAACTATGATCTTAAAAGATGATACATAAGGCTTAGTGTTATTTCACAGACAACTGTATAAATGAAAAAATTAAAATACGATGCAAATTTTGTACCAGAATTTCTGCCAACCTGTATCGTAAAATAACTTTTTTTGTTATTATCTCATTGCTGATACACTTCCGGTTAAAATTCTCCTTGCAGTAAACTTTTCTGTGAATTTTTGACCTGATTCATCCACACTGAGTACATGGCTGTATGTAGATATGACTGCTTTCCTCTGTGATAGACTCCTTTGCCTATCCCAAATAAAACAAATAAAAATAGTAAGCGGACCTGCGCAGTTTGGATTTGTTTTGCCGCCATTATTACTTTATAAATGTTTCTGTGCGGCTAATAAAATGGAAAATAATTGTCTTTCTTGTTTATTTTAGTTTCATTTAAAAATGAGTGAAGATAAAGAAGTGTATGCAATTGCATATAAAACGATATTAGAATACTCGTGTGATATCATACTCAGCTTCGCCTCGTATGATAAAGCCACACTCGTATTCTAAGACTCTCTTATATGACAGTTGCATAAACTAATATTATAGAGTATACTCGTCATATAATAGAATATTCTCGATTATAAGGTTCTAATTTCGTGGCACCTAAAAAGGTAGATTGTTATTTTTAACCGACTTCAAAAAAGGGGGAGGCTATCAATTCGACTCGTATATTTTTTTGGCTATCATCATCATCATCATTTAGCCACAAGAGGTCCACTGCTGGACATAGGCCTCCTCCATGGATTTCCAAAAAGACCGGTTTTTTAGCTATGTTCCTCCGTAACTCCGTCAAATCTTAACCGATTTCGACAACTCTTTTTTTGTTCGAATAGATATAACGTTTCATTGGTCCCATTTTAATTTGGTGTAGATCTGATGAAGAGTTTCCGAGATGGAGAACGGAACTCTTCAATGCACAGCAGTAAATAAGGCCTAACGGGGCCCATCCTTTAGTAATATCCGTATGTTTAATAAAATAGCGTAAAAGTAGTCCCAAGGTAATTTGGTGATGTTCTGGTGAAGACTTTTGGAGATGGAATTTTAAAGCAACGAATTAAGTAGGGTAAATTGTGGTTATAAGGGACTCGTATATTTTTTTCCCGCCCCCCCACTAAAAATTGAAAAATAAAAAAATTTAAATAAAAAATTTAAACCGACTTCGATTATGACTCCAAATTATACTTCTACAATACCCACATGTATACATACTTCTAATTATTTAAGTTATTTCTAACTTTATAGTGTTGTAGTGTTTCAAAGTCGGTTTTTATTTTTTATTTAAAAAAAATTATAAGCGAAGATTTCCGGGTTTGCGGGCGGACAAGAGAGCGAACGACACTAGCTATCATTCTCTCTTGTGTTTTTGGTCTACTCAACTACTAACTGCTTTGAATTCGTTCACCGTAATTTGAGGGATCGTTCTTTTTATTGTGAAAAACAGTATTAATAGGGGTTAAAGTATGAAATTGCCGTTTTATTGCAATAGGTTCTTTGAATTGACATAGAATCTTCATGGTTTGAGGTTTTCGAATGAAACTTTTTTCAAATGGTTTCTATGACGTTCTTTTTTAAAAAATGTGAAACATTTGAATATCTACTTTCAATTGTTTTTGTTATTCAATTTAGACAAGAAAGATGGATACTGTGAAAATTCGAGTGATTATGAGGCACCCATTTTTCGTATTCTTTTATTTTTGACTAGGGTCGGCTTCCACTATCTCTCTTAATTCATCGTTATTCACCTGTGTGGGCGGTCTTCCTCGTGGCTCGTTCTTTAAGTCGAAATTTCCATCACGAAAGCGTTTAAACCAAAATCGCACGGTGCGTTCATTAGTAGACCCCTCTCCAAACGCAGCATTGATATTGCGGGCTGTTTCTGCCACGTTAGTTCCGCGTCGGAACTCGTATTCAAAAATCACTCGAATTTTCGCAGTATCCATCTTTCTTGTCTAAATTGAATAACAAAAACAATTGAAAGTCGATATTCAAATGTTTCACATTTTTTAAAAAAAGAACATCATAGAAACCATTTGAAAAAAGTTTCATTCGAAAACCTCAAACCATGAAGATTCTATGTAAATTCAAAGAACCTATTGCAATAAAACGGCAATTTCATACTTTAGCCCCTTAATGATTTGTCAGTAATGGTAATCCGGATAAATTTACTGGTTTTTTGTCAAAAGAGTCCGACCAGATTTCGCTCTGATTCGCAGAGCTTAATCATGGTGAGTAGAAATGGAGCTCGCGCCGTCGGTTGCTCGTCTCTGACTGGTCAGACTCTTCCGACAAAAATCAAGTAAATTTATATAAAGTTAATAATCTCTGGTGCTTACGAAAGCTTTAGTTCGAAAAATAGTACAACATATTTGTAAATATTCGTGAGTTTCGACCTTTTGCTCGAAACTGTGAATGCAAATTCAAAGTGGTAGGAAGTACCGTAACCTTGATTTTTTTGTCTAAAATGCTTAAGAGTGTAACGTATTGGACGTTAACAATTAAAAAACAATTGAGTTGGCCGGCGCCGACCATAAGACGCTCAAAACATAGCTGTTTTGGATCTTTATTGCTTTGGGTAACTAAAAGAAATTTTTTCAACGATTAATTTCTTTCAAAACTAGCACTAAATCATGGTTAGAATATCGCCTTAAAATACGGTGAACGAATTCAAAGTCACCCTGTAGATAGGGTTTTTAACGAAGCAGAAAAAGTTTCTATGTATTGACACCAATAACTTTTGAATGTACGAATGTTAATAATATGAAGATTGTCGTTTTAATTGTCAATTTATTAAGTTGTAATTGTGATAATAGCGTGTGGAACGAGGCGAGGAGTGCGTTGCTACTGCCGCCGCGTCTGCTGATAACACGTGTATGCCGATCGAGCGCGTCTATTTCGAATCTCGAAGCGAGTTGATGTCAGTTACACCCATCGTGCGGGCGCACACTGGGACGGATTTCTCATCAAGAGGCCAATTTACGATTAAACTCCTTACCTCCTGTTTTATCGTACACCGTACCGTAAAGGCCTTTTAAATTGAATTTTGTTTGAAGAATTTTAATTAAATGCCACTTAAACCCCATTAAAGAAAGTGGTACAAGTCAGCCATAATCTGCTAATCTAAACCAAACAGCTGTTAACAGTAATTTAGGTTAGCTAAAGTGCATACAAAAAATTAGTGACTGCTTTTAACAACAAATAAATTGACGGTGTACGAGAAACCCTGGGTTCGAGTCAAAGAAAACCGAATCGAGTTTCATTGCAGAGATTTTGAAATACGTAACCGTATAAAATAGTACTTTCGATATTCCTCAATTCGACAATTTTCCAGGAAACTTTTAAAATGTACTTTTATGTAAATAATTGTAAAAATTTTAACGAATAGCATTTAATTTTTATTTATATAGTTAGATAAAATGCTGCAATTTAGTAAGCACAGCTGGACCGATTTGGCTTTTTTATACATATGATGAAAAACATTTATGCTTGTTTATAACTACGTAAATAATCTCCCGTTTTAAAAATCCGCATTACGCCAGACTGGGGCAGTGCGGACGCCACTATTTCAATCCAAAATAATCCTTATACCTTTATACTTATAAAGATAGAGACTAACCAATGATGCCCGGTGAGAAGCGCTCGGCTTGTTTTTGCACCATTTATTTGATAGAGAGGCGGACAGAAATGTAGTGCTTAGTTTGCTTACGCTAGGGTGGTCCCTACGCGATAAGCGGCCTAGCGACATCGTTATCACCGCGAGACAAGTTTTGTGCCGTGAAGCGAGTTGCTCGGACCAGTGTGTAACGCTGTGGTGTGGTACGCGCGTTCTCGCTCTGCCAGTGCTTGTTTGCGCATCGCCGCACGCTATTCCGTGACGCACAATTTGTTTCATTTAATGAATAATTAAATAAACCACTTTTATAAACAAGGAAAGAAGAAATCACAGTTTAAGACCTCTTGTAAGTACATATTTAAAATAGTTATTTTGTTGATGGGACTTGTTTAGTTACGTATCTAACTAATACAGCGTCATGTGACCTTAGATTAATGTTAATTTATATCCAAATGTCGTATCTACGACTATTACTAAAGCAAGTTTTTATAGAACATGTACCTATATATTGTGAACCGGTGCTTTTACCGGGTTTACCGATAAACAGATTATTTTGGTAAAACTTTTTAAAACATATTTCGGTATATTCAGGTTTACATAAAAAATGCGCAATTCCTAAAACACTTCAATCATAATTTATGACATTTATATAATAATATAGTTTAATTAAGTGCAGTTTTTTATTTCAATTTGTTTTCTTTTTGTTGTGTTATCAATGAACCCCCATGAGAATTAGACTTTTGAAAATTGTTTGTCCAATTTTCTATAAAAAAAATAATAATACATTACTGCAACGGCCGGCAAAAGAGGCATGCATTACAGCAATTTCGGTTTATCTCGAAGAAGGTTGTCAAAATAATGCTCAAATTTCCAAGCATTTCTGAGAAAAACAATTTTATGTTTATGGTGTGTGTAGTGTATGTAGGTATATTATGTGGGTTTTCTGCTCTGTAGTGACAACAACTGATGAATACCTAATACATAAAACCATATGCTTTCAATAGAATGGATTTTTTTCTATGTAGCACAATGATTTACCGGAAGGTTAGACAGTAGTAGAGCGCGTAAAGCTAGCATTTAATAAAACTATGTAAACCCCGATATATTGAAATGTAAGAAATTGATTTAAAACAAAAATTGATTTAAAATACTAAAATGTCTAATTGGGGTGTTTCGGATATTGCGCATTTTTGAGATAACACTGTATAATGCAGTCTCATACATTGCTTTGTCAAGCCTGGGATGGTAGACATAAACTATTAAACATAATAAGTATCTAATATTTAACGCCATTGCGCTCAGGTGGCTGTTGAATGAAAGTGAAACACATAAAATATTGTCGTCGACTGAAGAAAAATACTTTCTTGGCGTAGCAGCTAAAAAAATTCCCGGAAATATTTCAGAGTTTACCGTGTGGTGATTTATGTTTAATTACAGCGCCATTCACATTTTGCGGTCGGCAATTCAAATGCGATTTGAGAAATGCCGACACTCCCAAGGAGATTTTTTGCAACTTTCTTGTTTTCTGTTTGCTAATGGAGACTCAAACCTTCATCCCAGTTCCTACGGGCGCGGGGCGAGGGAGGATTATAATTACTTACAAAAGGAGCCTTTGTAATACCTAATCGCTGCACCTAAATGATTACAATGATTGTAATATAAGACACATAGATAGATAGAGAACACTTTATACATACATAGTCTCCCGTCTTCATCTAGCTGCAAGCGCATGTAAATTGAATAAAGTACCTACTTAGGCCTACAAGCGTAGCTCGAACAGAGAGAAGTCCACTGATAACATACTGACCTTTAGATTTCAAGTTAAAGGTAAAGTAAATATATATACTAGTCAAAACAAAATAGGGGCCACTATTAATTTATAACTTATGTATACGTATTTTATTTAACAAAACCAATTGATAAGTAGCTAATGTTGATGCAGTTACGAACACAGTATTATCTGAACCCGTTGCTTCCAGTGTTTGTGAGGCATTTCATCGAGAGCATGCAATTCAGGCTTAGGGAATGCATAGCTAAGAGAGGAGGGCATACGCATTACTTAACTTAATGATAAGGACAGATTTTTGAAAATTTTCAGACACTTTCCATTGTTTGTTTTTCATTTTTTTTTTTTTGCTTTAAGTTCAATATATATATCTTTTAAATATGAGCATTATTTTAAATACTCATTAGCCTTAATAATAAGCAAGAACATTTTTTTACTGTTACCTAAATAAAAATTGTTATTGATTGTATTGTTTTTATGGTATATCAAAAATACTTAGGGGCCTCTATTTTGTTTTGACTAGTATATATGTTACAGTCATAGTGATTAAATAGCTATTATACATAATGACTGGTCATTATATATAAAAGCCAAATTCACTAGACAAAGTAATAAATTAATTATTCAGTTAAAAGTTTTTTAGTGAAATATTTTTTTCGCTTTTATATAAAAAAAAAGAACTAACACCCGAAGTCCTGGAACTTCGAACCTATTTTTGCTTATGTGTACTGACCTAACAAACAAAATGCGAAATATAAATTTAATCAAACAATTATTTGCTATATAACACTTGCCAAAATAAAACGTTAGCATAATAAACGTTTGTCTTAATAAAACTTGACGCAGTAAAATTATGCGAAATGATAATTTGACCAAATGAATAAAATGCGAAATGAAAACTTGCTAGTAAATGTGATTAATTTTGTGTTAATTATCACTTTATCTAAACTGAGTAGACATTATATATAATGACTAGACAATATATATAATATCCAGATTTATTACTTTGGCTGTAACATATATACTTAAATAGATTACACGGTCATGCATATCTATTATGAAATAGATAACCACGACCGTGTTTAAATGAAGGATTGCTGAACCAATTTTGATGAACTTGTCTTAGCGTAGATACTAACCATTAAATATTTTTATTATTGGAAACGGCAATTTAATGGTAACAGTATGTAATAAGAGTAATTACTTCATTTCTCGCATTTTTTGAGACCTAAAAAATTGGCTATGTGTTCTTTTAATGCAATTTTAATGCCAAAAAGTAATAGTTTACGCGGTTATGGTTTACAATTTAAATAAATAAATAATTTCCTTAAATAAATTGATATAAATAGAAATGAATAAATTGTGTTAAATTTACAAAATTGGAATTACGTCGTTGTCATCAAAAGTGTATAGGTACCTACATATCATAAATCTCCACAAAGGTGGTAGCTATTTTTAGAACCTACAACCTAGAAACACAGACCAGAAACTGCATAGGTCCAAGATCAAAGATACTCAGAATTCCTAAATCTATAAAAAACGAGCTAGCATAGAAACCTTGGAATTTTCAATTCACGCATAAATACAAACAGGTATCGTGAAGTTGGCTTTACAACCCAAATCTGTGTCAATTTCTTCGATTTACCATAGCTCTAAAAAATATAAAACATACCTACTGATTATTATATAAAGCTCATAAAGCTGTATCTCAAAGAGGCAGGTAGAGGACAAGGTCAAGGTCACTTGCCACGATCCTAACTTCTTGTGTTTAATCAACACGCTTTAGTCGCCGCAAGCACGCATGCCAGTTTTAAATTTTATTACGTTTTATCTCACCCTGCGCTAAGAGAAGGGAATACGAGATCAAGGAATCTTCAAAGAATCATACTGAAACTTTGTGTTTAACGGTAAGAAGTCATCATTTTTCCACATGAAAGCAGGATAGCGAGTGAAATGTATTTAAACCAAATAAAATTGCTTGTTACAGAATCCAGGAAAAAAAATTATACCTTTTCGTTTGTATTCACCACAGGTCTTAAATCTTATTCCAGTTTCCGCATAAATATGTTCAATAAATAGAACAGTTTTAGGTAATACATTTTCACTCGCTCTTTATGCCTAATGCATAAAGCCGAGTTATCAGGAACACTAATATCTAACTATTTCGGACCGAGTGAGCTAAAAATGGCGACTCAGATGCTACTCTTATCGTGTAGGTACCATCTTAGTCCACTTTGGTGAAAACGGCCAATCTTAGTGTACTCGGACCGTGTTCTACTCGTCCAGTCCAGCTGACTTGGATGGATGGATGTGAAAAAAAAAATGGCATCAATAAAGGAACCCCCGGTGTGTGAAGCAAGGAAGTGTTATAAAATTATTTCGGTGTCTAAACTTTTTTTTCCCTTCTATCTTTATACTTCTACAAAACGCGCTATAGCATGAGACAAAAATTCGAATTCACTAAAACACCACTAGGAAATGCGTTGTTTTCATATTTCTTTTAGCAAACAATAATTTGATTGTATCCCTTTGGCTTACCATTACCTCAGTTACACCCATATCATCGGCCTTCCGGACCAAATAGTTTTCTTATTTATTGCTGGGTCACAGTACGCTATTGGCCCGCTCTATTTCCGCACCCTAATGATATTACTGGCATTATGTTTTGAAAGGGGGCAACATTTCATTTCTCTTAATTGCTGAAGGTACACCTACCTAAAACTGTGTAGATACTGACACATTTGGAACTGGCACAGATTTTTTTTGTTGTCAGATTTCAATTAAGTACTTTCTTTATTATGTTTTATTATGCCTCTTACTTATTTATTATATTAAGTATTACCTATCTGTGGGTCTTATTTTTATTGAATGGCTTGGTCACATAGTAATTTTAAGACTTAGTTTGTCAGTTACATAGAAATGAAGGCAATAAAAGGGTGTTACAAATAAATTAAGTGCTCAAAAGTAATCTCTTTGTAGTCTTTTTTATTTCTCAGAGCCAAACGTCGAACACAAAGTTTCGCATACATAAACGGCTTTCGTTTTCCGTTTTCTTGGAATGGAATTGGAAACGAGCTGCCCGACTGTTAAGTTAACCTTTTCATTAGCGCTATGGCCCCAACTTTACAATTGTTGCCCGGTGTTGCAGGTGTCCAGGTTAAGTTGAACCATGACGCCGACCAATGGCGTGGGGGTGGAGGCTCCGCGTGTGGTGGTGTTGGACGGGGGCTTCTCGTCCCAGCTCTCGTGCCACGTCGGGCATGTGGTGGACGGTGATCCGCTGTGGAGCGCTCGATTCCTCCACACGCATCCCCAGGAGGTCGTCAACACACACTTGGACTTCTTGAGAGGTAATTTTTCAAATGTTAACGATCTGGATTAAGCTTCCCGGTAGTCATGCTAGCTGCCTGAGGTAGGCTAGCTGCCCGGGGTAAAAATTTTACATATGCACAAAAAGCTTTATGTAGATAGATTGATAGATAGATAGAATATTCTTTATTGTATGTACACCAGGAATTAAGATCCGTGCCTGGAGGTAGGCATTGGCAAATTACTCTACCAATTTGTACTACCCTGGAATGGACAAATGCACCTGTAGTTGTAATTTAAGGGCGGCCCGACAAGATGCAAGAGACAAGTGTTACTTATGGTGGTTTAATAAACGCTAACTTAAAACCTTGATTGTACAGAGCGTGTGTGTTAGGCTACGTGGCAGATCGGAGACATAATTCGGGTAACACTTTTACACCTATAGATGTGCTATAAACACAAAGATGTGCATTAATTGTACATTACCCCCTGCATGCACCACGCTCCCATTACATATGACATGTATTGTATAACTCGCGCCAGAACTTCCATACTGCGCAAAATGGGCTCTGTTTATTAAAGAAAGGTATTGGATAACTGTTGGGCTCTCGTTTATACAATTTTGCCGTCTGCGTGTGAGGCAAATAGTTATGCCGACCTTTTCTTAAACTATCCGTGCTAATAGGTGGCGCGAAGTTTCCCGCTTACTGGCGAGGCAAATTACAAATTCCATAAGGATTTTTTTACACAAAGTATACACGTTTATGTGTACTCATGCCTGTACCCGGAGGAGTAAGCCACCTGGCTATGCCACTTAAAATACCCATTAATAAATGTAAAGTGAGGAAACGTAAAAAGTATTTAATTCAAAGCAAGCTCCCGATTTCTAGATGTAGAAAGTGCCACCGGGGCAGATAGGGAATTGCTAAGAAATAACTAAGCTAAATAGGTATTTTCCATTGCACGTTATCAAAGTAAGAAGTAAAACATGGTCTAGAGCAGGTAGATGGTAAAGGTAATAATATTTTCGGCTTCTCACACGTGTATGAAAAGCATATTCGCAACAAGCTTATTCCAAACGAGATTAGGTACGGCAATTTCCAGGAAGTTCGCCCTGATTTTCTATGCTGAACAACTCATCAGATTATTCGCAACATTATTACGGCATATAATGTGCCATGATGTTGAGTGCAGACACAAAGTAGTGAATGCACGCGTGTGCGTGTTTTGACGAATTACACGTCGCTTTTAGCCCGTCATTTCTTGCATCAAACAGCGAGAGAGTGCGACCTCGTCTCGTGTCATCGTCCTCTGAAAGAGCTTTTCTTCGCCACAAAACGGACGGTTTCTTTTCATAAGGAAAAGCTGAAAAGTGTCTGCAAGCAAATAACTCCCCCGAGGGGTAGCCTACTGCCTCACCGCCGACTAGAAAAACGATGTGAAAACGTACAAAATGGGACCCCATTGCATAATAATTGCCTTACAGCGACAGTTTCAAGTTTGTGTAGGTAAATTAATGTCCTGTCACTAAATTTATCGTGCACAAAAATTGTATTATGCTCCCTTTCAACCTTCACAAGTTAAATGAAATGTTTGTTTTCAAGTTATACAAGTAATATCTACTTACACTTTGACCCCAGAGCTCGAGATTGCGAATAGAGCAAAGAAAAATACTAGGTACCATTCGTGGCGTCCCATTATAAAAATACAGTCTTACTGCAGCGTAGTTTGCTATTTAAGATCCAGCTGTTTCGTCGTGATTATTATAATTGACGTCGCATACCGTTGCCAAGTCTTGCCACTATTACCGCTATAGCCTTTACTACCACCATTTGCATACTACTATGTAGGTACGTAGGTGCTATGCCATGCGTCGTGGTTACGAGACACAGTGCTTCCTCTAGCTGTGGGGTGCTCTTATTTATTAGTGCTCAGTATTGTCATCTTCCGAGATCTGAGACTCACTACACGAAAATGCTATCCACAAGCAGTGAATATTTCGAAAAGCTGTTTACTTACTCGACTCATACAGTTTGGTCGTCTGGGAAGTTCTACGTAAATAGGGACTAGTCTCTTGCCGTGGCAATACAATATTCTAGCCAATTGTTTGGTGCAGTGCTTTAAGTTTCAACGTTATGCCGATTGTTTATGCTCTTAAACTGTTCTCCGCTCTCAGTTAGGTAGGTAATATTTGGCGTTTGGCTAACTTTAGTACCTGTTTGCCTAATGTCGACTGAATCAAAGTTTTGTAATTAAAACTTGCTAAGACGGAAACTAGGATTTATACGATTTACAAAGTTATAAATTCGTTGCAAAGTATTTGTGATACAAAGCCTCCGTTCCCGGCTTGAGCTGAAACGAAAAACCTATCAGGACAGATAGGCTCGAGCTCGAGCGAGGATTACAAATGGCCAAAATACTCGTACCTCGTTTTTGCAGTTAGATTTTGTAGAGTTTTGCACTGGCATCCGGCGGCAAGTGCCGGTCGAGTTCACTGCGTTGTGACTGGTTTATTCGGGAAAAAAAGAAGTAACTTTTCTTCATATAACACTCGGGTAATTTTACTTTATTGTTAAAGAATCGTGACAGTCTCTCTTAGGAATTACTTACGAATTATTGCTTATTTAATTATCACAAGTCCCTGTTATGCGAGGTCAGGGGGCCATCACACTTGGAGGATGATTTGCACAATGACCTCAGTCTGGGCTTAGATTACTAGTACCTATGTTTTTCCATGTTTGTGACGTCCTTGTCTGAATATGAAGTTAAAAATAAATTAACAAAATGGTTACATGAACTTGATTACAAGTGTACTGAAAAATTGTTGACATATACAGTATAATTTAGTTTTCCAATTTAATTTAAATTTAATTTTGTGCCTTTAAGTTATTTTATTTGATTCTGTCTTATTCGCTGTTACGTAATTCTCAAAATATAGTTGTAGACCAATATCAGTTGGAGAACCAACGCTCCCTACACAGGTTTTTACCTAGTCTACGGGTCAGAAGTTCAAATTGTATAGTGAAGATCGTGTACAAACAACTGGTGTATTTAGCCTAAGATAAAAATTGTAGACTCTACAAATTAATTATTTATTATTAATGTGGATGACGTATTCGTCTGATTTGATCCCGTAAGCAGTCCTCAAATTTCGTACTTAAGAATAATGAACCCTAAATTAAGGAATGGCCTTGAAACCTATCATTAATTCGTGGTGCAAAATCGTAATCTGCGTCGACTGATTTGGCACTGATCAAAATATCTTTTTTCATCGTAATTCTAAATGCCAAATAGAAAAGACGCTAAATAAATTTAAGTTACCTACGCTAACACATTTCGAAAATGTACAATTCTTGAAACACCCTAATTAGAGTTCGTGTTTTACAACTTTTGTTCTGTAAGTTTTTTTCTGAGATTTAAATATTTTGAAATATCAGGGTTTACATAATTTAAAAAAATAGAGTTGTATCAATGTCGCAGCCTTCAGTAAATAATAATTAATAATGTCTATTCTACGTATCACATACGATTTCAAACATTATCCATCAAACAACGCCACTACAACGCGGAAAAACCACGAAAATTCTTAAAAAAATATCTTAAATAAATTGGTAAATTAAAAAAAAAAAACAAATTCGTAGAACATGTCTCACGAATTGCGCATTTTATAAATAAATAAATAAACCTGTGTATAAGATTATGCTATGCTCACCAAATAATGGTACGGTTTTTTTCTCAATTCTGTAAGAATTTATCCGTTTTGGTAGTGCAATAGTAGGCAAATTTCCGGTAGGCATTAAAGTAAATAAGCCCTTTTAAAGAAAATATATTATCTACATGCGACCAAATAAAGTGAACTTACGATTATTGCTGATTATTGCTATTAGCAATAATCGTAAGTTCACTTTATTTGGCCGCCAATTGTATTAAATTAAATTAAATTAAATTTTAAGCTGTTTATTTAAAAAAAAAAAATTATATACATTACATGGCATGAACTTAACTTATCTTTTCTTTGGTCATTGCTGTTTCTGTAACATTTTTTCCGGTATACAATAAAGAATATTCTTATCTTATCTAGTGATTGTGGTTCAGGCTCCTACCTAATTATGCGACTAGTGAATGTTGATAAAGCGAAATATGTAAGTTTGTCCGGATCGTAGCAAGTGGCAAACCCTGGTCTCTGTCCTCCCCTCCGGAATGCAGGCGTGAGTTTATACGTGCACATTGGTTAATACCTAAATTACTTGAAGTAAGTAATTGATTATTCCTTATTTTCAGCGGGCGCAGATGTGATAATAACGAATACGTACCAGGCGTCGATCAGTGGGTTCGTGGAGCACCTGGGCGTGACGAAAGAGGAGGCATATAACCTCATAGTGCGCGCCGTCGAACTGGCAAAGCGCGCGCGAGACCTGCATCTCGAGGAGTTCCAGGAATATCTGCAAGTCGGTGAGGGATAGCTCTGAAGTAGAGAAACTTTTAACGCTTATAGCCCCCAATCACCATGGCCATACGATTAAGTAGGCCTCTCCGCAAATTCTAAAATTTTGAGTTTAAGTGTCTAATCAATCACCTTTAGGCCCGACCGAGATCGTGGTCGTGAATTTCGCCTATTTTATCGATTCTCGTAAGTATATTAAACTTCGTTATACCGAAAACGAATAAATTGGGAAGAGTAAGGCCTTAAAATAGTGTGACAAAATTTATGTTTTTAAGAAACAGGGAATATTATATTTGTATACTATTTCTCCGTGCTCATTCATCGCTTGAGACAAAATTCATAGTCTTTGTCGTACCAAAGTGGTTGACTGATCTCTCGTAAAATGTTGGAGTAAAATAATAGGAACCTCAGCGAATTTACAATCCTCGCAAACTAAAAATGAAAGAACGTAGGAACAATCGATAGGACATCGACCTTTAACTTGAAATCTGAATTCGCCTCGACTTGCGATAAGAACCAAAGTTAAAATAATTTATAAAAGGTGGTCAGCACCACGCCCTTTACAAGTGTGCACTCTATTCCGTTACGTTATAGGCGACTTTGCAAAAGGAATATAAAGGTCTGGCTGCTGTCAATTAGCACCTATGCCAAATTTATCTATGTAGAGCTGGCACCCTTTGAGGAGAGGCTTGTGTGGGTAGAAGCTTTTTAGGAACGAAATGCGTAGGTTTGTCGATTGGCCCTGTGTCCAGCCATATAAATCAAACGAAAGTGATAGAAAACAAATCACGGGTCTCTGCTCTCGAAAAAAATGAACAGCGTGCGAATAAATTGCCGGTCTGTATAGAACCTGTAATTAAAATAACGAAAAACATACTGGAATTTAGTCATCAAATATTTTTTGTTTATTTATTTCAATGAAAGTCTTACTGTTTTATAAGATTATGATTATTTAACACCACACACGCCAGTTCCAATTGTTTTCTAGGAATGTTTAAATTTAAATTGATCGAATAAAAACTTAAGGCATTTATTCTGATAGGTTCATAATGTAATGATAACTATAAACAAGTTGACTGTACACCAAATCAATTCAAGACAAGACATCGGGTAGGCAGTTTTAATTTGCTAAATAATTAGGTATGTAAGTCCCTAGCTAGAGACTCCTAGGCACTATTTACTTGTTATAGGAAAAGATCTATAAGGAAGGCTGATCATCGTATCAAATAATATTAATTAATTTGGGCTTGTGTAAGGTGGTACAGCATATATTGACTGTAGACTTGGTTTACCTTAACATGCCTAAACTCACAAGAAATGGCAGATTTTGGTTAAGATTTGTTGATTTTGGATCGAACGGTTACTCGCTAATATTTTACCGGTCGCTTTCGCCTACACGTATCTTTTGCACACACACCCGTTGTTTAACATTATCTGAGGTTCAAGGAAAAGTTGTTCTTTAATCTTGGCTTTTCATTACGGTTAGCCAGTTTACGACCTACTAAGAAGCGACTGAACTGTTGCTTTCACGGATTATGGTAAGTTAAAAGTACCTAACAAATTACAAGGGCAGAGTATTTTAACTTGCTGGAGTTTCAGCGACAAATTTAAAGGTGTTGATAGATAATACATAGCATCATTACGAAGAGGTGATGACCTTATAAAAGCTTAGATTATCTTTAATTAAAAGGAACTTCAACAAATCTATACCGCCGATTTCTGAATAAGAATTTTGTTCTAAGTAAACCTAGTAGTAACCTACTTATGAGATCGTTTATCTCTCTTTTCTTGTGTCAGAAAAAAAAACAAAGTAGGTACCTACTTACTTAACCCGGCGTGAGTGAGGTGTGAGAAATTGTTACACCAGCTATGAGGTGGGTATATGAGATACCCGAAACTATGATGTAACATTTTTTGTACTATGATTGTGCAATTATCATTTTTGACTTGAAAAATATTAATAATAGTATTAATTCAACAAGATGAGTAAATAAAATACCAGGATTAAGTACAAAAAGCGTTCCTTTTTAAGGAATAGCAAAGGGCCTAATTTCCTTCTAAAAAATACAAGTTTAGTAATCTACCTAAACTTGTCCTTTATTGAGTTCTTTTTGTGTAAAATCAAACAAAATTGCAATTGTATGGTAAATAAACATAATTACAGTGTCTTCTTATTATTAGAAATAAAAAGGAACCGAAAACTCTTATGGGATCTTGTAAAATACCACCAAAATTACACCTGCGAATCGTGTATCTGCCATCATCGGCGGCGCAACACTAAACTCGACGGTGTACCTAGCCCCTCGCACCCTTACCTCCAGCTACTGAAACGTTAGGACTCGCATGGCAACAATAACATTAAATAACCTGCGTTTGAAAACGTCTCGGGTATGACATACCCGATCTCACTCACGTCGGGTTAATGATCAGAAACCGGCAGTTAGAGCAGAGCCAGTCTATTCCGTAACTGTCGGCTGTATTAGGTTACCAATTTAGACGTGTCCGAAGTGTCGAAATAAGTAGATATGTATTTGACAGTTAGGAGTGGGTTAAATTGGACGAATCAGTGGAGACAGTGGAGAACAGTGCCTTCTTTTTTAACAGTTTGATCTTCAGCTCCCTACTGTAGGCGATCCATGAAAAAAAATCATTTACAGATCGTTTTTACAATGAGTGCAGATCAATATCTCAATCATGTTAATAGTGATTTGTAGGACCCATGGCCGTGAACCTAGGACCGCGAAACTGGGACTTGATAGCATTTATGCCAACAACGGCCATTTTTGGCTTTATGCTGTCTAGTCCTAGGTTTTTTGCCGTCATGGAGCCCCTTAAGGAATGTGTCGATATGGTGTTGAAAACTTGCCAAAACGGCGAGCTACTTTATATTTAAAAGAAACAAACTCAGATTGGCAAAAGTTATTCAACGTGAAGTAAACGAAACAAAAACTCTGCAATAAAATGCCAAGAATGTTTGCATTTTCGCCCATAACAATGCCCGGGCTTTCACACCAAAAAGGACGCTGCAAGCATGCATTAATTACACTTTGTAAGGGTTTAAGTATTTGTGCCGGGTTGTTAATACGTTTCCGCCTCGCCGAGCAACCGTGTACAGCGATACCAAACCGGGAATAGTTCCGTTCTACGTTCAGAAATAAAAAATACATCTATTTAATCTGAATTTCTCTAGCAATTTATATGGTCTGAATTTCAGTTATGACTGTGAATTTTGCAATTAAGCTAATTAATAAAATAAAAAATAAAAACCGACTCCAAAACACTACGGCACTAAAACACAGAAATAATTTAAACGACCTTTAAATTAAAAGTCGGTGCGAACATGTAGGTATTGTAGAAATATATTTTGGGGTCGGTGCCAAAATATTTTCTACAATACCTACATATAGGTACCGACTTCGAATTTAAAGATCATATTCGTTTAAATTATTGGTTATTAGTGCTGTAGTGTTTTGAAGTCGGTTTATACTTATTTGTAACTAAAAAAAATATATATTACTTATACAATTTTTTGTCAATATCTGTATAATATTTTCCAATATTTTTATGTAAAGTGTTCTCTATCTATCTATGTCTAATATCACTACGACTACACCAAATGTGTTTTCCGAGAGCAAATGCACGAGTCATTATAAAAAACACCCAAATCGCTTTAAGTGTACCTTTAAAATTTGAAGAGTTCCCTCGATTTCTCAAGGATCCCATCATCAGATCCTAACTTGATGACCATGGGACCACCTGTGAAGTATTCCTAGCCCTTTCAAACAACAAAAGAATTTTCCAAATCGCTCCAGGCGTTTTTGAGTAATCGGGGAACATACATAAAAAAAAGATTCGGACGAATTGAGGACCTCGTCTTTTTTTGAAGTCTAGTCGGTTAAAATACATTTGAACTTTGTGAGACTATGAAAGGGCTTATGCGACTTGTGTCCTCTTAACATATTAGTACTTAGTTTCATCCGGCATATCCTTTGTAAATTGAAACCAAACTACATTTGTATGGGAATAGCGGCTTGAGGAATATTCTTAAGGGTTGTTCTTTAACTAAAATGTACTTATGGTTTTAATTTCAGAACAAATTCCATTAGTAGTTGGTTCTGTCGGCCCGTACGGGGCGCATCTGCATGACGGCTCGGAGTATGACGGCAGCTACGCTGACACCACTACCGTTCAGGTATTTTCAAGTAGACTCAACAAATCATTCTCACAGTAAATAAGATCACCTATAAAATAAGAGTCCTAAATTTGGCAGGGTCGCCTTCGTAAGTAGGACATCATCATGAAAGCCGAGAAACTACCTAATCAGGGAAACCTAACCATCTCAGATGCTGCAGCTGCCACTTAAAGTAGCTGAAATAAGTCGACATTAGCGAGCGAGCCTCGAATAATGACCTACTCTGTCTACCTATTTTTGCTTTGAACGTCATTGGGACGGACGCTTTCGGGTGCACCCAATTCGGCCAAATCAATACTAAGGTATTAAACGCCGAAGGCACCGACTAAAAGCTGTAAATTGTAAATGAGCTTTTTTATTATTTGCTACAGCAAATACTTACATCTATTTTTGGAGTTTCTTCTCTACAATTCAGGGTTCTGCAGATAAGTTATATTTGCTAGCTATTGAGGTTAATGACTTGATGCAAGCAAGACCGCTGGGAATTTGAGCAAAAAAAAAAAAGCTAAGTAGTAGGAGGTACTTTATAGCGGTATCAGGGCACTACTGTCAACATCATATTTGCAGAGTAATTTGTTAAATTAAAACGCCTTTAACAATTATTTGTATGAATATTGTTTGCAAAATTGTACACAATAAATTAAATGCTTAATAAATTCTGATTATGCTAACCACTACGACCTAACTGAATAACTGAGTGGTATATGCTTAATAAAAACAATTTGAGATGTTATTCAAAAGTTATTAAGCTAATTGAAACGTTACTAAGCTCCTACTCAGATGTTGCCCAGATGTTATTCAGCGTTAAGAACTCAAAAGTGAGTAACAGCTGAATAGACGTTTACTCAGACGTTATTCAACTTAGTATTCAGCTTACGCTCTTGATGATTGCTCTTATTCAATCTTTATTCAGCACGTCTGTGTTACTTGGGATGTGTGTGTCTGTGCATGTGTATTTGTAAGTATGTATATGCGTATATTTATTTATATATTTTATAGAATATAGTACATCTAAATATATATTATTATGCCTGTATACAATTATATTATCCTACACCCCTTGGCTGATATGAGTTGGCACCCTGTATATTTTTATAATGTCCTCTTTAGTCGAGTACAAGATACTATTTGCTGACAATTGAGTTTCCTGGGGTAGTGTGTGTATACGCGTGTGTGTGTGTATGCATGTATATGTATGTATATGCATATGCGCGCAAATGTGTGCGTGGCGCTTACTGGCTTGGGCTGGGTTTTGGCCGCAGTTAACCCTTAACTGCAGAAACTTAGGTGCTTACCTCAGAACACAATTTTGTGTTCTGAGGGTGCTTATGTTAATGAATGATCAGAAAAAAAAAATTATGCTAATGTAGGTAGGTACCCTCTTGCTATATAAAGGTGTTACTACTAAATAAAAAAATGCACTTATAAATTAATATATTGTATGAATATGCTTAGTTCCGATTATCAGTGAAAACCTGTTATTGGCTTTGACTTCAATCGTCTCAATTTTGTAGGTAAATGTGCTTCTCGTATACCTAAGCTGTTGGTTTTCCAATAAACAACACCTAATCAGAATTCTTTGCAGAGATTGAAATAATATTCTTTTTAAAATTGTAGTAACGTATGTCTCTGTTTGATCCCTATCTTCTGCAACATCTGTCTGACATACTAAGGGCTTTTTCTGTTTAACCGTAATAGGTAGGCTGTTCAAAATTTCACAGAACATGCTTTATTATGGCGGATTGTATAATATATTGCCCCATAAAAGAATTTTATACAGATTATTTTACTTTTTGCTCTAGAGTAAAAATGGCAATATATACAAGCGTCAAACTTAGTATGGTTATAGGCGTAGTGCCTCTCTATTAAAAACCGGCCGGTGTGAGTCGGACTCCAGCTATCTCTCACCGAATGAAGGACTACACACATTTTTAGTAAATCCCTAAGTAATATTATTTTTGTTGCGTTATGTGGTGCGCGAGTCCGCCTCGCACTTGGCCCGTTTTTTACTTAGCGAGAGCCCTAAGAGCCATGAATGCAAGCCTAATAAAGGTTGAACGCGCCAGCTAAATCGTAAAGAGGGCCGTAAACTTGACTGGAAATTAAAATTTACATCGGCAAAATGAAAGTCTCCCCATTCTACCTTTTTTTGAAACGACGTTATAGCGGGGCGTTCGAGTGGGGCGGGCAGTTAATTAACGGAGCCTAGACCAATTCTGCCGCGCTTACGAATACCGCACTAACTATGGTTTAACAAATTATGAGAAAAACGCGTTTAAAGTTTTTGTTTTTATTTTACTTGTATCTCCGGAACTAAGCTAGCTATTGAAGTGAAAATTGGACTTAGAGAAGCAACTAAGTATAAGGTACACTTTGTGTTTTATTATAGATGTGCAAATATTATAGTTATATTTATAATTTTTAAAAACTACTTTTTGTTAGCAACTTATTATGGTTTAATTCTATTCAAACTAATCATAAATGCATCAACTATACTACATAATGCAATTATGCTTAGCAAATAATTTTATTCCATTTTTCAATAGAATGCTTTTACCAGGTAAGTTTAGTTATGCTAATGTTAAGTGCATCAACTACTTCGATTAATGCGTTTATGTTTAGCAAAATCTCTAAATTTACACAAGTAAAAGTCTAAGGAAGCAAAATAATGGGAAGATTATTTAACTGTAATCTAATAAGAACAAAAAATTATTCATACCAAGTTTTTATTTGTTCAAAGGACACTAAAAAGATACAAAACAACACACTTATTTTTATTTATTATCGGGTAAATCTAAGACAACCATTTTTATTTAATAACAGGTTAAACCTAATTAATATCTATGGCACGTATTGAGATCGAAATTACCGTTAGCACAATCAGTCTGAAATTCTTCTTCTTGTCTTCATTTATATTGCCGGTGGCTTCCTGTCTGCCAAAGATATTGAGTGTATTTCTTGTCTTCTTTTTTACTGTTTCTGGTTCATAGTCTTTATCCTTAACACTGTCATCTGAGTCGAAGTAAGTATAATTTTTATCAAGCTCATTGTCTTCATCTGGCAAAGTTTCGTAACACAACAAAGAAGAACGTGTATCATGGACGTGTGGAGGTGTGTCGTGTGATGATGATGTTGGCACCGGATCTATGAACTTTGTTGTGTTGATGTCACGCGCGCTTGACAAGAAGTTTTCATATTCATTTCTGTGATCAAAAATTGCTGAAAAGTCATTGAGCCTTTAACTAGGTTAAACCTGTAACTAGGGCGTCCGGAATTACTAGGGTGGCTTTCCATCAGGCTGGATTGAAGTCGAACGCAGCCATTTATAAAAAAAATATACATAGTTAAACAATACAAAAATATATGTTCGCCCGGCCGGGAGTCGAACCCGGGACCTCTGGTACTTGGTCCACACTACTGCTAACCGATCATAATTTGAGTAAGTTAGTACAGCAGTTACGTGTAATCCCCCATAATACAAAATTAAGACTATCTTTTGTCCTAGCTTAAACTCTCATCCCGATTTGTGTCATCCGAAAGTGTTAAGACGCAAGTAAGACTAGGACTAAGCATAAATTGCATTTTGTAACAAGGAGCCCAGTTAAAAAGTAGGTCATACGATTGCCCACCTACCAACCAAGAAACGATATGAACTGATCTAATAATGCATTTACTCATTCTTATGGTAGGTTATTCACAACAATTGTGCCACCTAGATTCGCCTTACATGCGTCACTGTGCCAAACTGCACGTACCCTCTAATGTGTACTGTTAAATGTAATTTATAATTGTGTCCTTAGCTATAATTACTCACAGATATAGTTTTTAAGCCTACCAATTAAAATGAGTGTTACTTACTTGAAATAAATAAATTATAATTATTGTACTGGCTACTTAGTTACCCTAAAGTAGCCGGGGATATAAATAGTTGAAAAAAATTATTATGATTGTGTACGTAACTTATAACTTATAATATTTAAGTTACTTGGTACACACCTATACCAAGTAAACTTAAATATTCCAATGAAGTTTACTGCGCAAATCCTGCTCCTACGCATGTGAGTCCAGCTTCTTGAAAAAGTCGTGACTGGCGAAACTCAGGGCGTTTCACATCCCCGAAACCATTCCCTTTCCCCGCTTCGCCCCCGTCAAGATACCTCTTGCTTAGTATAAACGCATTATCTAGGATACTTAAAGCGTTTAATTCCTTTGTCAAAAAAAAATTGTAATTATTTGCTTATCATCAGTGCATCATGTAATGTTGGTGCTATCACTCTTAACACCGTAACTAAATAACACTTTACTTAATTGCATACAATAAACGCACTAACTGGAATATAATGCAATTATAACTAGCGCGATACTTCATGCTTGCAAGTCGAGCTTGCACTAACTGTAGATGATGCGGTTTTGGTTAGTAAAATATAAATCGATTTCGAAGTTAATGCGTTTATAAAAACTAAAAAAGGGGGTATTTATAAAAATATTACAATGGTCTCTATGGGAAAGATATAGATCTCATTTTTCTGATTTCAAATATGTATCTAACTCAATTTCGCAAAAAATCGCACTTAGTGCGTTTTTCGTAAGCGCGGCAGAATTGGTCGTCACAAGCAAAATAAGAAAAACTGTTTCCATTAGTACTATTTGTACAAATTGTCATTCTTCTTTACAATAGAAAACTACTCATTACACTCAGAGTAGTATCGTTTTACATACACACATTACATAAATTCACGCCTGTATCCCGGAGGGGTAGACAGAGACCGGGGTTTGACACTTGCCACGATCCTGAACAAACCTCACCCTATGTGAGTAAGCACAATGGTTTTACCTGCTCAGAAAATCACAAGAATGTTTGATATTTGTAAGCACACTAGCAGCTGTGTGTGGCAAATAAAACGAAGAATTGCTCACAATAAAGTTAGGAAATAATTGGGTACTATAGTTAATAGTGTTCACACGTTTGCTGTAATTTTTGCAGGAGAGTAGAGTAAAAACTGGAGGCCTTACATAACCACGGTTTACGTAGGTACTGAAAAACTCATTTGCATGCACGCCAACCGTTTGTCAGTATCAGGCATTCACATTGTAGTTAGCGGTTCATCTAGCAGTCTGAAAGCTCCAACTTATGTACACATCGTGTTCGTTTGTTTTGCTGTTGCATTTGCAAAGTTCACACCAGCACTTCATTAATGATTCATGTTAACTAGTTGCGGGTGCGGTGAGAAAATGTGGCCACAATGTGATGTGTTTATTGCATTTTAGACAATGCGGGAGTGGCACAGGCCTCGCATCCAGGCGCTAGTGGAGGCAGGCGTGGATCTGCTCGCGCTTGAGACAATTCCCTGCCAGGAGGAGGCAGAAATGCTTGTCGACCTCTTACGCGAGTTCCCGCACATAAAAGCGTGGCTGGCATTTAGTTGTAAGGTCAGTAAGAAGTACATTAATTTTTCTATCTTCTATCATCTACATGTAAATCTCTCAAGTAATAAACGTTTCCTCCCACGAATGTGCCTTGTATTTATGTGTTTTCGGTTTTTCAGGACAACCAAAGCATAGCTCATGGCGAAAGTTTCCAGAAAGTGGCCAAGAAATGTTGGGATTCGAATCCTGAGCAATTAGTTGCGGTGGGCGTCAACTGTTGTGCGCCATCGCATGTGTCTAAACTTCTCGGGGGCATAAATGATGACCGGCCACACTCGCCCATACCGCTTATCGTGTACCCGAATTCTGGAGAAAAATATAATCCTCAAATAGGGTGAGTAATTAATTTTACCTAAAAAATAAACGCGATTAGATAACTATGTATCAGCACCGCGAGTCATAAAGACATACTAGGGTGAGTACTTAGAATCCAAAAAGGGGTTAGACGGTAACTAAAAACATGTACCGCTTCATTAGTTACATTTTAACAGCTTTCGAGCTTTCTTGTTAATGTTTGAAGAAATAAAGCACCCGTCTGCGAGCGATGTTTAACAAATTGTTAGTGAACGTTAATTTCCTTAAAGGCATCTAAGCAGACAATACGCGTGAAAGAGAATTTAGTTAGGCAGTTATATCTAGTCTTAGTATATAAATAATATTTATGACTTAGCTGTGCCCGCGACCTAGTTTGCATGGGATTGGAATGAAAATTGTATTGTGTCTAAATCCAGGACATGATAGAGCATTATAAAATTGGGCACAAATGTAGAACAAAAGTTGTTGTAAATGACAAAGTCAAGAAACCGAAATGTTTCAAAAGTGCGCATTTTGGAAATAACCCTGTATGGTATAGAAAAGCTTATTTTATTGCTATTTTAAAATACTATCTCGCGGCCGCGAGTACATTCCCTCTTTTTGGACAGATTTGTGGAGACTGTGTTACACCCTGTATGTTATAAGTGCCTTAATGAGAGTCTCTAGGTGTAATTAATTACCTTCTTGCGGCCCTGTATGATACTTAATACCTATCCAATTTACTACTGTTTGTTCGGAGGAAAACCATCGCAGGCCTGTGTAGGGTGCAATTCGAATATGAGTAGGTATAGGTTTGACCGCCTCCTAAAAGGGAACGATGTATACGGGTGTTCCGTTGGCGCAGGTGGATCGACCGGGACAAGTGCGAGCCCGTGGAGGCGTTTATCCAGGAGTGGCTATCGCTGGGCGTGCGGTACGTGGGCGGCTGTTGCAGGACCTACGCTGCAGACGTGTCCCGCATCCGCAATCAAGTGCACCGCTGGCGGGACCGCTTCCAATTCCATCAGAAGAACACTGCGCAGGCCAACGTTGACTGAACGCGAACGAACTCGAATATAAATGTCTATATTATGTATATTTACGTGACGAATTTAGTTTTACGTGCTCACACGATCTCACGCCTACGCCTGTATCCGCAATCAAGTGCATTGCTGGCGGGACCGCTTCCAATTCCACCAGAAGAGTAGCGCGCAGGCCAACGTTGACTGAACGCGAGCGAACTCGAATATAAATGTCTATATACTGTATATATACGTGACAACTCCATTAAAGTGACCAAAGCATACTCAAATTGTAGTTTTATGTGCTCACACAAACTCACGCCTACGCCTGTATCCGCAATCAAGTGCACCGCTTCCAATTCCACCAAAAGAACAGCGCGCAGGCCAATGTTCGAATATAAATGTCTATATTATGCATATTACCTTGACAACTCCATTAAAGAGACCAAAGCATACGCAAATTGTAGTTTTACATATTCACGCCTGCATCCTGGTAAGTTAGGCAGACACCAGGGTTCGCAGTATGCCACGATACTGACACACCTAAAAGTCTATATTTAAAACTACATAATATAATTCAGTACCTACATCACAAATAAGAAATGGGACCGAAAGCTATCTCATCAACTTGTTTCTTTGTATTTTTTTTTTCATTTATATTTATTCATAATAAAACATGAAAAACCACCTGCTAATGGAGTTTATCGGCAAGCTCTTGGTAACAATTCCTTAACATACACAATCTACCAGAACTGTTCTACTTTATAATAACATAGAGCCACTATTCCGTATGGTGCCGGATTAAGAATCACTCCATTTCCTTCCGTGGATGTCGTAGAAGGCGACTAAGGAAATCCTTTACCAGGAGACGGGCAGCAGCGTCTTTCTGAGCTTCCAACCGCATACTGCGATCGCCAACCCGCCTGCCAAGCGTGGCGATTATGGCAAAACCCCTCATGGTTATGAGAACCACGAAGGAGGCCTATGTCCTGCAGTGGGCGTCAAATGCCTGATGATGATGATGAGGGCCACTATAATATTATGTTCATTTGCATGTATTGCGTTGACTTGCCATCCAAACCAAATTGATAAATCATGCACAGCACAGGAGACCAACGGATAACTCTACTCAGCCATCGCTGCCACTGGCTTGGTATTGGCCTTGTATAAACACAATAAACAGTTTTTTATGCCAAGCCAGCGCTGGCGAGAATAGAGCGCCCGTCTATTTTTCAAGCCAGTTACCTCCGCCCGCTAAGCCCTCAACCCCCGCGCCTTTGTTTTTGTTCAGAATTTCTGCGACAAGATGCAGGCTGACTGGCTTCATCTAAATAACACGCGCCAAGCCAGCGGTGGCTTATCTATAGAACTGGCGCCAGCGCACTGTCTTCGTATAAACCATACTTAATTCTATCTTCGCACTTTGTCATCTGTGGCTTTCAATTCGTGGTTATTTGGAAAAAATATTTTTTGTCTCTTATCTTATTTAAGAAGGAAGAAGATACATATGAAATCCTGAAACGAACAAGCCCCGAAAGGTAAATTATCTTTACATTCTATTTAAAGCAACGCAGGTAAGCAATTATTATTCCAAACAGATTTAGCTATCGAGAACAATGTGGGCACGTTTAATTTATTCCGTTCCCCCGAACGGGCATTTCGGCTTTTCAAGGGAAGGAGCCGTCGGTCGCACTGAATTGAAAACGAAATTAATTTCTTTCCTCGTGACGACAGAGCGCCAGTCTCGCCTAACGGATAAATAAAAACATCGTAACGACCATTGGAAATGGCGGACCAAATTATTTATTATGCTCAGAAGAATACACAGGCTTTTGGAAACGCCGAACTATTTTTTCTTTTAGTACATTCAGAAGAATGCACAGCCTTTTGCCAATTAGGTTAGTTGGCAAGTTAAAAATAAACGAACCGCAATTTCCTGAAACTAAATCGGGCTGCAAAGTATCGGCACTTGTTTAGTTAGTTGAGGCAGCGTGTTCCCTTTGACCCTTCGGTTCACACCTTTCCAGCGGGATGTGTAGCGCGGGCCAGTGAGCGCCCGGTGAACCGTGTCCGCCGGCGGCGACCGTGCGACCACGACATGACGATAGTTTCAGTTAGATGCTCTACAACGTGATAGCTAAAATAAAGCAAAACCTGCGTAGGTAGTACGACGGCCTGAGTTGTACGTTTCAAATGTCTAAAGTCGCGACATTCTAGTAACTAGATAAGTACATTAATTGTCAAATTCTTACATTTTAGCGCCACAAAACACGTGACTCGTGTCGCTGTACTACCCATGAAAATTTTTCTAGTATCAATATTTAAACCACTTCCAATACATAAATTTCACTTTTTGTTTTAAACTGGACGCGGTGAATTTATATGACAAGTTTTAAAAATAAATTCGTAACTTTGCAACTGTGTTTAATGGTACTGGTTTAATAACCGATACTGAAGTAACTCTTTTCTGGTTTTTCGGTAATTCAATAACACGTTGTTAAGCTCACGGCTGCTCTCCCTAATCCTTTGGAGGAAAATCTTATTAAAATGGTATTAAACGTGTAAACTAAAGACATTTGCAGATTAATATGTTTATGTATATTTGTATAGTTTACACACTGTAGTTAATAACGAAAATACTCGCAATATACTAGTTCAATTAAAGCTAACATTTGCTTTCCTTAGCGTCCTTCAATAAATTATGCGTCTGTAAGGCAGCAACGGCAAGAGTCCTCTCCTGTTTCTCTTCGTTCAATTGCACTTCGAGTTTTCTTAGGTCTAGCTTGAGGTTTTTCAGTTCGTTCTGCATTTTCAATACAACGGTCCAAAGGCTGGGCGCGGGGTGGCCGCTAGGGTGGACGGGCAGAGAGGGCGAGCGCACCAAGACCTCGATCGGCGGAACCTCGTCGTCGCATTCTGAAACGTATACATTTATACCGTGTCGTCAATGTTGCTCCCTCCATTTTCCAATAAGTACAATTCACAAAGGATTTTCTCACCCACCTTGTATTTCGAAGTGTGGGTGCAAAGCGGTGAGTTTTGTGTGGATAGAATAAAGCATTTTTGTGTCAGCCGGAGTGTTGTGTATCGCGAGTGTGGTAGGTGTATGTAGGATAAATTGGGCATTTTTCTTGTTAGGAACTAATCATAAAGTGGTATCAAGGCCGGTGCCTAGGAGTTAGGTCAATCTCGCAATGGCGAAATGGAATGGAATTTCAATGGAAAAATAAGACCGATACCCAAGTTGCAGATATAAAATTATTCTTAACGTTATATTTAGGATGACTTAATTTTTATTTCACGTCATCAAACTCCTCTATCCGTGGTCAATTCAATTCTTTATACAACGGCTTCTCTACCGCTTCTGCCAATGAGGAGTTAACAATGCCAAATAAATCAAAATGTCAATGTCACCCTGCCAAGTCAACCCGCACACAGCTGTGCACAGGGCTTATTCTGCCGCCGATGTTGGTGTAACTACATAATTATATCCGGGTAAGCCTAAACTTACTTGATTAGTTGTTGGTGAAACGGAAAACTAGCCTACTCTCGGGTAAACGTACGACTTATCGTCTCACAAGCCTTGACTGAATTAATATTTTAGTATTTTTTATTCTTGAGAAGAGATCGCTTTTAGAGATAAGACCTCCAATTGTACACGGCAAAACTTACATATGTAAGCCTCTGGATGGATTTTGTTTTCTCGAGTGTACAATAAAGAGTTCTAATCTGATCTAATCTAATCTTCTTCTTTCTTCAATTCAAATCGGCAAAAGCAACATATCAGCGTCAATTTTAAATTTGTCAAGTAAGTACTTTTCATTGCCCTATATTAGACATTTTTGTCTCCTGTGGATTATTTATATGGGTTGTGCACTACAATGAAAATCGAGAAAAAAAATATAAATACTTTATGTAACACACAATACACTATCTATAGTAAGAATCAATTAGTACAGAGTAGGGCTTATGCTATTGTTGGGATCCGAATTCCGTTGTTAATTCGATAGATTTAAGATTCACATTTAGGTCACTTCGAAATAGCAGCGAACATTTTAGCTGGAACCATCGGAAACAAAGTAGCTATCTATGTTATGTTCGTGGTATGTAGAGCAAGTTCCACCAGTCACGTCGGAAGAAATTATCTGGGCGATTTATCACTTTCGCGGAACAAGTCGTAAAGAAAAATTCAATTCCTGCAGTTTGCAACTGAGGCCGAGGTTTAGATTATCGTGGAACGGTGGTATCGATATCGAAGAAAGTTCGTGCTGTGCTTGGAGTTTTACAATTACGAAGACGCAGGTAAGTAAAAGCTACAGTTCTACGTAACAATAAGACAATAATCATATCATTGTGGTTTTTGAAACATTAAGTCATTACATACAAATACTTATCACAAATACAGTTAAGATATATAAATGTGTTATCAAAATTTGATGACTACTATTTATCTTACATAAATAAAAATATCATATAATTAAACAATAAGTTAACGTCACATATATTCAGGGTTGATATATGATTTAAATCAGTGATTTAAATTGCGATTGAAATCAGGTGATTTAATAAAAAAACAATTATTTAAATCAATACTTTTTTACTCCGACCAAATCAGCCATAAAGTGTCAGAATCCCCCCGATATAAACTATGGTGCGCGTGTTCACGTGTACAATCATCCGTTTACCTACACAGTTCGGAAATTCCCCGAAATTTAGTCTTCCTTTTGAAAAAACTAAATTGAAGCAAATTACAAGATTAACGAATATAAGTGCGACTGCGGTGAAACCCAAATGGTTTAATGTTCATTTATTAATTTTAAGTCTATTTTATTTTCCTTCTTCATATTTGTTAAATATGATCAATGCATACTATTTTGAAACATGATTGGATTTTATGTTTGATATTTTTTTTGTATTTAAAATAAAATGTTTTTTGTTAATTTTATTATAAGTTATAAAACATATGTTGTGTGTGTTTTTTTTTTAAATAAATACCCGATTTTGAAATTAAAAAAGATCAGAATGTTAATTAAATATTAAATCAAATACGATTTCAATCAACTACTTCCGATTTTTTTTATTTAAAAAAATGTTTGCTTTTTATCAACCCTGAATATATTTGAAAGCATCCTTTCAAAAATCTACTTCCAACTATTTTAACCCTGTTAGATGAATTAGGTGACAGTGTATGAAAGATTTTACAGTTCACCTTATAATGTTTATTTAACGTATTGAGATTTGTGACGCCCGGTAAAAAATTAAAAATCGATGATTAAACATTATAAAAACGGGTTATTGCAATAACGCAAAACTTAAAAACCATTTCTTTTGTATAGATTTACCACTTCCAATAAGCAAAAGTTAAATAAAAAAATATTGGGTGTTTTAACTCCCAATTATCACAATTCTATGAAATAGTTAATAACTAAATTGATAATTTCAAACTTTTTCTCACGTGAAGTGGTTTAATTATCGATACAGAAGACACACCAACATTGTAATTTTAGCTAGCAATCTGAATAGAGTTGATTTTTTTAAAGTACTATTTTTTGACGACGCATGAAAGGGAAAATATTTTACAAAGATTCATTATTTATAGTGAAATGCAAATTAATAATCATTACGTTCTACGTTAGGTACATAAATATACATATTTACTGTTAATTAGAGAGTAATGAGATGCCAACGTATAGTGATAGTTTAACGGAAATAATACTATGTATTGTAATAAGTAATATTAATTAAGTGACATTAAGAAAACTGATGTTAACTTGTAATACAATTGCAGTAAGTATTCAAATTACCTAGCTTTGTGTGGCAATCCACTATGATAAGTTTTGAAGACCCATATGAACTTTTATTAGCTGACGCACTAAAACAGTACTAGGTAAGTATCAAAACTTATTTCATGATTTTAAACGTCAGCGAAAGGAAAACAAATGACATCATCGCGGATTAAATCGTCCAGCTCGGGTTTAAATAGGACTTAGTAAGCAGACGAATATTTGTTGGCACGGGTTTAACGTAGTGTCCATGTGTGTACATTTTGCAGTGCACTACGTTCACTTTCCGTTCAATATTTAATGCAAGCACACCGCGCTGGCTTTCTGTGATTACCTACTGCGCCATGTTCAATTCCCTCCAAAACAAGTATAAATTATGTCTGTCTGGATGGACTGATGCTGATCTCCAAGAAAGTAACTACTTTTATGGCTGAATAATACATCATTCGAAAATCACACTGACAAATAGAGTACATAATAAAATTATTTACCTAGTCAATCTTTTTTTTAAAGTGGCGTGGCGTGGTTTTATCCAAAGGGAGATTTTTTTTTGTACTGGTGGTTTTTAATACAGTACATAATACATTACCTACTCATTATAGTATTATCGATTCAGAATCGATGTTTACAATTATATAATAATATCTTTTCAAAAGCACCTACATATCGTGATTATTCTAAAAAACAAGTAATAATATCTTCTACAACGTCTATGTCCTTAGTGCTACAAAAATATATACTTTAAAATACTTTGACGAAGGTACAATTACAGTAACTAAAAGGATTTTTTGCAAGACCAGTAAGAAGAAAGTTAAGAAGCTTATTGGGCGCGTCGCCATCACTCAACTACCTATCTATAAATCATTTACAAACTTAATACACCAGAGAGTGGCACCAGACGAGCTCTCAAAATAGCTTCACCTGTGAATTGACGCAACCGCTCCAGATAACCATGCCGTATCCATAAAGCTATTCATATCACACAAATTTATATCTATGAAATAAACGGTCATATTATAACTTCATGCGAATTAAATAATTGACAGTTCACAAACGAAATAAAACTCATGCATCGTTATGTATTTAAAGCATAACACCTCTACAGGTTAGTGCCGCGTAATTTGGCAAATATTGTTTTATTTATTTATACAAAATAATACTTGTACTACGAGAGCGAGGGAATTCTACAATATCTATTGTGAGAACATAGCATGCTGCATCGAGCAAGGCGCTTCTATGAAATGACAATGAAAGGTTAATCGGTGTGCCCGATTACCTTCGATGGAAAGGTGGTGCCTACGGTCTATGTTTAGTTACACTCATATTTTCACTCTCATTTTATTAGATGTAAACTAAATAAATATCATCAAATAACAGAGGACATACTGTACATTAAAACATAACACAACCAAAACTATAAGTTCGTTTAATTCTTAATTATAAATGATGACTACGGCGAGACTTTGGTTAGTTAGGGTAATTAATGTGTTCCCAAGAGTTCGAAAATGAACTTGACACAGTTATAATATTATTAAAAGCGGAGTGATCGGCCACGAGCGTTTACGTTAAGCGTTGTTTAGTGATGTCGCAGTGGAGGGTGCAATGCGGAGGATTATCAATCGAAGTGGTGCGATTTGTTGAGCTGTTTGATAAAGTTGCCGCAGCACCAGGTGGAGGAGCGTGCGGAGCGGGAGGCGGTGGGCGACGCCGGCGACGCTAGAGCGGGCGCGGGCGCGGGCGCGAGGCTAGGTTGCGAGCCTCCGCGCCGCTCCCGCCACGCGCCCGCGCCCGCTCCGCGTCTCGCCTCTGAGCACGCCCATAGGTTAGGATTAGAGCGGTTCAGCTGAAACTTCCTCTCCGTCAGGAGACGCCTCTCCGGGGCGCGGTACTGAGCGTCCGCCGCTGACGAACTTTTGTTGCGTTTCACTTTCGACAACAATTGAGCGTTGGCGCTGTCCCTGATGGCCGACGCCTTCCTCTGGCTGAGCGGCGACTTAGTACAGTTATAATGGAGTCTGTTAGTGGAGGGTGCGTGGCTTTGTACTTTACCGAGAGCTAAGTGGCCGCAATCCACTGCAGGTGCGATATAAAGGGCAGCCGCATGGAACAAAATAGAAAGGTTCAAACTAACTCCACATCACTTTGGATACATCACGTGAAGGATGTTTAAGCTAAAGCTACATATTTATTCCTTTTTTTTTTACTACTAATGTGACTGTTAATTTAGCTGGTACATACATGTTACAGCGTTGTGTGTAGCTGTGCAAGGTACGGTACATAAGTGCGTGGTATTATTTACTTACACATAACATTCCATTAAACCGACAAAAAGTTAATAACTAACTTGTGTCAGATCATTAAAACCTAGCTCCACTTTGTGGGCTTAGACGAAGGGAAAACGAGTGTATACATACATCTATTATTAATATGTAGCTGTTATATTCAGGAGAGTTGACACTACAAAAAATACTTACAACCTAGTGGCGCCCCTGGTCATAGTGAAGAATGACTCTGGCAAATCATGCACCATTACCATACATGCACGTATGCGTTCTGTTGTGCGATTTACCACAATCCCGCAGAAGCATATGCCTACTTATAGTACTTTGTACAGATTGTGTAACATACAGTGATCAATTGAATACATAAATTTGTTAGGTAAACGATAACATTGCCAACATTCAGTTCCGATAATAATTTATTAATAATAAAGACCATCACGCACCGCAGAGAAATATAAAAAGTACTCGTATTTATAGTTACATTTTTTAGGCTATTTTTAATCGTTTTTACTTACTTTTAGTAAAGTTGATTAGCATTACTATACATAAGTAAAGTTGACGCAGACAATGTGGCAATGTTTTTAGTTTAGGAAAAACTAACATGAAATTAGGACTATTCACTGCGTCGTTCATCTAGCGGTAACTCGCTTGATACCAAGACAGAGGTCCTGGAGGCCGCCGTCCTTGATTTGTACAAATAGACTCAGTCTTGGTGTATTTCCATGTTTGTGATTTCCTTGCCTGGTTACTTAGTTACTCTAACACAAGGTATCCTAGTCTGGGACCAGGAGAAGTGATTGTGATGTGTGGAAGCTATTTATTAGTAAGTTTTCGCATATATCAGAGTAATAAGATCTAATAACTTGCACGGTAGTAGATTTAATTGTATTGTGTAATGTCTCTAAAATAGAGCTTGCATGACGACGCGTAGTACATTCATAATAATAACTTTTACACACCAAAGTCACATGTCCTAGATCCAAGCTAAGATATCTATGTAATCAGGCAAGGTTAAAATTTAACGCCACAAAACGGGCGACTCGCGCCGTTATGCTTCCAGAGCTGGACACGAAAACAAACTTAAATTTTGCTAGGAATAGGAAATCAACACATTTTTTGGGTTACGAAAATATTAAAACCGATAGCATGCAATGAACGCGATCTTATGACTTGGAGCGCAAGTATTCAGTTGTTTGAGATCATGATGTTTTGAATACATTGCGGTTAAAAACTCAAATTCGTTTTCTAAAAGAAACTTTAAAACGTCGAAAATATTTCTTTGGAAGAAATATTCAGTATACGATACAAGATGCTGCAAAAATGGAATAAACAGTGTTTTGTTTGATTCTCGATATCTCCTAAACCTATGATTTCCCAGGCATGGCTGCTTTGAAAAAAAAATGTGAGAGACCACGGCCTCCGGGAAAGCCGGTAAGGCGTTAGTTTATTAACACGCGATATCTATACTTCTATTACAAAGAAGATAAGTTTGTCAGTTTATAAGTTTGTATGCCGGGGGTACCTAATCTCCGAAAATATATCCGATATCCAAAATTCTTTCACCAGTATTTAGAATCTTACACGGTGGACACAGGATTAAGTTAACCACGCAAGCTGAGTCGCGGGCTTAGTTTTATAATCTGCATTGTGAGTGATGGCCTTGAAGCTCTACGTTATAATGACTAGTGTTATTTTGGCTTTGAGTATAATATTACGAATAATATGCAGATCTCTTTGACTACTCTAAGAACCAACTGATTATACGGTTTCTTGACTTAGCGTGTCGCCTCCGTGTTGACTCCAATACCTCCAGTGGTATATTGGGTACTGCATAATAAATATTCTATGTTAGTCCAGCAACCGGGTAACGCATACAAATACTTATAAACATCTTGTAAGTTAGGATGGGTAGAGCATATTGTTACGCGGAACGTTTATGTAACTCTTCGTCACAATCATATTACGCTAAGGCTGCTGGTAAGTCTGGCATCAGTCTCATTCGCACATTCGAACATATTTGATTATTATAAAATAATGATTATGGATTTGACAAATGTGATCTGAGGCGTTATTAGCCGCTAAAATGACGGACATTTTAGACATCTTTTAATTTTCATATAAGTACTTAGTAAAGAGAAAAATAACGCCTCAGACTAAATTCATCAAACATATATATTCTCACGCCTCTATCCCGGAGGGGTAGGCAGGGGCCAGGGTTTGCCACTTGCCACGATAAAGGTAAACCTCTTTTGCTTCAACTTTTTTTTTAAATAAACATTTACATACAGGCACGTACATTCCTTCTGGCCCCACACTAGGATACCTTTTGTTGTGGGAACCAGAAACGACATCACAAACATGTAAACATCCAAGACCTGGAGTTTTTTTTAGTCGCCAGCCGGGATTCGAACCCGGGAACCCTCGCATGGTATGCAGATGCACTACCGCTGCGCCACGAGGTCGTCATTTATTGGTTGTTCGCACGTCGGTTTCGGGTTCCTTTTATGTTTCCTTTCGCTAATCAGTCCCCTTTTTCATCGAAGTGTGTCCACCTAGGACGACGTTTACCGGCCCTTCCATCCACATTCGCTCGCTGTATTTCTTTCGTGAATCTTTATTCCTTCATGCTCCATACGCCCAAACCAACGCAACATTCCTTTCTTAATTATTCTAGTCACTACATCCTCTTTCAGTGCACAACGTTATCTAATCACACTATTGCGTATCGTGACATTCAAAATAACACCACACAAACTTCTCAAAAGGAGGAGGAGTGAGGTTTTTCGCATTTTGAAAAGGCGGCGACGATGAAAATTCGTTTAGAATTCTATCAAAGGTGATTAAAGATTCACACTCCCTACACCCATTTAAATTTGCTCATTATGATATGACGCAATATTTTCATGGTATCTGATACAAAATAGAGACTTTGTAATCGTCCTTTGCACAGTTCTTAGAAAAGTAGTTCAAAACATATTCATAGGAGCATACATCGCGTCTTGATACTATTCATTAAAAAAAAAAATAAGAATTTACACCCGAATCAAGTATCAGTTCAGACATACCGAATAGCAATAACGCACAACTTTTGTTAGTAAACAAGAACAAATGCTTTTAGACAAGGCGTACTCACCAGAGCTAACAGCGTTCCTACACCGCGCGGACGTGCAGTAGGCCTCTATAACCTTGAGGATGAGGGCGTCTTCTTCGTAGGAGTTGGATTTGCGCTGATGTGGAGCGTAAGGGTGTGTAGGCCCGATGTTTTCGTCAGCGCCAGCGGCAAAGGACTGAGGCCGTAGCGGCGGCGCGGGCCGCAGGCTCGTTATACTCCATCCTACAAACATACTTTTATTTATTTTAAGGCTTGGTGCGCCTTACGGGTCCACATACAACTTTTACATGGAAATTACAATTTATCAGTCTTATGTGCACCCTCGCGACAGGCGCCCGCAACATTCGCCTTCTCATCAATAATAAGAATAAGATCTTAGCCCGATTTATAGCTAAAAAAACACTTTTCGGGACAAACAGTAATGGTAAGATGATATAAACAATCTTTTTTTAGGATACATTCAAGGCCTTTTATCTTTAAAGTTTCAGCATAAGCAGCCTCGTTAGTCTAGCGGTAACCCGCTTGACTAGCAAAACTGAGGTCATGGGTTCGATTGTCGATGGAGGCAGCCGTAATTGATTTGTAGAAATGTCCTCAGTCACGTATTTCCAGAGAGCGGTGTTAGCCTAGTGGGTAGAACATTGGACTCGGAAGCGAGACAGGTTCGAATCCCAGTGCGGGCATGTACTTATGACTTTGTTTTCTAAGTTATGTACATTTGTGAAGTTATAGTAGCAACAACACTCGCTAACGGTGAAGGAAAACATCGTGAGGAAACCTGAGTGTCTGAGCTATTCACATACCTCAGCGGTTGAAATCACGCGTGATGATTAAGCCCATACTCTCTCCCTGAGAGAACAGTGGGAACTATAGTGGGACGTATATAGGCTGCGTATGATGATGATGCATTTCCATGTTTGTCCTTGCCTAGTTGCCATAGCACAAGGCATTCTAGTGATTGTGTTGTGTGGAAGTTATAATTTTTATATCATACAGTGTAACAAATCCCCATATCCACCTGAATCGGAGGGTTCAATTCGTCAATATGAACAAATTTGACAATGGTGACAAGAGCTGTTCCATACTAAAGTTTTATATAAGACACTCATCCAGCGGACATTTTTTTTCACGACATCGAAATTGTAGGTACATGTTTGTCGTATGTTTTCATTCCATTGAACGCCTAGAAGATCAAGGTCACACGTATCAAGTGTTCGTGACTACTACTCATAGAGTCATTGCGTGACTACTAGACTAGAAGTCACAATGAAACGAAATCAACGTATTCATGCAATTGCTACAATATAATATTAACAGAATCTAAGTCCTGGTTTATCCGCTGCGCTACCAAGGCTCTTCCTAACATAAATCCCTTGCAGATTACAGGGAAAATATCATAGGGTTACAAAAAGTAAAAAACTTATTAGTTACCTTTATTACTGTAGTTTGCGCCGTCGCCGAAGTCAATGAAATCAACGGAGGAATATTTTTTCGCGATCGGAGTTTTGTTTGGCTTGGCAGACGATTGATCGAGAGAGTCGCAGGAATTCAGGAGCCAGCGACCGGACTGGTAATGTTGTTTATTTTTCTGCGTTTGCTGTGTGTGCTGTGTATAGCTTTGATGATTGTTGAAGGAATGTGATCTTTTGTGATTTGAAAGGCCCGAAGATAGATCGGAGTTATTACTGTCGCTCATAGCCATCTGTTGAGAGAAACGGAACAGTTAAATGTATTGTTTACATTGTCATTTATTACCACTTATAACAAAGCTGACTCCACTCCCAGTGGTTTTACAATAATAACAAGGGTTTACGTAACAAGCTTCAGATCTAAAAAAGTTTCTGCTCTCTCTAGCATAAATCACTATAACTATGACGTAGTCAAGTTTACATTCTCACAATAACACCAGGAACAGGAACTAAGTACACATCTATCACAAACAGTAACCGTTGCAAAAGTTACTGTAAGCCAGGTACTGTAAGTTAAGGCTCTAGCTAAAGTTAGCTGGAGTCTAATGTAGGACACAGGTCAGAAAGGAAAAATAGCGATGAAAATATCTTTGAGATTACTGCTTTATTGCAATATGTTTCAATGAAAACACGCAAGCCTTACCATGCACTATCGTGTCTTAGTTGGTTGTTAGTTGGATATATTTCGGCGATGGCAGTGTATTCTTCTTTGTGGTTAGTATAATGAATAAACACAGGCAAGGATGATCAAGTAAAGCACTGCAATTCGGGGGAACTCTAATGATAGTATTAATTACGTTGTTATTAAGTCAAGGCAGTATTATGTTCAAACCAGTGATTCACAAAACAGTATCTCTTTACAAAGTAATAATCCTTGCCTGAGTCGGTGACCACTGTAATTGGCAACTTGGCTTTCATCCACCAGTGCGCGTATAAGTCTGAACGGTACACCACGAAGCCTGGACTCTCTGTCAGACCCTTCTGCAACTTCGAGTAGTCTTGACTCCTAGACCTTACTTTCCGAGATTGCTCGTCAATTTTGCTGCCCCTCTTACTGGCATTTCGCGGCGTGTCGATGCGGGATTGCCTTTCATTCATCCCAGTTTCAGGCTTATCTCTATATATTCGCATGTGGTAGTGCAGGCTCGGCTTCGTGCGCTCTGTTATATTCAGTGTGCTCCACTGATTCTGACAAGGTTTTCGTACATTCTTTGGATTCTCCATGTGAGTACTCGGCAAGCGATAGAGGCGTGGCGGAGGCTCGGGCTTGAGTCTGATTTCCGGCACGTATTGATTTATGTTGCGCCTGATAGAAGTCCTTTTGATTTTCGGTGAAGACAGCGGTGGATTTGTGACAAATGTCGATGTCAAAGACGTGTTAGACGTATTATCTAGGACATCAAGGCTGATGTTCTCCGAAGTGACGCTTGTTTCACAGGAGGTGCGAGCGGTGGATCCGAACGGCGACGTGCAACGGCATTGATCCTCATACGTTGCCGCTTCTATTTCAGACAGTGTCAACATTTTACGACGTTCCATGTCATAGCCTGCTCGGGACAAGTTTGTGATAGAACCTTTTAAATGGTCCAAGTTCTTAACTTGACTATCGGAGTCATTGCCGGTGCTAAGACTACCAATGTGTTCAGACATATTTAACTCTGGAGAAGCCAAATTACAGCTTCCAACCACACCGGAATCGGAGGACCTCGGGCTATGGCAAGTAGATCGGTTGCAGCATTCACATTTGTTTTGATTTTTATGATTATCAGACTGCGTACTCATTCTTTGACCCCTGCTGTCATCCATTTTGGTAAAGCTTTCAGCCTCGACCATGGATTTCGATACGGATCGCCTAATCCTTTTGTCAGAGTTAAGTGAGTGTTTACGAAAAGGTACATTCGCATTAAAATTCATGTTAATAACTTTCACATCGTCTTCTTCGTTTCTAAACATAGGTGGTGGATCAATTATGATCGGATCAGAGATTCTGTAGTCGGAGTTACTTGGATGTCTTGTGGGGGGTGGAACTAGCTTTTGCAACAAAGCACTAGACACTCCGTCCCCGTTCTCTTCAACTTCATCCTGCGAATATTTCTCTTCTGTTGACTTCCACAGCTTGGGAGCACCTTCTTTCTTTGTACTACAGTTTGGGAAGCTTCGTCTGATTGGCAAAAAGTCTGATTCTGCATTTCCAAGAGTTTCTATCCCTGCTTCTTGATCAATGTTGACCAGATCTTCGCAAGCCATATAAGCTTTGTTTCCACTCCTCTCGTAGCCCGAATCTTCCGTATTATGTGAGTATTGATGGTAAAGGAAATCGCCTTTGTGGTATTGTGGACTTTCCATATCAGTGCAATATATAGGAGAGGGAGTTGTTTGGAACAGTTCCCGTGTACAATCGCCCTTTACTTTACCTTGAACTTCCAAATACATATTATCTTTTGAGTGGCCGTAATAACGCATGAATCCACAGTTACTTGCCCAGCTACTTCCAGTAGAGACCGTTCTTGGACTGGCATTATCCAAAGCGTTCTGCCTTAACATTTTTGTGTAGCCAAATGCGTCATCAGCTTCAGTGCAGCTTGAATTTGTGTAACTCTCAGTGGTGTCTGTCTCCCTGTCGCTGTCCTCAGAATTCCTGTCGCTATCTGAGCATTCAGTTTCAGTTTCTATAGTACCGTCCTGGTCGATCTTAACTCTGATTTTATTTTTGTGACGTCGCCTGACAGGCAATCCCGTTAGCTCAAACGCTTTCGCCCAGGGCCTTTCGTGTAAGAGTTTGCGCAACATTTGTCGTGTTATCACTTTTTTCTTAACGAGTCGGGCAAAGTATTTTGTTAACGAATAGTAAGGTGATGCAGAAGGGTAGCTAGAGGGTGGCAAGGTCACGTGATAGAGGCTGCGTCGGCCCGAGTTGAAGCTCGACAACGCTCCTTCAGAGGGTGAGCGCGTGAGCTACATAACAACACCACAAGCCTTAATCATAGTGAAATGTTTAACGGACACAGGTACATACTATTTCAACAATTTAAAAGCTACCTCGATTTCGAATAAGTAAGCAGTCTATTCAACTTGATATTCAAATAACTTGAAAAACTGTTTTTAAAACCCCTTTATTGAAAGCAGACGCAGAAAATTCTTAATTTTTCTTATCATCCATCTTAAACCTTGATGCGGTCAAATTGTACGAAAAAATAAATTTGAAAATTTTAGTTTCACTTATAATTCAAACACTTCCAATAAGTAAAACTATTGATACTGTAGAAATGGTTTTTAGGTTTTGCGTTATTTCAATAAGAATTATGCATCCCACTGCAAGGCTTCTTTTTTTTATCAGTTAGGTTTCTCCACGATGTTTTCCTTCCATTGCAGCTACAGCGTATCAGCTAGCTCCTCGCCAATACGCAACCACAGCACTAAATCAAATGCAAAGTTTAAAACTACTGTCCTATGAACTAATCTCAGAACACCAAATTCGAGGGTGACGGAAAAACTTAACAGAATCCTCAGACCTCAGAAAGTTTAGAATAAAACTAACCTGAGGCAAAGACATGGGCTGTCCGGGGTCATGAGTTGGACTGCCGTTGTTGGAGTGTTTCTGCAGTAGACCGACCCAGTTATCGGCTTCAGCTCTCGTTTGGCACACAGCGACAATGGTGTCTATCATAGGGCCGCTTATTTCGAATGCGTTTTTTCTCGTTTCCGTGTCATCAAGTTTGCAGACGGTTATTCCAGTCAGCGGTAGCGAGCCCTAAAATAATGATTTGAGGCTATTATTTACGCCTACCAGGCCTAAACTCATTGGTCGTGTTGGTGAATATACCAAATAAACTAGATCCGCACCGAATTAAATAAATTCTCACTATGTTTAAAAAAATCCGATGCCAAACAAAATCAAATAAATTCTTAGCAATAGAGTTTGCCAAAATAATCTAACCGTACACAATGAATTATCCCAAAATTTTATTTACTAAAAATGCATGACAAAAAGCTTCACATTAAATTACTTGTCTGGTTATCATAGCACAGGATAGCCTAATTTGGGACCAGAACAAGTGATTGTGTTGAATTTTTATTATTACATAGGTACATACAATTTGGTTTACCGCTATCCATTTCGGGTAGCAAATATTTATTTTAGAAAGGACTTATCTATTTCGGGTAGCATTTATTTATTTTGGAAAGGATTTATATATTTTGCGAGTGTTTATTTATATTGGGAAGCCATTACGCAAGGTGCAACAACATCATTATAAACACAACTTATACTACGAAAAAAATATCAGCTGTTCCATGCATTTCAATGCTACAACTTTAGTATTTATTTACATATTTGTCCCGCCACCGGGATAATAATACCTTAATATTAACATTTGTAGGTAATCATAATTATGTATCTCAATTGCAGGCAAATACGTCGCTCGCTACTAATTGAGTGTAAAAGTTTTGATAAATTAAATGAAGTGTAAATGGCAATTATTTATCTTTTATAAAATCAAGATTAAACAATAATAATTTCAATATATAACAAACACTAGAGTTTTTTTATGAAGCTTATACACGTCCTACTGCAGGGCACAAGACTTCTCTCAGAGAGAGAGAGTATGGGCTTAATTACTATGCATGCCCACCGCGGATTGGCAATAGTCACGAGTATTGTTTGAAATTACTCACGCACCGAACGACCTGTCTAGAGCACTCTACAACCATCCCCGTCATAGCAGCAACAATCATTGAGGGACCAACTTATTTATTTATTACTAAGTCTGATCTTACGTGGAGCATGCTGTCTCGCTAGTTTAACTTTATTAGAGATTGTAATAAAATGAGTATACCTATAATTCAATTACGGACATTTTAAATATATTTTTGTTTTCTTATACATAGTTTTGAATAAAGAAAAGTTGTTTCCAAAATTATTAATTTTGGAAATAAATTTTCTCAGTCAATAACTTAGTGGTTAAACGTGGTCAAAGCTGGGCCTGTTGTCTCGGTCGCACAATCTAACATTTTTAAATATTATAAACGTTTGATAAATGTGATCTGAGGGTTTGATAGAAAATAAAATTGCGAATTAAATCATAAGCAGCCTATATGCGTCCCACTGCAGGGCACAGGCTTTCTCTCAGATCGAGAGTATGGGCTTAATCACTACGCGTGCCCACCGCGGATTGGCGATTTCAAGCGCTGAGGTATGTGAATAGCTCAGACACTCAGGTTTCCTCACGATGTTTTCCTTCACAGTTAGCGAGTGGTATAGCTACTATAACTTCACAAATTAATGTAAGAAACATATTAGGGGTTAAAGTATGAAATTGCCGTTTTATTGCAATAGGTTCTTTGAATTAACATAGAATCTTCATGGTTTGAGGTTTTCGAATGAAACTTTTTTCAAATGGTTTCTATGATGTTCTTTTTTTAAAAAATGTGAAACATTTGAATATCGAATATTGAATATCAACAAGGCAACACAAGTTTCAACACGCGTTTCTTTCTGCAGATCAGTCAAATCATGAGGCACCCATTTTTCGTATCTTTTTATTTTATTGATTTGACGCAAGTGAGTCAATATTGTGGGTAAGGTAACGTTAAACCATGCCGCTAATTCCTGGGTAGTTTGACTAGGGTCGGCTTCCACTATCTCTCTTAATTCATCGTTATTCACCTGTGTGGGCGGTCTTCCTCGTGGCTCGTTCTTTAAGTCGAAATTTCCATCACGAAACCAAAATCGCACGGTGCGTTCATTAGTAGACCCCTCTCCAAACGCAGCATTGATATTGCGGGCTGTTTCTGCCGCGTTAGTTCCGCGTCAGAACTTGTATTCAAAAATCACTCGAATTTTTGCAGTATCCATCTTTCTTGTCTAAATTGAATAACAAAAACAATTGAAAGTCGATATTCAAATGTTTCACATTTTAAAAAAAAAGAACATCATAGAAACCATTTGAAAAAAGTTTCATTCGAAAACCTCAAACCATGAAGATTCTATGTCAATTCAAAGAACCTATTGCAATAAAACGGCAATTTCATACTTTAACCCCTATTAATACGCCTTGAATGTTCGCTATTTAATTTTTTATCAAACCAAGTATATTTTTTTACAATCATTAAAGTTGTTAGATTGTGCGAGCGAGACAGTATTCCCGACGCAACAGCAGCCTTAATAGGTACTTCCACACAACACAATCGCCCGTCTTGGCCCCAATCTAGGATACCCTGCGCTATGGTAACCAGACAAGGACACTACAAACATGTAGACTGAGGCCATTTGCACAAATGTACGGCGACCCCAGTGAGAATGGAACCTAAAACCACCGGCAGACGTGACACCGCTAGACCAACGAGGCCGGCAATTATTGTAATACTTTACTGCACCATTTGACAATGTAAATGTACAAGGACGTGCTCAAAGCAAGAAGCATTCCCCTTCTGGAAACCTTTGGTTGTGGTAATTGGATTGGATTGTTTGAAATATTTCAAAATGAGTACGCTTAGCCTTCCATGGTTGGATTTAACATGACTTTGGATACTTCTGAAACCATAACGCTTGACCAAACCAAATGAAATGCACCAAACCTATTAGCATCGATTTTCCTGATCATTTGTGTGGGTATCAGATCAGCATCTTTTTATCCGAATAGGTTAGACCTCAATCATTATTCTATGGCAACATGTACCTCATAAACGAAGGCCGACACTCTCTTGCTGACAGAGAGCAGGAGTAGTGTCGAGGGGAAGAGCACGAGGTATCGGTCCTGGTGCGAGGGGCCCACGGCCACGCTGCCCATGTGGAGAACGTCGCCAAGGGACGACATCTCGCCGCCGTGCCAGCCACGCACCTCCCCCGTCACCACTTGCAGTTCCAATTCCTTCTGACGACGCAGCGCCGCGCAGGCACCCTGTCAACCATTAGAATAGGATATTATATTATTCATGATTATACAAGAACTTGCCAAGTTCTTCGTCTTCACGGAATGAGCAGTGTTTTGATAAACACGGAAAAAAATTGTGTGACCTTTCAATTTACAGATCATACTTGGAAAGTTTTCATTGTAAAACTAGTCAACATCCTGGCAAGTTCTTATATATTGTCATGTATTTTGTGGGGCGAGAAGTTGGCCGAAGTTGAAGACGTTTTTTTTATATTTCGATCGGACCATGTGGCGTATGGGTAATTTTTCCCAAGGCAAGGTAAGGCTGGCAAGAGAGCGTGAGAGGTGGCATTTGGGGGAAAAGGCCTATACCCATCAGTGGGAAGCAGTGGGCTGATGGTGATGATGATGATATTATACTCCAGGAAAAGATTGAGACATTGTTGACTTTTTATGGCTAAAGATAGACTAATCTTTATTGTACTCCAAGAAAAGATTGAAACATTGTTGGCTGACTTTATGGCAGCTGTTACTTCTGACACGCTGTCTCGCTTGCAGAGTCTAAAATTTTTTGTGATTGCAACAAAAATATATACAATTTATAGTTTTGATAAATGTGGTCCGAGGCTTTGCTAGATAATAAATATTTTGCTAGATAAATATAATATTTTACATATATTTTTGTTTTCCTATACTTTGATTTGGACAAAAAAAGTTATTTCCAAGATTAACAAAAATATGTGACATGAATATATGACATTCACTCAGTAATTTTATTATCTAGCAAAGCTTCAGACCACATTTATGAAAAGTACTTACTAAATACTATTTTTACAATCACCAAAAATTATTTTATTTGCGAGCGAGACGGCACGTCTCAGACGAAACAACAAGCTAACAGAGTAACGCACAGCTATCCGCACCGAACGGATCGAGCGCACCGAAGTGGTTGGGAACCTTCTGAATTTTCAAATTCCGAATTCCATATTCAACCTATGCGGCCGCGCGCTTTGGTCAGCGAGGTAGATAGAATATTCTTTATCGTATGTACTGTTAGGATGGCGGTCCGCGGGTCCTTTTTAAAAAAAGATTTATTTACTGCTACAAAAAGATTTTAATTCACTGCACACACACAAAGACTACAGGAATACAATTCTAGGATGACATGTTTGTCGGACGGAGGTTATGGGTTGACTACTTGAAAACAAGAGTGCAAACAGTTTTATATAATATTAATTTGCTTGCCTCAGCATTTACTGTGTACTAGGATTGATTATAACATCTCCCCCTTTAAGACGGAGCTTATCATTTTAAGATAAATGTCTAAGGTAGTTAAAACACAAGTGAGGCGCAGCGACTAAGTATTAAACAGAAAGGACATCTTAATAAGTAGAGTGTCACACTAAAATTAAATCTAGTTTAAACTTAATCTAAGTCCCGAAATAGAAATCAATAACAGTCATTTAATGATTACTTAAGTTTCGGCTTGACGATACCTTCTCAAAATTTCTAAACATGACCTTGCTTTTATCCTTATTCATCTCTATTTCTGGGAGACTCCTAATAGATTTCTTGTCACATTCAAAGGACTCGTCAGATATATCAGTTAGTTCAATAGACGTATTGACCTTGGTGTCCCTTCTACTAGTCTTCTTATTATGACACTGGTTGTATATTTGGATGCAACAAGAAGAGCTTCTATAACAATTTGAGAACCATTTCTTATAAATTTTGCTTAATATATAAATTATAATGGCTACAATGATAGTATAAGTAAGTCCTGAATAATAATGACCGTATTTTACAATATGAGACTGATTTTCAGCCTGATTGATTTGATCTTGTAAATGGTCAAGCTTATGGCTTGCTAATTTCAAGGACTCTAAGTCAACATCTGTTAATGAAATTGGGGACAATGGTTGAACACTGTTGTTTACAAGTTTATACTTACAGCAGTCGTCTTCGACAATATTAAAATCAATTAGCACTTGGCTCGGTAGTCTTGATTTGTAACTATGAGATGGACGAAATTGCAAAGTTTGGAAGTATGCAACACAATCATTTTTCAAGGATAATATACCAGTACCTTGTAAGGCATAGTCCTTGATCTCGTTGTTATCAGTACATTTTATAGTCAGTTTATTTGCCTTGGACTGTACATACAAAAATCTTCCATCGTTCAGCTTTTGCCATATGTTAACATTGCCATATATTACCTTAGAATTGCAGATTTCAGGAAGTGACAGGGTTACTTCTGTTATAAGTTTCGTTTCACATATAGGGTTACTATTTGTAGATAGAACAGAGGGTAAAGGACATATTACATAGTTATTTTTAACATCGCTACATTCACTTAAACTATCTAGCATCGCGTAATTCAATCTGTCATCCGTTATAGCTATGTATAACTTAGAGGGATGAATAAGAGCATATGTTTGGAAGTTGTATTCATCTCGCGGTGTAGGTAGCGGCAAAATCTTATAGATGCTAAATTTAACTGGGTTAATTAAAGGTATTCTTATTACGAAAATTATCTTATCATTATAGTAATACGAAGCTAACTTAGATAAATCTATAATATAATGTATGTTCTCTAAGGACAGAGAGACAGGAAACTCTAGGTTCCTTTTTGTTACCTTGTTAGAGTTTAATTCAGTATATAACTTCGTCGGGGTTAAAACATAAGGGTGCAAAATATTCGCTTTTGCAAATAAGATAGAATTCAAGGTCGTATCCAAAATATTGGAAACTGACAATAGTGATCCTTCGATGATGTTAAGAATTGAGTTAATTTTTGACAAGTTCACACTTTCCGTAGTTAACTTAGAGTTCTGTTGGAACATGTAGTCTAACTTTTGAAGTTGTTTATTTACTCTTATCTCATTATCGTTCAGCTGACGAATCGAGGTATTAAAATTACTAATGGTAGACTGGACGACGTGTATGTTGTCTTTCATTAAAGAGAAGATTTCATGTTCACTCTGTTGACAAGTGGTTATAGCTTCATCATACTTTCTAGCATCGTCGGCGTCTAGAGTGCCAAAGAAGAATTTAAGGATTTCGCCACCAAATTCTAGGGCTCGTTTGTGACGATTCTGACGGTTTGAATCCGAAATAAGATGAGATAATGAGTCGAATTTAAGCTTATTAGCATTATTTAAGATTTTCAGCGGGTTTATAGCGTCTTTACAACTAATATCAATGGCTACACTTTGTACTTTTTCACAAAAGCCAGAAATGCTTGCGATTGATCCTTCAATTTTATGTAGGTAAGGTTCGATGGGAAAAACTTCTACATGAGTGACTACATTCCAGTAGTCATTGTAAAAATATACCGCTGAGGTCGGATCGAAGTAAAGTCCTGGACTGTGCGAGATTGATTGAATAGGTTCTGAATAGCTCGATCCGAGGGTTGATCTGGAACAATTTCATGCTGGTTTAATCTCGTTAATGTGATACTTCACATGTTTCCTATTGATGCAAAGGGTGACATTATTTTTCCCGTTTACTTTAACAATTTTGTAGGGTCCCTTCCAGATTGGAGAGAGGGCCTTGCGCAACCTATGATGGTGTTTGACGTATACTAAGTCACCAGATTTATAAGTTTTCGATCTAGACGAAGCATCATAGTATCGTTTTGATGATTCCTTGCTTCTCTGAATGTTCTCCAAAGCTCTTTCGCGAGAGTACCTCATTCTATATTGTAAGGCTCGGATGTACTCTTGATACGTTGTGTTATCGCTAGAGTCGAATAAACTACTAGGTATGGTCGGTTTGTGACCGTATAATAACTCAAAAGGACTGAAACTCGTAGTGCAGTGTGGAGTTGTGTTATAAGAGAGAATTGCAGTTGCGATATAGCAATGCCAATCGTCCTGGTTATCGTTTACAAACGATTTTAAATACTCCTTAAGGGTTGCATGACTACGCTCTAGGGCACCATTCGTCTGGGGATGATAAGGCGTAGAGAGGAGGCTTTTTATTTTAAGAATTTCAGTTAGTTGCCTAAATAGTTCGGATGTAAAGCTAGTGCCTTGATCCGTTAGGATCATTTTGGGAAATCCGAATAATGAGAAGAAATGTATTAGGTTACGTGCAATTTCATCTGTTGTTGACGTAATCATTGGATAAGCACATGAAAATTTGGTTAGATCGTCCTGAAGAGTTAAGATGTACTTAAACTTTTGAAGGCCAGCTTCAGGCAGAACTCCGACAATGTCGAGAGCTAGTCTTTCGAATGGCTTGGTACTAGATGACGTTATAATCATGGGTGCTTTATTAGAAGCTCGTAATGGCTTATTTACTTGACATAGCCGACAGTCTTTTACGAATCGTTCTATGTCAGCGCGCATACTCTTCCAGTAATAAGACTCTTTGATTCTATTATACATGCGCGTAATACCCGGGTGACCCGCTATGGTCGTCCCGTGGTTCTCTTTAAGAATGCTTGTAATTTCGGCAGGGGTAGGATATTTTATTTGGTTCTTATATATATGAACCTTGATATCTGTGCCGTGAAAAAGATACGAAATGATGTTGTAGATTTTTACGTAGGCTAATTTAGTGAAAGGCTCTGAAAAGTCTGAAATAGCTAATTCCTTGTCGTATTCATCGGTGGAAATTATTAGGTCTCTTAATTTCCGCAATAGGTTATAAATAGCCTTATAGCTCGTCTCATCATAATGATGGATCTTAGTGTATAAGAAATAGAGCTTTTTATTATTGTTAGCATCAACCGACTGCACGGTATCGGGTTCGCGTTCTGCTGATAACAGTTCGTCGGGATTAGGTGATATCGACAACAGCTGTTCGCAGTGCGGCATTGAACTATCAAAATCAAGCGAAACTGGACACGCTATTGACTTTTGTTTTGCTAAAGTAAGACTCTGATTGTGCTCTTCTATCTGAGTATCGTTAGAGATAGACTTAGTAAATTGTTTTTTGAAAAATTGCTCATAAGTTGTTTTATTTATTCGGGAATGAGTTATGGCATTTACTGGGTTACGAGATAAGGCATCTGCATTAGAATTTATTCGACCTGGCTTATAAATAATCTCGTAATCATATTCTTCTAACTTTAGTCGCCATCTCAGTAAACGTCCGCCTGGATCTTTGGCGTTAAAAAGCCATGTAAGGGGACGATGGTCCGTGACAATTTTGAACTTATACCCATACAGGTAAGGTCTATAGGTGTTGACACCAAAAAGAATAGCGAGCAGCTCCTTCTCAGTCGTTGAGTAATTTCCTTCGCATTTATTTAAGGTTCGAGATGCATAAGCTATAGGCTTATCCTTACCGATCTCGCCTTGTGATAAGACAGCGCCTACGGCATAGTTAGATGCGTCTGTCGTTACGATAAAGGTCTGCGTAAAATCGGGGTATTGTAGTAAGGGAGCTGAAGTTAACTTTTCTTTAAGAAGCTTAAAAGCTTGTTCTTGATCATGAGACCAGTGGAAAACTGTGTCTTTTTTCAATAAGGAAGTTAGAGGCTTTGTTATGTGAGAGAAATTCTCTATAAAACGGCGATAATAGCCTGTCAAACCTAAGAAGGACTTGACGTCTTTAGCAGTTTTGGGTGTAGGAAATTGGGAAATGGCCTTGACCTTGTCAGGGTTAGGCGACACACCCTTGTCTGTGATGGTATGCCCAAGATAAGCAACTTCACGTCGCAAGAACTCGCATTTGTCGGGCTGTAATTTCAAATTTGCCTGTCTGAATTTGGAAAAGATGAGTTCTAATTTTTTCATATGAGATTCAAGGTCGTGAGAATAACAGATACAGTCATCTAGGTAGATATAACAGTGGAGACCTTGCAATCCTGAGAGAACTGTGTTCATCAGTCTCTGAAATGTAGATGGGGCATTTTTTAACCCAAAAGGCATTCGTGTAAACTCAAAATGACCTGAAATACCGTTAGTGGTAACACTGAAACCTGTCTTAGCAGTGTCTTTGGGGTCTAAACAAAGTTGGTGAAACCCAGAAGCTAAATCGAGTGTACTAAAGTATTTTGAATGACCTAACTGGTCTAAGATGTCAGTTATGAGAGGGAGAGGATATACCTCTGAAACGGTAACATCATTAAGTCGTCGGTAGTCTATAACAATTCGCCATTTTTGCTTACCGGAAGCGTCAAGCTTTTTGGGTACCACCCAAACCGGTGCATTCCAAGGAGAAGTTGAAGGGCGAATAATATTTTGGTCGAGCATTTTCTTAACCTGCTTTTCGACCTCGTCCTTATGAATTTCAGGAAACCGATAAGACTTCACATGAATAGGAGGAGCATCTCCGGTGTTAATAGAGTGCTGAATTACATTTGTGTGAGTCAGAAATTCACCTTCAAGGTGGAAAATGTCGGTGTATTGAGAAATACAATTCATAAGGGTTTTCTTTTCTTGTGGATTTAAATGAGAGCATCGAATTTGCTCAAGGACCTTTTTGGAACGGTCACTATTCAAGGCATTTAGTTGATGAATGAGCTCGTGTGGTTTTTCGTCTGAGGTTGATGACGAGAGCTCGAAACGAGAAACTTTAACTTGGAAATTATTTATTTCTACATCAGATTCGGTAGTGTTTAAGACAGAGACATTGACTCTATTGTTTGGCTTTATCATTACTATGCAATTAGCCAAAAACACTCCTTCGCTAATTTTATGATCCAATACCAAGGCTTCTTTTCGGCCCGAAATTTCTGAAAGGTTGGATACTGGACATTCAATAACCATTTCTGACCTAGGAGGTATGACGTAAGATGGTTTACTGAAACAAATAGGTAGAAAGTGACCTTGTAGATTCAGCGTATTTGTAGAGTACTGAATGTCTATCTTAAAATGTTGTATAAAGTCGCTACCTATAATACCATCGTAGTGTAGGTTGATCGCGTCGCTTATCGCGTGAAATAAGAAACCAAACACTATCTTACTCTTTGGTGAGATTCGATGTTCAAAGTCGAGTTCAACGGTACCGAGAGATTCGCAAGATGAGTCGTTGTCACTTAAACCTTTGAGTGTGACTATCTCCGGTCCAAGCACTGGGTTTTCAAGGCTAGATGACTTCACTATTGATATTGAGGAACCAGTGTCGACTAGGAAGCACAAGGGCTTCTTGTTTAAATTGGTTTTTAAGTTAACGTGAGGGAGAGAAATCTTGTAGTTAACGCTATTCATCGTATAACTTTTCTCACGTGAGCAATTCCTAGAAGGAAAACTCGGCTTTTCGCGAGGTAGGGAATTGCATTTGAAATCCTCTTTGGGAATAGAACTTGAGACATTTGATTTACTATCTAACTCAGGATTCTCTGAATTTTTGCTGACTTGTGTTGGGGATAATTTAAGAACACAAGGCTTAGAAAGTCCTTTATCGAGGATCTGAGACTGAGTAGAAGGCGTATTAGAATCCTGTGCAACCGCGAATTGACCACAGGTACTACCTTTTAGCTTGGCTGAGAACTCAGTGGATAAGGGCTTTTTATCAGCATATTTTCGTTCATTTTTGTTCATCCGCGCTAGGGAGAATTTAAGAGCACGGGATTTAGAAAGGTTAGGAGTTTTCGTGTCATTTAGATCACCGTGGTGTTCCGGCAGACACGGAACCGAAACAGAATTTAGTTTAAATTATCGTGATCTTCAGAGGAGCTAACAACGTGCACATTAGGGCGATTATTGCTTGTCGCGTTACTTGAGCTAGGTGCATGAGCACCGGATAGTGCAGTGTTGCTGGAATCAGGGCGCGTATTAGTGTTAGTGCTATTTTTATGCTTTAACTTGCGGCACTCGCTTATCACATGTCCATGTTTTTTGCAATAAGCGCAAGATTTACTCGAGTAGGAGCGCGACTGATTAGAATAATTTTTTGACGAATTTGCATTGGAATCTACGTTGTGAAGATTCGGACTTGACTGTTTAGACTTATTTTTTAAACAGTCGGAGGCTGTATGTCCAACCTTTTGACAGATAGAGCACTGTTTGGATGAGCGTTGAGCTAATTTAGAAAGCTTATAGAGTTTTTCTTCCTCGATTGCATGAGTGATTGCATCGGAGAGGTTCTTAGGATTCCTACAGCGCACTATGTGTGAAAAGCTGGGGTTCATACCCAATAAAAACGTGTTCAAAGCCAAATCTTCCATTGCGGCTAATCTGCCTAGAAGTTCTTTGTCGTCTTCACAGCTATAATGTATGTCTGATTGAATTCGCGTGAGACATGATTCAATGCGTAGAGAATATTGTGTCACATCTTCCATAGGTAATTGCTTGCAGTTCTGAAGGTCGACCAGTAAATGGGTCGAGTGCTTCTTTTCTCCAAAGGTGGCTTTAAGGAACTGTTTTATTTCGGCCCAAGAACTGAATTTCTTTAGGCAGCAAGCTAGCTGTGCTTTGCCCTCGAGTTGTGACACGATATATTTGCACAAAACGTTCTGTTGATCTGTACTGGCTAGCGAAATTGCATTTTCGCAATTTGTCAAAAACGCGGGTAATGACTCGCGGTTCCCATTATAGGGTTTGATAAATTTGGTCAAAACCGAAAGGCTAATTGACTCAACCATTTTGGGTTTTTGTCTAATCGTGACCTTGGAGTACGGGTCTTGTGCTTCTTCTTCTGAAGAGGAGCCGTCTGAAGTTAGAAATCCTTCGACTTCTTCAACCTTGACTTCTTTTTTTGTAGACATTAATTAATTGACCTTATTATATTAAGGTGCAGTACAGACCATCAGAAAACACAAAAACAACTGTAAAATATATTGTCAAAATGCAGTAAAATAGCATGTAAAAATTTGTAAAAATAAACTATAAAATGTGTATAAAATAAAATTTCACTTTCACTTAAAATTTCACTTGAAGTGAGCCTGGAGCTTAAAAGTTAGGAATCGGTAAGCTCGTGAAATATAAAAAGTAACTCACAGGATGATGACAGCACTCACGAACATTTTGGAGAACGGCTTTTCCCAAAACCGTGAGAACGCGACGCGCAGGCACGGTGCAGCAGCGCGGCGATGACGTCAACGGGAACGTCGAGTGTCCGGCGACTCAGGGAGTCGTATTGCGGTTTACTTCGAAGTCACGTTGCGTTGTTCGTGATTTGACTTCACGCGTGGGAAGGCGATGCGAGTTGATGATGTGGGAGTCAACTGTCCGAAGATGGAGTCGATGGTGGTGCAGAAACTTGTGATGCGGGCTCCCACTCGAAAGCGGAGACTTAACGTCGACCACGGCAGCAGCAGGATGTTTCCAGGATGAGATGCGGGCTCTCGCCTGGTGGCGGAGTCTTATCGTCGACCTCGGAGTGCAGCGATGCGGGTTTAAGCGGGTGCTCAAAACTTATCGTCGACCACTGACACTGTCTAAAAGGACCTTACATCCACGGAGCCATAAAAAACGTTGTCAGGCGGGAAGTCCGTTTTTCGCGACACGCCTAACACCTAAAATCTCAGTACTTAGCGATTTTCCTGAGATCCCACTTCTGACACCAAATTTGTTAGGATGGCGGTCCGCGGGTCCTTTTTAAAAAAAGATTTATTTACTGCTACAAAAAGATTTTAATTCACTGCACACACACAAAGACTACAGGAATACAATTCTAGGATGACATGTTTGTCGGACGGAGGTTATGGGTTGACTACTTGAAAACAAGAGTGCAAACAGTTTTATATAATATTAATTTGCTTGCCTCAGCATTTACTGTGTACTAGGATTGATTATAACAGTACACTAGGAATTACAATATACGAGAATAGCGAGGTTCCATAGGATTTCACAAACTGTAAAATTCGTTTCGTTCGGTGCAGTCGATTCGTTCGGTACTAATATATCCTAGTAGCATTAAACACACAATAATTCAATCTATAAAAGAAACGAAATTGGCAACATGTGCCCAATCATGAGAATGATTGACATTTCCGCATGTAGCCTAATAGATGAGCCATTTTTCGTAGCAAGCACTGAGGTACGGGAATCTTTATTGAAGGGCTTGGTCACATAGTGATCATGTCACCCTAATAGAACACATTGTGATACCAACACATCAATAGAAATAACAAAACATAAAATTAAACTAAATTATCTCTTCTTAATCTAAGGGCGACCTTAACTAAATCAAGTACAGACTTACCCTCAGCTGACATTGGAGAGGCCAAAGCGATGTTACAGCCACCTACTTCGAATTATTCCGGTTTCTTCACAAGGTTTTCCCTCACCGTTACTGAGCGGTATTTCTACTACAAATTCAAAACGTGGACAACTAAGTAAAGGCTTATACGAAAGTCAATGGTATATGCCGGAATCAAACCGAGAACCTCTCGGATGTGAGACAGGCTTTCCATCTACCGTTGAACTATCACTGCCTATTACTCGACCTATAAAAGACACATTTTGGAAAATTAGCAACATCTGCTTGAGGAGAGCAGCTCGCAACTTGATATTATCGGTACACTGTCTGAAAATAGAAGGTAGTGCGACGTCGTTAAATATATGTATTCCATTCTAAGCGCGCTTTCCCTGTATGTAAACAACTTTTTTGTGTCTATCAAATATCCTGACGTTAATAAAAGTAAGTGAAACCGTTAAACCAATATATAAAATGTGCAGTGCTTACGAAAGTATAAGCACGTATAAGTTATAAAATCCGTACACCTATTATTGTAGCCTCAGACCATAATATTGATGGAAGCTGATATCTACAGGGTGGTACAAGCGGTGAGGTCCAAAGAAAAAATTTTGATTCCTCACAAACACGGGTATCCATATGTATGTACCCCGATTTTTCTTAGTTTAGGGCTTATGATTTATTACTATATGTAAAAAACAGAAAAAATTGCTTATTCATGTTTTTACATTTGTACTTATTAAGCTTTTTGCAATTTTTTTGGCACAATAGTCCTCCTGAATTGTTATTCGCGTAAAATATTCAGTCTCTAAAGGCTACAAATTGTGGCACCCGGCTCCTTGTTGCATGCTACAACCGCCAATATAATGTGGTTGATGTAGCATGCGGCAGTCTATTTTACGCCGAGGTAACATCGTGTTCGGATACAAGCTACGACAGTCTGCCTCAATGACACAAGGTGTTGCAATGCTGCACGATTCTTGCCACAATGTGCGACATTTTTAATTATTGTAGCATGCGGCCTTGTGGCATGCCGCAATGCAACAGTGTTGCCCCGGCGTACATGGGGCTTTTAAAGTAATCGCAAGTTAAGAAAATATTGCTTGAAAAGGATTCAGTTATTTACGAGCGAGTCAGAGTTGAATTTTTGACTTTAAATAAAAAATAAAAAAGATATTCCATAATTCCTGAGTAGTTTCAAAAACTTTGTGGGACCCTAAACATTAACAATAGGGAAAAAAGTGGTATTTAATAGGCATTTTTTTTTTTGTTAAAATTGGCCTTCAAAGGTACTGAGGTGGGATTTTCCAAACTTCGTAATTCGATAAAAAAAATGGTCAATTTGGTCAATCGTAAGGCTAAATTAAGATAGGAAATGCCTTAAGCAACACAAAGGGCTTAGAGAAAAAACACACTTAAACCATCGAGTTTGCAGAAGTGAAGTCAGGTGAACATCACACATTTAATGACTCATCCAACTGGTTTAAAAAAAGGTTGTTACCTGCTCCTGACCCTACCCATCGCGTTACGCGTCATAAGTAAAGTCAGTCGTTCACTGCATTGCGCGTGCTGCCACTACTCTTTACGTTCTGATCTTTCCACTTTCGCTTCGTTAACTGGACTTTGATTTGCCTCATGATCCCTGCTAGTGTTTTGGACCTTGATTTGCCTTACGCCACGAAGGAATACCGAGAGTAGATCCAGATAGAAGAGATGAAGTCATAAAAGAAGTTCAATTCAATTCTTAATTATGGCTACCCTAAGGATTCTGCCAATGTCGAGTTTTGGAGATAGCAAGTTTGTGGTGATGTAGTAATAACAAAAAAGATAAAATACATAAAAAACCAGATACATTAGTAATAGACAGACAATCACAATCGAAAAAAGAAGTTCATAGAGGCCGAATCTATGATGACGGCACAGGTCAGTATCTGTCAGCATCTGTCAAGTTTGGAATCCCCAAAATTCTCAGATTTTTCGAGGAACCTATAGTATAAGTACACCTATTTGCTTTTCCGCGCCCTCATATTTAAAAGTCCCCGCTCTGGGGGCACACAGTAGATGGCGTTGCAGTTAACAGTTAATGTTTGACAATTTAATAAATAAATAGAAAAATAATAATAATAATTTTAGTACCCCTCTTTCTTCTATGGAGTCGACCTTCTTCCTAGTAGTATTGTTCTGTGGAGTTCACGTTTGTTTGCTTATTGACCGGTGACGTCACTGATTCCTGTGCGACGCTATGTTTTCCAAGGCGGCTTATTTTAAAAGTGATTTTTTATTTGCTTTTTTAGAAGAATTTAAAATCACCACTTTCTGAGCACTCAACGAACACCAACAAAAAATCTGAGATGGTTTCCAGAAACCTGTCAAATAGCCTCTGACTTGGTCCTTGACTTGGACCGCATTGCAAAAAATTGTTTACATCCAGCGAAAGGGTTTCTGTAACGGAATGTACGTACGGCAATGTCCTTGTAGACGACGGAGGCGCGGTGCGTGTCGCCGCGGTCGGGGTGCGCCTCGTGCACGTGTCTCGCCAACTCTTGCAGCATCGCCGGGTACTTGCCCAGCCGCCGGAAGGGCTTGGACAGGCCCGCCGTCAGAACCAGCACCCCGGGGCACACTGCGCCAGCGTTTTCCATCCATGTGTTCAAGTCTTCCCTGTAAACGTTGCTAGATCAATGCACTGTTTTCCCAAAAATATATGTCATTAAACAACTGGCGCTTTTTGTCTATTTTTTGCTTGGAATGGATTTTTCAATCGTATAATTAAATTGATGGGTTCAAAATATTAAAAAAAATTGTTCCCCTTTGACATTTTTAATAAATAATAAATAGAGGCTTTAAGAGGAGTACTTCCCTCTGACTCAGCTCGCACATTCAACAATTTTCTGTGATTGTAAATAAGGAGGTAGACTTTTGACAAATCAGTCCCACTAACATGGCGGGCGTAGACACGACTATTGTCTATTTTTAAGAGATAAGGTAATGCTAAAGTTATGTATGGAACACTTTAAGCGTAGTCTAGCCTAGTCTATGCCTATCATCTTAACCCAGCTGTCTGTTGGTACTAGAAAATAAAATTATGAACAATTTAATTTTCGTATACCTACCTAGTTCTTGATAGAGAAACATGTCAGAGTTGTTTACAATTTTAGGTATAATATAAAGAAAAATACATCAGATCTATAATGGCTGTCAATTTATTCTCTGTTGCCACCTCAGACTACATTTGTCAAAAGTAACTATGCTAATGGAGTACCTAAAAGCTTTTAATCTTTCCAGTTGGTCTGGAATAGATCTATTTTCAATTTGAAAATGACAGCAACTAAGGAGTGGAATAGATGCAGGTACCTCAATAGCTAACTCTCTGTGGAGATCACTTTACTGCTAATAATACATCTATTTATGTAGAAAATTTTAGTAGAGGTTAAAGCAGGTAAACATTATTACAAGGTTCCAAAGAAACACAGGATGATGGTGAAACCAACATGAAGGATGCGATAGTGGCGATTATGGCAAAACCCTTCGTGGTTAGAAAACCATGAGGGAGGCCTATGTCCTGTGCAGTGGACGTCAAATGGCTGATGATGATGATGAAGTAGTAGGCAACTAGACTTACTTATATTTATCAAGGATGCACACAGCCTTAGGATGTCCTGCACAGTATGTTTGGTGGACAATTTTAATTTGTTGCGCCCATTGGAGAAAGAGGCCTCCAACTCGCTGCTCTGGACCAGTCCTTGTTGAACATTCTTCTAAAAGGGCCAGGAATTGTTCATGGGTTTGAAGTACTTCATTTATGTTGCCCGTCAACTGCTTAAATTCATCTCTGGTTAGCCTTAAAATTGAAATTTTTGATATTTAATATGTATCAGTGTTATGTTAATATATATAAAAAAGTGTGTATAGTCCGCACAAATCTTTTTGGCGGTAACGTGAATATAGTCACAGATCGTTTACACATCGCTTACGGTCTTTACAGTGTATGTGTGAGTAATTGGCTACTTTAGTAACTGACTAATAGTAATTTACTACGCATCACACTTCGTCATTACTTACACATACACTGTAAAGACAGTAAACGATGTGCAAACGATCTGTGACTATCTTCACGTTACCGCCAAAAGATCTGTGCGGACTATATACATAATATTTACATATCACTGTTCTCCAATGGTTGTAAGAAGTTCGCGACCAAGCCTTGCATTTCAGCGACATGTGCCTTCTCTGAGTCAATAATGTCTTTTAGTACTACATTTCGAAAAGCTTGGATTTCAGAAGGAGCTCTTATTGGCGATGTTGTTACGGAACCAGTTGGATCTGCAATATAAATTGTTGATTTAACGTAGCATTTCTAAAGCTGCATCTCCTGCTCATATGTTTTTATTAAACATTAAGGCTGGGTTCTCCGTCATTACCCCTAACTCAGGTGTTTTAAAATACACTTTACTCTCTAATGGTCATTTATGTTGCCCATATTTAAAATCTAAAAATAAATGTCTTCATTTTCAATGTCTTATCTGAAAACTATACATTGTAATTAATTATAAAAAATTCGGGAAAAACTCGGAAAAAACTGCGAGACTCGAACTAATCATAATATTTAAGTACCTACAAATTTGTACGGAAACCTCAGTGGCCGAGTCCGACTCCGACACTTGTCCGGTTTTTTAAACTTTACAGCAGTGTTTTTCAATCAGTGGGTCTTGCTCGGGGATTCGCGGTCACCACCCAGGTAAAAGTAAAATGCAAGATTAAAATGTAGTTAGTGTTGCCAGTGGCAAAAATTGACGAGTGGTGGTAGAATACAACAAACAGTCAGGAACGGTCGAGATTTGAGGGTCTTCAAAATAGATTTTTATTCTTTTATTTTCGAGGGCGCTGAGCGTTGAGATATCGAAGTGAAAATGTCAATCCAATGTCAAATGCCAAAATAGCAGTATATTAAATTTTCCCCACCATCATGATTTCTGTTTTTACAGAACTAATGAATTTCCCACCGTCAATTATCAATGATTTTCCCACCATCAAGCATCAAAGGTCTGATTTTTGAGGGCGCTGGGTTTTTACAGGACTCAATGAAATTGCCACCATCAATTTAGTAAATATTCGGGCTATAAGACATTTTTTTTATAATAGAGGGTGCTAAGTTTTCATGAAAATGCCTCCGTCAATTTATCCACCATAAATTCTTTGGCTAGCTTTCAAGACAGATCTTTTGTTTTTAAGGTGCAGAGTTTTTATGGAACTAAATGAAAAAGCCACTGTAGTAAATTTTTGGTCAAGCTCACGCGCGTCTACAAGAAAGATCTTTTATTTTCGAAAAGAATACATCAAAATGCCGTCGATAATTTAGTTTTTGGCCGCGCTGACGCGGAAATTGGTTTGATCATCTTTTATTTTTGATCATGCATTTTATGTTGCAGCCCTGAAAGATTAAAGTGGGACTTGTTCCACTTTATTTTTCATTTAAGTTCCAGTATTTGGTAAAAAGGATATGGATACAAGACACTTTTAATATGACCTTGGGGGCCTGGAGGTCGCTAGATTTTTTTACTTGTACAGGGGTCGCATCTTTCAAGATTAGAAAACACTGCTTTAAAGCATCAAAAAAAAAATGAGCATGAGTTTAAATTTTTATTTGAGCTGAGGTTCTGATAATAAAAAATATACCAAAATGACTAGCACTGAATGTGTTGTTGTCTAAATTCTATTAATAGGGTTAATATTGCTGTAATTTAAACAATGCCTACTTTTTCCCCAATTGTGCTCGTTTGCGCAGTGTATTATGTCCGTATTATGTCCGTGCACTGGGAGAACCCGGCCTCTGGATTCCAAAACAAACACATTCTTGGTTTTTTTTAACAAAACAAGCATTTTCAATGCGTAAAACATTGTATTTATTTTGGTCCCTTCTTGCTTACATTTTGCAACAAGTGTTTTATGCATGGAAAACAGATTATTTTGTGTAATCTTTTTTTGATGATCTTAATATTAGATCTATTTGACTGGTTGTAAGATGTACCTTTATGTTCAGTAACATAGTTACTAGGAAACCAGCCAGTGGTCTCTCCTAGGGTGCCCTCCCACCAGCCTCCTTCTTCCTTTTGGGTGACAGTAATGATATCCCCTTTCTTAAAGCAAAGCTCATCATTATTCTTGCCCTTAAATGAGTAGATAGCTTTGACCAGACAGCTTTCAGTCGTCATCTTAGTATTTGTAATAGAGCACCATGTTACATATAAAACTGAAACAAAATTATAATAAAACTAGCTGACCCGGCAAACATTGTCTTGCTATATTAATGAGCCTACAACCTATTCTCGGACCTACCAAATATACATAAAAACATAAAAGAGTTTTACAACAAATACTGTGACACAAGATTTTTATATATTAGATACAGGTTTAAGGGCACTTTAAGATCATAAGTTACGCCATTGAAAGCACTTTTTTAAAGTATATTTAATTATCACCCTAACATAATTTACTCCTAAAATAAATTGTTGCACAGTGATACAGAACATAGAATTACTGTAACCTTTTCACTCATACTGGACTAAGATATATTCTCAATCACAGTATAAAAATTATAGTTGACTGATAGTGGAATAGAACCGTACCTTGTAGGCTGACTCTGTCGAAACTATACTACTGAGAATAGATTTATATTTGCTGCAGAGAGGTTAAGACCTATTCATAGAATTAAAAGTAAATCTTTTGTATGTTTAGAATAGAAGTAGGAATAGAAGCAAATGCCTCCCAATAATATTGACCAGTAGCACAATGGGTATTTTGGGAGCATGATCGAGGAGAGAAGGAAGTGGCATGCCTTGGGGGAGGCTATGTTCAGCAGTAAATAAATAATGGCAATGACAATATAATGACAAGGTTTCCCAGAATTTCATGGTCATCTTACAAGAATGACAATGTTTCGTTGCAAGCTATGTAGGTGTTCGTCGGACCCAACAATAGCTGCGGGTTCACTCAATAAGCCGTCATATTACAAGCTTACCACATTGAATGTAATTAATTGTACGTAATGACTTACTCAACGTGAGTTTCGCGCTAGAAAAAGCAACAGGAAGGAAGATGGTGTCAAATCACCAAATTAGATATACGAAAAAACGTTTACAATTATGTACCTTGTTTAACTCTTACATCACTTAACCCATCACATTACTTTACATCAGAGCAATTAAAGCATTATTTGGTTCATTCATGAATACTGTAAAATTAAAATGAAAAGCGACGAACCTATCCAAAAATAAATACTTTTGTAGTGATGTAACTCGTGTTTGCTTGCCATGCATGAACACAGAATACAATCTACATAGTGCATGACTGACCTGGCAGTGTATGAAATCCGATATTGTATGAAATCTGTCAAAAGATTTCGATTATTTATTATTTTCTAATCTGTACATTCTGTCAGTCGTGCGAAACCTTATCATTCTGTGGTGGTGCCGTGAAAAAAAAACTAAGGCGGTATGGGCTTAAGCTCTTAGCCTTTTCCATAAAGGAAAAAATAGAACAAAAAAAAAAAAAAAAAATTAAGTTTATTTGAAAGAGTGTTTATTTATTGTGAAAATTGGCGGAAATATAGGTACCTAATTATGGTGAAACTGGAGAAAATGTTTTTAACTCGATCTCATACATTTTACTAGCGTGAACTCTGCCCGAAACAAACAACAGAAATCACAATTTCACTGTGTGTCGTCTATCCTTACAAAATTGTTTAAAGCAATATGAATAAATCATTGGAGGATTCTTTGCATCAAGCAGTAGTCGATGGAAATATTGAAGAAGTGTCGCATTTACTTAGTCAAGGTTTGTTTAGAATTTCTTGCATTTAGAGTGTCTTCGATTCTGTTAAGAGTGAGCCAGCTTTACTATATCATTATATACTGACTATATTTATGGATACTATGAGAAGCAGTGCTCAGTTTCCATTTTACCACTCATATTATTGCAGGAGCAAATCCTAACAGAAACACAAGTCATGGCAAAACATGCCTTGGAGAGGCAGCAAGTGCTGGAAATACAGGAGTATTGAACCTACTAATAGATGCAATCATTAGCAAAAACTGCAGGAAAATACTACCCAACATTAGTACGACGAGGAAACGGCATGTGAGATCACATAAAAGGAAACTAAAACATGACGAAAAACTTAAAGAAAATGTAGCGAAATGTAAAAGTTTAAATGATAGGGTGGTCAAAGACTCTAATGGGCCCAGTGAGACTGTTCTGTCTCAACAAGATGGTGCAAAGTCAGAGAAGAACCAAGGATACTTTGTGTTCATACACAGTGAGGGCTCCAGCAGTGATGAAAGCAGGGTTTCTTCAGCAAAGTCCCCTGTCAGTTCCCTTACATGCTCGCCTCAGGGAGATTTGGAATGGGATGAAGAAATAGGAACTTTTGCTCCCACCACCAGCGAAGATGAAACTTGGTCATCTATGTATGAGTATGTTTACATTCATGGAGCATTCAATTGTTAAGTTTAAAATTTTGACAAAGAATTGTGAAATTTATTATATGGAATGTTATTTGCAGATGGTATGCAGCTATTCTGGAAAGTACTGGCATAGCATTAGCATCAGCCACAATGGTGTCAAGTGGCATTGATCAGAAAGATGCCTTCTTTAGGACAGCTCTGCACTATGCGTCGGAGCAAGGACATATTGCTGCTGCCAAATTCTTAATTCAAGCTGGTGAGGACAAAAATATTGTTTTTAGTTCTGGTACATCTTTTGTACATTCCGTGTGGCGCCAGATTAAGAATACGTCACTCCATCTCCTTCCGTGGATGTCGTAGAAGGCGACTAAGGAAATCAAATACCAGGAGACGGGCAGCAGCGTCTTCCTGAGAATCCAACCGCATACTGCGATCGCCAACCCGCCTGCCAAGCGTGGCGATTATGGCAAAACCCTTCATGGTTATGAAAACCACAAAGGAGGCCTATGTCCTGCAGTGGGCGTCAAATGGCTGATGATGATGATGACCTCTTTTGAACTAAAACAGTAAGCGGATTGACTTTAGATAATGTTACATGCGGTGGTAGCCTAGTGGGTAGAACATTGGACTCGGAAGCGGGAGACCCAGGTTCGATTCCTAGTGCGGGCATGTACATATGACTTTGTTTTCTAAGTTATGTACATTTGTGAAGTTATAGTAGCAATACCACTCGCTAACTGTGAAGGAAAACATCGTGAGGAAACCTGAGTGTCTGAGCTATTTACATACCTCAGCGCTTGAAATCGCCAATCCGCGGTGGGCATGCGTGGTGATTAAGCCCATACTCTCTCTCTCTGAGAGAAGGCCTGTGACCTACAGTGGGACGTATATAGGCTGCTTATGAATGTTACATGAGTCTGACCCAGATTTCTTGTAAATCTTTTCAATTGAAATTGTATTAAATGTTTTAATTTCATCATCCCTGGAACACTAACAATTAATTTGTCATGTGCTGCCTGAGCAAAGAAACCAATAGGCAATGCTGTTTGAAGGTTTTCGAGAGGAGAACACAAAAACAAAACCATAAAAAATATTTTTTGTGGTTGTGGTTACCCTAATAATAAAAAACATGTTTGTTTATTGAATCCTAAACATTTTCATAAAAAGGGTGTGAAATTATAAAACCAATATTTTACGATAACTCGAAAATTTATAAATGCTTCATCATACATTATAAGGTGTTACGTGCAAGTGTCGATGACATAGTTTGAGTCTGATTTGTATAGCGCGTTTTTGTACCCCGCGACTAGAATGACTTTGTCACATATTGTGAAAATTTGTAGAGAAAAAAATTAACCACATCTTTTAACATGGCCTCTCCGATTATATTAAAACAATTTGCTCCAAATGTACTGGACCAAATCAGTTGTGGTAGGATGGTGTAATCCTATGACCCAAACACAGATGTGCAAAGTAAATATTTTTTTTTTTCAAATAGGGATCATTTAAGGGGACAAGTTAGGAAATTTAAAACAATAATTGCAAACCTTACTGTGTCATAATATCAAATGAAAAGGCTCGTTATGAAGCTCTCAAATATATTTTTGTTATAATAATAACAAAAATATATTTAACAAAAATATAAAATAAATAGTTTCGATTTTATTCATGAAAGAAGACGAAAATAAATAAATAAAATTGACAATTCCTCCCACCTGTGGCCTAATTACGCTCACCAAATCCTGAGCGATTCCAATCGTCTAACTGTCAAATTCCATACTAATTTGACAGTTAAACGATTGGAATCGCTCAGGATTTGGTGAGCGTAATATAGGGGCTGATCTCCGAAACATCTGAGCCTAAAATTTTGAAAAAAATACGAAATATAGTTCATTGCTTGTATCTTGTACCTATAAAAATTCTATCAATTGAAAATAAAGTGTTAAACTCAATATAATACGTTTACTTACGGAAAATAGTTCACTAAAACACCACTAGATTGCACTGGCAGTAGTTAACTCGCGTCTTGAATAAATTTGACTTTGGCATCGTACGGAACCCTCTCGTTAGCTGATAATTATATAAGTACTTATTAGGTTTGTCCATTTTCTTTTTTATACTGCTGGGTAAAAAAGAGGAAAAAAGGTTTCTTATGTTTCTTATATGAAAGTATTGCAGGTATGCCCATGTTATACTGTTGAACGTCCTTTGGTTTCCAATACAACAACATGTCACACTTATTCACATTCTAGGCTGTAAAGTGGATGTGGCCGCCGGCGACGGGCTCACACCTCTGCACGTGGCGGTTATCAGGAACCACATTGGTATGGTGCAGACACTGTTGGCTGCTGGCAGCAACATCAATTACAAAACACATGAGAAAATGACACCACTTCACTTTGCGGCATCTAGAGGGTACCTCGATATGGTAAGTAATGTTTCCTGAAACAAAGTTTGCACTTTAGAAGAATTAGAATAAATTTACTTTAGGAAATGATTTAATTAGGTGATGTCAGAATACTCACGTCATGTTTATTAATTTTAGGTAATATTACTAGTCTCAAAAGATGCATATTTGGAAGCCAGAGACACAAATGAGAGGACAGCTCTATACTTGGCAGCTGGCAGAGGCCATATCGACATTGTGAAGTGTCTTTTTGTAGCAGGTGCCAATGTAAATGGAGAAGAGATCCATGGATATACTCCCCTCTGTGAAGCAGTTTGGCAAAGATATCCTGCAGTTGTTGAGGCGCTCTTAGCGGCTAACGCGCGAGTTACACATTGCCACAAACTGCTACATAATGCGATTGCGCAAAGACAGGTAAGATGTATGTTGCTTGTTTATTACTACCTAGCTGAAATAAAAGACGACATGTCCAGGTTTCAATGGGCATTGTCGTAAATATTGTGACGATGGTAAAGTTACAAACTATATGGCATTTTTAATGTATAAGCTCAGTAAATATAGTGCTACAATCACAAATAACTACTTGATTATATTCTTTTTGTTGCATTAACCCGTGCTGAGGACAATTTTAAAAACCTATTTAGGGGCTAAGAATTCCACCCATGCCGGGACTTGAACCTGTCGCTGCCTGTACGTAATACAGAGTTTGTAAAGAGGGGAGAGCGCTGGCACGGTTAGCCAGAGGTTGCGGGTTCAAGTCCCGGTATGGGTGGAATTTTCAGGTTTTTAAAATAACTACTTGTTCTACGTTTGCACAGGTTTGTTCATTTTAGTTTTGTTTTCTTGGATGACGTAATTCCGTGCATAACGTACTTCCGGTTTCGTGGAGTCAGATTTGTTTTTTTGTTGCACTTTATTGCACAATAAAAACTTTAACAAAAATAAAACATAAATAACAGGCTTGTGTTAATTCTTTATTTGCCTTAAAATTTTATGAAAGCAGCCAAATCGGCATTGTTTTAAATATTGACAATAGTTACAAATTATACTTAATTTAAAAGGTATAAGGTCGGTAAGTATAATGCTACAGTTATAAATTAATAATTTTCACAGATATTTTGTGAATAAGTGTGTGACTAATTCGACTTTCGTTTCACATGTGAATTAATACTTTCAAACATGTTTTAATATGTTTGAATGAAATACGAAAGCTTAAAAGAGCGACAATTCCCAAGCAACCAGGAATAAATGTTTGGCATGCGATGTTTGATGCATTTCGGTAAAAACATTATGCAATAAAAAAGTGTGACTTTGAGCCTCGATATCTCCTAAGCCGAGCCGTTGTTCCAGTCATATTTGTAATGATGCAGAGAATACGTGGGTTTCGGCGAGTTATTAAATTAACACTGGTATAGTAAAAATAAAGTAACAAGCACTCTACGTCTCTTTATCAGGAAGAAATTGTGACAATGTTGGCTACTTATGGCGCAGGCATAAATCTGCACAACGACAATGGAGACACCCCGCTTCTACTGGCAACACGTGTCTCCCAGCCTAAACTTGTTCGAATATTGCTAGAGAATGGTAAAGTATACCCATAATAATAATAACTTCCACACAATACACTCACTTGATCTGGTCCCCTACTAGGATACCCTGTGCTATGGTAACCAGGCAAGGACGTCACAAACATGAAAATACACCCAGACTGAGGGCATTTGTACAAATGTACGGCGTCTCCCAGTGGGAATCGATGCCATTATTGCTCTGCCGCTGTCTGTCTGTCTGTACGTCCGTCCGTCCGATAGGTAGCCAGTTGAAATTTTCACAGAATATGTCTTATTACGGCGGATTACCTAACAAATAATAAAAATTATAAAAATTATAAAAAATACGGGGTCTCCTTACAACAAACGTGTTTTTTCGCCGTTTTTTTTTTTTTTGTTTATGCTCTATCGTAAAAACGGTAATACATACAAGCATCAAACTGGGCTTGATTGTAGGACTTATTATATTGTAACGACAAATAAAAAAAAATGGCCACGCGCGAGTAGGGAACCCTCGGTGCGCGAGTCCGACTCGCACTTGGCCGGTTTTTATTAATTTAACACAGCTGAAACATGTTACAACTTACGTGGAGCATGCTGTCTCGCTCGCACAATGTTCGATTTCTAATTTTATTATTGTAATTAAGAGTATACTTTTGATAAATGTGTTGATGCATAATTAAATTACGGACATTTTAATTACATTTTCGTTTTCCTGTACGTAGTGATTAACAAGGAAAAGTTGTTCCCAAAATTATTAAGAGCTACGAAGATTTTTGTATGGGGCCTGGCATAGTTCATAGTGGCGCCCTCTATATTTTTATCAATATCGTGGAGCATGATGAAACCTAGCTAGATCGATAGAGGACAAAAAAGTAAACAAGAAATTATTAAGGTCACCATGTCCTAAAGTGGCACGTTTAGGAGTTATTGAGCTTTGAAGTTTGTATGAGATTTTTATAAAACTTAACTTTTGAATCATTTTTCACTAAATACTGGACTATATGCTTGGCACCTGTGACTCGTTGCCGATTCTTGACTAAATTGCTAAATAAGTCGTAGAAAAAACACCCAGTTTATTATAGATACCGTATATTAAGGCACCCGAGCGTAGCGAGGGTGCTTACAATGCGAGGGTATTACGGGAGCTTTTACCAGAGTTATAAATCTGCTTTTCATCAATCCTATCAGGTAAATAAATAAAATAGTGTATTTAAAGGAAAATTCACCACCTAAACCTATCTATATTAATTAAACTGTAGGTTTTATATTGACATGTTTTGAATTTTAATCGAATTGAACGAATTGGATGCATGAATAATACTATAATTTCATGTATATATGTATATAAGTAGGTAGGTACCTACTAGACATAGCTACCCAGACTTTAAAAAACATCAAAGTAGGTTTGAATCCCCGAGAAAACTCATATCAAGTGACAAATTCAGTGATGAAACTCAGTTAGTGGAAATTCCATACAAACTTCAAAGCTCAATAACTCCTAAACGTGCCACTTTAGGACATGGTGACTTTAATAATTTCTTGTTTACTTTTTTGTCCTCTATCGATCTAGCTAGGTTTCATCGTGCTCCACGACATTGAAAAAAATATAGAGGGCGCCACTGAGACTATGCCACTAATCTTCGTGGCTCATGAAATCAAATTATCCCAATCAAAAACTTAGTACAGTATAAGAAAAATACGCCTTAAATATCCGCAATTTAATTATCTATCAAACAAGTTTATCAAAAGTATACTATTTTATTAAAATCACAAAAAAAAAATGTTAAATTGTGCGAGCGAGACAGCATGCTCCACGTAAGAACCTTTTTAAGGTTGTCATTTACATCAACATTGTCCTACGACTTTAAAATTTTATTTTTTTTGCTCTATTTACTTGTAGGACAATGTTTTTTCCGGTGCTTCGACGTTGTTGGTAGAGCGTGAATATTTTGGTTTTCTATGTAGCCTTTATACTTTCCACTGCAGAGCACAGAGAGAGAGGCTTCTCTCAGAGAGAGAGAGATTGGCGCAGATTGGCATCTTCAAGTGCTGAGGTATGCGAACACCTGAGGCACGCAGTTTTCCTCAAAATGTTTTCCTTCACAGTAAGCGAGTGGTAGTGATGTAACAATTTCACAAACTTAGAAATGCGTGCTAGAATTCAAACCACGACCTCCTGCATGTGCGGTCGGCGCTCTACCGCTAGGCTATCACCGTTTCCCAGTTATGTAACAGAAATGTACACCTGAGAAGAAACTCATAGAACAAAAGTTGAAAAACAAACTCTAATTGGGGAAAAAATTGCGTGTATGTTACAAAATACATCTTGCAATTGTAAATATAAAATAGCTCATCTTTTTTGAGATTTTCTTTGTCACTAAAACTTTGTTTGATTTATATTGCAGGCGCTAACGTGAATTCATTTAATAGCATATCTGGTGCAACTGCACTTCACATTGCTGTGGAAAATGACCCAGATGAATTTGAGGAATTGCTAATTTGCTTGCTAGAATATAACATAGATATGAATACCACTGCCTTAACCGGCGATACCGCCTTGTACCGAGCCTTGATACTGAACAAGTAAGGATTTTACGATAGGCTTTCATATTAAGAACTAATTTATTGGTGGTTCGATGTATTTTTCAATTTAAGTTTTAAATTTTTAGGCAACGAGCTGCTGCACTGCTCATCAGGTACGGAGCCGATGTCAATGCATCAGATTTACAGTCGTGTGGTTTGGATAACCTGACTATAGCGGGCCAGAGGCGTTCTCCCACGATGGCCAGTATGCTTCTAAAGGCTGGCCACTGTGTGCCTATACCAGATCCAGAGAGCATTGTCCCTAGAGCAGGAACCACCGCACATTGGCTATACCATGCCTGCAGACAGCCTCTCGACCTGTCAGACTTGTGTCGAATTAAAATTAGGTCAACGTGTAAAGAGAAAATTCTATTTCAGTATATATCATCTTTACCTTTGCCTAAGTGCATAAAGAGGTTTCTCATGATGGAAAATGAAGGTTAGTTATAAGGGTAGGTACATGTAACTACAGGGTTTTTGAGATAAATTCCAGTAGGACTGAAGCCAGCGGCCACACAGAAGAGACGTGGGGCGAGGGCGCCGAAAAGACGCCGTTAATCCAATTCACTTTTATACAAAATGTACTGAAGGGACGGGACGAAGCCCACACAGAAGAGACAGGGTGAGGGCGCGATTTCTATGCAACGCGTCGTCGCGTCTTTTCCGCCCCCCGCCCCACGTCCCTTCTGTGTGGCCGCTGTCTAAGCTGCTGTTACGTCTGTCTGTTATGTCTCGCTCGCACAATCTAACATTTTAAGTAATTGAAAATAAAAATGCTTTTGATAAATGTGGTCTGAGAGTCTAGATAAATTACTGCAGCGGCTAGCAAAAGAGGCATTGAAGGACGAACGTGTGGGCAGAGGCGAGGCTGAGGCACACATACGTAAGTCCATCAATGCCTAGTTGTGTGTGGCCAAGGCTTGTATAGTACTTTTCTCTAATGCGCGGAAATTAAAACTAAGTAGTACCTAGGCTACACTTTTTATTTAAAATACAGTTGTTCAATTTTTGAAATTTAAAGTGTACTTTCCAGGGATTAGGTATGTTGGTTTGGGATAATTCTAACGAGGTCGAAGTTTGTTGTATAGTAGTCTCTTCAGTGTGATTCTGTATTCCAAAGCTTTGATGGGAGGTCGATGGTCGTGATTGGATAGGTACTTTCGTTGATTTTACGTGTAAGTAATGCTACTTTTTTTGCAATCGATTCTTCTATGTAGCTTTCAGCTACCCGGTCAGACTTCCATCCGCCATGTCTTTTAAGTAATATTAAATTCGCACCTGTGTCAGCAACGTAATTCCGGATTCACTTACTTGACTTTTAATAATGTGTAGTGCTTACGAAAGTTTTAGTACAAAAAAGTTGTTATAAATCCTTTATTTTAATATAAAATTTTCTCAAATAAAATCTAGGTACCTACATATAGGTAGTAAAAATTAATGTCTGTTATTTTATGATCTAACGAACCCTCAGAATATTTATACTATAATTTTTGGATTAGGATTGGTAATTTCAAGCGCTGAGGTATGTGAATACCTCAGGCACTGGTTTCCTCACGATGTTTTCCTTCTCAGTTAGCCGGTGGTATTGCTAATGTAACTTCACAAATATACGTAAGAAAACAAACGTTACTATATTTTTACCGGCATTTCAAATCTTAGAATGTGCGAGCGAGACACCATGCCAGACGCAACAGCAGCAGGGGTACACCCCTACAAAATTTAAAATTACAGACATTCTACTCATTAGTACAAACAACTTTTAGAGGCTAAAAATTCCAACCATGCCGGGACTTGAACCCGCGACCTCTGGCTACCGTGCCAGCATTAGTCGCGTTTTTTTTTTATTGCACGGGTTGAACAAAAAGAATATAAACAACTTTTACCTATTATGGGACTGACTCTGAAATTGTGAAGAAAATAAGTCTTTTTTTTTTTATTACATACCTATTTACATTAGTTACGGCAATTATTACAAGGGACCCATTTAAATGCTCTTTGGGTTTAAGTCCCGGCATGGGTGGAATTTGAAGCCTCTAAATAGGTTTTTAAAATTGTCCTCAGCACGGGTTAGTGCAACAAAAAGTAGATTTTTTTTCGAAGGCGCCCTAATAAAAGTTGTTTTTATGGATGAATAAAATGGTTCCCTCAGTTCTACCATACTTTGTTGCATCACACCGTATATCGAATTTCTAGTCCCTAGAATGTATTGTAAGAAAAGTAAAAAATACATATATATTATTTAGACATATAAATCTTTATTCAATAAAGATACTTGACTTTTAATAATGTGTAGTGCTTACGAAAGTTTTAGTACAAAAAAGTTGTTATAAATCCTTTATTTTAATATAAAATTTTCTCAAATAAAATCTAGGTACCTACATATAGGTAGTAAAAATTAATGTCTGTTATTTTATGATCTAACGAACCCTCAGAATATTTATACTATAATTTTTGGATTAGGATTGGTAATTTCAAGCGCTGAGGTATGTGAATACCTCAGGCACTGGTTTCCTCACGATGTTTTCCTTCTCAGTTAGCCGGTGGTATTGCTAATGTAACTTCACAAATATACGTAAGAAAACAAACGTTACTATATTTTTACCGGCATTTCAAATCTTAGAATGTGCGAGCGAGACACCATGCCAGACGCAACAGCAGCAGGGGTACACCCCTACAAAATTTAAAATTACAGACATTCTACTCATTAGTACAAACAACTTTTAGAGGCTAAAAATTCCAACCATGCCGGGACTTGAACCCGCGACCTCTGGCTACCGTGCCAGCATTAGTCGCGTTTTTTTTTTATTGCACGGGTTGAACAAAAAGAATATAAACAACTTTTACCTATTATGGGACTGACTCTGAAATTGTGAAGAAAATAAGTCTTTTTTTTTTTATTACATACCTATTTACATTAGTTACGGCAATTATTACAAGGGACCCATTTAAATGCTCTTTGGGTTTAAGTCCCGGCATGGGTGGAATTTGAAGCCTCTAAATAGGTTTTTAAAATTGTCCTCAGCACGGGTTAGTGCAACAAAAAGTAGATTTTTTTTCGAAGGCGCCCTAATAAAAGTTGTTTTTATGGATGAATAAAATGGTTCCCTCAGTTCTACCATACTTTGTTGCATCACACCGTATATCGAATTTCTAGTCCCTAGAATGTATTGTAAGAAAAGTAAAAAATACATATATATTATTTAGACATATAAATCTTTATTCAATAAAGATACATTCAAAATACAAAGTGTCTGTAAGTGACAAAAATATATTAAAAACATTTATTACGCAAACTCTCTAAACCCTACATTTAGTGATAAACATGATATTATTGTAGCCAGTAAAGGTATTGCACAAATTATAAACCAAATCTAATAATTCAAGTTTTATCTAAACCTACTTACATAGAAAAAATATTTTTAGAAAATGTCTACATCAACAATAATTATAAACACATTTAAAAGTACTTCGTCAATTTCTTTAGATATCAAAAATAACAAAATTTATTGAAGTTATAGGGTGTACTGTTAGTCATTACGCATAAGAATTGCGCCGCTAAGAGATATAATATTGATTGCTTAGAAACTCTTAGGTTAGCAGTGCACTGCAGTAAACGTACCTACACAAATCAATGCTAGGAACTAAAACAATCTTAATAGCTAGAATGTTATGATTTACAAAGGGAAAGAAATGAAAATAGCCTATTTGTGTAACTAACAGAAATCACACTGCTGCTGTGAAATTAAATGCTAAGTATAGTGAGTATGAGTGCAAAACATACTAGGTTACAAGGTAGGTGTTTGAAATATGGCAACATTTCCTTTGTTATCTTTTACATACGCGAGTTCTGGACAAGCCTTTAATAGTACGTCAGCAACTTCTTGATGCTTGAATTGAGCTGCTTTATGAAGAGCTGTTGAACCATCATCATCTTGAGCTGCAACATTAGCTCCATGTTTTATGAGCAGTTTTACTACTCCCACTTTACCTAGATTAGAAAAACATATGACAGTTTTAACAATTTATAAAAACCAGTGTGCTTTAGAGGAATCGTGTTTTTATAAATCAATTTCTCAGAAAGGATTGGGTCACCTAAGCTAAATTAGGACTAATTACAAGTCACTTTTAATGGCATAGGTATTTGCTTACCTCAACCAGTTGAATTTTTTAAAGACTGACCAGACACTGAGCTATAGGCATCTTTACAGATGGTAACTGCTATAACTTTACCTCCAACAGCGGCTTTATGTAAAGGTTCTTTACACATGATGGATTAAACAACTTTACCTCCAACAGCAGCTTTATGTAAAGGTGTAGCCTTCCCACTTTTTGTCTGAGCATTGATCTTGGCTGCATTTTGTAACAGCAGTTTACAGATATCTACATGGCCATTCCGAGCAGCATAGTGGAGAGCTGTATAGCCTGTGTTGTCTGGCTTATTGGCAGCTTCATTACTGTCTGTTGCATTTCTTATAATTCTTTCAACTTTCTCTTTGTCACCACTGAGTGCTGTAGAAATATAAAGGTAGGTAAATTTATTTTCGGACAAGAGGAGCTCCCTTCATGATAAATGTTGATAAGTTGTGCTTCATGATAAGCTGTCACTAGAGATGTATCAAGAAGCATAGTAGGAACAAATTGCAGAGTCATGGGCACTGGTTAGTATTTTGAACAGTAGGTAACTACCTACATAATAAAAAAGAGAATAACAATTGACTCATCATAAATCCCTAGAGGACCTAAAAACTTATAAATTTTGCACATGCAGTGGTTATTTATATTGAAACTTACCAGCATTCCATATTCCTCTTTCCCAGTCCATCTCAGACAGAGTCTGACAAACTGATTTATTTGCATGTGCTGATGTGCAGTGTGTATGATCACAACTATAATCAGCCATGATGCAATATAAACTACAGAGCATAAAATGCAATGAAAAAAGGTTAATATAGTTCAGGAGAAAGGATTGGTGATATGATTTGCACTTTAGATATCGCGTTGCAGAGTCCAAGTGACTTCAGCTTCTCCTGTGCTTGATACTACTTTGTAACCCAGCTGAGCCAGTGCATTGATGGCACTCAACACAGTTGTTTCCATAGTAATTCCATTAACAACACCAGATACAGATCCAGGAAACTTTTTTGTCAGTGCTCTTATCTCTTGCTGTCCTAATCCAAAGGCTGAACAGTCACTGGCATATAAAGAACCTTTTATTGCAACATATACAATTCCATCTTCCAGTATTGGGATATTAGCTATGTTGCCAGAAGAGTTGACATTGCTCTTGGTGTCCATAGTAAAAATTATAGGTTTGTGAAATAAATTAGACTTCTCCTGGGTGTTGGTAATTTCCCAAATGCATAGCCTCCTTGCTAATATTGTTAATGTTATCTTGCTCAACAATTATGGATGGTTCGGGCTCCGAGAACTCCTTTCTCATAGTCCACATATACTCATTGTAGTCTTGTTTCACTGAAGTAGAGCTGGATGCCACAACTTTGTATCCCAATACCTGCAAAAATATTTTCTAATTAGAATTAGATAGAGATGTTCAGTCAACGTTTATAGGACATGTTGTTTTTTTTGTGCAAAACTGACTAAACATTGAAAGGGTTTATAAGAACCACTCACTTCTAGAGCACTCAAGATCACACATGGATGTTGCAAGTAAACAATAGTTGAATCATCACAGTATCCACCACAGGCAAATCTTTTTAACTGTTCAATGTCACCAGCTGAAAATTAGGTAAACAATTTTAGATCAGCACAAACTAAAAAAATATGTGCCTATTCATGCATATATTTCACAGGATAGTGGACAGACACTCGTTCCATCATGACACACCTCTTTCACACTGTCGCCGCATATACACTGACCGTTTACAAATTTGTGAAAGGATCGATTATTGTGAGACTTTGGACACTCCTTAGTGGATATTTAGGTATATTATATATTTAAAATTTAAATATTTTATATAAATATCTACTATTGAAGGGGGTAAAACATATAAAGAAAATGTAAGGCCTTACCTTTAAGGCCTGATACCAACACACGCCAAGGGTTTTTGTGCCCGTAGGATGCAAGATTACCTCTTATCAAAATGTATGGCATTGATTACAGTAAGATTCCAATATTAGCGAAGTTTAAGTAGGTACTATCAAAATACGTACAATAACGAAACCTGGTAATTTTAAGATCCGTACAGAATTCAAGGGTAACTCACGTCTTTATTATTTATGTAGCCAATAACATAATTCCGCAACACAAAAAGCAAAACAGAAATCAACTTTGCACGACTAACAAACTCCACAGACTATTACAGAGAAAATAATCCAGACTATATTATAAAAAGTCTATTTATTTTTCTCCTATACTAAAATGATATTACCTGGGTTGCCTGTTTATTGCAATTTAAAAATACGTCACTATTTTTACTATTTTTACCACGACTATCGAAAGTTAACGATAAATTAAAGTACAAGTACATCATTCATTAGTACAGTTACAAAGTAAATACTACAAAATTTAATTATATAATTTATTAACTAAACATATTTACAATGTACCTTGAATTGTCATAATAAACTACAAATTGTAGTGTTATGAAATTCTGCCCTGTAAGCTCGGAGGTCATCCAGTATTGGTGTTTCTATAGTGTCGGATACATATTTTTACCTTATTCTGATGACGATTCATCACTTAAATATTCGGAATCCTCCGAGTCGTCATCTACTTTTATAATAAACCGATCGGTTATGTCGTCGACTATATGTCCCAATTGACACATTTTATCCTCAACTTCAATAACATGCGTTATGCAGTCTTTCCACCGCTGAGGGGTCACTTGACGAACCCCTTCTTCAAAAAGGCTTCGTACTTCTTTCAGTCCAATTTAACTTTAAAATTTAATTTAGGACCAGGTGTTTTTGGAGCGCTAAACTTTTCATTTTCTTTGTGCTCTTTTAGCACTCTGTACACCGAAATTCTACGTTCAGTATTTCGGCAGTTTTTAAAACGCATTCGTTTTTTTGGCGTCTCGGTTGGAAATTCGGTTTTTTTTCCGTATGAACATATTTGTAAGAGTTCATAATCATTTCTTTTTCCATTTGGCTAAATGAGGTGAGCATACGTTTTTTTCTTGGCGATACAATTTCTTCATTACGGCTACGTGACGAAGTAGATGGAGCCTGAGCGTCCATTACAAATTATTCTACAAAAACGTAACAAAACCACGAAACTTAACACAAAAGAAAAAGCAAAGAAACAGAAACAAATTTAACAAATAACGGGCGTTATATGTATTGCACACACAGAAAAAGCAACGGACGCATTCGAACAATTCAGAGGTTGAACCTCCAACAATATTTTTGAAGGGGTCGTACCACAGACCAGAAAAAATCGTATTTTGCTCGGAATTCTAGAAAACAAATTTTCATATCTTCCCATTGCTGCAACGGGTTTGATTTTAATGGGAATACAAGGTTAGCGAGATATAAATTTATCTCGTCTCTGTCAGTGGTGCGGTACCTACTTGTTTGCGCTAATATTTGGTGGTGTCCCCAAAAGTCGTAAACCTCACTGACAGTCAACGAGTTTCGGCTTATCTTTGGTGAGGAAGCGGAATCCCTTTCAGAGTTAACTTTCCTTCTGATGAAACTTATCGCCTTAGCGCATGCGTTTGCGTCTTTGAAATTAATATTTTTGAATCGTGGGTCTAAATTATTGAAACAGCTAAAAGGTGGTTGACTTCGACGTTTGCAAAGCGTCGTTCAATCTCTTTCAGTGCCTTTTCTTTCTTCGCATTACAAATTGACAGCTTCACCTATTTCTGACGGGGACTTCCCTTAGTCCAAACGTCAAGATAGAACTATAATAGAGATGTATAGATACAACGAAAAAAGTATCGAGTACTGTGAAAAGTATCGATTCTTACTCAGTATCGTAATAAATAGTATCGAGTACTAAATTACTCAGTTTCGTAACCAAACAATCGAGTATACTCAGGTATCGATACGTTTTGCGTATCCCTAGCAATCGATTGTCAAACGCTAAAATCACCTACACGATCGATAGGACAATCGATACTATCGATAGTATACCGGGGTTTTCTGGTTATGGGTAGTGTGGTCGCTCGATAGGCCAGAATCGATTGACTATCGATATTATCGTTTTCTTGAACTATGGATAGGCTATCGATAGACAATCAATATTGGCCTATCGAGCGGCAACACTACCCGAAACCAGAAGACCCCGGTTCGAGTAGTCTGGATATTTTTTCCCTCTTGTTTTAATTATATTTAAATCCCATCAAAAACATAAATGTACAAAAATCCAAGTCTCGCTTCCACCATAAAAAGTTGTGAGATGTCCATGTAAAGCCAAGTAAATTATTTTACTCAGTATTGAAACATGTACCTATTCGTTTCAGTGAGTGTGAAAACACCTGTTCAACAACTTTGTCATACATTGTTTCCTAATTAGTTGCCTACGAACATTTAATGACTGTATCAATATTAAACATATTTATTTCTGAAATATAAATACCTAGTGTCTTGGCAATAGCACGGCAATAAGTATAATAATAATTCATTCATATACCAAATTATAACTATCACAGATTTGTGCTATTGCCAAGTCACTATTTATATTTTAGAAATAAATATGTTTAATATTGATACAGTCATGAAATGTTCGTAGGTAACTAATTAGGAAACAATGTATGACAAAGTTGTTGAACAGGTGTTTAGGTGTTTTCACACTCACTGAAACGAATACGTGTTTCAATACTGAGTTATTTTACTTGTTTATTCATTCAAAGGTTTAGGCAATTTTGAACAATAAAAATATAAAATGCGTCCTAATTCGTGAATAATATTGAATTTTATAAATTGCGCCATATTGAAAATATTGGGTCAAGGGTGCTGTACATTTTTTTATTGCATTAAATTAAACACTTTATAATAACAGCACGCTAAATTTACAATTTGTAGCGCCATCTAGCGGTGAAAAGCAATATTAATATATTTCTATAAATTTTGTATGGCAGTACCTATAATTTTATTATTTACCTATCGGAAATCCTCATGAACATTTTTTATTGCATTAATTAAATACTTTATAATGACAGCAGGCAAAATTTTCAAGTAGTAGCGCCTGAAGTAGGAATATTTTTTTTGTCGTCGTCTTTGTATGGGTATAGTACCTAGGTATGTTCATTCATAAATTTCCGATAGTTGTAAGTTTTAGCTCACAGTTATATTTTTAATCTTTAGTGAGTTTCATCTGATATGAAAATGTATTGTGATCTGGAAAATATAATTATGTTGTTATTTGGAAAATATATGTCACTACACAACTCTAGATGGCGCTAGTTGTTGCATAGACTGCATAAGTTATTATTTTTTACTTTTGTTTATATTATAATTTACTAATCGAGAATATGTTCATAGTGCATAATTCACTTAATAATAACCGCATGCAAAATTTCAACTCCATAGGCCTACTAGAAGTACTTTAAAAATCATGATGGTGATGAGTATGTCACCCACGTTTTGACCGAACTTTCTTGAGATATTTCATTATTGAATATAGGTACAAACTTGTAATTTGGAGGTGGAGGTAGGTTCCGTGAGAACTCTTAGTAACCGAAATTTCAGCCTTCTAGCTTTACTCACAACGAAGATACAGGGGGGGTCAAAAGTGCCGCGAGTTGCTTCGAGAAAAGTATGGTACACGAATAAACAAAAACATAAATATAGTACCGGTCATCCAGGTGCTAATGATAACGCGCCATATCATTGCCGAAGACTCCATACATTGCCGAATTCAAATTCAAGAAAATTTGACTGGCTGCGTATGAACAATATTTCGTTTGGTGAACCTTTTCTTAAATGCCAATATAATTGTTAGACATTGTGAAAATAAATAAGTCTAGATTTGTGGGATATGTCGTAGATGAATTAGCGAAATCGAAAGGGCGTCGTGTCATAAGATTACCACCACACCATTGCGAGCTCAACCCTATTGAGCTTATTTGGGCTCAAGTCAAAGGCACAGAACATAGACTTATACTTAAGGTACCACGACGAAAAATGCGATTTAAAAAATTTATTCGGGCATATGGCCTGCTTGCGTTAGGCATGTTATTGACAAAGTTGAGCCCGGATTTGATCGTTCTGATTGAAATACAGAAAACATGATGGAATCGTTTATAATTAATGTCGGTTCACTCACAAGTTCAGATTTCAGTGGCGATGACATGTTGTACCTAATAGATACAAGTTTTTTATTTTCTATTTGTTATGATTGTAAATAAGTTAGAGATAATCCTTACTCACATTATAAACGCGAAAGTTTGTATGTATGGATGTATTGTTTGTTAGATACTCTTTCACGCAAAAACGGCTGAACGGATCCGGATGAAATGTTGCGCCGAGATAGATTATAGTCTGGATTAGCACATATGCTATTTTTATCCCGGAAAAATATATAAATTATAAACGCGAACGAAGTCGCGGGCAACAGCTAGTAACTAATAATAATAATATGTCACTCGATCATTAAAACTGATATTCTACGAAAAGATTGTTTTTACAAAAAAAAAAAAAAACTAATGCATAGTTGATGAGCGCCAGCATGTAAACTTACCCTATGAGGCGGACCGTCTTCGCTTATCTCCAGCCGCGCGCATTGACCAATGAGATGCGAGTATTTGTTCCCTAGGACTTCGACTCGTGGAACGGAGTATACGGTTCTAATAGATTCGAGTTTGTCTTGTCTAGAAATATTTTTGGAAAGTACCTTTTAAAAAAGAACAATCTAGTATATGATACCTATTCGATAGCCGTTATTTCTATCGACTGTTATTTCTTGTTATATTCTTTTTGTTGCACTAACCCGTGCTGGACAATTTTAAAAACCTTTGTTATTTCTTGTGTTTCATACTATTAAAAAAATGTTTAGGTGGGAACGGTAGAAAGGTAGCGTACCTACGCTTAACGCAGTAGGTACGTTACGATCGATTTTGTTAAAATGTTATTAATGTAACTAAAATGTAAAGTTTGACCGTTGACTGTAGGTAGGTACCTACATCTAGGGAAAGTGTAGATATTTGGTACGGCGTATTATGCCTTCTAAGTACCTACTCGGTTACTTTAGGAGTAGGTAACTTTGTTTCAAAAAATGTAAAGATTGACCTGCTGCCGACAGACCATAAAAAGCACACTTATAAATATTATAGGTAGGTATATTGCTTAGTAAGGAAACTGTCCCGCTACGTTTCGACATGCAATGGTCCAGTTTTTACAAAAATACGAAATCCCTTAAAACAAATGGTACCAACTCTGGCAGTTGGTTAGATACCTACGTAGGTTGGTAGTTCCTCTTCTTACGTATATGTGATTGTTTTGTCACTCGGTGGGAGCTCTACATTTTGAATGTGTTAGAAAGTCAACGACGCGTCGTCGGCGACACGTTGGTTTTCAAAGCAAATGTTCATGATTTTACTTCGCAAAGAAACCATTCAAAAAGATTCAGGGCCCAGCTGTCTTTTGTTTTGTTCAAACTCGCTGCTGGGTATTTCGTAAAACACCTCCGTAAGAGTACATTTTACAAACAAAAACTATGTGTTATTATGCCTACTATAAGTAAGTATAGTACGTAGGTATCTATTTCAGGAATTTTCTGATAAGATCATGATGAAAAATAAAGTGTAAAAGTTTGTGAAATATCTAGTATTATAGTAATATCTCTCTATGGTAGAGGCAATTTAGTAACTATTATATAAAGTACCTATTAGCTTAGCTAATTCCGGATTTACTATTTTGGTCGGAAGAGTTCGACCAGTTCATGTGTAGTAAAGTTTTAGTTCTAAAATATAAAAGTAACTAGCTGACTCGGCAAACGATGTTTTGCCATAATAATTAGCCTACAACCTATTCTCAGACTTACCAAATGTACACAAATTTTGGTTGCTGCTATAACAGCAAATACTAAAAAGCGAATAAAATCAAAAAGGGGGGCTCCCATACAACATGCGTGATTTTTTTGCCGTTTTTCGCTCGATATTAATTACGGCAACAGGAAGACGCTTGAAATATTCAAATGTTGTATAGATAAATGGTACGGAAACCTTCGTGCGCGAGTCCGATTCGCACTTGGCCGGTTTTTTTAATTTATATATTCCGAATGTTTCATCGTTTTTTTTTTCATATTCAGAATGTTATCCTTACAATATTTCGAACTGCCTCGCGTAGTCCGTTGACTATTTCATTAAAATGTGGTATTAATAGGCTGCCGGTGTACTTTTACCCATTTTATACCTTTTGTTTACTGCAGAGATGAAAGAACTCACCTCGATGCGGGCAATTTTATGAGCGTAACGTAAATATTGTGTTCAGAAACGTCCGAAGCTTGTGCTTTCTAGCCCGGCGGCATGTTTTCAGCAGCTCCCTCGGCAGATTGTTATCAATGTCAGATTACTCGATAATAGGGTGCAATTCAATGCCGAACAGATTTTTTTTTATTATTTTTTTTTGTGGCAAATATTTATGCTTTGAATTAATTTATCTTCGGAGCGGCTGAAGTTGTTACATATCGTAGTAGGTAAATCAATGGAAATTCTACACTTATGTATACTGTAAGTGCGAAAGTTTGTTGTTTGTGTGATTGTAGCTCATTCACGTAAAAACAGCTAAACGGATTTGGATAGACTTTAGCAGTAGGTACTTTTTATTCTGCAGGTCGTGGGTTCAAATGTTACCGGCATGTACTAATGTCTTTGTTTTCTAGGTTACGTAGTTTTATGTAGGTATTTGTAGCAGAAATAGGGTATCTACTCTCTGGAAGAAGCAGTCCACGAAGTCCACGCAGCGTAATTACCGAGGCATAAATTAGGTAGTACCTACCAGATAAATCATCGTCAACATTGCAAAATAATATAAATATTTCAACCTGCTAAGTATGTCAGCACCTCACCCTCAGTCGGTAGAACTTGCTCACACCACAACAGATACAACAGAAAATCACAGAACGTAGGTAAGTTTATTATATTTTCTGAGAAAAACGTATGGTGGCTCGTTGACTACGACCGAGAACCAGACCACAGACCAGGGGCCTAATTATGCACACCAAATCCTGAGCGATTCCAATCGTCTAACTGTCAAATTCCATACTACGAATCGCTCAGGATTTGGTGCACGTAATATAGGGGCAGGCCCTCGACGGACTAGCGTCGGTTTTAGCGCGTCAGGAGAGACGATGAGCGGAAGAAAAGAAGGGTGTCTCATACTCATGCCAGTCATTTGGTACCTATGGGAAATACTAGTAGTCTACCTAATAATAATATTAAAGCCCTTTTTCAGTTTTCGGTTTAGGTACAGATTGTTTAATGTCAGTGCTACATAAGGCTGGTATAGTAATATTATGGATAATTATAATTTATAATGGCTATTGTATTCTTACAGTCATTTTCGACTCCATAGAGCTTGATAGTTCGGCAATTGTGTAAAATAGAATGTTTGCAAAGATAAAGCGCATTTAATTGAATCTTGAATAGGCAGGTTAGTCGATACGACATCAACCTTCACATACTTACACAAGCAGATACGTAAAAGATACGGGATTCCTGAATCACCCAAACTAGAGTTTGTGTTTTACAACAACTTATATGTTCTATAAAGTTTTTTCTGATTTTTTATAAATAATCATCTGGTTTTGTATAATAGTGCAGTCTTGTATGTTCCACGGTAGGGCACAGGCCTTCTCTCAGAGAGAGACTGGGATTAGTGACCACCTACCTTGAGGAAAAGGTCACGCGTAAGGAAAACTGCAGTAGGTACCTGCATGAGGGATTTACATACCTCAGCGCTCGAAATTGCAAAGGCAGTCTAACATAATTTTATTACTTACTTACTTACCAGTGTTGCAGCCTAACATTCAATATCCTACACAGAAGAATATCCATTGTGATTACCTACGTCAGCAGTATGTAGGTCTGTATTAATTATTTTACTTTTTTTCCTATAAAATTTGGAGGGGCCGGTAAGGGGCCAAATAGGGGATGTATTAGCAAAGGGCAAGATAAAAAGTACCTGAAACCGGCGTGTGTGCATGCAACGACTAATAAATGTTGAGGAAGCGAAAGTGATTTGTCAGGATCGTGGCAAGTGGCAGTCCCTGGTCTCTGCCTACCCTCTGGGATACAGGCGTAACAGGCGACATTCCGTGTGGCGCCGGATAAGAATAACGTCACTCCATTTCCTTCCGTGGATGTCGTAGAAGGTGACTAAAGAAATCAATCACCAGGAGACGGGCAGCAGCGTCTTCCTGAGATTCCAACCGCATACAACGATCGCCAACCCGCCTGCCAAGCGTTGCGATTATGGCAAAACCCCTCATGGTTATGAAAACTGCGAAGGAGGCCTATGTCCTGCAGTGGGCGTCAAATGGCTGATGATGAGGCGTGAGTTTACGTATGTCTGTATATTCTGCAAAATTTAGCCGGTTTTGCTTTGAACACAAATCAGGCAACCCTAATTGTCTGTGATTGAAAACGAAACGCATTTTCAGGGATACTCGGTTAGATAGGGCAGGGGAATCATCGCGCGCTATTCACTTGTCTTAAACATCTTCCGCCAATGTATTGTTTCGTTGCGGTACGATTGACGATTTGAATACATTATAAGAAAAATGCATATTGATGTAAAAGGGTCTTTCAACAAAGACGGGTCGATGTTAAAATTGAATAAAACTAGATGTGTGTGAGATATTAACGAAATTTAGTTTTTATTTAAAAGGCCCGTTTATGCCATTATACATGGAATATGACATCGTTCAAATGTCCGCCGCGGCTTCGCATGGTGGCACGAATCCGAGAGGTCCAATTTTTAATAACTCTGCTGCATAGATCCGGCTGAATCTGAGCGATGGCCTGCGTTATGTTGGCTTTCAGGGCAACGGTCGAATGTGGTTTATTGGCATAGACCTGCGACTTCAGAAAACCCCACAAGAAAAAGTCTAGCGGAGTCAAATCACACGATCTTGGTGGCCAATTCACGTCACCTCTGCGAGAGATAACCCTACCCGCAAACCGTTCATGCAGAATGTCGATTGTGTCGTTCGCTGTGTGGCAAGTAGCGCCATCTTGCTGGAACCACATGTCGTTCACGTCCATATTGTTCAATTTAAGCCAAAAGAAATTGTTTATCATTGATCTGTAGCGCTCACCGTTGACGGTGATGGCCTCGCCAACTTCGTTTTCGAAGAAGTACGGACCAATGACGCCGCCAGACCAAAATCCGCACCAAACAGTTACTTTTTGTGGATGCATTGCTACCTGGTGAACCTCATGTGGGTTGTGGTCATCCCATATACGGCAATTTTGCTTATTAACAAAACCATTCATCCAAAAATGTGCCTCGTCGCTAAAGATTATTTTTCGGCCAAAATCGGGGTCCTCTTCCAAGCGTTCCGACGCCCATTCAGCGAACACACGGCGTTGTCTATGGTCATTAACTTTGAGCTCCTGGGTCAGTTGGATCTTGTATGGATGCAGACCCAAGTCCCGACGCAAAATTCTCCAAGTTGAAGTCTGCGAAAGGCCGAGTTCTTGTGCACGGCGAGAAATCGACTGCTTCGGAGTCTCCTGAACACTCTCACGTACAGCGGCGATGTTCTCGGCCGATCTGGCGTTCCTTTGACGTAAAGGTGTTGGTTGGTTGTTTACCGAACCGGTCGTCTCAAATTTAGTCACCAATCGTTGGAGAGTAGACTTTGAAGGGCCACCGCGTCTGCCGTAAAATGGGCGCAATGCGCGCAACGTTTGCACTAACGAACACTCATTTTGATAATAAAGTTTTATCATTTGCACATGCTGCTCAACCGTGTAACTTGCCATGGTGATTTGGCATCAGTGACTGAATAAGAAAAAACAGATTTGACAGATGCCGCCAAATCAAAATGGCCGCCACAGATTATTAATATCGACCCGCTCTATTTGAAAGACCCTTTATTAGCAAAGGGCAAGATTAAAAGTAACCGAAACCGGCGTGAGTGCATGCAACGATTAATGAATGTAGAGGAGGCGAAAGTGATCTGTCAGGATCGTGGCAAGTGGCAGCCCCTGGACTCTGCCTGCCTCTCTGGGATACCGGGGTGAGTTTATGTAAGTGTGCATACGAATACATGCAAAAAATACATTACGTAAGCATGAGCTCCGGTTTGAGGTCTCGACACATTGCTGTCAAGTTCAAGTTCTCGCTGCAACCTGATGCCGCCAAACATTACATTACATTACATGTTCTATTGTCTGTTCGGCGTCTGGGGAGCATAAACATTTAGGGCTATCGCTACACTTAAAACGTTAAAGATAATACTTAAGCGTTTCCACCAGACCGGTCCTCGCCTGGGTCTTCCAGTAGGACACGCCGATTTTTCCGATGGTTCGAAACGCACTTTCTGCCAGGCATCCGAGGTTTATTGGCGTTTCACATGCCTGGCAGCGGGAACAAGTCATAATCCGTAGCTGTTCTTTTGTACCTTCTACAAAAGAACGGCTTGCTTGGCAAGATCGTCCGCATTGGGCGTTTTTCCTTTTTTTTTTTCTTAGTTCTATAAGATAATCTACATGGCGTCATTCGTTTCTACATACAGTGATTCGTACTTTCGTAGCAGTCAATGTCAAAATTAGTCCACAGATTACTAAAAAAGAGAGGGAACCTCTCAGACGAAGGAAAAAAATTCTTAGTCTGGGATACTGTTGGTTCGTAAAGTTGTGAACTAAGGTTGAATGCTTCTGTTTCGCAAAATTGTACAAAATAGTACATTATACGTTTGTATTGCGCATTGCCATGAGTGTCGGTGGGCCGTGCGGTGATTTAGGTTGTCCAAATAAAGGCACCCATACGTTTCCTCAAAATGAAACTCTCAGAAGGAAGTGGATACACGCTACAAAAGTAGAACATCAGCGCAAAATTGGGTGGAATCTACGCAAATATTCTGCAATTTGTAGTGAACATTCAACATGAAACAGTATTCCAGTAGTGGCAGCCAAGTCTTCGTTTATATCAGAAATCGGTAACCAGTAAATCAGTCCTTTAACGTCGAGAATAATCCACAATCCACAGCAGACTCCAAAATCTCCAAATAGAACGTAAGCGCACTTATCACCAAACGACAACCGCATTTTTTTGGGTAAACAACCATAACAAATTGATATGTTTAATTTATCAGTCCAAAGCTTGAGGGAAAAACTTAGTGCAGATTTCTTCAATGGTTAGAATAAGTTATATTAGTAAGGTAGTTTCTTAAGCTGTCGTTTGTGTTTTTGCTCAAAGAGCTCAACGATGTCTTAAAATATTTCTATAAGTGGAGACTTATATCTGGCCTTCTATATTTCTAAAGTTTCTGTTATTCATTGTTATGTGCTGTTAGTCTTCCAAATATTAAATAAAAATCCACACAACCATTGTTTTCTTTTTTGCTTTGACGTTTATTACTAAGGTGTGACAGCGCCACCTAGGGAATCTTTTAAAACTAAATTTGACATAAGGAAAAACGCTCATGCGCGCGTACATACCCACAGCTTGATCCTGCCTGCTGCCCAAACACCATGCCGTACCCACACCCTATGTTATTCCAATGCTTACAAACAGTAATTAGGTATTTAATCTTGCGTGTGTCTATCATAAGGTTGTCTGGAACAGATCGTTTTTAGCGATAAGGTCGCTCAATGTATACTTTTAAGAACTAGAACTAGATATTAACTACCTCACCTAATCTCTGCATATATAACGACAATAAAGAGTTATCTATGAATCTAATCAATCAAATCGATATTACGGTGTTTACGATAAGTATTCAACCGTGACTCTCGATCCCAATATTGCTGGCATATCGAATGAGAAATTAATTGAAATGTGTCAAAATTACGACTCAGCCTTATCGGGGCTTCTCGTAAAGGGGTTGATTCAATCAAAGTGCAAACACGCGGCAGCTACTGTAGTCAAGTCAAACACGAAAATGCAACGTGTCGTGGTAATTTACCTTAATATTATTACGAGTTAATTGGATTTTCGCTCTTGTTCCGACCTCACCGTAACTGATTGGACTCAATCTATTGGGCCTACAAAGTTGCAGTTCTTGTTTAGCTCCTACAAAACGAAAAGGCAGTCGATTTTTAGGGTTCCGTAGTACACAAGGAACTCTTATAGTGTCGCCATCTTCCGTCTGTCTGCCCGTCTGTCTGCCCGTCTGTCTGTCCGTCTGTCTGTTCGCGGTCTATCTGTAAACGATTAGTACGAGAAAGCTGAAATTTGGCATAGACCTACATACTTGTATTAATCACGCCGACAAAACGATAGAAAAAAATATTTGAAAAAAAATTTTTTTTAAGGGATGCAATTTTTTTTATGATGCATCATAGCGTGGGATATCGTTGGATTGGTCGTTTAAAAATGTTGTGGGTGTAGAATTTTTTTTTTTATTTAGAGTTCGGTTTGCTAAATATTTAAGCTTTGAAGCGCAATTTTTTGTCCGATTCCCTCTCCTGGCTAATCGGTTCATTGTAGAAACGTGAAAAATTCACATATCATCATCATCATTCAGCCACAAGAAGTCCACTACTGGACATAGGCCTCCTGCATCGATTTCCAAAAAGACCGGTTGGAAGCGGCTTGCATCCAGCCACTCGGTTTTTTTTTATAAAGCAGAGCCAATTTGATTTTGTTTTCTCTGTTTCCATTGTGTCATAACTCATTCATAATGTTAAGAAGCGTGTTTTTAAATCTCTACTTCTTTCCATTTGAAACTTTTCGAGCCTTGGGCAGTGTGGACGAATGTGAGCTGATAATATGGTTTCAGGAACGTTTAGAAGACTTGACTCATTTAAAAAAAAAAAAAAGTGTTTTCGGGTATGGCAGAAGAATCAAGAAAGTAGGATTGATGCAGTGGAAATGAGGTTCTTGAGAAGTATGTAAAAATAATAAGTATAAAGCATTAAAAAAATGTATAAAGAATATCTATAATAGGCATCTCTATCCATGTGTGGTGTTACTTTGAATGACAGGATACGCAATAGTCTGATTAGTGAACGTTGTGAAGTGAAAGTGGATGTAACGACTAGAATTTGAGAAAGGAATGTTATTTGATTTGAACGTATGGAGAGGATGAAGGAAGAAAGATTGCCGAAAGAAATATATCGAGCCAATGTAGGTGGAAGGGCCGGTAAGGGACGTCCCAGGTGGACATACTCGAACAAATGTTTCTATTAGCAAAGGACAAGATAAAAAGAACGTGAAACCGGCGTGCGTGCTTGGAACGACTAATGAATGTTGATGAAGCGAAAGAGATTTGTCAGGATCGTAGGGGCAGACCCTGATTTCTGCCTACCCCTCTGGGATATAGGGATACATATGTGTTTTTATAAAACAGACTATGTGTATGCTGTATGTGTGGCGCTATCTGACTAGAGCAGCACGGCCAGGAATCATCAGTTAGAGGAAAGGTGTACGAGATGATGCCCTATGGATAATTGCTTAATGGGCACTTAATTCCAGGTTTATTTAACTTTTTTGTAGATGTAAAAGGTTCTATCGCTAAAACGTATTTCGCTGTATGTTCAGGAAAGAGTGGTTCAAAGGGATAACAAGCGGCTTACAGAATTCAATATAACGGCATTGGCGCCCACGGGAGTTTGTCACGCCGTAGAATATTGTGGACGCCTCTTAGTTCTTACAGCACATACAATAAGATATTTTATTATTTAATTAACACGGGTGTAAGTTAACAATTCAGTACAAAATACATTAAACACTACAACAATAAAAACCAAAGGAAAAATAAATATTATCAAAATTATTATTTTATTGACAAAATCGTTTCACTTTCCTTTATAACATGGAGTTTTCATGCGAAGCGATATAGCTGAGCTGATTTTCAGACTTCGCCGTGCACGCACACGGTGAAGTCTGATGATAGAAAAAGAGTTGAATGACCGACGAATGATTGACTGCGGATTTCTTCGTTCCACTCATAAAAACTATTGTACAACATTCCTGAAATCATTCCTGAAAAAAAAAATGCTAGGTCACCTGCTGCGACACGACAGTTTTACAACGAACGTCACAGAAAAAAATATAGAACAAAAAAGGGGTAGAGGAAGGCCACGGATCAGCTATAAGGTCGAGAGAAGCTATTATTCATTTAATTTGACCAACCACCTGGAGACGCTCAGTCCAGTAGGAAGCAACCAATATCGGGACAAATATGGACGCCCTTGAATTGAAGGCGCAAAATCGATCGCTATGGAAATCTATTTTGATGGCTCTATGTCCCTTTGATGAGGGATAACGTGAATGAAAGTGAACTTCATTTATTGCCAAAAACACACTTTATACATAAATATAGACAGCGTGCACAAATAAAACTTTTTTAAAAATATTTTATAAAAATATTACAACACAAAGATGGTATTTTCTGGTGTGTACAACAAGGAATATTCTTAGACTATCTTCTTATCTTAAAGTTTTTGGCATTGATGATGATGAAGTTAAAGACAAGGTAGATGTCCTGTGACGTAGGTACCAAGTTGTGAAGAAACTAGCCTGTGATAAGATTACCTATATGCTGCATAGATGCTGCAAGATCTCGTAAACATAATGATGATGAAAAATTATGAACGAGTAGGTAACACTGAAAAAAAAAACCGGCCAAGTGCGTGTCGAGCCACGCTCAATGTAGGGTTCCGTAGAAAGAGGATTTTTTTTAACTGCTTTACAGAAGTAACAACTTCGTCGAAGTAATTTTCGATGGATTTTGTACGAAGTTTTTCTTTTATAAGTTGGTTGCCTATTACTCGTTAACTAGTAAAGCCTACTTAGCCGTGATACTTTTCCTTTTAAGTTCAATATATGTGCTACTACCCTGAATTTATTCACGCTTCTACAATCAACCGTTTAGCCAGGAGAGAGGGGCGGGGGACGCCCTACTCTGACAAAAATTTGCTAATATTTCGCAAACGGAACCCTAAATCAAAAAATACTCTTCCTACAATATTCAACGACCAATCTAACGATACCCCACATAATGGGGTAGACGAGAAAAAAAATCATCCCCACTTTTCATGTCAGGGGATGTAAAGTAAAAAAAAATCCAACATTTTATTCTTTAATTTTGTCGGCGTGATAAGTATTTATACACATTATATTCTTTTTGTTGCACTAACCCGTGCTGAGGACGATTTTAAAAACATTCAGAGACTAAAAATTCCACCCATGCCGGGACTTGAACCCGCGACCTCTATCTAACCGTGCCACTCTCCCAACTAAGCTAATGGGCAGGCATCGGCGAAATTTCGGGCCTCTTTACAAATTTCTCTATATTACGTACAGGCAGGCCATTAGCTCAGTTGGGAGAGCGCTAGCACGGTTAGCCAGAGGTCGCGGGTTCAAGTCCCCGCATGGGTGGAATTTTTAGCCTCTAAATAGGTTTTTAAAATTGTCCTCAGCACGGGTTAGTGCAACAAAAAGAATATAATCATGTAGGTACAGCTATATCATTCCGATGTAAAAACCTAACTGCAAAGTTACTCGGGGCTGCAAGTGATGTAAATCGCTTCGGTCAGATGTCGCTGTACGTAATACTTACAGAGAAGTTTGTAAAGAGGCTCAGAAAGAGCCACGAAGATTAGTGGCATAGTCTCAGTGGCGCCCTCTATATTTTTTTCAATGTCGTGGAGCACGATGAAACCTAGCTAGATCGATAGAGGACAAAAAAGTAAACAAGAAATTATTAAAGTCACCATGTCCTAAAGTGGCACGTTTAGGAGTTATTGAGCTTTGAAGTTTGTATGGAATTTCCACTAACTGAGTTTCATCACTGAATTTGTCACTTGATATGAGTTTTCTCGGGGATTCAAACCTACTTTGATGTTTTTTAAAGTCTGGGTAGCTATGTCTAGTAGGTACCTACCTACTTATATACATATATACATGAAATTATAGTATTATTCATGCATCCAATTCGTTCAATTCGATTAAAATTCAAAACATGTCAATATAAAACCTACAGTTTAATTAATATAGATAGGTTTAGGTGGTAGGTAGGTACCTATAAATAATGTAGATAGGTACATATCGCTAGAACCAGACAGTTAGTAGCACCAGCAATAGTTCGAAAACCAAGATCTCACACAATTTGACGGGGATGAAGACGAGAGCTAAGTAGTCCACTGGTACCTGCCTCGCTCCAGGGAATTGGTGTTCGATGCAGCTGCCTAAACGAATGAAATGAGCCTAAAAGGACGGTCTTGATCTTTTACTACGTAGTGACTTGTAAGATCATCCCACGTACGTCGGCTGCGACCACTACCGGTCACGGAAGCGAATTAATATTCCTGGCATTGATTTCAAGAGCCTGGGAGGAGATTTTTTAGGCTCATTTCATTCGTTCAGGCAGCTGCGTCGAACACAAATGACTTAGCTCTCACCTTCATCCCTGTCGAACCGTGTGAGTTCTTGGTTTTCTAACTATTGCTGGTGCTACTGTCTGGTTGACGTGCTAATTCAGGTGAGATGTCCATCTTCTTTTCGAGGGTCTTTAGTCGACGAAGCACCACGGAATTTCAACGTGGAATCGACTGTTTTGTTTACTCTTTTCATGTTCGCTCAAAGTTCGTACACATTTTGTTGGTGCTTATTGTTATCAAACAAATTCTATCTTTTTTCAGCTCAGTCCAAAGTTTTTTTATTCCGATATGAGCTTACCCTTGACCACAATCTTGCCTAGGGCGTAGATGTTCGTTTTGGTGGCTCTCATAGTTGTCTGCTGTCTTACTCGTAGCTGTGAAGACTGCGGCTTTATGTATCTTGTTTGTGGGATGTGATGGACTATGGATGAACCAAAAAGATCAAAACCTTTCCCTTACCTGGTGTAATAGACTGTACTTGGACTTGGGGAATGAGGATATATGTATAAAAATGACTTCTGTCAGCCAATAATTACCTACATTGAAGTGACATATGTTTACTATGAAACCATATTAAACATAGAAACAGGGATTAATCATATTTTCAGGTCTAACTACCAAATTATTGTTTAACTGCTAATATTTAATCAGATAATGCTTATAACTAAACACAGCCACCATAAAACTTAATTTAAGTACAAATGTTTCTTCCGGTACCTACTTCTCCGATCAATAACTCGCTCACTGTTCGGTAGAATGATTTAATGATAAGTAATGCCTAATTGTATATTGTAATTAGTCTAGCAAATAAAGAAATAAAGAAATATCTTGTGAATTTTCCTTTAAATAGACTATTTTATTTATTTACCTGATAGGATTGATGAAAAGCAGATTTATAACTCTGGTAAAAGCTCCCGTAATACCCTCGCATTGTAAGCATCCTCGCTACGCTCGGGTGCCTTAATATACGGAATCTATAATAAACTGGGTGTTTTTTCTACGACTTATTTATCAATTTAGTCAAGAATCGGCAACGAGTCACAGGTGCCAAGCATATAGTCCAGTATTTAGTGAAAAATGATTCAAAAGTTAAGTTTTATAAAAATCTCATACAAACTTCAAAGCTCAATAACTCCTAAACGTGCCACTTTAGGACATGGTGACCTTAATAATTTCTTGTTTACTTTTTTGTCCTCTATCGATCTAGCTAGGTTTCATCATGCTCCACGATATTGAAAAAAATATAGAGGGCGCCACTATGAACTATGCCAGGCCCCATACAAAAATCTTCGTAGCTCTTTCATCGATGCTTGCACTTGCCCATTAGCTCAGTTGGGAGAGCGCTGGCACGGTGAGCCGGAGGTCGCGGGTTCAAGTCCCGGCATGGGTGGAATTTTTTGCCTCTAAATAGGTTTTTAAAACAGTTATAAGTACCTAATACACTGCTAGAATTACAAAATTGGAACGTATTAAAAATTAGAACCATTTTTTCAAAAAAATTATCTTCAAGTATGCTATTACGTAACTTATCCACTGTATGTACGCGTCCGATTTAACCTACCTACTCCGGCCTGTCAAATATACATATTGAGACACTTCGGAAACGTCAAAATGGATAACCCGATACAGTGGACAGTTAGGGGTGTAAGCAGGCAGTAGTGTGGCCAGACGACGCATAAAACCTATTCAGCTTTTACGGTCCTCGATTATTCAACTGTCACACCACAGATAAAATCCTAATCCAACCTAAACCGGCGACGTGCTCAGCCTAGCACCGCTGGCGGTGCCTACGTGCTGCATAAAAAGTTCGATAGTAATCTTTCCGATTTAAGAATACATCGCACCTTGATTTCCTTAACGTCACTAAACAAAAATCATCAAAATGGAGGTAAGTACCGCCATCTAACCTACAATCTCGGGCCTATGTTTGCTGAAGACACTGGTTTGAATAGTTCACTAAAAACCCTCTAGATGGAATTGTGTCGTTAGGTACTTTCCCGCGGAACGCATGAGTTTTAACTGAAGAATGACACTTTCGCCATTACGCAACGGGATGTCAACGGATGATGTTTATTCAGTTCAAGGAAAAGTGACACTTTATGCTTAGAGCCGTTATTGCTGTTAGACAACCGGTAAGTTATTTATGTTTATTGATGCCATAACGACATTATATTGTTAGTGTCGTTAAGTCAGTAAAAATAGCCTGTTGTTGTTTACAATAATGAATGACATACTGACACTACACTGAAAATGTCGTTACGACTTACGCAAAGTAGTATCACTTTTGTATAAATAGTGACATAATACGCTTACTGACGTTATGTCTCACAGTCAATTATAGAATGTTCGTGTGTAATATTGACACTATAATGCATCGTGACATTATGCTTTCGATAATTTTAGTTTTCGCTTTACTAAAAAACATACTTTTTTGTATAGTGACATTTGGTATGACCCAGTAAAAAACAAGATTATGTATCTTATTACGACACAAGTAGCTGTAAACTAAAACTTGTCATATTCCTTTGATTAAAGTTATTTTTCTATCGAATTTAGTTTTGTATCGTTTAGTCAGTAATTTTGTTTATGCGAAAAAACAAAGAAAACTGCTAACTTTTCTATGACAACATGCATTTAACGTATTTAAAAATAGGTTTTTAATAAATTTAAGTTGGAGTATGTTTGGTAATTTATTGTAAACGTTACTTTTTATTATTACTAATGAAATTATTCTTTACAGATAACGATGCCACTACCTTCCGATCGAATTCAAAAGCTAAGAGACATCGCTAAAAGCTGTATTTAAAATGATGACTCAAGTATCAAAAAACAAAGCTGTCTTTCTCAAAATAGACCACCTGCTGCTCAATTGGAGTTTAAGTCTTTATTTGAACCATTAAGTGATTTGGAGGTACCTATGATATTAGGGGTTAAAGTATGAAATTGCCGATTTGTACTGAAAATCTAAATTGTTTATTTTTTAAATTTTTAACAAATTTATTTAATCAAAATAGTTGCCATTATTATCTATACATTGCTGCTATCTAATGGGAAGGTCATTAATGCCTTTGTGATAGAACTCCGACGATCTAGACTGCGCAAACTGTGTGAAAGTATTTTGTACTGCCTCCTGGGAAGAAAACTTCTTGTCACGTAGATAATTGTCCAAATCACGAAAAAAATGGTAGTCCGTTGGAGCAAGGTCTGGTGAATACGGAGGATGACGAATGGTTTCTAACTGCAGTTCCTGAAGGGTCAAAATGGTTTCTCGTGCTGAGTGAGGTCTCGCGTTGTCATGGAGCAATAATGGTGAAGATCGATTCATGAGTCGGGGCTGTTTATTGATTTGACGCAAGTGAGTCAATATTGTGGGTAAGGTAACGTTAAACCATGCCGCTAGTTCCTGGGTAGTTTGACTAGGTTTGGCTTCCACTATCTCTCTTAATTCATCGTTATTCACCTGTCTTTCTCGTGGCTCGTTCTTTAAGTCGAAATTTCCATCACGAAAGCGTTTAAACCAAAATCGCACGGTGCGTTCATTAGTAGACCCCTCTCCAAACGCAGCATTGATATTGCGGGCTGTTTCTGCCGCGTTAGTTCCGCGTCGGAACTCGTATTAAAAAATCACTCGAATTTTCGCAGTATCCATCTTTGTTGTCTAAATTGAATAACAAAAACAATTGAAAGTCGATATTCAAATGTTTCACATTTTTTAAAAAAAGAACATCATAGAAACCATTTGAAAAAAGTTTCATTCGAAAATCTCAAACCATGAAGATTCTATGTCAATTCAAAGAACCTATTGCAATAAAACGGCAATTTCATACTTTAACCCCTATTATTATTGGTTCCTATTATACAAATACGTTTTTACATACAAATATTTTTCTTTAAAGGATAGCGTAAACTAAAATTTATATATTGCGACCTGTTATTAAATTAATCTACTTTCATTAATTCGCTAAACATGGCTACCAACGCATGTAATCGCACTAGGTATATCTGTCTTCACTAAAAATTATGAAAAATGATGAAGGATCGGACAAAATACTGTTTTTGTATAAAACCTGTTATGCTGACAATGATTTTAAGGAGATCAAATTAGAAAAAACCAAAGTCGGAACACGAAGACAAGAGTCAGCATCAACAGGTACTGCAATATCGGAACTAAAAACGCTGTATACTTCTAGGATACCCTTAGCAGAAAGAAAAAAAAATTATTTGAAGTCTAATTAACAATAACCACATCCCTAAATACTACGCCTCATCTTATTTTGACCAAATTCTTTCTTAATGACGTTAGTTACTTCGAAAAAAATACATTTAATACAATATTACGATCTATAATTGTAAATTCAAGGATAACTAAATCTACAAAATATTTTATATTAATACTTAAGTTGATTCTGATCTCAAATGTTGTGATTTGATAGTATTTTAGGACATACTTGTGCTCACTGCCTACCAAAGTGTTATTGTCGTGATAAGTTATACAACCTAAGATTAAAATAATAGGTTTTTAGATTCATTTTTACTTACATTTAGGTAAAATTGTTGCCTTTTGAGTCATTAATATTTTATAAAAACTTTTAAAAGCGCCTCTGTGTCGCGCAGAATAACGACACTATAATTGTTTTTTATTTTTTTTTGTTACTTAAAAAGGGTTATATTTGATTTTTATTTTTTGCGATTAGTTCTATTTGTGTTATTTTTTTAATAAATATGTAATCAATATATTATTATATCTCCTACTTTAATTTAAACCCTTTTCAAAATTATCAAAACTTTAAACGCTTGTACTGAAAATGTGTGTATTTCGTTTAGTGACGTTAAGGAAATTAAGGTGCGACATGTGTATCACGTATTCTTAAAATATTATGATATTAAGCCTATGATGCATAAATTATCTAGTACAGTGTTTTCCAATCCCCTATGGGGGTCGCTACGTATTACTAGGGGGGGGGGGGGGGGGGGTCACGGTCGGATAAAAGTATAATGCAAGGTACAAACCTTGCGTTACATGATTGCACTAACTACAAAGTTAGTGTTGCCAGTGGCAAAATCGTCAATTTAGCTGTGGTAGAATAAAACAATCGGTCCTGAGAACGGGACTTGAGGTTTAAAATTGATTATTCTATATTTTATTTTCGATGGCTTTGAGTTTCAAGATATCAAAAAGAAAATGTCAATCCAATGTAAAATTTTCGGAACCATCATGAACATTTATCTGTTTTAACGGAAGTAATGAATTTCCCACCTTCAATTTGTTTTTTTATTCGTTTATTTATTCAAAATAAAGAACCTTAATATTAGTACACAATTTCGCCAATCTGCAATGCATTTTCTTGGCGAAGCGCTCTATCTCTATATATTAATTACATTGTACCTATATCTTCAGATCTTTTATTTTTGGCAGTGTAAGTTATGAAGTTAAATCCACGGTACATTGCATATATTTTTATGAAAATTGACCAATAGGAAGGAGTGAATGTGAAGCACGAACTCTTTCTGACAATGATAGATGGAAATATGGTTAAGTATTAACGGATACACCTTCTGGTTCCACATGTACAGTTTGTGGAGCTACTCTACGGCAAATAAATGATCTGACTAAGGTGACTTAGCAGTCTTAAAAGAAAATGAAAATTCATATGTGTGGAGTTTCTACATTGCATGCCTGGATTCGTTGTATGGAAATGATATTACATATTTCATACAACAACACATGTGAAGAAAAAAAACAACAAAAGCAACAAAAGAAAGCTTTAGTACAAACATGGTTTCATGAGGAGCTAGGGCAAATAAGTGGTAATAGTAATGACGGTAATACTGCTAGAAGATTTTTTTACAATGCAGACTATGCCGCTGAAATCACAGGAGTGGATGTAAATTTCATTAAGCGGTTTTACACAATTTTACAAGCTCTTTCATCAGGTGTAATGATAAATGCTGAAAAATTTGGCAATTATGCCATGGAAACTACCAAAATATACTTGATGAAGATACCCCAGATCCTTTAAATCCCAAAGTTCACCAAGTACAATTGAGAGTAATGTACACATAAATTTTATTTATAAATTAGTATTTTGTAACTTAAAAACCGTCTGCCCACCGCAGGACATAGGCCTCCTCCGTGGTTTTCATAACCATGAGGGGTTATGCCGTAATCGCCACGCTTGGCAGGTGGGTTGGCGATCGCAGTATGCGGTTGCAATTTCAGGAAGACGCTGCTGCCCGCCTCCTGGTACCTAATTGATTTTCTTAGTCGCCTTCGACGACATCCACGGAAGGAAATGGAGTGATGCTATTCTTAATCGGGCGCCACACGGAATTAGACCACAATATCTAAACCCCTCGTCAAGTTACCTTTACAAATATTGCATTTTGTTACATATTCAAATCTGTACCCTATACACACCTCACTGCAGGCCTTCTCTCAGAGAGAGAGAGAGTATGGGCTTAGTGACCACGCGTGCCCACCGCGGATCTTCTAGCGCTGAGGTGAATACCTCAGATTTCCTCACGATGTTTTCTTTCAGCGAATGGTACTAAAATTTCACAAATGTACGTAACTTAAAAAACAAAGTCATTGTGGTACATGCCGGTATTCGCACCCACGATCTTCCGAATGCGGTCTAGCGCTCCGGTACCACCGCTCTAAATAATTATTTTCCAATTTTATAAAAATGTTTATTTAAAAAAATTGTTATTTTACCATATCTATATGGCAAAATTTTCGCTTATTAAAGTATACCTACGTAGATTTCGGATCAAGCGTCAGTATTTTAAAACTCTGTATAATAATTAAGCTGATTTTCAATTCCTACTTAATGTAGTAGGTATCACTGCAGGGTACCAAATTGGAGTAAAAGTTGCCATTAATTCATCCACGATCTTCTCCAAAACTAGTCAGTTAACTTACTCTAGGTCATTGCGGGGGCTATACAAATCTTAATGAACTTGTTTTCTCCCTTTCAGTAATTTCGAGTTTCTCACCGAACGCAAAAAATATCTTCTCGGCGAAAGTAATAAAGACTCTTTTAGGGTAGGTATAGGAAAATATTTTTTACGATATCAAATAATAAATAGATCAGGGTAATGACTTTTTTACACTACATAGTAGTCTTTATTTCGTATCTAGGTACTTAGTTCTCATCAATAGTTTATGTATGTAGGTAAGTACGTTATATTGTATTTATCTGTAGGTCTAATGTAGGTTTATTATATTTTCAGGTTAGTGCATAACCTTCGGGTCTCAGCAAAACCAAAACTTTGCTGGAGAAGAATGCTTCTTGCTTTAAGCACGCCCGTGTAAATTTACACCGTAGAACGGTGCAATAAAGTATTAAAATAGATAAATAAATTTTATAGGAAAATTAGTAAACTTCTATCTATAGGCATAATGTAGTTAGCCATCTTTTAACTCAATGGAAACTTGATAGAATGCCGTAAGTGTATGGGTAGAAGGGATAGGTTCGTTTGGCAGCGGGCAGGCGGGCGAGCGAAGCGGCTTCAGCGAATTCAGTGGTTATTCAGCCAAGCCCAGAAGAAGTCGTGGGGAATGCCGCTCTGTAATCGGCACTGAAGCTACCTCTTGGGACATGCTGATTAATTAGTGCACAAAAAGTTACCAGTTGTGTGGCTACTGTTCAGCAAATTTAAAACAATTTACGAACTTATAAAGTTGCGCAGTTTAAAAGTGTGACAAACCAAGGTCGTGCATGAATTACGAACTTGGATTTATGGTGAGTTAAAAGTTTTCTACCGAGATAAGTAATAGAGCAAACTTGTCTAGTTACGGCGGAAATAATGAAATTCAATTCATTGAATTGAGTTACCAAAGGAAACACTTTGAAAATATTACGATTTGAACTGATTTTAAATAGGCAATGGAGACGATGAAGGAAGACAGATTGACGAAAGAAATATATCGAGCGAATGTGGGTGGTAGTGCCGGTAAGGGACATCTGAGCCGGACATACTTAGACCAAAATAATAGGGGATGTATTAGCAAAAGGCGAGATAAAAAGTATTCGTAACCAGCGTGCGTGCATCCCGCGACTGATGAATACTGGTGAAGCGAAATAGGTTTCAGAAATCAATAATTTATTTCAACGTAAAGAATTGACATTCTGTCTGTTGAATGTCAATGTACTATGTTAGCCGCTGCCTTCGGGCCTTATATAGTGGAGAAAAAGGCAGAGGGAAAAAAAAACTCCACGTTGACCATCCTTTCTCAAATCATCTTAAACTTAATACATCAGAGCCTGTATGATAAGATTTCTTGATCGCCATCAATGGTTTAATGGCGGGAGACCGCGAAGGATGGCGTGATGTGAAAAAGGCCTATACCCAGCAGTGGGCAGAGGTGGGCTGATGATGAAGATGATGATGATGATGAAATACTTAGGTTTGTAAGGATTGTTGGAAGCTCTGGTATCTGAATACCCCTTCGGAACACAAGCACGAGTCTCTGAATGTATGTAAATAATACAGTAAGACAGGTAATTATAATAATCAATAATTGCTTACACTCATTTAAGGTCTGTCTCTATTTTAAAGAATAAAATTCCATTTAATTATGTATGTTAGTATTAAGACCAAAGGTACCTATTACACGATAGTTCATCGATTATTAACTCTATGGCTTCACAATAAGAACCGCAACGTGTTCTTGAAATAACGCAAAAACTCAAAACCGTTAATAAAAGTTTGAAGTAATTAATTTATTATTCCCGTCAATTTTCTATATTGTAGGTATACAGGGTTACTATAAAAATAAGCAATTCCGGCAACACGTCAAGTAGAGTTTGACATTTACAACCAAAACTTTTGGTTTTTAGGGTTCCGTAGCTCAAAACAGAACCCTCATAGAATTACTTTGTTGTCCGTCCGTCCATCCATCTGTCTGGAGGTCCTTTAGGACCCTTTATCTCGGGAACGCGTGGTATCGAGTTGAAATTAAAACCATATACTCAGGTCTGCAGTCACATGAAGCTGTGAGAAAATAAAACTTCTGAGTTACCGTAAAAAAAAAGATACGGCTGTTTATTCCGCAAAAAACGTATATTTCGACCACAGATTATGATTTTGACATTCAAGGGAATCAAAATTTATAGGGTACTTTCCGTTGAACTAGAACTATGAAATTAACCAAGTAACATTGTCGTATACTTGTAGCAGCTTGTATAGGAAAATATCTGAAAGCTACACAATTGAAATAAATCATAAAATAATTGTCTTTTTGGGAAAAACTCGGAAAAAACTGCGAGATTCGATTCCGGAACTATTTATAATATGTAAGTAACTACAAATTTGTAGTATATATACTGCACAATACAGATATGTAAGCCCTAATATTGCAAAAAATAAATTCTGTAAAAAATTTTACAACATAATTATGTTATAGCACAATACAAAAGTCTAATTGGGGTGTCACAGAACTTTGCGCACTGTAGACGTAACTCTGTATGACTAAATAGTATATGATAAAATAGTGAATTTTATTTTTTTTTGTCTTGTAGAGTGGGTTATTTTTTTATTTTCACAATGTTTTTTTATCTTTTGTGTGATTTTTTAATAAATAGGTACTTTCTTACTTAATTTTTTTTAACATTAGTTACTGTAGAAATGACTTTCAGTAACTATTGGGCTTTTTTTAGGGTTCCGTACCCAAAGGGTAAGGTACCCTATTACTAAGACAGCGCTGTCCGTCCGTCCGTTCACCAGGATGTATCTCATGAACCGTGATAGTTAGACAGTTGAAATTTTCACAGACGATGTATCTCTGTTGCCGCTGTAACAACAAATAAGTACAAAAAACAGAATAAAATAATATTTGAGGGCGGCTCCCAATCTCCCATACAACAAACGCGATTTTTTGCCGTTTTTTGCTCGATAATAATAACGGCAACAATATAGACGCTTGAAATATTAGGGGTTAAAGTATGAAATTGCCGTTTTATTGCAATAGGTTCTTTGAATTGACATATAATCTTCATGGTTTGAGGTTTTCGAATGAAACTTTTTTCAAATGGTTTCTATGATGTTCTTTTTTTAAAAAATGTGAAACATTTGAATATCGACTTTCAATTGTTTTTATTATTCAATTTAGACAAGAACGATGGATACTGCGAAAATTCGAGTGATTATGAGGCACCCATTTTTCGTATTTTTTTATTTTATTGATTTGACGCAAGTGAGTCAATATTGTGGGTAAGGTAACGTTAAACCATGCCGCTAATTCCTGGGTAGTTTGACTAGGGTCGGCTTCCACTATCTCTCTTAATTCATCGTTATTCACCTGTGTGGGCGGTCTTCCTCGTGGCTCGTTCTTTAAGTCGAAATTTCCATCACGAAAGCGTTTAAACCAAAATCGCACGGTTCATTAGTAGACCCCTCTCCAAACGCAGCATTGATATTGCGGGCTGTTTCTGCCGCGTTAGTTCCGCGTCGGAACTCTTATTCAAAAATCACTCGAATTTTCGCAGTATCCATCTTTCTTGTCTAAATTGAATAACAAAAACAATTGAAAGTCGATATTCAAATGTTTCACATTTTTTAAAAAAAGAACATCATAGAAACCATTTGAAAAAAGTTTCATTCGAAAACCTCAAACCATGAAGATTCTATGTCAATTCAAAGAACCTATTGTAATAAAACGGCAATTTCATACTTTAACCCCTATTATTAAAATGTATAAAATGTATAGACGAAGGTACGAAAGGTCTTTAAAAGCCTTATTGTAGTATTATCCACGCGTCATAGACGGATAAGGCAGATACTTGCCATGATCGCGGTTCTGATATAGTTCAGCCGCTACATCGACATTCGTTGAATACCACGAATGGAAACCCGCGTTTAGGACCTGTTCAAAGAACAAAATCTAGTGGTCTTAATTTATAAAAATTCGTTTCCTTATAACACTCCTCCGGAACAGTTTCAATATAAAACAATATTTTTTTAAAAAATACCTGTTTTTTCTCTTTTATTGATATAATTATTATAAAACAGGGATTACAAAAATATTATGTAACTAAGTGCATACGAAATGCAAAATATTTTACAAATTAATTTATTGAATGAATAACTAAATCTTACAATAGGGTGCACGGTCTGCTCGTCCCGACATGTAATGTCAAAAAATGGTACAATAAAAATACACAAATAACAAGTAAACATGAAAAAATATCACGTTACAAATTTTCCTTATCGCTCTCGCTGTCGAACTCCAATTCTGAGTCAGAATCCAGATTGGATATGTCAAAAACTCGAACCCCGCTTCCTGAAACTAAATTAAATCAAGAGTTTCAGCATAAGAACTTTCCTTCTCTTGGCGTCTAACTTAGGCCTTTGTGCAAAGGATCCGAAGAAACAACAACAAGAAGCTCCCCTTTGTACATGTAATTTCGTTTTGTCTCATATTTCCTATACTGTTTTTCGTGTGCAATAAAGCATACACAACACAACAAGCATAATATTTGAGATGTCTTGATTGGAATCTTGCCTGCCTTCTTGCCTGTTTCGAGTCTGAAGCTTCTTCAGAGAGAGTCCCAATGGCCACATAATTTTTCTCTATTATATCAATCCCGTGTATTAATAATTTATGTACGGTTTGATATGTAGTACCAGTCGTATAATTCCACATACTTTTCTGCTGTTTTGCGGGCAAAATCTTCAAATTTGATCTTCAAATTCAAATTCTTCATCGTCGAAATAGATGTTATTGCTTGCAAAATCAAAAATATTTTTATTTATTTTGAATACATTTTTTTGTCTGCAAAATTTCTTTATGCTCATTAGTTCTCGCTGTCCACCGTTTGAAGACAAAACAATTTGTTTTTTTGTTATTTGGTTGCATGAAAAGCTTTAAAACTTATTTTGTGTTGATGTTTCTAGCTCAAACATAGTTACTACGTCTGAGTGTATAAACCACAGCCTAGTCCTTCGGGGATATATGAGTAATGCTATTTTATGTTAAATGTTATTAAAAGTCTGTCTTCCTCAAACTAAACACTAAAAGGAACCGTTTTATAAGTAAAAACAAGTAAATATATTTAGATGATTTAAAAAAAAAAAACGGTATCGAAAATCGGCATCGGTGACCACCTGTAAGGGTATTAAGAAATTACGAATTCTAATTAACTTTCCATGAATTGCGCATTGCAAACGTAACACTGTAGGTATATATTTTTGTTATTTATAAAAGGGTAATTTTTACCGATTCACCAAAAATCTAAAGGTGCACCCTATGCACGCCTCTCTAAAATATTATTGTTTTGCTGCAATTAAACTACCTACTTCACAATTATCACTAAGATATAAAAAAAAATATTTCACTGCGCAGCAAATATTCTCTTATAATAGTAATTATATTATTCTTGGACAAAAAATACTGATTGCGCACCAAATATTCCTAATTGTTACACAAAATATCTAATATGAATCCTAGTACCGGACACCCATTTAAAACGGTTTTGTACAACTTTTATGTTGCTGAAATAATTATCATTGGGGAACAAATAACGCATTTCGTACAACTTCTTTGAGATATGAGATAATGCAACAACGTAGGAGCGAGCGAGACGTTAGTTACATGTGGGAAGTTGCCGGCATTCTTGTGTTTGTTTACTATTATCCTGTAAACGTTGAAGAGGTTGTGATTTCTTGTTTAAATGAGTGATATTTTTTTTGTGAAGGAATGAAGGAATAATATCAAACAAAAAGTTATTTTTGTGTTTTCAAGTGTCATAGTTATTGAGTATTTTTAATATGGAGCCAGAACAATTACCACTTGATACAGAAGATCAAGGTGATATTCGCGTGTATTGTTCGGGAAGTGAATCTTAAACGGAAGGACCATGTATTAAAAATAAGAGGAGTGTAGGTAAAACCTTGGTATTGGTATCAAGATACGAAAATGTTTAAGAAGCAGAAAAAAGCAGTGTATGAAGAAAAAGTATGGTCTTTGAGGAAGACATGCAGAACAGAAGAAGGTATAAAAAGTACTACCGTTGCAATCTAGTCACAGCTCGGGGCCCTCAGTGTGTATATACACAACTATATTTACTCTTTGAGACCACTTCTGATGCTGTTATTATATATGCCATAAATAATAAGTAGTCGAGAGTATTAGTAGTCGATGAAAGTATGGTATTTGTCTGGATACAAGAGAAGAAATAAATAAATAATCCTCATTGCATTTAAAACCGAAGGCTATATTGCACCGTTTAAGTCAGATACCAGGTATCCCAGTACCTACAATAAAGCAATTGAACAACTATTTGTCCGATCGCCGCCGCGCAGATTACGGGCCTTGACTAATCTAGGGGAGCTTGAGAAATGGCTAATTGATCATCCTGCGATACCTGAAGATGAAGATGAACCGTATGTGATCTTCGAATCTACGAATTATGAGTGTGAGACTCCAATTTTTCGTTTTGTTGTCAGTACAAAGTCTGCAAAAATTATCAACAGTGGCAACCAAGATACACGCAGACGATACGTATAAGATTGTATGGCAAGGATTCCCCGCATTAGTGGTGGGAAGTACTGATAAAACCAAAAAGTTTTATTCTTTTTGTTTGGCGATTTCTAGTTCAGAACGCAAAGAAGATTTAAAATGTTATTTGATGAGCCTAAAAAATAAATACTCTTTACTCGCATGTAATGCAGCCGAAGGATTTAATTTGTGATGCAGCTCACGCTAAAAACAATATTCAGAAACAAGTAGTCAAACTAGTAGACAAACGACTGCAGACATTGACATTTTGCGTTCTCTCACATCACCGGACGTGTTCAACACCGCTTTAGCACGTGCTGTTACTTTTGACATTTGCCACCGAAAATTATGAAGTGGAATCGATTTCAAGATCACCTTTGATAGAACTGCCTGATTGGACATTAGCTTACCAATGGGCAAAATTGAACAAAAAAGTGAAAACCATAGCAACAACAGCGCAACAAAAAACTTATTTAGTCGAAAGTTCTGCAGCCAATAATGTTAAAAACGGGCGAAATTGGGAGACGTTTGATGAATTTAAGAAATTTGCCTTTACTCACTGGACAGTTGTATTGCAGCGTAAAAACAAATTATAAATGCAAACATGTCACTGGACTTGCGATCAGACTGAAATACGTGACACCACCAGTGGAAGACAAAAACATAGCTATCGGGCAAAAAAAAGTATAGACTTTGTTTAATATTTTGAATTATTTTGGTTTAAGACTGATTAGTACAAACACAGTTTTTAGGTAAGCATTATATTTTATAATGTATTTACATGTGATTAATAAAACTACATTGGGCATTAATTGGTGTTTGATTTAAATATACTTTGGAGTACATTATCTGAAGTAAAATTAAAGGAATAAATGCTCCTTTAATAATTAGGTGTATTATTGTTTTTACAAATCTGCAACAGTTATTAAATAGGTGCTCATTATGAAATATTTTGATAAACATATTTTGGTGCACGATCAGTATATTTGGCGGAACAAAGGCAAAATTAGTTGAATAAAACGGGAATAAATTGAGGTAAATTTTTGAAACTCTGCTGGGCATTCTGCTCTGCGGTCCCTTTGATTTTCCGCTGCTTCATGTCCTGGGCCACCCTTTCTATTTCACCCACTTCTATCTGGGTTGCACAAGCAACTTATTACAAATATGAAATATTACACACTAAAATCTGTTTTCAATGTGCAAAACATTATTATTTTGCTTCCCCAACAAAATTGTTTTGTATGTGGAAAAATGATATTTTTAATTTGTGTTGAAGCAGGGGGCGCGCCTTGACGTGTTTTTATTGAGGTATTTTGTACCATTTTAAAAATAACCATGTTAATAATGTAATATCAACCTGCCAAATACCAATACTTACAGTCATTTATGCATGACTGAGTGACATAACAAATCTTCTGTACAATTTGGGAGATTTTATTAAGTAATTCCTCTTGTTATAACTTCTTATAAGGAAAAAAAGTATTGCGAAATCTTCCTTTCAGCCTCATCCTATTTAATTTCGGTTAGGTATTCGCTCAAGGATAACCTTGCAAGGTTTCATTGTTGGTTTGCTTGTCATGAAATCGTTACATAAATATTCTATCTCCTCGGAGATATTAATTTAATTTCACATGAAGTTCGGAGTGATAAAATGAAATCTAAATTAACTTTCCTGTTCAAGATTCAATCAAAATCCCGTTGACAAGAAACATAGTCTTTCATAAGCTTTCTTTTGTTTTATTCCAAAATTCTCAAAAACTCTTAGCAGATTAGGTTCTGAGTTCTAAGTAGGTACCTACTTAATTTACGTAGCCATCCCGCCCAAATCTTCGCTTGTTTCGAGGCGTTAAGTTTGAAATTGAAGGAACTAACTCGGTCTGACCGCAGTGCTTCCAGGAATTTGATAAGATTAGGCAAAGAACATTTCGGGGTTTTCGTGTTTGATTTCGGATCTACTCAGGGGTTCTAAAGTCTGTTTTTTTAATTCGATGGAAAAAAAGAGGCAGTGTTACCATTGTAAAATATATCGTTATACTCAGTAGATTTTTGTTTTACTGTAATAAAGTAGACTCGTGTGATCAAAAACCTCATTGCCTCAAAGGCAATATTTAGTTACTCATAAAATTAAAGTATTGTTACGATGGTGGATAGGAGGTAAAACTTTGAACGCGTTTTTCCGTTCTCGGATGCGTTTTCAGCAGGCTGAAATACCGTTTCGGACCGTTTCAGATGGTGCTCTGTCACATGCTGGTTTATCAAAATTTCACCAAAGTTACCATGGTTTTCAGGCGCCTGGAACATGTTTTCAGTCCGTTTCAGGCCACCCTCTATCCGATGACGCCATAACCTGAAAACCCGTTTTCAGGCATTTTCAGCACCCCTTATGGGCCCTTGAAGTAGTACATTTCAGTATAACACGAAATGTTCATAGGAGTGAAATAGATAGCACTATTAGAGAGGGATAGCTATAGTCCGAACATTCCGGAAAGATGTCGAGCGAGACGGAGAACCTTCCACGACTTGATGGAGATTTCCAGAACATCTCAAACAGGTATATAAGTGGGGACGATGCGTGCCGCCAGTTAGTTTTATTTTGGATGCAGAAGCGAAACGAAATACAAGCGAAGGAAGGGTACTATGAAAATTATCGGATTAGTGCAATATTATTACGAGTGTTTATTAAGATAAAAGTGTTGTAAAGTTAAGAAATAAATCCTACTCTTATTCATCGAATTACAAAGTGCTTTTTCAATCACTGCTGCTGATTGAAAAAGCATTTGCTGCTCTGTTAAGATAATCTGGCAATACCAATCAATCACTCAATATCAATATTGCTAAGAATCTTTTTAACATACAAATTTTAGTTAATTGTTCTTATTATATTATATGCTTCTATATCACATGTATCCTTATCATAAATCAACTGCAAATATTGTATCCAAATTATTGTCCTGGCGGAGGTCGCTGCCAACGGATCATCATATTTTAATGTCACAGGATTTTTCTTTTAAAGATGTATGTATCTATCTATAATTATTATATATTTAACGAAAATTGTATCTTTTTTTATCAACAATAAATGATTTTTATCTTTTTTAGGGTTCCGTACCCGTAGGGTGCCAAACGGGACACTACTAAGACTTCACCATCCGTCTGTCTGTCTGTCGGTCTGTCCATCTATCTGTCTGTCTGTCAGTCACCAGGCTGTAGCTCATGAACCGTGATAGCAGTTGAAATGTTCACAGATGATGTATTTCTGTTGCCGCTATAACAACAAATACTAAAAACAGAATAAAATAAATATTTAAGGGCGGCTACCAAACAAAAAACGTTATGTAAATGACAGCGTTCGCCATATAGCGGCCATCTATGTATCCTTCACAGCGCTGATGTCATGTCGTTAAATGTCAATGTTAAACGCTTCTTGTTGGTTTCTATAGATGGCGCTGTTCTCAAAATCGATCTTTGTCTAATGTTGTATAGATAATGGTACGGAACCCTTCGTGCGCGAGTCCTACTCGCACTTAGCTGGTTTTTTATCTTATCTTGATCATGATTATTCTTGATGGCCATGTAAATTTTTGTACCTACTAGTAAATTACTCAAATCGAACACTGTTAAGTTATTGCGAATACAATTAAGGGTAATCACTAGTAGGTAGGTATTAAAGTTATAAAGTGTCACTGACGGTTGTATAAATAAAAAGAAACTGTCAAATGCGAGTCGGACTCGCCCACCGTTCCGCACAAATTTGTAGGTACCATTAGGTACTTATATATTATAAATAGTTAGAGATTGGACTCTCGCAGTTTTTCCGAGCTTTTCCCGAACATCAATAGTTATTGGTTATACAAGAGTGCAAAGTTGCTTTTTAACCGCGTGTTCAATTTTGATGACCGAGAAAGCGAAGGATTCTAAAATTGAATCACGAGCGCAGCGAGCGTGGCGAAAATAGCACGAGGTGAAAAATCTTTGCACTCGAGTGCATCACGTAACTTTACATCCCATCTCAGCGAGTAAATGACTAAATGCAAAAAAACACAAAGGAGGTTCCGAGTCTGAGTTTTTAACAAATTTAAAAAAGTTGCATGATAAATTCGGCACCATGGAGGTAGAAGTACTTAGTGTTCGAAATTCGATTTACTTTATCCTCTAGCGGATAAAAACGGCTTTTGCACTCGGATATCGAAGAGCAAAAACACTCTTTCCGAGATGGGGGGATGAAATAGTTATTTGTTATGCAAGGCTGCAAAGTTAATTTTTGGCGCGAGTACCTTGTATTGAAACCTGAGCAAGCGAAGGATTCTAGGATTGAGCCACGAGCGAAGCGAGTGGTTCAAATATAGAATCCTGAGCGTAGCGAGGGTTTCAAAGGTACGAGACGCTAAATAACTTTGCTGCCGAACGCAACACACAACTTTTCACCTCACTAAAGCGAGGAAAATGTTAGGTGCAAGAAAAACAGTTTTATTAAATATTAAATTACTGTTTATTTATTTCAAAAATTAAAAGTAAAATTACTACAATTGGTAATATTGAAATTTTTTTTTTTTTAAATTAAATTTTCTTGCCGGCCAGTGCGATTCTTTAAATGAGGCTTAATGAATAAAAATATTCGAATTTTAAAAACACTTTCCGCGCTAGCGGATAAAGTGCGATTTTTCACGCAGATTTCGAATGATAAACAGAGCTTTTACGAGCTAGTGAGGTGAAAAGACTATTTTCTTATGATTTAATTACAAATGTATAGTTTCAGATTTTTCCCTGTAGGTATATTGCCAATTTCATAGTTGTAGGTCAACGGAAAGTACCCGTTTTCATTCCTTTCAGAGTGTTGAAATATACGTTTTTTGCGGCATAAACGGCCGTAACTTTTTTTACGTTAACGTAGAAGTTTCATTATTTCACTAGCTTCAAGGAACTGTAAATTTAAATATATGGTTTTAATTTTTAACTCGATACTCTCACGCGGTCCCGAGACAAAGGGTCTTGACAGACAGACGGACGGACAATAAAGTGATACTATAAGTGCTCCGTTTTTCCTTTTGAGGTTCATCATCATCATCATCATCAGCCACTCGATGCCCACTGCAGGCTACAGGCCTCCTAACTAACCCTAACTCCTCTTATGGTTTTCTAACCATGAAGGGTTTTGCCATAATCGCCACGCTTGGTAGGCGGTTTGGCGATCGCAGTATGCTGTTGAAATCTCAGGAAGACGCTGCTGCCCGTCTCCTGGTAATGTATTTCCTTAGTCGCCTTCTACGACATCCACGGAAGGAAATGGAGTGACGCAATTCTTAATCCGGCGCCACACGGAAGTTTGAGGTTCGGAACCCTAAGAATAGGACCACATGCCACTTTTGGTAGCCAATATCTAAAAACTGTATGCTACAAAACAGGTGTGGGGTAAACAATAAATTAAATAACTTAACGTTTCTTCAGTACAGATAATTGACCACTTCATGAGTAACTCGTAAAAATATAAAAAGAAAGAAACATAAGTATTTTATTTTTATTTTTTTCAAGATTGCATAAAACATTAATTGATAGGGAGCTTACGCTTATATTTTACGCTATAATTTTACTTTATGTAGTATGTTTTTATTTGATCAATATTAATTATTTCATTTCTCGGTTTGGCACTACCCCCCACCTTCTCTCGTAGTTCTTCATTGGTTGGATAGAATAAAATACTACTAGTATTAAGCCCGCCTATTGCACTGTACAACACGTATCTGGTTATTAGTGCAATAAAGATTTTTAACTGAAGAAACGGTCTGCGTGTAATCCAAACCTTGTAGTGTAGTCCGTTTTGTTATATCGCGAAGATAACGGAACGTGCGCCCAGAGTTAAATCGAGAATGGCGCAAGCAATGCCGCTTTCAGTCCAATGTGTTTCCGATCCCATTAGGTCGCTATCTCAGGGCTACTCGATGAATATCAAAACTGTCTAAAAACCTGAAATTAAAAGCCATATGCTTCGGCCGTGCGCCAAAGTGCGGTGGAGCCACCGAGGAGGTCGTGGGCTGGAATCCCGGTATGTACCAATGACTTTGTTTTCTAAGTTACGAACATTTGTGATGTTGTAGTAGTTGATTAATATTAAGTCTTCATAGTTGAAAACACTGGGGAGATGTTCTGATTGAAAATGCACTGGTTCTGGACACTGTGTTTTTTGTATAATTTAAATTACAAGATAGAGCCACTAAACGCGTCTAATTGACTGCATATCCGGGAACGAAAGAGAGCGAGACAGAGAATGAGATAGCAGATATCTATTTATTAGAATAATAAACAGTAGATAGTAATACCACTCGCTTCTGTGAAGGAAAACATCGTGAAGAAATCTTGGTGGAGGTAGTAACATACCTATGCGAATTCAGCGATTGTTTTGTACAATAGCAACTATGAGGCTAAGTGCGGAAATCTTAGGTCTAACTAGAACTAAGTCGCTATCTGCGGACTACTCAACGATCATCAATGCTGTCTACAAAACCTGAAATAAACGCCATCTGCCTCAGCTCTCCGCCAAAGTCACTTTCGCGGATTATGCCAGACGCAAATTGATTTATGATGGAATTGATGAACTGGGAGTGCACGTTTTTCTATCACGGTCAGTTTCTAAGTTCATTTGGCGATTATACTATCTACATACAGAGAGGTACTTTTAAGTTTTAAGAGTAGGTAGATACATAAGTTTTATTCTGTTCTTGAAATACTGAAATTCTTGAACATGGTATAGATGGATAGATTCCTGAAAGGTGGTGCCCACAGCAGATTGTACTCCTGCTGTGTATGTGAATAGACGCACGGGGTTTGATAGCTCGATGTCCACTATCGCACGTTGGAACTTTTATTATTTTGCAATACAATCCTTAGCACAATGCCACCTATTACAAATCTTCATAAATGAGATCGCACTATGCCTCAAATAGCATAAAGCCAACTATTAGCATGAAGGGTTTGTTTAGTTGCACAATGCTCACTTTTACTGACTAAAATACTTTGAGTGCGTGGACTGCCATGCCACCAATTTGTACAGTCAAGAACAAAAACGAAAACATTTTATATTTGAAGTGGCAATGCTGTGATCAAATGTATGAAGATTTGCAAAAGTTGTCATTATGCTACCGATTGTATTGAAATAAAATAAAAGTAACAAAGTGCTATAGTTGACGTTGCTCTGAGTACGCATAATTAAGTTTCCGTCTATGTCACGCACAAACGAGCGTGACCGACGCAAGTATCGCTCTCTCTACTTGCTGATTATATTAAAAATATTTACAGTGTGCTTCTTTCCGGGAAAGAACTTTGACGAACTGAAATGTAGTTTCAGTTCAGTCGATCTCAGTAGCTATCATTCATCCACCATATCATGACCATCATCATGTTACGTCAGCCATATGATCTCATGTCGTCATTCAAGAGATTAAAAAAACATTGGATTAAATCCTATGAAAGAAACAATTATTTCTTCAACTGTAATGGCAGCAGCTGTGTTTACAATTTAGGATAACATAATCTGTCAAACGATACTATAACTGGCTTATAAGTAGATATAATAGACAGTTACTTGGATATGATCGTTTACCAGGGTCCAAGCTAGTAATTATATCAGACTATGGTCAGGGTTTCAGACCTATCCTATCCGAAAATCTGTAGAAGTTTAAAAATAGTCACTCCGCGGGTCAAATTACTTGATTTCGATAGCCATTGACTTGACGCAGGTCACACTTCGCTGTTCTGCTCCGGAAAGCTCTTCATATTAAAAATACTTTTCATAAATGTAATCCATGGAGGGATCCTTCTTTTTTTATTTAATTAAGTAGGCACTTAGTAGGTATTCAGTTGGGAGAAAGACAAGAAATAAGCTCCTATTTGTTTCTTGACTGATAGGAGTACCTTCGTCTAACTTTCGTCTCGCTCGCACATTTTAATGATTGTATAAGAATGAAATTATTGTACCTAATTTTGAAAAATGTGGTCAAGGGTGGCACTATTAGGTATATTGTTCATTTGTACATATGGCCTAAGTCTGGGTGTATTTCCGCGTTTGTGATGTACTTGCCTGGTTACCATAGCACAGAGTAGGTATCCTAGTTGGGACAAGAGATTGTGTTGTGTGAAAGTTAATAATAATACCAATTACCTTTTATAGTTTTCAAACACAGTATGTAGAGCAATATCATCATCAACACGCATCATTAATCGTATAATGTCCGACCCGATCCGCGCGGTCTGCGGAGAGCAATTTTTTTAAAATAATTAATAATTTGACTAAACTAAAGTCCGAAGAATTCAAAGTCACATCTCGCGTCCCCCGCCAATGAGACCCGAAATACGTCCATGCGAAGTCAAGGTCATTCAAGTTATTTGTCGGGCATTATAATAGGGGTTAAAGTATGAAATTGCCGTTTTATTGCAATAGGTTCTTTGAATTGACATAGAATCTTCATGGTTTGAGGTTTTCGAATGAAACTTTTTTCAAATGGTTTCTATGATGTTCTTTTTTTAAAAAATGTGAAACATTTGAGTATCGACTTTCAATTGTTTTTGTTATTCAATTTAGACAAGAAAGATGGATACTGCGAAAATTCGAGTGATTTTTGAATACGAGTTCCGACGCGGAACTAACGCGGCAGAAACAGCCCGCAATATCAATGCTGCGTTTGGAGAGGGGTCTACTAATGAACGCACCGTGCGATTTTGGTTTAAACGCTTTCGTGATTGAAATTTCGACTTAAAGAACGAGCCACGAGGAAGAACGCCCGCACAGGTGAATAACGATGAATTAAGAGAGATTGTGGAAGCCGACCCTAGTCAAACTACCCAGGAATTAGCAGCATGGTTTAACGTTACCTTACCAACAATATTGACTCACTTGCGTCAAATCAATAAAATAAAAAAATACGAAAAATGGGTGCCTCATAATCACTCGAATTTTCGCAGTATCCATCTTTCATGTCTAAATTGAATAAAAAAAACAATTGAAAGTCGATATTCAAATGTTTCACATTTTTTAAAAAAAGAACATCATAGAAACCATTTGAAAAAAGTTTCATTCGAAAACCTCAAACCATGAAGATTCTATGTCAATTCAAAGAACCTATTGCAATAAAACGGCAATTTCATACTTTAACCCCTAATATTATGATATGGCGTACCTTAGAAGGTCGTAATGTTTTTGCTACTTATTTTTAATCATACTCGTATACTGGACCCGACAAATAACTTAACTTTATTAATATAAATCTATTTATTAATATATTCTAAAACTTACAAAACATTTAACAGAACATAAAAACATAAATTAATAATTATAAGTAAAAAAAAAAAAAATAATACATCCACAATTGTTTCGTCCAAAGTAATAAATCAAGATGTCGAGACCGGGAAATATATATAAGTATACATATACACACACAAGAATACGAAAGAGATAAAATAAGATAAAATAAATAATAAATATAAGAGTTAAAATTATTTATTTATTGATACATTTTACAAAAGGTCAAAAATTAATTATTGCACAGCAAAAGGAAAAAGTTTCGGGTCTCCTTGGGCGGTTTATTTTATTCAACTAAAAAAATTAATAAATAAATAACTAAAAAAAATTGCTGTTACCTGTCCATCGCAAACTCATCCCGACCACGGGTTACTGGTCAAGTTATGTGCCGGGCATTATAACTGCTAAAGTTACCATTTCATAAGCTACGGCTTTTAATTGATATTTTTATTCCTCATAACAGTTGATTAAAAAACACGCATTTCGTAAAAATGTGGGAATTTCCTTACACTCTGCTTACTGTATATAAAATAGGAATATATTTCATTTGAGCTCATAATGGTTCAGTCGTTACTGTGTGTCGATGACAGAAGCTACGGGCGCATCAAATACATTGTTATAGGTGTAGGCTCACAACACAAGGTCTACGGCTTCGTTGCTACACATTGAAAAAGAAACGTTAAAACGAAGGCAATCTTGATGAAAAGCTTTCATACTCCCCGGCAGTATGAAAATAAAATGCCCCTGTAGTATGTACAAATTTGTTTACCTACAGTGGAGTCATTCCAATTGCTACATTTTTATGTTCTTTTTTCCTGGTTAGCCTTTAAAAACAAGTATTGAGAATAATAACATTGCCCCGGTAGCCTGAGGTGCTTCATCACATTATACAGCGGGTTATTCGAAGAGGTTTGTTAGGATTGTGGCAGGTAGCAAACCCTGGTCTCTGAGTCTATATACCCCTCCGAGATTCAGGCGTATAGGTATGTTTATTGACATAACACAACACTTGAAAAGATTCACGTTCCTTCAGTATCGGTAACTAAACCACTTCCACGACGAAAATTTAAAAATTCTCAATTTTTATGAAAAATAAAACAATAAAAATAATAAGTTGCACACAATACAAATCGCATAACCAAAAAATTTTAATTAAAAAAAATTTTGAACTTTTGCTTATATTGATTTTGAACAAACGGTGTTGAGGATTTGCAATATTTCAAGAACACGTTGTACTTACCTACTATTATCTTAATAGCTATTGTGTTGTGAGTACCGTGAATCGAACAAATCAATCGAATAAACAAATGAAAGCCCCGGTCGGTACGTGTCAGTAACATTTTCAGACTGTTAAAATTCGTATTGCCATTAACGGAATTAGAATTTCAAGGTACTTATATTTGAAAAAGGGACAAAAATGTCTGCTTCCAGCCCCGCTCTTTTCTTTGATAAATAAATTATGAGTCTCAAATAAAGTACCTGTGTACAGGTTACTTTCTAGTTAAAGAAAATATAGTTGGGGTTCAATTCAAAGGAATTACATAGAATGATCAAAGCTGACCAACATAGGTACCTACTCTCACCCTCACATACTTACTATCACAAAAACATACATATAGATATATGTACGTAACATTTAGGTAATTTGTGTCCCTTAGCTCCTTACTGTTGGATAGGGTTCGTTTGCTGACCAGACCTCCTATTCCGTCGCTGTATATTGGGTTATCCATTCAGATTGGGGTTTGGGCTCAGTAACAATTTCTTATACACATTACAATTAATAGTGTTCTATATAACTATTGCATTCCTACTCAGAAATCAGCCTAAAATTCGGGGAAAGACATACTTTTCTCACAAAAAACACTGTAGTTGTTAATGTCACTTTACTTCCTTGGGTCAAAGGTGACTGACAGAAGCCATCGACATCAGTTCAACCTACCAAAATGTTTGTTGCAAATCAAAGCACGGATGTAAAGGTTGACGTGCTGTCGATTGTACGAACGGATTGAGATGGGTTCGCCGAATCTGATCACGCGATTCCGAATTCTTCATGACATGGTCCACAATTACCCAGCAATTAGGCGTTCGTCCGCGTCGGACAGGAAACACGAATTTGTGACTGTAATATTGATTGCACACGAAACATATAAAAGGACATCAAATAGAAGAAGAAGAAGAAGAAGAAAGACATTTATTATACCAACAACATGTAAAAAGGTGAGCTTGTCTCTATCTTATTTAATGTAACATTATGTTGAAAGGAACTATTAACTTATCTTTAATACGTGGATATAGTCCAATGGGGAACTTGCGTCTTAGATAGGAATGACTTTTATACCATAGAAATCATATAAAACTCACAAAAAATTTGAAAATAAATTTTTTTCGGTTTTCGGGGTCACAAAAATTGCGAAAAATAAAGTTACTCTAATAACAAAAACCTTATCAAAAACATTTTTTGTGCAAGTTCCCCATTGTCATTTGTAAAGTTTGTGACGTATTCTTGTGCTAGCGGTACACCCCGAAATTCAGTTAAAATCTGCAAATGGTGTTAAAAGCATGAAATTCGGAACGACTAATCTGTAGGCGATAACAATCAATTTGATCTGTAAAAAAATGCTGAATGTAAATATTTTTACAATTGGCGTAGGTACCGTTAACACTTTTTAAGTAATTTACCATTAACTGTTGGTTTCTGGGTGCGCCACCGACGTCAGGTTTAAGGCATAGCAGATGTCTTTTCAGTAGGTTTCAGAATATTTTTCAGAAAGCTTATGTACCTACATGATTTCCAGTCAGATTGACATCCAAACTGTACGGAGTATTCTTCGTAGGCCTTTGTTATTGTGATATTTTGCATTGCCACTGAAAATGCTACCCCTGGCGAAATGGTCTACTTTCTCCCATTCTTTTTTGAGAATTTTGCAGCCGCTTATTCTTTGACTGTGCTACAATATTTGTCTATTTGTGCATTTCATTCCTATTTTGCAATAACGGGAGGCTGCTCACGAACCGTCGTATTGACATATTTTGCACCCTTCTGAAACCCTCGCGCGCTGCGTCCGTTACAAATGATTACTCTACAGAATGGCTCGTGGAATCAGTTCATCCCAAAGGCGATTGCTAACTTCTTGCAGTCAAACCACACAGGTGTCAAAACTTGTTTTTCCTTTGTTCTTGTTTATGTTACTTGTTATGCCTTTTTTCTTGTGACGTGCTTAGTTGTCCCAATAAATGTATTTCTTTCTTTCTTTCTTTTCTTCTTTCTTTCTAAAAGTAATTTTGCGAAAGTTTGTATTCGACTTCTTACTTGGAAGGACCTCACATGAAAGTGTTTCGCATGAATCATAAATTATTAAAAAATACAGACATACTTTAAAATACTACACTAAAGTAGAGCACTAAAACCAACAAATATTACCACTAAGACTTATAAATTTGTGTTTGGATTTATTTTTAATGAATTACATTTTATTATGATTTGTTTTTTTTTTACCTGAGGAGTTTTGTCAGGATAGTTTCAAGTACGCAGAGATGCCTGCCTCTCCAGAATACAGGCGCCTGTTTATGGATGGATCAAATTTTATGATAAGGGGTTTATTTTCGAACTAACATTCTGGTTTACTTAATTGCACGCGTTAAAAAATAACGTTAAATACTTAATTGACAGGGTGTAACAGCTTTATTTAGTTCCCGATTTGGGCGGGAACGTCCCATTTTTCAGCCTCAAGGCTGAGCGGAACCTTGAGCGGACCGCCGAAAATCCCTTTTACTTTAAGGAAACCATTTTGCCTTTAAATGGGTTCCATAAAAAACAAATGGACTTTGGGCCTGAAAACTGGTTACGTCCCGGCTAAAAAGAGATATCTGGCAACACTACTACATCCGCCTCAAAACCCGGAGTAAGAGCAAACAGTTTCGCGGCTTCGGGTTTGCACTTCGCAGTAATCCCGGTTGGTAGTTGAGGGTGTGGGCTGACGATAAGGGACTCGCGAAAGGCAAAAGCAAATTCTGTCTCTATTCTCTGCAAGTACGTATACTTACATAGATGAGCGAAAGGTGACGTGAATAATTGTATCCTTGTCTCTCTTACGAAGACAATGCTTACGAGCATGAAAAGAGTAGACGTACAATTTTCGGAGTAATAATTAATAAGTGACACCCGACCCGCAAGGTACAAAAAAAAACAAGGGGAACTATTGTTTGTCCCAATTTTTTTCTGGGAAATCAGTTTTCGTTCGCTCCAGTGTAGGCTCCGATTTCATGAAAAAGCGCGATCCCCTTATATCGCGGCGAGTTGTGAACATAATAAAAAAAAGACTCAAAAGACGCGTATTTACAAGAGCTGTAAGGTGCATAAACAATATTCGAGACAAAAATATAAAAGTTATGGCCGAAGTAGGTAGTGAAAAAAAAAAAAATTAGGTTTTTCCGAATTTTTAATATCGGCGCTTGATATTTTGGAGACGAAGAATGACACAAAAATTTGAGAAAAAATCCTCTGATGTTTTATTTAAAAAGCTAATGGTACTTCTTTTTTTGTATAAATAAGATATGATTTAGACATGACTTTCTTTTTTGGAACGGTCTGTTCTTCTGACTCGCCTTTATACTTATGTACTTACTTAAGTATTCATAAAGCAGAAAATAAAGGAAAAGTTTTTGCTTTGTCAATATTATTTGTCTTTCTTGGCCCCCTTGTACACTAAGTGGATATATATCTCTTTCTATGAATTCGCGTTACTAGTGCAAAAAGGTCCACAAACAGTATTATTCAGTTGAAAGCTAAAAAGGTCACCGAGTACCGAGGTGTCTAAAGTCCGGTGTTTATTCGATGCAATAAAAAATGAGGCAGGGTTACCTAGTAACATAAAATATATAGTTAAACTCAGTACATATTTTTACCGTAAAAACGTAGACTCGTGTGACCAAAAACCTTATTGCATCAAGGACATAGATAAATATGTATATTTACATACATCAACCATCATATTTAATTACTATCTAATAAAAGCAAAGTATTTAAAAAAACACCAACGTAGCACACACTATTTTTACTTGGAAGTAAAATGGGATTATTAGTTTTGTACGTATTGGCAACACTTGGGTGCTGACAACCTTGGGTTTGAAGTTTGACACATTCTTCTAGACATAATTTATTTTCAAACTTTCCGTCTCTTTCTTGGTCAGAACGTTTTATAATTAATGTCCAAGATGAAAATGACGTCGACAATGATGAGGACGATATACCCGACGAGTTCACGGGAAAGATATTTTTATTGCAAAAGTAAAAGATCGTTATACTTTTGTTTTGAATTTTTTATTGGCATACATTTCATTGAAATCTTAGATGTATGGCTGTCACAGATGACGGCGTTAATATATGCGATCTATGTTTCCATACAATATCCAACACGTAACCCGCGTCCACACACGACTGCGGTCGGATTTAGTATGGGACAGGTCATCGCGCGATATATTTATGGGCATCGTCTGTCGCGAAATTTAAAAAATAGACCTGTATGGATGTCCACATAGAATACGTCAACAAATCTGATTGTTTACGACCCCGGCACATGTCAAAGTGACAGTACTTTTGCATCGAACTCAAAACACACTTTAAGAGTTGATTTATTACCTACCTTCCTTACAAGTTACAAGTGTCAAACAGCGAACAGTTTACAGTATCATATAGATGGGGTGGTCAAATTGTGGTTAGGCAGTCCACATTCTCGTTGAAAAGTTATCGAGTATAGTGCATGCATGCAAATGTATGATGTCTATTGTAAATTGGCGCTTTACGAATGTGTACCACATTAAGCTAAGACTAAATAGAATGAAAAAATACAAGAAATAAATAAAATGAGCACCCTTCTTTTGGATAAAGAAGGATGTCCATTTTATAAGGAAGGATGTTCATTCTATTTAAAATTACAGTTTTAAGCATAATCTAACGGCGCCGCAAGAAAGGAAAAAAATCGCAAAGCCACAAAAAAAAATTTTCATAAAATGGAAAAATGACAAAATTTTCAAAAGTACGTGTAAACTACATTTAAGTTATTGCTCATTTTAGCGGTTACCCTGAATAAAAATTGGACAGACTTTTTTTACGCATCCAGGGGAACTACTTAACTGCAGAATATTTTCAGCTACAGTAAATAACTTTGCGGCAATCACAAACTCTTTAAAACTTTTGTCGTAAAAGAATCTCATTTTATTTTCCAATTACAAGTACCACCAGGTTTTGCGGATCTGAAGCTAGGCACTGACTCTACTTGGAAATATAACGCCCCAGTTGAATTGATGTCAGAGTCAAAAATAATGTTACCTGTTTCCTACCTACGGGCGAGTTACATATGGTCGGTACGTGCTTACTCCTCAACGTTCACTGTAATATATGTAGGTAGGATACTCTGATTGCCAGCTGCGATACGAACCCAATTAGCGAAGTGGTTCGAATTATTACATCTATCAATATTCAAAGACCTGTTTATCGGAATACCTCAGTTGGTAAGGTAAGGCCGACGTGCACTTAAGAAGCTATTTAAATGACTTTTGTAAGAAGAATTTTGGTTAATTGCCAGTTAGTTAATCTTCATTTAAGAGATTGGGGTTCGTCGGCCTAAGTCACAGATCTGGGTAAACTTGACTACCTACTCAGCTAATTTAGTTTTTACGACTTCACTCCAGCAATCGCATACATATTTTCTTGTAAATTTTCCTCTATCCAGCATATCATTCTTGGCTTCGACAAAATTTATATCCGTATTCTGAAAAGGTAAGACTGCAAATATTGCTAGACTACCCAGCCTGCACAAGCGAATTGCTTAACTGCTCTATTTCAATTTCGGCTCGCATCCAGCCCCGGGCCGAAAGCGTTTTATAACTTCTAAATAAGAGTTTATTTGAAGTATCAAATAATTTTATCATCAATGTGTTCAAATAATGAAAGTATCTAATAATAACAAACATTGCTTTTAAATATACCTATTTTTTTAATTCTATAAAAAGGTCGAAGGTACAAAGAGGTCGTGGGTTCGAATTCCGGCGTATGCCAATGACTTTATTTTCTAAGTTACGTATATTTCTGAAGTTTAAGTAGCAATGGCATTCGCTAACGGCAAATGAAAACATCTTGAGGAAACCTGAGTGTCTTAGGTGTTCACGTACCTCAGCGCTTGAATTTGACAATCCGCAGTGGGCATGCGTGGTGCTAATTAAGGGCATACTCTCTCTCTTTCTCTCTCTCTCTCTGAGAGAAGACCTGTGCCCTGCAGTGACACCTATTTACGTCCCTTCATACCTATAAGAAAAACTATACATAGTGTCATTGTAGGTACATAAATATTTCGAGTAGATCAAGGCAGTGACAAAATACTTTGTTAAAAAAGTTGTTAATTAAATAACACTGTAAATATATAAGTGCGCCGCACAACTGAACAAGTTTGCGAACCTCGGAATTAAGCAATTTATTATTTCACTGCAGACATTAGATCGTTAATCTTTCCTTAAACAATTTTGCTTTAAACAATTAATCAACAAATGTTAGTGCCTTAAAGATGTACCGGAAAGTTATTGCAAAATCTTTAGAACCGAGATTGAGAATATTAATTTAATGATGATGGTAAAATATCCCATGAAATAAACTGTAAACTGTCTACCCCTCATAAACATAAAACTTTGAAAACCAACAGATAGCTCGGACACCTCCTTCGTAGAAGCATGAATAATTTGATGCTACACAGATATTTTGCTGCAAAACTTTTTTGTTTAGTTACACATCATGATAACTTTAAACATCGAATGAAGGATTGGATTTATGAGGGGAAAAATAGGCTGAACTTTAAGTAAAATCCGGCCGAGTGCGATTCGGGCTCGCGCACTGAGAGGGTTCCGTACCACCACACAATATAATTTACTAGCTAATGGCCGTGACGCTAGATGGATGAAGGGACCACTCGGACGCTGCAGTGCCTGGGACATTGTATTTTAGATGGAGTAGGCTTGCCCAGCACCTACACCATCTTGATAGCTTAGTCGGCCTAGCCCACAGGAGAGACAAGTCAATACGTGCGGAAACAACCAAGCCGCGGGTTTCCTCACGATATTTTCCTTCACGGTTAGCGTGTGGTATTGCTACTACAAATTTGCAGATGTGCGTAACTTTCAAAATACCAGGGGGTAGAACAATGTACTCTAGAGCGGGAGACCCAGGGTCGATTCCTAGTGCGGGCATGTACCTATAACTTTTTTATTTTCAATGTTACGTAAATCTGCGAATTTGTACATTATTCTTTACTTCATGTTAATTATAACACAAATTAGAACCAACGACGTACCTACATAATGGTAGTGAAGCGCGATAACCGCTATACCAAAGAGGCAGTCTATGGTTCAAATTATAGGTAAAAGGTCTTTAGGTAACACAGATGGACGGATGGAATACGGACAGATGGCGCCAGGGCCGCGGCCGTACCCAGGGCATGGCATACCGCGATGCAGCATATACCGGCATATCGGCATACCAGCATCAGCATAATTATCGTGCGCGCATGCAGCGACTGATTAAAGTTAATAAGGTGAAAGAGGTATATCAGGATCATGGCAAGTGGCAAAGTTATCAGCTCACCTCTCTGGTGTATACGCGTGAGATTTTGTAATCATCATCATCATCAGCCATTTGACGCCCACTGCAGGACTCAGGCCTCCTCCGTGGTTTTCATAACCATGAAAGGTTTTGCCATAATCGCCACGCTTGGCAGGCAGGTTGGCGATGGCAGTATGCGGTTGGAATCTCAGGAAGACGCTGCTGCCCGGCTTCTGATAATTGATTTCCTTAGTCGCCGATTTTGTAATGCACTGTTGTATATACCAATGCGTTATCACCCAAACCACTGATAATTATTAAGAAGGTAACTATTGTTATTTGCAAGGCAGATGAGACTCTTTCGTATCTTAGGAAGTATTTTTAGGGTTCCGTACCCGAAGGGTGCCAAACGCGACCCTATTACTAAGACTTCACTGTCCGTCTGTCTGTCTGTCACCAGGCAGTCTCATGAACCGTGATAGCTAGGCAGTTGAAATTTTCACAGATGATGTATTTCTGTTGCCGCTATAACAACAAATACTAAACCAATTTCAAATAAATATTTAATATACAACTACAACAAACGATAACGATAACAAACCGATAACAAACGATAACAAACCATACAACAAACGTAATTTTTTGCAATTTTTTGCTTGATATTAATAACGGCAACAGGTCGAGTTTTATATTCGCTTCAAAAATAAACAATGAGGCATTTTCTTTTTATTTTTCTTTAATTATTTCCTAGTCGCTGCATAGATGGCGCTGAACTTGGTAAGTTACTGCAAGCACCTGCAAGGAACAAACGTCACATTATTTTTTGTTTATTTCAATTTGATGTAATTTTTAGATCATAAAACGAAACTTACATTATGTCATTGTCACATCAGAAATAAATATCGTTCCGAATTTATCCATTCACGTTATCACAATATCCATTGACGTCCATTTCGGAACGGCTATCATATCATAGACGCGAATACGCACGAATACGTGAGCCGCTAGCGATCTGTAGTGCGTTCCGATTTGCCCATGATCGCTCACAGTCGCAAATCCGAACTCAGGGCTAGTAACGTAGTCAGTTCAGCACCATCTACAGAATTCTTGGGAACTACTTTTTTTCTTAATAGTCAAAAAGAAAACCTCCCATTAAATTAAAATAAAATAGATATTCTAGGGCTCCCATAAAATTAACGTGATTTTTTGCCCTTTTTCCCGATCTTTGTGTCTAATATTGTATATAGTAGATAATGGTACGGAACCCTTCGTGCGCGAGTCCGACTCGCACTTGGCCGGTTTTTATTTATCGTGATTGGAACTGAATTTATCTGTAACTCTTTATAGGTAGGTATATAATTACAGTTTCCGTTGTTTACACCAATGCATCTGGTTTGCTCGTCTAGTTCTTGAAGCTGTAGACAAAATGTCTATTTCAGTCGTACAGGTGCGGCTGATATTTTTTATATCTGATTTCTTAACACATTGCGTGCCATGTCAGGTACCGGTGCTTTATATTATTAGGATCTGCCTCTATATTACGCTCACCAAATCCTGAGCGATTCCAATCGTTTAACTGTCAAATTAGTATGGAATTTGACAGTTAGACGATTGGAATCGCTCAGGATTTGGTGGGCGTAATTAGGCCACAGAGTATAGCGAATTTGGTACGACAGTTCAGGGGTTAGGGGCTCCCTACAGTAACACTAGAGCCATTACTGGAAAAAAATGTATATTTACAGATCGTTTCAGAAAAAAGTATAAGACCAATCTTTAAATCGTGTTAATAGTGATTTTTAGGACCCATCTCTAAATCTAAGACAAAAAACCCAGGACTGGATAAGTTACGTCAAAACTATTTAATCCCAGATCCGGGGTCCTAGGAACGATCTGTGAACATATACAACGTGTTGATTTGTAAAGTAACACCCGACTCAGGACTCTTTCTACTCATCAACACAAACAACTTTTACTATCTGGTCGACCTCGAAATTGCGAAAAAAAAACAGCTGTGCTATACTAAAATTAGATACCTACTGAACATAACTCAGGAACATAATGTGTGGAACAGCTGATTTTTTTTAAAGATTAGAGTTGGACCCATAGTAAAAGTTGTGTGTATTGATGAGTAGCAAATACCCTGAGTCGGGCGTTACTTTACATATCAACACATTGTCTATATCATTTTTAGGGTTCCGTACCCGAAGGGTGCCAAACGGGACCCTATTACTAAGACTTCACTGTCCGTCCGTCTGTCTGTCTGTCACCAGGCTGTATCTCATGAACGGTGACAGCTAGGCAGTTGAAATTTTCATAAGTGATGTATTTCTGTTGTTGCTATAACAACAAATACTAAAAACAGAATAAAATAAATATTTAAGGGGAGCCCCATATAATAAACGTTCATTTTTGCTTGCAATACTCACATTTCTTTAAAAATAAATAATGAAATTAATATAAAATAAATATTTAAGAGGGGCTCCCATACAACAAACGTGATTTTTGCCGTTTTTTCTCGATCTTTGTGTCTAATGAATGTTGTATAGGTAATGGTACGGAACCCTTCGAGCGCGAGTCCGACTTACACTTGGCCGGTTTTTTTAAATTGGTGGCGCTAGTGTCACTGTCCTAATCTAATCAATGTACCTACAGTTGTGTAATGTCAATGTTCAGTCGTTGAACAACTACTAAAAGATTTAAAAAAAGATTTAACGACGACCATTAACCACCACGTTGATTATCAAACGTCTGAAACAACATCAAACTGTGCCAATGGTCTCATATCTATGAAAAGTCAAGTCACAAATGTCTTAACTTCAAAAAAAGAAGAAAAAGGATTACTCGTGTTTGTTCCCGGTTTGTTCTGTGGATTCCTTCACTTAAAGGGCAACCCGGAGCTACTGTCACTGCAGCCCACTACAGTAAAAGAAACCTAGAACTATTTTTTTTTTTAGTTTATAAAACAACAATCTAAAGTATTTTTAAAATAGGCATTAATTCCGTGTGGCGCCGGATTAAGAATAGCTTCACTCCATTACCTGCCGTGGATGTCGTAGAAGGCGACTAAGGAAATCAATTACCAGGAGACGGGCAGCAGCGTCTTCCTGAGATTCCAACTGCATACTGCGATCGCCAACCCGCCTTCCAAGCGTGGCGATTATGCCAAATCCCTCATGGTTATGAAAACCACGAAGGAGGCCTGTGTCCTGCAGTAGGCGTCAAATGGCTGATGATGAGGCTTTACATTTCAAGATTGCATAGGTACTTTTATATTCTTTTGAATGTTCGTTCGCATACGTTGGTATAGTATATACCATGTAAAGCCTGGTATATATTAAACCAACGTATGCGAACGAACTAAAGTGGACGAATATGGTATTTGACACGATCAACAATAAATTATTTCCTATGCTCGATTAAAAAAAATGTATCTCTTTTAGTCAATTACTAGTTATTACAATTTTTAAATAGATTACACATAAAAAGAGTGCTCTGAAATGTGACGTCATAAGCCAGTATTTTCATACAAAATTCCGTTTTAAAAGTAACTCATTTAATATTTTGTCAAATACCCAATTGCAGACGTTACGATGAAAATAAGCGAACATCATAGTATTAGTAAATCAAATTATTTTACTTAAAATAACACAGAAACTGCGACTTAACGAACGTTATAAGTTAAACTAGGTATCCATTTCAAAATCTATATAATTTTGGAGAAAACATGGACAAAACACTCCGAACTTAGTCTTTTCAGAGTCCTTGACAGGTACTTAATTAACAGAGTTTACCCATTACAGAGTTTACCGTGCCGTGGGGTGCCGGCTCTAGAATAGTACCCCCCCATCCCTTCCCGCGGGTGCCGTAAAAACCGGCTAAGGGACACATTACCAGAAGGTGGGCAGCAGCGCCTTCTGCGAAAATGCGATATACTGCGCTCGCCAACCCGCATGCCAAGCGTGGCGAGTAAGGCAAATACCCTCATGGCAATACACAAAAAAACCAGGCCCCCAGTCCCCGGCGGCTCCGCTATTCCCGGCTACGGTAGCGGCCACGGTAACGGCGGAGCAAGGGGTGCTAAGAATCTCCGGCAGAGATCTGGCTACCACCCCCAAAAACGAAAACGACTGGCCCTGGTAACACACAACATTCGCACATTGAGGACAGACGAAAAGCTAATTGAGCTGGAAGAGGAAATGGGTAGGTTACACTGGGATATCCTAGGGTTATCTGAAGTCCGTCGAGAGGGCGAGGACACGATAACCCTGAAATCCGGTAACCTGCTCTACTACCGGGAGGGCGAGCAACAGTCCCAGGGTGGTGTCGGGTTTCTCGTCCACAAGTCCCTCGTAAATAACATTTTGGCCATCAACAGTGTGTCGAGCAGGGTGGTGTACCTAATACTCAGAATATCTAAGAGATATTCGCTGAAGGTCATTCAGGTATACGCACCGACCTCGTCACACTCCGATGAGGAGGTAGAGGCGATGTATGAGGACATTAGTAGGGCCATACATACCTCGGAGACCTATTTTAATGTGGTTATGGGGGACTTCAATGCGAAGCTGGGCACAAGAAGCGAGGGTGAGATGAGAGTGGGGCAATTTGGTTATGGGCAACGGAACCCGAGAGGACAAAGGTTGGCAGAGTTCCTGGAGAAAGAGGGACTCTTTATGATGAACTCTTTCTTTCAGAAGCCACCTCACAGGAAATGGACCTGGTTGAGTCCCGATGGTTCCACGAGAAACGAGATAGACTTCATCCTGACCTCCAAGAGACAAATATTCAATGACGTCTCTGTGATCAACATGGTGAAAACCGGAAGCGATCACCGAATAGTAAGAGGCACATTGAATATTAATGTCAAACTTGAGAGGTCTCGTCTCATGAAGTCCACGCTCCGACCTACTCGTGCCCATATCCAGAACCCCGAGAACTTTCAACTCGAATTGTCAAATCGCTTTGAGTGCCTGGAGAGCGCCGCATCGGTGGACGAGATCAATAACAGGTTTGTAGAAACTGTCCGTTCAGTGGGCTCGAGGTTCTATAGACCCAACCGTACGAGTAGACCACAAAAGCTCTCAAACTATACTCTCGACCTCATGGCTAAACGTCGCGCGTTGCAACTGCAGTCCTCCGAGGATGCTAAGTCATATAGGCAGCTCAATAGACATATCTCAAAGTCTATGCGGCACGATATTCGGTCCTTTAATACCGAACGTATTAAAGAGACTATAGAGCGGAACAAGGGCTCCAAAGTGTTCGCAAAAGACTTGTCTATTGGGCAAAGCCAGCTGACAAAGCTGAAGAGAGAGGACGGCAGTATAGCGTCGACCAGGTCAGAGGTGCTGAGGGAGATTGAGAGTTTCTACGGACAGCTATACACCTCAGTCGCAAAACCTGTTAGCAGTTTGAACAAAGATCCGAGAGCCAAACTGACCCGACATTATACTGAAGACATCCCGGACATCAGCCTGTACGAGATTAGGATGGCCCTGAAACAGCTCAAGAATAACAAGGCACCAGGAGAGGACGGAATCACATCAGAGCTCCTGAAAGCGGGTGGAACACCAGTACTTAAAGTCCTTCGGAAGCTCTTCAATTCCGTCGTGCTTGAAGGAAAAACGCCAGAAGCATGGAACAGAAGCGTGGTGACGCTGTTCTTCAAGAAAGGGGATAACTCTCTATTGAAGAACTACCGACCCATCTCGCTTCTGAGCCATGTTTATAAGCTGTTTTCGAGGGTCCTCACGAATCGTCTCGAACGCAGGTTTGATGACTTCCAGCCTCCCGAACAAGCCGGTTTCCGAAAGGGCTTTAGTACCATAGACCACATCCATACGCTGCGGCAAATTATACAGAAGACTGAGGAGTATAATTTGCCATTCTGCTTAGCGTTTGTGGACTATGAGAAAGCCTTCGATTCGATCGAGACATGGGCAGTGCTCGAGTCTCTCCAGCGTTGCCGGATTGACTATCGGTATATCGAGGTGCTGAAGTGCTTGTACAACAGCGCCACCATGTCGGTCCGAGTACAGGAGCAGAATTCGGAGGCAATTCCATTGAGAAGAGGCGTGAGACAGGGAGACGTTATCTCTCCGAAACTGTTCACGAACGCACTGGAAGATGCCTTCAAGCTTCTGGAATGGCAGGGACGCGGCATCAGTATCAATGGCGAGTACATTACGCACCTTCGATTTGCCGACGATATAGTAGTCATGGCAGAAACGATGGAAGACCTCGGCATAATGCTCGAAGACCTCAGTCGAGTTTCCCAACGTGTGGGCCTTAAAATGAACATGGACAAAACGAAGGTCATGTCGAACGCCCGTGTTGTGCCCACCCCAATAACATTGGGGAACACGACTCTCGAAGTTGTAGATGAATACGTCTACTTAGGACAAACAGTCCAACTAGGCCGGTCCAACTTCGTGAAAGAGGTCAATCGTCGAATCCAACTCGGCTGGGCAGCATTCGGGAAACTTAGAAAAGTCTTTTCGTCTAATATACCTCAATCGCTCAAGACAAAATTATACAACCAGTGTGTGTTACCAGTGATGACTTATGGCACTGAAACGTGGTCTCTAACTATGGGCCTCATAAGAAAGCTCAAGGTCACCCAACGAGCTATGGAAAGGGCTATGCTCGGAATTTCTCTACGAGATTGAATCAGAAATGATGAGATTCGTAGACGAACGAAAGTCGTCGACATAGCCCAGCGGATTAGTAAGTTGAAGTGGCAGTGGGCGGGGCACATAGCACGCAGAACTGATGGCCGATGGGGCCGAAAAGTTCTCGAATGGAGACCACATATCGGCAAGCGCAGCGTAGGACGACCAGCCACAAGATGGACAGATGACCTCATCCAAGTGGCAGGAAGACGCTGGATGCAGGCCGCTTCCAACCGGTCTTTTTGGAAATCCATGGAGGAGGCCTATGTCCAGCAGTGGACTTCTTGTGGCTGAATGATGACCCATTACTTTAAAACCTAGAACGCATTGAACTTCACAGTAATAAGGGGCGTCCATTAATTATATGAGGTGTTTAGTAGGGAGGAGGAGGTCCAGCCGAATCTCACCCAATCTCACATAGGGGAGAGAAGGGGTCTCGGCAAATATCACGTTTTGTTCCACCAGAAATATTGTACTCGTAAAACAAGTAATATTGGGAGAAAATTAAATTAAGTAAAACTCGTTACATTTAAATTGTACATTTTAGATATAACCCTGTATTTGTCCCACAAAGAAGGGCACAAGCAAGCTTTCTCTCAGAGAGGGAGATAGAGTGTATGGAGTTAAGGCTGGGTTCTCCAAGCGCATGGTTTTTTATGGGATTTATTGCGCTGTGCGTGCGAAAAGTTGGTGGAAAAGTAAAATTAAAGTCAGATTAAAGAAATAAAGTCCTATTAATAGAAAGTCAATGACCGACGTAAGTAACACATTCAGTGATAGTCATTTTGGTATGTTTTTTATCATCCAAAACTCAGTACAGTAAATAAAACCATATCTAGTGATAATTTAGACTCATTTTCACGATTATTTTTATGCTAAAAAGTTTAAAAAGTTATAAAAATTATGACATTGTAACATGTAATTTTTTCACAAAAGGAATATGTATTTTTTCATATTTTAAATACTAAACATTAGAAAGTAAAATGAATTTTAAAACACCTGATTTAAGTGTAGTGTCGAAGAACCCAACCTTAATCCGTACGCGTACCTGCCGTGGATTTGCAATTTCAAACGCCAAGTATATGTGAAAACCTCATCTCGTTTCCTCACGATGTTTTCCTTGTAAAATTGTTTGAGCATAACCTAAAGCTAGGTACAGACCAACGGAACGAACGCGAACGAAGGTACTCGTGGCACTGCACACGACCGTAGGAGATTGACCGAAGACCGAAGGTTATAAACCATTTATTAAACAAAATATTCCTTGTTCCAGATCGCGACGATGTTGGTCGTGAGTTTTGTGACCAGATGAGCTGATAGCTCAGTTGGAGCTGGATGGAGCCATGTTGGGCTGGTTGATATTGGTGGCTAGCATCCAATCGGCCGACGTGGGGTCACCGGGCCAGCCTGCGTTTCCGCCTCAGCCGAATACTACATTCGATACCAATGGATCCAAGTACAATGACACGCAATATGTCTTCGAAGATGAGGAATTCATATTTGATAGGACTGACGTCAGAGCTATCTTTATTACGCTCTACACGATTGTTTTCTGCTGCTGCTTCTTTGGTAAGTTGAATAAAAATGAAACTTTCAGTCGGACATGTTATCTACTTGTTAGAAAACAGTCTTTAAGCTACTTTGGTAACGAAATGTGGAGTGGAGTGAGTGATCTATTAGCTCATTTAGCTCCATTTCAAAAGCAGAACGGTAAAAATGAATAAACTATGTGTTTGTTCTACAGTAATGAGAAAATGGAACGGGCAAAACGAAACTGGTTATTTTCTTTGCATGTGCTTTGTTTATCTTAGCGAATTGTTGACCCGGCAAATGTTGTTGGTAGGTACCAAATACACACAAAAAATTCATAAAAATCGGTGAAGCTGTTTCGGAGGAGTTCGATAACCAACACTGTGACACGAGATTTTTATAATTCAGACATGACTGATAAATGAGTAACTATGCTTACAGAATATTAAAAGGACTGCCATGGTAACTTGGTTACATGGACATTTATCAACGGTAGGGCTTTAGCTAAGAAATTGGGGCCGACCTACTCATAAAAAATTCTCTTCCTATACCCACAATAGGATATTTTGTCCAATTGGGTATTTGACAGAATATCAAACGAGTTACTTTTGAAACGGAATTTTGTATGAAAATACTTTTTTATGACGTCACATTTCAGGGCACTCTTTTTAAGTTTAATATATTTAAAAATTGTTATAACTAGTAATTGACTAAGAGATACATTTTCCGAGATATTTCGTAATTTTTGTTTTAATCGAGCATATGCAATAATTTATTGTTGATCGTGTCAAATACCGTATTCACTTTGGTGTAATTAAGGTGTAGGGAAGGTACGCTAAAAAATTTTTTTTAAATATTTCTTTGTACCATTTTGTTGGCGTGATTAATATGTATGTATGTCTATGCCCAGCTTTCTCGTACTAGTGGTCTCTGAGCTAGGCCGCGGACAGAAGACGGATTGACGGACAGACAGACGGACGTGGCGAAATGTCAGTGAACTTAGCATATCATTTTCTAGCATATCAAAAATAAATGAGAGTTCTTGTCGCATGCAGCAGAGTTCTATAGTTCCTGATACTTTTCAGAAATAGTTCTGGCGTTTTCACATAGAAAAAAATCAATTGAAAAAATGATATGCTATCTTCCCGTAGCATATCACTTCTCAGAAAATCGAAAAAAAAAGTAAGTTCTTATAGCATGCAGCTGAGTTCTATAGTTCCTGATACTTTTTAGAAATAGTTCTGGCGATTTTACCCCAAAAAAATCAGTTGACAAAATGATATGCTAACTTCCCGTAGCATATCATTTCGCAGCAAATCGAAAACTTATGTAAGTTCTCATCGCATACACCTATGCTATACAGTTCCTGATACTTTTCAAGAATAGTTCTGCCTTTAAATTCAAATAACAGCAGATCCCGTACAAAACTTTAAAAAGTCGAAAAATACCACATTCATCAATTAAAATTATTTTGACGAACTCAGGACACAGAACTGTTTCGTTTTTGATGGTTCTGTATCAAAACTGAAACCTTAAACTAAATTAAGAACCAGACCTCACGTAAAAGTGTCAGCATATCACGTCAGAATGGTAGAAATTTCAAAAATAAAACAATAATATTTTTAAATAAATTAAGCAGGCTTATAACACAGAACTCTTTTGTTTTTCATAGATCTGTATCAGATCTGCATTAAACATCTCAATTTAGAACTAGAACTCACGTAATCGTGCCAGCATATCACGTCAGCATGGTTGAAAATTCAAAAATATAATAAGAATATTTTTAAATAAATTTAGCAGGCTTATAACACAGAACTCTTTTGTTTGTCATAGATCTGTGTCAGATCTGCACCATACATTTCAATTTAGAACTAGAACTCACGCAATAGTGCCAGCATATCACGTCAGAATGGTAGAAAATTCAAAAATAAAACAATAATATTTTAAAATAAATTTAGCAGGTTTATAACACAGAACTCTTTTGTTTGTCATAGATCTGTGTCAGATCTGCACCATACATTTCAATTTAGAACTAGAACTCACGTAATAGGGCCAGCATATCACGTCAGAATGGTTGAAAATTCAAAAATAAAATAATAACATTTTTAAATAACTTTAGCAGGCTTATAACACAGAACTCTTTTGTTTGTCATAGATCTGTATCAGATCTGCACTAAACATCTCAATTTAGAACTAGAACTCACGTAAAAGTGTCAGCATATCACGTCAGAATGGTAGAAAATTCAAAAATAAAATAATAATATTTTTAAATAAATTTAGCAGGCTTATAACACAGAACTCTTTTGTTTATCATAGATCTGTATTAGATATGCACTAAACATCTCAATTTAGAACTAGAACTCACGTAATAGTGCCAGCATATCACGTCAGCATGGTTGAAAATTAGAAAATAAACCAATAAATCTTTTTAATAATTTAGCAGGCTTATAACACAGAACTCTTTCGTTTTTCATAGATTTGTATCAGATCTGCACTAAACATCTCAATTTAGAACTAGAACTCACGTAAAATTGTCAGCATATCACGTTAGAATGGTTGAAAATTCAAAAATAAAATAAGAATATTTTTAAATAAATTTAGCAGGCTTATAACACAGAACTCTTTTGTTTGTCATAGATCTGTGTCAGATCTGCACCATACATTTCAATTTAGAACTAGAACTCACGTAAAAGTGTCAGCATATCACGTCAGAATGGTAGAAATTTGAAAAATAAAACAATAATATTTTTAAATAAATTAAGCAGGCTTATAACACAGAACTCTTTTGTTTGTCATAGATCTGTGTTAGATCTGCACCATACATTTCAATTTAGAACTAGAACTCACGTAAAAGTGTCAGCATATCACGTCAGAATGGTAGAAATTTCAAAAATAAAACAATAATATTTTTAAATAAATTAAGCAGGCTTATAACACAGAACTCTTTTGTTTTTCATAGATCTGTATAAGATCTGCACTAAACATCTCAATTTAGAACTAGAACTCACGTAATAGTGCCAGCATATCACGTCAGAATGGTTGAAAATTCAAAAATAAAATAATAACATTTTTAAATAACTTTAGCAGGCTTATAACACAGAATTCTTTTGTTTGTCATAGATCTGTATCAGATCTGCACTAAACATCTCAATTTAGAACTAGAACTCACGTAAAAGTGTCAGCATATCACGTTAGAATGGTTGAAAATTCAAAAATAAAATAATAATATTTTTAAATAAATTTAGCAGGCTTATAACACAGAACTCTTTCGTTTTTCATAGATCTGTATTAGATCTGCACTAAACATCTCAATTTAGAACTAGAACTCACGTAATAGTGCCAGCATATCACGTCAGCATGGTTGAAAATTAGAAAATAAACCAATATTTTTTTTTAATAATTTAGCAGGCTTATAACACAGAACTCTTTTGTTTTTCTAAGATCTGTATCAGATCTGCACTAAACATCTCAATTTAGAACTAGAACTCACGTAAAAGTGTCAGCATATCACGTTAGAATGGTTGAAAATTCAAAAATAAAATAAGAATATTTTTAAATAAATTTAGCAGGCTTATAACACAGAACTCTTTTGTTTGTCATAGATCTGTGTCAGATCTGCACCATACATTTCAATTTAGAACTAGAACTCACGTAATAGTGCCAGCATATCACGTCAGAATGGTAGAAAATTCAAAAATAAAACAATAATATTTTAAAATAAATTTAGCAGGTTTATAACACAGAACTCTTTTGTTTGTCATAGATCTGTGTCAGATCTGCACCATACATTTCAATTTAGAACTAGAACTCACGTAATATGGCCAGCATATCACGTCAGAATGGTTGAAAATTCAAAAATAAAATAATAACATTTTTAAATAACTTTAGCAGGCTTATAACACAGAACTCTTTTGTTTGTCATAGATCTGTATCAGATCTGCACTAAACATCTCAATTTAGAACTAGAACTCACGTAAAAGTGTCAGCATATCACGTCAGAATGGCAGAAATTTCAAAAATAAAATAATATTTTTAAATAAATTAAGCAGGCTTATAACACAGAACTCTTTCGTTTTTCATAGATCTGTATTAGATCTGCACTAAACATCTCAATTTAGAACTAGAACTCACGTAATAGTGCCAGCGTATCACGTCAGCATGGTTGAAAATTAGAAAATAAACCAATAAATTTTTTTAATAATTTAGCAGGCTTATAACACAGAACTCTTTCGTTTTTCATAGATCTGTATCAGATCTGCACTAAACATCTCAATTTAGAACTAGAACTCACGTAAAATTGTCAGCATATCACGTTAGAATGGTTGAAAATTCAAAAATTAAATAATAATATTTTTAAATAAATTTAGCAGGCTTATAACACAGAACTCTTTTGTTTGTCATAGATCTGTGTCAGATCTGCACCATACATTTCAATTTAGAACTAGAACTCACGTAAAAGTGTCAGCATATCACGTCAGAATGGTTGAAAATTCAAAAATAAAATAAGAATATTTTTAAATAAATTTAGCAGCCTTATAACACAGAACTCTTTTGTTTGTCATAGATCTGTGTCAGATCTGCACCATACATTTCAATTTAGAACTAGAACTCACGTAATAGTGCCAGCATATCACGTCAGAATGGTTGAAAATTCAAAAATAAAATAATAACATTTTTAAATAACTTTAGCAGGCTTATAACACAGAACTCTTTTGTTTGTCATAGATCTGTATCAGATCTGCACTAAACATCTCAATTTAGAACTAGAACTCACGTAAGAGTGTCAGCATATCACGTTAGAATGGTTGAAAATTCAAAAATAAAATAAGAATATTTTTAAATAAATTTAGCAGGCTTATAACACAGAACTCTTTTGTTTGTCATAGATCTGTGTCAGATCTGCACCATACATTTCAATTTAGAACTAGAACTCACGTAATAGTGCCAGCATATCACGTCAGAATGGTTGAAAATTCAAAAATAAAATAAGAATATTTTTAAATAAATTTAGCAGGCTTATAACACAGAAATCTTTTGTTTGTCATAGATCTGTATCAGATCTGCACTAAACATCTCAATTTAGAACTAGAACTCACGTAAAAGTGTCAGCATATCACGTTAGAATGGTTGAAAATTCAAAAATAAAATAATAATATTTCTAAATAAATTTAGCAGGCTTATAACACAGAACTCTTTTGTTTGTCATAGATCTGTATCAGATCTGCACTAAACATCTCAATTTAGAACTAGAACTCACGTAAGAGTGTCAGCATATCACGTTAGAATGGTTGAAAATTCAAAAATAAATCAATAATATTTTTGCAATAATTTAGCAGGCTCATAACACAGAACTCTTGTTTGTGATAGATCTGTTTCAGACCTGAACCACACATCTCAGTTTAGAACTAGAACTCACGTAATACTGTCAGCATATCACGTCAGCATGGATGAAAATTAAAAAATAAATCAATAATATTTTTACAATAATTTAGCAGGCTCATAACACAGAACTCTTTTGTTTGTGATAGATCTGTATCAGACCTGAACCACACATCTCAATTTAGAATTAGAAGTCACGTAATGGTGTCAGCATATCACGTCAGCATGGTTAAAAATTAGAAAAAAAACCAATATATTTTTTTTTAATAATTTAGCAGGGTCACAACATAGAACTTCTTTGTTTGTCAAAGATCTGTAGCAGATTTGCATCACACATCTCAATTAAGAACTAGAACTCACGTGAAAGTGCCAGCATATCACGATAGAATGGTCGAAAATTAAAAAATAAAACAGTAATTTTTATAAAATAATTTAGTCGGCTCATAACACAGAACTCTTTTGTTTGTCATAGATCTGTATCAGATCTAAACCGCATATCTTATTTTAGAACTAGACCTCATGTAATAGTGTCAGTATATCACGTCAGAATGGTTGAAAATTCCCCGTCCCCGTCTCCGTCCCCGTCCCCGTCCCCGTCCCCATTCCCGTCCCCGTCCCCGTCCCCGTCCCCGTCCCCGTCCCCGTCCCCGTCCCCGTCCCCGTCCCCGTCCCCGTCCCCGTCCCCGTCCCCGTCCCCGTCCCCGTCCCCGTCCCCGTCCCCGTCCCCGTCCCCGTCCCCGTCCCCGTCCCCGTCCCCGTCCCCGTCCCCGTCCCCGTCCCCGTCCCCGTCCCCGTCCCCGTCCCCGTCCCTAACCTAAGACAAAGTCACTTTGGCATCAACCTAAAATCACGAATATTTTCCTTTTTTCTTAACGTGCTTTTTAATCACAATTTTTATTTATTTTCTTTACATTTTTTGCTTTTAAACTTTTTTTTTAAGTTTTTGTCACATATTTTCATAGGTTTTTATTATTTATTTTTAATAGTCGATTAAATAAGACAAATAGTCAATTAACCAAGATAAGTTGTTCTCCCTGTAGAGGCAACTGACATAAACAAATGTCAAGCCACACCTCCAGCACAACTTGAAACCACATCTCCAGCACAATCTCAGAACACAAATCACAAAAATATTTCCCATCCTATAGTTTTTCTTTAACACGCTTTTATTTCTTTTTTTTCCCTTTTTTGCAGGTTTTTTTCAGGGTAGATTTTTATGTTTTTTTCTTTTTTTTATTATGTAATATACAGTTTTTTTATATTATATACAGGTCTTATTATATATATTGTTCTTGCTTCGCATCAAACTTTCAAAGGTTCGTTGCACTGCGTTTTTTTATCAAACCGTCGTATTTGTGCCAAAACTCACCTGTTAATCCATACGTAACATAATGTTTTTTTTCTATGCTGTAATCTATGACAGCAGCAATCATGTACGTCTTTCCACCTAACCTGATTATTTTTTTTATTGAATTCAACTTGGGCAGAATGATCTTTTCTCTTCTGGGGTAGCCAGGATCACTAATAACAGAGGTATCGATGACCAAATGTGATCCATATTCGTTGAAACATGGTATTTTTCTCTTGCAGTCAAAGCAAGACCTTTCGAGCGATAAACAATCATCTACGGCATCTTGAATCACATGAAGACCGTCGCAAAGAATCATGTCAATGTTCACACTCAAAAAAATATATTGTTTCTGGTTCGTATATCCACAAGAACACTCCATGTGGCATGTATAGCTTGGCTCCTTTTCCAATAGATACTGCGCTAAGTGGGCAGCATTGCACTCAACATCAAGACGCTTAATTTTTTTCGTGTATGACTGTTTCTGCAAAAATTGGAATCGCAGTTAATATTTTGGCGCGTTGGACGTAATGCTCTTTCAAGATTTTTTTTTGTCACTGACATTTTGTGCCAGTTTCACTATTGGACAATCAGATGATTGAAACTTATCGAAATATACTTTATTTGCCAATATACCGCTAAGGATTCCTTGGAAAATTGAATCAAACGCACATGTTGACGTCACATTGAAATAAGTACCATCTAAAAGTACTGATCCTGCTATATTACCGTTCAAAAGAATTGGTGTGTTAGCCATCGTAGAAGGACGGGGAAAGGGACGGGGACGGGGACGGGGACGGGGACGGGGACGGGGACGGGGACGGGGACGGGGACGGGGACGGGGACGGGGACGGGGACGGGGACGGGGACGGGGAAGGGGACGGGGACGGGGACGGAGACGGGGAAAGGGAATTTTCAACCATTCTGACGTGATATGCTGGCACTATTACGTGAGTTCTAGTTCTAAATTGAAATGTATGGTGCAGATCTGACACAGATCTATGACAAACAAAAGAGTTCTGTGTTATAAGTCGCTAAATTTATTTAGAAATATTATTATTTTATTTTTGAATTTTCAACCATTCTAACGTGATATGCTGACACTTTTACGTGAGTTCTAGTTCTAAATTGAGATGTTTAGTGCAGATCTGATACAGATCTATGACAAACAAAAGATTTCTGTGTTATAAGCCTGCTAAATTTATTTAAAAATATTCTTATTTTATTTTTGAATTTTCAACCATGCTGACGTGATATGCTGGCACTATTACGTGAGTTCTAGTTCTAAATTGAGATGTTTAGTGCAGATCTGATACAGATCTATGAAAAACAAAAGAGTTCTGTGTTATAAGCCTGCTTAATTTATTTAAAAATATTATTGTTTTATTTTTGAAATTTCTACCATTCTGACGTGATATGCTGATACTTTTACGTGAGTTCTAGTTCTAAATTGAAATGTATGGTGCAGATCTGACACAGATCTATGATAAACAAAAGAGTTCTGTGTTATAGGCCTGCTAAATTTATTTAAAAATATTATTATTTTATTTTTGAATTTTCTACCATTCTGACGTGATATGCTGACACTTTTACGTGAGTTCTAGTTCTAAATTGAGATGTTTAGTGCAGATCTGATACAGATCTATGACAAACAAAAGAGTTCTGTGTTATAAGCCTGCTAAATTTATTTAAAAATCTTATTGTTTTATTTTTGAATTTTCTACCATTCTGACGTGATATGCTGACACTTTTACGTGAGTTCTCGTTCTAAATTGAGATGTTTAGTGCAGATCTGATACAGATCTATGACAAACAAAAGAGTTCTGTGTTATAAACCTGCTAAATTTATTTTAAAGTATTATTGTTTTATTTTTTAATTTTCTACCATTCTGACGTGATATGCTGGCACTATTACGTGAGTTCTAGTTCTAAATTGAAATGTATGGTGCAGATCTGACACAGATCTATGACAAACAAAAGAGTTCTGTGTTATAAGTCGCTAAATTTATTTAGAAATATTATTATTTTATTTTTGAATTTTCAACCATTCTAACGTGATATGCTGACACTTTTACGTGAGTTCTAGTTCTAAATTGAGATGTTTAGTGCAGATCTGATACAGATCTATGACAAACAAAAGATTTCTGTGTTATAAGCCTGCTAAATTTATTTAAAAATATTCTTATTTTATTTTTGAATTTTCAACCATGCTGACGTGATATGCTGGCACTATTACGTGAGTTCTAGTTCTAAATTGAGATGTTTAGTGCAGATCTGATACAGATCTATGAAAAACAAAAGAGTTCTGTGTTATAAGCCTGCTTCATTTATTTAAAAATATTATTGTTTTATTTTTGAAATTTCTACCATTCTGACGTGATATGCTGACACTTTTACGTGAGTTCTAGTTCTAAATTGAAATGTATGGTGCAGATCTGACACAGATCTATGACAAACAAAAGAGTTCTGTGTTATAAGCCTGCTAAATTTATTTAAAAATATTCTTATTTTATTTTTGAATTTTCAACCATGCTGACGTGATATGCTGGCACTATTACGTGAGTTCTAGTTCTAAATTGAGATGTTTAGTGCAGATCTGATACAGATCTATGAAAAACAAAAGAGTTCTGTGTTATAAGCCTGCTTAATTTATTTAAAAATATTATTGTTTTATTTTTGAAATTTCTACCATTCTGTCGTGATATGCTGATACTTTTACGTGAGTTCTAGTTCTAAATTGAAATGTATGGTGCAGATCTGACACAGATCTATGATAAACAAAAGAGTTCTGTGTTATAAGCCTGCTAAATTTATTTAAAAATATTATTATTTTATTTTTGAATTTTCTACCATTCTGACGTGATATGCTGACACTTTTACGTGAGTTCTAGTTCTAAATTGAGATGTTTAGTGCAGATCTGATACAGATCTATGACAAACAAAAGAGTTCTGTGTTATAAGCCTGCTAAATTTATTTAAAAATCTTATTGTTTTATTTTTGAATTTTCTACCATTCTGACGTGATATGCTGACACTTTTACGTGAGTTCTCGTTCTAAATTGAGATGTTTAGTGCAGATCTGATACAGATCTATGACAAAAAAAAGAGTTCTGTGTTATAAACCTGCTAAATTTATTTTAAAGTATTATTGTTTTATTTTTTAATTTTCTACCATTCTGACGTGATATGCTGGCACTATTACGTGAGTTCTAGTTCTAAATTGAAATGTATGGTGCAGATCTGACACAGATCTATGACAAACAAAAGAGTTCTGTGTTATAAGTCGCTAAATTTATTTAGAAATATTATTATTTTATTTTTGAATTTTCAACCATTCTAACGTGATATGCTGACACTTTTACGTGAGTTCTAGTTCTAAATTGAGATGTTTAGTGCAGATCTGATACAGATCTATGACAAACAAAAGATTTCTGTGTTATAAGCCTGCTAAATTTATTTAAAAATATTCTTATTTTATTTTTGAATTTTCAACCATGCTGACGTGATGTGCTGGCACTATTACGTGAGTTCTAGTTCTAAATTGAGATGTTTAGTGCAGATCTGATACAGATCTATGAAAAACAAAAGAGTTCTGTGTTATAAGCCTGCTTAATTTATTTAAAAATATTATTGTTTTATTTTTGAAATTTCTACCATTCTGACGTGATATGCTGACACTTTTACGTGAGTTCTAGTTCTAAATTGAAATGTATGGTGCAGATCTGACACAGATCTATGACAAACAAAAGAGTTCTGTGTTATAAGCCTGCTAAATTTATTTAAAAATATTATTATTTTATTTTTGAATTTTCAACCATTCTAACGTGATATGCTGACACTTTTACGTGAGTTCTAGTTCTAAATTGAGATGTTTAGTGCAGATCTGATACAGATCTATGACAAACAAAAGAGTTCTGTGTTATAAGCCTGCTAAATTTATTTAAAAATATTCTTATTTTATTTTTGAATTTTCAACCATGCTGACGTGATATGCTGGCACTAATACGTGAGTTCTAGTTCTAAATTGAGATGTTTAGTGCAGATCTGATTCAGATCTATGAAAAACAAAAGAGTTCTGTGTTATAAGCCTGCTTATATTATTTAAAAATATTATTGTTTTATTTTTGAAATTTCTACCATTCTGACGTGATATGCTGACACTTTTACGTGAGTTCTGGTTCTAAATTGAGATGTTTAGTGCAGATCTGATACATATCTATCAAAAACAAAAGAGTTCTGTGTTATAATCCTGCTTAATTTATTTAAAAATATTATTGTTTTATTTTTGAAATTTTTTCCATTCTGACGTGATATGCTGACACTTTTACGTGAGTTCTAGTTCTAAATTGAAATGTATGGTGCAGATCTGACACAGATCTATGACAAACAAAAGAGTTCTGTGTTATAAGCCTGCTAAATTTATTTAAAAATATTCTTATTTTATTTTTGAATTTTCAACCATGCTGACGTGATATGCTGGCACTATTACGTGAGTTCTAGTTCTAAATTGAGATGTTTAGTGCAGATCTGATACAGATCTATGAAAAACAAAAGAGTTCTGTGTTATAAGCCTGCTAAATTTATTTAAAAATATTATTTTTTTATTTTTGAATTTTCAACCATTCTAACGTGATATGCTGACACTTTTAAGTGAGTTCTAGTTCTAAATTGAGATGTTAAGTGCAGATCTGATACAGATCTATGACAAACAAAAGAGTTCTGTGTTATAAGCCTGCTAAATTTATTTAAAAATATTCTTATTTTATTTTTGAATTTTCAACCATGCTGACGTGATATGCTGGCACTATTACGTGAGTTCTAGTTCTAAATTGAGATGTTTAGTGCAGATCTGATTCAGATCTATGAAAAACAAAAGAGTTCTGTGTTATAAGCCTGCTTAATTTATTTAAAAATATTATTGTTTTATTTTTGAAATTTCTACCATTCTGACGTGATATGCTGACACTTTTACGTGAGTTCTGGTTCTAAATTGAGATGTTTAGTGCAGATCTGATACAGATCTATGAAAAACAAAAGAGTTCTGTGTTATAATCCTGCTTAATTTATTTAAAAATATTATTGTTTTATTTTTGAAATTTTTACCATTCTGACGTGATATGCTGACACTTTTACGTGAGTTCTAGTTCTAAATTGAAATGTATGGTGCAGATCTGATACAGATCTATGACAAACAAAAGAGTTCTGTGTTATAAGCCTGCTAAATTTATTTAAAAATATTATTATTTTATTTTTGAATTTTCAACCATTCTAACGTGATATGCTGACACTTTTACGTGAGTTCTAGTTCTAAATTGAGATGTTCAGTGCAGATCTGATACAGATCTATGAAAAACGAAAGAGTTCTGTGTTATAAGCCTGCTTAAAATTATTTAAAAATATTATTATTTTATTTTTGAATTTTCAACCATTCTAACGTGATATGCTGACACTTTTACGTGAGTTCTAGTTCTAAATTGAAATGTATGGTGCAAATCTGACACAGATTTATGACAAACAAAAGAGTTCTGTGTTATCAGCCTGCTAAATTTATTTTAAAATCTTATTGTTTTATTTTTGAATTTTCTACCATTCTGACGTGATATGCTGACACTTTTACGTGAGTTCTAGTTCTAAGTTGAGATGTTTAGTGCAGATCTGACACAGATCTATGACAAACAAAAGAGTTCTGTGTTATAAACCTGCTAAATTTATTTTAAAGTATTATTGTTTTATTTTTTTATTTTCTACCATTCTGACGTGATATGCTGGCACTATTACGTGAGTTCTAGTTCTAATTTGAAATGTATGGTGCAGATCTGACACAGATCTATGACAAACAAAAGATTTCTGTGTTATAAGCCTGCTAAATTTATTTAAAAATATTCTTATTTTATTTTTGAATTTTCAACCATGCTGACGTGATATGCTGGCACTATTACGTGAGTTCTAGTTCTAATTTGAAATGTATGGTGCAGATCTGACACAGATCTATGACAAACAAAAGAGTTCTGTGTTATAAGCCTGCTAAATTTATTTAGAAATATTATTATTTTATTTTTGAATTTTCAACCATTCTAACGTGATATGCTGACACTTTTACGTGAGTTCTAGTTCTAAATTGAGATGTTTAGTGCAGATCTGATACAGATCTATGACAAACAAAAGATTTCTGTGTTATAAGCCTGCTAAATTTATTTAAAAATATTCTTATTTTATTTTTGAATTTTCAACCATGCTGACGTGATATGCTGGCACTATTACGTGAGTTCTAGTTCTAAATTGAGATGTTTAGTGCAGATCTGATACAGATCTATGAAAAACAAAAGAGTTCTGTGTTATAAGCCTGCTTAATTTATTTAAAAATATTATTGTTTTATTTTTGAAATTTCTACCATTCTGACGTGATATGCTGACACTTTTACGTGAGTTCTAGTTCTAAATTGAAATGTATGGTGCAGATCTGACACAGATCTATGACAAACAAAAGAGTTCTGTGTTATAAGCCTGCTAAATTTATTTAAAAATATTATTATTTTATTTTTGAATTTTCAACCATTCTAACGTGATATGTTGACACTTTTACGTGAGTTCTAGTTCTAAATTGAGATGTTTAGTGCAGATCTGATACAGATCTATGACAAACAAAAGAGTTCTGTGTTATAAGCCTGCTAAATTTATTTAAAAATATTCTTATTTTATTTTTGAATTTTCAACCATGCTGACGTGATATGCTGGCACTAATACGTGAGTTCTAGTTCTAAATTGAGATGTTTAGTGCAGATCTAGTACAGATCTATGAAAAACAAAAGAGTTCTGTGTTATAAGCCTGCTTAATTTATTTAAAAATATTATTGTTTTATTTTTGAAATTTCTACCATTCTGACGTGATATGCTGACACTTTTACGTGAGGTCTGGTTCTTAATTTAGTTTAAGGTTTCAGTTTTGATACAGAACCATCAAAAACGAAACAGTTCTGTGTCCTGAGTTCGTCAAAATAATTTTAATTGATGAATGTGGTATTTTTCGACTTTTTAAAGTTTTGTACGGGATCTGCTGTTATTTGAATTTAAAGGCAGAACTATTCTTGAAAAGTATCAGGAACTGTATAGCATAGGTGTATGCGATGAGAACTTACATAAGTTTTCGATTTGCTGCGAAATGATATGCTACGGGAAGTTAGCATATCATTTTGTCAACTGATTTTTTTGGGGTAAAATCGCCAGAACTATTTCTAAAAAGTATCAGGAACTATAGAACTCAGCTGCATGCTATAAGAACTTACTTTTTTTTTCGATTTTCTGAGAAGTGATATGCTACGGGAAGATAGCATATCATTTTTTCAATTGATTTTTTTCTATGTGAAAACGCCAGAACTATTTCTGAAAAGTATCAGGAACTATAGAACTCTGCTGCATGCGACAAGAACTCTCATTTATTTTTGATATGCTGGAAAATGATATGCTAAGTTCACTGACATCGTGGCGAAACTATAAGAATTCCTTGTCGACTACGGAACCCTAAAAAGGTTTTCTGCATATACAGCAATCAACTATCTAGCAATAATTTTATAGCATTCTTCTGTTTATTATTTCTGTGTCTCTCTTTCTTTCTTTAGTGCTGCCTATCAGAACCTAACTAGCTATTATTGTATAATATTCTTGTGCGAATGTCAAATAAGTCGTACAGCTTTTTTGTTCGGTGCGAGTAAATCTGTAGGTACCTATTCATAAGCAGCCTATATTCGTCCCACTGTAGGGCACAGGCCTTCTCTCAGGGAGAGAGTATGGGGTTAATCACCACGCGTGCTCACCGCGGATTGGCGATTTCAAGCGCTGAGGTATGTGAGCTCAGACGCTCAGGTTTCCTCACGATGTTTTCCTTCACAGTTAGCGAGTGGTATTGCTACTATAACTTCAAAAAGGTGCATAACTTAGAAAACAAAGTCATAGGTACATGCCCGCACTGGGAATCGAACCTGGATCTACCTAGGCTGTAGGTACCTATACTTATTTGTTATATTATATAATAGACAAAGGATGAAATTGGTACGATTGATTGTGTTAATAAACATCAATTCATTTAATTACCGAAACAATTGAAAGGGGTTTTTCGATAAACCATCAAAGTTTCCTCCGTGAGGCGAGAATTTGATTACAACTTTACTGATTTATTACTTGAGTGTCAAAGCCACATCCAATTGATATTATATTTCAATTTGCATAGACCCAACCGTGGATCCACGATCCCTGTAAGCACGATAGGCATACTCACAACCTCAGAACACCAACCCTAATAGACTTGTAAAGTCACATTTTAACGGTCTGTTGAGATCGATTGGCTGATTATATTATATCTAATGCCTTCAGGGATATTCATCTACTAGTATTTGCCCCGCGGCTTTGCCCACGTAGTACAACACACTGTACAAAATCTTGGTCAAGGCGTCTTATATTGTATAAACTTATCTTTTCTAGGAATGCACTATATATATAATATAAATCGCGAGCGAGATCGCTCCGGCGAGTCTACTCCGGCTGGAACTTGGCTGACTTTCGCGTGGCTGTGACCACAAACTTTTTTGAGGGCTAGATCCGCGCCTGCATACACCCTTATGATACGTAATTTCGCTATTCCGAGTGTTTGTGGAATAATATTTTTTTGCGCAAAATACCTAATTTATATGATCACTAGACTAAACGGTGGAGCCGGTGAGCGGAGGTAGCCTAGTGGGTAGAAAATTGGACTCGGAAGCGAGAGACCCAGGTTCGCAGATTCCCAGTGCTGGCATATACTTATGACAATGTTTTCTAAGTTATGTACATTTGTGAGGTCTTAGTAGCAATACCACTCGTCAACTGTGAAGGAAAACACCGCGAGGAAACCTGAGTGTCTGAATACACATACCTCAGCGCTTGAAATCGTCAATTCGGTGGGCTCGCGTGGTGATTAAACCCATACTCACTCTCTGAGAGAAGGCCTGTGCCCTACAGTGGGACGTATATAGGCTGCTTACAGTCTAAACGAGATAATAATGTTCTGACGTAGCATACTTATCTTAAGTCACGAAATACACTTTGTTTCATAAACGTAGACGTAATACCACTCCAGTTACATTGTTTCTACTTGCTTGAATGTCACTTGCAAATACAGACACAATCACCATTGCATTGGCAGCAAAACCATTATGTCTCCTTAACAAACAAGTCCTACTATATGAGATATCGCCTTGCTCTACATAAAGCATATTGAGACAATCATTTGCAGTGCACGATATATCTAGTTCTAGAGCGAGTTACCTTCCTGTAAAGTTACTTTAATGGCGATGGAGCTTTCCAGGTATTCACTTGGAGCCTATTTCCTAGAACTGCCATTGATGGTTTACTATGACCGTGTACATTGCATAGGCGATTAACCCGTATTTTAACAAGTAGGAAGACTGTGCTAATTGGCTATGCAATGTACTTCGAATCTTCATATTAAACTAATCATCATCATCAGCCATTTGACGCCCACTGTAGGACATAGGCCACCCTCATGGTTTTCCAAGCTTTCTTGTGCCGCCTGTATCCAGCGACTAATATTCATGCTAATTAAACTAATAATGCAGAACGCGCCTCTCAGCCTTACGCACTCTTAACCACGTTGCTGAGATTTATTTTATTTTATTTTATTTGGTATACAAAACAGATCACAACCATTACACGATATAAAAGTAATAATATGACATGAGTACTAAGATGTGGCCTAAAGCATGTACACACAACATCGTCACATGTTCGTCTGCGGACCTATTCATATGTCCTCTGAATGAATTCACAGAGGCTGCTCTTTTTATATTGTGATACAGTCAGTAGATATTTTGTGACCAGTGTTGTTGACTGTATACGTAAATGCTTTTATTATGTAAGATAACTAGGTCAGTTCCTTTAATAAATAACTAAGCATGTTTTGGAACTTGCTACCGCAGTAGGGGGCTTTCTGTATTGTTAGCGTTAAGTTTTTTGATATAAATAAATAAATAAAACTAAAAAGAAATTTCATACTCATTACTATTAAACTCGTCTTTTCACAAATATGCTCACTGTGCAATAAAGAATTTTCTAATCTAATCTAAAGTATGCATTGTGTTTCATGAAACCCGATTTACATTATATCATTAATATCTATGCAACCAATACGTTTTTATAATAGAAATGACGCGTCATCGGAATTATTATGGTGACTGAAGTGTTTCTTTTTTATTAAGGTCCGTCGTAAATACAACAAGCAAGGCTAGTACGATGGCACGAGCCACGCGTTTTATGGCGTTAAGATGTTATAATTTGACAGTTAATGTACTGGAAAGCAGCAACTTTTGACATTTAAAACGCGCGACTAGCGTCGTCGTAATACCCAGGCTGACTACGTAGCTTTTTAGGGTTCCGTACTCGAAGAGTGCAAGCGGGACCCTATTACTCTACCTCCGCTATCTGTCTGTCTGTCTGTACGTCAGTCCGTTTAATCTGTAGAATTCTAAAGGTCCCTTCTTTTTGTGTTCTGAGAAAGGACCCGGTCGGGCCACCATACAAATGGTTTTTAATTTTTAAAGGGCTCTATCTTTGGAACCGTAGTAGGAACGCGGATTACCTACCTAATATAATAATAATAACTTCCCCACAATACAATCACTTGATCTGGTCCCAAACTAGGACACCCTGTGCTATGGTAACCAGGCAAGGACGTCACAAACATGAAAAACTGATGAACAAATAATAAAATTTAAAAATAATAACAGGGGTATCCATACTACAAACGGGTTTTTTCGCCGCATTTTGTTTACGCTCTATCGAAGAAACCGTAATACATACGGGTTAAGGGGTCAAGGCATCAAATTTGGCGTAATTGTGGGACTTATAATATATTCTAACGACAAATAATAAAAAACGGCCAAACGCGAGTACGGAACCCTTGGTGAGCGAGTCCGACTCGCACTTGACCGGTTTTATTTGTCAAGTTATGCGCCGTGCATTATAGGTAGGTAAAGTTAGATAGACATTTCCTAAAGCATTCCTGGATCACTATCCGTCTGTGTAGGTTTATCGCTATGATAATTATCGTAATAATAAGCTAAGTAGTTTCGACGTGTTATTTTAGTCTCTGTGCAGGAAAACATCGTTAGGAAACCTGAGTGTCTGAGGTGTTCACAAACCTCATACATACACTTTTATATTTGTGTTTTTCCTGGTACAATCAAGAATCTTCTTATCTTATCTTATCTCAGCGCTTGAAATATCCAATCCGCGGTGGGCACGCGTGGTAATTAAGCACACAGGTACTCTCTCTCTGAGAGAAGGTCTGTGCCCTGCCGTGGGACTTATATAGGCTAGGTATACCTAATACATATTGTCTCATGAGAGTTGCGTCACTGGTTACTGAATCCCGAATAATAATAAGCATTATAATAATGACTTCCTCACAACAACATCACTTGTCTTGTTGAATGGCTGAAGCTGTCTTGAGTTGTTAATGAGATTGGCCAACATCATGTTATGTTTGCACATTGTCTAATCAAGCGGGAAGCGAGATATCGAATAAGTATTTGGAAACCTAGCGTACACTGTGAGGCCAACTTGCACCACTATCTTAAATGTAGCTTAAGTAGCACAAAATCTTCGTAAAAAAATAAGTTTAAATGGTCATAACAAGTGGTGCAAATCGAACCTATTAAAAACCACTTCCGGTTATCGGACTCGAGGGCCGCTGAATCAACAGCCGTGGCCACGAGGCTCATCAGCTACAGGAAATATTATTCTGTAATCATTCAATAAAAATTGCTTTAAAATTATGTATTATTGACATTTCTGTGATTGAGTTATGTAGAATTGGGTAGGTAGCTCATTTCATTGAATGTATCAGTTGTTGCCAGGTCCTGACAACGGAAACATTCAATGAACGGGACCCGGTGCCTTTCAAAGTTTCGTTCAATAAACATTGTGTAGGGATTTTGATAAAGTACCTACTTACGTAATTGTGTACTTTGAAACTCCATTCCTTTGTTTTTAGAGAGATGTGATGGTATAGTATAGTTTTCAACTAATAATAATAACTTCCACACAGTACAATCATTTGACCGAGTCCTGATCCTTAATCGTCGACGTGCGGTCTCAGAGACCACAGTACCTAGCTTTTAGAAATTCTAGGTTTTATTGTTTCACGTGTTTCTGAGATCTACTCTGCACTGTATTGTCTCTTCCAATTGATGTAACATATTTTTGAAAATATATTTATTGCCAACAATAAAAAAATCTCATCAGATCCAGTTTGGTAAAAAAATAGATCTACCAAGAAAAAAATATCACACTAGATCCATAATGGAACTGGTCAATTGATCTACTGAGATTGAAGGGTGGTATTGCTACTATAACTTTGCAAATGTACATTAGTTAGAAAACAAAGTCACAGGTACATGCCCGCACTGGGAATCGCACCTGGGTCGCTCGCTTACAAATTATGCCTACTTTGTTTTGTTTCAGGCAACCTGCTAGTGATCCTGGTGGTAACGCTGTCGAGGCGGCTGCGCTCGATAACAAACTTTTTCCTGGCAAATTTGGCAGTCGCAGATTTATGTGTGGGAGTTTTCTGCGTGTTTCAGAACCTCACTATGTACCTTATACCCAGGTAACATATAATAGGCGGTAACAAAATCCTAATACACATTAAATAAGGAGGGGTTCCACTTGGAAAACTGAAATTGCAAAAAAAATATCAGCTATTCCCATTGAATTACAAACTCAATGGCTATTCCGTACATTTTAATGCAGCAAGTGGTAACTTTACTAAGGTGAGCCATAACTAAATTTGATTCCACTCATCAACCTAGAATAGGTGTTGAACTTAAAAGGAAAACTATCACAGCTAAGTTTTAAGCTAAGGCTTTACAAGTTAACGAGAAATTTATAAAAGGAAAAGTTCGTACAAAATCCATTAAAAATTACTTCGATCAAGTTGTTAGTTCTGTAAAGCAGATAAAAACCCCCTCTTCGTGCGGAACCCTACAACGGCGCGTGGCTCGACACGCACTTGGCCGATTTTTTGCGCTCGACGACCTCGTGGCACAGCGGTAGTGCATCTGCATACTATGCGAGAGGTCCCGGGTTCGAATCCCGGCTGGGGACAAAAAAAAAACCCCAGGTCTTGGATGTTTACATGTTTGTGATGTCGTTGTTTCTGGTTCCCACAACACAGGGTATCCTAGTGTGGGGCCAGACGCAATGTATGTGCCTGTATGTTTATGTTTATGTTTATGTTTATGTTTATGTTTATGTTTATGTTTATGTTTATGTTTATGTTTATGTTTATGTTTATGTTTATGTTTATGTTTATGTTTATGTTTATGTTTATGTTTATGTTTATGTTTATGTTTATGTTTATGTTTATGTTTATGTTTATGTTTATGTTTATGTTTATGTTTATGTTTATGTTTATGTTTATGTTTATGTTTATGTTTATGTTTATGTTTATGTTTATGTTTATGTTTATGTTTACGTTTATGTTTATGTTTATGTTTATGTTTATGTTTATGTTTATGTTTATGTTTAATATTTAATTAATTTATAGGTATAAACAAACTTTTTTTTTTAAATAATAGAATAGGTATTCTTTTTATGCATGGCCTAAGGTGACAAAAACATACATTATTGCTCTCTGTATTATAACGATTTCTATCAACGGTTTGTTAACATCTAGAGAAAAGCTAAATGAAATGCGATATAACTATGTACATTGCATGTATGAAAAGTTCGTAGACTGCACTTATAAAGGACTATCGTCATTAGGAGAGACCGTCGACCGGCGACATGCGGGAGCAACGTTAAGCCGCGTTTTCACGATCTTATACACTCGGACCAAGTGACCAATTTTTGCTACTCGGAAGCGACTCGTGTCCTGTGCCAACACCGGTGATCTTAGTACAAACACCGGCCAGGTGCGTCTCGGGCCACACGCAGTGTAGATTCCGTAGAAGAAGGGATTTGTGACAGAACTAACAACTTCATCAAAGTAATTTTCAATGGAATTTGCACGAGGTTTCCTTTTATAAGTTGGTCGCCTATTACTCGTTAAGGCTTTACACTTTTTTGGCCGTGATAGTTTTCCTTTTGAACTCATTATAATATATTATTATGTACTACTGCCCTGAATTTTTTCGCGGTTCTACAATCAGCCGTTTAGCCGGGAGAGGGGTGGGGACGCCTTACTCTAACAAAAATTGCGCTATAAAGTATATCTTTTGCTTATTTCGTTACGTAAGAGAGCTGTTGTGTCATTGGAAACATGCCAAACTCACAGAAATTTAATTATGGTAGTTATTGCTAGCCGTCAGTAATAATAATACCAATAATGATAAATTTAATAACCAAGTTAATTACTGTTCTGTAGACACTTACAATGTTACGGTTTCTTTTACATAGCTACTTAAGTCTCTGACTACTAAACTAGAAGACCTATCTTAGGAGCCAGTTTTTTCGTTCAGTACATTGGAGACTTTACCGTACCTACAATAACTGACACTTACATCAATATGTCTGTAGTCATTATCGATAGATAGATAGATAACAGTTTATTGTACATAAAAATGGAAATTACATAGATATTACTTAAGCTAAAAGTACACATGGCGGCCTTATCACTAAAAGTGATCTCTTCTAGATAACCTTTGGATGGACTGGACTAATACATTAGAGAAGGAAGTAGATGTACAAACATACAAAATTATAATTTCAGAGGTATATGAACCATACATGCCTAAATAACCGAATACTCACATTAAATTATCACCAGATACATACAAATAATTTACACAACTAAAAATTATGTGAATATTATGCATAAATACATAAATTTATAAGTTACACCTATTTAAAAAAATGTAGGTACATATTGACAGGACATAAGTAAAACATAAATAACTACAGAACAATATAAAAAATACTAGAAACAGTACATATTACTCCTTTACCATAGCCATTATCATGATAGTTTCATACTGTCATCGTGATCATCATGATCATTATAATAAATAGTAAATCCGAACACCGCTTGCCATCTACATAATTTAAATAACATTCGGTACATCTGATGAAATTCGGCACTGGTCATCATCATCATCATCATCATCATCAGCCATTTGATGCCCACTGCAGGACACAGGCCTCCTCCGTGGTTTTCATAACCATGAAGGGTTTTGCCATAATCGCCACGCTTGGCTGGCGGGTAGGCGATCGCAGTATGCGGTTGGAATCTCAGGAAGACGTTGCTGCCCGTCTCCTGGTAATGTATTTCCTTAGTCGCCTTCTACGACATCCACGGAAGGAAATGGAGTGACGCTATTCTTAATCCGGCGCCACTGGTCATCGGGAGTCCAAAATTTCCGGGAACGGCACATCAAACTAAATAGGCTTCTCTTGCGAAGAAGATCGAATCGCGTGGAATGCCATTGGTTACTAGACTGTCAATAGAGGCAATGAAACATCCATTAATGTACAGTCGACAGCACTGCAAGACAACCTTTACGTTTTTGTTGCAAAGTCGCCCGTAACGGAACTGGGTAGAGTGTAGGTACGCGTGCGAAGGTTGATGGAGGATGCGACTCGCCCTCCAAGTCATTTTGCTGTACACTGTACCCACCTAACTTCAAAGTGTAGGAAACTACTTGAACATACCTATGATTCAATTAACCAATCCTGTAAACCCATTACCCAAAGAACTCTTCACATGTTTGCCGTAAAATTGTTTGACCAGCGAGCTGCCAATATTATCGAGTACATAGTTCTCTTGACTGACGGCGCTGTAAACACGCTGAGCATGAGATTATTTATTGGTTGCTAATTTTAGCGGGCCTATTTGCGTTTGCTCGATTGATTGTTAAGCGTTAATTAATTTAATGCTGGGTTTCCCGACCGCGCCCCTAATACAGGTGTTTTGAAATACATTTTACTTATGTTTAGCTTTAAAAACCTGAGAAAAGTAATCGTTTTTAAAATATATATAAATACACGCTGATATCTGGATGGTTTGAAAGCCTCGGTTATGTAATTAGTTATTAAAATTGCCATCTATTTAGACTATTACTTTTAACAATATACGTAAAATAAAAAAAATGAGTAGAGAAATCTTGTTTCAATAATTTTGCGAACAATCAATACAGCCTCTCCGTCTATCAGAACAATGACCCGCGGACCCACGGCGCGCACGCACCGCTCTCGTTGGCTACTAATGGTTCTCATAGATTTGAGTTTGTGTCGAGATATTTTCGATGAGTGCCTTTAAAAAAAAAACTAGCGTAGGTATTCAATTACTATTGTTTGGGACGTTCATTTTGCTTTAGCTTTCACTCCACCCAGAATTCATGGTGTATATTTTCAATGTCCTGTCTGGGGCCAGTCATTTATTTTTATGATTTTTTAAACTTTATTGCAATAAAAAAAAATCGCGATCACGAGCCTAACAGTTTTATTGGTTCTAATGTTTTTATTTGAGCTATACCTACTAGTTTTGCTTAACAAAAAATATACCAAAACGATTATCACTTAATGTGTTAGTGTTATCGGTCGTCAAAATTGTATTTAGATGTGCATTTCTGTAATTTCAAAAATGCTTACTTTGCCACCAACTGTTCGCTCGCCAGCGCAATAAGTCCAATAGAAATGGTGCGCTCGGAGAACTCGGCCTTAAGCCCATGCGTACAACGTGTGATTTCATTAAAAGTTCAAGAAATAATTGTGAACCCTCTGACTTTGACATAAGTACTAATAATCAATCCACTGCTGGACATAGGCCTCAACCAAGGTACGCCACTTCTTTCTGGTACTGTCGACAGCGCCTTTACACGCGTGCACTCTACTAAGTTACGTTACGGGTTATTTTGTAATAGAAATGTAAGACCTGCTGTCAAATATGCCTAAAATATTTTACAGGCAGTATTTTTTTAATTTATTTATTGGCTTAAAAAAATTAGGTTCTGTTTTATATTTATTTTTATATAGATAATTTTAAGAGGTTTCGATTTGGGCTGCTTTAATGAATTTTTAAAGCGGATGAGTGTACGAAACCCGAAGTACCCCAATTATCTCATCAAAACAAAAAAAAAAAGCAACGACTGCCGAGCATTAACTCAAAGAAGGCGGGGACCTACCTAAGTACATTTCTACCAATTGAAGATCGGTCTGGATTCTGGACATTTGATGCCAGATTTACGTTACGTTTTAGATGCGACAAAGGTAACGAGCATTTGGCGTCCAATTTATGAAATTAATTTAAACCCAACCTTAACAGGTCCCGAACCTTGATACGAAGGCTGCTATGGTTGGTGAAATACCTGCGACTGTTTCAGCTGGGTGTTCGGCGACTTCCTGTGCAAGATGTACCAGTTCGTCCACTCGCTGAGCTACACGGCCTCCATATTTATCCTGGTGGTCATCTGCTCCGAACGCTACTTCGCCATCATTCACCCTATCACGTGCAAGCAGATCCTCACCTCAACCCGCCTCAGGGTAAGTTATAGGCTCTAGGTCCAGAACTAAGTAACTACCAAGTAAGATACCAAGCTTTATATCTAGTTCCAACAGAGGAACTACCCACGCGACCCAATTCCCTTTCACTCTCCATCATTGGTTCACAGAGTTCCATCGGGATTGAGAGTATTGTTAGATTTACCGTGCCCGGGAATATTGCCAGTATACACCCGGATTACAATGTACTTGTACAACCAAATAGCGCGCCGCGGTAGCTGGGTAGACTCCTCCCACGTATTGCTTGTAAAAATAGCGCTAGCATGCTTCTGTAGTTATTAGATTCGTGCTGGACATATTGGCGAGTTTGGAACGATCAGCTGAAAAATATTTGGTAAATTAATTAAATTGATCATCTGTTGCCATGCAATATGTGTTTTCATAGAAAACTTTTTCAGTAGCAACGGCTTAGATAGTTCCATTTACGGCCCCATCTCCAATTACCACCCGTTATTAACGCTCCTTTCGTAAACCAACAATAGCTATTATCATTATTATTAATACTTTGTTGCACACGAAAACAGTACAGGAAATATGGTAATAGCCTGTAATGAATTTGTGTAAAATTCCGGTCTTTCACGTAATAACAACTGGGTACATATCGGCAAGCGCAGCGCAGGACGACCAGCCACAAGATGGACAGATGACCTCATCCAAGTGGCAGGAAGGCGCTGGATGCAAGCCGCTTCCAATCGGTCTTTTTGGAAATCCATGGAGGAGGCCTATGTCCAGCAGTGGACTTCTTGTGGCTGAATGGTGAACAACTGGGTACAAAAGTCTGTTCATTAGGACGGTCTGTGCCTTTTAGATGTGGTTTTCGGAAACTAAATTCTGGTGGTCGGTAAACAAAATCCAGGTGGAAAATATCCACCACAACTATAAAATATCAACGATATCACAGGGTAGTTAATTAATTTTCTCTGGTATATTTTTAAAGCAAAATTGATTTTTACTCACCATTACCTATTAGGAAAGCATTAAATTCGGACACAAGTAAAACTTTTATTTTATTGCCCTATTTCAGGAGTCAGGGACTTGCGTTAGTGTGTAACTTAATATGTAACTTTTAAAATGTGATATGTCTCTGTAACTTATAGCCAATAAATTACTTACTTATTTCGGCTTGCCAGTCATTCTTTTAAGAAAGGAAAGCCCATAATTTGTACATTAGCCTTATATTTTTGCTCCACGACACCACAAATCAAAAAGTTCACCTGAATTAGAACATAGGTAATTCGCAGGGTTATTTGTAAAATGCGCAATTTATGAAACAGCCCAATAAGAATTGTAATATCGGGGCTTGTACAATTAAATTTTATTACATTCGCAAGAATTCCAAGAAGAAGACACCAAGAAACGGAAGCTAGAGTATTTCGGAGGTGTAATGCGTAACACCAAGTACAGTCTCCTTCAATTTATCATACAAGGCAAGATTCCAGAAGGAAGGAGACCTGAGATATCATGACTACACACACAGCTTACGACAGAGTACCAGTTCCTTATTTGTATTGGAAGCATCGAAAAATAAGATAGCCGAATTGGTTGCTAGCCTCCGATAGGCACGATAAAGAAGATTGAATTCGTGCTTTACGCTTTGCTGCGAAGCAGGATACTGTTACTCCAAAACGCAAAACTTTAGTTACAGTTACAGCTGCTCTTGTCCCTTAAATAAATATATAAATAGGCATAAAATAAAAATATACATAAAATAAATTATTAAATTTTAAGTTAAGAAAAGAAATCAGTCAATAAAAAACATAACATCAACATAGGTAAGTAAGTACTCAATAAATATTTTCTTTAATTAAGGCAGCGGAAGGTCAAAACCAAATGAAAAAATAGCAAAAAACAGAAATATTTTAAACATAAGTTAGACCACCTGTATAGTATCGGACCGGAGTAAATGAGTCTCGTGAATGAGAAAATGAGTCTTATTCCCAGCCAGGAACACACATTGATGAAATGCATAAAAATTATTCAATAGATTGATATTAGCACAGCAATGACAGTTTTATTGATACTAGATATATATTTTGTTGTCTGCTAACTAATCGCATTCCAATGGCACTATACCACGCCCTCAGTTTTTTTCAAAACAACGCGCACGGTTTGAAAAAAAAAAGTATTTTCCTTTTTGTATGTAACTGTCGTAAGTCCCCCAAGGAATTACTCTAGGTAGCTTAGGACATTATAATGGGGAACTTGCGCGTCAAATTAAGATTGAAGTTACATTGCTTTTATAGTATAGAAGAAAGAAAAACTCAACAAAAATTTAAAAAGAACGCCATAAAAATATTTATTTCCGGGTCTACGGGGTCCCAAAAATGCGAAAAATCAAGTTACTCTAATAATAAAAAAACATCAGGTTTCGCGTTTTCATTGAATTCCAAACGTTTTTAAAAAGGGTGTATAAAAACGATAACTCAAATATTTGAGATAACTCTTGACAATATTGACAAACGCTTCATCATATATTAAAAGGCGTTACGTGCAAGTTATGACGTCATAGTTTGAGTCCGATTTGTACGGCGCGTTTTTTAACCACGTGATTAGAATGACTTTTCGACAGGTCACATTATGAAAAGTATTGGTCGTAGAGAACAAAATAACCACGTTTATTTATCTTTTAATCTATAGAATTCTAAATGACCCGATCAGGCCACCATAACAATGGTTTTTAATTGTTCTTTTTAACCTCATAATCTAAGAAGAAGAAGAAGAAAGACATTTAACAGGTTAACATGGCCTCTCCGATTATATTAAAACATTTTTAGTGCAAGTTCTCCATCGGTGAAATGGTGCCAAAATGACCGGCCTATTATTTGATTGATACGGGCTCTTCACGTTGAATGACGTCGTAGTACGTTTAGTAGACTAAAAATATTGTCATATACCGGCAGCCATCATCGTACTATTATACCGTCGGCCATTACCGTACCGTTTTTTTTCCTAGTGTACAATAAAGAATGTTTTTATCGTATTCCTTCTCATGTTAACTCATCTCGTCTTGTCTCATCACATCTTATATTATAATTATCACTCATTATTTTTTTTAGTAACCTATATACGTCCCAATGCAGGGCACAGGCCTTCTCTCAGACAGGGAGAGGGAGATTATGGGCTTAATCCCCACGTGCCTACCGCGAATCAGCAATTTCAAACGCTGAGATATGTTAACACCTCAGAACACGCAAGTTTCCTCACGATGTTTTCCTCCACCGTTTGCGAGTTGATTTTATTACACCCTGTATATGTAAAAATAATATTTTTCTTTTGTGTTTATTGTGAAAGCAATACAATCTAATTCCGCTGGAAACGTGGCAACGAAAATTCAACTTGCCCTTTTAACTTCAAGTGTAGGTATCAATAAAAACTTGCCAAGTTGCAAAAAGACCAACAAGCGAAGAAAGTTCCTACAGTTATGAAAAGAACCTTCGTACAACTTTGCATTCATTTGGATTGATATTGTCTTATCGGCAAAGCCGACAAACCTTCACTTTGAACTCGGCCCCTTTTGCATAATATTACCTATGTTTTGATGGAATGAAACAATATATTACATACATATGTGAAGCTGTACTTAATAGCAAAACCACTGGCTAACGGCGAAGGAAAACAAACGGTGAGGAAATCTGAGTGTTTGAGGTATTCATATACCTTAGCACTTTAAATTGCTAATACGCGGTGGGCACGCGTGATAACTAATACCATATTATATCTCTCTGAGAAGGCCTGCGCCCTGCTGTGGGACGTATATACGCTACATAAAATAATGTATCACATAAAACATCCATAAACAGTTAATACCAAAATGATAATGACTGTGTTAGTAGATCGAGAGAAACATTCACAACAATTATTCCATTTTAGCAGGGCGCGTGTGATTTACAAACTTAAACTGCAGTTGGGTCCCATACACAAGATAGACGCCAGCTAAAAGTTATTTTTTGGAAACTTAAGTTGTAAAATGAACATTTCGCGGTTAATAGAGACAATAAAAAATTGTGCTCTTTTACGTTTGCACAAGGATAATTGGATACCGTATATTTTTATGTACCAGTTTTAGGCCTCTTTGAAGTAAGTTACATGAGTCAAGTAACTGGAGATGGGGCCTGAAGGAGTGAAACTACATAGTTTACCACGCATGTAATAAAGAGAATATGGATTTGTGCAGTATTTTTAAGGCCTCGCGATGCCCATACATTGGCCTTTCACCAATGGAAAAAAGAGTCATATTGACGTTGGAAATGCAAAACACTTTAGGCCTCTAAGTGTCAGAGGAGCAGCACTTTGCTGTCGACAGAGCCAACTGCAGCTGTCGACACGCGTCGCCGTTTGCTGCCGACCCCTGCCTACAGCAATCGCCGACCAATGGCAACAGCTGCAGTTATGGGCGCTGCGCGCACGCTATTTTGTCACTCGACTTCTAATAGACCAAGCGCGTACACGTAAAAATAATCATGTCTGACAACGATATTGACATCGACTTTTCCGCATTACAGTATCTTTGCGAGTTACTGATTCACCTAAAGTGGCAGTTAACTCATCAAATGAAGCAATCGACATTCGGAAATAATTTTCGTTAAGACTAATGAGTCACTATTCCCGAAAGTCCACGAACATCGATACAGAACTATACGCCACCCCCATAAACTTGTAATTCAGCCATGTAAAACTACTTTCAAACAGAAAAGTATCATAACTATGGCACCAAAAATATATAATAAATTACCAGATGATTTAAAAACGCTAAATACAATTCAACTTAAAACAAAGCTCTATGACATTCTCATAAACAAATGCTATTATGACTTACAAGAATTCTTTGCTGATAAATTTTAATTCCAATTATTGTTGTTTACTTTGACATTTTAACTATATTTTTAATTTAGATTTTTTATAATATTTTAAATATGTATGACACATTATTTTTTTATTGACATTAGTAATTATTTGACATTTGCAAGTTTACAGCGGCCTAAGTCTTAGTTATAATTTTTTTTGACTTTATTTCACTTTATTATTTTTTTATTGACATTATATTCTTATTGACATTAGTAATTACTTGACGTTTGTAACTCTAATGCGGCCTAAGTCTTAGTTATTATTATTTTTTTAACATGATCTGTATGCCTATCAGGTAGAGCGCATAGCAACTCATTATTTTAATGTAACATCTTTATGTACTTGTGTCTCACCGATCAATAAATGAATTAGGAATAAAAAAAACTTTTCATTATTTTTTCGTAGAAGTGGATAAAGAGTAAAAAAATCACTTTGATCTTTATGTGTTATTATTTCACTAACCCTCAATGACCGATTTCGTCTTCTACGTTTGCGCCGATGGAGTAGCAGCAGCAGTAGTGTTTCCTCCTCGAAATTAATTTTCGAGGAGGAAACACTAAACGCCACAACGCCCTCTGGGTCACTAGTTCTACCAAAGAGTACACCTAGTCGTACTAATCACCCGATTGTGTATCACTAGAACTACTGGTAGAGAAAACGACCGTTGACTTACGCTGGTAGAACTACCGACCCCAACACTTGCGAAATTCGAGGTAAGTAGGGTTATTGAAAATAAAACCATATAAAACTGTAGATTTTTTTATTTGCCTTTTTATATGTATATTATTATAGCCTTTTTTGTTATAAATACTATCAATCTAGTCCTAGGTTCGTGATCCTAGATGCACCGCAGTTTGGCGACATTTGTAAAAAATATGTAAAGGTTTCTTAGTTGTGAACAAATAAAATAAATCACTACTAACATGATTGGAAGATTGATCTGACACTTTTTGCAAAACCGATCTGTACAAAAATAAACAGATTTTTTCTATTGTTACTGCATGGAGCCCCTTTACTCAGCGACTGTACAAGTCGCCATCAAACTTGTATGTTCTTCAGGAAAGTTTACTTTGCTTGTAGCTGGTAATCCTCGGGGTGTGGATCACCAGCGCAGCCTACAGCGCTCCCAAGTTCATCTGGGTGGAGACAATACCGAACGACTTGGGCAATGGACGAGTGGAGACGATATGCATCCAGCATCGGATGAAGTACAACTCAGAAATCTTCGACATGGTCAACTTCGGCCTGCTTTACGTGGCGCCGCTTTGCGTGATGACGGTAAGTGGTTTAATTTCAAAGGGTCTTAAAAAGTTATGGAAATTGTTTATTTACACAGAGCTGTAAAATCAATTACAATGCTTCGCATGGTGAAAAATTATAACACTCCAAAATAATAAGCCCGCTATAATAACAATTTAACCGACTAATTTATCGCTATAAACTCTGATAACATCCGTCGATATGAATTCTGTTTGTTAAACAGCTTTAAAGTTGATGGTTTCATCTATAAAATAAGGCTTCATCTAGTCGCATTTTGTTCCTTAAAATATGTTAAAGTATAATTTATCCCACCAAAACAGATGTAAAAAAAATGTGGCCAACTTATCGTCCCAAAAATACTTGATATATAAGAATCAGACCAGGCCTGGCAAGTTCTAAGATGTCAATGAAAACTTACCAAGAATGATCTGTAGATTTAAAAATTACACAAGTACTTTAGCGAGTACTTTAGCGAGACTAAAAAACAGCAATTCATTTTATAGATAGACCAGGAAAAAACAACATAAAATATTTACAAAGATACAATACAATTTGGCGGCCTTGTTGCTAATTAGAGACAACCGACGATGGAGAGTTGATGAAGGAAAAGCGAGACGGGTAATCGGTTAAATTGTTTTTTTTTTTTATAACGCATCCCTCTTATTTCATTCATTGTATATCAACAAAAATCGTAAATTAAATTTTATTGACTTTCATCACAATTTTCCGGTACTAATTTGCATAGGCGAGCGTGCATTGAAGTACCAACGTTCACACAAATTTAAGGTTTATCAAAAACGGCTTAGGTTTTTTTAAGGGACACCCTAATTTTGTTTGCTTTTGCCAAGAAGCCTTTACAATAAAATTATCCTACTGTTCTTCTCTTATTAAATGAACTTTATACGTATTATCCGAATTATCTGTCATCGGTTTCTTAAGGGGCTCCAGGGAGTAACACTAACGCCACCGAGGAAAATATCATATCTTTTTTACAAATCAAATTTGCAAAAAGTGTCTGCACAATCTGTCAATCCTGTTAATAGTGAATTTTAGGTTTAGGATCCATATCACAGCTATGGTAAAAAACCTAGGACTAGACAGCTTAACGCCAAAAACGGCCGTTTTTGGCATAAATGCTATCTAGTTCCAGGTTCGTGATCTAAGGTTCTTTGTCGTGGGTCCTAAAAACTGGCCAAGTGTGAGTTGGACTCGCGCACGAAGGGCTTCGTACCATCATTAGACACAAAGATCGAGAAAAAAAGCCAAAAAATCACGTGTGTTGTATGGGAGCCCCCATATTTTATTTTAATTTAATTATTTAGTTTTGAAGAGAGTACTAAATATTCTGTGAATATTTCAAGTGTCTACCTGTTGCCGTTAGTAATATCGAGCAGAAAACGGTGAAAAATTTAGGTTTGTTGTATAGGAGCCCCCCTTATTTTTATTATTTTATTATGTTTTTAGCATTTTTTTTATATAATAGCGGCAACAGAAATACATCTCTGTGAAAATTTGATAGATAGCTATCACCGTTCATGAGATACAGCCTGGTGACAGACAGACAGACGGACAGTGAAGTCTTAGTAATGGGGTCCCGTTTGGCACCCTTCAGGTACGGAACCATAAAAATCACTGTTAACACACTTTTTGCAAATACAATCTGTAAAAGGAGATATGATTTTTTTTTTGTTGGCGCTAGTTAGCCCACTAGATCTGCCCCTATATTACGCTCACCAAATCCTGAGCGATTCTAATCGTTTAACTGTCAAATTAGTATGGAGTTTGACAGTTAGACGATTGGAATTGCTCAGGATTTGGTGAGCGTAATTAGGCCACTAAACTGGATGTTAACAATGTCAAGCTTTGTTAAAATGAGTAATCAATTAAGAACGAAAAATTTCATCCACAAGGGGTTTAAATCACAAAGCTTATTATTAAACTAGGTACCTATATTATATTTTTGGGTAGGTTATTAATATTATTTTGTTATTTGTGTAAATATGTAGTATATCATGTGCACGTGCGTAGACCCCTTTTCACACCGCCCCACTCCGACTCTCCAAGGTTTTCTGGAAGAAATCTCTTTCAGAGATAATCTCGCCATTGTACATGTATTTTCTTTTGTTAACTTTCCTGTATTATGTTCTCGTGTGTGCAATAAAGTATAATAATAGAGTATCAATTTTCAAAATAAAACATTTTTGTCAAAGAACCGTATTAAGTGAACCTTATAACTTGTGTTAATTTGAGTATCGAAAATACTAAAACCCCACTTCCTATTAAAATATATAGAGAACTGAAGCATTGTTTATTTGCGCCCACTAAGGAACCAATGAATAATAAAAAGTAGTTAAACAATTCTAATCTCATAAGGTGCAGATTTTTTGCAAATTTATTTAAATAGTAGCTGTGCTCACGACTACAACCGAGTCGGATCAGAATATTAAGTGCCCTAACCCATTAATCAAGGCCATGGTATATCTCCTTAATTTCGTCTCTTGAGACCTTTTCGCGGTTGTATTAGATTTACCCCTGTTTCTCGCACACTAACACGCTGTTAATCTACGTTTAACAGCTGTCAATTGACCAAAGTACACACGAAAAAAACCACTGACAGCACTGCTGTTAACAGTAGATTAACAGCTTGTTAGTGTACGAGAAATCGGGGGTTACTATTTTATTATCCTACCTCACCACGCAGTCTCCCATCGGCTATATCTATAAATTGCAGTGCTATGAAACTCGGCCCTGAAAGCTCAGAGGTCATCGAGTATTAGTATTTCTATAGTCACGAATTCAATTAACCAGATTACGAAGCTATTTATAGTGATTTTCTCGTCCCTTGTGGACTTAAGCGTGATATTATGTAGCCTAATGTTACACGGGAAGCAACAATCATGGTAAGTTTTATTCAATTCCTTTCAGTGGTTTTTGCGTGATGCGTGCACAAAGAAAAAGAGTGAGACAGACAGATGTCAGACAGAGACAAAATTTGACAGATTTATTATATGTATAGGTTGTTTGACTGTAAGTATGAGAAGCACATATTACCCCGGTAAATAAAGAAAGGGGCTGGATAAATTGCCGTCGATATTGTGCGAGCGAGAGACAAATAGTTTTACAGTGCCTTTCTTAAATGAATAGTACTTTGATGTGGATGTGTACTATGCGTGCAAGGTAGATGATATTTGTACTATCCTTTATGATTCAATCTGAAATGTATTCAATCTGATATCGATTTTATTTGTGTATTTTCTGTAATAAATCTTTGCTACGTAGGCTGTGTCTAGTTGTCTAGCCTACGCTATGTACCTACTCGAATATAAATCATATGTCGGTTTTAATTGCGTATTAATGTATTGTTGTATGATCTTTATCATCCGTGTGTGATGAACTGGCAAATACCATAATTAGGAAATATGCTAAATAGGTGCATTAAATATCTGAAAACATGCGGCATAAATTGCTGTGAAAGTTTTTCAAACTTTTTGAATTTAATGGCTCGCGCTGCAAATTATTAAAGTAGGCAATTTAGATGTAATAATTTCACGCTTACTTGAGTCTCAGTAACTGCTGCGTCAAAGAAACTGTGGCGTCAAAGAAACTGTGTGGCATAAAAAAGGGCTTGGTTCTCTGATTTGTAAAATGGCGGTTTATAAAAATCAGATGGGGTCGTCTTAAATGTCCCTAATAATACTATGCATTAATTTTCACTTTTACAGGTTTCACATTTCGAGAACAAAAGAAAATACGGCGGCCAGACGTTTTTCTAACGTTTCTAAAATACCTTAGCATTGATTTGTACTACCATCCAACCATTTACTCTAAGCATCCAACTAACTTATGCATTCATTCATTACCCCAGGCGCAGGCTGAACCCTTGTCAAATAATCCAGCAACCATTGTTCCAAATCACATAATAGCAACGGAACATTTATTTGGTATTTTGACTGTTAACATATTTATATTATAAATTAGACAAATCCTATTCTTTACACGCTTTATGTTGTGTTGATGTTACTTATTTATACATGTGCATGTGCAACAAGTGTTTTTTTAAACACCTGAGTTGCGGTACTTTATGTGTTATCAGTTAATGCTTTGTGTGTTATTGTGATAAATCCCAAATGGTTGAAATTATTGTCAAATGGTAATAAATAAATAAATAATATTATTATCCACAATACAACGTGACGACGACGTTCGGTCGAACTAAAACAAACCTTAAATACTAGTGAGGTAAATTACCTTGGTACCCAGCCCAAACCCGTCTCCTTTAATTACCTTCGATTCCCGACGTTTCGGCAACGTTGCAGCGGCCGTGGTCACGGGTAGACTGAAGTGGCGAGTACAGTCAATTATTGTAGTGAGGGTAGGTGGTCTATTCTAAAGTCACTCTTAGTTTTTCGGAGCGGGCCGATACACAACACTCACTACGTCCGCGGACAGGTCTGGTGATAAGGCGCGAGATTTGTATTTGCTTAACACAGGATTCCACGTGCTTGAAAGCTTGAAACCATCTTCTCTGTTGAAATTCTTATGTTTTTTAATTTCAATTGCTTCCCAAGCGATCCTTTGATAGTAACATCGATCGGTTGAGAGAACTTTCAGTTGATGTAGCTCCATCCAGTGGTTCGTTCCGGCCTCCAACAGGTGTTCAGCTATTGCGCACTTGTTTACCTGCCTATCTTTGACTGCTGCAATGTGCTCTTTGACCCTTTCGGCGATAGAACGCTTCGTTTGGCCAATGTAGGAGCTTCCACAACTACAGTCAATTTTGTATGATATCCTTTGCTGTCCTCAGCTGGCTGGATAAATTAGAGTACGGAACATATACAGTCTTCATGGAGTATTTACCCAGTACCCTGTTCAATTTTGTCCGTAACTCCACGTACCTACATAACGTAGAAAAGCGTCTGACTTCACGGGGGAATGTCATTCCAGCACTTGGACGCCGCATACTTAAAGCTGCCACGGAATGTCTTCGTTCGATGCGTAGGGATACGAATTCGGTATTTTTGCACCTGTCGTTCCCGAGATGAACATTCTAGTTTCTTTTGCAGGTAACTAGGAGTTTTGTTGCGTATTACACCTAACAACAGCGTGCAGGCGTCGTCGAGACTCCATGTTCAGGAGCTTTTCGGCGTTAAGTATGGAGTGATATGTGACTTTAAAACAAAACCGAGCACATGCGTTTTGCACTCGCTGTACCTATTAGTCCCTTTGTCCGGCCTAGTATACATCCACTATAGACGACATCACAGTAGATTACAATCGCGTATAATATAGTGTACAATTTTCAAATTACCTCCTGACCTGGGCCCTGTTTCTAAAACTAATGATCATGTTTACTATGACATTTCGATGTAGGTACCTACACTACAAAGTATTTTTTTTTTATAATAGGTTTAACGGCTCTGGATACTAGTCCTTTTGAGCCTTACACTACAAAGTCAAATGATACACAGATTAATAAAAAGAATATGCTACGCGAATTGTCATAATAAACTACAAATTGCGGTTATGAAACTCGGCCGTGGAAGCTCAGAGGTCATCGAGTATTGGTTTTTCTATGGTGTTGGATACAATTAACTAGTTTATTAAGATATGTATAGTGATTTTCTCGCCTCCTGTGGACTTAAGCGTGATGTTATGTAGCCTATATGTTACATGGGAATCTAAGCAACAATCATGGTAAGTTTTATTAAATTCCCTTTAGTGGTTTTTGCGTGGTGCGCGCACCAGAGTGTACAGAGTGTTACAGAGTAACAATTAGACAGACATATAACAGACAGACAAAATTTACAGATTTATTATATGTATAGATAGATTATTTTAAATTGAAATTGAGCCATCGTCGACTAAATTTAATGTCTACGTTATGAGATTTTAAGGGATTCGTTAATACTTTACTAATAGCTCTTAGGATTTTGCTGAATCCTCAATTAACAGGCGCTCTCTGTTATCTTTCATAAAGACACCGAAAAATCGCTCTGGGTGATTTAAGAAAAGATAATTTGTCATACAGTGCTAAAAGAAATGTCTTAGGTACTTAAAACCCAAGATGCGACGGTTTGCGCGAACAACTCGATCTTACATGGTTCCGCAACTCTTAATGAAAATAAGAGCGTTGCTGTAATTTGCTACACGGCTAGTACGGCTACAGAATCTTGAATTTGTCAATACGTTTGACTACCTTGGCTCACTTATCTGCAACGAAATGCCATCAAGAAGTCACCCGCAGAATGCAGATTTCCCGTCTCCCGTCGGCACAGCTTGTCACTAGCTGTGATTTGTCATTTGAATCTGATTGCGAAATATTGCCAAACGCAGCATAGGTCGTCCATCAGCTCACTGGACTGACGATCTAAGGCAAACTGCTGGCAGCGGCTGAATGAGAATGGCCGAGAACCGAATGATGAAGTCAAAGAGTCAAACATTTTTTATTCACTATAAAAACAAGATGTTTACTTAATCCTAGACACCTAACCTTTGTAGTTTCAAAGAATACGCGACAAAAATTTTTTGTATCTTTTTGGTGCGTGTGCTGACAACCCTGGTGTATCTTGTCAACTCGGTGTTGGTCACGGTTTGACGAGAGGCAGGCAACGAATTCCGCCAAGTACATTTTTTTTTTGCAAAAATATGACCAATACCTATCGCCATTTGTGGTGAACATACATACCTAAAATTTATTTTGGTACTGAATGGGCGTAATAAAGTATGTTTTTTTTCTCTAATGTCTACAGTTTAAGTTTTCCCTTAAATTGAACAACAACTTTTTAAAATTTCTGTTTTATTAAAAAAATCATAACAATGTCGGTTTTGATCTGTAGGAACGCGTGCCATTTTAAACAGAATGAAAATGAAACAAGAGTATGTAATAAATAACAACAAATAATTTTATTAAAGACCATATAATATGCCTGAAACATCAGTGCAATAAAAGTACCGAAAACAAAAGTTTTATTTAAAACTTAACGCTTCAAAAAAATGGTCGTGTAATTGACGAATGGTTAGGTATTATGGGGTATGTGAGAAGGTTAGGTGTCTAGGGTTAATGAACGTCAAAGCTGTTAGTTTCGCAATTAATAGATTTTTCTCAAACATGCTTGGAAATTTGAGCATTATTTCGACTACCTTCTTCGAGATAAATCGAAATTGCTGTACTGGCCAATTACACGCGAGCAGCCGCCGGAAAAAATTCTATGAAAATTCATAACTGTCGTGTTTTACGGCCAAATAAATTACATAGGTACTAAACTCATATCTGTCGTGTTATTTAAAAATGGAACGATCTTTTACTCCGAACAATGACAACCAAGGAGGTAACTTATCAGAGGTTTTATTTAAATTTGGAACTGGCTTGCGATAGAAAGCTGGATATACCTATTGAAAAAAAAAGCACTTTGACGCGGCAAAAAATATTGTTGTTCGTTCGTGGTTCGTCTGATTTTGAAAGTTTATTGAATTTTTCAAATAAAAAGTTAGTACTACCTACTTAGTTTTAATTTACGCGCATTATTTGAGAAAAATCATATACAAGCCTTGGCCACAACTAGGCATTGATGGACTCACGTATGTGTGCCTCGGCTTCGCCTCGGCCCACATTTCCACGTTCGTCCATCAATGCCTCTTTTGCTGGCCGCTGCAATACTGTACTAACGCTGAGAATAATAAACTATTGTACGGAGCCCTCAGTGCGCGACGTTCGCGATAATGTAGATATAAGCAATGAGTCGATATCCAGGTCGCTGAGAGACTATTTGTCCTTTTCGCAGAACAGTATATTTCCCCAGATGCAGATCGTCTCACAGATAATACGGAAAGGTACTCGTAAGGTAATCGTCTGAGACATCTCATGCGGATCGTAAAAAGGGCAATTCTTTGACAGCACTTGAGCGGTCTTAATAAAAATACCATTCCCTAAAACACTTCTCAGAGACAGTTTAAATGGTCTTATTTAAACTGCTTCTGAGGAGCGTTTTAGAGGAATCGTGTTTTTATAAACTACACAGTTAGATTCTAGCCAAAACCGGTTATTTTTACGTGGAGAGGTTGCACGATTACACTAATTTAAGGCTGCTGTATTGTAATCTATGGCTGTTACGTCTAAAGTCTGTCTCGCTCACTCGTTCTAACAACATTTTTAATGACTGTATAAAAAATTACTTAACTGTGGTCCGAGGCATGCTAGATAATTAAATTACAATGCTGATTCTGATATGGAGGATGAGTGTTCAGTGCTTTTAAATTAAGTAGAAGAAATAGTTAAGATAAAAGTAACAAGTAAAGAGACGACGAAGCGGTGCTCGCCTAGTGGGTAGAACAACGGACTCGGAAGCGAGAGACCCAGGTTCGATTCCCAGTGCGGGCATGTATCTATGACTTTGTTTTCTAAGTTATGTACATTTGTGAAGTTATAGTAGCAATACCACTCGCTAACGGTGAAGGAAAACATCGTGAGGAAACCTGAGTGTCTAAGCTATTCACATACTTCAGCGCTTGAAATCGCCAATCCGCGGTGGGCACGCGTGGTGATAAAGCCTTGAGAGAAGGCCTGTGCCCTACAGTGGGACGTTTATAGGCTGCTTATGTAAAGAGACGACTCGATTGTTTCTACCGATAAAATATTGCGCAAAACATTTATTTTAATGACTGTCAATTAAAGCTGGAAACCACAATTTTAAAGTCCATCTAAATTTACTCTTTTTGACCTTTCCAAATGTCAGGTACATCACTACAGATTAAATTAAAAAAATAAACAACTAAACGATACCGTCAACTTACTGAAATTCTCAATTTATTTAAAATAAGGCAGACGAAACTCAATTACTTGCAGCCAGTTGAGTACTGAGTACTGAGAACATAGGATCAAAGGCTCGGGAGATTGAAGTAATAATATAACTAACTATAAGTAACTTCAACATTATATTTATAATGAAAATAATCTGTTCGCTAAATTCTGATGCTAGACATGGAGCTATGTAATGCCTGCCATACACTATTATGTAATCCGCCGTAATAAAACATATTCTGTGAAAATTTCCACTGACTACCTACTACGGTTCCAAACACAGAACCCTTTACTACTTTAAAAGAAAAAGGGTGAAAGGGTGGCATGGTGAGCTGGAGACGAAGTTTTAAATTCTGCTTCTGGTCCGAAGATTCTCTTTTTACGTTAAGGTCGTTTTGCCGATGTATAAATTTGATTCAAATTTTCTCGTTACGTTACCGAGAAGAGGGCGTGTTAAAAGATGCAACGCCTTGTAATGTATAGAGCACTAATCGAGCTATCTCGAATAATAATGGTTTATACATCTACAAATAATAAAAAACGGCCAAGCGCGAGTACGGAACCCTCGGTGCGCGAGTCCGACTCGCCCATGGCCAGTTTGTTTCTTTAAAAATGTGTACAAATCCATGCCTATGTTATTAGAAGATTTCGGTATTATTGATTGGTGCCGTGCGTGACACTGACGTTTGAAAGGAGTTATCAGAAACCGTGCAAGATAGAAGGAGTTCGCGCCAAGCGGCTTTTTCTATCATTAACATTACAAACATCTCAGGTACTTCAGTCTACCCGTGATTTCGGCGACAGCGACGTTGCCGTAATGTCCGGAATTAACGTAATAAATAATCGCGATTAAATATAAGTCACATTTTGAGTACAAAATTTCCAAGAAACGCTATTTTGAGACCAAAATTATTTATGTTTTCATATCCTTACAGTATGCAAGAAGTATGACATAGATACATACAATTACATAAACTCAGGCCTGTATCCCGAAAGGGTAGGCAGAGTCCACGGTTTTTCGCTTTTTCGCTTTATCGACTGCCTCGTTGACTAGCCGTTAAGGCGCTTACTACCGAGATAGAGGCCGTGGGTTCGATTCCCACTAGGAGCCGCCGTACATTTGTACAAATGGCCTTAGTCTGGGTGTATTTCCATGTTTGTGATGACCTTGCCTGGTTACCATAGCACAGGGTATCCTAGTTTGGGACCAGGTCGTTTTGATTGTATTGTGTGGAAGTAGTTATTATTATTATTATTAATTATAAATAATTTGAATTGTCTATTCCTCCTGTGCTGCCCTTTTGGTACACACCACGATGGTTTGACTGCTGACTGACAAAATCAGAGGTCACAACCAAATGTAAATAGTTTGAATGTCTGTTACTTGGCTCAAATTTTGTTCTTAGTTTTACGTTTTCACTCACATTTTACGGAGGGTTCTCTGTATAATAAACACGAAATTGGCTTTGGGTCAAGTGAATTGAAATGAATGGGGGTAGTCACATAGTTTGTGAGTATTGCTTCTCGCCCTGTAAGTACTAAAAGACAATATTTATTGACAAAAACATTGTTTATTACCCATTTGTTATTATTCAAAAATTGCTTTTAAATAAATACTTTATTTAAATTTTAAGCTGATAAGGAATAATATCAAATTATTACTAGAACAATATCATAAACACTTTCTTGTTTTTCATATTGTTATTATTTATGTAATCTATGTATTTACATCAAATTAGAGATGACGAAATAATAAGTGAATACCAATTTTGAGTTTCACCAACTGGACACACGTGTGTCAAGTCTTGGTGTCGAGTTGGTGAATAAAATTCATATTTGAAGTCATAAACAGTGAAAAGTTTTAGCATGGAAGACGAGATTATACTGATTGGACAAAGACTTCAGGATAGGAAAATAGAATTAAGAGTACCTAAATTCACATTAATTTCTTCCAGACAACCTAATGGTGGAAATTAATTTTAGTAATAAGACGACCAGCAGTTCTGCATTTATTTAAGTTTTTTATAAATGTGAAAATGGTGAAATGTGAATATATAGAAGAAGAATAAAAAGAATCGAGCAAATGTGGGTGGAAGGAGCGGCAAGGGCGGAGTTTATTCGACCAAATAGGAGATGTATCAGCAAAGGGTAAGATAAACAATATTCCAAACCAGCGTGCGTGTATGTAGCTACTGATAAACGTTGAAGGCGAGAGGGAGGTCTGTCAGGATCGTGGCAAGTGGCAGACCCTGGCGTCTGCCTACTCCTCCGGAATATAGGCGTGAGTTTATGTAATGTAATAAAGAATCTATTCGCAGTAATATTTTAAAGTATTGAGAACCTAAATTGGTCGCGCCCACACTGCCGTTTTGGTCGCATGTTTATGAAAAGAGGCAAATAATAACTAGACTACTAAATCGAATATCCAAGACAGCGCAAAACGTCCTTAATTTGGTAGAAATTGTGGTTAAAATTCAGAAAGCAACGACGGTGGAAGCAGGAACTCAAACACGCTGTCTGAAAGCTTTGCGGCGGTGATGTGCAAAATTTAACGGATTACATTTTAACCGCTTTTTGTTCACGGAAGCCTCTTATTAATGCCCCGTTGGGTTGCTGTTAATATCCGAGCGTAAGTTTAACTTCACTCTTATTATTTGGTTCGTTTCGCAGTACTTCTTGTTTTGTTGTCAAACGAAAGCCACGTTAGGTTTGTTCGTGTAAAAGTTTTGGCAGCAAGATTAGTGTAACTTCGGTAGTACAGTAACTGTGTTTATCAATAACTTAATCGAGCCGTGATTAGGTTGTTACACGTAGATGTTGATACAGGGTGTGACGTAAAGAATGAACAAGTTGAAAACCGTTTCTACGGTATCGATAGATTAAGCCACTTCCAAAAGGCAGAAGTTTCAAACATCCAATAATTTTTATTTTATGTACAAGATAGTACTTGACGCGTTCAATTAAAAAAAACTTCTAATAGTATCTAATGTTAAGTAACCATGAAATAAATAGCCAGCAGGAAATTTTGAAACTATTAAAAAAAGAACCGTATTTGTCGCCAGATTCGAGTGAATTGTGAATTGGCTCAAACGCGACCTTGGCGACCCTTCCGAACATATCATCATCATCATCATCAGCCATTCGACGCCCACTGCAGAACATAGGCCTCCCTCATGGTTTTCTAACCATGAAGGGTTAACCGAACATATCGATGCTTCATAATAAGGGCCCAGGTACCCAACTATTAATCTAATATATAAAAATCCCGTTATCGAACTTCTGCAAAACGGTTTCACCGATTTTTATGATTTTTTTGTGTATATTTGGTAGGTCTGAGACTAGGTTGAAGGCTAATTAATAGGGCCAAAACAACGTTTGCCGAGTCAGAGTATTACCCAATTATGTTGCTAATGTATACCTATATGTGCCTGTATGTAAATCTGTATGTTTATGTTGCTAATTATTGGTAATAATTATTACTATCAATCATGCTGTCCATCAATGGGGCTCGACAACTATTGGCTTCTATTTTTTACAATAAAGCTTGATAAGTTACACTAATATTAGCAACTGTTTGTATTCTGAAATAATTAAAAGTAAAGCTGTCCGTTTTGTGCGATATAGAGGCAAACAGTTATTTAATAATTACAATAATAATAATAATTTAATTTTTTTTTATTTCTTTATTTAGTTAATAGTTTACTTAATAAGCGCCTAGACCCGTGAAATGTATAACTAAACTGTTATCCAGTCCCTGCGAAAGCATAGATTTCTCTTTTTTAAAAACTATTCCCTTTTTTTAGGTTTCCGTGCCTAAAAAAGAAAAACGGAACCCTTATAGGATCACTTTGTTGTCGTCCGTCCGTCTGTCTGACAAGACCCTTTTTCTCAAGAACGCGTGAAGGTATCGAGTTGAAATTAAAACCATATACTCAGGTCTGCAGTCCCTCACAGCTGTGAAAAAATCACACTTTTTAGTTTACGTGAAAAAAGTTACGGCCGTTTATGCCGCAAAAAACATATAGTATTTCGAAACTCTCAAGGGAATCAAAATTTATAGGGTACATTCCGTTGATCTAGAACTATAAAATTTGGCAAGTACGAGTAATATCGTCGTGTACTAGAAGTCTAGAGAAAAATCTGAAAACTATTATTGTAATTAAATCATAAGAAAATTGTCTTTGAAGTTAGGGAAAAACTCGGAAAAACTGTGAGACTACAAATTTGTAGGGAACTCTCGGTGGGCGAGCCGGTTTTTTTTACAATAATTGGCGTGGTCAAAACAAAAAAATTGTACAAAAAATTAAAATATATATTAATTGGATGTGTTATTTTAATAACACGTTGTATTTTCTGTGTGCGTGTTTAGATTGCTTTTGATATTGGCGCTTCCACTTTATTGCTCTACTGCGCTGGAAGTTTTTCATCTGCTGTGTTATACACAGGCCGGGAAAATGAATTAATCTCCATAAATTCTGTTCGGTTCAGTTGGGTAAGCTATACGTATTTTTATTGACGTTTAAGTATTTTATTTTATGTTCTTTCCGGTATACAATAAAGAATATTCTTATCTTATCTTATTTTTGTAGAAGTGAAGAACGGGAAAATAGGTTGGTTTTTAGTAAAACAGCCTTATTTATTTCGTAATATGGAGGAAGTGGTGGTAGCGAAGCGGTAGAACGAACCTCATTTGGGAGATTGTCAGTTCGAGTCCTGCCATGCGTCAATGATTAGTTTTCTAAGTTACGTAAATACATACAATACGTTACAATACACACCGCACTAGTGCGATAATGAGCACTTTACGTGCCTATGTCGAAACTTCAAAGGGCCATATGTACTATAAAACGTTGTACGATACACGTGCGAATAGGTAATCCGCAACTCGTGTCGATATAAAACACTCCCTTCGGTCGTGTTATAATTTATCGCCACTCGTTGCGAATTTCCTACTTTTCGCACTAGTATCGTAATGTACTATTTCAACACACCTGCTCGTAAAGTAGGTCTTATTACAGCGTATTTACACTGATAATGCAGAATATTACCCATGTCGTGCCTTTTACATTACATTATCGCACTAGTGCTTTTTCATTACATATCTTTTTAAATATTAGCAAGAAGTATTAATGTTTCGAAAACAGCTAAGTAGTTTATTTATTTATTTATTTATTTATTTATTTAAGGAGAAAAAACAGAATTGACAAACTTATAGTATAAAAAATATTAGAGTCAATATAGTACATTTTGCCAATTCCTCAGCATTTCCCACAGATAGGTAATACTTAATATAATAAATAAGTAAGAGGCGCATTACAGGACTTTAGATTAAGTTCTAAGATTAAAATGAACAAACACTAAAGCAACTAACTATTTTAGAAAGAGATACATGCACAAACAATCATTAATATTATACATTGGAAGAAGTAAACGCAACAAATCGGTACAGCTCATGAATTTGACAGGATTCTTGTGAACATTTGCTTGCAGCACTGCTTTGACTTATGAAACAAATCAACTTCCGTAAATGCTATATTATAGCTATCGCACATTCTGTTGAGAGGTGCTCTTTTGCCAGCATTGGTTCTAGAGACACCCTATGAAAAAACACGTTTGTTTCTTATAGATCGGACAGGAACGCGAAAACATAGTTGAGCTAATAGATCAGGACAATTAAGTTCAGATGTACAGATACCCCGAAGAACATTCATGTCGGACAGAGTTCGGCGGTTTTGTAATGACAGCATTTTGAATTTAACTAAAAGTTATTTGCGTAAATATAAAATTCAATTCAAAATGTGATAAATAATTAAAGAATTTCATGAATCTGCTTGTTAGCTTGTTGGTATTTATATTTTGACGGTGTATTTTTACCTATAAATACCCAATTTCAAAATTTATAAATATGTGGCTAATTAGCTACTTTGCCGGTGCCCTTATCTCAGACTTGCGCGCGCATGCAGCGCTGAGCGCGCGAAAAAATATCTTCGGCTCAGGCTTAAAAACCGACTCGAGTGTAATGAATGACCAACATACCACACTTGTATCATAATGTACTATTGTGAAGTTGTAGCCACTCGCTAACCTGGGGGACTGAGGTGTTTACATACCTCAGCGCTCGAAATTGCCAATCCGCGGTACGCATGCGTGGTAGGTAATTAAGATTATACTCTGTCTCTCTGAGAGAAGGCCCGTGTCCTGCAGTGGGACGTTTTTGTATACGTATATGTATGTATTGTATATTGCAATAATTTTGGATGGTTTGAAATACATAGGAAAATGAACATGAATAGATATCGAATACGATTGTTGGTTTTTTAAAAAACGCACTTTCCAAAAAAAATCGACACAAACTCGAATGTATTAGAGCCATTAGTAGCCATCCAGGATAAAGCTTTAACTTAGTTTCCTTCCTGGGGTAACTAAAGGGATAAATATAGTTTTTATTTGGTTTAACTTTGTTATATTTTAATTATTGTTTACTCAGGCAGTGCCACCAATGCAAAAAAAAAACATGTACATACATACATACACAAACTCACGCCTGTATCCCAGAGGGGTAAGCAGAGACCAGGGACTGCCACTTGCTACGATCCTGACAGACTACTTTCGCTTCCTCAACATTCATTAGTCTTTTTATACAATTACCTGGTTTATACAATTATCAACTTCATCAAAGTCATTTTCAATAATTTGGTCGCCTATTACTCGTCAACTTGTAAAGCCTACTTAGCCGTCATAGTAGCACATATAAGTTCATTATATGTGCTACTGCCCTGAATTTTTTTACGTTTCTACAATCAACCGTTCAGCCAGGAGAGACGCCCTACGCTAATAAAAAAAATCGGTTCAAAGCTTAATATTTCGCAAACTGTCTTCCTCAACATTGATTAGTCGTTGCGTGCACGCACGCCGGTTTAAATTTACTTATAAGGCTCAATTATAGGTTTACCTTAAATTGGGTATTTGACAAAATATCAAACGAGTTACTTTTAAAACGGAATTTTGTATAAAAATACTGGGTTATGACGTCACATTTCAAAGCACTCTTTTCATGTTTTGTCTTTTTAATTGACTAAAAGAGATACATTTTCCGGGATATTTTGTAATTTTGGTTTTAACCGAGCATATGAAATAATTTATTGTTGATCGTGACAAATACAAAACTCTTAACTATTCCTAACAAGTACCTGTACTTGTTACGAATGTACTACTACTAATAAGTAGTAGTACATTCGAAACAAGTAACATTATATAGGATTAAGTTAAATGATTTCCATTTTATTAAATGTTAAATAATGTTAAAAAAATATTGTTAAACGGAACAAACGTTTTTGACTCTACAGTAAAGCGGATAAAATGTAAAAAATTAATTTAAATGCTTTATTTTACGAACAGTTTTGCCAGAATTACGTAATATGATCTAGCTAAGGTGAGCTTAAAACGAATAAAACTGCGTGCTTATTGACCCATGAAACACATTATATGTCTCGGTTGTGTTTGCAAGTGTGAAGAATGGGCGATATCTCGTATAAGCCGACAGACATATTAAGTAACTAGATTAATGAGCCTCGTTCCGTGACAAAACATCGAGTTGGTCCGAACCGTAACAGTCTCTCGAAAAACTACAACGTCCTTTGTTTTCGCTTCCTGGTAAAAAATTGGTAGCAATTCGGGAACTTAGCTCTGTTGGAAAATTTTGGCCGCAGCTAGACTCTACCCTAGGACTTGCTGTTACTTAGTTACTTACGGACCGCTATTACAAATTATAACTATTAAAACGTATGTAATTATTATTGTTTTCTTTTTAGGGTTCCGTACCCAAAGAGTAAGGGGGCTTCGCTATCCGTCCGTCCGTCCGTCTGTCACCAGGCTATATCTCATGGACCGTGATAGTTAGTCAGTTGAAATTTTCACAGATGATGTAGTTTTGTTGCCGCTGTAATAAAAAATACTAAAAACAGAATAAAGTTAATATTTAAGGGGGGTTTCCATACAACAAACGTGATTTTTTCTCTCTCGCTATTAATAACGGCAACAGATAGACGCTTGAAATATTCAAATGTTGTATAGATAATGGCACGGAACCCTTCGTGCGCGAGTCCGACTCGCACTTGGCCGGTTTTTTATTTTATACTTACTTCAATGTCTTTGTTAAATGGCGTGAAATACTAACTGTACATAGATAGAATATCCTTTATTCTATGTAACTGTAGTTATTTTAAGATGCAACGTTCTCAACAAAAGCTCTGGGGAATGTCGAATGTCGAGATAAAGTCTTGCAAGAAACTGAAACTTCGATGACTAGTTGCATTGAAAGTCTGAAATGGACTTACGTATCTACATTCGACAGCAGCTCGACCTCTACAGTTTTCTTGAAAAGTCACCCGTATATAGGTGTAGAGTGCACACACGTAAATTTTATAATTATGTGCTGTTGACTGTAGTTACAAACTTAACATTTCATGCCGATATTTTTTTTATGCAGATTGTATACTGGTCACTGCAGAGCACAAGCCTTCTCTCAGAGAGAGCGAGAGTATGAGCTTAATTACCACGCGTATCTACTGCGCATTTTTTTTCAGAAACCCAATTTGAAATTTTAACTATGTACCTATATTCAATTGGATTTAAAACATCGGGATCATAAACAAGCATAGCAATAGTAAATATTTACGCTACGTGCCACAGGAATGCTGAAAATTGCACATCCATTGCGTTTCCTATTTGATATTTTAATAACCAAAAAATATATGGTAATATAAAAATATTCTTTATTGTACACATACCATTTTTAACTCTACAGAGAAGAATTGGTTATACAGACGGTGCTGCTAATAGCAATTGCCTCCAGGCAGTCCTGTGATGGAAAGTTGCTGAAGGAAAAGAGAGACGGATATTCGGTGTAAATACGAGTATGATTTGATTTTAATATCCCAGAAATATTTTATGAATAAAGTAGTCTGCGAAGCTTTTTCTTCGGGTGTCCGTATTTTAACTGTTCAGTCCGTCCAGTCCATACCCGTTATGATCAATAAACGTTACATGATTCATGAATATGAATATCCGAAGACTTGATTCTTGCTGTAGTATTCTTTTTCTATACTATCTATACTTATATTATAAAGAGGAAAAGATTGCAAGTTGATATGGTCATAAGTTTCTATGTAAGGGGTCATCACTGAAAGTACTTAACCAATTTCAAAAATTTTTTCACCAATGTTTAAAATGGAAGGTCCTTTTTCGGTCCAGAGTGGACATAGGCTATAGGTTAATCCGTTTACCACGCGAACGAAGTCGGGGGGCACTGCTAGTAACGTAATATTAGCTGTGGTAGCGGAGCGGTAGGATACCGGCTTCTCATTCGGGAGGTCGTGGGTTCGAATCCTGGCATGTACCAGTGACTTTCTTTTCTATGTTACGTACACTTCTGAAATTGTAGTAGCAATACCACTCGCTAACTGTGAAGAAAAACATCGTGAGGAAACCCCAGTGTCTGAGGTATTTACATACCTTAGCGTACAATGGCCCAACTATGAGACTAAGGTCGGAAACCTCAGGTCTAACTAGAAATGGAACGTATCGATAGATAATAAGACTCGCCATAGTAGTGAAAGGATTTTCCAATCGCCAACTACTTAATAGATATTTCGAAGAACAAGAAAAAAACGCATAAAACAAAACGTGTTGTAAGACCCAAACTCAACGTTTAAAGTAACCCAGATGCATAAAAAAATATTGGATGAAATATTCAGAACAATATTACATAAATACAAATACATTAAGAATACATGGAGACCAACTGAAGTACAAAAAAGGAGCCAACATTTTTTACATTGAGCTTTTGTTTCATTTGTCTACAATACAGCAATACCACTTATAAAGACGAATGCGTCCTCCCCGCGCCGGCACGCGGCACGGCAATTCCGTAAAAATGGAAGCAAAACGTATTCTATGCTGTAGCGCGTTTGCATCTATTGCTGTAACAGACGATTTCGAGCATCACTGGGCAATAAGCGAGTTAAATTGAACAATCCAAAAGTAATAATGTCCATGTATTCAGTATCCAGTATTTTGCATGTAGCGGTATTCATAAACGATAAATAACTAATGCAATACGAATTAAAATTAGCAAAAGGTTTCTTCAGAAGCGGACGTTATCTTTTACAAGGAAAAGAAATACACCTTTACGATTTATCCATTGAAGTATAGAGAGACAATTATTGCTCGTTAATTTTATCTACACTGCGGATATCGACAGCTTGCTTTTTTCGTGTTCGGAATTTGAAAGGAATTCTCGATATAAAAGGATCCCAAATTAAACAGGGTCTCTTTAAATTGTCAGGCCCATTCCAGACGGTTTTCGTTATTACCTACTGAACAAAGATCAGTAAAAAATAATAATTTGAGCAACCCAGAATTATTTCAGCAGGATATTCAATGTTAGTCAGCGTCATGTTGCAGTGGGATAGATGAAGGACAGCAAATAAACCAAATATGATCAACAAACATTTAATGATCGTCATAAATCTTGGTCAGCAAAATAAATAATCGTTCTACAAAATGATTACTTGGTCAGCACAGAATGAGGGAATTAGTATTTATAGTATTACTATCGACTATTTTGCCACTTCTTCCCACTTGCATCTACAAAGTGACTTCGAAATCATTCGACATTGGAACAATAATAGTGGTTTTGAAAAAAATGGCCCGTCAATAATTTTTTTTTTTTACCCAACCTTAAAACAATATCAAGGCAAAAACTTATAAAAAAAACCATGGATCGAGCGTGTTATGGCCAAATCAATTCGTTCTTTTAATTGTTTCATGTTAGAAAACCTTTTTCAACGTCATAACGTCGTAACCATGGTACTTCCTACCACCTTAAATTTGGATGCACAGTTTCGAGCTAAAAGTCGAAAATCACGAATATTTACAATTATGTTTCCATTAAGTACTGATAAATTATTAATAATACTGTTTTTCACAATGAAAGGAACATTCCCTCAGAATATTGCTAACGATTTCAAAATCACGCTGTAGACTTCTCTAGTCAGACATTCTATGTTTAGCAAAATCTGGGGGCACGGCAGTGCCTCCGTCAAGTCGAGGAAAAAAGCGGCACGGCCGTACCATCCTTTTCTCGAAGCAGATCAGGCCATTTTCGACCCCTTATAACTTCGTTGTGGATAAAACTAGAAGCCTGAGTTTTCAGTAACCAAGCAGGCATTGTATAAACACGGCATATTTTAAATTTTATTCAATTTGAACGAGTAGTTTAAGAATTATCAAAGTCAAAGTTCAAAGTTCTCAATTTTGTTTAATTTTGTCACTGACTGACCGATCATCAAAACTCTAAGGCACTTTTAGCAGACGTAGAAGCTTCAAGAATACAATTACTTTTTAGTGTATAAATCAAGGAAAAACTAAAATATTTTACAATTTTGGTCCAGTTTTCTAGATACAACAACTGCGTAAATAACTTTGTAATCCCATATAGGTAAATATCATCATCATCATCATCATCATCATCAGCCATTTGACGCCCACTGCAGGACATAGGCTTCCCTCATGTTTGCTGCGAGAATCGAACCTGGGTCTCTCGCTTCCGAGTCCAATGTTCTACTCACTACGCTACCACCGCTGTTCCTATATTACTTATACTACATATACTACATATAGGTACATTTAATAGAGTCGTGATTGTGGTGGATTCTAGTCTGAAATCAAATAGCATTGACTACAAAAGCAGTTCAATCGAAAAAGTTTTCGATCACTGAAACTCACCCAAAGTCCTAACAACGAAAACTTTCCTCGATGTCTTTTGCTTACTTGGTCTTGTCTGTATGGAATTTATCTTTCAACCATAATAATATTGTTATTATCGGTGGTAATTGCCACTACCTTTTTTCAAGGTGTATGCCCCTACGAGGCATATAAGACCCTCCCGCCGCTCTCGAGCGCAACAAATGGAAGTTCGAGTAGGTATTTAATACCTATCTCGTGCTCCTTTTTACGAATAACTTTTACTTTATAGGGAAAACTTTTAAATAAAAAAATCAGCTAATTGGATAACGTCACTAAACCCTGTTTGCTTTCATTGAGTTCGGAACCTAGCGGAATTCTCTCTCACTCTTGGCTGGTTTTTAGGGTTCTGTAGTCAACAAGGAACCCATGAAATCTAAAAATTTTTTTCCCCCTGTAGCTAAATTAGGGGTGTAATTTTTTTTACTCCTCCCCATAGTATGGGGTATCGTTGGATTGGTCGTTTAAAAACATTGCGGGTATAGGACGATCACTTTTTAATTATGGTTCCGTTTGTGAAAAATTAAGCCTTAAAGCGCAATTTTTTGTCCAACTAGAGCGTGTCTCAAATCCTGGCTAAACAGTTCATTGTAGAAACAAAAAAACGGAATTCAGGGTGGTAGTACATATTTATAATGAACTTAAAAGGAAAATTATCACAGCTAAGTAGGCTTACACGTTAACGAGTATTATATGACCAACTTATTTAAAGGAAAACTTCGTACAAAATCCATCAAAAATTACGTTGATGAAGCTGGTAGTTCGATTCTAAAATTGTGCCCATAATTTTGTAGAGCGGAAGCGCGTGACTGGCTGGGTGGTGGGTGAACTAGGCTATATATGACAAAACTGAATAGTTAAAGTTAAAAAATAGGTTTTTAAAATTGTCCTCAGCACGGGTTAGTGCAACAAAAAGAATATAATCATGTAGGTACACCGATATCATTCCTATGTTAAAACCTAACTGCAAAGTGGGTTACTCGGGGCTGCAAGTGATGTGAATTGCTTCGGCCAGATGTCGCTGCCTGTACGTAATACAGAGAAGATTGTAAAGAGGCTCGAAATTTAGGCGATGCTTGCACTTGCCCATTAGCTCAATCGGGAGAGCGCTGGCACGGTTAGCCAGAAGTCGCGGGTTCAAGTCCCGGCATGGGTGGAATTTTTAGCCTCTAAATAGGTTTTTAAAGTTAAAATTCTTTTCAACACAGTTGCTCGTAAGTTGACTCTTATTGCACCGTTTTTTACTTTTATAATTCAGCATATTACCATATTTGTGCTAAGAACATTGAATATTTTTGCGAATATTAAATAATTTTAGGGTTAACCTCATCAAAGATGTCATCTTAAGATGAAAAATAAACATTTCATTTCATCAAATTGTATATTTATAAACACAATTTATTATTAATTTGTGAATTAAATTACTGTTATATTTTCGGAAATATTTATTACAAAATGGGACAAATCGATCCACACTTCAAACTACACAGATACAAGTAAAACGTTTTTGAATCTTATCAGTATATCGTAGCGAAAATAAAAAATGATTTTTTATTAATACTTCTGAAAACATGTTTGTGTCCAAAACACAGTATAAATATTGTAGTCATTCGTTAAAAAATTACATAGTTGCCCCGGCCGCGTTTATCCAATCGGCGGCGGCGGGTGCGGCATACTTTAGAAACAAAAATGTCGTGCCGCTTCGGTTCAACCTTTAAATATCGTTATTTCAGAATCTAAAGGAATAAATTGAGAATAACAATGTGATCTTAAGATACGGTAAGGAAATTGTTGCGGAATATTTTTGGCGAGCCGAGACAACGGTGTTGGTCGGACCTTACAGCATGTACAAAAACAAAACTTATTAAAAAACAAAAACCCAATTGTCAAAAGTCACCACCAGGAAACCCTAAAAATTTCAAACCTCAGTCAACCATTTAAATTTTTAGCTGATACACGCGTATCAGTACACCTCATTTGTCAATATCAGTCCAGGTAAAAAGGACTTACGAATGTTGTTCAAGCGAAAGAGGTAAGTCAGGATCGTGGCAAGTGGCAAACCTGGTCTCTGTCTACTCTGTCTCTGGATACAGGCGTTTCCCCACCAGGTACTGTACACGCGTATCGCAGTGGGCCTCTGGCAGAGCTCGCACGGGCTGCAGCATGCGGACCGCGCGCCGTGCTGCGCGCGCACGCATGCCGAGAAACCTGCGCCCGCGCCGCCGCCCGGCTATGAGCCGCAACGGATCTTCGTCGGTACCACTGAGACTAAGGTAAACAAATACATATATTGGTAAACATGTTTTTTGCATGTAGCGTATACATATACTTTCTCTCCCTCAGAGAAGGCCTGTGCCCTACAGTGGCACGTATATAGGCTGCTTATGTACTATATATACGTTCCATAGCAGGGCACAGGCCTTCTCTCAGAGAGAGAGTACGGGCTTTATTACCACGCGTGCCCACCTCGTGGTAATTGAGCCCAAAACACCACAGATACTCATGTTTCCTCACGATGTTTTCCTTCACCGGTTTGCGAGTGGTAATGACTACAACTTATACAAATATACGGGGTGTTAAAATAATGACGCCCCGCGCCCGATCCGAAACCCACCTTTTCTCTCTCAGCATTATTACAATTTTTCTGGGAAATCAACGGCTTAGGAGAATAGAGGTTCAAAATTACTTTTTTTTAGTGCATTTCTTCGTATAAATACCAGGTAAACTACGGTTTTCCTGGATATAAACGAAGTACCTACTCATTATAATAGGTAAGTTCAAAGTCAACAAACATAAATCAGGAATTCGTATTTCTTAAATCAATGGGGTCAATTAAGATCTAGGAGAAGCAAATATCTAGATAGACATAATCAATTTCGGGTCTGAACGATCTTCATCATAGGTAGGTTTTGTTTATATCGAGGTAAAGCATATCTGGAATAGATTAATACAGTTTCAGAGATGCGTGCCCATCGCAGAATGGCGAAGCACAGAGTAATGTAATGACTATCCACAGTACCGTGAGCCGTAAACTTGCGGCCGCAACGATACAAACTAAAATAAACCTTATATATCTTCAGGGTTAGAGACTACAATACTAGCGCAAAAAATACTGACGAAAAAAATGACCAACCACCCGACTGTTGAGCATGAACTACTAAGCAGGCCGGACCAACCTAGATTCATTTCACTGAGTTACAATGTTGAATTGGGTCCCGCCTGCTTAGTAGTTAATGCTCAGCAGTCGTGTTGATGGTTATTTTTTATTTCAGTGTTTTTATTATTTCTATCTTTGTAGTGATTGTTTATATTTACTTGCATTTATGTTGATTTCATATATGATTTTCTATGACACTCGCACAAACACGACGAATCGATTGAGATCTCATTTATCAAAATCCCACTATTGGTTAAATAGTTATGCGGGAACATAGAAATGGACATACTTACTTACATAAGCATACGAGCCAAACACATTACCCTCCTTTTGGGCTCTACCGCAGTCCGGTAAAAAAGCCCGGTCATGTACGGTTGACTGGCGGCTGACGAGCGTGACCCGGGATCGGGCTTTGTTTGCACTTGTATCTTAATCTCTAACTTCGTAATTCTTTAATTATTGTAACTATATCTTTATTATGGCGATAAAATTATTTGTTTTCGCTGTTGATGTCCTTAATAAAATAAAATAAATTAATGACTTGCAATTTTGCCATCCGCACATCACCGGCCCTTTGTAAAGTGAATAAACTTTTGCGGGGAATATCTCAGACACTCCGGTTTCCCATGATATTTTCCTTCGCAGTTCATTAAACGTTGATTTGCAATATCTTATAGCGTAGAGTCCGCCTGGGTGCCGTAGTAACACTCACTCAGCTCTATTTCTGGCCGGCGCGGCATTGTTTGTGCGACGTTTCATTTCTGAGTGGCCGTTTTTCGCGTTAATGTCATCTAGTCCTAGATTTTTGCCTTAGGTTTACGACCATGAGTGCTAAAAATCACTATTAAGATGAGAAATTAAGAACTTTCTCAAGTTGTACACACTTTTTGCGAATTCGATCTGGAAAAGAAGATACGATCTTTTTTCGCGGTGGTGCTAGTGTTACTCCCTGGAGGGGGCTCCACTAGCTGACACTAGCGCCACGGAGTGAAGGGCTGGTTAAAGGGCCGAAGGCCATTCAGCTATGTGATGGAACAAAACGTTAAATAACCTGGCTAAAGGTGGGGTTAGCCGTTTGTTACAACAGGGGCTGTTTTAATGCTATCTGGTCCTCGGTTTCGCGTTAGGTTCACGATTATGGGTCCTAAAAATCACTACTAATTAACATGATTGAAAGATTGGTCTGACAATTTTTGCAAAACCCATCTGTTAAAAAAGATACGATTTTTTTCCATTGGTGGCATTGTTACTGTATCATCATCAGCCATTTGACGCCCACTGCAGGACATAGGCCTCCTTCGTGGTTTTCATAACCATGAGGGGTTTTGGGTTACGTACAACATTATAATTTTGTGTTATAAGTAGTTATATTTACTCGCACGCGTATAATCACATCCTGGTTTTTCAGAAAGCGGCGATAGTGAACGGAGTAGGCAGCAACAAGAAGGTGTGCCGGAAGTGTGAACAGTCACGCACGTGCCACCTGAGCCAACTGTCGCGCAACGTGCTGCGCGCACGCCGCGGCGTCGTGCGCATGCTCATTGTGGTAGTGCTCACCTTTGCGATCTGCAACCTGCCCTTCCATGCGCGAAAGATGTGGCAGTACTGGTCCAGCGGATACGAAGGCACCAGCGACTTCAGCGCCCTGCTCACACCGCTCACGTTCCTCGTCACGTACTTCAACTCCGGAATCAATCCACTCCTCTACGCGTTCCTGTCAAAGAACTTCAGGAAAGGGATGAGAGAGTTGATATTCTGCTCGTGCCAGGGTCGGAGGAGGACAGAGAACTTGATAATAATGAACCCGGTGGGTGGCGCGAGGCTGCGCAGGAGTTCCACGCGATCCACGCGCGCAAACTGCAGCACGGTCACGATGACGCCCAATGGCGAGTTATGAGTGTTGCGGCGCCGGCGGTTCCTCTACAAAGTGGAAAACGTCGACGTTTCCTGATTAACAGAAAGCACAGACGAGGTGACCGACAGCAGCGGCATGTACACGATCTCCACGATATCGAAGCGAGATTTGTACGACTGAAGCAGATGTGTCCGCGCAGTCGCCTATCTGTCCGTGCGTGTACAGTGAACTTATAAAGTGATGTTGTTCTTGTTGTTATTATCATTACAAATTGAATGTTTCATATGTTGAGGATTTAATTAAGCATAATATTCGTAACGTAAGGCACGTTAAGCTGTTGGTGCCGGCTGCCGTCGATAGATGGCAGTCGTTAAGCCAAGTCAGAGGCCTTAGGGCGGCTTGACAACTTCTGACAGTAGACGAGCCACTAGTCTACAAGCCTCCACCAATCCGGACTTGGCCCCCGTGGTGGAGTATGGCCTATACCTTCCTCAGGGAAGAGACCCGTGCCCCTCGGTGGGGACATAATGGGTTGATGATGATGAATATTCGTAATAGTCACTTCTCAGCATAAATCAAGCAACGCTAACTTTGCAACAGGACATTGGCTACCATAAAAAAGTTTATTATGGCAACATTCATTAAAACTAATATGAATAAGTTTTATGTAGGAGATTTTCACATTTATTTGACATATTGCCTGCTGTCCGTTGCACAAGTTACTGGGCACAAGGTTATAGTAAACGCGACCTATTCCATGATAGGGGTGGAAACGGTGGGGCAGATTCTGGTTTTAAGATAGAATTAATATGATGTTTTTCGAACTAAAACTTTCGTAAGCACTACAAATTTTGGATTCACTTACTTGCATTTTTGTCGGAAGAGCCTTCTTCTCGGAAGAATCTACGTATTATTCTAAAACCTATGCACTGAACTGGCCTTAATTCCAGACATCTTTGTCATCTAAATAATCTTTATTTTATAGTAGCCCTTTTGGGAGAGTGTGCTTTACACTTTAATAACCGTTAAAAACCATCAAACTTAAATAAACAAAATCAGCCATTAAAGAGCTGTCAAAGCGACGTTGTCGCAGGCTGCTAGAGTAGAGATCTCAGATTCATTATAATAGTACATTACGATACTAGTGCGAAAAGTAGGAAATTCGCAACGAGTGGCGATAAATTAAAACACGACACGAGTTGCGGATCACCTATTCGCACGTGTATCGTACAACGTTTTATAGTACATATGGCCCTTTGAAGTTTCGACATAGGCACGTAAAGTGCTCATTATCGCACTAGTGCGGTAATGTAGCACCATATGTCCTATAAATACTTTTTTCCGTTATCTGAGGTGGAGATACTATTTACGATCCTATACGATTTTCATCCTGCCCAAGGACCTGTAACTGCCCAGCCCTTTATATTTTCAATATAAAGTGTTGAAAAGTTACTATTCGTGAATTTACGCATAATATATGCTTCTGTCTATGTTTTTTTTTTGTCATTCGAGATTCCATGTTAGAGCCGATGGCGTGATGAATATTTTGCTCTAGAACTATTTAATTTTCTTAATATAACTGGTTGAAAAATAATTCTAGTCATGTGATAAAAAAGCACTTCTTACTAATCGGGCGGAAACTATCACGTCACAAGTGTCACCTGTTAATGTATAATACAATATGGTTTTATCATTATTTTAATCATCTCGTACTAAGAGTATAATGTGAGTATAGTGTCTAAAACGCTCAAAATTAAATTCTGGAAATCTAAATTTTGTTAAATTTAAAATCTCGAAACCTTTTATAACTTTTGTATGAGTTTTTGTAGGTACTTTATCATATAAAATATGTATAAGATATATTATTTAATTTTACTACCGTATTATGTCGTTTAATTTTACGCAACTGTTAAATGAACAAAATTGTAGGTACATATTGTATTGAAAAGTAATAGTAGGTAAGCTAATGCAATTGTGTCAAGAAATGTTACAATTTTTTGCTTTCAGACTAAGTTATGTAACTATTTGATACTATTTTTACTTGCATTAAAAATATCGTACAATGCGGCGGATTTAATGCTATATGCATTTAGGCACTAACCATTTTATTTATATATTAGTTAAAACGACGCATTAAATGCCAAATATTTTTAGAGAGATACAAATGTATGTAGTTAAATCTATTTAGCAAAACTTTCTGCGAGCACTAAGATCGTAATTGTGTAGATTTCGGAAGGCTTCAATAAACATAGTAGTAGAGTTTTACTTCGTTACAATAATAATTATAAATAATTCAACTGTCACTTGTTTTTCGAATAACACCGTTGTGGCTAACAGTACTTGTGGACAACAGTACTTGTGGACTAAGAAAACCCTTCCACTTCTACCTTCCTGAGACCTAGGCTGTTCGGATTGTTTTGCACAGATACCTTATCAAATGTGTGAAATGTGGTCAGCAAAAAAGGGATGGATATGTACCTATGTTGGCAATACCGTTGGCGGTAGCTTTGACAGTAGTTCGAAAACGCATATTTATTCAATATTGTAAAACTTCGAATACTAAAGTCCAAAATATTCGAATAGTAAAAGTAAACACGTATTTATAAATTTAGTCTTTACTGGAAAATAAGACTGGTCTGACTTTTCAAGTTTTCGCTCGAGAGTAACATTACTTAATTGCACTCTGCGAGAGCCGGCACTTTGTGCATCACTTTTGCTTCGTATTTAGGTTACAAAACTTAATAATGAAACGTCTCTCATTTGACCCCTGCCCAAAAGTACACATGACGAAATTTTGAGCTTAGATAGACTAAATAGATACAGACCAGTATTTTACTTACTCCGCTGACTCAGCGAGCCCGAGATGTATTTTAGCTCCGATACAACAGTTCGTAAAAAGTAACTACATATTTGACAGCAAGACCTTTAGAGGCAAAGTCACCCGTAACTCAACGGAAATAAGTATACGTATGTAAGGGTTGAAGTGATGTCGACTGTACGATAAACTGTTTCATAATAAACTGTTTCTGTTTCCCTTTAACTAGTATAATTTATTGGCACGTTTAGCAACTCCATTTTCTTGAGGGGAATATGGTACGGTAGTCTTTTTTGTATACCGTTGATCCTGAGTTATGTCTGAAATACAGACAGCATTTAAATATCCACCACCATTATCACTGTGGAAAGCTTTCAATTTTTATTAGTTTGATTTTCAACAAGAGCTTTGCAACTCTTAAACTTTTCAAAAGCTTCATCCTTTCTACGCAAAAAATAGACGAATGTTTTCCTTGTATAGTCGTCTATGAATGTTAGAAAGTACTTTGACCCGCCGAAGGAATTCAACTGCATTGGTCCGCACAAGTCGGTATGAACCAACTTTAAAATGTCTGTAGCTCTATTAAAATATTTCTTTAGAAACGGCGCTTGGGTTTGCTTACCCTCAATGCAGGAAACACATTGCTGAAAACTAGTTTTATCATATGAAATACCTTGCTTTAGAAGTTCCATGCTCCGGCTGTGGAGGAGTGCCAAACGGGGATGCCATACATCTTGTTTTGTCTCAGCATGCACTTTAGCTGGTCCCGCTGGCAAATCACTGATATTTACCTCTGCTGCACGTGATCTAGAGTTTTCACCGGCACAACGTAGACCTGTAAAACTAGATGCATCTGTGTTCTCCGCAAAATTTCCTTTATAACATCTTGGTTGTCGTCCAATCAAAGCCAAGACTTTCTGATTTATCATCTCTGCGAAGATTTCCCTGTAACAAGTTCCACGCTTACAACTGCCACAAAGTCGTCATCAAGCGCTGACCCAATCTCACTAACTTGCTGTGAGATTTCCGTGATTTTGGTAATGTAAGTTTCCATGTTCTCGCTTTCGCTAAGTTTATCTGCATATAGTGTCTGTAGTAGCCCTATTCGACGACTATCTTTGTAAGCTTTCTGTAGATTAGACCAGGCTTCCTGTGCTGTGCCTGCATTTCTGATATGTGGAATCACAGTAGGATGTACTTTCGCGTTGTCCAATTTACTTTCCACACACCTCCATAGGTCTTCCTGAATAAGCATTATTTTCATCATAAATTTCCACGACGAGTTTTTGATGCCTTTTAGTTTCTCGATAACGAAACTCAAAGAACTCGCCGACACCGAGAATTTTCCTATGCCGGTATGCCGATATATTTTCGGAAACAATGTAAAATACACTTGGATTTCTATTTTCCCGAATCCCTGGGCCCATAATCTGTAGGATTATGGACATAGAAGAGAGAGATGATAGATTAGATATATTAGGTTGCGTTTATAAACGTCTATAATGTGAACACCTCAGATACGCAGATTTCCTCACGATGTTTTCCTTCACGATTAGCGAGTGGTAGGTATTCACACCACTTCCACCACCACCTCACAAATGTACGTAACTTATAAAACAAAGTCATTGGTGCATGCCGGGATTCGAACCCACGACCTCCCGAATGCGAGTCCGGCGGTGTTCTACCGCTGCGCTACCACCGCACACAGTTACTATTATAAGAGTAGAATAATTTGATTGACACAGTCTATGTCTATCCATACATAGACATAGACTGATAATTTTGATAATGTAATTATTGTCATCCGACATTAATAATTATCATTACCTACTAATTAGTTCCTCTTTGGCCACTAGTTGATCCGACAGTGTCCCGTCTCACACCGCATTACGAAGTCTGAGTGTGTCGTCATTCCGCAGATTACTGATAATTCATGACCTGTCTGCGGAGTCTACACTAAGATACGTTCGTGCATGAGTGATGAACTTAATTAAATGGGTACAGAGCCGATAACGTAGTTGGAAATTACAATGGCATAATGGACAAACGCATACTTACCTACACAAAATTAAGAATTCAAGTAAACAAATGCATGATTGTAAGTTGGAAAAATTAAGACATTCGCACACAGGTAAGCCACCTACCTATACATATAATAAGTATACGTTCCAGAGCGGGGTGCAAGTTTTCTGTCAGAGAACACTTTTGGACTTAATCACTGACGATTTCAAGATCTCCCTAATTTATTGTAAGCCAGATATTTAAATATTGTAACGCTTTGGTGTGCCTAATTACTGTAATGTTGCAATATTTATGTAAACAAAAATAAATAAATAAATAAATAAATAAATAGATGGAACCTAATTTTTTACTTAGGCCAAATCTAATTTATTGTAAGCCAGATGGCACCTAATTTTTTACTTAGACCAAATCTAAACATATTTTATTGTATTACTTATACCGAAAAAATAACTTGCTACAGTCGACAGCAGGTCAACCTTCCCATTTTTGTTCCAAAGTCGCCCGTAACGTAACTGAGTAGAATGCACGCGTGTAAAGGTCGACGTGCTGTCGACCGTTTACACAGTTTAGCGAAATCTGGCACGTAAACTATATTCCTATTGCTATTTTTGCACATTGGTAGACCACTCGCTAAATGGAGGGCCTAATTGTCTAACTTTCGAATCTATCACGATCCCTTTCAAAGGTATTGGGATTATGGTCGCGATAGCGACTTGTCTAAGTTTGAGACTTGAGAGACGCAATACCCGATCATCTTCTCGAATGAAATCGACGCTCATCGTTCACCTTTTAAGGTTTAAACGTTTTGTTATTGCTAAGTTTTTATTTTATCGATTCATCGTTTTAACTTAGAAATTTAAATATTTCAAAAATAAACACAATAATTTTAACAAAACCAAAGCCAATATAAGTCTAACATTGTTGTAATAAAAAAAAGTATTTAATAGTGATATAAGTTTTAAGTGCAATGTAACTACTGTGCGTGGAATACATTAACGAAATGCAGATGAAAGGTCAAACTTACGATTCAGTTCATTCAATAGGTACCCTTCAAAAACGTGTCGCAATCTCTATCCCTATCACTTTCAATGACAGCAGCTCGTGTCAAATAAATGCAGTCGGAAGTCCGTCAGCACCTTTCAAACGTCAAATTGAAAGGGATCGCGATAGATTCGAAAGAGAGACAATTAGGCCCCAAAATCACCCAGGAAACAAAACTTAAATTTCACCAGGCGGTCCACACAGTTAACGACAGGTCCAGATAGAGAGCACTCTACATCCATCCTTGTCATAGCGGCCATGATTCTCAGCATTGAGGGACCGACTGATTGAATTTTATGTCGCTCAAAAGCGTTGTTCACGCGCAAGAAAATAAAATTTACGCACCAGCTTACTCTAATCTATGTTTACCTTAATATGTAATTAATTAGTAGTCTTGTAGTAATACATAAGTATAAGAGCATGTTAAATAAAGATAAATGTTTTAAATCAACATTTGTACAAATTATTAAAGAAACGAATTAAAGTACCATAAATACCATAAATATGGCATTATTATTTAATATATAAAAAGAAAAGTCCTGACACACTCATCAACGCTCAGCCCAAACCGTTCGACCTAATTCAATTTTTTCAATTCAATTCAAATATTTTTATTCATTGTAAAAACAGAATGTTTACTTAATGAACGTCAAAGTTGTTAGTTTCACAATTAATGGATTATGTGGAGAAGAAGCTAACAAAGAAACTCCACATTTATTCTTTTCAAAACACGTTTTAACTTAATTAACAGAGTTTTCAACTTAAAATATTAGTCATGAATGTGTTGAACACTAGTCACAATCGTCCTTTAAATAATAATAATCTACTGTTTAATGCCAAACATCTTTGTCTTCTAAATAATCCTTGGTGTTATAGTAAGCCTTTTTGCACAGAATGTGCTTAACACATTTTTTTAATCGCGTTGGAGGTAACTCTAATATATCTTGAGGAATTTTGTTGTAGAACCTTATACAGTGCCCCATAAAGGATGTGTTAACTTTTGCAAGTCTAAATAGTGGAAATGACAATTTATGTTTATTTCTAGTATTAACATTATGGTGGCCACCAACATTTTCGAAGATTTGATATTTTTTCTAACGTACATAATATTTTCATAAATGTATTGACATGCAACTGTTAAGATGTTGGTTTCTTTGAAGAAATCTCTTAGCGAATCCCTACTACCTAACTTGTAAATAAATCGGATGGCTCTTTTCTGCAAGATGAAGATAGTCTCAATGTCTGCTGCCCAGCCCCATAGTGGTATACCGTAGGACATAATACAATATAAGTAACTAAAATAAACAAGCCTAGCAGTTGCAACGTCAGTGAGTTCCCTAATTCTTTTCACTGCATATGCTGCAGAGCTAAGTCTGTGTGCTAATTTTACAATATGTGGACCCCATTGTTTTGCATCGATTGTGATGCCCAGAAATACAGTATCATCTACAAATTCTAGTTTTTCATGTCCAATTACTATGTTGTTCTCAACTACTCGTACGTTAGGTAAGGAAAACTTTATACATTTTGTCTTTTTAGAATTTAGCAGCAGATTATTTGCTGTGAACCAATCTAGTACTTGCGAGAGAGCATTATTTGCATCGTCAAGATTATTTTCTTGTCTCCTTATTTTAAAAATAAGTGACGTATCATCAGCAAATAACACTATCTCAGACATTTTTTGTACCATAAACGGTAAATCATTTATATAGACTAGGAAAAGGAGCGGCCCTAAGATAGATCGCTGCGGGACTCCTATTTTTACAAGTGAACCCGAGTATTTAATACGATTTACGTCTGCTTTTTGGACCCTTCCTTCTAAATACGATCTTAAAAGATCTAAACCTGCACCCTTTATTCCGTAGTATTTTAACATCAGGAGTAGCGTTTCGTGGTCTACACAATCAAATGCTTTTGATAAATCACAAAATATGCCTACTGCATCCTTGCGATCCTCCCACGCGCGGAAAATATGTTTAAGTAACATAACTCCGGCGTCTGTTGTATTCCGCCCTTTAGTAAAACCAAATTGCTGGCTATGAAAGAGTTGGTAATTATTGAAATGCGTAAGTAATTGATCTAAGGTGATCTTCTCAAATATTTTACTTAATACTGGTAGTACTGAGACGGGCCTAAAATTGGTTGGATCGTGTTTATCACCGCTTTTAAATAAGGGTACTAGTCTACTATATTTCATGAGGTCCGGAAATACTCCCTCATCTACACATTTATTGAAAATTTTTGCTAACGGTAAAGCTAGGACATGGATCACTGAACTAACAATTTTTACTGACATACCCCACAAGTCCTCGGTTTTTTTAAGATTCAATAATTAAAATTTTTTAAGAACGTTATGGGGCTCAATGTAATTAAATGAGAAATCGTGTTCGCACGAGGAGACATGGTCTTTTAGTAATGTTGCTGCACGATCAGGTGACGAGTCTAACGGAGCTGTAGTCACGATTGGAACATTAGTGAAGAACTGTTCAAATGCTGCAGCGATATATTCATTTGTCGTTATTATTTTGTCATCAATCTTAAGCGAAATATTTCGGTCTCCTAATTTTGTTTTACCCGTTTCTCTATTTATTATTGTCCAAATTGTTTTAATTTTATTCGGTGACTGTAAGATTTTATTCTTTATATGATCGCATTTAGCCTTATGGCAGACGGCCTTAAATAATTTGGAATATTTTATGACGTGCTGTATGAATTTGGTGTCATATGTATAAGTCTTTTGAAATATCTTAAACCATAATGAACCAGAAATAAATCATAAAAGGGTGCTAAAGACTGCACGGAGAGTAAAATATTTGTCTTCCGACTTTCTTGGAAACTGGTACCTATACGTAATGTTACTTCAATGCGTTTACGAAATAAAATTACCCCTGGAACGGAAAGGAATCCCTGAAATTAATGAAAAGGGGGCCAAAGTTTGTGGCGGGGATAAAAAACATTTGTAGATTTTCTTGAAACTTAACTTAGAAACATAAATCAATCTCGCTCCTTATTTTTACCGACTTCAAAAAAGGAGGAGGTTATAAATTCGACGCGTATATATATTTTTTTGGGTTATATTCCTTCATAAGTCCGTCAAATCTTAACCGATATCAACAATGTTTTTTTTTTACTCGGATAGATATAACGTTCCATTGGTCCCATTTTAATTTGGTGAAGATCTGATGAATACTTTCAGAGATGGAGAACGGAACTCTTCAAAGGACAGCAGTAAATAAAGACTAATGGGTCCCATCCTTTAGTAATATCCGTATGTTTCATAAAATAGCGTAAAAGTACTCCCAAGGTAATTTGGTGATGTTCTGGTGAAGACTTCGGAGATGGAAATTGAGAACGTCAAATTTTAATGCAACTAATTAAGTAGGGTAAATTATGGATAACCCTTTCAAACCTGAATGATCAGTAAAGAACAAATGAATTTGAACTCTACGTGTTTCATTCCGATCCTACTCGAGCTACGCGGATTTCTAGGTCCGCATGGTCACCTGAGGGGTGACTCTCTAAGTATGTAGGTACTGTGAGAACTACTGTTCGGCCTACAGTATTGTTGATGAGGATGTTGCGCGCCGCGTTGATGTCTCTGTCAAACTCGCTGTGGCATTTCTGGCAAAACCCCCAGCGAAGACGAGCGTTCAACGCTATCTTGACAAACTTGCGCTCTCTGCGGTTGCACTCGGAGCAGGCCTGGCTCGTGTACGCCTCGTCGACGATCTCCACGCTCGTATTTCTCTGGGCGCGCAGACGTTTCAGAAGCGCGTCGTGCTTAAACTTTCGGCCGCTAAAGTTGGCAGTGTTCATGAACTCGCAGCCCGCTCCATACATCACGAGCACGTGATGGTCCTTCTCTTTCGCACCGAACACATCTCGGACGATCATCTCGTTCAGCTTCATTTGTCGGATGTACTTGTCGAGCTTGAGTCTCGTCAGCTTGGGGTGCTCGTCGTAGACCCTTTGCCTCGCAGCGAACCACTTGAGGCGAAACGTCGTGTATTCTATCAAGTGGTGATTCTTCACCGAGAGCGGAAACTCGAGAGTTGCTTGTAATCTTTCTCTATCGACGCGTTCCGCCGTCTCCGCCGTAGCCGTAGTCCTCGTGCGGAATGCCTCTCTCTTCCACTCGAGACTGTTGCGGTAGACGTATTTACGCGAAATGCGCCTGCAGGCGAAGGTGTCGTCACACGTCACGATAGGATAGCGCGAGCCCGGGTCCACTGCGATTATCCTGTCGAATTTTCTGCTCAGGGGCGTCGTGTTGTACGCCCACTTAGGTGTAGTTTTTATTTTTTCATATTTGGATTTTTTCGCTTTACTCGTCGTAGTTTTGGGTACGTAGCGATTCATCGAGAGACTCACGCTACAGCCGTCCGTTTGAATGCAACAGCCGAAATTGCTCTTGAGATTATCGAACCAGGGCGCCCACAGCTCGGCGCGATGATCTTGGATTTTGTGCCAATCGCTCGAGACGCCGCCGCCTTTGCCCACTCGAAGCAGCAGCTCATGCCAACCCCTGGAAGTGTACGTCAGACTCTTGTGCCGGTGCAACGGCTGAGGAAAGATGTTGAACGATTTGAGCTCTCTGCTGGCCAATTCGTGCTGAATGTCTATCCACTTGGGCAGGGCGCTCCACCAGGAGCTCTTGCAGTTTATGAGCCGACACGTGTCTCGTATTACGGGGTCGCGTATCGAATCGAAATCCAGTTTGTAGAAGCCGAGGTATGTCTGCTCGTGTACTAGAGTGGTGTCCTGGATTTGATGATAGTCGCGAAAGTATCGCTTGAGACGCGAGAATGCGTGCGTTTCGACGTTGGTCTGGAGACACGTCTCGTACTGGTGAGCCTGTTCTTGAATAACAAAGCTTCGTAATTTGGCGTCGTAAAAGGGGAGAGAGCCCGCTGCACGTCTCAGTTGAAGATATTCCTGCACAATAGGTGATTCGGAGAGGAGAGTTTTCTTGCTTTTATTTTTGAGTGCGTATGTAAAGTGCAAAATGTTGGGCTTCTCGGGCCATGTGTGATCGGTTTCACGCACTCGTTTGTGATAATAGTTGATGAATATGCCGAGTTCGACATAGAGCCCGGACAGGTCACGTACGTCGCGTCGTATCTCGGCGACGAGCCTGAGTCTCTTTTCGGGGTCCATCAGAGGACACAGAGCGGAGACGAGTCCGCGCTTGACCACGTACACTTGCACGTCGAGACCGTCTTGAGAGGCGGAGAGCTTGCGCTTTCGTATCGGTGGCAAATAATTGAGACATTTTTGTGAAGTTCTACGCGTATGGTCTGTTTTGTTGCAAGATTTACAGTGCTGAGCGTTCATTTTAGTTTAGTGTTGAAATTCCTTTGTCGATTTAACGCACGATCGTATAGTTTCGGCGGGAAAAGGTTATAAGGGTCTTGTTTATTTTTCTCCCGCTCCCCAAGTAAAAATAAAATAATATATAATAATTAAAACCGACTTCAAAACACTACTTTTTAGTGCTGTTGTGTTTCGAAAACGGTTATAATTTTTTTTTATTATACCCCCAGGATACTCGCCCAATGGTTTAGTCTGTCAGTCAATCACTCACTTGAGTTACTAGATAAAACAATAAAGTTACGTTTGACTGCCATGAAACTTAGTGAAACATGAAATGAAATGAAACTACTAATCCAGCCTTGGCAAAATTATTAGCGTGTCTTCAATTACGGATCATAGCATGTCCTTATAAAATGTCCTCATTTATTGTTACAATAAATCTTCTTCTTCTTTTCACTAAAGCACATATGAACACAATTGTCTTTAAGGGTTTAACATATCACACTGCCACTGTGCTACCACTAAAAATAGTTACGAAACTCCTAAATTTACTTTTTGTTTATCGTCTTCTTTTACGTTTCAATTATCTTCTTTCTTCTATACTAACTGACTGACAACGTAAGCGAACCAGAAAATATTCTTTCAGCACCTTAGAGATACCTTTAGGAGGGGTTTTTGCAATTCTACTCCTAAAGAGTTGATGAGAGATGGTAAACTTTGTATGAAGAAATCCTTAATAAAACTAAGGCGGACGAAACAGCGGGCTTTTAGCTAGTAAGAAATAAAATTTACAAAAAATATTGACAATTTAATTGACAGTAAATAATAATAGGGGTTAAAGTATTAAATTGCCGTTTTATTGCAATAGGTTCTTTGAATTGACATAGAATCTTCATGGTTTGAGGTTTTCGAATGAAACTTTTTTTAAATGGTTTCTATGATGTTATTTTTTTTAAAAATGTGAAACATTTGAATATCGACTCTCAATTGTTTTTGTTATTCAATTTAGACAAGAAAGATGGATACTGCGAAAATTCGAGTGATTTTTGAATACGAGTTCCGACGCGGAACTAACGCGGCAGAAACAGCCCGCTATATCAATGCTGCGTTTGGAGAGGGGTCTACTAATGAACGCACCGTGCGATTTTGGTTTAAATGCTTTCGTGATGGAAATTTTGACTTAAAGAACGAGCCACGAGGAAGACCGCCCACACAGGTGAATAACGATGAATTAAGAGAGATAGTGGAAGCCGACCCTAGTCAAACTACCCAGGAATTAGCGGCATGGTTTAACGTTACCTTACCCACAATATTGACTCACTTGCGTCAAATCAATAAAATAAAAAATACGAAAAATGGGTGCCTCATAATCACTCGAATTTTCGCAGTATCCATCTTTCTTGTCTAAATTGAATAACAAAAACAATTGAAAGTCGATATTGAAATGTTTCACATTTTTTAAAAAAAGAATATCATAGAAACGAGTTTCATTCGAAAACCTCAAACCATGAAGATTCTATGTCAATTCAAAGAACCTATTGCAATAAAACGGCAATTTCATACTTTAACCCCTAATAATAATAAATCTGTCCAACTAATATTAATTTTCACACAAAAAAAATCTCTAGGCAAGGACATCACAAACGTGGAAATACATTTATACTAAGGTCTCTGTACAGTCTGTTCATCCTTACTTGTCCAATTTAGTAAACAATATTCTAACCTCAAAATTGACATTTGATGCCGAAACTAGATATTTTCTTGCAAGTTCGTGCACTTTGTTTAAAACATAGCAGCGTGTTATCCAAAATGGTATCCCAGGTTACTTCATTTATGGGAATATGGCAGTTTTCGACTAAGAAGTCATACTTTGCGGGTAGAATCTTGTTTACTAAATTGGACAAGTAAGGATGAATAGACTATACAAGTGAAGTACGCCCTCCAGCGCGAATCGTACCCACGACCTTTGTTTTGGTAATGAAGTGTGTTAACTGCTACACCGACGAGGAAGTTAATATTTACAATACATTAACTTCAATCTTAACGAGAAATCTAATATTTTTCGATCTCAAGATGCCAGGATAAATGGTTAGGCTGTCGTGATTATCCCCCGTCATTGCCAGGTGAGAAATCCAAGTAGCCTGACTAAGCTAAGTTTGCATTACTATCTATATAAAACGTAACAAGAACAGTCCAAAAATAAAAACATCAATGAGTAGGACACGAAAACACGTAGGATGCGTATCAGTGACAAAGATTCTAACCGTACTGACGCGACAGGACGCGCTCACGGAAAGGATCCTCATTTCAGCGCGGTGCAAACTTAGCCCGGTCGGACTGTACGTTCACCATAAACCCAGCCAACGAGTTCTTACTTCTCTGGGTGCACGATATAGTCTATCCAGTATCCGCTCCCGCCGCGTCGCTGAAGTATCGACAAATATTATTTCAGTCGCCAAACTCGCGGTTATATCCCGGATATGTAATGTTTGCCACTTTCCCCGATCCCGATATTAAGTTCATAAGTCGCACGCGTTGATTGCAAAACATTGAGTCTACTTAATTACCATAAATTGAGAAATGAAAGAAAGAATAACCTTTATTTAATGCCACATAACACACATATAACAAGTGATTAAAAATAAACAAGAAAAATAATCCCAAAAACGCAGGCGGTACCCACAGCACTGATTTTCAGCACGGGCTAACATTTTTAATGATTCTAAAAATGTAGTATAATTTGAATAAATGCGATATGGAGGTTTGATGAATAATAAAATTACGGACATTCGAGATATATTCTTCTCATCCTGTAGTAAATTTTAGATTGAGAAAATTGGATACTAAAATTAATAATGTTGAAAACTACTTTTCCTTATCAAACATTGGAAAACAAAAATCTTATTAAAACGTCCGTAATTTTATTAACTATCAAACCCTCAGAACACATTGCAAAGTATACTCATTTTATTAAAATCACTAAAAAGCGCGACATCATGCCTGACGTAAAAGCAGCCTTAAATGGACTATAAGGTTTGGACTCGACTCGGGCCCTACTTTACGATAAATAGTAATAAAAATGTACAATGTCACTTGAAGCATGAGCATAGGGATTAGAATCGTACGTGTTCTTACATAGTTTCTCGCGCCTCCATAAAAAAGCCTCAGCACTGTCACTCAGCCCCTCTATTATCTAACGGGCATTCATTGTCTAAAATAGTGACACTGTAACAAATTATATGGCATTACAAAGGGCAGTAAATATAACTCTACAATAATAAATAAATAATATTTATTCAATTTTTTCTTGTATTTGAGAATAAGTCTGTGACTTTCGTTTCGTTTTACACTTTAAAAAGGATTAATATTTTAAAGCAACAATCGGCCAAGTGCGTATCGGGCCACGGGCTTTGTTTTTAATTTATATTGGGATTTTATTTCACTAACTGCTTTACACAAGTAACAACTTCATCAAAGTAATTTTCAATGGAATGAAAAATGTAATGTATGAAAAATTACCTTCTCTACAGACCACGGGCGGGGGCAGCGTAGCAGCTGAAATGTGCGCTACGCTTCGTAGCACTGACGTCGCGCGCTACGCCGCGTCGCTACGAGAACGCTACGACATATTTCACTCAGCGCGCTGGAATTTGCGAGCATTGTTAAACTGAAATAACAAGTCCAAGTTTGTCATTGCTCGGGGAAGCGGTAATTCTCAAAAGAAAGCTACTCTGGAACAGTCAGTCAGTGGCAATTTTTGCAATTATTTTACGAGATAACTCAAATATTTTTAAATGTTTCAAGTAGTGACGTCACACTTTGAGCCAGATTTGTGCACGCTCATGTGTGCGCGAAAATCCCGTGCAATCACGTTCAAACACGGACTGTTCGAAACTTCTGATTTTCTTAACGAGGTTAATCCGATCCGATTTTATGTAACGTCACGTGGATGCACCATGGTATGCACTAATGGAAAACTACTAGTTATCCAACTCTTAATTACTTATCCGAGTTCATTAATTCCAATCCTACTGTCATAATAAAGGGATAATCGTCTGCAGAATATTTTAGCCTCTTGGTGTGGCTGTTTGTAAACATAATTGTATTGATAACCTTTACATAATACAGACACACACATACACACACATGCACTTGCGCACACACACACATACACGCATGCACGCACGCACGCACCCACGCACGCACACACACACGCACGCACGCACGCACGCACGCACGCACGCACGCACACACACACACACACACACACACACACACACACACACACACACACACACACACACAGAGGAAATCGTTTGACAGTTTTCAATATTGGGAAAATTTAAAAACACTACTACACAAACTCTAAAACACTACTCAGAGGGTTACGAACTCCTTAAGGAAAAACGGAAACCTTTATCTCGGAAACGCGTGGAGGTATCGAGTTGAAATTAAAACCGCCTCTGGCTGTTTTCGTAAGTGTGGTTCTCAACCAGTTGCGAAATCATCATCGTCATCAGCCCCTTGACGCCCATTGCAGGACATAGGCCTCCCTCGTGGTTTTATAACCATGAGGGGTTTCACCATAGGCCCCCCCTCATGGTTTTCCTGACCATGAAGGGTTTTGCCATAATCGCCACGCTTGGCAGGCGGGTTGGCGATCGCAGTATGCGGTTGGAATGTCAGGAAGACGCTGCTGCCCGTCTCCTGGTAATTTACGTCACATCCACGGGAGGAAATGGAGTGACGCTATTATTAATCCGGCGCCGCAGTTGCGAATTAAACATTTTTATTCAATGTTCGCAATCAGTTGTGAATCAAGGGAACTTTTTCCTTGACCGTAACTAGGCATCCTGATGATTAAATTTCGCAACCAGTTGCAACAAAAGATTTTTTTTTCCTTTTTCGCAACCTTAATTATCTGTTTGTTGACACTCTATTTTATTGATTGATTTTATTTGCATACAAACTTTTCAAGAATATACTGGCCACAACAATAATATCTATACAGACTAAAATAAATAAATACATAGGTCGCAAAAACCCAAATTTAGCTCACTTACTAGATGTTTTAAACACAGAGTCTACGTGCTTTCATTTACGAAAAGTTAGCAAAGAAAAGGAGAAGGAATAAGGAGAAATAGACGAGGAAATCTTTTCGGCAATAAACAATCTAAGATCCGGAAAAACTTGTGTGGGCACTGCACAGAAGCTATTAGCCCATATGCAATGTGAATGAGGGCATGGAAGGGTGGAAAAGGCCCTTCAAAAAATGACATATTGTAGTTTATTTATTTTTGTAGATATGGAAGAAAAATACTTTGTTTTTGTTGACTTTTTATGTTTTTCTTAAGTAAAATACGTGGATTGACATTGCGATTTTTAGTTTTAATTGCATATTTTTTCATTCATCTTAGCTACTACAGTTGCGAATTAAGAAAGGCTTTTCTCTCATCGCAACTATGTAAGTTTGGGAATTTCTTATTCTTTGGTCGCAACGAGGTTGCGGTTGAGGAAAAAGTTCCCTTGATTCACAACTGGTTGCGAACAAAGAATAAAAATTCTTCATTCACAGCTGGTTGCAAACCACAGTGACGCAAACGGCCGGAGGGTTAAAACCATATACGTCATAAACCATACAGATCCTTGACGTTGAAAAATATTTAACTTCTAAGTTAACATAAAAAAAGTTACGGCTGTTTATGCCACAAAAAACGTATATTTCGACACTCTCAAGGGAATCAAAATTTATATGGTACTTTCCGTTGACCTAGAACTATGAAATTTGGCAAGTAATATCGTAGTATACTTACTACAAGTACAGGAAAAAATCTGAAAACTATACATTTGTAATTAAATTAGAAAAAATTGTTGTTGAAGTTCGGGAAAAGCTCAGAAAAACTGCGAGACTCGATTACTGAACTAGCTATGCTATATGCTATATGCTAGCTGTTGCCCGCGACTTCGTTCCCGCGATAATTTTAATGTGTATTTTTTTCGGGATAAAAAGTAGCGTATGTGCTAATCCAGACTATAATTTATCTCTGTGCAAAATTTCATCGGGATTCGTTCAGCTGTTTTTGCGTGAAAGAGTAGGTAACAAACATCCATCCATACATACAAACTTTCGTGTTTATAATATTAGTAAGGATAAGTACCTACAAATTTGTACGGAACCCTCGGTGGGTGAGTACGACTCCCCTTGTGCGGTTTTTAGGGTTCCGTAGTCTGACAAGTAACCCTTATAGTTTCGCCATGTCCGTCGGTCTGTCTGTCCATCCGCGGCCTAGCGCAAAGACGGGTGGTACTAGAAACCTGTAATTTGGTATGTGTATACATATTTATTACGCCGACAAAGTTAAAGAATAAAATGTTGGAAAAAACTTTTTCTACTATACCTCCCCTAGCATGAAAAGTGGGGATGTGGTTTTTTCTCGTCTATCCCATCATGTGGGGCATTGTTGGATTAGTCCTTCAAAAATATTGTGGGTGTAGGAAAAAATTTAGGGTTGTAGCACATATAATGAACTATGCTCAAACTAAGACATAAAAAGTTACCTTATTATTATTTAATACTTTTATTAAAAAGTTACTTAACTAGTTAAACATGAACCCGTCAGGGTATGGCAGATTGACATGTATGGCGTATACAATGTAAAGCATGCATGTACTTAAATAACTTAAAAAATTAGATCTAAGCGATTAAGCTAGTTTTTTATAATTCTTTATCACCCATATATTCATCTATGGAATAGTAGCACTTTTTCATTGATAGAGTTTTAAGTTGAGTGTTAATTCTTGCGTATTTTATTTTTCATTTTTAAGATTGACCCGTAGTTTATTGTAAATAAGTATGCATCGATATTATGGGCTATTTTTGAAAATTTCTAATTGGGTGGGATTTAACCAATTTGTTCGACGTTCATTTTTATTTTGCTCGAAGAGAATCATATACCTGCGTACAAATAGAGTGGCTTCTAGAATATATACTGACGGTAAGTTAAGTGCATTTTCTTGTATGATGTGGGGTTTACAGCTCTGTCGTTGTGCTATGTTGACAATAATTCGTAGACATTTCTTTTGTGCTATAAATAGATCCTGAGCATCAGTACTGTGGCCCCACAAAATTATTGCGTACCTCAACCAAGCATATGAATAGGCATAATATGCAGATAAGGCGCACTCTTTTCTAGTATTAGATTTTAATACCCTAAGCGCGAATTTAAACTGGGATAGTTTTGATTTAGTTTTCTCGATTTTTTTTTCCAGTTTAAATGATGATCTAATTTTAATCCCAGCAAAATAAATTCATTTACTTCTTCAATATTTTAAGGAATTCGTAAATTTCTTGTTTTTGGTATGGTTTAAACTGTATGTTGTATTATGTAGTTTTGTTATTTATTGTTTATTTCGAGGTTATGGTGCGAGAGCCAAAGTTGTATTTTATGAAAAGTTTATATTCTTTTTAATCATTTTAGGGCATTTAAATAGCAAGGAGACATCATCTGCTAATAAGATAAATAACGTGTTACATATATCGTTGGTAAGTCGTTGATGTACCTATAATGATACAGAGGACACACTCTATTACGCTACTTTGAGGTATCGACCATTTTTTTGTTAATTCATTTGTTTGATTATCTAGGAATTCTATGTACTGTTTTCTATTTCAAAGGTAAGATTGTAGCCACTCTAGTACATTTCCTCTGTAGCTTCATAAAAACATAAACATAAACATTTACATACAGGCACATACATTGGTTCTGGCCTCACACTAGGATACCCTGTGTCGTGGGAACCAGAAACAACGACATCACAAACATGTAAACATCCAAGACCTGGGGTTTTTTTTTTTGTTCCCAGCCGGGATTCGAACCCGGGACCTGTCGCATGGTATGCAGATGCACTACCTCTGCGCCACGAGGTCGTCAATTACATGCCTAATCCATGAAGCTACAGAGTAAGACTTCGCGTGATACTTTATTATAGACTCTAGTCATGTCAAGAAGTCCGACAGCGTAATTTTTATTTCTAATGTAGTTTATTATTTCTTGTGCGTAGTTATATAATGCCAACGTTGTCGAACGTTTTTTTCCGAAAACCAAACTGGTTTGTATCATGAATATTGATTTTTTCTAAGAAAAAAAAGATCCTGTTCGTCATAGCTTTTTCAAATATCTTTGAGAATGCCGGAACATCTGAGATAGGTCTGTATTGGCTAGGGTCGTCTGGTTTGCCACCGTGTCGAGAACTGGTTTAATTTTAGCAATTTTTTCATTGAATGGTTTATTTACTAGGAAAGTTACAATCGGTGTTAGTTGTTAGTATCTCGTCTACACTAGAACTATGTTCATTTGGGAGGTACCGTATAATGTTGTACACTTCACTTCCAGTGGCTGGGTGTAGAAACATTGAGTTGACTACAGGCGTAATGACACTATATTTGTTAGTTTGATTTATGATATTACTGTTTAGGGTATTGGTAATTGGTAGGGTAAGCAAAGTATTGATTTAATGTATTTGCAACGGTTTCTGGGCATTTGATTTCATTGTTATGGATTTTTAGTGTTAAATTTTCTGTATTTCTCCTTTTTTCTTCGATGTAACTCTTTTTATTATTTTCCACATAGTTTTAGTTTTGTTTATAGATTTTTCCATTTCTAGTATATAAATTTTTCGTTTTGATATTTTGGTACTGTTTTTGAGTACTTTTGTATACGTATTGTAATTATTTTTGAGTAGTTTGTTCTGTTTGGTTAAAATGTTTTCAAAATTCTTTTATGTCTGCAAGATATTTTTAATCCATTTGTTAGCAAATTTAGATTTTTATTAATGAGTTTGACCTTTTATAAAGGGATGTCTAAAAGAGATCTAAGTCAATCTTCAAACATATTGTATGTTATGTTGGTATTCACATCAGAGCGACGATCCGTATGTACAAATTATTTATCTTACAACTACTGAGCAAACCTTTGGAGCTTGTGGGTTAGCAGGAACCCTGCTTCAGCTAAAATCCTTCTGGCGTCCTATTTAGTATAATTAGCAGTTAGATCACAGGTTAGTGTATAGATTTAAGCTTGTGTTACTCTGGACACTCGTGTGCGAACTTTCGAGGTCAGTGTAACAGTTTTAAACAATTGTTTGCATGTAGTTACAGTTCTTAATTCTAATCTGTAATGTCTTTGTGTTATCGTCATTTGCATATTATACAATCGATAGGTTAGGTCCAATAGCGTATTAGTTAAGGTTACACTTTTCGAACAGGGTCGATATTATTATTTTAGGTCAGTATAATTTAAATTGTTGCTTTCTATCAATACGTGTCATTGAATACCAAAAAAATACACAAAAGGTGGATGTAAAAATAGCGAATTAAAGCCAGTGCCGGCAAATCCAATCATATAATGTTTACCTTAATAATCAAAAATTGCTAAAAATAGTTTGGTAGGCTTTATTATTTTAAAAGTTATAAAATTGTTACTGATACCTGACCTCAAAGAAGATAGTCTTAATTCCTCAGAAGCCATTGTAAGGATCGAAATTTATTGTTCAGTACATCACGTTTCTTTTCTATATTTGATTTGCATTTTTGTCTTCTACCCAGATGAAATTGCGATATCAGTTTCCACCTTCTACGGATCGCGCGAGCAGATTTACGACCCACTTTATTCAAAGTCTTTTGAGGAACACAGCCAGTTGTTAAATAAACGCATTGGCCAAATTCACGTATATACTACCTACGGGTCAGGACAGTATGAAGGAAATAACCAGAATTTCAACATTCAGTAGAAACAGTCGATAGCAGATCAACCTTTACATTTTAGTTTAAGTAGCCTAGGTTAGCCGGAGTATCTCCTTTTGCGACAGCACATCAAGCTTTACATATGTGCACTCTAATCCGTTGCGTTAAAGACGACTTTACAACAAAATTTAAAGGTTGACCTGCTGTCGACTATACCTACGTGAGACTCACCGTTTTCGAGCAATGCAATCCCACGAAAACTTTTACAATTACTCTTACATACGTCACATCCAATAAGTTCCCGTTACTTCCCCAGTGGATAAAGGACATGCACCGTGCAGAACATACTGCAGAAACTCTGAGTGAAGCAAAAGTACCTACAGTGGACATCGACACATCAACCTACATTTTAGTTGCAGTCGTACGTAACGTACCTGAGAGTGTCGCATCTTCTCTACTGTATGTCAAATCGATCCCATCAAAAACATAAATGTACAAAAATCCAAGTCTCGCATCCACCGTAAAAAGTTGTGAGATGTCCATGTAAATCCATGTCAATTATTTTACTCAGTATTGAAACATGTACCTATTCGTTTCAGTGAGTGTGAAAACACCTGTTCAACAACTTTGTCATACATTGTTTCCTAATTAGTTACCTACGAACATTTAATGACTGTATCAATATTAAACATATTTATTTCTGAAATGTAAATAGTGTCTTGGCAATTATCTCCAATATAGTTTTAGTTTTATCTCCAATATTTTTCAATTTTTACCAAAACACTGGTAATTCCGTGAAAGCAAGGTACCTACTTGGCAAGTTACATTATAGGTTATTAGTGGGATGCACTTTTCAATAAGCAATCGGTAAGCACCAACACACTCCACATACTCGTAACTAAATATAAAGCCTGCGTTAAAATGTAGCCCAAAAGTTATTGACAGAGGTTTGGGTAACTTTGAATGGAGGTCAGCTCCCTTCTTTTTTGCATGGCTTAACAACGTTTCATGAAATTTTAAAATATGGCCCGGAAACGTTTTATGAAAAATGAAAAATATATTTAGAATTTTAAACTTTTGCTTATTAGAAATGGTTAAGAGCCATCGCCCACGATGACGATTTTGATATGCGCTTCTAATGCGTTTTGCGACATGTTCCAGATGCACACGCGTGCATAAATCGCGTTTTAAAATCGCCGTAGGCCATGGCTCTTTATCTTCGATACTAAGAAAACGGTTTTCAAGTTTTACTCAAAAGTTCTCTCAAAGAGACATGAAATTGTTGGACATGCGTGGTGATTGATCCCTGTATTGAAAAAATAAATGTTAATCATCCACATATCTTTCATTAAACACCTCATTCGTTAGAATCAAGCCGTTTAGCCTACAAGATATTTGCATCAATGTGACATACGAAATGTCAGAAAGTACATAAAAAAATTATATTCATTCAAGCATTTTCACTATTCACTAGCGCCGCCAATGAAAAAACCGGCCAAGTGCGAGTCGGACTCGCGCACGAAGGGTTCCGTACAACATTGGACACAAAGATCGAGAAAAAAACGGCAAAAAAATCACTTTTGTTGTATGGGGGCCCCCCTTAAATATGTATATTATTCTGTTTTTAGTATTTTCTGTTATAGCGGCAACAGAAATACATAGTCTGTGGAAATTTTAAATTTTCTAGCTATCACGGTTCATAAGATACAGCCCGGTGACAGACAGACAGACAGACAGACGGACTGACAGACAGACGGACAGACAGACAGACGGACTGTGAAGTCTTAGTAATACGGTCCCGTTTGGCACCCTTCGGGTACGGAACCCTAAAAAGCATATCTTTTTTATGCAGATCATTTCCGCAAAACGAGGCATTTTTAGGACCCAAGACCGAGAACCTATGATCGCGGACCTGGGACTAGATAGTTGGTCTCAATATACAAAAAAACATTTTATATGTAGCAATTTAAAAAAAGATTTTATCTATCTTTCTATATTATCAAAAAAATAGCGAACTTGTGTCTAAATGATCATTAGATATGGTTTTATTGGAGCTGTAGGTACTGAGTTTTGAATAATAAAAATTACCAAAATGACTACTTACCACTGAATGTGTTAGTGACATCGGTCGTGATAATTCTATTAATAGGATTTGTATTTCTATAATTTCCAAAATGCCTACTTGTCCCCCAACTATACGCTCACGCAGCGCAATAAGTTCCATACAAATCTGTGCGCTTGGAAAACCCGGCCTTAAATTCATGAACAAAAAATGTCTAACTACCATTTTGATTTTGCAACAGAATTGACATATGTTCGTTTATGTGATTATATTTTTTTTTACTTCTTAATCATCCTCATCAGCCTGTTGCTGCCCACTGCAGGACATAGGCCTCCCTCATGGTTTTCCAAGCTTCCCGGTCTTGTGTCTATGTCGCCCGCATCCAGCGACTCTCTGACACCGTAACCAGGCTGCAGGCTATCTGGTGGGGAGCCTGCCCACGCTGCGTCGCACAGTGGTTCCGTTTTGAAAAACCATGGACATAGGACCAAACTTCAGGCTTTTGATCTGATATTTTTTTATATGCTGTACCAGTATTAGCCTAACAATGTTTGTTCCGGAACTTTTCTGAGAAATAGCTACTTTGAGAGATATAAAATATTGATGTTTTTTTATATGGAGGATTTCACATAATATTTTTTTCTTTTTTGTTCAACTTTGTTTAGCTTTTGACTTTATAATCCTAATACTTCCAGTCATTGCTAAGCCAGAAAAAATGTAATCCACTGCGGTGGTGATATTAAAGGTGTATTCGTTAAGGTTAGGTTAAAAGTGACAAGGATAAAAGTGACAATGAGTCACTGACATAATAAAACGCTTTGAATGGTCGTGATCACGTCGTTACTGACGTCGTCAAATAGAAACATTAATAAAAATGAAGTCCTGAAAAGGATTGAAAAGGCTTGGTCTTCTTGTGATATCTCGAATGGTATTTCAGAAACTGTAACTTCGTACAAAAGTTGAAAATTCTTGAGTTCACCACTACTCCGAAGTTTCAAGTACAGATCAAGATATGCGTATAATCCAGCCATTGCACTTCCTTCACACACTAACTTTCCAGTCAAGTCAGCCTCGACCCTTTGTCGTAATATGACAATAAATGCTTTCTATTTTTATTTTCTATTTCTATAGTCCTTTCACAGTCAAGCGTTAATAGCGGAATGAATTAGTGAAGTCAAATCCGATTGTCAAATGAAAAAAGTAATTAGTGGTCAAGATGTAATGACCAATCAGAGCCCAGTTTAAGAAAGGACCTGAGCACCTTTTTTGTACAAATATCATGACTCATTTGCTTGCGCAATATAATCTGCGTTACCTAGAAATAGCTAAATTTTTAGAAGGTACCTTAATTAAGCACCTAGTTTGTACAAATATAATGACTCATGTGGTTGCGCAATATAATAAGCGTTTCCTGGAAATAACTTAACCATTTCTAAAAGGTACCTTCTATTAAGCACCTAGTTTGTACAAATACAATAACTTATTTGTTTGCGCAATATAATAAGCGTTACTTGGAAATAGCTTAACCATTTTTAAAAGGTACATAACAATAGACACTATTTGGGCTGTTACTATTTAGGCCGTGTTGTGTTATTGAGTTCATTTTAAATGACATGGAGTTGAAAAATAGTTATACCTACTACATTGTCGATCTCTATGTAGTTCATTGTTTACCTATTTATGCACTTTTTACGCAATACAATATTAACATGTTGTTTTTAATTGACTTAGGAACACAGGAACATATTAACTTTTCGACAAAATTGTAAACTCTTTGTGAAATGTACGAAAAAAAGTTGTAATTTTTACAAAGTCATATCTCGCGCGGCGGCAAGTGACTGCAGTGGATTATATTTTTTCTGGGTTAGCAATGACTTGAAGTATTGGGATTATAAAGTCAAAAGCTAAACAAAGTTGAAGAAAAAAAGAACAAATATATAATGTAAAGTCCTCCATACAAAAAAAAAATCAATGTTTAATTTCTCCTAAAGTAGCTATTTCTCAGAAAAGTTCCCGAACAAACATTGTTAGGCAAATACTTGTACAGCATATGAAAAAATATCAGACCGAAAGTCTGAAGTTTGGTCCTACGTCCATGGTTTTTCAAAACGGAACCACTGTGCGTCGTCCAGTAACAACTTTTCCGCCCCAACGACCATCAGTTCTCAGAGCTATATGTCCCGCACACTGCCACTTCAACTGAGCAATTTTTCGAGCTATATATAGTAACTCAGGTTCTTCCGCGGATCTCCTCATTCCTTATTCGATCACGCAGTGAAAATACTAACATAGCTCTCTCTATTGAGGCGCATAGTCAGCAACCAGGTCTCACATCCATAAGTCATCACTGGCAACACACATTGGTTATACACCCTTGTCTTGAGACACTAGGTATTTTGGATGCGAAAATGTGTTTCCCGAACGCTGTCCATCCGCGTTGGATTCGACGAGTGACCTCTTTCTCGAAGTCGTACTTACCTAACTGGACTATTTGTTCCAGGTTATGCACAGTGGTCGACAATCACCAGTTACTTACATAAATTGTAAAAATAAACTGCCAATGTAATAAGAGTAACATTAGAACAGCACATATTTAAAAGTGATAAAGGAATTTAATTAACTATGAGATATATAATTAAGAATAAGAGTCATCATCATCATCAGCCATTTGACGCCCAATGGAAGACATAGGCCTCCCTCATGGATTTCTAACCATGAAGGGTTTTGCCATAATCGCCACGCTTGGCAGGCGGTTTGGCGATCGCAGTATGCGGTTGGAATCTCAGGAAGACGCTGCTGCCCGTCTCCTGGTAATTGATTTCCTTAGTCGCCTTCTACGACATCCACGGAAGGAAATGGAGTGACGCTATTCTTAATCCGACGCCACACAGAAGAATAAGAATGTCACAAGGAAACAATGAGTATAGAAATATAAAAAATATAATAAAAACAACTACCGATCGCTACGTACCATAACGTAATAACATAGACAGATAGATGTATGTATATGGTACGTTAGGCAAATTCTTTAACTCTTGGGGTTGGTTTAACTCGATCAAGTTATTTTAAAAACTAACTTTGAAAAGAAGGAGAAAAACATCAACATCTTTAGTCGATTCGATTTATGTGTTCATTAACACGTTGCCAGTCCAGTGACTCCACATGGAGTCACAGAGAGTACTGACTGGGACGTCCATGACTCCAGTAGGAGTCACATTCGCAAGGTAGAATAAAGTGAATTTATGTTGTGGACGTGTGAGTTGGAGCAAAGATATAAAGCTAAGTAGTAGGCTAAGTAAAGCCTATTTTGCTTGCTGTAAAAACTAATCTGTGGTTTTTAGTCTCAGTTAGGGTTAGTCGCGTGCGCATGTGTTTTTCATCGGAAGTTTTATTCAATGCTGTTTTGTAGACTGTGAGCCTGTGCAAAATGTGTTCAAAAGGAAAGAAGATTGTGGCGTTAGTAAAAAATAGTGAAACCCACGGTAAGTCTGGTGGGGTGCACATACTTTTTCTCTAAGACTGATATATAATGCACTAATACGGAGTGTTTTGGATTATGGCACCTTCTTGTTAGAGCCTGGTAGTGCTGCTGGTTTTAAGAAACTGGATGGTGTACAATCCAAGGCTCTCAGAATTATTTCTGGGGCCATGAAATCTTCACCAATAAGCTGTTTACAGATAGAATGTGCTGAGCCTCCTCTTTCCTTAAGACGCCAATATTTATCTGACAGATTCATAAGTCGATTCCTACAACTTTCAAGTCATCCTTTACACAATAAACTTCGTAGTCTGTCTCATTTAGTCTCTACATCTAAATATTGGTCTCACAAAAGGGCTCCATGTCTTGTTAAAAGTTTCTTAAAATTTGATTCCATTAGCGCTCCTGTTCATGAATACAAATTATTGCCTATATTTCACTCTTCATATAGCTCTTTAATTCTTTCGCCCAACATAATTCACCTAGGTCTTACTAAACAAAACGTTAGCTGTCAGAATGAATTGAATAACCTCTTGAGCGATGAATTCCAGGGGTGTCACACCATTTTCACAGATGCATCAAAACATCCAGACAGTTGTGTAGGGGTAGGTGTCTACCACTCTCAATACAAAATTGTACAAAAAATTAAGCTTCCTCCTGAATCTTCCGTCTTTACAGGAGAATGTTTAGGACTTTTCAAAGCAGTTGAATACATTATTTTATTAGGACTTAAGAAAACCTTAATCTTCTCAGACTCACTAAGCTCCCTCCAGGCTTTATCTAAATTTCCCTTTTATTCAGTAGATCGACCAATTATTTTTGACATTCGCAGTTTGCTTGTTAATTGCGCAGTGAGAAATTTGTCCGTGCTTTTGCTTGGATCCCATCTCATTGTGGTATAGCAGGTAACGAGAAAGCTGATCAACTGGCTAATGATGCGGTCGAGTGTGGTGATCTGTTTCCCTACAAGAATTATTCCCATGATCTGGCTTCTCTTCCTAGATCCTATCTACGGGATTTCTGGAATGGGATCTGGGAGGAGGATGCCTCTAAAGGCAAATTCTATCGAAATATTCAGCCTTATGTATTAGCGAAACCATTGTTTGCTGATGCCAAGTTTGGCAAGACTTCCACTTCTATTTTAATTCGGTTACGATTGGGTCATACATGCAAACCAGCGCACCTTGCCAGACTTGGCATCTTGCAGAGTCCTGCCTGCACCTGCGGCGCGGACATTTGCGATATCAATCATATTCTTTTTTCCTGTCCTAACTATGACTTCTCTTCCTTTATTTCGGACCTCGTTTCCATCAAAGTTCCTCTACCTTCTTCCATTTCCTGCCTTTTATTCAATTTGAATGCTAATATTTTTAATAAATATGATATTAAAATTTAAATTTATTATGATTTCCTGTTCATATTTAAGTATATTCATATTTGTATATTCCTGTTCAAATTCAAACTGTTTTTAACGCCTTCCAAATTCCGTTCCTATTGTATATTTTATTTTGACAACCCTGTTTCCCTACCTTTTAACTTGATAATGGCATAAGCACAGTCTCGTGCATTGCCAGGCGTGGAAAAAAAAAGATTTGACCCCCATTTGTCTGGTGCTAAAAAATCACAATTAAAAAACAATGTATTTTAACAAATAAAAAACAATATTCAAAAAAATTTCCTATTTTATGAACTATTTGTGAATATTTGTTGTGTTACAGTATACCTAAATCTAAAGATAATGATCTAAAGATAAAGATAGTAATTAGAATATAATTAGTAATTTAACTAATCTTCTGAACAAACGTAAATAAACAATACGATCCGATTTGGATCTTCTCGTTTTAGAATATCGGTTAATACTCGGTTAGAATACAGCAATTAAAATGAAAGATTAAAATTACATTGATGGTCTTATTTTTTATTTTTAATCCCTGACAAGCTGGTAAGGAGGAACTATATACCGAATCTAGCTGTGCTCATATCTTCGGAAGTAGGTATAAAATAACAACAATTATTTTCCCAAAGTACCTACTTAGACTATAATCTAAGTACCGATAATTCGCAAAGACTATTTTTTTTCTTGAGGACTGAATCAAAAACCATTTCGAGATTAACATCTAAGTAACCATATTTTCTATATTTAAGATAAATATTAAGGAAGATGAGCGTTATTTTTGCCAAAAAACAATAACCTTCATTTGACCCTCTGATGACGTCACATTTTAAAACAAACATAACATATGGCAACACTACGTTACTTAAAAAAAGACTTGCTGTCATAACTGTCATATGCATATCATTTCCTTGTCTGTGAAAAAAACGTCTGTGACAGCAAATCACAGAAACAAAGTGTGACAGTTTGCGCGACGTTTCGGCGTGTGCACTCGAAAAATATGACGTCACGCTTTCAAATATTTTAAATAAATAATTTATAATAATAAACTTAACAAATCGCTGAAAAAATGAAATTAGTCTCTAGAAATTACTTCTGCTATGTTAAGAGAAAAATATAAAATAAGATCAAAATAAAAAATATACTGCCCGAATTGTCTATGACTGCTAAGTTATAATATCGATAGATTTTTATCATGTTGTGCCCCATCTCTAATTGAGAATCATTCAAATGTTGACCGAAATTTCTAGAAAAAGTATACACAAACTTCGATGAAAATTTAACTTTACATTCCAGTAAATAAATGTGGTTTCACTTTGTCACTTTTAGATTGGATTCCTTGTTCCTGTCATTACAAATTTGCTCAGGGGCATTATAAATGGCCGCTGGTGATGTAAAATAATAATCATCATCATCATCATCATCAGCCATTTAACGCCCACTGCAGGACATAGACCTCCCTCATGGTTTTCCGAGCTTCCGGTCATACTAAGTTCTGTATTATTTAATACGGAACTTAGTATGACGGCGCGTTCAAGAGATGGTCTCAGGGAATGAAATTTAGAACGAAGATAGACCATGACCTGGGTACACGGTCATGGTATATGGGTAAAGGCACTTCATGTTGTAAGCACAGTTAGTTATTAATAAAATTCTTTATTGCACAGAAAACATGTTTTTGTTTTTCCTGGTACAATAAAGAATATTCTTATCTTATCTTGCCTTAAAACATGTTTTGGTACAGAATATCTTATCTTCTCTTAAAACATGTTTTGGTACAGAGGCGTATTTAATGCTAATTTTTCTATCAGTCAACCTTTTTCCAAATAGCCTCACAATTTTTTTCCTTGCTTTGTACCGAAAATCAATTTTTCAGTTCTTCAGAACTCTTTCGAAACTCAAACTTCATAAAAGTTATAGTAGTGGGTAGACCACTTTTACATTATGTAACTTTACCCAACCATGTAACTTAGAAACAACTCAACTACAAAGCCGTTCAATACGAAATACAGTTTTCGAGAGCGGATTTTAGGAGTTGAAACTAGAGTCCGTTTCGACTTATAGTCCCTATGCCGTTATCTTGGTAGCAATGCAGGTAAGTGTTGCTACGTCAGTCAAAATGTGTTCCTTGAAATTAGGGAGTTTGAGATATTTTCAGTTTGAGAGTGAGATATCAAGATACTAATATACTATTTAATGACATGGAGTTATCTGATACATTATCTAATTTTATGAAGTCAGCTTTGTAATAAGAACAAAAAAAAACATTAACACACTGAAATATTATGATCGTAGGTCGTTGGTTTGAAGGGGTTACTTGAGATAAAATGTAGGCTTAAAACTAACATGTTTACTTATTACAACAGCCCTAGCATAAATAACAGTTAAGTAATAACAGTTAAACTCTGGATGATGTTTACTACATTTAAAAGTTATCACAGAAATTTAAATCATCTTTAATCTACTTTTGAGTTAGATTGTACCCATCCAATCAAAATGTGAAAGTCCATCATCGTATTTTATTATAAATACCTAAACATTTACAGTGAAGGGTTGGGAATTTGGGGACCTAGTATGACTACCTCTGGTAACTCTATTTTACTAACCTGTAGTGGCGGTAACACGAACCTGTACACATTTTAATGGAATAACTGTAGCCTCGTTGCGTTTTTAAACCACATAGAAGTTCTCCACTTTCAACACTATCTGTCTTTCTCCGATTTACAATGGTTCGGGCATGATTATATCACAGAAACCTTTAAAAACTTATAAAATGTGTAGAGGCGTTTTTCATATTCTATGTCTTTGACAAACTACGTACCAACATTACAGCATAAGAACTATTTGTTAAAATGGACTCTAGATTCAAATACTGGTGCCGGCGGCGCAGGTACTTGTAGCGTAACTAGCTCGGCTTTCTGCCATCTCAAATGAAAAAAGTTAGCGAGAAATTGCTGCAGAACGAGTGTTTGCAAATAGCTACCTACTCGACCGCATTGCACTATGGTGTAGGTGTGTGGTAGACCGGAGTACATACCAAGTTAGTACGGCGGCTGGGAGCACTAAAGATTCCACCTATCGAGGAATTGAATACCTACTTACGAATAAGACCTTTCGAGGGCTTCCGAGGCTTTCTGCAAAATAATGCCGTTCGAAGCCCTATTGATGTGCGCTTGCTGAACGTTTTCTTTGTATTCCAATCTGGAAAAGAAAGTGTTATCGATTTATTAAAGCCCGTTCTTTATAAATACTTAATAAATTTTTATTACATACATGCCTACCAGTTAATTTCTTGCACCACCTGTGGTTGACTGGCAGAAAATGCTTTGCAATTTTTTACTTATGTGCAATAAACGAATTAATAATAATATAGAGGGGTTGGCAGAGACCAGGGACTACTACTTGCCACGATCCTGACAGAAATTTCCAATGTAAAAAATTTCTAAGTCTGTCGAACACGACGTCTCGACAATCTAGGTCAAGGGGACAAAAATAATTGTAAATAAAAATAGCTCATAACATAAGAAAATAAGTCGTACTTACTAACAAACTATGGATTTTCATTATCTGAAAAAAACACCATAACACAAACTCACGCCTGTATCTCAGATGGGTAGGCAGAGACCAGGGACTGCCACTTGCCACGATCCTGACAGATCACTTTCGCTTCATTAACATTCACTAGTCGTTGCATGCAAGTACACATTAAATATGGCTCCGTTCTTGGACTATCTACATTACAACGGGCCGGCAACGTGCGGGCCCAACTATACAAACTGAAATAAACCTTAATACTTTCAGGTAAGAGACTAAAATTACACTAGCTTCAAAAACGGCTTGGTGCCGTCCGGCCGTCGGTCGGCCGACGAGCACGTCACGGGAACGGGCTTTTTTGCACTTGTATTGTAGTCTGTAAGTTCATTAGTACTTAAGGATTATTTTAGATAGAAATTATGCCGCCTGCATATCGCCGGCTCGTTGTATCGTGGATAGACTTTTAATCGAATGGTAACTCTATAAAATACTGTCCCTATTTCAGTCCCTTGGTAGTGCTTATTCGACGATCAAGAAATCAGTCCTATACTCCTATCGCAACGGCATATTCGTATTTTCATCTTGGGTACCAAATTTACTGTGAACTCAGTTGATATTTGAGTACCGGCAATCGACATAACCGAGTAGAATTCCTACTTACTATACTTAACGTACATAATACATATTGTTCTCTAAAATTCTGTCCAAGATACTCGTAAAACATTACCTACAGCAGCACAGTTACCATAACATACCATATTACAAGCGACCTGGCATAAAATTACCTACACTACATCGGATGTATCGATATGGTGTTCTTATCTCAAATTAAACTCGATGACTATACTACGTAACCATAGTATGATAATAACGAGCCACGCACGAGCTACTCAGTTACCGTCAGCAACAGAAGATTATTTAGTCGTTCAAGCCGCGCTGGACCGACCCGTCCGCAGTGACACAGGCCACGCGTGGCATAAGCGCAATAAGTGTCAATTAAGGCTGCTGATACCACTGCCCACTGCCATGCTATCTCGCTCTCACATTGTAACATTTTAGTGATTGTAATAAATATTGGTACCTTTGGCATTCATCATCAACCATTTGACGCCCACTGCAGGACATAGGCCCCCCCTCATGGTTTTCCTGACCATGAAGGGTTTTGCCATAATCGCCACGCTTGGCAGGCGGGTTGACGATCGCAGTATGCGGTTGGAATCTCAGGAAAACGCTGCTGCCCGTCCCCTGGTAACCCTTAGTCGCCTTCTACGACATCCACGGAAGGAAATTGAGTGACGCTATTCTTAATCCGGCGCCACACGGCCCTTAGTCTATTTGGACTCGGAAACGAGAGACCCAGGTTCGATTCCCAGTGCGGGCATGTACCTATGACTTGTTTTCTAAATTATGAACATTTGTGAAGTTATAATAGCAATACCACGCGCTAAATTCAAAGGAAAACATCGTGAAGAAATCTAAGTGTCTGAGCTATTCACATATTTCAACGCTTGAAATCGCCAATCCACGGTGGGAACGCGTGGTGATTAAGCCCATACTCTCTCTCTGAGAGAAGGCCTGTGCCCTACAGTGGGACGTATATAGGCTGCTTATGAAGGCTTGACGAAAGCGGCTGGGAAACATTGGACGAGACAAAGGGCAAGGGACCGAATGGGTTGGCGTGAAAGAGAAGAGGCCTATGCCCAACAGTGGGCTCTTGGACTTGATGATATAATAAAATTATGGACATTTTGAATCATCATCAGCATCAGCCTACGCTTGTCCACTGCTGGACATAGGCCTCTCCTATTGCATGCCACTGAGCACGGTCCTTGGCTACTCTCACCCAGCTCTTGTCAGCCGCCCTGCGGAGATCATCACTTCACCGAGTCTGAGGACGTCCCACACTACGACATTTTGAATACACTTCTGGTTTTGTTACTTATTGATAGCGAAAAGTTTTTTTCCAAAGTTATTAATTTTAGTATCAAAATTTTATCAATCATAAACATATATAAACGTACATTTTTGTGCCTCTCGCAATAGAAACGACTGGGGTCTGGGGAGTGCAGGGAAAGGTCTTTGTGAGAGAGATAGGTCGTCGCTTGAGGGACCGTGGCTATGATTGCCGCTCTGGGGCCTATCTTATGCAGAGAATTTCCCTTGCAGTGCAGCGAGGTAACGCTGCAAGCGTATTGGGAACTTTTGGGTCGGATGTGTCCCGGGGCGGCTTATTCTTGTAATGATTTTGTGTTTTCAGTTGTTTATATTTCACATTTTTGTATTTGACGAAGCTTTTTGCGAATGAATTTAATTTGATTTAATAGGTTGACATTTTGATAATATTTATTTTTCATTTGGTTTTTATTGTTGTAGTGTTTAATGTATTTTGTACTGAATTGTTAACTTACACCCGTGTTAATTAAACATTCTAGTGCTGTAAAAAAAAAAAAAATCATAAACTAGTTAAGTATGAGATAACAAAAATATGACGTTAATGTCCACAATTTTACTAGCAAAGTCTCAGAACTTGTACTCATTACTAAAAATGTTAGAATGTGCGAGCGAGACAGATGCCAGACGTAAGGGGAACGTACGTCTTGAGTGACATAGCGTATCATACTTGTCAAGAAATTAAAGTACTCAGTAGAAGAAACTACATACAAATAGGTATGTATGTAATATCATGTTTACGTTGTGTTGTCCGTCTAGGCGGCTATACTTTTCTTAGGTCAGTGGCAAAACTGAAACACTTTGTAATTATATCAGTAGCCCTGTGGCCTCACAGGAAGACAACAACAGTGCAGGAAAATTGTTAGCAACACGGAATAATCCCAATTGACACCACCTCCACCTTTACATTGTCCTTCTGAATCAGACTCTATGCCTTTACCATTAGAACGACCCTAAGTCTAACTCGAAAAGGCTGATCAGCTGCCGACTGCACCTTCAAATTGAAGTTGCAAAGTCACCCTTAACGTAACTGACTAGAGTGCACGAAGGCAAAGCTTGGTGTGTTCTCGACAGTACCTATTTAGACTGATCATCCATGTCGAATCGTCACGGACAATGATTCTCCTCGGGACCGGTCGATGCTCGTAGTATCGTTTAAAAACTACATTGAAAGTCGTCTCGCTGAGTGGTACCGGCATTGTACGGCTGAGTGCGACTAATGTGTTAGTTGATAATCGCGGGCCGCGCGCGTCGCTCGTGAAGCCAGAGACGCGCAGGCGCACGCAAGCCGACTCCTTATCAGCAGGACGTTGAACGTACTCACCGGCCGACCCTGTGCGCCCTGCCACTAGAACAGAAATGGTCCCAATCTCAACATTATTCTGCGCTTAAGGACTCGTGAAGACAACTTTATTACACCATCAATTGAAGCACCGCGGAATCTGTTGTCAATGTGTCGCGGCTAATTCAAGGTAGGCATCAACTTTATGTGATCGTTTTATTTGTCAAGTGGAAAGTACATGAAGACTTTCGTGTTCGTTATCAAAATAGGATTGTGTCAACTTGGGAAACGATACTTGGTAAAAGGAAATCCTGAGCGACTGTAACCTCTTATCTCTGGCTTTTGTTTGCCGGTAAATTGAAAAGGTCCTAATTATGCTGTTGAAATATACAATACAATACAATGCAGCAACGGTTCTTGTGATAATCGGGCTGCAATGGCGGGTCGGGTCGTGCCAGCTATGGAAAGGTTAAATACAAATAAAATTACCTACAGCGATAAACAAACAAAGGAACCGGTAAAAAGACAGCGCCATGAAAAAGATCTAAGCTATCGAGGAAAACCTATTATGTTATGAATGTACTTATAGCACAATCAACAGCAGCTCGGCCTTCCCATTTTCGTTGTAAAATCGCCCGTAACGTAACTCGGTAGATCGCACGTGCGTGTGTAAAGGTTGACGTTCTGTCGAATGTCGATACTCGTTCGAAATGCACAATCGATAAATAAGATTTATTTTAACAGACTTCAAAAAACGAGGAGGTTCTCAATTCCGTCGTATATTTTTTACGCAACTTTTTCTATAGTAGAAATGGGGGCCTATATCAATTTTGTTAAAATCCTTGAGGAAGTAATTGAATTCTTCTTTTTAGAGTGTGTGTTTTTCTTGGCGTAGGTTTTTTTGTCTCGTTAAAAATTATTTTGGATCGTTTTATTGTATGGCATGTTTCTTGTCGGCTAATATGCGGTATCTAGGAAGACACCTACTTTCAACCTCTGAAATTAGTGTCTAAGTAAACACTAATGTATGTATCCTTAATACACGTAGCTATAAAAAGTTATATTCAAGGTTAAAATTCACAATGTCAAGTTCCATGACGCAACCTTCTATGAACTCGGAATATGGTTGGCAACAAACGCGTAATAAAGCCTACCTACCAGCACATCAACCTTTACATACATTAATTCTAGTCAAAAATTACGTTAAGGGCGACTTTGCAATAAAACCGGCCAAGTGCGAGTCGGACTCGCGCACGAAGGGCTCCGTACCATTATCTATACAACATTAGACTCAAAGATCGATAAAAACGGCAGAAAATCACGTTTTTTGTATGGCAGCCCCTTAAATATTTGTTTTAATTTCATTGTTTGTTTTTGAAGCGAATGTAGAACTAAATATTTTGTGAATATTTCAAGCGTCTACCTACCGCCGTTATTAATATCGTGCAAAAAACGGCAAAAAAATACGTTTTTTGTATGGGAGCCCCACTTAATTTTTTTTTTATCTGTTTTTAATATTTGTTCTACAATTCTACAATCAATCGTTTGTCGGCGTGACGAATACGTATTGTAAGTATATCTATGCCAAATCTCAGCTTGTCGTTGCTGTGCCAAGCCTCGAAGAGAAAGACAGATGGACAGACGGACTTCATGGCGAAACTATAAGGGTTCCTTGTTGTTTCCGGAACGCTAAACTTGGAACCCTGCCCCTTGGTAGCGGAGACAGAAGATCAAAAACAGCCTAAATCGTCATTACATATTTCTGGCCCTCACATCGCGAGAGTTAAAAACCATCCAAGTGCGAGCCGGACTCGCACACAAAGGGTTCCGTTCCATTATCTATACAATATTAGACGCAAGATCGAGAAAAAACGGCAAAAAATCACGTTTGTTGTATGGGAGCCCCCTTGAATATTTATTTTATTCTGTTTTTTGTATTGTTGTTACAGCGGCAACAGAGATACATCATCGGTGAACTGCCTAGCTATCACGGTTCATGAGATACAGCCTGGTGACACACAGACAGACGGACAGTGAAGTCTTAGTAATAGGGTCCCGTTTGGCACCCTTCGGGTACGGAACCCTAAAAACAAAGAAATCTTTAAAAAGAATCATTCATTCTCAAAAGTTGTAAAAAATTGTAGGCAGGCTAGCCTAACCTAAACTAACCAAGGTAACCCTTTTATTACCAACCCATGTAACCAGCGGGTGATCAATGGGTTGGTAATAAAAGGGTTACCTTGGTTATCATCATCATTAGCCGGATTCACATTGGACAACAATCGTAACGACAAGGACACATTGTCGGACTAGTTCCATATATATTTTACTAAGACCGCTGTGCGATCGTTGTAGGAATACAGATGCAACGGTGTCGTATCGTTACAGTTATCGTCAAATGTGAAGCCGGTGAGGGAAAGCCTTGCCCAGAAATAGAATTACCCTGCTGATTATGTTATTTTATGCGAATGAGTCTTCAAACCTTTGAGGCACATAAATTCTGCGTCGTTGATATAATTATGAAATTTGGCTGAAGCTGAACGGTCATTTTATAATGCTATGCTATGCGACAGTAAAGTCAACATAGTTTAGAATAGGCGTGCAATGCGGAAAATAGAAAACTTAAAAAACTTTCTTGCTGTAAAAATAAATGTTTCTGCTAAAAACATAAGGCGCTTAAAATATTCGCCCTATCTACGTTTTACGTTGAAGATTGGATTTGAATTATGCTTCGTTAGGCTTACAATACTGGTAGATTACACTGAATTACCGAGGGAACCTTATTGTTGTTCGTTAGGTAGGCAAGAATACCTCTCTTGTGTCTTAATTAAATTTCAAGGCATCCACCAACAAAATACAGTTTGTGCACACTTGTATTTCTCCGACCCCCAAGGCTCAGTTAATTTGTTATTCGTAGAATGAAGACACTGTTCTGTTTAACTTGCTAATTAGACAGATTAGGCCCGAACGCGTCATGATATCTGGTTTCAAACGTATATTTGTGTAGTCGGCAGCACATCGAGCTTTACACCCGTGTACTCACTACTGGAGTACCACTCACCACTTGCGTTTCGTGTTACGGGTGACTTCGCAACAAAAATATAAAGGATGATGTCCTGTAGATTGTACTTCGTACTATTCCTACCTATTAAACATTAATGGACAGCGGTGGTAGCCTAGTGGGTAGAACATTGTACTCGGAGGCGAGAGACCCAGGTTCGATTCCCAGTGCGGGCATGTACCTATCTTCTATCTTTTTTATCTTTTTATCGTAAGTCGAAATTTCCATCACGAAAGCGTTTAAACCAAAATCGCACGGTGCGTTCATTAGTAGACCCCTCTCCAAACGCAGCATTGATATTGCGGGCTGTTTCTGCCGCGTTAGTTCCGCGTCGGAACTCGTATTCAAAAATCACTCGAATTTTCGCAGTATCCATCTTTCTTGTCTAAATTGAATAACAAAAACAATTGAAAGTCGATATTCAAATGTTTCACATTTTTAAAAAAAGAACATCATAGAAACCATTTGAAAAAAGTTTCATTCGAAATTCTATGTCAATTCAAAGAACCTATTGCAATAAAACGGCAATTTCATACTTTAACCCCTAATATAATGTACTCCATCCATCCATCATACTCGTAGGTAATGCCGAATTGGCATTTTGCTTCATTTTTATCTTCGAAGTTACATACATAAGCAGCCTATATACGTCCCACTGTAGGGCACAGGCCTTCTTTCAGGGAGAGAATACGGGCTTAATCACCACGCGTGCCCACCGCGGATTGGCGATTTCAAGCGCTGAGTTATGTGAATAGCTCAGACACTCAGGTTTCCTCACAATGTTTTCCTTCACCGTTAGCGTGTGGTATTTACTATAACTTCACAAATGTACATAACTTAGAAAACCAAGTCATAGGCACATGCCCGCATTGGGGATCGAACCTGGGTCTCTCGCTTCCGAGTCCGATGTTCTACCCACTAGGCTACCAACGCTCTTTTCGAACTTAACTAGTTTGTTTTTTAAGACTTGAAAATGAAAATGTCCGTGTCTTAGTTAAAGCTGTTCTTACGTGGAGCATGCTGTTGCTGTCTCGCTCCGACAATTTTACATTTTTTGTGATTGTAATAAAATGAGTGCACTTTTGATTCTTTAATAAAAACTACGTATAGAGAAACAAAAATATATTTATCTACACTCATATCATAATCTTCAAATTAAGAATTCAAAGGTAAACACATATTGACAGGCTTTAAACAATACATAACTTTAAAGAAAATTAAAAAAAAGTGTAATATAAAGTTACATTAATGGTCAGATTTTTCACTTTATGTCACAGTTATTTTTTTTAAAGTTTTGCTGTGATCACGGAACAAAACTTAAGTTTTTTTTTTTAATGTCAACAGTTGACTCTATAAAAACCTAATTTCATTTTCGTCGTGGTACCAAAAGTGCAACTAAAAATACCTAAAATTGCGCGCGCAAAACTGAGTGCAGACGATTGAATGTCAAGATACTTTTGTCGAAATTGCGCCATTTTGTTTCAAAAATTTCATTATGAGTGTAGATAAAGTAGTGTATGAGACTGCACATAACTTGGTATTAAAACACTCGCGAATGCTATTAAAAAACTCGTCAAGGCTCGTTTTTTAAAATCTCGCTCGTATTTTAGTAACCCTCATTATGTGACAGTCACATAAACTACTATACAATGCCCGTCATTTACCTAATTATGCATCAAACCCTCACATCACATTTATCAAAAGTTCACTCATTTTATCACAATAATGAAAAATTTTAAATTGTCCGAGCGAGACAGTAATCTTTACGTAAGAATAGTCTTAAGTTAATATAAAATAAGCCCTTAATTGTCATATGGTCAATTTCTCTGTTACTATGTTTATATTAATTAACTTGTGCTGTGGGTTCTGTCAATAAACAGAATAGAAAAAAAATATACCTACCCGGTTCAGGGGTACTTAAATGCCTATAGGACTTGAATTATATAAAAGAATAATAGAGATAATCTTTAATTGTACATTCATTACAATGTTTCCCTTAAACATAATAATTGTACTTCAAGTTGTAGTACAGGGTAACATGATTAAGGGTAAACTTCTGACCCCGGTTTTATACCTAGGTATAAAACCTGTATCTTAGGGATTAGGTGTCCATCGGTTTATAAGAAGTAACAACATTTTTTTCTTAATTAGAAACATGATATTTGAGCTTAATTGCGATACATTTAACAATTAATTTACAAAAAACTGTTTTACAATAAATAAATACCTCCCACAGGGTGAGTTTAGTTGAGGGTGAGTTGACGCCTAAGCACTATGTGCTTGAAGTAGTTGTTCCGTATTTGTATGATCTAAAGTACCTATGTAACTTTACATTGGGAGGAACGCTCGGCTTAGTTCACTCTGGACGTTTTGACATTTTCTTTCAATAGAAATTCAAAACTCACAGCGGTATTCCCGAGAGGTAAGCCGATAGTAACAATGTTTTCCACTTGCCACTAATTATAAATACAAAGAAGAATGAATAGGCTAGAAATACAAACGAAATGGAAATAATAGTATGGATGCTAGGCACTACAAATTTGGAGTGGTCCCTAGTGAGGAGTTTCCGCGGATTAGCATAGAATAAGTAAAATGTAAAAAGCATGTTGTATGGGCAAGTCGAGAAGACCACGATGGAAGACGTGGTCACACGAATCACGAAACTGAAAATACTGCCTTCGAAGATACAGGAGGGCTAAACTGCCCGTTATCGAGATAAGCTTTTTTTGAAAAATTGACTCCTTATATATCTAAAGTGGAAGATGCTTGGAAAGTTTACTTTGACCAAAGATCTACAGAAAAAGGTATTTGGTACAAAACGATCCAGAGTGAGCCTCCTCGAGTGCCTTGGTTTGTACAGCGCGAGATAGATAGACAAATTGTAGTAATGGCACATCGGTTGCGTTCTGGTCATATGCCTCTTAACAAATTTGCATTCTTAATGAAAAAGACGGAGAGTCCAAATTGTGCTTGTTGTGATACCATTGAAGACGTTCAACACTTGTTAACCGAATGCAATCGCAATCGGTCCGAGAGGGAGCTGTTATTATCTTACCTTAAAATAAATCTGCTTGACGTCGGTAGTTTTCAATCTATTTTAGCAAATCCTTTATCAGAAGAGTCCTTTTTAGTTTACAAATTCGTTTACCATTCTTTGCGTCAAAGAAGAGAAGAACAGCTCTCTCAGACCCCTAGATAAGATACTTAGGTAGTTTTTGTTTTTTCTTTTGTTTTCCAATGTAGTTATGTGTGAAATGTTGTCATTATAAGTTACGATGGGGCTGACATGGTCACTCGGTGACAAAAGTCCCTTATTAATAAAAAGATTACAAAAAAAAAAAAATCTTCTTATGGACTAGCATTACATAGTTTTTACTACATCGAGCTTGGCGCTACGCGATATGAAGATACGTACAATGCTAATCAAGGTAACATGCAGCACGTGTATCTATCTAACTTGGCCCCAGAGCTAGGACCCTCCACGTGCCTCACGAATTTGATGTTTGATATTTTCTGCCTTTTTAAATACGTAAATGGCGTCTCATGCCCGCGTTTTCCAGCGGAGAAATTTTTATTCTTTCTAGTTATAAGTATTTTGCATGTATTTTACGCACTATTTTATAGCAACATTTTTGAGGAGATTTTATCATTAACATCGAAACAAAAATTAAACTCAATGAAGAAGTTGAGAGGTAGGCCCCGCTAAACAGACAAAAGCTAAATAGTGAAATTTCTCCTAAGGGATCGAAAGACTATTAATTGTTTATATTGGACAGGCACGTGCCAAATCCTACAATTTGTTGTGCTGTCTATGCATGTAACTTGGAAGAACAAAAGGACCCGCTGGATAGATAATTCGTGAAGCATCTTGAGCCAGCTAAGCATTCCTATCGACCCCATGGTCCTAACACTAGGGACCCCCCTAGATAAATGCACGTACTTACCTACGTGCAGCGAGGGCTGTCTAGACGAAACAACCGCAATATTAACAATTCCTGTTTATCCTTCTCGAAGAGTTTTTTTCGCACCACACGTCATTTTAAATAAAGTAATGAAACACGGACGTAGACAGAAAACCATCACCTCCGCTGAACATACACAAGAGTGTTCTACAGTAATAGCCAAATCAAGAAGTTGGGGAATAAGGAAACGCTTTCCAAATTGCACTTGTTGAGTGCAATTCGGAAAGAATTAGCCTTAAAAAATTTGTTTGCAAAGAAGCCTTAAAATATTTGTTTGCAAGACTGCTCCGGAACATTCCTGCAAACAAATGTTTTAAGAGAATGTTATTTTAGGAAAGTAAATGATGCAATAAAAGGTTGACTACATTTTAGTTCCGTTTAAACAGTTGCTATCAGCATGATCACAGACTCCTGCGCACCGTGTAAACAAAAGGAAACATTAAAACCAGAACAAAGGATTTTTATAAAAGAAGAGTCGTTATATTGCAAATATAAAATCTGACTAGTATGAAAAGTAAATAAATATTGCTATTCTCGAATATTGCCGCTTTGTTAGCACAGTTGGTCTTCTGAAAATATTTGTCTCTTGTTCATGATCGTATATTTAGGAAATCCAACCGTGTTCTTAACTAAATATCACTCTTCTTGAATAGAAACCGTTTAGAGTTCAATTATTTTTATTTAAAGAGTACCTTATAAGAGTACCTTGATCTTTCGCCTTTTTTGTGACCACGAGCATAAAACCCCGAAAATATATGTTTTAATTTATTTGCGATTTTTTTCTGTTCTTTATTTAAATTTAAATTTTAAAACATCTTCCCCATTGAAAATTTTCTAAAGTCAACCGTAGGATGTAAAAAAAACGCGTTGGTAGCCTTGCAGAAAAGTCAAGCAACGGTTATAAAAATACATATTTATAAACAAACATACACATAATAAACTATTAAATACCTACACCCACACATTAATATACAAAACACCGCTATAAAATACATATTTACTCAACTTCGAGAGCAATATATAATTTACTTAAATTAGTGATATTTAAGTATTTATTACAAACGTTGTGAGAATATGTTAATAGGGTACCTAGACTAAAAAACGCGAATAAATCGCAAGTTATTGCATCATTTACTTATTGTGGTCTTCATCGATCTACTTTACGTTATAAGTTTGAAAGAGATTCGAATCACAATTAACTGAAAAATATCAAAAAATAAGTTGGTCTCCTTGAAATACCATAACCAGATCCATTCAACTATTACAGAGTTTATTCTGGTTTATAGTTAAATTTATTCATAACAAAACAAAAAGAAAACAAATTGAAATAAAAAAACCGGACTTCACTAATAAGTAAATGATAATAATATACAAATGTCATTAATTCTATATTTACAAATAAAACACCTGCCCCAGATCACTTTCCCGCGGCAATGAGCCCAGAACGCTGGCGACGTTGCCTCTTTGGATGGCCAGGCTTTATGCTCTGGCTCAGGTACGCGCCAGCCTTCTAGTCTCCCGATGCGTCGACTAGGTGTGCCGCTAGGTCTTTGAACAGCAGGCGCGCCTCTGGGACCCAAGTGCCTATCGACTCCAAACGGCTTCCAATTGAACCGTATTTGCGCCATTTGAGGCTTGCGGCCGCACCAGCCGTGGAACCAGCGGCTCTTCCACTCTGGGAAACATGAGAGGGTGCCAGCGTGTCAACGCAGGTAGCGTCCCATACCAGCGGCCTCCCGTGGTTCCAGGGGATCAATGTCATGCCATCGGACCTTTTACCGTCGTCACGGATGATGCCTGGAGGTTCCAGCGTGGCCGGAACCGGCTGTGGCAAAGACCCTCCGGATGATGTCATTGAGAGCTGCGTGGCGGGAAAATTATTCAACTTCCATTATTCACAAAAAGTCTAGGGTCGTTAAATACAAAGCCAAATTTGTTGTTCCGCTGTGTTGCCTTACACTAAATATGTATAACGAAACGAACCTCTAGACGTTTTCAATGAAGCAGAAAAATGTGGAAATATTCTCCACCATTCTTCTTACAATCCTGCTGACCTAAACCCTAACGATTTCTTTACATTTCTTAAAATTAAAAAAAAAACTGCGTGATCAAAAGTTATCAACTGAATTTTTTCTCATATCAGGCTAAAATTTGCCCGCTAATTTATTTCAGAACTGAGAAATTAAATAGTAATTGAAAAGAAGGAACTGAAAACAACAGGAACCTTCTTGTAAATAGCTGATTCAACTGATACTAGGCACTTAATATGAACAGCATGCATTTAAAAGAATTCCGTTGCGTGTTTTGCAAAATTGCAGCTGATGATTTCTTCTGAAAATCATCGCAATATTACCATGCATTGCACTTAAAGTAGTTTCTACCCCGTCATGGAAAACAAGTGGTATATAGGGGTCTATGATGTTTTACCTACAATTCATAATGAAAATATCTCTTCATACGTAACATTTGTCAATTTTTAATTTTACAAACTATTGTTTTGACAGTGACATCTAAATACAAAGGTTAATTTGATATGCAGTCATTTTGAAAATGCATTGTTTATCATGTGTTTAAAAGAAAAACATACATCTCAACATTTTACCGATAACAATTCGCTTTTTAAACTAACTAATTTGTTTTGTCAGAAGCATTTATTTGTAACAAATAGAAAGCTCCGCTCGCTTCGCTCGCTCCGCTCGCTCCGCGTAGCGCGATCTTAAGCCTACCCCAACCTAACCTGGACGAGTATGATTTCTTTTAATGCAGCGGGCTATATACCACGACTCTCCTTTGTAAGGGTGCTCGAGCCCCCTGCACCCCTCGTGCCCTGTCTTAAATCGTATAGGTGGAACTTTGAGGATTAAATGCATTTGTGTTAAGAAAGTGTTAAGAAGTGGCGGTGTTAGCCTAGTGGGTAGAACATTGGACTCGGAAGCGAGAGACCCAGTTTCGATTCCCAGTGCGGGCATATACCTATGACTTCGTTTTCTAAGTTATGTACATTTGTGAAGTTATAGTAGCAATACCACTCGCTAACTGTGAAGGAAAACATCGTGAGGAAACCTGAGTGTCTGAGCTATTCACACACCTCAGCGCTTGAAATCGCCAATCCGCGGTGGGCAGGCGTGGTGATTAAGATTCCTAACTCAATTTTTAGGGTTCTTACCAAAAGGGTAAGGTAACAACCCTTTTACTAAGACTCCGCTGTCCGTCCGTCCGTCCATCTGTCGTCACCAGGCTGCATCTCATGAACCGTGATAGTTAGACAGTTGAATTTTTTTGTAATTTTGATATATTAACTATACAAAATGTATTAATAAACACATGAAATATTACAATTAAATTACATAAAATAGACATAAAATAAGAAAATTAATACAAGTGCAAAATACGTAGGCACAAAAGATACACACAAACATTTTACAAATCTTTTTGTTTACATTTTGCGTTACCTAGTTTAAGAACGTTGTTATTGACCATTGTTTTAGCACAAAAAGTAATTAGGTAATTCGAAAATTGTGTAGTCGCATCATAGTGAAAATATCTCCAAATTTTCCAAACATTATGTCGAAGGTATCTAATGACTAGATGCGATATCCATTGAATGCTTCTAAACCTGTTAGATTATGACCTTGAAAAGACGAATTAAATATTTTTAAATAAAAAATAAAAAATATTTTTAAATTTTTTGTGGGGGAGCGGGAGGAAAATAAACAACCCCTTATAACTATAATTTACCCTACTTAATTCGCTGCTTAAAAATTTGAAGTTCTAAATTTCCATCTCCGAAAGTCTTCACCACAACATCACCAAATTACCTTGGGCCTACTTTTACGCTATTTTATGAAACATACGGATATTACTAAAGGATGGGACCCATTAGGCCTTATTTACTGCGGTCCATTAAAGAGTTCTGTTTTTCATCTCTGAAGGTCTTCATCAGATCTTAAACAAATGAAAATGGAACCAATGGGACGTTATATTTATTCGAATAAAAAAGAATTGTCGAAATCGGTTAATATTTGACGGAGTTACGCGAAAATAGCCAAAAAACGTTTTTATATGTATATATATATATCCTTTTTATGGTGGCCCGATCACGTCATTTAGAATTCTACAGATTAATTCTAGGTACATTCCAAATAACCATAAGAATAATCTGTGGATAAATCGACCCAACAATGTAGGTACTCGTACGTCGAATTGTCATAGTAAACCAAGAATCGAAGTTACCTATATTAAATAGGCCCCTGATATTCCAATAAAATGTAAGTTTTGTTCTTTTTTAAGAAATCTGAAGAGACAGAGAGATAGGTAGTTAGTTACTCAGTGAAATTCCAGACACCGGGCGGTCAGACTAAAGACTGTTATTTACGATGACGCATTTTCCTTTATAATTAGATGCATGGTGCTTAGTCTGCCTTATTCAAGTTACTACTGTTTCTTGTTTGTTCACTTCAGTTAAAAGTTATGAACGCCGACACCGACAACCCGGCTTTGGTTTGGAAGTTATTGTTTTATTTTAAAATTAAGTACCTACTCATTTAAGTACATTTGTTTTATGTAAACATAAACTGAGCACTTCATTACTTTGAGTTTTTACACAACAAATTACCTATACAGTCGTAAAAATGTAGGTGACGCTTAAAACAAGACAATCTTTTCCAAAGTCCGCTATAACTTATCTTTGTAGAGAACACGTTTCTAAAGATAGTTGCGCACTGTCCCGAACAACGGTACCTGCGAATATAAGGCCGCGTTTTCACGATCTTAGTAGGCTCGGACCGAGTGCTCAATTTTTGCTACTCGGAAGCTACTCGTATCGTGTACACCGGCCATCTTAGTAAAAAAAATGCCACTCGGATGAAAACGGCCATTCTTTTTTCACTCAAAATGGCGCCAACTGAAGCAACTCCTGCGTTTCGTAAAGAAAAAGTGAAGTGGCAGTGAAATTAACGTTGATGTTGTAGAGTTTTATGAAGCTCTGTGAAGAGTATGGTCTCCATTACCGTGACCAAACTATCTTTCTCTTTTCTTTTTGTACTTTTATTGTTCTAGTTCGACGATAAACATATTTGATTCCGCTTCTATTTCATCGTAGCAGTTTATTTTTGGTCATTTTTAGCACGACGAGCGACACCGTTAGCAACAAAACACCTATAAACTGGAGCAAAATTCTGAATTCACTAAATGTGTGTACACTACTATCCGTGTAGCCTATAGTTTTCAATCACTAAGATTGTTCACTCTATCCGAACCTACTGAGATCGTGAAAACGCGGCTTAAGTATAGAACTCTAAGCCGACGCAGATAAAATACAGAGAAAATATCATAAATTCATACGGTACAACGTTATTAGAAATCGAAGTATGGTAGAAATGCAGCCGTCGGCATATGGACCCACTACTCAGTTTCAACATCGAATTTTTAAATTCTACTTTTTTAAAATGGTTATGTTTTTGGTGAACTCAATCAATCAATTAAGCTGGTCTATTATCAGTAACCAGTTCACCTGTGACACGGTGTCAAGCAAATTGCTCTTTCAAGGTAGCCACTACTACCTTTGTACCCATTACCCATTATCAGTAACCAGTTCATCTAGGACACCGTGTTAATCAAATTGCTTTTTCATGGTAGCTACTACTACCTCTGTACCCATACTTGGCAGTTGATTGACTTCAATATAACTAGAGACATACTCGACCAGTATACTTTCTGCCAAATTCACAAATGTCTGAGCCGACTGTGGCCCAGGGCAGATCAGACACTTGCGCTATCATCGGCTCCACGCCGCGCGAGATGCCCGGTCAGTAAAATATCGGCGCGTTGGTACGGTGTGCAAAATAAATTAATCCGATTATCAGAGTGTCTAACTTTCAATTCGTCTTCGAAGCTGCGAAGAAAAAAGTTGCTAACCTTACTGGTACGACGGTAGGGTGAAGGGGGAAGCAGGGGGAAGTATTTATTATCGTAGGAAATTAACGTGATTAAGTTCACGTAACTCTCTCTCTGAGAGAAGGCCTGTGCCCTACTGTGGTACTTATATAGGTTGCTTATAATATAACCGTGTTAAACAAGTCGGCATGCGCACGCGCCGTTGCGCCGATCTATACCAATATCAATTTTAAATTTCAAAAAATTGTTTACCACCCGAGCTGAATGAAATTAAATATATTTCTAAGCCGCAATACAAATTTTTGTACTATAATGTCCATAATAATATTTTTTATAACAATGGATTTTGACCTCAACTGGCTCTTGCAACTTGCGTGCGCTACCATGGATGAGAGGTTAATACCTACTCGTAATTCTGCGCTATGATGTTGTGTTGTACACTTTACAGGTACGAGCACACATTTCCCGCCGCTTACACTACTGGGTGGCGTCAGCATACTAACTATTAGGTTGATTACCTCTAACTAATTGGCAGTTAGTCACTGTGTAGGTATACTCGTTTAAGAAAACGTTGACGATATCATAGAATAACCCTCTTGAGTTTCAAGGGGCCTTTCCATATTTTATCTATTTATTTAAGACTAGCTGCTGCCCGCGACTTGGTTCGCGTGGCAATTTTTATGTGTATTTTTCCGGGATAAAAAATTGCCTATCTGCTAATCCAGACTATAATCTATCTCTGTGCAAAATTTCATCCGGATCCGTTCAGCCATTTTGGCGTGAAAGAGTAACAAACATCCATCCATACATACAAACTTTCGCGTTTATAATATTAGTAAGGATCCTTCGTAGCTGCCCTACTTACATATTTGCTAAGTTCTCAGTTAATTGCTAACGAATCATTTTCTACCTCAAAACGTAGATAATTATTCTACTCTCTTCACGACATACATACATACATGCCTAAACTCACGCATGTATCCCAGAGGGGTAGGCAGAGACCACGACAGTATCAATAAATTTAATTACAAAACAACTATTTGTGTTTTAACGCATTAATTCACATAAAGACCAGGGCCTTTATTATGAAAAATGCGACGTTATCGAAAGCAGCTAGATGGTCGCAAATCCGTATCTCAAGATATGATATGAGTATATGACGTCATTGGGTTAACAAAGAGTCATGCATTTCTAGCGTTCAGTACTCGGTGGCAGGAAATTTCGAAACGATTCTATAAAAGAACCGTATAACGTCGCTAGATTCGAGTGAATTGTCGGGCTCAAGCGCGACGTTGACGACCCTTCCTAACATATCGCTGCTTCTTAATAAGGGCCCTGCACCGGTCCCAACACTGAAATAAATTGAAAGAATGATTCTTCTTACTATGTTCATTTAACGTAATTCTACAGGTGACTTTGAATTCGTTCAAAACTTTTTAGGGGACATTCTAACCGTGTGCTAGTTTTGACAAATTCAAATTCCAAAAAAATGGAGCGTCAAAAAAACCCCTTCGGGTAACACCCGAAATTACTTGCATAAACCAAAAATATTTAAAAAAAAGTAAGGATAAAAACAAACTACGGCTCGAGCGTCTTTTGGTCGGCGCCGGCCAATTCAATTCATTAATATTTTACTTGTTTACGCGTATAATTTTTTTACGTTTCCGAACTTCGTACAACATTGAATTTTGATTTACAGTTTCCAACCAAAGGTCGAAAATCACGGCACGGGGGCGCCAAACTCACGAACGAACCTATCAGGGAAAAAAGTACTTCGCCCGAAAAACTATATATGCACTCTAAGACTCATAATTTTGTACAAAGTAACGGGTACTACAAAACTACTACGACAAAAGAATGTATCGTATTCTGTTGTCATTTAACAACATTTCAAACATCACAGATTTCGTGCCTCACACATTGAGCACATTAGAAATGAATCGAGTCATAAATGTCACGTGAAAAATGTCCTTCTGACTTTTTTCAAAAAGGTTATGCCACAAGGCAAACAAACCCTTAACCTTATCGTCTTTGTTTTTGTCTTAAATTGTATTTGACTAAATTGTCCAGAGGATTTTTTCTCAAATTTTGGATATCATTCTTTATTCCAAAATATCGAGCACCAAAATCAAAAATTTGGATTTTTAATCTTTTTTTTTTCACTATTACGGCCATAACTTTTTTGTTTTTGATTTTCTTTGAATAATTCTTTTTGTAGCTATAAGCTCTCGTAAATATTTTTGAGCCTTCACAACTCTTCGAGATATAAGGGGCTCGCACTTTTTCGTTAAATCAGAGCCTGCACTAAAGCAAACGAAGACATTTCCAATCTTAAAATTATGTCGCTATGCTAGAGATCGATCTAGAGATCGTTTTAGAACAAAATTAGTAAATTGTCTGGCGCGAGTCACGTGCCCTCGTAATTTTTTTTGCACGGGGCGCCATTGTTAAGTAGATCCTGGGCTGCTTCTTATGTATTCAATAGTATATTAACTTATTTAGTCCCGAGACGGGGTTACGCTCGGGCATCAATAGTTCGAGGGACTAAATAAGTCTTAAACCCGAGGTAAACACTGTGCTTTTCATTACGAGTATAAGGAAAGTAAACATAAGAACGTGAATTTATTAGCTAAAGAAAAAATGAGGGAATGGAAAAAACAAATGAAGATCGGATTGCCACTTTCCCTCCTATTTTGTTTTCTGTGGCTGGCCAGCGATTTAGCCATTATTTTTCATTTTTATCATTGAAAAAATGGTAAATATTTTGCCCAAATCTACGTTACATATTTTAAAGAAATTGTTGAAAGTAAGTAATATTAAGTCATTTAAAAAAATATATTAAGCGCTGTAATTGAGTGGCTGCATAGAAAGTTTGGACATAGCTCAACAGAAATGTGAAAGTAGACCTAGATTTTTAGGGTTCCGTAGTCCAACAAGGAACCTTTATAGTTTCGCCATGTCCGTCAGTCTGTCTGTCTGTCCGTCCGCAGCCTAGCGCAAAGACCGGTGGTACTAGAAAGCTGTAATTTGGTATGTGTGTACATATTTATCACGCCAACAAAGTTAAAGAATCACATATAGAACAATTTTTTTTTTACTATACCTCCCCTAACATGAAAAGTGGGAAGCGTTGGATTTGTGGTTGGAAAATATTGTGGATGTAGGAAGACCTTTTTTGATTAAGGGTTCCGTTTAGGAAATTAATAATATTCACTGACGGCGCTTGAAATCGCCAATTCACGGTGGGCTCGCGTGGTAATTAAGCCCATACTCTCTCTCTCTCTGAGAGAAGGCCTATGCTTACAGTGGGACGTATACGGGCTGCTTATGTTTTTCTTTAATATTCACTGATTTCTTGTATTTTTTTTTAATAAGTATGTGACTAAGTAATTCGACATTCTAATGTCCATTTCACACGTGAATGAAAGTAGGTTTAATATTTTTGAATAAAAATCACCAACATGTTGATATTTAATTTTTCTGGATTGGGAGTCTTTTAGTTCTGTTTATTAAAATAGTTCTTGTATCGATTCATGGTACCTATCACTAGAAACTGAAAGCTCGTAGGATTTCAGTTGATGACGTACCTACTTCCGTTCATCGCGTAGGTACTTCCGGTTTCTCTAGTCTAACTTTGCCTACACCTCCGGCAAATAGGCGTGAGTTTATGTTATGTTATTTTTTTGCTGTTTCGTAGACTCTGTTTCTTTTTTTTTTTTTTGCTTCAAAAAATAATTAAAGCAACCTAAACCCAAATTCGGTCCGTGCTCATTTTCTCAAAAAAAAAAGTAGAACTTAATTTTTGAGGACTATGCCCAGGTTTTGAGGTTTTGCGTCATTTCACGTTGCATACGGTCTCAGGTCTTCTCCTAGAGAGAGAGAGAGAGAGAGAGAGTGTGATTTTAACAGTATCTATTCTACACAATATGTAGCCATAACATCAATAAGAACATGCGTACCAATCTGCATTGTGAAACGAGGCGTAAATGTACTTAGAAATGTACTTACATAGAAATGTGTCGTATATTTTGTTTTGTCATGCAGATGGATGGCTGCGTGCGCAAACGCATTGTCACGTTAGTGAACACTTTAGTCATGCATGCCAAGTATATGGCGAAGTCATGAGCGAAGGTAACTGCGCCGATCTGTTTTCTTTTCATGCTAATACACATTCATGTATTGTAATAGCTGTTATCTCTGTGCCTCCTAATATCGCCCCAATGTTGTTTTAAAAGCGACATTGTATGAAGACTCTTCGAGCACACATCAATCGATCCCGTATACGTAACTCAAATAAATGAGTTAGTCGTGTGTCTAGATATAGCTCATTTAAAATTAAATGTTTGATACAGTTTGGTGGTATTGTGTTATATTATTAAAATAAAAAGAATACACATAATGATAAATAAAATAAAAAAAATAAAAAAATAAAGTAAATAAAACATCTCCAACTCAACATCATCACATGCCTGGCAAGGACCCCACAAACTTAAAAATACACCCAGACAGAGGTAATTTGTACAAATGCAGGGGAATCCTCCAGTGGGAATCGAGCCCACGAACCCACCACCGGCATAATAATCAAACGTGATCCCGATAGACCAATAAGACGGTTAATATTTATTTATTTTATTTATTACTTCATACTATACTAATAATTAGGTACAAATGTTACAATCACTTTGTGAAACTCCGCAGCTTACAAACGGCGTCGACTTGACAAAATTTTAAACTCCGCGTCAGTTTGTAAGATATGTATATGCAATGCATAGCTGGGCATTAACTCGTTAATCTATTAATCGTTCATTAACGAAGTCAACAGTTTGACTAACGGATTTAACTTTTCAGCTTTAAAAAATGTTAACGGACTCGTTAACTTCCGCTTAATTTCCCAAAGTCCGTTAATCGTTAATCCATCACCCTCTATCTACCGAAAAAATACCCCAAGCACCGCGCCGCGAAAAATGTTCTGATAGTACGTTCAGGTCGCGAGTCAATCGAAAGTAGGTGAGAAAACTGGGATGAAATAGTAGATTGTACAACAAGTGCATAAAACGCACCATTTTACTCGAGACGTTTATCCATCCGAGCGAGCTTGCGAGCGAGGATAGATATAAAGTCGAGTGTAAAATGGGTTTTATGGACGAGTTGTACACTCTACTTTTCACTTCGATTGCGAGGAAATGAAACAGCAACATGTAAATATAGTAAATGCTAATTTAATTAAAATTGAAAGTTACATTAGAGCAATGAGAAATATTTAAAGTAATCGTTTTTTCTGGCATATTTAATGTTGTATTAGATACGAAATAAAATAAAGAGGTTGTTGTATGAAGTTAAAGATGTTCGTGTGGCTGTTGCAGCGATTGCCTTGGTCTTCGACGAAGATTTTACTTTATGCTCTAGAGCATAAAAAGCGACTTTATGTCGCCTACGCACGACATAAAGACGAACTTTTAGAGCATGAGAAGTGAAAATTAGATTTATATTATTCGTTTGATCGTTTCGTTACTAAACGCCGGCGCTTACAGTGACGAGTATATTGTTTTTTTGTTAAGTACATATTGGCTAAAGGGTAAAAAAGCCTCGCTTTCAAACGAGAACTTCCACATATTAATGTTCATAAAAGGGAATATCCACATTACGCCAGATGACTAAATTACACACTCCAATCATTCGCTTTTTTTTCTAAGCTGTTGACCGAGAACCCAAACTAACGCAAAGGTATCAAAATGCAATTTTTATCATATGCCAACGAATTAACGACTAACGTTAACTTGCGTTAAATCTTCCGAAATTTAACGCTTTAACGTTTAACGATATTAAATATGTCATTAACGGATAATTGATTAATGATGTTAACTATTTGATTAACGGTGCCCAGCTATGTTTATGTGAAATCATGTTCACCCTAGACGCTGCGTGAGAAATAAATACAAATGCACGTTGAGGATAGGCCTCGCCAAGGGCATGCCACTTCTTTCTGTCCTCGGCCTTTCTCATCCAGCCACTGCCAGTAATCTGCCTCAGAACGTTGATCCAGCGAATTTCGTGAACGCTGCGTTTGCCAGTGCCAGTTCGTGGTCTTCACGCGAGAATATTAGTACCTAGGGACTGTCCATAAAGTACGTCACACGTTAAGGCGTGGAGGGGGTCGACAAAGTGTGACATTATATGACAAGGGGTGGGAGGGGTCCAAAATTTCGTGACATCACATTTCAAAACTATTAATAATTTGTTGCGTAGTAAATTTTTTCAAATGTTTAATAAAAACATACCATAAACTCACGCCTGTATCCGAATCAAATGTTTGATATGATGTTGAAAATGTTAAAAGAGAAGTATTAGCCCCACCCTAGTGTGACGTCACATGTTTTGCAATTTTACGTCTAGAAATTATTAATTTATAACGGCAGTTCCGAAATTAGTTTTATTTCCATTTAAAATACTTTTCTTTTAATATTAATTAACATCCGTATGTCCCGGACGGTCCCTAAGTATTAATATTCTCGAGTGGAGACCAATATTATGACAAGGACGGGGGAAGGTAAAAAGATCACGAAATTAGTGTAACGTATTTTATGGATGACCCCTAATCGACTATCGGCTCTTCGGCAGATTTGTGTGACTAGCCCACTGCCACCTCAACTTGCTAATCTTATAGGCTATGTAAACCACCTTAGGTCTTTGGTAAATTGTCTGAATGTCTCACGCTACGAATAAGAAAACCACAGAAGTATTTCTACCTACAAATTCACTCTCAAAAACGGCCCCTGTCCTCTCGATCGACCAATGAAATGAGCGCAAGATGTGCTGTAGAGTAATCACTCTGTGATTGGTTTATTCTGTGCGCCATGCGTGACGGCGTGAACGTCGATTGGGCGATAGTAAATGACAGCGTGACATATGATTGGTTTTATACAAAAACGTCAAACCATTGACTTCATAGTGTATAACGGGCGGTATAAATGTGGCAGCTGCATAGATATTTTGCCGGGTAAACCTGAACTCGCTTCGATTGGTAACACAGTTGACAAGCCAAGTCCGCCTTCGGACAATTGAACGTGGGGTAATTTTTTTAGCGCTAGTTAGACGTCAATGTTTTTCCCTATCACTGGCAAAACGATAGTACGCATGAAATCGTTTCCATATTTAAATGATCGGGCTTGTAATCTCTTCGTCGGCATCATTCCGACTCGCACCTGGCCGTTTTTTTTAATTGAGTCGCTAAAGACGTTTTTTTAAAAAACGGCCAAGCGTCGGACTCGCGCACGAAGGGTTCCGTACTCAGAGCATTGGTTTAAATATTTCAAGCATTAAATATTTCGAGCTTTTACGATCCGTGGTTGTCTAATGAGTGATTAAAGGTTCTATTACGTAGGGCCTTTCTTATCCGGGTAACGTACCTTTCCATCCATTGTTGAACCTTCCAACTTTTTTATCTTATAGTAATTTTGCTTACATACCTACCGAAAGCGTCTTCAACTTCTTCTTCATACTTTGATATCAATTCCAACGAAATCCCATCCAAGTTCCATCTGAGTTATTCCTTTCATTTAAAAATATTCCGTCCGGAAGAGACAGTGCATAATTGAGGGATAAAGTAGGAAACACTTCAGTCAATAAGAACGGTTTTGTCCCAAAAGAGTCGGGCTCTCATCGTTGGCAGTGGTTACGTGAGCGAAATATAAAGTTTCACAAAACGTAGAAACATTCGGCAGCACGCCAACCTTCACATTCTGCCCAGTTGCGTTGCGGGCCACTTTGCAACGAATCTAAACTTTAATCAGCTGTCTGCTGTGCCTAGATTTCTTAAATTTCTTTTAGTGTTTGTCGGCCGGCCCAAGATACGCTGGAGAGATGATCTCGACCTACACTTTCCGGAGTGGTCTGGGGTGGCCCAGGGCCGAATACTCTGGACTGAAGTGCAAGCTTTTGCCCAGCAGTGGGACGCAAAAATATAGGCTACGTAAATATATTTTTTTAAATACACATTTTATTCGTTTTCGGTTTGATAATCTAGGAGCAATTACATACAGCATCTACGGATTTAGTAAAATGGTACACACAGTCAGCAAGAAAAGTGCCATTTCTCTCAAATTCTATACTGGTAGCAAAAGTATCTAGGTACTGGATAAACTAAGGTTATATTACAAAAAACATACATTGATGAATCAAAGTTACAGTAGAAACTCTAACTTTACTCTAACGTCAGTTGGTCAACTAGATAGAAACTTTTGATCTCTATTAGCAGCAGAATCGAATAACATCATAAAAATCTGAGAAATGGCTCATTTCTTGCAGACTGTACTATTTGTTGCCATCTTAAAATCTGTAAATTTGGTTTTATGTGGTCACTTAATAATATTTCCCAGCAGCTGCAAGGTTCAGGTTGCCCCTGACAGCGCTATCTCAAGTTACCACACTATGTGTAGGTGTACACGAATATCTAAAGTTGTCTGAACAAGAACACTTTTAGTAGATAATGAGACCGCAGTCTGTATTCTTTAGGATAAGAAATAATTATGTAAACTCTGGTGTTATCTGTGGAAAATATAGCATAGAATCTACCCAGAGCTTGTCTTCTTTTATAATAGATTTTTACAAAAAGTGGTCATCGAAATCTCAGTAATGATTATAGCTATTTGAAGAGCCTGTAGCCTGGGATTATTTGACCCGGAGATGGTCTTCCTTTGTAATACGTTTTTGCAAAAAGTAGACATGAAAATCTCAACAATGGTTATAGCAATTTATAGAACTAGAGTCTAGAACCTGGGACCAAGAACCTAGGACATTTAATATTTTTTAAATCGGTTAAAATCTTAAGCCGGCTTTTCACTATGGGATGGAATATAATATATATTACATCTTGAGATATAATAATTTATCGCTCGTCATACTGTCGAAAAATTTGGGATGTGATGTCACAGTGTGAACGGTCTCGTACAAAATGTATGACGAGCGATAAATTATTATATCTCAAGATGAAATATATATTATATTACATCCGATAGTGAGAAGCCGGCTTTAGGATATTACCCCTAGATTCCAGGTTAGGTTCTAAATATAGCTATCACCAGTATTAAGATTGATGATGTTTACTTTTTGCAAAAACGTTTTATATAAATAAAAGAAGTTCATGTTTCGTTTCTATTCACGGCGCTAGTCGGGCTTCGGTTGCCCGAATAAATACGAGTTTAATGAACCATTGAACATGCTCCACGAAGGTCCAGTCTTTTTGTAAAACATAGCAGAACGCTTCGAGTGTGATTTACATTATCTTGCTTTACGTAACCGCAGCGGGCACCTGCGGGACAGGTCGAAACGCGGCGCATAAAGTGGTCCCTTATCGATCCACCGCGCATAGGGTTGCCAGATTAGCTTGCGTAAATTCCGGAGCAAAAAATAGAAACAGTAAAAACAAATCTGGACAATTTTGGATATTGCAGCACTACACTAGCGTTGGAATGCTCGAAAATGCCCGGTGCGATGCGTTAACTGAACACAGTAAAAAGAAAAAAATCTTTCAGTCTTGCGACCCGTGCTAATTAGCACCAAGAATTAAAAATCTTTGAATTGTAATTAAATCTACGTTACTATGATATCATGTAGAAAGAGGAAGTTCGTATCTACGTAATCTCCATTGAGTTACAAAAGGATTCGTTAAGTAAGAAGTTAACCAGGTTTAATACGTAGAATGTTTTTTTTATATTTTCAGTTTATATTTTAATGATTTGTGATGCTTACCCCCGGTTTCTCGTACACTAACAAGCTGTTAATCTACTGTTAACAGGTGTCAGTGGTTTTTTTTGTATGCACTTTGGTCAATTGACAGCTGTTAACAGCAGATTAACAGCGTGTTAGTGTACGAAAAACTGGGGGTTAGACTAGTTATTCATTAACGGGTCTACTAATCTGAGCCTGTCCCCATAGCGGCCCGTTCGGCCGTACGGGACCGGGCTTTGTTTGCGCTAGTATCGTACTCTCTAAAAGTATTTAAGGTCTATTTCAATTAGTATTGAACACATTATGGTGGAGATGCGCGTCAAACACACGTCACAACACATCTACAATAAAATGGCAACAGAATTCATTACCAATGGAAATGACGAAACCATAGAAGAGAGCTAGCAAGAGGCCTACCATGTTCTCCAAAGGACCTACCATGCCATTGGAGGAGCATTACTACCAAAAACTTACAAATAATTACCACTTAAAATATTACATGGTGTAATTATTAGAGTGATTACAAAAATGAATTTGTTGTCTAGTACCTACTGCATGTTTAATGAATTTTGAATGTTTAGTGAGTTTTTTACCGAGTTTTAATTTAATCGGTTATTTCGTATGCTAATAAACGCTTTATGTAATACATAAAAATCTCGAGTTACAGTGTTTGCTATCGAACTTCTACGAAACGGCTTCACCGATTTTTATGATTTTATGTGTATATTTGGCTGGTCTGGGTCACAGTTTTTGTTATCGAACTCCTCCAAAACGGCTTCACCGATTTTTATGATTTTTTTTGTGTATATTTGGTAGGTCTGGGAATAATTCGTAGACTTATTAATATGGCAAAACAAAGTTTGTCGAGTCAGCTAGTCTAATATATAAAAATCTCGTGTTTGTTATCGAACTCCTCCGAAACGGCTTCACCGATTTTTATTATTTTTTTGTGTATTTTTTTTAGGTCTGAGAAAAGGTCGTAGGCTAATATAATATGGCAGAACAATATTTGACGATTCAGCTAGTTATAAATAGTATTGTTGCGCCCGCACGTCGCCTACTATTTGTAGGCTCGTTGTAATGTGGATAGAACTTAATTCCTGGGCAATCCCGTGGGGAATGTCCTTCGGGAATGATCTGGCATGGCGAGAAATTATAAATTAAACTTCTTTCAATTTCCGCTCAGATATTCACTGTAAACTAAAAATATAAAAAGTTTACACTGTAAATTATTTCAATAAGGAAAATTCCCGCATTTTTACTATTTGTAGTTCTCTTCATGCGAGAACATTTTCTCCTCATCACTAGTCCCGACCTTCTGAGGCCTGTTTCATACGCCTACAATTCATAGTTTATTATGACAACTCGATGTTCTTTGCGTATTCGAGTCTTCCTACTTGTTAATTTGTGGATTGATCGACTTTGCAATGTACATCGAATTGTCATGGTAAACCATGAATTGTACTTCCATGAAACGGGCCCATGGCAACCCTACCGCGAGGCCTCTGGCGCCCGCGACTCTGGCCCGTGTCTAGAGCAAAGCCCTCGGCCCATTAACTACTTATCGAATACCGCATTCCAAAAAAAGTAGTTTTTCTTGGAATACCTGTTGACTAATCTCGGATGTAATAATGTCGGATCCGGTACGCTACGGGATTTAATGCATTGTTAGATATTTCGTGTCAGTGCAACATCCAGGGAAATATCGGAATTTCGGACGTTAATATTACCTACTGTTGATAAGAAAGGTTAAATTATAGAATAGTTAATTCCACTAAATAGTTAATTCTATTAATTCCAGTTACCCTTTTAGGTACTTCTTTAATCCCATTGATTTAATAAGAATTTTTATTTTCGAATTGTTGGTTTTTTTTAAAATATTGTTTACTACCAGGGGAAACCTTGATTTGGTACTGAGAATAGGTCTCAAGTTTCAAAGGACGTTTCGAGTTCGTTTCCCGCAGAGAATGTTTATATCCTACCAAAATATATGAGTGAAAAAACTAGCCAACTTCGTACCTAAAAAAAAAATTATGCCTTTGTAGGCAGGTGCGTTTCGAGAGACGAATGTGCCAACGACACGAGATTTAGAATGTTCTTTATTGTGTTCTTAAATTATTCTCGAAATTTACTTATTTTGGATTAAAATATTTCTACGTAACCGTATAACCGATCCTGTTATCAGAAAATAACGTTCGAAATACCGAATAACGTATCGGCATCAGGATGCATGAATAATGTACCTATACAAATATTTGGTACCTACATTATACAAATAATTTAAAATTAAACGTCGTCAAATTCCAACGGCTTTGCAAATCACGTAATTTTAGCATCGTTTGACAGATTATCTTGCACTTAACAGTAAAGAGCAATTTCACAATGGCTCAATGATTGTTTGAAGAAAAAAGGATTAATATTGGTAGTCTACTAACCAATCGCATTCCAATGAACCCGTGCAACTTAACTCGGCGCCTCGAGGGATTCGATCTTCTTCGCGAGAGACGGGTTATAGGTACCATTGTAATGACATTGTACTGTTATTGCTTAGTAGACTACAAAAGGCAAAGGCAAATGATACTGATATTGTCGTGCTAATATAATCGTATTGAACCACTCGGTATGTGTCTATAAGACTAGGTCCTGGTCCCAATCTAGGTTACCGCGTGCTATACGAGACTGTTACCAGGCAACGATATCATAAACATCGAAATACACCCAGACCGAGCCCTTTTGTACAACTCAGGTACGTCGGGAATCAAACCCGCGAGGCAGTCAATTATAGAACTATAACATCGTTATTACTATTAACATTTAAAGCCGTTACTTTTATACGTGCAGTCGAAAGCACATCAACCTTCACACCAGTGTACGCTGCACTAATAATCACTTACGTTATGGGTGACTAAAATGTAAAGGTTAATGTGCTGTCGACTGTACTAAAAAAAACCGGCCAAGTGGGAGTCGGACTCGCGCACGAAGGGTTCCATACCATTATCTACACAACATTAATATTTCAAGCGTCTACCTGTTGCCGTTACTTATATCGAGCAAAAAACGGCAAAAAAATACGTTTGTTGTATGGAAGCCCCCCTTAAACATTTATTTTATTCTGTTTTTAGTATTTGCTGCTATAGCGGCAACGGAAAATATGTACATCATTTATGAAAATTTTAACTGCATAGCTATAACAGTTCGTGAGATACAGCTTGGTGACAGTCAGCAAGACAGACAGACGGACAGTAAAGTGTAATAGGGTCCCGTTTGGCACCCTAAGTCAATTTGATAAGGATTTATGTAAAGCCAAAAGTCGTTCGGCTACTCTGGCCTGTGTTTGGGTTATTTACTTTTAACCGACTTCAAAAAAGGAGGAGGTTATCAATTCGACGCGTATATATTTTTTTTTGCTATGTTCCTCCATAACTCCGTCAAATCTTAACCGATTTCGACAATTCTTTTTTTGTTCGAACAGGTATAACGTCCCATTGGTCCCATTTTTGGTGAAGATCTGATGGAGGCTTTCAGAGATGGAGAACGGAACTCGTCAATGGACAGCAGTAAATAAGCCCTAATGGGGCCCATCCTTTAGTAATATAAATAAATAGCGTAAAAGTAGTCCCAATTTAATTTGGTGATGTTCGGGTGAAGACTTTCGGAGATGGAAATTTAGAACATCAAATTTTAAAGCAACGAATTAAGTAGGGTAAATTATGGTTATAAGGGACTTATTTATTTTTCTGACGCTCCCCAACTAAAAATTAAAAAATTAAAATTAACTTTTTAGTGTTGTAGTGTTTCGAAGTCTGTTTTTATTCTTTACTAGATGACCCCGTGAACTTCGTATCACCGACGTCAACCATTTTTTTTCTTCTCACCGTTTAAACCTTCCCTGGACTTCCACAAATATATAAAAACAACAATTAGCCAAATCGGCCCAGCTGTTCTCGAGTTTTAGTAAGACTAACGAACGGCAATTCATTTTTATATATATTAGATTTTTCGAATGACAAAATATAATGTTATCAGCGAAAGCTTTCAAGCTCTAACATCATTTTGATATCATTTCGATATCGATTCCGATATGGGCATTACTCTCACTCCTGAGCAACGAGCGTAGGTAGATACAGTCGACAGCACATTAAACTTTACGTTTTGGTTGCAATGTCGTCCGTAATGTATGCCATATTAATTAGCCTAGGACCTATTTCGAAACCTACCAAATATGTGATACACAAAAAAATTCATAAAAATCCGTGCAGCCGTTTCGGAGGTGTTCCAAACACTGTGACACGAGATTTTTGTATATTACATAGACTGATGTACGTGTCGGTCACTAGAGATATTAAAATATTTCCACAAATGAAGTTGCTTTGAAGAGGTCATTAATTAATTTTAAGGAGTACCAGCTACTTTTAATGTTGGCATGGAGCACAGAGCATTTCATTTACAAGATTTACAAAATAAATTACTCGACAGATTTATTTATCGTAAGTAATTAAACATCCAGTTCTTACCTAAGGGTCTCTCTATATTATGTATGGCACCTACCCTTGAAGGGTAAAAAGTGGCCAAGTGCGAGTCGGACTCCGCACCGAGGGTTCCGTACTCGCGCTTTACCGTTTTTTATGATCTGTCGACAGACAGCGGAGGCAGAGTACCTTTCGGGTACGGAAACGTAAAAACTTAAGTAATCGCTGACTAATCGTCGGCCCCGCATGAATAAATAAGATAAGATAGGTCAACTGCAGCTGCAGCCTTATTTGTTTGTTAAGTAGCAAGACAAAGCTTGATATTTTCACCAACTTTTTATCACTCGGGCAAGATAAAACCAGCCAAGTGCGTGTCGGGCCACGCGCAGTGTAGGGTTCCATAAAAAGAGGGCTTTTTATCTGCTTTACAGAACTAACAACTTCATCGATACTTGGATTTTGTACGAAGTTACACGTTAATTTGTAAAGCCTACTTAGCCGTAATAATGATCTATTTAAGTTCATTATATGTGCTACTGCCCTGATTTTTTCACGTTTCTACAATCAACCGTTTAGCCGGGAGAGGGGGGGACACCCTACTCTGACAAAAAGTTGCGCTTTAAAGCTTAATATTTTGCAAACGGAACCCCGAATCGAAAAATGGTCTTTCTAGACCCACAATATTTTTAAACGACCAATCCAAAATTATACAAGATAACCTACAGGAAAAAATATATCCCAAATTTAGGCACCGGAGAGTAACATAAAAATTTTTTTTCGAAATTTGATTCTACCATTTTATCAGCGTACTAAATATGTATATCTATGCCAAATTTCAGCTCTCTAACAGATAGACAGAGAGACGGAAGGTTATGGTGAAACTATAAGGATTCGTTGTTGACTTCGGAATCCCAAAAAGTAGGTACTCGAAACCGGCGTGTGTGCATGCAACTAATGTATATAGATGAAGCGAAACAGATTTGTCAAGATCGTGGCAAGTGGCAAACCCTGGTCTGTGCCTGCGGGATACAGGCTAAGTTTATGTAATGTAGTGTAATGTACTCAGTACAAAAATAATTGGATATGGCATCTCAAAATTTCGAAAAAAATTATGTTTGGGGTCAACACGCGCCTCCATGTCAACAGTAATCATTCAAAAGCAAAAACATATTAAATTTTGAACTTATTTCTATACTTTTTGTGCAGTCGCGTTTTTTTGTTTTGTAATAATATTAGGAGTTTATTTTATTGCAGTGTAACAATTTTTTCACAGTGCTAAGTAAGTAGCATTATTTATTTCGGAGCGATTATTTTTTAAGAACCGTTAAGTAAGTCCTCTTTTCTTTCATTCAGTACATCAAGTGCATGCATATTTGTCTCAGTAAATTATCTTTTCATACTTATTGAACACTAGCTGACCCGGCAAACGTTGTTTTGCCATATTAATTAGCCTACGAACCTATTCTAAGACCTAACAAACATACACAAAAAAAAAACGAAAAAATTGTTGAAATCGTTTCGGAGGAGTTCGATAACAAATACTGTGACATGACATTTTTATATATTAGATTATATTATTCCGTCTCAGCACGCCGTTTTCTGTCGGCACAGCTTGTCGCTCGCTCAAACTCACTCCGGTGAATTACTTAACATAATAGCGATTTGCCGTTTAAATTTGTTTGCGAAATATTGACAAACGCAGCATAGGACGCCCATCAGCTTACTGGACCGACAATGTAAGGCAAATTGCTGGTAGCGGCTGGATGAGGATGGCCGAGAACCGAATGAGCGGCACTTTGGGGAGATTTATGCCCAACATGAATATTCATGCTTGAACGATAGATTAAATTAGACTGCGCTACCCAAACATATTAACTTCGTACGAAATATCATTTGTACGCACAATCGCACTTACATAGTTTTAATGCGTCTCGTCGAATTCGTCGCAAGATCGTGTTATTCTCTGACAGTCATAAGTCTTGAATTTGACAGGATTTGATGCGCATTTTAAAGAGGGTTTTGTGATTTTTATGATTCAATAAAAATCTTTATGCCACACCTGGCCAAAAAGCGGGTTTTTCCGCACGCTACGCGTACGGGAAAACCCACTTTGAGGCCAAGTGGCGACATAAAATTGTGTACACAACACGGGCTGTAAAATAGAAAGCCCTCTATCGCATATATATGACCCTCGCCTGCGGCTCAGGCCTTAAACTTCTGCGATATCGGCCTTTCTTTATTTTACGGCCCTAGTTGTGTAAATAACTATTGCGCCATCTTGCATCCGCAATTTTGTTTGTAATCCGTAAAGGTTAGGTAAAGGCCATGAAACGTACCGCCTCATTCGACCTAAACTTTTTTTATAAGTGTCAGAAATAGGTACAAAGTTAACATAGCTAACATAACAATACTAAGAAAATATAAACATCCGGTCATTAAGTTTCGAAACGCAGATTTGACCCCCATTTGTTTGGTGCGAATAAACTTAAAATAAAAAAAAAATATTTGTAAAATATGTGGTGCATAGTCAGCAACACGGCGACCAGAAAAGTGTACGATGCCTGTACAGGGCCTGTTTCATGAAACTAAAATTTATGTTTACTGTGACAATTTGATGTACATTGCAACGCTGATAGATACACAGATTAATAAAACAAATCTGCTACGCAATGTACTTCAAATTGATATAATAAACTACAAATTGCAGTGTTATGAAATTCGGCCGTGAAAGCTCAGAGGTGATAGAGTATGGGTTTTTCTATAGTTTTCTATAGTTTTCCTTACCTATAGCCTATATGTTACACGGGAATCTGAGCTATAATCATGGTAAGTTTTATTCAATTCCCTTCAGTGGTTTTTGCGTGAAGCGCGCACAAAAAATCAGACTGAGACAGTCATATATGTCAGACAGAGACAAAATTCACAGATCTATTATATAGAGTTTTTTTTTTTAATTTATATTAACTTTTTCTTTTTTCTTTTTTTTTTGCACTCCTACCAACCTTTAGAAAAAATTCTGGCTGGCGACAAAAAAGTCAGGCAGTAGGTCAGGCTTGGCTTTACTTTATTTACACTTTAAAGTGGTAGTTTGTCCCACTCCACGTATTACAAGGGTGGCTAGAGAGCTTGTTTGTTGCAAAAACAATGTCCTTTTGAGTCACCTTGCAAAATTATTGATTTTAGTAGCAAACTCAATCAAATACTGAGTATAAAATGACGAAAATACACCTTCAGTGCCCGTAATTTCCTTATCTAGCAAAGCTTTATACTTATCACATTTATCAAAAGTACCTATTAGAGCCGTTGTAAAAATTGTTTAGGTACACTTTATTGTTGATATTCATTTAAAACCAGCCAAGTGCTAGTCGGACTCGCGCACGATTTGAATACTTCAAGCGTCTAGCTGTTGCCGTTATTAATATCGAACAAAAAAGCCAAAAAAAAATCACGTTTGTTGTATGGGAGCCCCCTTAAATGTTTATTTTATTTTAATTTAATTATTTATTTTGTAATACCGTATACTGCGATCGCCAACCCGCCCGCCAAGCGTGGCGGTTATGGCAAAACCCCTCATGGTTATGAAAACCACGAAGGAGGCCTGTTTCCTGCAGTGGGCGTCAAATGGCTGATGATGATGATAATGATTTATTTTTTAAGTAAATATACAACTAAATATACTGTTAATATTTCAAGCGTCTACCTGTTGCCATTATTAATATCGAACAAACAACGGCCAAAAAATCACGTTTATTATATGGGACCCACTTAAATATTTGTTTTATTCTGTTTTTAGTATTTAATTTTGTTATTACAGCGGCAATCTGCAACATCTGCGAAACTTTCAACTGTTTAGCTATCACGGTTCATGAGATACAGCCTAGTGAGAGACAGACAGACAGACAGACAGTGGAGGCTTAGTAATAGGTCCCGTACCTTTTGGGTACGGAACCCTAAAAACCCAACATTGCTGACTTTATCTATACAGTATTGACTTATGAAATCGATACCCCGTGGCTTAATGAAACGAAAGCAATTGGACAAACAGGCAGTCGATTATTTGCGCAGCGAACGACTGAAACGACAAATATTCAAATCAAAGAATTACTTATTTTCTTATTCCATCAATAAAATGGGTATAAACGTTATAAAAACCAGTCAATCTGAAAGTACCGACCTAATAAAGCTAAGTATAAAATACTCGTGTCACAGTCTTTGTTATCGAACTCCTCCGAAACTTTACTGATTAAGGCTTTACTGATTTTTATGAATTTTCTTGTGTATATTTGGTAGGTCTGAGAATAGGACGTAGGCTAATTAATATGGCATGACAACGTTTGGCGAGTCAGCTAGTGACACTTTAATGCAATGTAAATTAACATTAAGGGGATCCAGATCCAGATCCAGCGCCACCAATGAAAACAAAATTATATCTTCTTTTACAGATCGTAGTATTAGCAAAAAGTGTCTGTACTATCTTTCAACCATGTTAACAGTGATTTTTGGTACCCACGACAAAGAACCTAGCATCACGAACCTGGTACTAGATAGCATTTATGCCAAAAATGGCCAAAATCTAGTCCTAGGTTTTTTTATCTTAGGTTCACGGAAGGGTCCTAAAATCACTATTAACACGATTGAGAGATTGTACACACTTTTTGCAAATTTGATCTTAAAAAAGATATGACTTTTTTCCTGGGTGGCGCTCGTGTTACTCTCTGGAACCCCTTAAAAGCAGTATGCATCCCGTAGCCGTCCCTAGTGAACAACACGGTGGTATCAATTGCTATCCCTCATATTCAGAAGCCATTATGATGTTTTATGTTCGTAACCATAGCGCAGATAACGTATAGATCCAGGCAAATTAACTACAATAATGATTTCGAGAACTAATTAGTAAGGGACGGGCGGACATACGCCGACCAACTAGGGGATATATTAGTAAAGGGCAAGATAAAAAGTACCCGAAACCGGTTTGCGTGCATGCAATGACTAATGAGTGTTGATGAAGCGAAAGAGGTTTATCAGGATCGTGGCAAGTGGCAAACTCTGGTCTCTGCCCACCTCTCCGGGATACAGGCGTGAGTTTATGTGAGGTAATGCAACTTGTAAAGTGGTAAAGTAAATTTGGGAATAGCCGTTACAACGTACATGTTATTTGTATTTTTTGCTTTACAAAATCTCGCACTAAAACGAAGAGGTCGATGATTTTCTTGAACATCTCGTTTACGCACTGATCTTGACCAAATTTATATGGGACCGCCCATGTGGTACCCTCTTTCTAATTAGTGAACTCGGAATCGACAAGGCAAAGCACAAGGAATATGGTGCATCTTAAATCGTCTTGGATAATTATTATACTTACCTGACAACTGTGTTGAACAATTCAACTGACTAATGTGACCTGTGCGCTGTGTAGAGTAGGTAACCGCCGTGATACGATTGGAAAACAATATTTTTAAGCGTGCTGTAATGGATTTCTAAGCTCAACGCAATTCTAATAACTCTATGGTCGGGTAGCGTTAAATTGATACACATTTCCTCTCAGTGAGCCTTGAACGGCGTTTTATTGCTTTATCGGCACCTACCGTCAGATAGTTCCATGATAGTTCGTATGTGCCCGGGCGGCATGCCCACCGTATCGAGCGCAAAAACGCGATAAAACGTCGCACTGTGTCGCTCCTACTTGCCTCATAAAGCGAAATGGCACTATTATCTCCCCCGCTATCGGGCTCGATACAGTATTATAATATAATTTCTACACAACACAATCACTTGTCCTGGTCCCAAACTAGGATACCCGATGCCATGGTACCCGGCAAGGACATTGCAAACATGGAAATACACCCAGATTCAGGCTAATTTTGTGAAAATCAAGTACGGTGGCCGCCAGTGGGAATCGAACTTACAACCTCTGTCTTTTGTCCCCTTAGGCCACGTGGTCCGACCGACTTGTTCGATCGGTCGGACGACCAATATTTTTTTTACTGATGGTTCGATTGATCGAACTTCTAAGTTCTTGTAGTCCGAGTGTCGAACTACTAGGACTTTTACACTTCCTTGTTGTTCGATCGATCGGGCCATGAGGTCGGTTTTTTTCCTGTTGGATCGATTGATCGAATCATGTGTAATCGAACCATAATGACTCTAAACCTCCACGGACACGCTACAGCTTACTTACACCGTTAGAGCTAGAGATATGAAATTTGGAGACAATGTTTATTTTATGACCTTAACCCTGCTAAGGACGGGTTTTTGGAAGTTTTCACACTAAAGCGGTCAAATAGGGTGTTAAATTTGTATGGAGAAAATTTTTATTACTCTCAAATATTCACGAAATTTTAAGATTAAGTATATTTTTTAATAGATTTAAGTGTTTCAGCGTTTCAGGCATTTAACGAAGTGGACCTATTCCCAATTGCGTACATATAGTATGCATAACATCATGATTTTGTCGAAACATAACTTTTACGTTAGCGGTGTTTTATTTTTTGGTTTATTAACCGGATTAGCTACGGAGAGTATATTTCTTAATAGAAAGCCACTTATCAAAGTGGTCATCTACAGGGACCAAGATCTTTATTCTTTGACTAATATAACTATTATATAGTGAAATAATGGACGGATAATTTATGGTTGGTAGCCCAATAATATTCCATCGCATCGATCGAACCATCAGGAAAAAATAAATTTGTGTGGTCGGATGACGAGGATTTTTAAAGGTCTTATGGTTCGATCGATCGAACAACAAGGAAATGTAAAAGTCCTAATAGTTCGACACTCGGACTACAAGAACTTAGAAGTTCGATCAATCGAACCATCAGTAAAAAAAAATATTGGTCGTCCGACCGATCGAACAAGCCGGTCAGACCACGTGGCCTAAGGGCTTTTGTCAGCAGTGGCCATGATCCAGAGAGTGGTTGCCTAAGCTCGTTAGGAGCCCCTTATCAGAACCAAAATATGTATGCGATAATGCCCCACTTAAAATTCCAGCTTGCTCAGGTTTGCCTGAACTTAGCCATTCTCCAGTTCCACCACGCAGCGAACTTTGCCCGATAAGTTCCCGGATTTTGCGAACAAGTCGAACAACTAAGCAGAAACGGAGTCTGTAACTGCGGCCCGCGAGAGACGCAGCTTTCTCACGTTAGTTCTTATCACGTGCTCCATAGATGCGGGTATCGAATAGACAAGTAGCTCCAGCATAGGGCGATAACACGAGCCGCGCATTTTAAACTAATTATTTGTAAATTCTGACCTTTTAGCACCACTAAGTGCGCGACTCGTGCCGTCACACTGCCAGTGCTGGGCCCTATTTTATAAAACTACAATTCATGATGTAATTATAATTGGAGGACACAATGCTTAACCACAAATTAACATGAAGGAAGACTAAGCTACGCAACGTAGATCGAATTGTCGTAATGAACTGTACTTTTATGAAACGCGGTCCAGGCGCGGCAGACTGACTGTGTGTTCTCCTCACGATGATAGCGAGTGACTCTACGACTGTAAATATACAAATGTACGTAACTTAGAATACGCAAGAATGAAGGTAAACATGAAACTCATTTGCAATTTGTTTCCCCGTCATTTAGTATTCCTACGGCATCAGTTCGATAGCACTGAGGAGTGGTATTAGCATTACGAACGTAACGTAGGTAGGTGAGAGTCAATGCCACCCCGCATGGTGGGGATTGGACCATGATTGGATTGACACGACGTCTATAGCTACTGGAGGGTGACTTCGGATGGACGGACGGAAGGACTTCCGGATATCCGGGTGTCCGGATATAAACTTATCCGGTTCTTTGTTGCAAAGTCACCCGCAAGGTTATTGAGTAGAAGCACATGTAAAACTTGACGTGCTTTCCACTGGATCGTGGGACAATCGAGAGCACATCAACTTTTACACGCGCCCACGCTAGGTTTGGTTACACAGGTGACCATTTCAAAAGCTAAATTGTTTTGGAGAAAAAAAAATTAAAAAAACTCCAAAACTCTTCAGTTAACCTTATGGCGGTGTTAAGGCAGGCAAGTCTTAACACAATTATGATTTTTAAAGTAAAATCTCCATTTTACTTCCATACCTTGTTGGTATGTCGGAGGAATTTTGCTGTGGTCGTTTATTTTCTGATTGTGTTTCCTGCAATCGAGGATATATTCGCAAATTAACCTTATGTTGATAAAGTTATACCTTGATGTGCCGTCGATGTGCCAATGCTTCGATTACTTAAAAATTATCATGCTGCAATTTCTTTTTAATGTCGTTTTTCGATGAACGTTGCGTAGCCGATTAGTACAATTAGGCTGGCTTGCGCCAACGCTATCTGAACCCCAGAAGGGACGTGGGGCGAGGGCGCTGTAAAGACGCGTTGTTAATCCCATTTCATACAAAATGTACGGAAGGGACAGGACGAAGCCCACACAGAGGCGACGGGGCGAGGGCGCGACTTATATCAACGTGTCGCATCTTTTCCGCGCCCCGCCTCACGTCCCCTCTCTGTGGTCAGGGGCTGACAGCTCTATCTATCTGACCGCGAGAAAACACACGTTTATCCAGGTGTAAGCTCTATCCAGTTAATAACGTCTTGCGTCATGACATTTGCAGAGCTTATCTATCCTTAGATAAATTTTATGACTGACGACCCTGTCAATCGGCTATTTATTCGTTTATCCGAGAATAAGTATTTATCTATTTACTTACTTGTCGACTGATTTGACGCAAGCCGCCTTTAGTCTCAACTTTGGTTTTTGCATCTATGTAACGGGACGATTTATACAACATCCAGTGGCGCCTTCAACTAGATGGGTGAAGGGACCACTCGGATACTGCAGTGCCTAAGACATTGTTTTTTAGATGGAATAGGCTTGCCCAGCACCTATACCATCCCGACAGCTTAGTCGCCTTTAGTCTTCATCATCATCATCAGCCATTTGACCCCCACTGCACTACATAGGCCTCCCTCATGGTTTTCCTAACCATGAAGGGTCTTGCCATAATCGTCATGCTCGGCAGGCGGGCTGGCGATCGCAGCATGCGGTTGGAATCTCAGAAAGACGCTGCTGTCCGTCTCCTGGTAATGTATTTTATAGTCGCCTTCTATGACATCCACGGAAGGAAATGGAGTGACTCTGTTCTTAATCCGGCGCGACACGGCCCTTCTACTTACTTGTTAATCTGTTGGTTAAAACATTTTTTCGGGGTTTCCGGGATCCCATAAATGCGATAAATAAAGTTACTGTAATAATAAATGACTTATTATATTTAGTTTTTTCATTGAATTCCAAACGTTTCATTATAAGGGTGAATAGGTGCATAAAAACATAATTAATAAACGCTTCACACCTTATAAGGCGTTACGTGCAAGTTGTGACGTCATAGTTTGAGCCATATTTGTATGGCGCGATTTGTACCACGTGACTATTGACTCAGCGACGGGTTATACGAAAAGTATTAGTCGCAGAGAAAAAAAAACTGCCACGTTTATCCGATTAGGTACTTATATACTTCTTAGTGCAAGTTTTTCATTGCTGTAGTAAGCCATGAACTTATTGTAGTTCTATGATGTGGAGCCTGGCTTGACAAATTACGCTCTTTTAACACACGTCTTAAACGCGTTAAACAGCGGTGGTAGCCTAGTGCGTAGAACATTGGACTCGCAAGCGAGACACCAAGGTTCGATTCCCAGTGCGGGCATGTACCTATGACTTTGCTTTCTAAGTTGTGTACATTTGTTAAGTTATAGTAGCAATACCACTCGCTAACGGTGAAGGAAAACATTGTGAGGAAACCTGAGTGTCTGAGCCATTCACATTCACATTCACCTCAGCGCTTGAAATCGCCAATCCGCGGTGGGCACGCGTGGTGATTTAGCCCATACTCTCCCTGAGGGAAGGCCTGTGCCCTACAGTCTTATGTTTATCCTGAGACCCAGGTTCGATACCCAGTGCGGGCATGTACCTATGACTGTTTAATTTCGATGTTACGTACATCTGCGAATTTGTACTAGCAATACCACATGTTAACCATGAAGGACAACATCGTGAGAAAACTGGCGGCTTAGTTGGCTCCGCACGTATTGACTTGTCTTTCCTGTGGGCTAGGCCGACTAAGCTGTCGGCATGGTATAGGTGCTGGGCAAGCCTACTCTATCTAAAAAACAATGTCCCAGACACTGCAGCGTCCGAGTGTTCCCTTCATCCATATACTGTGAGTGGTCATCATCCACTGGACGCTGTATAAATTATCTCATTACGCAGATACGAGACAACGGCCAAAGTTTTTATGTTTATCCTAATATAGATATAAAATAAAGCCAATTTGTATGAATCCTATCCAGTTATACACTATCTGCCTCAAATCTGGCCGCATTTAGTGACACGCCATGCGCCATCACCATTTTGGTCACACGAACTTAGATCAAGATAGTGTCATATGGAGTTTTTTGTCCAAATAGAGTACCTACACCAAGCTTCTTCCGCTCTGTCTCTTCGTTTCGCCCCTGCTGTCGACGTTTCTGGCACAGTCGACAGCAGGGGCCTGTTTCATAAAACTACAACTTATTGTTTACTATGTCATTCCGATGTACATTGCAAATTCGATTAAACCACAGTTTATAATAATAAAAACGTCTTCCACATAAGTTAATCACTTGTCCTGGTCCCAAACTAGAATAGGTACTCTGTGCTATGGTAAGCACGCAAGGACATCACAAACTTGGAAATACACCCAGACTGAGGTCATTTGTACAATGGATATAGTTCAGTAGAAAGGACTCAATCCACATAGAGTTACTTTCGAGATAATGACTTTTGTAGTTCAAACGGGTATTCTTCGATGATTTTACTTTTACTCACAGTTGTGTCAATGAAGCGCTGTTGTGTTCGTCCAATTTACAAAGGAGGAGACAGGGACCGTATCAGTCATAACAGACCAATAGCAATTCTGCCTGCCATATCAAAAGTATTGGAAAGAATTATTAACTCTGGGTTAATGAACTATCTATTTATATAGCCCATGAAAGACGTCCACTGTTGGTTATATGCCTCTTCAGCTTCACGCCAACATCGCCGGTCCCCTGTTAATCTTGTCCGTTGCCCTCCCGATCGGTTAATGAACTACTTAGAAGCAAATAACCTTCTTTCCGGTAATCAATATGGCTTTCGACGTGGGAAATCCGCAGACCATGCAGTTCAAACTCTAACTGATTGTATTTCTTCTAATGTCGATTATGGCAAGAAATGCATTGGAATTTTTCTTGATTTGGTCAAAGCCGTTGATCCGGTCCCTATCCCTATCCTTCTCAGAAAAGTTGACCGAGAACTTGACTCAGAATCAGAGGTACGTAACACGCCCTTCTTGGTTTTCCAAGCTTCCCGGTCTTGTGCCGCCCGAATCCAGCGACTCCCCGCCACCGTAACTAGGTCGTCATACATCTGGTGGGGGGCCTACCCACGCTGCGTCGTCCGGTCCGCGGTCGCCAGGTCAGAACTTTTTCGCCCCAACGGCCATCCGTTCTTTGAGCTATGCGCCTTCATATTTAAATCACTAAATAAAAAGTTAAATATTTGCACAATGACTTTAACAGAATGCAAGAAGGTAATAACTGTCTGGCTCAAGGAGCTTAACTATGAAGAGACTAAAGTTCAGCTTTTTTTAAAATATGTATCCAATGTACATCGAATTGTCATAATAAATTGTCACTACGGATTGTAGTTTTATGAAACTCAGCCCATATTAACCTTTACAAATGGTAGTTGCAAAGTCACTCGTAACGTAACCGCGTGACAATGGACGGTTTCACACTCAACGGCAACCGTAACGGCACAACATCTGCAGCGTCATTTTAAAATCGTTAGTAATGTCTTGAGGAAAGAAGTTCTTGTTACAAAAAATATTTTTAAGAAGTTATAACAGTATGTTTGTAAATGTTCGTGATTTCAGAGCCTTGGTTCGAAACTGTGAATCCAAATTCAAAGTGATGGAAAAGACTTTGGCTTTCGCATTTACGTAATGAGACGATTTAAACAGCGTCCAGTGGTACCTTCACTCACATTAGATGGGTGAAGGGACCACTCGGATGCTGCAGTGCCTGGGACATTGTTTTTTAAATGGAGTAGGCTTGCCCAGCACCTATACCATCCTGACAGCTTAGTCGTCCTATCCCACAGGGAAGACAAGTCAATGCGTGCGGAGCCAACCAAGCCGCGGGTTTCCTTACGATGTTTTCCTTCACAGTTAGCGTGTGGTATTGCTAAGTAACAGTAAGTAGGATAACGTTAAAAATGTTTTCTAATTTAATTGTTTAAGTTTCTGTCGTTCGATATGCGCAAACCAGTGGAAGAGCAATTGACTTGGCCGGCGCCGACCATAAGGCGCTCGACCCATAGTTTATTTTTCGATTTTTATTATTTTATTACTTTTTGTCCTGATATTGTTTGTTTATGCTCAAATTAAATTCTTTTGGGTAACTCATTATCCAATAAATGCGATAAATAAAGTTACTCTAATAATAAATGACTTATTATATTTAGTTTTTTCATTGAATTCCAAACGTTTCCTTATAAGGGTGAATAGGTGCATAAAAACATAATTAATAAACGCTTCATACCTTATAAGGCGTTACGTGCAAGTTGTGACGTCATAGTTTGAGCCATATTTGTATGGCGCGATTTGTACCACGTGACTATTGACTCAGCGACGGGTTATACGAAAAGTATTAGTCGCAGAGAAAAAAAAACTGCCACGTTTATCCGATTAGGTACTTATACACTTCTTAGTGCAAGTTTTTCATTGCTGTACTAAGCCATGAACTTATTGTAGTTCTATGATGTGGAGCCTGGCTTGACAAATTACGGTCTTTTAACATACGTCTTAAACGCGTTAAACAGCGGTGGTAGCCTAGTGGGTAGAACATTGGACTCGCAAGCGAGACACCAAGGTTCGATTCCCAGTGCGGGCATGTACCTATGACTTTGCTTTCTAAGTTGTGTACATTTGTTAAGTTATAGTAGCAATACCACTCGCTAACGGTGAAGGAAAACATTGTGAGGAAACCTGAGTGTCTGAGCCATTCACATTCACATTCACCTCAGCGCTTGAAATCGCCAATCCGCGGTGGGCACGCGTGGCGCCGACCATAAGGCGCTCGACCCATAGTTTATTTTTCGATTTTTATTATTTTATTAATTTTTGTCCTGATATTGTTTGTTTATGCTCAAATTAAATTCTTTTGGGTAACAAAATATTTTTTTTAAAGTAATTTTTTTATGTTTTTTTTTTTGGTGCAGTAATCCGTGCTGAGGACCTCTTTTAAAACCTATTTAGAGGCTAAAAATTCCACCCATGCCGGGACTTGAACCCGCGACCTCTGGCTAACCGTGCCAGCGCTCTCCCAACTGAGCTAATGGGCAAGTGCAGGCATCGGCGAAATTTCGGATCCCTTTACAAACTTCTGTGTATAACGTACAGCCAGCGAAACCTGGCCGAAGGAATTTTCGTCACTTGCAGCTCCGACACCCACTTTGCAGTTAGATTTTACATCGGAATGATATCGCTGTACCTACATGATTGTATACGATTCTAAGAATTGACAAGCCCCGCCCGCCTTTCTACGGGTAATTTTTTTTTTTAATTGAAAAATTATTTTTTGCAGATTTCTTGACACTAAAAACACTTTTGTGCAAAGGCGAGTTTAATACTAAATAGTATTTTCTTCCAGCTAACCTACGTTGATGTGAAGAGTCGATGGGGTAGTGTCAGAGAAAATTATGGGTGTAATACAAAAATAAATACATAGACTAGTTGATTAACTTATATAAGATTATTATAATTTAACTACACATAAGTAATAAAATATGATAATAATAGCTGCCACAGAATCCGTTCATACGATTCTTGCACAACGCCATCTATTTTTAAAACACAACGTTCGCCGCACAACGCCATCTATTTAAACTTCAAATAAATATTATCAACCAAGTATGTCTCAATTCAGGTCTTTCTCTATCTGTACGCCAAGTTTCATGTAAATCTGTTGAGCCGTTATTGCGTCATTTTAGTAACAAACATCCAAACATACAAACCTCCAAACATCCGAACATCTTCACAAACTTTCACATTTATAATAATTATGTGTTAAGTAGGATAGTAAAAAAATTAACTAAGCTGAAAAATATTTTATCTACACTCATATCATAATCTTCAAATTAAGAATTCAAAGGTAAACACATATTGACAGGCTTTAAACAATACATAACTTTAAAGAAAATAAAAAAAAAGTGTAATATAAAGTTACATTAAAGGTCAGATTTTACACTTTATGTTACAGTTATTTTTTTTAAAGTGTTGCTGTGATCACGGAACAAAACTTAAGTTTTTTTTTTAATGTCAAAAGTTGACTATAAAAAACCTAATTTCATTTTCGTGGTACCAAAAGTGCAACTAAAAATACCTAAAATTGCGCGCGCAAAACTGAGTGCAGACGATTGAATGTCAAGATACGAGTACTTTTGTCGAAATTGCGCCATTTTGTTTCAAAAATTTCATTATGAGTGTAGATAAAGTAGTGTATGAGACTGCACATAACTTGGTATTAAAACACTCGCGAATGCTATTAAAAAACTCGCCAAGGCTCGTTTTTTAAAATCTCGCTCGTGTTTTAATAACCCTCGTTATGTGACAGTCCCATAAACTACTATTTTTTGCGCTAGCTAGACATCTATGTATTTAACTATCACTGGTAAAACCATTTTCTCATTCATTTTCGTCTTGCTTTGTCGTGTACAATCATGTTTCAAGTACAGTCGTCAGCGGACCCGTTTTTCGTAAAGCTACAACTTTTAGTTTATTATGACAATTAGATGTACATTGCGTAGCCTAGTCTTCCCACTTGTTAATCTCTTGATCAACTTTGCAACGTACATTGTACTGTCAAAACAAACCATGAATTGTAGTCTATTAAACAGGTTCACGGTTTTGCGGAACTTTCAGGATTTTGCAGGATATCGTTCATGATAGGGGATCATCCCCTATCATGAACGACACGATCTCATTTTGTACCGTTTCTTCCTCCTACACCTATTTAAGTCGTAGAATGCAGTCTCAAATTATTTTACATTTCCCTGGGAAATTGTCAAGTCTAAACAGATGGTGCGCTGCTCTCATCTGGGCTGGAATTAAATGTCTATCACGCACGACGGCTAGCGTTACAGCGTACTCGTATGCTTTAAATAAAAGGGAAGTTCTATTCTATTCTTTTAAAATTATGGAAATGACACCTCATTTTGGGAATGACACGAACATTTTATATTTACAGTTTTTCAAACAATATTGATAGCTGTTGCCCGCGAGTTCGTTCGCGTGATTTTTTTAATGTAACGTATAAACGTCCCCCTACAGGTCACAAGTCTTCTCTCAGAGAGAGAGTGTTGTCTTAATAACCACGCGTGCCCACCGTGGATTGCTAATTTTAAGCGCTGAGATGTGTGAGTTTTAGGTGGAAACTATGGTGTTCATTTTTTCTCGACAAAAAGTAGCCTATGTACTATGCCAGACTATAATCTATCTCAATCTGCAATCTATTTCATCCAGATCCGTTCAGTCGTTCTGACGTGATTGAGTAACAGACATCCATCCATCCAAACAACAGTAGTACAATTGTACAATTGTATTTTCTATCTCTAATTAGAGATAACATGAATGCGTCGATTTAATTTCATTGCCACTTGAAGCTTACGCGCGTAAACGTATGAAACCTTCCATGCGTTAATGGAATTAAAAAACACAGCACGTAACATGACCATGAATCTGTCATTGTACTATAATGCACCAAGAGAATCGAGCCCCTGAAACATTGCTTCTCGGCAGGCACTTAAGTATGCATGCACGGAGCCGAGCAGATCTCTACGATCAGGTACACTCATCCTGACTACTCCAAATACGTGTGTCTTATTACACATGACATAAGTTTGAATATCGAATGAAAAGTGGTGTTGCTAACGATTCTAGACGCGGAGCAAGGACCTTGCTGTAGGGTCATCCTCGCACGCGCCAGCGGCGCGCCGACAGCATACTGAAGATTTTACGCTCGAGGTGAAAATAGGTTTCATTACCATCTTCTACCTCAAGAATCTACACATGCGATGTTTTAAAGCCCGACAAATAATAAGTTTAGCCAAAGAAATTTTGCTCTTCCGTGTCAGGGGAAACTCATCCTGATTGCGAGGACTTTTGTTCGAGTTATTTGTCGGGCATTATTTTTTTAATCTTTATTTACTTAGCAACAAAGGCCACATATACAATTAAACAAGAAAGGGTTACTTTCTTCGAGTCTGCTATACTGGGCCGTATTAATAAAGCGCAGTCACACAGCTGAAATTTATCTTGAGACAGCTATCGAGACGTTGTTCTTAATATTATAATAATAAACCACACTTGAGACCACGGATATCTCAATCTGAGCTTGAGACCGTGGAATGAAAGTCGGTCACTAAAAAAAAGTCTTTGACAAAAAATGTCGAAATTGTGGTAAAAAATTCTAATTTGTGGTCTTACAGTCCTATGTATAAGTATTGCTTGTCTCAGAATAAAATTAGGAAAATGGTGACCTCCTCGAAGTTCCTTTGACAGCTAAACAACAACAATTTGTTTGACAGTCTAATCTGTTCAGTATCGTTATCGAATAATTAAAAGTTACTTTGCGTTGTGGAGGGGTCATAGCAGGCATAAAATGGAGATTTCACTTTATAAATCATCAACATCATCACAGGCCTACGCTTTTCCACTGCTGGACAGAGGCCTTTCCTATTGCACGCCACTGAGCACGGTCCTTCATAAATCCAGCTCTTCATAAATCATGGTTTAGTTAAATCCAGTTTCAAACCCATTGCACTCCAATATGAAAGTGTTCCAATGGAATCTACTTTTTATAAATAGGTAGGTACCTAAGCCTTTTAATCTGAAGCCAGTGTTAATTCCCATAGACCATAGAACTATTTCTCCCTAGAAAATTCACACTCAAAAACGGCCCCAGTCTCTCAATTACTCTTTACCAATGAAATGAGCGTAAGATGTGCTGTAGAGTAAATCACTCTGTGATTGGTTCATTCTGTGCGCCATGCGTGACGACGTAAAAGTTCATTGGCGTAACTGCTAAATGGTTGTGTACAAAAACGTCAAACCAAACCATTGATGTTGGACGATGGCAGGTGCGTAGATATTTTGCCGAGTAATACCTACCTCTCCGTGTGGCGCCGGATTAAGAATAACGTCACTCCATTTCCTTCCGTGGATGTCGTAGAAAGCGACTAAGGAAATCAATTACCAGGAGGCGGGCAGCAGCGTCTTCCTGAGATTCCAACCGTATACTGCGATCGCCAACCCGCCTGCCAAGCGAGGCGATTACGGCAAAACCCCTCATGGTTATGAAAACTACGAAGGAGGCCTATGTCCTGCAGTGGACGCCCGCCTTTCCACAACGTGGGGTTGCGTTGCTAACTAGCGTTTTAAGCGCTAGTTAGACATGTATGTTTTTAACTATCACTGTCTACACCGTACAGTATTTTGATGCTCTGCCTGCAACTCGCGATGCAATCAATATCAACTGGTTTATGCTCTAAGATCCTACTTAGTAAATATTTTGTTAGCCTTCGCTAGCTTAAAATTTTGCACTTCCGCCTAGATCTAGATTTAACTAAGTGTGTAGCCCTTTTGGTCTACAATTTTACTAAGGGGATCCAGTGGGCTAACTAGCGCCACTGAAAAAAAAAACATATCTTCTTTTAATAGATTATATTTGCAAAAAGTGTTTGTACAATCTCCATCATGTTAACAGTGATTTTTAGGACTCACGACAAAGAACCTAGGATCACGAACCTGGGACTAGATAGCATTTATTTAAGGTCCGCAAAGGGGCAAGAAACTGTCTGATTGTTTAATTTACGATATTTAATTTTATTGTATATTTAAGTTATACATTTGGGTTTGTCATACCAAGTTACGGGTACCTACATTGCAATGTTTATTCTTCTGCTGGTACTAATGTCCTTACCTATTAGTATAATCACTAGTTTCTAGACCCGTATAGTAAAAAAATTGTGATTCTTATCGGGTTGTTGATAAATTAATTTGCATAATATGTATGTATGCCAGACTAAATCTTAAAGGTGGCCTCGAAAATTATGTGAATACAGGGATTTTACTAACCGACTTCAAAAAAGGAGGAGGTTCTCAATTCGTCGAAATCTTTTTTTTAATTTTTTTTATGTATGTTCCCCGATAACTCAAAGACGCGTGAACCGATTTAAAAAATTCTTTTTTTTTAAGGGTAGACTTCACAGGCTGTCCCTTAGTCACCAAGTCAGGATCTGATGATGGGATCCTGGAGACATCGAAGGAACTCTTCAAGTTTTAAAGGCACACTTGAAGCAATTTGGGTTTTTGTTCTAGTGACTCGTGCATTTGCTGTCTGAAAACACAATTTGGCAGATGTCCTATTTGATAGCCTTGTCCTTATTCGCGGTCTCGTCACTCAAGAAATTACATCCATGCTCAAGAAAGCTCTTGATATCCTTGCTCTTGAGATATAATTTGACAATGTCCAATAGGCATGATGACAAATGGTGGGGCGGGCGGCGCGGATAAGATGCGACGCGTTGCATAGAAATCACGTCCTCGCCCCGTCTGTTCTGTTTGGGCTTCGTCCCCGTCCCTTCAGTACATTTTGTATGAAAGTGAATTGGAACGCCTCTTTTCCGCGCCCTCGCCCCACGCCCCTTCTAAGTGGCCGCTGGCTATGAGGGCTAAATTGCTTTTCTCCTTTTCTCATATAAAACAAAAAATGCTGAGGTCACATAACAATGACTTACAGCAATTCAATCCGTTGAGTACAGTTGGCACGAAAGCACGTCACATGCGTGCACTCTACTCACTTTAGTTGCGGGTGACATCGCAAAAGGTTAGTTAGACCTGAGATTACCGCACTAAGCCTCATGGTTGGGCCATTGTAAGTAGCAAAGCTTTGAGTTTATTCCATCCAGCCTATCTCTTTCCAGAAAGTCAGCAGTGCTCTGATTTCACTGCACCTGCAGGCCTCTTTAAGAGAACCCAGCTTCCCAATGATAGGGGTCCGTTGCCGTTCCGCCCCTTACCAGTGAATTGTCACGTGGGCGGATGTTTCTTCTTCTTTGATGCATCCCCGGCAAAGCGGGCTGTTGGTTGGTCATATTCTGGAAATGTCTATTCAGTAAGCACTGGCCTGTTAGGATTGCCACAGCTTTGCGCAGATCATCTCTTCTCAAAGGCTACGTGAAAGTAATTTTGAGATTCTTGGTAGAGCCTCCATGCCTCCATAGAGCCTCCTCCATCTTGGTAGAGTCTGCATTTGGTTTCTGTTTACAAAAGTTCAGCATGCTGGATTTCTGTTTACGACCCTAACCTTACAAAAGGTATTAAATGTTGTGATCAATCCATGTAAGTCCACTGCTAAACATAGGCATCCCTCGAGGCACCACACTTCTGTACTTTCGTCTTCTTTAAAAACCAATTAGGGCACTGTAATTTGATTCAAAATAGCCAATTTCATATTGAGTATGACTTATCTCCAACTGATCTTGAGAGCGGTATTGAGATCAGACTATTAATACCATTGAACCTTAAAATTCAATGATTATTACTACGGCCTTTAGCATAGATTTACACCCGAATGCTTATACAAGCATGCACGATCTGTGCGTACAGTCAACAGCAGCAGGTCAGATTTTACATTTTTGTTGGAAAGTCGTTGTTAACGTAACCGATTAGAGTGCACGATTGTAAAGGTTGATGTGCTGTCGACTGTGCGTCCATGTCCCTAAGTAAGAACATTTGAGGGTTTGAGACAATAACAAAAGTGTGTCTGATTCTTACAACCCTAATAGAAGTCTAACCAATAGCAGAAAATAAAACTTTGTTACGTAGCTTTTTCTCTGCATCGAGAAAGGCTTAATATCAGGGGCCCAATAATTTGTCTGAAAGGTCTCGCATTAGATTTTATGTCAGCGAATTCTGGCTCGATCCGGTACGCGTCGTCGCGTCAGTCTCGAAGGAGATGTCTAATGGTGGGTACAGACCAAAGAGAACAAACGATTCAGTGTTCTAGATCAGTTCACCTAGAAAAATAATCTCGCCTTTCTTTAGGCATGCATTCTAAGCGCTATGTGCCCCATTTCATAGAACTTCAATTCATGCCTATTATAACAATTCAATGTACGTTGCACAGCCGATTAACACACAGGTTAACAAGTGAGAAGACTAATTGTTCTTAAAACTAAATGATTGTAGTGGAATATTCATTTGACTCTGCCTTATAGTTACGGGGCCTAATATGTATCGTACAAAGTGGATATAACGTTTCAGTGTACCTATGATGTTAGACAGGGCATTATACAGTAAATTAGTCACCAGGGTCATTATACAATAAAGTGGAGTAAATATGTTGTTTTTTCACACATAGGTGTGTATGCGTTAAATGATACATAAAAAAGACGCAGGGTCATAAACTAATCTGATTGAATAGCACACTGAGTTATTCGTTCGATTCGTTCGTTCATTCAGCTTGTATGTACCCACTATAACTAACACTGAATGGGCGAAACAAGATGGTACCATCTTGTCAACAGAACCTGTTACCTAAATACAATATCAATTTACTAGACATCAAATCGGACGTGCCGTGCGAAATCGTTTAGCACCGATACTGACATAGATAGAGAACACTTTATGGTATAACCAGAAAAAAGAATAACACTTATATATATGTAATGGTTAACAATTAGTGGTCTTAACGATCTCTTCCAGACATTCCTTTGGATGGAGTGCATTGGAAATACTGATATTTTCAAACACCGTGGAACAATAATATTTTTATTTATCATCAGTACATACTGCGTATTTATTTTATGTGTTTCGGTTTTTTGTGTTTTAAGGTAACCCTTTATGTTTTCCGTGTGGCGCCGGATTAAGAATAGCGTCACTCCATTTCCTCCCGTCGCGTCGTGGATGTCGTAGAAGCCGACTGAGGAAATAAATTAACAGGAGACGGGCAGCGGCATCTTCCTGAGATTCCAACCACATACCTACTGCGATCGCCAACCCGTCTGCCAAGCGTGGCGATTGTGGCAAAACCATTCATGGTTAGGAAACCGTGAGGGAGGCCTCAAATGGTTAATGGTTATGATGATGTATATTTTAAATACATTGTTGGAAATTTATTACCAAGATCACCAAAGATATTTTTCATTTTAATAACCGTTTGAGTCAGGGCTACCACTGACATGTAAGGGCTTTTGCACACCACGTTTTCTTATGCTCTGAAGACGCGCGTTTTTGATGAACAGATTACAAGCGCAAGGATCGTGTGCCAAGGTTACTACCCTATAACTGCGGGACATGGTTGGACTAGTGAATATACAAGTCGATCCAAATATTTTTATTCATTATAAAAACGCGAGTATGGGCTTAATCACGCGTAGTGATTAAGCCCATACTCTCTCCCTGAGAAAAGGCCTGTGCCCTACAGTGGGACGTATATAGGCCGCTTATGATGATAAAGACGTTTCCGCAGGAATGCTCACGTCATTTCTCTTCTCTACTCAGTACTGTTCAATCCAGCCACCCCTCTATATCTTAAAGAGCGCTTTATCTATCTCAGTGACTCCCACCGCCGGGCCCTTGGGTCTGACCAGAATCTGATGCCTCATTTGCTGTTAGGGCCACCTGGCTGTGGAACGATCTACTGGTTTCAATAAGGCGCTCTTCTTCCCCAGCTATCTTTAAAAGCAGGGTTCACGATCTGTATCTATCACTCAAATTTATTAAATATGTAGTTCAATTATTATTGTTTTCTTGAATGTAGGTATGTCTTTTCATTTGCCCTCTGGTAGAACTTTATTGTAACTTATGTAACTTTATAAATGTTTATAATTGTTATACCTATAGTATGTAAAGGTTTATGTAAGTATATTATTATTTAAGTATGTAAATCAATATTCATATTTGCACGGACTACCTTTCTTATCTTATCTTATCCAAAAACAAAATATTTACTTAATGAACGTCAATACATTGTATGAATTAATATAGGTACAACACGTCCACACGGCCGTAGTAAATGTACGAAACTACCAGTCCAATGATGTCGATTTGTTTTGGTTTTTAAGTAAAAGAAATCGTCATAATTATATATTATTTATCAGTTAATATTACTTTACTTTATTAATACTCTTCTTTAGTAGTACAAATCAACTTAAATTGCACCATTGTGTCAGGTTTCACATCGCTATATCCTGCCATAAAGGCGTACAAATATATTTGGTCAGTGTACATCATATAAAAACCTATACCCAATAAATGACACAAGCATTTCAATTATTTCAAAATAAAAAAGTAAAATAATAGAAAAACACAAATGAATTAATTTTTATCTTCCATAAATTCGTTTACTTTTGTAATATAATTTATTCAACTACTAGGATTTCTCGACAAGACATTTGAAAAGGAGCCTTTTAAGTTTTCTCAGTGTCGCGTTTTTTTATTTCCTGGGGTACCTTAAATACTTTTACCTAAGAGTGTAGTTCTCACCTCACCAATCTCATCGAGACCCCTACGTTGTATGTTATTCCTGGCTACCTCATAAAGATGCATATTATTCCTAACAAAAATATTTTCTATTTCCAAAAGTGAAGCCTACAGCTATCAATGGGGTTTAATCCACAAACGCTCTAAGCACTAAACCCGTATCGTAAAGCCGATGCCATATAGCCGTGATGCAATTAATGTTTTGACTGTATTAACTACTTTGCCCGGTCTATAGAGGGCATATTAAAAAGTTGTTAACTTTTTGCAAATCTCCTCCGTATGTGTTTTTCCTGATAAATTGTAGTCAATGTGTATTCCTAGAAACCTAGCAATTTTAACCTCTTCAATTATCTTATTTTTATAATTTATATTTAGGGACAGTTCACTTGTTCTTTATCTGAATGACTAACGAATGAGAGTTATGGAAAGGTATATGTATGTGCTGTGGAATATTATACTTGGATTTAGCCACCTACATTGCACCAGTCCGTGAGGTTTGCTGGTTTTGCGTAATTTCAATAACACATTACATAGAAAAAATATCTATTGATCTGCGTGCAACCACTTTCTTTAAATAAAAAGCTCTTGAAATCTCTAAAGTTCCATACACGCAGTTCACTCCGATAACGCCGCCACCGCCGACCGCTTTTTACCCTCACACCGCCGCCGAAGTAAATCGTAACGGCACACATGGGCCCTTGGAGGAAGAAGTGTTCTAAAAGCCATTTTACGAATTTTACATGAGAGCAAAAACAAAAAAATATATAAAAGAAAGCGTTATATCTTTTTGCTTATAAATGCTGTATTAATGCAATAATAACAGATATACTAAAAATGTAACGAGTTTTATAAATATTCAACTTTAAATTCAATGTCTTTGGTAGTTTAGAAGTTAGCGTGGCTTAGATTACAAAAAGGCCACCCGTCCATTCAAGGGTTTGTATAGCAAAAAATGTACGTAAAAACCAACCTAGGTTCCTCGGTTACATTATTGCATTTGGGTCCCGCCTGCTTAGTAGTTAATGTTAAGCAGTCGGGTGATTGGTTATTTTTATTAAACTTTTTTTTTGTCCTATTTTGTTGGTGATTGTTTATATTATGCTGAATTCATACAGCCTTATGACACTCGGGCAAACACGACGAATCGATTGAGATATTATTTGTCAAAATGTCTCCATTGTGAGAAGTTATGAGGAAAGATATAAGCCACAAGTAGTTACCTACATTAAAAATAATGTCGACAACAAAAATTAAGTAGGTAGCATATTTAAATGAAAAACTGTGAAGTCTGTTAAAAAATCAAGGTAGTAAAAGCAATTTTGGCGAATTTGAGGAAACGAAATATACAGCTTGAAAGAGCTTGAAAAACTGAGTAAGACTGCATTCAAAGTCCATTTTCACCAAAAATGGCTTACTTCCCTGGCCAGGTATGTTATGCTGGGGGTTCACTGGGGTTTTCGTATTCGCGTATGCGGACGAATAATACATTGCAGGTTTTACAAAATCTGTGCTGAAGATTCGTTATAAAACCCGGCGTTGGATAATGAATACTTACCAAATAAACAAAAATGAGTAGGTAGCCAAGTGTGGCGCCAAATTAAGGTACCTGCCCGTAGGGAAAGCGGCCAGCCTCGAAGCCCTCCAGGTTAGCAGACAGAGGGTAGAGGGCAGACGTGAAGAAAAAGAGGCCGTATATTATACACTGGTAACGGAATCGGGTTATCTATCAAAATCGGGAGTTCGGACATTTTTTGCAATGGAGAAATCTTCCAAATCGTGATAAAATATCAGCAGTTCCACATAATAGTACATAGAATGTAACATCTCATATTTTTTGCCATTTTGAAGGTGAAAATTCTCCTAATAAAATTGGCGAATTAGCCGAAATTCTTCCAAATCCACTCAGACTTAAGGTATCAGGTACTTAAGTTCTTTGAAATATTGTCTGTTATATACTATAAAAATTCGCCCAATTCCGGAAAAAATTTATTTGTTTTACGACAACTTTTGTTTTACTTATAAGATTTATATTTTACAAAATATTAGGCTACAAAAAATTCAAAAGTAGGACAAAAGTTACTTATTATTATAATTTGTGACTCTTATTGACGTGTTTTAGGAATAACGCACTTTTGAGGTAGTGTGATTGTCGAATAGAAAGTAGGTACATACCAAAACATGAAATTAATACTTATTAGCCGACTTTAAAAAATGAGGAGGTTCTCAATTCGTATTAATATTTAATTTTATGTAAGTACGTTGAGCGATAATTTTTTTGTTAGAACGGGGTAGCTCATGGGTGATCCCATATAGATTTGGTCAAGATCTCTGGGTGGGCTCCATAAGACAATCAACGAACTCTTTTTTTTAGTGTTCTTTTCTCTCGAAGTTGTGTCGTTTTACTGAAAAGTTTTCCAGTTTCAGACGCCACTCCAGAGGCTGCAACCGCGACAAGCGATGCCAGATGGAGCGCTGCCGGCTCGACAGCAAGGCCATCGCCATCCACGTGACCCCGCCCGATGGGGAGGAAGAGGACGAGTTCGCAGCGGCGCCCGCGCCGCCGCCGCCGCGCATGCGCCGCAAGCTCAGCTCCCCGCTGTGCGCGCCGTCCGACGGCTTGCTCAGTCTTAACGGTCAGTCGCGAGTAGGGTTGCCAGGCCCAAAAATGGAAAAGCCGGACTCAGCTCCCTCTCAGCTCACACTACTTATTAATAAAAAGAAAAAAAATAGTTACTTTAATTTATTTTTCATTGTTAATAATTTCAGACTTTTTATGTAGCCTATATACGTCCCACTGCAGGGCACATGCCTTTTCTCAGGGAGGGAGAGTTTGAGACTTACTCTATTGTTATTCAAATTCCCATTAGTAGTATTATATTTGTAGTCGTTTTCGCTCTCGAAATCGCGAGTCGACTCGTGCATGCTTATACTCGGGTTCGTCTTTCAAGTAAAAGCCTTACAAAAGCCAGTAGGCGCATTGGTGACCGTCTGAATACCGTTGAAAACTTCATGAGATTCGTCCATATGTGCATATGGCGGCGTGTACTTACGCGATACAGAATGTGGCTGTGTGTGTGCGCGGCTGCACTCCTATTGAGCTTACTCCAAGCCTTTCTATTGAGATTACTTAGTGTGGTCGCGAGGCCCTTGCGTGGATTAAACGCGGCTCTCACGACAAAATCTAAACAAAATATGTTTTTTCTTCTACCTGTAATATCTAAGTGATCCTCACGCATGTGAGTCAAGAACCCTTGCGCATGCGCAGCAAACTCAGCTCCCCGCTGTGCGCGCCGCCCAGCGGCCTGCTCAGCCTTATTGGTCAGTCGCGAGGCCCTAGCGTGAACCGAGCGCGACTATCACAACAAAATCTAATGAAAATATCGATCAATCAATCAGCCTATATTCGCACAGTCCTGGAGATAGGCCTCCCCCAAATCACGCCACTTCTTTATATCCTCGGCCGTCCTCCTCCAGCCGCTGCCAGCAATGTGCCTCGGCTTGGCGGTCCATCGAGCTGCTGGGCCAATAAAAATAACCTATTTTATTCCCCCTGCTTTATTTTAGTGATGATATGCTTCGAATGTGAGATAAAGGTTCCACATTCGAATTTCGAGTGCGAACCGAGAACAATAACGTTGGTGTACGAAATTGGTAATTTGTCGTGATCAATCCGGTTTAGAATCCCGGCACGCCTTGCATAATTTTCTAGTATACATATTTTTAATGATTTCTGATGCTCATTCGTAATTACCTATACATTGAACTGCTGTTATCGCGATCGTTTATTAGGAGAAGTTAATTAGACCGGTAATGTACTCTGTGATTAGACCCGTTAAATTATTGGATTTTCTTTACGTACATTTGTGGTAACAATGCCATTCGTTAACGGTGATGGAAAACCCACTACCTAGTTCACTCCGCACGTCTTTTCCGTGTCAATACGTGTGGAGCGAACTAGCTTGTAAGCCGATTACAGGTGCTGGGCAAGCCTACCTCTGTCTAAAATATCTAGTCAAAGTACCTAGGAGTTATTAAACTCTGTTAAAATCATCCAACATCGATGCAAAAGCCCTATATTATTTAAAAGTGAGTTAATAGTTATCGCACTTAATTGGTTGACACGAATAAAATCCTTCTGTACGATCTCGTTAGTGCAATGAAGAATTTAGTAACAACAAAATGCGTCCTTCTTGATCATTAACTTGCAGTTCCTTAATTTTTTTGGTCGTAGAGCAAAAATATTATAATAACTTTTAAAGGTAACGTTTGATGCGCGATAGAAACTCAGGATTATAAACTTAATATTACTTTAACGATCAGTCCTACTCATAAATTAAGCCTTAAGCATATCGCTGTCAGTCCCTATATGTCTATAGATATTTCCTTTAGGCTTAAGCAGATAAGGCACAGTTTTCCTATCTTTACGGCCTTTCTTATTGCATTTGGTGGGTGGTAAATATTACCAAGATCCGTTTAAAGACTCCTTAAAAATAATGGTTCTAACATAAATAATGCTACTTCGCACTGTAAATAAATTGTTACACTGCAATTAAAAACCCACCTACACTTCGATTGAAAAACCCACTATCATAAAAATGCATCCAACCAACTACAAAATAATTTCCGTCGCTGCAAATTAATAAACAGATTTTTTTTTAAGTTGAGAGTAGCATTTGATGTCTTGTTACGATCCTTAAAATTATAGAGCAAACCTTAAAATTGTGAAGCCAATGATAATAATTATTTATAAGAAAAAGGCATAAGACATGATAGGGTACATAATCAACATAAATTAGTGGTTTTCGTACCTACGTTGGCGTCGGTACTATAGTGTAACTTTTTATTAGATGCAGTAAAATGACGTTTTGTGGGTTGCCACTTTTTGAAGACAAATAAATATGGATGTAGCTAAGTGAGTAAGTAATTCAATAATGAATGATCAGTTTGGTTTGGTTTTAGAGATTTAATATTAAGTTATAATGTATATATTATTATTATTATTATGGAGGAATAAAAAAGATAATAGTCTTGTCTGACCAAAATGGCCAGACGGACGCCCTCTGGCTGAGGAGTCCAAGCGGCCGGAAGTCAGGGCGGCAACGAGAGAAAACGTCGGACTATCCGTGCTGTATCAAGCAGCACCGCCTTCTGCATGATAGCCGGAAGCATGCCCACACGAAGTTCCAACCGCCTCAGATGGTCAGCGAGACTGGTTGGAATTAACCCATTCGCGGATAGGACTATAGGAACGATTTCGGTGGACACCACCCCCCACATATCGGTAACCTCGTGCGCCAGATCCAGATACTTGGTTTTTTTATCCGTTTCGGCTTTCACGAGGTTCTCATCATATGGGACAGTAATGTCGACCAAAAACGCCCTATTCTGCGCCCGGTCCACCACCACAATATCAGGCTTATTCGAGAAAATAGTCCTGTCCGTGATAATGGGCCGGTCCCAGTAGAGCTTGGCGCGGTCGTTTTCGAGCACGGCTTCCGGTGTGTACTTGTAATACGGTAGTCTCTGAGCGACGAGGCCATATTTCAGAGCGAGCGCCTGACGGAGAATCCTGGCTACAAGGTTGTGTCTTTTTACCCCGTCGCGTATTACATACCTAATGTGACTTTGCTGTAAATAGTCATAATAGAGCGGGTTGTGACTCTGAAAACTAAGCCTCATCACTACGATGTACATACAATGTATTTAGGCCGGTTTCTTGAGAAATCTAAATAAAATAGATTTCTCTATATAATGAATTAAGTATTCAATATGATTACATATATATGTTACAGCCAAAGTAATAAATCTGGATATTATACATAATGACTGGTCATTATATATAATGTCTACTCAGTTTAGATAAAGTGATAATTAACACAAAATTAATCACATTTACTAGCAATTTTATTTAATATCATATTAATATCATAATGTAGGGTACCTATGACTTTTCCATGCACCAACCTTGTTTAAGTTTCACACAAAACTAAGTTTTTTAGTGAAATATTTTTTTTTCGCTTTTATATAAAAAAAAACGGCCAAGTGCGAGTCGGACTCGCGCACCGAGGGTTCCGTACAAACCTGCAATGTCAACAACATTTTTTCACGGGTTAAAGGCAATTAGATCTAAGTATTTGATATGAATTTCAACTTGATAGCTCTACGCGTTCATGAGGAAAAAAGTAATAAGTTTATATTTATTAAAAAATATATATTTTGTAATGTAACTAAAAATTTAAGGTTTTCGGAATTTTTCCTTTATGTGTGCTATAAAACGTTGCTTCATGCCAAATTCCAAGATTCTAGGTCGACTGGAAGTACCCTTTAGGTTTTGATTCCCTTGCGAGTACTTGCGAGTTTCAAAATATGCAGCTTAAATTGCTGTTTCTTTTGATTGCGTTGACATAGAAGTTAGATTTTGTTACAGCTTAAAGGTATTATAGACCTGAGTATTTGGTATGAATTTCAATTTAATACCTCTACGCGTTTATGAGGAAATGGGTAGTAAGTTTAAAATTATTAAAAAAAAATATATTATGTGATGTAACTAAAAATTTATGGTTTTCGTAATTTTTCCTTTATCTATGCTATAAGACGTTGCTTCGTACCAAATTTCAAGATTCTGAGTTCACGGGAAGCACCCTGTAGGTTTTGATTCCCTTGCAAGTGTCGAAAATTTGCGGCATAAACGGCTGTATCTTTTGATTGCGTTGGCTTAGAAGTTTGATTTTTTCACAGCTTCAAGGGACAGTAGACCTGAGTAATTGATATAAATTTCAGCTTCATACCTCCACGCGTTCCTGAGAAAAAGGGTCTTGACAGACGGACGGACGGACAGACGGACAACAAAGTGATCCTATAAGGGTTCCGTTTTTTCCTTTTGAGGTACGGAACCCTAAAAAGAACTAACACCCGAAGTTTCAGGATGGAACTTCGAACCTATTTTTGCTTATGTGTACTGACCTAACAAACAAAATGCGAAATATAAATTTAATCAAACAATTATTTGCTATATAACACTTGCCAAAATAAAACGTTAGCATAATAATTTATTACTTTGTCTAGTGAATTTGGCTATTATATATAATGACCAGTCATTATGTATAATAGCTATTTAATCACTTTGGCTGTAACATATACATATATGATGCATGGCAGGGATGAATGATAGATGACGAATAAACGTAAAACCGCCTAATGTAAATAAACCTTGTAAATATCACTCACACTTTTCAATTATCAATATCATATGTTCTAGATTTTTTTTTAGATTACCTCATTTATGAATTCATTTATACGTCCTCACCTCCACCTTCATCTTAATCAACCTTACTTATGACTCTTAACTTTAAATCTTAATACTGCTTCGACTTTTTACTTTCTACATTGCAAATTTTTTTTTTAATTGTTTAAAAAATTATTTTTGTAATTTTGTTTTTTAAATTATATTAAAAAAAATCCGGACGCCCCCGGGTAATGTAACGGTGCAAACCTTTTTACACCTATTTGTTATTTTCTTTATTTTGGCCTATAATTTCAAACACAAATTCAAAATTACGTCACCCATTATTATTTTGCGATTTTGATTCACTCTACTTTTTACCTCCGACTGACGAGAACATTTTGTAAATTATCACCTTCTTTCACTCCTTATTTCTATACTCTGTTTTACAATAAAACGAATCGGAAGTTATACAGTTCATAATAACTTTTATTACATCAAGAACTCTTCACCTTAATCTACTACGTTACAATGTGTAAAAGGATCAACGTTTATACAGCCTTTTATTTACATGAGTAATAAATAGAATTATATAGAGTGTGGCAAACGAAAGCGTGACCTGAAATTTTCTTTAAAGTTTTTACATGGCACCACTAAATAACTGTCAGTGCTGTCGGACAACTGTTGCCATTGTAACTTTATAATTTTGATACTTGTTGGCTGATTATTTATATTTATTGCGTAGATAAATTAAATGGATTTTGCGAGTTTAAATTTTGCGAACACTATAAGAAGACTACCTAGTTGCCGATAAATGATTCGAACGTAAATATGATGAATTTAAATTTTATTTAATTGTCTAGAATTTAAATAACACAATTTTTGTGATGTTATTTTTTGTCATTTTTGTTTAAGATGTATTGGTATGCACTGCTGTGCATGCCTATAAGTGGCGAATCCTGGCTGTCATAATAAGTAGCCTATATACGTCCCACTGTAGGGCACAGGCCTTCTCTCAGAGAGAGAGAGTATGGGCTTAATCACCACGCGTGCCCACCGCGGATTGGCGGTGGCTGGCTGTACCGCAATGTAATATTGTATTCTATATATTATCTAGGATAGCCATTGGTGTGCCGTTTCATATAAATAAATTAATAAATTATAAGTTTTTTTACCTGTCCCTAGCAAAAATCTGTATCCTGGAGAGAATTTTGGAGAGAATTTTGTATTCTTGAAGACGCAGCATAAAATATAAATACTTACCTTCTAAACAAGTATAAAATCTATATTAAGTATATTTCTTTTTGTTGCACTAACCCGAGCTGAAGTATCAAATCTTTTTTCTCCTACTATAGCCAATGATACCCTATGAATATTTTTTTAATTTCCCGCCAATTTCTCAGGTTACGCTTTCGTTTGCCAGACTCTATGATCATTATGAGTTAGTTATGGAACGATTCGTGAACTGAATCACATCCCTATTGAGATTAGGCTGTCAACATTATTTTACGGAATGACATTATGAAACGTCATTTTACTGCATCTAATAAAAAGTTACACATCTCTATATAGTCTGTGACTATAAGTAATTCTTTATCATAACTGTATTACCAGTCTATCGAAACTATGTAGAAAAAAAACAGTCTATGAAACGGGGTAGAATTTTAATGGCGGTTATAACTATCTCACTCATTTCCGTTGACTTCTCGTTCTATTATGTCAATTATGTCATTGTCAGATAATTATGTTGTCAGATGGAGATTGGCGTTTTTGTATATCGTGTTTGTTTTCAGTTTTATTTGGATTCTTTGTAAACTTTATATTAAATAACGTGGTTGGTGGCTAAAGTTGCGACAAGAGAGGACCAGCCAGACAAATCGATTGTTTGTGTCTAGGTAAAACTGTGCGTCATGAAGTATAGAAAGTACGAGATATGTGGAATGAAGACCGAAAGGAAAGAGGGACATAAACGTTTTTTTATGGCTCGGTTTCCCCTGGAGGAGACACGGTAATTAAATATGTACAGTAATTTAAAACCAATGTTACTCCGAACATCTTATAAGTCCTAACAACAATGTTGATTCATATTTTCCTACGAACAGTGCGGTGTATCAAAACATTTTATCGATATCGATTTTTTTAAACAGATGTAAGAAGTGGGTCAAGGTTACTGGAAACCAACCTCTGGTTTATGTCAGCGGATACATTGCATTGGCTGTAATCAGGCGTATTCACTTGACGTGTTCAAAGTGCTTATGTTCTTTGACAACAGATTCGCCAGGTGATCAGATTTTACATTAATATTTTCATTACACTCGAGTTACCATTATTTTCTTTCGCTTTTCGCGATTTTATTATTACAGAAGAGGGGAACCATTTTACTCATTTTTTCAGATAATGTTAGGTTAAGTTCTTTTGGCTTGTTTACAAAGCTTAAATGGTTTACGGCAAAATGCAAAGTACTCTGTGGTGGCAGTTATTTTTAAAAGATGTGAAACAAAGTTCAAATCAGTAATGTTTAAATTGTTTAAATGGCTACCAAGTCAACTGCCAGTACGTACATTGCATGCAGTCGGTTGATTGATGTGATACTAAGTGCATGCATGCATGCACTCATTCGTTGGTATACTTGGATTTAATAATATTATTCCGCAAATTTCCCTGTGTTGCAGGAAATGAAGAAATGTACAAATACATTGATTTAAATGCGTGGCAGAGCGACAGAAAGCTAACTTATCCCACTATCAATTTATGCTCAATGGTTGCAGATACTCTCAAAGTATTTGAAGAGGAAGTACGACCCTGCTTACATCAAACGGATATCGCTTCATATTGTCGCGTCTTGATGTTGAAGGTCGTTGATTCGTCATGGATTTGTGATATACATTCTGATCAAATTTTAGAACAGCTGTTGGCGCAGATTTCTTCGCTCTTGATCAGAAATGAGTGTAAAAAGATGAATCAACACTAGCGAAACAGAAGAATTTTGCGCAGACTACAATAAAAAAGCTCAAGTGTTAGGTTTTTGAAAGTAAACTTTATTTCCAGTATAACTTCTTATTTATTACCTGTATTTTTCATGATAACTGATATCGCGGCTTAAAATATTGCTTTCTATTCCAGTTTCTGATTTTGTCTGCTCACCGATTGACCCGAGGTTATTAGTTTTCAGTTCATACTATAAAAAAGTGACTATATAAAAGCTAACCACCCCGAATCAATCGCAGAGCCGAGACAAAATCGGTAACTGAAATGGAAAAGCAAAATTTTAAGTGTGTTATCGATATCGATAAAAAATTTAACAAACAAAGGCAGACAACACTACGTAGCTTCGTTCTGTTGGCAGCACTGGCCGGGTGAGCGTATCCGTCTTTTTAAATGTTGGCTATGATGTGAGAACCCTGTTTTGACATTTTGTTGGTTCATTTTATTCTGTGGTAGTTCCGACTCTTAAAACGTAGTGGTTATATTCTCTTTGTGTATTACTGTCACGAGCGCCACTCCTCGAAATGGTATTGTGAATTTATTCAGAGTACCATAAATAAATATTTAATTTACTGTTACACCTGACTTGCTGTGTCACTAGGACATTTTAATATTTCTAATGATTGTATTAAAATGAGTATCATCATCATCAGCCACTTGACGCCCACTGCAGGACACAGGCCTCCCTCATGGTTTTGCTAACCATGAAGGGTTTTGCCATAATCGCCACGCTTGGCAGGCGGGTTGGCGATCGCAGTATGCGGTTGGAATCTCAGGAAGACGCTGCTGCCCGTCTCCAGTGGTAATTGATTTCCTTAGTCGCCTTGTACAATATCCACGGAAGGAAATGCAGTCAAAATGAGTCTACTTTTGATAAATGTGGTCTGAGGGTTTGATAGGTAATAAAATGATGGTCACTCAAGACATATTTTTTCTTATTCTGTAAGTACCAAAAAATTTTGATTGAGATAATTTTGGAAACATATTTTCTTGATTAAGAACTAAGTATAGGAAAACAAAAATGTATTTTAAATGTCCGTAATTTTATTATGTAGACAATTTAATTACAATCAGAAAAATGTTAGATTGTGCAAGAGAGATAACATGAGACACGTAACAACAGCCTTAATGATCATAAGTAATGACTGGAAACCACTGTTTCAAAGTACAATTAAATATATTCCAACTTACCCCAGACAATGCAAGTTCCGATGAATTGCTTTTCCCTGAACGGTTCGCCCTTTTCCATTAATTTGGGAGCGAAGCAATTTATGGGTACCCGCGAGAAGGTGTTCTTCTCATAGCATTGGATATATCTGTGGTATTCTTGCATCTATGGTTAAAGCAGAACTCATTCAAAGTGATCTCTACGGAGTGATAACTATTGAAGTCGTTAGCAAAATTTTAAAATTTTTACCATGTCGTAGAGATGTAGTTTTAAAGAAAATACTAAGTAAAAAGTGTTCTGTTAGTACTAAATAACGTAAACAATAACGATTCATTATTAACTTATATTAATTCAAGAAGTAAGAAAAATAAAACTATGCCTCAAATGTCTTTTGGTTGGCGCCTCCGAACTCAGTTTTTCTTTTACTTGTTTACGCATTTTGAATGAAACACCTAAAGGTTATGTAAAGGTTAACTAAACGTTTTCTGTACCACCTCTCATTTCATTTGTTCATCTAGTATGTGGGCTCGATATATAATAGCTAACTACGCAGAGAGGGATGTCATGCGTGTTAGCATTATCTATATTACCTGCACTAAAACAGCGGGTTCCCTACGTACTTAATGTTGAAAAATATAACCTGAAATGGATTTATTAAAGGTTATTTTATGGCAGGAATATTCTTGAATGACGATGGATCGATTTTCACCTACTGTCAGCGTTGATAACGAGTAAGGTGAGTAATTTAAGCTTTATTGTAGGCTAATTTAGTAATGAAAGCCTCAAAAGTATGGCGAATACGAAAATTAGCGCTGGCAATCGTCATCATCAACCCATTATGTCCCCACCGAGGGGCACGGGTCTCTTCCCTGAGGAAGGTATCGGCCATACTCCACCACGGGGGCCAAGTCCGGATTGGTGGAGGCTTGTAGACTAGTGGCTCGTCTACTGTCAGAAGTTGTCAAGCCGCCCTAAGGCCTCTGACTTGGCTTAACGACTGCCAGTCGACGGCAGCCGGCACCAACAGCTTAAGGTGCCTTGCGAAGCACGGAACCGCTCGGAAAAATGCCACTAGCATTAGGCATAGACGGCGACCCATCCATGCACTGAACGCGCCCTGTGTTGCTTAACCTTCGTGATCGTTTAAGATCACTCAGGCAGCCGGGGCTACGGGCGCTGGCAATACCAACGGTCATTCGTCGGGCGATTCAGTCATGTGTTCTGTGATTCAGTCTGTCCTGTGAGTCTGTCTGTGCAGTCTATCTCTATGTCCAGTCAGTCGAGCACAGATAACGCAGTCGAGATTGGACCGTTGCGGCGTTGACAGCGTTTGTCCTTCTGTGCATGTGTCGAAAAACGTTGAAGTGTTATAAAAAAAATTACGGTGACAGTGTTTCAACTGGACGTGGTACGGAAGGTTGTATCTACCACCTTGGATTATAGGATACGCTCATGTTTCCGAAGTGACAAGAACTCTGTTTTGATATTATTTCCTATTACAATTAAAGGCTACCCATGCAACAGTATAATAAAGCGCACTAAGCTTACTTAGCCACGTTGCAAGAGTAGCAAATGCTTTGGGCCCCGCGCACAAACGCTTTATCACCGTATATATATATGAATTTGCTTTTCGCATTTATTTGCCTCTCATGATCACCAACCTGCAGTGGTGAACGTTCTTTCTCAACATTGAAACGCGTTAAAATGAGCTAAGGAACATGATGAGCCAGTAACATAATTATTCACCTCACTTTGATGAATATTGAATAACATTTGCTCAAAGAAGTCGATATTAAGTATCAAAGTATTAATTAATCCAGGAACTAAATGATGTCGCAACTGCTAGGCTTGTTTATTTTAGTTACTTCCATAGTGTTATGTCCTATGGTATACTACTGTGGGGTCGGGCAGCAGACATTGAGACCATCTTCGTACTGCAGAAGAGAGCGATCAGATTCATATATAAGCCAGGCAATAGAGATTCGTTAAAAGATTTATTTAAAGAAACTAACATCCTAACAGTTGCTAGTCAGTATATATATGAAAATATTATGTACGTTAGGAAAAATATCAGTAACTTAGAAAATGTTCATGTAAATGAAAATGAAAATGTAAAATGATCTAGATTTTGAAATGGACACCTAGTTTAATTTGTAACGTTCATTAAGTCGTAGTTTCTGTGCTCTGCTATTTTAAATAAACAATTTTGATTTGATTTGAATGGTTGGTGGGTAAAGTTCGGATTCTTCATTTGCACAAATTTAATCCAGAAAAGTTTATCGGTCAATTTGTTTGTTTCATTTAATACCATAAACTTGATTCATCATCATCATCAACCACTGCAGGACATAGGCCTCCAGCGGTTTTGCCATAATCGCCACGCTTGGCAGGCGGGTTGGCGATCGCAGTATGCGGTTGGAATCTCAGGAAGACGCTGCTGCCCATCTCCTGGCAATTTATTTCCTTAGTCGCCTTCTACGACATCCACTGAATGAAATGGAGTGACGCTATTCTTAATCCGGCGCCACACGGAACTAAACTTGATTACCTAAACCAAACCAAGGGCCCCGTTATAGAATTTGCTTCAAGCCCCGCGCTGGCTTAATCCGGCACTGGTTGTATTGATCTACATTCAATGTAACCCTCCGTAAAGTCAGGTACCTGCTTTCAAAATATCATAATAGCCCATAATCATGGGCTATTATGAAAGAGCCACGAAGATTAGTGGCATAGTCTCAGTGGCGCCCTCTATATTTTTTTCAATGTCGTGGAGCACGATGAAACCTAGCTAGATCGATAGAGGACAAAAAAGTAAACAAGAAATTATTAAAGTCACTATGTCCTAAAGTGGCACGTTTAGGAGTTATTGAGCTTTGAAGTTTGTATGGAATTTCCACTAACTGAGTTTCATCACTGAATTTGTCACTTGATATGAGTTTTCTCGGGGATTCAAACCTACTTTGATGTTTTTTAAAGTCTGGGTAGCTATGTCTAGTAGGTACCTACCTACTTATATACATATATACATGAAATTATAGTATTATTCGTGCATCCAATTCGTTCATTTCTATTAAAATTCAAAACATGTCAATATAAAACCTACAGTTTAATTAATATAGATAGGTTTAGGTGGTAGGTAGGTACCTATAAATAATGTAGATAGGTACATATCGCTAGAAACTTAAACCGCTGCTGTGTGTAAAACCATGTTCAACCATGTTTTTAACATAAATACCATTTCCTGACGTAGCGTAGTAGGTAGGCAATATCCAATAATTAGGTAGGTACCTACCTTCATCAAAGAAAGAACCTACGGACCTACCCACTGAGGTACCTACCTATTACAAACTTCTTTGAGATTAATCTTTTTATTTATTTAAATAATTATTTATTTACCTGATAGGATTGATGAAAAGCAGATTTATAACTCTGGTAAAAGCTCCCGTAATACCCTCGCATTGTAAGCATCCTCGCTACGCTCGGGTGCCTTAATATACGGTATCTATAATAAACTGGGTGTTTTTTCTACGACTTATTTAGCAATTTAGTCAAGAATCGGCAACGAGTCACAGGTGCCAAGCATATAGTCCAGTATTTAGTGAAAAATGATTCAAAAGTTAAGTTTTATAAAAATCTCATACAAACTTCAAAGCTCAATAACTCCTAAACGTGCCACTTTAGGACATGGTGACCTTAATAATTTCTTGTTTACTTTTTTGTCCTCTATCGATCTAGCTAGGTTTCATCATGCTCCACGATATTGAAAAAAATATAGAGGGCGCCACTATGAACTATGCCAGGCCCCATACTAAAATCTTCGTAGCTCTTTAAAAACAAACCCTTCAACCTTTGCAACTGATGTGCAATTTTGATCAGACATACACACACATGCCTGTTGTTGATGATCCTATTCTGCCTTTATATTTTGTGTGTGTGGTATGTGTGGTGTGTGGATTGTACTGATTACTTACGTCTACTTCAAGTACCCCGATTTCAAATGCTCAATAAGTGCCTACCATAATTGTGCCGGAAGGTAGACTAATATTATCGTTATATGACAAAGATTTCGAGAATTGTAATTAAATGGTTTCGTAAGCATAGTTACCTATTAGTGAAAAATCCATACTAATGAATCATACTTTTGTAGTCGGACCGTCGTGGGTTTGACAGCGTTTGTCCCTCTGTGCTTGTGTCGAAAATACCTAATAGATTTTGAGAAAAATTAAAAACCAATTTGTAGGTTCTGTTGACAAAATTTTAATCAATTTATTACTAGAAACCTTATTCTAACTTAAGTTTGGTAAAGATAATGTTACATTATCACATGAATTAGTACTTATTCACTAAAGTGAAACGCAAAAAAAATGTTTTTGTTACTTTATTCCCGAAATTGAATATATAGCTTTTAACATTTCTTTAAACGGGTCTTTATGATGATTGCGGATTTGTTTTCTACAAGAATATTCTATGAGCCTGTCCGAGAAATTACCCTTATATTGATCTTTACCAAAGGCTCTTTTCAGTCCACGTCACTGGCTCTCAATTCTTTGAGTGTGTGTTCCATGTGGTGCCACAAATCTATTTTTTGTATCTCTGTGATTAAGTTTTTGTGGACATACCTAGTTTTGTTTGGGCAGGCATTCATATGCCCTCCAAAAGTCGGTTTGAATTTCAGACCCTTCCGTGGTATGCTTTTATATAAGTGGCACCAGTATTTCAGCAGATCGCTTATTGTTGGGACACACTTCTAACCGCAAATCATCACTCCCATTGTCTATCATGCCGATAACCGTTTACCGAATTTACTTTCATTAATTTGCACGATTTTTCCTATTCCTCCTATATTTCCATCCAATTCCTGATGCTCTAACTCATAAAAAGTAATAGCTTCTCTACAGTAACTATACCAATCCGCTATGGTTCTTGTGGAAGGCACCGTCTTTCTATCGTCAACTGCAGTATTTTTTCGCGCTTGGTCGTATGAGTGATTGTCGCTGAATCAGTACATGAGCTCAAATATCAATATTGTTGATGTATGAGTATTTTCGAACAAAGTCCCAGTGCCTCTCGATATAGCTTTGGTAACAGCGTTGGCTCTTCCGCCAACGGAAAACACCAAATTGCCCAAATGTTGGTCCCTCGGACAACGTCATGAGTTTTTTGTGCTGTTTGCACATCTTCTCCCGTAGCAGAAAATTTCTTTGCATGGCAAACAGGATACATTGTTTAGTTGTGTGTCCCCAGTCCCGAGTATATTCGCCGTAGATTCCAGTGCGACCTAAAACAAATTAAAAAATTAAGTTACCAAAGTTTTTTTTGTTGCTTTTATCACCGTCAACCTAGGGGTGAGGAGGAGGGAGGGCAGCCCACGTCCTTGCGTAACAAAGTACAGGCACCTATACTCACTTTCGTAGCTTCGGCTTGCTGGTCACAGCGGACGGGGGCGGCCCTCCGTTCGCGCCTCCGGTTTTTCATATACACTCTAGGGAGGTAACCACAACCACTGCACGGAAATAGGGCGCGCCCAGTTGGATTTGAAGCCATTTGAACCTATCAGTGACCTAATTGTGAGTCTGTTTTTGGCCATACCTATGTGCTATTCAGTAACCAAGTGGAACTTTCCTCAATTCTTCAGAGAGGTACTTTATTCTTCGACCAGATGATCCGGATACAGCATAGGGTTGTGACGAAGAGCTTCCGGGCAACGGCTCGAAAGAGTCCAACACTTGCTCTACACTCGATTCTACAGGCAGACACGGAGGCACTGAAGAACAGTTCGTAGGAAGCTGCTCGAAAGAATCCAACACTTGCACTACCACACTCGATGCTTCATGAAGCAGCAGAACTCGAAGCCAACGGCTGGGAGGACGCCATGGTAGTCATACTTTGTTTCTCAGACAGGATACGAAAATCGATCTCAACTGCTAAGTACACAAACAATGGCTAATTTGTTGACAAACAACAAGGTGGCGGATGGAAAAATACGACGATCCATTTCACATAGGTAATAAATATCACTTATCTGAATTTAATGTTTATTTAATTTTATCTTTAATTAAATAATTTATGATTGAATTATGACATTATAATGTAGTTTTAATTCTTTAACCTAATATCTTATATTTTAGGCCAAGTTCAATCAAGACACGCAAAATGAAACGCGGCGTCCGTTCCGTGAATACGTAAGAAATTGTGGGTTTTCAAAAATTTATATCTCAAAAACAAAGGAGTTTCGGGTACTGGCATTTAATATTTAAACTTTTTATTTAAAGACCTTACTGCAGTATTAATTTCAAGTCTCAACCAAAGGGTTTAGATAGGAAAACTTAGCCCCATTGACTTCATGTGGGATATAACCAAGAACGTTAATATAACCCGTCAAAATATTTTATTTTATTTTTATTTTATTTATTGCATTACACAACAGATAAGTAACATTGCATGTTATAATCATGATGAAAGCTTATGGTGAAGCGGTGGTAGCCTGGTGGGTAGAACATTGGACTCGGAAGCGGGAGACCCAGGTTCGATTCCCAGTGCGGGCATGTACCTATGACTTTGTTTCCTAAGTTATGTATATTTGTGAAGGTATAGTAGCAATACCACTCGCTAACTGTGAAGGAAAACGTCGTGAGGAAACCTGGGTGTCTGAGCTATTCACGTGCCTCAGCGCTTGAAATCGCTAATCCGCGGTTTGCAAGCGTGGTGATTAAGCCCATACTCTCTCTCTGAGAGAAGGCCTGTGCCCTACAGTGGGACGTATATAGGCTGCTTATGATGAAAGCTTATAATCTAGTTACATATCCTTTAACGTGTGATGACAGCATGGTAGAATATGAACGAGAGCCAAAGCACATCAAGCCACATACAACCCAATACGACCACTCAGTGCAAAGTATCGTAGATACCGGGGTTTGAGGTTTAAATATAATGAGGTTTAAATATCGATACTGAAGAAACGCATTTCAAGTTTTGCGTTATTTCAATACCACGTGATAAGAGATAATTTACAAATTTTTACATGTAGTATCTAACAAAATGCTAGATAGGTTGGACACAAAAAAATCACGTGAAGTCTTCATCGAGCACATCGTGCACACGAAACGTAGCAATTGCATTTATAGATTCTTAAAAGCAACATCAGAAATCCATCAATATCATGTCCGTAACTGCATATTACATGCCAAGCACGATTGCAATGCTTAAATAAGCTAGCTACGTAACTGAAGAAAAAAATGAATGTCTAAACGACTTCGAATTGCAGTTAAAAAGGATCAAGATCGATTTCGCCTGCAACTATTCACACTACTGGCTTGCCAGAGGAAGGCGGTTGTTTAAAAAGTTAGTTTATGTTCCAGGACTGCGGCGCAGCTCGCCGACGCCCTCGCTGTCGGCGCTGGACCGCACCAAGCGCCGCTTCAGCACGATGGTGTCCAGCGCCGCCGCGGCTGCCGTGTCACGTCGCCTCTCCGCCACCATAGGCTGGTGCCTCGCCTCACCCACGCAGGTCAAGCCGCAGATCGTGCGCCAGGGCCGCGCCCTCTGCCTTCAGTACATCCGCTCACAGATCCGCCGCTCCACCGTCAGCACGAAAAGAGTAAGAACGCAATGAGCGCACGTCACGTCTTTGCCCTGGTTTCCTAATACGAAGTCGTAAATCAAAGGTGTTTTCAGATCGTGATGAAACGTCTGCAGCGTATGATCGAGACTGAGTGCGGAGAGGACGCGGCTGCGAATGTGGATTCGGGGGTTCTCACGGCGCTGCGCGCTTTGTGCGCGGCGCTGGAGCGCAAACGGCCCGAAGCTTTCAGGCATGTGGCGCGCCAAGCTACGCGCGCGCCCTCCGCCATGCTGCGATCTGACACTGCGCTGGCTGAGCTCGCACTGGCGCTAGCCCGTCGCATCACCAGGGACAACATCACGTGGTCGAAGGTACGCTACACTGCGACATTATTTCATGCGAGGGTTCGTATAATCTGATCACGCTATGACATGATAACAGTATGGGTGGAAACTGATATCGCATTCAAGGTGTGTTCTGATCTCGATATGAGTTTCACCTCCAAAAACAAGAATGAAAAGTAGAATCTGATTGTGTGATCCGATTCCACCGAAACAATATATTAAAAATGTTGACTCTGATCACACAAAGTTTACAGTGGTAGAAAGACAATAAATATGATGAAATTTATTGTTTATTTTCAAATAATTTCTAACAGCATATTAGTTATTTGTCATTGGTTTTCATTCATTTAATTATATTACTAAGTATAAAAGTCGAGGATTATGAATCTACCCACACAAACTATTTAGTTTTAAAAAGTGAAAATTCCCAATTATTTGTCCTTTATTTTTGTTTATTAAAAGAAAGAAAGATCCGGAAGATCCGTTTTGACAGAAAAATCTCAACACTATAGAGCATTGTGTGAAGGTATAGATTATATACATGCAACGACATCGCTTCAAGTAAACTCTAGCTAAAGTTACAAAGTCTAACAAAATCCCCTTTCTATCTTTCCGGAAGGGATCATCAACGAGCGAAGTATCTTACTTTGGCATCGTAGATACAGTATTCTGTATCTACGATGCCAAAATAAAAATGCCTGATATATTTTCCTGTCTTGAAGAAAACCAGCCCCTTTGGGATTATAATAAGGGGATTATGTTACTTACACCCGTTACAAAAATACTCTTTATGTAGAGAAGTTTCAGAAACTTCTCTACATAGGGAAAGCCATGAAGGATCCAACGGACAGTGAAATTAAGTAAGATTGTTATGTCTTCGTTACGAATAAATAGATGGCGCCAGGCGTTTTGAAATTGCTCAAAACAAATCGTATTTCTGGTACCTGCTCAAAAGAGGAAGTCAGTTAGATCATTGGGATGGAATGCTAGTCGATCCTGCAGAATTCTCGAACAAACATTTGAGTGATTTACAGTTTAAGTAAACGGTGGGCACGCGTGGTGATTAAGCCCATACTCTCTCCCTGAGAGAAGGCCTGTGCCCTACAGTGGGACGTATATAGGCTGTTTATACAGTTTAAGTGTGAGCTGTGCATATTAGTGTCGGTATATCTACGGGTACTGGGTAAGTCCTTCAGTATCTCAACAACACCTTATAACTGTTTATTACGCTCTAATAGAGTCTAGGCTGCGCTATAGCATAAAGCTTTGGGGAAATAGTTACACATACAATTTAAATAGGTCGTTTGTATGCCAAAAACAAGCCATACGCACTATAGTGAGAATTCCGCCTTGGGAATCCTGCAAAGACCATTTCAGTTACTGTCCCTTGTTTGTACATATTTGTGCTTTTAACCGATTTCGCAAAAGTGATCACGTCAATTGAAACGTAGGATGCAAAATTAAGGCGGTTAAATACGAGACATACAAATTGAAACAATAAAGTCAACATTGAAGAATTTTTTAATTATTTTTAATAGGAGTTCACAAACTTGCCGTGACATTTCAATATTATTCCGCCCATAATATATTTTTAACATTTTATTATTTGCAGTGTTACTAACTTGACTATGTATTAAGTAATAAGTTTTAATAAAATTCAACATTTTGATATTATTATTTGCTGACATTGGCATGTTCAAAATTTTATTACTTCTGTATTTGTTTATTTATTGTTAGTTTTTAAGATTTCATACACAATGCATGTGGTTTTTGAAGAAATTAAATTAATATACCTAAAATTGGTTGCGCTGCCCAATGAATAGTAATTCCTGTCCGCCATTCAAATACTCACCCGATTAAGTTCTGGTTTCCTCTGTTGTTACAGCCTTTGGAAACACCCTTTATGATTGGAAAGCGCATCCTCGTAAGAGACTAATAGATTTTCTACGTTCCCCTTGGATTGCCTGCCGGCCGTTAATTAACTATTTCGCCGAGGCGCGTCAATCAGGGGCTGGTATCCATTTTCTCCAAGTCGTAGCTGAGCTACTCACACAGCTAGGCGAATTACGAAATTAAATTAATAAAGTGCATCGGATGGAGACCGGTGCAATGCAATTTCCGTTTGCGCTGGATTATTTTTCAGTTTTATGTTTTTTTAATTTTAAGCTTTAATTTAGACACCCGCATAGTACGTAAGGGTCCTTTTCATGTGTTATAAAATACCGGATGAGTTCTGTTGATACTATTTCCGTTTCCGGTCAGCGCGTTTGTGCATTTGTAATTTTGGTTGAATTGGCTCGACCGTTGCATGGGTTCCTCTTGTGCCTCTGAATCATCTAAATAATTTAGTCGGTACAATTTCCATTTCCAGTTCGGTTCATTTAGAATTCAGCACGGTTTTCGAATCAATTCAGTCATTTTATTAGTTTTGTTTTTACGCGTATAACTACGGACTTCGGGATTTTTACTCTTATAACTCCGGACTTCGAGAAGGTTCCGGCTGCATTATTTCCGTTTCCGGTTTGTTCATTCAAGTTAATGTTCGGTGACTTTAGTTCGGGTTGGCCATCCGTTTAGTTTGTCATTATTGCTCTTAGGTAAAGAAATTGCGGAGTAGCTTTACTTACTTAGTGCGACTTTGGATCTAATATTCTGTGAATACCGTCGTTTGTAATTCATTTTACTAAATTGTCGTTTCTCTCCCGCCCAGAACGCAAGTTGGGGAGTAGCTTTACTTACTTAGTGCGACTTTGGATCGAATATTCTGTGAATACCGTCGTTTGTAATTCATTTTGCTAAATTGTCGTTTCTCTCCCGCCCAGAACGCAAGTTGCGGAGTAGCTTTACTTAGTGCGACTTTGGATCGAATATTCTGTGAATACCGTCGCATTTAATTCATTATACTAAGTTGTTAGCATAATGAATTAAAAGCGAGGGTATTTGTCGGTAGTTGTCGTTTCTCTCCCGCCCAGAACCCATGACAAGGTTAAGCCCGGAGTTCTCAGTTGCCAAGCCTGGAATAATTGTTTCTCGTTGTTGAAATACAGAATAGTATAGGTTTTTTTTTAGATAGGTTTTTTAGAATGAGTCACGTCAAGGGCCTTGGACCACGTTTGTGATCTCAGATCGGTCATCCGTCTTTTTAACAGACTTCAAAAAACGAGGATTTCTCAATTCGATGCGTATACTTTTTCTTTTGAGTTCGTTAGTTCGATGCCAATCGTAGGTATTTCTTTTTTGCGTTTAGCAAGCACATTTTAATTTTCAAATATTTTTTTCTGTTTCACACATTTGCTGGAGCAAATATCAATGTATGTTTATGTCCGAAAACATATATTTTACCTACATACATACACTCACGCCTGAATCCCAGAGGGGTAGGCTGCGACTAGTATTTGCCACTTGCCGCAACAAGCTACAATGGTTCAACACATACATTTTCTAAGATCTAAGTAATTATCGCTTAGAGCGACTTCTACCAAATAACCCTTGGATGGAGAGGATATAAGAAGAATATAGTTAGGCACAGAACAAAGTGGATTGGCTAGATAGGTCAAATGATAACTGAAATACTTCAGAATTAAGATAAATGTTTATGAAGAGTAAGTAGATAGAAATATTAATAAGTCTCCATGGACAATGGACATTTCATCAGAACAACTTCGAAATCGCGAACTTTTCACACTAAGGTTAGATTATGTTACATCCTGCATGTATATCAATAAAGAGATCTTATCAAATCAAATAATCTATACCTATTGGAGAACATGCACAAATCTCATTGGAGAGACCATGTTAAAAGACAAATGATCAAGGATATTTTTTTCTACGACTGATTATACTTTTTATGTCATAAACTGTCGAAAAGTAATCACGTAGGACAAACGTAGGGTTCAGACTATGACGTCACACGGTGCACTTAATGCCTTATAATGTACATAAATGAAGACTTGTATCAATATTCGAGTTATCACGTACCTGCATAATGTTTTTATGAGTCTATTAGAAATTAATGTTCTTATTATTCTATTATTACCTTTATTAGAAAACGTTTAGGAGGCACTGAAAAATCCCAAATGTAATAAGTTTTTTTCATTATTGAGGTAGGTAACTTGATTTTTCACATTTATAAAATTTTATGATAGGTACCCTGAAATTTTATTTTTGTCTCTCATTTGCCATCCTTATACGATTTTTTAGAGTAAAATCCCAAAACAATTTTTTGTTAAGGTTTTATTTTCTTCTTCTTTAGTGAGTCTCTCCGATCTGAGTTTATGGCAAGTTCCTCATTGGCAACAGATAGCAGCGGTGTTCTGCGTGTGCGGCGCGCTGGCGCGGGAGGCGGCGGAGGCAGCGACGGGAGAGCCGTCGGCGGAGCTGGTAGCGGCGCCGGCGGCAGCGATGGCCGACCTGCTGCACGAGGAGCCGGGTGGCTGGGTTGCTTCGCATGGCGGCTGGGTGCGTGCATACCTTGCTATAGTTGCTGCACATGCTCTGCCCAAGCTGCGGCGCTAACCGAACTACTGCACGAGCATCTAGACGGCTGGGTTGCCTCGCACGGCGGCTGGGTGCGTGTATACCTTGCTAGCTCTCTTAGTTTGTACGTCCCAGGTTGGTGTCTAGCCACGATATCTTTTTAAACATACTTTAAGCTGGCTATATACCTTTATTCATTTGTGTATGATTTTATTTGTGTATATCGTAGTTTAAACAGTCACTTAATGAAAACTATTTAAGTATATGTTTCTACTGTATGCATAATACGTATCCTATTGTATATAATTATTATTCTGTATTACATAGTACTCTACTATATATAGTATTGTTCACGGTTGTACCACACCCCGGTATATGACGCTCGCGGGGAAACTCCTGGCACTGAGTGAAAATAAGCGCTGAAGGCCTAACCCTCAGCATACTGCTGAGTCAGTTGCCATTTATAGCAGCAGTGACACGCCGTGACCTTTCATTTTCCTTTCTTTTTTATAACATTTCTGTTGAAATATTTTCTTCGTTGTTTTTTTGTTTTGTTATTGTGGCGTGTGCACTGTTTTTATAATAAATATTTTTTCTTCTTCTTCTTCTTCTTCATAACAACATTAAATTAGTTCAGTTCAATAAGTAGTGAGACTGAGGTACATCTCCTTGGGTAGAGAAAATGAAAATACTGGTAAGCATAGCCCACTTATTTGTCAACATAATAAAATAAAAAAATGTTTGATGCTCTTTTGTTTTTCAATCATAGAAGGTTCTTGTGTTCAGTCGCAACGAGTAATCGAATATGGAGAAAATTGAAGTTCGCGCGGTAATGAAATAGGTAGGTATGTTAGGTATGTTTCAAAAATGTTACTACGGAACAAGTAAAGCAAGACTTGCAAGATACTTTAGAGGTTCATGCTCCTCCTTATTCTACGGTTGCGCGTTAATGTGCTGAGTTTAAGAGAGGAAGAACGTTTTTTTAAGAAAGGAATTTTAGGTTTAGAAAAAGGATATAATATGCTCAGTGTATACAACTAAAACACTGTTGAAAAATAAAATAACATTTCATAAAAGTTAATTGCATCTTATTCATTCTCATTGAACCCTCCTAGTACTTTATTTAACGACTCTAATCGAGACTGAATTTAAACAGAACTCGCGACACTGAGGGGTCGCGAGTTCTGTTTAATTAAATGCAATTTGATTAATCTCCTCTTTGTCAGAAAATGGATGTAAAAATTGTCGAATTCATGTTTCACACGTGAAAACTGCAGTCTTAACTGCCGTATTTATTATATATGCAACTGCCTTACTTAGAGATATAGATTTATTTTACAATAAAAAGGAAATTTGTCCGTGTGGCGCCGGATTTTAAGAATAGCGTCACTCCATTTCCTCCTGCGGATGTCGTAGAAGGCGACTAACAAAATAAATTACCAGGAGACGGGCAGCAGCGTCTTCCTGAGATACCAACCGCATACTGCGATCGCCAACCCGCCTGCCAAGCGTGGCGATTGTGGCAAAACCCCTCATGGTTATGAAAACCATGAAGGAGGCCTGTGTCTTGCAGTGGGCGTCAAGAGGCTGATGATGATGATGAAAAAGGAAATTACACATATTTCTTAAACTATAAGTACAGACGGCGGCGGCCTTATTACTATTTCGTTTCCTCAAATTAAGCAAAAATAGTACATTATTGCAAAGGCAGCGAAATAGGCAATTGCAGGTCGAGTATGAGTTTGAAGGCCGAAAAAAAATGCAAGGAATTAAAAAGGGACCTTTTACATAATAAATTTTCTTTTGATTTTGCTGGAAGCAGGTTTTTCATCGCTAATTTAGCTTCCGATTTTAAATCTGGTGGAGAGCAGTCAATGCTCATTTCATTTTCACTTTTAGAATCATCGGAACTCATTTTAATTATTTTATTAACAAAATAACAACGAACTCCGCTTTACCGCCAATTTTTATTTTTATTTTACAGTTTGTGCCGAAAGGCAAACGCATCTGTGGCTATACAGCCACGAGAACGCAATGTGTACGATAGATGAATGAAAGAGTTCTAAATTCAAACAGCACACAATTTCATACAACATTGCCGGCGCGCTCTTCGTTCCAAATTCAAAGAACGCGCCGGGAAGTGATTTTGGTTTTTCAGTCTACGTAAATATGATACTTCGCGTGTTCTTTATTCAAAAGTAATGACAATATTTCCGCGCATGTTTAAGAAAAATATATTTTTTCTCGGTTTCACAGTTTCTTCATTAAAATATGCAGTAAAAGACACTGATGATACTTAATTTTTGTCATAGATACATTATTTTTTATGTACTTATGGCGTATACTGCAATTATTTTAGTACATTTTTGCTGGGGCTCTATCACACTCGCAGCGCAGCGATTGCGCGCCGATGACGACAACATTTTTCTCCGTTACTAGAACCTACGACTATATCGGATGTAGTAATAGTAGATTGTTAACCGAGGGCTGAAAGGCACCCATTCCTGACGAGATGTTTAGCGCCAATAGTTCGAGGCAGAAATGGGTGCTATCACCCGAGTAAAACACTCTACTTTTCATTACGAATACGAGGAAAGTAAACACAAGCCAGTTAAAATCAAAATATAAAACTTAAGGAAATCACGCCGAAACAGACGGATGGTCTAGCTCGCGGCGAGATAGCTCGCGCGCCAACTTGTGCTAGCCGTACATCACAATTCGCAAGATGGCGCGCGACCGCGAAAGACGGCCATTTTGAATTTGCGTATTTGGTGGTTTTATCTGTGTCTTAAACAATATTTTAATTTATTTCGCAAATCACATCTCGCCTTGAAAGTGACTAATAAATACATAAAGTACATTATATTAATTATAAACATCAAAAATAATTTAAATGTCAACAAAACTAATAAATGAAGAATTAATCGTTTTATGGCTGTATAGGTTACTACCATTGCGTTGTTCAATATAAACTACGATTCATTTTTTTTTAATACTTTTCTGCTTTAGAGCAGGCATGTACCACTTTCAGCACGGTGCCTGGATGAACAATGACCCCCTTTCAGAGTATGAGTAATGAAAATTAGATATTTTATGCAGTTCAAAGGTCGACTTAAGATGATCCTGTTGTTTCCAGAACGGGTTGATAGAGCGGCTGCGCGCGAGTGAGCGCGACCAGCGTTCGGAGCGCACGCTGCGCGTCATGATCTCCGCATTCGTGGTCATTTGCCTTACGCTACTGCTGCTGCGGTGGGTCATTCACACGCATCCCAGCTACTACTGATGTTTGACGCTGGGTTCTCCTCGCGCTCCTCATCGACCACTGTGTCTAGCGACTACTACGGGTGGGACACTCACGCGCACCTCAGCTACAAGGATGGCTGGCACTGGCCCAGTGCCGCTGGGTCATCCACAGCTTCAACAAGTAGCTGCCGCTGGATTATCTACGTGCACTCTAGCTGCCACTGATTGATGTCTGGCGCTGGGTCAAGTACACGCATCCCAGCTACGGCGCTGGGTCATCCACGCGCATACCAGCTACAACTTATATCTGCCGCTGGGTCGTCCACATGCATCCCAGGTACCGATGATGTCTGGCGCTGGGTCATCCACGTACATCCCAGCTAGAACTGGCAGGTATCTGCCGTTGGGTCATCCACATGCACCTCAGCTACCACTGATGACTGGCGCTGTGCTTCTACTGGCTGGCGCTGTTCTTGTCGATTGGAACTTGACCAGCCCATTTAGATAAATATTCGCACCAAACCCTGACGCATTAATACTGACGTTTGCCATGTCAATTATCAGTTACAATTACCATTAGGAAACCTTCAGGATTTTGTGCGCATACATAGCCGGTAGTACTTAAGTGTGTATAATTGTGTAAGACGATTGGGATTTTTTTGCCATGCGTGGAGATTTTTAAGTGTCAAATCTTTTTTTGGGTTCCGTACCCAAAGGGTAAGGGACTCTATTACTAAGACTCCGCTGTCCATCCGTCCGTCTGTCACGAGGCTGTGTCTCATGAACGGTGATAGTTAGACTGTTGAAATTTTCACCGATGATGTATTTCTGTTGCCGTTATAAAAACAAATACTAAAAATAGAAAGAAATATTTTTTTAGGGAAGCTCCCATATAACAAAAGTGATTTTTTGCCGTTTTATGCTCGATATTAATAACGGCAACAGGTAAACGCTTAAAATATTCAAATGTTGTATAGATATTGGTACGGAACCCTTCGTGCGTGAGTCCGATTCACACTTAGCCTTTTTTTTCAGTATTATCGTTATCATGAACAAGCCCCTTTCGGGTGTGAAAATCGGAGTCGAAAGGTTATATTCACGACCCTTGTGTAAAAATTAGGAGTGTTTTGTTAGCACGATTTTCCGGGTCTTACTTAATTAAGCTGTAAATGTAGGTCGTTGGTATTTACTTTTAACAGGACACTAGTATTTCGATGTTTAGCATAATAAGTATTTATAGAACAGGTAAGTTGGTTGTAGTTGTAAGTAAACCTATATACAATCTATTTATAAAATTTCGTTGGTTTTCTAGAAAAATCTTGATTCCACCTTATCAGGGTGAATTACGGTTGGTTTGGATGCTTTTAGGGTTTCGTGGCAGACACGAAACTCAGTTTGTAGTTTATATAACAAAATATCCTCATAGGTTTCGACTCTTCATCGATACGAATATACGAACAAATTTTAATTATGGGTTCATTACGAGTAGATAGAACCCGTATTTTCGGATATATATTGGGTTTCTAATATATTCTATATATTATTTTTTTGGGTTTTTTAGGATCGTGGGTAAACAGCAACCCCTAAGACCTGTTTCATAGAACTACAATTAGTGGTTTACTATGACAATTCGATCTACATTGCAAAGCCGATTAACCCACAGATCAGGAAGTCGACGTTGATACACAATGCACTTCGTGGTCTCAATAAATAATAAAACCTTAATTTTATAACCGAATCATAACTCACGCAAACCCTTCCAGGGTACTTGCGTGTCCCACAGATTAAATAAACTGCCTCCGAGGGTAGTTTTAGAGGAATCGTGTTTTTATAAGACCGATTGACTAAATACAATATAATCGGGTTCTGTTTCATATAACTAATTTGACAGACATTTGTCAGTATATAATTCACAGTCATAGCATTAATTGTATTAATTATATTGCGTTTCAAGAAGAACTTACAAATGTCGCGTAACGTGTTTGAAGGAAGGAAGAAAACATATTGTGCAACATTTTAAAGTACGAAAGTACTTTAAAATGTTGCACAATATGTTTCATAAGGCCTGGCGTCGACTACAGCAGAAACGCGTCGAATCGTAGCGAGTCGCATCAGTCTATTCCTCGTGCGTCCATTTCTGAAGAATCGAATTGAATTATTCATTCATTGCGTCATGGACAGCTTGGATAAATAAAAACGTTTTTATTTCAAATATTTTTTGATTAAGAAGAGGAGAATATAAGAAAAAGGAAACGGCGTGCTCCAAAATGCTGGATACACGACATTAATATGAAAAGAAATAACTATGGCGAACTTCATCATTTATATTCGGAATTGAAGGGATCCTGTTAATTTTTTTCATTATTTTTGTTTATCCTATAAAAAGTCAGACAGGGCCCTGGGTTTACCACTTGCCACAATCCTGTCAAACCTCTTTCGTTTCCTAACTTATTTCCGGAATCACTTACTTGTCTGAATATATTTGCTCTTTTCATTAATCGCTGCATACACGCACGCCGGTTTCGAGTAAGTATACTCTTACCGTCCTTCCAACGCACTTTCGCTCGATATATTTATTTCGTCAATCTTTGTTCCTTCATCCTCTCTAAGTTATTTATTATATTATGTAAAATACCAAGCTACCTACTTACTACAAGCAAGTAGGTAGCTTGCTACTAGGCAATGGAAAATAAAAAAATATGGTTTCGGAAATTGTCTTCCTACGAAACCTTATTGCGCAAATTACCGACTCACACTTGGCCAGTGTTTTTGTTGAGTTTGTTCCTTTTTGTTAATGTTGGTTGAGGAAGGCTTAGCGTAAACCTGCTTTTATTTTCAGTGTTGTTAAGTCCTGCTCCCCTGCTGTTTTAAATAAATGCTTTTAAACGAGGTTTTTGTGTAAATTTATTTTGAGTTGAAACTTGAATGACAGGTTAAGCACGGCTCATTACAAACACCTTTTTAGTACGTGCCGCGCTCAAGTATTTTAAAAAAACGTGTTTTACAAACGCTCAGCAAGTCAAGCCAATCAATGACTTTGTTTTGTAAATTACGTACATTAGTAAATTTGTAGTAGTACCACTCGCAAACATCGTGAGGAAACCCTAGTGCCTGAGGTGTTTATATACCTCACCGCTAACTATGTACAATGGCCCAATTATGAGGCTATTGGCCAGTTTCTGAATTGAGAATTTCATTAAATAAATGGTTAACTGTAGTGCTGTCTCTTAGATTTTTTTTAGAAAAGAGCGTGACAGAATGTTACTTAAGTACCTATATACCTACTTAATGAAATTCTCAATTCAGAAACCGAACCTTAGTGAGGAAAACTCAGGTCTAACTAAACTAAACGCTCAGCAATCAATAGCAAATATCGCTACTTTTAGCGATCCACCCACCCACCCAAAATTTGTTTTGTGACTTTTATTTGGAGAGGTGCAATACAAATTGACATTTATTGCTAAGTAACATTTATGATAACTTACGGTCTTATTTATAAAATCTCTAAGGTACTCCTCAAAGGCCGTTTAAATAATCTTTCATTACGTCTTTCCCTTTACCCCAGACTATTAAAACTGCATCTCCTTGTTTTAAGAAATCTTGTTTTTGTAAATAAGACTGTAAGTATCCTGGGTTGGAGTAGAACTAAAGGAAAGTAATTATATTTTTATTTTATTAAAATACGGGAAGTGATAATGTCTATGAAGTTATTTGCTCGTCATTAATTAAAGATTATTGAGGAAAGGGTTGGTTCAAATGAACTAAAATGGGGCGGCGAAGGCGTTGACAACTGGAGCTTGACCAATACGCAATAAGGGATGACACACACCAACGCGGTGGCGGTCTATACATAAATCAATTACGGCAATAGTATTTTGTATGGACCGCCACCGCGTTGGTTTGTATTTAGATTGTAATTTATTTAACCATAGAGGGAAAGTTATCTAAGAACGGCCGTTTGTTATTAGATTATTATATATATTTCATATCTGTGATTAATGATGAATAGCCTTTAAAAAAAATGTCCGCTTTTTGAACCCTTCCTTTTAGATAAGATCTCATCAGTTCTAAACCTTTCCCCTTTACTCCGTAATGCTCTAGTTTTAACAAAAGAATAATTGTAATATAAATAGTATATACATTCTTACATAAAGACATTTCGAACCGCATACTGCGATTGCCAACCCGCCTGCCAAGCGTGGCGATTATGATGGAGGCCTATGTTCTGCAGTGGGCGTTAAATGGCTGATGATGATGATGATGACGATACAATTAAAACTATTCTTTAACGACGTATGCATTGGCATAGCGGCAGCGCGTTTCATATAAAATTAGATAAAATTTTCTATAAAGAATTTTAGTTAAACGCTATTTAAGAAAGTGGTAGAAGTCAGCCTAAATGTGGATTAAATTCAGTAGATAACCGAATAATATCCTTAACCGATATCATAAACAAAAGTAGTTTTTCATTTAGTTTTAGCCACCTGAGTTCGATCAAATCCGATACCTGGCATTTGGCAAAATAAAAACTAAAAACATTAAGTTTAGCAAATGTTTCACGGCGCCTAGAGGACGGGATATTATCTATATAAATTCATCCAATACTTCAATAATTCACCTAATTAGGTACTGAGATTAAAGTGAGTTTTTTATTATAATGTTGCACACCGTTGGATAGGGGATAGGCTACGGAACTTTTTAAAGGAATAATCAATTTAAGAAAAAAAATATTGAACAGAACTTTTCAAAGGAATAATCAATTTAAGACATAATATTGAAAGCCTGGCCTGAATATTTCTATTTAGGCTGCTTTAAAGATACTATTATTAATACTCTTGAGTTTAAGACTGATTATTAAAAAATATAACCAGAGTCTCCAAAACCGGGAGTCGTCATGCACGGAAGTACGTCATCAACTGAGATCTTACGTGCTATCAGTTTCTAGTGGTACCATGAGTCAATGCAAGAACTCTTTAAATAAAAAAAACTAAAAAGTCTCCTGCAAATCTGAAAGATACATCTATATACATTTTTTTACGGAATACCGAGATGTCAATATTATCTTGGCGTTTTTATTCAAAAACATTAAACGTACTTTCATTCACTGTGAAACAAACGTCAAAAAGTCGAATTAGTCACACACTTAAAAAGAAAAACAAGAAATCAGTAAATATTATTCATTTATAATTAATTGTAGTATTTTATTTACTGGCCTTAAGCCTTTAAAATGGACAATGCCCATTCGATGATCACATTTTTTTTCTTAGTTAAGAAAAGTCTTAAATTCATTTTCACTTCTCATGCTCTAAAAGTTCGTCTTTATGTCGTGCGTAGGCGACATAAAGTCGCTTTTTATGCTCTAGAGCATAAAGTAAAATCTTCGTCGAAGACCAAGGCAATCGCTGCAACAGCCACACGAACATCTTTAACTTCATACAACAACCTCTTTATTTTATTTCGTTTCGTTCGTATTCTAAGACCAAGGCAAAGATACCAACAGCTTTAAATATTTCTCATTGCTCTAATGTAACTTTCAATTTTAATTAAATTAGCATTTACTATATTTACATGTTGCTGTTTCATTTCCTCGCAATCGAAGTGAAAAGTAGAGTGTACAACTCGTCCATAAAACCCATTTTACACTCGACTTTATATCTATCCTCGCTCGCAAGCTCGCTCGGATGGATAAACGTCTCGAGTAAAATGGTGCGTTTTATGCACTTGTTGTACAATCTACTATTTTATGTCTGCCAAAAATTTTGGGAGTCAAAAAAGAAGCTATTTTTACTAGCTAGTAATAACTTTTTTTTTATCCATACAAAGAAATAAAAATTTGGAAAAAATAGGAGGTATTTTTTTTACTATTTTATTTGGAATATTGAAATAAAAACATACACAGAATACCATCCGACAGCTTTTTCGCAGGAAAATAATTTATATCTTATCTTGCCCTAAAGCGATACTTTTGAGGGTTCCGTACCCGAAGGGTGCTAAACGGGATCCTATTACTAAAACTTCACTGTCCGTCTGTCTGTCTGTGACCAGGCTGTACCTCATGAACCGTGATAGGCAATTGAAATTTTCGCAGATGATCTATTTCTATTGCCGCTATAACAACAAATACTAAAAACAGAATAAAATAAATATTTAAGGGGGGGCTCCCATACAACAAACGTTGTCTAAAGACAGCGCTCGCCATTTAGCGGCCATCTATGTACCTAACCTTCACAGCGCCGATGTCATGTCATATAAGTTACTCTATGGTCATGTCAATGTTAAACGTTTCTTGTTGGTTTCTATAGATGGCGCTGTTCTCAAATTCGATCTTTGTCTAATCTTGTATAGATAATGGTACGGAACCCTTCGTGCGCGAGTCTGACTCACACTTTGCCGGTTTTTTAAGTTAATTTAAAGCTTTTATTTGTAGGCAAAGAGTAACTCACTTAAAATATCCTATAATATAGGTTTTAGTGAGTGTTTTTCGTATGAAATAAGTATGTTGTGGAATTCGATGTATATATATATATATATATATATATACATCCTTACACTGATACTGCGTCCGTCCGAAAAACTTATGACGTCCACCACTTCCCGTGGGTTTAGGAGCAATATCTCGATGTATATTGGCTTATCTATCTCATCTAATGATCGTGGTCAACTTATTTTTTCGATAAGAGTACAACTGTGGATATTCAAAATCCAGTCATAACGCTATACTTATTGCGTCATTTACATTTCTGCGTCCGGGTGCATATTTTTTGTATATTATGAACCATAATGATAATCTTATTACGTCTATAGAAATAACGATTAAGTGCGCGTCCTCTAATATACAACTGTTTAATAAAATTTAATCTGGTATACTTCATGCATCCATTTTGAATTTGGTGCCAATTCAATTCAATTAAAATATTTTTATTCATTGTAAAAACAGAATGTTTACTTAATGAGCGTCAAAGTTGTTAGTTTCACAATTAATGGATTATGTGGAGAAGAAGCTAACAAAGAAACTCCACATTTATTGTTTTCAAAACACGTTTTAACTTAATTAACAGAGTTTTCAACTTAAAATATTAGTCATGAATGTGTTGAACACTAGTCACAATCGTCCTTTAAATACTACTGTTTAATGCCAAACATCTTTGTCTTCTAAATAATCCTTGATGTTATAGTAAGCCTTTTTGCACAAAATGTGCTTAACACATTTTTTAAATCGCGTTGGAGGTAACTCTAATATATCTTGAGGAATTTTGTTGTAGAACCTTATACAGTGCCCCATAAAGGATGTGTTAACTTTTGCAAGTCTAAATAGTGGAAATGACAATTTATGTTTATTTCTAGTATTAACATTATGGTGGCCACCAACATTTACGAAGTCTTTGATATTTTTTCTAACGTACATAATATTTTCATAAATGTATTGACATGCAACTGTTAAGATGTTGGTTTCCTTGAAGAAATCTCTTAGCGAAACCCTACTACCTAACTTGTAAATAAATCGGATGGCTCTCTTCTGCAAGATGAAGATAGTCTCAATATCTGCTGCCCGGCCCCATAGTAGTATACCATAGGACATAATACTATGGAAGTAACTAAAATAAACAAGCCTAGCAGTTGCAACGTCAGTGAGGTCCCTAATTCTTTTCACTGCATATGCAGCAGAGCTAAGTCTGTGTGCTAATTTTACAATATGTGGACCCCATTGTAGTTTTGCATCGATTGTGATGCCCAGAAATACAGTATCATCTACAAATTCTAATTTTTCATGTCCAATTACTATGTTGTTCTCAACTACTCGTACGTAGGAAAACTTTATACATTTTGTCTTTTTAGAATTTAGCAGCAGATTATTTGCTGTGAACCAATCTAGTACTTGCGAGAGAGCATTATTTGCATCGTCAAGATTATTTTCTTGTCTCCTTATTTTAAAAATAAGTGACGTGTCATCAGCAAATAACCCTATCTCAGACATTTTTTGTACCATAAACGGTAAATCATTTATATAGACTAGGAAAAGGAGCGGCCCTAAGATAGATCGCTGCGGGACTCCTATTTTTACAAGTGAACCCGAGGATTTAATACGATTTACGTCTGCTTTTTGGACCCTTCCTTCTAAATACGATCTTAAAAGATCTAAACCTGCACCCTTTATTCCGTAGTGTTTTATCTTTAGGAGTAGCGTTTCGTGGTCTACACAATCAAATGCTTTTGATAAATCACAAAATCCTTGCGATCCTCCCATGCGCTGAAAATATGTTTAAGTAACATAACTCCGGCGTCTGTTGTATTCCGCCCTTTAGTAAAACCAAATTGCTGGCTATGAAAGAGTTGGTAGTTATTGAAATACGTAAGTAATTGATCTAAGATGATCTTCTCAAATATTTTACTTAATACTGAGACGGGCCTGAAATTGGTTGGATCGTGTTTATCACCGCTTTTAAATAAGGGTACTAGTCTACTATATTTCATGAGGTTCGGAAATACTCCCTCATCTACACATTTATTGAAAATTTTTGCTAACGGTAAAGCTAGGACATGGATCACTGAACTAACAATTTTTACTGACATACCCCACAAGTCCTCGGTTTTTTTAAGATTCAATAATTTAATTTTTTTAAGAACGTTTTTGGGCTCAATACTACCCGACAATTCTCATTATTTGTTAGCTGCCGCAATTTAAAAACTTTTTCAAAACTACCCGACACGACTTTAATGAGCATTAGCATTTTGGTAATTTTCTTGAGTTTTTATGCTACTTTCAAGGTCTACTTTAGATGACTCTAATTTTTTACTTGTTACGGGCCGGCAGAGGATAACCTGTTCTGCGTTTTTTCTATCTATTTCAAAATGAACAATTTGACCACTGTGGTCTGACTTCAAACAATTTACTGTAGAATTATCTGAAAAGTCGCAATCGCAGTATCTATGCAGGTGGCAGTAGTTTCGGTTATTCTAGAAGGCTCCAAGAAAATATTTACTAAATTAAACGACTTGAAAATTATTGTCAATTTGGTATTTAAAGCCGAGTCTACCAATAAGTCGATATTGAAGTCACCACAGACTATGACTTTCTTATTACTGCTAGAGGCTACCTTCAAAACATCATCTAATATTGATTCAAATGAACTGTAATCGCTGGTAGGGGGCCTGTATATGGCTACTACAATGTGTCTAGACAGTTCAACACATGCTTCATTATAGAAATATGTATTTTAAACACATGCATTAAAAAATAAACCCGACGCAAATAGGTAGGGACAAATAGGTGCATTTATTAATAAGTAAACTTTGAACAAGCAAAATCAATAAGTGTTTTGAGGCGTAATCAAAAGTATTTCTGTGGCTAATTTTGGTCACCGCTTGCAGCACATTATTGCTTTGGCTTGTTTCATCGACTCGATAAGAAGAAGAAGAATTGATATATATATATGTACATACATGTATATATATATATGTATAACGGTGTAATATATATGTAATATACATATATATGTATAACGGTGGGGCCAGAATTTTTTTGTGGCTTCTTTCAGTCAATGAAACAGCGACATACACAGCAGCATGACAAAGGTTTCTAGACTTTCTCGAGTAAGCAGAATCGAGGACCTGTAACGTTGCACAGTCTTATTATATTCGTCGGTAGCTGCTGCGGTTGCTATAAGGTTTTCCATTTTTCTAAAGACTGCCCTAACAAAATAAAGTTGTTTGTAAACATGTAAAATTCGAAGCCCACATACATTCAAGGACAACTACCGAACCCTATATTTTCGTAGCCCTACTCGCAATTGGTCGGTTTTTTTATTTTATTTATTTAAAAAATCGTATCTTCTTTTATATAGGTACCTACTTATCGTTTTTGCAAAAAAGTCTCAGACTAATCTATCAATCATGTTAATATTGATTTCTAGGACTCACGAACGAGGACCTAGGATCACGGACCTGGGAGGCCCAGGTTAGGACCAGTGAGCTAACTAGCGCCAACAACGACAAAAAAGACATATTTTCTATACCAGGTCGTTTTTGCAAAAAGTGTCAGACCAATCCTACTGATTTTTATTAGGACCTATATTCCTGAACCTTAGGCAAATAACGTCTGTTGTTCGCATTAAGGGGCTTCAGGGAGAAGCAGTGGCGTAGCATGGGGGGGGCGGAGGGTGCGGTCCGCACCGGGCGGCACTTTGCCGGGGGCGGCGCTGCGGAGGTGGCAGTTAGAATGAGCTTAGAATGATACTCGTGCGCAAAAGAGCGTTCGTGAAGTAGGCGATTTCTCCATTATTCTATTACGTTTTCTCTGTAATTTTTCTGTGATATTCTATGTCAAAAATGTTAATTTCACTTTTCAATTCAATAAATCATTCAATAAAACTAATAAAAGTACTCTTTTTACCATGCCCAAATTTTTTATAATGGATTACAAAAATAAGAGGGCGGCAAATTTGGAATCCGCACCGGGTACTAGTGACCTATGCTACGCCACTGGGGAGAAGCCCCTTGCGTTTTTTACAGATACCTACTTACGTTTTTTTTCCATCGTTTGTGCTAGTGTTACTGCATTTTTATTCGTAGATGGAGTCCCATGATTAGGAATTTATTTATCTACAATTATGGATATTAGCCAGTTGTTCGGTGGGTAGACCCCCTACCCGATGTGTTGATGACATTAAGAAGGCGGCAGAAGGGCAATGGACAAGATTAGCATGGGACCGGCGAGGTTGGCGTGATGGTGAAGAGGCCTATGCCCAACAGTGGGCGTCTTTCATGGGCTATATAGATAGGTATATAGATAGATGGATGTTGGTCATAATGGTCATTGAGGCATTTTGGGCGTAGACAAGTACCTAAGTACTTGTAAGGGAATTGAGCTCGCGCAGCGTCTGTAATTTACCTAAATTACAGAGGCTGCGCGAGCTCAATTCCCTAAAGACCCTAGAACTTATCTTGTTGGAGTTTTTCAGTCCTAACCAAGACCATTGAATTTTAAATTCAATGCCAAGACCAAACTGACAACTAGGTACCTACTACTAGGAGGCAGGTATATAGGTAGGTAGGCAGATGTTTCGATCCGCGTATCGAACTTATAGTAAACACCGATAGTTAGGTAAACATACCTATTAAGGGGCTACCCAGAGCCAACTAACGCCACCAACGGAAAAAAAGCAATAATATCTCTTATAATACGTTTTTTGAAAAAGTTAACATGATAAAATATCTCAATATAATAGTGACAGCTATTGTTAGAACTTACAACCTAGAAACTAGGTCCAAGAACCTTCAACCTACCACAAAATCCTAACTTGTTAAAATATATATTTCTAAATGGGGAGATTCACCCGGTGGAGACCAAGAGAATAGAGTCGCTACAACGGCAGGGTTGTCTCGGTTTCACGTAGGGGAACATTCCAATTGACCTCTTTGGTTAAATCATTTTTCCTGTGCATAAATTTCTATAAATAAAGAATGGTCCTGCAATGGAACGATTTAACATTTTCCCTACCTACGCCAACATCAACGATATCTATACTCCGTTCCACGAGTCGGACTCCTAGGGAGCAAATACTCGGATCTCATTGGTCAATGTCCGCGGCTAGAGATAAGCAAAACAACAAGCGAAGACGGCTCTGCTTCATAGGGTAGGTTTATATGCTGCCGCTATTGGCTAGTGGCTATTGAAGGTCACGCGCATTAACCAATGGGCGCACATGTACTTTTTTTTGGGAGCTCGTTTCGTGGAATGGAGTGTACGAAGAAAACTTTTGTAGAGTTTTATGGTTCTTGGGGTGGATAGAATAATAGAGTTCGAATACTTACGACATCTAGCGGTGAGTAGTGGTAAGAATTAAAAATAAAATAAAACACTCAGTGCCATCTAACGGTGAGTAGCAGATAAATTAGACTGTGGTGTTACCAGCTATAAATATTGTTGACATGCACTACACCCTCAAACTTTATCATATTCGCAGTACATTCGATATGTATTCCAAACTAATGATTTTGAAAAGTATTGCCGGATTTCAAATTTTTCTGTGCTACCTATGTCTTTCCCAATTTCCACACTTCTTTCACGTTCGATTCAGACATTGTTATAGTCCATTGAATTTACCGATTGAGATACATCACTATGTCAGGTTTAGAGTTTTCAGTAAAAAAAGAAAAAAAAACAATTGAATTGTAAAAGTACGTACTTATGCATGCAAAGAAGTGAAGAATCGTGAATATTGTTGCTAAAATAGCTTTGAGATACATCAAGACGAAAGGAAGTAATCCAAGGACTTGTAAGTTCGTGTGATTTTCGTTTCAATGGCGCTAAGATTGGCGTGGTAATCATTTTAGGAATTGAAATGAGAATGGCTGTCAGAACAGAGGGTGGCGCTGATGTTTATGAACTTTGACATAGGAGCGAAAGAGAGGATAGAGAAGCTCTTTGTTGTGTCAGATACTTGGCTGGCTCTATTCTCATTTCAGCATTTAATAGATCTGCAGTCCTGCGTAGCACCTAAAATAGCCGTAAACTAGGTACAGCTTTGGCTGACTGCTGTCAAAGATTTACACAAACGAATCCCTCCACACTCCATCAAATAAACTATCATTGTGCATCTCATTTGGGGTAAACAAAATATAAATTTATTATTTTGATTGCAGGAAAGAGCAACAATGAAGAATGCGCCTGGCTCTATATGAAGACAAAGTGTAGAGACTGCCTTACATTTCTGTGTTTTGCTTGAAAGCAACTTGTAGCCAAAATGATAAAAAGCACCCTAAAAGACAAACCTGGCAAAATGCGGATCAGAGCGTTCCCTGTGAGTATTCATATCCTGCTGGAGCAACATGTTTATTGTGCCTGTTCACTTTAAGAAAAGTGCATTTGTATTTGTATTACGGGAATGTATCATAATAATAAACTTAACCTCTCGAGACTGGAACAGATCTATTCTCGGTAGTAAAGTCATCTCCACAGCCGACAGAGCTCCACAGAGTCAGCCTTTAAAGTTTAGATCTAGTCCGCTTATGAGTCTTTTTATACTGAGAAATAGACCAGCACAAACAAAAGTTGAATGTTTTTACTATTAGTAAGTGTACTTTTCCTATTAGTAGATACTATATGAAATTACATTGAACTGTGTATAATTTCATAACCTCTACAAAAAACATGAACATATATGATACTGACCTATTTTCAACACCTCAAGAGGTCAGGGTATGGTTTGAGTGTGTAAACTTAAAAAAATTTAAACAATCAACCATAAATATGTCAATCAATTCAAATATGGAAATAAAATTGCAGTGTCCTGTAGTTTAGAACAAAATTTTTTGTATTGAAATATGTCATAATAATATTGTTGACAAGGGTGAAGCTAATCAAGATTTGCTATATTCTCTTTTTATAATATTGTTGTTTAGTGCTTTGCTACTTCAGTTTTCATGTTTATAAAATGTTTCTGTGACCATCACAAAAGTTGAACCATTCATGATGACGAGGAAATTTCAAGTATGGAACTATTCCGAGCCATATTACCAGATGTACCCTGACACATGGGTTTGTAATACTTTGATGCAATGATATCAAGTGTAATACACCTTGTATCAGCCCATAAGTAGATGTGGGAAATGTATTTGTAAACTGGTTTTGTTGATATCAATGAGTGAGAATGGCTATGTATTTACCTGTTTATAGGTACTACAACCAACACACAGTCTACTACAGTGTTGTGTGTGTGAGTCATCAGTAAAAATAATAAACCATTTCTATTTCAGATGACTATGGATGAGAAGTATGTGGAGAGCATATGGAGTTTACTTAAGAATGCCATACAGGAAATACAGAAGAAAAACAACTCTGGACTGTCTTTTGAGGAGCTATATCGTAATGCCTATACTATGGTCCTTCACAAACATGGGGAGAGGCTTTATACTGGGCTAAAAGAAGTTGTTACTCACCATCTGGAAACAAAGGTAGGATTTAAAAGATCTTAATCTTTCTATTTTAATTCCCGGGTTTTGTATATTTTTATGTAGTTACTAAAACTCATGCCTGTAATTAACAAAATAACATGCATTGTTTGCAAAAAATATGTCTTGCATGACCCATTTGGCTAATTGCGTAATTGTATGGTCTGCTTTCTTGAGTTTCCTGCTCCTGTGTAAGTCTCCACTGGTTCGGAAGATGTCATTTTTTAAGCCACTATATACTTTACTTTCGTTCTGACATGGCGACCGGGGCCGGACGACGCAGTGTGGGAAGGCCTCCCCCCACCAGATGGTCTGACGACCTGGTTACGGTAGCGGGGAGTCGCTGGATGCGGGTGGCACAAGACCGAGAAGCTTGAAAAACCATGAGTTAGGCCTATGTCCTGCAGTGTGCGTTAAATGGCTGATGATGATATTTTCATATTTTTTTGACACTTTGGAAACTTTACAATAGTTAAAGCAACCCAGTGGGAGCATTACCTATTGTAAAATTCAACACTCCTCAGAGGTAGTTTTAATAATCTGTAGTTACATATTTCCCTTTACCACAGGCTACCTGAACTGACTGAGGAGTGTTTTAAGGAATCATGTTTGAAACATGTCAGAGATAGTATTAATCGCAGATGACTTATTTTTTAAATTAAGAGACAAGAAAATTACCTTGATGATACAAATAATGCTCTCTCTCAGGTACTAAATTGGTTTACTTCTAATGAGTTATTGATAAATTATTGATATCTCAATAACTATGAACGATATTTTCGTATCTCAACACAGAACCGTGTTATCGTAAAAAAACTGAATCTAACCAATTTTTCGTGATGGCGGAAAATGCGCATAAGAATTTTTTTTTAACAATTTGAAGTTCAGCTTTTCACCCTACCCACGTAAAATCCAAAATTTGGCCTTCGCGGTTCACATGCATTTCCAAATATATATAATGACTGTGCTATAGACCTTGTAGAAGAAACTGTATTTCTAGGTATCACAATTGATGCTAAGCTTTAATGGTGTCCTCATATAGAAAAATTGGCAAATATGCTTAGTTCTGGAGCATATTATGCATTAAATAGAATCCGGGAACTAAATGATGTCGCAACTGCTAGGCTTGTTTATTTTAGTTACTTCCATTTGCACTGCTATTTAGATTTGTTATTAAATTACCAATTATCTATTAGAATATTTGTTATTATATTTGACTGAATTATAATGTCCCTAACTTCAGTGTGCCTCTTGGCATAGGCCTCCTCCAATGACTTCCACTGGCTTCTATCATTAGCAACCCTTCTCCAATGTGGTCCTGCTGTCATTTTATATCGTACTCCCATCTCCTGCATCATCTGTACCAATAATAATATTATATCAGAAAATATTATGTACCTCAGGAAAAATATCAGTCAATGTGTCAAAACAATGTGAATACTAGAAATAAACATAAACTATCGATCCCAAAGTTAGGCTGGCAAAGGTTAATACACCCTTTATGGGGTATTGTATATGGCATTCTACAATAAGATCCCTAAAGATTATAATATAAGCTTGTCAGAATGCGGTTCAATAAATGTATAAAGCGCACTTTGTGCCAAAAGGGCTACTATAACATTAAAGATTATTTAGATGATAATGATGTCTGGAAGTAAAGCCAGTTCAATGCATGAGGTCTAGGCTTTAGAATAATTGTGTAAACTCAAAATGATCTAGATTTTGAAATGGACACCTAGTTTAACTTGTGACATTCATTAAGTCGCCGTTTCTGTGCTAATTTGAATAAAACATTTTTGAATTTGAATTATAAATAAGACTGTTATTATCGAGTTGTTATTTTTTATTTTACAGGTCCGAGAAGATGTCCTTCACTCTCTCCACAATGGATTCCTCCAAACTCTAAACAACGCTTGGACAGATCATCAAACTAGCATGGTCATGATCCGAGACATTCTAATGTATATGGACAGAGTGTATGTACAACAAAATGAAGTGGACAATGTCTACAACCTTGGACTAATAATCTTTAGAGATCAGGTGAGACATACTCAATTTACTTGATAGATCTCGAGCCAATTTTATTGAACATTATGTTTTTGCTTACCCAATCTCAGTCATCTTTTGGCCTTACTGCCCCAGTCAACAAGTTAAAAGTAACGAGAAATGTTATAGTTTCTACAAATACTCTTTCTTCTATTCATGACTGTCTTAATTATTACTAAAAGTGATATCAGCCTTTTCTTCGAACAGTTATAAATTTACATGTTTTATATTATTAATTAATTTAGCATTCTCTGAGGTTAACACAAGCACTAGACATAATAAAACTGAATTTTTACGGATATTTACTCATTTACTTTTCCATTTTTAAATTTTTTTTAGTAAACGAGTAAATATCCGTTAAAATTCAGTTTTATTATTAATTAATTTACCAAGACAAGCAAAATTATTTCGTAAAAGGGCTGTTGGCTTACCTATAAAATAAAAATAATTGCGTGCAGGTTATTGAATGTATTGCGTAATTTTTCAAACCAGGCGATAACTTGTTATAGTTTCTATTTTGTTTATACATTACAAATTAATCATTAAGCTAGGTTAACATTGTTTTGGAGAAAAAATCGCCAAAAAACTCCAAACCTTACTAATTAAATCCTTAATAATCATTTTAATTTTTATTTTAAAACGTACAACTTGTTGTTCGAACTGGTTTATCAGAGACCTGAGTTATATTACTAATTCAGTTGAGGCCTATAGGCAATGCAATTGTATGTCTCGGGACCCTTTGACTCTTGATCCTCTTGACCCTTTTCTGACTTCCGAAAATAATTTTTTTCGGCCACATCACAATTTTATTTATAGTCAATAATAATAACTTCCACACCACCCAATCACTTGTCCTGGTCTGAAACTAGGATAAAATGCGATGGTTACCAGGCAGACATCACAAATTACTCTGTTTTTTACTACATCATGAGGGTATGCCATCAGTATTATTATCAATAAAACAAAACTGAAACAAATAAAAGTAAAAGATCATAATATTGTTATTGACAGTTCAAAACTTCAAATTAAATTTTTACTTGAAAAATCATTATCAAAAGGAAAAATCTGGCCGTTGCCTACACTGACTACTCAACTGCCTCGATGGTCAAGCGGTTGTAACGAGGTAATCGCCTCGTTGCTTTTTTTATCATTTTCGGCCATCTACTATTCCAAATTTAACCATTTTATGACCTGTGCCGCAGTGTTCGGACGTATTTAGGGAGATATTCCTCAGCCTCCGAACCAAGTGGACGTAAACGAAATTCTATCTTTATTATCAATTTTACTACAACACGTTTGTCACCTTATCCTGCGTATCCTGTATCCTAATCTACGAAATTAATAATATTCAAAAGGCACATTAATAAATTAATGTACCTTTCCATTATATTATAATTATACCGTGCCCCTGGATTACCTTCTTTCATTATCTCGGATCGCACCCCACTTAACCCCCCTGCGACACGGTATCACGTCTGTTAACCATGCCAGGGGTCGTGGGTTCGATTGCCACTCGGGGCCGCCTTACATTTGTACACATGGCCTCAGTCCGGGTGTATTTCCATGTTTATGAGGTCCTTGCCTGGTTACCATAGCACAGGGTATCCTAGTTCGGGACCAGGACGAGTGATTGTGTATTGTGGAAGTGGAAGATACCTTTTATTGAAATGTATGTATGTATGTAATGAATTTAAATTAATTGAAAAACATTTATACAAATACAACAACATACATTCAATCTTAAAAATAAAATGGAACTGGAACAGCCTGAGAACACACTCCAACTTAAATATTAGGGGTAAAAGTATGAAATTGCCGTTTTATTGCAATAGGTTCTTTGAATTGACATAGAATCTTCATGGTTTGAGGTTTTCGAATGAAACTTTTTTCAAATGGTTTCTATGATGTTCTTTTTTTAAAAAATGTGAAACATTTGAATATCGACTTTCAATTGTTTTTGTTATTCAATTTAGACAAGAAAGATGGATACTGCGAAAATTCGAGTGATTATGAGGCACCCATTTTTCGTTTTTTTTATTTTATTGATTTGACGCAAGTGAGTCAATATTGTGGGTAAGGTAACGTTAAACCATGCCGCTAATTCCTGGGTAGTTTGACTAGGGTCGGCTTCCACTATCTCTCTTAATTCATCGTTATTCACCTGTGTGGGCGGTCTTCCTCGTGGCTCGTTCTTTAAGTCGAAATTTCCATCACGAAAGCGTTTAAACCAAAATCGCACGGTGCGTTCATTAGTAGACCCCTCTCCAAACGCAGCATTGATATTGCGGGCTGTTTCTGCCGCGTTAGTTCCGCGTCGGAACTCGTATTCAAAAATCACACGAATTTTCGCAGTATCCATCTTTCTTGACTAAATTGAATAACAAAAACAATTGAAAGTCGATATTCAAATGTTTCACATTTTTTAAAAAAAGAACATCATAGAAACCATTTGAAAAAAGTTTCATTCGAAAACCTCAAACCATGAAGATTCTATGTCAATCCAAAGAACCTATTGCAATAAAACGGCAATTTCATACTTTAACCCCTATTATAACAATAATTACACAGTAAAAAATAAAAATAATAAAAATCAATTAACCACACAGTATTTGAACATTAAGGTGACCTGTGTGTCGTGGTAATAGAAAAGGTTCCTGGCTGCATATTTCACAGGTTATTTATTAATTCTTTATTATTATTATTAATTCTTTATTGCACAAAGACAGTGTACAAAAGGTGGACTTAATGCTAATGCAGGTTCCCGGTTGATAACCCGTGACGCCGTAATGGATAATACGGCCTTGCTTTTACGTCAGGTGGTGCGTTACGGCTGCATCCGCGACCACCTGCGTCAGACGCTGCTGGAGTTGGTGGCTCGCGAGCGGCGCGGCGAGGTGGTGGACCGGCTGGCCATCCGCAACGCGTGCCAGATGCTAATGGTGCTCGGGATCAACTCGCGCTCCGTCTACGAGGAGGACTTCGAGAAGCCGTTCCTCCACCAGTCCGCTGAGTTCTACCGGGTCAGTTACTTCACTTTATCGCAAATTGAAACTGAATGTACATGTTTGTTTTGAAACGGCATATATACGAGTATATTCGAGAAGCCGCTCCTGCGTCAGTCCGCTCAGTTCGGCATCAGTTCTACCAGGTTGATTAATGTTTAACTTTTAAACAAACTGAACGAAATAGTGTTCTATTTCGTAACTCAGTGAAATAATGTACGCTATTTCATTGTATTTCTTATATTGTTTTATTTATATATGTATATTGTGAACTGGAACTGTGTATTCTGAAATAAAAAAATATTGTTATGAAACGCGGTGCGGATGGCAAGTGAGACAGTGACCGATAGTATTCGGGGGGAAGGGCTATACCCACCAGCGGGCAGCGGTGGTATGATAATGATGATGACGATTATTAAACATCATAAGACTGTAAATATTATAAAAGATAACAAAAACTCGCGCCTGTATCCCGGAGGGGTAGGTAGAGACCGATGTCTGCCACTTGCCACGATCCTGATATAAGATCTCTTCATCGACATTCATTAGTCGCATGCACACACGCCAGTTTCGGGTACTTTTTATCTTGCTCTCTGCTAATACTGTAAATATTCACCGGTCAAACCCTTTCGCCTCTCCCAGATGGAGTCGCAGAAGTTCCTGGCTGAAAACAGCGCGGCGGTGTACATTGCGCGCGTGGAGGCACGTATCGGCGAAGAGGCGGAGCGCGCGCGGCACTACCTCGACGAGAGCACCGAGCCACGCGTCGTCGCCGTTCTCGAGCACGAGCTCATTGAACGCCACATGAAGACTATAGGTAGGCACGCTCGAAATCTACACGAGGCCAGAGCTCAGGGTCGCTTACGGGGGCTGCTGATCGGAGTTAACGGTAGGCATGCTTGAAATCTACACGAGGCCAGAGCTCAGGGTCGCTTACGGGGGCTGCTGATCGGAGTTAACGCTTCAGAGTTGTCGCTTAGCTTATAGAGTGGCACATGAAGACTAGAGGTAGGCACACTTGAAATCTATACAAGGCCAGAGCTCAGGGTCGCTTACGGAGGCTGCTGATCAGAGTTTAAGGGGCTCCCCGGTGTTGACTAGAGTCACTAATCGAAAAGTATTGTTCTTAGGATGTATTTTTACTAAAAGTGAACATCATTAATATCAATAATAGTGATAGCTATTATAAGAATCTGTAGCCTAGAAACTAGGACTTCTTTTTTTTCCAAAATCGGCAGTTTTCGCGGGAATCTAGTAACGTCCTAAATTATTGACGCGAGGTTGTAGTTCCTAAAAATATCTATCGAACGCAAGTGAATTTTTCCGAAGTAACAGAATAAATTTCCGAATAAAATACCTGGCGCTTCTGATCCACGACGCATTTTTGTATTGTCAAATTTCTGAAACGAACTTATTCTACAGTGTTGCGGTGTGATAATTTCAGTAATAGTTAAAATAATGCTATTACTTTCTTAAAATAAAGAACCTTACATCCCGACTCGGCGATAGCTAAAATTATTAACTCCATTCCTCAACCCTACTGCGCAAGATATTAACCCCTGTTCTCCCCTCGCAGTGGAGATGGAGAACTCTGGCGTGGTCCATATGCTGCTTCACACGCGCACGTCGGAGCTGGGATGTGTTTACAAGCTGCTAGGACGTGTGCCGGACGGGCTGCGGACAGTCGCGGACGCCGTGTCCGCGCACCTGCGTCAGCAGGGCCGGGCCCTCGTCACCGATACTCACCACAACACCAACGCCATCGCTTTCGTGCAGGTGTGTACACTGACATATTGACCAAACAACACCAGCGATCGTGCAGGTCTGTATACTGACACAGTGACCATAGGTGTACGAACTGATAGGACATGTGCCGGACGGGCTGCGGACGGTCGCCGACGCCGTGTCCGCGCATCTGCGTCAGCAGGGCCGGCCGCTCGTCACCGATACTCAATCCAATAGCGACACCAACGATTTGGCGCAGGTCTGTATACCGACACAGTGACCACAATGTCTACAAGCTGCGGGCTGCGGGCAGTCGCCGACGCCGTGTCCGCGCTCTTGCGTCAGCATAGTGTCCGCGCACTTATGTTAGCAGGGCCGGGCCCTCGTCACCGATACTCACCACAAAACCAATGCCATCGCTTTCGTGCAGGTCTGTATACTGACACAGTAACCTCAAGTGTACAAGCTGCTAGGACGTGTGCCGGACGGGCTGCGGACGGTTGCCATCGCCGTGTCCGCACACTTATGTCTTGTCCTAAATAAACCTTAACGGACTCTTCCGAAAAAAAGTAAGTAAATTAATCCGGGTGTCGGCGACGCAACTGTGTAGCTAAACCCTTTTGTCAATAACAACACCAAACTCTTTTGTAAGTAACTTCTTCAAGGTGTAATAAAAAGAGGTCGATGGATATCGAAATGAGAGCGAGCCACGGCCAACCGCTTTTCTAGGAAACTGTTCCCCCCGCCCGCGACCCCACCCCCGGGGCCATCTGGCGGGCAGGCAGCCATTTTTTGTTTTCAGTTCTGAAAATTCTTTGAGTGAAAAGGACGCTCGATATTCGCTTTTATTTAACATCCGCGCCTCTTATATTCTTTTTTACCGCCCTTATTTTATACACTACACCACAATTAAGTTAATAACAAAAATAACTGTGTTGTTGTCACCAGAATCTATTGGATCTGAAGGACCGTTTCGACCACTTCCTCCACAACTCGTTCAACAATGACAAAATCTTCAAGCACATGATCGCCTCCGACTTCGAGTACTTCCTCAACCTGAACAACAAGTCGCCGGAGTTCCTCTCGCTCTTCATCGATGGCAAACTCAAGAAGGGGGAGAAAGGCGTATGTGCTTCTTATATTTGGTCCACTTTCAGAATCTACTGCTGCTGCTTCATTTTTTTTTTAAATTAGGATAGGTTAATACTTGACCCCTCGGAGCACATAGCACGCAGAACTGATAGCCGATGGGGCCGAAAAGTTCTCGAGTGGAGACCACATATCGGCAAGCGCAGCGTAGGACGACCAGCCACAAGATGGACAAATGACCTCATCCAAGTGTCAGGAATACGCTGGATGCAAGCCGCTGCCAACCGGTCTTTTTAGAAATCCGTGGAGGAGGCCTATGTCCAGCAGTGGACTTTTTGTGGTTGAATGATGATGATGATGATGAATACTTGACCCCAGTCACGCCTGATGGTAAACGGAGACAGGATCTAAGATGTTACATACGGCTGTTAAATGCCGGTTAACTCTAGTTTTAAGGACAACCAGGTTAATTGTCTCTGGAAAAACAGACGACGGCAACGCGTTCCACATCGTTGCCGTTCCTAATATAAAAGAATTTGCGAATTCGCGGAATTTCCACGATAAATGCTTGCATATGAGCCAGCCATCTAGTTGTCCGAAGGAAGAAAGGGCATTGGGGTATAAATTCATGTAGCCCTTGTGCACACTCCAAAATACATCCATCTTATATTGTTGGCTTTTTTGCATGAAATCAGAAATCAATAATTTATTTCAACGTAAAGTATTTACGTTCTGTTTGCTGAGTTTCAATGTATCTTCTTTATATCTTCGGGCCGTATTTTTAGTGGAGAAAAAGGCAGCGGGAAAAAAAACTCCACTCTGATCTTTTCTCAAATCATGTTAAACTTATACATTATGATATGATACCGTGATAGCCACCAATAACTTTAAAAGCCAAAATAACTCTTACAAAAGTAGGAAAAATATTAATGCTGCGGCCAGACACACGAACAGAACCCGTTCATTGCGTTAAAACATGCGTTAATTGTTCAATTTTTGTATTGACTGAACTAAAGTACGAAGAATTCTAATTGACCTCTTCTATCCCCCGCCAACGAAACCCGAAAAACGTTCATGCGAAGTCAAAGTCAAGTTCAAGGTATTTGTCGGGCACTATACCTTAAAGAGTACCGTTGCCATCCTTCAATACATAACCCTAAAAGTTCATCTAATAAGTAATGTTGTTGACAAATATTTCACTGCACCCTTTATCGGCCGGAACGTTTTAATTTTCATGTCAGCAATCGCTTTGCATTGGGTTCGCATACAATCCCAGCAATGCACAAGCCCGACATAGATTTTATCGCTCCTTTAAACGCGATCTTGTCTTTCGGTGATTTATAACAAAGATTTTATCGCTCCTTTATACGTGATCTTGTCTTTCGGTGATTTATAACAATCATCATCGTAACTCGATAGTGTTTGGTCACATTTTAGTACAAAACATGCAATGAAATTCGCAATAAAACTAACGAAAACACAAACTATCAACGAGCAATCACACCTCCATTAGCTACGGTTGTCTGTTGACACCAATATCTGATGTTGAACCATCAACATGGTTCAATAAAACGTCAAATAAGGAGTAGCATACGGATTTGACGGCCAGACAATTGCCGGGGAACAGTAATTACGTAAGAGACTACGAATGTGGCTCTTCGGTACCTATCATGTCGTTCATTGTTCAGTTGTAAAAAAATTGTGCTTAGTAGAATACCATCAAAACCTAGTCATTGGTCAGCCTATGAACTGTAATATACTTAGTAGAATTGGGGCCCGGCAGTGGACAAACAGTGGCTGCTGATGGTCAGCCAATGTTTGTCCACTGCTGATCAACAGATGATCGAGCATGAGATCGAGGCGGTATATACCGGTTTAAGCTGCCCTTTTCGAAACAGGAGGGGGTCGCCATTTCTATGTAGCATCTGTTCAAGCGCTCTGTGGTTCTCGGAATATGACCACCCGGTTCATCCCTTGGGTGGCGTAGGAACCAACTAACGGAAATCTAGGAGGTGCACAGCTGCACTTATTATGTACTAGTGAAAACCTCTACTGCGATCACCAACCTGCCTGCCCGGCGTGGTAATTACAGCAAAACAAAATGTTACGTTGGGGGAGGCCTACGACCAGCAGTGAACTTGCACATGAAAGAAAGAGATTTGTCAGGATAGAAGCAAGTATCAAACCCTGGTCTCTGCCTTTCCCGTTGGCTTCAGGCGTGACTTTATGTGGGCATGCTTAGTGTGGGGCCACAGAAAACCTCATTATATAACTGAAATACTCTTATTATTGAAATAAGGCCACCTGAGCTTTGTCAAACGATTGGATAGATATATAGACAACTAATTTAAGTCAAATGAAAATGGATTCCGACTCAGCATGTGCCGAAAGTTTACAAGTAAACTCCAGCGCTGGTATTCTGCCGATACCCGATTATGTTAAATATCTTTGCTGAAATAAATACTTTGTGTTGTATTTGTATGTATGTACTAACATTGGTTGACGACGTGTGTTCAACAGATGAGCGAGCAGGAGATCGAAGCGGTGCTGGACAAGACGATGGTTTTATTCCGGTTCCTTCAAGAGAAGGATGTGTTTGAGCGTTACTACAAGCAGCACCTGGCGAAGCGGCTGCTGCTCAACAAATCCGTATCCGACGATAGCGAGAAGAACATGATCTCAAAGCTGAAGGTACCTTTGCCTAAAGATATAAAGACAAACAGTCTTATAAAAACACTCCTCAGAGTCAGTTTAAATAGTCCGCGGTAAAGGGAAAGACGAACCACAGATAATTTAAACCGCCGAGGTGTGTGTGTTGAGGTGTGTTTCGAGGAATCTTGTTTTTGTATTTTAATTTTCATACACAGTTCTATATTAAACGGTCCAATCGCTGTTAATTTATTAGGTAACATTTAATTGCTTGAATTTCCGACGTTTCGGCAACGTTGCAGTTGCCGTGGTCACGGGTAGGCTGTTCGCGCTTAGACCCGTTAAATTTATAACTATTTTACAACATGTTATTGAAGTAACACCCTTCAGGAAGCCAGTTTATTTAATAATCAGGCCTTTGTTGGAGTGGAGACGTAAAGAGCACCCTTTCCCTATTTGTGTAATAAAATTTACCGTTTTTAAATAATACTATTTGATGCGTGGCTGCTTGCTAACCACGCCGACAAAGGTTCCTCGAATAATATCAGGAATTTATTGTATTTCTTTATTAATAACTTCCGGTTTTCAACGTTCCCAGAAAGAAGGTATGCTAAAGGACGTGGAACCGCGAGACTTTCACTGCATAATCGGTGACGTCTCGCAGATAGAACAGTCGATAAGCGCATAGTGGTCCTTCCTCCCACACCCCGTCCAGTCCATTTATTCCTGCAAAATTCTTTACCCGATGTCCACAGACATTTTCTTGTAAGTGTTTCTCGACTTGCCCGAATAGTTAGAGAAAATCCTTATAAGTCTTGAGATTTTCTTTATTCTTTGCTTGTACACAAATTTTATTTGAGTTGTTCTTGGGTTTTAGCTTGTTCCAATGCTCGTACAAAATCGCTAAAAAGTAAAGAATTTTGCAGAGAATCTTAAGACTTTGAATTGGTGTTTGTAACTTTTGTACGAGTCGAAATAGTTGAGTATTTGTAGAGTTACCTACTTGTAGTCTAATTTAACGAGTATCATAAGCTTTTTGAGTTGTCTTACTATAGTAAAAGTTATTATAATTTAATAAAAGTTACATACATAAACTCACGCCTGTATCCCAGAGGGGTAGGCAGAGACGAGGGACTGCCACTTGCCACGATCCTGACAGATCACTTTAGCTTCCTCAACATTCGTTAGTTATTGCCTGCACGCACGCCGGTTTCGGGTACTTTTTATCTTGCCCTTTGCTAGTACATCCCCTATTTGGCCCTTCAACTCACATTCGCTCGATATATTAATAAACGTTGACGTGTGGAATCCCCCTTTTTCGGATATGGATATGATATGGAGATTTTGTTACACAGTCTACAGACGCGCGTAATTATTTGACAGTTAAGACACAACTTTAGGCTGATTTTACTTCTGGCGTCCCTTTCACCTCTGGCACCCGCTCGCACATTCTATTTTTTTTTTTTGTGATTATAAAAGTGTGAGTACACTTTTCACTGATGTAAAACATCACTGTCTACATCTTAGATATTTTTTGTTATCCTATACATAAGGATACAAAAGAAAATTCATCATCATCATCATCCTATCTCTATTTTTATGTATTCTGTATACATCCCACTACCGGACACAGCTGTGCCTTCTTTCAGAGAGACAGTATAGTGTCTGAGGTGTTTACGTAGCTCATCGCTTGAAATTGCCAATCCGCGGTGTGCACGTGATAATTAAGCCCATCAAAAACCAAGATATGAAGTATTATTTTTGTTTTATGTAGCCTATATACGTCCTACTGCAGGGCACAGGCCTTCTCTCAGAGAGAGAGTATGGGCTTAATCACCACGCGTGCCCGCCGCGGATTGGCAATTTCAAGTGCTGCGGTGTGTGAACACCTCAACATTGATTGATCATTGATCAACAAGTCTAAAATGTTTTGGTTAGACCAGATGTCTCAAAAGAATACTCATAACTTTACAATAATAAAAAAAATCTTAGAATGTGGGATCGAGAAAGAAGCGAAGTTTAAAACATGTCTGTCTGAGCGCGTCTGTACAATAAAATGTTATCTATCTATCTATCTGTCTACACTGTTGCAATACATGAATATACTAATGTGGTGTTTACATTTCAGACTGAGTGTGGTTGCCAGTTCACTTCGAAACTGGAAGGCATGTTTAAAGACATGACTGTCTCAAATACCATCATGGACGAGTTCAAGGAGCATGTGCTGTCATCTGGGGTGAATTTATTTGCATTTATAACTTGGCTCCTCCGTCTGTTATTCTAAATAACTTATTTGTTTTACAAGTTTCTAAGTATTGGACATTTATGTTGACCTATGACCTGCAATATGACGTATGTAGAGTGCTTATGTATGGGAACAGATGTATCTGTATCAAGATACATCATTAATTATGTACGCTGCTCGTAGTGCGGGTGCACAAAGAATTACTGAATATTCGCGCATGCGAGAAAGTGTGACGCGTGTGTGTCAGAATGACTTAACATTCGCGCATGCGAGTAACCGGCATAAAGTGTGATGCGTGTGTTTCGGAATAACTGCGTTAATTTGCGCATGCAAGTAATCGGCATAAAGTGTGACATATGTGTGTCGGAATGTCTACGAACATTCGCGCATCCAAGTAATCGGCGTAAAGTGAGACGTGTGTGTGTGCCGGAATGTCTGCGAACATTCGCGCATGCAAGTAACCGGCATAAAGTGTAACGTGTGTCCACAGACGAACCTGCACGGCGTAGACCTGTCTGTGCGCGTTTTGACGACGGGCTTCTGGCCCACGCAGAGTGCCACTCCCAAGTGTAACATCCCCACCACGCCGAGAAATGCCTTCGATGTCTTCCGGAGGTATATGATATGATACATGCTTTACTATTCGAACAAAATAAAATAAAATAGACAACAGTTTTAAAATAAGCGGGTAGATGTAAAATTGAGATCCCCACATTAGGCAAGCCTGTGTCGCGAGGACCGGGAAACGGGAAGGTAAACCGACGCCTCTACTGGGGAGGAGTCTACTATAAGATAGCCCTGTATCCCGGTGGGGTAGGCAGAGATGACTTTGCCACTTGCCACGTTCCATAATGCATAATTTTAATTACATACTTTGTAACCGGTGCCAATAAATGTCATTGAGCTATCTTGCTTTTCTACTGGTAGAATCAACACACTTCTGGTTTAACACTTAAAACTAGCAATAATTGTTTTTCAGCCTCAGAGAGAATCGAACCTCTTTCTTGATGTTGTAAGCGTGTTACCTCTAGCTAGAAGCGGCAATGTAGAATCTCATTGGGAGACCGTAACGTTGCGTTGTCGCCAGCTTCTACCTAGCCAAGCATTCGGGGCGGCAACTGTCGCTGCAGCCGCAACTGGGCAGCGCGGATCTCAACGCCACGTTCCGCGCTCTCGTCGGCTCCGGCTCCGTGTCGCCGCCCCGCTCGCCGCCCAGTGCCCAGCAGACCGCGCCCAGTGCCCAGCAGCTCACGCCCAGCGCCCAGCAGATAGGCGCCTCCGCTAGCGCGCTGGCCGTGCCGCGCCGCCACATCATACAAGTCTCCACCTTCCAGATGTGCGTTCTGCTGCTCTTCAATAAGCGTGAGCGGCTCACTTACGAGGTGTGTACTGCTCTACTTAGACACAATCCGATGGTAGGGTCAGAAAAACAGTCAGATGAATAATATTAATGCCGTCTATTTAGACTTACTTTTATGTATAGTAAAATAAAAAAAAATTGAGCTGTGAAATCTTGTTTCAAGATGAGATGAGATGATGATTGTTTTAAAATAAATCGCGAACGCCTTTCCGTCTATCAGAACAATGACCCGCGGACCCACAGCACGCACGCACCGCTCTAGCTGGCTAATAGTTAATTATGGTTCTCGTAGATTCGAGTTTGTTTCGAGGTATGTGTATTTTTTATAAAAACAAACTAGCGTATTCGGTAGCTATCGTTAATCCTCATTCATTTTGCTATGGCTTTCAAACCACCGAAAATTCATGTTGTATATATATATTTTTAATTTATTTGTCCAGGAAATCCTGAACGAAACGGACATCCCCGAGAAGGATCTGGTCCGAGCGTTGCAGTCGCTCGCAATGGGCAAGCCCACGCAGCGCGTACTTATTAAGCATCCCAAGACTAAGGAAATCGAGCCCTCGCATCAGTTCTATGTCAACGACGCCTTCACCTCCAAGTTACACAGGTCAGTGACACGTGATAAAAAAAAAATATCAGTTTTTTTTTTTAAACTGCGACTTAAACTCCTTAGTCCTGACCTTGAAAATAAAAATGGTTTTCAATTCAATTCAAATATTTTTATTCATTGTAAAAACAGAATGTTTACTTAATGAACGTCAAAGTTGTTAGTTTCACAATTAATGGATTATGTGGAGAAGAAGCTAACAAAGAAACTCCACATTTATTCTTTTCAAAACACGTTTTAACTTAATTAACAGAGTTTTCAACTTAAAATCATCATCATCATCAACCCATTATGTCCCCACCGAGGGGCACGGGTCTCTTCCCTGAGGAAGGTATAGGCCATACTCCACCACGGGGGCCAAGTCCGGATTGGTGGAGGCTTGTAGACTAGTGGCTCGTCTACTGTCAGAAGTTGTCAAGCCGCCCTAAGGCCTCTGACTTGGCTTAACGACTTAACTTAAAATATTAGTCATGAATGTGTTGAACACTAGTCACAATCGTCCTTTAAATAATATTAATCTACTGTTTAATGCCAAACATCTTTGTCTTCTAAATAATCCTTGATGTTATAGTAAGCCTTTTTGCACAAAATGTGCTTAACACATTTTTTAAATCGCGTTGGAGGTAACTCTAATATATCTTGAGAAATTTTGTTGTAGAACCTTATACAGGGATTTTCTTTTTATTTTTTTTAATTTCTTCCCTAGTCGCTGGATAGATGGCGCTGCACTTGGTACGTTACTGCAAGGAAGGGAACGTCACATTATTTTTTGATTAATTCACTTGGATGTAGTTTGAGATCATAAAACGAAACGTGCTGACAGCATTACTTCCTCTCTTTTGTTCATATCGAAGATTCGTATGCGAAATTAGCAAGAACCTACGACTTCAATGTCTTCCTCATTGAAGTCGTATAATTTAAACGTTTTCTATTAATTAATCTGAGTATGTAAGCGATCTGCAGTGCGTTCAGGTTTGCCCACGGGCGCAAATTGGAACGTTCGGCTGGTAACGTAGTCAGTTCAGCGCCATCTACAGAGTCCTTGGGAACTACTTTTTTTTTCAATAGTCAAAAAGAAAACCTCCCATTGTTATTTCAAGGCGGTAGAGGTTAATGAAAGGCACAAGGTGTCCATTTCAGATGAAAGATGTGTTTTCTCCAAATATAGATAGCTTTGGAGAAAACATGGATAAAAAACCGAACTGCGTGTCGGGCCACGCGCAGTGTAGGGTTTCGTAGAAGGGTTTTCTTTACCTGCCTTACATACTAACAACTTATCAAAGTAATTTTCAATGAAATTTGTACGAAATTTTCCTTTTATAAGTTGGTCGCCTATTGCTCGTTAACTTGTAAAGCCTACTTGGTCCTGATAGTTTTGCTTTTAAGTTCATTAAATTTGCTACTGCCCTGATTTTTTTTACTTTTCTGCAGTCAACCGCTTGGTCGGGAGAGGGGTGGGGGGGTAGGTGTAGGGAAGGTTAAAAATATCTTTAAAATATATTTCATTGATTTTATTCTACCGTTCTGTTGGCGTGATTAAATACATTTATATATTAATCACGCCAAATTTCAGCTTTAACGTCTCTGTGCTAAGCCGCGGACAGACAGACAGAGAGACAGACGGACGGACATGGTGAAAGTATAAGGGTTCCTTGTTGACTACAGAACCCTAAAAATATATTTTTTGTCCCCGATAACAGCTGTTGTTGCTCATTTCTTTATGACCAGAGGCTAAAAATATTCTGTTTAATTGTACTGACCAGACGAAAGTATGTTGAGTAAGTAGGCACAGAATTCTTTGAAACTGGATGAAAGTCAAGAAATATAAAGTGAGGATGTTTGTTGAAATGAGATCAATGATTATGTAGGTCAGATACACATGTAATTGCAGACAGGCATATTTTTTATGTAACCTACACGTCCCACTGCGGGACATAGGCCTGCTAGTTAGGGAGCTGGCGAGCAAAATTTCGATATGATCAGCGCACTAGGCAGGCGTTATTAATAGTGATATTTATGCCCTAAGAAACATTAAGGACCTTGTTTGTCACCATGGTGGCGATGCGTTGTAAAGTTACAGCGTTTCAAAAATGTTTAAAAAAAAAGGTGTGCTATAATATGCGCACAGGTCTGCCTCTGGGGCTGAAGATCACAGTAACCTTGGAAACACAAAGAATTGAAAAAGCAGACATCCATCCCAATAACTTTTGTAGTAATCAATTTTTTAATTTATTTTTATGATTTAAAAAACTGTATATGAAGTGCGCACTTGGCAGATTTGGACTGTTCGATCAATAACAATGAGAAGAACCACGAAAAAATATTCTGCCTACATGTTACCTCTGTGTTGTCTTTTGACAGTGTTTCAAAAATGTAAAAAAAAAAAGTGTGCTATATTATGCGGACACGTCTGCTTGTTCGACTGATGTTTGAATTCCTTATGAACACCAAGAAAATCGATGAGGCAGACTCAAGCCTCAGATATTCCAAAGGCAAACTATATGTTTTTTTTTCAACTCGACGCTCGCGTTGCACGACCAAACCAAGCCGGTATAGAAATATCCCCATAGTTCCTTTCGTGGTGTCTCTCTTTTATTGGGGAATATGAGTGAGAACGGTATAATTCGGTTCCGACCTTTTCCGTATTGTGAAACTAAATGTATAGAGCGTATTCAGAATGGCATTCAGAAAAAGTATGATGTACAGCTAAAAGTCTGCCACATTTTTTTTCGAATCCACGGAGTCATAGTGAATCGAATGGGCGCACTAAAAACCGCGTGCAAATAATTTAATAGAGATTTTGTTTTTACATTTTTACAACTCCGCCCCATGATAATGCAGAGTCCTGAATGTCTGCCTCTTCGATTTTCTTCGTTTCCAAGATGGTTGTGACCATGAACTCCAGAAGCATACATGCACGAATGATTCAATACCCCGATTTTTTAAGCAACTTCAATCCGCTGTAACGCGAAAATGCAGCGACATAGGACCTTAATTGATTGGACCAAATCAATTCGTAATGATTTAAACTGCAATCCACCTCGACGTAAAATATGTGGAAATGATATAGCGAAATGCTCGCCAGCTCCCTAACTATGCCTCATGGCTGATGATGATGATGATGATGATGACACTCTGTAATTCGCAATAAAATTATTTATTTCCTATTCAAAGACAGTTTTATTTAATTCACATAGAGTAGCTTGAACCACGTTTGATAAAATTACAATTTATACTTTATTGTACACAAGAAATAAATATTTACACAAAAAACAAAGTAATACGAACGAGTACATAGGCGGGCTTCATAGTTTATTTAGATAACGATGTACATTGAGTGGCCGATTAGTGCAATAATTGGGTAGGTATTTGACGAAATATCAAATGAGTTACTTTTAAAACGGAATTTTGTATGAAAATACTGGCTTATGACGTCACATTTCATAGCACTCTTTTTATGTTTAATCTATTTAAAAATTGTAATAACTAGTAATTGACTAAAAGAGATACATTTTCCGAGATATTTTGTAATTTTTGTTTTAATCGATTGTCAATCTGTAGGTAGATCGGCTTTGAAAACTTCAATGTAAATGGAAATGCGATGCAAATCGTGAATTGTAGTTCTATGAAATGGAGCCCAGACAAGTGGCCACTTATGCGGCACCTCCTCCCTTCAGAGTGAAGATCCAGACGGTGGCGGCTAAGGGCGAGTCGGAGCCGGAGCGGCGCGAGACGCGAAACAAGGTGGACGAGGACCGGAAGCACGAGATCGAAGCGGCCATCGTGCGCATCATGAAGGCGCGCAAAAAGATGCCAGTAAGTAACTCACTGAACTGATACACTTTTTTTAGGGTTCCGTACCCAAAGGGTAAGGGACCTTATTAATAAGACTTCGCTGTCCGTCCGTCTGTCTGTCACCAGGCTGTATCTCATGAACCGTGATAGTTAGACAGTTGAAATTTGCACCGATGATGTATTTCTGTGGCCGTGGATTTTTTCATCAATATTCGCAATACACGCTGCATGCGCGCCCGCTAGTCTCGGGTGCTGATGAACGCTGTATATAGTTAAACGTTTATTTCTTCACGCTACTCAATATTTCACTGTTTGCGAACATACCATGTAATCGGCAATAAAATTGGCACGCATCTTGCGCGCCACTGACCTCACGGAATAATAATGTTGTAAATAAATAAAGGACAAAGGCTAGCTAGTAATATATGAAATGATTCTAACCGCGAATACACATTAGGTAAAATTTAATTACCGATTCCTAGAACCTCTATGTATTACTATGTGTGAGCATCGCGAGCCGTAAAAAAATAACTAAAGTCTAGCTAGATCACTACTTAATGTAATTTTGCTTCGGAAACATAAAACATTCGGAATTGGCCATTTTCATCCATACCGGGTTGTGTTGTGTTTTGCTCAACAATAACGAGACGGACAGATACTTAAGTACAGTCAACAGCACATCAACATACGTGCAGTCTTATCAGTTAAAGACGAGAAATCTATACTAATCAATCGGTATTGCAAACGTCACAATTCCGACAGAATTTTGTGCGTGTGATATAGGGGCAGGTCCAAATTATGTAAAAATTCGATCCTGTAGATGGCGTAATCCAGGGATGGCAAACATTTGTGGGAGTTCGTGCCAATTAAAAAACATAACATAACACAACATAAACTCACACCTGTATCCCAGAGGTGTAGAAAAAAATACGTAATATCGCTTATCCGGAATAAAAACGACGTAATTACATATTATGAATTGTTATGGCGATCGTCAATGGTTCCTCATCACCACTGTCGTAGCGACACTAACAGTTCGCTCATGTTTTTCGTGCCTCAAAAGAAACAAAACTGAATCTTTGCTATCCCAGTCAAAATAGACAAAAAGAAGTAGGTACTGAGTTTTCATTAATGCCCAATAAGCTCGATTTTTGTATTATTTATTACAAATTATGTTGTTTTTATCTCAAGGTCAAAGGTCACAATTTTTATTTATTTTTTTATATCTGGAACGGTGAGAGCTACCGGAAACAAGATGAGAAAAATTCTGTAGATCGTATTTTTTTCTGCAAAAAAAAAGTGTCATAATAAGCGTTACCCCGTTATTGCAGCACACGCTTCTCGTAGCGGAGGTGACGGAGCAGTTGCGCGTGCGCTTCCTACCGTCGCCGGTCGTCATCAAGAAGCGGATCGAGGGCCTCATCGAGCGGGAGTACCTCGCGCGCACGCCCGACGACCGCAAAGTCTACACTTACGTTGCATAGGTACGTTGCGAGCGTCGGTCATTGCGGCTGCTGTCTCGCCCGCACAATGTAACATTGCGAGTGACTAAAAAAGTAGTGCCCTTTTGATAAGTCGGCTATCCCAAAACTAAACACAGTAAACGATTTTTTTTTTTTCAAAACCGAGATAATATTTCCATTATTGGTTACTAGTTGGTTACTGGAACTAATTTGTCCCTTACTGTGTTTATTTTTGTCACAGCCGACTTAAAAATAAACACAGTAAGGGACATTTTTTTTTTTTTCAAAACCGAGACATTTCCACTAATACTTACTGGAACCAACCAGTAGTGGAAATATCTCGGTTTTGAAAAAAAAAATCCCTTACTGTGTTTATTTTTGCGACATCCGAAGTGGGGTCTAAAGCTTTGCTAGATAATGAAATTACTGACATTTTAAATACGTTTTTGTTTTTCTATACTTAGGTTTTGGTAAAGAAGAAAAATGGTTTTCATAATATAATTATTAATCAAATCAAATTTTCAAATTTCTTATCAAATTTTCTCAATCAAAAACTAGGTCCAGGATAACAAAAATGTACGTCGTAGTTTTATTATGGGACTTTATATCATTTATGCCAAAAATGGCTGTTTTTAGCGGAAATGTTATCTAATCCTGGCCTATGCATCTCGGTCGCGGGTCCTAAAAATTACATGATTGAGATATTTTAGGACACTGCAATAAGTTTAGAAAAGAAGATAAGGTTTTATTCTTGGTGGCGCTAGTGGAAATTGTCGACCTTATGCGGAGCTCTCTAAAGTTACTTTGTATAATTCAGCTTTGGTCTAAAAAGCTAATATTAGGTGTTAAAGAATGAAATTGCCGTTTTATTGCAATAGGTTCTTTGAATTGACATAGAATCTTCATGGTTTGAGGTTTTCGAATGAAACTTTTTTCAAATGGTTTCTATGATGTTCTTTTTTTAAAAAATGTGAAACATTTGAATATCGACTTTCAATTGTTTTTGTTATTCAATTTAGACAAGAAAGATGGATACTGCGAAAATTCGAGTGATTATGAGGCACCCATTTTTCGTATTTTTTTATTTTATTGATTTGACGCAAGTGAGTCAATATTGTGGGTAAGGTAACGTTAAACCATGCCGCAAATTCCTGGGTAGTTTGACTAGGGTCGGCTTCCACTATCTCTCTTAATTCATCGTTATTCACCTGTCGTTATTGACCGCCCGGTCTTCCTCGTGGCTCGTTCTTTAAGTCGAAATTTCCATCACGAAAGCGTTTAAACCAAAATCGCACGGTGCGTTCATTAGTAGACCCCTCTCCAAACGCAGCATTGATATTGCGGGCTGTTTCTGCCGCGTTAGTTCCGCGTCGGAACTCGTATTCAAAAATCACTCGAATTTTCGCAGTATCCATCTTTCTTGTCTAAATTGAATAACAAAAACAATTGAAAGTTGATATTCAAATGTTTCACATTTTTTAAAAAAAGAACATCATAGAAACCATTTGAAAAAAGTTTCATTCGAAAACCTCAAACCATGAAGATTCTATGTCAATTCAAAGAACCTATTGCAATAAAACGGCAATTTCATACTTTAACCCCTATTATTTAAAAATATATTTTCTGTCTCTTTGTATGTATACAAACAAACCGTTTATAAATATCGTTAAAATACGTGAAGCAATGTCTATCAAGATGTGTCCCGTGTTAGTTAGTTCGTTTGAGAAATATTGACACCTGTTGTAAATTTCTTGTATTTGATATTATTTTAAAAAACAATGTTTACGTCCAGACCAAATCTCAATTAAACAAAACGCAACCCGTCCAACGCTAAAAAAAACGCATTTCATCCAATACGAAAACCGTCCAAAACGCAATCCTTCCAACACGCAAACCATCTACAACGCAATCCGTCCTACACGCATACCGTCCAATACTCAAACTTATTTTTACTTAATTTTTTCGACAGTTTTTGCCCGGCAACTCGTTTAACGCGAATCCTCTTTTATTTAAACTTGAAATGCACCTCTTTTATTTAATCTTGATTAGTCAATGGCTACTGTGTCAAATGTTATATTTAACAATAAAGTTTGTTTTATTTTAGTTCTTAAATATCCTTTATTGTGATATCTGATAATGGGGGCTAACACATGACTGAGGCAGGTCGGTCATATTGTTAACTTATTGGCCCTTCTTCCTTGTGGACAAACTATTTTGTCAAACTGGTTTGCGGTTTGAACGTTTGCGTGTTGGACGATATGCGTGTCGGACAGTTTGCGTTTTGGACGGTTTTCGTGTTGGACGGATTGCAGTTTGGACGGTTTGCGTGTTTGATGGTTTGCGTCATGTAGACGATTTGTGTCATGTAGAGTGTGTACCAGTAAAGGTTCCGGCTGCTTTCACTTTTGTGTAAATCAACCCTAGGGGCCCTTAGGGCGGCACGTTGCGAACGACAGTGCCAACAGCAGCCGTAACGTCGTCGACGTTAACGCCCTTACATGAGCTTTCAAGTTAGTATTTAAATTCGCAATTTCCCCTTCGCAAACGTCCCATCCGTGAAACGTCCCGTTCGTAAAACGCCCCGTTTGTAAAAAGTCCCACTGGCAAAACGTTCCGTCTGAGAAAGTTAAGGCAAATTGATTTAAATAGGTGTGAGTATGTAGGTACGGCTCCGACGGGACTCTATTAATATGCGTACTATGTCTGTTTGTCTGACTTATAAAGAAGATATTTTTTCTTAAACAGTAACAGGTAGTTTTTCTTAAACAGTAACAGCCAGTGGGAACTTTCATAGAATGTCTCTCTGGCTGATAGGTCAACAAATACAAGAAAAATAAGCGGTGTCCGTATACAAGAAACGTGCATTTTTTGTTTTTGCTATCTGTATATGTGACTTTTTCTTGTATTCCACAAACGGGACCTTTAGCGAATGTGATGTTTTGAGCACGTTGAGGACGTTTAGCGATCAGCACATTTTAAGGACGAGATATTCTGCGACGAATCCTAGGTATTTTATAAGATGTCATGAGTTTGATAAATAAGCAATCGCTTTCATTTGCAGGCCATCACACAGACTCAAGAACATAATGGGGGATGCCAAGTTAGAAGTGATAGAAGTATTTAAATTATTTCAAAATAAAAATTATTAGTTATTACGAAATGCTTTTTTATTTTGGAATAAATGTTAAAACTAGACATATTACTAGGATCGCAACGTTACGTTCATAAACTCTGTAACATTTATTGGATGGAAAAGGGAAGAAAAAATCTCTCGGTAAATGGATGTTCAGCTGAGGACTTCCCGCGTACTCGTAGATAGGTTGTTTTGTGGCGTCTGCAAAGTTGGTTTCAAACGTAAGAATAACTGATGAATGCTCCTCACTTATAGTAATATTCTGTGTTGTTATAAGGGCTGACGCAGATAAGATCTTGAGCTTCGCTTTACCGACAATCTCACTAACATCAGCAAATCCAAAGTTCAGTGAAACTTTGGTAATCATGTGGTAACACATAAGTTCACTTGCTCCATACAGTTCACCAGTGGTAGGCAGCGGTTGTGGCTTGTCGCCCGCAATCAAAGCAATCCAATCTTCGTCGTTTAAACCATAAGGATTTCCAAGCGGAGCTACGACGGTCCCTCTACCTAACCCCAGAATGATTTTGATATTGTTGTAAATATTTTCACAGACATCTGTTGCATTTGTGGTTAGTAACTTTGGCTCAAATATGTAAAGACATTTGTTCCTCTTGTTCGTTCCAAAGGTTACGAAATTGGTGGTGTTTGTAAATACGCAGATGCCATTCTTATTGTCAGGATAGTTCAATGTATTACTAAGTTTCGAGCCATTGTTGAAAAAGTTTCTTGTATGATTATCCTTTTCAAAAGATGCAATCAGAGGTAATCCTTTCAAGTACCCGGGATTCCCACTCAGTGTGACAACTTTCTTAGCCGGACCTTCGGCTAAATAAAACTTAACGCTAATTTCTTGTCTTACAAATTGTACTTTCGACAAAATTGTTTGTACATAAAAGTATAATACCGCGTCAACGATTTTAGAGTCCCAGTAATAGAAAACATATTCTACTTTGACTGCTAAATTCTTGCAAATTATATCCACATTGTCTGTGCAAGAAGGCTCGTGCAGGTCTGTAGTGTAATTTGTGCAAGTGGTTTCATTGCACACTTTGATCTTCCAATTTGTACAGTGCAATTCTGAGCAATTCTGAAAAATGGAAGCATATTTTCATTGTCCCCTATTATCTAGTTATTAATGTTTAATTGTTTTAGTTAGTGGTATTTACCAAATTAGAAGTATTCATAGATTTTACACTTATAACTTTGGTTTCTTCAATTGCCTTTTGAATGTTAAACATTTCGAGTTCTCTTATGACGACATTGCATTGAACATGCTCCTGTTTCAGAAAGTAAATTGGTACTCTACTGTCACAATTGCCATTTATCTTAGATAATGGCAAATCTGTAACAAAACCATATGTGGCAATTTTTTGTGAGCTGGAAATGCAATATCGTTAGTAAGTATTATTATTCTCGCCGTCTTACCAATATAAGTCACTGTATTGTTTCTCAGTACCCATACAGGGTCTCCATGAGCGTACAATTTAGGCGTCAGTGCGATAGGAATTCGCAACTTGGATTTATCATGCCACTTCATGGCACCTTTTGTTAGTTTAGAGACATCTACTGCATTATACTGAAATCATAGACATGCAATTTTTAAAATGCTGATTTTTGCTTTGAGATTTTGCCTTTGTGGTTATACATAGACATGGTTCTGGTGATTACATTTATATTTGTGTCAAGACTCCTGTTTTTTTTAAAATATCTAAGCTTTGTGCAAAATAGTGTAGACCTAATTCTGTAAATACCTTTTTGTGGATAATATTCTGTCTGTCTGGGAGATTTGTTTTAACAACACAGAATAAGTTATTGATACCACTAAGCATTGGGTTCTTGTTGCCCCAGGCCAAGCAAGAGTGAGTCTGCTCGGGGTCATGGATTCCCTTTTCCATGCAATTGAACAGATTCCTCTCATTATCCATGCAATCTCCATCACAGCAACAGTTGATGTCACATAAACGATACTGTAACATAAAATTATATTTCACAATAAAATGTCTTAAATATCATACACTTCTTTTAATATTTTCATCCTAATTTCTCGGCCAAATCAAGTATAACTCCTTTAAATTAATGTTATGGCTATTTTACATACCAGCAAGTCGCAGTAACAGTTATCTTGAACAGACTGCTTTTTTGGTTTTGGAGTAGCTTTAGCATCTGTTGCATTATTGATGTTACTCGTAAATATAGTCAAATCAGTAACATTTTCAAATTCAGTTGTGGTAAATGGCAATTCAGACGTAGATGAGCTCTCAGAGGCACTGGTGACATTCTCTTCATACATAATATCATACACCGAGCTTGTTGGAATATTTTCTGTGGTCAACTTTTCTGATATTGATGACGTGTTAAGTATCATTTCTTTGAGTTTAGCACTTTCCGTGCGGTAATAAAGAGCATGCGGCTTGTCGCCATATTCCTTTATAATATCACTAAACTTTTTTTGACTAGTTACATTGAGATACTTTGGCTTCAGTTCTCCTACCTCAAGTTTTGCTTGAATATAGTCAATGATACAAAATTGTATCATAACTGAGAACAGTGTAAAAGCGAGGTATGTAAGTATCTTCATCTTTACTTATATTCAACACCAAACTGATTCAAGTTTCTTAAAATTATGTCAATATGTAATCTTATGCATCCCTTGGATTTGGTTTTTAATTTGTACCTGGAAGCAAAAGAACTCTTATTAAATCTTATTCCTACCAGTTCTAATGCAATGAAAATTAAATAGGCATGTATTATTTTATCTAACCTATCAAGTCCTAGGCCAGCAATATCACTTTGCACAAGTTGATGAGATCCGCCAAGGAAGTACTGCCGAATCCTGTCACTCAAAGTAACAGCATCAGGTACCCAGCATGGTAAGTCTATAATATGATATCCCGGAACTGAAGGTAAGTTACAACAACTGTATCCAACTACCCAAGTCCTCCCTAGTGAATCAAGACAGTTTACTTGCAACAAAACTTTTGGCCAACCTGTAAGAAACAATTTTATCTTTTTGTGAGTGATTTTTGAAGAGCAGTAGTTGAGTGAAGAAACAAAATTTACCTGCCTTGCAATCCTTTCGTAATGTAATGGATATCGAGAGGATGGTTCCAGATTACGCTGGTATCGTGACTGGCTTTACCAGAAACAGTCTGGCCTTCTGGAAGCCCAGAAACTATTGTCCAATTGGGACCTGTAATGTTGATAAAGTAGTTAACGACTAGACAGTCGAAGCAGCCCCGGAATAAAATGTATTATTTCAATGAATACATACCTGACTGGAACGAGTATCTGCAAAATAGGGAAGAACTTTTTAGGAATTTATTTGCGCTCTGAATATGACCCAATAAATGTAATTCCGCCATTAGATGGTTATGGAACAAATATTAAAACTCGTGCGAGTTCTTGACCAAATGTGAAACGAATCGCTATTGTTTGTATTTTCTTCGTTTCCATGGCAACCGACCAATAATTCGAGTGCGACAAACTTATCTGACCCGGTGAAGGCGTCACTTTTCTCATAGCAAACTTGACGTTTCCATACCAAATTGACACCTCCACCGAGTCAGATAACTTTGTGGCACTTAACAATTTTTTTTGAGTTACCATAATCAAAAATATTTTTGCTTTTACTATTTGACGTTAGATGGAGACATGGAGTTGTGTTAGGATAAAACACACCAGATGACGGTGGCGGTCAGCGCTACGGCGCTACTCTACTAGCGTTCCGTGCTCCACTAGTGATGTTATATCACAGATTATATGCTGAAGTAATTAATATACCATGTAATTGGTACGTTTAACAAAATTAACATGTTTATAGCATGAACCATAAGACTTACATTATGACATGCAAAAGAACCGTAATTTCGTTAATAGGGAATCATTACCTACATCTCTCGTGGTATCATCAGCACAACATCATGGATTTCGTCATTTTCGGGCATACCGCACGCGCTAGTATTTATCGCTATCAAGCACTAGGAGTCTAAGTTGCTGGTCCACCCCGGGCCCTCAAATAGATAGCGATATTAGCATTATTAGATATAGTTAATGTTTTTACTGGGAATATGCTGAGGATTATTTCCGACTGTTCGGCGCAAATATATAAAAAAATACCGTAACCATAGCACCATCACCAGAGCCACACACAAATGAAGTTTTTTATATCTTTATCCTCAATAACTTAACCTGGGACTCAGATTTTTAACGCGTCACTGCTAGTCTCTCAGAAATATCAATATGGTTAGCAAAAAACCTTCCAACATTGAACAGCCCCCAAATCAAAATTCCTATATTTCAAAAAAATTAAAGCTCCTGAAATAGAAAAAAAACTGCGGGCAACCAATCAAAGCAAATTGAGAAATATTATTAAGAGTCAAGGATATGAAATACCTAGGGATAATTCTGGAAAACCTAGATAACATTTCAAAAAGACTAGAGCGTTTTTGCTGGCCGGGCAAGGTAGGTAACTCAGTTATATAATGAAACTGCTACGTAGTGATGCCACCAAGAAACGACTGCGACTAGTATATTTGAATCCTTGTCAATCTTTCTTTTGAGATTAGTATGTTTATGGAAATATGAAGTTAATGCCCAAGCTTTAAGTAATGTAATTATTAATAATCAACTTCAACCGCAAAATACATAATATTTACATCTTCACAAGAGAAATCTTTTATTTTTGTGCGCACAAAATTGTTAGGCTATTATAATAAAACCGGCTAAGTGCGTGTCAAGACACGCGCCGTGTAGGTTCCGTAGAAAGAGGGGGTTTATCTACTTTACAGAACTAACAACTTCATTGCATTAAGCTCGCCTATGTGCAAAACTGCCTGTTTAAATGCAATAAAGGATTTAATAATAATAATAAAGTAATTTTAGATGGATTTTGTAAGTAGTTTTCCTTTTAAGTTCTTTATATGTGCTACTACCCCTACTCGGAAAAAAAATTGCGCTTTAAAGCTTCGGAACCATAAATAAAAAAATGGTCTTCCTACACCTACAATACTTTTGAACTACCAATCCAATGATACTATGATGCAGGCGAGAAAAAAAAATACATCTCTAATTTAGGCGTAGGGGGTACCCCCCTAAAAATTAAATATTTCTAATAAAAATCTGGCAGGTTAGATGGATCATTCCAGTGGGGTTCGATTAACAATTAATCGAGAGACAGTGTACGATGAAAAGCGAAAATGTAATGTTGTGGTAAATGGGCAGGAAATAAAGTACTTTAACGAGTATAACTTACCTAGGCCTTCGAAAACAGGCAGAATTACTATATTAGATTCGGGTGACCTCTACCTAACACTGGAACAGGCTAACTAAACATAAATTTAGTATTTTATGTTAAAAATATTTCGCACATAAAAAGCGTGGGAAACATTTTGACTTTTCCTAGGTAGTATTGAATTTTATTTTTTTATTCTTTCACTTTGATGTAATTTTTAGATCATTAAACGAAACTTACATAATATGTCATTGTCACATCACAAATAAATATTGTTCTGAATTGATCCATTCACGTTATCGCAATATTCATTGACATCAATTTCGGAACGGCTATCATATCATAGACGCGAATACGCACGAATACGTGAGGCGTGAGTGGTGAGTGTGAGTGATCTGTAATTCTGTAGTGCGTTCTGATCTGCCCATGATCGCTCACAGTCGCAAATCGGAACGAATGGCTAGTAACGAACGAGTCAGTTCAGCGCCATCTAGTTCTAGCACAGAGTTCTTGGGAACTACTATTTTTTCTTAATAGTCATAGAAAACCTCCCAATTACCTGTCAACTTCAATACTAATTGCAATCGCAAACGTCAGGATTCGGTGCGCATAATTAGGCCTCCTCTTTTTTTTGCCACAACACACCCCATAACCCATGGTTAAGGTGTCCACACAGAAGGGACTTGAGGCGAGGGCGCGTAAAAGACGCGTCGTTTCTCTAATAATATTCACTTTCATACAAAATGTATACTGAAGGGAAGAGACGAAGCCCACACAGAAGAGACGGGGCGAGGGCGCGATTTCTATTCTCAAAGCGGTCGCGTCTTTTCCGCGCCCTCGCCTCGCATCCCTTGTGTGGCCGCTTCCGGCTTATGTACGTGCTTTGTCATTTTCATACTGATTTAAAGCGCCATCTAGTGCTCAGTAGCGCTTTATACATATAACAAAAAATTAAAAAAATTCAAAATGGAGGATGTCCCGTTTTCCTATTGTCCTATTTGTATGGGAAAAAAACAATACATATTTGTAATTATATAAACCCCAGAGATATCTGGTGTCTTTTTTCGAAATAATCAGTGCGTAGCGTACGCATTTACTACTCAGTTTGCAATAGAAAAATTGTGGCTCCTAAACCATTTGGAGAAAATAAATCGATTATCAAGAAGTTAATAGGTTACGATTCTAGCAAACAAATACCAAAAAAATATTTCTATGCAGCTAAACACGAATAATACTAATTATAATCATAGTTAAAAGTTATGTTTTATCATTCTTGATTGCATCTTTCACACTCGTTAAAAACAGAGGCAGTTTTTAGGTACCTACCTACTTACTGTTAAACCTAAAACTAACTAAAAACGAGAAATGCAAGCCTTGATATCAACGATTCAACCCATTTAGCAAATGTAAAGCCAGCTATTATTGCTGCACTTGTAATTGAAGTAAAACAATGTTCCTGGGTACTTGTAAACATCGGTTTTTTTTTTATTTAATAAAATCATAGTCATACATTGTAACACGCATTTCTTTGGGCCTGAGCCCGTACCTATCTCAAAATAGGTAAGCAGCAGCACTTAACCCTTAGCCACCTGACGTCGGTCTCAGAGACTCTGGTGATTTTATTTTTAAAATAATTCTGATGCTATGCGCGCGGCGCAACCATGTACTTTTTCTAATCCACCGTCTGTACGCGCCACGCGCTCGGCAGCTCCAGAAGTGCGCACAGTTGTGAATTATAAGTAATTATATTTCGTGAGCGGTCTGAGTGACCGACCTCAGGTAGTTACGTTATTTTTACTACATAGTATTTATTTTTTTGAAGGTTCATAATGTCTGAAGCAAATTTATTACGATGGCTTGAGGAATCTGATTCAGACTGCTAAAATCGTGTACCAGAACTTTTCAAATGAAGATTGCAGCGACGTAGAAGATGTTCCAGTGGACCACGTTATTACGTAATGAAATAAATCAGTAATTCTGCTGTCCAGCATGCACCACACACAAACTATTGATTCAAATACGCAAAAACCGGGGATGATCATGTTTTACAATAGCACAAAAGGCGGCGTGGACATACTAGATCAAAAATGTTCTATTTACTCCACATCTCGAAGAACACAACATTGGCCGATGGCAATATTTTATAGAATGCTTGACATATCTGCAGCAAACGCATACATCATCAACAAAATGAACCAAGCTCAATCAAAGATTTCGAGACTGGACTTTATAAAAAAAATGGCAGAAGATCGTATAAAGCCTCATCTGGCCGCATGCACAGTTTTGGTTTGCAAAGGGATCTTCAGTTCACAATTCGTCGAATCCTAAAAATAGAACAAACGCCCAGCACATTATCATCTAACAATTCTGAAAAAGCTTGAAAAACGGAAGACTTGTTCAACATGTGACCCTAAAAAGAAGCGTAAAACAGCTTATATGTGTTTTGTTTGTAAAAATCCGATTTGCATTGAATGCAGTCAAAAAACGTGTCTTGATTGTCGCCGCAACTTGTAAAACATTGTAAGTTGTGATTTTGTAAAAATTATGCCTTGATTGAGCCAAAAGTGATTTAGAATTTAAAAAAATATGTTGATAGTAAATAAGTAAATAATATTATGTCGCAATTAAAATTCCTACTCAGATCTCTAATTTCCAAAGTTCCTCATTTTTGTTCTATAATTTCATATGTCTATGTTAAGTGTTGATTAAGGATAAGCAAATAAAGATTTTTCCATTGTTGAAAAACTTAAAATAATAATAATATAATAAATATACATATCCGACTGTCATTTAAAATAATATATGTATAACAATAAAATAATTAAACATAGTAAATACGCAAGCGGTCTCAATGACCGACGTCAGGTCGTAGTGTAAGAAAAACACGTCAGGTGGCTAAGGGTTAATTACCCAGAGCCAGCCCATAGCATTGAACGGGGCAGGAGCTCTATTTTTGAATCACTCGTATCGCGTCGAGCGCTCGATTTCTACTGATTTTCGTTCGACATCTGAAATTCCGTATTTTTTAATCACTCGAACTGCAACGAATGGTTCTTACCACTCGTCTCGCATGGCGATCGGTAGATTCACAGAGAATATAATCACTACGTTTTAAGAGACGGAACTCGCATACATCGCTGTCGTTTGAAAATTTGTATGAAATTCATTCCCCCACCGTTACCAATATGACAATATGAAAAAAAAAAAAAAAGACTTGCTGACAGTAATAGTGATGTGCACGATAGCCGATAAAGTTTTAGTGATGTATCGATAGTTTTCAATTTATCGATATAAGCCCTTCAAAGATGTCCATTTTTTATTATTTAATTAAAACACATTTGTAGATGATGCAGACTTTTATTTGAAATTAAAATTACGTACACAAATCACATTTTATTTAAATAACAGTCTAAATTAAAGTCGAACATACACAAACTTATTATCAATTTCTAGTTCATAGAGAGAAGCGTTCCAGAAACGGAATGAAAAGGGTTCAAATATTTTGGCTCCCTTTTATTGAAGCATGTAACTTAATGCGTGCCAGCTTTTTACAAGAAAAAAACATGCAATGCCTAAGAGAAATTGAAAATGTTTAAAGCCCAAAGATTTCTTTCCTTTCTTACGTATCTTTTTTACCCAAACTCTCAAAAATATCTCAAAGGAATAGCTAAAAATCCTTCTGCTCGAATATTCATTCAGAGGCAGCAACTATTTACTACAATAACAAATATTTTCTTTCAAGCTTGCACAGGACTGAGTACCAATATTGAAAGTAGAATTTTGCTTCAAACACAAGCACCTAAAAATTATGTACATTGAAAGTTATGGAAAGAGTTCTGAAATTAAAGGATTCAGTAGCGCCATCGAATATTTTGTTATTGTAGTGGCATTTTTAGACATCTCAGCTCTGCTGCTTTTTGCTTGGTCCTTTGACGGGCCTGCGCAGGGTTCCTCCATTTGGGCAACTGAAAATGCACACATGTTTTTATTTACTAAAAATAGGGCTATTCTATCATTTGAGGAGCATGCAATTAATGTGCAATTAGTGTTAAGATCATAGTAAGTGGGAAACCATTATCTCTGCCTAGCCCTCTGGGGTACAGGCATTAGTTTATGTATGTATGGTACTAAATTTAAAACTCTGCGATAACAAAGTAAGTCAATAAATTAAAAAAATCATAGATTTTATAAAATACAGTAAATAACTAGCATTTCTGCTATAATAAAATCCTCACCATTGCTGCTTCGACACATGTGCTGAGGAAACCCAATTAATTGAGCATCAGTAAGTGGGGTTGCAGTCAAATTTACCATTGGAATTGCTCTTTTTCTTAAGCGGTTTCTTTATTTGTTGAAATCTTGTTTTAAAATGATTTCCGCATACATGTCGCAGTTGATGCAACTTTTTTATTGGTACATGCACCAGTTCTTCATTACCAACAGCTTTTAGCCAGGCCTTTGCAACTGAAAGAGTAGAATAAAGAAAACGTTATTTACAAATTAACAGTAACAGTAAGTAACCTAGCCAGTAACAGTAACCTACTTAGGTATGTCATGAAGGATTTTCATACAGTACACAATAACCTATTAAGAAGCTTATTAGGGGAGGGCTTAAGTACATAATATACAATTAAACTTACCGGTTTTCATCCAAGGGAAACTGCGCAAATAAAGAAGAACCACACTGGTGGTCAGAGTGTCTTTCCTTTGCACCGCAAATTTCACATGTTCTGTGGCTGCCTTTACCACCCATGTTGTCCGTAGACAAAACACAATGTAACAATTCAAGAGTCTCTATCTCACAAGCCGGAGGAGCAGTTTGCTCAACTCAACGAATCAAATCACTAGTACTAAAGAGTCACTATCTCACATGTCGGAGGAGCGGTTGCTCAACTCAACGAATCATTTCACTAGTACTATATAAACGCATGAATGCACTGACGCCTTATCAGCACGACAAATACGAAATACGAACTAAAAATTTCAAGAACAAACAAAGAAAATAACCACTGACATGGGCAGACATTTTGTTTGAATTTTGCAGGTCAGTGTTACCATACAAAATACAACAAAACTACTTTTTGTATTTTGCTCGGCAAAGTTATTGAAAAATTATGCTTTCTTTTTGTCACATTAATGACATTGTAGATTAGTAAGATTAGTGACATATTGCTGATAATATTAGTAGTATTGACTATATAAGAAAACAATTCAAAACACTAGATTAAAAGCTCCCATGCTTTAATTTATTTAATTACTGGCAATTTTAGCATTTTCTTTAGAATGTTGGCCAAAAAGGGGAAGGAATTTCATACAACAATTTTTTACTATGAAGTTTCTACCCCCTGGGTAGATTAATTGTCAAAAAACGATTTCGACATTTCGTTAGAACACAAACCAAAATGACAGTAGTAGTGTTTTGTTTGTATCAAAAGACAAAGATTTTTTATTTAAACAGCCAATAAAACAGTGTTTTACGTTCCGTTTCTGTTACGGTAGTTTCCGGTTTTTTTAATTTCTGCGTGGAATGGATAAAATACAATACTTCAAATTGTACTGGCAACACTTCAGGCGAACGATTCAAAAATACGGAAAAACGACATCATGCGACTTAGAAGACGAGTGTGACTTAAGTCGCATTCGACGATACAATTTCATACGAGTGATTCAAAAATAGAGCTCCTGATCTGAATAGATACCTATCAATACTTCTGGGGCCTAATTATGCGCACCAAATCCTGAGCGATTCCAATCGTCTAACTGTCAAATTCCATACTAATTTGACAGATAGACGATTGGAATCGCTCAGGATTTGGTGCGCGTAATATAAGGGCAGATAGGACAATTTAGTTGATGAGAAGAGAACCAAGTAGTAGTTCCGCAGCATCATTTTATGCTCATAAAGCTGCTTCGTCTCCAAACTGGAATAAAATTAAGAGAGTTCAAATAGAAATAGTATGATTTTGTGCGTAAGTTTACAACGATTTTCGATGTTTCTGAGTAACTTTCTCAAGTAAATTTAACACTTTATAATCAATAAACCAGCCAGTAAAGATGTATTTCACCTTATGCGATTATTTCTGCAAGAAATGATTAAAAAAGATTTTTAAGGTTACCTTAGTATTACAGTCTGTATTCCTTTCGCGGTATACAAAACATTGCTTTTTCAGTTTTGGTATAAACTATAGCGTTCCCTTTTTTAGTGAAAAGCATTTCATGACGTTTTTATGTTGAATTTCCATGAAAAAATCCGAAAATAAGCAACACTATAAAACAAAACAAACATTGTCGCCATCCAGTGTTGCCAGATGCTGGCCGGCCGGCAAATGTCGCCAAAATTTTACACAAAAAACTAACTCTTAAAAAGTAAAACCGCATCAATGTTGCTAATTTCAGCAATAAATCAAAGTAGGTAACATTTGGCGGCTATTTTTTTCCGCCATTTTGTTTTTTTCTCGCACTTAAATTTGCCCAGGGAATCGCTCGCAGCCCCAGCTGCCTGAGTGATCTTAAACGATCACGAAGGTTAAGCAACACAGGGCGCGTTCAGTGCATGGATGGGCCGCCGTCTATGCCTAACGCTAGTGGCATTTTTCCGAGCGGTTCCGTGCTTCGCCAAGGCACGTTAAGCTGTTGGTGCCGGCTGCCATCGATAGATGGCAGTCGTTAAGCCAAGTCAGAGGCCTTAGGGCGGCTTGACAACTTCTGACAGTAGACGAGCCACTAGTCTACAAGCCTCCACCAATCCGGACTTGGCCCCCGTGGTGGAGTATGGCCTATACCTTCCTCAGGGAAGAGACCCGTGCCCCTCGGTGGGGACATAATGGGTTGATGATGGATGACGCGTACTATTACATGTAGGTACGTGGAAATAATATAAGTCAGCCTAGAATTAATTTAAAATTATTATTACATTCATTTTAATTTTTAACTCGATAACTAGGAAACAGTAGTAAAACCACTCAAACTCTGCACGAAACGAATATCGATAACTTTATCGACAACAGCATCTCACTATTTTCGAGAGTTCAATGTACGATCGAGTAGCGAACATTCTAGAATCGCTCCATTTAATGACAAAGACAGAAATAGACCTTATTGCATTCACACAGAGTTCATTTTTGTATTTTGCATTGCTGTAAAATGCCTAACGGAATTGAAAACAGCTGCCTGAGTGATCTTAAACGATCACGAAGGTTAAGCAACACAGGGCGCGTTCAGTGCATGGATGGGCCGCCGTCTATGCCTAACGCTAGTGGCATTTTTCCGAGCGGTTCCGTGCTTCGCAAGGCACGTTAAGCTGTTGGTGCCGGCTGCCGTCGATAGATGGCAGTCGTTAAGCCAAGTCAGAGGCCTTAGGGCGGCTTGACAACTTCTGACAGTAGACGAGCCACTAGTCTACAAGCCTCCACCAATCCGGAGTTGGCCCCCGTGGTGGAGTATGGCCTATACCTTCCTCAGGGAAGAGACCCGTGCCCCTCGGTGGGGACATAATGGGTTGATGATGAAAGGGTGCACGTTGTTTTAGTCAAAGCACCATCCCCTAAATCTCTTACCGTTTTGTCAGGCAGTTTCAGTTGACCATGTCCATAAACAGCTGACACGCACTTGGCCATTTTTTCTGGAATTGATGGCTTTGAATTTTTCCGCTAAATTATAAATTAAGCGCAATCGGCATCAAGAGTAGGCACGGGAGGGTGTTGGTGAGCGAAGAGGGGCCTGAGATGGTCCTCAGAAGAAAGTCTTAAACTTACCATAACAATAAATTATTGTAAGAATATTTTTATGAAATCACAGTCATTTATTTCTTCATAAATTCTGTAACATGTTTATAATACAAAAATAATATAATCATCATTAACATTTAGTCATAACTTCACTGTAAATATTTACGAAACATTTACTAACCGAGGAAAATTTATGAATTTGTATGGTTTAGTTACATTTCAACCAATCATTTAAGCCTTTCTGGTACCTCTGTGATTATCAAACACTGAGTGCTTAATTAAAGTAGTTATACGTTAAAATGATCTATTTACTGAATAAATAAAGCAAGTTCCCGATGATGATTGGTAAATCATTTAACTACGATGGCGAACTTAGATTGCCGTCCATAAAAAATACAATACGTAATAAGTATCAAGGAGCTTCACTACCGCCTCAAAATAATAAAAAAATCATTTTATAAAACTTTTTCTCAAAAAGTGGTTTTGAAAAATATTAACCATGCTCATAGAGACTTTAGAGCCGAGACCGAAAGAATCAGGGCTAGTTATAATTACTGCGAAAACTGTCGATCCAATTTCTTACTTCAGCCTCAGGCTGGCAGACAAAATTCTTGGTTGGACCTCAATGCAGAGCTGGTCGCCAGGTTCAAAGGTAGGGCTGCCAGCCTCCCGTCTCCAGCAAAGCAGAGCAGCGTAGCCGCCTGTCTCCCTACCCCAGATTCACATGCAGGGATGTGAGCCAGGCAAGAGGTGGCTGTCTTCAATCCCTCCCAGTTTGCTGCTCTTCAGGTTCACAGGTTTGGCTGCCAGTCAGGGAAGAGATGGCTTTCTTCAATTGTTATTGTTTATGAAAACACTAGTAGCTTTAAGCTGATGTGTGTATATCAGAACACTATAGTGCACTTGTTGAATGTTTATCAAGTCTGTTTTTAAATGAGTTTACTGGGGGAGCACTATTACTGTCTTTGGTAGTTTATGGCACGCATTCACTGCACACTATCCAGCTCAGTTTGCAGTTCCCGGGTTCTCAGGTAGGGCTGCCAGCTGCGGAAGAGCTGGCCGTCTGCTATCCGCTCCAGATTGCTGGTCCCCGAGTTCAGAGGTAGGCCTGCCAGCCACGGAAGAGGTGGCTTTCCTCTATCCCCTCCAGATTGCTGGTCCCCGAGTTCAGAGGCAGGTCTGCCAGCCGTAGAAGAGGCGGTCGTTTTCCACCGCTCAGTTTAGAGGTAGGGCTGCCAGCTGGGGAAGAGCTGGCCGTCTGCGATCGCCTCTAGATTGCTAGTCCCGAGTTCAGAGGTAGGGCTGCCAGCCGGGGAAGAGGCGGCAGAGGTTGGCGGGGTCGGCAGCGGCCCGCAGCAGGCGCGCCACCTGCCCCGGCACGGCCACGCCGCCCGCCGCGCCGCGCTCCGTACCGCTCAGCTTGCTGCCAACCGCCAGCAGCGCGCGCTGCGCCAGCCCGCCGCAGCCCCCCGCCGCCGCCGCCGCCGCCGCCGCCGCTGCAACGTGTTCAGTCGCTTTTAGGAGATTAGCAGTGCTCACGACTTCGTTCGCATGGTAATTAACAATGGTCTTAGTTATAAAAACACGATAGACGCCGATTAAAAGAGTCTGTGGTGGAGATTTTACAAGGAAAAGACGTAACCACAGATTAAATAAACTGCCCCTGAGTAATGCTTTAGAGGAAACCTGTTTTTATAAATAAGGTCGTAAGCGCCGTATAGCCCAAGTCCATCCTGAGGCATGTTTCATAGAGCTACAATTCATGGTTTACTATGACAATTCGATGTACACTGCCAAGTCGATTAAACCATAGACTAACAAGTAGACTCTGCTACGCAATTTACCTCAAATTGTCATGATAAACTACGATTATAGTTCTATGAAACTCGGCCCTGATAGTACATTCTATTTAGAATTTTTTGAGAATTTTTGATTGAATTTTTTGATTTGTGAGAATTTTTGAAACCGGAGATTACACCCTACATAGAAACTTATAAACATACAAAAAATTCTCTTTATAATATTAGTATACAAGTGTAGATATAGATACCACTGTTAATTAAAGAAAGGGACTGGACATCTATTTACTTCTCGCTCACACAATATCGCGATATAATAAGCTTGCCGGAAACGCCGTTCAAATGATGTGTAAAGCACACTTTGTGCCAAAAGGGCTACTGCAACAACATTAAAGATTATTTAGATGACAAATATGTCTGGAATTAAAGCCAGTTCAAAGCATGAGTCTTAGGTTTTAGAGTAATAGTCAAAGTCTGTTAATTATGGACCAAATTTGAAAAGACTTGAAGACTTGAAATTTGAAGAAACGTTTGGATTTTTTTGTCCATTTTTCTCCAAAATTATCTATTATTATTAATCTGTAACGTTCATTAAGTCGCAGTCTCTGCTATTTTGGATAAAAACACTTTATTAATAAGTTGTATATATATATGTTATAGGCAATGTGTATAATCCGGCATTGTATAGAATGCCTAGGCATTGTATATGTTATAGGCAATGTGTATAATCCGGCATTGTATAGAATGCCTAGGCATTGTATGCATTGCCTAAAACGTTCAGGCAATGTGTATAATACGATTCATTTCATACATTGCCTAGGTATTGTATAAAATACCCGAAGCGCATCAGGCAATGTGTATAATGAACGACCACGGGAAGGAGGCGAGTGCGCGGCGTGCGGGACTACCCCGTAAACAAGTTGCAACTCGTTCGTTGTGTGTTTTTTGTATCGTGATCAAATTTCCATAATCAAGTGGTAAGAAATGAACAGGACGACTTTCTGCAGCAATTTTTTGGTACGGTCAAGTGCACTTAGACCTTTACACTTGCCATTCGATTTTGTCCTAATATCGCAGAAGATAAGAAAGGTGGAAATGTCAAAATGTAAAGCTCTACGTGCACTTGACTGTACGTTGTAAATGTAAATGTTTATCCGAAGGGAACTGCTATGTGAGAAACGCTGTCTACGCAAAAAAACACGTTACACACTAATGTGTCAATCCTATGCGTCAACCGGCATTCTATACAATGCCTAGGTATTCCATACATTTCCTAGGTAAAGTGTAAAATAGTTTGAACATTCAATATCATTTCACACATTGCCTGGACGACCGCGGCATTCTATACAATACCTAGGAAATGTATAGAGAATGCCTGCATTATACACATTGCCTATAACATATACATTGCCTAAAACGTTCAGGCAATGTGTATAATACGATTCATTTCATACATTGCCTAGGTATTGTATAAAATCCCCGAAGCGCATCAGGCAATGTGTATAATGAACGACCACGGGAAGTTGCAACTCGTTCGTTGTGTTAGTACGCAGCACTCCTTTGTTTCATGCAGACGTATTTTTTTAGTTTATGCATTGGTTCTAAACTGAGAGTGTGATCATTCATTGTTTGTGTGATTATTGAATGGAAAATGGCTACTGATCAGCGGTACTTACTAATGAAAGAAAGGTTTTACTTTGAATTGCGTACTAACAGAGAATCGGCTTCTACAAAGAATCGAGTGTTTATTGATGAATTTGAATTTTGTGTATCATGATCAAATTTCCGTAATCTAGTGGTAAGAAATGAACAGGACGACTTTCTGCAGCAATTTTTTGGTACGGTCAAGTGCACTTAGACCTTTACACTTGCCATTCGATTTTGTCCTAATATCGCAGAAGATAAGAGAGGTGGAAATGTCAAAATGTAAAGCTCTACGTGCACTTGACTGTACGTTGTAAATGTAAATGTTTATCCGAAGGGAACTGCTATGTGAGAAACGCTGTCTACGCAAAAAAACACGTTACATACATTACCTATGCGTCAACCGGCATTCTATACAATGCCTAGGTATTCCATACATTTCCTAGGTAAAGTGTAAAATAGTTTGAACATTCAATATCATTTCACACATTGCCTGGACGACCCCGGCATTCTATACAATACCTAGGAAATGTATAGAATGCCTGCATTATACACATGCCTATAACATATACAGTCTACAATTTTTATCTTACGATAAATACACTAGTTGTTACTAAGACAAGACAAAAAGTACCCGAAACCGGCGTGCGTGCATGCAACCACCAATGAATGTTGTTGAGGCGAAAGAGATCTGTCAGGATCGTGGCAAGTGGCAGACCCTGGTCTCTGCATACAGGCGTGGGTTTGATTATAGTAGCAATACCACACGCTAACCGTGAAGGAAAACACCGTGAGGAAACCCGTGGCTCGGTTGGCTCCGCAACGTATTGACGTATTATCTTTCCTGTGGACTAGGCCGACTAAGCTGTCAGGATGGTATAGGTGTTGGGCAAGCCTATTCCCATCTAAAATACAATGCCCCAGGCACTGCAGCGTCCGAGTGGTCGCTTCACCCATCTAGTGTGAGTCAAGGTGCCACTGGACGCTGTATAAGTCATCTCATTAGGAACGTTGATGCAAAGGCCTGAGTTTATGTCTTACTCTGCAGGGCAGCGCTCGTTGCGGGCATGTTTTGCTTCCGCTCGGCTTCGGCTGGCGTGATGGTCCACGAGTACAGCGGGTCGCATAGCAACACCTCCAGAATTGTCAGCAGTGCCTCACGATTGTCACGCAGCAGCTGCATCGTCCTCTCGCAGGATCTGGGATTTCCAAGGATATTTTTAATAGAATTTGGCCTCCATTACATTTAGTTTGAATGGGTAGACCAGCCCTGTTAGCATTCGTGGCATTTTTCGGGGTTTTGTATACTCGCAAATACAGCCTGATGGTCGGACGATAATATCGGGGAACCAGCAGGGGATCCTTGGATCTTGGGGATGCCAGCAAAAAGTGGAAAAGGACTATACATCGCTAAGAACTATATAAATGCAAAAAGGAGTTGTTGACAATTTTTTTTGCTCGTGACTGCTTTTTTTTTTTGTTCATTCATGCCTAAAAGTTACGCTCTCGTCATATATGATCCATGTCCAAGAAGAATTCGCGTCAACGTTCCCTAAACCGTCCAAATAGCACCAACCCTGTTGGTCACCCCTTGGGCAACGTTCGTAAGCCCGGTCGTACGCAGCATTAGATTTGCACCTTACAAAAAACTTTTTGAAGCTCGCCGTTTGAACTGCATAACATCAACTTAAGTAGAGCATGGCAAGTAAAGTAAAGTAAAAGCAATTTATTCGTAAAACATGAGTACATGATGTTGGAATTGTTACATACGAGTCCTATGCATGTTTTGCCTTAATAGGCACACGAATTTCGAGAAGGCGAGCAAGTTATAGATTTTCAAGAACTTATTTTTTACTAGCTGACCGGGCAAACGTTGTGTCGCCATATCAAATAGCCTATGACCTATTCTCAGACCTACCAAATATACACAAAAAAAAATCTTAAAAATCGGTGGAGCCGTTTCGGAGGAGTTTGATAACAAACTCTTTGACAAGAGATTTTTATATATAAGACAACGTGATGGCGGTCGAACCGTTTATTAAAACACCTCATAAGTTTGAACAGAATTTGAATAAAGTTCTCCAAAATGCCTAATGTCTGGTTTCTATTTTTTTTACACAACTGCCTACACAATAAAGGAAATTGTAATGATAGGTTCATGTATGTATGATTATTCGTTTCTTTTTCTCGAACCTATTTAAACTGTGTGCCATGGGTTTTTGTTTTGTGATAAACACTCTTTTTACAAAGGTGTAATACAAAATGCTTTATATTAACACTTGCCTTCTGAAGACACCTTCGACGCCGCTGCACCCAAAGCCAGCTACGATATCTTGCGAGAGACGGAATGGAACCGTCTCCGGGGTCGGCAGGGCTTTTCCTTGGTCAAAAGCAATGCCTGGAAAACAGAAACAAATTAAGATATATTGATAAAATAAAATATATTTTTAGAAGAAGAAGAAAGACTTTTATTATACCAACAAGACACATCACAGAAACAAAATAAACAGATAAGTAACATAATATGCACAACAACAGAAAGGAAACTTTCTTGTTGTGTATTTACACAACAGACAAAACAAATAAAATATATTTAGAGGCTAAAAATTCCACCCATAAAATATAAAACAGGAGCATACATGAATGAACATACTTCGTTACAGCATATTATATATTGTTTATATTCTATCTATCTAATCACCCCATAAACAGAGCCCACTGTTGGGCAGAGGCCTCTTCTCTTTTACACCAACCCATCCGATGTTTTGAAAGTCTCGTCCAATGTTTCCGAGCCGCTTTCAGAATGTCGTCGGCCCACCGGGCTGGTGGTCTGCCCTCTACTCAGTGGCTATCCTAGGCCACCAGCCATCTTCCCGCCTAAGCAAATTATATTGTTTTATTTTAATACGCAGAACTGATGGCCGATGGGGCCGAAAAGTTCTCGAATGGAGACCACATATCGGCAAGCGCAGGGACCACATGGACCGATGACCTCATTCAAGTGGCAGGAAGGCGCTGGATGCAAGCCGCTTCCAACCGGTCTTTTTGGAAATCCATGGAGGAGGCCAGCAGTGGACTTCTTGTGGCTGAATGATGATGACGATGATTGTTTTATTACTGAATTGGTCACATAGCTCAGCGCTTGCATAGCCAATCCACGAGGGCACACGTATGTAGTGATTAAGCACATACTTTCTCTCTCTTTGAGAATTGGGTATTTGACAAAATATCAAATGAGTTACTTTTAAAACGGAATTTTGTATTAAAATACTTGCTTATGACGTCACATTTCAGAGCACTCTTTTTATGTTTAATCTATTTAAAAATTGTAATAACTAGTAATTGACTAAATGAAATACATTTTCGGAGATATTTTGTAATTCTTGTTTTAATCGAGCATATGAAATAATTTATTGTTGATCGTGTCAAATACCGCATTGTAGCCCCCGAAGTGGGACTCATGTGTGTAGGCTTACGCTACGATCGTAGAAATACAAATTCTTTATTTACCAAAAAGTTTACAAGTTTTATACTAAATGTAATCTGAGGGTACAAAAAATTAATAGCTTACCAGTGGCCATGATCATTCATCATCAAGCCATGGCCCATCTCAGAATGGTCTAGGAACGCTCCAGGGTGTTGGAATAGTGGAAGCCGTGTAGGCCGCGCCTGCTCCAGATTGTCTAGGATGGCCTAGGATGTTACTGCATACATGCATTGGGATTCGGCGTGGCAGGCCATGGTTTTTCAGGGCCAGGAAAATAACCTCACGCCAATGGCTAAGATAATATTATCTTATATTATTTTAACTTACCAAAGTCGATGTGCACGACTTCCGCGGAGTACTTGTCAATCAAGATATTTTGCATGTGTCTGTCACCCAGGCCCATGATGTAGCCCACCATCGAGGACGTAGCGACACTGAAAAAGAAAGAAAAGTAATGTCTGTATCACTACACTAAGTGGCCCGTACTAAAGTACACACAAAAAAATATGTATCTATAAAAAACAATACACGGTAAAGGGGTGACCCGGAGCTAACAGCACTCGCCACCTGCGTAAAATAATGAAGGAAACATATCTTTTACAATTCGTTTATTGCAAATAGTGAACATCATAAATATCAGTAATGGTATTTTTAATCTAGTCCCTACATCCTACCGACAAAACATGAACGCTTTTTTCCATAAACCTGTATTTTAGATTAGATTAGATTAATACTCTTTATTGTATTTTACTATCGGAAATTGATTAAAGTCCTAGGTTATGCATGACCCTTGGTTCTAATCTGCCGGTTTTAAAAATAGCTACTACAACAATTGTTTTTTTTTTTATTATTACTATTTATTTACTTCAGATGAAACATCCATAAATGACATAGTAAGTGAAATTAGAGGAACAATTGAAAAACTATTTTTATAAGTTTTATTACTAAAAACCACATCATGGTTTTTTATTGGTGATGCTCTACAGGGTGACTTCGAATTCGATTATCAAATTTAAGGGGACATTCTAACCATGTTTTAGAACCATTTGGCGGTAGTCTTGAATGAAATAGTGTCAAAATTATTTTTTTAGTTACCCAAAATTACTTCACTCAGGCATTGACAAACAGTATTAGGACGAAAAGTTATAAAAATAGAAAAAAAACTATGGGTCGTGCGTCTTATGGCCGGCGCCGGCCAACTAAATTGTCCTTTTAGTTGTTTGCGCATATCGGAGGACAGACTCTCATACTTTTAACATATTAGAAAACATTTTACAATGTCATGGTACTTCTTACCACTCTGAATTTGGTTTCACAGTTTCGAGCAATAAATCGGAAATCACGAATATTTACAAATATTTTATACCATTAAGAATATTCACTCAAAATACAGCTAACGATCTATAAATCACCTGTAGTGGACTCCGGGCTGCCGCTTAAAAGAGAACTGTGCGAGAAACCTTTTTGTGTAAGCGAGCCGCCGCTCGTAACACGTGACGGGGTCGAGGTAATGCTCCGTAAATAACGGAGCTAACCTAGGTCGCTATACCCAATCTGTGGGCCACAGTGGACCCAAAGATTCTAAAAGAAGAGAATTTTCGGTGAAACCTTTTAGTGTACGCGAGCCGCCGCTCGTACCACGTGACCGGGTCGAGGTAATGCTCTGTGAAGAAGTAGTGGAACACGGGCTTGAATTCGCGAAGGATTCGCAGAAACACTGAAAGCTTCTCCGCGTTTGATTTGCCCTTTTCATGGCAACGCTGCAGAGTCGCGCGCGCCGCCTGGCACGACAGATCCTGGTGGAAACGATCATTCAATGGAGAACTTGCACAAAAAATGTGTTATACTTTATTGAACACATATAACAGGACATAAGAAATAATATTTACAAAGGCCAGCTAATCTCTGTTGGAGACTTCTTGTAAGAGATATGATGGTGATACCTAAAGATTTTTGTCTACGAAATAATATGAGTCGAAAATTGGCCTATAGTTACATACATACATACATTGGCATGGATACATAAATGCGGCACACAAATCTGGCTCAAATTATGAAGTCACAAGGCGCACGTAACGTCTTATCATGTGTGAAGCTTCTATGAATCTCGTACAATAATGTTTTTATGAGTCAACACTACACCATTATTAGAAAACGTTTAGAAGTCAATCATCATCATCAGCCATTCGACGCGCACTGCAGAACATAGGCCTCCCTCACGGTTTTAATAACCATGAGGGGTTTTCAGGGGAATTCATAAATTCTTGATAAAAAATAAATTAAATCTATACCAAAACACAGGATTCCCAATATAAATAAATTCTCACAAAAATAGATTTAACATAATAAAATATTAATAAAATAATAACATTCCAATTCGTCGGAAAGGAATCCTCACCAAAATTGATAAATTGTCACCAACTACGCCACTACATGCAGTTTTTTGATAGACGCAATTTGATAAAAATTATCCGTGTCAGTAGGGATTTGGATAATTTGGTAAAAGCAAGTTGATGCGAACTTAGTGATTTTTTGCAAAATTTCATGTTTTGGTAAACGGTAAAATTGTGTGTTTTTTTTTATTGAAACGCCAGCCATATCTGTCGGAAGTAAAGTCATGATTCCCTAGAAAGAGATAAAACGTACCTGCGGTCTATAGCGGCTGTGCGCGCCCCTATCGCTCCCATATCCGACCAGATAGCCTCCTATCGGCATAGTGCCCTCGCACCACTCGAGAACGCCCGAGCAGTGGGACAAAGGCACCACCTGAAATACAGAGACATGTATCAGGCTGTCTCTACCAGGGAAGCAGTTCAAGCTACTGTCTACGAAAATACGTAGGTACCTAGAATTTTACTAGAAATAATATTTTCTACGTTTGCTTTAGACAGATTTAATGGTAAGAAATCAGTTCAAAAAACGTTCTTGAGTCCAACCCACTTATTTAGTTGAAGTTATTATTTTGCGTGCATGTGATATTTTTCAACAGAGATTTTAACTTTTAACATGTAATATGTCTCTGTACCCACTGTCTACGACAATAAGCGCCTAAAATGTTACTAGAGTCATTTTATACTTTGTTTTAGACAGGTTTCATGATAGGAGATCAGTTCAACCCACTGCCTAAGACAATAAGTAACATTTTACTAGAATCATTAAAATTGGAACAATTAAGAGGGTATTTTTTATTATTATTAGGATCACAAAAAAAATTTTATTCTAATGCTAAACTCCTTGTCAAAAATGTCGACCAATAAAATCTTGTGGAGTTATTTGCACAAGGAGTTTGTATGTCGAGTATTCTTCGCACAAAGAGTTTGTATCGAGTACTTTTGCGCAATGAGGTTGTATAGCGTTGAGATGGAGGTCGAATGTTTCACTGCTTTCAGTGAATAAAATAAGCTTTCTAGAGGGGAATGAAATAAATATTATTGCTATTTACAATAGTATAACAGGAAATCAATAAATGTTATTATCGACTTTTCCTTATCAAAAACTTAGTAAAGAAAAACCAAAATATATCTCAAATAGGTATCCATAATTTTATTATCTTTGCAAATGCTCAGGTTACATTCATCAAAAGTATACAAGTTTCTTTACAAACCTTAAAATTGTTAGAAAGTGCGAAAGAGACTGAACGACAGATGTAACGGCTGCGTTTTTATCGACATAGCATACAATAATAGCCTGATTAACGCAAGTAACGCGAAGTTATCTTACCTTATAGGTTCGTATAAGCAGTTTGTGTCGGCTGGTCACAGTATTTATTTTCAAGAGAGTGTTGACGATGTTGAATACCTGCTGCATCACCGCGTCCTGTCGTAGATCGTCTTCTCCCTAGCAACAGACAGTAGATTCAATAGCGAGCAGCGTTACTACAGGTAGCTGCGGCTAGTAAACACCGCTTACCATCAGGTGAGACACATGCCAAGTGAGCCTGTTACATAATAGTTATTTACACAACTAGGGCCGTAAAACAAAGAAAGGCTGATATCGCAGAAGTTTAAGACCCGAGCCGCAGGCGAGGGTCATAAATATGCGATAGAGGGCTTTCTATTTTACGGTCCGTGTTGTGTACACAATTTTATGTCGTCACTTGGCCTCAAAGTGGGTTTTCCCGTACGCGTAGCGTGCGGAAAAACCAGCTTTTTGGCAAAGTGTGGCACAAAAATATATTAATAACTTCTACACAACACAATCACTTGTCCACGTGGCCCCGAACAACAAACATCGCAAACATGAGTATACACTCAAACTCAGGCCACTGGTACAAAACAAGTACAGCGGCCTCAAGTGGGAATCGTACCCATGACCTCTGTTTCGTTAGTCAAGCGTGTTAACCACTAGACCAATGAGGCAATAAAAAATGTATCATTTATGACACTCAAGATGAGACCAATCTCACTAGAAAGCCAATGCAAACGAGAAATCAAATGCACCAATATCCAATAGACCTATTAATTGTCAATAGGCGGGCCAAATAATGTATACGTGCCGGACGAGTGATTTATGACATTTGTTTTTCCCTATCTCATTCTTTCAAAGCACTAAAAGGCTCAACCTGAGAAGAGTGTCAAGCCTTGATGGAGGCAAAGCCAAATAAAATGAAGAAAATACGGTCTTGTGATGACGTAAATTCGCACTAGTAACGGTACGTAACTTATTATTTACCTTTATTAGCAGTGTCCAGTGTTTGCCATCCGACCCTTTGCAAGTAATTTTTTTAGGGCAATTAACGCCTCCGACCAACTCGAATGTTTGGGCGAATGAAACTATAGCTGGAATAAAAAAAATACAGTGATACCATATGCCTCGCTTCTAGAGTCAACATTGGATCTTAGGTACCTATATTTATAAATTTCGCCGTCGTAGCTTGGAAAAAAATCACTTTGTGGTGGAGAGACATGGAGCAAAGATTCGTAATCCTACGCAATTTTCTTTATCAAAACCTAGGCATACTTTCTAGTCTCGCCTAGACCAGATATGTAAAAAAAAATATTATTATTGTTATTATACTTTATTGCACACAAGACATTTAACATAACATAAATGTTAGCGAGAGAAAAGCGAATGGAAAGTACGACTTTAAATTATTACCACTTTTACAAAATACTGTCAAACCACCAACTCTATTGGCAAGCCCCTCTGACACATTTGAACATGGGTCAGTGTTTTAGCACTCTATTTTACTTTTCTATGCCGCCGGCCTCACGTTTGGGAGGTCGTGGGTTCAAATGCTGGCAAGTACGTATGCCACGTATGACTTTGTTTTCTAAGTTATGTACATTTGTGAAGTTTTAGTAGCAATACCACTCGCTAACTATGAATGAAAACATCGTGAGGAAACCGAGTGTCTGTGGTGTTCACGTACCTCAGCGTTTTGTCTGTGATGTATCTTGTTGGTATAATAAATGTTTTTCTTCTTCTTCTTCTTTTAAATTGCAAATCTGCGGTGGGTACACGTGGTAATTAAGCCCATACTCTCTCTCTAAGAGAAGGCATGTGCCCTGCATTGGGACGTATAGAGGCTACAAAAAAAGTGTTTTATTGTCACTGGTTGGACCGCTAAAGTGTACACTCACAAGGGAACTCCGTGTAAGTGCAGTCATGCCGTACGGGCAGTGTTATCGTCGGTATGGGCACTTCAGTCAGGTTGCTCAGCTTGCCAATCAGCTCGGACTTGGGCACGCTTTGCCGATTCTCTTTCGATTTCGTCTTGAAGTTTGCGAAGCTTATTAACGCTGAAACAGATAACGGATAAGGGAAGTCAGGTGACTGACTGTGTGTGTGTGTGTGTGTGTGCGTGCGTGCGTGCGTGCGTGCGTGCGTGCGTGCGTGCGTGTGTGCGTGCGTGCGTGCGTGCGTGCGTGCGTGCGTACCTTTCATAAATGTGGGCTGATAGATAGATAGATAGGTTTCACAGATAACATAATTTCGGACATTTAAAATACATTTTTGTTTTGATATACTTAAGTTTTAGTAAACTTGTTTCCTAAATGATTAACAAATTTTTGTCAATCACAAACTAGGTACTTACAGGAAGAGAAAAATATGTCTTGAATGTCTGTCATTTTATTATCTACCAAATCTAACTCGTACTCATTTAATTACATACATACACATACATAAACTCAATCCTGTATCCCAGAGGGGTAGGCACAGACCGGGGAGTGCCACTTGCCTTGATTTAATTACAATCATTAAAAATGTTACAATATGCGAGCGAGACAGATAAGTATCAGTAAGCTGCGTGCTTGAGACTGCCTAGTTGGTCTAGCCGTTAAGGCGCTTAGCTTTCAAACAGAGGTCGTGGGTTGGATTCCCACTGGGGGCGCGGTGTATTTGTACAAATGGCCTCAGTCTTGGTGTATTTTCATGTTTGTGATGTCCTTGCCGGTTACCGTAGCACAGGGTATCCTAGTTTGGGACCAGGTCAAGTGATTGTATTGTGTGGAAGTGATTATTATTATATAAGGTGTTAGAGCATGCTTTTACGTCGAGCATGCTGTCTCGCTCGCACAATTTAATATTTTTAGTGATTTTAATAAAATGAGTATACCTTTCCATGAGTGTAGTTGAGGGTTTGATAGATAATAAAATTGCGGACATTGAAGACATATTATCTTTATCCTGTACCTATTTTTTGATCGAGAAATTTTGATGCCAAAATAAATAATTTTGAAAACCACTTTTCTTTATTAAAGACTACGTAAAGGAAAACTTAATTATGCATCAAACCCTCAGACCACATTTACCAAAAGTTTACTCATTTTATTATAATAATTAAAAATGTTAAATTGTGCGAGCGAGACAGCGTGCTCCACGGAAGAACAGTCTTAACGCACCGTCACACATGCGCTCCATCTGCGCCACGAGCCACGCTGCGGGGCGAGCACCAAATCGTTGATGCGTGCGTGCGTGCGTGCGTGCGTGCGTGCGTGTGTGTGTGTGTGTGTAGTTTTGGCTCACCGTCACACATGCGCTCCATCTGCGCCACGAGCCACGCTGCGGGGCGAGCACCAAATCGTTGATGCGTGCGTGCATGCGTGCGTGCGTGCGTGTGTGTGTGTGTGTGTGTAGTGACGCAAGTTTGGCTCACCGTCACACATGCGCTCCATCTGCGCCACGAGCCGCGCCGCGCCGCGGTCGCCGAGCACCAGGTCGTTGACAAGCGCGTGCGCCGCTGCCGTGCGCGGCTCCTCGCCGGTGCGCGCCCGCGGCTGCGACGCGCCCAAGTACTTGTCCTTGTCGCAGTTCTTCAGCCCGAATAAGATCGGCAGCGTGTGGTGCGGGTGCTCCTTGCTGCATCGCACTGACGTTAAACGGGAGACGCAAACGTTAATTAATTTTAAAACGCCTATAGGCAAGACGGCAGGTAGACCACGGCGGTAAAGGAGAACTAAGGGGACTGACATGTGTATAAGAGAAGCAAGCTGAAGTGGCAGTGGGCTGGTCACATATTTTCGATAGGGTGCCAAGGTTGTTTAGTGGAGACCACGAACTGGAAAACGCCGCGTAGGACGCCCTTCAGCTCATCACGACGATCTGAGGCAGATTGCTGGCAGTGGCTTGATGACAATGGCCGAGGACAGAAGGCAGTGGCGTGCCTTGGTCGTGCCGTGGACGATTACGGGTTGATTTATAATGATGAGTAACGGAGTGGCGGCTGAGAACCGAGTGGCGGTCAGAGAGAAGACCCACAGCCTGATGGTAGGACGATGTGGTCAGGTCGGCGGAGGGCCCGTGGATGCGAATGGCGAGAGACCGCAAAAGATGGCGTGATGGGGAAAAGGCCTATACTCAGCGGGCAGCGGGCAGAGGTGGCCTGATGATGATGATGATGAGCCTATAGGGGTTGTTTAATGTAGACATCCTACCCATTTAGTTGGCACGTTGTCTGCCTGCGACTAATGCCTTCTCCTAGAGCTAGTATTGGCTAATCAGTACGCGTTTCCGCCGTGGATTGGCGATTTCAAGTATGTGAGTATGTGGCTCGAAGTATGTGAACACGTCAAAAAGACAGGTTTTCTCACGACGTTTTCATTGATGGTTAGCAAGAAATCATGAAATAAAAAATCCAAAAAAAAAAATTTACAATAAGAAGTAACAGAACTAGCGTAGTGTGATAAAAAATGGTAATGAGGTGTTTTGAATGCTCATGAATGGGATACATACTCATATTGAAACGGTAATTTCTGCCGCCGCCTTATTGTTATATTTACATATAAGTTGACTAAAAAGCTAAGTCAGTTAGATCAATTTATTTCAATCAATTAATTTGGTCAGCGAACTTCCTGGCACCTACCCGCCAGCTGGAACAGTAACTAAACCTTTGTTACCATCCAAATCCATGGTAGATGTCGACCTTACCACTTTGGAAAAGTGATACTTGCGACAGTTTTCAAATGTAAAATATGACAGAATAAGTTTTTAGGCACGTATCGCAAGATTCGCAAGGTGTGACAAAGCCGTCACGAGCTGGCGCTAGAGAACGGAGCCTAGCCTCAAAATGCTGGCAGCCGAAGACCTGTTTGTCATAACATGTCACGGCGCCCAGCAGCCCCGAAGATGTCACCCACTTTACTCACCCAAAATGCTGGTCAAATTGTTGGCGAAGGCCTGCTGGTCATCGCCGAGGCGCGGAGCGAGCTGTGGCAAAGCCGGCACGAACTTGCGCGAGGGCACGGCGCCCAGCATCACTGCGAATGTCTCACCCCCGCCGCCCCCGCTCAGCTCCAGGGTAGGATTGTCCAGCCACAGCGATATCACGCGGAACACTGACAGATTGTGCTCCTCGCCCTGTTTCAGGGACAGCAGGTAATATCTGTGAAGGAACAACTTATTGACTGTATAAACAATAGAGATCGTGGTTGGAACATAGCTACAGCACGGGATGAGACCCCCTTGCTAGAAGTGTGACTATAGACTTAATTTTAATTACAAAAACTAATAATCAATATTTTTGAGTTGATATAAAATAATTGTTTTGTAGATTGAATTTAAATTTCAATAACTACTAATCAGTATTTTTGAGTTTATATAAAATTACTGTTTTGCCAATGTAAATTTAAAAATTTGCCAAAATATTTTTGGAACGTAACTTAATATTTTTTGCCGAGGGTAGTAAACTAACAGTTAGTGCTTTCAAAAGACGCCAGTTATCTCAGTCTACCGAGACCACGGCACTTGCAAAAGTACCAAAACGTCGGAAAATTATAAAATGAAAAAATAAACGAGTAAATTTCCGTGCAAATTCAGTTTTAATTATTGACTGCTGTTCTTACTCTGCGTAAGAAACTTTGTTTATAGTACATTACTGCAGCGGCCAGCAAAAGAGGCATTGATGGACGAACGTGGAAATGTGGGCCGAGGCGAAGCAGAGGCTTGCATATGATTTTTCTCAAATAATGCGCGGAAATTAAAACTAAGTAGTACTAAGGCAGAACTTTTTATTTGAAAAATATTTTTCTTTCGATTTTGGCCGCCTCTTGAATTTCAGGTGGCGTTAAAATAAGTTCATCGCAGTCATTTTCATCACTTGAACTCATTCTGTTAAAACCAATAAACTTTCAAAATCAGACGAACTACGAACGAACAACAATAATTTTTGCCGCGTTAGTGTTCTTTTTTTTCAATAGGTATAGTCCGCACAAATCTTTTTGGCGGTAACGGGAACATAGTAACAGATCGTTTGCACATCGCTTACTGTCTTTACAGTGTATGTGTGAGTAATTGACTACTTTAGTAATTGTCTAAAAGCAATTTACTACGCATCACACTACGTCAATTACTCACACACTGTAAAGAAAGTGCAGACGATCTGTGACTATGTTCACGTTACCGCCAAAAAGATCTGTGCGGTGCGGACTATATATCCAGATCCAGCTTTCTATCGCAAGCCACCTCGAAATTTAAATAAAAGCTCTGATAAGGTACCTCCTTGGTTGTCATTGTTCGGAGTAAAAGATCGTTCCATTTTTAAATAACACGACAGATATGAGTTTAGTATTTGGCCGCAAAACACGACAGTTATGAATTTTCATATAACTTTTTCCGGCCGCTACTCGCGTGTAATTGGCCAGTACAGCAATTTCAATTTATCTCGAAGAAGGTTGTCGAAATAATGCTCAAATTTGAGAAAATAATATTTTCTGTGTAAATTCTGTGTACTCCTAGATTATCGTAGAGATCGGAACCGGCCGGTTTTTTGTCCTATCATCCTGTTGGCATAGTATCCGAGAGCGCGTCGGGCGCGGCATGGCATTTCGAGGCGAGCCGGATAGATTTTACTGACATCTCATGTTTGGAAAATCCAAGTTCACAAAAACATCATGATTAATAGATTACCTCATAGCTAGCTCCAAGAACCTCGTCTTTTCAGCAACAGTATTCTTGATTTCGGCTTCGTCCAAAATGCTTAATTTTTCGTTTGTCATTAACGCCTTCTTTTCATCTCTGAGAACAAACATGCATACATACAGGCCATTAACTACGGGTTCGGGAGGTTTTACACAGCAATGAATATGAATTATTCTTCTGTCACCCAGCAATGGTGACAGTAGAATACAAGAGCCAGTGTGAGTCAAGAAATTATGAAGGTGTACCATTTAAAGTGGTTTGTATTGTACTATTGTGGCAAGAGACGAGCGTTGACATGATTAGGCTTATGATAAGACACAACGGGGTTTATTATAACCTGGTCAAAGGTTGTTGGGTGCTGCGGAGAGAGCTGGCAGCGCCTTTCATTTTCTCCATACACTTCACTTTGTTCTCGAATATTGACGACTTCATGTAACTCACGACCTGAGAAAAGACATGCCAGATAACTTAAAATATTTACCAATCCGACTGCTGAGCATGTAACTGCTAAGCAGGCGGAAGTAACGTCCCTCTGGGATACAGGCGTGAGTTTGTGTGTATGTATGTATGAATGTAGTGTTTTTTTACATTTTTACTTAGATGTATGCTGATTTCATATAGCCTATGACACTCGCGCAAATACGAAGAATCGACATAGACCTCATTTGTCAAAAGCTGACCGTTGGTTAAGGAGTTAAGGGGGAACATAGAATCGGACACTACATACATACAAACGAGCCAAATACAAATTACCCTTCTTTAGGGCTCCGCCGCAGTCGGGTAATTATAGGCACATCTATACGTGCAGAACATCTGCCGCAGGTATCTCATGACAGTACAATCAACAGAAGGTCCGGTGAAACATAAGTATTCTATGTTTAAATGTAAATAAAATATGAATTAGATATTTATATATACACTACAACTGTTACTGACACTAACACTAATGGACCTGAGTTGTCCATTAGTATTAGTGTTAGTAACAGTTGCAGTGTATATCTAATAAGTGTATTAATTGTGAGTCCCAACTCCGAAAACTCAGAAATATCGAAAAAAAATCTTAGCTGTTCGATTCAAAGTTTTGATAATTATTGCTCTAAACTTAACAGCTGATATTTTTTCGATATTTCGGAGTTGCCTCATAAAATAAGAGTAGTTTATTGCGTGCTATAACCCCCATAAGTTTCACCGGATCTGCTTGCACCTTTAGGAAGGATGGTATATTGCACCTGTTTGTATTCCGCGTCTGCAAACTTCGCAATGTCGTGGTAGACCTTAAGCCTAACGTCCGCCTGTCCGTCCTGGCCCAACGCATCCAGGCTGCGCTTGAGGTACTTGTCAATTATTTCGCGGGAGTTCTCACACTTCGACTCTGCCAACCACGTGCCATATTGTCTGTAAATATTATAAAAAGCTTGAGCATCTGTAAGGCATAAAAAAAATCAAGTAAAACCGGACTTAAGTAAAGAATTCATTAATAATAAAAGACAAGCTATTAGGTAGGCAAATCCTAGTATACTATTGCAGACTATAGTATATTATACCTAGTATAGCAGCGATAGATTCCATGTTTGTCTACTTCTAAGCGAGGCGGTAATGCTATAGTTTCGTAGGCTAGAAAGAGATCCAAGGTGTAAGCGTAGACAAAAGCCAAGGCTACGTCTGTCATCTTAGACTGGCATTAATCCCGATTGAGATACTGTTAGATTAGTTAACCCTTGATTGAGCTTCATTATATACCCAACAGATGTTTCCCTGTTCTGTGAAATCTCGTAAGAATACTTTCAGTTTTTTCTGAATTTAACAAAAGGCAGTAACACAGTAACTTCGGACTATTAAGAAAATTATTGCCAACTCGGTCCAGCCTCGGGTGTTGCTGTTACCAATGAATATAGCAGCTGTTTTTTTTTCATAATTGATAATGAACTGATTTGAATAAAACCATGATTCGGGAGCAGGTTTGCCTGTAAGTAAATAAAAGTTGTAAGTAGTAAAAGTAATGTACCGTAAAGCAGCAGCCGTTAACTTCGCGTCTTGTGACTCGTTGTACATGAAACTTCGCAACAAAGAGAGAGATATATCTCGATGGCCTTTGGCCCAAGATATTTGCCCTTCCACCAAGGATACTTCCCCCGACGAAACGCTGTTTTTGGCCATCGCCAGGAGACGATGCGACAGATGGATCCTTTGATTTGATAGCCCTAGTTCTGTAAATATATAAAGACTCATTATGTCACCACTCTCGCTGGCACATTGTAATATTCTAATGATTATAAAATAAAGAGTATGCTTTTACATGATACTTTGGGCATGTACCGCCTTCCGATACACCTATGTTGGAAACGAAGTGTTAAGTTTATCAATTCCTAGACGGAGATCCAGACGAAGACCGAGAACTAGATGGACGTAGCAAAGAAAGATCTCTCAGAATCAGGAGCAATCGATAAACTAGGTCATGAATAGGGCGAAGTGGAGAGAGAAAATAAGGAAAGCTGACCCCACCACCATGTGGGACTAAAGCTAGGAAGAGAGAGAGAGAGAGAGAGAGAGAGAGAGAGAGAGAGAGCATACTTTTGTCAAATTAATGTGGTCTAAGGCGTTAGTAGAAATTTAAATCAGGGACATTTTAGATACGTCTATATTATGCTATTCTTAGTTTTGGATAATTAAAATTATTTTAAAAACCTATTTAGAGGCTAAAAATTCCACCCATGCCGGGACTTGAACCCGCGACCTCTGACTAACCGTGCCAGCGCTCTCCCAACAGAGCTAATGGGCAAGTGCAGCTATCAGTGAAATTTCGAGCCTCTTTGAACCTCTAAATAGGTTTTTAAAATTGTTCTCAGCACGGGTTAGTGCAACAAAAAGAGTATAATAAATAAAATTAGCCATTAAAATTATGAAATTATTACGCTAAGTTTTTCTAGCAAATATGAAGTATGAAAATCAAAACAACTAAAATGTCCAACCATATTTTCAAAAGTATACTCATTAAAATCATCTTACAATAATTAAAATCAATCATTCGTTAAGCTGCTGATAGACTTGAGCATTCCCTTGTAATGAGCATTCTAGCGAATGTTCACTACCGGTAAAAGCTTACAAACTAAACGTGAGCATTCTAGCCAGCATTTTAGCGAAACAACAAAAAAATTTGCTTCTACATTTTGCCGAGCCGAGCAATTCTTAACCCATTTGGACCCAAATACAAAATAGGCGTACGATTTTCAAAATAAAATGTTTGTGTATCAAATAGGGGCTAAATAAATCATCTGTGAAAAAAAAATCTGAATGTTTTTTATTCCCGAACTAAAAAGAAGGCCGTCCTCAATTGGGGACAATGGGCTCAACTGTGATATTAATCAAAACATTGACTTTTGATACATAAAGTTATGCTGCATTTTCTGACATTGCTAACATGCTATTTTGTGTTTTATAAAGCATTATAGTTGACAGTAAAGGGAGGTATGTACGACTCCACCTATATTCATAATAGCCACCACAGAAAAGGTGCACTATGCCTTTTATCTGATCTGTCAATGACATCACACCATCGATAAAATCAAGCAATACTTCACCGACACTGTGTATCTAGCCATCATCATCAGCGTTCAGGCGTAACATGGAAGCGTCAGATATTGGCAACTGCCAAATCAAGCATGTAGATGAATAAAATTCACCACCATTTTTTCCTCGCACAGCTGATTGCAGATGCAATAAGGTCATCGTCATCAATGATTGCATATTCGTCGTTGGTCGCACCAAGGTACGCCAATTCTTTCTGCCCTCGGCTGTCATCGTCCAGATGCTAGCATCAATCTTATTCAGACCGTCGGTACAGCGGGCTACAGGGTGTCCTACGCTGTGTTGGTCAGTTCGTGGTTTTCAGTCAAGAACCTCTGTGGGGTATAAATCAGTTTTTTAGCAGATATGACCAGCCCACTGCCAGTCGTCAATCGCTTGGCAAATAGTCTCATTTCTGATGTGATTCATCAGAGAGACTTCGAGCATAGCCCGATGAGTGATTTTGAATCGGTCCTACCAGATGGTATGACACACTGAGATCAGTGTCTATATTTCGGCTCTGTGGGTCATATCATAACTGGCAGGACGCACTGGTTCCATCTAATAGATGGCCAGCTTTATTACACAGCTTATCTCTTACTTGGAGTGTTAAAAGGCAATCAGTATTTTTAGGTAAATCCAGTTTTCTTTTTTTTACAGAGTTCCTTTGTTTTACTTTTCTTTACCCGTTTTCTAACTATTAGGTAAGAAGGAATGACCACCAAATCATCATTGATCATTGATCTTCGTTGATGTTCGTTGTTCAGCTTTGCCAAAACTATATGAAAAAAAAGTTTAGCAATCAGCCCAGTGGCCCCATTTGGGGATAGGTACGTTTATCATCGCCTCCCATTGTCAAAACTCAGGGAATATTTGACGTAATAGTATTTTTAATAAATCAATACTATAGGTAAGTCAATCTTACAAAAAATATATGTTATAGGCAATGTGTATAATGCAGGCATTCTATATATTTCCTAGGTATTGTATAGAATGCCGGGGTCGTCCAGGCAATGTGTGAAATGATATTGAATGTTCAAACTATTTTACACTTTACCTAGGAAATGTATGGAATACCTAGGCATTGTATAGAATGCCGGTTGACGCATAGGTAATGTATGTAACGTGTTTTTTTGCGTAGACAGCGTTTCTCACATAGCAGTTCCCTTCGGATAAACATTTACATTTACAACGTATAGTCAAGTGCACGTAGAGCTTTACATTTTGACATTTCCACCTCTCTTATCTTCTGCGATATTAGGACAAAATCGAATGGCAAGTGTAAAGGTCTAAGTGCACTTGACCGTACCAAAAAATTGCTGCAGAAAATCGTCTTGTTCATTTCTTACCACTTGATTATGGAAATTTGATCATGATACAAAAAATTCAAATTCATCAATAAACACTCGATTCTTTGTAGAAGCCGATTCTCTGTTAGTACGCAATTCTAAGTAAAACCTTTCTTTCATTAGTAAGTATCGCTGATCAGTAGCCATTTTCCATTCAATAATCACACAAACAATGAATGATCACACTCTCAGTTTAGAACCAATGTATAAACTAAAAAAATACGTCTGCATAAAACAAAGGAGTGCGAGTTGCAACTTGTTTACGGGGTAGTCACGCACGCCGCGCACTCGCCTCCTTCCCGTGGTCGTTCATTCATTATACACATTGCCTGATGCGCTTCGGGCATTTTATACAATACCTAGGCAATGTATGAAATGAATCGTATTATACACATTGCCTGAACGTTTTAGGCAATGTATACAATGCCTAGGCATTCTATACAATGCCGGATTATACACATTGCCTATAACATATATATGATTTATTAACAAAAAATTACAGTAAATTGTTTTACTTTCGGCGAGTCACCAGTCTGCCGAATTTTATAAATTAAACCCCTAAATAAAAACATTTTATAATTAGTTTTTGTAATCCAACCTGTAGGCAGCACACCAGAGCTCTTTTTTTTGACAAATAGGGCCTTAAGCTCACGATTGAGAAAATATAAAAAATATGGGTACCTACTTATAATGGGTGATTTTTTTGCGTACCTAATTTTTTTAAAAATCGAATAAGATACTCAATTTGCATCATTTATTCAAAATTTTTATTGGAATTGAAAAATGGACCTTTGCCATTTGCGTTTTAAGGATAACTTCATGTAAATGTTGTCCGCGGCTCCGTTTCAAATGGTCCATTCGGAAGGTCCAATTTTGCGTCACTTTTTCGAGCATTTTGGCTTGTATTCCACGAATTACGCGTGTTATGTTATCCTGTAAGGCTTCAATCGTGTTCGGCTTGTCCACATAGACTAACGACTTTACATAACCCCACAATAAATAATCAAGAGGCGTTAAATCGCATGATCTTGGCGGCCAACTTACAGGGCCATTTCTGTTATTTACGTATCCGTTGAGCCAGAAATGAGCCTCATCGCTTAACACAATTTTTCGATAAAACAGCGGATTTTCATGGAGCTGTTCTAAGGCCCATTCACCAAAACTTAGACGTTGTGGTAGGTCATTCGGCTTCAATTCTTGCAGAAGTTGAATTTTATAGGCTTTTAAACCCAAATCAACACGTAAAATTTTCCATGTGTTTGAGTAACACATGCCCAATTGCTGAGAACGGCGACGAATTGACATTTCACGATCCTCATTAACACTGGACGCTACGGCTGCAATATTCTCTTCCCTACGCACTGTACGCATGCGAGTCAATGGTTTAATGTCCAACAAAAAAAAAAATTGTGCGAAATTTGGTAATAACAGCACGAATTGTTGATTCACCAGGTCGATTATGACGGCCATGTAACAAACGATGCACATTTTTCACAGAGCACGAATTTTGATAATCAATTTCAACAATTTGCAATCGTTGCTCATTTGTAAGTCTTTCCATGATGAAATGGCGGAGTATACCACAGAGAAAATATGGAGTATACTGAAAACTTTTCACTTTGACAGATGACGGTTGGCTGCCATTACCAACCAAAGCTGCCAACCTGAAAAACTTAACTCTTAAAAAATCACCCTTTAAAAGTCTTCTTAAACGGGGACAGCGGGCTTAAATGGGTCTTGGTAGCGATGTTTGGCTCTATGCTTGGCTTTCCAACAAACAACTTCAGTTCGACTTAAGAAACGGCGAATGCTCGATGTTCTATTAGAGGTGAATGCTCAGGTCTATCACCACCTTTAAATATGCTAGCGAGAGAGATGCCAGATGTAAATGCTAAGTTAAGTCAGTATTCAATGTTGTTGGACATCCGAAGTACCGCTGCATCGACATAGTGGAGACTTGCGCGAGACCTCCGTGGAATATTGGAGGGAAGTAGCGCAGAACAGAGATGGCGTCTTTTGGTTGTGAGACCAACATCCACTTTATCGAGTCGTCAAGCCAGTCGGAAAGAATGAATGAATGTGTGAACGAATGAACGAACGAATAAACTAAATGTAGCAAAACGATCTATACACGCAAGCCTCAAGAAAGAAAATACAACTTACCCGCGTATCGAAGCTGTATATTGACAGCCTCCTCCAGCATGTTGTTATACGTTTTAGAAGCGTGGTCCAGAATTAAGCTCCGTTGCATTATTAGAGCGTCCACATGCTTGAAGTCGTGGTAAGGCGCCATTTTATTCACCTGCCATTTATCCAGCAACTCGGTCATGGAAAGTCGGTTGCTCCTCACAGCGAAATAATCTTCGATGTCGCTGAACATATGAAGTTGTGACAGGACAGTGTAAACGTTCTGACAGTTGTCCATGTTCAATTTCTCACACAGTTTTGCCACCGCTAACTTCGCTGTGTTGAGAGGCTGGATCAGTTTCTTTGCGAAGTCCGGAGCGCTAGGCATTAGGTTTAGGCAGTCTTTCAAACAGGCGTAGCGCAACTCTTTTAAAGCCGAAGTCACGTTTACTTTATTCTCCTTCAGTTTACCTGCAGTTTCACGTGTGTCTACGAAAACAGTCCAATCGCCTAGGGATGACAAACAGTCGTATTTGACATCAATAAGTTGGTCGTTTTCCGGTAACGATTTAACGTACTGTAGTGCTAGATGATGCATTCCCGATTGGTGCAACGACATGACAACACCATACTGCAGACTCATTTCGTCCAGCGAGTCACCGCCGTGGGACAGAGCGATGTCGTGACAGAGTAACGCGTCAGCATACTGTCCGGTGTTCAGGAGATGTTTCCGCTTCTCCACTTCGCTGGTGAGGTGACCGCTTCCACACCCATCTATCGCGTCCATTTCACCGATTGATATGAAACACTGCAATGAAGAAGTTTTAGATCCGATTTCACCATACTCTGTTAGTCAGTTAACACCCATGTTAAGTCATTTAACGGACTGTTCAGGCTAGTGAGTGTCCTACCATGCTAAAACGAATGTTAAAATGTTAGTGGCCTTATCCAAACTCAAAATGTATCAAGGTCTCACTGTAATTTATCTTATTACAAATTAAAGTCTATTACGTTGAGCACAAAGCTGACGTGCTATACAGTGGATTGTACTCACTTTCCTAAAGATGTTTTGCACATTTTCGCCGCCTTCGAGCTGCGCAGTGGCCTCAGGTGAGGCAGGCGGCGCGCCGCCGCGCGCGGCCCACAGCTCGCCATAGTACAGACCCGCCATACTGTTGTCCGCCACCGTTGCAGCCCACGCCACCATGTCGTACTCCAGGCTCAAGTAGTTCAGACTCTCTACCTCACTGGACCTGTTAGTTAAGCCGAAATTACATTCAGAAATTAATAATTTATTTCAAAATAAACAATGTACATTCTGTTTCTTGAACAATATTAGCCGCTGCCTTCGTGTCTAGTTTGTAGTGGAGAAAAAGGAAATGAAAAATAAACTCCATTCTGACCCGGATCTTTTTACAAATTATATTTAGTCTAAACTAAGTTGGTACGGGTACCCAACAAGATCCCATGAGTGCAATCAACAACTTGCAATGCTAAAACATTAGTCGCTACTCTTACAAATTAATGTCTAGAAAATTTATTTTTGAAATTAGTGGCATAAATGACACCGACGTCAAGTTTTACAATGGATGTCCTCGTATTATTATTTCACAAAGCCAAAATTATCCAGATGTCATAATCTTGAAAATATGATTTCTTTCCATGGGTGGCGCTAGTTAACTCCGAGTCGCCCCTTACGCAAGCTAATACTTACTACGCATGGTCGGCAAACGGCACAATTCTGCATTTAAAACACTTAATATTTTAAGCAAAAATTTACTGCTAGTGGAACATTTCAACGCCGGCGGACTCACGCCTAGTACTTGCACGAACAAGCTACTACAAATAAATTTCTAGCGAATACATTTCAGCGTGAAAAGCGTTCAAGTAGTACGTCTTTTTCCCTCTCAAATGCCTGAAAGACTAGCTGGGAATGCAAATGTCGCGGCAAGCTTCCTTTTTCAAGTGACAGCACTTTTATAAGTTTGATAAACAATGAGATGTAGGTACGTAGGTAGGTTTTTAAGTAAACCTGTTATCAGGGTTACTGATTGCGAAAAAAAATTACATCACTTGTTACTCACCGTTGCTTATAATGAAACCGTTGTAAACGAACAAAGTTGACCACATTCAAGACATCCTGAATAACAAGTTTGTGGTTGTGGTCAAAGCTATTGGCTTTGATTGTCAGGCTGTCGCCGTCTGTAGAGGAACAGTTGAAGGTTTTACTCCAGAAGTGATTCAAGAAGCTATTAATTTGGGCTCCGATCATTTTGGTTTGATTCTCATCGGCCACTGACAGTATCAAGCCGACCAATACTGGTAAAATGTTACGGGATATCAATGGCTGCAAATGAAAAATAAACAATGACATATTATAAATGTTATCTCGGATACACTCGTAATTTTGTCGGAGTCCGACGGTTCCTCAAAGGGAGTGTTGACGGAGCGTATTGAACTGCGAATCAGAGCGTAAACTGGTTGAATTCCACCGACAAAGTTTTAGTTCATAACAACGTGAATTACTAAAAGTGTAAATTACTTCACTAACCTAGGCACAAATGTTCACTCACATATTCTTCAAGACACATTCACAAGCTCATTAAATAAGGCTAGAATTCCAATCCGCTGCAGGTACTTGAATAAGGTGGGCCTAGCGGCTAATTTCATAGAACTATAATAAATTCATGGCTTACTAGGACTGTTCGATGTAGATTGCAAAGTCGATTAACCCAGTCATAATAAATTATGAATTGTAGTTTTACGAAACGCGGCCCGGGTTGCAAAACCTTAAAATTAGATCTTACTTTCAACTTTATAACTGCAGCCAGATGTGGGATGTAGTTTTCTCTCGCACCAACAATGCTCATCAAAGAGGTAAAAAGCCTGGACAGCCATTGCAAATAGTCCTCAGAGTCTGTTGGTATCCAAAAATTTTCTCTGCAGTGCTGTGAGAACTTCGCTTCGTCTATCTGGAATCTGGCCTGAGGGAAGTTGCTGTTGGCTGGTAGAAACTGTTTCAGTATATCTTGGTCGACTTCTCCCAAATCTACAAATAATTAATTAAATATAACTGGTAAAGTTATTGGTTGAAGAGAACATAGCTATTATACGTCGATCGAAAAGGAAAAATATGGGTAATGGGTAAAACAAAAGTCCCCGCAACAGCTGCATGCGCGCATCGAAAACATACTAATGAGGTGAGAGGTATATAGTCCGCCCAAATCTTTTTGGTAGTAAAGTGAACATAGTGACACATCGTTTGCACATCGCTTACTGTTTTTACAGTGTATGTGTGAGTAATTGACTAATAGTAATTTACTACACTATACGTCAATTATTCACACATAAACCGTTAAGACAGTAAGCGATATGCAAACGATCTGTGACTATGTTCACGTTACCGCGAAAAATATCTGTGCGGACTATACTTCAGGATGATATCAAGCGACAAACTTTGGTATATGCCTACCGCTCCGTGATATAGGCGTGATTTTATGTCCTTATATTTACAACTGTGGACTCACCGAAAGCTATTTTTCCTTCTTTGAATTTGAGCAACCGAGCCAGAGCTGAAATAACTTTGCCAACAAAAAGAGTATTTTCGTCGGACAACATTTGAGAAAGGGAATTGGCAACAACGAAGGCGAGGTACTGCGAAGGCTTCATGCCGGTTACGTTATTTGAGTCAGTCGGAGATGCCATAACCAAGGTTTTCAAATCGTATGTGTTTATCTCTGCCATGCAATTGCATGCCTCTATTGTAGTCTGTAACAATAATTTTAAATTATATTCTTGTTGTTGCACTAACCCGTACTGAGTACAATTTTAAAAACCTATTTAGAGGCTAAAAATTCCACCCATGCCGGGACTTGAACCCGCGACCTCTGGCTCACCGTGCCAGCGATCTCCCAACTGAGCTAATACAGAGAAGTTTGTAAAGAGGCTCGAAATTTCATCGATGCTTGCACTTGCCCATTAGCTCAGTTGGGAGAGCGCTGGCATGGTGAGCCAAAGGACGCGGGTTCAAGTCCCGGCATGGGTGGAATTTTTAGCCTCTAAATAGGTTTTTAATCATTTTAAATTTCAACATTGAAAGACATTCGTGAAAGAAACGTTCATAGCAAGATTATTGATTTATGACTAAATCAATAATCGTGGCATAAAATACCCAAAGTTTTTCAAAAGTATACAATATTGAAAACATGTGAGAAATGTTGTTCCTCCTTTCAGAAGGTTTTCATTTTATAACAATATTAAGAAAACACATTTGTCCTGATAATTATGCTAATGAAAAAAAAAGAAAATTAAATGTGTTTATTATCGGTTTAGTTCAGAACTACAGAATGAATTAATTTATTAAACTAATCGAATGTGGGAGAGGAAAGATGTCGGTGATGTAAATACATCATGGAAGAAAAGACAGAATGAAGAGGAGGTACAGCTCCTCTATTCTTTAAATGGTCACAGTATTTTCAGTCTCAAAATTTGTATTTATTTGACAGTTGGAGTGGCTTAAAAAAACACGGAAAAGTGCGAATCGGACTCGCCCACCGAGGGTTCCTTACAAATTTGTAGTCTCGCAGTTTTTCCGAACTTTTCGCGAACTTCAAAGACAATTTTTTTATGATTTAATTACAAATGTAGTTTTCAGATGTTTCCCTGTACTTGTAGTATACCTACGATGCTATTACTTGCCAGATTTCATAGTTCTAGGTCAACTTTTGATTCCCTTGAGTGTCGAAATATACGTTTTTTGCGGCATAAACGGCCGTACCTTTTTTCCGTTAATTTTGAAGTTTGATTTTTTCACAGAATCAAGGGACTGTAGACCTGAGTGTATGGTTTTAATTTCAACTCGATACCTCCACACGTACCCGAGATAGAGGGTCTTGACAGACAGATGGACGGACGGACGGACAATAAAATGGTCCTACAAGAGTTCCGTTTTTCCTTTTCAGGTACGGAACCCTAAAAAAGTACGTAATCCAACCCAGTGGAGACTTACAGAATAAAGGAAGGCCAAAGAAAACCTATTGTGACCAAATTAAAGAGAAGGTGAGTGTTGATGAAGCGAAAGACATGTCAGAATCGTGGCAAATGGCAGACCTTAGTCTCTGCCTACTCCTCCGGAATACAGGCGTGAGTTTGTTATGTTTTTATTAAAAATGCAATAACTGGAGAACGGGTCCAGCAGTGGGCTCTATCCATGGGCTGGATAGTTAGATAGAAAGTGTCTTGGTTGGACCTTCTTTTGGGGAGCAATGATGCAACGTATAGACTGATTTTCTTTGTCTATTCTATGGGTTGTTGCATAAAGATTCGGTAAAATTTAAGGAGGTTATTCCGCTCATCAATTTATTATCAGACCAGCTCTAAAATCACGAAAAAAATGAGCTGTTACAAATGAAAAAAGTATAGAGATAAGATGTTTCGTGTGCAATAGAGTATAATTAATTAGTTAATATAACACGGTTAATTTAAGAGAGAGACTGAATGACTATTTGTCTCCCGCTCAAACAACATAGACATAAATATTGTATTAATAACAATTAATACTTGCTCTGGCGAATGTATGAAACAGTTGATATTTGTTTTTCGCAAGTTCTACCGGTCTGTATGCAACACCCTGCATATGAAGAAGAAGAAGAAGAAGAAGAAAGACATTTATTATACCAACAAGATACATCACAGAAACAAAATAAGCACATAAGTAACATAATATGCACAACACAGAAGGAAAACTAAATACACAACAGACAAAACGAATAAATAAAACAGGACTATAGATGTAGCCCTCATTCATAACCACAGAACGCACATTTGTCAGTCACACGCTGTACGCGCCGCATTCACTGATAGCCTGGCATATTTATCCTTACGCGCCGTATACGCAAATGACCATGCGGTCATTTTAAGGCAACAACCAGTACAGTGTAATCTCTTAAGCTGAAATGCCACAATACACTCTACGATCATATTTACTTTGTCGTCAGTTCCAGATGTCATAATCTTGTTTAGAACATTCACGAGTTGGTGGAGCGAGCTCGTCTTGCAGTCCTCGGAGAAACCCTTCACACTCAAGTCGTTACTGAGAATGTTCACGAAATCTCGGTTCGATGTGAGAAACTGTTTAAGTTTACCCAAAACTTCCAGGCTAGAAGAAAACTTAAAAGATATGAAATGTGAAAGAAGAAATAGCAGAACATTACATTGTTATTAATACTGTTTTCACATAATTGGCATCATTAGCTCTAGCTTGCATATTTCAACATTTTTATGATTGTAAAATAATGAGAATACCTTTGATAAATGCGGTGTGAGGCGTTAAAATCAGAAACATTTCGAATTTATTTGTGACAGAAATATGGCCACAAAAATGATGAACTTTTTACGCTTCTCTATCAAAAGTTAAAATTGAGGATATGTACCTATTTTTATGTCTAAAATTTCCGTAGTTTTATTATCTAGTGACGCCTCAGATCACATTTGGCAAAAGTATAAACTGTGATTATTTTACAATAATTAAATACGTATTTTAACATGTAGGCCGCCTATTGTACTCTGTTTCTTGAAATGTTTTTTTATGTCAAGTGCTCTGGTGTACAATAATAGTAGATTATGCATTAAGGGGATAAAGCAGTGTATTATGTCTCGGGCGATATTTTGAACCCCAAGGACGAGGGATCCTAGGGTTAACTCACGAGCGAAGCGAGGGAGTTACAGAGTTAACTCCCGAGCGAAGCGAGGGAGTTAAAGCTAGAATCCCAAGGCCGAGGGGTTCAAAAACGCCCGAGACACATACACTGCTTTATCCCCAAAATGCATACTCTACTTTATATAAACACTGCGAGGCAATAAAACATAAATACAATTTATACAAAACATACAATTAAAAAGAAAGTACTTACTTTATTAATTTTACAATTAATAAAGTTAAAATACGCTATTTCGTTACAAAATAACACAAAGATTTGCAGTTTAGCGCCTTTTCGTTCTATTTGTTTTTTTTTTGTAGTGGCAAATTCTTCTTCATGCAGGTTTCTATGAAAAGTTTCATTCTAATTTTGAATACATTCTCCTTGATTTAGGGCTCTATGAAAAGTTTTCATTCTAATTTTGAATAAATTCTTCTTGGTGTAGGGCTCTATGAAAAGTTTATGTTCTAATTTTGACGTTTGGTCATGGATTGCAAGGAGCTCGTATATTCAATGTTGATTGCATTCCAAATTCAAATGTCATAATTCGCTAGGGGATTATGAAATTCAGTACATTTATAATGACCCGGCTAGACCATAGGACACAAATGACTTGCTTTAAGTTGAGTTTGCATGACACATAATATGCCATAGACGAGCAGGTGTTATATAAAGAATATTCTTATCTTATGTTACAATATGCGAGCGACACGGGCTGCCAGACGTAATAGCATCCTTAAGAGTAATCGTAATTTGGAATACCTCGGACACGACAAATTTGCGATGTATATTTTCAAATAGTCATTGAATTCAGTTTTCGTGGCACAACTGAATAATTTTGACGCATGCTGTGATAGCAAGATTGCGCCGTCGACGTGGTCCACTCCCTCTACCAAGTAGTCAAGCAGCGCACAACACTCGTTGGCATAGCCCTCCTCTTTTTTAACTGTCAGCAGCGACACGGCGTGGGCTAAGGTTTCGCGAAGTATATCACGTTTCGAGGGTAAAAAGTTACGAAGCAACTTATCGAGGGCTTGAATTAATACCCTTAACTCTTCTTGGTTCTTCGAAGCTTTAATAGCATGCAACAGACTGTTGCAAGAAAAGTTGCAGACGAAATGATCACAATCGAATCCCAGGTGTAAAGTCTCGAGTAATGTTATATATTTCTGGAGGCAAAAAGTTTTGCTCTCCAGAAGTGTTCTTTGGAGAACGTTGTCCCAACTCTTGAGTATAATTTTGGAAATCATCATTGGTTGGTTTTCACAAAGATAATGCATTATGTCTTCGTTGATCATGATCTGAAAGCAATCATCACAAACACATGAACACTTGATTAAAACGCATATTGCATTACGACTTGCATTAAGAAAAATACTCACGCCAAAGTATTTCAATATAGCCAAGAATACTTCCTTCGAATAGTAGTAACTTTCCATGGGCTGCGGAATATCCAAGCCAAAAATTTTCTTGACTTCTTGGGAGTCAGCTAAATGAGTAGTCGTTAGTAGAACTAGCTCGCCCATACTCTCCGCGAACAAACTACTCCATTTCTCTGTTCCAAGTACTTGTCGCGTCTGTTGGAACAATCTGATGGCGTTTTCTGCTTCATTATCTCTGTGTGCACATTCAAGCCCATACTTTTCAATCACGACATAGGGTATGCACAGCACTATAATGTAGCGGAAACATTCCTGAAACCAATTTGTTTTATGTTCTTAAAACGCTGCCCGTATGGCAATAATTTTGTCAACTGTATAAAACTTACCTCGATTATTATTTCAGCGGATTTATTTGCAGTGCACTTAAGCTTTTTCAGAATTTCACTGTCTCCTATGTTGCCATTTTTCAGCCACAAAATCTCGGCCGGCACAAGCCACTTCATATTATTCTCCAGGAATACGTCGCTACTGGGGCAATTTAGAAGAAAAACGGGAAGGTCTTCCAAATTGTATTTCTCAGAAAACCAGTACTGCAATAATGCCAGAATATTACTGTTCAGGTAAGAGTCAATGTCTTTGACTGCAATAAGATTAGCTATTTTATCCAGGACTTTTTTGACCACTTTTTGATCCAATGTCTTCTCCTTCTGAATTTTCAAGACTGCATTTATTACACAATGTATTAGGGTGCTCTTAGATTGTGCGATAGTGTAGAATCCATGAAGCACAGACAGTGTCCTGTTTTCTAATTCATCTTTTAACATTTGTTCACTTTTATCACCCACCTGCCAGAAAAATCGCGTAATATTATAAATGGTGTAAAATATTTATAGCTTTGCATGGCACTGATTGGCTTACGACTTACGTTGATAAGGAATATATCCATGCATCGGGATAGATGTTCCTGGACGTCACCGATCTTGTAATCGACAGCGAGGGTTCCCAGCAGGTGGCTACAGTACAAGCGAATGTAGTGGACATCGCTCGCAGTAGCAGCTAACAAAGATCCTTTTAAGTTGCTCTTGCTGTCTTGATGGTGTTGTCGACTCAGGCGCTCCACTTCAGCAACACACTCGTAGACCAACGCCGCCACATGCGGCGGATAGTACAACTTCTCGCATCGTTGCAAATAACCGTTTATCATTATTCCACAGTTGTTTTTCATTGTAGGAGATTGATGCGACCACAAGCAATCTAACATCCGCAACAGGATCTTCAATAAGTCATAAGTCGCCTTTGAGTTCCGGAACAAGTCTTTGCACATATATTGCATGAGTGCAAATACCATCTCTGAAATAATAGATTAAAGTGACCACAGAAAGTGACAGATGAAGAATAACTTCATTATTTAAATAAATTTGTTCAACGCACCAATAGGAGCATTTTCCACTGTAGAGTCAATTAAAGTGTAGATACATTGAAAAGCACAATCAATATCCTCCCAAAGTATGAAATTATAGAGCTTTGGGTCCAAGACAAGTTCCAAAATGTCTTGCCTGTATTGTGCATTGGTTTTACAATAAGCTGCCAGCAAATTAATGCAACTGTATCTCATATCCATAGAATCTGTATCAACATCATCTGTGTGCATATCTTCTTCATCATTATGCTTGCCAATATTATTTGTCACTTTATGAACAGAATGAAAGAAATCATCATCCATTTGGCGACGTACTTCAGCCATGAGAGATGAATCAGAATTAGCTCTTAAAAGATCCCGCACGCTGTTCAATAGCTTTACTTCCTCCGCATTTTCCTTGCAGTTCTGCATTATTTGTGTCAACGAGGCAAACAGTAATTTTAACGATGATATCATCACGCAATATACGGGTTCCATTTTGAATTGAGTTCTTTCTACATTGGTGTATTTTAGAATCAAATCGCAATATGTGTATATTATTCGGATATATTTGGAAAATTCAATAGGTTTGATCTGTTTATTTGTGAACTTTTCCGATTGTTCTTCTAATTTCAATTTTAACGCCTCTCTAACGCGGCTGTCTTCGTCACAATTTCTTTCAATCTTCTCAAAACACTTGTCGGTAACTGAAGACCCTACAGGCACATCACATTCAAACTGGTTGTATAGCAAGGATTTGTCAATGTCTAGAAGAATGTCACGCAGCGTGGGATTTTCATGTGGTTGCTTGCATATAAGTTCCAAGTCAATATTTTCGCTTGCTACCAATCTTAACAGTAGATCTTGAATATTTAACGAATTGGTACACGTAATCTCGCTTTTAATAAACCACGCCAGGCACTGCCGAATGCTTGTTGGATTATTATATTTACTGTAGAACAAATGGAGTATGTAACACAATGTTTTTACGCTTTCATCAGTGACCGGCATTGCTTTGTCAGTATATAATTTCATCAATGGTTGTACAATTTGTGATGTAACAATGTCGGTTAGCAATAAACACTGCAAAATTCCCTGTAGTGCTTTGTGAACATTGTCACTTGCAGTACAGTGCCTGAAATTGAGATTAATTAAGTCACTACTTTACGATGATGCATATTTGACGAGATAACCCGAAAAGGAGCGCATTATTATGTGTGAAGAGACTTCAAACATTACCTAACACAGGAATTCCAAAGTGATATCAAAGCATTATCACATGCAGAAGTCTTCTGATCTTTGTTTGTTGCAAGGTGTCTGATGACAAGACATGCCAGTTCCTCCAGAGTCTCTGACTGCAGACCAATGCAATTATTTGTTACTAAGCTATCCAGGATTAGCAATATTGAAGTGAAATCGAGTTCGGAAATTTGGTTGCCGAACTTTTTAACAAACTCCGTCACAATACCAAGCCTGAAAGTAAATGTATAAGATCCTAACAGTCTAGCTGAATGAGCATATCTCATATTTACCAGTGATAAATTGATCTGATATTTACCAGGGCATCTGGTTTTGTCGAAATTCGTCAACGAGGTCGGAAGCACTCCTCACCTGGTTTGACGTGACTCTTTGGCGTTTATTCGCGCTTCCAGTCTCATTGTCAGAACTCTGCACAGGTTTGTTGAATACCTAGAAAAAAAGTAGTCGAAGATAATCTTGAGTTCACAGGTAGATAGCACATCAACCTTTCAATTTTTGTTGCAAAGACGTCCGTAACGTAACTGAGTCGAGTGCTCGTATGTAAAGGTCGACGACTTAACCACTTAAAGTGACTTCGTCCCCTGGAGACCGAGGCTCGACGAACTGCTACAAAGCTAATCGCAATTTTTGTAATTTGTAATTCTAATTACCTTAATTCCCCAGGTTTCTGCAACATTGCAGTTACCATGGTTACGGGGTGACTAAAGTAGCCAGTATATTAAATTATTATAGTGAGAATAGATTACAACAATCGAGACCTATTTAAATGGTTGATCATCGCGAGTCATTAAAATATTCTATTTAAGTTCCTTTTTCCGGCGGACTTTTGGCTTCAGCTTCCGATTTTCGAATTGAGAGGTTAAATAATAGACTTTTTTCTGATTCAATCATTAGGAAATATCCGGAACTAATTTTGCTGGATTATGGCAAAACCCCTTATGGTTATGAAAACCACGAAGGAGGCCTATGTCCTGCAGTGGGCGTCAATTGGCTGATGATGATGATGAAAACTGTCACCCTGTTGTATTTCAAACGGGTTGCAGAAGAGTTTTTCGACGAATATTGCGAAGCCGTGAGCAACAGTTAGCGTTAAAATTAAATAATTACCCACCTGATAAAGCACTGAAGCAACCAATGTAAAGAATTCACCGTAGTCGTTCAAAATACTGCCATCTTTCCTGAATTTGGTATCAGACAACTTTTGCAAAACCTTTACTTCCAATGTTATAAGTTCCACAATAGAGTTCAACTGTTTGTTCCAATCGGTCCAACTGAAGGCGAAGCTCCCTTTTTCATTTTGCAGTCTGCCATCGGGGTGGTGGAGTTGCACAATCATATTAAGTAATTTAAAAATCAAACACTGAAAACAATTTTCCAAATTATCTGCATGATCAGCAATCACCCGAGTGCAATTGAATCGTGTGATTTTAAAACGACACATGTCCTTTCATTACAACTTTGTAGGAAATAGAAAAAACTGTTTTATTCAAATACTAATATCTACAACAGCAATATTTTAGCATATTATATTGATTTCTGTATGAATAACCTACAATTTTTTTTTTCTAATGTAAATCAATAGGTAGGTGTAAATAATTTAATAAAAAAATGGGCAAGTGTTATTTTAAAAACACATGTGACTTGTGTTGTTTTAAAATCACACAATTCAATTATTAGACAATGAAAACCGTGCAAGACAATGAAAACCGGCCAAGTGCGAGTCGGACTCATGGAGGGTTCGGTACCAACAGTATCATCATTTGCCATTTGAGGCCCACTGTAGGACATAGGCCTCCCTCATGGTTTCAAAGCTTCCCGGTCTTGTCCCGCCCGCATCGAGCGACTCCGTGCCACCGTAACCAGGTCATCAGACCATGTAGTGGGGGGCCTGCCCGCGCTGCGTCGTCTGGTCCGCGGTCGCCAGATCAGAACTTTTCCGCCCCAATGGCCATCAGTTCTCCGAGCTATGTGTCCTGCCCACTGCCACTTCAACTGAGCAATGCTTCGAGCTATATTAGTAACTCAGATTCTTTTTCGGATCTCCTAATTCCTGATTCGATCACGCAGTGAAACTCGCCAACCTGTATCGTAAAAAGTTGTTTTACGATTCAGGTTGGCAGAAATTCTCATACAAAATTCGTATCGTAATTTAATTTTTTAACTTTTACAGTTGTCTGTGAAATAACAGTAACCCCCGGTTTCTCGTACACTAACAAGCTGTTAATCTACTGTTAACAGCTCTGTCAATGGTTTTTCTTGTATGCACTTTGGTCAATTGACAGCTGTTAACAGTAGATTAACAGCGTGTTAGTGTACGGGAAACTGGTGGTAAGCCTTATGTATCAACTTTTAGGACCATAATCCGAATCTTACGACATAAGTGTAGATAAAATATAATAATATTATTAGTATTTAGCAGAATTTAGGGTGTATGCTTTTTATCACACGGTTGAAGTTAAATTTTACATATACGCGATTTACACTGACTGAACTGAGTATATCTGATAAAAAAAAATAACAAAAAAATTGTGAAGCTTAAAAAAATGTTTTTTTTTTTAATATTGTAATCGGTGTTGTAATCTGGTGAGACAGACATCATAGGCATAGCAATAGGGTACCCTTGGCAGCATATGGCACGGCACCCTAAGAAAGAGCAATCTGGCTTTTTTATCGCCTCCATGCTGATGAAGGCTAGAAGAAACAGCTTGTCCTACGGCCGACTTAATAAAGCGATCTTACCTCTAAAATTGCTATTGAGCAAGTCAAGTTGCTGTTATGTTTCAAACAGCATCTTGAAATGGGCACTCAAGAGTATCAGAAGTAAAAGAGGCGTGTCTAGAATCATAAATAGAGCGGTTATTGCGCTGATCCACTTGTAATCTTACGTTTCGTTTTATACAAAACATGCTATACAGGAGGTCCCACGGCTATGCCAAGTGGAGGGAAACTAAACAATACTTTTCAGCGAGATGGGGCTCCGGCCCATAACAGTCACAGAACTAGGGACTATCTCAATAAACACTTTTTTTCTTGGATCCCCAGATCCAACCCCGTTAGATTTTTATTATGGGGTTATGTAAATAATTTAGTTCATAAGAACCAGTATGAAAGTTTCCAAGAGCTATAAGCAGAACTTAGACGTATTATTCTAAGTATCCACCACAACATGATAAAAAAATCAGTAGTTAGCGAAATAGTTAAAAGAGTTCGACTTTGTATTCAAAAGAATGGGAGCATTTGATAAATTGATTAACTTTGAATTAAAAATGTTGAAATTCATAGTCTTCCTTTTATTTCTGACACTAGCCTTTCGATCGGTATGATAAAGCTACAGGGTATTTTTTTTTCTCGTGTATAGCGGGTTCGATTTCCGGTTCAACCATGTAATTATTTAAAAATCTGTGAATGCAGTTTAAATTGTTTTTTAAATTAAAATAATGTCCTCTTTCAGTTAAATGTTCCATCTACAATTTCAAAGTACTTTCCCCCCATGTGACATAGCCGTGGGACGCCCTGTGTACATGATGTTAAGTGAAAAAAAACAAGAGAAAATAATATCAAGGTTTAACCTTGGTATTTTGTTATGTTTAGGCTAAGTAAAAAAATATCATTTATTTTATTTTTATTTTTTATACTAATTGACCACGTCAAGTTTCAAAATTGTACGTTAGGGTGGGCCGATATAGCTTTTTTCGGAATTTCACTACGGAAGACCCCGCAAAAGTTGGGTATTATTATGTAGATAACAGGAAAAATAGAAAGAAAGAAACCACAAAAGCACACACATAAAAATTACAGAATCTATATACCTAATTACAACAAGAATAAAAAAAATACAATTATCTAACAAAAAAAATGAGGACATTGTGCCTCCGTGGCAACAAAAAAGGGTCACCAACCCAACAGCAATGCATGCTGATAAATTGATAAATAAAGAAAAAATCCATGATATAACTTTTAGCCTTGTACCAGCGATTGAATTGAGAAAAAATGCAACATTTTCAAGTTTTTCTGTGAATTTATGTAAATGGTTTCTATATGCGAGAGGTGTTCAATAAGTAGTGAGAATGAGGTACAAACTCGGGAGCCTCCTTGGACAGAAAAAAAAATGACAAGGGCAGAAAAAATAAATAAAAGGACAGGCACAGCTCACTTATTTGTAGACAATAGACATAATAAAATAAAAAAGTTTGATGCTCTTTTCAAAGAGTATGTAATCACTAGCTCTTTTGTTTTTTCAATCATAGAAAGCGATGTATAATAACGATCTCGAAACTCAGGTCGATCTAAACCGGTTTGATAGTACACGCAAACCGACTAGCAAACCGAACCGCAAAAATCTATGTAAGCCGGCTTGAAACCGAGTTACAAACCGCAATGAATGACACAGTCGATGCGATCTGCAGTGGCACGGTTTGCGTCGTTAACTGATTCGGCGCACCCGGGCGTGGGTGGGCTGCGGCTGCGGCATCGCGGTTTGCACCGATTTGGCACTACAGTTCGGTTTTACGACGTAAGCCGTGTCGCCGCGGTCCGCACGACTCTCGCGCACGCTGACGCTGAATCGGTTTGACGATGATACCCGAATTATGAATGTAAATTTATGGGACGTTTAATTTCGTTTTCGGTGGAGACCAAGAACGAATTACATTTAAAATCGACTTTGTCAAGTTTCAGAACTTCTTTTTCATAGCCTTGAGGGAGGTAAAATAAAACAAGACAAGATTCTCACGCTGCACTTACTCAACCACATCTCGGATTGATTAAAGACGACGCGACGCAAGGTGGAAACCGTATCGCCCCGTGCGGGACCGCGCGTAATTAAATATCTTTGTTTGAAAAATTTTACTACGGATCAAGTAAATCAAGACTTGCAAGATACGTTAGGGGTTCATGCTCCTCCTTATTCTACGGTGGCGCCTTGGTGTGCTGAGTTTAAGAGGGGAAGAACATCCACCACTATGACGAATGGCGCTCAGGGTGCCCTACGACTGTAACTGTAACCTACATAGGTAACTGAAGAAATGATAAAAAATGTTGAAAATTTTTTTTTTCAAAAATTGTTTTATAGCTGAAGAACTAGATTTCAAGTTGGGTGCCTAGAATGCCAACGGCCGAACAAAAACGAACCAGGCTAAGAATTTCACAAAGCTCCAAACAGTTCCAAACCTGTTAGAAGATCCTGACCGGTTTTTGGCTCGATTTCAAACTATGAAATTTTAGGTTTAGAAAAAAGAATAGTAAGTGTATACAACTAAAAGGTGACTATGTTGAAAAATTAAATAACATTTGATGAAAGTTAATTGCGTCTTATTCATTCCCACTACTTATTGAACCCCCCTAGTAGGTACTATGACGTAAGAAAAACTTAAATAAAACAAAAAAACTAATACTTATTACACATTTGAGGGATGAGTAAAAATTTTCAAAAAGTCGACTCTTTAGGGCTCAAGATGAAATATATTTTAAAATACACTGGACTGTATAAATCAACTTTTTAATTCACCTCTTCCGTTGCAAAATTCGAATACGTTAGTTACTTACGTGTGGGCCGATTTTGTATGGTATATTCTTGAAATAAAATATAATTTGTATGTCGAGACTTAGAGAGGGCTTATCGTCAGTGGGATCTGGGATGTGCCTACCTTCTTTTTGTCCGAGTTTTGATCGTAAAATGACAATATGGTGCCCAGCATTTTTTCCGTAAACTCACACATGGCAAGTCTATAGTCCAAATGGAGCTGAAAATATAAGTTTTTTTAATATACTTTAGTACTGGATTCTAACCAACTATTTGTTAAATGTTACATCGTTGATAGATCACATGCAGAATGCGACGATCTAACATTCTAAATCAGATTGCCGTTGGTTGCTGGATAAGGATAGCAGAGTAAAGAAAAGGGTAACCTACTTAGTTTACTTAGGCCTGATGGAATGTATTGTGCAAAACTGTGCAAAAGATTCACATAGCTTTTTGTGTAGAAAGGTTATCATACTTATCATAGTTCTCCCGAATTAGAACTAATGTAGATGTTCACTTAAGTCAACCTTTAACTTGATTTTATTATTTATATTTTAATGGAATGGAAATTAATTTTTTCTTCACATCCTAAAAATACTTTTTAACCAAATACCATACCCTTCTATGACCCAACATTGTTAATTTGTTTGCAGAAATTAAAAACGGAAATGAAATATAAGAAAAATATGTTTAGCAAAGAGGCCACAACAAAGCTAACTAAAACCTTACATTTCGCAGCAAGTGTAGAGCTATCTCCAAGACAACTTCTTGCACCTTCTTGTCAGAGGCCTCGGATTTAAATATTTTTAACAGCCTGGGCACAGCATCTCTTAGTGGTCCAATAAACTGGCAAGAGTTGCTGCCGCTTTGCATAATCAGCAACACCAGTCTTAGCTTAGTGAAGTAGTCTAATTTTGAGTATTTGGAGTGACATGCTCCTAAGCTGACATCCAATAAATCTGCAACGGAAATTTGAAATAGGATACATAAAACACACCATTTCTAATTACTCTCAAACCTATACAAACATTGAAGCTTATAAATATTATTTTATGTTTTAATACAGGGCACGGTCAATCTGTGGACCGAATTTCATCCATATCATTCAGCTGTTTAAGCATGATAATTATACAAACTTCCACATCTGTGATATTAATGGATACTTTACCTTCCCAGCTCTGTGGTGAAATGTGCCCAACATAATGATTACAGGAAACCACATATTTATACAGCAAATTTAAATATGCATCACCAACAGCCATTGTTGTCCTTTGGTTCTTTAAAATGAAGAGAGAGGCACTTGTAACCTTTTCACATTTTATATAAGCCTTGCCTGTCCGATAATAAAAGAAATCAATTTGTAGAGGAGCATATAATATATAAAAATCTTGTGTCACAGTTATCGAACTCCTCTGAAAAGGCTTAACAATTTTTATGAAATTTTTTGTGTATATTTCGATGGCCCGAGAATAGGTCGCAGGTTAATTAATATGGTAAAACAATGTTTGCCAGTTCAGCTAGTAATTATATAAAAATGTTGAACGTGTTGTTACTCTACCAAAACTTGGTGCAAATGTAATATTACAAAAACTACATTATGCTAAAAAGCCACCAATATAGATGCAAAAAAAATAAGTGAGTAAAATGAGTACCTTTTTTGGCACCCGTAACCACGGCATAGAGTAAACTTGTTGCCAAAGGTTTTACCACACTCTCAAATGTCTTAGATGTTTCAAACTTCTCAGTTTCCTACAAAACAAAACACAATTAGGTTACATTAAACTACTTATCTACTCTGATACTATAATACAAAGATTATAAAACTGAAAACAAAACTCTTATGACAAACATTACGCATAGGCCAAAAATAAAAGTTTTATTACGATACAGATCTTGTATGAACACTGAACACCTGTACCATAATATAACTTTTTAATCATAACGATACACCTATACTACCTCCAGCTGGACCAAGATGGTTAAACCTCTACTTAAAAAAAAAAGGTTTCAATGAACGAGTCCGCGGCGACGCAACCAACACGCACGCGCAATTGATGTGTGCGCCTTGGTGCCAACATTTTAAAAAACTTTTCAATATTTAAACAGTTTGGTTCTGTTTGTAAAATAAATTAGTTTTTGTGTAAAAACATGTCTGAAAGCGAGAATAGTGGTCATTGTACACCACCACACATTCTGGAAGCTGTGTCAAACATGACTATGACCCTGTTACCAGCGAGTTTATTACAAGTAAAAATAAATTTGTTAATATTCAGCGTTTTATTTGCAATATTATTTTATGTATTATAGTATGAGAGTAGATAAAGTAGTGTATGACACTGTACATAACTTGGTCTTATAACACTTGTGTGATGTCTATAAAGTGTTATAAGAACCCTTATTATCCAACAGTATCATGAACTACTATTATTCTTCATTCAGTACCTCTATAAAATTGACTGTAATTCATAATTTAATTTAAATTTTGTTAGATGTCATTGGGGTGGGGCGGCCTAGTCTAAAAATACGGAGTGCTGTTGGGGCGACGGTCACTTGTCAGTCGACCATCAGAGCCTGAGGATGCCTCGTGTTAGAGGCGAAACGCGTCGCAACGCATTTTTATCGTTGTAGGTATTTGTTGTCGGTGGTGGTGTGTTTGTTTCTTGCTTCTGCTTGAAAAAGCGGAAGGGAGGGCGGACTAACCGCATGGTGCTTGTGGGATTTTAGCGGAATTTAGCAGTAATTTTCACATTTTAATGCTTTTATGGATTTCCGCAAAGTAACGCCTGATTCCATACAATATTAATAACTTACCTTCAAAATATAATCATGAGTGACATCAAACAAATAATCCCAAGTGCAACCCCGCTTTCTAAGTGTATTTTCTGTGAGTACGGCTGGAGCCGCGGAGCCAGAAAGCAACATTTTCAAAGCTTCCGCACATTTCTTGCGTTCGGTGGCTCGCTCCGAAGAAAGTCCAGAACAATTGTCACGGATCGAAAGTTCTAACGACATTTTTATTCAGCTTGGAGTGAAGGCGGTCAGTCTTGTGCTCAGTTTTCACTTTCTTGCACATGCACAACAATAGTTAGGTAGGTAGGTGAGTTGAGTCTGAAATTAATTCAACGAAACAACCATACCAAAGCATTTTCCAAGATTTCACAAAACGTATTGGTTTCACAGATCATTACATGTATTACCTACATAATATGTCCAACCAAAACAACTAGAAGGAAAGAAATAAACAAGAAATAACCTCTTTAAAAAAAAAACGTTTATTCAATTCAATTCAATTCTGCTTTATGACGTAGTGATTATATTCTCTGTGGCTTTATGGACTCACTGCACTGATTATACAGTACAGTACAACTTCGCCAATGTCACGTGTTAGGCAAGACTATAGCCAATCACAACAGCGAACGAGGCTCGGTCAGAATTTTGAGGCAATCAGAACTGTTTGTCGGAAGGTTATTATGGGATGCTTAGTGATTTTAGACCGTTTGTTTTTTAAGCTAAAGTTTGATATTGTTGTCTGAAAGGAATTTACCTATAATGTATACAAGAGGGGAATTTGCCTGGGAGAGGATAAGTTTAAGATTAGTAGGTCGGACAATGTTATCAGGGAGGACATCCAAAAGAGAAAACCGGAGATTAGGGCAATTAAGAAGCAGATGTTCTGCAGAGCCATCGTCCAATCCACACTCACAAAGGGAGTTGTCTCTCACTCGGATCTTAGCCAGGTGGACCGGTGTGCAGGCATGCCCCAAGCGTAAACGACAAATGGTCGAGGTCATGAAGACAAAGAGATTGGTCTGTAAGAATTGCAGTCGTCACTTGGTTTATTTAATTTTAAAATTGGTATGACACATTGTGTTTTCCAAGAATCTGGTATAGTCTGAGTTTCCCATAACAAGTTAAAAATGTCTAACAGGGTTCTTTGTGCATCTATGTGCATGTTCTTAATAAGTTTATAAGGAATATCGTCTAATCCGGGTGCAGTGTCTTTTCTAGACCTAATTGCAATAGTAAATTCTTGCATAGTAAAGGCACAAGAGAGAAAAGTACAATTTTCATTTCCATTTTGACTAAAGAAGTTATTTAATGAATCAATGTCTATTGCATTTACAGAAGGGGACGATGGTGCATACTTATCAATAAAAGCGGGAATCCATTCATCATTCTTTGGAGTCTTAGGTAATCGAATACGCTTAAATCTTTTAATATAATTCCAAATAGTACTAATAGGTGTATATCTGTTGAAAGATTCTACTAATTTAACCCAGCCATTTTTCTTTTTTTCCTTCAATAATCTCTTTTTAAATGCATCTAACTTTTTAAATTCAATGTAACTCGTTGTTGTGGAATCAGATCTATATGCATTTAAAGCTTCTTTGCTTTTTCTAACAGCGTCTGAACACTCACTGTCCCACCAGGGAACAGGTTTCCTTAAAATATTTTGATTAGCTTTCTTAAACCTTGGTATGGTTAAATCCTTAATTTCCGTCAATTTTTCACAAAAAACATCGTAACTTTTAATTGGGTTAGAATAATCTAGGCTAAGTTGACCTAAGATCTTTTCTGTTTCAGATTCAAAGGTGGGCCAGTCGGCTTTTCTGTAAAGATAACGCTCTGCTTGGATACCAGTGTCATATTTCTCTACTGTGGTGTGGATATCAAGAATAGTTGGGAAATGATAACTACCCATGGCATCATTGTGTACTCTCCATTCACAGAGGGGAGCTACAGAAGGACTTATACAGGAAATGTCAATTGCAGAAGGTCTTTTTGTAGGACTACCTACTGTAGTAGAGGAACCTGAATTCAAAATGCATAAGTCATATTCATCTAATAAGTTATAAATGTCATTACCTCTTGAATTGGATCTAAGGCATCCAAAAGCAACATGATGTGCATTGAGATCACCTGACAATAGTATCGGACTTGGCAGCATATTTAATATTTGTTTGAGCCTCCTACATTGAAATCTGTGACGATTAGTATCCGGAGCATGAGCATATGTACAGAGTATCGATAAATTGCCAACATTGGTGGACAAAACTATAGCTGTTGACTGCAAATAATCATAAAAGGGTGTAGGAATTACTGAATATTTCAAATGTGATTTTATTAGAATTCCTACTCCTCCTCGTCCATCTTTTCCATTTTGAAATATAAAGTCGTAATTGGTAATTTTAAATGTACTTCTCTCTCTTAACCAAGTCTCATTTAAGAGACAAATGTCAATATCATTATCTTTTAAATAATTAATAAGCAAAGGCTTTTTGTTAACAGCTCCTTCAACATTAAATTGTGAAATTCTAATAAAAACTTTATCCATTTTGTTGCAGTGATTTAATTAATACTTCTTGGACAACAGAAGCATTGATCTTGCCCATATTACCGTTAGCTAATGTCACCAAGGCTCCAACCATGCCATTTAGAACAAAGTTGCTCTTTAATACTTCATCAATTAGTGTTGCATTTGGAATCGATTTGGGATTGGGTTTGGGAATGTCTTTTGAAACGTCCTTGTCTAATGGCAGTGTTATAGCTTTATTGTGTGTTCGTGCTTGTTTTAATGGGGGAAAATTTGTACTGTAATTTCTCACAATATTTTTGTCTTGGTTTCTGTGAGAGAAAGATGCAGCAATTTTTGCATAATTTTGTTTATTATTATTTTCTTCCATTTTGGTTTTTTTAATTGGACAGTCACGGGAAATTGCTAAATGAGGTCCATGACAATTGATGCATTTAATTTCTCCATCTTTCTTGCACTCCGAGAAGTGGTGCTCTTCAGAGCAGATTGAGCACTTTTGTGTAGATTTGCAAAACTTGGCTCCATGGTTAAACCTGAAGCATTTGAAGCATTGTAAGAGCGGAGCTCTGTATTCGTTCACCCTAAATCTATACAAGTCTAGGTAGACATAGTCAGGTAAGTTCTGCGACATAAATGTCACCGAGACGGAACTGTATGGAACCACCTCGCCGTTTACTTTGCGTGTGAAGCGACGCACGGTGATGATTTCGCATTCAGCCGAGAGTTGCTTGAACAGATCTTCGTTGCTGATTGTGGTAGGGACAAAACGAAGAACCCCGATTGTCTCCACCGACCTTGCTGGTATGTGTGCCTTAAAGAAGTGACTCTGCAGGAAATCCGCGTTCATCAAGAAGTTGTTTGCATTGATGGACTGACCGAAACAGACTCCAATCTTATTGGCATTGATGCGCTTAATGCCCACCACGCCCTTCACTGCCTTTTTAAATAAGTTGTTGATGAAGTCCGGGTTTTTATTCCCTAGTCGTTCACCGTCTTTCTCAGATTCAACAAAAACCATGTATTCTGCACTCACCATGTTATCTGGATATACTCTCTTCTACCCTGGTTTAGTGTAGGGTTTGTACATATCCTTGAAACTGGTATTTTCTTTCTCACCCTCCGAACCGGAAGCTAATCTGGTTCTCTTCTTGCTCCGAGGAGATGGGTCGGTAATATTCCCAGGGGGCAAAGCCCCCGGGGCATTACTCATATTGATGATCTTATCCGCAGTGCTTTTGGAGACTTAAAGTAAAAGAATGAGCAAAAGAAGTTGAAAAATTAATTTGTAAAAACGCGCCCTTTCTTTTCAAATGCCCGCCAAAAAGTCCCCTTGGCTATTGGATACAGAGCAGTGTTGCCAAGTCTAGTCCGGTCCGAGTCGCCAAAAATTTGGCACTAAGTAGCCTAAATTCGCCTAATTTTTTTTTCTGCAAAGTAGCCTAAAATCGCCCCATTAAATATCAGGTATCCTAAAGACATTTTTTAAGACATATAGCTTTTTTTTTTTCATTTTCAATTTTCAATCGGAAGTCAAATACTGTTAAAAATTAATAAAAATTTAATAAAAATATTTGTTTATTTTTAAACTAGGTAACAACTTGAGGGATTTTCTTTTTATTATTTTAAATTTCTTCCCTAGTCGCTGGATAGATGGCGCTGCACTTGGTACGTTACTGCAAGGAAGGGAACGTCACATTATTTTTTGATTAATTCACTTGGATGTAGTTTGAGATCATAAAACGAAACGTACTGACAGCATTACTTCCTCTCTTTTGTTCATATCGAGGATTCGTATGCGAAATTAGCAAGAACCTACGATTTTAATGTCTTCCTCATTGAAGTCGTATAATTTAAACGTTTTCTATTAATTAATCTGAGTATGTAAGCGATCTGCAGTGCGTTCAGGTTTGCCCACGGTCGCAAATTGAAACGTTCGACTGGTAACGTAGTCAATTCAGCGCCATCTACAGAGTCCTTGGGAACTACTTTTTTTTAATAGTCAAAAAGAAAACCTCCCATGTACATCGATGAAACAAGTCCCAGATGGGTCTGTGATGAATTGAAACCTTAGTGTTAGAGCTAAACAAAAAAATCTAGGTACACTGTGATAAAAAATCACAGATTTCATGTTTCCCGTAACCAAAGAAATTTCATTTTAAAAACAACACCGGATGGCCGAAATGATTATTAATACGGGCAGTTTGTATATACCTAGGTACTTACTTTTAAAAATTGGTATTTTTTCCCAGTCATCTCTGTAGTGTTTTATGTATTTACCGTGCTTTCCCATTGTCATACACGTTTATTTGAACTCAATTCAATAACAATCTGTTCACTTACTAAACCACTCACAAAAACTAAAAGAAATCGTCCATATACTTGTATTTTCAATGGCATAGATGGACTAGACTTATTGATTGTCACTCAACAACAAACTGGAATTAACTGGATACAAAACAAAAGCAGTAAGCACAAACAACAAACGAAAAGAAATCAACAATAAATTCAACAAACTAATCGGCAGGGGAAAACCCGGCGACCAGTGTTGGCAGAGCCTACTCAGCCCAGGTTGCCATTTGCACGTTCAAATGTTGCCGTTTTACCCCAAAGGTAAAAATCGCCTTAAAAGACACCTATTATTTTTCGAAGTAGCCTAAATGGCGCCTAGTCGCCAATCACAATTTTTGGTCGCCCCGATACCCTTCGAAGTAGCCTAAAAGGCGAAAAATCGCCTAAGTTGGAAACACTGATACAGAGTCTTAACTAGCTTAATGGGGATCATGGGGATCCACACGCAAAAACGAATCGCAGATGGCGCTAGGAGCGATCCGGCCATGTCAAACTTTGTTGTGATTTGGTTAGAGATACCTACCTAGATTTGTTGTTTTTCATAAAGTTTTTGTGGGTCCAACATCTTGTTATTCAACATGTAAGCAATATAGAAGTTAACAGAACTAAAAGACGAACTCAATAAACGAGGAGCAAAAGTAACTAGAAAGAAAGCTGACCTTGTGAAAAGTTCGGTTGTCAGAGGAAACCATAACACCATTTTTATTACAACCTGGTAGCCCAAAAAGGGGTAATATCGAAAGAAATCTAACGAAAATAAATAAAAGATCGTGAAAAAGTGCTACAATTGTATGAGAATGACAGTTCAGCCTGGCCGTATCGATGATGCGCCCTCTACAGGGATAAATTGGCAGTGTGGATCCCCATTGAGTATTATTACTAAGGATGGTTTAAAATCCTATTGAATTACATATAAATTTATACATAAAATTAAAATAATTAGGATTACATAAAATATTTCCCAAGTTTTAAGGCACTTCAGTTTCACAAACACTTGCTAGTTCAGTCAGATACTAAAACTTAACGTGCGAGGTTGAATTTTTGACATTTCATTACGATATGTTCAAGGTCAGCGACCTCACTGCTACAAAAATCACATTTTGTTAGTTATAATCTTCAATCTTACTAAGTGAGCCGGGGTTCTGCAGTGATCAAATCTCAAACGGTTGCTGGTAGTTATATAGTTGCTGTTATTAGCTTGCTCATGCTTATTATACCAAGGTCTTGGCGGCGGGATGATCTGTATTTTAGTATACTATTTCCCTTGCTCCAGACTTATAATCTTCCAGTATTCGTGCCATAACTCTTTTACATTTTAATCTACTGTTAACAACTGTCAGTGGTTTTTTTTTGTATGCACTTTGGTCAATTGACAGCTGTTAACAGTAGATTAACAACGTGTTAGTGTACGAGAAACTGGGGGTTATTATCAGTAGCCGATAATTTAAGGCAGAAATTCTGAGCAATTTGAAGTCTCCTAAATTTCAAAGGCATAATACATGCTTCAGATTCCATAGCATTGATAGGAGTTGAGCACATAGCTCCAGTAATTATTCTCAAAGCTTTGTTTAGTATTAGGTCAAGCTTTCTTAATTCTCGAAGCAGTTTATCTCTCTCTTCTCTCTTTTCTCGCTCAGTCGCGTAAAATGTTGCCAGAAAAAAGGATAAAAATTCCCCAGAAGTGAGGCGGAAAATGTTGCCAGAATATATTTTGTAATATCACCAGAAATCACAAACTTTTTTTAATTCGCCAGATGATAAAAAAATGTCGCTAAGTCGCCTAGAAAATAGCTAGATGGTGACAAAATCGCCAAGGTGGCAACATTGGTGACTAGTTGACGGCTCACGGGGCCCGCGGGGGGAGTTGAGCATGCGTTCGAAAACTTGTTGCTGCTTTAAGTTTTTGACTTATAGCTCTTATCCATCTTACCGACCCACTCCATCTTGCCCACCCTTCCCCTATGTTGAAAAATAAAATAACATTGTAAAAGTTAATTGCGACGTATTCATTAACACTACTTATTGAACGGATTAGTAAGTATCCCCCTAGTCCCCCCAGTAAGCATCGAAAAATTTAGAGGCTCCTTTTTCATACTGAAAATAAAAATATATTAGTAGGGTTCACTTTTAATATTAATATTAACAGATAGTATAGTTCAAAATAATTAGTAATTAAATAGTCAATTAACAATTCCAAAAAATTCAAGCTTTCGAATCAGTTTGATAGGAAATCGAAGGTTTTTTTATTTTATAGCTAAATTCAGATGTCATTAACTAACTATGGATAGAGCATTCACTGCAGTAAAACGGTATTGCTTCCATTATTATTTAGTTACCTACTTAACGGAACTTTTGAGAATCGAATGAGTAGCATTAAACAATTAAACTTGTCTCATCTTATCTTGTCTAGCAATACCAGTCGCTAATGGCATAAGAAATCCTGGGTGACTGAGTGTATTCACAAACCTCAATTTGTCAATCTGCAGTGGGCCCACATGGTGGTTTATTTATCCTGATACAAGCTGCTCAGGTATCTATCCGGAAAGGAGAAATTCTACCACGGAGCCAACATCGAAGAGAATCTTTAAATAAGATAACAAAACTGATATTTTTTTGATAAAAAATAAAAACCGACTTCGAAACCCTTAAATGGGTCCCAGAAACGTTCATACATAAAGGCGGTCAATGGTTGCAATGGTCATATTTATAATACCATAACCATTCTCTACCGACGAAGGGAGGCACGGCAAGGCGAGTAGTATTCCTTGATGTCTAAGTGTTTCTAAATGTAGTAAACTAATGAGATCGAGAGCAAAATTATTTAAATATTCCCTTTATTAATAATAAAAAATCTAGTAAACATAAAAGCACCTACTTATTACACAAATAATAACTTGAATGTTAGTTAATGTCAGATCAATCTACTCTACGTAAACTGTATCACGAGAGCTGGCATATAGAAGTCTAACTGAATCACAGTATCCAGCACCACGTCGAGATCCAGTTACAACAACATAAGGGTCACCAGCTCGTACAATCCTTTTAAGTTTACAATAATCAAGTGCAGCGTGAATACGAGCCTCTACTTCAGATACCCAATTTCCCCTAGAGACTTCAAAGTAATGCAATGCACGAACACCGCGCCAAAATCTCAGTTGACGTGCACTGTGGCAAGCTCGAGTCACAGCTATAATTGGACAACAAGGGCTTGCATGGGAAAGTATTTTTGCGGTGCGTCCTGAGTTAGTCATACATATAATTATTACTGCATTGGAACGCACAGCTAACTCCACAGCAGAAACGCACACAGCCCTAGTAGGATCTTCAAGGCAGCTTTTCATTAACTCTGTATTTCCGTAAGTCCGTGGCTGCCAAATGATACGTTCTGCGTGTCGGCATACGATAGCAGTAGCCGCTAAGCAATGTTCAGCCATGCGTACAGAGTCGTAAGACGGTGTAAATTTCTTCAGAGGAGAATTATAATGCAACTCCAAAGCGAGAACATCGGAACCATCCAATACAAGATTTGCTATATCTGTTACACAAAGAGTTGGTATTTGTTCATTTATAACAGCTTTGGAAATTACAGGTTTTCCAATTTCATTACACTTTGCTATTATCATTTTTTGAGCTATGAAAATCTTTTCCACAGGTAGATCTGTACTCAATATACACCGATCTAAGTAAATACCGTCAGCTTCAGTTAATATGGCTTCAATATTATCAAGCCCTTGGATAGTCTCAATGCAAGCAAAAACAAGAATATGTTTGCCTTTTTCAGCAAGGAATACACGTATCTGTTTGACATCGGCTATAAATTGCGTATTAGGAACCAAAACAGCATCCATGTCTGAAGCCACAGCCCATGCAACTTGGTCTTCAATATGTTCAAAATTATGTAAAGAAATTTGACTACAAGTAACGGATTCGATACTATCGCCGCGTCCAACTTGTTGCATCTCTATTTCCCGAGGTATTTCGGATATACGTATTGGCATTTTAGCACCTATAGTTCCTCCAAAAGCCACGGTGCATTCTACAGAATCATCTCCAACCTCGGAAACAATTAGTTTAATTTTACCTGGAGTTAGACTATCGATGTAAATTATATCCCCAGAATGTAAATCTGTTAGGTGATCCCAAGCAACGAAAAGGCACTCTGCTGTTCCACATTCTCGCCAACTGGAATCTACTGTCAACCTAATTGTTTCACCTTGACTGATTTCAACGGTAGTTCTCGGACCTCCTTTTAGATCTCCTGATACAATATCTGGCCCACGAATATCGACTACGAGAGCTAACGGATAAACATATTCTAATTCTGCGCTATAGTTGTACACCGCTAGTCTGACGCTCTGAACCAATTGAGCACATTCCTCAGGTTCCAGATCTCTAAGATTTAAACGAGCTACCGTCATACCAGAAGCTATTAGGCGTTGAATTGTAGTGGGTTCCTTATTTTCGATACCAATATCACACATGAGACCTGTTTGAATTTCTTCACATGGATTATCATGGATTTTGATGCTACACAAGTGCTTCAATAATGATGATTTTGGTTCTTCGCTTGTACGCCTAAATTCAGGTGCAGCTTCTAGAGGTATATGCCACGGTAAAGCCATTTTTTGTGTAAATAATCAATAGCAATAAATATTGGTCGTATGTATTTGAAAAAAATACTTTATCACAAATTAGAATCTATGAAGTACTATTCAATTCTGCTTTATCGACTCACTGCACTGATTGTCCAGTACAACTTCGCCAATGTCACGTGTTAAAAATTTAAGTAAAAGCAAGATAATTTATAAATATTACTTACAATGTCATTTCAAAATTTGTCTATCATCTATGGCAGTCTCTTGAATTTCTTGTCAAATCATGTACATACCCAGCAAACCAAAAAAATTAAACCAACGAAATTCGAACATAGAGTCAAATTCAAAAAGTCCCTCCTGTGCACCGCCATTCTTTAATATTTTTTTCATGCGTTATTTTTTGTGTAAACACATTGTGCGGAAAGGGACCCTTTAGAGCACGCGTTAATTAAAACACTATGTACTGAAATCCTTTTTTTCACGTAATTTTAAAATTTTAATTTAAAAAAAAAGTAATTTTTTAATTTTTGAGCCACGACTAAGGAAGCCAAGTAGGTTTTTTCTGGACACAAAGAGATTTTGATATTTATAAAATCGTTTATTTATAAGCAAACGCGCTTTATAAGTACCTAATTAGTAACAAAATAAAGCACACGAAAAAAATTAAATTTAGCTTTTTGAGTATTTCCATTAAAATTACGCATTAATTGATTTTCTGCCAGAAATATCATCATTCAGCCACCAGAAGTCCACTGCTGGACATAGGCCTCCTCCATGGATTTCCAAAAAGACCGGTTGGAAGCGGCCTGCATCCAGCGTCTTCCTGCCACTTGGATGAGGTCATCTGTCCATCTTGTGGCTGGTCGTCCTACGCTGCGCTTGCCGATATGTGGTCTCCATTCGAGAACTTTTCGGCCCCATCGGCCATCAGTTCTGCGTGCTATGTGCCCCGCCCACTGCCACTTCAACTTACTAATCCGCTGGGCTATGTCGACGACTTTCGTTCGTCTACCAATCTCATCATTTCTGATTCGATCTCGTAGAGAAATTCCGAGCATAGCCCTTTCCATAGCTCGTTGCGTGACCTTGAGCTTTCTAATGAGGCCCATAGTTAGAGACCACGTTTCAGTGCCATAAGTCATCACTGGTAACACACACTGGTTGTATAATTTTGTCTTGAGCGATTGAGGTATATTAGACGAAAAGACTTTTCTAAGTTTCCCGAATGCTGCCCAGCCGAGTTGGATTCGACGATTGACCTCTTTCACGAAGTTGGACCGGCCTAGTTGGACTGTTTGTCCTAAGTAGACGTATTCGTCTACAACTTCGAGAGTCGTGTTCCCCAATATTATTGGGGTGGGCACAACACGGGCGTTCGACATGACCTTCGTTTTGTCCATGTTCATTTTAAGGCCCACACGTTGGAAAACTCAACTGAGGTCTTCGAGCATTATGCCGAGGTCTTCCATCGTTTCTGCCATGACTACTATATCGTCGGCAAATCGAAGGTGCGTGATGTACTCTCACGCCTCTTCTCAATGGAATTGCCTCCGAATTCTGCTCCTGTACTCGGACCGACATGGTGGCGCTGTTGTACAAGCACTTCAGCACCTCGATATACCGATAGTCAATCTGGCAACACTGGAGAGACTCGAGCACTGCCCATGTCTCGATCGAATCGAAGGCTTTCTCATAGTCCACAAACGCTAAGCAGAATGGCAAATTATACTCCTCAGTCTTCTGTATAATTTGCCGCAGCGTATGGATGTGGTCTATGGTACTAAAGCCCTTTCGGAAACCGGCTTGTTCGGGAGGCTGGAAGTCATCAAACCTGCGTTCGAGACGATTCGTGAGGACCCTCGATAACAGCTTATAAACATGGCTCAGAAGCGAGATGGGTCGGTAGTTCTTCAATAGAGAGTTATCCCCTTTCTTGAAGAACAGCGTCACCACGCTTCTGTTCCATGCTTCTGGCGTTTTTCCTTCGAGCACGACGGAATTGAAGAGCTTCTGAAGGACTTTAAGTACTGGTGTTCCACCCGCTTTCAGGAGCTCTGATGTGATTCCGTCCTCTCCTGGTGCCTTGTTATTCTTGAGCTGTTTCAGGGCCATCCTAATCTCGTACAGGCTGATGTCCGGGATGTCTTCGGTATAATGTCGGGTCAGTTTGGCTCTCGGATCTTTGTTCAAACTGCTAACAGGTTTTGCGACTGAGGTGTATAGCTGTCCGTAGAAACTCTCAATCTCCCTCAGCACCTCTGACCTGGTCAGACTCTGCCAGCGCTCTTCCAACTGAGCTAATGGGCAAGTGCAGTTGGAAGAGCGCTGGCACGGTGAGCCCAGAGGTCGCGGGTTCAAGTCCCGGCATGGGTGGAATTTTTAGCCTCTAAATAGATATTACACATTACGTGGCTGTATGTACGTACACCTTTGCCTCGTGTTAAAAATCAGGTGTAAAAAAAGGAATAAGCGCGCCTTTTCAAAACTGCTTTCACTTCAGTGAAAATATTTTTATTTTATTTCCTCACAAAATACATTAAAAAATTATGTTGTATGACACGCCAGGGTAAAAGGTTATTCCAAATGCGTGCCACTGAAAATACTCGCTACGCTCGGATTTTCGCTCTGTGGCACTTATTCGTAATAACCTACTTTCCGCACGTGTATCATAAATAACTATTATGCCACACCTAGCCAAAAAAGCGGATTTTTCCGCACCCTACGCGTACGGGAAAACCCACTTTGAGGCCAAGTGACGACATAACATTCTGTACACAACACGGGCTGTAAAATAGAAAGGCCGATATCGCAGAAGTTTAAGGCCCGAGCCGCAGGCGATTATTTTACGGCCCTAGTTGTGTAAATAACTATTTCAGTTGTCATGCTCTGAAAGTGCTTATTTGTGCAAGATATACCTTAAAAATCGAATTTTGTGCAAAAGTGCATTGACGTGTCGTATCTACTCATAAATGTATCCTGTCATACTGTATTAAGACAAAGAAAATGAGCCATACAGCCAAACACAATAAGAAGTTCATAGATAGAATTTGTTATTTTATAATATTTACTTTAATTTATTTGCCTTGTGTTTTTAAGACATAAAAGATATTAAAATTTAAATTCAAGTACTGTAGGTTATTTAAATAATTTAAGAAAATTATTATTACAAAATTAATTTAATAGTAGGCTGTATAGGTCTGCAGCCCACGCCTAATATCAATGTCGTAATATTTAAAAAAAATAAAGCGGCGGGAAACAGCTCTTGTTGGGGCTGCGGTTTGGATCCCCGGGTTCAACGTAATATTAGAATATAAATGCCCCCATACTTCTATATTCACAGCTGAAGCAATTGCCATCTTGGAAGCCATTTTGTTCGTCATCATCATCAGCCATTAGACGCCCACTGCAGGACGTAATAGGCCTCCCTCATGGTTTTAAAATCATGAGGGGTTTTTTCCATAATCGCCACGCTTGGTAGGCGGGTTGGCGATCGCAGATCGCACAAAAACCGATAAACGCCACCCTTCGCTAAAAATTATTTATTTTTTATTTCTGTTCTTTGTGTTGAATCTCATAACTTTCTGCAAACAGATCTCTTCAAAAACAGTCAAATCTTCTTCAAAATAATTATTTAAAACCGATGGTCATTTCTAAATCCGACGAATCCATGAGCCAAATTATTACGGAATAAATTGTCGATACGAAAACCGATAAATTCAGTGAAATTTTGTGCATTGAATCGAAAGATTGCTTCAAAATCTATTAAATGCATTTCAAAATACTGTTTCTTCAGTTTAAAAAATATTTTTTCTATGGGGATTAATCTGTACTAGCACCCAACCTTTTTTAATCGCATTCGAACTTCATAAACACACTCAATTTTGAATCTGGCAACTATAACTGTCTGTCAATGTCACTGTCATGTAATTTAGCGCTATTACCGCTATTCAATGAGGGCTTTTCAGTGACAGCTGCTAGTTGAGTTTCATTAAAAAAAACTAGATGGCGCTGCAAGGAGAACAAATGTCATCATACGTTTTAAATGTTGTACATCGTTATTAATCTGTGATAATCTAAACATCTTATTTGTTCTGAGTAAACATCTCTCCTCTCATCAACGAAACAAGCGAGCAACGTGACAGAAACCACAGAGAAGGTACAGTGATGTCATGTCAATTTTGACATATTATGTGACGTCAGCACCATCTATCGGTAACTTGCGCTACTGTATTTTTTTTTTAATGACGCTTTGAAAAGCCCTCATTCATCCGAGTTAATATTACCAGTTGTCTGAGATTTATGTTAATTTTGTAATTATAAATAAATAATGTGTGTTATTTGTTTTACTCCCACACCCAAAAAATTTATTAATATAAGATAAATTAACCGAAAAAAGAACTTAATAAATAGATGTGATATAAATGTTTTAAACCTAAAAAAGAGGTTAATAACTAGACGTGTTATGTGTATGTATAAATTTTTTTGCCTGAAAAATTGCTTAAAAACTAGATGTGTTATGTATGTATGAAAGTTTTAAACCTGAAAAAAGAGCTTAATAACTAGATTTGTTGCGCATTTATGAATGTTTTAAACCTGAAAAAGATCTTATTAATTAGAAGTGCTAATCTGCTTGACGGCAGAATAAGTTTTACCAAAACCCGATAAATCCATTTTGATCGTATCAAAAACAGATTCATCCTACTCCAGTTCCGTCAAAAACCGATATATCCAAATTAGCGATGGGCGACTCGAGTCAATTTACTCGAGTTGGGCTGCCAGCGAGTAAACTCGAGTTGACAATTCCGTCCACCGAGTTCACTCGGCGGGCGTGCGCGAGGGAGCTGACTCGCGAGTGTGGCTGAGTGAGTCAGTACTATGCGACCAAGCTGTGTGTCAGAGTGAGAAGGGTACGTTTGTACGGACAGCTCTACCGTCACCGAGTTGGTGTGTCCGGTCCGACCGACTCGCGCAAGTTGACGGCGGTGTGCGCGCTGGTACAACGCTGACTCGAGTTGCTACTCGAGTCAGCCCTTATTTAAACTCGAGCTACTCGAGTTGAAAAAAATGTGACTCGGCCCATCACTACCAAATGATCGCGTCTAAACCCGATTTATCCAAACTTGTTCGCTCAATATCTCGCCAAATTAGGTAGCTATCTTCCGTTTTGTTTAACACGTTAATGTAGGTTATGTTTAACTGCAAATTGGCATACTTAATTTTTCCACTATTGCAACATAAACAAAATTATTAAGTTTTTTCTAATTTGTGAAGACTTTGGTTATATCGCTTTTTGTTCTGATGCTCCTCACATCATCTCCTAGGACGGTACAACACCGAAGCCGACAGAATCTCGCGAAATCGCGCAGGCTCGGAGTGGCATCTTCTAGTCGAGGCAACCTGGAACATATCCGGAAAAAACCGCGCATGTGGTTCAAAATTATGTTACACTAGACTTGTCAGACTCGAATGCTTACTTTCACGACGCATTCAGCAGTTGCTGGCATTACGATCTAGCCTGGATCTTTCCACCACCGGGACTTCCACCAAGAGTGCTGCAACACTTCAACTCAGCGTCGGGCACGTTCATAGTAATACCAGCCAAGTGGAACAAGCCCTTTTGGCGTCCAGACTTGAAGAGCCGAGCACACCCTCTGAAGATAAAAAGTTTGAAAACCTCTTTAGTAGACACGCTGACAGGAAATCCCCCAGCTCACGTGAACAGCCTTCATCTGGAAGCTTGGCGAATTTCGGGTGGGACGCACTGACAGAAAATTGGTATTCACAAGAGAAGCTCCTTCTTTCATCATGCTGGAGAGCATCTACGCTGAAAACATATGCCCCAATCTGGACCAAGTAGACAAAATGGTGTCAGTTGAAGAACTGAAATTCCCACTGTCCTACTCCATCTGATATTGCTAGATACCTGGCAAAATTGTATCTTACAGATAATTTAGCATACCGTACCATATTAACTCATAAATCAGCCATAGCATCTGTTTGCGAGACTATATCGGATGTTAAGATTTCCTCAAATAACTTGGTTAAACATATGTTAATAGTACATTATGATACAAGTGTGGTATGTTGGTCATTACACTCGAGTCGGTTTTTAAGCCTGAGCCGAAAGGCGAAGGCTTAATGGAGACGAGAAGTGTAATGTAATGACCAATGCTCACGTGTTTCATACGACGTTTTTCAACACACTTGCGAGGAAAAGTAAATAATAAAACAACACTAACGAAATGCAATACTGTGAATAAACTTAACAAACAGAAACCCATTTAAAAGATGGCGGCCGTAATTTTATTTTTTCGCGCGCTCAGCGCTGCATGCGCGCGCAAGTCTGAGATAAGGGCACCGGCAAAGTAGCTAATCAGCCACATATTTATGTATTTTGAAATTGGGTATAATATAAATACCAACAAGCTAACAAGCAGTTTCATGAAATTCTTTAATTATTTATCACATTTTGAATTGAATTTTATATTTACGCAAATAGGTAACTACTTAGATGTTTTCGAAACATTAATACTTCTTGCTAATATTTAAAAAGATATGTAATGAAAAGGCACAAGTGCGATAATGTAATGTAAAAGGCACGGCATGGGTAATATTCTGCATTATCAGTGTAAATACGCTGTAATAAGACCTACTTTACGAGCAGGTGTGTTGAAATGAGGAGTAGGCGAACAGAAAGTCACATTTCCATTTTACAAAATTTTAGGGAAATTGACGAAAATGTAAAAAAGCATCATTATAAGATATTTTTTATAATTTTATTTGTAAAAACTGACGAAGTGAGATAGACCTACCGATTATACTTATTATGTATTTTTTTTTAAAATCGGTCGTTAAGTTATTTCAGTTTCAAAATTGGAAATGTAACGTTTTGTTGGACGTGCCTGGAAATGTTACCTTTTGTTGGCCTTCTTTTTGGAAATGAAACTTTTTGGTAGGGTATGAATGGAAATTTTATTAAAAAATACCTACATTAGATAGGTAGGTAATCAAAAAAATATTGCACGAAAAGAAAGTGAATCAGATTCGTCCATCAAACTTACTTGTTATTTCTTTCAGCTATGTTTCTCCTCTCCCTGGCATCCTTTTTTCGTTTGCCCTGGGCCTAGATTCTGTTAATGCATTGTAGTAACATGACAACTGCATGAACATGGCGGTTTTCATTTCATGGCTGCTTTAAGTCTACGCGGGCACACCCATCAAACCTTCTAGGCGTCAATGGTACGAAAAAACACGTCACGTGACCCGACAGTATACCTGTCATTATACTACCATGCACTAACAGAATCGAGGCCCTGGTTAATTTCCTCCACAGGTACTTCTGCCATTATTACATAAATAAAAACCAAGACGTTACAACAGAAAACGACCACTTTTCGATTCAAATAATGATGATATTGACAGCAGATAGTCGGTGTTGCAATTATTTTTTTTTAAAGTTACTTTTTGTTTAGACTGCCTATGAATCGACGCATTTACTATGGGAAAAGTTACTTTTTGTACAGGTTTTTGTTAAAGCGTTCAAAATCGTAATACAAATGAAGGAAATGTTACATTTTGGAGGAACTCAGTACTTTTAAAAATTAATTTCTACGGGAAATATCGCGATATGAACGGAAACGGTATGTGTATATGGTGGGATTCAGTGTTGCGAGAGGAAAAAAAGAATAATAAAAAAAAGGTAAAAAATGGAAATGTAACTTTCTGTTCGCCTACTCCTCAAATAGTAGTTTATGCAACTGTCATATAATGAAGGGTATTAAAACATGAGTGTGAGTTTATGAAACGAGCGCAGCGAGTTTCATAATAGTAACGAGTGTTTTAATACCCGTGTTATATGCAGTTGCATACACTACTTTATCTTCACTAATGCAATTAATCAAACAACAAGAGTAAAATTAACTTTTAATTTATTAAATTAAATTCACGCGTACGTGTATAATCACAGTGATTTTGCCGCCATTAAAATTTAACCAATGAGAGCGCAGCTGCGCGCTTCAATAAAACGCGACCAACCTGATTGGCCCTGCAATCAAGTTGGTCGCGTTTTATTGATGTTATAATGAGATTTTACGATATCGATGTGAATATTATACCATCATGTGAAATTGCTTAAATTGAGTGTTTTGTTGTCTGCGCTATAACAGTAGTAATTATAAGTCAAGTATTGAAAACATAAGTAGAATGTTACAACATTAGTGTAGATAAAAGCTATTGCAATATCAAGACCCATTCCGCCTAAAATTCCTATTTGGGATGCCAGAGTTCTAATACAATATTTGAAAGATACAAATCCTAATATAAACAGTTTATATGATGTGTCCAGGCGTACTGCTACTATTCTTTTGTTGTCCTCGGGTCGTAGGGTCCATGACCTGACATTATTGCATGTGGACTCAAAACATTTCATAGATAATTCTGATTCAATCACTTTAAATCCAGTTTTTGGTACTAAGACAGATTTACCCTCGGTTTCTCGTACACTAACAAGCTGTTAATCTACTGTTAACAGCTGTCAGTGGTTTGTTTTGTATGCACTTTGGTCAATTGACAGCTGTTAACAGTAGATTAACAGCGCGTTGGTGTACGGGAAACTGGGGGTCAGTCTTATTTCAACAACCTAGCTGGACACTTTTAGCTTCACCTGATAGGAATATAGACCCACTGTTTTGGCTCAGACATTTGATAATTTTGTCAAGTAAATCTAGATGTTCTATACATAATTTGTTTATTACTACTAGAGAACCTGTAAGTCCGGCCACCCCAACAATAATTGGTGGTTGGATCAAGCGGCTTTTATTAGAAGCTGGAATTGACGCTTTGCCGGGTAGTTTGAGATCTGCAGTTTCTTCTTTAAACTGGATCGAAAAGTACCCTATAAATGATATCCTGTCAAAAGCAAACTGGCCTCATGAGAAAACTTTTAGAAAATTTTATCAGAAAGAGATTGTTAGTAATAGCGACATCATGACGTCAGAAAAATCTTTGTCAATTTTTTTTACAGTATCTTACAGTACATTCGATTTGGTTGATTTTATTATGCGCGCATTAAGTTTAAATGCTAATTTAGTTTACATAATCAAAATAATTTGAAATGATGTAATCATTTTCCATTTCTATAAAGTTTTCGTTTCTTTTAAAGTTCAAATTAAACTGATTTCTAATCACATTGTTACGTTTCCATATACACAAGCCACCAGGAGATAACAAACAGATCTCATTAATGGACTTCGGACGTCTATCGGAACACATAATATGGAATATTATTTTATGTTTCCCAAGACGTCCGAAGTCCAGGTGATGTCTTCCTGGTGCTACATCATCATCATCATTACCATCAGTCTACGCTTGTCCACTACTGGACATAGGCCTCCTATAGCACGCCACTGAACACGGTCCTCGGCTACTCTCATCCAGCTCTTGCCAGCCGCCCTGCGAAGATCACCGCTCCACCCAGTCTGAGGACGTCCTACACTACGTTTACCGATCCGCGGTCTCCACTCGAGAACTCGTCTACCCCATCGGTTATCAGTTCTTCGGATAATATGGCCGACCCACTGCCACTTCAGCATGCTAATTCGGTGGGCTATGTCGGTGACTTTGGGTCTCTGTCGGATCACCTCGTTTCGAATTCGATCTTTCAGAGAAACCCCGAGCATAGCCCTTTCCATAGCACGCTGAGCGACTTTAAATTTGTGGACCAGCCCCACCGTGAGTGTCCACGTTTCGGCACCATATGTCATGACGGGTAGGACGCACTGATTGAAGACTTTCGTCTTGAGACTCTGTGGGATTGGTGATGTGAAGACTCGACGTAGTTTCCCATATGCTGCCCAGCCCAGCTGTATTCTTCTATTGGCCTCTTTCTCGAAGTTGTTTTTACCTAACTGCATGGTTTTCCCGAGGTAAACATACTCCTTAACAACTTCGAGAATACTGCCTTGAACTGCAATTGGCTCCGGACTTACGTGTTCATTGAACGTAACCTTGGTTTTATCCAAGTTCATCCGGAGACCAATGCGTTGGGAAGAATCAGCTAGGCCACTCAGCATATGTTGCAGATCTTGCAGCGTTTCCGCCATGATGACGATGTCGTCTGCAAATCGCAAGTGTGAAAGGTATTCACCGTTTATGTTAATGCAGTACCCCTTCCAGTCCAGTGTCTTGAACATATTCGGGGAAATAACATCCCCTTGTCACACAGCACGATGTATGGGGATAGGCTCAGACTGCCGGTTCTGGATTTGGACGGCCAAAGTAGCGGCGTCGTACAGACCTCTCAACACTTGGATGTATCGCCAGTCGACTTGGCATCGCTGCAAAGATTCCAGAACAGACCAGGTCTCGACCGAGTCAAAGGCCTTTTCATAGTCCACAAACGCTAAGCACAGGGGCCGATTATACTCTTCGGTCTTCTGTATAATCTGCCGCACTGTGTGAATGTGGTCTATGGTACCGTAACCCGATCGAAAGCCGGCCTGCTCAGGTGGCTGAAACTCATCAAGTCTTCTCGCAAGACGGTTCGCGATGATTCTTGAAAACAGCTTGTAGACGTGGCTCAAGAGTGAAATGGGTCGGTAGTTCTTCAAGAGGGTTTTATCACCCTTTTTGAAGAACAACACGACAACACTGCATTAAATATGTTCTGGAGCTCCTTCTTTACAGGTTTACCGCCAGACTTCAGGAGCTCAGTTGTAATATCGTCCTCTCCAGGGGCTTTTCCATGTTTAAGCTGTCTAAGAGCCATCGCGATTTCGTCTAGGCTGACTTCTGGCAAGTCTTCAGTGTAGTGGCGTGTCAATGTAGCTCTGGAATCCTCATTTTCGGGATCAGGCCGAGATGCGTGCGCAGCGTATAACTGGCCGTAGAAGTTTTCAACTTCCGAAACAACCTATGGTATGGAAGAAACGACCACTCCATCCGTGGTGGTCAACTTCGTCAGATGCCTTCTCCCAAGAGAATGGACAAACACTTTAGATCCCCGATTTTGCTCGATTGCACGTTCTATAGAACAATTATCGAACTAGTTTGCCAATTCTCCTGTTTAGAGCATGCCTTTCTGATGCAGTGACTGGTGGGCGTTCACGTCGTTCTTTCATAAGCTTGAGCGTTTCTTCCGAAAATTTCGACTTCCTACCTTTACGCTGCAATTCGCAAAATCTCATCCCTTCCTCTCTGAGGATTCTGACTACATTCTCGAGGGCCCGGTCAATGTCAACGCCATTTGTCCACGGCAGCAAATCAGTTTTCCAGATTATACTGGAACTTTTCAGACCCCATTATAGTTTGGAGCAGAGTTGGTCGGAGCCTGGATTTCATCAAACGGACACGCTCGAGCTTAAAATTGATATTCAGAGACTCGCACAAGTCGGTGATCACTTCCGGTATTAAACCTATTGATCACGGAGACGTCTCTGAATATACGCTTCTTGTCCGTTATGATGAAATCGATCTCATTTTTCGTCATAGTGTTGGGGCTCTGCCTTGTCCACTTCTTTTGGGGCTATTTCATGAAGAATGAATTCATCAAGAATAGCCCCTCCCTTTCGAGGAAGTTGACTAGCATTTGCCCCCTATGATTCCTGTTTCCATAACCATGGGATCCTACTACCGATTCGCTGCAATTCTGTACTCCCACTTTGGCGTTGAAGTCCCCCATGACAACGTTGTAGTTGGCCTTAGTGGTGGAGTGTAAGGCCTTCGATATGTCATCGAACATATCCACTTCATCGTCCGAGTGCGTCGCGGTCGGTGCGTAAACCTGCACAACCTTGAGGCTATACCTCTCAGTTAATTTAATTATTAGGTACTGTAACGATTCCTCTTTATAGTTTACTAGTAGCTGCAGAGAGAGGCAGCGAGGCCGGACCATTTGTATAAACGTTCCAGAACCCAATGGTTGCAAGACCGAAAAAAAAAATAACGAGAAGCTAAAGAATAGGTAGCCGTTAGGGTTGTTGATTCCAGAGTGCAAGTCTATCTCTCTTCACATAACAAGCATAGCTTGGTGAGGAAGCTTTGTTGGCTTTTGGCGAGTTCAACATGGGCTTGGATCTTTGTTCGACAGGAAGTAGACAGGTTTTGATATGCGATTATTTGTCGACTGCTGGTAGTCCAGAATTTAGAAGAGAGTGTTGCATTGTGCATTTGATTAGAGATATTAGTCTTGCTTATTTGATGCGGGTTCTTGAAAAGGAAGTCCGGACCACAGAAGCTTTGCCATTTCACTATTTCAAAGGTGGAATCCTCACAACTTTAACAGGAGTAGGCAGGTAGAATAAGTCGTTCGGTTAAAGTGAAGTGCGATAGTTTATTTAAGTTTTTAAGATTGTAGAATGTCTAGCTAGTTTATTTAAGTTCATGGGGTAGGTAGGACTTATAATTGTGAAACTTGAAGCGGCGTTCGATGGTGTCTTCTCGGTTTTTTGTTGGGTTTTGCCGAGAGGGGGTCTGTCCGTTCAGTCATAGACCAATTTTCTTTTGCGTTTTAATTGTAAATAACTTGGAGTTTTTATGGATGTTGACTAGATTATCTTGATGGTCTTTGAATTGTTCTGGCACAATGACCGAATTAGTAACGGAGCATCATGCGTTCGCCGGGATTGTACAATTTCCCCGACACTGTAGGACAGATGACTGACGTAAGGTTACCGAAGTGTGTTAGCTAGGGTAAATTTTAATTGTAATTAAAATTTTATGATAACCGGGGGGGAAATGTAACGATTCCTCTTTATAGTAGCTGGCTGGCAGAGCCTTTTCGTCTTATTTTGAATATTTTGAAGGGAATCGTCAAAGAGAATATAACCACTCGTTACGTTTTGTTTTAGAGGTCAGTCGATCCCCAGCTAGGCTAGGGAATCGATGAAAAAGACTATAATAAAAATATATATTGCCCGTAATCCGCGTTTTAAATAAGTAGCGTATTACAGTACGCAACCCTGCTCGACCTCCCTCCCCTCTCTTCGGACTTCGGATAACCCAAGAACGTGCCACTTTACCTTCTCGAGTTCGACTTCCAGTTGTGCCAGGTGCTCGTCCAGCCGTAACGTGCGTCCATTATACGTCGCCAAGGTCAGTTGTTTCTGGCGGCCTTCCGTAACCGGGGATTCTTCGCACCCCCTGCCCTACCGTTACCGTGACCGCCGCCTTGATCAGGAATAGCAGGGCGACCGGGAACTGGGGGCCGCGGTCCGTTCTGACTTGCCATAAGATGTTTGCTCGTAATTGCCACGCTGAGCAGGCGGGTTGGCAATCGCAGAACGTATACGTGCCAATGTCGCTGCTGCCCGACACCGGTACGACCCGTATGTGCTGGGTAGCACGGGTATTCTTTTAGTCGCCTTTTACGACACCCACGAGTAGATATGTGGGAGTGCTATTCTTAAGCCGGCACTCCACGTAGTGATTACATACTCTTTGTCCACGCCTACATCATTATGAGCCAAACAATGACAAGGAACATGGCGGCTTGCCTATGGTTGGTTTGAGTTAGTTCTCAGAAAAAGCAAGCGGGGGGACATCTAACGGCAAAGAGCGGAACGACGAACAGTGATGCCATTTTAGTGATTTTTTCACTAGATCTAGTGATTTTGAAGCCTTGGTCAGAGATATTTTAAAAGAAAAGTCACTGAAGAATAATTTGGTGATTTTTAGTGATTTTTATCGAATGTTGTTTTAGTTTTGGGTCAACGTAAAATTTTCATAGTACCAAGTAAAAATTCTGATTCGATCTCGTAGAGAAATTCCGAGCATAGCCCTTTCCATAGCTCGTTGCGTGACCTTGAGCTTTCTTATGAGGCCCATAGTGAGAGACCACGTTTCAGTGCCATAAGTCATCACTGGTAACACACACTGGTTGTATAATTTTGTCTTGAGCGATTGAGGTATATTAGACGAAAAGACTTTTCTAAGTTTCCCGAATGCTGCCCAGCCGAGTTGGATTCGACGATTGATCTCTTTCACGAAGTTTGACTGGCCTAGTTGGACTGTTTGTCCTAAGTAGACGTATTCGTCTACAACTTCGAGAGTCGTGTTCCCCAATGTTATTGGGGTGGGCACAACACGGGCGTTCGATATGACCTTCGTTTTGTCCATGTTCATTTTAAGGCCCACACGTTGGGAAACTCGACTGAGGTCTTCGAGCATTATGCCGAGGTCTTCCATCGTTTCTGCCATGATGAGATCCGTAGACGAACGAAAGTCGTCGACATAGCCCAGCGGATTAGTAAGTTGAAGTGGCAGTGGGCGGGGCACATAGCACGCAGAACTGATGGCCGATAGGGCCGAAAAGTTCTTGAATGGAGACCACATATCGGCAAGCGCAGCGTAGGACGACCAGCCACAAGATGGACAGATGACCTCATCCAAGTGGCAGGAAGACGCTGGATGCAGGCCGCTTCCAACCGGTCTTTTTGGAAATCCATGGAGGAGGCCTATGTCCAGCAGTGGACTTCTTGTGGCTGAATGATGATGATGATGAAGTAAAAATTACTTGTTTTGGAACGTATCTTTAGACGACTTTATAGAGTAATTTAATCTGTGGTCTTTATTTGGTTATGCTTGGGGATTCCCCGACTAATCAATTAATTGTATACCGTGACAAAAATTATGAAGACATGCCTCCAGAAGTTTTCGCCGTTGAATTTTAATTGTTTTAAGTTCATTTTTGTTAATTGAAGTCATAATTAAAATATTGATTTAGATTTACTTTGTGATTTCATTTTAAATTACCTATTCAGTGAATATTGGTATTTTTTAGTTAAATATTCCTAAGAGTAAGTAAGTAAGTATATATTAAATAATTAATATCCCTAAATATTGCATTTTTATTTTTAATATCCCTAAATTACAGACCAAAAATAAGGTTAACCTTGTGATTCCATTTTAAATTATTTAGTGAATAATTCTAGTGACTTTTTTAGTAGAAAATATACTTAAATCTAGTGATATTACAGACCAAAACTGGTGAGAAAAATTTCTGCAAGGTGGCAACACTGACGACGACGACGATGTACTCTCATAAATGGACTTCCGCGTCTTGGGAAACTATAATAAAAAAAAAACTTGCTATCTACATTGGCAGAATCCTTAGGGTAGCCATAATTAAGAATTGAATTTTATTGGAAGGTAAAATTCCATATCTTTTCAGATTCACTGAGTTGCCTTTAGGCTATACTTGCCAATCCGTTTGTCAAAAAATAAATTTCCCATTATCTTTAAAATCAGAGATGCTCTTTATAAATGTAAAAATAGTGACATAGATGTAGTTATGCCTGGATTCCGGGACACACCGAGATTCGGGGCAATGGATACGTTCACTCCTGTGCCAAAAGAGCAGTACAATCTGGCTTAAACACCTATTGCCACATCTACACTCATGACCTGCGCTCTTTAGCGGCCGTTGATTTACAATCTCCTGGAATTCAGAATGGAAATCCTATCGTGAGTCTAAAAGAACACAGTACAGCACCATCCAAGAATCAATTCCTTCGAAACCATGGTTTTTATTTTTCCGTAATGCGTATAAAAATGTTACTTCGACAATATGTCGTCTTCGCCTGGGCCATGCCTGCACGTCTTCCTCACGAAAATTCCGATTAGGGACTGACAACTCGCTGTGCCCAGGGTTGCCAGATATCAGCTAACTCAATTCGCCTAATTTTGCCTACAGAGTAGCCTAAATCGCCTAACATATGTTTTTGGTCGAGTAGCCTAATTCGCCTTACATTTTTAGGTAAGTAGCTTTATTTGGCCTAAAAAAAGAAGAAAAGTAATAAAATACTATTTAAACATTTGATTGGAAAAAGCGCGGGAAACTTTGGAATAGGCGGGCGTCTTTTTCTTTCTGAGCTAATTAATTTAATTTTTTTATTGGATTTAAGTACAGTTTGTAAATATTTGTACCATAATTTTATTATTATATCTGTAAATATTGTGTTTATATAACTTTTTGCTGATTTGGTAAGTTTTTAAGCTATTTTTATTGTGTCGATGGCAGAGGAGCCGCCCGACCCGGGGGGCACTGTCCCCCCGGTCGGTCTAAACATCACAATTTCCACCGGTGCAGGTCCTCCGGTAGGAGATTCTAGTATGGACACAGATGGATCAGTAAGATCCGAAAAAAGGAAAAGGTCTAGGACCATCAAAGTTTGCAAACATTGCAATAAGAAAAGGAAACATCAGAAAAGTGATTCATCTGCAGCATGTCCATGCCAATGTGATTCTGATGACTCAAATAAAAAGCATTCAATTGTTGAAACTGCATGTTCTTCTCAAAAATTACAAAATAATGTAGACCTTGAAAAGCCAATAGAAAAGTCTTATCAACCGCAGCCTCAGGTCGGTAGGGTTCTGTATGAACCCACTGATGTGTCACCGTATGTTGTTCATGTACAGAAGCAGAGCACAGACACTTCGACTGTTCCCACTCTTCACCCTGTTTCTTTTGGCCAATACCCTAAGAAACGGGGCATAAAGCACATCATAAATGGCTCAGTAAAGCGCTTAACTCGGAGCAAATTGGCAGTTTCTTTTTCAGATTATTCTGAAGCTAATCTTTTTTTAAATGATGCAACTCTCTCTGCGCATAACTTCAAGGCATTTTTACCATCGTTCAATGTTACCAGGATGGGCCTTGTTCGGGGTGTCCCGACAGAGTGGTCGCCGGAAGAGACTATTGAGAATATCACTGTTCCCATTGGTTGTGGCAAAATTCTTAAGGCTAGAAGGATGAATTATAAAGTCCATGGACCCAATCCTGAGTGGAAACCCAGTCAAACTGTTGTTTTGACCTTTGACGGACAAGTTCTTCCTAAACGAGTTTTCATGTGTTATAATGCTCTCCCTGTGGAACTGTATAAGTATCCAACAATCCAGTGCTTTAATTGTTGCCACTTTGGTCATACGAAACTCCAGTGCCGGTCGAAACCTCGTTGTTACAGGTGCGGTCAAAGCCACTCTGGCGACTCCTGTGATGTTGAGCCTGATTGTGCTTCCTGTCTTTCTTGCGGTGGTCATCACTTTGCCACTAATAAAACATGTCCTGAGTTTGAGAGACAAAATAGAGTCAAGTTGTACATGGCACAGAATTGTGTATCATACTCTGAAGCAATCAAACTTCACCCACCCGTCTCCAGATCCTTTTCGGATGTTTTATCGTCCGCTGCTCCTCCTCCTAGTATCCAGTTTTCCCATTCTCATCCCTCATCTTCAGCTCCTGAATCGTCTCCCAAACACCACCGAAAGACAGTATTTCTAAAGCCTCGCTCCCCTTCAAAATTAGATAAGGGATATGACCGTGTCGCTCACCAAGACCTTACTGCTCATTACGATCCTCCTTCGCCGTCTAATGGCTGTGCTCTTCGGGGAAAAAATACAGAAATGAATATTGTAGATTTAATCTCAGCTTTAGTTAAAGCTCTCTCTAATATAGTTTCTCCAAACAATGAATTACCGTCCAACGCTGCCCTAATCATTAATCTAGTAAAATCTATCTTCTCCAATGGCCAATATAGGCAAGATTGTCCAGTGGAACTGTCGCAGCATCATCAATAAAAAATCTGACTTAATACATCTCCTCAATAAATTTGACCCAATTTCCATTGCTCTCTCTGAGACATGGCTTAAACCAGGGTATTCTTTCAAGATCCCAGGTTATTCATGTCTCCGAGAAGACAGAAATGATGGGTATGGTGGAGTAGCCATACTCATTAAAAAATCTCTTTTATTTTCTTCTTTCCCTCTTCCTTCTCATAGTGACGATATATCTATTGTTGCTGCTATTGTAAATAATATCTGTATAGTTTCTTTATATTTTGCTCGTCCTTCTGTAAATATTCTCCTAGAAATCAGTAACATTTTCTCTATACTACCTAAACCCTTTTTAGTGATGGGTGACTTTAATTGCCAACACCAGTCCTGGGGAAGTTCCTCATCTACCTGCTATGGGGACCAACTTCTTGATATAGTTCATGCTCAGAATTTATGTATTCTAAATACTTGTATGCCTACTCGCCTTACCAAGCCTGATGAAGGAACCAGCGCTCCTGACCTATCCATCTGTACTCCCGACTTGGCTCTTACTCTCTCTTGGTCCCCGCTCTCTTCTCCATATGGTAGCGATCATTTCCCTTTACTCATATCTCTTCCCTGTAAACATCCTCCCCTCCATTTAAATAAACCTCGTGTGAAGCATAGATTAGGCAACGCTGACTGGAGTGCCTTTAGACAGTGTGTAGATAATAAAATCAGAGAAACTCATAGTGTGAAAGATGCTGACAGCTTTTCAAGAATTTTGATGGAGGCTGCAGATCAGACTTTTCCCATTAAAAATGGTGTGTCAGGTAAAATTCCCTCTCCTCCTTGGTGGGATGCTGAATGTTCAGAGGCTGTAAAAAAGAGAAAGGAGGCTGAGAAAACCTACTGTAATACTATGACTTCTGAGAACTTTGATAACTATATAGAGGTGGCTGGTGTAACTAAAAAGCTCCTCAAAAAGAAAAAATATGAAGGTTGGCAAAAATTTTGTTCTTCTTTGTGCCCAAGTGTCTCCCCATCTGTTGTATGGAAAAACATAAGGCGATTTAGATCTGCTTTTACTGAGTCTTCATCTAATTATATATCCTCTGACCTTGTTGATGACTTTATGGATCACTTAGCTCCCCCTTTTGTTCCAGAAATAAATTCTATTTCTCCATCTTCTTGTTTGGAGTTGGATCACTCAGAATTAAATTCCCCTTTTTCCCTAATGGAGTTAAAAGGTATTCTCTCCCATGTCAAGGATTCTTCACCTGGTGAAGATGGTATCCTTTATTCATTCATTGCTAATCTTAGTGATTCTGCCCTTTTAATCTATCTTGAGTTGATTAACTCTATTATGATATCAGGTGATATACCACTATCCTGGAGATCTCAAACTGTTATTCCTATTTTAAAATCAAACAAGCCCTCAAATGCTCCAACTTCTTATCGTCCTATTGTTCTTTCTTCTGTTTTAGCTAAAATAGCTGAGCATCTTGTTAAAATTCGGCTTGAGTGGTACATTGAAAGTAATAATCTATTATCACCCTCTCAATATGGGTTTAGAAAGGGACGAGGCACTTTAGATAGTTTAAGTATATTTACTACAGATATCCGTTTAGCTTTTTCCTATAATCAATCAGTTCTGGCAGCGTTCCTTGACATTCATTCAGCTTATGATAATGTTCTTGTCTCGGTTCTGAAACATAAGTTAACTTTGTTGAAAGTGCCTCATATTTTAGCCAATTTCATTATAAATATTCTTTTAGAAAGATCTATTAATGTGTACACTGACAGTAATAAAATATCAAGACTAGTCTGGAGAGGCCTCCCACAAGGGTCTGTTCTCTCACCTATTTTATATAGCATTTATACATATGATTTAGAATCTTCTCTTTGTGGATCAGTAGAGGTTTTACAATATGCCGATGATCTTCTTCTTTATACACCTGGCCACTCCAGTGACACAATGTGCTCTACTTTGACTTCATCCTTGTATATGCTTCAGCAATGGCTGGCCAAAAATGGTCTTGACCTCTCAGTGAATAAAAGTACTGTTGTCTTGTTCTCAAGAATGCGGAAACCTCCTGAGGTCCTTGTAGAATATGACCGAACACCCATTCCTGTTAAAAAACAAGTTAAATTCTTAGGAGTTATTTTAGATGCTCAACTTTCAGGACTCCCACATTGCGATTACATAGCAGCTAAGTGTGAGCGTCTGTTAAATATAATTAGATGCCTTGCAGGAGTCTGGTGGGGTGCACATCCTTTTTCTCTAAGACTGATATATAATGCACTAATACGGAGTGTTTTGGATTATGGCACCTTCTTGTTAGAGCCTGGTAGTGCTGCTGGTTTTAAGAAACTGGATGGTGTACAATCCAAGGCTCTCAGAATTATTTCTGGGGCCATGAAATCTTCACCAATAAGCTGTTTACAGGTAGAATGTGCTGAGCCTCCTCTTTCCTTAAGACGCCAATATTTATCTGACAGATTCATAAGTCGATGCCTACAACTTTCAAGTCATCCTTTACACAATAAACTTCGTAGTCTGTCTCATTTAATCTCTACATCTAAATATTGGTCTCACAAAAGGGCTCCATGTCTTGTTAAAAGTTTCTTAAAATTTGATTCCATTAGCGCTCCTGTTCACCAATACAAATTATTGCCTATATTTCACTCTTCATATAGCTCTTTAATTCTTTCGCCCAACATAATTCACCTAGGTCTTACTAAACAAAACGTTAGCTGTCAGAATGAATTGAATAACCTCTTGAGCGATGAATTCCAGGGGTGTCACACCATTTTCACAGATGCATCAAAACATTCAGACAGTTGTGTAGGGGTAGGTGTCTACCACTCTCAATACAAAATTGTACAAAAAATTAAGCTTCCTCCTGAATCTTCCGTCTTTACAGGAGAATGTTTAGGACTTTTTAAAGCAGTTGAATACATTCTTTTATTAGGACTTAAGAAAACCTTAATTTTTTCAGACTCACTGAGCTCCCTCCAGGCTTTATCTAAATTTCCCTTTTACTCAGTAGATCAACCAATTATTTTTGACATTCGCAGTTTGCTTGTTAATTGCGCAGTGAGAAATTTGTCCGTGCTTTTCGCTTGGATCCCATCTCATTGTGGTATAACAGGTAACGAGAAAGCTGATCAACTGGCTAATGATGCGGTCGAATGTGGTGATCTGTTTCCCTACAAGAATTATTCCCATGATCTGGCTTCTCTTCCTAGATCCTATCTACGGGATTCCTGGAATGGGATCTGGGAGGAGGATGCCTCTAAAGGCAAATTCTATCGAAATATTCAGCCTTATGTATTAGCGAAACCATGGTTTGCGGAGGCCAAGTTCGGCAAGACTTCCACTTCTATTTTAATTCGGTTACGATTGGGTCATACATGCACACCAGCGCACCTTGCCAGACTTGGCATCTTGCAGAGCCCTGCCTGCACCTGCGGCGCGGAGACTTGCGATGTCAATCATATTCTTTTTTCCTGTCCTAACTATGACTCCTCTTCCTTTATTTCGGACCTCGTTTCCATCAAAGTTCCTCTTCCTTCTTCCATTTCCTGCCTTTTATTTAATTTTAATGTAAATATTTATAAGTATATTGCTAATTTTTTTAATAAATATGATATTAAAATTTAAATTTATTATGATTTCCTGTTGATATTTAAGTATATTTATATTTGTTTGATCCTGTTCAAATTCAAACTGTTTTTAACTCCTTCCAAATTCCGTTCCTATTGTATATTTTATTTTGACAACCCTGTTTCCCTACCTTTTAACTTGATAATGGCATAAGCACAGTCTAGTGCCAAGCGTGGAAAAAAAAAAAAAAAAAAAAAAAAACATTTGATATTTTATTTATTTAATGAATTTGGGACAGCAGTGGGACTACAAAAACAAAAAGAATTATCAATAAATTCTTTTATAAAACTTCTACGGGAAGTATCTACATTGTTATTTTTGATTAAGCTACGATTTCCTCCAAAAGTGGCACAATGAAGGCGCATTTACGATGGACGGAAGTCGGTGCTCGTTTTGGAGAAAACTATAGCTTAATCCTCTAACAAAATGAATACTTCCTGCAGAAGTTCATCAGCAGCGGAATCCTCGTTCCCACTGGACGTAGATGCGCTCCCCCCATACAACACTTTTGAATTGTGCATTTTGATCATTTTGTCCGTAGGGCGAAATGTACTGCAGCATAGCTTTCGACTAACTCTTGTCACTTCTCTTTAGCATATTTACCGTGTTTACCCATTAGAACTTTGAATCGGACCAAACAACACAAAACCTTTACACAATAAACAATAGGTAGCAAACTTTGCTTTTGATGATAACTACAGGAAATAAACAAAACAAGAAATGAAAAAAATCGCGCGCGAGCTTGCGACTTGTGTTTATAATCTGTGGTTGTGTGTGTCATTGTGTGTAGCATCGGGGCCCTGCCCCTTTATTACGCGCACCAAAACCTGAGCGATTCATCATCATCATCATCAACCCATTATGTCCCCACCGAGGGGCACGGGTCTCTTCCCTGAGGAAGGTATAGGCCATACTCCACCACGGGGGCCAAGTCCGGATTGGTGGAGGCTTGTAGACTAGTGGCTCGTCTACTGTCAGAAGTTGTCAAGCCGCCCTAAGGCCTCTGACTTGGCTTAACGACTGCCATCTATCGACGGCAGCCGGCACCAACAGCTTAACGTGCCTTGCGAAGCATGGAACCACTCGGAAAAATGCCACTAGCGTTAGGCATAGACGGCGACCCATCCATGCACTGAACGCGCCCAGTGTTGCTTAACCTTCGTGATCGTTTAAGATCACTCAGGCAGCCGGGGCTATGAGCGATTCCAATCGTGTAACTGTCAAATTAGTATGGAATTTGACAGTAAGGCGATAGGAATCGCTCAGGATTTGGTGTGCACGTGCGCATAATTAGGCCGCTGTTGACGTGATTATAACGTTTCGTTACAAGCAAATATACAATCAATAATTACTATGAAGGAACTATTCATTTGGGGTATTCTGAAATAGCCTAAATCGCCCGTTATTGTTTTCCTAGGTAGCCTAAATGGCTACTGGTAGCCGATCCACATTTTTGGTCGCCATTTGACGCTCTAAGGTAGCCTAATTGGCGATAATTCGCCTAATCTGGCACCGCTGCCTGTGCCCTGTGCACGTCTGTCCGCGGTCTAGCTCATAGACTATAATGATCTGTGCTCATAGACGATTAGTTAGTTATAAAGAAAGCTGATACAGATTAATCATGCCGATAAAACGGTAGAAAAAAAATCTTTTTTTAGGGTTCCTCATTGGTCGCTTAAAAATAATGTAGGTGTAAGATGACCGTTTTTCGATTTAGGGTTCCATGTGCGAAATATTTAGCTTTAAAGCGCAAATTTTTGTCCGAGTAGGGCGTCCCCCCTCTCCTGGCTAAACGGTTGATTGTAGAAAGATAAAACTCCCCTTTTCGTTGCGTGTGGCCCGACGCGTATTTGGCCGGCTACTTTCCGTACAAATTCAGAGCTTTTGCCGAACTTAAAAGACCATTTTTTTATGATTTAATTACAAATGTATTGTTTTACAGATTTTTCCCTGTTCTTGTAGTATGAGACAATATTGCCAAAAATCACAGTTCTAGGTCAATGATAAGTACCCTATAAATTTGGATTCCCTTGAGTGTCGAAATATACGTTTTTTGCGGCATAAACGGCAGCATCTTTTTTTTACGTTAACTTAGATGTATGATTTATTCACAGCTTCAAGGTACTGTAAACTTGAGTATATGGTTTTAATTTCAACTCGATACCTCTACGCGTTCCTAAGATAAAGGGTCTTGACAGACGGACGGACGGACGGACAACGAAGTGAACCTATAAGGGTTCTGTTTTGTCTTTTGAAGTACGGAACCCTAAAAATGTGAATGTTGATCAACTGTTAATATAAATTAACGTCCTCAGTCCTGACCTTGAAAATAACAATGGTTTTTAAATTGTTACTTCAATTACAGAACGGAGGAGGTTAATTTAATTATGTTTTTAATTCAATTCAGCTTTTCCCTGGTAAACAAACAGTTGATAGAAATAATTAAAATACGAGAAGCAGAAGAAGAAAATACGTCCGTGTGGCGCCGGATTAAGAATAGCGCGGCGGAACAAGTGTCTGGAGGCACCTTTTGACCTACTCTTTCATGCATGTAGGATCGTGTGTTTTGATGGTCTCTCAGCCGTGACTCCGTAATTATATTCTGTGGCCCGTCAACAAGAAAATCACAGATTATTAAGTAATATGTATGCAGAAAATCCAAAGCAGAAAACAAAGACCGGTGAAAAAAAGTTGTCAAATTGAATTATTTTGAGATCACTTCTTTGGAGTGTTTTATTTTCGCTACAATTACAAATATTTTGTTTGTATTGTTTATTTCATAAAAAAATATAATTTGTGTTCTCAGCTAATAACTGCAATTGTAAGTAATTTGTTTGATTTAGAGTCCTACGCCAAATTCATCTGAATTTTTAAGTTCTAAGGCTATGGCCCTGATAAAAGTTGAGTTCAAGGTTTCTCATGATTGGTACCTATTTGACTATTAGATTGATTCTGCTTGAAAGTAGGTTTTTAATGGTTTATTGTTTTAGTTATCATTACAAACCACAATATTATTATCTTCTACTTTGTTAAGATTATGGGTAGTAATGGAATAACATTTTAAACTTTTTTTATTATACATCTTGATTATATTGTCCTGTGTACATCAGCCATACTGTAACACAATTTTCTTGTTAAATGAACATATTTCTTACACCTCGTCATATATTGTTATACCTACCCAAAAAATCTAGTATTAAAATGTGGTAAAAAAGTGGTATTATAGAGGTTCTCAACTACAAACTGGAAACCACATTACTGGACAAAAATCTGAAGCAGATTGCTGGTAGTGATTTGTTAAGGATGGTGGAGGACAAATAGTAGCCGTATCCTAAGTGTCCCTAGCATCCCTATTAGACCAATATGGGCTAATGGCTTGGAAGCAACAGCAGGTGTCTATAAGTATGAGTATGTAGTTTATTTATAGAATTCCTCTGGAAGGACTATAATCTCATATTTAAGATTTAGCTTCCAGAGCTAGACTAGTAATGTATTTCTCTAATTTCTGAAATGTTTATTTTTCAATTTTGAGACTATATCTTGACATCTCAAAGACGAGGTATTTATGCAGATTTAACCACTCCTGTATTCCCAAAGATTTATGGTCTTATTTATAAATACAAGATTTCCCCAAAACACTTCTCAGAGGCAGTTTAACCACTCGTCTGCCGCGACACAGATCTTGTCCAACTTAGTATGGGCAGTTCAGGAGTTAAATAAATTGTAATTAGGCCCTTCCCTATACCACAGACTATTCAAACTGCATATGAGGAGTGTTTTAAGGAATCGGGTTTTTATAAATAAGACCGAAAATGGCTGTCATTTCCTCCCTTTTAAACAGACAATTTATTATAATAACATCTACACAACATATAACTCGTCCTGGATAAATGAAGTTCCTTAATAAAGTTCCGTTTCTGATGGACGTCTTAAATCTGCTTGATTGCAAGGAACAAGGCATTAGCATCATTTAAAATAAAATCAGTAGAACAAAATTGTAATTAAAACTGTGATGTCACCAATCCGTATTTTCATACAAAGTTGCATTTTCATTTTTTTTTGTAACTTCCTAGAAATCTATAAATGGTCTCACTGTAAGGACTTCTCTTTGTAATACTTTGATAGCTTCACTGTTTATTTACTATAAATAAATAAATAAAATTATTAGTTCCAAGCTTTGCTTGTTTACTTTTTTTGGTTCCACGCCATGAATGTTGTGTGGTGTAAAGTTGGACAGCAAAAAGATATGTGAAGAAAACACAGAAATTGATTGAAACTGGATTCAAACTATATCTCTCTTCTTATAATTTAATGACCCAAATCATACAGAATGAAAATCTGATTAAGATGGTGTTGTTTTGATTATCGTCATCATCATCAGCCCCTTGACGCCCACTGCAGGACATAGGCCTCCCTCATGGTTTTCATAACCATGAGGGGTTTTGCCATAATCGCCACGCTTGCCAGGAGGGTTGGCAATCGCAGTATGCCGTTGGAATGTCAGGAAGACGCTGCTGCCCGTCTCCTGGTAATTTATTTCCTTACTCGCCTTCCACGGGACATCCACGGGAGGAAATGGAGTGACGCTATTCTTAGTCCGGCGCCACACGGCATTGATTGTTTTGATATAAAAATGAAACTACTGAATTTGGTCTATACTCTTTCGTATAGACCGTTTATGTTTGTGTTAAGGAAAACTCGTAATAAACCTAGGTAAAAGTTACTCACTTACTCAGCTAACAAACCAACTGAAACTAACTAACCTAATGGTCAACCTTTGCTAAGCGGTTCCAATAGGATTTTTTAATTAGTGCACAAACTAATGTGCTCATCGCACAGGGTAAATTAACTCGTCATCCTAATAATATAGGCAGAACTTATCACCATAATTATATAAACATAATTAATATTCTCCATCTAATGCTCAAAATTGTGTACAAAATTAAATGCGCCCTTATTTCTGTGCGAAAGAGACAGAACTTTTCTGTATTTCTATTTTAGTAGCTATTCGTAATCCAACAATTTGGTCAACGTTTTTATGGAGATTTGCTCCAAAAAAAAACGTTGCAATATTGTTGGAAAAATTTACATCAAATTAAATTTTAAAGATGGCTGCTCTATCCCTGTGTGTGTAAGCAAAACGCTTCACTTCACTGCTGGCTGCTCTTTCTTTTCTTGCTTCACTCAACTCACTTCACTTTGCTGACTGCGTGTCACGTTTGGTATCGAGTGGAATAATTTATTGCTTTGACTAAAATAATTGTAAAAATCGTGGACTGTTTACTTTGACTTCAAAAAGTGTCGGAATTATGCCTGTAATTTAAAATTTTTTCCCGTCTACTAATCACAATGTTTTTGGTTTCCTCTGTGTACTGCGACTGAAGGTTGAGATTGTTACGTCATTTAGCCTGTATTATTGTGTGATATGAAGTGATTGTAATGCGGCTAAAAGTGAAATTGGTACTGCCTATGAAAAAGTAACATTGTGAGAAGTGAAACACAAGTGTAAAGTAATTTGTCAAACACATCAGTGTAAATACACCGGCTGCGAGGAGATGCCGCCATGTTATGAAGTTTTGCTGTCGTCCAGTACCTACATAACTCCTCGCTTAGCATTCTTATTGCTTTAGGTATGTAACGATTGATTCAAAATCTTTAGAATATACTGTCTACTTGCAAAACTGGCTCACTTCCACATTACGATATACTTTATAACACGTTTGGCATACCATTGTTTATCGTTTTGCTACTGTCAATCTATGACGTCATAGCGGAGCAGTTCAACTAGAAAATCAAATCCTATGATTACTGGGCTACTCCTGGGTTCATATTGTCCAGTTCGTAAGTCAAACCAGCGATATTACTCTTATACACAAATTATACCAACAAGGATTCTCATGGAGAATGTTACTCAAATAATACTTTTCTGCCTCTAATGCTCGGGTTACACAAGGCTAGTTTTTCAAGCTGTGATAGCAAGCTAGTGTCAGTAAGCTAGCAAGCTAGTTACTTCTGGCTTCTTGCAGAGAAAACTAGCTTAATTTCTAAGCTAGTAACCTAGTAGTGACCCCCACCACTGATTTAACTATCCTAGCTTGTATACTAGCTTCATGTGGCCGGCGAAGCTAGTTTTCAAATGGCTAGTAAGCAGGAGCAGGCGTGGCAGTTTGTTGGCGAATTAATCGCATTAATTAATTTAAAGTTTGTACAACTGTACTGTGACCATGAATGTCTGTGGAACGCCACCCTTCCAAGTTTTAAAGACAATTCTAAACGTGATTCAGCACTACAAAAAATGTGTGCCGAATTTATTTATATGAGTACTGAAGACGTAAAAAGTAACAGTAACAATTTAAGAGCTACAAATATGGGAATGCTCAAGAACTGACAAAAATTTGAATAAGTTGAATAGTGGTTTTTTTTCACATGCAGTTCATTTTGGACGTGTGGTCACCTTAGTCACTGGCAATAGAACTAGCATGTTCCAAGCCAGGTCAGCAAACCAGGACAGTTTAGTAGAGAACTAGACATCACAATCGATTCAAAATTGCAATGGGGTCCTCATATTGTAAAACTAGCACACAGGCTTAGTTCTGCAGCATATGCAGTCAAAAGAATTAGAGAGCTCACTGACGTTGCAACTGCTAGGCTTGTTTATTTTAGTTACTTCCACAGTATTATGTCCTACGGCATACTACTGTGGGGTCGGGCAGCAGACATTGAGACGATCTTCATCTTACAGAAGAGAGCCATCCGATTTATTTACAAGTTAGGTAGTAGGGATTCGCTAAGAGATTTCTTCAAAGAAACCAACATCTTAACAGTTGCATGTCAATACATTTATGAAAATATTATGTACGTTAGAAAAAATATCAAAGACTTCGAAAATGTTGGTGGCCACCATAATTTTAATACTAGAAATAAACATAAATTGTCATTTCCACTATTTAGACTTGCAAAAGTTAACACATCCTTTATGGGGCACTGTATAAGGTTCTACAACAAAATTCCTCAAGATATATTAGAGTTACCTCCAACGCGATTTAAAAAATGTGTTAAGCACATTCTGTGCAAAAACGCTTACTATAACATCAAGGATTACTTAGAAGACAAAGATGTTTGGCATTAAACAGTAGATTAATATTATTTAAAGGACGATTGTGACTAGTGTTCAACACATTCATGACTAATATTTTAAGTTGAAAACTCTGTTAATTAAGTTAAAACGTGTTTTGAAAAGAATAAATGTGGAGTTTCTTTGTTAGTTTCTTCTCCACATAATCCATTAATTGTGAAACTAACAACTTTGACGTTCATTAAGTAAACATTCTGTTTTTACAATGAATAAAAATATTTGAATTTGAATTTGAATTGCTATCCTAGCTTCTAAAAACTAGCCTCTTGTAACCTGGACATTAGGGCCGAAAGCTTAGGGCCGATTTCGCCAAAAAAAGCAAGGGCCAGGTTCCTGGGAACTCGGCTTACAGAACAGAACACAGAAACTTACATGCAACTAAAATATTCATATGATCTGATTCAGCTATTCGTTTCTATGCAAAATGATAATGGCAAAATATTTCCATGTTTTGCAATTTCGGAACCAAAGTTGAAAGGAACTTTGTCTTTTGAAGAATATTATTTTCGCTGATAATGATATACATCCTAGGCAAAGAAACATTGATATAATTCAACTTGATACAGTACAGTTTATTGCTTCATGTGGTGCACTCAACAACACGTATGAGCATAAAAGTGTAAGGAATGTCATCTTTATGGTTAAAAGCATATCAACCTCTACATTTGTGCACTTTACTCCATTACTACATGGGCGAATTTACAACAAAAATTAATGTCATATTTTTAATGTTATAATTAATGTTTTAATTAACATTATTTACAAAAAATTATTCCTCCAAAACACAATGTTAAATGCAGTTTAAATTAATTATGGTAATATTTCATTCTACCATAGACTATTTAAACTGCGTCTGAGGAGTGTTTTAAGGAATCGGTTTTTATAATAAGATAGATAAAATTTCATAATATTAAGCCATCAACCGTACCTGTATACTAGATAAGGCATTCTAATCCTAAACATTATCTCACGTTTTTTCTCTGTTGGAGTGGAGTACTGAAACATAAGTTTTGAGTCTGTGATCGCGTTGTTACCTTTTTTCTGTCATATTGATCTAGATTTGCTAAGCAAGTACACAAAATGTAGGCAATACTTTGATAACATCAGTTATCGCGGTTCACAAAAGCCGAGCTTCTACGAACTCCGATTTTCCTTCATGTTTCTTTTCTAGTGTTTGCTTGATATGAGTTGTTTCCTATTGGTCTATGTCTATGACTCAAACAAAAGCCATACAAAGAAAAATACAGGCTTATTTTTTTGCACCATTTGCGCCATCTTGGCACCATTTTAACCATTAAACTTTAGACATTTTGACACTTACACATTCGAATCCTTTAGACATTCCGTCACATGAACAGCCATGTCCTGGAAGGTTGGTGTCGGTGGTGGTGTGTTTGTGTCTTGCTTCTGCTTGAAAAACTGGGAGGGAGGGTGGTGCATTAACTGACCGCATGGTGTTTGTGGGATTTTGGCGAAATTTAGCAAAGTAATTTTCACATTTTAATGCTATTATGGATTTCCGCAAAGTAACGCCTGATTCCATACAATATACAGGTTCAGTTGACAGCATATTATTATGAAATTTTGTCAGTTTTGTTTTAAAACCCGATTCGTTAAACCACTCCAGACGCAGTTTAAATAGTCTATGGTATAGGGAAAGACTGCCATAGTCAATTTAAACTGCATATAACGTGTGTTTTGGAGGAATCGTGTTTTGCAAATGAAACCGTAAATTTTTGTTTTAAATTCGCCCGTGTGTTAACTGAGTAAAGTATACGAATGTAAAGGTTGCTATGCTTTTTAGGGTTCCGTACCTCAAAAGGAAAAAACGGAACCCTTATAGGATCACTTTGTTGTCCGTCTGTCCGTCCGTCCGTCCGTCTGTCAAGACCCTTTTTCTCAGGAACGCGTGGAGGTATGAAGCTGAAATTTATATCAATTACTCAGGTCTACTGTCCCTTGAAGCTGTGAAAAAATCAAACTTCTAAGCCAACGCAATCAAAAGATACAGCCGTTTATGCCGCAAATTTTCGACACTTGCAAGGGAATCAAAACCTACAGGGTGCTTCCCGTGAACTCAGAATCTTGAAATTTGGTACGAAGCAACGTCTTATAGCATAGATAAAGGAAAAATTACGAAAACCATAAATTTTTAGTTACATCACATAATATATTTTTTTTTAATAATTTTAAACTTACTACCCATTTCCTCATAAACGCGTAGAGGTATTAAATTGAAATTCATACCAAATACTCAGGTCTATAATACCTTTAAGCTGTAACAAAATCTAACTTCTATGTCAACGCAATCAAAAAAAACAGCAATTTAAGCTGCATATTTTGAAACTCGCAAGTACTCGCAAGGGAATCAAAACCTAAAGGGTACTTCCAGTCGACCTAGAATCTTGAAATTTGGCATGAAGCAACGTTTTATAGCACACATAAAGGAAAAATTCCGAAAACCTTAAATTTTTAGTTACATTACAAAATATATATTTTTTAATAAATATAAACTTATTACTTTTTTCCTCATGAACGCGTAGAGCTATCAAGTTGAAATTCATATCAAATACTTAGATCTAATTGCCTTTAACCCGTGAAAAAATGTTGTTGACATTGCAGGTTTGTACGGAACCCTCGGTGCGCGAGTCCGACTCGCACTTGGCCGGTTTTTTAACGTAAAGACGACATACCTCGTACGTAATGCGACATGTGAGAGCACGAAGGTTAATTTGTTGTCGACTGTACCACATGAAGCAGTAAACTGTATGAAGTTAAATTATATCAATGTCTTGCCTAGGATATAATATTATTATTGGCGAAAATAACCCCTGTTCCACATATCCCTACTGGTGGGGAAGAAATGAATTTTTTTCCACCTTTAGCTTTTAGAGGGGGATACAATTATATTTTACTTTCACATATTTCTATTAAGATAAAGTACAAGTTGATAGAAAAATAAAGGTACCTAAAAAAAAACCATTCTAGATGTTATATCGGTACTGAAATTAATATAATTAAACTTCTTTAAAATCAGCATCACCATCAGCATCAGCCTTTAAACGTCCCACTGTAGGGCACAGGCCTCTCAGGGAGAGTATGGGCTTAATCACCACGCGTGCCCACCACGGATTGGCGATTTTAAATGCATTTTATGTGAATGCTCAGCTACTCAGGTTTCACAGTAAAAATTTGCATATAACTAAATTATCTTAACACTAGCTGTTGCCCGCGACTTCGTCTGCGTGGACTTTAGTTTATACGAGTAAGTTTAAGTTGCTTTTAGCGCATGTGAAGTGTATATTGCAAAAAAAAGTGTAAATTAGAATTTAATTACGGCCTAGGTTCTGTCGAATAAACCTTTTTTTTAAACGACTTGTGCCTCTATTGTAACTTTCGAGAACTGGGACTATAACTACGTGTTTTGTATTCACTGGATTTTAAGTCTTTCTAAACCTCTTTGAAACACCTGTAATTACCTATTTTTTATAATTTACTACTCGTACACAACTTTGGCACCAATTTTCGTTGTCTTAGGGGTTGAATTAAAAAAAAAAGAGAAATAAGTATTTTATAAATTTTTATGAAGAACATTTGTACTAAGTTTTGATAAAATCCGACCACATATATTTTGCTCCCCGTACAAACTTTGGCACCCTTTTTCTACCTTTTCGGGGTAGAATTTTGGAAAACTGAGAAATATTGTTTCATAAATTTTATTGAAGAATATTTGTACTAAGTTTCAATAAAATGTGACCACAAATATTTAACACCCCATACAAATTTTGGCACACCTTTTCACCCTCTTTAAGGGTTAATTTTGAATAAGTCTGAAACACGTACTTACTTATTTACTGCCAGGACTACTTCTGCGAAGTTTCGGATAAAATGGTCTAACTAATCTTGTTTCTCCATACAAACTTTGGACCCCGTTTCACCCCCTTAGGTGGTGAATTTTGAAAAATCCTTCCTAAGTACTCCTCTGGACCTCATAACAAACCTATGTGCCAAATTTGGACTCTCTAGACCCAGTGGTTTGGGCTGTGCGCCCCATACAAACTTTGGCACCCCTTTTCACCCTCTTAGGGGTTGAATTTTGAAAAAGCCTGAAATAAAATAAGATTTAATATATAGAAAATAAGGTTCTTTATTGTACCAGGAAAAACACAAACATGAAATACTAACAAAAATGCAGTAATATTGGCGGCCTTATTGCTTATTGAAATACGTACTTACTTGTCACCAGGAGTACTTGTGCGAATTTTCGAATAAAACTGTTTAACTAATCTTGTTTCTCTATACAAACTTTGGACCCCCGTTTCACCATCTTAGGGGATGAGTTTCGAAAAATCCTTCTTTAGTGCACCTCTAGACCTCATAAGAAACCTATGTGCCAAATTTGGAGTCTCTAGATCCAGCAGTTGGGCTGTGTGCCCCATACAAACTTTTGCACCCCTTTTCACCCTCTGAGGGGTGGAACTTTGAAAAAGCCTGAAACACGTACTTATGTACTCGTGCGAAGTTTTGAATAAAACGGTCTAAGTAACTTGTGGCGAGCACATGCCAAGTCTGCGCGCGCACTATAAACTTCAACATTCCTGCATCGCGCAAGCAAAAATGTTTCACATGACATACCATAAATATAACGTCCGACGAACAGCAGTTGGACCGGCCGTCCCCAGGCATACGATCTGCCTGGCGGGAAATTTCCCTTTATTGTGGAAGAGCACGATCACCCGCTCTTCCCTATAGTGGTGACCCTCGACAGAAAAATGTCAACCTTCCTTCGCTCTCGCAGCACCCCACATACAATCAGTCTCAAAGCAAGGCCAGCATCCTCTTCCCTCTCACCTCATCAGTTCCACTACAGTCAACGCACCGACTACTGGTACTGATGGTGATCTCCCCCAACCCCTCGGCACGGCAGCCACACAGCAACAGCGCACGTTGCCAGTGGTACAGCAGCCTTCACCTGTTCCTACCACATGCGCGATCCCCATGGTACTGTCGCCGGTGAAGTGACTGTTAGCCGCCGAACACCCTCAACCGCTAGTCGACTCACTGACTCAGCGCCTCCTGGCACTTGCAGGCTTTAGAGCACAGACTTCGATTCCTATCAGACCTAGCTATGCGTAGCTACGGTCTTGAAGGGGAGTGATGTGGCGAGCACATGTCAACTCTGCGCGCGCACTATAAACTCCAACATTCCTGCATCGCGCAAGCAAAAATGTTTCACATGACATACCATAAATATAACGTCCGACGAACAGCAGTCGGACCGGCCGTCCCCAGGCATACGATCTGCCTGGCGGGAAATTTCCCTTTATAGTGGAAGAGCACGATCACCCGCTCTTCCCTATAAACTAATCTTGTTTCTCCATACAAACTTTGGACGCCCGTTTCACCCCCTCAGGGGGTGAGTTTTGAAAAATACTTTCTCAGTGCACCTTAAGACCTTATAAGAAACCTATGTGCCAAATTTGGAGTCTCTAGACCCAGTGGTTTGTGCTGTGCGCCCCATACCAACTTTGGCTCCCCTTTTCACCCTCTTAGAGGTTGAATTTTGAAAAGCCTGAAACACGTACTTTTAAAAACCTATTTAAAGGCCAAAACTCCTCCCATGCCGGGACTCGAACCCGCGACCTCTGGCCCGTGTTCGTGGGTCGCGGGTTCGAGTCCCGGCATGGATGGAGTTTTTGGCGTCTAAATAGGTTTTTAAAATTGTCCTCAGCTCGGGTTGGTGCAATAAAAAGAATATAGTCATGTAGGTACAGCGATGTCATTCCGATGTGAAAGCCTAACTGCAAAGTGGGTTGCTCGGGGCTGCAAGTGATGTAAATCGCTTCGGTCAGATGTCGCTGCCTGTACATAATACAGACAAGTTTGTAAAGAGGCTCGAAATTTCATCGTTGCTTGCACTTGTCCATTAGCTCAGTTGGGAGAGTGGCACGGTGGGCCAGAGGTAGCGGGTTCGAGTTCTGGCATGGGTTGAGTTTTTGGCCTCTAAATAGGTTTTTAAAATTGTCCTCAGCACGGGTTAGTGCAACAAGAAGAATTTAGTCACGTACTTACTTATTTACATCTCGGAGTACTCCTGCGCAGTTTTCAATGAAATGGTCTAACTAATCTTGTTTCTTCATACAAACTTTGGAGCCCATCTGACCCCCTTAGGGGTTGAGCTTTGAAAAATCCTTTCTTAGTGCACCCCTAGACCTCATAAGGAACCTATGTGCTAAATTTGGAGTGTCTGGGTCTAGACCCAGCGGTTTGGGCTGTGCGTTTATATGTCAGTCAGTCAGTCACCATCAGTCAGTCAGCAATCAGTCAGTTTCTTCTTTTATATATTTAAGATATCCAAAAAATGTCCATCAGTTATATCCCCTGAGACCAATTGCATTTGTGCATTTTAAATCATGTGGTCAAGGACCAAGGATCAAGTACAGTTGCTTCCTCTTTTTTGGCGGATAAATTTTCAACTCATCTGATTGATTTTTTATGACCAGTGATTGGTTGTATAATAATTTCAATAACGCGCTTGTACTGGTTTTTCTGTTTTTTTGTTATTAATTTTGAAATGCCGGGTTTCTGCTAAATTGTTTGTTCTATGCCCGTTTTCCAAACACGCACAATTTGTTCTGAAATTGTTTATTTTTCAGATTTTTTTTTTCAAAATAGAGCCTTTCCCATTATCCGATCGGATAATGTGGAAACGCTTTTTCAATGTGATGATACCAATTTCCTGAATTATTTTATCAGTAGAGATAAGTGGAAAAGTATTCCCCCCTAGTAGCTATATCTGGAAAAGAATTCCTTTCTTCCCTACCACTAGGGATAGACCAGTAGGGATATGTGGAACACGGAGAAAATAATAAATAAATAAAACAATTTTCAAAAGACAAAGTTTCTACGGTTCTGTAATTGCAAAACGGAAATATTTGGTTATTATACCTATCAATATTGTCATATTGCATACAAACGAATAGCTAAACCGGATATCAATAAGCTTGACCGTCCAAAATCGGGCGTTCCGACTCTAAGCTTTCAAATCAGCTTTAACCAAGTTCTCGTTACGTTCGTGAAATGCGAATTGAAAACTCTGCTTATTTTATTCTGTTTTTAGTATTTGTTGTTATAGTGACAACAGAAATACATCATCTGTGAATTTCAACTGCCTGTTCATAAGATACAGCCTGGTGACAGACAGACAGACAGACGGACGGACGGACGTCTTAGTAATAGGGTCCCGATTGGCACCCTTCGGGTACGGAACCGTAAAAATGGTAACACGAGATATGACAACTTTTGACAGCTAATTATTGAGGTTTTTCCCTCGTTTTTGGCCATGGTGTCTTACTATATAACTGGAATAAAGTGGGGTTTAAACGTCTCCAGCTTGGAAATCGGTACTCTTAGAGAATTTTTTATAAAATGTAAGTTGTAGAGAATTAAATTTCTGAATGTCAGAATACCACATTGTCGCATTCGGTTAAGTACATCTTCATGGCAATTGACAATGTCTTCATCGGCGTCAGCGTTTCCTGCAATCGGCGTTTGAATTTACACAAAATTGCCAATGCCTCAATGGTAAGATTTTAACATTAGAGAGTTATATTGGCAAATAATTATCTGAAAGTGTGAATTAGGAAGAACATCTTTGGGAAAAAGAAGAAAATTTTGGACTTTCATTTATTTATTTAAATATTGATACTTTTATTGCACTTACTTCAGACTTTTCTGGATTTCTCACTCGTGACTTATAATTGCATACTAGTCAAAAGTTACTTGATAATTAAAGAGCGTGAAGTGTTGCGTCTAACGAGTACCAAAACTTAATAATTCGCTCAAGTGATATAGTTGAAAACACCATGGTCAAATCGGGCACAGGCGGCGGCAAGACAAACTTAACATATATATGTACCATGATATTAACGTTATTTCGTATACTAAAACTCTATATTATAATATATTTTTTAATACAGTTGCTCAAAAAGTGGCGTATTGCAGGGACGTATAGCGTTCGGGATGTGGGCTATTACACACTCGTGCTTTTTTTTTACCTTTCCCGCACTCGTCGTGCGTTCTCTTTCCCAACTGTCAAAATAATGTCTATTAAAAAGAATAACCAACCATGAAGTTTTTACTAAAAAAAATCATAGAAGTTTTTATGTATATTTCTAAAAAGAAGCTACTAATTTGTTTCAATATCAGATTTAATTATTTGATTGAATGAGTTTGGTTAGGTTTCATTTCATTTCATCTCATTAAATTTCATTTTCATTTCATATCAATAAAAAACTTCTACTGAAGACTTGGCTGTATGGGCATAGTTTCCTTTGCCTACCAGAATGGGTGAAGAAGAAAAAAAAACTGCTTATATTCTACGGTTGGCGCCATTTTTCAGAAAGAGCCACGAAGATTAGTGGCATAGTCTCAGTGGCGCCCTCTATATTTTTTTCAATGCCGTGGAGCACGATGAAACCTAGCTAGATCGATAGAGGACAAAAAAGTAAACAAGAAATTATTAAAGTCACCATGTCCTAAAGTGGCACGTTTAGGAGTTATTGAGCTTTGAAGTTTGTATGGAATTTCCACTAACTGAGTTTCATCACTGAATTTGTCACTTGATATGAGTTTTCTCGGGGATTCAAACCTACTTTGATGTTTTTTAAAGTCTGGGTAGCTATGTCTAGTAGGTACCTACCTACTTACATACATATATACATGAAATTATAGTATTATTATTCATGCATCCAATTCGTTCAATTCGATTAAAATTCAAAACATGTCAATATAAAACCTACAGTTTAATTAATATAGATAGGTTTAGGTGGTAGGTAGGTACCTATAAATAATGTAGATAGGTACATATCGCTAGAAACTTAAACCGCTGCTGTGTGTAAAACCATGTTCAACCATGTTTTTAACATAAATACCTTCATCCCCGTCGAACCGTGTGAGTTCTTGGTTTTCGAACTATTGCTGGTGCTACTGTCTGGTTGACGTGCTAATTCAGGTGAGATGTCCATCTTCTTTTCGAGGGTCTTTAGTCGACGGAGCACCACGGAATTTCAACGTGGAATCGACTGTTTTGTTTACTCTTTTCATGTTCGCTCAAAGTTCGTACACATTTTGTTGGTGCTTATTGTTATCAAACAAATTCTATCTTTTTTCAGCTCAGTCCAAAGTTTTTTTATTCCGATATGAGCTTACCCTTGACCACAATCTTGCCTAGGGCGTAGATGTTCGTTTTTGGTGGCTCTCATAGTTGTCTGCTGTCTTACTCGTAGCTGTGAAGACTGCGGCTTTATGTATCTTGTTTGTGGGATGTGATGGACTATGGATGAACCAAAAAGATCAAAACCTTTCCCTTACCTGGTGTAATAGACTGTACTTGGACTTGGGGAATGAGGATATATGTATAACAATGACTTCTGTCAGCCAATAATTACCTACATTGAAGTGACATATGTTTACTATGAAACCATATTAAACATAGAAACAGGGATTAATCATATTTTCAGGTCTAACTACCTAATTATTGTTTAACTGCTAATATTTAATCAGATAATGCTTATAACGAAATACAGCCACCATAAAACTTTATTTAAGTACGAATGTTTCTTCCGGTACCTACTTCTCCGATCAATAACTCGCTCACTGTTCGGTAGAATGATTTAATGATAAGTAATGCCTAATTGTATATTGTAATTAGTCTAGCAGCTAAGTGTAATTTGTAATTAAAATAAAGAAATATCTTGTGAATTTTCCTTTAAATACACTATTTTATTTATTTACCTGATAGGATTGATGAAAAGCAGATTTATAACTCTGGTAAAAGCTCCCGTAATACCCTCGCATTGTAAGCAATATACGGTATCTATAATAAACTGGGTGTTTTTTCTACGACTTATTTAGCAATTTAGTCAAGAATCGGCAACGAGTCACAGGTGCCAAGCATATAGTCCAGTATTTAGTGAAAAATGATTCAAAAGTTAAGTTTTATAAAAATTTCATACAAACTTCAAAGCTCAATAACTCCTAAACGTGCCACTTTAGGACATGGTGACCTTAATAATTTCTTGTTTACTTTTTTGTCCTCTATCGATCTAGCTAGGTTTCATTATGCTCCACGATATTGAAAAAATATAGAGGGCGCCACTATGAACTATGCCAGGCCCCATACAAAAATCTTCGTAGCTCTTTCTTTGCGAGTTTAGTTGTTTGTTGCACAAAATGAGTAATTTCGACCCTAGTTTTTTTGAATTAACACCACCGGAACTCAGTATAATTGCACAAAATGCTTCGGAGAACATTTTACCGGAAAAGTCAAAAAGTCGCTACATATCTACATACGACGAATTTATTGCGTGGAGAGAAGAGAAAAAAGCAAATAGTTTTTCATTTTTTCGCAACTGTATTAAAAATAGTCGTTCAGTACCTACACGTGCGGAACCGTCATTGCAACTTGTTCCGACTGTCAACCCTCGCCTTCGGCTGCGCCTCGGCTCGGGTAGACATTTGTCGGAACTCTTTGCAATGACAGCCTTTCCACACTTGTAATGAAATATACTATATCATATTATGATACCATTTTAATACAGCTCTTACCTTTTTTGGCAAGTTCACTATCGTAGTCAATTTGGCACGAAAGTACGCTACGAAACTTACGAAAGTTTATATTTCTTTTCATTGACCTCAAACATATTGTAATAAAAAGTAGTTTACAATAACCTGGAACATATTTTTTTGGTTAAGTTAAAGTCGATGCTTATGTTGAATTATTGTCTATCACAGTTAAGTTTTTGTATTAAGAAATTATATAGTACCCGTGCCCCTCGGTGGGGACATAATGGGTCGATGATGATGATGATGATAAGTAGCCTATATACGTCCCACTGTAGGGCACAGGCTTTCTCTCAGGGAGGGAGTATGGGCTTAATCACCACGCGTGCCCACCGCGGATTGGCGATTTCAAGCGTTGAGGTACGTATATGAATTGCTCAGACACTCAGGTTTCCTCACGATGTTTTCCTTCACAGTTAGCGAGTGGTATTGCTACTATAACTTCACAAATGTATATAACTTAGAAAACAAATTCATAGGTGCATGCCGGCACTGGGAATTGAACCTGGGTCTGCCGCTTCCGAGTCCAATGTAGGCTACCACCGCATTAAGAAATTACCTCAAAAATTTTTTCACTGCATCTAGTCATGAAGTATTTGTTTTTGTCTGTTAGCCCACTAATAAGGAAATCGGGACATACAATTTTGGACAAGAAAGTGTTTAGATATATCTCAGCGAAACATATTAGAGCACGATACAGAAATGGGAGCATTGCCCGTGTGACCAACACATATTGCCGATTTATGCTCAATTTATTGGAATAATAGCAGCAGTCCAGCAATTTGGTGAAAATTTAACTAAATACCTTTGTATACATGTATTATACATAGGTGTAAGTAGCCGCACTGCGAATATATAACAATTGTTCCGAGTGAGTAAAGCGTGTAAGAACGCTCAGTAACTCCCGATTACCCTTGGATTAGGTTTTTAACCATTTTTAAACTTGTTTTGTAAAGTAGATGAAATTAGGGGTCTAATGTCTTGATAAAGGTATACTAATTATGTAGCTAATTATATTATATTTGTAGTCCTTTAGCGTTATTTGTAATTATACTTAGTAATTAACTTCAACAACTTGTTTACTTTCTCCGTGCTGATTCACACTTTTCGATGATTATTAGATGATACTAATGGTAGGTACTTATAACTGTCTAATCCTATATGCATACCATTGAGGAGTAAAGTTGTAAATTATAGGTAAATTCAAACGTCAATTGCAGGAAATTGAGGGTTTGCCGATTGCGACGAGTGTATTTGTCTGATTTCGACATATGTGGTACACAATATATGTAGAATTAGATTTTCTACAACTTACACTTCGCAAGTTTTTTTCTGAGAGTGACCGTTTTCATGGTTCCGTACCCAAAGGGTAAGGGACGCTATTACTAAGACTCCGCTGTCCGTCCGTTCCGTCTGTATCTCATGAACCGTGATGGTTAAACAGTTGAAATTTTCACAGATTTATTTATGTTGCCGCTATAACAACAAATACTAAACACATTAAACGTGAATTTTTTTGCCGTTTTTTGCTCGATATTAATAACGGCAGCAGGTAGACGCTTGAAAAATATTCAACTGTTGTATAGATAATGGTACTGAAAGTTACTGAACCCATCGTGCGCGAGTCCGACTCGCACTTTGTCGGTTTTTATGTTTCAAAAATCAAAATCAAATTTTTTTATTCAAAGTAGCACAGAAACTGCGACTTAATGAACGTTACAAGTGAAACTAGGTGTCCATTTCAAAATCTAGATCATTTTGGAGAAAAAATGGACAAAAAACTACAAACTTAGTCTTTTCAAGTCCTTAATTTACAGGATTTATATAAATGTTCTAAAACTCATGCATTGAACTGGCTTTAATTCCAGACATCATTGTCATCTAAATAATCTTTAATGTTATAGTAGGTTTTTTGGCACAAAGTGTGCTTCACACATTTTTTGAACCGCGTTTCTGGCAAGCTTATTATATCCTCAGGGATCTTATTGTAGAAACGTATACAAAAACCCCATAAAGGATGTATTAACCTTTGCCAGCCTAAATTTTGGAAACGAAAGTTTATGTCTATTTCTAGTATTTACATTGTGTTGGCTACCTACAGTTTTAAAGTCACTGATATTTTTCCTAACGTACATTATATTTTCATAGATATACTGACTAGCAACTGTTAGGATGTTAGTTTCTTTAAAGAAATCTCTTAACGAATCTCTATTGCCTAGCTTATATATGAATCTGATCGCTCTCTTCTGCAGGACAAAGATGGTCTCAATGTCTGCTGCCTGACCCCACAGTTAGTATACCATAGGACATATTACTATGGAAGTAACTAAAATAAACAAGCCTAGCAGTTGCGACATCAGTTAGTTCCCGGATTCTTTTAACTGCGTATGCTGCAGAACTGAGCCTATTTGCCAATTTTCCTATATGAGGACCCCATTGAAGCTTTGCATCAATTGTGATACCCAGAAATACAGTTTCTTCTACAAGGTCTAGTTTATCTTTCCCCAATATAACATTGCTGTCAACCATTTTGACATTTGGTAGTGTGAATTTTATACATTTTGTCTTTTTTGAATTTAATAATAAGTTATTAGAAGTAAACGAATATAGTACCTTAGAGAGAGCATTATTTGTATTCGCAAGGTCATTTTCTTGTCTCTTAATCTTAAAAATAAGTGACGTGTCATCTGCAAACAATACTATCTCTGACATGTTTTGAACCATTAACGGCAAATCATTTACATATACGAGGAAAAGGATCGGCCCGAAAATAGATCTCTGTGGCACTCCCATCTTAACCTCCGACCCTGATGATTTAGTCCTATTTATGTCAGCTTTTTGAACCCTCCCTTCTAAATATGATCTCATAAGTTTTAAGTTTTTCCCATTTATTCCGTAGTGTTTTAATTTTAAGAGAAGTGTTTTATGGTCTACGCAGTCAAATGCCTTCGACAAGTCACAGAAAACACCTATAGCATCCTTCCGATCCTCCCATACACTAAATATATGTTTAACTAATGTGACACCAGCATCCGTCGTAGACCGCCCTTGCGTGAAACCGAATTGTTCACTAAAGAAAAAGTTGATAATTATTAAAGTGTGTAAGTAGCTGACCTAGAACTATTTTCTCGAATATTTTACTCAAAACGGGTAGAACCGAGACTGGTCTGAAATTTGTGGGATCTTGCCTGTCGCCACTTTTAAATAAAGGAACGAGCCTACTATATTTCATTAGGTCAGGGAATGTACCCTCATCTAAACATTAGTTAAAGATTCTGGCTAAATGGGGTGCTAGGACATCGATTACTGAGCTAACTATTATTACTGACATACCCCACAGGTCTTCAGTTTTTTTAAGATTTATCTTTTTAAACGCTTTATTCACGGTATGAGCTTCAATATGATCAAACGAAAAATCGGGATCGCAGGGAGGGACATTATCTTTCAAAATACTTTCTGCAAGATCAGGAGATGAATCTAAAGGAGCCGTAGTTATAATTGGAACATTATAACTACGGCGTTTAATTATTAGAACCCATATGTACGAGATTAAATAATAAAAACTACTATACCACCTTTTGCAACGTTCATTCTAATGACTGGCCTTGATCAAACTTTACGTTTTGGTTTCATAGTCACCTGTAATTTTACCAAGCAGCGTGCACGTGCGATAAAGGTTGATGTGCTGTCGACTCTTGAACAACAGACAATCAACGTTAGTTAGTTTGCTGTCTTTCAACTGTAGGTAGGTATATTGCCCGATAAATAACTTGTACAAATTAGAATTACTACAATTATTAGACTTTAAATTAGAATGGACATTTTTCGGATCTAATGGGCAAGGGACATGGGATGTGACATATAATATAACTCTTCGGAATTTAGTTACGGCCTTATTAAAGAATAGCGGCCAGCACTCCTCAGAGGTAGTTCATTTAGAAGAAAAAGAAGGAAATAATAAATTTATTTGCAGCAACAGTCACACTCACAATGGCATATTGAAATAAACATAACAAAAAAAAAAAAGAAATTAGGCAGATATTAATAGGTAGAATACAAAGACATTAATACAAAATCATTAATTTCAAAATAGATAAAAAACAAAATGGTCGTGGTGTGTCTGCTGCTGTAAAAGGCAGCTAACTCAGCGGTGTGCTAAGGGTTTGAGCCCTTAGCGCTGGTTTTCATCTAGCGCCAGATATAAAACTGCATGCTTCAGTTGTCAGTGAAAATAAGTTTTGTCATCGTAATACGTACATACATACACAAACGCAGTATATATACAATAACGTAAAATATTATGAATATAAAATGACTTATTTTGGCTGTATGCCAACATTATGTATGCAACAAAATAGGAAGTCTGTTGCTCAAGCAAATATGCCCTGAGATTTAATCTGTGGTTATTTCTTTTCTACCTTCTGACCAAGTAATTAATTGAAATCAGATCATTGAAAAAAATAGCTCTAGAAAATAATAAGAAATTACCATAGAGAGAAGAAAATACGTAATAACTGTATTACATTTTAAAGTTATGAAATTAAGGGTTTCAACACATAATGACAAATATGTTGACCTTGAGCTTTCTAAAAGTTAATATTGTTTTTCAACTTTTATTATATTTTAGAAGAATACAGTTTAAAATACGAGTACTTGGAGTGGATTTTCTAATTATTAGTGGATTCTCTATATGGTACTGGGATACCTCAAAAATGCACAATTCCTGAAACATGTAAGTTAGACTGTCATTTGTCAACAACTTTTGTTCTACTACAGATTTTTGTTACTTATATTCCATTTTAAAAAAAAAAGGTTTTTCGTTTATTGTAAACACTTCAACATTTTCTTATCTTAAATAACTTCCTTCAAGGCATGTATCAAGTGAACCAACACTCTATATACATACTTAGCTTAATTTTAACTATCACCTATTGACTTACAAGTCAAACTTACTTTATTAGTTGGGCCATGGTAGTAGAATGCTATGATAGTCAGCATATCTCTAAAAAGATCCTAATAAACATTAATAAATTGCTTTGTCTACATATTTGCCTATCTTTTTCATTAAAAAACATTATCTTATACAGAACAGCACGTTGACATTTACATGTATCCACTTTACCCAGTTTCGACTGTATGTACTGACAGTAAACACAAGACGGTTCATTAAATATGTGTTCACTGACAATCTGAAATAAACTGCATGCCTTAGTTGAGAGAGCTACTTTTATTAGTTATTTTCAGTTTCCATTTTGGACTATTTAAATAATTGCTGGGTTCCGTACATCCGACGGCAATACTCACGTGTTTAATTGACGCAGCCTATTTTCTCCGAATTTCTAGATGGAAATAAGTTGAAACTTGGTATAATGCCCGACATATAACAAAAATCGGTTCGCTGCTCAGCGCAGTAGGGATGGGCTGGCGATTTTATTTTAATTATTTTGCAAGCTCAGCGTAGGATGACCAGCCACAAGATGGACAGATGACCTCATCCAAGTGGCAGGAAGACGCTGGATGTAAGCCTCTTCCAACCGGTCTTTTTGGAAATCGATGGAGGAGGCCTATGTCCAGCAGTGGACTTGTTGTGGCTGAATGATGATGATGATGATGATTTTGGATTAGAAACATAGTTCATTATAGTATGTATTGCAGAAATCAGACTTAATTATAGGTACGTAATGTCCACCCTGAAAGTCCATTCTAAATACTGGTGAAAGAATTTTGAAATCGGATAATTGTTTTGGAGATCAACCTCTGCATACAAAGTTGTCCTCTCTATAATTAGTATAGATAAGTAAACCAAGGACTGAAACCATTTCATAGCCATTGTGTAGCATTGTAGGATTAATTCATAAATTAAAAAAAGTAAACATACAAACAAGAAGTTAAAGTGTGCTTTTGTTTCAGTTACTCACAATTTTGTAGGAGTCTGCGAGCGAAACAAAAGCCGATACGGAGCGCCAGATTTCGGCGCTGACTGGCGCCCCTCTCATCAATGTTCCCTTTATGCCAGTATTGGCCGACGAAGATGCAAGGTATGTTACTTTCTTATTTACTTTTTATCTAAGGAATATAAAAAAACATATTTAAAAAACCAAAAAGCCAGTAGAAATGTACTGAAGGGACGGGATGACACAGGCCGCACGGAAGAGACGGGGCCAAGGCGCGATTTGTATACAACGCGTCGCGTCGTCACCGCGCCCCCGCCCCACGTCACTTCTGTGCGGCAAGGGGCTAAGACCACAAAACAATATTTTTTTCTGTTCCGTGGCTAAGACAGATATAAGTCTACAAAATAGGGGATGTATTAGCCAAGGGCAAGATAAAAAGTTTCCGACGCCGACGTGTCTGCATACAGCGGCTGTGTTTGAAATGTTCCGGAGAGGGTTTAAAGTTGTTAATAAATAAAGGACATTCTATTGTACACAAAAAAGGAAAACAAACATTGTAAGTACACATAGTTTTTCTCCTGATACTCTGTAAGAGATCACATAAACTGAATTCTATGTGAGCGAAGTCGCGGGCTTTGCTAGTATAATATAAAACACAAACTTTATTTTAAATTAAAATAAATATAAAGTTCCAGCTTAGCTTCTAAAACATCTTCGAGCACGTCACTTTCAATTCCGTATTTTTTTTCTGAATTTAACCTCAAGGTAACCTTTGTGGAGACTGAACAAAACACATGCATCCTTTAGGCATTGAGTAACGAATTCTAAGAATTGCTTCTACAGTTTTAATTGACAGTCGATTGCGCAATTTATCTTTAACTTTAACTTTTTATATTTACTTAAGAAAGGTTCTCAACAACTGCATTGGAAATGCCAGCGACAACATACCATTTTGTAGCTGCCATTTTCACAATCCGCAAAAAGTATATTGTAATTTGTATGAATGAATGCCTTATAGCACAAATGTGGGTAATGGTGTATTCATTACAATTATATGAATAGCCCGTATGATATTCTTTGTGTCAAAATGTTATCGTTCCATCGTGTTCTTTCTTATTTTGGACATAAAAGATTAACCTTCAAAAAGCTGCAGTGCTTTTTTTAACGGCAGTGAGCGGTGCTTCTTTTGATCATTTGCGATACAAGGGTAGAATAGCAATGATCAAATAAGCATACCACAAAAAAGGAGTTATCTTAAAATCTAAGTTTTATTTAAAAAAACTCGATTCCTTAAGACACTCCTCACATGCATGTGGTAAAGGGAAAGAAGTAACCATAGATTATTTCAACTGCCTCTGAGGAGTGTTTTAGAGTAATCGGGGTTTTTTTTAAGTAATAGGTACTTTCTAAAAACATCAGAAAAATACCCATATATGTATAGCGCAATGACACAGAGGGACTGGGATTTTTCTGTGCAGCTTATTATGTCTGAAGATAATAGAGATACTTAATTAGCTGCACACCAAAGATGACAAAGGAAAAATTTTGGAAAATATGAAAAAAATATATATATACTGAAAATTTTAAACCTTTGCGTGTTAGAAGAGTGGTTTAATTTTATTACTGAGGAAACGGTTCTCAGTTATACATACGCTAAATGCTTTATATTTATACATAATTGTGCTAACGGATGTTCTACCGTGGCGTCTAAACTACTCATCCGATTTTGTTAAGGTGTCATCGATTCGTTATGGTCTGGTTGGTGGTTTGTTCTAGGAACTTTTACTAAATCTTCGAATTGAAATTTAAAATTTCGATTTGGCCTCTCAGAGGGCATGCATATTAAGGAAAGATAAAAAATCTACCAACTAAATACTGTCAGTATTGATTAACGAATAGTTATTCTCTTTTGAATAACTATGCGTTTGATAGACTACACCCTGGTCTATCTATTCCTATCACAGTTAAACATCTCGAGTCCTGGGATCTCATTAGGTCTTCCGGTCCGAACAGGCATATAAATGTCTGTACATCTAAATTCGACTTGAGCGCAAAAGTGTACACGAGAACACAGGTTCTCAAACTTATTTCTCCTAGATATCGCCTACTTCGAGAATAAAAATATATTATATAAACCACCGCAATTTTTTACCTCACTATGTAAAACAGCTAATCCAAATATTAATTAAACGTGCATTGTCGGTATATTGGGTTTTTCAAAAAAACCCGATGAAAGTCATTATATCTATGAAAATATTATGTACGTTAGGAAAAATATCAGTAACTTCAAAACTGTAGGCAAACAATGTAAATACTACAAATAGACAAACTTTCGTTCCCAAAATTTAAGCTGACAAAGGATAATACATCCTTTATGGGGCATTGTATACGTTTCTACAATAAGATGGGTTCAAAAAATGTTTAAGGCACACTTTGTGCCAAAAAAGCTACTATAATAGGTATTACAGATTATTTAGATGACAATGATGTCTGGAATTAAAGCGAGTTCAATGCATGAGTTCCAGGTTTTAAAATATTTATATAAACTCTGTTAATTAAGGTCTTGAAAAGACTAAGTTTGGAATTTTTTTTGTCCATTTTTTCTCAGAAATGATCTAGATTTTGAAATGGACACCTAATTTAACTTGTAACGTTCACTAAGTCGCGGTTTCTCTGCTAACGTTTTTGACTTGGTTTGATTTGATTGAAACTTCTCAATCAATTAAACTTCAAAGTCAATTCTCATATGAATAAGCAAACACCCTGTATGGCCCATATCCAGTTTCTGAGTTCAGAGAAAAATATTGCTTCCCCTTGACAGCATCACCGCTCCTTATTTTCTCTGAGCTATCTACTGCACCCGTGTAAGCCTCTAGCGCCCACGCGTTATCGCTCACACTGAGAAACTTGTTATAATGCATTTAAATTTTTAGGGTTCCGTAGTTAACGTATGATTTCTCTCTCTGTGTGTGTGTGTGTGTGTGTGTGTGTGTGTGTGTCTGTGTGTGCGTGTCTGTGTGTGCGTGCGTGCGTGCGTGCGTGCGTGCGTGCGTGCGCGTGCTTGTTTGTGTTTTTGTCTGTATGTGAGTCAGTAATGAAGTTAAAAAGAGAACTATCACGGCTAAAGTATGCTTTACAAGTTAACGAGTAATAATCGATCAACTTATAAAAGGAAAGTTTTTCTTTTAAGTTCATTATAATGTGCTACTGCCCTGAATTTTTTCAAGTTTCTACAATTAAACGTTTAGCCAGGAGAGGGGGGGGGGACGCCCGTCAAAAATTTGTTAAAGCTTAATATTTCGTAAACGGAACTTCATCAAAAAATGTTCTTCCTACACCCACAATACTTTTAAATGGTAGCACCCACCCTATGGTGGGTCAAAAACGTGAATCAAACTCAGTGCTCGTGCTTAGACTGCCGGTGTATTCGAGAATCGTGCCTACCGTACAACGTAATAATATCGACATAGGCGAGCTAAAAAAATTGCTTCCCTAATTTGTATTTGTGTAGGGGAGGTACCCGAAAAATTTTTTTTCGAGATTTTATTCTACTGTTTTGTCAGCGTAATAAATATGTATATCTATGCCATATTTTAGCTTTCTAGTACTTATCGTCTCTGTGCTAACCCGGACGGACGGACATGGCGAAACTATAAGGGATCCGTGTTGACTATGGAACCCGAAAAAACCATATATATTTGCGAAGATACATAGGTAGTTCAATATTTAATCGACGGAGGGGGCGACGGTATTGTACCATATGGTGATAAAGTATTTTAAGAACGTGTTGAAATGATGTCCTCGTGTCGGGCTTCAAATCGGTTATCATGGCGACGCTGCGGCGGCGGCGGCAGCAGCGGGAGGCGGTCTCCATGGCGACATCTCCGCGTGCCTCCGTTCCTACCGTGGGACCGATCAATCCGGGACCCGGGGGCGGCGCGCAACGCTATCCGCGCACCACACATCAATCGCTCTCTCTCTATTAGCCCGGGAAACGCTTCGGTGGCTAAGCAAATGGGAAAGTCACAACCTTACACGTGATTTTATGAAAGAGAATAATTTATAATTATTTACGACATTTATTACATAAAACGACATCGCCCGAATTACCGCCCACACCGAGCTTGCACAGACAGTATTTGCCCCGTGTATTAACCGTACGGGCAATAATTTGTCATCACGGATATTAGTCGTACGTGACTGTCATGTCTGTGTTTTATTTCAGTGAACATTTCTGATTGTGCATTATTGCCTCTCGAAATTAAAAGTTAGAAATCATTTCGTCAAAATTCCATACCATTTGATTGCGCGCGGGTTATAAACCGTGATATTTCGAAATATATAAATCTGAGAAAAACTGCTGGAACTGAAGTAAAATTGTTCTAAAACAAGCTATATTTGACGTGTTTCACAAATTGTGCATTTAAGATAATAACCCTGTATAAAATGTAATCTAGAATTGTAGACAACCACGTGTAAGGTTTTAATTTGTAATAAGTCTTATGTTGTACGCAATCGTTTAAAAATAAATGGGGAGAGACAGGTCCTGAAATGTTTTTTACTACACCAAAATTAGTTACGTATAACAGGGAAAGGAGCGTGACCTTGACCCCTGAACATAGGCCTAACCTGCCCCAAAAGCGCTCGGTAGAAAGTAAGCAATCGATAAGAGGTGATGGAGTTCGCGCAGGCGCGCCCGCCCAATCGATCCGTCCGCCCGCCCACGTGACGCAACGCATTTGCGGGGATTCCATGCGGACTGCTAGACTTATTATATTCTTGTATATATGTTACAGTCATAGTGATTAAATAGCTATTATACATAATGACTGGTCATTATATATAAAAGCCAAATTCACTAGACAAAGTAATAAATTATTATGCTAACGTTTTATTTTGGCAAGTGTTATATAGCAAATAATTGTTTGATTAAATTTATATTTAGCATTTTGTTTGTTAGGTCAGTACACATAAGCAAAAATAGGTTCGAAGTTCCAGGATGGAGCGGAGCGCAGCGACGCTCCATCCTGAAACTTCGGGTGTTAGTTCTTTTTTTTTATATAAAAGCGAAAAAAAATATTTTACTAAAAAACTTAGTTTTGTGTCAAACTTAAACAAGGTTGGTGCATGGAAAAGTCATAGGTACCCTACATTATGATATTAATATGATATTAAATAAAATTGCTAGTAAATGTGATTAATTTTGTGTTAATTATCACTTTATCTAAACTGAGTAGACATTATATATAATGACTAGACAATATATATAATATCCAGATTTATTACTTTGGCTGTAACATATATACACACAATAAGCTCCTATGCCTAAATCTACCTCGACATATGGTTATGACATGTGTTTACTGAAATTGAAATACATCTATGATTTTATTGTTTCATAACATAAACTTCTAACAAACTTATTCGAACACATTGTAAGCTAAAGCCTTACCTAGCAGTGCTTTAGGTTTAATTTGAATACAGATATTATTTATGTAAGTAACCAAAGGCACCGATAAACAAGTCTTTGTAAGTGCTTATTATTGAGTAGGTGTAGAGAAGGTCCCCGACCAATATGTTACGCCTGTTATCTTCTCATTATTAGTTTCGTTTGAGTATATTACTTGGGATCCCTCGAGGTATTATCTCATAATTTTATCTCATGTGCACAAACAACAACATCAAACGTGTTGACGTGTTTGCGATCCTCTAAACCAAAGTATATACTTATCAAATTCTTGTAATTATTAGTACATTATTGCAAAGGCAGCGAAATAGGCAATTGCAGGTCGAGTATGAGTTTGAAGGTCGAGCCGCACAGGCGAGGACTTCAATATACGAGACAGGAAATTGCCATTTCGGCCGAGGCATATATAGTGCTTTTCTTAAAAAAATGCAACGAATCAAGGATATGTAAAATATCTCTTGCTCTGTAAGTAGTCACTTACTTCCCTGAATGCCGGGATGTATGGATATCATTACAGCATAGGTTTCAAAACATACCATGTAATGTTAACATTACAGCATAGGTTTTGGAATTTGAAAAAAGAACTGTCATACTCATACTGCAAGAATATTTTTTAAAAGTTAATTTTTTTTTTCTCGGTATCGATTATTTACTCGAATCGGAATCGAGACAATTTATATTAGAATTTATGAAGATTTTATTTTAAATATCGAACTATTTGTTTCGCAGTCACATCGTATGTTAATTGAAATCGATTTAAATATCAAACTGGCCAGCACGATTTGACGCGCTTGCGTGCCATAAAATCGTGAAGAGTAAAAAAGTCAGTCGACTAGCTAGGCGCGAAAGTAAATTTTTTTCGTGTTTTGGAGTTCTTTCTCAAAAGTCCTGCTTTCTTGTTTTTTTACTTACCTCACAATCGATATGTAAAGCAGAGTGTTTACCTCGGGTGTAAGCATCAATTGCATACTCGGGCTAATTAGCCAAAAACCTCGTATGCAATTGATGTCATACAGCCCTTGCTTAACAATCTACTATTATTAACAAAATAACAACGAACTCCGCTTTATTATTATTTTACAGTTTGTGCCGAAAGGTAAACGCATCTTCTGTGGCTATACAGCCACGAGAACGCATCGCAATGTGTACGATAGATGAAAGAGTTCTAAATTCAAACAGCACACCGTTTCATACAACATTGCCGGGGCGCGCTCTTCGTTTGTAGGGTTTAGCTTACGCGTCTAGCGCCATTCTATTGCCTAGCACCCTACTCTTTCTATCAATGCAAAAAAGACTTACGTTTTGTCCAAGTTGAACCACTGAAATCCAATTTCACAACACTTTCATGTTATCACGAACGAAAACATAAGGTTGGTTCACTATTATTTCAAAGCTAATACGTATTTCTAATTATTTTTCCACTTTTCACATTGTAAATATTGTATTTTGCTTTACTGTCAACGATTCAACTGTTAGATATGTTTTATTTGAATATTGTTCTTTATTTTTCTAAATTAAGTATGTCAAATAATCGTCATACAAGAAGGTCGAATAAGGAAACTTCTGGCCTATGGAGACTTCTAGAAGACTATTCGCATTCCAAATCGAAATTATGAATTTATAGCAAGAAAGAGAAAGAAGATCTAGAATTTGAAATTATGGATTTGGAACAGGATCCAGAAACTTCCAGAAGAATTCTGACGCAGATTCAGATCAAATTTGAAAATTAGAATCGAACTATTTCTGGGGTATAAAAGCCGGCCAAGAAGGCTTTCCGAGCCAGTCTCACTTGAGTCCTACTTGAAGAGTTACCTGAATCCTACTTGAGAGTTACCTGAGTCCTACTTGAAGAGTTACCTGAGTCCTACTTGAAGAGTTACCTGAGTCCTACTTGAAGAGTCTTACCTGAGTCCTACTTGAAGAGTTTTACCTGAGTCCTGAGAGTCTTACCTGAATCTTACTTGTGAGACCTACCTGAGTTCCTGTCTACCTCTCCACGGCCTGTCTCAGCAACTTACCTGTCCGTCTCCACGGCCTGATTCCACGATTTGCCTGCTCGTCTCCACGGCCCGCCTTCGCAACTTGCCTGTCCGTCCGGAGGAGGTTATCAATTCGACGCGTATATATTTTTTTTATTTGGCTATGTTTCTCCATAACTCCGTCAAATATTAACCGATTTCAACAATTCTTTTTTTGTTCGAACAGATATAGCGTCCCATTGGTCCCATTTTAATTTGGTGAAGATATGATGAAGACTTTCAGAGATGGAGAACGGAACTCTTCAATGGACAGCAGTAAATAAGGCCTAATGGGGCACATTCTTTAGTAAAATCCGTATGTTTCATAAAATAGTGTAAAAGTAGTCCCAAGGTAATTTGGTGATGTTCTGGTGAAGACTTTCGGAGATTTAGAACATCAAATTTTAAAGGAACGAATTATGTACGGTAAATTATTATTATAAGGGACTTGTTTATTTTTCTCCCGCTCCTCCACTAAAAACTGCACATATGTTTTGGGCACCGACTTCAAATTATACTTCTACGATACCTACATGTATAAATACTTCTAATTATTTAAATTATTTCTATCTTTTTAGTGCTGTAGTGTTTCGAAGTCGGTTTTATTTTTTATTTAATTTTTTTTTACGTTAACCTAGAAGTTTGATTATTTTTCACAGCCTCACGGGATATTCAAATAAAAGAAATATGTCGATATCGGTTAAGATTTAAAAGAGTTATGCGAGAACATAGCAAAAAAAAATTAAAAGAAAACATACGCGTCGAACTGATATCCTCCTCCTTTTTTGAAGTCGGTTAAAAACTAGTCTTGACACCTTCTATCACAATAGGGAGATATCTCATTCAGAACTGTTATCAGCTTGTTCAAGGTCCTGGTGAATTAAATAATGCTGCTATAGGAATTGGTATCAATGGAGAACTTGCACTAAAAATGTTTTAGAGTACTTGAAGGGGCCATGTTAAAAGATAAATAAACGTGGTACTTTTTTTTTACGTCGAATACTTTTTATTATATAACCTGTCGAAAACTCATTCTAGTCACTTGATACCAAAACGGGCTCAAAGTATGACGTCACACCTTGCACGTAATGCCTTTCAATGTATGTAGCGTTTATCAATATGTGAGTTATCTCGTGAATTAATGTTTTTATGCATCTACACCCTTATTTAAGAACGTTTGTAATTCAATGAACAAACTAAAAAATATTTTTTCTGAGTTTTTCTGTGTCTTCAATATTTCTTCAATTTAGGTTTGACGCAAGTTTCCTATTGACTACCGTTACTATATATCAATGTGGTGAAATAATATTGTTTTAGCTAGTGTGCCTATTTATTTCGCCGATGTCAAAGATATGCACAGCACAATTGCATATACAAGCAATAACTTTTACGGTCTTGTGAACGAAAAACAATTTCGGTTTCAGTGTCAGGATGACTTTCGAAGGAGATATCATCTCGCGGTTAAGAGCGTTTTTCACATTCCTTCATGGGTAGTAAGATGAAGCGGGTCACGCGTTATGTGGCGGTGAAATGTAAGAATTTGTCAAATGATGTACGGGAAAGTCGCGACTTTTGACGTTAAAACGCGCGACTCGCGTCGTAGACCTATGCTGCATAGTTAGTACGACGACACTATTCGCGCGTTTTAAATGTCAAAAATCGCGACTATCCAGTACTTGAAGAGTCAAATTCTGACATTTTAGCACCACAAAACGCGTGACTCGTGCCATCGTACTACCCATACGAACAAATGACCCACCATGACAGCCCCGAGCCCCAAGATCGAACGGTTTCACTCTAGCTAGACAATAACCGTAACGACAAGACAATTAGTTTCATACCTTTACTAGGGCTTTGTTGCATTAAATAATGCCGTGCAGTTATGCCCAGTGTGAAACTTTCCGCTTTGTGTTTTTGCTGGGCGTTTTACTTTAATTCAAGAACATTTTAATTCTTATGAGAATCAAATTGGTGCAATATTAAAAAAAAACATATTCTGTATCAAAATTGGTCATATTGTTTACGTCGAGTCCTCGATAGTTTAGTTTTTATATGTATTTATTTGTTTATTTTTAATTTTATTTTGTTTATCTGGTAGCTACTTTAAAAACGAAACCTAACAAAATATTTATGAAATACATTGAATATTTTTTGAGATTTGTGAGTTTTCATCCTTGTGCGATATGGCCGCTGGTAGGATCCCTTCAGTAGCTTCTTCTAATGTCCGCTCACGGCATTTTGTACTCGTCCTCTGCTTCCTTCCCCGTCTTCGCGGCCGGTGACAATGCGACATTCTAGACGATCTGGCCTGCGCCGGGCGTTATCTCCGACCTAGGGGCCGTTCAAGTATTACGTAAGCAGATTTATTACTATTACTTACCGCCCTTCCCCCCTCTTCAGCAAAAGTAAGCAAACCTCTTACCCCCCCCCCCCCTCCCACGCTTACGTAAACATTGGTTCATTCATTTTTCTTTTAATGTATTCAAATCATCAATCGTACCGATACGAAACAATACATTGGCGGAAGAAATTTAGACAAGTGAATAGCGCAATTCCCTGACTCGGTTCTGACCGAGTACCTAAACGAATCCATTATTTTTGGGAATCCCTGAAAATCGTTTCGTCTTCAAGCACAGACAAGAAGGGTTGCCGTATGTGTCCAAAGCAAAATCGACTAAATTTAGTAGAAAAAAAAGAAAAAAAAAGTACCTAATCACCATCGAGACCCTCCATGTCAGCAAAAATAAGCAAAGCTTTGACCCCTTGGCCCCCCATTAGTGCTTACGTAATACTTGAATGGCCCCCTAACCCTTGGGTGTCGACAGTAGCGACTAAGGGGAAATCCAAAGGTAGACAGCAGCACCTCACGTGTACTGGTAAACATCTATCTACTACGATCATCAACCCGCCTGCAAGGTGGTGATTACGGGCAAAACCCTTGTCATGGTCAACAGGTATTTGAGGCGTATTCCTGAAATAAGTCGGTTATAGCGGGTTCGTATAATCTGGTGGAAACTGATATCAGACTCAGTTCGTCATTTACCACTGCTTTTGTTCTAAGACTTAAATTTTTTGTTAATATTTTTCGATCAAATAAATTTTTATATTATATGTTTTTATATACTAGAGATGATAATTATTTCGTAGCTTGTTTCATATTAGAGGGGGTAAATTTTATTCAAGAATGTTCATCTTATTCCTTCATCTTATTGAAGAGTGCAACAATTATTTGTCTTCACTTCTATAATATTTATTTATTGCCTTTAAGTGGGCTCCATTGTTTTTGCACTAGGGTCAAGCATGGTTTAGTTCTAGATATTTTCCGAGAATGTCAACCGTTTTCGATTCCAGAGTTTTTTTTTTCAAACGAATCTAAGTTGGCCTTTTGGAAAAACAGAACCCTCATAGGACCACTTTGTTGTCCGTCCGTCTGTCCGTCCGTCCGAGATCCTTTATTTCTCGAACGCGTTACTCAGGTCTACAGTCCCTTGAAGTTGTGAAAAAATGAAACTTCTAAGCTAACGCAAAAAAAGTTCCGGCTGTTTATGCCGCAAGAAAACGTATATTTCGACACTCAAGGGAATCAAAATTCATAAGGTACTTCCCGTTAACCTAGAGCTACAAAATTTGACAAGTAATATCGTCTTATACTACCAACAGAAGTTTGATATTTTAAAGTTACTTGTTTCAAATGGTAATGACGTCTATAGCATGGTAATGACTATAAATAAATGTTAAAAAAAAACAGAAAACACGTAACAAAAACATTTGTTTCCATAGAGTTTCCAGAGAGTTATCCATAGAGTTGTCCATAAAATCTCAAAACCTTAGCAAGGAGCTGTGGTTTAGAGACAACTACTATTTCATCTACAGTTTGCAAACTGCAGGGCAAATACTTTGACACCCATTTTTTTCTTGCAATGTATATAGCCTCTTGTATAGAAACGACGGAGATCCCGTCATATTTCTCTCTCTTCTCACTCTCTTTCCCAGCTTTAGTCCCACATGGTGGTGGAGTTCTGTGTGGCGCCGGATTAAGAATAGCGTCACTCCATTTCCTTCCGTGGATGTCGTATAAGGCGACTAAGGAAATACATTACCAGGAGACGGGCAGCAGCATCTTCCTGAGATTCCAACCGCATACTGCGATCGCCAACTCGCCTGCCAAGCGTGGCGATTATGACAAAACCCTTCATGGTTATGAAAACCACGGAGGAGGCCTGGGTCCTGCAGTGGGCGTCAAATGGCTGATGATGATACTACTAACACAGGGAAAAATCTGAAAACTATACATTTGTAATTAAAACATAAAAAATTGTGTTTGAAGTTTGTTTGAAAAAAATGCGAGATTCGATTCCTGAATTATTTATAACTAGTCCGACTTGCACTTGGCCGGTTTTTTTTTATTTAGGACATGGCTGAACGACCACTAAATCGTCTTGTGACATTAAATGAAGATTTTTCCCTTTAAAACATTTGTTTTGATAAGAATGTCATTCCAACGATGACGCGTTGTTAGCCTTGTAATGATGACTAGTGAATGCGGGTCTACCGTAAAAAATTAAACCGGCCAAGTGTGAGTCAGACTCGTGTACTGAGACCACACACAATACACAATATCGATAAATTAAACTACATCCAATAAGAAAAAGTATCAAGTTTATATGAAAAATAATAAAATTCAAAATTTTGCTCATTGGAAGTGGATTAATATTGATAACTACTAAAGAAACAATTTTTGAGTTTTGTGTTTTTTTGATGACACGTTGTATTTGTGTTATGTATTTTTATTATTCATTTATGTCAGGTAACTAGGACCATACAATATATACCTTAACCTAATTACAAATATTATAACAATTGTAACTTATGTTTGCCTAGTTTGGGTTTTAAAAAGTGTTTTATAAACGTATCCTTTCCATATTCGCAGTTTGGCTGTTTTTACATTTTTTTCTTTTACGAGTTTTCACTATCCTTACACCAAGTTTTGAATTACCGTTTTTGCGATAGAGCTAAAACAAAATAAGGGGAATCGAGATTTTTTTGGGATATGCGCCTTAGCATATTCTGCGAAAAATTCAATTTCATACTTGCAGTTATTTCGCCCACCGACTATTTACGGTGGCGGACTTAGCATTTTCTACCAGTATAGCATAATAATTACTTAGAACATTTTAGAACTTTAAATTGCATGCATGTTATAATACTATATTTCTAAGTTAATTCTATATAAACGCTACTCCTAAAGTTAAAATACTACGGAATAAAGGGTGCAGGTTTAGATCTTTTAAGATCGTATTTAGAAGGAAGGGTCCAAAAAGCAGACGAAAATCATATTAAATCCTCGGGTTCACTTGTAAAAATAGGGGTCCCGCAGAGATCTATCTTAGGGCCGCTCCTTTTCCTAGTCTATATAAATGATTTACCGTTTATGGTACAAAAAATGTCTGAGATAGTGTTATTTGCTGATGACACGTCACTTATTTTTAAAATAAGGAGACAAGAAAATAATCTTGACCATGCAAATAATGCTCTCTCGCAAGTACGTCTCTTGTTAAAAGTCTTGTGTGCAATAAAGTATAATAATAATAATAATAATAATAATAATAAGTACTAGATTGGTTCACAGCAAATAATCTGCTGCTAAATTCTAAAAAGACTAAATGTATAAAGTTTTCCTTACCTAACGTACGAGTAGTTGAGAACAACATAGTAAATGGACATGAAAAACTAGAATTTGTATATGATACTGTATTTCTGGGCATCACAATCGATGCACAACTACAATGGGGTCCACATATTGTAAAATTAGCACACAGACTTAGCTCTGCAGCATATGCAGTGAAAAGAATTAGGGAACTCACTGACGTTGCAACTGCTAGGCTTGTTTATTTTAGTTACTTCCATAGTATTATGTCCTACGGTATACTACTATGGGGCCGGGCAGCAAACATTGAGACTATCTTCATCTTGCAGAAGAGAGCCATCCGATTTATTTACAAGTTAGGTAGTAGGGATTCGCTAAGAGATTTCTTCAAAGAAACCAACATCGTAACAGTTGCATGTCAATACATTTATGAAAATATTATGTACGTTAGAAAAAATATCAAAGACTTCGAAAATGTTGGTGGCCACCATAATGTTAATATTAGAAATAAACATAAATTGTCATTTCCACTATTTAGACTTGCAAAAGTTAACACATCCTTTACGGGGCACTGTATAAGGTTCTACAACAAAATTCCTCAAGATATATTAGAGTTACCTCCAATGCGATTTAAAAAATGTGTTAAGCACATTCTGTGCAAAAAGGCTTACTATAACATCAAGGATTATTTAGAAGACAAAGATGTTTGGCATTAAACACTAGATTAATATTATTTAAAGGATGATTGTTACTAGTGTTCAACACATTCATGACTAATATTTTAACTTGAAAACTCTGTTAATTAAGTTAAAACGTGTTTTGAAAAGAATAAATGTGGAGTTTCTTTGTTAGCTTCTTCTCCACATAATCCATTAATTGTGAAACAAACAACTTTGACGTTCATTAAGTAAAATTCTGTTTTTACAATGAATAAAAATATTTGAATTGAATTGAATATATATACTGGCTGTAATGTCTTAGTTTTCATACAAGTAGAGTCTAAAAATGCTGTGTACACCTTTAATTGGCATAATCGCTAGCCCCACATTTATTATAAACTTTGTCATGTTTGCGTGCTTGCTGTTGGTGCAACTAATAAATAAAACAAAAAATAAACATCTCGGGTCGCTTTAACATTGAATTTTTTTTTCTATATCATTGACTGGCTGCAAATCGACAAGTAATGAAATAATTCTCCGGTCAAATAAAGAAAATTTTAGATGCGCAGTAAATTTATTCCAGGTGATTCAGGTGACATTTTTTTAGTTTTTGTACAGGCGCGTGCCAATAAGACGAATATACGTAGTGTGTAAGCGGGAGGCAAATACGAGTAATTGGATAAAAAGTTAAAAACAATAGGGTAACTCAATTTTTAATTCTCTAATGCCATTGTATTTTTTACTTAGGTTCATTAATAATAAACCGGCTAAGCGCGAGTCAGACGCGCGCACGAAGGGTTCCGTACCATTATCTATACAACATTTGCATGTTTCGAGCGTTTACCTGTTGACGGTATTAATATCGATCAAAATAGCTCCCTGCTCAAGTAGTCACTGATTCGTCATTTACTCTGTACAGGTAGCTAAAATTAAGGTACCAAGCTTAAACTCTGAAATGCATTTGATTTGTGAATTTAAATTGGAAACCTATCGTCGACCTTTCGTTTGGTGAGACGTTACGGTATATGGTGATGATGACACGTGACCATGAAAGATTGTTCCCAGGATTTGTTGTAATTGAAAGAGAAAGAAAGAAAGAGAAACATTTACTGCAACAACAGACAACACACATTAATTAAAACTTAAGACAAAACAAAATATCGACAGTAAAAAATAATAAATAGTAGATTGTACAACAAGTGCATAAAACGCACCATTTTACTCGAGACGTTTATCCATCCGAGCGAGCTTGCGAGCGAGGATAGATATAAAGTCGAGTGTAAAATGGGTTTTATGGACGAGTTGTACACTCTACTTTTCACTTCGATTGCGAGGAAATGAAACAGCAACATGTAAAAATAATTATGGTTCCCGCCAATTAACTTTTTTTTCTTTTTTTTTTCTGTAGGGACGTGACACCTGACTTAAGGTCGTTACATACTGCTCAGTTATAAAAACATTTTCTTTTTATAACTATGATAAGTTGTTGTTATGGCTTAAATACTATACTGATCTACTAAATTGAAAAATAAACAAATATAAAAAATAATAAATGAGACGAAATACAAATTATAAGTTTATTTCATGAAGTTTTATTGTGTACTTTGGCTGTTGGTATCTTTGCCTTGGTCTTAGAATACGAACGAAACGAAATAAAATAAAGAGGTTGTTGTATGAAGTTAAAGATGTTCGTGTGGCTGTTGCAGCGATTGCCTTGGTCTTCGACGAAGATTTTACTTTATGCTCTAGAGCATAAAAAGCGACTTTATGTCGCCTACGCACGACATAAAGACGAACTTTTAGAGCATGAGAAGTGAAAAACACTTTACAAACTTTGTCCTGTGTCTGCTGCTGCAAATGGCAGCTGACTCAGCATAGTGCTGAGGGTGTGAACCCTCAGATCTGATTTTCAGTCAGTAATTGGGACTGTATTCATACGAATTAATGTTCTACAGTGGCACTTGATGTCTGTCTCTAATAATTAAAATACAGCATGTGGACATAAAATGAAAGTGTAAAAAAATATGTTTAGTAAATATTAATTTCAAGAACAATAATTTCACTTTTTAAATTAATTGCAAGCGCAAGCGCCAACAAGAAGATTTAGGTGAAGGAGGGACTTCTTTTGAGTTTTATTAACTCTGGCATGATTCATGCACTGTTACAGTATTTACGGATCACTTTTGTATTGTCAGCCACTTAAAACGCATAGTTCTACTGTGCCCGAAGCGTAGTGTAGCGTGGCAGCTCGTCTGCGCCTCGTATGCATGACAGTGCGTATGCACATGCACATAGCGCGAATCAGTTGCGAGTTTGCGACCTAGGGCGCAGTAGTAGCGAGTGAGTCGTCAGACACACCGAAGCGGAATTAGAATGAAGTGCGGGCCGCGCGACTCGCCGCGGCCGTGTGCCACGTCATTGCCGTGACCCACTGACACAGATCCGCGGGGCCGCCTGCACCGATATCTGCACGCGCCGATTTACTCTTCCTCTCGCTTGCCGATGCCGACTGACATTCAGTCACTTGCATTTTTATCATGTTTACACAATAGAAGTTACACGTTATATTGTGTTCTGGCTCCCGAGGGAGAAAATTGAGCATCAAATTCGTACATTTCATCATTCATCAAATGGTTCACAGTAAATTCCAAAAAGACAAAATGTATAAAGTTTTCCTTACCTAACGTAAGAATAGTTGAAACAACATAGTATATTGGACATGAAAGACTACAATTTGTAGATGATACTGTATATCTGGGCATCACAATCGATGCAAAACTACAATGGGGTCCACATAATATTGTAAAATTAGCACACAGACTTAGCTCTGCAGCATATGCCGTGAAAAGAATCAGGGAACTCACTGACGTTGCAGCTGCTAGGCTTGTTTATTTTAGTTACTTCCATAGTATTATGTCCTACGGTATACTACTATGGGGCCGGGCAGCAGACATTGAGACTATCTTCATCTTGCAGAAGAGAGCCATCCGATTTATTTACAAGTTAGGTAGTAGGGATTCGCTAAGAGATTTCTTCAAAGAAACCAACATCTTAACAGTTGCATGTCAATACATTTATGAAAATATTATGTACGTTAGAAAAAATTCCAGAGACTTCGAAAATGTTGGTGGCCACCATAATGTTAATATTAGAAATAAACATAAATTGTCATTTCCACGATTTAGACTTGCAAAAGTTAATACATCCTTTATGGGGCACTGTATAAGGTTCTACAACAAAATTCCTCAAGATATATTAGAGTTACCTCCAACGCGGTTTAAAAAATGTGTTAAGCACATTCTGTGCAAAAAGGCTTACTATAACATCAAGGATTATTTAGAAGACAAAGATGTTTGGCATTAAACAGTAGATTAATATTAATTACAGGACGATTGTGACTAGTGTTCAACACATTCATGACTAATATTTTAAGTTGAAAACTCTGTTAATTAAGTTAAAACGTGTTTTGAAAATAATAAATGTGGAGTTTCTTTGAAAAGAATAAATGAGCGGTTGTGACATAATCGCCACGCTTGGCAGGCGGGTTGGCGATCGCAGTATGCGGTTGGAATCTCAAGAAGACGCTGCTGCTCGACTCCTGGTTGATTTCCTTAGTCGCCTTCTACGACATTCACGGAAGGAAATGGAGTGACGTTTAATCCGGCGCCACACTTCTACAATACCTACATGTATCTCATAACTCATAAGTAGCCTATATACGTCCCACTGTAGGGCACAGGCCTTCTCTCAGAGAGAGAGTATGGGCTTAATCACCAGGCGTGCCCACCGCGGATTGGCGATTTCAAGCGCTGAGGTATGTGAATAGCTCAGACACAGGTTTCCTCACGATGTTTTCCTTCACAGTTAGCGAGTGGTATTGCTACTATAACTTCATAAATGTACATAACTTAGAAAACAAAGTCATAGGTACATGCCCGCACTGGGAATCGAACTTGGGTCTCCCGCTTCCGAGTCCAATGTTCTACCCTACAATGTAGGAATGCGGTATGTATACGTTCTTCTAATTTAATGGTATTCTTTTAAATTATTGAAATTTTGGTTTTTTATTTAAAATTTTTAAAGGGGGTGCGGGAGATAAAAATCTAGTGCCTTATAATATAACCATAATTTACCCTACTTAATTCTTCTCTGTAAAATTTGAAGTTCTCAATTTCCATCTCCGAAATCCTTCACCAAAACATCACTAAATGACCCTGGGTCTACTTTTATGCTATATTATGAAACACATGCATATTACTAAAGGATGGGCCCCATTAGGCCTTATTTACTGCGCTCCTTTGAAGAGTTCCATCTCCATCAGATCTTTACCAAATTAAAATGGGACCAATGGGACATTATATCTATTCGACGAAGAAAACAGAACTGTCGAAATCGGCTAAGTTTGACAGAGCTATGAAGTAATATAGCAAAAAAAAAATCTAAAAAATATACGCGTCGAATTGAGAACCTCCTCCTTTTTTGAAGTCGGTTAAAAAAACATAGCGCGAAAATACATTCTCGATCCATTTCTCAATGAGACACAAAAAATGTGGAGTAAAATTTTGAAATTGGAACGTACCTATTTTTACTTTCAAATATTAATATTTTCAAAATAGACTATAACTGGCCAGTCTCTCATAATAAAAAACTTTAAATAGGTTTTTAAAGTTGTCCTCAGCACGGGTTAGTGGAACAAAAAGAATATAATGAAAACTTTTTTTCGGAATAATTTCTGAGTGGCTTACATATCCGATTTCAATCATTTCTTCACCAGTATTTAGCATGGACATTCTGGGTGGACGAAGGCTAATCCGTTTACCACGCGAAAGTAGTCGCGGGCACTGGTAGTAATTAATAGTTCGGGACCGAACTCGGACCCTCCCTTCCAGGATCTTGACACCACTGAGCTATCAAGACACTTCAGCAAAATTTATGAACTCATCGGAAGGCCACTTTGTCTTGTTAAAATTTACAAAATGATATTAGACATTACCAATCTTATTTTTAAAACCTTAAAACGTGGGATCGATATTTTTATAAATAAATCTGCAAAGCTTTTAGCGGAACCTTTGAGAGCTGTGTTTTAACTTATAGAAACAGAAATTGATTTTTTTATTGATTATTGTAAAAAACCTATTTAGAGGGTAAAAATTCCACCTATGCCGGGACTTGAACCCGCGAACTCTGGCTAACCGTGCCAGCGCTCTCCCAATTGAGCTAATGGACAAGTGCAGGCATCGGCGAAATTTCGAACCTCTTTACAAACTTCGCTGTATTACGTACAGGCAGCTATATCTGGCGGAAGTAATTTACATCACCTGCAGCCCTGAACACCCACTTTGCAGTTAGGTTTTACATCGGAATGATATCGCTGTACCTAAACGTATTCGTTTATTTTTTCGTATAGTTTATTTTATAAATTCAGTGTTAACATTTTTTTCACAATGAGAAGTTAAATTATTTATATAATTAACTTAGTGATTCCGGAAGTAAGTTAATAATAATTATTATTAATACGTTTATTGCACATAAGTAAAAAGTACAATGGCAATGTGGCGGACTTAATGCTATAAGCATTTTCTACCAGTCAACTTCAGGTGGTGCTAATGTGGTAATAATGTGTAGTGTTTACAAAAGTTTTAGTGTATTATTTATGCCAGAACTATTTAGAATGTTATTTCCATTGCCAAACCTTTATATGGGTCCCTTAATTATGCAGGAATACAACAACAATCATAATAAGAAAATAACATTAACTTATAATTTTATTAATATTACTATGGTATAACATTATTTAGGTATGTAAATATTATATTTATTTATTGTATTTATTTAGTATATATTTAATTGCCTAAATGTGTATTATATTATTATTATCACTCCATATTATATTTATTTACTGTGATTAATTAATTGATATCTTATGTACACCTACCTAACCGCTCTCATCTTCTTTTAGTCCTGTCCATTCTCAGGTTGTCTGGAAGAGATCGCATTTAGCGATAAGACCGACAATTTTATACTATTAAGAATTAGATATTAAGTACCTTATATCTCTGTAAATTACTGGTGTGCAATAAAGTGTTATCTATCTATCTCTATATTAACTTACTATTTATTTGATATTACGGCGACCCGACAGTCGCCGTCATATCAAATAAATAAAAAAAAAATACTTTAATACAAACCTTGTCCTAACAATTACAAAAACTCAAGTTGTGGTCCAAATTACTTATTCTTATAATAATAAGTATGTGAGTAATAACATTTGTTTTGGCAATATAAATAATATGTGGAGCTATGTAACATCAGTGTTTATTCTTTAGCAATATAAATTTAATATAATTTTAAATGTTTTGGCAGGTAAATATTATTTAAAAAGCTATCAGTAACTAAGGGCCATTAGTTCAGTAACACTAAATTATATTAGTGACCTTGTTATCTAAATAGTGCACTTGACACAAATGTCTCACTTTCATGATCGCTTTTACAATGTATGTATGTCGCGCGATTGATGACAGCAAAGCAAGAGAAATGAAGCCATTATGTTATGTGACTTTGGTGAAGTTCAACGTAAGTAACAGGGCCCCGCTGCTGTTTTGATTATAATCAAAATGTTATTAATGTTTGATAAAAGCAGTAGGCCCGAAGAGAACCGATAAAGTCTTTCAATAAATAGTCTGGGAATGCTTTTTGTGCATGTGGAGAAACATTGAAAGGGTTAAATCGATAAAAAAAAACCAAACAATTTACAATAATAATTGCGCTTGTTTGAGCGTTGTTTTCGTGACCGCATTATCTTTTATATTTTTCTATCTCAACAAGTGGACCTAATGAGCGAGCAAAATTTTTCTACCTGTACCTAGCTAAGCGTTCGTTTCGATTCGGATCTGATCGGCAAGTTTCGCCAACCAGTTTTCTGCCCTCCTATTCAGTTGGCGTAGAGCAGGATCGACTCGATGTCATGATATACGTAGGACACTGGTGTGACTGTATCGGCAATATGGTTCTTGCTTATCGGACTGCGCCCCACGGCTCGGTAGGAGTCGCGTGTTGATAATTTGTGAAGCAGCGACAGAAAAGGATACATGTATATGTACGTCTCGTCTTTCAGTTGACTTTCATCGTCGTTTTGTGGCGAACGTTTCGCACGGATATTGATGAAATTCGCAATATCAAGACGTGTTAAACTCGATGTTGTCTTTGATTAACCGAAAAATATATATTCTGAAGTGAATAATTGAGTGAATTTCAAAGATTAACTGTGCCGAACTGCGTTATAACGTGGGAATACTATCGTGAAAATTGTGGCGCAATGCAGTGCTTGTTTATGAGACGCCTCTACAATCTGTGTCCAAGTTTAGTTCGCGGAGACATTGGTGAAGGTGGTGTTCGGTGTACTGCACTGTAGCAATGCTGCCTATGGTTCAGCCCGAGTCTGGCCTCAACTGTGGGGGTCATTCCGGAGCCGGAGCCACGGCTCCGTCAGCGAATGTGCCGCGCTCACTCTCGCCGGAATCTGACGTTGATGATCTTGTTGTGTCCTTCCTCGATATTGATGTGGCAATTCAAAGGTAATGAAAATATCTATCTGCCTCATTATGTGGCAAACTCGTAGGTACTTAAGATAAATAAAAAAAAAAAATACTTTACTCGCCTTGAGCAACATGAGTGTGCCTCATGCAATGCGCACATTCGATTTTAGTTGAGGTAGGCGAGACGCACATCAATAAGCAGATCTCAACAACTTATTTTTCTTGGTTTATCTCGTTGGGTGCGGTAATTATGTTGTATGTACATAGATTGGTTCGTCAATGGGGAATTTGCGTCAAACTCAGATTGAAGTGGCATTGCTTTAATACTATATAGAAAACATACAAAATAAAGAAAAATTTAAAACTCAAACTAGAAATTTTTTTCTGAGTTTTCGGGATCCCAAAAAATGCAAAAAATTAAGTTACTCTAATAATAATAAAAAAAAAACATTAGATTTCGGTTTTTCATTGAACTCTAAGCATTTTCTAAATAGGGTGTAGATGCATAAAAACGTTTTTAAGGTTCCGTACCCAAAGGGTAAAAACGGGAACCTATTACTAAGACTTCGCTGTCTGTCTGTCTGTCCGTCCGTCCGTCCGTCCGTCCGTCCGTCTGTCCGTCCGTCTGTCCGTCCGTCCGTCCTTCCTTCCTTCCGTCCGTCCGTCCGTCCGTCCGTCCATCTGTCACCGTCCGTCTGTCACCGTCCGTCTGTCACTGTCCGTCTGGCTATATCTCAAGAACCGTGATAGCTAGAGAGTTGCAATTTTCACAGATTATGTATTTCTGTTGCCGCTTTAACAACAAATACTAAAAACAAAATAAAATAATTATTTAAGGGGGGCTCCCATACAACAAACGTGATTCTTTTTGCTGTTTTTTTATCTTTGTGTCTAATGTTGTATAGATAATGGTACGGAACCCTTCGTGCGCGAGTCAGACTCGCACTTGGCCGTTTTTTTATGAGACAACTTTAATGTTGATAACTTCATACATTAGATGTTACGTGTGAGTTGTGACGTCATAGTTTGAGTCCGATTTGTATGGGGCGTTTTTGTACCACGTGACTGGAATGACTTTTCGACAGATCACATTATAAAAAGGATTAGTCCCACAGAAAAAAATGTACTTACCGCGTTTATTTATCTTTTAACATGGCCTCTCCGATCATATTAAAACATTCTTGTGTTAGTTCTCCATTGCAATGCTGAAATTAATCAATGGGTAAAATGTCATGCGCGATTGTTTGATGTCACCAAGCATTTGATAAAACATTTTGTTAGGTTATGCTTCGCTATAGTGTGAGAAACTATTCGGGTGTGCCTGTGCCTAGCTAAGCTAACTAACTGGACAGGCGGTGTCGAGCGAGATTAGGGATGCCAACTTTTTTTCTAACAAATATAGTATTTTCGAAGCTAAAAATGTAGTAAATGGCAAAATAATGGTAAAAAATAGTAAAAAATAGCGGCAGTCGTGCCGCGCGATTCACGGACTTAAGACTTGAAGAGCGAGCTTTAGAAAAAGATTAAGGCTGTGTTCCGCTTTACGCAAAATATAGTAGTTTCGCCTACTATATATATTTTTTTAGAAATATAGTATTTGAGCCCCTATTATAGTAGCATACTATATTATATAGTAGGTTTGGCAACCCTAAGTGAGAGGGACCCAAGGTTAGTGTTACTACTATAGACGGAGAGATGCCGGTCAAAGATGCCTAAAATGCCAAATGTTCTAGAAAAATTATTGTCTAAAGTAAAAAGCTGTGGATAAGAAAAGGCAATTATTTGTTCTACCAGTGCTTTAAACGTATGCTGTAGGTATAGTGATCTGATTCGGTCTGTATTGAACCAACCCTTATAAGTATAATCATAAATTTTATCTATGTTTCGGCACAACTAATTTTATCGACATACCCCCAACATTGCAATATATCCGAGACTCGATGAGCGAGAGGCGTCGAAAGCCATGATACAGGCTCGCCTAGTATGGTTCTCGATGTGAAAACATAATAATACAATTACACGCCTACCTACTAAGCTCAATGTATCCAAGACATGTATTTTTTTGTTGTACAGACGTTCGTAACACAATAAATTTCTTATTCTTATTGAGACCGTCACTTGCGCCTAGCCGGGCGGCCCTGCGCGACAGCACATCAACCTTTACTTCCGTTACGGGCGACTGCAACAAAAATGTTTACTTTGATCTGTCCACTACAAAATGCAAAGAAAAAATAATGCCAGTCTCAGACAGCGATAGTCACACGCCCCTGTCCATACCTCAAAATGCGGCAAACGCCTGTCATATGGTAACCCTACCAATGTTGGATTTTTTCTCGTTTCAATCTTGTCTGGTGAAATTTATAGCGAAGCACACGGAGCCGTTTAGCCGTCGAAATGGCTTTAATGCCGAACGTTGCGTTTCAAATTATATTAAAATATGCATTAGGAATGCGAAAGGCTTCGTGTTCATCTTGACGGCAATGACGACGTAAGCGCGTTGAATAACGCGCCGAATCGAAAGTGTTTTTTCGCTCTTCTCCCATACTTATTGAGTAACACACATGCATGACAAGTTTTTAATTGATTTGTATGAAATTTTGATATGCTAAATTCATTGAGATAAATTTTCCCTGCGAATTGCTCGAAAGAAAAAAAAAAACAGCTTCATCACAGATTTACGTGATATTTTTAAGTATTATTTTTAAATAAAGGAACCCTTTATCTTTATAGGTAGATGCAAAATATTATTATGTTAGAATTGGGTGCCTACCTCGTTAAAATAAAACTAGCGTGTATGACAATGATAAATAAAAAATAGATTATTTTTACACACATTTTTGTTAGATAAAGTTTATATTTATCACTACCTACCTAGTTACTTTTTTTTATTTAATTTCAACTAGGTACGTGTCAATAGAAATGTTTAAACGGCATTCAATATTATAAAAATACTAGCTGACTCGGCAAACGTTGTTTTGCTACATAAATTATCATCATCTTTGACGCCCACTGCAGGACATAGGCCTCCCTTATGGTTTTCATAACCATGAGGGGTTTTGCCATAATCGCCACGCTTGGCAGGCGGGTTGGTGATCGCAGTATGCGGTTGGAATATCAGGAAGACGCTGCTGCCCGTCTTCTGGTAATTGATCTCCTTAGTCGCCTTCTACGACATCCACGGGAGAAAATGGAGTGACGCTATTCTTAATCCGGCGCCACACGGACATGTATTAATTAGCCTACGACCTTTTCTCAGACCTAACAAATATACACAAAAAATTCATTGAAATCGATGTTCGAGTTCGATACACACACCAAACACTGTGACACGAGATTTTTATATATTTAATTTTTTTTTTATTGTTTTCTATTCTTGGCATTGCGTCTGCTACTCTGCTTTTACTTTTTAGGTATTACCTAACCCACCAAGAGTAACTTCCGGAGCCACGTATATTTTATTTAATAGACTATCCGCCGTTTTCTGAATTGAGAATTTCTCTGAGTAAATAATTAAAGCTAATTAATAGAATTTTGACGACCGACGTCATTGGATCTTAAAAAATATACCAAAATTATCACTGAATCTGTTCAGTGAGGATTTAGTATATTTTTTATTATCCAATACTCAATTTAGCTCAAATAATACCATATTTGGTTATAATTTAAGACTCATGATCGCGTTTTTCTATGCAGTAAAGTTTATAAAATTAGAAAAATAATCACCGATGGCCTTAGAGAGGACATTGAAAAGTAATTTTCTTTTTTCAGATTTGAAAAAATTAAAGAGTTAAATGTTTTATTTAAAACATCTGCTTTAGGGGAACAGTCGGAGAACACAGCTTTAAGTAACTAATCTACTTTGTGTCGCTCTTTTTGAGAAATCTGAAGAGAGAGACAGATACTCCAGTATTTACCAACTCAATTACCGTCGGAATGTTTCACAAATCGGACCAATTTTTTGGGTCTGGTCAATAGTAATACTGATAGTACTGTATTTACCGCTAGTTTCTGAAAGAGAAGAAACGATCCTTCAGTACCTATGGACGACCTCGTAGCGCAGCGGTACTGCATCTGCATACCATGCGAGACGTCCCGGGTTCGAATCCCGGCTGGGTAAAAAAAAACCCACGTCTTGGATGTTTACATGTTTGTGATGTCGTTGTTTCTGGTTCCCACGACACAGGGTATCCTAGTGTGGGGCCAGAAGCAATGTATGTGCCTGTATGTAAATGTTTATGTTTATATATGTATTTAGTGAAATTGACAATTATTGAAATCGGCAGTAACCAAGATATTTATGATCTTCCGTGTGATGTTGTATACAAAGTAGCTGATCGGTGACACTGACACAATTTTTATACAGATTAGTTTTTTTTTCAATGCACAAATGATTGCAAAAAAGAATTGATATTTGTCTGGCATGAAAGAGTTTCCAGCAACTACACAGATAATGACTGCACTGTAGTAGATAAAAATTATGATGGGATAATCAACGACGCATTGTCGGTATATTCAGATTGATACTATTAGCTATTACAATAAAGTTGGACGAGGTATCGTCCAACTTTATTGTAAAACTTTAGGTGTCAATTCCACCTTATTGATAGCGTGTCGATTTAGTTTCAGAACTTACTTTAGTATGTTACTACAAGCTCATTTGACGAGTTTTTATTGTACGTCTTTCGTCTCCCTAATCGAAAGAATGAAAACGTCCACACGGATACTCAACCAAATATTGGATGTATGGTATGTACTCGTATTAGCGACGGCAAGATAAAAAGTTCCCTATACCGGCGTGCTTGCAGCGACTAACGAATGTCGATGATTGAGACCAAGCGAAAAGGGTCAGGATAGTGGCAAGTGGCAAACCCTGGTCTCTGCCCACCCCTCCGGGTTATAGGCGTGGGTCTATGTATGTCCTTCAACTGCAACCGGTACCCCACGTCCTCTGTGAGCTTCCGGTCTGCTAGGACCGACGATGGATGCTGTACTTATTGTTCATCATCAGTGCGTATAGACTTCCAAAATTACAATACATTTAAATATACATGTCGTCAGTAGTTATAATAGTATTTTCTAAGGTTAACACGAGCACTAGACACGATAAAAACTGTATTTGCACGCATATTTACTCGTTTTTTTTTTCATTTTACAATTTTCCGACGTTTCGGTACTTTTGCATGTGGCGTGGTCTCGGTAGACTGAGGTGACAGACCTCTTTTTTGAAAGCATTAACTGTCAGCTTACTACACTCGGCAATAAATTATTAAGTTTCGTTCCAAAAATATTTCGGCAATTTTTTAATTTTAATATCGACCTCTGCGTAAAAAAGTCGGCAGCCAACTGGGCATATGCTGGAGATATGTTGTAAACGGCATCGTGATGCCAAAAGACCCAGGCATATGAGAAAAATCGGACATTTTGAAATTTCAAGATGGCGGCCGAGGTATCGATGACTGAAAATGACAAATTCTCTATGGAGAATGTGTACTGAAAATCGACTTTTAGTACTGAATATATTAAAACAAAAATCATATGGGACAAACTTGGCCGAAAGGCCCAGCTCCGCGAAGCGGGCACGAGGAATCCCGCCGCAGCGAGGCGGAAGGCCGAACTCCGTTCAGGCCGAGGCCGAAACCATACATGTTCCGGCGTACAAGTAACAACGCAGAAGCCAGATGGGACAAACTCGCGAGGCCGAAGGCCGAGCTCCACGAAGCGGGTACGAGGAACATCGCCGCGGCGAGGCCGAAGGAAGAGCTCCGTCTAGGCCGAGGCCGAAAGCCGAGACCATACACGTTCCCACGCATAAGTCCTAAACGTAAGTAACTATCGAGACCCTAGGCCGAGCGCCGCGGAGAGCGAAGCTCGAAGCGGCTGGGGGTGGGCGCGCGTAAGCGCGCAGGGGGCTCGCCCCTAGTTTTTATGTAAACTCAAAAATATCGATTAATTAGTTATTGAAATTTAAATTGAAGCTACAAAAATATCATTTTATATAAACTCATAAATATTGATTTTTAGTTAAGTCCACAGTCACACTTCTAGCAAGGGGGTCTGAATGGGGTTCGAATGAAATATAAAATCAATGAATTCAACATTGTGAGCCAACAAGGATTAAATCATTTATTCAATATTTTGAGAGTTCAACAGTTTGGGATTACTACGAATTCAACATTTGGCGAATTCAACATTTTTGGATTACTATGAATTCAACATTTTAGGATTACTATGAATTCAACATTTTGCGAGTTCAACATTTTGGGATTACAATGAATTCAACATTTTGCGAATTCAACATCTCAGGAATTCAACAATTTAAGAATTCAACATTGTGAGCCGAAAGGCCGTAAGTCCGAGATAAAACTGAACTCAATCTGATAGTATTAGAATATTTAAAAGAAACACATTTATTTTGTATTCATAATTATATTTCTCTTGCTCGGACTCTTTGCACTATTGCTAAAGCAAACCGAAAGAATGGCCATTGTCCTCCAAAAAATAAGTTTTGTATTTATATATTTTTTCGAGAATATAACTAATTTTGAGAGCCTAGGCTGAATATTTCGATTGGGGCTGCTTTAACAAATTTTTAAAGCGAAAAAAAAAAATAATCTGAGTCTACGTTACTGGATTCCGTCAGGCACGGAAGTACGTCATCAACTAATATCCTACGAGCTGTCAGTTTCTAGTGATACCATGACTCGATACAAAAACTCTTTAAATAAACAAAACTTAAAAGACTCCTTATCTATGCAAACGTGAGAAAAAGTATATTATATTAGTTTTTTACGGAATACCGAAATGTCAATATCTTGACATTTTTTATTTCAAAATATTAAACCTACTTTCATTCACGTGTTGAACGAACATTAGAAGGTCGAATTAGTCACACACTTCACAAAGATCAAGAAATCAGTGAATATTATATGAATTTATACCTTTAAAACAAATTGTCATATATCCTCCCGCGGCGGCTAACCTCGCGTGACTATTTATAATTTATCGGGAAGTGGCAATACTATAAATGATTTAACTAATAAAAACCCTGGAGAGGTTCCATCCCTTCTAATATCTGTGAAATGAAATTAAATAAAACCCCTCCGGCTGTAGTCATAAAAATTTAACCATATATAAAATACATTTTTAATTGTTACTAAACCGTAACACCTCGTGCGTCGTGACTCATGACACGAGTAAAAACCTTCCAAATAATACCAAAATTTCCAAGGCCAAATGTAATAGCCTTGACCGTACTAACATCGAAGCTTTGGGCTTCCGGTGCCGACTTGCGATAACGACAAATGCGTCATCCAGCGGCCGCGCCGCCGCTGTGATCCCCTCGAAACAAAGAACTGCCGTCATAGAGCTAGATAGGTACACGTTAGACAAATGCGCCGCGCCTCCCGCTGCCGCCGGAGGTTTTATACACAACGCTGCCGCCGGTTTTCACATCGGCGTAACTTTTCTAGTTTATATAACGTGCAAATCCCGAAAAGAATTTGGTTAAACCACATTCACTTAGTAAAAACTCTTCAAATTCTCACTTGTTTCAGTTTTTCAAGCAAGTTGACGCGCATAGCGTCAAGTTTCAAAACTTTGCAAAATAAAATAGAGAATTTTAAACTTTTACATATTGGAAGTGGTTTTATTGTTGATAGTAACTGATGATCAAACGGGTTTTAGGTTATTTCAGTAACATGTTATGTCGAAAATTTATCAGTGGTTAGGGTCTTGGTGCGACCGTTTTACATACTCGCCGTTTACGCCAATTACACTTCCGCCGCCTATTTATTCTTTGCCCTTACGCCGCTCCTGAAGTAAATCGTATCGGCGCGTGTGTCTAGTGCACAGGTGTGCTTTGTGATGTCATAAGGGCTATGTATGATAGTCTGCAGCTAAATTTTGTTGGGGTTCGTAACGTGCCTACTTCAAGTTTGTGCAGAAGAGCTTCGAGGACGCTCATTTTAAGTTGAAAACCAGTAAAAAAGAAAGTTTTCGAGCATCTTAAACTTTGCAATTTGTGAATGCTAAAAAGTCTGCAAACAACGTCACGAATCGCGTCGCGTTGCGGATGACGATTACCTGTTGAGTAACCATTGTAAAAGCGAAACCTTCGCCTCCGCCGCGGCACTCAACAGACCAAACGTACAATAGGCACATGCCTACTTTCACTCATTTGGACCGCAACAACCGGTGACGTCAAGAATTTCATAAACGAGTTGAGTTTATTACATAATAATATGATAATAAGTGACACTGAATGTTATTCATACGTTATCGAAAGGGGCTGCTCGTGAATTACGAAACACAGCCTATGACCGCCTTTTCCCTCTCATTAAACCTTTTAACTCCACCAAAAATGTTACTCTAGTTCCTCGTAAGACTAGAGGTTACGAAAAAAACTTGAAAGGGAGAAAGCCAAATTAAATCTACACTTTTCCGAAATCCGGACAGGGAATGGGGAACGCCTGGTTAAGCACTAGAATATTGGGTAGTGTCTGCCAAACTAAAAAACTACAAAATAAACAGGTTTAAAAAAAAAACAAAAAGCCATGACTGTCAATGCCAGACAGTCATGTTTATTATCAGCACAGATGCCGCATTGTACGATTTTTTATGTAAGTGCATTAAAAGTATAAATAAATAAATAAATATAGGTACCATATTCCGGATGACTAATGGGTTCTAACGACATATTATCACACTTACAAATCTTAAAAGTTATGGTGGAATAAAGAAACTCAAACCTATGAACATGAACCATGGAAACATCACGCTGTTTTATTTTTGTTTAGTTGTGTAAAACACCACCTCGGAGCATATAAAACAAGCGAATTAACTGGGGATTAATAATGAACCACTTTGGGGCCATAGTGATGGCGACTCAGTTGCTAGACGCCAGCAAAATTGTAAAGCAGCTACCGTTTATTGACAGAAACCTCCTCTAGCTGAGGCACAGCTGCCCAAATCTGCTAGCGAACATTAGCGAGCAGTGGTCATGCACACACCGGAACAAGATGGATGTAGTCTACGACCTAAGTGAAGTTTACCCTGGAATGTACTCGTCTACACGCCGAGTACGCTCGCCCGAGCTAAAGAGGTACACAGGCGCGTAAATACCCAACAACCTGCCGAACACTCTGTTTTTGGTACACACCCAGGAGGAGAAAAGATCCCTTATCAACCAGGGATTCGGATCCGGCACGGGGTCACGCGCCCTAACCATAAACGAAGCACAGGGTCCAACCTACGAGTCGGTTATCGGACACATACAGTACAAAGACGCTCAAAATCCACGACAGCGTCCCACACGCGGTGGTGGCAGTATCGCGACACACGACCAGCTGCACGTACTACAACGACGGCGGCGAAGACGCGATTGGGATGGGAGATTCGTGAGAAAGGCGACGGGTATCACAACCAAAGCAATCGCGGAGCACAACCTAAAGATGGCAATGCAAAAACGTGATTCTGAGGTGGCAGTTCAAACAGTGGAAATTGCAAAGGAAGGGCATCCGTGGCTGACAAGTGCAAAAACAGAAAATAAAACATGTACTTAGCAGGTTAAGATACGAGAAGACATGGGGAACAACATACAGCATAGAAAATATAATTATCATGTAAATAAATATAATGAACGTCAAGCAAATAGTAAATTAATAAAGTAAGACTAGATTCGAAAAAAAAAATTAAAACACATTGCACAAAAATTCGAACACTGCCAAATAAAAAAAGGAAGAACCTGTTCTGACAAAGAAAATAATTATCATATAGGACCTTAGACTAGGAACATTGCTATAGAATAGACACGTGTACGGTACGGTTGCGGTTGATAACTCTGGTACCAAAACATTATTTAAGCATAAACTGTATGGAGTGAGAATAAAGGGGAAACAAAAAGAACCAAACTAGAAAAACGGGCCAAGTGCGAGTCGGACTCGCGCACAAAGGGTTCCGTGCCGTTATCTATTTAAAATTTGAATATTTCAAGCGTCTACCTGTTGCCGTTATTAATATCGAGCAAAAAATCACGTTTGTTGTATAGCAGTCCCCCCTTAAATATTTATTTTATTCTGTTTTTAGGAATTTTTGACGTAGCGGCAACAGAAATACATTATCTGTTAAAATTTCAACTGTCTAACTATCGAGATACAGCCTGGTGACAGACGGACGGACGGATAGCGGAGACTTAGTAATAGGGTCCCTTACCCTTTAGGTATGCAACCCTAAAAAAGGCACGGACCCCGCGTCTGCGGAAAACTGACGTATTATTAAAAAAAAAAAACTAATTAACTCTCTCCTGTGAATATCAATCCCAGTCACCGACCCTCTCCCTAAGTGAATTTTTTTTTTGAGAACCCTATATTCCACGTTCTCCCACTTTGCGAAACAGGAACAGCACATCCTGTCCGTACATGGAACGAACAGAGCCTCCAAATATTCTCGAGAAGTATTTTTATACTATTTCTGGTCACGCTTATGGCGCGTTGTTGTTATTCCGAACATTATTATTTCAAGGTTGGGCCGTCGGCGCAGTGAGGTTGCGTAGTGGGGCTCCTCGGTAGGCGTCGCTCGGATAGCTGTCTCAGTCCCTCTTTCGTGCCAAGCTTCTAGTTAGCTTGCTCGCTGCTTGCCGTTTTAATACGAAACACGTCGATGTGAACAACGATTCCTTGATAGACGTACTTAGGTAGCTTGGTAGCTGTGTCAACAAAACGAAATACGACTTGCAATTTAAACTTACACATAGGTACTCAAAACAACGATTTATGTTTGAGAAACTGAAATTCTAATATGATTTGTGATTGAATAGGATTAGCAAACAAAAAATGTTTACAATAATTCTTCTGTTTCACCTTATGAACTTTCGTGCTGTCCAAATTAAATCCTTGAAAGGCGGGTTGATTTATTATTTCTTAACAATCTATCTCCTTGTTCATAGAATCGAATCCTGTGACCTCCAACTGGGAGACACATGGAGGGGGATGCAAGGCAAGATGAGCGTGACCGCATCAAATAAGAAGAAACAAAAACATGCAGACCATAAACCACAATCTCAATTGTACGTATCATTACTTTGAACCTACATCTACATAGTAATGTCTTATACGTTATACATGGTATCTTATTTATAACCCATTTTTTTCGTATAGCATGCGCGTAGTTAGTGCTTAATTAGTGTTGAAATGTGAATAACTACACTAATCAAGAATCTGATAACTTCTATGATTGTTGAAACAAAATTAATGCAATGTCCGCGATTTAATTGTGTACTGCATAGCTTAAAAATACTATTTACATATTTAGCGCTGACTCTGACAAATACCAAGGCAACAAAGCAAAACCGTGTTTGCTGTCAAACTGGCATGCTTGTTCCAAGTGAACAGGTTACCATTGCAGATTGTTTTTGTTCTGCATTAAAATTTTAAGCACATAATGTAATCTAATTTCGAATTGTGTAACATTTTACAAAATTAAACCTAGCAACGGAAAAGTATGACTAACGTGTACGTTTATAAAAACGCCGCAAGTCATTTCAGAAACAAGTGTCACAACGAGAAGCGTCGCCGCGAGCTCGAGAACGAGACGATAAACCAACTCGAGGAGCTCCTTGGCACGTGTCTCGCCGAGGTGAAGCAGCCGGACAAGAACGGCATCGTCCGCGAGGCCACGCGCCAGATCCAGGAGGTGCTGAAGCGCCGCCGCGAGTGCTCCAGCGAGTGCCCAGGCCGGCTGCAGTGCCTGCCCGCGCCGCCGCTGCAGGCTGGCGAGATCACCTCCACGCAACCGCAGCCCGTCTCCACGCCGCTGCACTACTCCGAACTCACCACGCTCATCGAGGTACCTCACTCTCTCTACACGCCTCCATGCCATTGCCTGATTTTCTACTTGCCGGCCAGTGGGAAAAACGCTCGTAGTCTTCACTAACTTTGCCCTCTTACGGCTATGCTAGATACCTTACAATATATAGGTGAGGTGACCACACAGACGCTGTAGTAGTGATTGGCGCCGCACTTATTTTATGCGCGTCTTAACTATTGTCGGTCCAACCCTTTATTTACGTTTTGTTAAATGTATTGAAGTTTTATTCGATTGATAACATTGCTATTTTATTTTGATATTTTTGTAGTTTGTCTGTCTGATCGTGATAAACTAAAAACTACCCAACGGGTTTTCGTATTAATTTATTACTTATAGATAATATTTAAACCTAATTTCTTATAGTATAGAACTTTGTAAGAAGATAGGGTAATATGTTTTTATAGAAAATCAACTTGAATAGTCTTCGCTGCATAGTCTACTCGTCATAATATTGTAGCGAAACACGTCGCATCACTATTGTGAAAAAATAAAGGTGTCCATGAAGTGTTGCATTTTTCGAACATGGTTTCCTGTCAAATAAATAAGGAAATTCATGGGTGTGCTTCTGTCGAAATTGAAATAAACGATTGGACCGATAATAAGGTCTTCACTAGTATTTAATAACGATAGCTTTTGATGACGAATAACAGCTTCTCGGCAATTTCAATCACAATGAGTAATAGCACAGTTCACTACCTAAGAATACATCGCTTGCCCTCGTTTTGTAGAACTCGTTTTTAGGGTTCCGTAGTCGAGAAGGAACCCTTATAGTTTGGCTATGTCCGTCTGTCCGTCTGTCTGTCCGTCTGTCCGTCTGTCTGTCCGCGGCCTAGCTCTGAGACTATTAGTACTAGAAAGCTGAAATTTGGCATAGACATATAATCCTAAAAAAAAAAATCTGGTACTCCGCCTACACCTAAATTATAAGGGCATGCATTTTTTTTTTCACCTACACCAGTGTGGGGTATCGTTGGATTGGTCGTTCAAAATATTCTTGGTGGAGGAAGACCATTTTTTATTAAGGGTTCCGTTTGCAAAATATTAACATTTAAAGCGCAAATTCGTCCGAGTAGGACGTCCTCTACCCCCCTCTCCTGGCTAAACGGTTGATTGTAAAAACGTAAAAAAATTCAGGGTAGCACATATAATATCACGGCCAAGCAGGCTTTACAAGTTAACGAGTAATAGGCGACCAACTTAGGAAGACTTCTTACAAAATCCATTAAAAATTACTTTAATGAAGTCGTTAGTTCTGTAAAGCAGATAAAACGCCCTCTTTCTACGGAACCCTACACTGCGCGTGGCGCGACACGCAGTTGGCCGTTTTTTTTTTGTTTATCCTTAGTTTTCCTTAACGAATTATTTTCTTCCCCCAGGCTCTCAAGCATTACACGAATAACCTCGGCTGGGTATTATTAGAAATCAATTCCAACGGCGAAATTGAATGTGTCTCTGAAAACATCAAAGATCTAATTTTTCAAGACAGAACCGAGTTGCACAAAAAGTCCATATACTCGTTGTTACATGTGAACGACCATTCAAAGATACGGCCTTTGTTGAGGAAGATTCAGTCGTTAAGCTGGGGCGGAGGCGACGTTGATAAGTTCCAAGCTGTCCAAGCCAAACTTGTTATCAAGACTAATGGGATCAACGCTCCTAGGTAAATTCTTATGTACTTTTATTGTAAATTTAAGTTTTTTTGTGCCTAAACCATTCCTATATTCTTACATCATAGTTCTAAAATATGACCATCACCGATCACAATAAAGATGCACAATCTACATCGTCAGCTTTTAATGATCTTGAAGTAAGGTTGTCCGTCTCTATTCACAATCTGTAACAATAGAACAAATCTTAGTTCACGTCTTATTCTTACGAAGCAAGAAAACCGCGACCTCAAACTTCTTTTTTAGAGATTTCATCAAACCACGCAATGTCTAGCGAGTTGGAGTAAAAAACGAAAACTGTCTGTTAGTCTATGGTGACGGCCACGGCTACTCAGCACGTCACGGATTGTGGATTGTAATTTTTCTCTTATTAATACAATTCGTTGTACACTTGTATGTTAGTGTTTTTTATGCGATTTTCGGTGATTTGTTTTGATAGTCTGGCAGCTTGACATTTTTTGAAGTAAGTGAATTCTAAATGTATTGCTTACGAAATGTTTATCCGAACAATCGTCCAGCTAAACCCATATTTCTGATGATTATTGCCTGTGTAGAGGTACTTAATATTAAAAGGTAGTTCTTAACTTTAATCCCCAATTTCACCATAGTAAGTAAGCCCGGTTTGTTAATAAAGTGCTTAGAACTCGAACACATGCTAATGACAACCTGAGTTTAGTTCTAATGCTATAAAAAGTCATCTTTGCTGCTGTGACGCCCAGCGTAGGCTGGGAATTCTCTTTCTCTATCTGGAAAGATGTCTTGGCGACATGCGCTGCCAATAGGGCAGGGCAGCTAAAGTAATCTCAACCCCCGGGCTGGTCCCTAGCCGCACAACAAAGAAATAATATCTTGTCTTGGCACCATATAGAGCGGTTATTGCCCCAGTCGGGTTCCAATTTTACGTATCTGCAAAACCCGCTCTAACATGCCAAGACAAGTGAAAACACAATAAAAAAAATAACAAAAATCCCGACTGCTGAACATTAACTACAATATTGTACATATGCATCCACAATATTGAATTTGAGTGCCGTCTGCTTAGGATTTTTGTTATTTTTAGTGTTTTATTTTATTTTAGCACTAGCCGAGCCACCTAGTGGATATGAAGGGAGATTCTTGCACACAAAAAGTTGAAGTTTTTTGTCGCATTTATGCAGATTTATTATGGCCATAGGTCACCTGCGCAATTATGACGAATCGAATGAGATCTTATTTGTCAAAATGTGACGGTTAGTTAATGAGTTACGAGAGAACTAAAATCGGTTACATACAGGAACCAAACGTTGTGCTGAGGGCTCACTCCCGCAGCACAACGCTGAGTCAGCTGCCTTTTATGGCAACTTAGACACACTACAGGCTAAATCTATTATATTTTGTTGCTGTGTATATCGTTTTCATTGTGTTGTTGTTCATATTATGTCACTAATGTGTTCATTCCTGTGATGTGTCGTGTTGTTATATATAAAATATGTCTTTTCTTTCTTAAACACTTGTTTGCCGAGGGCAGGATGACTGTGTCGTGCATTCCTAATTGCAGCAGGTACGTGGAGACGCTGATCGACGCGGCGGCCGTGCGCGGCTCATCGTCGGAGGTGGCCGGCTCCGTCATGTGCGTCATCCGGCGCCGCCAGGACGCGTCGGCCGCACTCCCAGTCGACGGCGGCCCGCCCGCCATCGCGCCCAAGCTCATCGACCAGATCGTCTTCAGACTCGACACCAACTATACCATACTGAGTGAGTGGCGCCCCGCGACGAATAGCAACCGAAACCGGCGTGCATGCGACTAACTCATGTTGATGAAGCGAAGGAGGTTTGTCAGGTCGTGGCAGGTGGCAAACCCTGGTCTTTGCCTACCCCTCTGGGATAGAGGTGTCAGTTTATGTAATGTGATGCCCCACTACGCCTGGTTCGGCCATAGTTGCACCTGAGATTTCCGCACTTAGCTTCATAGTTGGGCCATTATATGCAGCAAGAACTAAGGGATTCCTCACGATGTTTTCCTTCACTGTTAGCGAGTAGCATTGCTACCATATATTCGCAAATAGTACGGGTACATGCCGGGCTACGCACCGACGACCTTCCGAATGTGAGGCCAGTTTTCTACCATTGCGCTACCGCCGATCCTTTGTCAGACTATGTTATTGCAGTTGCTTTTTGTGGAGTCATATTTTCATCATCATCTGCCCAGGGTGGCCCTTTCCCTAAAGAGCCATCTCTCACGGTCCCTTGCCATCCGCATCCACGGACCCTGCGCCGGCTCTACAATATCATCCGAATATCGGGCTGCTGGTCTGCCCACTGACCCATCTTCCTGTTCTCGGCCGCCACTGTGTTATTGCCCTGGTCTTCCCGCCTCGCCAGGAGGAACATTTTGCAACATATGATAAACTATTGTTACTTTATATTCGGTTGCACAATGTTGGAGTAACAAAAAGTGACTGCGGTCTGTATGCGCCATAATATACCATCAACAACAGTAGCGCTATACTGCACTCAGCCCAGGCACATTGGTAACATGTCCGGGCATGGTATACGATATACGATATCCTCTTTGAGATTTTGGTTTCAAATTCTTAAGTAGACATGAAAAACATTGGAGTTGTACAAGGAAATCAATTAGTTTAATGAGAAAATAATTCGAGAAACTTGCTGGCTCGTAGCAACCAGTGAAATTGTTCAATTGATTGGCTTGGCTTTTTCCTTTCCGTTAGCTCGCTAAAAGCCTCGCACAAAGGCTTAGAAATGAGCCTAAGTGCGCAAACACAAAGCCAGCTAACTATCTCCCTAGGATACCTAGCCATGGCAGATTGACGAGACTATAAATGGAAGCTTAATGCTACGCCACTCAATAATATATTTATCATCAAATTTCTCGAAAGACCTATTGAAAATTAGTATCCACTTGGCTGACTGTCTTTACATAATTGACATTTTTTGTTTCAGATTGTGATTTAAGTGGTGTGGAAAACTGTATAGACTCTCCTTTATCCCTCGTGGGTACCTGTTACTTGGACCTTGTTGAAAGTGCCGACCGCCATATCGCCGTCGCGCACCTGCGCGAGACCGCCTGCCAACCCGCGCCGTCCGCCACCAGCCCCCCCTTCCGTTTGTGCGTCTGTAACGATAAACCGTGGATTAGAGTCAGTGCGCGATCTCGCCTGTTCCCGGCGCAGCCCGACTCGGAGGAACAGGACTTTATCATGGCGACCCACTCTATGCTCAGTGATGACGAAGCGAACATGCTGGAAGCCGGCCCGACCACCGGCCCACCAGCCCTGGGCGGTCCGTTGCTCTCGGCGGCCGTCAACGGCGAGTCCTCCACCGGCGAGAGATACCGCTCCCCGATCAGTCCGGGTGACTCTCAGTTTTCGATGAACGACTTCGACCTCGATCCATGGTCGATGCAATTGGGTGAGATGTCGGAGGAGCGGAAAGACAACAGCTCCTCTGGCCCGCCCACGCCGTGCACGCCGCGCACGCCGCAGACGCCCGGCGACGGGGCGCCCGCGCCCGAGGAGCCCAACCGGCTGCGCTCCCTGCTCTCCGGCAATAAGAAGCCCGGCGCCGAGGTAGGGACTAATAACCGTATACTGAAGGATCTGCTTAAGCAGGACGACGAGGACGCGTCGGCGGAGTCTGCGCCGCTCACCCCGCTCACCCCGCTCACGCCGCTCACCCCGCACACGCCCGCCGCGCCGCGCTCGCCGCTGCAGTCCCGAGTGCTGGCCCCGGTCCCGGCCCCGGCCCCGGCCCCGTCCGCGCACCATTCCAACTCTGACATGTTGCTGAGGGTCAGTTCCACAGACACGAATCTAGCTAGACAACGCAAGCACACCTATATTTCGTTCCATTCAGCTTTGGTCTAGGTGCAAAGAAATAAAAAATGCTATCTAGGTCAAGAAAGAATAATATATATAATATAAATATCTCTAATTCTTTAATTAATTAGATATTGCTTCCCGCATTTTACAAATATTCTCAGCGGTTTGTTCGCCTGCCCGACATAAGTGCCTGGGCACCTCTGCGGCCGCTACTTCCAGTCCGCACTCAGTTATTATCGTAGTAGGACTTCCGCAAAAAACTTAAGAGATCCTTAGCTTTCGTTATAAACTGTAAAAAGACAACAAAGGTACCCATCGAAGAGGAGACCTCTTCCCCCCACTTACAGTCCTAATAGGAAGTAAAAAAAAATGGCCTGCTTGGTTTTCATACAAATCGTGTTCGCTTGCGTTGTCCAGCTGTGGTCAGTTCACTACAAATATCTACAATGCTGCCAAATGCGACCGTTGCGAGCGAACGTTGCATTTTCTTCCAGCATTTTTTAGAGCATCGCCCCAGAGTGTAGTTGTTTACTTATTAACATTGGCCGAAAGAGGCAACGCTTTTTTAGTCCTGACGACATGTTATCATAATATACGTTTCGAGACGAGTCGGATAGATTTTAGTAGTATAACGCCGAGTTTTTACGACTGGAGACTGTACATGGAAGAAAATGTCGAGTATACTCATCCGAACGGAATCGCAAAAATAAAATTGCGTTAATAGTAGGATGTCTTTCGTTTTATAAGAAAAAAAAGGGGTTGGCAATATTGAAGTTTGTGGAGCTGTATAGAGAGTATGGGCTTAATCACCACGCGTGCCCACATTGGCGATTTGAAGCGTATGTGAATAGTGCAGACACTCAGGTTTCCTCATGATGTTTTCCTTCACCGTTAGCGAGTGGATTGCGAGTAGGGAGCTGTATGAAGCTGATGAATGATTGTTGAATGTGCGGTTCATGCATAGACGAGTAGAGTTGCCATATGTATTCGAAGCAAAATCGACTAAATTTTGTAGAAAATCCGAAAAAGTAAAAAAACCAATAATAGGTATTTATTTTGCGTAATCATCATCCAGACCCCCCACCCATAAAAAATAAGCAAAGCAAACGCCCCCTCCCGTCCCCTGTAGTGCTTACTTAATACACGAATGGCCCCCTATCCGCTTAAGTAAAAAAAATACTCGCGGGCATATGTGTGCCAACCTAACGTTTGCTGTCATTCGGCGGAAAAGGCGGTGACTTTTCCGATCAATGTTATGATATAATAATAACTTTCACATAAAGTCTTGTCCTGGACTCAAACTAGGATGTCTTGAGCTATGGTGACCAGGCACGGACATTACAAACATAGAAATACACCTAGAGTCAGGCTATAAGAACAAGTACGGCGGCCTCCAGGGGGAATCGAACCCTTGGCTTCTATCTTGGCAGTCAAGGGTGTTACGGCTAGACCAACGAGGAATTCCTAGACCAAAGTAGGGTCCGGTTTCATAAAGCAAAAATTTGTTTAGTTTTTTTCTTTAGATGCAAACCTTTTCGTCACGATTTACGCCCAATTTGTACTGAGCGGTTTTCAACCATGTGACTTATCATAATTATTTATGACGATTATTTGTTATTAACATAACCTCTACAATGAGATCTTCATTTTTCTTTGTTTCTCCATGGGTAGGCATGATACTAATTTTAGCTTCACGAACCCGGCCCCAGACAGCTCTATCCCAGGGCTTCTTAATTTAATTGCCACTCCAAGTCCACGCGCTCACAGGTGTCATGCTGGTATCTGTATCTTCTAGCTGTATCTCTCATTGTACTACAATGCCCTAACAGAATCGAAATCTTGTCAGTCACTATGAATTCCTGGGGCCTGTTTCATAGAATTACAATTCGTGTTTCATAGAATTACAAGTCTAGTAACCCACAGATTAACTTGTAGACGCTGCTACGTAATGCACCTCGAAACTTCATAATGAACTACGCATTGTAGTTTTATGAACCTCGGCCCTGACCAACGAGCCAGTCCTAGACGGTCATTACGGTTTCCTCGTTCAGCAGATATTGAACGAGAAAACTGACGAGGACGGTGACGGGCACCGGCGGAGTTCCCTGGAGGGCCGGTCGCCGGCGCCGCAGTCCGCGCTGCTCACTCAGCTGCTGGCGGGAAGCGGGCCCGGCGGCGGCGCGCGGGACCCCGACGGCTACCTGGAGCGGTTGGCAGGTGGCCTCAAGCGGAAGTTCGACGACTCTAAGACCCCACCCGCCACCGCCAAGCGGGTCACGCCTGAGACGCATCTGGTAAGTCTGTTGCTTTGTGTTTCTATCGAACAAAATAGATACCTGCCTGGATAGTACGATGCCGCTAGTCGTGCGTTTTTAATGCCAGATGCCGCGACTTTCCAGCACATTAACTGTCAAACTTTGAGATTTTTGCGTCACAAAATGTGTGACTCTAGCCATCGTACTACCCATGCTGGTACGTCTATTGCTCTGTGTTTCTGTCGAACATAGATGCATATAAAGTAAAATTGTTTTTATTCTAAGTAGCACAGAAACTGCGACTTAATACTGTTTACATGTTAAATTTAGGTGTACCTTTCAAAACTAGATCGTTTTGGAGAAAACAAAAAACTCAAAACATTGTAATAACAACCATTGGGTCAACCTGTTATTGGCCCTATTAGCTAATTTACTAATTTTATTACTTGTTGACCAGGCAAACGTGATCATGTCCTGTGAAAAATATAGAAAAAAGCACTTCTAAATATTCAGGCAACTTCCAATAATTTTAATACATTTTAATATCAACATAAATATTTTAAGCCTTTCCGTTAAGTGTTCCCCAAGTGTCACCGAGCGCAGCGCCGGTGATAATGTTAAGGCATTTAAAGTAGATTTGGTCGTGTCGCGTTGCATTTTCTACAGACAATAGTGGGTCTAACCCAAGGATGTTTTAGCCAAAGGATATGACATGGCCGAAACTTTGTAGGAAAACACAGACGACCACTTTTTGGGGGGCGGGAGGTAGCTGTCAATGTCAAATTATGACTTAAGAGCTTGGAAAAGTCGAAAAAATATTATCGATAAGTGATGATTGAACGAAATGAATGAATGAGGGAAACAGAAATTTAATAATTTTATTTAATAAATTTTAAGTAATAAGTAATTTGTAGCCAATAACAAATATCAAATAAGTAGTTATTTATATATGTATTTATTTCTCTAAAACAGTGTGCTTTCCATTATTTCCATTTTAATCTTTGCGGGCCATTTGTCAGTAATTTTCAAATAACAATAATCAATGGTTTTTAATTGTTATTTTCAATGTTAGGACTGAGGAGGTGAAAGGAAATGTTTTTTAATATTTTAATAATAATTTTTGAAACATGTTTCTTCTTATTCTCGCAATAATTTTATTAGTGGTTTTTAAAACTGACCACTGAGAACTTAGTAAATCTCATGGAATCCCTGAACTTATTTTTTTACTGAAAACTGGAAAATTGTATGGATAACCTAAATAAATAAAAACGTTTCTTTGGTATAAATAATTGAACTACTTCAAATAAAAAGTTAAAAAATTACCGTTCTTACCTAAAGATTGTAGGAATGTATGGTTTATTACCGATACCCACTGAAGAAATAATTATCAGGTTACCAATTTTTGTCACAGGCTGTATCTGACGAAACTAATGAACTGATTTTGAAGATTTTTTTACACACCACATAATGTCTGTCTCTTCCTTTGTAATTTTAATTCAATGCCACTTATGCAATGCGACAGAAATATTAAAATATGATAGTCTTATTATGGTATCCTTGGTCCGTGTACTTCCAGGGGTCCATAACAATACATTAAATTCGAATGCAGCAAATGCTGTATTGGAAAAGAAGAGTTATTGTCAATAAAATGAATACCCGATATACGTCAATAATAGTTTGTCATTTAAAAAAAACATTTGCTCTATGGCTTGATTTTTTTGTACTTTTTTTCTATGACACACTAGTTGACGCGTATCACTTTTTTTGTTCTCACCTTGACTTTCACCAATAAAAAAAATGCTACATCCGTCCAGCCGTTCTCAAGTTTTAGCGCGACTAACGAACGGCAATTAATTTTAATACATAGAGATATGATAAATAGAATGGATATACATACTTCTGTTTAAAACAATGATTTACCGGAAGCTGCGACATTAGTACTATCCTATAAGCGCAAATTTAATAAGTGAAATTATGTTAACCCTGACATTTGGTACAATTAAAATCATAGAACAAAAGTTGTTGTAAAATACAAACACTAATTTCCGTTAAAACGCATTTCCCACTATACATTTTAGAGGAAACTCCGTATAGCCTGCACAGATTTTTGCGTTTTGTAAATATTCGGTTTGAAATTAATGTTCCTTATGAACTGATACCAACTATTTTTTTACTTTTCTTGATGGTAATCTATAAAACGTTTTAAATAAAACACCGAACGAATATTTTATGGATATTTAAGTAAGATAATAATGATTTCTACGTCATGTTTAGAAGTCAATTAAAACATCGAAAGATTTTATCGACTGTGTCAAACCCTATCGCAAGGAAAAAAAACCCAAAAAGAACAGAATGAGGTCTGAATGAACAGTATTACACCACTAAATACAGCTAATGTGAAAATGGCATAAACAGCCTTAAGCAGGAACCATTTTTATTTCGGCGTATTATATGTTGTTTACGATGCACGTTTTATTAATTTACCAAAGAAATACCGCTTACAGATGCATAAAATCAAAGTTACGAGTTATAAGAAGCATTAACTGTTGTTAACATTGTTGCTTTAATTTTTACAGAATAATAGGGCGCATTTCGTATATTTTTTTGCACTTTTCTTCTTATGTTTTCTCTATAATTTCTCTTGTCATACTGATAAGACAAAATCAGGACCGTGTTAATTTTTACACGGTAAGTGGCACGCGGGGAAACTAGGAAAACGTCAACTGTGTCGTGTCCATTGGGTAAAACGTTCTTGGTCTAACCCCAGTCGGTGTTCCCCAGGTGTCGTCGAGCGCAGCGCCGTCGCCGTCCTCCAGTACGGCGGCGACGACGACGTCGAGCGCGGGCGGCATGAGCTCGCTGTGCCAGAAGAACCAGATCCTGGTGTCGCTGCTGAAGAAGCAGCAGGCCACGCCGCAGCCGCCGCCCGCGCTGCAGCCGCGCGCCTTCGCCCCGCCGCGCCCGCTGCACCTGCCGCCACACCACCCGCAGCACCCGCAGCACTCGCAGCATCCGCAGCACCCGCAGCATCAGCAGCACCAGCAGCATCAGCAGCATCAGCAGCACCTGCAGCACCCGCAGTCGAGGCACCTCTCCCCGCTCTCTAACCTGCTCACGCAGCTGTGAGTATCCTTCATATTATTTGTTTTAACACTGACACAAACGTAACTGATTGATTTTCTTGATTTTCTCTGAACATGGCTGATTTTTCTGTGTTAGGCTTTACCAACTAAGTAAAACTAAAATGGAACAGTTTTGTATTGTATTAACGGTTATGAATGTTATTATAGATAGATTTACTTGTAATTTTGTAATGTATAGTGGTTGCGAATGTTGCAGTATTAAGGTTTATTAAACTGTGCGTTAACTTGCGATTATTGCGACCCTTTTTCTAAAACCGGTATAGTTTCGGTATCAATATTTGAAATACCGGAAGTCCGGTATTTATTCGGTTTTGATGATTATTATATTCTTTGTTGCACTAATCCGTGCTGAGGACAATTGGGTACCAAGCAAAGTGGGAACTCTGGGCTGCGAGTGATGTAAATTACTTCAGGCAGATGTCGCTGCCTGTACGTAATACAGAGAAGTTTGTAAAGATGTTCGAAATTTCGCCGACGCGTGCACTTGCCCATTAGCTCAGTTGAGAGAGCGATGGCACGGTTAGCCAGAGGTCGCGGGTTCAAATCCTGGCATGGGTGGAATTGTTAGCCTCTAAGTAGGTTTTTAAAATTTATCATTATTTTGTTAAAATTACTTAGATTATTGTAAAACAGTTTATTTACGTAACCTCTTCATTCTTGTCCCACTGAGCCTTTCCCACATCAGTCCAAATTTTGGAATCGGAGCCACCTCAGATCATACCGGCAGGATGTTGATCAATCCCTTAGCCCAACCTCGACTTGGATGTTTATCTTATGGCGTGGCTCCCACTCGATGGTGACTCGCCCACCTATTAATTTTGCCGACGATTTAGTGGGTTTTTGGGCATAATAGTGTGGTGTTTGGGACACTGTCTCCTGGCACCCAAAATACTACGCTTTATTGTTCTCTGACGATGCCTTTAACTTCTGTTGTTCGACAAAAGATGTAGTATAAATGCAGATACAGAATATGACATATAATTATTTTTACAACAAGTAAAAAAAACTATGGATGTAGGTTTTTTTAACAATTTAAATGAACTTATCTTACTTAACATTTGATTTTGATTTGATTATTTATTTCCACAAAAACCTCACCGAAACTATTGCAGTTCATTTGCCATTGACGAAAAACCGTAGGTGTATGTCTCTTGCCACTTACTGTTTTTGTTAATATAGTCTAGTTAATAGTAACTGGTCTATTCAAGAATAACTGGATTTCGCTCACAAAGTATACATTTTTCGTTAGACTCGGTGTGTTTCAAAGCCCATTTAATGTACTTAGGTGTAAATTGGTTTCATAGCTGATTGATTATAATTATAACAGTACAAAAAAATAAGTAGCTGCACAGCTTTTGCACTAATACAATTGTGATTTTGGCGCCACCCCTTTTTAAGAAACGTTTGTGCGCCGTTTATTGCCACTTGTTATCTTCTCTCGACCCGACTATATGTGGTGTTTAGTTTAGCCTCCCCCTTTTCAGGCCGCGAGCGAATACAATAAACGGGGGGCCAAACGTGTCGTCCGCCAACGTGGAGTGCACGCAGGCGCTGCACCAGCCGCAGTCGCACCAGCAGCAGTCGCACCAGCAGCAGTCGCACCAGCAGCAGTCGCACCACCAGCAGTCGCACCAGCCGCAGGCACACCAACCGCAGTCGCAGCAGCCGCAGCAGCAGTCGCACCTGCAGATGGTGCTGCAGACGGGCGGCCGCGCGTCTTACCCCCCTCCTGCGCCGCCCGCGCCCAGCCCTCAGGCGCCCTCTCCGATACACTACGGGACCACGGCGCCGCACCACCTCTACAACAATCAACAGTGAGCATACGACACTGTTAATCAAAGAAACGGACTGTGCAACTATTTGCTTCTTGGTTTTACAATATTGCCGTCCATATCGTGTGAGAGAGAGGCAAATAGTTGTTCAATGATGATAATAACTTCCATGTAACAGAATCACTTGTCCTGGTCCCTAACTAGGGTACCCTGATAGTATAAATTATAATTCATTAGTTTAACTAATAAATAATCGCGATTAGACCTGTTATTAATGTATATTTAAATAGTTATTCAGTCCCATTATTATTATTTATTATTTTAATTCTTTATTGCACTAATTACATTGTAAATGTACAAGGGCGTGCCTCCTATTCTATATTGTTAGTGCTATATCTAACGTAAAGGATGATCAACCGTCCAACAGACAATGTCACGTGTCAAATTAGGTAATATTCTTCTTCCTTTGCCTCACCCCTAATGGAGGCTGTCAGCTCCTCATATTCCTTATCATTTCTTGCCAAGCGTATTTTGGGAATCTGGTATAGTGGGAAGAAAGGGAAACAGGTCTTAAACGCTGGCTATTTCTGGTTCTGCTAGTTCTGGTTCTGCTGGTTCATTCCCTGATTTATTAGGTATTAGCATGTGTAAATAAGGGTTATTTCCCTCATCTGCAGGTGCTTCTGGCACAGTCGTGTAAAAAATAGAGCCGTAGATTGAGGTGGTTACGACTGTATATTTTTGTTTTGTAATTAGTTTTCAAAATTGAATAATATGGGAATGTTAGAAATCAATATTTGTCAACGTTTGGAATCACGCTAAGTTAGAAATCGTAATGTTGGCCCTCACAGTACAAAGTGTGCTGTCCTAGCTTTAAAACCTAGAAAGTTAAAGTAAGTAAAAAGTGTGTAACATAACATAAACTCCCGCCCGTATCCCGGAGGGGTAAGCAGAGACCAGGTTCTGCCACTTGCCACGACCCTCGCTTCATCAACAAGTGTGTAACTTTTTTGGAAAAATAAAACTTGATCAAGAGTAACTTAAGCAGTAGGCCTCCCGCCTTTACCCAGCAGTGGGACACAAAAGGGGCTAAATAAAAAATAAAAACCTTAATGTTATGTTATATACCACCCGTAGGAACAACACGCGCGCGCCGGCCGGCGGCGAGGGTCCCAGCGACCAGGCGCTCTCCGACATCTTGGACGCCGTCATCGACACGCTGTCGGACTCCGACCGCTCCGGCAACGACGTGGCCGGCCTCATGGCCCTCGAGAACCGGCAGTTGCGACCCGAGTATACCACGGTAACGTGTCGACTCACACCACACATGTTTAGTTTAGTTTGTCCAATGGTTTCCGCCTAGTCCAATGGTTAGCCTCATTCATATTTGAACCAATGTACGTAGCAGGGCTGTGAGATCACTCCAGCCAGCCAATCTCTTTCCAGAAAGCCAGCAGTGCTTCCATGTTACTGCTGGCCTCGCGAAGGGATCCCAGCTTTCCTATGATAGGTGCCCGTTGCACTTTCACGCTCTCACAGTGAATAGTCACGTGGGCGGGTGTTTCGTCTTCCTTCCTTCTTTCACACCAAAGATATGCAAGGTGGCATGACAGGTCTCGCGTTTTAACTTCAAAAGTCTGTTTTATCGCCATAAAACGCGGGACTCGCGGCGTCGTACTTCCTGTGAGGAATCTAGCTAGGCTACGCAAGCACACCTACTACACGCGTCCGACATATGCGCCATGCACCTCTGCGGATGCTACTTTCTCTCCGCGCTCGGCTTTTGTCGTAGTTGGACGTTTTCAAAAATTACAAAATGCCTCCTTGGCCCTAAATATAATCTGTAAAAGGTGAGCACCTAAAGAATAGGAATCATTTCATTACATTTTTCGATGTAGTAAATGCAGGTTGACTTTGAATTCGTTCGTCGTATTTTGAGGGAATGTTCTTTTCATTGTGAAAAACAATATTATTAATGATATTTCAGTAATATTATAACATATTTCTAAATATTCGACTCTTGGCGCCAAACTGTGAAATTCAAAGTGGTACGAAGTACGATAACGTTGAATTTTTTTTTTCTAATATGTGAAATACTCAAGAGTCTGACGTCTGACATACGTATACAATTAAAAAAACAATTGAGTTGGCCGGCGCCGAACATAAGACGCTCAAAACATAACATCAAAACACCAAACACATTTCTGTGGCGTTGTTTGCGTTGTCTAAATAGATTCATGTCATTCCCTCTTTGATTTGACAATATTTCTTAATTTATTTTACAGTTTGTCTTTATTTTAGTTGCTAATCTATCTATCTATCCAGACCATGAAAAGAGTCCTCTGTTAGGCATAAGCTCTTGTTATGCCTACCGTCTTTATCTCCTGCCAAATTCGTCCAACCATCGGGTTGGTTGTCTACTGACTACTGGACTATTAATGACATAGTTGTAAAGAAAACTGGATAATTACCATGAGTATTTAAAAAAAATGCATTTTTGGTATTGATAACCTGTTTGTTCATGACACTTGACAGTAAAACTTGTTTTTTGTTAGCTGAGAAGGATTGGTGTTGGTTTGAAGATATAACTTGTACGTGGTTGGATAAAATGTTATTGATCGAACATCGTTTACTGTCGCGCATCTCTTTATTGACCCTATTCAGTCGCTCTATGTTTGCACAGTCGGTGCATAATTCATTTTGTAACCTAAATTCGATTCTATCCTTGTACTAGTTACATGTTTGTCACCTGACCTCGATATTCTAAACGTGTTCGTTTCTCTTTGCAGAGTATCAGAGAAGAGGACGCCGTCATCAATGCGATCCGGCAAAGCCTGATGCAATGCGAGAAGGTCTCCAAGAGCCCCCCAGTCCCGTCTAGTCCCAGCGCCCCTCCTGTATATCCTGTACAAAGTCCGGTATGTGTATTGCGCAATTTTACAGTGTCACCAAGTGGGAATTCCTCGAAATAGCTATACACTGTTGATTCAGAGATTTGAAACTGATAATTCGTATCACGTAAGCGAGTATGGCTTAGCCTTCGATCGAGTATCTATACTAATGACAATGCATCAGCACACTCGGAAGTTTCCTTATTCATACGTCATGTATATTTTAATGAAAAAAAAAAAAACGATTCCATTTGTGTAACTGACCAAAGTGTAGCACTTGTAATTTTAGGGGTTCCATACCCGAAGGGAGGAATGTAATAGACGTGACTTTTACCATTTAAGTGGGGCCGTAACATACAAATAGATCAATAATGACTGTCTGCTTGCTGCGGGCGAACGCCACTCAAAGGATTAACGTGTTTTTTGTTTTATTGTAAAAACTGTAGTACAAGAAACGGAACTTCAACGTTTTTTGTTTTAACTCTACTTTAAAAACGGCAATACATACAAGGGTCAAACTTGGGGTAATTATAGTGCAGTCTTTCTTTATAGTACAACACAAATAATAAAAACCGTTCAAGTGTTAGCGGTTAGTATCCGCGATGGGCACGCGTGGTGATTAAGCCCGTAGTCTCTCCCTGAGAGAAGGTCTGTGCCCTACAGTGGGACGTATATAGGCTGCTTATGTAAGCGTTAGTCGGGTCAGCTAAGGGTCCCGAACTGCCAAAAACAGCAGTTTTCTAGGTTCAAGGCTGTAGGCTGTTATGATTTTCACATGTAAGATATGATTTAGTTAGCACCGGGTCGCCCCCTTAAGGCTGCTTTTACCTTTGTACGTTTGTAAAAGCAGTCTTAACAAACTAAACGTTCGCTGAACCAGGGGCCTTTGTTTTATCTTTCGAATCTATCGCGATCCCTTTCTGATGTTTGAAAGGTGCTGACGAACTTCAGACTGCATTTATTTGACACAAGCTTTCATTGAAAGTAAAGGGATAGGGATTGCGACACGTTTTTGAAGGGTATTGATTGCATCAACTAAATCGCAAATTTGACGTTTCAACTGCGTTTCGTTAATGCAATGCACGCACAATAGGCACATTGCACTTAAAATTATATAAAAATTAAATACTTCTATTGGCTTTGGTTTTGTTAAAATAATTGTGTTTATTTTTGAAATATTTAAGTTTCTAAGTTAAAATAATGAATCGATAAAATGAGAGCTCCGGAATAACAAAACGTTTTGAAGTAAACGAAGAGCGCCGATTTCACTCGGAAAGATGATCGATATTGCGACTCTTAAACTTAGACAAGTCGCTGTCGCGATCACAATACCAATACCCTTGAAAGGGATCGCGATAGATAGTCAATTAGGCCCTAGGGTGTACTGTTAGAATGCAATACGAACGCGGAGGCTAATCTATCTTATGGCCGCGCAGGGCTCGTGCAACATCGGCGGCGGGATGTACTCGATGGAGCCGGCGGGCGGGGGCGGGGGCGCGGGCGCGGGCGGTGGCGTGGGGGGCGCGGGTGCTCGCGGGGCGGGACCGGAAGGGGCGCGCGCGCGCGCTCTGGGCGAGCAGCAGCGCGCGCGCCTGCTGCAGATGCAGCGGTCGCAGCACATGCTGGTGTCGCCCGAGGTGAGGCCGGCCTTTGCTCATTGATTTGAGTACTTATGTGGACCGTGCTGTCTCGCTCGCCCTCAGACCGCATTTACCGTTTGCTCATTTTACGTTAAATTGTGCGAGCGAGACAGCATGTCCCACGTAAGAACAGTCTTCAAAAGGAACGCTATCAATTGATTGCGCTATGGGGCAGGATGATAGCTGGGCAGACGATAGCCCTCCGGTCGATGAGCGGCACGTGACCGCACCACCGCAGTGAAATTCGATCGTCGGACTACGATGAGGAGGACATTAATCATCATATTAATTCTTTACTGTACAAAAGAAAGTTTACAAAAGGTGGACTTAAGGTTGCTGTTACACCTAACATGCTATCTCCCTCGCAAATTCTAACATTTTTCATGATTGCAATAATGAGTATACTTCTGATAATTATTGTGTTCTGAAAGTTTGATAGATAATAAAATTACGGACATGAGATTTTGTTTTCTTATCGTCACTACCCTTTTTATTGAGAAAATTTTACTCTAACATTAATAATTTTGGAAAGAAGTTTTCTTTATTAAAACTATCTTAATTTAATTTATCTATCAAACCCTCAGACCATATTTATCAAAAGTATCAAAAATAAAACACGATCAATACAAAATTAAAAAAAAATGTTAAATTGTGCGAGCGAGATAGAGCATGCTCTCATGCATTTAACAGCAGCCTTAACAGACTGCAAAAGAGAGGTTCTCAATTTATCGTGTATTTTAAGTTCAGCGATAATTCTTTACCACCTTGTCAGATTTAATACAATTTAATCTTTGTATCAATGCAAAAGCAAATAATATTTTATTAGCGTAGGTTTTAAGGTGATTAATTAAAGTAAAATTTTAAAAAGGTATGGTTTAACGAGTCTCATCAGCATTATTTCGATGATTGTAGTAAAGTGGCACGCCAGGCGTGCACTTCACTTTTGTCTCTGCCTAAGCGAAACGATAATGCTAAATTTCCCTAGCATAGAAAACAGTCTGTGTCTATCATCTTAGTACAGCAAGGCTTCGCGTGTCATTGGATGACCGAAATTGCGGGACTTCACAACGTAGACAAAATGGTGCTTCTACCTTCACAAAATAGACAAAATAGTGCTGGAGACCAGTAACAATAGTACGCATATCAATAGAAAGCTATTTAGATTTACAACAATAGTTTATTATGCCAAGTCATTTCAGACTGGTGTGAAAACAGTTATAAAAGTTTTAAAAGTGTCATTTATATTGAGCGACTTTATACAGTCAACTGGAATTCTTTTCCTTTCAATCATACAATGACGCCTTTGACATATTTCCAAGAATGATGTAGCTTTTTTTACAAAGTTCTTTCATATGAGCCGACTTGCAAAATATTGCAGTAGATCGAAATAGCTTTCCGATTTTATATACCCAATAGCCTTCGTTATTAGTTTCAGGGCCAGGCTCCATAAATTTTTACCACTTCTGGTAGACTAGAAACAGTGACAATGAAATAACTATTGCCATACTAATATTATAATTTCTATTGAACAACTATGTCTCTAAGTAGACTCGTCTCCCTGGACTCAAATTTGAATTTATCTGAAAAAGAGACTTGCCTATAAAACCGTTTTTATTTTTATATTTTGTTCTGCCAAACTGCATAACAGTTATTTGGCAGGTGCTGTTGTTTATTTTTACAATGTACTTATTGCTCTTAGATATTAGGTACAAATATAAAATAATTATCGTGGTAGGTATTTTAAATTCTCTTCGTACTACCATGTTGTTTACCCTACGTCTTAGGTTTGGGTTCGGTCACAGTGCCATAGACATATACAACGGTCTTATTTATAAAAAAACGCGATTCCTTAAAACACGCCTCACAGGCAGTTTATTTAATGTGGTTACATCTTTTCCCTGTAAAATCTCCACCACAGACTATTTTGAGTGTTTTAAGGAAGCATGTTTTTCTAAATAAGATTAGCAACTTTTACTGATCTATCGACTGTATCGCAGAGTAAAAGTTATACAAGAAGAGATGGCCCAAAGCATTTGGGATAATTAACATGATACTATTACACTACAAGAGGGAAGTATCAAAAGTAATTAAAACATGTTAAAAAATAAGTGGTATGGACGAAAGGAGGGTTTTGCAAGGAGCAATGTGACATTTGAATGTATTACGTTTTACAGGCGGCCGACACTCCGCAGGCAGACCTAGGGTCTACTATCAACGCGCTTGTGTCGGCGACTCCTCCTAACGTGTCACTCACGCGCACAGACTACAATCACCTTTATCACCCTGCCAGTAAGTTCCATTTTGCAGTTATCCGTGATAGGTTGAAAATTTAATGCATCTAATATGTGTCTAATTGTAACCCGTTTTTTCGTTTCAGATCAAATTGGTTCAAATTACGGTACAAATAAAATCACATCCTCGCAACAAAACCCGATGTTAAGTCGGCAACTTAGTGTAAGTAACCATTATTGTTTTCACTTGGTAAAATTGGTAGTGTTTTTATTGAATCGAATATCTTATTTTATCCTTACGATTAAAATCGGTAACTTAAGTATGTGAGTTGCTTCATACATACATAATGTAGTCATGTTATATTACATCTATTTGCCGTTATGCCTTGAAAAAATCCGTCTTATTTATAAAAACGCGATTCCTCTTAAGCACTCCCAAGAGGCAGTCCCTCCGGCCGTTTTCGTAAGTGTGGTTCGCAACCAGTTGCGAACTAAGAATTTTTATTCTTTGTCGCAACCAGTTGCGAATCAAGGGAACTTTTTCCTTAACCGCAACCAGGCATCCTGACGATTAAATTTCGCAACCAGTTGCAACAAAAGATTTTTTTCCTTATTCGCAACCTTAATTATCTATTTGTTGAGAGATAATTTAAAAGTTTGTTTACTGCTGTTTACCAATACGTGATGGCCAAAAGTTCAGTTGGTGAATGAAGGCAAAGAAGGGTGGAGAAGGCCCTATGAAAACTTACATATTTTAGTTTTTTTAATTTTGTAGGTAAGGAAGAAAAATACTTTGTCTTATTTGTTTCAAGTTAACAACCAGTTAGTGTTTCTTAAGTAAAATACGTGGATTGACATTGCGATTTTTCGTTTTAATTGCATATTTTTTTATTCCCTATCTTAACTACTATAGTTGCGAATTAAGAAACGCTTTTCTCCCATCGCAACTATGTAAGTTTGGGAAGTCCTTATTCTTTGTTTACAATGAAGTTGCGGTTGAGAAAAAAGTTCCCTTTATTCGCAATTGGTTGCGAACAAAGAATAAAAATTCTCAATTCGCAACAGGTTGCGAACTACGGTTTCGAAGGGGTTTTTATAAATGAGACCGTTAGTGTATAATGCTATTTTATAGATAGACTAGCTGACCTGGCAAACGTTATTTTGACATATTAATTATCCTACGACCTAGGACCTACCAAATACACAAAAAAAAAAAAACAGAAAATCGGTGAAGCCGTTTCGGAGGAAATCCATGATGAAACACTGTGACACGAGATTTTTATATATTAAATAAAAAGGAAATTGTTTGTTACACTTTATTGCATAAAGTAATTTGTCAGCAATACACGTTGTAGATGGAACATAAAACAATAATAGTTATTTAAGATACACGTGCGGAAAGTAAGGTTTTATACGAATAAGTGCCAAATTGAAAACACGAGCGCAAGCGCAAGCGAGTGTTTTCATTGGCACGCATTCGGATAAAAACCTTTTACGCTCAAGTATCTTACAACATTTTTCAATGCTGCCTCAGGGAAGAGACCCGTGCCCCTCGGTGGGGACATAATGGGTTGATGATGATGATCTTACAACATTTTTCAATGCATTTCGCGAGGAAATACAACAACAAAAATAAGTATAATAAAGTAATTTTATTTCACCAAAGCCCATTTACAACAAAATGGCGTGCTTTCTTTGCAGAGCGCGTTATGGTGTTTATCATCATTCAATTATTCCTAGAGCGCGCATACTTATAAATAATTGTTTTTTTTTTGGACAGCAAAACCTCCTTGCATGTTTGTAATTTTTTAAATTTTATGACATGCACCACAGAGTCAAAAACTAAAAAAAAAATACTTTATTTCACGCGTGAAATAAAGGATTTCAGTACTGTTTTATTTCACGTGTGAAATAAAGAGCCGGTTTCCGCATAATTTTGTTACACAAAAAAGAAAACTTTACGAGCAACTGCATTGAAAAAGTGTTTGTTTGTCCGCTGCGCAGGGGTGCGTGGGCGGCGGAGCGGGCGGCGCGGGCGGGGCGGGCGGCGCGGGCGGGGCGGCTGCGCTGCACACCCCCCCGCTGAGCCAGCACGCGCCCCCGCAGGCCCCGCTGTCGCCTTACCACCGCGCGCAGCGCCCGCCGCTAGGTGAGTCCGCTCTACACGCCACCGGTATCTATCTGTTCGAGTAACGCTGCTGTTACTACCGGCATCCCTCTCGCTTGTATGCTCTAACATTTCTTTTAGATTATTGTGACTAAAATGATCTACTAGTATGATGGTACATTTTTGACAAATGTGGTCTGCGACGGCCCTAGAAATTAACGGCCGTATTTATGAAAAAAAAAAATACGGAAACACGATTCCTCTATAACAATCCCAAAAGGCAGTTTATTTAATGTGTTTCGTTTTTCCCTTTACCACGGACTATTGAAACTGCCTCTGAGAAGTGTTATAAAGAATCGGGTTTTTATAAACAAGACCGTACAACTGTAATATTTAATAGAGGAAAAAGTAGGTAAGATGATTGATTCATGAATTCATTACTGGAACATTTAGATATATACTGTTGTGAGTAATAGCCGTTTATAATAGCTAACTAACGTTTGACTTGTACGACGATAAATAGGTAAGATGACAAACATATTTCTAGTATGATTTGGATTTCTAGCACCGTGTCTGAGCACCCTTGTCAAAATAATCCTCATTATTTTAATATAATTAAAAACGTTTAAATTTGCATTCGAGACAAATGCCAGTAGTAAAAGCAGCCTTAGTATCATTCCATTGAATGGATTCATGTATGTCAAATGTATTAGTAATATGCTCGTTAAAAGTTATGTTGTTACCTTGAACATTGTAGGTCATATAATATCGTAACTCGACTCAAATTCATGGTAACTCGTTAATCCACGCGACATGAAATCTATTAAAGTAAATATTTATTTAATTCCCACATCAGGGATATTGTACGTTTCGTGGTCTGTGATATGAAGACAGTAGTTAATACATTTGGTACGAGTTGATTCATGGATATTACCGATATTCAGTATCGGTTAGGATATTGCAATGTTACTTTACTTGAAATTTTGTAGTAATAAACTGGAAAATATCGAAATTATCCGTAATAGTGGTATTAATTGTCCAGCGCATTAGCTGGCCGTCAACCATCCACATGCCTGGTAGATTGCATCAGACTTTGTATTGTTAGTGTACGCTGATACGCTGAACGCCTGGTCTCGGATTTTTTCTGCGCTTGCTCTAGTAACACGAAAAAAGCCTCCTTCCGACGAAAAAATTCCTTTTGTTTGCGATCGCTAATGAAAAATAAATTATAGGTCTGCGGCAAGTGCAGACAAAAACGCCAGTAATTTTAAGGCTGGTCAACTCTAGTAGAACTATTAAAATTCGCGAACTACTTGAACATTGTATTGTGCGGCAAGCTCCCTGCAAACTACAAGACATGTGAACCTTTTGAGTTTATGTATTTCTAATTTGTTTTATGAAACTACGATCATGTCTCTTAAAGAATTTGTATAATATATTTTTGAAATTCCAGTCTGATCCAATAACTTATTCTGATAGTATGCTTTACATTTAACTTTATTACGAGCGAGGTAGTTACCTGGATCTCCTATAAGATTTTTTAAAAGCATGTCCTCTCTATTCTTCAGCATGACTTATTATTATAGAGCTACCAAATTTTACAATAGTAGAGATTGTATCAGTTTTTTCAAAATTTTTGATTATATTAAGAACTAATTTGCATGTTTAGATCTGGCTTAACTTTTATACACGGTAGTTTTTCCGCTACTAAACGAGACGCGATAGTTTCCGGTGAAAAGCTAAGTACGTAGTACGGCCGAACGCTGAGGCGGATCGTCTGTAGAAACCAGGCGCAGTTCGGCCAAACGAAATGAACTAGGTAGGTGAGGTTGTTGCGGCTTGAGTGCGATGTAACGAGGCGTGTGTGGCAGTGGGCGGCTATTACGACGACCGCGGGGGCTACTGCGCCGACTTCGCGCGCCGCCTGCCGCCCGCGCACCCCGCTCACCCCGCGCACCCGCACGCGCTGCGCGACCCCGGCGTGCCCTGTGAGTATGAACCGCCCCGCCCCGCTCACTGTACCGCACCCCGCACGGCTAGGGAATGCAATCCCGCGAGATCAATTCAATCCGGGTATTTGCGGCCAGCAGGGTGGACTTAGTCCTCTTAAATTAATCCTAATAAAGAACTTATAGACCTCGTGTTCATGGTTTTAAATTAAACCAGAATTAAATAAGCTTTTTGGTACATTACAGATGGCTTATTAATATGTAAAAAAAAACTTTCAGACAAAAAGATTGGGACATAACAACATAAACATTAGAAACATTAATTGACAAAGATTGACATAATTACGAATCAAATCAAAAACATAAACTACCATAGTCACTTAAATATACAATAATTATCAAATTTACAAGCACGCGCGCAGAGTAACACGTACGATCTAAGCTTCTTTGTAATCGCGCCAGTCCAGCGGGATTCCGCAAAATTTTCGACCGAGTAGTCCCGCAACATGTATGCGGGATCCCGGTATCCCGGGTTTGCATTACCTACGCACGTCACACGCGACGCAAGGGACAAGCGGACTAAACTGCCTCCGAGACTAGTTCGACTATCCGTCAAGTAATCAAAATGTAATCATAATTCGGCCTCAAAAGTGTTTTTTCCGTAAATTTGGCCTGCCTCCAAAGTGGTTTGGGCGCCCTGGTTTCAGACGCTACATTGAAATAGGAAGAAATAAGTAACTTTGTTCTCATGCAAGTAGTGTAAACGTAGATGTTCTCTGAATCTTGCTTTATCATTGTACTAGGCCAAAGAAAGATATATTTATACGCATGGTGCAATGGCCAGTAACCAGCACAAAGTATACTTTTAAAACTTGTCGCGATTGGAACCGTTTAATATAATAACTATGTAAAAAATACTATTGTTTAGAATACTTCTGAATTCTACGTATTTCCAATCATATGAGGGACTGTAGTGACTACGTGAGCGAAACGGGGATTAAGCGTGTAGAGTAGAGCTAGCTACTGAAACTACTTTTGGCTATGATGTGAGAATTGATCGGTCAATGCGACAGCAACCCATCATAATTATAACACAGCTTGTTTGGTACTGAAACCATCGTTTTACTTATGTTTTGAAGTCCGCTTGTCGTTTTTCCTGTAATACTCCTGTAATACACTCGCACTGACCACCGCATTGACGGTCACAACATCTCATGACATCTTTCGTGCTTTACCATCATTAATTTGTTACTTAACTTAGGCAGTTAAGTTAGCGGTTTACGCATTAAGTTTTTGTTTTGTATACCAAGTAATGAAACTAATCCATACTCGCCATTTTGTTGTTCTTGGAGCACGAATCAAAACCGTAGTAATATTTTCTTCCTAGCAGCAGGGCCGAGTTTCATAAAACTACAATTCGTAGTTAATCATGACAATTCTAGGTACATTGCGTAGCTACTGTCTACTTGTTAATCTGTGGGTTAATCGACTTTGCAATGAACATCGAATTGTCATAGTAGATCACGAATTGTAGTTCTATGGAACAGGCCCCTGTTGGCGATTTGTGACTAACGCATTATTGCTTTGTGGTAAAAAGCATGTTCCCATTATTTCATGTTGCCTATGTATTGGCAGGTAAGACATTGTGTTCTAACATCACGGCCACTAATGTCTCAAACTTAGATTGGCGTCCGTCCGTCCGTCCGCGGCTTACCACAGAGACGATAAGTACTAAAGAGCTCAAGTCATATACATATATACAGGGTGTCCAGTGGCAGATAACAAACTTCGAAAATTTAAAAAAAATGCTACATCTAATACTAAATATTATTATTGTAATTCAATAACATAAAATGCGTTTGTATTCTTTAAAAACCACGTTATCTAAATGGTGGCCATCGAGCCAGGCACAGTCATCTCTTGATCGCAAGTTTTCAAATATGCTTTTGGAGAGTGATCCTGCTGACTTCGGCTCGAATATTTTCTTTGAGTTGTGTCACAGTGCCTGGATTTGTTTTATAGACAACGGATTCTAAGTATCAGAAAAAGTCACGCGGCTTTAAATCTGGTGACCTAGGTGGCCACGGTATGGTACCGTTTCGGGATATGTTTTTTTTTTTGGAAATAACTGCCGCACTGCATTCATGGACACATTAGCAGTTTGACCCCCAGTTTCTCGTACACTAACACGCTGTTAATCTACTGTTAACAGCTGTCAATTGACCAAAGTGCATACAAAAAAAAACGCGGACTGCTGTTAACAGTAGATTAACAGCTTGTTAGTGTACGAGAAACCGGGGGTGAGCGGCTCCGTCCTGCTGGAACCAAGTGTTTCGGTTAAAGTATGGACTATTCTGTAGGTCCAGTCTAAGAAAGTCATTTATCATCTCGGTATATCTCTCCGAATTCACAGTTACAATTTGGCCACGTTTGTGGAAATAAGGACATGTGATGGCAGATGCAGACATTGCACACCAAACTGTAACTTTAGGTTTATGTAAAGGCTCTTGATGCAATTGTTTTGGGTTGCTGACATCCCAGTAACGAAAATTTTGCTTATTTACTTATCCTCCAATGTGAAAATGGGGCTCTTCACTGAAGAATATTTTACCCACCGAGTAGCAGTACGAAATCTCATCAACATCAACTCCGCGTAAGCTTTTATTAATGCAAAGTCAGAATCGTGTAAATCTTGAACGATTTGAATTTTATACGGATGGAACTTGAGTTTTTTTCGCATTATGACTTGTAAAGTTGATTTTTTAAATCCCAATATCGATGAACGCGCGCGAAGTGATAAACGGGGATTTTCAGTGATGGAAAGCATAACGAGTTCAACATTTTCGTCCGTAGCTACTGCTGGTGCAGCTCCTGGTCTGGGCCTATTTAATGTTGATCCTGTACCTCTGAACTTCGCTACACATGACTGAATGAGGTTAATCGATGGTCTATCACGTAATCGACGAATACCGTAACGATAATTAAATCGACTGCGTGCTTCACACAGCGGAAAACCACTTGAAATGTATGCCTCGAAGGTAAAAGCGCGGTGCTCTTCACTGCAAATTTCCATGGCTACGAAAAAATCCGCGGAGATTGCGCTTTCTACGACGCTTTTCCCGCCTTTTTCACGTGTTGCGTTGAGAAACTATGTTTGTTTAAAGTTTGAAATCTACCACTGGACACCCTGTACATATTTATTACGCCGACAAAACGATGGAATAAAACCTCGAATAAATATATTTTAGGGTGTTCTCCCCTACACCAAAATAGGGATGTATTTTTTCTGTGGGGTATCGTTGGATTGGTCGTTAAAAATATTGTGAGTGTAGGAAAACTATTTCCCGGATCAGTTTGCGAAATATTAAGCTTTAAAGCGCAAATTTCTGAGTGCCCCTCCTCTCCCGGCTAAACCGTTGACTGTAGAGACTTGAAAAAATTCAGGGCATTAGCACATATTTGAACTTAAAAGGAAAACTATCACGGCTAAGTGGGCTTTACAAGTGAAAGTGTGATAGGCGACCAACTTATTACAGATTTCATTGAAAATTACTTTGATGAAGTTGTTAGTACTGTAAGGCAGGTAAAAAAAACCGTTCTATTACGGAACCCTACAGTGCGCGTGGCCCGACACGCACTTGGCCGGTCTTTCATTTAATTTTATACTTTTTATAAGGAGGTCAGAAGGCGTTACGAGTACCTTGTGACGTCGTAATTTGAGACCGATTTGTATGGCGCTTTGTGTTCCACGTGACTAGAATTAATTTTCGACAGGTTATGTTATGAAAAGTTAGGCGTAGAGAAAAAATTCCAAAACTATGTATTAGGGGTTAAAGTATGAAATTGCCGTTTTATTGAAATAGGTTCTTTGAATTGACATAGAATCTTCATGGTTTGAGGTTTTCGAATGAAAATTTTTTCAAATGGTTTCTATGATGTTCTTTTTTTAAAAAATGTGAAACATTTGAATATCGCCTTTCAATTGTTTTTGTTATTCATTGTTATTCACTTCGTATTCATTTGGTAATGAAGCTTCGCATGATATCTAAGTATATTATATTGCTTTTTGTTGTTATGTAAAAAAAATCGATACCTACTTATTTAAATTACCTTTATTTTTATTTATATTACTAACTCTTCCGTAACTGTGTTTGTTATTTTGGATCAGTCTGTAAAATGATTTAGTCGCCGACAAAATAAGCAAAGTGTGAGAAAAATATGTTTTTTTGTTGGGATCAACCACGTTATATGTATGTACATGTACACTCATCTTTCATTAACTGTGGCATATGTCTAAATAACCGGATCTAGACTGGCTTCGTCGGGCCTACTGTTAGTGTCGCTATAACGTTGCAATTGAAAGCTTTTTTGTGCTGGGAGAGAACTCGAGCCCTGTAATGCCTCTAGCCGGTGCTCTAGGCTCAGTGTTTGAGTGATCGTTTGGGTGACGCAGGCGCAGGCAACGGGGCGGGCGGCGCGGCGGGCGGCGCGGGCGCGGGGGGCGCCACGTCCGAGTACGTCCGCAACGAGCTGCGCGCCGTGGTGGGCGCGCGCTCCTCGCGCCCCGACCTGCACCAGCAGATGCAGCAAGACCTCGACCTGCTATCCTACGATATGCCCACGCCCGGTCAGTACCCGCATTACACGCTCTGTCCACACGGCACACTGATCCTAACGGCCTGCCCACCACTTTGGGCTAAGCTAAGTGCGGCGCGGCGAGGGGGTGCCGTCGGCCCATGGCCCGCCGCTTGCCTTTGACACCAGCGCCTCGTGGCGTGCTTCATACGTTTTGGCTCATATGTTTTCGCCGCTGGCCGCGCCGTACTTAGCTGCCGCTCAGATCGGCGAGGTCGTGGATTCCTCCTACGCTCATGTCGGTCCCGCGCACTATCCGTCGCGTACGAACACTGAAAGTACTGCGGAGCGATACTGTCAGGACTTACAGTAGCCGACTCTGTCACACCTACGTTCAGCCGGTGAACATACCGTTGCCTACCAGCCACTGAAGATAGCGCGTTAGAAGGTCGACCCGCGCTTTTACAACGGCAAAATAACACAATGCGCGTATTATGGTAATTCGTGAGTTCGTCCGATTTCAGCGTAAAAGGAATTCATCCTCAAAGCGTCGCCTCCACCGACTACAGGCCGGGTCGCATAGCAACGTAAAATACCAGACACAATTTGCAAGCAATGAGAACGTATTTTCCAGTTAATTAAAACAATGAGAACGTATTAGCGACTTGTGGCTGGTAGTGGACGTTAAATGTGTACATACACTGCGAAATGACCCGATCCGGTTCGCTAGGCGGACGCTTAGCCTCTGAACCGATTTACAATTAGGATGGTTGGTAGCGAGATTGCTGATAAAATATAAGAAAAAATAAACTCGTCTTGCTACTCTTGCTATTCATCGAAGTGTAAATAATATTCAATGTATACGCAATACTGACAGTCTTGAGGAAACACGGCGTGCAATCAGCTTAAAGTAGTATAACTTACTGAAATTGCTGTTCTGTCTGTTTATCAACGTTTTAATTCGAGGGTCGATCCAAACGTTGTAAGCCTGACCATCAAATCGAAAGAGTAGTAAGTCCGAATTAATTTATCCCCCTCAAATTCATTGCACTTCTTCCATCTGACCTGCAACTTGGTTATAACTTCAAATAAATCATTTACTACTGAAATACTCATTTACTGCGGCTATGGCTATGGCTCCTCTTTGGTCAACAATTTCGAGCCACCTAAGGGTTTCTTTATTTTGGTGGGGAAATAATTTCTTACCACAATTATGGATTACGGAAATTGATTCAGCCGAAGTGTGAACCGCGGTGTTGTTTTGATGGGACAAAACTTCCGCAACATTTTTGGGCCCCGGCCTTTTTTTTTTATTTAATAATATTGTATTGAGTATATAGTTTCGACTTTTGGTAAATGATCCACGAAAATGATAGATATATGATGGTGCCAAGCCAGCTTTATTGAGGTACCTATTTTATGATTTTTTTTTTATTGAATAATACATGTTATTTGCTCGTTTATTACTGAATAATAAGTGGATTAAAAAAAAAATCATGTCTCTCTGTGTTAGGCCACGAACCCTTAGATCCACTCTCGTAGAGGTGTTTTAAAAATATGTTCGTTTTAAATTACCACAGAATCCCTAATGCAAGGTACAAGAAGAGATAGGAGAGGGGTTTTTAACATGAAAACGTGTTTTCACTTAATAAGATTGACAACAGCATTAATATTGAAACAATAGCGTCGCATTTCCTCTTGAGATATGGATACGTGTTAATGCTCACATTTCGGTGATTTAAAAAAACAGCGTGAGTATTTTCAACTCGTATCTTGGCTATTTCAATGAAGCTCAAATGGATTAAAATTTACGTGTGATAATAGTTGATCCCCATCTGGCAAATACCGCAAAATTCTTCGAATTTCATTGTTATAAAAGGACTCATCCACGCCTGAGAGGGCAGGGTGTGTAGGGCTGGTTGTTTCAGTCAAGGGGTCTTACCAGTTGTGTCGATTTTAAAGCAGCAATGTAAACTGTCTCTTTCGACTACAGCACGCTGCAGCGTGCGAATGAGGTAGAACGCAGCCAGCGTGTAGGCAAGCAGTGAATTTGATTGACTGTTCGTCGCGCCTGACCCTCCCTGGCATTGTACCAATGTGTCGATACGTAGGTGGCGAGGGTGCGGCGGGCGGGCGCACCGCGCCGGCGTGGGAGTCTCTCCCGACCGCGGTAAGCCTGCGCGCCGACAAACAATCTACACGCTTCACTACTTCTGTTTCGTTATCGGTTTTCAATGTTTTGTAGATTTACTTACATGACTATTACGTATTGAGTCTGCTGTGCTGCGTGTGTTGTTGATTCAACTATCAATTGAATAGTCACTTTAATTAGACGCTGATTTATTATGAATGAGAAATGTGCCAAATTATGAGACGTTACGTGCGCCATTTTCATTGGACATCTTTCTAATTACAGGAGTTGTTCATAACATCGATTGCCGCCAGATATTTTGGAATTCTGTTTCAGCGGTTCGATTTTAAATCAGCTTCCTGTAATTAGATGGATCATGTTGGTACATTTCTAGATTGTTCAAGCTTTTGTGATGTGATGTCTGATGATAATATTTTATTATTAGTATTTATATTTAACATTTAAGTACATAACTTACGCAAGACGCATAATTTTAGTTATAGAGACGGTATTGAAAGTTATTATCGCTTGTAGGGTGAATAAGCGTAAGCTTCTTATTATTTTTAATACGAGGGTTGAGTCGCATGCCAAATACGGTAAACAATGGTGAAGGTTCGTGCATTTTTTATGTAGCGTCATCAATTAGTACCTATCTACATACAGAGGGTATTGTAAAGTACTCTTATGTTTTAGCAATGGTTCGCTTATTGTTTGCTTTACGAAATTTTCTAGCAATAAGATTACTTCGTTTGATTTTAGTAGAGTTAATTACTATAGAAACTTAAAATTAAATGCGCCTTCATTTTGTGATAGCACTCGTTACAACGCACATCAGGTTGAACAAAATTTTCCATTTAGTCTGTGATATTAACAGTATAATCTCCTAATACAAAGGCATTTTCTCTAAACAAGATTTCTACTAAAAGTTTGTGTTTTCTATATACGAGTACTATCCTATTTAATCAGGCTGGCAACTAGAACTTACATGCATGTTTTCAAAATTTTTGTCTACTTATTATTAAATGCGACTCATTTGATGCGCTCGGATAGAATGTTGGTAAAATTTTTTTTACACAAGATGTTATTAATGTTACGCAAAACCTGAATACCGTTTCTGCATATTGATATTAAACCATTTTCAAATACCAAAAGTTTAAAATTCTTAATTAATTTTTTTTAATATTCATACAAATTGTTAACCATCTATTTTCAAGATAGTATGAAAAATAAAGAAATAAAATTACCTTATGTATTGGAAGTAGTTTAATTATCGATACGGTAGAAACTATTTTCAGGTTGCGTTACTTCAATAACACTTTGTATTCATACAAAGTTTGCAACATAATATCGATTATTTTTAAACAAAAAAAGCTACTACTTGTAGTGAAAAAAGTCAAGCTTATCGTTGAACAGAATATAATGTAAGCAAAAACGTCGATGTCGATTTCTTACCTAGATACATTGATTAGCTAGCGAATCAACTGTCCTATTTTTAAAAATACTCACATTGGTTGTTGGTATTGCGCAGAATACTACGGAGGCGGACTCGGCGGCGGCGGCGGCGGCGGGCGGTGATGAGGCGCGGCCAGCAGCGGGCGGCGTGGGGGAGGTGGCGGCGGCGGCGGCGGGGGCGGGGGCGGGGGCGGCCGCTAAGGCCTCGCTGCTGCAGAAGCTGCTATCGCAGTGACGCGCCCCGCGCCGCCCCCCTGCGCCCGCGCCCGCGCCCGCGACCCCTCGCTGAAGTTTGCATTTATTACATTACCTTTGGTGGTCGAGTCTTGTCTCTCGAGCACGTGATTCCATCGTAACGGGCGTCTTCAGATGTTACGGTCTACGCGGTACCTCTCTGGCTGTAAACTCACCTCGATGAGAATAATATAGTACACGTAGTTATTTATAACGACGTCTTAAACGTCACTTGTAGCTTTTAGGCGATAATGTCGAGTTGTAAAAATCTTTTAAATCCTTTTTAATTTTATTTTTGTCATTTTCTCTTTCGTTCCCTGTGAACCTGAAGCTTTATCACATTTTCTAATTAGTGTTTCTTTCGATATTAGATATTTTTGTTCGAACGTATGTTATTTTCGACACGAAGTTTGACGAGGATGCGACACATTTAATTTGTGATGTGATGTACAATATTTTCGATTTATACTTAGTAAACTTACACTGTACAATATATATTTACTACGTGCAATATTGTATAGAAATACATATGTTAGCGTTGTGAACGATTGTATTATAATTAAAGTCATATGTTACCTGTTATGGCAAAGTAATGTGTATTATAGTAGAGTTAAAATCGCGCGAAACAGTTTCTTTTAAAAGGAAATTGCTCTTTCTGTATATAATATGTTGTTAAATTAAACTGTTGCTTTATTGTAAATATTTTTGTTATAATTTCTTTCTCTCTTGTGTATTGTCCTATAATTTTATTCTATAAAATATTATGGACATAAATATTTTATACAAGTATATAATTACTCTAAACTATTATAAATCTACTTATGGCTACATTTGGTGAATTGTTCAAACATTTAAAAGTATTCTCCGCATAGCAAGCACGCAAATCTTTCCTAGCCTACTGCTTGACATAGCGAACATCCGCTGACAAGTTTGCGATGCGTTCTAGACGTTTTATCATTCTCTATTTTCCATGGGTACTCATTCGCTAACTTTTTAACAGTACATGTTTAATGTAATCATTTAAAGTAACCTCAGCGCTGGGGAATAAGGTCAATATTTAAAATGAATTAACTTTGTGTGAAAAGGAATTGTTGGTACCGCGATCTTGGCAATCATGAGTTTAGACCGTTCGTCACTGCGGAAAGTAGCGAAATATGAAGATAGTTAAATGTCGTATCCAGTAACTTTCTTTTACATTCTAGGCGTACACATAGAGCTTTGTGTTTGCCTAGGATAATGAAAATGGTAATTAGTGGAAATCTAAGTGTCAAACGGGTGTTAGGTGTTGTGCATGTCATGAAATAAATCTATGTTGGAAGCATATAATGATTCCCATTTTTATTATCTGTAGTAGCTATGTTTCAACGTTATTGAATAAGAAAATCTAGAATTGCACTATTACTAAAAGTTTGTTTAACACTCTTGACAACATTTAACTAATAATAAGATCTCTAATGTTTATTGTGTCGTAATTTATATGATAGTATAATTAATACTTCGGTCTGGATAATTCTGTGACAATGTCTAGTTGAAATTATCGTGAAAATTTGTCGACTTGCTACGTCCGGGACCATAAAGGAAATTGGAGACAGCCGGAATTGCCCTCACGATTTTAAATTTTAAGGCAACCATTTATAATTGCAACTTTTGAACGAGGACTGGTTAAAGTGGCTTTATTAAATCTTGGCTCAATCGATATTAACTATTTAGGGTAAACATACCAAGAGAATTTTCATTGCAGGTTTAAGAACATAGCTGTAGGAACGTGAAGTACTTAACACGCAAATATTTTGGGGCTCCCTTTTCGAAAGAGATCTCTTAGATTACCAATTTACCTAACGTTTCCAGAACTACCAACATACCTTAAAACAAGAACTGTCGACAGCACATCAACCTTTACACACGTGCACTCTACGCGGTTACTTTACGGGTGACTAAAATTTAAAGGTTGATTACGACTGCACCTAGACCTACATCTAATTAAAACTGCCATTGTGATGCGTTAAATGCCTACCGATATTGATCGTACAAATAAATGATACATATGTAGAGATTATCCATAAAACACGATTTAACTATGAAATATAAACGTATTTTTATACATAACGAAATAGTTGCGAGTTCTAGATTACCGACCAAATCCCTCGTCGCTCTGGTAACATTCAGTAAAATATAAATCCTAAGATAGATGTAAATATTATTAGTAATTTGTACCTAGCCTGTTACCATTAGCAAGCCACCGTAGTCCTAGTGATACTGCCCCCAGTATTCCTTGGTTTTGTTTAAAAGTGTGCGCGAAGCAATCTATTCAAGTACAAGAGATGGCCTTTGTTAATGCGAAAATGTTGAAACAAATGATATTGAGTCTATTTTCAAATTGGATTGCTATCTATATAGAGCAGTATAAATTTTACGTCACCATGCGTTGAGGAGTCAAACTTAGAAAGCATATATTTTTGCATAAAGCATGTAAATAGATGATATATGAGACTCACGACAGAGTGTATAAACGTCCAAATTATGTTACTGGGTTCATGATGTCTATTAAGTCTAATGGTGCCTGGAATTAAATAAAAGATATTTACGAACATCCGGTATTAAAATGTGTAATGATGCAGATTATTTTTATTACATTTTATGCTAGACAAAAACAAAATATTAGATTATCAAAACAAAATAAATGCTATTCATAAACTTTAAATGCGGCCACTTGTAAAAGAAAAGAAACTCTTAAGACAATGGCTCATAATTTTTTAAACTTAGTAAGTACATAGGCATTAACCTCATTAATTAGTGTTATATAAAATCGCATGTATTTACAGTGTTTGTGGGAATATTTCCATACCAACTCATTGATTGCTTACAAATATTATCTAGTGGGTAATAATGATTGACTGTGCCGAGCGCTGTTGATAACTTTCGTTGTATTGCATTTTAACCTTTTGACCACCTCTCTGATAAATATTTGATACTGCGGCTCCTCTGCTACGAACTAAAGCATACTGTCATTCAATTTATCATGAAAAGTCTACTTCAATCCATCGCATGGACCCCACGTGGCGACTCTAGTCTTCCAAGATTACTACCATCAATGGAAAAAAATTACATGTAGGTTCTAATTGTATTACCAATTGCCTCCTTCGACGTCAACGAAAATTTATTCCTAACAAAAATAGAATCATCTTAGTACTTTACAAAAAATCATCAAGTTATTTAAACTTGCATACCTATACTTAGCAAGCAACATACCTAATATTATATTGAAGGTATGATTATTGTATTGGGAATTAATTATACCTTGTGTAATTTGGTTATATAATTATGTGTAACTTCTGTAAAGCGTCACGATAAATTGTACAAAGGAATTCAAAAGTAAGCAAGCGCCGATCTACTTCTAGTTTGCAGTAACTATTTCAATTTAATTAATTGGACAGTTTGTTTGTAGCGATTGTTAATAATTAAGATTAAACAAATAAAGGTATGGTTAGTTGGATGCGGTCTATATTTTAATTGTTATTGGAGTGAAATGTTATAATTACAAACATTGCTTCTCCAATATTACCATTACCTAATACCTAATGTTATTTGTTTCATTGGAAATAGTACCGTTTTCACAGAGTATGTTTTTGATAAGGTAATTTAAAAATAATAGGGTCCAAATTTTCCATCCAAAAGCACAGATAACATTAAATTTGGAAAAAATTGATTCGTATATCGTAATACCTATAGGTTTTAAAATGTGTATAAACTGCTCTGTGAAAATGTTGCGATTACTTGTAATGGAAACATGGATATGTACGGGAATCTATGTTTCATGGGGACAACATATTTACTGTCTCTAGTATATCAGATATATTTTTTAATTGCACTCAGTCATCACATTTGATGTGTAATACAGTGAACGATCTACCGAAATAATTTTGGGTGGTTTGAAAGACTGCAAAATAAACGTGCCTGACAATAGCTATCGAATACGTTAGATTGTTTTTTAAAAAACGCACTTTTCAAAAATATGTCGACACAAACTCGAATCTATTAGAACCAGTGGTATCCATCCAGAGCGGTGCAAGCGTGCCGCGGGTCACTAACTGTTTGCGCATTTCTTTTAAAAGATTTCTCAACTCGAAACAAGATTTCTGAACAATTTTTTTCATTTATGTCCGTATCTAAAAGTAATGGTCTAAATTGATGCCATTTTTTATTATTAATACATAACCGCGGCTTTCAAACCACCAAGAAATGAGCGTGTATGAAGAACATTGAATATTAAAATTTTTCAGCATGAAGCTACAACGAACCGAACTGTGGGTTACAAACAAAATAGAATACCTTTACCAAGAAATCTATGTGTGATAATCGTAAGGTATATAAACCTTAGTTAGACGACAGTTGCTAACACTTAGAGATCCCCCGTAAAGAAATGATTTTATTTTTTGTATAAGATCATATCTCTGTCTTGGCCTGTCGTCGCGGTAAATAGTTTGTACATTCTCTTAATTTCTAAGTGTGCTTTACAAGTGGATCATAATTATAATTATTATCGTTAACGTTATTTCAAAGAAAGTGTGTTTCTTGGTTATTACAATGTGATTTTTGGTAATTGGTCAATCGCAGAAAGGACAGTTGCAAAGCAAGTAGCTTCAGCTGTTACAGCTGGTGCTCGCTTCGCTGGTCATCTGTTCATCTGGTCATCCCTGGGTTCGGTAACGGCTACGGGTACCTCCATCGTTATTTGCTAGCGAGTTCCTACCTAATTCCTAACGCGTTCTATAACATAGTACTAGTCTTTCCTGATGTAACTCTCTTTTTTGCGGATGACCGTCAAGTCTGTGTTATTTAGTTCTTCAAATTATCTAAGTAAGGCCTTTTGTGTTGCTGTGCATTTCTACACGTTAAATGTAGGTACATACATATGTTTATATATTGTACATAGTTTAATACAGAATATTTTTACGACTAGGATACACAACCAAAGTTGTTATAAAAGTGATGGTTGATTGAATAATACATTTGATATAGGTCGTTATGTTTATTTTTAAGAAATCATACAAATAAAGTGTACAGTAATTATACGAACATCCAATGTCTTGTCGAAGCCTTTTACACAACCGCCCTGATATTAAAAAACGAATTTATTGTTTTGGTAAAGACAACGTAAATTATTAACAGATGCTAACTATGGCTTAATTTGTTTCGTTCCTAGTTGCGTATTCTGGATCACAATAATATCGGTCAATTATTTATAAAATTTTGTTTCATTGTAATTATAAAGTAACATCTTTAAATCAAAGTGTTTTAATTCATAGTTGAAATCGAACATACTGAGTACATTGTGTTAAGTTGTATTTTTTGTACATTCTAGACTCGAAAATACATTAATATCTAAAATCAGTGTTTTAATTTTTCAACACCTAAGTTTGAAGTTACATACCTACCTAAGTGTTATGCGATTATCGGAAGATTTGGATGCAAAGTTGCATGGAACAAGCCATTTAAACAGGGTGTTACATACATAATTACATCTTCTGGAAAATGAGTGGCTCTACCCTTAACCAGTTACTGAAAAAGGTCTTGTTATTAGTGGAACCTCTAATTTTTCGTGAATTATGAAAACCAAAGTCTCGCAGCTATTTCAAGTTCAAGGTGATTTTTCGATTCCCCCGTATTCATTGAGGTCGGTCCCGAATCCCGTCCTCACACCCGGAGCAACCGCTCCCGCCGCGGGGGGTTAGCGCCTAAAACTCGGGAGCTTATGGGCCGTAGCACGTATTTAACTACGGTACGGGAAGCGTGGGCCCCTAACGTCTCCTCCTGGCTTTTCTAGTCCTGAACCGCTCGCCCAACCGGCCGGACGCATGCGTTGCGGGCTCTCCTGTTGCGTATATTGTTTGTTTCGCGCTGGAATCAGAACATGACTTTTCGTTTTTAAAAATAGTGATTTGTAGGATACGAACGGATTAACTGGATAGTGTTAATATGAAGTGAATGCAAAGAGCGGCAAGGCAGCATGCCCTGGGCTTGTCCGTGGTCGCGCGGCAGGCAGCGCTCGCCGGTGGTCAGTGCGCCTCTGCATCTGCTCTTACAGGTTGGCTAATTAAATTCACTGCCGCGTTACTCGTACAGCTAAATTGATTAAGATTTAAGTCTGTTCTTACGTGGAGCATGCTGTCTCGCAACCGCAATTTAACATTTTTAGTTATTAATAAAATGAGAAAAATTTTGATGAATGTCTGAGGGTTTGATGGATAAATTCGATTGCGGTTATTGAAGGCATATATTTCTTATCCTATGAGAAAATTTGATTCCACAATTAATAGGTAATTGTGGAAACAACTTTTCTTTATCAAAAGCTACGACAACGAAAATATATTTAAAATGTTCGTAATTTATTATGCATTAAACCCTCACACCACATTTATCAAGTTAAAAATGTTAAATTGTGCAAGCGAGCCAGCATGCTTTACTTAAGAACATCCTTAAGTAGGTACCTACTTCACTATTGAATGCGCAATTAGTATTTTACGCAGAAAAATATACGTTTCTTCTCGCATCTTTATTCCAAAACGGTATCAAAAGTAAATATGGGTAAGTAATTAATAAGTATTTCATTAAGTGTCTATTTAGAGGTAAAATATATTTTAATTCTTTATTGCACTAATTATATTGTAAGTGTACAAGTATTGAGAAAGGTGATAAATTATATATCTTCGTAAGTAAAGTGATTGTGTTGTGTGGGTGTTATTATTAAGTCTTCCCAGTTCATACGCTACATTTTATTTTCTGAGATTAAACAATAAATTTTAACCCATTATTAGGTACCTACGATTAACAAGTAAGGCTCTGCATTTGAATCCTCTGTTTGCCGTCTTTTATATACCCATTACAAAGTAATATAAATAAAAAGAGGATATTTTGGAAATATCTAGGCCCGATACGATAATATTCCGTGATGGTATGTTAATGCTGTATCCATTACTTAATCGTAAATCCATGGAGTTTTCCGATTCGGGTAATGTATTACGGTAAAGCTTAAGACGTATCTTCTAGGAGTAAAACAACAAATGTAGAACTTTCTCGTTCTCTACAATCATCATCATCAGCCATTTGACGCCCACTGCAGGACATAGGCCTCCTTTCTGGTTTTCAAAACCATGAGGGGTTTTGCTATAATCGCCACGCTTGGCAGGCGGGTCAGCGATCGCCGATACTCTCTCTGAGAGAAGGCCTGTGCCCTATAGTGGGACTTTTATAGACTGCTTATGATGATGATTATGAATGTTTTGGACTGTCAAAGAAATTTTATAAAGCAGGCTCAGTTTAACGATTAGTGCAGGTTTATACTGACTTCGCGCGTACCTACCTTCCCTAACACAAACTAGATTTGCAAAGAGGCATCACTGAAATACTCTCGTTTTCTCTATCTTCTTACTTAGTGTCTAGCTACCTAAGGTCACCTTAAGCTTGTATAAGCCTGTATAATAAACCCTGTAACCGCAGGTCTCAGCTAGGCGGCGAGCAACAGCTGCTCGGGCCTTCAGTCCGGGTAGAGACGTTGTAGGCAGCAACCGCCCGTCCGCTACTTGCTATCATCACAACAATAATAAAAATATGCACTTTGCCTTATTGAAATAAAACGCGAACTTGCGATAAAATGGCAAACTCGAGTTTATGAAAGTTTAGTGCGCTGTGGGATTTTTTCAGCGAGGGACTAGCTGAAAAAAAAAGTATCCAAATCAAAGCAAAAGATTGTCATCTTGTAAAGATACTGAAGTATCTGAATTATGAATAAATTAACTGCATTTCTGAAATGAATAATAATGCCTTGGAGCTGCCTGTGGGGTTACGAACCGCCTCCTCCATGCAATGTGAGTGGTCCCCTACATCTACTGTTGCAGGTAGGTACATTTTTAAAACAAAACTTTTGACTAGCAGACCCATCAGACATAGTCCTGTCCAATTTGTTTTCTGATCGTTTTTTGAAATCCTATAGAAAGAACCATTTCAGTTTTATGCGATTTTTTCAATTTTACGTCAACTTTTCCAATATTTTTTTACCTAAAACCCTTATTCAGACTATTATGAACAGGTATGCTTCATCTGTCCAGTTGCTCTAAGAGATGCGCTTACCACGAACAGCATTTCATTTTTATTTACTCTGTAAACAACAATAAATAATTTGTTTCTAGAACAAGTCCAGTACAAACTTAAGTGGCGTAAAGAAAACTTAAAGCTGAAAACAGTTTCTTCAGTATGGATAACCACTTCCAATAAGTAAAGTTTCAAATTTTTCTTAATGCGAATGACCGCGTGAATTTTCAACATAGTATGAAAAAATAAGTATGAACAAATATTAAAGATATTTTTTATGAAAAAACTTGCTAAATACCTCGTTAGTGAAAACTTACCTACCCGTGGCATTCGTTCAATTACTTTTTGCATGAAAATTTCTTCGTATTGAATATTTAAAAACTTAATAAATTAAATTATTATGTAAGTAGGTACCTACTTTTATTCAAATGGAAACACAGACATGGGTGAAATCCAGATTCCAGTAAGCTGGTCTAATGGTGTAATTTTAATTTGTGGATTTTTAAGGAAAGTGTTTCGTAATTTTTAGGCTTATTTTTGCTTTTCGTCTTCTTGGATGCAAGTCGTTGGTTATTGTGAACTAACAATCATCATCATCATCATCACCGTTTTGACGCCCACTGCAAGACATAGGGCTCCTTCGTGGTTTTCATGACCATGAGGGGTTTCGCCATAATCGCCACGCTTGGCATGCGGGTTGGCGATCGCAGTATACAATTGGAATCTCAGGAAGACGCTGCTGCCCGTCTCCTGGTAATTGATTTCCTTAGTCGCCTTCTACGACATCCACGTAAGGAAATGGAGTGACGTTATTCTTAATCCGGCGCCACACGGTTCCGCCGGCTAACTCTTTTAATGGAGGCCCTAGAATTATATATTTACCTACATATTTAGCTGAAAAGTAACAATGAAAAAAGCCTTTTTTAAACTTTTCAATATTTTTAAAGCAATTTTCATACAATATCGGAATCCGGAACTGTTTGTCTAACTTGCCCGTATGCGCGAATGTCGAATAAAAAAGGATACCTCCTCCCCGGTTGTCGATGACTGGTACCTGCTTTGATAAACATCTAAAAAATTGTTCTCCACAACTGAAACACTGCTAGGTATTTCGAAGTATGATACCTGGAAGGTAACTTAACTCTTCAACAAGTCCCGCTGTGACCTATATATCGCATTTCGGCACTTGGTGTGGTAACGCAGTGCTGAAGCCTGACCCACTGAACCAATTTCGGAGATTGCCGTTGTGCAACATTGGATCGGAATGTTTGCACTGACTTTGCCGGTGTAATGTGCACCTCTGCGATTGGACGTCTTCCCATACTCTGGTGCCGGTGCGGATTAGGAAAAAATCTACACTGCAGTGCACAGGCCATCTCTCAGAAATAAATGTTAGGAAAATTTTGTTCTATGCCTTTTTTCTCAGATTTATTGAATCTATATGGATATACATAATTTTCTTAAATTCGTGTTTTACGTGCTCTACCAATGTCGTCACGTGCGGTAAAACATTGTCTTACTTATAAGTCCAATCTATTGGACACATATGGTTGTAACAATTATTATAGGTACATCAATTTTCTTTTAACATAGGTTTTAATCTAATTTACAGGGATTGCTTATTTTTTAGGTAGGTACCAACCTTGTTAACCATATTGAACGCCATTTAGGATAAGCCTCATTCTGAAAGATCCTTGCCATTTCCCACGCACTATATGAGACTAATGAGCACAATAAAAGATAATTGGCGCAGAGGGGCCGCCGTAGGCCGATGACATTTTTTCCCTCGTTTAGCACTCGTTTTCCCTGTAGTTTCCAGTTTTCGTAGCTGCACCTACCTATGCTATATATACCTAGTTTCAACGACAGTGTCTCTATAAGACGCCACCTAGCTATGACATATAATAAATATGCATGTACTAGCGGTAATTACACCATTATCTATTTAACAATTCACGGATTGTCACAGCTATGTGTCTAGTTATCTGTCACCATTGTACCATTTTATGGTAAGCCTGCCCTTGGTCGGTAGTAGTAGAGTTAACGGTAGAATGCTAATGCGACGCAGCACGTTTGTATAGTTGTCATACCAACCTATATGCAGAGCGACTCGGTTCGGCTTCCCATAGTTGCGCAAACGCAGCATGCAACCAGCGTTCCTCCCACACGCTACTGCCGCCGCCGCAGTCTACTCCAAACAAACAAACACCATCAAGTTCATTGTCACCGAAATAATTTACTTAATATTAACGTTGCCCCATTAATTCGTCTTCATAACTAAGTTTTCAAAGCTTCTGATGTTTTACAGTTTACCTACCCGCGGAATTATAAGATAGGCAGAATACTTATCTCTTTCAGAGATAAGCTAGCCTGTGTAGGTACACTTAATTTCTTATGAAATATTCTGTTATATTTATAATATATTTTGCTTCATATGCAATAAAATATTAATTTTTTATGTAGCCATGATTGCGTTCCACTGGTGGACAAAGCCCCTAGACCCTCCCCTTTACTAAAATATAATGCATATTTGTGTAAGTAGGTACACACATAAAAATTGTTGCTTCAACATCAATAAGCAAAAGCAGCCTACCTACCCATAAATGTAGGCCCCCTGCAGGGCTCAGACCTTCTCTCAGAGAGAGAGAGAGAGAGAATATGGACACAGTACCTACATGGTACATGGTATGGACTTGAACACCATCAGCCACCACACACTGCGGTTCTACACTTCTAATACCTACTCAGATATATTTACTGTAATTTACCTACAGCCTTTATTTAAATGCTATCAGTTTTAGTAGGTAAAGATAAGCAAAGCCGTTCTGCTGCTGTATCTTTTGTTTAGATGTCACATATTATGAATTCTACGTTGTATCATCTCAGACACCTCCATTGTGGTCCCGTATTCATCGGTCTTTATCTCGCTCATGAGTTAATTAGGAGCACGTGTGGGGTGCATGCGGAACAATGCGGTCCTTCAGCCGCGGTTTCTTTGATTGCTTGTCTATACGTAATCGACTCTATACACGCTCCATTGTTCAGCAACATTGCTCCGGGAATACATCCACTTTTTAATGCTGGCCACTATTTATATCAACAATGGATTTCTGCCTTTGTAGTCAAATTACGTAATCACTGAACGATACATTTCAATTACGGTTCACATTACGAAATGTCTCTATTTGTCGCGTTTCTTTATTACGCCGATTGCCATCGCTGGTCCATTGTCGGTCCTCACAGTCCGTCGCGCTTCAATGGAAGCGATTCGTGTAATTCTACCTCACTTCTCTACGCTCCGCTGCCGAATTGCAGCCGATACTTACAAAATATGAGTTATGAAAGCGTAAATAATAAACACCATCAAGTCAATTGTTACTCTAATTCAAGTCTTTTGAGTTGGTATTATGTGGCTTGGCAGTATGTGTCACCCATCGTGTTGGTCGTGAGAATGCTCGTATGTAGAGTTCAGGCGAGCGACTGCGGTATCGTTATAACGGAGCTACTGTCTGTCTGGAGCTACGGTTTCCCATCTGCTACTATAACCAAATCAAAATTTAGAACGCCGTTAAAACGTTCTAATTTTTGATAACTGATTGTTAATCTAATATCAACAATATGTTCAATTCCTAGTTATTGTGTAAAGATCATAAAATCTTTAGTGACCTGTCTAATGGAGATAAAATTTACCTTTTTTAATGTCAAATTGACATTTACACTCAGAGATGGAATTAATAAAATATGTTTTCAAGAAAACAGCACTTACTTCAGTAAAGTTAAAAAAACAAATACACCCCACCCCAGTGGGGGCAAACTAGGGGATGGCAAATGACATAGAAATACACATAATTTATTATATTCTTTTTGTTGCAATAATCCGTGCTGAGGACAATTTTAAAAACCTATTTAGACGCAAAAAATTCCACCAGATGTCGCTGCCTTAATACAGAGAAGTTTGTAAAGAGGTTCGAAATTTCACCGATGCCTGCCCATTAGCTTAGTTGGGAGAGCGCTGGCACGATTAGCCAGAGGTCGCGGGTTCAAGTCCCCGCCGGGTTGAATTTTTAGCCTTCAAATAGGTATTTACATAATTTATTGATAATATATATTACAAGTCAAGGAATAAGAAAAATATAAAACTATCACACACTTTTACCATTATGATTATCGGACACCGTTAACCTTTCATAAAATGCTTTACGATTCCGAATATTTCATTCGAAAACCGAATATTTGATCTTAATAAGACAGAGTTATGTAACTGTACTCAAAATATGTGGCTTGGTTCTGTGGCCACTCTGGATAAACGCAATGATTTACGACACATTCCTGTGGACTAGAGCGGGGTCTCCTCCCGCCTTGCGCCGCCCGCCGATGGGAATCGGATTATTTCATTTGACTGATGAAAGACAACGCGCCTTGTCGCAGCTTTGTGTGCCCAACGGAGTGCGAGTTGAATGTTCTGCTTAAATCGTTACAGATGCTGGCTTAAATGAGTCAGACTTGCTTTAGTGGGTACCGCGTAACTACATAGATTGAAGGGTTTTCTGGATAGGAATACTTTGTTACCGCACATTAGTGACGACAGTTAGTTGTGTGTTGTTCGTGAACCTTAGTTAGGAAATACACTTTATTAGGATGCCCATCACGACTACCGGATGTTGTGTAACTGAGCCCAAAATATGCCAATGGCTGTACCGGAAGCTTGTGCCCGTCGCGCTGGTCTGTGTACAGTGGATTGAGCTCAAAGAGAACAGGTACTGACACAAATGATGCTCTAATGACCAGGGAGCGCGGAGCGCTTCATGGCTACAATCCGACGCCGTAATAAAGCATATTTTCCAGAGTAAACAGTCCATTACATTCAATGCGTTTACTCCATGTTCACTGTGGACTTGTTAACCTTCACTCGTGTAAGAAGAAAAATAAAGAGACTACAGGAGAATTTAACTCTTTACACTTATTGGCTGACGACCGCCTGTTATCGCGCTCTCCTAAATCTAAATTAAGGTTATACTTCAGTGTAGAGGTCGTCAACATTTGAACGTCCAACTTAACTCGGATACAGTTTCATTACTGAAATTCAAACAGTCTGTGCAAAAACATCTGGCTCCGCAAAAAATCTTACGCTCCGATAACCACGCTCTGCCAGCTGCCGGCACCGAACGCGTCTCGCACTTTGTTTAAAAGCTTCGCTGTACGTACTGTACACAATACTTTTGTTCCCTGACAAATTAGAAACCATCAGGACTGCATTAGATTGGCAACATAAAATATTCCAGAAATATAAAATTTAATTACATATTATCGAATAGTCAATTGCCATGAATCAAACGTGTATGAATGGAAAGGCAATAAAATAAAACTGATGGGTTCATAAACAGAGCTCTAAAAATACAGCTGACCACCTGGTTTTAGTTCGAGTGCAGGGGGCATTATTTATGGCACATCGAGCACAATACAACAACCGCAAAAATAACCCTACACTTTTGACACCGCAGTACTCTATGTTTGACAGTACTGAAATGATTTGTCTCATGATAGTAATGCCAGTTATTGTAGGTTTGTTTGATTGACTTTAAAATGATTTATTCTTTATAGCGATTGCACGGTTACGTGAAAAACTTCATAACAAACACATGCATATTTAAACAATATTTGTTCTTCATTATTTATTCAAATCAATCAAATCAAAATGCTTTTATTCAAAATAGCACACAAACTGTGACTTAATGAACGTGACAAGTAAAACTAGGTGTCCATTTCAAAACCTAGATCATTTTGGAGAAAAAATGGCCAAAAAGTCCAACTAGTCTTTTCAAAGCACTTCTAATTAAAAGTACCTCTATTAGCACTTCAATATATTGCAATACTAGAAAATTATCGGATTTCTTCGGTCTGCTTCATAATTCTGAATAGTCTCTACCAGTGCTTAGCTATTAGTAGTGCGTACCAATTCCAACCTAGTCAGACCATCGCACGACGGGTATTCCGGTTATTTTAACTACGACAATGAATTTACATGAACCCATGTAATGTTGGTCGGTGGCTAATTGGAGAACATTTAACTTTTCTGCTCGAATGGTGCCCAATTATGCCAACTGCTGCCCATCTTACAATGCTGTGGTTAGGCACCTAATAGATGACCATGTGAAATAGTGAGGCTACCACGTAGGTGGCCACTTTCCTGGCTCTATAAGTGAGGTATCGATCGATGGGATGTGTCACCGAGATCGATGATTAGCAGTTAAAGACACATTTCTTAAGGTCTTTGTGGAAAAAACTTGTCTATCGTCACAAAAAAGATGTAAATATCAAGCTTTTTTCTCAGCGAGCTACTGTTACATAGCACGAATGCTGCCTGTATCCGTTTTTTATGCTTTTTCTAAACAATTAACATACCGATCCTTAATCTTTGATACCCCTTGTGTTTTTTAATCCCCTCAATACTTACCTGGAACCGATTCCCTACGTACGTGCGTGTGCCTAGTATAGTCGGCTTAATAGGAATCTAACCCGTTGCACTAACTTTTTACGAAAACAACTCTGTCATTGACCTTCATCGGTGTTAAAAGTGCAAATGAGGTGTTCTATCATGGTAGTTATTTCACGCTCATAGGCACTTCCATAATTATTAGGTACTTACTTCTGTTGCTCTAGTGATGTTTATTATGGAATGATATTCTTTTGGTTTTTGCGAATAATGTTAAAATTATTTTATGTCTATGAAGGTTATATATACCTCCTATGATTAGAATATTCATTAGTAGACCGGTTGGAAGCGGCCTGCATCCAGCGCCTTCCTGCCACTTGGATGAGGTCATCTGTCCATCTTGTGGCTGGTAGTCCTACGCTGCGCTTGCCCATATGTGGTCTCCATTCGAGAACTTTTCGGCCCCATCGGCCATCAGTTCCATGGAGGAGGCCTATGTCCAGCAGTGGACTTCTTGTGGCTGAATGATGATGATGATGATGATGATTCATTAGTAGATAATTACTTAATCTCAATAATCTCGGTGTTAATTTGTTAATTTTCTTCCATTTGTGGTTGGTAAGCAACATTTGACATATGTAGTAAAATTTTGCTTCCACTTTAATAATGACAAAATTAAGGTAAAGTATTTGAAAGTCACGTAATAAAGACGAGTGACTTGCATAATGCACACACAACGTGTATTGAAATAACGCTAAAGCTGTAAACTGTTTTATCAGTATCGTTAATTAAAACACTTTGAATAAGCAAAAGCTTAAAATTTCCAATTTAATATTTTTACATTCTTGAAAAATTACGTGTAAGAAAAATTTACGAAAAAAAACAAACGTTTGGCTTAATTTATTGATACAGAAGAAACGGTTTTTTAAGTTTTGCTTTATATCAAGTATAATTATTATACTACATATTTAAATATAACACTGTGCAGTACCTCAGTAACGTGCTCCACTCCAACGCGCCCTTATAACCATACCCTCTACACTTCATCCCGTCGTTGACGTCTTGGGCAATCAACTTGTCACTGAGGTCATTTAGTCTTAAAAGATTCATGTAGTATAAACGTACGTTACCAATGTTTAGTTTTATTTTAAGGAAAACTCCATTTTAGATAAATTAAAAAAAACCTAATACAATTGTGACCCAAAAACCCTTTTCAGAATTCAAAATGCTTCTTACTTTTTTGGGTAGTGCTTTATAAAAGAAGTAGTACCTGGTAGTAGTTTAAGTACATATAGCAGATATTATAGAAAAAGCACTGTTTATTTTGTCTATCAGAAGTGTCTGCTAAACGTAAAATGTCCTATTTTATACAAACATAGCTGAATATAACATGAAAGAGAACAATGAGAGAGCGTCATGAAAATGTAAATTTGAAGTAGCCTTAAGGGTTACGTAAGCAAGTACACACTGTGTACTGTGTATGTACTTACAGTGATGTGAAGACTTGACGTCATTATGGTGTTTCAACACTGAATCAACAATAAACACGAGTATCTATAGAGACACTGTGCTCATTTTTAAGATAACAAACCTCCCGTTTCTGTCATGAGAATATCACTGTAAAAGTTGAGTGTGGTCCTTTCTATAGAGGTTTGTCAAAAAATCTCCTCAACTCTTAATTCAGAAATAGGGAAAAATTTTACTTGGCTCTGTTTTCAAGACAGTTTAGATTCTCTAGTTCAAATATAGCTTTTGTTGCCCCGAGTAGGTACTCGTCATGCAGGTTTTTTCTATGTTTCCGTCAATGGTTGTCTGATAGAAAACTCTTAGTAATAGGGCTGCCAATTCTTCTGTACTTTATAATTTTTATGATTCGCTATGTAATTTCTGGTGTACAATATATTCTAGTTTACTCTGACTTATTCTTATTACTTATGTTAATTCTCGTCATGAAGTTCAAATCGTGATGTTTATCGTATCCTATTGTCCGCACATTACTAGTATGGCCCTAACAATGATTTTATCAATGTCATTCTGGGTCAAACAATTTTTCTTAACCCGTATAGTCAAGATTTAATTTGATAGGATAGAATTGACTCCGTGATAACTAGGCGGGACGAAGATAAATAGTTTTCTTTATTAAATTAATATGGCGTTTGGAACAGCAACAACAACTCTGTAGAACGTTGACGTTGCTTCGTTATGTTGTCTTACTTACATTATTTTTAGATATTAGTTTGAACGTAGTGGTTCTTTGACTTACAGAGTCATTTACAATAAGCGCAATTCCTGAAAGTTATAACAAAAGGCGCTTTAGGTGAAACAAAAAAGTTGCTCTAGGTTTATTTTAAAATATTTTGCATTTTTATATTATTATATTTTCTTTTACGGGTTTTCTGCCTTGTCTCACAGAAACGCCATAAGTGTTAAAACCCTGAGTGTTAAATAGAATGGACATTACTCTACGCATGACAAAGATTCACCGGATTCATTAGTAGTTTATTCGACGGCAGCATGACCTTTAAATTTTTGTTGTATAGTCGTCCGTAACAACTGACTAGAGTGCTCACGTGTAAAGTTCGATGCGCTGGCAGCTCCCGGTACTGAAGAGTGAAGTTATGTCGAAAAATATCATAGTTTTGAAAAATATCATATAGGCATACAGAGTTACATCTAAAATGCACAATTTCTGAAACAGGTCTGTTAAACTACTTTTAACAGCTGTCAGTTGTTTTTTGTGTGCTCTTTGGCCTGCTGTCAGCTGTTAACAGTACCTAATTATAGTTAGTGTACGAGAAACCGGGGGTTAGATTTTTGTTCTATGAGTTTTTCACACACTGATACTTTCTTAATATCAAGGTTGACATAAATTTATGAAATTCGAGCTCGTTCTCCAACGTCGCAGCCTCCGGTAAATATTGGCTTACGAAGAATAAGTATTTATTCTTAGAATTAATCTAAGAATAACCTTCATAGAGATATTGAAATCTCTACAAGATAGGTACATTTTTATTTTTTGAAAAACTTCTTCGTATTTAGGATATCCCGTATACCTATTGCGCATTCTTCACAATGGGTTAATACCTTTCCATCTGGCGCATATATTATTTCGGTAATTACAGTCTTCTTGTACAGGCATGAGTTCACACATTTGAATATTTAGCCGCGTTCATTGAATCGTGTGATAGGTGTGAAGACGGCGTCTTTACAAACTATACCTTGTGGTGAAGTCTCATAAAGTTATTTTAGTACTTATATTACCTATGTTTTAGGAGGTGAGGAGATTCCAAGGCAGCCTTAAAAAGATGTGTCTCGCTGAAATACAATAACAAAACTGCTTCATACATAAGTTACCTACCTAGTTATTAGTTATGACGTACATTCGTAGGTGAGGTAGGTCTTTGTAGAAATATGACAATTTGCTCAAGAATTCACCTAATAATATAACTAAGCTTTAAAGCACGAATTGGTGGTGGGTGATTCGAAAGGTGATTTTGACCTTGTCACATTTGTGAGACCCCCCCCTCTCATTAGTGTGTCGTCACATATTTTGCAATTTTATTCGCATGGAAAATAATCTGGAGTCGGTAACCTATTCGGAGAGTGACCTATTCAGTGCTTGATAAGAAAGTTACAAGAGCGCATTACTATCGATCGTCAATGACATTTCAGAGCCATCGGCAGCAGTGGGCTCCATATTTAGACTAGTAGGTGGGCGGCTAGGTTAGATACTTAGATAGAAAGTATACTCGACATTAACTCAGCCTCGAATATTTTGGTGTACTTACTTTGTAAATACGCACCGGATGGCGGGCGGGCCGGGCCCGTGGGTCGAGGGGTCGGCATATTTCATGTGACGCTAGGGGCCGCCACACATACCTACGCCTTTGTGGTGGTTTTCCGAAACATAATAATAATACGTGCTTAAGAAAGTTGTATTATAAAAGGTCAAAATAAAATAATTTAGTATTCATACTATTTATTTATTTAAAAATTAACAAAAAAATTTGGTTATATTTACATTAATATTGGTTACATAAAAATGGTTACATTTTCCGAAATTTCTAAACTGCTAAAACAGCTTCAGCATTAAAATAAAAATATATATTATAAAAAAAAATGTTTTATTAATAATTAATGCTCGCCATGTACACTTTAATGTTTCAGTAAATGTTGTGTTTTATTTACGTGTTTTATGTGTACAATAAAGTATAAAGTAAGTAAGTAATGAACGTGAAAAAGTTAAGATTTTAACTCACTTAATCTATCAACAGTAGTAGTTTACAAGTCTGTAGTGGGTACAGAGCATATAGGTAACCACATCAAGTAACTGTTTCTCGTGACTGGGTTCCCAAAGTAATCCCAAAATATCAGGTCTTACATATGTTATTAAATAAGCGCTTTACGCGCTCTACCAAAGCCGTAAGTACATAGTCCTTCGGTAAATCACTGTCCTATATAGGATATTCTATTAACGCATATGGTTTTTAGCATAAAACCACAAATACTTATTTCAAAATATTGGACAGAAAATTCAACAATTTTAAAAAATCGTAGAAAAGTGGTTATACAAATGGCAAACACTAGGTAATTGACGTGCTTTAGGAATTGCGCATTTGGAGATAACTGTATATTTGGAGATACTCGTAACTCTGTATATTTGGAGCTAACTTTTGTAGACGCTATAAATGGCAAACTCTAGGTAATTGACGTGCTTCAGGAATTGTACATTTTGGAGATAACTGTATATTTGGAGATTACTCTGTATATTTGGAGCTAACTTTGGTAGACGCTATAAATGGCAAACTCTAGGTAATTGACGGGCTTCAGGATTTGCGTATTTTGGAGATAACTGTATATTTGGAGATTACTCTGTATATTTGAAGATAATTCTGTGTATTTTTAGATATATTTTGTAGACGCTATTATGTGAATGCTCGTACCCAAAGAGAACTTGTCTTAAACGTGGATATTTTTTCTCTATATTTCATAATAATAATAACTTTCAAACAACACAATAACTTGTCCTGGTCCCAAACTAGGATACCCTGTGCTATGGTAACCAGGTAAGGACCTATATAACCCCGAAAAAAATAGAGTTTTTCTATGTCATCTATGGCATAAAAACAATGTCACTCCAATGTAAGTTCTAGTCAAGTTCCCCATGCTGTACTGCGCGCGTTGTCCGACGTATTATTCAAAGCGTCCATAAAACTTGCAACTATACAAAGTTATAGGTTGGTAGGTGTATGTAGAGGTATCGCGTACTGAAATGACTCGATTACCCGCGGTGGGTGGTCCCCATGTTTGCTGTTTTTTCGGGGAAATGCCTTACGCCGGTGCTTATTATTAAAATAATTTAAATTACACAACCGTTCCTTATCAAAGGCACCGTAATGTATGGAGAACGTAAAGCATCAGAAATGATTAAGGTTAACTTAAAGTAAACGTAATGTATTTATTGTGTTGTGTGATACTCATAACTATGAGATACGATGTGTTGACTTGTGCGAAAACCGATTGAGGGGTACTTCTACTTTTCTTACAAGATCTACATTATGTATAATGTGTAGTGCTTGTGAAAGTTTAAGTTCCAAACCAAGATCCACATGTTTCTTTTTCGCAAAGATTTTTCGATGACATCTGAGATTTTATATTGAACATCGTATTTTTTTTGCGAGTCAAGCTAACTTACAGAACAAAAGTAGCTCTGTAAGTGTTATGAGTAGAATCATACCTCAATCGCTTTAAAATGTACAAATATATGAAATATTTCACTAGTTGGTCTAGCGATAACACGCTTGATTACTAACAGAGAGGCTGTGGGTTTGATTTCCGCTGGGGTCCGTCGTATTTGGATTTGTAATATATTCCGGTCACGGAAAATCTTTATGTTTGTGAGGTCCGTTAGTTACCACTAGCACTTTCTTTGGATATCCCAGTTTGGGAGAGCAAGAGATTGTGTCATATAGATGTAATGTACACTCTTTCTCTTTGCTTTTTCATTGAGTCTTCTTATCAGAACTGTCGTGTCTAGAACAGTGTGTTTTAAAGCACGTGATTTAAACTGTATTAAATCATGTTTAGAACCCTTTTAGCCCCTGGTTCATCGTCATCGATAAATTCATCATCATCAGTCATTTGACGCCCACTGCAGGACATAGGCCTCCTTCATGGTTTTTAACTATGAAGGGTTTTGCCATAAGCGCCACGCTTGGCAAGCGGATTGGCGATCGCAGTATGCGGTTGGAATCTCAGGAAGACGCTTCTGCCTGTCTCCTGGTAATTTATTTCCTTAGTCGCCTTCCACGACATCCACGGAAGGAAAGGGAGTGACGCTATTCTTGATCCGGCGCCACACGGATGTAAAATTACTTAGGGGCCAAATTGTTAGACTACTATTATCTCTGCATTTGTGCTACATAGCTGTGGACTATGTTTAACTACCAGGTGAAATACCAACCCTGCTCCTTAATCGCCCGTAGGCCGGATGTATCAATGAGTGTGACTCTACATTTATGCGAACAAACCACTCTCTCTTATTGTGTAGGAAGCACAGAACCTAGATACGTGGTTAGCTACTTGAATACCTATTTAATGACAGGGCTGTAATTTTTTACCGACTTCAAAAAAGGAAGAGGTTCTCAATAAAACCGTTTTTTTATGTATTTATATAAAAGCTATAATTCTGTACAGTGTTGGGCGATTTCATTCATTCTTCTTTTCTGAGAAAGTGGCACCTCATCAAGTCATCAAGGGTGGTCCAATAAAAATTTGGTCAAGATCTCTTGATGACTTCCATAAAAAAATCATGGAACTTTTCTTTACACTGCGTGTTTTTCTTGGAGTCAGTTTTTTTTTATTAAAAAGTACTTAAGTGTTGAGGTAGTGACTTTCCAATACTTGACCCGCGTGTGGTGTAACCGAAGTATCCATTACGAAATTAATGGCACAATAAAGCGTTCACGTGGATTGTCTCGTTATTTATAATCATGGTAAATGTTCGGTAATTCGATAATTTGCGTTCATTTGTTCGGCCAGGAAGGGTCGGCGCGCGGCGTGCGTGAGTATTCACTTGGCGACCTACCGGAGTAGAAGGTAGAAAACCACCCAGCAGCAATAATGATAACGTACGTGACTACAGAGATATAGGCTCGCCCACTAATAAGTAATGATTAAGACATTATTACAATTACTTATCCATTATCTTGGTGCAGTTTAATGAGAACTAACCTGTAGGTCAATGTTTTCTTATAGATTGTGTGAAACGTCTAGAACTTTTGGATTTAATTCGATCATGAAGCAAGCCGACATCGGACGAGAATGTAACGTGAGCTTCATTTTTTTAATCATAATATTTTGTTATGGCCTCACCCTTCTCCAAAACGAAGGGGAGTTTGTCAGTGAGGTGTCCGCGTAAGTAACGATGTAAGGGAAGTTTCAGGGAGTGGCCCATGATCAGCATTCATTGGGGGCAATACAACGCAATAGCTATTAACTTTAAACCAGGGTTGTAGAAGGAACTGCACGCAGCCAATAACTTTTCCTGGTCGCAGTCACGAAACAAAACTAATGATGGATTCTACTTAAAGAAAATACTACTAAGAGTAGCAGTAATTATTGCTTAACGCCTAAAAACATAAGGTCCTCCATAGATACATTAGCGCCACCAATGAAATAAAATCATAACTTCTGCATATGGCGTTTAAAATAGTACATTACTTCAGAGGGAAGAAAGTGACAGTTCCATACCGAGATTATGGCATTTGCGCCACGAGCTTGCGAGGGGCGCAAACCATTTGAGGTATGGAACTGTACTTTATCCTGAGGTATGTATAGTGCTTTTTATTACACCTACGAGGAAAATTATAGACATAAATGCATAGATTTGCGAAAATGCGCGGGCTTTTCCTTTTTTTATTCGCCCGTTTCTGGAGTAGGCTAAGATTATAAGGTCATGCAGCCACTTCTTCCGTGATTCCGCGCGTTTTATATACAAAAATAATTTCGTTTTTAATTTTCTGTATGCACCAAGGAGGTTGGTAACTGGTAAAAAAAAAACTGTATGTGGCCAGTAACAATTTACTTGAAATTTAATTAGTAGACAGTTAAAGTCTCTTTGTATGACTGCTGACAAATAAAAAAAAAACCGGGTACATATCCCAGGGTACCCACCCTTGGGTCGGAAGGATTTTCATACAAACTTCCATACCTTGGGATGAAAGGATTTGAAGGGCGGGATAAAGGCGTTTCTTCCCTCTAATTGGTATAATTAGTATGTATTTTCAGAGCAGGTGTGATAAAAAAAATAATTTAAATTTGGCATAAATGCTACGGCAAATAACTTGAACAAAAATCTGCGCAGTTGGGAAGACTGCGATAGAAACGTGAGAGATTTTTTTAAACTCTCCCATCGCAAACTCATCCCAACTGCGCGGATTTTTGTTCAAAATTTTCAAATTATCCAAAAAAAAGAATTTTTGTTAAATTTTTCTTTAAAAACGATCTGTAAATGAGATTTGTTTCTTAACCGACTTCAAAAAAGGAGGCGGTTCTCAATTCGTCGGAATCTTTAAATTTCTAGGGTTCCGTACCTCAAAAGGAAAATGGAATCAATATAGGATCACTGTGTTGTCCGTTCGTCCATGCGTCCGTCCGTCCGTCCGTCCATCCGTCTTTCTATCAAGACCTCAGAACACAAAAAGAAGATCAAGATCCTTTATCTCGAGAACGCGTGGAGGTATCGAGTTGAAATTAAAAGCACATTTTATCAAGTCTGCAATCCCTTGAAGCTGTGAAAAAATTTTTAACGTAAAAAAAAGTTACGGCCGTTTTTGCTGCAAAAACACACAAGGGAATCAAAATTTATAGGGTACTTTCCGTTGACCTAGAACAACAAAATCTGGCAAGTAATATCGTCATATTATATGTATCTAGTAAAAGTACAGGAAAAAAATCTAGCAAAATTGTATCATAAAAATTATAGTCTTTGAAGTTCGGGAAAAGCTCGGAAAAACTTCGAGACTCAATTCCTGGACCAGATATACTTAATAAGTAAGTAGCTACAAATTTGTATGGAACCCGCGAGTCCGACTCGCACTTGTCTGGTTTTTTGTATGTTCCCCGATTACTCGAAGACGCCTGGACCGATTTGGATAATCGGATGTTTTTTTTTTGAAAGGGTAGTTCGCAGGTAGTCCCTTGGTCAACAAGTCAGGATATGATGATGGGATCCTGGAGAAATCGAGGGAACTCTTCAAGTTTTATAGGTGCACTTGAAGCGATTGGGGTGTTTTTAAAGTGATTTGTGCAGCTCTCGAGCACAATTTGCTGGAGTAAGAATGATATTCACAAAAAATCGTGAAATATTTTTTTTTTAATAAAAAAATCAAAAGCGACTTCAAAACACCACTGCACTAAAAACACAGAAATAATTTAAACGAATGTGAATTTTAAATTTGAAGTCGGTACATACAGTTATACTTCTCCAAATACTTCTACAATGCTTTCATGTACTAAGTACCGACTTGGAATTTAAACGTTATATTCGTTTAAATGATTTCTGTGTTTTTAGTGCTGTAGTAATTTGGAGTAGGTTTTTGTCATTAGTTTTGCTGGTAAACATCATGGTGCTCCTTCACTCGTGTTGAAGTGCAAAAATATCTAGTACATACTTAGTATACACAGCTAGATCATCATCATCAGCCATTCGACACCCACTGCAGGACACAGAACCCCTTCGTGGTTTTCATAACCATGACAGGTTTTGCCATAATCGCCACGCTTGGCAGGCGGTTTGGCAACCGCAGTATGCGGTTGGAATCTCAGGAAGACGCTGCAATTGATTTCCTTAGTCGCCTTCTACGTCATCCACGGAAGGAAACGGAGTGACGCTATTCTTGATTCGGCGTCACACGGATACAGCTACATATTATAGACAAAATGCTAGGTAGCGATGTATACTACGATGCTCTACAAGAAGTAATAAATTGTATTTGTATTTGAATTTATGTTCTATGTTGAGTGAGTGGCAAATAGTATTCCAATTTCTTTCTTTGCTATTGTGTTATGTATACCCAAAATAGTATTTTCTCTTAACCAAGGCAGTAAAAAGAAAGACAATTGGACGAGTAAATGCATTTTAGGAGTGTTTTAGAGGAATTCCTTAAAACTATTATGGCACGCCCAGTTTCACTTACCTAGATGGAGCGAGAACGTCAGTCGGCAGCAGTGCATTAAGGCATTTAACGTTAGATACGGTGTACACTAATCTGTTTTTTCCTGCTCCAATGGTTAGCCATGAAATTATTTCCAATTGCACTCTAATCAAGCCGGTGCGCAGCGGGCGCCCGACCGTGCCTGCTCTCTACCAAAAGGGTCCCGAACGCCTTAATTGAACCCGCAATTAATGTGACTGACCGAATAACGGCGGTCTATTGTTTGAAGCCTTCACATAATAAATTAATAAGACATTATTTGTACGTATATTTAAACTACACAGTAGCTCTAAATTGCTAAAGGAAAGCCTTAGACGAGAGTTAAATTTATGATCGGAAAATTACAACTATCATGAGTTTGGTATTCGACGTAGCACATAAATAAAATCATTTAATGTTACAAAGTGTGCCTAGTTAAACAAAACAACACGATGTCATTCTATCCAACCTTCGTCGAACGCAATAACGATGTCAGATATCGAAGTCTATTCGATGCGCGATAGGGTGAAATAAATTTAATTAAACTGATACTTACGGTTGTATGTAGTCCCTAGCATCTTTCTACATATTAAATGTAGAGTCCTTCCTGCACTATGAAATACAATGAAACCGACAGTAACATTAGAGGATGTCACGTAGCACTTTGGGGTACACCGCCGCTCGTACACACACACCTGGCTTTGGATATTTTACAATGAATTTGAAAATTTCCATCTGTGTTCTGAATTTCAATTCGTTGCATTACACAAGCTTTAACATCGTAGGTAGGAAAAGTAGTCTTCATTCACTCGTCACTCTGTCGAAACAGTACCTACTTATCGAGTTAAAGTTTTTTAAGTTTTACTTGAATTTCATTTTGATAGCTGGTCACAAAGCTGAGAATGTCTTTGTGACGCTTGATGAGAGATTAGTCGCCACTAGACAGTAAACCCAGGTCCTGATGCTTCGAGTGGCTCCACTATTGGGATAACCTATCCGATGCGTGTCGTATAGTTACTCTACAATTTACACGTTGACAACGCCTTTTTAGGGTTCCGCACCCGAAGGGTACCATGCAGTTAGGTAAAAACAACTTCGAGAAAGAGGCCAATAGAAGAATACAGCTTGGCTGGGCAGCGTATGGGAAACTAGTGTTAAGTGTTTACATCGCCAATCCCACAGAGTATAAAGACGAAAGTCTTCAATCAGTGCGTCCTACCCGTTATTAGGTGCCGAAACGTGGACACACACGGTGGGGCTGGTCCACAAATTTAAAGTCGCTCAGCGTGCTATGGAAAGGGTTTCTCTGAAAGATCGAATTCGATACGAGGTGATCCGACAGAGAACTAAAGTCACCAACATAGCCCACCGAATTAGCATAATGAAGTAGTCATATCACCAGAAAAACTGATAACAGATGGGGTAGACGAGTTCTTGAGTGGAGACCGCGGATCGGTAAACGTAGTGTAGGACGTCCTCAGACTCGGTGGAGCGTTGATCTTCGCAGGGCGGCTGGCAAGAGCTGAGAGTAGCCGAGGACCGTGCTCAGTGGCGTGCAATGGGAGAGGCCTATGTCCAACAGTGGACAAGCGTAGGCCGATGATGATGATAATGATGATGACCCGAAGGGTGCCAAACGGGAACCTATTACTACAGACTTCACTGTCCGTTTGTATGTCTGTCTGTCCGTCTGTCCGTCTGTCTGTCTGTCTGTCTGTCTGTCTGTCTGTCACCAGGCTGTATCTCATGAATCGTGTGGCTAGGCAGTAAAAATTTTCACAGATGATGTATGTCTGTTGCCGCTATAACAACAAATACTAAAAACAGAATAAAATAAATATTTAAGGGGGGCTCCCATACCAAAAATGTAATTTTTTTGCCGTTTTTATGCTCGATATTAATAACGGCAACAGGTTGACGCTTAAAATATTCACAGAATATTTAGTTCTATGTTTGCTTCAAAAATAAATAATTGAATTAAAATAAATATTTATAAATATATTTTAAATATTTAATAAAATATTTAAAAAAATACGTTTGTTGTATGGGAGCCTCCATAGAACAAACGTGATTTTTTGCCGTGTTTTCTCGATCTTTGTGTCTAATGTTGTATAGATAATAGTACGGAACCCTTCGTACGCGAGGTCGACTCGCACTTGGCGGTTTTTTTTTAATTTACTAAACAATCATCTAGTTGTACGTACTCATAAATTTGATGATTAGGCTAAGGATAGGCGAAGGAACGTTAGCTTTTTATTTAAATACCGTATAAGGGCTCGAATAAGCGCTCAGCTCATATGTATCCGGCTTACCTTTACCTTTCCCTTGGGACTTTTTCTCATAGGGTAGATATTTGGAAGTCCTTCGGTAGAAATAACTATAACTCACATCCTATCCCTGCACACAAAAAAGAACCGAATATGTATTTACCGGATTCAGTCTCAACAAAACATCCTTTCTCGAAGTGACTTACTCGTGTTATTATAGTATGGGAGTGCAAAGGATAACGTTGTTTTTATTAAAAACAAACTTTCGGCTGAAGATGCGTCGTTCACCCCTGGTTACGTCGACGCCGGCAGCAATGGCCTTTTTTTTGGTGCGGCTTCGACAATTTGCCGCTGAGATTAAGCGAATTAGGTACTCCACAGTGGATGGGTTTCCGAGAATCGGGGTCGTGTTACTTTGCACACCGTAGCGTGGTTCCATTGTGTTTCTAAATTATGATACAGACTGTGCCTTTACTGGTTGCACCCTTATTTTGTAGAGCCACTTTTGTTCGAGTAACACGGAAGAATGTCAACACTAATAAATTGATTGCGCCATTCACCATAACCGCAGCCATAACTGACGAAGTAGACGATACAACGTTGCTTTTTAGTATCATATACGATGCTTGACCATTTGCAAGGTAAAAAATAAAACACCCGAAAAAAAAAGATCTCCTATTGACACCTTTTTGCGCCTGTTCAATATTGCTGTTTTGAGGCAGACTTTTGTGAAGTCGTAAAGAATTTTCTGGTATGATTTTATTCGGTCACGGGCACGGGCGGGTGATGGCGCGAGGCAGCAGGCATGAAGGCAGGTGTTCACAGAACAGAGCACACCGCACCAAAATATACCCTACTTAGACGAAAAGGTATTGTGGTACAATATGGCACGCGACGATGTTTCATAAGACGAGGTGGTACTATTAAAAACTTATACAGGGTTACATCAATTTATAGTTTATCATTTACAACAACGACTTTCTACGACTTTTGAATTTTTGTGATAAATGCAGTTTTTCTGCTTTGGGGTGGGGCTGTTTGATATATAATGCTAAGACCATTGGTCACATAGAATGGAAATTCTACCTACTATGTAGCGCAATGATTTACCAGAGACATTGGTAGAACGTTTAAAGCGTGAATTTATTTTAATAATTTTAACCCTGTATTTTAGAAGACATACACAGAATAAAAGGTATTATATAACTTAAACTATGAAAAAAACAAGGAATTGCGCATTTTTGAGATAACCCAGTATGTTATACACTACTTGCCTATTAAAATATTATTACAACAAAAACTTTCTCAAGTGCGATTATAACAAAACACATAAAAATGTGTACCTACAAATTGCTCAAATTCTCTAAGTGTAGAGCTAAGTGGCTAATGTATGTTCCACTATGAGATGGGTCTTTGTCTGGTTGATTACGATAAAACAGAGACGTGATTTATTTCGGTAGCGAGCGAAGTCACGTGGTGCGCAAATATGGCGCCAAAGTACGCAGAGGGGCACTTAGACCCTGTGACGTCATAGGCCATTAGCCCAGCACAAAGCCTACACTTCTCAAGAATCTAGATTCTTAGCAACCACTCAAACTTCTTAGGACTAATTTACATCTCGTGTAAGTACACACCTTGTGCTCGTAATCCAGGAACCAATGTAGTGGCGGAGTAGCTACTTCCTTTACCTAACGAGATCTAATTTGTTGCTGTCAGTTACAATTTGCAATTGCGTGCGAAATATGTCAGGGCTCTAAAGAGATAAGGATCATGGCGTACGAAATGGTGTTATTGAATGTAAATGCGAGTGCATATTGATCGACGTCCTGCTCGTGGCAAAGCCAGCTGAGTGAATAGTGCTAAGTGTGTAATTATTTACCCATGCGCATTGTCCTGTCGATGGTTGGGCGGTCTGCATTACTAATAGAGAAAATCTCCTTTGACGCTGCAATCACGAGCCTTCTCTTCAACTCTCGTGACCTATTTAAATATTGTTTTGCAGCTTTACGTGCAAGTAAATTAGGTATGTGGAGAATATTTGTTTATAGCACATAACTATCTAAACATATCCATTCGCGACTATGCAGTGTGTAAAATAACATTATATAAGTATAACCGCGGATCGGTAAACGTAGTGTGGGACGTCCTCAGACTCGGTGGAGCGATGATCTTCGCAGGGCGGCTGGCAAGAGCTGGATGAGAGTAGCCGAGGACCGTGCTCAGTGGCGTGCTATAGGAGAGGCCTATGTCCAGCAGTGGACAAGCATAGGCTGATGATGATGAAGTGTAACCTAAGTCCCACAGCAGGGCACAGGCCTTCTCTTAGAGAGAGATACATAAATGTTCATAAATGAATTCACAGCATTACCCCGAGGGGGTAGGCGGAGACGAGAGTTTGTCACGATCCTGAGAAACCTCTTTTGCTTCATCAACATTACTTAGCCGATGCGTGCACTCACTTCAGATTAGGGTACTTTTATCTTACTCTCCGCTATTACTCCGTGTCGCTACCAAGCGTGTCCTTGCTGGCACATCCGCTCAAATTCGCTTAATATATTTTTTGATCAGTTTTTCTTCCTTCATTCTTGTTTTCAAGCCAACGCAATATTCCTTTCTCAATTCTAGACTCTACATCCCCTTTTAGTCCTCAACGTTCTCTAATCACACTAATGCGTATCCAGTCATTCTAAGTAGCACCACACATACTTGTCAAGAACCTCATTTCTACTAAATTAATTCTACTTTCTTGATTCGAGAGAGAGTATTGTGATTAACACCATGCACAATTGACAATTGCCAAATGTAGGGAAGCACCTCAGACACTCAGGTTTCCTCAGGATGTTTTCTTTCACAGTTTTCAGGCAGTGGTATTGCACCTACAAATCCACAAATATAATTATAAATAATGCTTAGCGCGAATTGCAAGTCTTAGCCACAATGCAATATTGCCAAATAATATAAAGTTCTCAAAAAAGTGCACTTGTTCAACACAACAACTTAGTAACTTAGAAAATAAAGTACATGCCGGTATCGAATAGGATCTCTCGAATGGCAGGCCATCTACCGATAGTGCTACCAACGGGTAAAAGAAACGTGGCAAATATTTCAGCACGAACTTTTAACGGAACAATGTAAAGAATTCAATAATCACAGCATGCTTGTTGAATGCTCGCACCTCCCACCGTCTCGTTTGTTCGGATCACCATTGTTAATAGAACCAAGCTTGGCTATGGCTATACCCTCTGGTGCATTACCGGTCATTCCTTAGCCCGCTCGCTATAAATACCTGGGATCTGCGGGGGCTCGAGCCCGCGGCCCTTCGGTAGGCTTGGGTAAAAGCGAGCGATATTTTTTCATCAAGTAATCGATATTTTATAGTCGATAAGTATATCAAACATGTATATATTTATCTTCGGTAAGTCTATCAAAAATCGATATTTGTTTTCGAACATCAAGTTAAGATTTCTTTTTTTGTTTGCCGTTCCGGAAGTACTTATCCTATTTGATGCGTTGTATTGTATCATATGCACAATATATTTTCCGAATTGTAGGTACTTGAAAATTTTATTATACACGGTGTTACAAAACAGACATCCGACCCGAAAGCTACGTTCGTATCGCAAACACCAAAACAAACTACTTTTTAAAAGTATGGAATATAGTGCGTCCTTGAACCTCAATAACTCCTACGCCGTGGGTTGTTCACGTACCCCCTTGGAATAAATTTTTTTCTATGCAGATAGTTTACTCGGGTTTCGGGAAAGTCGCCAGTAAATCAACAGCAAGAGCACCCAATACTCTAGGAATACTATTAAGAAACTATAGCTGTGGGCAAAAATAAATTGCCATTTAATCGATAAATTAAAGATCATGTTTGGAAATATCGATACGATATTTAGAGATATTTTTTCCAGCGGTCCATCCCTACCGTTGGACAATACAGGCGTTATTTGACATGCTCGCATCGCACTGAACACTTTCTAAAGCCTTGCGCCGCTGTACCTGGGGCTATTTGCTGATGCTGACCTCTCAAACACTTCCAAAGATCGGTGCAACAATGAATGTCTCTTTCAAAAAGAAGTTATATTTATGTGCTAACCCTGTATAGCTATAACATACGGACATGGTGACTCTATTAACGTAAATACAGCAATTTGTGTCTTATCAGCACACAAAGTGTAAGGCACCTCGGTAAAGACAAAGATAATATAATGGGTATATGCTTAATGCTTATGGCATTAAGTTCGCGGGGCCCATCCTTTAGTAATATCCGTATGTTTCATAAAATAGCGTAAAAGTAGTCTCAAGTTAATTTGGTAATGTTTGGGTGAAGACTTTCGGAGATGGAAATTTAGAACATCAAATTTTAAAGCAACGAATTAAGTAGGGTAAATTATTATTATAAGGGACTTATTTATTTTTTTCCCGCTCCCCCACTAAAAATTAAAAATTTTTTTTTTTAAAATAAAATCTAAAAACCGACTTCGAAACACTACAGCACTAAGAAGTTAGAAATAATTTAAATAATTAGAAGTATTTATACATGTAGGTATTGTAGAAATATAATTTGTAGTCTGTGCCCAGTTTCAACACCAGCACATATATTTTGGGCACCGGCTCCAAATTATACTTCTACAATACCTACATGTATAAATACTTCTAATTATTAAAATTATTTCTAAATTTTTAGTGCTGTAGTGTTTCGAAGTCGATTTTAATTTTTTATTTAATTTTTTTTCTATTATGAGCCGTTTTCAGTACAAATTCACAAAGCAATTCATAGATGGCGCTTACAGGTGTGGCCGTAGAAGAACCGAAATACGGCTGTCAAAATTAATCTGCGCTAAGCAAAATTTGACAGACGTATCCCTGTTCTTGTATGTGCACGCACAAGTGCATGCACGCACGTAGTGATTACATACATACTCCTTGTGTGCACGCCTATAAGCGCCATCTATGAAGTGCTTTGTGAATTTGTGCTGAAAACGGCTCATTCATTTGCCTACATGTTGGTCTTAGTAATACGACCTGGCAAACGTTGTTTTGCCATATTAATTAGCCTACGTTTTTACGTTTTATAATTTTATCACAAAGAACGATGATTCGATAAAAATCTTTGTGATCGCTCGCCATCTTGACTTGCAAACGCAACGCAGTTTTATTAGTTTTCCATAAAGGTTAGGCAAAGGCCTTGAAACGTATCGCCTCATTCGACCTAAACTTTTTTTAAGTGTCAGAAATAAAAAGATTACATAGCCAACAGAACAATATTAAGAAAATATAAACATCCGGTCACTTAGTTCCGAAACGAAAAGATTTGACCCCCATTTGTCTGCTGCTAAAAAAGAAACAAAATTAATAAACAATGTATTTTAACAAATAAAAAACAGTACATATTGAAACATTTTTTATATTTTATGAAAATACAGACTATTTGTGATTCAATCAGAAATCAGAAATCAATACATAATTTATTACAACGTAAAGAATTTACATTCTGTTTGCTGAATGTCAATGTACTATGTTACTATGTGTTGATTATTTGTGGTGTTGCAGTATACCTATCTAAAGATAATGATTTTTTGACACAGAATATTATTATGTTTCGGAACGCAACTATCAGGTTTTTTTGTTATAGTTTTTATGTTGGTTACATAAATATTTTACTTCTGATGGTTTTATTTTAAATAATTAATTTCATAGTTCAATTAGTTTGCCATAGCAACCGACTGACTTGGCTACTACCTAGGGCTTGTTTAATGAAACTAAAATTTATGTTTCCTATGAAAATTGTATGTACATTGCAAAGCCGATTAATACACATATTAATAAAACAAATCTGCTAAGCAATGTAGGTATGTACCTCGAATTGTCATAATAAACTACAAATGGCAGTGTTACCTATCAAATTCGGCCCTGAAAGTTCAGAGGTAATCGATTAATGGTTTTTCTATAGTGTCGGATTTAATTAACCAGTTTATGAAGATATATTGTGTTTTTCTCGCCCCCCGTAGATTTATGCGTGATGTTATATAGCATTATTTGTTTGGGAAAATTGCAGCCTGCATACACGGGAATTCGAGCTATAATCATGGTAAATTGGTTTTTGCGTGATGCGCGCACAAAGAATTATATTCAATGACATATGTAATGTATGTAAGACAGACAATGACATAATACCTATATGTCAGACAGAGACAAAATTTACAGATTTATTACATATATGTATAGATTTAGGTATGTACCTATTCTATTAATTACATTCATGTACTATAACGTTATTTAGGGATGTAAATGTGTAAATATTATGTGTTTATTTAATATATATTTAATTGCCTAAATGTGTATTTATATTATTATTATCACTACATATTATATTTATTTACTGTAAGTAAATTAATTGATCTGTCTCATGTACACCTACCTACCCACAATCATCTTTCAGTCCTGTCCATCCTAAAGTTGCCTGGAAGAGATCGCTTTCAGCGATAAGACCGCCAGTTGTATACTATTAAGAACTAGATATCTGTAAATTACTGGTGTGCAATGAAGTGTTATCTTCTATCCATCTACCGAAACCATCTATTGCTACGTAGGTTAAAATCTGAAAAAAAAAATTACCTATTGTAATTTCATTTTCATATTTGAATATTCAAAATCAACGCAATGTTTTGTATAAGATTCGCATCGCTTTTGATGTCAGTCAAAACGTTTGCGTCTTTGCAGTTTCTAAAAAGTACGCACTCATTGTCCCATTTTGACGCCCACGCCTAGAAAGCTAAGCTAATTTGTATGTGTTGAACATTAGCGCGTTTCCGTTGCAGAAGGAGGGCGCTGCGCAGGCGCACGCGTTCCGCAGCAAGGCGTACCGCAAGCCGCGGCCTTGCCACTGGTGCCACCAGCCGCTGCAGCAGGGGCTGAGCTGCCGGGGTGAGTCTCCTTGCACGCCAACTTGAGTCTCCTTCTAGTTATAAACTTCACCTACCCGGAGCTCACTACTGATACCAATGAAAAAAAAAAAAACATAGCCTCTTTTGTGTCCTACTGCTGGGTAAAGACCTCCCTCAATTCAGACCATATCTTTCTGTCCTGGGCATGTGTCGGTCAAGATCGTCTCGTTACCGTCTCACCATGTACCCGGTCGGCGAGGTCCATTTATTTTATTTTAAGTATTTTATTGCACTAATTCCAAAAGCAAATTCATAAGGGCGTGCTAAATGCAAGAAGAATTCATCATCATCATCAGCCATTCGACGCCCACTGCAGGACATAGGCCTCCCTCATGATTTTCATAACCATGTGGGGTTTTGCCATAATCGCTACGCTTGGCAGGCGGGTCGGCGATCGCAGTATGCGGTTAGGATCTCAGGAAGACGCTGCTGCCCGTCTCCTGGTAATTGATTTCCTTAGTCGCCTTCTACGACGTCCACGGAAGGAAATGGAGTGACGCTATTCTTAATCCGGCGCCACACGGAATTTATCCATACAGTACCTATAATACCTCTGTATATAAATTTGCTTTGATGTTATAGTTCGCTGCTTAGCTTGTGCTGCGATGCGACACAACTACAAACTTTATGGCTGCCATTCAGAGTTCATTGACTAAGGGCATTAGACGTAACAATATAATATAGGTATACTAGAGAAGTTGTTAAACTCAAATGTCACGTACCAAAATTCAATTTGTCCGAAGAGGGTTCGCGGCTGTTTTGACGTAACCTGTGAAATTCACATCGTTCGAGGTACACCGCGCAGTGACCTCGACGCATTCTCGTGTGGCACGGGAACCGAATAGCAAATTGTCGATAGCGATAGAGATATAATATATTTTAAATCTATAGGTACCGTGCTATAGGTATTTTGTTGCGAAGCGATCTGTGACTGTGCCCTACTGTGCAACTGGAAAAATATCGCTAAATATCGTATCGATAATTATTTCCAGACAAAATCGATGTTTATCGAGAAACGATCTTTTTCTAAAATATCGGATGTTAATTGACTGAAGGATGAAACATACCAACGCGATGGCGGTGGCGCTGGCGGTTCATATACAACATTTACTGCAGTAGTTTATATGGACCGCCACCACCACCGCCACCGCGTTGGTGGGTTTCATCTTTAACTGTTCGAAAAAAACAAATCTCTTTTTAACTTTTTTTTAAGGGACCCAAAAATGTTTTGAGAGCTCATTGATTTTCACTAACACTAAATCAAAACTATTCCAATGATTAAAAGAAAAATATAAACCTATCCGTTCAGGCTCCACGCACAATTCACGCATTTACCGACATCCATGTACCTTATTCACTTACGGATGACTATGCATCTAAAATTTAAAGGTTGATGTGCTGTCGACTGGAGAACCGAAATCCGGCAAAACTTGGGCTCAATCATCATCATCATCATTCATCCACAAGAAGTCCACTGCTGGACATAGGCCTCCTCCATGGATTTCCAAAAAGATCGGTTGGAAGCGGCCTGCATCCAGCGCCTTCCTGCCACTTGGATGAGGTCATCTGTCCATCTTGTGGCTGGTCGTCCTACGCTGCGCTTGCTGATATGTGGTCTCCATTCGAGAACTTTTCGGCCCCATCGGCCATCAGTTCTGCGTGCCATGTGCCCCGCCCACTGCCACTTTGGGCTCAATATTCCCGTTTATTTTTTTATTTGTTTATTTGCGGCATGTGGTAGATTGTATTAAGACCCTACAATTAGGCTCTAGTTCACAAAATGAGCACTGTAAAGCAACAACAACAATTCAACGCGGCCATGCCTCTTCTTACTCTAACAGGAAGAAGCATGCCCTCTTTGAATTGCAGGGCCCCGTTTCATATAACTACAATTCATAGTTTATTATAACAATTCGATTCAATACTTAACTTACGTAGCCGATTCTTTCTACTTGTTATTAGACTATGGGTTATTCGACTTCGTATGTCATTATAAACCATAAAATTGTAGTTCTATGAAGTAGGGGCCTGAAGTCGGGTAAGAGGCTACCTCTCGGCACGCTTGATTTTCCGTGAGAAAATCTTATCGACATTATACGCTCGTTGCCATACTAACGCTCGGTTTCTAGAAGAGCGATCAAATGTTAATCTCATGTTAATCTCACGTCAAGCTAATTTCAGCCAATCACGTGCCGGTATTTTGAATTAATCTTAGATTAATCTCTTGTTACGTTTGAACACTCTTTCAGAAACTGAGGCTAAGTCTTGCGATGAATAACAATCACGCAGAACATAATTTAAGTAAAATATTTCTTCTACTTGTCCAGACACTTTTCAATTTCCTTTTTTTGTTTCAGTGTGTAAATACGTCTGTCACACAACATGCGAAAACAAGGTGAGTTGAATCTTTTGTACTCGTATATTGTTTTGTTTACCTTTGTTCCATTGTTTTCCGTAAAAGTTGCCCGCGAATTTAAATGTTTCGAGAATGTTCGAAATTAAACACTTTCAAGACTCTATTCAGCAAATTCACACGATGACTGATTGTAGTCGAGCAGGGCGGTATTCACATAAAGAAATAATTTTATTTATTTTGATAAAGTGATCTGTCAGCATCATGGCAAATGGCAGTCCCTGTTTTCTGCTTATCCCTCTGGGATACAGGCGTGAGTTTACATTATGTTATGTTATTTTGATTGAGTTGGCAAGAACCAGTATTTATTTTATTTAGCCACAAACACGACTAGAGAGGTGGTAGCCTAGTGGGTAGAACATTGGTCTTTGAAGCAACAGGCCCAGGTTCGATTCCCAGTGCGGGCATGTACCTATGACTTTGTTTTCTAAGTTATGTACATTTGTGAAGTTATAGTAGCGATACTACTCGCTAACTGTGAAGGACAAAATCGTGAGGAAACCTGCGTGTTTGAGTGTTTGAGCTATTCCCATACCTCAGCGCTTGAAATCGCCAATCCGCGGTGGGCACGCGTGGTGATTAAGCTCATACTCTCTCTCTGAGAGAAGACCTGTGCCCTACAGTGGGACGTATATAGGCTGCTTAAGCTTATGCTTATGACAAACACGACTTACTACTGTCCCAGTGTACGCCAAAGGCCTCCTAGTCTTCCACTCCTTCCTGTCTTGGGCCATCATCTTTCATCCGGCCAAAAACTTTGGGAGATCGTCCTGGTATCTCCGCCGTGGCCGGCCACGTCTGAGATGTCCGTCGCTTGGAACGCATTCAGTGGGAATTTTCGGCCGTCTGTCTGGGCCCTTACGACTAACGTGGCCTGTCCTAACCGCTAACAAATCAGTTTAATACTTTTAGTGTACAATAAAATTTTCTCTACTCTACTATTCGTTGACAAACTTTTATCGGTTAAGTACTTTTTGTATTAAATATAAAATGATTAAAAATCTTACTAGACAGTACGGTTGGAGGTTGTTCTCATCAATAAAATACTTCTAATATAGGACCAACTGCAAAACCGCGAAAAATTGTTGTTTCGAATATACGATAGAGCAAATATGATTTTAGATAGTATAAATAAATAAACGAACAGTCGTCGACAGCACATCAACCTCCTTTACATCTTTGCATACTTAGTTAAGTAACGGGTGACTTTGAAACTATCATGTAGTACCTAAAGTTTCATGTGTTGTCCATTGATTGAAAATAATTTTTTAAAATGTCAATAGTGTCCTTCTGACTCCCAAACTGGTTCAAAATTTGGACTTAGGTGACTAATCATAGGCTAAATATATTATCCTCCAAAATATTGAAACATCACCCTTTTCAAATTATTAGGCGTCAATCACCGTTTCATTTTATTAATTGGGAAACTAAACATGTTTTAGCTGAACTATTAAAAACCGCACTTAATTGTAATGCAAGTTGACCAAATCAGCATCGGGAGCAAGGGGGCTGCTTGCGTCATTATGGTAGACCAACAGTAGGAAGCTCTATCAAAAGCTTTACTTTACTGTCGACTCTACATTGAGCGCCCTCTATAAGTAAAGAAGTTTACTACGCACACGAGCTGGCAACCACATAGTTGCTACTTAGTTTAATGGCTATGCCACAGATGGCAGAACAGTATATTGATCGATCTTTCTAATAACGATAAGCTTTCTTTAGGGTACAGGTTTTCGACAATTTTTGTTAATGGTTTGGACGATTTTAGTTTTTAGGCAATCTAAATAATTATTTAATCACGGATTCATAGCCGTATTTTGTAGAATATAAAAAGTCCTTCCACGATTGATGGCGGGCGTTCTCCCAATTTTTAACCGACTTCAAAAAAGGAGGAAGTTATCATTTCGACGCGTATATATATATTTTAAAATGTTCTCGCACAACTCCATCAAATCTTTACCGATTTCGGGAATTCTTTTTTTGTTGGAATAGATATAACGTTTCATTGGTCCCATTTCAATTTAGTGAAGATCTCTTGAAGAATTTCAGAGATGGAGAACGGAACTCTTCAATGGACAGCAGTAAATAAGGCCTGATGGGGGACCCCATTAGGCCTTATTTACATCATTTAGCAATATCCGTATGTTTAATAAAATAGCGTAAAAGTAATCCCTAGGTAATTTGGTGATGTTCTGGTAAAGACTTCGGAGATGGAAATTGAGAACTTCAAATTTTAAAGCAACGAACTAAGTAGGGTAAATTATGGTTGTACGGGACTTGTTTATTTTTTCCCGCTCCCCCACTAAAAATAGATAAATAAAAAAAAAAAAAAATAAAAACCGGCTTTAAAACACTACATCACTAAAAAGCTAGAAATAATTTAAAAGAATACTTTTAAGAAGTGTGTATACATGTAGGTATTGGAGAAGTATTTTGTATTTGTAGTTGTATTTTGGGCACAAACTTGTGTTCTGAGGTAGGTACTAGTTACGGCAAAAGTTAAATAAGGAGGTAGATAAGTACCTACTTAGTTTTTTAATGCAGTTTAAACTATTACTGCCAAAAGAAGGACTTGCAATACAGGAAACAAACACTTTCGTTCAAAATTGCACGTCGTCGTAGCGAGAGCGGGTTGTGTAAATAATACAAATCAGCCTACAAACTACGTATCGATATCGAGCTATCTTCTGCGGTAGGTAGCGTCAGCAAAATCAAGCATGAATTTTTAGCAACCCGCGGTACTGACGTACTCATAATTAACACGTGTTATTTCATCATTACGTCCTAGGAAATTTGCCCGGGAAATCTACGGCATAGGTTCAAAGTTGGACTTTGTTGATGTTTTTTTCTTGAAGGAATGCTGCTAGTATCGTATACACGATTCTTAAAACGCTTAATGCAGTTTAAATAATCTGTAATAAAGGGAAGGAATTAAACAGAGAATAATTAAACTGCGTTTAAGAAGTCTTATAGAGGAATCTTGTTTTCAAAAATAGCACCATTACATTGCGTAGCGTTACTTTACGCTTCGCCCCGTGCTATAAGAATGTTGATAGACACGCGTATATTTAAACAAATGTTTTTAGAGTTTCGCAGTTGACAAGGAACCCTTATAGTTTCGCCATGTCCGTCCGTCTGTCTGTCTTAGCACAGAGACGACAAGTACTAGAAAGCTGAAGTTTGGCATATATATATAAAATCATGCACATAACATAATAAACTTAAAAGGAAAGCTATCACCGCTAAGTGGGCTTTACAACTTAACGAGTGATAGGTGACCAACTTATAAATGGAAAACTTCAAATTCCATTGAAAATGACTTTGATGAAGTTGTTATTTAGTAGTTAAAAAGCCCTCATTCTACGAAACCAGACACTGCGCGTAGCCCGACATGCACTTGGCCGGTTTTTTTATATTTTACTAACCCAAAAAATACGATTCCACAAAATTATTGTATAACGTAGTTTGTTTTGGTGTCGGGCGTTAGTCTTTAACACCCTGTATACGCCACACTGCAGTGAAGTGCCGGCAGAGACCCTCTCTCAGAGTATGGGCTTATCACGTGGACCTGTAAAGCAATTGAGGAACCAAAACTTATGTCCAAAATTTGAAAACATGTTTCCACGACATTAATTAAAGCTGATTAGTATCAAACTTGATCAGCATAAGTAGATTGAATATTACGGAGTAAGAACAAGGAAGATAGCAAGAAATAAATTATAAAATTACATAGTAGGTACACAAAATTACGAGAAAAAACTGGTCATTCAACCAGTTTTGAACGAGCATTCATTAACTGACCAAACACATTAGGAAAGTGCTGCTTTGCTCTTAAACGGTGCAGCTAAGTAGCCCGGTAACCGTTACCGGCTTACCTGATCTTATTTAAATTTTATTCATAAAACATAAACAGAGCCGGCTAAAGCCTGGTGTCCACTAGCCTCGCCGAGACGAATCGGTAAGATTCGCTCGTTGTCGTCCAGTGTGAAACCATACTATGTTGGCGGAACAGTCAAAGCCGGGACCCATTTCACAGAATTACAATTCATGGTTTACCATAGAAATTCGATGTATGAAAACCACAGTTAACGAGTAGGAACACTAACAGTTTTATTTATAAAAACTCGAATGCACTAAAACGATTTTTTTATAAATAAGACCGGCTACAAAACGACTACTCAATGTACATCGAAGTGTCATAATAATAATGAATTATGATTTGTTTCTAGTCTTATGAAACGCGGCTCTGGTGTCCATTAAAGTAGAGACGAGCCGAAACGCACCGGATCGCATCGTATTTGTCCTAAGTTTGCAAGGCGTAGAGATAGATAGAATTATTAGTACCATTATGGACCCTGTCGGGCATAGCAACATTTTTGAGTATTACTTACCGTTAACTTACATACTATTACATAAGTAGCCTATATACCTACGTCCAACTGTAGGGAACAGGCCTTCTCTCAGGGAGAAAGTATGGGCTTTATCACCACGCATGTCCACCGCGGATTGGCGATTTCAAGCGCTGAGGTATGTCAATAGCTCGGACACTCAGGTTTCCTCACGATATTTTCTTTCACTGTTAGCGAGTGGTATTGCTACTATAACTTCACAAATGTACATAAAGAAAACAAAGTCATAGGTACATGACTTTGTTTTCCCGACAGGGAATCGAAACTGGGTATCTGCATACTATTATTTACGCAAAATTTTGATTATAATCTTATTAAAACGGCAACAAGATCAATGTATAGCTGGCGAATTTTTGCAATTCCTTATACTCAACGTGGATAGTGAAAGAAAGAAAGAAAGTAGACATTTATTTAAAGTGTCACAGAAACACAAAGTAAACACGAAGGTACACAAACAAAATACATGAAGGAAAAAAAATAAAAACAAAACAATCGTGAAGAGAACATGTGAGGCATATAGAGTCTCAAGGCAGCCGGGTACCATACAGTAGTGAACCCCAGACTTTGCCTGTTTTCCGAGCCGCACCAAACTCGGTGACTCTAGTTACTCTAGTAGGACCCCAGACTTAGGCTGTTTACCGAGCCGCGCCGAACTCAGCGCCGCTATTGGACTTCAGGGTTTGGCTGTTTAGCCAACTCGGGCTGATCGCTATCAGCCGCTACCCGCTGTCGGTCACGTTTCACATTCCTATTGTGCTCCCGACTTGGCCTGACTCGTGCCGAAATATCATTTACTTCACATTCTAACAAGCCTTTCATGCAACTTTGTGTATCCATAATTGACTTCGCGGTTCCGGGTTTGGTTCATGAGTTTGATTTTGTAATTGAACACTTCTTCATAGAGAGCGTTAGAAAACGCGGTGAGCGTAATTCGGGGAACGCTACAGTCAAGAACCCAGATGATAAGAATTTCCTGGACATGTGTGTGGAATTAGGTCAATATCGGTCATCAGTAAAATAAATAAATAAGAGCGGTGGTATCGGAGCGGTAGAACGCCGGCTTCTCATTTGGGAGATCGTGGTGTCAAATCGCGGCATATGTGCCAACGATTTTGTTTTCTTTGTGTTACGTACATTTGTGAAGTTATAGTAGCAATTTGTAGAGTAATGAAATAATGATATCACATTATTTCATTACTTTAGACATCACGCATCATCACACGTTATCAGTGGGTATAATGCTACGAAAATTGCCGAAGATACTCGGAGTGCCCCTAATACATATTACATTGCTATTAGCAAAAATGTCTCTTTACAAATTTTTATTTCATGTGCTCTGATGTACAATAAAGAATATTCTCATTTTATCTTTTATACCAACTGAAGGAACTTGTACAAATTGTATGTCACCCAGAGGTCAAATCATGTGGCGTTATGCGTGATTTTAAATTTTTGATGTTCAACTATACGTCATTTAAGGCTCAAATTAAGTGTGTATTGTATAATTATCATGTAATGCGCAATATCTGAAGACGAGTTTCAGTGATACGACTTTTGTATCATTACAAGCATTACCTACTAACTGTGGCATTAATTAGTGTTGCTGTCATGCGGCGAGGGACTCGCAGCCGCCTAGCCGAGGCAGCCACGGGCGGCGGCGGAAGTCCTGTGATATGGAAAGCTCGGTCGACCATCGCGACTGTCCCTCGAGGTTATTGTAAATAATTGCAACATTTACTAAAGAGAAGATTAGATAAAGGGCATTTGCGCCGATCAAACGAGACGAAATAAAAAGAAACTTGTTTTGCTCCCAAATTAGGAGGTAATACACCAGGCGGGAATTTCACAAAAACTAAGACTGAGGCCATTTGTATAAATGAACGTAGGCAATGAGATGGCTTTGCTCTACACCGCGTACACCGGCGCGAGTCTGACACTTTCTCCCATCTAGGTGAGTATTTGTATTCTCACATCGGTTCGTGTCATCTACATTTCCGGTTTTTATGTTGGTCTGAATGAGATTTTCCTCAATTTACATGTTTGTCACTGTAATTATTTTTTCAGAATCAGTAGCAAAATAAAAGTCCGCGCTAAAACCTCACGGTTCTTAATAATATAAATTCGGTACGGACAATAGCCTAGCGATATCACTTTAAAATATTTTCACCGATAATTATAGCGCTTAGATTACGAAGTTGCTCAAAGGTGAGGCTCAGGTTACTCAAAATGTAGAGCTCGTGTCGTCTCAGCATAATTTTGTAGCTAGTGCTTTGTTCGAGGTGAAATTAATTATTTATTAGAACAAATTGTGAAGCTTGTGTCGGTGGGGAGGGTCTCACGATCAGTCAGGCGGTCAGGCCTGCACACGGCGTCGCCGGCGGCTGATCACGTCCTTGATTTATACTCTCACTCGGTGCACCCTGCGCCCGCGCCCGGCGCCGATTCGCAAATTTGCATCGCTAATGAAAGGTATGACTTCGTACCCCACCTCACCTTTAAATATTATGAACGTATTTAATTTAGGTACGTTAGCAAACTGTTCTCTGATTTTACTTATAGGTATTTCCAATTAGTTACTTGGACACTTGACGTCAGTAAAAAGTATTGACTTTCATTCAAATCAATTTCGAAATCATTTAGCCTTAACCATTTGACTGTTTTCACACATCGTTAACCTTCTCTAGAATCATGTATGCATGACATGACAACCTGTCAAAATGCCGATTACCAATTTGACCTAAGTAGAAGTTTGAAACTGCAAAATTTTGAATTTTATACCTAGGTATAGTAGGTACACTTACATATAATTTTATAGATTCCTTGAGAGGAAACCTAATTATACTTGAGGTAAATATTTACCTCTACTAATTAATTGGCACACACAACCAAATTTGAACTCAAACCATCTACATTCTAAATTATTTTTTGATTTTCTAGGAGCTCACAGTTTAAAAAGTGGTGGTAGGCTAGTGGGCAGAACATTGGACTCGGAAGCGAGAGAATAGCCAATCCATGGTGGGCACGCGTGGTGATTAAGCCAATACTCTCTCTCTCTGAGAGAAGGCCTGTGCCCTACAGTGGGGCTTATATAATTATGCTGCTTGTATAACAGTTTAACTATTCTGTCTGCCTTAAATCCAGACTACGCCATCTTCCCTCTCTCCCTTTATTGTATATACAACCTCGTAGCATCCACTTACATGCGACATCTTATTTCCTACCTCGGTGCTACCAGGATTTCTTGTCATAATTTGAATGTATTTATTATTAGGTATTTGTTATTAGGTTGTCCGAAAGAGACCACCAATTGTATACTATTAAGAACTAAGAACTTAATTACTATCTATTTATCTATTTTTTCACGATCGAATTCGCCAAAGCTATCTTAATAAAAAATAAGAGGTTCCCTCTTTGTACATCCCGATTAAACATTTCGGCCAGTGCGTGCTGGTAGTGTCATAATGACAAAGTGCGTTATCGCGAACCTCTGAAACCGCTATCAATCAGACACACACACGTGGCCCCCGGTGCGCCCGCGCCGCGCCGCGCTGCGCTACTCACGCCAAACGATCCCTAACAACTAACATTCGGTTTATATAATAATGTTTAGGTTTACACATTGCCATAATGCAGAGATCAAATCAAATTACTTAAGTTAAGTTTCTACAGAACATCGTGAGGTTTGTAAAAGTAACCGTTCTTAATCAGCGCAGGCTTTGGAATTTGTTATGGACTTTCTTTATTGTATTGAATAATACTTCTTGTTGTTTCATGTAAAACTTTTGTTTTTGTGTCCATTTGAAGGCTCTCTCACTCAAAACAACCGTTACACAGCCTCTTGAAATGCAAATGACTTGAATCGTAAAACAGCACGAAACTTCGATGGTAGCGTGGGAGGCGCGCAACTTGCGAATCTGACGAAGCTCGGAATTCACTTTTTCTCCAGATTTTATTTTATTTTATTTTATTTATTGCATTACACAACAGATAAGTAACATTGCATGTTATAATATCATGATGAAAGCTTATAATTTAGTTACATATCCTTTAACGTGTGATGACAGCATGTTAGAATATGGACGAGAGCCAAAGCACATCAAGCCACACACAACCAAATACGACCACTCAGTGCAAAGTATCAAAGACACCCTACGCCGAACGGTCGCACCAGGACATAATTGTGGCCCGATCCGCTTCTACAAACGGATCCAAGAGCTCTCCTTACTCAAATAAGTAAGTATTAAACTAAGTAAAGAAAACCAAGAAAACTTTAATCAACAATTAACGATCTTACTTACTTATTAAATTTCTAACTTAACTAATTGTGATTTAAAGCGATTGAGGTTTACAAAAATGTCAAGAGCATCGAAATTTTTATTGGATATTTCATTGAATGACCGACACATGTTTACTAATGGTTCGTGTTGTGCCCTTACTGTTTTACACAGAGGTAAATTAAATATCTGGTGAGTCTTGGCTTTTCTGGGAGCACTTATCGGCACATTAATCCTCACTTGGCTTAGCAAAAATGTGTTAAGGGTACCATGAAGTATTTTGTGTAGTGTAGTTAGTGCTATTTTAAGTCTGCGCTTTTCCAGAGTCCATACCTTAAATTTTTCAAGCTGTGTTTTATATGATCGACACTCATATCGAAGCCTGGATCGAAATGTCACAATTTTAAGGGCCCTAGCTTGAATTCTTTCAATTGCATTGATATGTACCTTGTAATAAGGACTCTAGATCACTGCACAGTATTCTAGCTTACTTCTGATAAGGCTATTAAAGAGGAAGAGAAATGAAAGAGGGTTGCGGAAGTCCCTGCTAATTCTTGACATAAACCCTAGTAATTTATTACAAGAAGCAATCAGATATTCGTAATGTGGTCTGAATGTTAATGACACCGAGGTCCCTGACGGAATCAACAGTTTCGAGAGTTTGATTGTTAATGCTATATTCAAGTGAGGTGGAAAACTTCATAACCAAGCATTTATTAATGTTTAGATGCATCTTGTTGAGATGCATCTAAACATTAATAAATGATTAGTTTGGGGCCAATACAAGTGATTGTGTTGTGGGGAAGTTATCTAATATATAATAAAAATATTTAAATAAAAAATAAAAACCGACTTCAAACACTACAGCACTAAACAGTTAGAAATCATTTAAAAGAATACCGTTAAATTAGGACTACATATACATGTAGGTATTGTAGAAGTATAATTTTGAGTTGGTGCCCAAAATATATGTGCTGGTCATGAAACTGGGCACCGACTACGAATTATACTTCTACAATACCTACAATAAGGTACCACTTTCCATCTCCGAAAGTATTCACCAAAACATCACCAAATTACCCTGGGACTACTTTTACGATATATTATGAAACATATGCATATTACTAAAGGATGAGCCTCATTAGGCCTTATTTACTGCTGTCCATTGAAGGGTTCCGTTCTCCATTTCTAAGAGTCTTCATCAGATTTTCACGCAATGGGACCAATGGGATGTTATATCTATTCGAACAAAAAAAGAATTGTGGAAATCGGTTAAGATTTGGTAGAGTTGTGAAGGAACTTACAATATATATATATACTCGTCGAATTGAGAACTTCCTACTTTTTTTAATTCGGTTAAAAATGTCGTGTCACAGTGTTTGTTATCGAACTCGACGGCGGTACCGATTTCTATGAAATGTTTTGCACATATTTGGTAGGTCTGAGAATAGGTCGTAGGTTAATTAATGTGGCAAAACAACGTTTCCCGAGTCTGCTAGTTAATATTATAATTATCTGCTCTGTAACATATACAATTGTTACAGAGACTACTGGCAATATTAAGACAATTGGCGTGTCTATATTGTATGTCGTTAAGCAGGCCGGTCAAGATTTGGATACATTAACGTCACTGAATAACGCTCTCATCATCATCATCAGCCATTCGACACCCACTGGCCTCCTTCGTGGTTTTCATAACAATGAGGGGTTTTGCCATAATCGCCACGCTTGGCAGGCGGGTTGGCAATCGCAGTATGCGATTGGAATCTCATGAAGGCGCTGCTGCCCGTCTCCTGGTAATTGATTTCCTTAGTCGCCTTCTACGACATCCACGGAAGGAAATGGAGTGACGTTATTCTCATTGATCTAGCATTGTTTAATCCAATACAGAAGATGCTAGCTGCTGATCGTTAAAATGTTATCCTTAGTTAGAAGTATTTGAAACGTAGCTTCCTGTTGCTAATCAATATCAAAAGAAAACTGCCCGTCTGATTTTTAATATCTCATTTGTATTAATTTAATGAAACTGTCCGGAAATCGTAAATTCTGTAATAATTACCATAATGTTATTCAGGGTTACCTCAAAAATGAGCAATTCTTGAATCATGTCAATTGAATTTTGTCATTAACAACCTGTCGTTCTACCACTTCGGAAAATTGTTCAAATGTCCATTATTTCTATTTATTGCTCTACGGATTTCTCTGTTTTCACATATTGTCTTAAGTAGGATGGAATTCTTCTATATAAGACAATGCTGTGACCGAAGCTACGACATTAGTAGAGGACGTGCGAATAAAGCGCGAATTTGTTAAAATTATGTAAACTCTGATATTTCGAAAAATATCAATCTGAGTCTAAATATCAAGGACAAACGTTTTATTTGTCCTTGATATCTAGAATCAAACAACAAACATTGTTTTAAAACACAAACTCTACTCTTTCCGGAATTGCGTATTATTGAGGTAACCCTGTATATATTGCATTCAGCCACTTTTCCCACTTACATTCCTCGTTTTTCTGTCGAGCATAGGACGAATTGGTAAATCCAATTGAAGAAGTGCTTAGCTGGCGCCGTGTACCTTACCCTTTCATTCCTTCAAGTATACGGTGTAGAAGCCTGGACTCTAACCCCGACTCTGAGTAAACGGTTAGAAACAGTTTACTTTGAACATAAACTAACATAACTGCTGGTTTCTGAATTAAGAGTTTTACTAAGTGAATGACTGCCTCATTAATCTAGTGGTATCACGTCTGATTACGATGCCGGAGGTCGTGGGTTTGATTTCAACTGGGGGCCGCAATACACATTTCTTTTGTCTTGGTGTATTACCATGTTTTGATGGCCTCTATGTTAACCCTTAGTTAAGAAAAGATACAAAGTGAACCTAGGTGCCTACAAACGCGGCGTTAGGATTATGGGATACAGTGTGCAGCCCCGGTGTTACCTGGAAGTGGAGGCTGCGCGGCAGGCCGGTCCGGCCCGGGGTGTGCGGGAGTCAGGTGCAACGCTCGCAAACCGCGAATAGGCGCGCGCGCAGCCAGCCAGTGACACCGCGCGCTCCGCCTGATCCACGCGCGTGCAATCTCGCCGCTTTCGCGATAAACACATGCCAAAATTTGCTCGACTCGGTCTACAAGCTGTGCAAACAAACCATGTATAGCAAACAGTCGCCGACGCTCTATAATAAGGCACTCCAACATACGTGGGCAGAGCTTTAGGCAGTTTGGGTGTTATCTGCGTGAATATTTTCATATTTGGTATGCAAATATCCAGAACTGCCGTAGAAGTCCAATTTGAAAAGCACAGTCCACAACGTGTGGCGTAATAGCCTCTCAGTGGCACAGGTGGACTTTTTAGCAAGTAGGTACAAACTATTTATGTTCTTGAAGCCTATCCAATAATCATGGTGGTAGATTTATGATTTTTGTTCATAATTTTGCACAAAAACCATGTTTGTCACAGCGTAACAGCGATTGCGATATCTAAAAAAATAGTTCGAGATTAGTTCCAATGACGATTGCGATACGATAACAGTGTTTTCAATCCTATGTCGATAAACAGTCTCCTTGAGTCACGTAAGCCATTATTCAATATGTACTAGAACATTATTAAGTATTATAATAGGTACTAGGTAGGTAGGTTACTAAATCAGCCAGTTAGTCGTTTTCATGAATTAGTCAATATTTCAAGTGACTTGGTTTGTATAAGCTGAGCCGGACGTTGATCCTCAGTTTTATGTTAAAACGGTACATTTTGAAGACAATGCGTAATGAATGAGTGCTAAGTGGGGAAGAATGCGCGTAGACTGAGAAGAATGCTCAGTGATGTGCAGTGAAGCAAGCAGATCTCATCAGCCCAGAGATCAGACCCGTTCTATAACTCGGTTGAGGTTCAACAGTTTGCTTTGTGATACAAGATGTATCGCAACGGAAGATTTGGCAGCTCCAGTAGCGGCTCTACATCGTCAGGCCAATCCGACTTACAGGTAACTTCCAAATTATATTATTTTATCCTAAAGCGGTTGAACGGTGGCCTCACATTCGAGAGGTAGTGAATTTGAATTACGGCATGTACCTATCATGCTTATGTTTTCTAAGCTGAGTACATTCGCGACATTCGCTGAGTACGAGGCGACGTCTGGGTGGTGCGGGTAGGGCCGCCAAGTTAAATACTTAAAATATTAAGAGCTGTAAAAGACTGATTGTAAACCATAAATTATAGGAGCGTAACGCCAATAAACTGCACCGCAGTTTGGCGAAACTTGTAAAAAAAATGTAAAAAAGAAATAAAAAAAATTTGGGAATTTATAATTATGAAGGAAAACATCGTGAGGAAACTCGTGTATCTGAGCTGTTTACATACCTTAGCGCTTGAAATCACCAATCCGTGGTAGGCACGCGTTGTGATTAAACCCATACTCTCAAAAGTACCAAAACGTCGGAAATTTGTAAAATGAAAAAATAAACGAGTAAATCCGTGCAAATTTAGTTTTTATTATGTCTAGTGCTCGTGTTAACCTTAGAAAATACTATCCCATACTCTCTGTCTGAGAGAATGCTTGTAACTATACAGGGTTAGTCCGAAATGCGCAATTCCTGAAACATACCAATTGGTATTTAGGTATATCTGGCAAAATAAAATGTTCTTCTGAAATGAAATGTTTATTCTCAGATTTTTATTTTTCGAAATATCAAGGCTATTAAAGAATACATTATAGAAATGTAACGAACTTCGCATTTTACGCGCTCTACTAATGTCAATAAATCATTGTCCTACACAGAAAAATTAAAATTTTTAAGCATCTGTCCAGTAGCGAGACTCTGAAAATCATATTTGATTGGAATAATGAAATATTGGACAAATAAAATTCAAAAGTCGTTGTAAATTACATACTCTAACCATGACATGTTTCAGGAATTGCGTATTTCCAAAGTAACCCTGTATATGCTGCTTATGAAATTAAATTGTAACGAAACAATGTCAACTACCTACTTAGATTACGTGCACCCTTAGCCTCGGGTCAAAGATTTCTAGACAATGATAGGCCGCGACTCGTACGTTACCGCTCTCGTCGCCTGTTCAATACGCGAGAGCGCGGCCAATGGGAATTACAGCGAGCGAAACAAAATAAAATAAGCAGACGACGAACGGCTTGCCTTTGAATACACAGCTTGTATGACAGTGGTGGAATGTGTGGCACTCAGAAAAGAGCCTCTTTCTTCTAAGAATCGTGACGACGCAGTTAGCTCACGCTCGAACGTAACGCTCGACAGAACATTTTTTGCAGAATACGACAAATATTCCGATAACATGCTCCTGAGCAAAATTATGTGGAGTATGGTAGAAATTGGATTAGTCAAGTCCATTTTCAACCATTTGGGATTAAGATAATATACTGAGGGCGCCTGCGCATTCTAGCCTGGCATTCCATGTAGGGGAGGAGACAGAATCAATCCAGAAATGGAAACTGTGATTCAACCGCGCAGAATGCGAGAATCTGCACGCCCGATGTCGGCGCAGCTCCTTTCGCCAGCGGCGATGCATTACAATGTTAAAACGCACAACATTACAACCTAATGCTTCAATATGTATAAATAATAATAATTACAGTTTGCGAAATGCAAAATGAAAAGTATCGCAATCAGCAATGTTCGATAATTAAGTAATTGGTGCTGTACATATTTTTACTTCCAAAAGCACCGGTGTACCGGTTTGCAAACAATCACAGGAAGTTTGCACTAAATTCAGTCACAGAACTGGTGACGTCTATACATGTTGTGGCCTCTATAATCGCCTATTCTCCCGGGATTGAGTGTCTGATTGAACTCTCGCAAAAACATTTGCAAGCGCCTATGTGCCTGAAATGTTTTCGCGTACATGGCAGCGGTGCAGCGACTTTCCACCGAGGAGACTGTTCCGCCGATAACCCATAGCGTTGTCAAGTGGTACGGCGAAACAGACTCGCCACGAGCGCTATTAAATAAGCCGTAGACTGCACCTTGAACATCGAACATGGCAGTCAATTATCTCGTTAATCGGCAATCAGAAACGCGCGACAAATTTAAATGTCACCAGCAGCGGACTGTAAGTTGCATTAGAGCAGGGTGTAGCTGCATATCTCCCCCGCCGGTCGATATATTAAATGTCACCTAGTTCTTCCGGGCGATGCCTTCACTCCTAGAAGATTAACTGCGGTGTTAACCGGTCCAAGCTGTTCGATCTACATCTTAGCCGGATTTCAAGTCTTTCATCTGACGACTTTTATTCTCCTGCCTGGATTCCGTAAGGCTGATCCCGTTGCTTCCCATTTTATACATTCAGATTCACTCACACACATTTGCAAAGACTTGAATTCCTCGAATGAATTGATATGTGATTGATGATCCTTACTTTTATGCTAAAGAAGCGGAATGAAAGCCGCCGCAACAATGCAAGGTCGCAGTTACAGAGTGGATTTTTCGCGAGTGCACGCGGTCACCGGGTCAACCTTTACAACAAGACGCGAATCCAACAAGGCTCACACACAACACAAAGGATATCTTCCCCTGAAAATGCAGCCATCATTTATTTAAAAGCTTCTTTGTGTGAAGATAAATGCGAGGCGATGTCAGAAACGGCAGACAAAAATATTAGCAAGATAAGTTTGTGATCGGAGAGTCGGGCGCTTCTTTATTTATCTCTTTGGTTTCGGTAAGATTGCATCATTTTGTTTGCAGATATCTACAGGACCACATAAATGTCATTAGTTTTTTAAGAGGATAATCTAACCAACTTAAACGTATAGCACCTAGTTAAAAAAAAGTGCGAATTAAAGTTTAAGCCCAGATTTATTTACCCACAAGTAGCCTATATACGTCCCACTGCAGGGCACAGGTCTTCAGGTGGTAATTATACTCTCTCCCTCTCTGAGAGAAGCCCATACTCTCTCCCTCTCTGAGAGAATTGCGCTCACTTGTTGGGCTTGAATATTTTATGTTAAGGACAAAATATAAATAAATGTGTGCATTGTCCTAGTCATAATACAAATATTTTGTACGGAAACTGAGAAAATCATCAATGCATGGTAGAAATAGATGATCTAATTGTATTTATAAAATAAATATAGTAACATAAAATTACAAGCCGCAGTCGAATCATCGTTACACAATCCGCCAATTGACCCGGAACTAGCCGTCATTGTACTTGGGGGTTTGGGGTTCCGCCTCAAATAATAATTGTACTAGCTTATACTGCATTTAAAATAAATTTCTCCGTGCTCTAAACTTTAGAATGAGATGTCGGAAATTGTCTTACTCAGATCTACTAATAAAATATAACATGTTATCACTGAAAAATCGTCGTACATTGGCTGACTTAAATATTCTCCAGGGTATTTGCACATCACAGCTAAACTGCTCCGATTTACTATCAAAGATATATGTTTCCGAGTTCCTGTCCGTCCTCAAAGAAGCATGCGTGTTTTTTCGCTAGGCATTACAAGAACCAATGCCGGAGCTCCATTGATTTGAATGTGTGATACCTACAACATTTCGTTTACAGAAGTCGACTTATTTTACTTTTCTAAGTACAAATGTTTATTTCTACTTTGTGTCTTTTTTATTTTATGTCTTATACAAATTTTAAATTACTTTATTATATGATAATACGTGTATAAGTAATTTAAAATTTGTATAAGACATAAAATAAAAAAGACACGCAATAATTATAATGTGGCTAAGTAGGTACTTATAGGTAGGCACTTTGTTACAAGTATCAAGGACTATGTAAGTATAAAAAATTTCTCGACATATATATATATATATATATATATATATATATATATATATATATATATATTGTGTGTATCGTTGTATTTTCATGCATGCCATTTGTTTTACGTTTGTCATTTATTAAGATTATTTAGCTTTTATCTATCGGAGAGGAATGTTTAGGAGTTAAAAAAATGTATTAAGCTAACTCATTAACTCATTTTTGTTAATACTGTTTTCCTCCTTTATATTATAACATAAAATAAAATAAAATTTAACTTCAAAATAGTCGTCGGTCGCTAACTGTAAACGAAAACATTGTGAGGAAACCTGAGTGTTTGAGGTGTTTACATGCCTCAACGCTTGAAATGACCAATCCTGCGGTGGGCACGCGTGGTACTTAAGCCCATATTCTCTCTCTGAGAGAAGGCCCGTGCCTTCCAGTGGGATGTATGTAGGGTACATAGAAAAAAAAACTACACTACGATCGCAGCAAACTGACGGAACCAGCCTCCAGTTGTAAATGTTAAATTTGCAGACTTTTTTTACGAAATCTTGTGATACCAGAACACACAAATTGTATAAAGAAGCATCGCGTGCACTAATCGCCTTATGACAGGCAGATTTTTTGCTCTCTAATCACGATCCCGATGGCAGACGAGAACGATAATCGATTTCTTGTTAACATATTTATGATTGACATAAAACAAATCAAAAACATTTTGGGATGGGAAACAATATTCATTCTTCTAACACTACGAAGTACTTTGCTCGCACGCAAGTGATCTCTACCTTGTCTAGTTACCTGATATTAACTAATTTGGAGCAACGCAATTAAGAAGTAATAAGAGTGTAGATTTCATGTTTACTACCAGCCTTTTGTCTTTATGAGGATGGATAAAGATGTGCTTCGAAGCATGGCAAATTACTCTCGTGATTTATATTTCTCATTATGAGCGAAACTTCGTTCACATAATTTGGGAGATTTACGAAGAAAATTCGATCTTGTTATGTAATAAGTAAGGTGTAGTCATCATTGTTTTATTGCATGTTATCTGCACCGTTTACATACGTAGGTCGGTTTCTGGGTGGCGCGTGACGTGACGTGATGTGTGTGATGTGTGTGATGTGAACGTCGAAACCCGTAGCGGAGGTTCGATTCTGATTGCGTTTTAATTTGCATCGACTGCGGGGCCGTAATTTTTGTGATTGAGACGTTGAAGGCGGCTTCTGACTGTAAAAGGACAGCATAAACACTTAATCTCATGCATTTCCGTTGAAATTAAGACCTACGTATGCTTGAGTGAGCGTCGCGATTGCGCGATACACAGCTCGTACCTGCCGGTAATTTTATTTATGTCATGATCATGTCGGGATATTCATTTTGGTTTTGAAGAGAAGTAATACTCTACCGACAGACTTTACCGTTACGATACATGCATTCTGATCGTAAATTATAACTCGTGAACTAACTTTATCGTCCACCGGGAATTGGGCTTCGAGGGCGTGTACTCGTTTAGTATGAGTACTCGTGTCGAAAGTAAACTGAAAATATAATAATTATGTAGGTATTTCTCGACAAGTATTTTTGAAATTCCATCAGATATATTGTGGACTCGATAAACAGCTAAACCGACATAAAAGTCATAAAAGGAGTCATGAAAATAAACTCTTCGTTCCGTTGGTCTCGCAATTTCCTGATCGATTCAATATAGTGTAGTGAGTGCGCGTCTGCAGTCGATCAGAGCCTAATGGGCCGATGTGCGCAGGCAAGAGTGCTGCCTGATCGGTTATTTATACCGCATCACACAAGCTCGCACTCTACGGGCAGAAACACCGCAAGTCGCAAGTGGTTTCAAACACCTACTAGCGGCATAGTATTATGGGCGGGCGTGACCAGTCACCAAACACTGGCATTTAATATTATCCAATACCTTCTTTTACAGTATTGCTTTCTTATTCTGTGGAAAAACATTAGGAACAGAAACGTATTATCCAACTAAAATGTCTTCTAAGAAGACTATTTACAACTTGAATATAATAACGGAGCCATGATTATTAGGGATCAACTTGAATGTTAGTCTAGTTTTACAGGATAATTTTGAACAGCATTCATCTTTGTAAACATTCGTGATTTCCGACTCGAAACAGCAAATCCAAATTCCACGTAGTTGGAAATACCATGACGTTGAAAACTTAAAAATAAAAAACCAATTAAAAGAACAATTGAGTTGGCCGGCGCCGACCATAAGACGCTCGACCTAACGTTTTTTTCGATTTTTATAACTTTTTGTCCTGATGTTGTTTGTCTATTATGCTTAAGTGAAGTATTTTTTTTTTAAAATAGCCCTAGACCATGTTGTCAATCGAATTCAAAGTCAATCTGTAGTTAGACCTGAGATATCCGCGCTTAGCCTCATAGTTGGGCCATTGTACGTAGCATGCGCTATGGTATGTAAATACCTCAGACACTAGGGTTTCCTCACGATGTTTTTCTTCACGATTTGCGTGTGGTATTGCTACTACAACTTCACAAATGTACGTAACTTAGAAAACAAAGTCATTGGTACATGCCAGGATTCGTACCCATGACCTCACGAATGAGAAGCAGGCGATCTACCGCTCCGCTACCACCGCTCAACGTGAATGTTATAGGCGGTTGATGGGGAAAATAACACAGTGTGTACGAGGTCTTTTGTTAACGGCTAGCGCTCGCCTCTTGGTTCTCACCATAGATCTGCCTGACGGACCCACAATCCCGGCTAATGAATACGGATGCCTGTGTTGTAACAAATCTCATTAGTTGTCCAAGTGAAAAATGCTCTCCGAAAGAGGGCGACCTCCCGTGATATGTCAGGACGCGCGATAACCGGCTCCACGGTGCGGCTCTAACTACACAATTATGCTGAAGAGTCATCTAGCAGTAATGGGAAGAAACTTAAAACAACATAAAGGAGTTTAGGGGCAACTGCTATCTACCCGTTGGCATTTATTAACTTTTGTTTGATGGTATGCGTACACAATGCGTATTAACTATACATATGAAAAAAGTCGGGGTTAGTAAGGTATACCTTACTCAACTCAAGAACGGGTGGATCGATGTTCATAAGCACTCGCATAACATTAATAACTATTAAACCATGGGAAAAATACACGAAAAACACGAAGTTTGGAAGTTCTAAGGCGGTACGCAGTTCGTCAGGCCAGCCAGTTTGTAATAAAATATAATTATGTGTGGTCAGTGCTGGCCAATAATCAATCTACGAAAGTATCCTAACCTAATAAGTCAAATTATCTCAGAGCTGTAAATAACGCAATCGAATGAAAAACTAAAAGCCATTTGTTTGTCTGGTGCGTATTTATGATCCGGGCTACTGGGCGGAAAATCGATCGCGCCCGAGTCACCGAGCAGAGCAACCGCCGAGCCAGCTGACAGCGCCCGCCCCCTTACACTCACAGCCTCGCCACAATGTTTTAGCATTTTAAAAGGAAGAAAGATAGAAAAATACATAAAATATATTTTACTTGCTATTATTTGTATGACGCAACCCTCGTATTTAGAGCACCGATGACAACATTTCATTTAGTACATCCCGTTTGTTTACGTCACTATGGCCGGCAGCCTCCCATACGGCGAAAAGATACGGCAGAATTCATCGCGTTACAAAATAAATTGCGGTGGTGTACCGACGTGTGTCATTAATCGTCCCTCAATGACTTGTTAACAGGGAACTTGGTATGCATGATCGGTGCCTTTGTTATTCAGATTGTGTCAGTCGACAGCTCCGTAATTTCTCCGTTTCGACCCATCTCTCTACACTTTGTGAAATATTGCGTGTAACCTGTATTTAACCGACCTGCTACATTCATCATTATATCATTACCGATGAGAGAGAGTTAAAAAAATCGACTCCTTTCACAGAAACAATTAGGTACTTACTTACAGAAAGAGACCTCTCAAATCAGTACTTTGTAATAATCTTTCGAGAAATGATTTCAAAAATAAAAAAAAACGTTAAGGGGATCCTTAACATACATGAAATGAAATGTGTTTTTAAAGTATTTTTTGGTTTGTGCTATGTTAAGGCGGGATTCTCTGTGAGCATGATTTCTAATTTTCTTTTATTTAGGTGTACGGTCGGAGAAACCCCTATTAAACAAGATAAGTGTCCATCGTGGTGTAATTATAAAGCATTTGCACATACTCCTAAGAACAAATAATAAAAACTGACCAAGTGGGAGCTAGACAAGTGTGATTAAGAGGATATATTTTCTTGAAAAACAATAGTTTTTTCTTGAAAAAAAAAATCTTCTAAAATAAGGATCTTTGAGAAATTATACGAAATATTGGAAATGTAAATCCATGTATACATCTGCACACAGACGAGCATGTGACAAGCAAGGACGAGCGGTGTGCGAGGTACTGATAGGGCCCCTGGTGTGCGGAGTTCGGCTCGCACTTGGCCCATTTTTTTACACGCAAAATTCTGGAAGAAACTTACTAAGAAAACGACAACACTTAACCTTGACCCACGCAAACAGACCGTGGAGACAGCGAACGTAGGGAGGTACATTTCTTGTGAACTTTTCACGAGATTAAGAAGGAGGATTACGACACTAACTTTTCAGTGGAAAATGTATGTTTTGTAGAGGCATGTCTCCTGCGCGCATTTTTTGATTACACCGAAAACACGAAACAAATTGTTTCCATACACAAAGCGTCTACTGCTATAGGATGTGAAATGTTACTGTCTAAAACAAAACATTTTGTGTCGCCATCATGAGTTCTGACGAGGAAGGCGAGAAATGAATCAAATCGTTCCCCTCATCAAAAACATTATGTTTGAATACACAATTGTGTATTCAAACACAACGTCAAACACGATATAGCCACGCCCCAATGTTTCAATGTTTTTGTATAATGTTTCGAAAAAACACGCGCAGGAGACGCGCTTTAACGTCTGATTTATGTAAGTACCTACATACGTGTTAGAGTTTCCATTTCTCAATTTGAACGACAATACTTATTTGAAATGTAAAGCCATGAGAAGTCTGTCTTTGTAACGTAGGTACCTAGTTATAAATAGCGCGTTTCATTTTCAAGGCTTGAAGATAACATTTGCGCTGGTAGGTGCTGGTTTTCGAGGATCACGATAAACGCGGGAGATATCGCGAAGACAATAAACGTAAATTGGTGCCGTGGGCCCCCCGGCAATAGCTTCGTGCGTCGAGTGCCGGCAGCATCCATATAAGATAGAACAACGCCACTTTTACGTCAATCTTCGTGAACTACTCGTACCTATGTGTCACTTTCACTTGGACCCTTTACACGTCTCATGAAAGAAAGGGTTTCGTGAGAAGAGCATGGAATTCTCGGAGAGCTCCTATTATATTCAATTCGCGCAGATAGGTTAACATTCGACAAGGCTACCCGCGAACGAGTGGCACAAGGTCGGCAGTAAAATTTAAAATTTATGATAAACCGTCTGGCTTCTATTCGCTGAACAATACTTGATTGAATTCTGTATCTACGCAGGGACTAGGTATTTGATACTTTTCGTTATCAGAGTAATTCAATGTTTTTAATTGTTTTTAATATCCCCAATCCGGAATTTTCCTTTCTGATTGAAGTTTGTCAGATATTACTTCTACGAACATCATATAACATGTATGTAGGTGTAAATTAATGTAATAGAAATAAAAGTCAAGTCTCTCAGTTAAGTTTGGAGCAATGCGCCAGTACCCTTTTGCTCTCCCTCGGGAGTGATCGAGCCTGTTTACGAGCAATTCTTCTTGTTGCAGGTATCCGAGAACATCGAGCTCGTCAAGGACCCGCCGCGCCATATCCAGCCTATCTCCCAAACGCAAACACCCGTGAGTACCCACTCGGAGATCCGACGATATTGCATCGTTTTTGTACCTTAATAAGTAAGTAATTTATAAATCCGCTCATTTTAATACAGGTAATTTTACAATAATCAATGAAGGTCTTCTCTTTGCGCGGGTCGTGCCGAGTCATTATCATCCGGATTCGGCTAATCGGCGTATCGTCTCCCCGTTAGGAGGTGCGAGATATGTCTGACATGAACGGTTGTTTGCAGCTGAAAATTGCCGGTATTACTCCCCATTATGATTATGATTATGGCACATAAACAAGAAAGTGGCGTGATCGTCGTTCGGCAGGGATCAAGCGGTTCAACCCGCGTCGCTGCTTTCGTCGCCTCATTTTCACATAACTTGCCGAGTTATTGAGTAGAACCCGTTTCCGATTTTGAGCTATTGTTGTAGAGTTGCTATGTAGCAACTTCATAACATGTGTATAGGATAAGCGGAGAAGCAGTGTTACGTCAAAGTGAATAAATAAATATAGTCGCATCATAGCAAAATATTAGAAAATGCTGAGAATATCCCATCGGAGAACTTTATATTTCAAGAGAATAAGTAAATATTTATTTATGCAGACCTACGCTGCCTCTTAAGGAACGAGTAGTTTTCTCGTCACTATTCTGCTGACTGATCCTGGGATTTAGAAAGTGTTAACGACAAAGCAAACACGCTTCAAAGTAACAGCGAGCTATGCATTCCAAAGACTGTACTTTTCGTTTCCTGTTTGATTTATAATGCAAACGAACCAGCACTTTGGAGTAGATTCTTGTTTTGAAGGTATTTCTTTTCTGGTTTCGATGTAATGATAGTAAAGTGCCCGGCATATAACTTGTAAAAATATAACTTGAGCAAGAATCCGCGCAGTCAGGGTGAATTTGGAATGGGCACGTTACAGCATTTTTTTTCTTATTTGACTAAACTAAAGTCCTAAGAATGTTTTGTCACATCCCGCTTCTCCCTCCAATGAGACCCGAAATATGATCATGCTAAGTCAAAGTAATTTATTCAAGACATTTGTCGGGGTTTATACTGTGTATTTGGGCCGCTAACACCTACTTCAGAGTTCTTCAGATCATCAATTCTCATCCCAGAATAACCATCAAATGAGTTTTTATTAGGTGGCAATTATTTATGATTTATGCGATACAACTGCACCCTCGGGAATAAGTGGAACAAATGACCATTCCTGTGCCTCAGTTGCCACATTCCCCTTTACTGCTACAGTAGAATATTTAAATGGTTTCCCGCCAATTCCATTCAGCCATGTGGGTTAACATATTTTAATATCACTTCTTGTTTTAATTGGAGACGAGGTCTTTACTGCTGAGAAAGACTTACGAGTATGTCCAGAGCGGTCTGTCCTAGAACTGAAATGCTGTGTAACGGAAGATGTCGACCATGTAGAATAGAGAATTGTAGAGCCACGGAACATCCGCTATGCGACCACAAACGTCTGTACCAGCCATGTTGCAATCCCCAATATAAACGAGATTGACCTGTAGTTAAGTTTAAAACCGCAACCAATTAGATCGGCGGCTATTTTGTGTGTGACTAAAGGCTGTTATAAACCAAGAACCTATAAGATGGTTCAACCGACTCATACGACCTTTGTTTAGCAAGAATTTGATTATCACTACCATCTGTGCAAACTTTCACTTTTTGGTGACATATCGCCTATTTCGGACATTGTGAAATGGTTTACATATTCAGTGAGCAAAGTCAATCATAAAATTTATTTTATAAATGTGCGTTAGAACTTCATAGTATACTCATAAATACAATAAAAATTCTGAAATCGCGAAAATATATTAGGTATGTCATACATTTACTAGAGCAAGTTTAAATTTTACTGTGGAGCAGATGTTTTTTTGCCGCAATTTTAGAGTTGGTCTCATTATAAAAGTTGTTTGTATTTATGTCAAAATCAAAGCCAGACATAACATAACCTTCATCAGATGTCGTTAGTAGGTATGTATTGGATAGAATGCGTAACCTGTAGGTAGCTTTATTATTATTGCCAATCAGTGAATAATTCTTGATTGGCGTGTATGTCAAACAAGAGACTAATACATCTGCCGTCCATTTTGGAACACTGTTTACAGAAAAAGCGGATGCTGTGATTCGTTGTGCTTCTACTTTTGAGCTCTACAGTTGACTACGATAGAAAATTTGAAGAAATCGCGTTCATATCAGCCTAAAATAAAAATATGAATTACTTACGTAGACAATTTCTTTTTCACGGAGATGTCACTCTAAAATTTTTCTGGTTACGTTGATGTGGCCGAGGGTTTGTAGAGTGTAGAGCCTCAGCCGATCATATCTCAGCGCGGTCTAATTGAGCACTTTGTAATGGGTGCTGATGATGATAAATGTGAGCAAATATTGCAGCGCTTCGCCCGTGGCTTGGTGTAAAGCGGAGGCGAAGGTGAGGCTCGATCTTTACCGCGTCGGAGCCGGGCACAGTGCGCGGTGGGCGCGCGGACCGGTCGCACTATCACACGCAACGCTCGCTACCTCATGCGCTATCGATAAAATTACCGGGAATATCGGCAATTAGTGCACTTTGCCTAAAAGAGCACCTAATTTGCCGGCGGTTTGTTCGAAGACTGCCGAATAGTGAAATTCCCTTGGTGTCTCTGAGAAACATCAGTTGAACGTCACAAATTCAATTAGCGCGGCGGAGCGACGACGCAATGTTTTGAATTAGCAAGTGCATGTTTGTTTGTTGGAATGAGTGCGCCGTGTCCAGCTAAGGCGTGTGCGCAGAGATGAAGCTGTTCAAGCGGAGGCCGTCCAGCACAGATAAACAGAAACGGGCTCCTCCCGCCGACGACCCTTTCGAGCACGAGGTACTTGCTCGGTCCACACTGGAGCTCTATTCTCTACATAAATAAATGCATGACATTTTGTCTCGTTAATCATAAAAATATATGTGGGTTTTCCTTAAAAGGCCCCACCACTAGTGGATTCCCATACAAACATAGTTTGGTTAAAATTCACAAAGGAAATTAAACGATGGCAACGAAACGTTTCCAATTTGCTTAGTTGCTTAGAATATCGAATAAATAGGCTCCTTAGAAGCACACAGTGTGCTTCTTTCAAAAGTTTTTATTTACTTCATAATATACAAAAACAAACTGAGAAATAATCCAGCATGCTTGAATTTGAAGTGTATTGCCATTGTTGATTATAATGGCATGTGATTAACAACCTGCAACCTGCAGTACCTGCAACTACAGTAACCGGAAACCAATAACAATCCTACTTTTAAGCAGCGTCTTATTCCACCGTTTCAGCTAACACTATGCTTTGTAAAAATGCGATAAGCCTTGCGATAAGCTCTTACATAGTGAAGAACTGCGATACTCGGTGTTACAGTCACTGAACCAATGAAAAGATGATGGAATAAAGCAGTTATAAACCACAGTATCTAGTGTTGAGTTTGAGCTAACTAGTATAGATACCTGGACTGTTCTTATACAATCTTTTAAGTGATATCAGGGTGTACAAATGTGCAGTGGCATAATAAGTGTTTTTTTATATCTGTCTCTGTAGAGTTACTCCCAAGAAGCGCAACACCTGAAACACGACAAGTAGAGATTGTCGTTTAACTTCTTTTTAGAAGTTTAATCAGATTTCTTATATCGCAGCCTCTAGTAAACTATTGTCTTACACTAGCGGACTCGGCAATCGTAGTTTTTCCATATTAATTAGCCTACGACCTATTCTCAGGCCTACCAAATATACACAAAAAAAATCTTAAAAATCGGTGAAGCCGTTTCGGAGGAGTGCGATAACAAACACTGTGACACGAGACTTTTATATATTAGAAGATATGAAAATGTAATTTTTTTTTAATAGACACTTCTAGAAATATTAAAATGATACAAAAGTCGTAGAACAAAAGTTTTTGTAAATACTCGTAACAATCTAGTTGATTATGGAGCATAAGATAAGTGTATAGGTACGTACGTGTTACGTTTTCCTAATTTATATAGTTCAGGAATTACGCATAACGTGTGTGTGCTCATCCCATTACGTTTGGACGACTTTGTGACAGAAAGTTTGTACGATGGCATCAGTAGAAGTTCTACTGATGCCTCGTTCTACTATAGATTGTAGTATTGCCTAGCTCGCAATAGCGCAGCACTTGGCAAAGTAAATTAAACGGCAAGGTTATCTTATCAGCAGCCGCGGCCGCCCAGGCCGTTGTATATAGGTACATTGCGCCGCTTACCGAGAGTTATATTTCTTTCCTGAAAGCCTTCGCTTTTTCTTGGGATATTGGGTCTAGTTGACTGAAATTCAAGGTCTGCATTCACAATTACCGATGGTGAGCACATTACGATTGCAGTCTAGCTTTAGCCAAGACATGAGTCCAATGTCTCTATATTTAAACCGAGTTGAATGAGAAGGCATAAATTGACGTCGAGTCTTTATAGTTCTGCTATTTCACCGTACTTAGGTCTACCCTTATGGCTTCCCGTTTCCTATGTTCCAGGTAAAGATTGGTATGTTGGCAACTAGCTTGGCAGCGAATGTTTACATAAGCGATAAACAAGTACCACAATTTATTATTTTAGTAGGTAATTACATCTGAAACTGATTAAATTGAACGAAAACCAATTTTCTTTTTAACATTTAAGTACCTACCCAGACTTGATAAATATCCACATCACATGCGTGTTTACATGCATGAGGGGTTATTGTGTTTCTGTCCTGTTATGTCACTAAACAAGAGACGATGATTCATTTCGGGGATTTTCAAAGTCGTTGTTTTTTTTTCCTATCAATATTGAGTAAACAAACAAAAAAAAAACGACTAAAATAATATTGGCACTTAATTACAACCTCCTATTAATCGAAGCGAATTCCTTTGGTCTGAGTAAAATTGAAAGGATTTATACAGTGTTATTTCTAAAATACGCAAGCCCTGAAACATCTCTTGTTTTACATCAACATTTATTCTATTAGTTTTTTGTCAGATTTATATATTTCAAATATGAGGGTTTACATATTAAATAAAAGTAAATCTTTATCGTACGGTCATAGAAGAATGTTCATTCTATGTAACACGGTATGGTTTTCATCATTACGTACTCGTACCACACAACATAATGCCACAAAATAGCAGAAAAAGCAGAAAGCAGAAAGAAAAAATTTCTCCAAATTAAAAATGGAACAAAAACGTTTCAAAAGTGGTAGAAAAAAGTAGTTGTAAAACACAAACTCTGTTTCAGGAATTGCACAAATCAGAAAAAATACTTTATTGAGCCTGAAATATTTCGACTGTGGCGCAAGGATTTTTATTTTTTCCATACAAATCGAATCAATCGAACACCTTACAGTTTTTTTCAATCTTACGGCTAAACTGGGCGAAACTATTTATTTAACTTTAAAATTATTTACGAAAGTAAAATTGTACGTATTCTTTCCACTACATTCAGTACGAAATCTACAAAAAATTTCAGTACATTCGCTGCTGTGCCCGAGAAACTAGTAGAATGGTAAAATGACTGTTCGGGAATAGGAAGAAATCGGCTTAGTTATTTTTGTTTAACGGCTATAACAATGAGACGAATAGAGGAAGACAAAAGCGTGTTTTTTAGGGTTTCGTAACTAAAGGGTAAAGGACCCTATTACTAAGACTCCGATGTCTGTCCGTCCTTCCGTCTGTTTGTCACCAGGCTGTAATCTCATAAACTGTGATAGTTAAACAGTTGAAATTTTCGCAGACGATGTATTTCTGTTGCCGCTATAACAACAAATACTTCCTAAAAACAGAATAACAGCTCTCATGCAACAAAATTGATTTTTTGCCGTTTTTGCTCGATAACGGTAACAAGTAGACGCTTCAAGTATTCAAATGTTGTATAGATAATGGTGCGGAACCCTTCGTGCGCGAGTCCGACTCGCACTTGGCCGGTTTTTTAATTTGTTTTTAACTACACTCAAACTAAATACATTTTGTTTCTGCTGTTTTACTGTAGTCAATACTTTAAACAACGAAACGAAAGTTTTGTAGCTAAACTGGGCTAGTTTAGCTACAAAATTTATGGGTCTATAATGTTTTACCTACAATTCATTATAAAAGTATCACTTCAGAAGCAACATAACAATGACATAGTAAATACAAAGATTCGTTTGATATGCATTTATTATAATGCTTAAAAGATAAACTTACCTACATGTCACCATTTCACAGATAACAAATAATGCATTTTGCAATACCAAATTAATTCGCTTTTTAAAGTAAACTATAAGAAACTATTTTGGTTTTGTCTGAAACACTTACTGGTAACAAGTAGAGAGCGAGATCACAAATTTAACCAAACCTAACAACTATTCGCGGGTGAGCATGATGATATTTTAGCGCGGGGGGGCTGAGCCCCCCGCACCCTCCGTCGATTTAATGCATTTATGTGAAGAAAAGTTAACTAATGTTTTGTTGCCAAATGACATTATAAGAAAGATTTTCTTTATGAGATGCAAGGTTTGTGAAACATGTTTATATGGAAAGTCGAGTTGTGAAATAATACATTTGTATTCCGTTGCTTGTTGTCTGAAAATTTGTTTTGAAAATAACTGTCGGTGACCCGAAGGGGGACCCAAAATTATGGGCCATGAAAGGAAAGTACCTTAAATATCGTAGATAGGGTATTTTGCTGAAAGAAGACTTTATGTTATTTTTAAAAGCTAGTAATTCTGCATTTAAAGATTTTCTAAAAATTACTTGCCTCGTCTGGGAATCGAACCGACTTAAATGTAAAAAAAAAAACACCCCTACTTTTATGATGCCAATCGAAAGAATGGCCAAAAAGTAATAACTCTTCATAAGTAACATAGTATTTTAAGAAAGAAACAGTGTGAAATTAATCATTTTAATCAAATTAAAAACATACACGAAACTGCCGTAGTGGGTATTTTTTTTTTATTAATTAATTAAATGCTCAAAATGTGATCCCTCTTGTCTTACGCAAATTGCCAATCTTTTAATGAGTCCGCTGCCTGTTGATTTTCTTATCTTTTTATGGTGAATACTCGATATGATATGGCACAATTCTATTTGTAACTCGCCTACGTTCTCGTATCGCTTTTTGTATAGCATATCTTTCACGTATCCCCAAAAGAAGAAATCTAATGGTGTAAGGTCCGGGGATCTGGCCGGCCATCTAATCGGTCCATTCGTACCAATCCAAGTAGGAAAACATTCATTTAGAAAACCTTGAGAAGCATTATTAGTTTTTGGCCATTCTTTCGATTGGAATCATAAAAGTAGGGGTGTTTTTTTTACATTTAAGTCGGTTCGATTCCCAGACGAAGCAAGTAATTTTTAGAAAATCTGTGAATGCAGAATTACTAACTTTTAAAAATAACATAGTCTTCTTTCAGCAAAATACCCTATCTACGATATTTAAGGTACTTTCCCTTCATGCCCCATAACTTTGGGACGCCCTGTATATCCGTAAAAAAATCTTGTCACACATCATCTTTAGTTTCTAAAGGTTGATGTTTGTCTGTAACCTTTACGTAAAAGTACCGTTACTTTATAATTATTGATTTAGAAGATTACAAGTTAAATGTTTACCTTTAGATGAAAATTCGCCGGTAACGCAACTAAGTGCAGAGACGTAAAGGTTGATGTGCTGTCGAATGTAAAGCCGTACGTAACTACCGCACCGTAAGAGATCTTGACAGCAGTATGTACGTAAGTACGGAAGAAGGCGTGTCGTCCAAAGAGCCTGCATGCATTTCACGCTTGCAAAGGCTACGATTTCTCCAAACGAAAGCGAGCTGACAGTTGACAAGTGCATTCCATCGTATGGTGTTGTTTGAACCACCTACACGGATTTTTAACAGACTTGATTGTTTTTGGGACATTTCACGTTGAACCGTCAAATAAAGAAAAAGTCGCTCTACGTACATAATGACTATGAAACAGAATAAAAATTAAATTGCTTCCCCATCTTCAGGGATTTCTCGCGCGTAACTCAATAAATTCTATCTCATTTAGCTCGTATCCAAGAGTCTATGGTTAACTCATTTGTAACATTGTGTGAACGCGGCCCAGGGATAACCTTATTAATCCCCCGAGTTGGCTTATCTTTACGATACGTGTGGAAAGTAGTAACCGAATGCTAAGTGCAGAGACGCCTACGCCAATACTCGCCTCTTTGTTTAGTGGCACACCTTAATCAGGCAGCGTACTACATGAACCTACCATTTTCAACTAAAAATTAAAGTTTGTAAGATCTAAAGTTAGTTGACCTATCTTTTGGTTAGCGCATTGCTGTACTTTTTAGGGTTCCGTACCCGAAGGGTGCCAAACGTGACCCTATTACTAAGACTTCACCGTCCGTCTGTCTGTCTGTCTTTCTGTCACCAGGCTGTATCTTATGAACCGTGAGAGCTAGGCAGTTGAAATTTTCGCAGATGATGTATGGCTGTTGCCGCTATGCGCTATAACGTCAAATACTAAAAACCGAATAAAATAAATTTCGAGGGGGCTCCTATTCAACAAACAAACGTTGTCTAAAGCCGGCGCTCGCCATCTAGTGGCCATCTGTGTAACCTTTACAGCGCCGATGTCATGTCGTTAAATGTCAATGTAAAACGCTTATTTTTGGTTTCTATAGATGGCGCTGTTCTCAAATTTGATCTTTGTCTAATGTTGTATAGATAATGGTAAGGAACCCTTCGTGCGCGAGTCCGACTCGCACTTGGCCGGTTTTATGTTAAAAGCGACGCATGTGAGCACGCGCACGTGTGATGTTTATTATCTTATCTATTTACTGGTGCGTGCGGGTTATCCACTGTGCTATTTTTGAATAATATACACAGCTTCACAAGACGTGCTCAAATCTTTTCTTGAATTAAATATTTATAAATAAGATACATTGTAAACTTGTAGCAAATTACAGTTTGTGCGTATGCTTAGAAGTTTGTCGTGGAATCACGCATTTACTAATATGTTGATGTTTTGCACAAATCGGTGCTGGAAAGTGAACGAAGTGCGCACATCCAGTTTAAAATAAGTATGAACATTATGACTGATAATGATAACCTGGAGCGCATGGCAGCGTATCAAATCAAAAGACTTTACAAAAGTAGTTTACTTTTAATTTTGAAAATAGAAGAAGAAGAAGAAAGACATTTATTATACCTACAAGATACATCAAAGAAACAAAATAGGTAGATAAGTAACATAATATTCACAACAACAGAAAGAAAACTAAATATACACAACAGACAAAACGAATAAATAAAACAGAGCCATAGCTGATGTAGCCTGTGGTGTATCTAAGTTGCTACAAAAGGCAGCTGACTCAGCGTTGTGCTGATATTCAGTCAGTGCCTACGGTAACCCATACAAAATACGAACTGGATTAGAATTAGTGTTTGTGAAATATTACAATGACTAAAAGTTTCGTAAGCACTACACATTATTATTAAGTTAATAATATTACAATGACATATATCGAGGTTTGCAAATAGTTTTTATTGCAAAAATACGAAAAAAATGAAATTGGGAGCTTCTTGCCTACTGATTTTTGGCGTAAAATGTTCTCAAGTTTTTTTTAGAATTGTCTTAATAAAAGTATTACAACACGCTCTAAGGTTTTTGTTATAGTAAGAATACAAAGCAGTTAGCCGCTACTATACACTAGGTACTTAAGAAACATCTTTTAACGCTCTTAAAGTGAGGCGTGCAATCAATAAATAATGAGACATTGCCAAGGTCAAAGAGAGCATTGATATTGATTGAGTCACCTCACTCACAGTCACTATGGCAACGGGTCATCTATAAAAAGATTAGCAGAGCCTTTTTCGCGTTTACTGCCGACATATCCTTTGCAAAGGTGGCGTCTAGGTTTCCGCTCGGACGAGAAACTTGGGCACGTGAAAAGAATAATCAAACGAATAGCTTTTCACGTAGGTACTCAACCGGTGCTGATTAATTAAAGTTTGAGACAGAACTGCTCGATTGCTAGCACTCAAATACGAACGAAAGGAAAGAAATCACTCGAAACACCGTGCTTAGGTTCAGACCAATTCTCGAGTCGGTTCTTAACATTTATTTGTTAAAAAGCGACGTGCGGTACGAGGCTTAAAAGCCTATATCAATACATCTTTGGTCCGTGCGTCAGAAAAAGTCACTCGTGCGTTTAGCGGAATAATAGAAAGAACTCAGTCACAGTCCGGGTGTTTTTCCCAACTTTTGTGCTCTCCTTCTGGGTACCATATCACAGGCCAAGCTAGTTTGAGACCAGATACGCTACTACGTCCATTGTGTGGACCAGTCCAACCAAGATCCGATTTATCCTACTATGAACTGTTAAATACATACATCTTTTGATACTTCAGATAACTCAATACAGTAGACAGTTTGGTAATAGGAGGGCAGGACAAGTGATTGTGATGAGTGGATGTTATGCTAAGATAATATGTAGAGTTTGCGACGGACCTGAAAGGCTTACAAATTGCGAGGCGTTTGGTTACGTACGGCTTTCAGCATCGCCTCCAAGAGCAACATCCGCCTGCTAATCCGTGTCTAATGCCGGTGCCACACTCGACTATTCACGCTAATTCAATTCGCAACAGTAACCTCCGTCTCGTGGCCTCTTTTCGTGGCTACTGAATTGAGGAGCTATATAAATGACACTTCTCTTACGTACTTATTGTTTCTGCTTTAACTAAGCTGATTAACGAGTGCTTCGAGCACAGTGAAAAGCTCTTGAAAATACTTCGATTTCAGGCGCTTTTAGCGCCAGCTTTAGGATGTGTTATTCGCTTGTTTGTCTGCTTACAAAGGTCTTGTAGGGTTATCATAATTATAAGTATTTAAGAGTCTCTTGTCGGTGCAACATCTTCCACGTAAAAACGTAGTTTTATATTTAAATACTCCTCAATCATCCATCCATCCTAAAGTTGTCTGCAAGAAATCGCTTTTAACGATAAGACAACCGATTGTATGCTATTAAGTACCTTGTCTCTGTAAATTACTAGTGTGCAATAAAGGGTTATCTATCTATCATCAAAACTGATGGTTACTTGGTGTTCCCGCAGGACCCAGCACGCTATAAAGACACGAGTTGGCTGATCCACCGCGGGTGGACGCGCGATGACTCGTTCCCGCTCTCGCCGCCACGCTCGCCACCGGCTCCGCCCGTCACCAGCGCACCGCCCGCGCGCGTCATCCAGAATGACATATACGACACTATCACCGTGAGTGCCATAATTATACTTTCTGTAGCAGACAATCAAACCATAGACCAATTATCACAGGCAGGATTATGTTGCAGCTTTCCTTTAGTAGATATGAAGCACGTTGTATAAGGTCTAACAAAAATAGATAACGGTATTTGCTGGGGTCAATTACTATGTAATATGAATAAAACGGAACCATTATAGGATCAATTTGTTGTCCGTACGTCCGAACGTCCGTCCAGACCTGGGAATGCGTTGAGGTATCCAGTTGAAATTAAAACCATATACTCAAGTCTACAGTTCCTTAAAGCTGTGAAAAAATCAGACTTCTGAGTTAACTTTAAAAAGAAAACCCCCGTTTATTCCGCAAAAATGTACATTTCGACACTCAAGGGAATCAAAATTTATAGGGTAATGTCCTTTGACCTAGAACTATGAAATTTGGCAAGTAATATCGTCTTATATTACAAGTACAAGTTAAAATCTGAAAACTATACATTTGTAATTAAATCATAAAAAATAGTCTTTGAAGTACGGGAAAAGCTCGGAAAAAACTGCGAAGCTCGATTCCTGAAGTACAATATGCAAGTACCACAGATGTAGACGTAAGTACCTACAATTTGTACGGAACCCTCGGTGGGCAAGTCCGACTCGCACTTGTCCGGTTTTTTTTCAATTATTATTTCGATTGTTTTGATATTATTATGTTAAGGCTACTTTTCATACTAGAATAAATTTGAAACGCAGCAAGGACGAACACGCTAGTTGTTGAAGAAGTAGTTAGCATAACAAAAAAATTAAAATATCTAAAAAATAAATGAAAAATGCTCGATTTCCGATATCACATACTATTAGACCCCAAAAAATATCGTTCGTTACCAATTCTTGTTATACCTTAAATAAGTATAGTGGATTTTGAAACCGTAGTATTGTAAGTAATTGTATCTCTTGCTAGCTCTAATGCCGTAACTTACATTGTCCGAAAACAAGTTCTGTATTTATGAGCGGTAGTAGCAGAGCGGTAAAACACCGGCTTCTCATTCGGGAGGTCGTGGGTTCGAACCCCGGCATATACTCGTACCAATGGCTTTGTTTTCTAAGTTACAGTAGTTGTAGTAGCAATGCCACACGCTAACTGTGGAAAGGAAAACATCGTGAGGAAACCCGAGTGTATGAGGTGTTCACATACCTCGGCGCTTGAAATTGCCAATTCGCGGTGGGCACGCGTGGTGATTATGCCCATACTCTCTCTCTGAGCGGAGGCCTGTGCCCTGCAGTGGAACGTATATATATATATATATAGGCTGAATACAAGTTCTCTATTTGTAGAACTAGGAAATGAGAGATCTAATAGATTTATATAAGTGTGATATAATTATCCGCAGATAAGTGTGATATAATATTATTAATAATTCAGACGTACATAGAAGGCATAACAATGAGAGACCAACGAGAAGAATAATGACCAACGATTGTGTTGATGTGTCATTTGAAAAAAAAATTGCGACCTGTTGTGAAACTCTTATTTATTCTAGGGCTATTTAAAAAAATGTTCACTTTCTTTCCTATCTATAATTTGTGTCTTTGATTCAATTACTGCCAGATAGTAAAAGATCTGATCAGGGGTGCGATCACGTAAGTCCTCCACTATATAGAGTATGATTTGTCTGATTTGGCCTACTCCGAACTCGCGAAACTACAACGAACTCTCAAATGCATATATATTTTGACACTCTGGAGTCGTCTAATGCGTAACCCGATAGAGTGGAAAGTTACGTGATACAAGAGGTGATCTCGTTAGGATCTTTCTTACTCTAAATGATGATACTGTCTGAACATAGAATAAGGTCGCTACCTGCCGGAAAAACTCGATCATGGTGTTAAAATTTCATAAGATGACGACAATTAATCCTGCTGCGTCAACGGGACCTTGCGATGTATAAAACGCTCACGTTCAGGAGAGATTAATTCATAAATTAAATGCTGGCACGATTCACCGATGTAGCGTGTTTGTACAGCTTTCCAGCTATTTACTAGTCAGAGGGAGCTGTCTGATTGATGCGAAGAGGTAACTCAAGATTGCTTCAGAAAATTGATTCAAATAAGCAGGTGTGTACGGGCCGTGGTATTAGCTCACGCCGAGTAAAGAGCGTACGCTCTATGGTATGTTATGCATAATAGGTGTGTCTAGATAGGTATACCTTTACATCTTTGCTGAAAAATATCTTTGACGATTGTAAACTGAAACTTCAGCGGAAGTAAGCACGAGTCTTCTGCTACCAACTTTCATTGATCAATGCAGAACGAGGCGATCTGTTTGCATATCAGTCCTTTGCGAAACCTATCTATGCGAGTCTAATGTATTTCAAGATCGCAATTCGCGACATAAAATCCAAACCTCGGCTTTCCACCGTCAGATTTGCATTTGAATTACCGGACCATAAATCACAAATCCAGGATTTGTGGGCAGCGCACGCGGTCTGGTGCCTCGCTAATGCACTATTGTGGACGCTGCTCGTAAAACCAAGGTGACTGCTCGGTACCAACTTCTAGCCAGGCTGTGTCAAACAAAACATCACTTGTTAACATTCTATTAGCTACTCGACCGCCTCTATAGCGGCTTTAGCGGCTAAACTCAGAAAGAAATACCTGCTTATTCTTGAGTCAACGTTAAACCTTGCATAATGGGTAGCGGAAGGTCAACTTCATGTCCTTAATTCCCTGCGAGAAAGTGTTGTTTGATACAATCTAAAGGCCCGGATACAAAAGCCATTTATTCTGGTGCTGCTCTGGGACCACATAACTGGATGATCATTTGTTACTAAACCTCTGCTCGGTGCCCACGCACCTTTCTCTGCATTTGAAACAGTTTCACAGCCGCTCTGGGCCGCGCGCTCGGACTTATATCGGGTTTTGAACCGTCGTACCCCGCGTAACTGGAGAACACCCCCGCAACAAAGCCAGTATAAAGTTCAAAATGGATTTTTTAAACGATAAATCGAAAATTTAACAAACAATGGCTCTCTCTGAGTAGCGCGTGCTTCGAGGAAATTACATTTGAATGCGCTATGAAAACTCAATGTTTGAAGGCGTATTTGATTCTGAACACACAACTACTTTAAACCAGTTCTGCCTATAAGGTGACAGAGACTTTATGTTAGTATGCTGATGCTATAAGCAGTCGAAGGTGCAATGATGTCATCCTAGCATTATCTAAATACAATCTAGTGTCTACGAGTATGACGGTGGCTAACAAGTGGCGCAAGAGGATATTTTTATTAACTCTTGCTTCACATCACACTCTGAGCAAGGGCGCGATGATTTTTGGTTTGAAAATAAAACGATACATTTTTCCAAAGCTGCTACCCCCAAGGGTGAGTTTTATGACTATTTCCGGTTCAAAGAAACGACGGGTGTCCAACAAAGCAACAACACTCTCGCATGGCGCCGTCTAATGGCCTACCGTGACGTAATTGTGCCCGAAGTAATTGATGATCTATTATTAATGCTAAAATTGTCATGCTTGAGTCCTCCTTCTTAACAAATAGAAATATTTAGATATGGTTGTTGTAGATATTACTCGTAGTTTGAATGTACTTAATCAATAACGAACTGGTAGAGAAACATTTACCAAAAAATCGAATATTTATTCATTGTAAGGATGTATTTGCATGTTACAGAAACCATTCGAGGCCTGCGAGTCTGCACAGACATTCAATCGGCAATCTCTGAATTTAATTGAGAAGAAAAACCTCATGTTTCATGAATAATTCATTGGTTTCGGTGAACCGCATATGTTGAGATAAAACTTTTACTTGTAATTTCACAGAACAGTGAATAATTTAGTAGTGCATGGCGCTACCCAAGGCCTAACATATTGCGGGCTTGATATCTCACGTCCCTTTCCTTGACACAAAGAATAGTACAAAATAAAATATTACAAAACAAAACATGTAGGGACGGCAAAACAGTGACTCCGATACCAGCTAATGACTCGACAGCTGAGTCGTCATGAAAGAATACAGTCGACAGTCAAAATACTGAAAAACTTTTTTACATTTGGAAGACGATATCAAATCATGAATTTAGGTCTTCATAGTATGATGACAGAAAATAAGTAGATACTGCGCCAGGAAGAGTTGTAACCAGGAGCTCTAAGTAGTACAGTTGGTTACGTAAGCGGTGTTATTTATAAAGGGCGTCACACACAGCGAGGAGACTATCTTAAGATACAATATCGCTCGCCATACGATTCAAGGGACCATTACACACGACGAAGATAATATATACATATTTTCATATTTTCGTATCTGTCCATTGAATTGTATGGCGAAAATCATATCTTCGCCGTGTGTGACGCCCTTAAGAGACCTGTGTAGAAGCTCATGGAATTTTAACATGGTTATCTTTATCTATGCAAACTTACTGAGTATACCGCGGCTTATCTTTTGTAAGCCGACCGAATCTCATCGCAGACTGTCACTAATAACAGAGTTGAATTTAATAATCTTCGAATTACATATTTGCTAGGAATGATGTTGTGCACCTAGTTCCTAATTACGTGTATATTATATTATGAGTAGAATAGGTACCTAGTATTATATGGTAGTAATATAATAATAAGTACCTATTCCATCTATACCCGTCCCCGGACCTATTTTGTAGTTTTTGATCATATTCAATTATTTTTTATGTGTTTATAATAATATCGTTTAAATGATTTTGGCACTATATACGTGTAATGAATAATCTTACCTATCTTGTGTTTACGTATCGATTCGTGTTTACATTGTTACGTCAATCTTAAAACCAACCAGATAGAATCAAGAAATCAAAAAGTCGAAAAGCACAGGTGACATAATAATGATGAAATAAATAATTTCTCAAACAAGAGCAGCAAACATTGTCCCACGGAGACGCAGGAGAGACCACCCGCGGACAAGGTTCACATCGCACGTCTTGTTCGATACCCATCGGAAATCAGATGCGTTCGAGGTGTCAGGTCTCAGTGCACTGCAGAGCCCATCGAGCCCATTAACCGCCAAGTCGTAAATTAAATTCGACACTTAAACAATGGCCCTAATAGAGCGCGCGTCTGACGTAGATCAAGCGATACTGTCCATCGCAATCGTGGTAATCCCCAATCGACTGATCTGACCAGATTGACGCGCCATTGAAGAGCTATCGTTCTACCGAAACTGGATTTTTGTGCTCCATACATCTCGGAATTGGGAAACAATTACCGCACTGCTATCGGTTAAAATATCAAGTCCATATTTTAAATTAAACTCCCTTGTTGATAGTGTAATGGACCAATATAGTGTAATTAATATAAATTGCTTTTAGCTATAACTGGGCGGTCAAAGAGACCGCAGAGCCATCGGGGATTAATGTTGGATATCTTATTGGGCAGCGGGCGAGATCGCGAAAGTTTCTCACGATAGGCATTATGATATCGGCGCCGTCGGATCCGATAGTCGGCGTGACGCAGGGCTCTGACCCGTGCAAATAAACGATCATATCATGAGGCGTAGCCCGTTGCCTCAAGGGCTTCGTAGTCGTTCTTGCGGATGTCTACTCAACAAACAAAAGCGTTGTGTTAGCCGCTAGAGAAAGTAGATGTCGATGTAAAATAAATAGTGCATGACGGGGGTGTCCGGCTGTTTGCGCTCCGGACACGGAGCTTGTTTAGTTTGAAATTTTATTTATATTTTACAGTAGAATACATAAATAGTTTACAAAAGGTCATTTCACTGCGGTCTGTCGGATATACAGGCACGCATTACGACTATTTGCTTGCCCAAATAAAATTGTTAAAGGCGGTCATCGTTGTAACCCTGCCATCGTTGTCACCGTTGTAAGTCAGGAATGTTAGTAGAAATTGTGTATAAATAGAACTGTCTTAAAAGTTGCGTTTGTAAATATTTTACTGGCACGGCACCTGGTTGCTTACACTATCTGATATTATTACCGTACCGAACAAAATAAACAAAATCTGATAGAGCACTAGATAGAGCCCTGCAAAAGGAAACTGCACGGTAGGTACGTGGTAGGTACCTATAAGACAAGCTTCGTAACGAGTTGATATAAACTTAAAGTGACGTTTATCTAAAACGCCGGCGGACATGATTGTTGGTAGGTACGTGATTGGCACGCACGAGTTGGCCCTTAACTCGGAACTGCAGGTGACAGCTACCCGTGAGAAACTATTCGGTACATTCGCTGAAATGCCACAAATTACGTAGGTACTTATATGACGAGAAGATTGTCAAAGAAACCAATCATAAAATTTTGCGGTTAGAAGGATTGTCTAAGCACAACTGCTTGATTGATGTAATTGTAATGACATTATATCGAAGGTGAAACGGTGAAGGGAGCTTTAGCTACCAACAAATTACATCCGATATGAGAAATTATGTGTTGCGGAACCCTGTGGCCTGTGTGTGGATAGGTGATAGATGCAGCGCAGTGTAAACACGGGTGTTTATCGGGTCGCGTGCGGTGCGCGCTGCGGGCACGCGCGTATTTACGGAAGTGCGCGCTACCGCCGCCGCCCGCCCCCGCGCACCGACCGCCCTGCAGCCTACACCGCTCCCAACCAAATACGCACTCATAGTACATTGATTTCAGTGAATGAAAGTTATTGTTACTGTTGGAATGCATTCAATCAGACAACAAGGAACGAGTTTGAGTTGCAAGAATTAAAATTAGTTTCTTTTGTAGTGACTTGAATAGTCACGGACAAATTAACACGCCTGTCCAGATGACAGGCCGAGATTAATTTAATTAACACATTCGTTTTCGTCACTTCATAATGACTGACGCTGGTTTAAATCAAGCATCGGCGATTAGTGGAGTGGAGTAAAAATAAATGTAGAGTAGGTAGTCGTCGCGCGCCATAGACCAGTCAATGGAGGGGAGTTGTTTTTATGAGGAGGAAACTTTATGGCCTACTTCCTTAGGGCTATTTTTGTTTGTGCCGGGTGTAGAGTTAGGTTGGGAGTAGTATAGTGGTTGCTAGGCAACGCAGCGTCGCCAGAGGCGCCGGGACGCTGCGGCTGATGTTCGGCGGATAGCCGCCAGTGCGTCGCCCGCCGCCACACGCGCCGCCCTGGCTGCATCGCCCACCGATGTGTGCTGAGTACGCAGCGTTACTGCAGTAATTTTATACACTAAACAAGAAAAAAATAATCATGCGACATGTGAAAAAAATTGTGAAACTGTTTCATAAAAGATCTTATTGGTGTTGAAGAGTGTGCCAAGTATAAAACGATCTTATTGGTGTTGAAATGGTTAAGAAAATTCTTTCAGGACTCGGTTGAAACTTGGTTTCCTCTTGTGTTAAGGAGTTTGTTGGAGATATGATAATAACAATGCTTCTGCGATGTATATCTATCTCTACATTCAATGTAGAAATGTTCAATGTTGTATCTCGAATAAGTTGTTGTATCCATGTTATTTTTCTATCTCATCCTAATATATCTATATGTAATTTTGAACGTAAGAACCAAAATCTTGTAAGAAATAAATGAGTCAGTAGATACGTGCAAAACACGTATTTGAGTGACTAGGCGCACCTGACAGAGATTGATACCCTGTAAGAAATCTTTAGATGACATCCCATTTACTTCTTGTGATTGCTAATTTCACTTTCTAGCCACACTTCATTGCGTGTTGTGAAATGTAATTACATAGTCTATCTCCTCACTTCGTCTACTAAGAATATAATGATGGATTACATGCATACACGCAGATCCCAGAATCCCTAAAGGCAAACACTTGTGTGTGAATAAAAGGTCGTCGCAGTGAGCCCCACCCTTGGCTGCTTGTGACTATGAGCTCTTATTTAGATGAGCTACCCCAGAGGTCATTCACCCTCTCATGGGAGTTTTATGAGCCGAAAGGTCAGGGTCATGCCTGCGGGTTCACTGGGACAACATAGTAAATAAACAGATTTTGTGTAAACGACTATATTTGCGTTAGTGTTGTCAACATTATGTTGACAATCAGACGAGTTTTTTGTCGCAGTGCAGTGGTGCATACCTTCAGGCGCCGGACATGTTGCTATGCTAGCACTTTATCCTTTCCCGTTTCAAGTACTCTACTCGTGTCTACACACCACTCGCTCTAGAGTAGCTACGTGACATCGTGGGCATGGTTATGTAATTTTCTCGAGACGGAAAACTGTGGTGTATACATGTGTATTGAAAAGTGATCGTCATTTGGAGACAGAGGCAGACATTAGCGGCCCTCGGCTGCGTAGTAGTAGCAGCTGCCCCCGTCTCTTATTTACTGAGCTACATTTGATATGCTATGGATTTTCTGTATGTTATCCCGTTATCCGGATCATCGTTAGTTAAGCAAAGTCCGCCCCTGCTCGGAGAGCAGTGAGGATGATGGGCTGAGGCCGCTCGTGCGATGCGGACGCTGGTGCGGCGCGCGAGGGAGTGCGAGGCGGCGCGCGCGCTGCACCGGTTGGCCTTCGCGCTGTGGCGGGCCGCCTTCCACCTGCAGCGGCCGCGCGCTGCCCGCGCCCGCGCCAAGAGCGTCGCCCCGGCTGGACAGCAGAAGAGGCGCTATACGGTGCGAATGAGGAACTTGCGTCAAACTTAGATTGGAGTGACGTTGTTTTTATACCATAGAAGACACGGAAAAGCTCGGAAAAAATTAAAGAATAAAACTGTAAATATATTGTTTGCGATGTCTTGAAAAATGGGAAAGATCAAGTTACTTTAGTCAAATTACAATAATAAACTTATTAGATTTAAGAAGTCTTTAGGCTGCCCTGCTAAGCGCAAAAGCGGTATCTCAAAAAATACCGAAAATTCGATTTTTATGTCATCGGATAGCTTAAAAAAATACGCATCTAATGAACTAAGCCTTTTAGCGGTATCTTGTTCAAAACATGTGAAAAAAGCCTTAAGAAATATTTTCCTATCTCAGTTATACCTCAAATCACTAAGGGTATTAGAGGTATATCAATATCACGAAGGCAACTAGCCGTAAAATTGAATACCGCCAAATCTCTTAATAAAGAACAACACTTTTCTAAGCCAAATAGCGGCAAATATGTACAACGAGTAAACTACTGACTTACCGCTATGACGCTTAGTATTACAATGGTTACTTGATCCGCAAATCATTTGGACTACATGAGATACGGCTGCAGTGGCATATTAAATTGGCCCTTATGGTATAAACGATACGATCGGATTTCTAATACATTTTATGGTGTTTTATTCGTGTTGTTGACAAATTCGCGTCATAACTCGTTTGTTTTCGTTGCAATTAGATCGTAATCTAATTGCGCATCAGTTCTTAATTTACGTAGTCAATTCAAATGATATCAACGCCGACAAGATCGTGATCAAATATTTCGAACCAGGCCACACTTTTATGTCTGCCGACAGTTTCCACCACAGGGTGGAGTTATCTATGAAGCGCATGAAAAACAAAATTTACGTTTTTGCTGACTCAGGCAGTTACTACTGCAGGAAAAAAGGTAAAACCTAAAGAGATGACTCTACAAGATTTTTATGACTGGGAAGATTACACAACACAGTATAAACTGTCTCGAATTGCAGCGCGTCCATATATTAATGAAATGGTCGAAGTAGAGGTCAACAGGGGCAGTTTTGATCTGACATACAGAACTGGATTCAATAAGGACTCTATCACTGCGAGCATAATCGGAAATAAAATTTTAAAAGCTCAAGTTTTGCCACCACCAAAAAGGAAAACTACTCCGGAAGGCATTTCTAAAAGCAAAAAAGAAAATGTTTTGGAATCCTTTCAAAATATTATACCCCAAAATAGAATGTCCTTTTGGAGAGATCTCCCTGTATCATTTGACTAAATTTCATAGAACCCGTTTCTTTTGCTATATATTGTGTATGCCATTTCAAATTGTATGAATAAAAGATTTTGTTAACATATATTGACTGAGTTTTTTCTTTAAAATAACACATTTTTTTTATACACAAAAGATTTATATCTTTTTATATACAGTCATGTAGGAGAAGAGGTAACAAGAAAGCGGTAACACAAACTTTAATTCTTTAATTCACTAAGCAATGTAGCAGTATCTCATGAATAAGGTATTTACATAAAGATTTTTGATATTCCAATTATTGTGATAACAAATAGACCCAATGTTACATTATAAATATTACTTGATAAACAAAAAATCTTAATATAAAGCAAAAACTAAAACACTTTTACATAACGTCAACTAAGTCGAAACTCTCTTCCATTGAGATACCGCTTTTGCGCTTAGTTGGGCAGTAGGGTTCCGTAAGGAAAAACGGAACCCTTATAGGATCACTTTGTTGTCCGTCCGTCCGTCCGTCTGTCAAGACCTCGGAAACGCGTAGAGGTATCGAGTTGAAAAACCATTACCGTTTATCTTTGAACGTGGCCTCTCCAATGATTAAACCTTTTTTTATGCAAGTTCTCCATTGTTTTCGTGACGCAGAAGGGCCGAGAAACCTGGGCGGGTGCCTGTAAGATTATGACCTTGAAAAGAACACTTAAAAACAATTGTTATGGTGGCCCGATAGTGGGTCATTTACAATTCTACAGATTACACCACTTACCAGGCGTAGCTATCAGCCTATCACAGCTATTTTTTATGCTGTAACTCGGAAAGTAGCAGTGACACAACGGACACTTGGTACCTTTTTGTTCGATGCTCGATACATCGCGCGATAAGCCACTCGGTTATAATTTACGACGGTACCTACCACTTTTTGCCGGTACCGCAGACCGGTGCTTTTCATCGGTGCTATTAATGGTGATAGACGAGGAAGTTTATTGATCACGATCTCGGTGTGTTTATTGTCGCGGCTGTATGTTGTCAACAGCATAAACAAGGCACTGACCTTGCGCTCGAAGTGGCAACCTTTAACTCCAGCAACCGAATGAAAATGTAAATACTAGTAGAAGGCTTGCTGGATGGTAAAAGCTGCAGTAATCACTTAAGCCACACCTGTAACGGCGAAGGGGCAATCAGCGGCCGTTTATCAGGTTTATTGGAGCCAGCTCGTCCCATCCGATCGCGATAGTCCCTCTTCCGCTCTACATCACGCTTACCGTAATGTTGTCAACATAACGGACCTCTTTAAATTGACATCAAGGCCTTTCGAATGGGTCACGTTTTTGGTAATCAAGTCGCTATTACCAACCTCGATTGTTTGTTTGTTAAATTACTCCGACTATTTGTTCACATTATTCTTAAAGCACTTACAACATCATAGATTATTTTTGTTGTTTTACAATGATTACGTCTAAGCGAAATCGAATATCGGCTGTCAGCGGCAAAGGATACGAAAAAATACGAAAGAGAATTAAGTTACAACTATGGTCGTTTTATTTAACGACGGCATTGACCTTGTGTCTTACTTACTGTTCTACCTAGTCGATGTTGATTTAGGTGATGATGCTGTGGAATATTAAACGGAAACTCGTTTTGTTTCAGCCGCGAGCCGTAAGTGCACCCGCGACGCCCGCCGCTCCTACGTTCGTCAGAGAGGTACTAAACTGACTTACAATACGTGACAAATTGGATTTCCCAGGATGATAAGAAACCGTTGATAAATGCTGGATTTTTTTATGTCACTTCGCTGGTTTGAAACACCTAACACTTTTTTCTGTTTCTAGATTTTCCCGGTCTGAAAACTAAAAAAACTGTCTGTTTAGTCTATTTACATCTAGAGAAGGTTTATGCGGTACGGACTATTGTGTTAATGTTTAAATAACGCAATAATCAATATGCTGCACTCGTCCTTATATTATTGACGATAAGTAAGTAAGTACTCCGTGTAACGCTTGTTCAATATAATAGAAATTTTAGAGATCAAACAACCTCTATCTAAATAACCTCTACCCAATCATAGAGATCAGCTTAATTCGTATTTACCTACTACCTGAGCCGGCAAACGTTGTTTTGCCATATTGATTAGCCTAAGATCTATTATCAGACATAATCGGTGAAGCTCGCTTCGGAGGAATTCGATAACAAACAGTGCGACACGAGATTTTTATATGTTAGATTTGACGATACAAAAATATAAATTATCAGACAAAACTGGCCAGGTGCGAGTCAAACTCTCGCACTGAGGGTAACCATGCTCAGTATTATGTAGGGAATTTCAGATACCTACCACGGCAGTTATTTTAGTATTTCTAACTACCTAATAGTTAAGAGCAATATACATTGTTAAAATAACCGAGAGCATATGCCAACAAACTGTTATGCAGTTTGGCAGAAATAAAATGCATGTACTTTTTGTTTTGATTAAACAAGTAATCGAAACAAAGATAACTGCCCCGTGCAGCCGAGCGCGTTGCATTTCGTGTGCCTACGCACTCTGTGTCACTTTCACGGAGATTAAACGCGCCTACGATCGTATTATTAGATGCTTAGTTGTTTGATCCCTCATGACATTCTCTGACATAGTATGACAGGGATTGTCGGATACAGCCATATTTGTATCGTGATGCATACTGTGCAGCAGGAACGTTTGCTGAAGTTAGAAACTTCGATTCTGACGGATCTAAGTTAAGTTGAGGGCACTCTAAAATTTACGTGAGACAAGAACCACTGGTGTTACCTACTCTTATTTTAAATACAGAGCTACGGCACACCAACTTTTCCTGAGACCACGAATTGTAATAAGTATTGACTTGTCGGTATTTTAGGCCCGTTACTTTTGCTTGTTGACTTTTGAAACTTGAATGTTTTCTTTAATGGGATCTTGTCGTCATCGTAAAGACAAAAATATTTGATGGGATTGAGCAACTAAGAATTTTGTGAGTCACTTTAACTAAGTTTTTGTGACACGCCTTGTTTGTTTTCCAACTCTGCAATTTCAGTTTCGAAGCAATTAACGTAGACCCGTGATTTAGCCACACACAAACACTTATTTATTTGAATTGCACAGTGCCTAATTAACCGGTTTTATAAACGATGGGTAATTAATATTTACCAGATTTGATTACCAAAGTAATACCATCTTATTGGGTTTGATAGCTTTGCGGTTTGAGTTATTGGCCGTATAGCAGCAAACTACCTATAAGTAGGGATATGGTATCGAAACAAAAGTATCGATACTATACTCATGAGTAGTATCGCATCAAAAGTGATCGATACTGGTATCGTACTTGTATTAAATGTATTGAGTTACTCAGGTATCGAGTACTTTTGGCATTCAATTATAGTGTAAATAAATAGACTTAAATGTAATTTAAAAGGATGTTTATTAGAATAAGATTATGTTGTGTTAAAATCCAAACTCATCCTCCGTGCAATTAGATAAAAATAATATTTTGCTGACCCTTGAACCCAACAGCCGGTTTCGGGTGTCCGTGATAAGGGCTCCAGGACGGATTGCTTATATAGTCCCGGGAACACCGTTTTCATATCTTCCCACTGCTGCAACGGGTTTGATTTTAATGGGAATACAGGGTTAGCGAGATATAAATTTATCTCGTCTCTGTCAGTGGTGCAGTGCCTACATGTTTGCGCTAATATTTGGTGGTGTCCCCAAAAGTCGAGTACTAAATTACTCAGTATCGTAACCAAAGAATCGAGTATACTCAGGTATCGATACTTTTTGCGTATCCCTAACTATAAGTAGAATTTGGCAATTATTGTGGCGAACCTCGTTCGTTGTTTGATCTACGACTTCTATCACGGATACTTTAACGGTTCGACTAATAAAATGGCTGTCAGCGTTTAATTTATGCGCCGCGTTAAAGGTTTTTATAAATAGTAAGTAAGGGATTGAGCTAAAAATACCGATGCCGTAAGCAGCTTCATTAAAACAGTGGTTCCAACTGGATCGCGGAAAGCAATCATTTCAATCCATTGAGGTCCAAGAGCATGCACTGGCAGAGGTCAGACGAGTCGCGAAGACAGACTCATTCGTAGGTCATTTAAATCAGTTAGGTAGATCGGTGTGTTTGCGGCGAGAACAGTAGAGAGCAATCAAGTTAATCACACTTGCATCATTATCATGTATGCGTTGTCTTGTATGCAGGCCCGTAGCCCGACGGTGTGATTAAATAAATCAGGGTAGGCCTTAAATAAATCAGGGTGGACTGTAATCGTCGAAAAAATAAATTTTCCGCGACCAGTACTTTTAATGCACTAACTGCACTTTTAATATGACTTTGTCGTAAAAACAAACGTCTTCCTAGGACGACCACGAGCTCTATGTCACATTTTATTACCTGTAAGAGTACAATTTTCTTTAAAAGTACAATTAAGTTTGTATTTTTTCATGAATTGAACGTTAATAAAAATAAAAAACCGGCTAAGTGCGTGTCGGGCCACAGGCAGTGTAGGGTTCCGTAGAAGGACGGGCGGAGGGACGGACGAGACGAGGACAGGATATTTCGCAAACGAATCTCAATTTTCACAATTTTAAAACGATTAATCCAACTAAATATGGTGCTATATATGGCGCAGACGACAAAATAAATTGAATCCCTAATTTAGGTAGGCATAGGAGAGGAACTCTAAAAAAAATTATGCCAAATTTCAGCTTTCTAGTACTGGTCATCTCTATGCTACGCCGCGGACAGATAGATGGACAGACAGACGGACGGACATGGCGGAACTATACGGGTTCCTTATTGACTACGGAACTCTATGAAATGCACCGTGGTCGTGCAGTATAGGTGTGTGTAGTATGACATCTTAATTACCTAGTGTTTTCTCAGATTTGTATAACAAATATCATACATGTTAAAGTCGATAAGCCTCCTATTTGGCATTTCGCTGCGTGCTTCTTTTGTGTTTAATCGCTACGAAGGTTAACATCCGTATTTTGTTGGCGCAGTTTTACTGTCCTTTTGATCGTTGTCTCTTGGGAGCGACCTCCCGCGTGATCCCCGCGCTGCGATCGTAAATCCTACGACTGCTGCCGAGCCGGCGACATCATAATGTGTGTTGTCAACTGCAATACGAGCCCCTCGCGACCTCGAATGTTGAATCGAGTTCCCGCAACATCAGAGGGGCTCTATCAACTCCTATCTCGCAACAGTATTGTTGGTCGAACTAGTTGAATCCCACTACCACAAATGTGAAAGTTTGTTACTTAATCACGCATAAACGGCTGTATAAATTTGGATGAGTTTTCGCAAATAGTTACACCAATTCTAGACCATGTCCTGGAAATCAACAAAGGATACTTTTAATTATCTAACTGATAAGCGAACGAAGTCACTGGCACGATTATGATAATACTGCTGAAGGTAATGAAACAAATCAGGTTCAATCTTTCTGTAGGGCTAACGCTAACATGCACAATAAGTCGGAGATTAGAGTAAACTTAAAAAAGCTTGAGATTGAGACAAAGACTTTAGTTGTAGACTTTAAGAATAAAGGAGTCTCAAATGGTTGAGCCTGCCTTTAGCAATTGATTTAGAAATTTTCGTTTGTTTCACTCATTGGGCGATATCCAAGGCGATATCCCGTTGGACGATAATCGTTACCACACATCTAGTTTCATACATTTTCAGTCTTGGCCCGTTCCGTTCTGCTCTGTCCTCTTCTATTTTAGCCAGCCATAGCTTATGTTAGGCCCGCTGGTCGTAATTCTGTTTTTTTCTTTCTTCACCAGAATGGGCCTCGGGCCATCAGCTATCCGGGCGATGGGGGCTCGCGGCTGGACCTGTGCTATGTGGCAGAGAGAATGCTGGCACTGCATCTCCCGGCGAGGGATGCCCACGCCGAGGCGCAGGCGGCGCACATGCTAGCCAATAAGCACCAAGAGCACTTCATGGTAAGTGACCACATCACACGCAGTCTATATGTAACCTATTATGTCCTATATTGTGTCCTATAATTATGTCAAATGGGGGCAAAAGGCCTCGAAACCAGCGAGGGTTGATGAGCGACTAGTGTTGATGAAGCGAAAGAGGCTTGTTAGGATCGTGGCAAGTGGCAAATCCTGATGCCTACCCCTCCAGGATACAGGAATGAGTTTATGTAATGTAATGTATGCGTCCTATATGTAAATACAGGGTGACTTTAAATTCGTTCACCGTTTTAAGGGTACATTCTAACCATGGTTTAGAAATATAATATGATGCTATTTATGAAAAAAATACGTGGCAAAAAAAGTGTTTTTTTTTTTTACCAAAATTACTTTAATTAAGCATAAACAAAAAAAATCAGGACGAAAAGTAATAAAAACCGAAAAAGCTATGGTTTGAGCTATGGTCGGCGCCGGCCATCTCAATTGTTTACGCATATCGGACGGTTATGGTACCACTTCGAATTTGGATTCACAATTTGCAGGCAAAGGTATATCACGAATATTTACAAATATGTTATACCATCCATTACTGATAGAGCCTTCCCTCAAAATATTGCTAACGATTTTAAAATCACCCCGTAGTGCGTCCTGCCAGTTATGTTTATTATGCTTACGGACCGACCGACCTAGGCCGACTTAGCTGTCAGGATGGTATAGGTGCTTGGCAAGCCTACCACATCTAAAACAGTGTCTCAGGCACTGTAGCGTCCGAGTGGTCCCTTCATCCATCTAGTCTGAGTGAAGGTGCCACTGGGCGCTGTATTGCAAAGGCCACAGTTTTTTTACCTACGGAGCCAAAACTTGGACAGGCCAGAAAAAAAGTGGCGTGCCGTGGCGGAGCTGAGATGTTGATGACGGAACCTAGTACAGGGCACAGGCCTTCTCTTAGAAGGTTTAGTCTTTAGCTTAGTCTTAGTCTTTATTTCGCAATTCTCGATTGCCGCCTACAGACAAACCAAGCAAGTTTTTGGTGTCTTATTGTTGTAAGTTGTTGTCGAATCCCGGCTGGGGACAAGAAAAAAAAACCCCAGGTCTTGGATGTTTACATGTTTGTGATGTCGCTGTTTCTGGTTCCCACGACACAGGGTATCCTAGTGTGGGGCCAGAAGCAATGTATGTGCCTGTATACGTATGTAAATGTAAATGTAAAAAAAACATTTCTTTAATAGTTAGGGATTAACAAATCACTACAAAAAATTAAAATCTAAATACCTTGCACACTCAGTTACGATATTTTTCTTCACCGTATTTATTTCGGTATTTCGAAATTTTCCCCGCAATTAAAGTGTTTGTATTGACGAATAGAATACCCCCCCATTTTCTGGGAATTTGGGGGATTGTGTTACACTCTGTATAGTTAAATGTGAAAGTTTGTATGTTTGAAGCGTCTATACGGCCTCTTTAATTTTAATTTCCAATCCTAATTTTAATGTTAATTTTAATTTCCACTATCAAGTCACGTGACTTTCGGCAGAAGACAGTTTCGGAGTAACATTGCGTTGCGTAACTGTTCGTACTTAATCAAAGCTAGGGTTATCAGGCCCCAAATAATGAGCGGTGCTTGTGAAAAGTAAACAATCGATACCAAGCAATACTCTGACTCGGTCCCCAGGTGTTCGAGGTGAGCAGCGAAGGCAGCAGCTCCGAACGGGCGGCGCAGGGCGTATTCGGCAGAGCCCGCGCACTGGGCTGGGCGGGCGAGTTAGCTCCCCCATTGGAGCGCCTCTGCGCCGCTTGCAAGCACATCGAGAGCTGGCTCGCTGCGCATCCCAAGAATGTAGCTGTCTTACTAGCATGGTCAGTACTTGCAACAAGTTAGGTTCAGCAGATCCTACGCGCTGGGCTGGGAGGTCGAGTTAGCTCCCTCACTGGAAACTGTGAAACCACTGTTTTTGATATCTATCAGAGCATCCGCTTTTATTCATGCTTCAAGGACTTGATGCATTTGTGCGTGTGAACTTCAATGCGCAATAATAGATAAACATGGCATTGTCCACTTTTGCTCTTACAAAATATTGGATCAGCGCGACGTACTGTGCGCTGTTGATCTTTAAGTCATTTCGTACGCGGATAAAGTCACAAATCAGCGTCATTAGATTACAAGGAGGAAATCATTATCAGCAAACTACTAATCTATACCTCACAGGTAAATTGGAGAACATTTCAGTTGCAAAGTCGCCCGTAACGTAACCGAATAGAGTGCCCACCTAAAGGTTGATGTGCTATCGACTGTAATATATTAGTTTGACAACGAAAATATTATTGTATCTGTGATATTAGCCTACAAATATCATGTTACCGGGTTCGATGCCTTCAATAGCCGATTGTGTTTTATCTTTGCAAACGTTTCTTATTTTTCTGTATAAAATTTAAACTTTCTTCAGTTCCCCGAAAATAATAAATACTTTAGGTAGGTTGGATAGGTTTTTTTTTATTCGCTTATAAGTCGAAAAGTATAAAATAAGAGGTTATTTTACTGGACACTTTGACAATGGTTGGCATTTCGCTTATTGGACATTCTGCGTCTAAACGGTAATGAGACTAATTAGTCCTAAGAAGACCCAAGCAGACTCTTGAGGCCGGTTTCTGAATTGAGAAATTTACTAAGTAAATACTTAAGTGACGTTCTGTCACGCTCTTTACTAAGAAATTCGAAGAGACAGCACTACAGTTAACTATTTACATAGCGAAATTCTCAATTCAGAATCTGGCTTTTGGAAAGATCCCGAAGCTAACGTTACTCTTATCCGCAGGGGCAGCAGAGAGCGCTTGGGCGTGCTGGTGGCAGCCTATATGCACTACTCCGCCATCTGCGGCTCGCCCGAGCACGCGCTTGACCGGTACGCGATGCGGCGCTACCTCGACGATAGAGTTCCGGTATTTCGGTTGCCTTCCAACAAGAGGTAAGCAGCCCTGAGACTGCACGGGCCTTAGGTACTGGAAATACCATGTTTTGTGGGCATGATATGTGTCGAAGGGAAGAACGTAGGCGCAAAAACGCTCACATTGAATTTTCAAAGCCTCTAATAGGCCTCGAGGGGCGATATTACGTAGCTTGTCCTCTGTATGGACTCGATCGATTTAACCTACTCCGTACTGTAACTCAAATATAATACTTAAAAATGTTGCTAGTAACATTTTAAAGTATTATATTTCGTAATAGTACTTATAATTGTACCAATAAATGATAACGATGATGATAATGAAATGTAAATATCCAATGAATTGGAAATAAATTACCAGGAGACGGGCAGCAGCGTCTTCCTGAGATTCCAACCGCATACTGCGATCGCCAACCCGCCTGCCAAGCGTGGCGATTATGGCAAAACCCCTCATGGTTATGAAAACCACGAGGGAGGCCTATGTGCTGCAGTGGGCGTCAAAGGGCTGATGATGATGATGATGATGAATGAATTGTCCCTCAGGTACATCGACACGTTCGCTGGTCTGCTGGCGGGCCAGATCCGAGTGAACGCGGCGCCGCTCGTCCTGACCCACGTGAGCGTGGCCGGGGCGCTGGCCTCGCCCTCCAATCCTATGGTCGCCTTCCTCAAGATCTACGAAAACTTCATCTGCGTCTATACTTCTGGTAAATTTATTATCATAATTAATCCTTCTCTGTCCACTGCCGGTTATATGCCTTTTTACTTCCTTCGGAGTCTCTCAGTTGGCATGTGTTAACTTCTAAAACATTCCAAAAAAGGAGGTCCAAGTGAGATGTTGCCTCTTTATTGAAAAACAACTGGTCGTTATTTATACTGTTAATACTTATGTGACACGATCAACCATGAGAATTCAGATTCTTAAAGTATATCTAAAATACTCGATATTTTCATACGCATGTATCCACTCTTTTACGTTACTGGCGTATAATCACGAAACTTTTAAAAAGTATACGTACCTACTTACCGCTATTGTCAGCAACTCCACATCCAAGCTTGTTCAGACATGGATATCCTGTGTTGCCTTTTATGGAAGTAAAACTTTCGTAGGCACTACACATTCTTAATTAGATACCTTGAACTCCCTAAATACCTAAACAGCTCTCCGAGGGTTCGCCACGCGCTCGCCCGCTGTCAGAGGCGGCAACCGATGACGCAAGCTCCGTCTCTACTCGCCATGATCAAGCTCTTCGAATAAGAGCGAAATCTGGTCGGACTCTTGCAACAAAAATTCAATGGTTCCGATTCCGGAACTTAGTTAAGAACGTGTCGTCTAGGTATATTGCTTACTCGATCCTCTCTGTCCCAGGCCTGTACATGCTGAGCGGGGGCGGCTGGACGGTGGGCATCGGGCGGCTGTCGCTCCGCGGCGACGTGCTCGTGCGCGCCTACAAGCGGCCGGCGCAGGCGCAGCCGCACGTGCCGCGCCGCCTCGTCTTCGCTTGTCAGTTCCACACCTGCGCCGTCGCCGACCACACGCTCTCCTTCACTAAGCAACAGCTTGACCATGCCGCGCACGGTAATAACATCGGCAATGCACACTTGACCCTGATATGCATACGTTCCGAATATCTCCTAGTGGTGGGTAGACCGAAGCTAGTAAACGAACCAACGGATCAGTGTGTCCATCACCAATCAGGGTAAACTGAACATCAACTAGGTAATCCTGATTGGCAGAATGATCGTTCGTTCTCATTAATTTGTTCGTTCGCTTCGGTATGTGCCTAGGTACGAAAATAGTCTGTCAAAGTAAAAAAAGAAGAACTTTCGTCTTCGATATCTCAGTTCATTCGGCATTGTATGCAATTACGGGTTATTGATAAAAGATATAACACCGAATCAATATAATTACTTAACTTGATTATGAATGTCTTAATTGCCTCACGAAGCAAATAGTTCCTTCATTGTGATGTCATCCTTACTAATCATAATCATATTATGCAATGTGCATCGTAACAAACCTTACTCATTCGGCTTTTACACTATTTGATGACATAGCAAACTCTACCAATAATTATTTGTGTGTCAACCACTAATTAAATCCTGAAGGATTCCTCATGACTTAGCTATCAATTTGTTGATAATTGAGATAGCAAACTTCAGGAATCCCTCGGGATTTGGTGCGCGTAGTAATTACTTATACCCCATTGTAAGACTGACTCGCTAATTCGACGATCAATCCAAAGCAAATTGCCAACAGCGGCTGCGACAACGTTTTTTCCACGACTTTTGGATATTTTTGTTCAATATTTAATTAAACTATACTTTACGGTTTTTCTGCTTGTGTTTGATTATTCTTATTGCGTTCTTTTATGTAGTACAATGGTTTACTGTAGGCTGCAACATGGGTAGAGTGCGTAAAGGGCATTTTTTAAAAATTACTAGCTGACTCTGCAAACGTCGTTTTGCCATAAATTAGTCTACGACCTTTTGTTAGACCTACCAAATATACACAAAAAAATCATAAAAATTGGTGAAGCCATTTCGGAGGAGTTCGATAACAAACACTGTGACATGAGATTTTTGTATTTTAGATGCAAGCCCTGATATTTTGACTAATGTAAAATCTAAGAAAAAACTCATGGAACAAAATCCTGCCGGAATCCTGACGCTTGCGATAGCAATTAGTATGGAATTTGACGCACCAAATCCTGGACGAATTCGTTCCGGATTTGGTGCGCGTAATAAAGGGACCGGGCCCTATTTCATAGAGCTACAATTCATGGTTTACTATGACAATTCTACGTACATTGCATTCTATTATCCCATAGATTAACAAGTAGAAAGACTCGGCTACGCAATGTACATCGAATTGTCATAATAAACTATGTAGTTTAATGCTTCATTAAACTGCCCTGTTTTGAAGTAGTCCGGGCTGACAGAGCGGTCCGTCACACAGATCCGTCGTTCCCGTCGGACGGGGCCGTGGAGCTGGTGTTCGCACGCGGCGAGGGCGTCGGCGGCGCGGCGCCGGCCCCCACGCCCGCCGCCCCGCTCCGGGCCGCGCCCGACGCGCTCGCGAGGGCCGACTCCCTGGAGCACCTGCGCCCGCTCTCCACCATCACTGATGAGGATGCCGGTGAGTTACATCGACTTACTTGCGTAGCTAATCTCTTACTATGATCATTTATTTAGTAAAAGACAAAGGCATCACAAAATCCATCAAATAGCAAATGGAAAGAAAGAAAGAAAGAAGACATTTAGGTATTTAAATTGTCACAGAAACAAAGTAAACAAGAAGGTACACAAACAAAATACACGAACGTCAAAAATCAAAAATAAATGGGAGTTGTTCTTCCTTAGTTGGAGTTGCTCCAAGCTGGTAAGGGGGACCTCCCGCCATAAAAAAACTTCACCCCAGTTAGATTCAGTTACGATTGACGATGCGGCCAAACGGACGGCATCCGTTTGTATTAATCTGAATATCAAGCGCACTGACGGTGCATCCGTCCCAGGACGGCGTGCGGCAGTTATTGAAATAAAAAAAAAAAACGGCCAAGTACGTGTCGGGCCACGCGCAATGTAGGGTTCCGTAGAAAGAGGGTTTTTTCTGCTTTACAGAAGTAACAACTTCATCGAAGTAATTTTCTATGGATTTTGTACGAAATTACTCGTTAACTAGTTTAGCCTACTTAGCCGTAATACTTTTCCTTTCAAGTTCATCATATGTGCTACTACCCTGAAATTTTTCACGTTTCTACAATCAACCGTTTAGTCAGGAGAGAGGGGGGATGCCCTACTCGGACAAAAATTTGTGCTTTAAAGCTTAATATTTCGCAAACGTTGAAAAATATTGTGGGTGTCTGACTGCACCCCCACCATATTTTTCAACGACCAATCCAACGATACCCCACATGATGGGGTAGACGAGAAAAAAAAAACCATCCCCACTTTTCATGTTAGGGGAGGTACAGTAAAAAGAAAATTCCAACATTTTATTGTTTAACTCCGTCGGCGTGATAAATATGTATACACACACCAAATTACAGCTTTCTAGTACCACCGGTCTTTGCGCTAGGCCGCGGACGGACAGACAGACAGACAGATAGACGGACATGGCGGAACTATAAGGGTTCCTTGTCGGACTACGGAACCCTAAAAAGAAGATTGATCAATGATGCAATCTTCTTTTTGACAGTATGAGCATTTGCATTTTCGTCTTTCAACCATAAAAAAAATTGTAGCCCCAGAAGAGGTTTTGGGCATGTAGGTTGGACGGCATCCAAATGTGCGTGCGTCTAGCGTGCTAGAAAGTAAAAGGAAAACATCGCGAGGAAACCTGAGTATTAAAGTGCCAATCCACGGCAGTTTCAAGCGCTGTTAAATAAAGTATAAGGAAGCCAAGAGATTGAAGAGATCTGTAGGAAACGCAGCATATTACACCTTTATATACTAACTGGGTCGATCGGCGATGATAGTTGCGGCTTGCTGGTAGAGTGGCTAGTTGACCTTTTTTAGTCAAGTTTGTTAGTCAAGTGTAGATAAAATTATGAGCTGATGAGCCTGCCATGTTAAGGGGTCTACCCTTAACATGGCAGGCGTAGACTGAGATTTTGTCTACTGTCACATAGGAAGAAACGGATTTCTTCCAAAGAGGTTCTTTTTATCCTCCGTGAAGTTTCAAACCAAAACTCACTTTACTACTTCGACGTCATCAGTAAACTTTTGGTTAGGTTAGGTTAGGTTGCATTTCTATAAGTATATTTACGTACAATATTTAATTATTTATTTTTGGAGCGAATATAGAATTAAATATTCTGTGAATATTTCAAGCGTCTACCTGTTGCCGTTATTAATATGGAGCAAAAAACGGCAAAAAATTACGTTATTTTAAAATTATGTGGATATTTACTCGTTTATTTTTTTTATTTTACAATTTTCCGATGTTTCGGCACTTTTGCAAGTGCCTCTACCGAGACCCCGGTACTTGCAACTGAAAACCAAGTCCCTGTCCATATCTCGCTAGTATAGTCCTGTTATTATTAAATTGATTGTATTTTTCAATTAAATATTTGAACCGGTTTCTATTATTTATGTCCAATGTTAAGTTTAATGTATTTAACTTTTATTATTATATTTTAAGTAAGTATTTTCATTTGAATTTAGTTATTGTAGTATTTGTTGATATAATATATTATGTACCTACTAAGGCATGTGGTATAATGCATTCAATACAGTACAGTACAGCCACTACTCACTATGGTCTGTGTTACAAAACTTGTAAAACAGTATTACAAAAGCGAACATGGGCGATATTGTAGGCTATATTACAAACAAATCATTAGGAACGCATCAGACATAGTTTACGGGCATTAGCGTATTACTTTCGACGGTCTGTTGGTTTGCTTCGCAGGAAATTACGGTAAGACTTCCACTAATAGGAGGAGATTACAGTCATTTTGCTGATGGCGGCCGTCGTTAAGCTTCGATTACCCTGCCAGTGATGTTGTGCTCATGTAAGTGAATTTGATACGTCGCCGTGGCTACCCAGTTCTGCTAGGCCTATCTGTAGGTGCAACCACCGACACCCTCCTGTTGCAAATATTTGCATAAGACACTCGCGTTTCACTGTTAGTCACAAAGTAAGACTATTGTGTGTGTATTTGTCGTAACATGGTGATAGTTAACACTCCGAGGACGGAACCACGTGTGCCTGTTTACATACACAACATCTGAGGCCAAGAGGCTATAAAGCACAACATTGTTGAAGCCCTACACTTTCAAATAGTGGCAGAAAATTACAGGATAATTGCCAACATACATCCTTGTACGTTAAAATCGTTAAAATAAATGCAAATTGTAACTCGAAACAAATTGTTGTCATAGTTTTTGAAGGTTCAGTTTAATTGAAAAGAAACTTGATCTAAGTATTCTCTGAGTTAGGTAACCTTGACGTAACTTAAGAATAAAATAATAAAAAGCCTTCCCAAATCGCTGCAAGCAGTAACAAAATTCGATAAAAATTTAAACAACAGCTCTTTTACGTCTAACGTTTCCAATCTTGCGAGTAATAAACCTATTTCGAGCGGATCGTTTTGTAGCAAACAACGTGAAACGGTCAGTTACTAGTTGACAAAGCGACAGTTATCGCAGAGGTGCTAGCGTGCCGCTGGTACCGCTGCTACCCTGCAGGTGGGGGGCTATTTCTGGGCACTAGAGCCATCCGCTGCCGCCCGCCCAGTCGCCGCCCGCCGTCCGCGCGCTTACATCCCGTCTTTACTAGACGCTTGACGCGCTTCTAAATGCCGTGACTAGTTTTTACTTAGTTGAGAAACAGACATAAATGTTCTATTTTGTACGCATGCAAAGTGAAGTTTGGATTAGCGTGTTGTGAGTACCGTTGGAATGTAGAGAAGAAAAATATCTCTATTGAGGTGAGCGGGACAATACAAAAGTTTACACTGTAACAATTTGTCTTTCTACTGACGCCTACATGTTAATTAGCCCGATGCCGAAAGCATTCCTTTCAAAACTTGGAATAAGCTTTTGTTCGCTACATTGATAAATGTTGTGTGTGTATAAACATGCGTGTGCTTGGACAATGGGCGAAATTTGAAGTGGTTCGGTCGTGGTATTGTTTGATCCAGTTAATGTGGGATGAGAGATTGCTGGCGGCTCTGCACTAATTGAGCGGCGTGGTGAATCGCTGATGAATGTCCACTCCGGCGCCGGTTGACGGGTGTGCCCTAAGGGCCCGTCGTCATTCGCCACGCTCTGGCTTGGCTTAATTCGTTAATGTCTTGACACCATGACGAGCGGAGATGAGCGCGTCATGCATCGCTGTCATTGTAAGTTTATTCGAAAGAATAAAAGTGTACCTATTTAGTGTTGCTTAATCTCTTCTTCGATTTGTTGATGTTTTTTGCTGTCCATGCTATGGTTGAATTCATTCGCAGTGCTTGTGAAATGATGAAGTTAAACAGCATTAAAAGGGCTAGCTTTCAAACTTACATCTTGATTTAAATGTTATTGGGAATGACTGGATACAAGTGAGCTGTTTCTTTTAGTTTGTGCACAGCAACATTAATTAGAGCACTACGCGATAATCCGAGTCTGGCGCGATGGGCTGCGGTCCGTGCGAAATAATTAGGTCAGCCGAGTTTTTCGCTTACAAAGGCCGGCCCAAACAACACTGATTTGGAACAGACGCCGTCATCCACTTCAATCCTCAATGCCAGTTGTGCCACAGCTAACTGTTAATTACCACATTTAACTAAAGGGTGTAATCAATAGCATTAAACAAAATAGGATAGTTAACAATCCAGGACGTTCTTTATTCAAACTTGACCTTCGGTCGATGCCGCTCGGTCGCAAAGAAAATGTTTTAATCTCACGTCGGTATTTAACGAATCGCGTCAAATGATTACCTAACGAACCGCATGCTCCATAAAATATATTAAATTACCGAAAACAGGACCGAGCTCACGAAACAGGTTGTTAAAAAAACGAGCATAGCGAATTTCCGAGGAAGATAGCCAGCCGGGCAGGTAAAGCTGAATAATAATGTGGAGCTTAGAGTTTCGTAGAACCTTACGTGCCCGATGACATCATGATCGACCTCGTCACGAACACAGGCTCACCTTCGTGCGGCCTGCCAACTTCCCTTGCTACATGTCCACTACAACTCCATTAACGAGACGGAATCTCGAGTTGCAAACTCCTACCGTTGTATACTTTAACACAGGACACGCTATCAATTCGACGCATCGCAACAAATATGTCACGCTCATTTTGTTTGCTTAAGGAAGTTAAAATATTGGTTGGGATCTAAATCAATGTGCTAACAGATTTACGCATTTGGGATAAATGATGACTATTGTTGTCAATGACTTATGTTTTTCATTGAAAGAACATAAGTTCTTAAGATTCTGGAAAGCTTCGCTGACACAAATCTATCGTTGAATGTCTGGGAGTGTAAAGCTACGGTGGCACGGGTCGCAAGGGCCGCGGAGGGCGTACATCCTCTTCCTGTGGCGGCGCCGGCGGCGCATGTTTCGTAACACCGGCCCGGCTTCTAGCCGCGTTATTTTCGGTGACATCACAGAAATAACCGCCTCTACCTCAGAACCGACTGCGGCGGTCACCAGACGCTGACGTTGATATCTTTAACGCTAATTGCGTTATTGACATGCTCGGTTTAGTTCAGTTTTGTAATCGACGGAAAGACGCCAGAAAGCTGGAGCTCAGAGACACTCCGCTATGTTAAACGACTTTGTACACTTGGCGAATACGGTTAACTAATACGATAAAAGCTTGGTGAATGGCCTTTAATCATGGCATCACATCATAAGCAGCCTATATGCGTTCCACTGTAGGGCACAGGCCTTCTCTCAGAGAGAGTATTTGCTTAATCATCACGCGTGCCCACCGCGGATTGGCGATTTCAAGCGCTGAGGTATGTAAATAGCTTAGACACCCAGGTATACTCACGATGTTTTTCTTCTCCGTTAGCGAGTGGTATTGCTAATATAAGTTCACAAATGTACATAACTTAGAAAGAAAAGTCATAGGTACATGCCTGCACTGGGAATCCAACCTGGGTCTCCCGCTTCCGAGTCCAATGTTCTACCCACTAGGCTACCAGCGCTTACATGGCATCACATGCGATGTAAGAAATCTGAATCGGCGTAAACACGTTATGAAGAGCTTACTTAATCAGAATAAAAACGTTTAAAGCTTCGGTCACACACAGCCACTAGTCGCTGGGAGTGCACTCGCCGCGAATCAGCGACTAGTAGTAGGTCTAGGTAATCGCGGCCCGCGATTACTAGTCGCAGCGGCAATTCGCTGCCTGCCTGTCACACACAGCGAGTTCTACACGAGAATTTCGACTGTCAGTACGCATTCGCAGCGAGTAAAATTCAACATGCTCAATTCTAGTCGCGGCGACTTCAACTCGCGGCGAGTGAATCTTCTCGCAGCGATTAGCCTGTCACACACAGCGAATACTCGCTGTGTGTGACCGAAGCATAAGTAACATTTCACTTCGCGTGCGAATACGTATATCGAGCTCATTATGCAAATGTGGCTCGTTCGATCGTCGCTACACCTCGTTAGCATGCAGAGTTTATTCGCCTGACAGCTTCTAACAAGCTTTTTACATCTTCAAGTCGAAAGATCACCTTTTTGAGAGTTTCAACTGTAAAGTAAGATCGAGTATCTAGGTGCTAACCGTAGTCGTGACTAAGGTCATTTCCTTATTAGTTGCGAATCACCTTGAACTGTCAACCTGTACGAATTCCTCTTCGACAACATTTCAGCTCGTTGACAATATCGAGGTTATCAGCCTAGCGCTTGCGTCACACGCCCCGTATCTGCGCTGTTTACTCTGCGGGTACTCGCAGGTGGCTCGCTTTGTCTTGCTAGCGAGCTAACATTACCTTCGGTCGATTACATTACTGGTAACCCAGTCACATTAGCTCAAAAAAGGGGCAAACCCGGAATACCTACAAGTACATTATGATACAAGTGTGTTAAGTTAGTCATTACACACGAGGCGTAGGCGAGCGCGGTAAGGAAGCTGAGTGTATTTAATAATGATCAATGCACACGAGTTCCATAGGTACGAAGTTTTTAACACAATTGCGAGGAAAAAACAGACTTGTGTTGTTAGTAACTTGAAGTAGACATTTTTGATAGTAATTAACCACACAGCAGCAACTTTACTAAATATATACGGAAAATGGCGCGTAACTTTTGTTTTTTTCGCGCGCCGCACTTTCGATGCACGCGGGTTTAATAAAGGCACAGGAAAAACCGACTGTTAAGCTGTAAAACATAAAAAATAAAATAAACTATAAATTAATGTTTCTAAATACAAAAGTTAATTTGGGTTTATAAATATATCTACAATTTGATGAAATGTTTGTTTGTCGTCTTAACCCTAAAATAACTTAATATACGTAAAAATATTCAATGTTCTCTGACATAAACTTTTAGTGAAATTTAAAATATTAGATCTTAGAATACGTTCACAGATAATGTATTTCTGCTGCCGCTGGGTTCTGTGGCCGCTATAATAACAAATACTAAAAACAGAATAAAATAAATATTTATCGGGGATTCCAATACAACAAAATAATGCAATTTTTTGCAGCTTTTTGCTCGATATTAATAACGGCAACAGGTAGACGCTTAAAATATTCACTGAATATTTAGTTCTATATTCGCTTCAAAAAAATATTTAAGGGGGGCTCTCACACAACAAACGTGAGTTTTTGCCGTTTTTTCTCGATCTTTGTGTCTAATGTTGTATCTAAGAACTTAAAATTCAATGAATTTCCCTGCTTAAAATTCAATGATCTATATGGTACGGAAACCTTCGTGGGCGAGTCCGACTCGCACTTGACCGGTGTTTTTTTATTTGTTCCATTTGGGATAGGCAAAGGAGTCTTACCTACACACAGTCATGTGGTCAATGTGGGTGAATCAGACTAAAAATTCACAGAAAAGTTTAGGTGCTGGCAGTCTAAATTTTGTTTTACGTGTTGCGTCATCCGCCATATTGATTTTAAGGGGTTAATTTTAGTTTATTGAATAACTTTTTTATTTTAAATTTCACACAAAAAAATGGTAATTACAAAAAATGTTTAGAATTAAATTTTCTACAACGCTGGCTCTCATAATGTTTTTCTTATCTTCGATATTTTCCGATTTATACCCCAAAAAAGGAGGCGAATTTTTGTTTGATTGACAACTCGTTTATTTTCAATTTTACATCATTATCATCATCATCATCAGCCATTTGACGCCCACTGCAGGACACAGGCCTCCTTCATGGTTTTCCTAACCATGAAGGGTTTTGCCATAATCGCCACGCTTGGCAGACGGGTTGGCGATCGCAGTATGCTGTTGGAATCTCAGGAAGACGCTGCTGCCATGTACATGAAAAAATGTTATAAATTCAATTTTCTACAATTTTTGTTCTTATAAATTTTTTGATAGGATCGATATTTTTCGATTTATACCCGAAAAGAGGTGGGGGTAAAATCTTGTCAAATATTATCACGTTTATTTTAAATTTTACATGAAAAATTGTTACAACCAAAGTTTTTTGAAATTATTTTTTTGCGGGTCAAATCCTAATTCGACTGGGCTATTGTGCGATACACTTATGTTCTACATTTAAAGGTGATATAAAGTTACCTAAATTACTATCTATTTATTGATTTATTTTGCGGAGTGACGCGTGTACTATATTCTGCAGTGTGGCTCATCGATCATCCTAGAGTTAATCAATGCAAGTGTTTTTACGCAAAATAGTTTTGCATAAAAGCTCGTTTTTCCGGCATTCCCCGAGGCAACGGTGTCATCCCGTTGCCGGTAACGGGATCAGAGTCTAGGCCTTTTAAGGATGTGGTTCGCCCAGCCGAGAGCGCTGACCGTCCTCCGAGCTCATATGGCGCGCGGTATGTGACGGGATCGATCGCCAATGACAGCAACAGTTTATGGATTGGCTCATATTGCCCTATTATGTACTCCTTAAGATACAAAGAATTGTATCGACTTATGAACTTTGCTTTTCTCTCGCCGGTATAGAGTTTGTAACATAGGTATCTTTCTGAACGTAGACTCAAGTAGTGGCTATTTTATTGGAGCGAGTCGAATCCAATTTAAAAGCTATCTTTAATTAAAGCGTCACTAAACAATTTTCCGCGAGTTGTCATGTAGCCCTGTCGCACGTTTAATAGCACTAGTTCTTACTGGTTTTGATATGGATTAAGTATAGAATTTATAATCTCTATACTTAATCAGACAAGTGTATGATGCAGTGTGGGGGTTCTGAGGCTAAAATTGCAGTGAGGTCCCAGGGAAACTGAGGATCCGCGCTGATGGTTGCGCATTGTTGCAGGTGACGTCGTAGGGAACGGTTCCGGGTCGGGGTCGGGCGGCGAGGCGGGCGAGGCCGGGGACTCAGCCGCGCACACGTTCGGGCCCCTCGACGGGTCCATCTACGCGACGGTGGTGCGCACGGGCGGGGGCCCCGCCTCGCCGCTAAGCGCCTCCATGGACTCGGGCATCTCGTCGGCGGGCCGCCGCGCCGCGCCCTCGCCGCCGGACGAGCTCGACGCGCTGCTGGGCGACATGCTGCGCACGGTGAGCGCACTGCCCGACCCGCCGCCCGAGCAAGAGCCGGACTCGGAGCGCCAGTCACGCGCCGCCCGCCAGCCCGACATACCGTACCACGCGCGCACCGACTCCGCTCCCTTCACGTACGGCGCGCCCGGACTGCGGCCCGGCATGCTGCGCGCCTCCAACCGGTTGGCCAGCCCCGAGCTGGTGCGGCGGGCGCTCGGCCCCGGCCGCGCCTACCGCCACATCGACGACGACGACGACCGTGCCACCCCCGAGCCACCCTCACCCCGCACACCCGCGCCCCTCTCCCCGCGCACCCTCAGGAAGCTCACCCACGAGGACGTCACCACCACCAAAACTACTCCGCTTGGGAATGGAAGGTTAGTGTGTCTTATTATTTTTTTGCTATCAATATTTTACCACTATTTTACACTATTTGGCCACTATTTTGATGGGATGAATATTACCGTGCTGAGTAGGTTGCGCGCCAGCACCAACAGCATATCTACTGAGAGTGATGGCTGATCGACATGATACACGTTTTTTAAAACAATGGTGTCGATCACATTTAAATATTTCTGTTAATAATCTAAAATAATTAATTAATTTTTGTCTTTACGCCTACTAACCAAACTGTGTGTATATTGCTTACTAATCAAATGGATGAATGTTATCTGTAATAAATAAATAAAATTAAACTAGAGCCATAAAACGATGATTAGATTGCTTTTTGGTAAAAAGCAATATCTCCGAAAAGTAATTTTATATACTGGCCAAGGAAACGTATTTTTATAGCACCAGTTTTTGTTGTATGTAGGCGTTTGAATATTGTATGCTTTTATTATGACAAAAACCAAGCCAGGACAGGCCAGGTGCGGCCACGTAAGTCCTCCTCTGTATGGAGTTGTCTGATTTAGCCTACTCCGAACTGTCAATTACATACATATTTTGACACTTTGGAGTCGTTAAAATGCTTAACACGTAACTTTTTACGTGATACAAGGGCTGGACTTGTTTTTTTGTTTGAACACGAAAACCTAAGCATAACTTCATAATGCAAAACGAAATCATTGAATAAAGTAGGAATATAATGTAAAATAGTAAAAAAAAAACTCCTAACGACATCCTTTTGCTTGTGTCCGCTGACTGTTTTTATGGCCTTCCTTTCCTAGTGAATGGAGTCTTCAGTTCAGACATCGCTGCACGTATTTAGTTTTTTTCTGAAGGGATCAGCTTGAGATTGTATAAATTACTCGGGTTCTGGCGGCAGATGTTTATACATGTGTTCCTATGTTGTGGGTGTGGAGGTCGCCGCCAACACTCGCCTTGCACTTTGTTTACATTCACAGCCTCAATATTTATGCTAGATTCTGAGCAAAAACACTCCCATTTCTTATATAAACGTTAACTCCGTCGTCACTTTTCACTGAAAATCGAAGGCCGACGCTGCCGTGTTTCAATCTCCTTTGCTTCCCAAAAGCTTGAAACTTTTTATAGATTCAATTGTTGTTATGTTAGGTTAGGTTATATTTAAGCCGTGCCTTACCTACATCTAAAGAAGCTACCTATAAGAATATTCAAAACACAAACATAATTGTCTACCTTTTATTTGAGCTATCATTAAATAAAAATAAGCACACTCATTCATGTGAGAAATAAGTTTTTTCTGTAATGCATTCACATCATCATAGAGGAGAGATTATAATCTTTGAATTTCACTTTATTGATAACCGTGATCATTCAATAGGAAACAGTATCGATAGTTTTCTACCCAATTACTCACTGCAAGTTGTATCTAACTTCTGTCAAGCATGCACATCCTTTACATTTGATTAGTCGCGTTCCACTCGACCCACTTTACTGGGAATGAAGAGAGCAATAAGAATTAAAGTAGGTACAACGCAAGCAATCGCTGTGCCACTCCAACCAAGCAGTTTTATTATCCCGTAATGGGTTTAATATCCTTCTTGGGTATCCCACATTGGTTCAATCTATTTCGTCCGATTTTTAAATAAAGTTGGGAGTAAACACTTAAATTTATAATCACTGTCAAGACAAACTACATAAGGTGTAGTGTGGAGGTCAATAGGAACCACTTTCAAGACGGGTAAGGAAAGATGGATCCCGTATGTAAATAATAACTCAATTTTTTTCGACCATGGTTTCCAGGCCACCCTTAGAGTTTATAATGTATCAATTAGTTCAATTCCCCGTATAAATACTTAAGTATGTCCTAACGTCGATGAAAGTTTAGAATACCTAACTCCTAAATCGGTCTCAATTCGCAACGACACAGTTCATGTCCAATACAGGAACTAGGCAATAGATCACTAAATGATAGATCAGTTCTGCGTAGGAAGCCACCAAGTACAAATCCCGTGGGTGTTAATAATTGAGCAACATACAACAGCCAAACAAAAAGAAACAAAGCTGAATGGTGAACCTCTTATACGATCGTAACTGCCATCGCAGCGTATTGAATGAGATGTTGAATCAGATTGTGTCAGAGAAAATTAAAACCAACTCCAGACGCTTTAATACATCGGGTCTATTCTCAATCAATTTGAAACTCTATGTTAGATATCGATGTTGAATTGCCACTTGCGAGCAGTGACCCCACATGGAAAAATTGCTCTTTTCAATAATAGCGGTGGAAGCTTTTATGTAACTCACGTATAGCTCCCAACTTGACAAAATACCAATGGAATGCATTAAACCAATCAGTAAAGTGCCTAGGCAGTAACAAGCAGTAAATTGCTGTTATTACTGCGAATGTCCTCAGAGCGACTGCCTTAGTGCCACATGTGTGGCAGCGATCTGCATCATTCTCACCTCATTGTCTACATAGTTATCGGAGTGCAAGCACCAGCTGTTAGCCATACCAGGAAGTAGATATCCCCTTCATTCAATAATGGCATGTATATTGTGCCCAGTAAGAGCTACGGACTAGAACCAAGTTTTAACTTCCGTACATAGATGTCCTACCTACTTAGACGTAAAGAAACTCTGTACATTAGATTCCAAGGTTTCTTGATTATGAATTTTGCATACCTAGGTACTCTGTACCTATTAAGTATATGCTAAAGTTAAATACGTACATATTAATATAAATGTACATTACCTATTGACGATCGATATAGTTACTAAACACACACGTGTGGAATGCTGATCAATTAGGGCAACGATAAAGCAACATATTCACGCGCGATAATCACTTGTCAATCAAGACTTATCAAATGGCTCGATAAAAATCCTCGATTGTGCTGTTTAATAGTGGATGGCTTCATAAATATTTACGTGGGAGGGCGCGCGTAGTTTGCTACCGTTTTTAGGATTCCGTACCCGAAGGGTGCCAGACGGGACCCTAATAGCCTGTCGGTCTGTCTGACCTATAAAGGGTTTTAGCTCTTGAACAGTAATAGGAAACGTGTTGAAGTTTACACAGAATATAAGTTGTTTTATTGGATGGATATTGGATAATAAAAAAATTAAATACATAGGTATATGAAATTAAAGAGGGGTTAAATGTATAGGGACGTTTAACGTGTTTTTTAATGTTTGTTTGTTTTTTGCCTACCGTAAAAACTGTCATACATTCAAGCGTCAAATAATACTAGGTATAACAAATACTAAAAATCAGCAAAGTGTGAATTGAACTCTCGCTAACCGTCCGGAACTGAATGAAAGTAAACAAACTTTTGCTAAGTAAGCCAAATTTATGAAGAATATTATTCTTATTATATTATGTGGAGAACGCTCGGCGCCCAAGTCCGACTCGCACGTGGTCGGTTTTTAAACCGATTTGCTGTTTGTGACTGAACATGTTACCATTACAATGACTACTTAGACGGAAACCTCGGCATTAGTTTAATTAACTTAGGTGGTGGGCGTAGGCCCGCGGTGGCGACTCGCAAGCATGCGGCGGGCCTCGTTCCACGCCATTGACAACCGCAAATAAGTAGAATATACTGCTACTTGTCTGTAAAATATGTGTCGCCAGTGCCACCGCCAATAAACAAATTTAATCGAGATTAACTGCCGTAGTTCCAGTGCTTCCAGTTATTATGTGGTGCGTCTCTCAAGCACGTAATGCGCAATACATATATCTCTACATTGCCCAACGAACGCGCCAAGATTTCGCTGTCATCAGCGTTGTCTATCAAGTGCCAATCGGGCTTGTGAAGGCGATGGCAGCTTGCAATTCAGGAGTCGATTTGGAGCGATGGCGTCTGATTGCGCTGTGCCGCCGGGGCCGACCAAACAAGTTGCTATTTCGAGATAAACGTCGCCATAAACGGTCGCCGAACGGCGAGTGCCCGCGCGCCCGCAATGACACTGCTCACCCAGCTACCCAGTACTAATATTACTTTCTAATAAATGCTTTGAACTGCACCCGCTAAGGCGTTGTGTTCTATTGGTGAAATACTACTCATGCTTAACACTCCGCTTATCAAAAGTAACTGTCAACATAAATTTTTTTTAGAAAAAAAACCGATATTTAGAAAAAGTTGCACTAAAAAGAGGATTATATTCTTTTTGTTGCCCTAACCCGTGCTGAGGACAATTTTAAAAACCTATTTTGGGCTAAAAATTTCGCCCATGCCTGTACGTAATACAGAGAAGTTTGTAAAGAGGCTCAAAATTTCATCGATGCTTGCACTTGCCCATTAGCTCAGTTGAGAGAGCGCTGGCACGGTGAGCCAGAAGTCGCGGTTCAAGTCCTGGCATGGGTGGTATTTTTAGCCTCTAAATAGGTTTCTAAAAAGAGGAGTTCGATGTTTTTGTCATATATCCCACCAAGAAACCGTCACAGATCACAGATTAAAAAGACAATTTTTTTATGGGATCACCCTTAAGATACCAAATTTGTAACAAATAATAAACTTACTGTCCAACATTGAATTAAATAAATCGGACAACATGGTAAAGAATTATCGCTTAAAACACATAAAAAATATAATATGGACGAATTGAGAACCTGCTCCTTTATTGTCCATTATAAACTCCAGATGTCACGGTCGTTGTTGGGGAAATACGTACAAAACGATCATCATCATCAGCCCACATCTGCCCACTGCTGGGTATGGGCCTTTTCCCAATCACGCCATCTTTCGCGATCTCTCGCCATTCGCATCCACGGGCCCTCCGCCGACCTGACCGACCATCGGGCTGTGGGTCTACCGACTGACCGCCGCCCGGTTCTCGGCCGCCACTCCGTTACTGCCCTTGTCCACCTGCCGTCTTCCCGCCTCGCCAGGTGTCCCGCCCATCAACACTTCAGACTCGAGATTCGGTCACCAATATCGTCAACCTTCGTCCGACGGCATATGACGGCATTTGGTACTCTATCCACTAGTCTGAGGCCTAGCATGGCTCGATCCATAGCTCTAAAACAAAACGATACAATAACACTTATTTCAACGAGTAGTTTCCAAATTTCAAAATATTTTCAGCCGTGGCAATGTTTTTTTTTGTGTCTGGTGTGTTTATTTATTTTGTTAGGTAGCAGTAATTTCATTTCTATAAGCACTTTGTCGCTCGTAGCCCCGGCTGCCTGAGTGATCTTAAACGATCACGAAGGTTAAGCAACACAGGGCGCGTTCAGTGCATGGATGGGTCTCCGTCTATGCCTAACGCTAGTGGCATATTTCCGAGCGGTTCCGTGCTTCGCAAGGCACGTTAAGCTGTTGGTGCCGGCTGCCGTCGGTAGATGGCAGTCGTTAAGCCAAGTCAGAGGCCTTAGGGCGGCTTGACAACTTCTGACAGTAGACGAGCCACTAGTCTACAAGCCTCCACCAATCCGGACTTGGCCCCCGTAGTGGAGTATGGCCTATACCTTCCTCAGGGAAGAGACCCGTGCCCCTCGGTGGGAACATAATGGGTTGATGATGATGAAGCATTTTTATTAGTCTTTGATATTGCATACTTTCAACATAATTTGGTAAAAAAAGTTATGCACTTTTTTCTGTGTCAAAACTTTGCAAAATTGTCGGGAAAAATGATAAAAAAATCAATCAAGGAATATGGACCTAACATTAAATTAATGGGCCTAAAATTCGCTAAATCCTCGAAATACCATTCTTGTGGGTCAGGATAGTATTTTCAACCAGACAAAAAATGATGACGACGACGACGACGACTAAGCATTCATTTATTGCAATAACCTCCTCGCTTATTCCAAGTGTTGTTGGTGCAAAATACCTAATTAAAGTTAAGAGAACACTATATTTTTTTTTATTAGTGTGCCCTTTCACAGTAGAAAAAGGTGCAAATGTGATTTTGTCCATCACAGCCCAGTACAGGAACATTTTTCACTTGATCTAAATTTTCTAGAGGTTCACGTGACTAGAGGACGGTGAGGACTAAAAGAGTATGTTGAGAGCTGAATTAGAGAAAGGAATGTTGCGTTATTTGGACATAATATAGAGAGGATGAAGGAAGAAAAATCGACGAAAGAAACATATAGAGTGAATGTGGGTGGAAGCAGTAAGGGATGCCCCAGGTGGGGAGCAAATGGGCATGTATTAGTGAAGGGCAAGATAAAAGTACCCAAATCAAACCCAAGACAAATGCTGATGACTGTTGATGAAACAAAAGAGGTTTGTCAAGATCAAGAGGTTTGCAAATGGCAAACCCCTCCGAGATACAGGCATGAACTTATGTACGTGTCATCTATCAGCCATAAATAACATGATACAATGCAAAATGAAAACAGCACCTAGGTATGTCATTACGTACGTAGGTAGTTCCCCTACGACGAAACCGGAATCTTTAAAATAAAGTCTCTCGACATCCATAATATAATTCAAATTGCTAATTAATTTTATGCCTCGCTAGCCATGCCAGCAAAATATGCGGAGACGAGCTATCAATAAAGTTCTAAATATTCATATTTTCTGTTTAAGTATCGTCAACTACACCCACAATTTATTTACTAACTGGCAACGGATACGGACAAAAAATGCGCCTTTGAGATACCTAACTTGGGCGTCTCAACCTTCAATCCTACACCAGTGAGAACATGGATAACTCATGCCCTTAAAGAACGACAAGTTCTATTACGGTGGGTGACAGCTAGAATGAAATTTGATCTTTATTATCATTGTCGACAGATTATTAAACGGTGATTCAGACTGGCCGGATCGACCACCCAGCAGTGCGCGAAAAACCCCTGAACAAAATGGAACATGGAGATCTGTCAGTACCCTGAGTGCACGGAAGACACCTGAAGAGAATGGAACGTGGAGATCAGCCAGCACCTTGGGGTGGCAGGAGGTCTCGAAGGCCCGAGAGCCGATGAGATCCCATAGTAGCGCGGATGGAAACTCAGGTCTAACCTGGCTGCAGAGACAACAGCAGAAATTGCGTGACCGGAGAGAAGCCAGAGAAAGGGTCGCGAGGTTACCTCTCGAGTGGGATGCACCTTCTAGACACGTCAGAAGATCAGCTAGCCATCGGTAAATATTCCGTCTCTACTGACTTATTACAGTCGATAAAACATCGACCATTACATATTAATTGAAAATAACTTAACTGAACAAAGTGCACGGATATAAAGGTTGATGTGCTGTCGATTGTACTATTGTTCTTAGGGTTTCGTACCTAAAGGGTGCCAACGGGACCCTATTAATATGCCTACGAGGTCTATCTGTCCGTCTGACCTAAAAAACCTATATTATCTCTTGAACCTTAATAGGAAATTAAGAAAAAATCACAGATGTCGCATTGCTCAATAAATAGTAAAAAGATAAGGAGGTACACATACATGAAAAGTTTTTTACTCTATCGTTAAAACAGTATTGAATACATATAAGTATCAAACTTGGTCTGATTACAGTGTAGTCTAACAAAAAATACCGGCCAAGAGTCTCGAAATGAATGAATGAAAACACAATTTTTGCTAAACAAGTAAGACAAATATATTATTTGGTGGTCCGGAACCCAAATCCGCGTTAGTTACTTTACTTTCTGCACTCACAAGTATTTCAATTAGGTATATGTCTTTCTTATCAGGGTGGACGGTTACACAAGCGACACAACAGCATTTGCTGACGACGATGATGACTTCAGTGTTCCCCTACACGTGAATACTCGCACAGCGCTTCGTACCGACAGCATCAGCCCACAGGCGCCTGATAGGTAAGTCTAGCTTTATCTTAAATAACGACATTCTTGGTGAAAATTGTCAAAAAAGTTAATAGCCATTCCTTTGCAGGACATCCTCCAGAAAGTTTATGTACGAACAGAAGACGACGATGCGACAATGGAGCAACCATAGCACGCCAACCGGAACTACACCAGGACTTCTATCTCTTGCAGATCCGCTTAGCAACGAAATCATTGTAAGAATAACCTTTAAAATCTTCGTCCGAAGCTTGTTTTCCATTCCCACACAAAGTTGCGCCTTCCAAACCGAACTGAAACAAAAATCATGATAGCAGGTTGTTTTCTTTGAATCTATGGGTGTTGGTGGTTCGATAAAATAAATGTCATCTTCCAGAGTGCAAGGGAACGGTCAGAAAGCTTGTCCCGCACGGAGTCCCGCGCGGGCACGCCTGCCTTCCCGACGCACCCTCGAACCCCGTACCCGCCCACGCCGACCTCCATCAGTGCGCGCCCGCCGCGATCACCGCCAGTAACCAGGTGAGTAATAAATAATAAAATTAGACAAGCTACTCTAATCTGTTATGCTTACGTAAATTTGAACTTAGGAGCATAAACTTCATCATCTTATCCTGGGACATAGGACTCTCAAAACATATTTCCATAGCGGCCGAGAAACTAATACCGTGTGCCCCATTTTGGTATTGGAAGACTAAATAACTCTTTAACCCGAGGTAAAAACCGTCCTTTTCATTTCAAATATAAGGAAAGTAAAAATAAAAACATGAATTAGTTAAAGAAAAAATGAGAGAATCGAAAAAAACAAATGAAGATCGGATTGCCGCTTTCCCGCCTATTTTTTTTCTGTGGCCGGTCAGTTATTTAGCCTTGATTTAGCCATTATTTTTCATTTTCATCAATAAAAAAGGCCAAGTGCGAGTCGGACACGCGCAGATCGAGAAAACACGGCAAAAAAACACGTTTGTTGTATGGGAGCCCCACTTAAATGTTTATTTTATTTTAATTTAGTTATTTAGTTTTGAAGCTAATATAGAACTAAATATTCCTCTTGCCGTTATTAATATCGAGCAAAAAGCAGCAAAAAAATTACGATTGTTGCATGGGAGCCCCCCTTAAATATTTATTTTATTCTGTTTTTAGTATTTGTTGTTATAGCGGCAACAGAAATATTAGGGGTTAAAGTATGAAATTGCCGTTTTATTGCAATAGGTTCTTTGAATTGACATAGAATCTTCATGGTTTGAGGTTTTCGAATGAAACTTTTTTCAAATGGTTTCTATGATGTTCGTTTTTTAAAAAATGTGAAACATTTGAATATCGGATATTAAATATCAACAAGACAACACAAGTTTCAACACGCGTTTCTTTCTGCAGATCAGTCAAATCATGAGGCACCCATTTTTCGTATTTTTTTATTTTATTGATTTGACGCAAGTGAGTCAATATTGTGGGTAAGGTAACGTTAAACCATGCCGCTAATTCCTGGGTAGTTTGACTAGGGTCGGCTTCCACTATCTCTCTTAATTCATCGTTATTCACCTGTGTGGGCGGTCTTCCTCGTGGCTCGTTCTTTAAGTCGAAATTTCCATCACGAAAGCGTTTAAACCAAAATCACACGGTGCGTTCATTAGTAGACCCCTCTCCAAACGTAGCATTGATATTGCGGGCTGTTTCTGCCGCGTTAGTTCCGCGTCGGAACTCGTATTCAAAAATCACTCGAATTTTCGCAGTATCCATCTTTCTTGTCTAAATTGAATAACAAAAACAATTGAAAGTCGATATTCAAATGTTTCACATTTTTTAAAAAAAGAACATCATAGAAACCATTTGAAAAAAGTTTCATTCGAAAACCTCAAACCATGAAGATTCTATGTCAATTCAAAGAACCTATTGCAATAAAACGGCAATTTCATACTTTAACCCCTATTACATCATCTGTGCAAATTTCAATTGCCTAGCTATTTTTTTTCTTCTTTATTCTATGACGGTTCATAAGACACAGCCTGGTGACAGACAGACAGACAGACAAACAGACAGACAGACAGACGGACAGTGAAGTCTTAGTAATAGGGTTCCGTTTGGTACCCTTCGGGTACGGAACCCTAAAAATGGTAAATATTTTGCCCAAATCTATGTTATTTAAAAGAAATAGTTGAAAGTATCTTTTTTTACCCAAATTTATTTTTTTCACGGCTTCAAGGTACCTACACCCGTTCCCGAGATAAAAGGTCTTGACAGACAGACAGACGGACGGACGGACGGACGGACGGACCACAAAGTGATCCTATAAGGTTTTTTTCTTTTCTCCTTTTGAGGTGCGGAACCCTAAAATAATTCAGTTAGTATTCATGCACTCGAAAAAGGAAAACAAACAAAAGAGATGACGTAACACAGCTACCTCCTTCCGCAGGAAAGAGCGGTCCAGCAGCCCCGAGTCGGAGTACCGCATATACAGCGGCAGCGGCGGCGGCGGCGGCGGCTCGCGCCGCTCTAGCCTCGGCAACTCGGAGCCGCAGCACGTGGCGCCGGACCGCGTGCGCTTCGCCAAGGACACCAGCCACTTCTGGTACAAGCCCAACATCTCCAGGGACGACGGTGAGGAACTTTCCATGTTTCAACTCCGATGTAGAGCAGCGCTGGCGGCCCGGCCTCGCAGTTATTGTTATTATTAAATTCTGTATTGCACTGAAAACAAAGTTTCCTTACAAAGGCGTAGGTACATAATGCTAAATAGCATTCCCTTCCTGTCAACCTTTGGTTTGTGGATAGTGTGGCTTGGGCGATGCACGATACATCAATTACTTAAATACTAATATATATACAGAGTCAACAAATACATAGATAAATATATATACCTAACGCACACGTACAATAAACGCGTACAAGTAATCTATCGAGCACGGATACGGAGAGGTCCGGTCGCCATGGTAGTGTATTATTTAATTACGATGTAACATGCTATAGAACTGCCCGGGGAGCTGCATTGAGCGCAACAACGCCATGAAACGTCGTGCCAGCTAGCTCTTAGTCTCTTACTCGCTATATGACGCTATCATCATGTTTCCTTGACCATGATTTAATATGACATAAAACTCAATTTCCATGTGATTCAATGTGACAAAACTTGGAATATATTTATTTTAAAATATCAAAATCGGCAAGGTCAACACAACCCAAATGGGTTCGCAAGGGTTCATGCGATACCAAAATCTCGTTTTGCAAACGACAGCAGATCAACTTTGAACATCGGATAATATTTTGAGAGAGATGTGCTGCAAATAAAGGTTTTCTTCTTTTGGACGATTAAGGATTAATTAATGATGATATTCTCTAAACGAATTCCTGACAGATAAAGTTAAGAAAAGTGACATTTTATTTTTGACATTCCAGCTATTTCTAATTTTAATCTATTTTACTTAACTCAATGCAACTGACATTTCAATATTTAACTTGGACATTGTATTATATTTGCGTTATAGTAACTTTATATTATTATTATTAAGACAAGGGATGATCAGCCAGTCAACCAGATAAGTAAAGTAACACTAGCTATAAGTACTTGTTTATTTTATATGCATGCGGTGTTTATCTGTATAATTAGTTGTACATCTAGTTTAATACAATATCATTTCTTATTTAGCATGTAAGGATGTCACAACTGTTGATAAACCAAATAAATAAATAAAAAATAAAATATCAACATCGTTGATTTGGTACCTGACAGTAGATTTGAGATTTGTATTTCATAGTGGTAATTTGCCACTTTCATTACATAAATAAATTTTAATTACATATTTGCATGTTAGAACATGCCCAACTATATTGAGATATCTGTGGTGACCTCATATTTAGTAACATGTCCACGTTCTAAGCAAATAAATTTATTTTTCACCTCACTAGCTCGTAAAAGCTCTGTTTATCATTCGAAATCTGCGTGGAAAATCGCACTTTATCCGCTAGCGTGGAAAGTGTTTTTAAAATTCGAATATTTTTATTCAATAAAGGTTTCGTACAATAAATTACATATATATAGAACCTCATTGGTTTCGTAATAGTTTATATTCTCTGCAGCCAGTCCATTGATGATTGAAATGCAAATACTTATTTCATGTCATGCGCCAGCCTCATTTAAAGAATCGCACTGGCCGGCAAGAAAATTTGATTTAAAAAAAAAACTTAAAATTTTTTTTCTCTTTATTGAATTCACTTTACTTCCATTATTTTGGTTTGTTTTTTGATAAAATCGAAAGAAATCATAAAATATGAGCGAAGCTAGCAGCGACGAATTTAATATTTATTAAAACTGTTTTTCTTGCACCTAACATTTTCCTCGCTTTAGTGAGGTGAAAAGTTGTGTGTTGCGCTCGGCAGCAAAGTTATTTAGCGTCTCATACCTTTGAAACCCTTGCTACGCTCAGGATTCTATATTTGAATCCTAGAATCCTTCGCTTGCTCAGGTTTCAATACAAGGTACTCGCGCCAAAAATTAACTTTGCAGCCTTGCATAACAAATAACTATTATTGTATTTCTATTTCACTGTTACATTGCAACCAACTAATTTATTTGACTCCCTTATTGGTCTAGCGGTTAACAGGCTTCAATACCAAAACAGTGGTCGGGGGGTTCAACAAATTGCCACAGTCTGGAAGTATTTCCATATTTGTGATGTCTTTGCCTGGTTACGATAGCACAGCGTATCCCAGTTTGGGTTCAGGACGTTAGTTATTGTGTTGTGTGGAAGTTTTTTTTTATGTAGCCTATATACGTCCCACTGCAGGCCACTGGCCTTCTCTCACAGAGAGACAGAGTTACATTACATTATTATAATTGAACAATCCATTATTCACTTACAGCGATGGCAGCATTACAATCTCAAGATGAAGGCGCCTTCATAGTCCGTGACTCGAACTCTTTCCCGGGCGCATTCGGTCTAGCAGTGCGGGCGGCGGGCGGCGTGAGGCATTTCCTAGTGGAACCCACGGCCAGAGGGGTCCGCCTGAGAGGCTGCCCTGATGAGCCGGTGTTCGGATCGCTGTCGGCGCTGGTTTATCAGCACACTGTCACGCCCCTGGCGCTCCCCGTGCCTCTGAGGTTGCCTGAAAGGTGAGGACATTGTTCATGGTGGTGCAAAACCAAACAAAATTGCCAGAAGAGTATTCATTTAGCGGAGCCCTCTCTAGTAAATAAATTCAAATTATTTTGATTGTTGTGATATAAAAACATAAGCAGCTTTTGGTGGTGTTTGTGTGGGGTGTGTCGACAGCGCTCTAGGCTAGCACTCTGTTATAAATTAAATTAGGTATATAATTATAATAATTATGCAGGTACTAATTAGGTAGGCCAGAGATAGGGGAAACCTTAACAGGTGGGCGTGACTGAAAAATGGAAAGTAGGATTTTTTTAATTTCAGATCTTTCTCTCGATCATGTTAATAGGGATTTTTAGGACCCACCATCGAGAACCTAGGATCGCTTCATCGGTGGCGCTAATTAGCCCCTTGGATCCCCTTAAGGCTGTTCTTACGTGAAGCTTGCTGTCTCGCTCGCACAATTTAATAATTTTAGTGATTGTAATAAAATGAGTATACTTTTGATAAATGTGGTCTGTTTCTTATCCTGTATTCCAGCGGTTTAATTGACAAAATTTGATTCAAAAATTATTAATTTTGGAAAAATTCCTGTATTAAAAACTACGTACCTACCTACTTATAGTAAAACAAAAATATATTTAACATGCCCGTAATTTCACATTTATCAAAAGTTTACGTATACTCATTTTGTTACAATAATTAGAAATGTTGAATTGTGCGAGCAAGACCACATGCTCGACGTAAGCCTTAATTGACGATGCATTTGTGGTGCAGGGACCCGTGGGCCGGCGGCGCGGGCGGCGCCAGTGCGCAGGCGCGCGCGCTGCTGGCGACGGGCGCGGCGTGCCACGTGCTGCTGCTGGGCTCCGAGAACACGGAGGCGCTCACCGGGCCCGCCGCCGTCAAGCGGGCCGTGCTCAACGTGCTGCTGGCGAAGGTAAACCATGCTGGTGTTCACTTTACGTTACCTCGGGGTCAAACTTGTATTTATACTTGAAAGGACGTGCATACAAAAATAATTTAAAACAAAACACGGGTTACACGGCCACTGGTTTAACTTGAAACGTCAATAAGTAAGCGTTATTTTCTAGTTCAACCTTCGCAATGTGTTACGTGGCACTGGCGTCATCTAGCGGCATGAATCAAAAGGATCTGAATAATGGCTACTTTCTTCTACTCAACGATATACCTATGAATGAATTGCACCCGACACGTAGTTACAGAGTTACAGCCCTCGCCGGGGCGATAAGTTTTCGTTGCATGCGGTTTTAAGTTAAAACTTGAAACAAGTGACTACCTACTCCCATCTATCGAACTGAAAGACGTTTCACGTGAAATTATTTTTTTCAGGCTTTTAACTACAGCCTGCCTTTTCCGTAACTGTCTGTCCACTATATTGGCTATTCATCTTGACGTTACCGAATTGTCAAATCGGACACTTGGGAGTACCTATGTTAAATCGGACGAGTTTGTGGGGCGCTATTACGTTAGAGCGGTTTCGCACTACGAACCGATCCGATCCGAATCCGTGAAAATACGGATCTAGAAATGTCGGACCGAATTCGGATATTACTTACGTACTAGTCCGATCTCTGATCTACTTAAAATTCAATGTCTAAATCCAAGCAGTTCAGGGGCCACGTGGCCACGCATACGGCCAAACACAGCAGATTCACGCGTTCACGTCGTTGATCATGAGTCCTTTCAATTAGCGTCAACTTCTGGCATTGATATTGTACGAACTAAACTGGATGCGCCGCGCCCCCCGCCCCGGCCACATACCCCGCCGCCGCGCTGCCTATCTGCTCGTACGCAGCTCGGATCCGATTCGGACGCAGTGCGTGAGCGATCATTCAAATAATGCTATGGCTACTTCGGTCCGTCAATAATCTTATCCGAAATGGAGATTCACGGATGACCGAGAAGACGGTAAACTACCATAGAAATAGTTGAATGAAATGAAATGAAAAGTTCTACGACTACTTCGGACCGTATTTTCACGGGCTCGGATCGGATTCAGATCGGACGTAGTGCGAAACCACTCTTAGTTACGTAATAGTGCCCCAGGTCCCAGAAAATGAAGAAAGTTAAGTTACTATGATGGTTAAAAACACTTATCAGGCGCTCTTCAGACCCTCTTCTTCTTTATCAGACTCTTTATCTCACGTCGTTATTGTGTTCTAAATTGCGCCACAATTTAATGCAATATTTCAGAAATAGGAACTTAGTAAACGTTTTAGTTGTAATAATGAGCACTATACTTGTTAAAACTCTAAAGTGCATAGTAAACTCCTGGCTGATTTTGACTAAATTATTAAACGAACTTAATTGTAACGGTAGTTGGCGAATTCCAGTGTCTACAGTAGATTTTCTATTTAATTCTGGACCTTTGTTAACAACGAAGCATACCATAAAAAAATGTTGTCGTTGTCCTACTAATTACATAAATAAGTAACGAAGTGCGATAGTGTCCATCGTGCCATCAAATCCAATATGAAATTTTACGTGACCATTACGTGAGCCCGTGGGTGCGAATGGCGAGAGACCGCAAAAATGGCGTGATGGGGAAAACCCAGCAGTGGACAGAGATGGGCTGAATATAATGATCACGCATGTAAAGACCGAAGCACGATTGACCCGATTGACCGAACTCACACGGCATGTGAGACTGAGCCATAACCGCGTAAGTCAAATTCGCGTAAATCGGGGCTTAATTTAGCATATAAAAAGACACAAAATATTTTTAGTCTTGTAGCTATGCTATGCGTTGAGTCCGCGTGACTAGTCCGAACATTCATTACCCGAACAATGTCGAACGAAAGTCGGGAGACGCTCAAACAAAAGGCGAATCGATGAGATTTGAAAATCGCGTAACTCTGGGTTAGCGAACATACGTTGGGGTAGTACTGTACACGGTGACGTCACTTCCGCAGGCGCCGGCGCACGTGGTCCACTTCAAGGTGTTCGGCGGAGGCATCACGCTGACGGACGCGGCGCGGAAGCTCTTCTTCCGGCGCCACTACCCCGCCGCCGGCGTCTCCTACGCCGGCCTGGACCCTGACGAGAGGCGGTACAAGCATACGGATAACGAGACTGTTCATGAAAAGTTAGTACCTTTACTTTCACAGCCTGACCCCCTGAACGTCAATACAATTTGAGAAAGAGCCAGTAAACTTAGGGTATTATTCTACTCATCAGTACAAACAACTTATATTATTAAATAAACTCCGAAATATTGAAAAAATATCAGCTGTATTATGATTCAACGCGTTTTCATGATCATCAATCATCATTAATGGAAACACTGGCTTATGCCTGGCGTAAACGTACCTACTCAATATTGGTATTGTAAGTAGAGGGGAAGATAAGCAAGTACCTACCTTTACGCTTTGCTCTACCGAAATAATGTTACAAGCTTATTGCCTTCAAGGTGTACATGAGCAATCCAATACTAAATGGCTTACCCGACGATAAAATCATACTACATCCCTCTCTGTTGCAAACTGCTGTAATGAGTCAGAACAGAATAGTAAAATCTGGCTCCTGTGTTTAAATGTAAAGCGCGACCATTAAAATAGGAAACTAAAGTCGGAAAATCAGAGGAACTAATTTCTTTTACTGCCAACAAAAACTTTAAACGTCATTTATGAATGTCGATTTCTGTCAAACTATCTCACAGATATTACCTTCAAAATATCTATTTAATATTTTCATGGACACGCTGTGTGGTATAATTGGTATAATAAGTCTTTCTTCTTCTACTTAAGTGTATTATTAACATTATATGCACAAAACTTTTTTGTCAACGAAGGACATAGGCCTTCTCAGAAAGTGAGTGAAATAGAAAGAGACTGTGAGCTTAACACCACGCGTGCCCAGTTGCCCACCGCGGATTGGCGATTTCAATAGCTAAGGTATGTGAACAGAACACCTCCTTACGATGTTTTCCTACACAATATTGCTGCTAATAACTACGTACATAACTTAGAAGACAAAGTCAACGTTAAACGCCATAATTCGAATCCGCGACCTCTCGAATAAGGCGTTCTACAATCCGGCTGTCCCGAAAAGAAACACAGTAAGTAATGTTTTTTTCAAAACCGAGATATTTCGTTACAATTCGTTACTGGCACCAAATATTAACCAATAGGGGTATTTCTCTGTTTAAAAGAATGTCCGTTACTGTGTTTTCATTTGGGACTGCCGAATTGCGCTAACACCGCTTCCGGATTTGGAAGCCTTCCTTCCACCTTCAATGCAAGTGCGTGTTCCAGGCGAATATTCGCGTTCGTGGCTCGCGCGTCGAGCGGCGCCGACAACCAGTGCCACGTGTTCGCCGAGCTGGAGCCCGAGCAGCCCGCCACTGCCATCGTCAACTTCGTCAATAAGGTTTGTTTGTTTGTTACGCTTTATTGCAAAAAATAAAAAAAAAACTTAAGTAACAGGTAAGGTTAGTACAAGCAGAGGGGAATAGGTACCATTATTGGCCGCTCTAGGCCGCGCAGAAGCTGCCAGCTGCCCCCATCGTTTATTTACTGAGCTACATAAGACATTTTTTTTATTTTCTGAATGTTATGTGTCCCCTTTTGAAGTAAAACTTTCGTAAGCCCTACACATTATTAAGTTAATCCCGGTACCATGAATTCAAGGAAGTGATTCCGGAATAATGTTATTTATCCCGTTATCCGCATCATCTTATTGTATTTCGTTTTCGTTCTTATATTAGCTGAATCTTTCCTCGCGAGTTAAGGAGAGTGCTTTTTTCCACGATTTTCCACGCCTTAGATCCGGGCCTAGGAAAGTCCGTTCCTGAGTACAATGCAACGTGGGACGCCCGCTTTGTTTGACCACGGGGCCTAGATTCTGTTAATGCATCGTGATGGTACAATGACAACTACAAGAACGTAGTGATTTCATTTCATTGTCGCTTCAAGTCTACGCGCGCAGAAGCATCAAACCTTCTAGACATCGGAAAAAAACGCCATGTGACCCGACCGTGTATCTATATAATTACTGCTATAATGCTCTAACATAGTCGAGGCCGTGAAGCAGAGTGCCGGGGGCGGCTGGATGAGAATAGCCGGGGGTGGAAAGAAGTGGCGTGCCTTAGGAAGGCTTATGGCCAGTTTCTGAATTGAGAATTTCGCTAAGTAAATCGTTAACTGTAGTTGACTCTTCGAATTTCTCAGAAAAGAGCGTGACAGAACGTTACTTAAGTATTTACTTAGTGAAATTCAGAAACCGGCCCTTAGTCTAGCACGAAACTAATGTAGACTGATTAGAAACTATATGTCGGGAGGTCACCTACATTAAAGGGCATTCGACAATCGGGTTGTTGTTCATTTAGCCCACCTGTACTAATTGATTACATTGAACTTGTTTGACGCTCGCTATTGCTCTGATTGCTTTGCGAAGCCATGCCTGCCTATTTTATATTTTACTTATACAAAATATTAGCAAAGAACAATTCGGGCGGAGATTTAAAAACAGCAGTTATGCTCAGTCCCCGTCCATTTCAAAAGTAGATAGGTACATACATAGACATCTTCAGCGGGGGGAGCATGAGATTTTTATCGTATCTAGATAGATAGGTTAAAATTTTAAAACATTACGATATTATATCCCACCCGCGAGCATGACTTCTCTTCGACATACATATCTTCCTTAGATAGGAGATAAGATTTTATCTACTTATTGGTATGACAACACTGAATCGGCAAATAGGGATGTGACGAAAATCACTATTTCATTCGTTCAATTTGCGTTTTTTGACAGATTGAAATCTGATCTGTGTGTGATCTTTCCTTTACTTAGTCTGTGCTAGGTATCAAATAAAATGTAAATAAACAAACAAATAACGGACAATAGATGCTTAGATGCCGAAAATGAAGTAAGTACAAACTTTATAGCCATTGCAGTTAATTTATACAATACTACAATAGTTGGAGATCCTTCCTACAAGCTCATACGGACATCACATCATATACAAGTCACTCATCGGCAAGAACTATAATATTTTTCTGTTTTAGAGGGCGCAGTAAACAAAATCAACTGGGGTTCGTTCGAGTATATGACGCTCCACAGTAATTTAGCCAACAATGAGTTTTCTGGCCCCATGGGAAGCGAAAGGTTGTTGAAAGAGTGGGGCGCATTGAGCCTTGTCGAAGGAGCATGGTCCCGACACGACTGGAGCAGTGGCGGAATGTAAGTGTTGATAGTACCTACTTATTATCTAGTGATATATTAAATTAAGTTCAATACTTGACTCACCATCACCAACCGAGTACAATAGGTAAATAATATGCTTGTCAAACTAATGCAAATGTGTACTTAGGCAATGCTCAGTGAATACCTACAGTATTTGGATAGATAGACCATAGAGGTCTATCCAGTATAGCGTCAATTTTTGCTCTTAGGGGCATCTAAAATCATTTTCGTAACATGTCTTACCTTTTTTCTTTTCGTCTTAAGCTATTACATCATATTGGAATGTTTTGGACTCCTTTTTAATTATGCTCTTTATTTGTTACAGGATATTTTGAACGCGCTGACTACAATAATATTTGGTCTATGCTACAATCAATCAAATCTTACAAATAAATCAAATATTAAAACGTAGGAATATGTATGTACGAATTGTATTTTTTCAAAATAGTAACTCAAAATTGGATGCTTAATTACCCAAGTTCCACTATAGTTTTTTTATATTACATGCACAGGGGCATTCATTCAAGGGTTAAATGTAATTAGGGAATGTTCCATTGAGCTGGCCATTCCTCCTCTACTGGGTTTCAGGCTCCACAATGGCAATGTGTGTACCGAGCCTCGGGAGTCTACTCGGCCTCTCCTCTGATGGGCGTCATCAGCCAAGGCAGGCTCAAAGGCATATCCAGAGTCTCCTAGGAAATGCATTACATTTTTTTTTACTTCTTATTTTTTTGTTACAGATTATATCAAAGGTGAAGAACATATTAATTTGTTTGGTAACAATTTCCCGTTTTCAGAAGAAAACATATCATGCTTCTTTTCTCCATTGGGTACCCAGTTATGTAGTAAACCACCTATTTCATTGTTTAAAGTTACAAAATAAATATTAGATTTACTTATAACCAAAAGCATTTTATTATTAACGGACTTAAAAAATGGAGGAGTCTGTGCCAAGCTTTTTCCAGATAACTTCCTAGAAACCATACATTTGTAGTAAATACAACATACATACTTAGGTACTTAGTAGAAGTTAGGTATGATTTGAGGGGTGAGTAAATGGCTTGAAATGCAAGTTCAATAGAAAGAAATAATTTTTGCCTTTTTAGTGCGTCGGTTTAAATCTTTGTTTTAAAGTTTCTTATTTTAAAATTTTTTGTTGACTGGTACATTTTACCTACTATTGTTTTAATTGAGATAGGCACTGGACGACGGTCTGAGCAGGTGCTTGGTTGCGTGGAGTAGGGCTGAACGGAGGTCAGTGAGCGGGTCCTTAAATCCCTGGAGACGGCCACTGGACGTCGGTCAGTGAGCAGAAACAGAGGAAGGGCTCGAATGGGATGCGTAGGTGGCGCGAAGAGGCACCAGTGGACAAATCATGACAAATGTGATGATTTTATTCGTAGAATTACTGACAGAAACGCTAGATATAAGTTTATATGCCCCTCTCAAAAGTGGGATAAATTTAAATGAAACATCTGTCAAAAGTCGATAATATATCTTTTTATGTTGTCATCATGCTCGCATTTGCGATAGGGTTTATCTTATAGTGACAGATGTTTTTTTATCTCACGGCACTGGTATAAAAACGATGCATTGTGCTCGCGACGATAAGTTAACCTACTATAAACGTCAAAACTCGTTAAAACGGCCATTTTTTGTAGATAAACCGCCTCGATAAAACCTCATGCTCCCTCCGCAGATATCTATGGGTACATAAATATTTCCTGCTTAGGTACATTTGGTTTAACTATAAAATTCATTTTAGATTCTCGAAAAGACGGGGTTCTATGAATCAATGAGATCAACTCTTACCGATGAGGACAACGTTGAAATAACGAAAAAAATAGGCATGTACACATGCATACCTAAGCAGTCTATATACCTACGTCCCACTTCAACGCCTGCTCCTTCTCTAACATGACTTTCTTATTCTCTTATCTAAGGAATTGCATCTTTGTTACAGGCTCTACTCGGCAACTCACAGAAACGCGACATACTCTGAAAGGACTGTTTTAGGCCAGAAGAAACAAGGACAAGTTAACTTAAGCTATCTCAATCGAATAATACGAAAGTTATTGTCTCATCGTTAACTAAATGGAAAGTGTTTTAAATGAGGAGCTTTTGATAATCTAAGTACAATTAGGTGACAATCTGCGTGCGATAAATGTTTTATTATTCAGTCATGCCAATTGCATGACATGTTTTAATATTACGAAACATCTCGATGAATGAATTGTTTGTAGATAACACTTTTAAGAATATCTGTTTATCTTGAATTTTTTTTTCAAAAATTATCTTTTTGATAAGTAGGTACCTACGCCTTTTCCAACAAGTACAATAAGTAGCTACCTACATTAAAACACGTTATATTAATTAACCCGATGTATGTGTTAAGTCTTCAATTCATAAAATTAAAAACATTAATTTAGAATAGGAAAGGAACTAACTAGTCTCATGATTAATTTAATATACTTATAGTTAGTAGTGATATCATGCGTGCCTATAATATATTAATAAGCTTCATCGCCATTGAGCATTATAAATATATATTTTTTATTACATTGTAAGATAAATATTCACTCAGTTTCATTACTTCATTTATATAGAGATCACAATATTTGGGTGTAACAGCTTTACGTGGAAGACAAAAGTACAAGTGTGTAGTTAAACTGATGTCCAGAGCAGAGTACAACGAAATAGTATATGTACATACCTTAACTTTTACCTTAACACAAGGCATTAAAAAAGATTCGTATGGAACAGGTAAAATCTATTTTATAGTTATTGACGTACCTACATAAGAAATATTGTTTTGTTTACACAAATATTCGATTGGCATTCTAAATGGAAAAATACTCAAGTAAGTGTCTACTTACTCATTCATTACTTAGTGAATCATCAATTGCTAATGTTACACAAATATTGAAAGTAAAATTACCTGCAGTAACAATGCCTTAATTTACGTATTTGCGTACCAGTGACATCCAGTTCACGTTAAACATAAAATAAGTACGTTTATGTGATGTAAAGCGATATAAATGTAACAAATAACTGTTGTAAAATGTATTTATTGGTTATAATTACATTCATTAAAAATATTATCATACAATTTCATTTATTTGTAGAGTTAAGTGCAACTTACGTAGGTACCTAATTAAATATCCACATCCGCCTAATGAATATGAAATGTCTCATTAAATATACCAGCCTTTATATTTCATATTCAAAATGGGACTAGAATGACTAAATCATTTACAAATCACACGTACCTACCTATGTTTAAAATCCACTAACATAGACGCAATCGGCTTAAACCAACATGGGAGCTTAGTGTATCCGAGTCGAGATTGGTCGAGGTCTCGAGCGACGTAAGCGTCAGTCATCAGAGCGGCCGAATCGTAGATGCCCGTAGTCGTCAAACACGTCATCTTCGCGAATTTGTCGGTTGCGGATGAGACCGTAATCACGGTAGTGGTGATAGTGTGACGGCCGTGGGTCCTCCTCATCTTCAGCCAGAGGCGGCCCCCGCAGGCCTGCGCCCTCGCAGTTCCGTAGGACCAGCGCCATAGCTACCGTCAGCGATAATGTCGCCACGGTCAAAACGCGCATGTTTGAAGAAAATGCTGTGGCTGAAAAGTAAGAAGAGTGTAAGCTATTTCTCGAAATGGGAATGAAAGTTAAAAAATTGTATCCGTAACTTGTAGGTTACTTTTCACTGAACGTTATATTTTTTCTGAAAAATTTTATGAGTTTAAAGCTTATTTAAATTTATTGAAATATATGTAGCGTGTTTATACAATGCCTGCTTGGTTACTGAAAATTCAGGCTTCTATAGGAAAATTCAGGAAGTTATAGGGGGTCGAAAATGGCCTGAACTGCTTCGAGAAAAGGATGGCACGGTCGCGCCGCTTTTTTGCTCGACTTGGCGGGGGCACTGTCGTGCCCCCAGATTTTGAAGTTTAGCAAAAATAACGAATTAGGGTGTGGAGCACCTCCTCTAGCGACGAATATGATTACTTACGTATCTATAATGCATATGAACGAATTGTTATATTTTTCTTTTACGTATAAGTACATCAACTCTAACCCGTGAATGAAGCCCACAGCCTTTTTATTATTATGGGGAAAGTCAGCTGATATAATAACATAAAAGATTTTTTTTCCTTTTGGGGATATTATTAAGAAAAAAATTACAATTAAATGTAACTTACAAAAACTTAAAAAGAACTTACTTATATTTATACATACAAACGATGCCAGGCAAATAAAAGCATTACATAAAAAAGTTTCAACAACCCCTTCATTTTTAATTGCATAACGAAAGCATAAAACCTTCTACATCTAGAGCTGGCCGATTTGAACTATATCGATAGCCATTTGGCAATGATTTAAACTATCATAATAAAATTTGCAAGGCCTCCTGGAGAATATTCTGTGATTGCCCTGCCATGCCAGCTAGGTACCTATCAATCTATAAATAAAATTCGTAGATTGAATGAGTTTTTTCGTGCGATTGTATAAAAGCTGGCAGGTTAACCGCATAATATTTTCCAGGAGGCCTTTAACATTTTATTATGAGTAAAATTGTTTTTTGTTTTAATTATTGACAAAATGGCTGTCAATATTTTCGAACCGGCCAGCTCTACAGGTAATTAATAAAAAAAGGTTTTATACTACTTAATTACATACAAAATCAACAAAGAAAGTCTATTTAGCACGTTTTTTAGGTGAAGTAGTAAATTAATAGGTTTCTTACCTTGTTAGTAGGTAAAATGTAGGTATATCTTGTCCGAGCAACAAGCTCCCAAGTGCTGAAATAACGTGTTTTGAAGGAAGCTGCTTCCTTTTATATTGTAGACCTTCACTGGTAAAAACAACCCCCTTGTTAATATTCTTCTTGTAATCTTTTCTTACGCCAAGAAAATTGACAGATTTCAATTTTCTCAACAAGTCAGAGATAATCTTGTTAGATCCGCAACAGCGCCACTTTTCCAACAATAATCTTATTTACTGAAGCGAAGAACGTAATTATTTTATAGATTAATTTTTTGTAACTAAAGGTTGGTATGAAGTTATTTTATTGTGCTTCAGCACTGACCTGAAACTGCACTGACTGAAAGAAAAACTACTAAGTAGGTAAGCACTTACCTACCTAATATGTTTTCTTTATATTTATATTCTGAAGGCAAACTGTGATAAAAAAAAAACGTGAACACCGAAAAAAAAGTTATACCAATAAAACTACTTATAAAAAATAACCAACAACCCGACTGCTGAAAATTAACTACTAAGTAGGCGGGATCAACGCAACGAGTCACATACAATGTTAAATTTGAGTCCCGCCTGCATAATAGTTAATGTTCAGTAGTCTGGTTTTTTGTTCTTTTAAATTACGGTTTTTTATTTTTGCCTTTAAGTGATTTTTTATTTTTTGTTGAATTTATGCTGATTTCATATAGCCTTGTTACTCGCGCAAACACGACGAATCGATTGAGATATTATTTGTCAAAATCTGACCATTGGTTAAGGAGTTATGAGGGAACATAGAATCGGATGTACTTACATACATACATACGAGCCAAACACATTAGGTACCGTCCTTTTGGGCGGCGCCGCAGTCCGACGACATTGGTTCCTATTTTTTTCCCGCTAATTTTCTTTCCGAAATTTAAATTTTCAGTCCGCTCAATTTTTGTGTTACATGATTGTGTTGTTTAATCCCATTTCATTTGACAAAAATGGGTGTTAGTTCAACAGAATTCGAATCTTTTGAGCAACAATTCTTGGAAGTTATTGGAGAATTCCAATCAATTAGCGTGAGTATACCTATAAGCGGTTGGCTTCTGATTTCCATGGGCTGTAGAGAGACACGGTATTTGCTCAAATTCTTTATGGTGTAGACTTCGGAAACACGTTATCGTGATGCTTTGCGTGCGGAGTGCAACCGGGCCGAGACGGCGGAGGTGGCCCGGTCGGTGGCGGAACGGGCCGCGGGCGAAGCCCGGGCCAGCGCCGCGGCCGCCACCGCAGGCGCCTCGCAAGCCGCCGCCGCGCTCGCTAGCACTCAGGATGAACTCGCCGCAGTTAAGATGCAAGTGGAAGTGGCGGTGAGCTTACGTTTGGTCTATGTTTGGTATATGTTTAGTCTAGTTCCGAGTTTGATGTACCTAGCTTGGAGTAGGAATGTGAGTGTCTGAAAAAGTTACTCTAAGTCTAAGACACCTTCCTGCCAATACTTAATTGCTAGATATTCTTTTTGCTTTTGTACTACAATAAAATTTCTTTCTGTTGTTTTCTTCGTTGATGCTTCTGTATTTTATACTGTATGTACCTAGTTAATAGTCTACTTAAAGTTACCTTTCTACTTATTTTTTAGTTCTCGTGATACCAAACGTATATTAAATATAAGTGTGTTTATGAAATATAAGTGAAATCGAACTGCATTTTTAAGGAACGTCAAAGAGCTTTGGTAGAAGAGCGCTGTTCCGAACTATCAGCACGAGTAGCGTCGACGGAGCGAGAATTGCAGCAGCTGCGTCCGCTGCAAGCTTCTCACACGAACCTACAACGGCAGTACCAGGAGCTGCAGGAGCGCATCCGCACAGCAACTGACTTGGCTCGCAAGTGAGTCAAGTAGCCAGTAAAGTGAAAGGTCGATTACGTTCGTTCGTGTAACGTTACGTCATAACATAATGTGCGAACATGCGTGTTTCGTAGTGAGGCGTCTCGCTTGGAGACGGAGCTCCGGAGGGTGGAACGGTGCGCGAGTGGCGGGGCCGAAGTCCGCGAGAGGGCTCGCCTGGCAGCCGCCGCTCACGCTAGGGAGAGACGCTTGACGTCAGCTGAACTTCAGCACACGTCCCGGCAGTTGCTCACTGCTAATGGTAGTCACGTTGAGATATTTTGTAAAACTAGTATTTAATATGTCTTCCAGTTCCAGATACTTCGTAGATATACTTCTTTATTCATCTCGAGGGCTTAATCGCGATTGTTACGTCGAGAATTAATGCTTAAGACCCATTAAATGCATAATTATGTTATTTAATTAAATTAATAATAATCTAAAAAAAAATTCAATAAGTCCACATAGAAAGTTTCCGGGCCAAAGCGGAATTCGAACACGCGCCTCTAACATACCGTGCCATGCCAACGCTCTTACCAATAAGCTTTTCGGTTCCGGGCCGAAGCGTGGTTCGAACACGCGTCTCTAGCATACCGTGTCAGCAACTAAGCTACCAACCAACTAAGCCTTTCGGAAATTTCTCTTTCCATTGTGTGAAAAAAATATTATCCTTAAAAAAAACTATGAAAAATATTATGTCATAAATTCCAGCTGAAATCGCCCGACTGAACGTCGTAGTCGCGACTCTACAGCGCCGTTTGTCGGCTTGCGAGTCAGACGGATCTGCGGTGAAGCCCAAGACGGTCGCGGAGGTCGAGGCCGAAGGCCTGGCGGAGGCCCGCGCGGCGCTGGAGGCCGAGCGCGTGGGGGCGGCGCGGCTGGAGCGCGCACTGGCGGCCGCCCTCAACGACGCGGCCGAGCTCGCCTCGCGGCTGCATTCCGAGGATGCCGCCGCAACGCCTACGCAGCCCGACGACACTAAACAAACTCTTCCCACTAACATTAGCGCTCTAGACTCTTTTCTTGCCGACTAGCTTACTTGAATAAGTGTTTACAATAAATATTGAACGATCCTTATTAAGTATTTGTGTTTTGTTTAAAGTAATTGATTTGTAGTCGATAACAAACACATACATTACATCCATTTCTGTGATAAAAAACGTTCCTAGTACAAGCATCAACGCAGGTGGATTTATAGCGGAGATATAGGAGATGTACCTGTGAAGCAGTCGCCAGCGACGGGCATTGTGATGTCAAAACAAGTTCCTAGGAATGCAGCAAAGGCCTGCGCACCGCTCCTGCGTCACCTTAGATTGCATCTCGAATCTCGAGATCAGACGCGGCTAAAACCAGCTTCGTGCACCGCTTGCCAAGTTTCGTGTCACAGCAACGACCTTAATCATAGTGAGGCATGAAACGTTAATAAACTGTGAATTTAATAGTATTTTGTAACACGAGCAATGTTTCCTAATGTCTATGGCGGTCATTGGTACCCCACGGGAAGTAGAGTGGGTGCGAGCGATCAGCGGTGGCCGGGTTTTCGCAAGGCTTCGCGCCGCGCCCCACCTCGCGGTGCGTGGGCGCCCGCGGAGCCTCCACCTCCACTCAGTTGCATCGCATCAAGCGCGGATCCTGCGCGCCCGCGCCGTTCTACTTCACAAGCTATGTGCAGCCGACAGAAACGATCTGTGATATAGTGTTAAGTTACGTGTTTCGTATGTTAACGTGATTGGATTTATTTGGCAGGTGAGGTCATTTGCGAAACTCGGGAAATAGAATACTATTTAACAGTCCATAAAAGGAAGTTGTGGAGATATAAAAGCAAAACAATATTTTAGGTAGGTACAGTCAACCGTAACTCCTATGGCTCTAAGTTAGCTGTAAGCTAACAAAATAACAAGTGCACTACATACACTAATGCTCTGTTAAAAGAAAACAAACTACTTTCAGGGAGTGTCGAGAGAAAGTTCTCTACAGTAGCTTTAACCGCAACAATACACTATTATTGTACAACGATAACTCAAAACAACACTCTTGATAGACGTTTGCAGTAACTTTGCAAAAACACTACTGATTTTTTTGGAAAATATAAGATTGACAAAAATTTTATTTTAATTGTTGAAGAACATCCAATCCTGCTTTGAAAAAAGTCCAAACAAGGATAAGCAAACGTTATTTTTTCCCAAATTTGTCGAGGAAGGCTAGTCCGCCAACGCAAAGTTGACACAGTGAGTCAGTCGGCAGCCTGAATCGAACACATTACATCACAACACAACATGCTAACTAACTATTCATGTTAATACTACACCCATGACATTCACAGATACGTAGAAGTCAAAATTGTGATTAGCAGGTACCTACCTAGTTAATTTGTCTACACTCGTTGATGGTCACTTAGATGCGATAACATACCACGTACAGATTTAAATCTATTCAAAGGTACCTACCTATTCATCTCGATCACAAAGGATGCGTTACGTTGTACATACCTACTTAAAATGTGTAAATTATGTCTGGTATAAAGTGTACCTATATGTAGGTACTTACGCGTACTGCAAGGTTCCTTTCTTAACATACCTACCATATATAGGCTAAAGGAAAACCGGTCTGTTAATGTCGTCTCCGTCAACAAGAATGCATTCATATTCAAGCAGAACAATAAAGATAAATGTATAAGTTTCAATGTTTTCGTGGATGTATTATTTTTGATCGTCTTCCAGAATGACACGCTCAACGATTGGATACTGCTTTTTTATAGCAGTAATAACACCTGTAGTTGTACAATGGTAAGTCTATTTCATGTATTTACAGTGCCTGTGTCTCGCTGGCACACTAATTGATAGCTGCCTTGAAATACCACAATAATGGCGGAAGCTGTGACTCAGGGAACCGGTGATTCAATGGATTGTTTTGTAGCATATCAGTGGTGGGCCCGAGGCTTCTGCGGCCGTTCAGTCCCTACACCGTGGCCGTGGCCGGCGGCTCCAGAGCACAGAGCTTGTACGTGGCGGTGGAGGGACGCCGAGCCAACGGGGAGCAGTTCCAACAAGGAAGAGAGGTTCAAGTTCAGGCTGCGTCCACTAGGCTTGTCGATTTAGAGGTAACCAAAAGTAATAGCCATTCTATAGGTGCAAAAGACTGTTTTCTAAGATGCTACCAAATATTTTTCTCTCTTAGGTCGGAGATCCAGGACCCGGCTTCTACACATTGGTAGCGAGGTCAACATCAGGTCCACAGTTCTCCTCGTCCGCACCTCTGGTCTACCAACCACGCAGTTTCTGCGTGTTTGTGCAGACAGACAAGAGCGTGTACCAACCGGGGGACACGATCAACTTCAGGGTCATCGCTTTGGACAAGTGCGTATCCGTACAGAATAACAACAATACGATTAGTTTGACTAACATTATCGCTAGCGAGTTGGAAAAAATATACTGTAGACTTTCGATTTCGTTACCGGCACCGATGCTTGCGCGTGAGATTACGTCTGATTACGGCATTGTCGGCGGATCGGGTCGTTAACCGCGTGATGCCCGCAGGTACCTGCTGCCGCTGTCGGGGGCCGTGGACGTAAGTGTGCTGGACGCGGGCGGGTCACCGGTCCGCCAGTGGGCCGCCGCCGTGCTGGACCGAGGAATTTTCTCGGCAGACCTGCCTCTCGCAGACGAGCCCGCCCTCGGACAATGGGTGATTCAGGTAAGATTTGCGTCGAGGAAGTAACCTTCTAGAGTTGGAGATAATCTAATATATAAAAATCTCGTGTCACAATGTTTGTTATCGAACTCCTCCAAAACGGTTTCACCGATTTTTATGTTTTTTGTTTGTGTAGATATTTGATAGGTCGTAGGCTATAATTAATATGGCAAAACAACGTTTGTTGAGTCAGATAGTTATCTACCTAAAAAATATTTTAACAAGTTTAAAGTGCCGTAAGTAGCCTGTTAATAACTAACTGCAGTAACATTTAAGTAGTTTGTGGGTCGAGAACATGCTATCAGCGTGGCTTGAACCAGACTAACACACTGATCTCAAACGGGAATCAAACCTGCTTGGCGGGTATAGGAAGCATGGCACGTTATACGTCGAGACTGTTAACGTTAACTAACGCTTTGTAATAATAAGATTATTTTTAGTATTTTCTGAGGTTAACACGAGAACTAGATATAATAAAACTGAATTTTAACGAATTTTACTGAATTTTAACAATTTTCCGACGTTTCGGTACTTTTGCAAGTACCGTGGTCTCGGTAGACTGAGGTGACAGGCGTCTTTTTGAAAGCACTGTTAGTTTACTACCCTCGGCAAAAATTATTAAGTTACGTTCCGAAAATATTTATTATTATTATTGATTATTTTTGTAAAAGGAATCTTAAGTAGGTGTAACACATTAAAGAAAACGCAAAGTAAAATATTTCTACACAATGTCTATTGTAACAGGTGGAAGCGCGAGGGCAGACCTACTCGCGTCAATTCTTAGTCGCGGATTACGTCATGCCCAAGTTCCAGATGGACATACGGATGCCAAAAGAAATCCTCTTCAGCGATGGACGATTCAACGTCAATATTACTGCCAAGTGAGACCAAAGAATCTGATAGATTATAATTTCGTAATAATTGACAACAAAGGCGCAAATATCTTTCAATATCGTCTAATCAATTCTATTCTCAGCTTTTCTCAAAGAAAATTATTAGCGCTCAATTTTCCCACACAGAAAGCTGCACAATGAAGGAAAAGTCATCACTGATTATTGAATTAAGTTCTCGAACGTCATTCGTTTGTACATACCTACACCTTGTTTTATAAAAGAGAGTTAAATATCCCCTTTCTTTCGAGAAAACATGCGAAAACAATGACGCTATTTCCACATTTATTCACAAACCGTTTTAGCGTGTCCGGTAAAAAACAGTGTATTATTGAATCAAAAGACATTGCGTTGCGTGCGTCAGGCAGGCGTCTAATCATTGGGTTTCTCACGATATTTACCCACTTTTTAAACTTTACAGACACTTCAACGGCGTCCCAGTAAAAGGTGAACTGACACTATCAGCATACGCCGTATTCTTTTCTGGTTTATTGCAACCTGTGTTCTCGTCACCTTCAAGAAAGGTTATCGATTTTGATGGCGAATCTGACGTCTCATATGATTTGAAAACTGATCTCAATCTAGCGGAGGACGCGGCTAGGCCACTGGTTATTGAAGCCGTTCTTGAAGAAAAGAATACGCTGATACGACAAAACGTATCTGCTAGGATTCTCTTATTGAGAACTCCTTACAGATTGAAGGTGACTCCACCGGAGTATTTTAAGCCTATGCTACCATATAATGTACAGGTAAGCTTAATAATTACTAAAATAAAACCTTCTGGTAATATTCAAGTGTTACTTAAAATGGAAACATTTACAGATAGAATTAGTGGACTCATCTGGCCAGCCCATGGAAACAAATAGTGAAGTTACGGTAGAACGGCTGTGGGACGACGGTGCCCCTGTCAATGTTACTACGATACCTTTGAAGAAGGGTCTCGCCACTTACACACTGATTCCTGATCAAGCACATGCGAACTCCACACTCAACTTAGTGGTGAGTTTCTAATCTAAATAATCTCGATTAACACGACGCCGCATCAAACACCAAAATTGCTAATTGAGTTGTGACCGCCACCGCCAGGTTGTATATAACAGGTTATATGAAAATATACATACATACATAGGTAGGTACATACATGCCCATTGTGTAGCCATTTGGGCCAAAATTGCAACCGACTAGGTTCCATAAAATGGACACCAACGGTTGCAGTAAGCCAATATACTAAGATGTAGTTAAAAAAATCCTATCAGTATAGGATACTGCGCGGTGGCTGGGGGGTAGAGGGCTTTGCCCAGACGTGGAACACCATCTAACTAAGATGAATAAAACTTAATATACAATGTTATGACTGTACTTGCAAAGAATAAACTTGATCCTTGTAAAAATTTAAAATAAAATGTTGTCAGTCGTCTATTTAAGGACCCGAATTTCAGGTGAAATACAAAGAAGTGTCGGAGCGCGTGGTGAACGTGCAAAGTTGCGCCCCGTCCGGTGGGCAGTTCCTCACCATCGAGATGGTGAACAGCGGAACAGAGATCGGAGGTGAGATGCGCGCGCGCATTTATGCCACTGAGCCCATGGACCTGCTCAACTATGCTGTCATTGCTAGGGGCGATATCGTCTATGCTAAGACTATCGAGGTAACCATTATTATTAAGTATGATCTGTATGATACATATGTATGATCCCTCTGTGAGAGTTTATTCTATGCTTTCTCCTTTTGTCTATTATTTTGGTGGCACATCTAAATATATAAATAAGCTCCTCACCACAATCACTTGTCCTGCTACTAACCTAGGATTCCCAGTGCTGTGTTAAACACGCTAGGATATAACAAACATGGAAATAGGTACACCAAACTGAGGCCATTCGTACAAATTACGTTATCCCACTATGGGCCTCATAAGAAGGCTCATGCAACGAGCTATGGAAAGGGCTATGCTCGGAATTTCTCTACGAGATCAGAAATGATGAGATCCGTAGACAAATGAAAGTCGTCGACATAGCCCAGCGGATTAGTAAGTTGAAGTGGCAGTGGGCGGAGCACATAGCACGCAGAACTGATGGCCGATGGGGCCGAAAAGTTCTCGAATGGAGACCACATATCGGCAAGCGCAGCGTAGGACGACCAGCCACAAGATGGACAGATGACCTCATCCAAGTGGCAGGAAGACGCTGGATGCAGCCGCTTCCAACCGGTCTTTTTGGAAATCCATGAAGGAGGCCTATGTCCAGCAGTGGACTTCTTGTGGCTGAATGATGATGATGATGTTTTCCTCCAGCGTAAATCGAACACACACTTGTGCTTTGGTAGTCAATCGTGTTACCGCTCTAGACTAACGAGGCAGTCATGGATGCATACTTAGTGAAAACAGGCAAAGTCAAGGACCGGAGTCCTTTTAGTTTTTCGATGCGTAGGTAGTCAACCTCTAAAATATCCTTTCCTCTTTATGAGTTCTTGTTTTGTGTCTCTTTTATTGGAAATTGGCCGTCAGCTCTCCAATTTTCTTTCTTCATCAGTAAGTTATTGTTGAACTGCATGTATGATCATAACGTTAGCGGAGTCCAACTGGTGGTCAGTTAAAACGCGAGCCAGCACTGAGCTGGCGCAAAACCCGCTTCGGCCCATTTCTTTAAATGAAGTATCTTAGATATATTGGTATTTCAGCTGAGCCCAGCCCGGCGAAGCGTGGATGTGACGATGCCGGTGACGGCCGCCATGTCACCCGGCAGTATCGTACTGGCGTGGTATCCGAGATTGGACCCTCTTACCACCTCGGTCCTGGCTTCGGCCATTTATGTTCCGCAGCAAAAATTGTTGCAGTATCAGGTAAGGAATTCCAAAATTACTGAAAGACTAAACAAAACCTTTCTGTTATAAATGTGTGAAGTAAAAAGTAGCGACTGATCGCTGAGGATCGCGGCAAACGGCAAAACCACGGACTCAGCCTCAAGAGAGACAGGCGTAAGTATGTTGTTGAGTGTATACCTATAATATTTTGGTCAGACCAGCAGCCGGATGGGCGGATAACTTATACGGTTGAGTCGGCAGACAGACACGATGCGGATGGGGAAAGGACCGTGGGAGATGACATAAGTGGAAAGTGGTAGGCTGACGATTTGAGAATTCGGAGAAGGTGAAAAGGCCAATCCTTGTGTAACGATAGTAAAATGAATTGCAATTTCCAGGTATCAGTGCGAATATCCAGTGGCGGGTCTCGGCCTGGCGGCGCGGTAGAGATGACTGTGGCGGCGGAGGCCGGCGCACACGCAGCGTTGATCGCCGCAGACAGCAAGGCTGTGGCCGCCGGCCTCGGCTCCAATAATGGTCTCGGGAGTGGTCTCGACTTGCAAACAGTAAGTTTGAGCAAAACAAAACTTTTGAAACCAAAGTGTTGATTTTATTCAGAAAAGCAAATCATTATAAGAAATATTCAGAGGCTTTATGGACATACAACGAAACACAAAGATCGGAACAAAGCAGTGCATTAACCAGTGGCGTAACTATACCATCCGAGGCCCGTGGCAAATTTATTGGATGGGGCCCTCCCAGTAAAAATCGTCACGTTTTAATTTAGTTTTAATGAGCCACTTAAGTAGTTACCTAACAGTATTACTAATATGATGTGTTAAATTAAATCTAATATACTCAACAAAGCAGAAAAACTGCGAAAATGTATAAATATTATTTCTCAAAAAATGGAAAATTCAACAAAAAAAATTAAGTCTTAGAACAAAAGTTGTTGTAAATGACAAACTCTAACCGAATGGTTTCAAGTATTGCGTATTTTAGAAATTAAACTGTACAAAAGGAAAATTCCTGACTGTGAATCAGTCTTTGGCACGCCCTGCCAAAACCGTTGAACTTAGAAAGCTGAACCCTTTGCACAGAGGATTTCTTTATGATGAAGACAAGAAATAAGAATCGTACGAATTTTAACCCCTAAATTGAAATTGAAATTGAAATCGAATAACGGTTTAATTATCACAAAAAATACAAAGATAACTTAACACAAATTGAGTGAATTAACGCTATGCGATAATAAGGATACACTCAGCTTAATGCTGCGTGTGCGAACATCAGCGCAGCGCTGATGTTCAGCACATCCTATTTGCTAGCAATTGACATGTTGGTAGCTAGACGATATTAAAAAAATAATAAAAGGATGAAAGATGTCAAAGAATGAGAATTAAAATATTCATGGTCATATTAATACGAAACTAGGCATACCTAAATGTACATTAACTGAATTGTAGGACCACCACTGAGGACCACGTATTTTTTTTTATTCCAACCATAAAAAGGGGTGCCAAAGTTTGTACGGGAAATAAAATATTTTGTGGTGGAATTTTTCCTAAACTTAGTACAAATGTAGGTAATTTCACCCCTTCAGTAGATATAGGTACTCCAGCAAAATATATAGGCCCATGTTCATCCACTGACAGACATAGGCCTCTCCAAGGCATGCCACTTCTTCCTGTCCTCGGCCCTATATCCAGCCGCTTTAGGGGACCAATTTCCAAAAAGCTGAGATAACGGACTTTTATTTTGAAAGGATACTCTAAACACAAATTTTTATGTTTCTCACTTCATACAAACTGGCATCTGACTGTGTTCAGCTTTTTCCTGGTTTGAAAGAGTGAAATTTGAAAAACCTTTCTTTAGGATACACGAGGAATATTTCGCTTCAAATCACGGGCTAAAGCTAGTTTTTTCAAAATTTGGTCAAAAATTTTAGTTTATCTACTTCCGAGCTCGCGGCCTCTCGGACTGGGGGCCTCTGACGGGTCCGGGGCCCGTGGCATTTTGCCAGCCTTGTCACCCTATAGTTACGCCACTGGCAATCGTTCCAAGAATTTTCTTAGTGTTGGTAAATATGTAACAGCTATGTGAGATGTTTTGTTCTTAGGGACGTTTTTGGAGACGCCCTTCGTTTTAGTTAGTGCAGCGATCTGCATAAGGCTATTGGAGAAAGTAAACGGGTGGTTACAAAATGTTCTGTTAGATGAAGCCCCTCGAGGGAAGAATGCGACTTTCTCTAACGCACTAATGCAACTCTACAGTGTTGAGTTACTTTTTTTGCAGATTGAAAGAGAAGTCGAAAGCTTCAGTGGTTTGAAGCACTCAATATTCAAGAACGAAGATCACCAGCCAATCAAGGGGCTAGATCTCGGAGGAAAGGGAACATCTGAAGTTTTCTCGAACGCTGGCGTTGTTATATTAACTGACGGTGTGGTTGTCCGTAGCAGTCAACAAGGTAGGCGATTTTTACCTGATTTTATTGAATTCTTTATTTTTTGTTGGTCACTTATCGTGTGTGGTCATTTGAAATCTGTCTAAGGTTGACGCAGTTGAAAGCTCTTCGAACAAGTGACTTAGGTACGAGTGCATAACTGGTAAATCCGGTTGTCCCAGACTATTTTAATAAGCTGTTTTTTCCAGACTCCTTTGCTCGTCTGTCCAAATATCGTGTTTAAGTTTTTTATATTCAATCTGTAGACAAGACACACATTGGCATTGATTCTACATTGCATTTCAGGGGAACCGTCAATGCCTTTGGAAACTGGCACTAGGGCGCCTTTAGCCGGCCCTTACGCATTCAGTCGACTGCCACCGCCGCCCGCGCCGCGGTACTACCTTACGGTAGCGCCACAGCCCACTTGGATGCTTGCCAACTTCTCACTGGGGTAAGGCCAATCCTGATGTTTATGCGGTCAATAAACTGGTAAAATCCCACAATCCTTCGGTGACAATGAACTCGTTAAAACAACCTTTTCGGATTGGAAAATAAATGCAGGCGACTGACACTAGCCATTCGCATTTCACGCAGAAATGTCCTTGCAGCGATTCAATTAACTGGAAAATAAATTGGCAAACATAAAGAAATTAATAAAATTGTAAAAGAAACTTGATTCTTGCCACAAATAGGTATATACGTAACGAAAGTTTTGAAAGGTACATAAAGAAATGAAGTAAGTTTCGTAATCTCTTGCAGGAACGACGGAAAAGGCACAATAAATAGAATATCTCCAGTGACATCAGGAGAATGGACCGTCGGTGCGTTCGCCGTCCATCCGGTACTAGGACTCGGCCTGGCGATTCCTCAGAAGGTCACCACTAGTATTCCTCTAGCTATAACTGCAGAGCTACCAGCTACCTTGCAGCGAGGGGAAATGTTGGCGGCTGTAGTGACTCTGACCAGCACTTTAACAGTGGCTACGTCAGTGGAAGTGACCTTCCACAACTCCGAACAGTACTTCGAATTCGAGCCTTTGGATAACAACTTGGATTCTCCTAAAAGTGAGTCATTGCAGTTCTTTAGGTGTTTCTTCTTTCTCTATCCGAAGTAAAACTATTCGCAACTTTTGTAATCTGCACCACATTTAAGTGCGATTGTCAGAGTTTTGTCTCCTCTCAAATTATGTAGGTAATGCTAGTTTATTCAATAAGGGTCCAGACTTTCAATAAGATTTTCATTAATTTCTAAAGTTAATCTTGCAGAAATCGAGCTCTTTAGACGTCTGCGCATGACTGTGCCAGCTAAGGGATCCATCAGTTCAGCATTTCTCGTGACTGTGGTGAAAAATGGTGAAGCTCCAGTCATCGTTGAGGCCAGTGGCAATGGCGTATCTGCTTCGCTCTTCCGCACCATTGACATCAGGGTGAGACTGCATACTTCACATATGGTCAATTCCGTAAGGTGTTGGCATGTTTCTTTTATAGTTAGATATACGGTTTGCAACGGATTATTCTTAAGATATTTTTAAAACTCAACGATTATTGATCCTTATTGCACAGACTTAAACCTTATTGACAGTAAGTACAAGGTGGGCCAAAAGAAATCACCCAATTGGAAGATGCTCTCATTTTTGCAAGTGGCCGCCAATGTCAAATCTGTTTTGACATTTGTGGACTAGACAGATGCAGAATACAAGTAAACAAGCCATGGAGCGATACACTCCCCAAGAACGCGGAATACTCGTGTCTATTTTTTTGCGTAACAATTCGTCTGTGGTGTTGGCGCAGCGCGAATTCCGTCGCCGATTCTCCGGCCGTCCGACACCGACTGCGCAAACACTGCGCCGTTTGGCCACCAACCTTGAAGAGTATGGGACCCCACGAGACGTTGCCAAGAGTGGCCGGCCCCGGAGCGCCCGTTCTGCCGAGAATATCGCCGCCGTTGCCGAAGATGTCGAGCTGTCGCCGGATACATCGACCAGACACCGTGCCACGCAATAAGCCATCAGCCGGACGTCCCTCAGGCGAAATTTGGTCAAAGACCTGCGCCGCATGTTCCCGTACAAAGTCCAGTTCGTGCATCAGCTGCTGCCTGCCGACCGCCAAACGCGCGTAACCTACGCGACTAAAATCGTAATGAGCGATGAGGCTCATTTCCACCTCAGCGGGTACGTGAACAAGCAAAACTATCGCTTCTGGGGCACCGAAAATCCACGAGTAATGCACGAGGAGCCCTTACACCCGCTCAAAGTGACTACATGGTGCGCTGTTCACGCTGGAGGAGTCATCGGGCCATCTTTTTTCGAGGATGCCGCTGGCCAAACGACAACAGTGGACGGTGCGTGCTATAGGGCCATGTTGACCAAGTTTTTTCTGCCGCAATTAGACGAATTAGGATTGAGGGACATATGGTTCCAACAGGACGGAGCAACGGCACACACTGCGCGAGCCACAACCGATATTCTGAAGGCAGCGTTCCCGGGTCGCCTCATCTCTCGTTTTGGCGATTTGCAGTGGCCCGCAAGATCGCCCGATTTAAGCGTTCCAGACTTTTTTTTTGTGGGGTTTTTTGAAGTCCCGTGTTTACGTGAACAAGCCCGAGACTCTGGAAGCCCTCAAGGACAACATTCGACACGAATGCGAGAATCTGTCGCCCGAAGTTCTCGCCGAAGTGATGAAAAATGCCATAAAACGAGCCCGTATGGCAATCAATTGTGACGGTGCCCATTTGGCCGATATAATCTTCTCGACTTGACAAATAAAATTCTAAAGGTTCAAATAAACATAATCAAAAAACGGAATCGAAGTTTTTCGTTTAGAAAAAAAAAGAGAGCCAAACAACATCGGATGACTTCTTTTGGCCCACCTTGTACTTGAACACCTGAGCAGCATTTCATAAATCTTCAATTCATAGTTTTTTTATGAAAACCAGCGCTGAGAGCTCACACCCTCAGCACAGGGCTGAGTCAGATGCCCTTTGTGGCAACTTTGACACACCACAGGATGCACTCTGACGCTCTGACTTTGTCTTATATTATATTGTATTTATGTGACTTGTTTTTCCTTTGCACTTGTTTATGTTACTTACTTGTTATGCCTTTTTTTTCTTGTGATGTGTTAATTTGTCCCAATAGACAAAAGTCTTTCTTCTTCTACAATTACGTAGATACATTGCGTAGGCGAGTCCCATTTTACATCGAATTGTTACAAAAAACTATAGGAAATACAGCACTGGTGCCAGCAGCCAGTCTATCTCGAATATGTTCTTTTGGAGACGTTAAAAATTGTAGGTGTTTCACAATTAAGTATATCTGTCTTGAAGATGAATCAGTAACTTGATCTTATTATTCTTTCACGCAATCACTCTATCGTACCTTATCAAAAGATAGGTGCTGCGGTTGTGACATTTCGTGAAAAAATGAACGAACATGCCTGCAATCTAAGTTGACTTCCACTACGGCAGGACGGCTACCAAGAGGAGCTGTGGTCGTGGAGCCTGCTGGACGGGCGGCGCGGTGTGGCGCGCGCGAACGTGTCCCTGGACCCCACGCCGGGGACGCGGGTGGGCGCCGCCTCGCTGCGGGCGGCCGGGGACCTGCTGGCGCCCGCGCTGCACGCCGCGCGCGCCCCGCCCGCGCCCGCCGCCGACCCCGCGGGGGCGCTGCGGCCCCTGGCCGTCGCCGGTGTGCTGCTCGACTACCTGCAGGTCAGTAGCGCGCGCCGTAGCCTAGCGCCGGATATGCGTCTGGTTACTTGCAGGTCAGTGACGCGCGCCACACCCTGGCGCCGGCCCTGCACGCGCCCGCCGCGCAATAGTCGCCGCGCCGCGCACGGTCTCGATATTACAATAATAACGGCCACGAAATAAATCATTTGACCGGGGTCCCAAAGATACTCTGTCCTATAATAACAAAGTATAACGAATATCACGAAATAACCAGGCTCCTCATTTGGGCATGAGCCACTCAGAATGCTTGAGCTTGCCAACTTTGCGTGTTGACCTTGATGGGTTCACCGCCAAATTCGAGGCCAGTCTTACGTCCCACTCATGTCACGTAGGTTTTGACACTGATGCTCTTTATGATCATTGAGGAAAAGTGAAACTTACCTATTTGGCAGGCGACAGACAATGATGAAGTGGCAATAACAACAGAGCTGCGCGCTCAGGCTTCGGCTGGATACCAGAGGCTGATGGCTTACCGCCGGTCGGACGGATCCTTCGGCTCCGACACCGACAAACAAGCTGAAGGCGATGTTTGGTAAGGAACCGTAAATAATAGTTACCAGTCCTAAGACTCTCCTTCCAACCGCTGAAGACTCTCTTTCCACCTTCCATGAATATAGCGTCATCCATGCTCCTTCTAAATTAATCTTTTTTTATCAATAAGGATATCTCAATTGGTTTTTGTTCGTGACCAGATATTGCTTCTTCTTCAGGGTTTATTTAGATGGCTTTTTTGTTGTCATCACGTTAGGTTTGTAACATTAGCATCAAGAATGAGGCTGAGGTAGCTATCATCATGAGATCGCACAGGTCACTCACCTAATATCTACTTTCGTGCTACCGTACGCGATCACAATTTTTTTCCCCTGTGTTAAGTAAGTCACGTTATTTCCTTCTTAACTTAACGAAGGAAATTGCCTTACAGTCTTGACTATAAACGACCAGAAAATATGTACTTACCAAAACATTTCACTGACACATTCCTGGATCGGCAGTCGGCACCTAGTCTTCTTTTTAAACTCCAATACATCTCCGAGGAGCTTGAGACAACAAATTTTTCTCCCACTCCTCTCTGTTCTAGGTCAGGTCGTCGATGCTATCCCATGTTTCATGGTGTTTCTTTTTTTACGTAGGCGACGCAAAATAAAAGGTTTTTTGCACGCTTGAATTGACCGAGTTTTTTTCTGGGATGTAAGATTCTGCTCTTATCTTGCAACCGGATTCTGGAAGAAACTTTCATCCAGATTCTGGACGAAACTTGCATCCAAGCTCTGGATGAACCTCGTAGTATCGCAGAAGCAGTGGTGAGCCTCACGGCACGGTGTCCTCAGGATGACGGCCGTGGCGGCGCGCTGGCTGGCGCGTTCGGGCCGACACGTGGCCGTGGCGCCCGGCACGGCGGCGGCGGCGGCGCGCTGGCTGGCGCTCGCGCAGGCGGCCGACGGACGCTGGGCGCCGCCCGCCCCGCCCCGCAGGCACAACCCTCTCGCGCAGCGGGACTTGCCGCTTACCGCCCACGCCTTGCTGGCCTTGCTGGCTGTACAGGTATATCACTGTTTCTTCGTTTTGGAATTACACAATTCTAGTAGCCATGTTGGCACTATGGGTCGATCCTTGCCGGCAATTTCGTTACTTTTTTTCACGACAGGTAGACCGGCCACTTTCCACCGCCCCCAGATAACGTAGACGTCAGTGGTAGATAGGCTTCGAATGTCCAATTTGTAGGCCCGAAACTTTTTACACAAATGCGTGTATTTTACAGCCGACTCAGAGGGGCGGCAGAGGCCAAGGTTTGCCACTCGACACTACATTGAGAATTGTCTTGTTTAGTGTATCCGTAATACCACTACCACCATCTCGTTTCAGACAAACGATGTCCTCCAGAAGAACTCCGTAAACAAGGCGATCGACTTTGTAGCGCGGGGTGTGTCCGACCGACTAGACGCTTACTCCCTGGCTGTGGCCGCCAGCGCCCTGGCCGCCGCGAGACACCCGCAGGCCTCTTCAGCGCTAAATATGCTGGACGCCCATGCCAAAGTCAATTTGACAGGTAGGTAATGATCCTAGGGAGGAATAGTACTTTCTTGTCAATCCACTGTTAAGTAATCTTTTCTTTTTCAAATCGAGGAATATTTTGCAAGATCCGAATTCTTACGGAATACATGCCTACGACGACCAAATACCTTCGAATATAATATTACGAAGGTCAAAGTGTACAGGAAGAAGCTCGAGACGGACTACCCGCTAAAGGGAGTAACCAGATCACCAAGGAAACAACGTTTGCATTTCACTCAGGTAGGTACACGCAGCGAGCGTCAGGTCCAAATAGAGACTACTCTGCACCCACCGCAATCATAGCGACCACAATCCTCAACACTGACTGACCGACTAATTGGAACTTTTTCCACATTCCACCTGGCTGTCCACACGGCGAACGACAGGTCCAGTCACTATGAGCCCACCCCGATCATACCGGCCTCATCTTTAGCATCGAGTGACCGATAGATTGACTGAACGTTTGCCCCCAGACGGGACCCGGTGGTGGGACCGCGGGGTGTCGGGCGGCGAGCGACGCAACCCCTGGCTGCGGCACAACAGCGCCGAGGCCGCGGCGGCCGCGTGGGGACTGCGCGCCGTACTGGCCGCCGGCCTGGCCGATGAGGCCGTGCCTGTCGCGCGGTACCTGCTGGCCGCCTACCGCCCGAGGGACCTCGACCCTGATGCGGTAGGTGACCTTGGCACTTTATCTTGTGGTACCATTGTTTACACCTCATTGCTATTCTGGCCGTCGAAGCCGCCTCGATCGCCGATACCTACTCGCCGCCTACCGCCCGCGGGACCTCGACCCTGATACGGTAGGTAACTTTGGAACTGTATCATGTAATACATTTGTTTAAAGGCTCCCCGACATGGCTGCTGTGGACGAGGCCGTCCCGATCGTACGGTACTTGCTCGTTGCGTTGCGCTTACGGAACCTCGACGCTGATGCGGGAACCATAGAAATTTATCCTCATGTCTTGCTGACGACACTCCTTTTTAGGGTTCCGTACCCAAAGGGGTAAGGGACCCTATTACTAAGACTCCATTGTCCGTACGTCTGTCTGTCTGTCTGGCTTTCTGTCACCAGGCTGTATCTCATGAACCGTGATAGCTAGACAGTTGAAATTTTCACAGATGATGTAGGTATTTTCGTTGCCGCTATAACAACAAATACTAAAAACAGAATAAAATAAATATTTAAAGGTGGCTCCCATACAACAATAAAAATAATAATAATCTATGTAACCTTCACAGCGTCGATGTCATGTCGTTAAATAGCACTGACGGCATTGTTCTCAACGTACCTAATATATTATGTTGTCTCGATCTATGTCTAATGTTCTATGTGTAGATAATGGTACGGAACCCTTCGTGCGCGAGTCCGACGCGTCCGGTTTTATTATTTATTTATTTCTGCATCAAATTAATATTTTAAACTTTCTTCTTACAGCTAGAGTCACTAGCGGAACTGGCGCAGAAACTGCGTACGTCAACGAAGATGCGTATTTCCGTCAATGTGACCGGTTCCGAAGAGCCGAGGCAGTTCAACATTGATGACGACAACGCACTCATCATACATACACAGTTGGTAAGCAAGTTAACATACCGAGAGCAACTGGCAATCAGCCTTTGTTGTTCGATTCTTGTTATCATGACGTACAGAATAAAAGCTACCCAATGATGACGGTCTTGATATACCACTGATCTTATTTAAAAAATATAAGTAAAAGTAAAGATGGTGAAAATTGGCAATTGGTTCTCGATAGTGGATACGCAGTATTATTCTTGTGTGAAAGGCCTACCTGAAATGACAATTTTATTTGATAGTGTTTGACTTAATTACACGTTGCAATATTATATGCCGATCTGCATATAGTTACTCTTTTATTTTTTAAGTCTTGAGATAATGGTATCTACCAATATAGGTACCCTATAATCTAATCAACTATCCGTAGGTCCGTAGCGTCCGCTCGGTGACGGCGAAGAGCGAAGGCCGCGGGCTGGCAGTGATAGGACTGTCTGCCGAGGGTCGCACCAACGTGACTGCACCGTGGCCGCGGTATACACTGGACCCGAGGGTCGACGCCGTATCTACCAAAGACCGCCTGCAGCTCTCCATTTGCGTCGGGTAAGGAAACTCCGCAAGTATTTTATGAAATAACCACCGATGTACAGCTGGAAACACAGCGGCCACGGGATCGCCATGTCAGAGCTGTCGACGCTAGGGTCGAAGTCGTATATATTACTGTATGGCACCGAAAATATATAATAATATACCACAGGAAATAAAAAACGCGACACTGAGAAAACTTAAAAGGCTCCTTTTCACATACCTTGTTGAGAAATCCTATTACTCTGTTAATGAATTCATGGAGGATAAAAATTAATTAATAAGTATTTTTATGTTATTTTACTTTGGATTGGTCTTTATACCTACTTTAAAGTCGAATTGACATGTACCTTAATATTTTTAATTGTGTTACATTATATTTCTCAGTTATAACTATATCGAAGTAGGTATTACAGATGTAACTTAATGTTTCTTCAACTTATTTTATAATTTGACATATGAAGTATAAACCTCTTTACTAGTGTTGGCCTAAATTATTGTCTATTGATTCCTGTATGTGTAATGTCAGGTTATGACATCTGTTACTTATCGTTTTCAATTGTACGTCGGATTCAAGTTAATTAAAACCAAATATCTAATTGGTTTCTCTTTTACTATGCAACAATTTAATTAACTTGTGTTATGCCCGACTCGATCACGAAACCTATTATGCCCGACATGGACACGAAACTCGTGCCGAATATGGCACGGTACCTACGACCCGAGAAGTTTGACGTGGAGCCTACCGCAACAGAAGCGGACCTAAAGTGGACCCATTGGAAATATACTTTTAACAATTTCTTACTCGAGGAGATTCCAAACGGTACCGATTCTATAAAGCTTAAAATTTTAATGAACCATTTGTCGGCTCACATTTTTCCACACGTTCGTGACACTACCACCTATGACGATGCCGTGAAAGTACTCGATAAAATGTACCTTAAGCCAAAAAACATAATACTGGCCCGCCACTTGCTAGCTACGCGTAAGCAGAAGCCTGACGAATCTATATCTGATTACGGGAGGTCTCTCAGACTCCTGGCCCGTGATTGTAACTTTGAAGCTGTTACTGCTACAACGCATGAAGATGAAGCTATTAGAGGTGCTTTTATTTCGGGAATACTGTCACTGCGAATTCGAGAAAGATTGCTTCAAGAACGTTCTCTCACCTTAGATAAAGCTCTCGATCAAGCCCTCTCCTTAGAGACTGCAGAAAGGGACTCCCGGGCTATGACCAGCGGGGTAAACGAAATAAATCTGAACGCTTTGCCAGCTTCATTGTCAAGACAGGCAACTAAAAACTCCCAAAATTACCGAACAACTTCGGAAGAGACAACTAAATGGCGCTGTTTCTATTGCGGGGGAAATAATTCTCACCGAAGGCTCAAATGCCCGGCTTTCAACGCCCAATGCCAACTTTGCTCCAGAAAAGGACATTTTGCTAATGTATGCAGATCTATAAATGCTACTAATAACGCCATTACCGCTGGAGAATCTGCTGTGGACTCTGATGATTCTGAAGTAGCTGCTAATGCTGTCTCGGCTGCCTCTCCATCAAGTCTTTCAAAAGCCACTATCCCCGTAACCCTTAACAACTATCACGCCGACGCTCTTATTGACACGGGAAGTTCAGTGAGCTTTATAGACGAGAGAATAGCGCGACTGATGCATCTGAAACAGAAACCTCACAAGCAGACTATCACACTAGCCTCTCAAAACAACGTGTCTTTCGTTAGAAGTGTTTGTTTTGCAACTATTACGTTGAACGAATACTCGCACAAACACCGACCATTTCTTGTCGTCAACAATCTTTGTGCTGATGTTATCATAGGCCATGATATTCTTAAAGAACACTCTAGTCTCCAATTCAACTTTGGGGGACCCAAAGAACCAATAGTGTGCAATGTAATGCAAGCCTCAGTGCCTCCCGCCTCCATATTTACGAACCTATCTCCAAACATTAAACCAATTGCTGTGAAGTCCAGACACTACAGCGAGCAAGACGAAAAATTCATCACGGAGGAAGTCTCAAAACTACTAGAAGATAGCGTGATCGAACCAAGCGTCTCTCCCTGGCGTGCGCAGGTCTTAGTAGCAGGAGGAGGGGCACATCGAAAAAGGCTCGTAATTGACTACTCCTTGACCATAAACAAGTTCACAGAATTAGACGCATACCCCTTACCTCATATCGAAACCATTGTGTCTAAGGTTGCAAAATACAATGTTTTCAGTCAGATAGACTTGAAGAGCGCGTACCATCAAGTACCAATTAAAGATAGCGAGAAACAGTACACTGCATTTGAAGCTGCGGGGAAACTCTATCAATTCACGAGAATACCCTTTGGAGTAACGAATGGTGTTGCAGCATTCCAGCGTACGCTCGAATTCATAATAGAAAAAGAAAAGTTAAAGGGGACATTTACTTACCTCGACGATGTCACTGTATGCGGAAAAGATAAAAGCGATCACGATAAGAACCTGATTAATTTTCAAGCTGCAGCTAAAAAGTATAATCTAACATTAAATGATCAAAAATGTAAATTTTGTCAAGAGACAATAAGTTTGCTAGGGTATACTATCAAGAATAATACCATTGAACCAGACAAAGAACGACTCCAACCACTGTTGCAGCTACCAGTCCCCACGAACACTGCTGAATTGAAACGAGCTCTGGGGCTGTTTGCCCACTACGCGAAATGGGTGAAGGACTTTTCCAGTAAACTACAGCCCTTAACGAACGTAAGCAGTTTTCCGTTAACTGAAAGTGCAATTACCCAGTTTGAGCGACTAAAGTCAGACATTAGTGAAGCTTCACTTGTAGCAATTGATGGAGATGAAATATTGACTGTTGAAACAGATGCGTCGGAGTACGCGATAGCTGCTACTCTATCTCAAAAGGGCCGACCTGTGGCGTTTTTCTCCAGGACACTATCGAATGCTGAACGTAAACACCCATCGGTCGAAAAAGAAGCATACGCTATTGTGGAAAGCCTAAGAAAATGGCGGCATTTTCTGATGGGGAAATACTTCATGTTGATAACTGACCAACAATCTGTGTGTTATATGTTCAACCAAAACCACTCGAGTAAAATAAAAAATGAGAAGATACAACGCTGGCGTCTTGAACTTTCCTGTTATAAATATGATATCATCTATCGACCTGGCTCCCAAAACACTGCTGCAGATGCGCTATCAAGAGTTTGCGCACTCATGAATAATGATAAATTGTATGAATTACATGCTCTGCTATGTCACCCTGGTATAACGAGGATGTACCATTGGGTGCGCTCAAAGAACCTGCCATACTCGATCAATGACATAAAAACCATGACATCCTCCTGTAGAGTGTGTGCAGAACTAAAACCCCGCTTCATGACAACAAAAGGGCAACTAATAAAAGCACTAGCTCCCTTTGAAAGACTGAATTTGGATTTTAAAGGACCTCTTCCTTCAAATTCAGAAAATAAGTATATACTCACCATAATTGACGAGTATAGTCGATTTCCATGGGCTTATCCTTGTAAAGACATGACGTCTGCGACAATCATCAAATGTTTACGAGACCTTTTTAGTACGTTCGGACATCCACTGTATATCCATAGCGACAGAGGGAGCTCTTTTATGTCCGAGGAACTAAAAACTTTTTTGAGAGCTAACGGAATTGCCTCTTCCCGGACTACCCCATACAATCCACGGGGTAATGGTCAAGTAGAGCGCCTAAATGGAACACTGTGGCGTGCGGTTCAACTCAGCTTGCGTTCCAACAACATGGCAGTAGAATACTGGGAACGAGTCTTGAAGAACGCTCTTCACTCTATCCGTTCACTACTGTGCACGTCCATCAACGCGACACCTCACGAGAGGTTATTTAATTACCCGCGGAGGTCGCCTAACGGAGAATCGATGCCTACATGGCTGGCGCCAGGACCTGTTCTCGTAAGAAATAACGTTCGCTCGAAAAACGATCCCTTAGTGGAGGAAGCTGAACTTTTAGACTATAACCCACACTATTCGATAATTCGAAGGGCGAATGGTATGGAGAGTACAGTGTCCAATAGACACTTAGCCCCACTTCCAAATGATTCTTATTCTTCAATTGATCTTCAAGAAGAATCATTTGAAGATGCATCCGACTCTTTGGTGAATCCGGATAGCCCTATTTCCGATCGTCCTCAGAACCTTAATCTTCCGACCGATACGCATGAAGTACTAGAAGAAACATCTGGACTCGAAAGACCCAGGAGGAATCGCCGGCTACCTTCTCACCTACGTGACTTTGTGGTAGGAGAAGAAAACATAGATGGGGAGAATGAAGTATAAACCTCTTTACTAGTGTTGGCCTAAATTATTGTCTATTGATTCCTGTATGTGTAATGTCAGGTTATGACATCTGTTACTTATCGTTTTCAATTGTACGTCGGATTCAAGTTAATTAAAACCAAATATCTAATTGGTTTCTCTTTTACTATGCAACAACATACTTTAAAAAAAATACCTATTTGACATGTACTTATTATTTTGCTTAATTTTAATTTCAAGATTTATATACCTAGATTGTGACATTTTTTTATTTCCAAATAATTCAAATGCATGTGACATTGATTGGTTATTATCTACTCTGACAAAAAATATATTTGTACGCCTTTAAGGCAGGACATAGCGATCCGAAAACTGACTGAACACCAAATGTAAATGTACCTATGATCCACAAATAAATGCTTTATGATTATGATTATGATAACTAAGACCGCCTGCAGCTCTCCATTTGCGTCGGGTAAGGAAGCTCCAAAGGCTTTTGGAAGACACCTAGCCAGGGATATGGTTAGCAAGGGACGGCTGATCACGACTACACACTCTAGTGTCTAACCATAGGGTTAAGGGAGTTTCCGGTAAGGACCGGCTGAAGCTCTCCATTTGCGTCGGGTGAGGATACTCCGTAAGTATTTTGTGGGACCAGCAGCACCAATGTACCTACCGCTGGGAACATGAAGGCGCCGGGGGTCACCATGTTCCCAGCTGTTTATTCCTAGCTAGTTACTTGGTTAATATGTAGAGATGTACGGCTATACCTCTCCATTAAGGATCGACTTCAGCTATCCATTTGCATCTGGTAAGCAGCTTGCCAAACGTGGCAGTGGTCCCATCTTCGCCGAGGCAATGGGCAGAACTCTCGCGACTTCACTGAGTGTTATATTCCTAGCTAGACTTACAGGGGACGGAGAATGCATTGGGAGTGGCTTGGTCGGTAGTGTAGGTACTGCTTCAGGCAGCGAATGTGGATGACATACATGCATACATAAACTCACGCCTGTATCCCAGAGGGGTAGGCAGAGACCAGGGACGGCCACATGCACGAAGGTTTCGAGTACTTTTTTATCTTGCCCTTTGCTAATACATCCTCTATTTGGTCGAAATACGTCCGTGGGGAGTCGTTGGATGCGGGCGGCACAAGACCGGGAAGCTTGGAAAACCATAATTTGAGGCCTATGTCCTGCAGTGGGCGTCAAATTGCTGATGATGTCCGCCTGGGACGTCCCTTACCGGCCCTTCCACCCACATTCGCTCGATATATTTGTTTTGTCAATCTTTCTTCCTTCATCCTCTCCACATATCCAAACCAACGCAACATTCCTTGACAACATTCAATGACACGATTATTAGAGAAAAGCTGTAATTCACAACTTATTTATTACCTACTGTTCGTTTCAGATTCGTCCCACAAGGCAATGAAACCATCAGTGGGTTCACGCTACTGACCGTCCAGCTGCCGTCTGGATATCAGGCTGATATCCACACGTTGACTGAATTAAAGGTGAGAATGCAATCCACTCAAAGTGTGCTCCGAGGAGCATTTGGCGCTCCGTAAGGCGTCTGTCATGGCTTCCCGATAATATTATGAGCCTAATTTCTATGACAATAAAAAAACAACTTCATATTATATATTCCTTGATGGGAGATCAATTTCATCAACTTACAATGGAATCACTGGAACAAACAGTTGTATGTAGGTAAAGTACATAAGGTCAGTTGGGGTAAGTGCGGCGTAACATTTTATGAGTTCACTTTGCACTAGAATAGCGTTGATACTGTATCAATCATTAAATAATTTGTTTCAGTACCATAATTATTGTCTGATGAATAATCTCCATATGGAACTTACTATTTCAGCAATCTGATATAATATTGTAGGTATTTCATTGGGTTTTTAACAGCTTGACTCTAGCCGCACTTTCCCAACGAAATGGGGCAAGAGCGGCAGTATTCGAAAAATGCTTGTAAATGACTATAAACTCTACTTTGAACGTGAATATCAGTTAGAGAAACGTTAAAATATGTGTCTACTTTCGACTCTTGGATCCTAGAAATAAGGTTCATCTCATAAAAAAATTAAATTGTAAAATGGGGAAAGTGCGGCATATTTCCTAAGGAACAAGTTTCCAGTGGTTCTAAACATTAATATCTGACTGCCCATGAAGGAAGGTGAAGGTTATGGGATGTATGTAGGTATGTATTCTTCTGTGTATCTTCCTAGAGGCAGTATTATAAGTACCTACTATTAATTACTATGTGTGAGAGGTTAAAAAAAGGCTTCACCAACTTTGATGTGTGAGGTGTCGTTAGACTCGTCTTTGTCAGGAGTGCCATATAATTTTAAATTGTGTGTAAGTCTGTGAGGAGTTGGGTGTCCTGCGATACTGAAGCTTCAGGTCTAGTTTAGCCAGTTCTTGCAAAATTATTGAAGAAGATAGGTATATAGAAAACTCTATATTGTACTAACACCAACAAACATATAGATCAAAATGGACAATAGCAGTTATGAAAGTACAGTGGGCGGTCTGATCGATGCCACAGACAGACATACAAAATATTTGTCTCGGGGATAAAACATACTTTAAACAAAAATGAAGGTTGAAAACCTCTGACTTGGGGCAAGCGCGTCATACTTGCCCCAAGCATGGTAGCCGCACTTTCCCAAACAATACAATTTGAAGTTAGGTTTTTGAACGAATAATTATAGCGTATTTGGCTACATTAAAATGAAACAAGTACGTAAATATGAAGCATAAGATCTAAAGAAAACACTTATGTATTATAGATCAGCCAATTTATGCACAAAACCGATTTTTTTTAACACAACAATGCACACGTGCCAACTTCAAACCATAGAGAAATCTCAGTGTAAAATAAAAATGGTGTCAACTACAGTTCCGTATGGAACTGGCGAGAGTGGCGCTCCCAATTTTTTTTCTTAGAACTAATTTTGTTTCTGCTATCGTGACTAGATGGCGGTTATATCAATATCATTGTTAATTTCCTGTATAATGATGCTCGCCGCACTTCCCCCAAAACCGCACTTACCCCAACTGACCTTACTTATATTTTCATTACAGTTAGCGATTGATTTCAATAGAGAATCATAAAACCAGGTTTTGCTTACTTTAAGGCTCCGTAAATAGTTATTGTTTAAAAAGGGTTCTGTCGCCAAAAAAGTTGAAAGAACTGCACTGTCATCAAATCAGTGACCCGTATTTCCTATTAGAAAATAAAATAGAAAATGCTCGCTAGCGTGTGCATGCCTGTAATGTGGCAAAAACTTTACAAAAAAAGGTTAGTTAGCGATATAGCTCGCTCACAAACGCCATAAAACTGGAGTTGAAGCAGTCCCCATGACCGAAATCTGTCGGGACCACCACCGTCATCAATGGAGAACTTGCACTAAAAATATTTTAATAAAGTAGGAGAGGACACGTTAAAAGATACCTAAATAAACGTGGTACTTGCTTTTCTCTCATTCCGTGTGGCGCCGGATTAAGAATAGCGTCACTCCGTTTCCTTCCGTGGATGTCGTAGAAGGCGACTAAGGAAATCAATTACCCAGGAGACGGGCAGCAGCGTCTTCCTGAGATTCCAACAGCATACTGCGATCGCCAACCCGCCTGCCAAGCGTGGCGATTATGGCAAAACCCTTCATGGTTATGAAAACCACGAAGGAGGCCTATGTCCTGCAGTGGGCGTCAAATGGCTGATGATGATGATGCTTTCCTCTGCGACTAATACTTTTTATAGTACAACCAGTCGAAGTTAATATAGTCACGTGGTACTAAAACGCGCCATACAAATCGACCTTAGACTATGACGTCACTCCCTAACGTAACGCTTATAAATTATAATGCATGAAGCGTTGATAAACCTTTTTTTGAGTTATCACGTAAAATAATGTTTTTATGCATTTACACCATTACGGGAAAACGTTCAGAATTCAAGGACAAAACGAAATCTAATAAGTGTTATGTTATTAGAGTAAGTTTATTTCTCGCATATTTTGTGACCCCGAAAACACCGAAAAAAACAATTTTCGTTTTACTTTAAAAAAATTCCTAAGTTTTTATATGATTTCTATGGTATAAACGCCAAGTCACTCCAATCCAAGTTAGACGCGGGTTCACCATTGAGTGCAATGTCCGCGAATATAATTCCAGGCTGCGACGCACATATCGGCAGCGCGCTTAGACGCCGATGGCACGAGAGTCCTGGCGTGGCTGCGCGCCGTGGAGCCGCGGGAACGCTGCGCCACGCTGGTGGCGCCGCGGACTCTGCCCGTGGCCAACCAGCGGCCCGGCCTGGCGACTCTGCGGGACCTCTATGACTCCAGTGAGTACGGAACCTACCAGACTAAACCCCCAGTTTCTCGTACACTATAACACGCTGTTAATCTACTGTTAACAGCTGTCAATTGACCAAAGTGCATACAAAAAAACCGATTAACAGCTTGTTAGTGTACGAGAAACCGGGGGTAAGCATTCTGAACTTTGGAGAACAGAAACCACAGCTTGCTGCGTCTGAGAAGAGATAATCTGCGCGAAGCTGTGGCAATCCTAACAGGCCACTGCTCACTGACACTGACATTCCTACAACATGGGACTAACCGACAGCCCGCTTTGCCGGGAATGCAACAAAGAAGAGGAAACACCCGCCCACGTGACCATTCACTGTGAAGGCGTGGAAAAGCAGCGGACCGCCGTCATTGGGAAGCTGGGATCCCTTCGGGAGGCCTGCAGTGACATCAGAGCAATGCTGGCTTTCTAGAAAGAGAGGCTGACTGGAGCAAACACACAGCTTTGCTACGTACAATGGCCCAACCATGAGGCTAAGTGCGGAAATCTCAGGTCTAACTAAGCCTGCCGGCATGGCTAGCATGGATATGTCCACATGGACGCTCACCAACTCGCCGGACGACGGACGATCCGAGGAAGATTGCTGGCAGCGGCTGGATGGGAATGGCCGAGGACGGAATGAAGTAGTGTGCCTGTGTGGATGAGTATGGGCCAATAGATTGATTGATGGCTAGCAGGACTCTGCCGGTAGCCAGGATATGTATGACTGACGAAAGGAACTACATAAAGCGTCCTGGCAGTGGCCAACCAGCGGACCAAGCTCGCCACGCCGCAGGATTTGTATGACTCAGTGATAGTTAAAAACATAAATGTCTAACTAGCGCTAAAAATGACCCCACGTTCAATAAATTGTGGGATGGCGGGCGGGGCTTGTCAATTGTGTTACCAATTCCGATCGCTCCGGCGAGTTCAGTATCACCCGACAAACTATCTATGCACCTGCCTACGTCAGACCGCCATCTTGCAAGGTACCTAGATATTTGGACGGTTTATACAACAATGAAGCCATTGCTTTAACGTTTTTGTATAAAACCAACCATCAGTCACGCTGTCACTTACTATCGCCCAATCAAGGTTCACGTCACGCATGGCGCACATAAACCAATCACAGAGGGATTTACTATACAGCACATCTTGCGCTCATTTCATTGGTGCAGAGTAATCGAGAGGACCGGGGCCGTTTTTGAGTGTGAATTTTGTAGGGAGAAGTACTTCTATGGTTTTTTTATTCATAGGTAGGTATGACTCGAGTGAGTATGGGACCAACTAGGACCCTGTAGCCCATAATAAAACCTACAACACGTCCCACTAGAAGGGTTAAGCCAAGGATGTTTCTTGGGTAAGCCTTTTAGAGAGGAAGAGAAAAGGCTAGCCCAATCGTGCTGGTCTAACGTGACAGGCATATTATCTACGCTTGCTTCAAAGATATCTCTTTAGAGTTCTCTTGGCCATAGATATCTTTATAGATAAGAAATTCACCAATTTTAGGTGGCGTTTACTGCCGAGCTCTTTTAACGCTTTTTGAGTATAGTTTGAGCTGCGGCCATAAGTATTTTGCGGACGGGATTTTGGGGATTTTGGTCGTCTAAACAAAGGATAAAATAATCTTCACTTGGTAAGTAGCCATAACTCGTGGTCAAGGGGACTGAATCCGTGTAAATGCTTATTTAAATTTAAATATTGAACCTGGCAGATTTTTAGACGATTTGGAAGTTTTATAATGAAAACTTCGACCAAATATAGGGGCAATTTAGTCGAAATATGGCCTTTCGAGACGGCCCTTGCGCCCGCATTCACTCGATATTTTGTTACCTAAGATATTTACCCCCTATTTATCATACACTAACAATCTTTAAAACAGTAAATTAACGGATTGTTAGTTACGAAAAACTGGGGGTGATTTTTTTTCTGATGAAAGAAAAAAGATGGTACCTTCTACCAACCGTCCCTAATTCTCCAACCCTTTGCACCAGGCCACCGCGCGCGAGTGTTCTTCCAGCCGACGCCGGCGCACGCATGCGACGTGTGCCGCGCGTGGGAGTCGTGCGCCCGCGTGTGCGGCGCGGCGGCCGGACAGCGCGCCGCCGCCGACACGGCCAAGCCGCGCGCCGCGCCCGACGCTGCTAGCGGCGCCTCCGCCTCCCCGCTGCTTGCCATCCTCGTGGGGCTTCTGATCGCTTTGCGATAGGCCGCTATGTTCATTAAAGAAAGTCACAGGCGTGCGATGTGTGCCGCGTATGGGAGCCGTGTACGGCGCGGCGGCCTGACAGCGCGCCGTCGACACGGCCAAGCCGCGAGCGGCGCCTCCGCCTCCCCGCCGCTTGCCATCCTCATGACGCTACTGCTCCTATATTACGCGCACCAAATCCTGAGCGATTTCAATCGTCTAAACTGTCAAAAACGTCAGGATCCCGATAGGATTTGGTGCGCGTAATTAGGCCCCAGCCCCTATATAATACACGCACCAAATCCTGAGCGATTCCAATTATCTAACCACAGTACAAATAAATATAGCAAGTAATCTTCGACCCCGCGCGAAACATAATAGCCTACACAAGCTAAAATGGCAGGGGCTGTCGCTCAGCGACGGGCGAGCGCGCGAATGCGAGGGGCTCCACAAGATGGCATTTCCACGCAGCGAGAGCGGCGCAAAGCTTATCAAGTTCATCCTTCGGCAGCCACCCTGTTCATCCTTCGTTATCAAATTAGTTACATAATTTAATAATATAATACAACGTAAAAGTTATGTTATATTTTTTACGGAATACCGAGATGTCAATATCATGGCGTTTTACACTCAATAATATTAAAGATAGATACTTTTCATTACTCATACTCTGAAAGGGGGTCATTGTTCATCCAGGCACCGTGCTGAAAGTGGTACATGCCTGCTCTAAAGCAGAAGTATTAAAAAATATATATATATGAATCGTAGTTTATATTGAACAACGCAATGGTAGTAACCTACACAGCCATAAAACGACTAATTCTTCATTTATTAGTTTTGTTGACATTTAAATTCTTTTTGATGTTTATAATTAATATAATGTACTTTATGTATTTATTAGTCACTTTCAAGGCGAGATGTGATTTGCGAAATAAATTAAAATATTGTTTAAGACACAGATAAAACCACCAAATACGCAAATTCAAAATGGCCGTCTTTCGCGGTCGCGCGCCATCTTGCGAATTGTGATGTACGGCTAGCACAAGTTGGCGCGCGAGCTATCTCGCCGCGAGCTAGACCATCCGTCTGTTTCGGCGTGATTTCCTTAAGTTTTATGTTTTTGATTTTAACTGGCTTGTGTTTACTTTCCTCGTATTCGTAATGAAAAGTAGTGTTTTACTCGGGTGATAGCACCCATTTCTGCCTCGAACTATTGGCGCTCTCACTTCTTTCGAGCGCCAAAACATCTCGTCAGGAATGGGTGGCTTTCAGCCCTCGGTTAACAATCTACTATTCCTTCACGTGTGAAACGAACTTATTTTTTACTTAAGAAGGTCGAATTAGTCACACGCTTATTCAAAACATTCAAGAAATCAGGAAATATTGTTGATTTATTTACTAGCTTACTCGGCAAACGTTGTTCTGCCATATTAATAAGCCTCTGACCTATTAACAGACCTACCAAATATACACAAATAAATTCATAAAGATCGGTGAAGCCGTTACGGAGGAGTTCGAGGAGGAGAGGTCAACAAACACTGTGACACGAGATTTTTATATATTAAATAATTGCAGCATTATATTCACTGAACTTTAAAATAAAGTATCATATGTGACGTCTTCCTGAGATTCCAACCGCATACTGCGATCGCCAACCCGCCTGCCAAGCGTGGCGATTATGGCAAAACCCCTCATGGTTATGAAAACCAAGAAGGAGGCCTATGTCCTGCAGTGGGCGTCAAATGGCTGATGATGATGTAACTATTGTCAATATTTGCCGGCCGGGCATTGGGCGACCCGTCTGAATACCTCCTTTACCGGTCGACATTTGCCTGTGTGTGCGTTTGGCGGCATGCAAGGGCGTCGCCAAGGGGGGGCAGGGAGGGGCAGTTGCCCCCCCCTAGAGATTCTAAAAAAGTTGCCAAATATAATGCAACCAAAGTCTTAAGTCTTTGAGTTAATTTGCTTGAAGTTCAAGCCTTGAACAATCATTCCCGTACGTCGAAACTCGAATGAATTTACCAATTCCACTCCTAATATTCCGTACGCTCAATTACGCTCTGCTCTACTCTGTCTTTGAAGCGGGAGAGGGGGAGTGGGGAAGCAACATGTATAATATTAAAATCTGGTAATTTAAAAAAAATACGCCGTACACTTATTCAAATTCAAACTCCTATTTATTCTATTTTTCTAATAAATGTTATTATAACTTATTTACAAGTTTTTTATTGCATAGTCAAGAGCTCGTGCTCGTGTAGCTTTACACATTGGACTCTGTACTGTCACAGAATATATATGTATATAGTACTAAGATACTGTTGTAATTACAATCGCTGTAGATGTAAGGCTCGTAGTACAAGTGAAAAGCTTCCTGTGCTGTCGACTTTACCTACAATTCATACTTACTTTTCTCATTCATAGAGAATGAGAAAAGTATGAATTGTAGTAGGTAAAGTCAACTTGCCCCCCTCTGCGCCATCGGCTGGCGACGCCCTTGGCGGCATGTACAAACGCGGAACGGAATGACGCTGTGTGTGTGCGGCTGAGCTCGCGCCTTTGTTTGGACCTAGCGTGATCTAACTGTCAAAAGACGATTGGAATCGCTCAAGATTTGGTGCGCGTAATATAGGAGCAGTAGAGTCACGGCCGGACAGCGCGCGGATTACAAGAAAGAACGCTGAAGGTGAAAGTGGAGCGCTTAGGAGTGTCCCTCGCGAGACAGTCCCTATAGAAATGGTTTTAATTTACAAATGATATGATAGGAATGTTAGCCAATATGATCAGAGGACACAAATAGAGATTTCATCGTGTTTAGAACTGAGAATAAAATAATTAATAAGAAATTAGAGCTTGAGAGACGAGAACTTTTAGGAGAATGCTTGTGTGCCTCCAATTACGTTTTAATTTGTATATTATTATTATTAAACTATGTGTGTCCTCTCACCATATTAGCAAAGTTTCATTGCGATTCGTAAGGCGCCTTCCCGAGCACTACTCGAGAAAAGACTCTCTACAGACAAACAGACAGACCTTTAATAACAATCAATATTGCCATGAAATATTATCCGATGTTCGGGCCATCTCTAGGGCCTAGTTTACTCTTAAAAAGATAGTGCTATATAGTATTATTACAACCGTTGATTTTCCTAGGAATAATGGCTAAGAGTCTCTCCAAGAGAACTCGCACGTTGTGTATGTACACGATACATTATACAGGGGCTATATTGAACTACACTAGAAATAGGACGACCTTAGTCCTAGCCGGTGCCGTATCAAACCTTATCGTAGTGCCTAAGTAAACAAACGGATTTTGCCATGATTCTTAGAGTTCCGTGCGTCAAAAGGAAAAACCGGAACCCTTACAGGTTAATTAAATTAAATTTAAATGCCTTTATTCAAACAAAACACGCACGTACAGAACACTGCAGAAACCTCCTTTTAAGTAAAATATTTACCTGTACTAGGAGGCTCCGCTCTTTCCACACTATAATCTATTAAATGTGCAGATTAATCAATTATGTTACATTATTTAAGGTATAAATAAAATCTATTCCAATGATAACTTGTTTCAGGTACATAGGCAAAAGCTTTCCTTAATTTAAAATTTAAAAGCATGCTCTCATTTCATGTGTTAGATTCATTGGGGTACAATTCAAAAAAACTTTTTTAAGCAAGCAGCACATATAAAAAAATATGTATATTTATTCCTATTACATTTGTCTGGATTTACAGTACATGTGGATATGTGAGTGTATTTGTGTGTCACTTTGTTGTCCGTCCGTCTGTCTGTCAAAACCCTTGAAGCTGTGAAAAAATAAAACTTCTAAGTTAACGTAAAAATACATCCGTTTATGCCGCAAAAAACGTATACTTTTATTACACTTAAAGAAATCGTACAATGTTTCGACACTCAAGAGAATCAAAATTTATAGGGTACTTTCCGTTGACTTAGAACTATAAAATTTGGCCAGTACGTCTACAGTACAGGGAAAAATGTGAAAACTATGTTCATTAAAAAAATTGTCTTTGAAGTTCGGGAAAAGCTCGGAAAAACCTGCGAGATTCGATTCCAGAACTATTTATAATATGTAAGTACAAATTTGTACGGAACCCTCGGTGGGCTAGTTCGACTCACACTTGTCCGGTTTTTTTATTTTGTGAGTACAAATCTAGTTAAGGGGCTCCATGCATGCAGTAACACAAGCGCCACCTAGGGAAAAATCTTATATTTTTAACGTGATTGAGAGATTGGTCTGAAACTTATTGCAAAAGCGATAAAAAATAACTAAAACTGCAAAAAATATATGTTTCCTAGTGTTACTGCATAGATCCCCTTAATTAAATTACTATAATATAACAAAAACCGCGAAGAGACTCCTTAAACTTAACACCAAAAATTACAATAAAACGTTTCAAGCGATCATGGAAAACATCAACAACTTTCGATACTGAACCAGCTAGGACCAAGTTTGACCTATATATAGTATAGTAATAGTATATAGTCTAGTGTGTAGTCCTAAGACGACGGAAGTAAACCAAACTAGTGTGAAATCGCTGACTCTTATAAATGTGGTCTCAATGCATTTGGCGAACTTGAAAAGGCAATGGAATAAAAATATTTGTCAAAGACAGTGGCTTGACCTCGACACTGGCTTGGTGCACTTTTGCACTTACAAAACCAAGCCTGATGTTATTAGCTTGTTACTAACTTATTAAACTAGATAGCTAATATACTACCTACTACAATTCTTACCAACTTTTACCAACATAATGAAAACAAAGATTGCAACACGCAATGACTGTAATTAATTGTAAATATTTATGTAAACTAAGTTACTTTGTAAGATTACGTTATATCAAACTGTATTAAAAATGACTACCATGCAACAAGATAAAATCATTTTCTAACAAATCCCTAAGTTATATCGCCATCTTTCTCATCATCCAGTGGAAGAATCCCAGGATGGAAAAGGACATCGTAAGCGGTGCCGCCGATGCCTTGATCCAGGACCACAGACTGTGAACATTACAAACGACTCAATATTAAGTTGTGGCCGGGACATACATAATGGATGTCAATGGATATTGCGATAACGTGAATGGATCAATTCGGAACGATATTTATTTGTGATTTAACAATGACAATTGGGTATTTGACAAAATATCAAATGATTTACTTTTAAAACGGAGTTTTGTATGAAAATACTGGCTTATGACGTCACATTTCCGAGCACTCTTTTTATGTTTAATCTATTAAAAAATTGTAATAACTAGTAATCGACTAAAAGAGATACATTTTCCGAGATATTTTGTAATTTTTGTTTTAATCGAGCATATGAAATAATTTATTGTTGATCGTGTCAAATACCGAATTATGTAAGTTTCGTTTTATGAGCTAAAAATTACATCCAAGTGAAATAATCAAAAAAAGAAGTGACGATCCGTTTCTTGCAGTAACATACCAAGTTCAGCGCCATCTATGCAGCGACTAGGGAATAATAAAAAAGAAAATCCCTCATTGCTAAGTCGCTATTTCATTTCAGTTATTTTCTGATTTGTTGGCCTTTCAGCAGGAGCAGTAGGACCATTGCTATTCGTGCCACAGTTAAGGAGGTGATATAGAAAGCGGACGTATGACCACACTATATTCTTATAAACAAGTAGAATACTCACTCGTAGGGGTCGTCTGAAATGTAGAAGGGCTGTGGTGTGGGTAGTATACCGCATTCGTCGATGTAAACTCGCAGCTGCGGCCGGTCATCGCCGTCCGTCGGCGTGTGCTCTATCATGTGGACTATATTTTGCCCCTCGACCACCTAAAAATAACAACATTAATAAAAAAAAGCTCAAAAGTTGACTTGACTTGGCTGAAGATTTCATCTTCATAACTAAATAAATAACTTCCACACAACACAATAATTGCCCTGGTCCCAAAATAGGATTTCCTGTGCCATGTAACCAGGTAAGGACAACAATTATTACACCTAGACTGAGGCCATTTGTAAAAATCAATTACGGCGGCCACCAGTAGGAACTGTATCGTATTGAGTTATGAAGATCGAAATAGTAAATTACTGCAGCGGCCAGCAAAAGAGGCATTGATGGACGAACGTATAAATGTTTTCACACCTCCTGCTCGACAATGCCTTATTACGTACCGTCAAATATCATCGTAAAGCATGGCCTTGTCTCTCGAGGGCAATAATAATGAAGAATTTCCCTAGGGAATAAAGTGATTTGAATTTAGAATGTCAAAATTAGTATGAAAACTATGGAGAAGCCCCGCATTGCAATTCGAAATTCGAATTGTTGTTCGAAACTCACCTCTTTTTTTTCTGAAATACTGTGTCCTGTGACCGCGCGAAACACCAACAAAAAAAAGAAAAAAAGGCGCGAATTGCAAATACGAATTTAAAAGTTATATTCAATTTAAGTTGCTAAGCCGTAAAAGAGTGTGGACTTTATATTTAATTTCAGGTTTTAATACATATTTTCAACTTATGCAGCCCTGTCTTTTTATTGTCTCCCAGATGGTGTGAAAAGTAGAGTATTCACCTCTGGAATAAAACATGTCTTAGTCTCGGGCGGTATGAACCCCTCGCTTCACTCAGGACTCTACATAACTCCCTCGCTTCGCTCAGGAGTTAAAATTTAACTCCCTCGCTGCGCTCGCGAGTTAACTCGGAGTCCTTCGCTCCGCTCAGGGTTCAATATGCCGCCCATGACATAATACATGGTTTTATTCCCTTAGTACATAATCTACTATTATTTTTTTAGTTGTGGCAAAGGCTTGTATGGGTAAATCCGCCGTTTTGATTACGTTCCGATTTATTTTAGCGATTTTTATAAATTCGTTAGAAGTGCGTGCTAAACGTATTTCACTTATAAAGGTTATCCAATGCCCTTTACAAAATTGCTGAAGGCACTAAAATCCAATTGGAGAAACAAAAGTTATCGAATTTTAAAGTTACTTGTTGTAAATGGTAATTTGATTTATTTGTTTAATTGACATAAATATTGCAACGTAACAGTAATAACACCAAAGCGTTACAATAGTATAACTGAGCACTACCTATCAAACATCTTCTAGCATTCTGTTACATAGGTACCTTCACCACACTTTCAATCGCAAACACATAACTCTCAGGTGCTTCAGCGAGCAGGTCGCAGACTGGCGAGTGCTGGTACTGGTTGGTGCGGTCTTCTATCTCGGCGAAAAGTTTGTGCCTCCGCGCCCTGCGATACCTGTCGGTACCTACCTACTAATAGTCGGACGACCTTTTGGACTAGGTCGATGGCGTCCATTTTACCCCTTATTATATTTACGACAAACTTTAATGACGTATAGCATGGCAATGAGTTTTCTTAATAGGTAATAACGATATATAAATGGTTATGATGAAAACGTAAGAAACACACGTTTTTGCTTAAATCCCTTTTTAATCATAACCATGTATCACACAAAAACGATTGGTACTAGATATAAAATAAAATTTAAAAAACACAAAAAAAATGTTGCAGTGAACACTTTTCTCGACAAAGCAATGTACTCCAGTCTTTGCGCCGAAAAAACCTGTTTAGAAATGCATATGAAAAATAAAAAAATGATAAAGCAACGTAGTAGGTCTGAATACGCTCTACAGGTTTGATTCTAGACATTTTTTCGATATCTTTCACGAGAAAAAAGAAAATAGCAAAAAACAAATTTCACGACCTAAATTTTTCAATGAATATCTTAATACCTAACGATGAACGATAAGCAACAAAAAAGTTTTGCATCAACATTTTCGTATCTCAACGGAGAACCGAAGCATTGTAAAAACATGAATTTCTTTTTTCAAGATGGCCGAAAATGCACCTAGGATATCATAGTCAACAATTTGTTGAAAGTTAAGCTTTCAAGACGGTGAGTGTATTTATAACGCGATATACAGCGAGTTAAAATACGAAAGGGGGGGCCATTAATCCACTCGGTTACTTCTTAGTCCACTTCGTTATTTTTCCGAATACCTCTTTTTATGGACCATAGCGGTCAGTAATGTGGCACCTAATCTGCACTTCTCCACCTCTGCAGGTAGGGTCTGTAACCAACTTCCACCTCTGCATCAGATCGGCGCATCTACCCAAAACTTCTAAACTTGATGCATCGCAATATAGATGAGCGTGTGTAAAGAACATAATTAAGTTAATGTCACTGATTTCACAAAGTATGAGCATAGAAAGAAACATTGTGGATCTAAAATGACGATGATAGCATGGCATTGTTCACTAAAAATATAGTTCCTGGTGAAACAAAATAATACTTTATCCTAGCTACAAAATGGCATATTTACTTTACTATTTATTACCTATGAATCAATAGTAAAGTACTATACGACAGTAAATATTATAATCTCAGTGCTCAAATACGATTAAATTACCGATTGAAAAAAAAAACAGAACTGGAACTGAAGAACCGTACCTACCCAGCCAACTGCGCCAAACATCAAACAAGTAAAAAATTCACACTACTAACTTAAGTCCAGCTTGACTTACTTGTTGTGTAGAATCTAGCTAGACTTTAGTAACGAGAAACTTATCGAAGAAAACACGCATTAAAGGTTTCCTCGATTTGAAAAAAAAAGTTTTTCTATTTGTCAAGCTTTTCATTACCTAAATGGTCCTAAATGGTTTGTACTGAAGTTATACTTCTTTAAATCAATAAATATGCGTGCGTTGTCAAGTTGCAGTTAAGTTTCGAATAGTAAATTGAAATGGGCACTCAAGAGCAATCGAGGTAGTGTTTTAATAACACGACACTTAACAGGCGATTCTTAGAAAATATTGGATTTTTCACAAATGTGTACAGCACGTAAGAAAATAGTTTTAATGTACTGTATCGCTTGTAGTGTGTTATGTTATTTAAAATAACAAATAAGATCCACTTATCTTTCCAAAAAGGTATTTCCTTTAAAACTAAGGGCTGTTACGACTTCATAATCGTGAAATAAATATCAGCTGCTCCAAACATTCTGGTGTCGTAGGATTCAACACCAAAAGATGTTCGTAATGACGTGGGGAACCCCTTATTTTAAGAAGTTAGCGGCGACACAGCATATCGTCCGATAAATCAGACGCATTATAGTACCTACATTACTGCAGCGGCCACCAAAAGAGGCATTGATGGACGAACGTGGAAAAGTGGAAATGTGGGCCGAAGCAAAGCCGAGGCACACATACGTGAGTCCATCAATGCCTAGTTGTGGCCAAGGCTTGTACCTATATGATTTTTCTCAAATAATGCGCGGAAATTAAAACTAAGTAGTAAGTACTAAAGCAGAACTTTTTATTTGAAAAATATTTTTCTTTCGATTTTGGCGGTAACAAGTTTTCTATTACGGCTCTTGCCTCCTCTTGAATTTCAGGTAGGTAGCGTTAAAATAAGTTCATCGCAGTCATTTTCATCACTTGAACTCATTCTGTTAAATTCAATAAACTTTCAAAATCAGACGAACCACGAACGAACAACAATAATTTTTATACTACACCTGCTTGGAAAGTACCTTGATACTTTATCAAATTTACGGTAGAAAGTACGTCATTGCATATCGAACAAACATGCGGGGAGAAAACGCATCTGAGCGGGAGAGAAAAGTGTATGAAAATCCTTGGAAAATCCATTTCTTACGTGGTTTTTCTTCTTTTTTAATTTTGGGTAAGACTATGCGCCGGTAACCTAAATATCAAAAGCCAAAAAGTTTTTACAGTGAGTTTTTATCTCCAAGTTCGCAAAATGACACTGGCCACTAGCTGTGTGTTGGATGGTGTCGGGCTGGCAGTGCGACCCTGCGGCGGCAGGATAAACAATTTGAAAATAGTACATATAATTTCATTACAAGTGTGGAAAGGCTGTCATTGCAAAGAGTTCCGACAAATGTCTACCCGAGCCGAGGCGCAGCCGAAGGCGAGGGTTGACAGTCGGAACAAGTTGCAATGACGGTTCCGCACGTGTACTGAACGACTATTTTTAATACAGTTGCGAAAAAATGAAAAACTATTTGCTTTTTTCTCTTCTCGCCACGCAATAAATTCGTCGTATGTAGATATGTAGCGACTTTTTGACTTTTCCGGTAAAATGTTCTCCGAAGTATTTTGTGCAATTATACTGAGTTCCGGTGGTGTTAATTCAAAAAAACTAGGGTCGAAATTACTCATTTTGTGCAACAAACAACTAAACTCGCAAAGAAAATTTCTGAAAAATGGCGCCAACCGTAGAATATAAGCAGTTTTTTTTTCTTCTTCACCCATTCTGGTAGGCAAAGGAAACTATGCCCATACAGCCAAGTCTTCAGTAGAAGATTTTTATTGATATGAAATGAAAATGAAATTTAATGAGATGAAATGAAATGAAACCTAACCAAACTCATTCAATCAAATAATTAAATCTGATATTGAAACAAATTAGTAGCTTCTTTTTAGAAATATACGTATCTGCATGAATCATAAAAACTTCTATGATTTTTTTTTTAGTAAAAACTTCATGGTTGGTTATTCTTTTTAATAGACATTATTTTGACAGTTGGGAAAGAGAACGCACGAGTGCGGGAAAGGTAAAAAAAAAGCACGAGTGTGTAATAGCCCACATCCCGAACGCTATACGTCCCTGCAATACGCCACTTTTTGAGCAACTGTATTAAAAAAGAACATTCCAAGCAGGTGTAGTATAAAGCACTGTATCACTCGAGAGAAACTGCGATTCCCGATCTCGGGTGTTTTAAAGCCCTCGCCTACGGCTCGGGCTTCAAACGACACCCTCGACGGTAATCGGTCACTTTCTCCTCTCGGTGAACAATGTACTATTGCCGCGTTAGTGTTCTTTTTTTTCTCGAAATTTAAATAAAACCTCTGATAAGTTACCTCCTTGGTAGTCATTGTTCGGAGTAAAAGATCATTCCATTTTTAAATAACACGACAGATATGGGTTTAGTATGTAATTTATTTGGCCGCAAAACACGACAGTTATGAATTTTCATAGAACTTTTCCGGCCGCTGCTCGCGTGTAATTGGCCAGTACAGCAATTTCGATTTATCTTGAAGAAGGTTGTCAAAATAATACTCAAATTTCCAAGTATGTTTGAGAAAAATATATTACACTAGATGACCCCGTGAACTTCGAATCACCTACATGAATCTTTTATTTTTCCTCACCGTTTAAACCTTCCATGTACTTCTACCAATATTAAAAAAGAAAAATTAGCCAAATCGGCCCAGAGCGGTTCTCGGGTTTTAGCGAGACAAACGAACAATTGATTTTTATATATATAGACTAGATGACCCCGTGAACTTCGTATCACCGACGTCAACCGTTTTTTTTCTTCTCACCGTTTAAACCTTCCCTGGACTTCCACAAATATACAAAAACAACAATTAGCCAAATCGGCCCAGCCGTTCTCGAGTTTTAGTGAGACTAACGAACAGCAATTCATTTTTATATATAAGATTTATATTCTACCATTTGGAAACGGACCCGGAATTGGAAAACGTATAAATCTACGACAGTTAACTGTAATAGAAGCGAACTATAGTCATTTATTTAAGAAAATTATAACTTAAGTTTCGGATGTAGGTATTCAGACCGCCAAATTGAAGTGGAACTGAGCCGGCGGCCACGTAAGCCGCATGAATCCGTATAGGTGGGCGAGACTTGCCACCGAGTGGGTACCGCGCGGCGGCCACCGCAAACGGGGGCGGCCGAGAAGACGATGTTGGGATGATCTCGAAAAATTCTTGCCGAAGTGGTCAGAGGTGGAAAATGACCGAAAATCTTGGTCCAAAAGGGGAGAGGCCTTTGCCTTGCAGTGGAACACCCATGTTATGGAGGCTACATAAAAATAAAGTTTCATAAACTTTTGTTAGCGACTGTAGGAATATCCGCTTGAATTTGAAAAACAAAAAAAAACTATTTTTGGAACATTAAGCTTTTGGCATTAAGTCCGCCGTATTGTACATTAGGTTAAGTGTAATAAAAGTATTAAATTAATAAATTATGAGAAATCCTATCACAAAACTCGAATCTCATGTTTATTGGTGCTCAGGAGCACCTTCCAAGCAGTTTGCCCATTGTCCTTTCCAAGCATCTTTGAGAAAATTATATAAAAACTAGCTGACTCGCCAAACTTTGTTTTGTCATATTAATTAGCCTACGACCTATTCTCAGACCTACCAAATATACACAGACGGAGAAGGAGTTTGATTACAAACACTGTGACACGAGATTTTTATCATCATCATCATCAGCCATTTGACGCCCACTGCAGGACACAGGCCTCCTTCGTGGTTTTCATAACCATGAAAGGTTTGCCAAAATCTCCACGCTTGGCAGGCGGGTTGGCGGGAAGACGCTGCTGCCCGTCTCCTAGTAATCGACTACCTTAGTCGACTTCTACGACATCCACGGAAGGAAATGGAGTGAAGCTATTCTTAATCCGGCGCTACACGCACAGATTTTTAGCCTCTAAATAGGTTTTTATAACAAGTTTGAAAAAAATTTGCTTATGCGCCAAGTCACACAAATTTGTTTAAATTATTTACCATTTGTTTGGGATTCCACCTTAAGTAAATTATTGTCTAATAACCGTAATACAAAGTATAACTACTCCGCAAGTGTTCGCGATTTCATTGGACTGTACAATGACGCTTCAGGAACAAATCAGATTTCCGCACTTAGCCTCATAGTTCAAACACTACAGTTCTTCACATTTTCCTTCACCAATAGCGAGTGGTATTGCTACTGTAACTTAACAAATATATGTAACTTAGAAAACAAGATCATTGGTGCATGGCTTACTTACTTTCCCAATCACAGTGTGGATATTATCCAGCCAAGGGGTCCCAGTGAGTGTGATAAAGAACTGGCATCCATTGGTGTTCTTTCCTATAAACATCAAAGGTAGGCACTTAAATTAAAATTATGTCATCATAATTATTAAACAGAATGGTAATGCGACTCTCACAACATACCCTTATTGGCCATCGAGACAAAACCTGCTCCCGTATGTTGTGTGTCCAAGTTTTCGTCCTCAAATGTTTCGCCGTAAATACTTATTGAGCCCAGACCATCGTCAGACACCACATCTCCAGCTGGAAAAATAAATTTGACCATTATTATTCTTATTGAATATTTCATCACTCACAGGATTAGTTATTTATTCACCTTGGACCATAAATCTTTTGATGATGCGATTGATTCGGGTTCCCCTATAAGATTTGCCATTCACTCCTTTTGTGGCTAGCACCTTGAAGTTACGAACTGCTCTAGGTGCCAAATCTCCAAATAATCCAATCACAACCCTTCCCAATGTCCTTTCTTCACTCTTGATGTCCAAAAATACTTGATCAGTAACACGAAATTGTCGCGCCTAGAAAAACAGGTTAATATTAGAAAAGTTTGGAGGCAATTAATTAACACAATATATTTAAAAAGCAACTTACAAAGATATTACTGGACATAAAGATAATTACGAAAACCTTTAAAAGCCACATTATGAGAGCTACAGATAAGTCTGTATGCAAATGTAATGAATGACCAAGAACATATATTCCGTGGCAAAGTTATTGATTACCAATTAGTGAGCGGTGTGCCTGACATGAAACAAGTCAGCGTAAGAAGAAGCCTTACAAAACTCACTGTGAACAGGTGAGGAAGTGTAATACACCAATTACTTACCTAATTCAGTCTTTATTATTTTGTGAGAGGAACAATCAGTATTTCCATGGTAGAAGCTGCTTTTTCTTTGGTCATTCTGTTCTTAGCAGTACCAGTCATCTGCTTGGTATGATGTTTCACATGTGAATTCAGCTTATCATTTCTTGTAAATTCCATCATACATCCTAGTGATTCCTTAAATGGACATTTGAACATTTTCTTATTCTGATGGGACTTCATATGCCTCTGGAGTAAATCTTGTCTTTTAAATTTATAGTTACACACAGAACAAATGAACTGCCTTTCACCATGCTTCAAGCTATGAGCTGTCAAATACTTCTTCATATGGAAACTTTGACCACAAATGTTGCACTGAAAAGGCTTTACATTTCTGTGGATTTGTAAGTGCAATCTCAATCTCTTATCACTTGCGAAGGTTTTATTGCAGTGAACACAAGTTTTGCTGTGATTTTCAACAGACATGTGAAGAGATAGTCTATCCTTTCTTCTAAAAGTGGCATCACACTGAGAACATTTGAACAAGTTGTTAGAAACTGGAGCCTTTTTACTTAGCTCCCTATGATTCTGTTGGTGATCAGAAATATCTTCTAAAGTTTTAAAAGCTTCACTACATATATGACAAGTGTATAGTGGGTTAGTATGATCAGAAGCAACATGCTTTAAAAGCATTTCCATGTTGTCAAATAGGCTGATACATTCACCTTGAACACACTTTAACTTTTTTGAATGAACATGGATTTTCAAATGTGCTCGAAACTGTCTGTAATTAGACAGTACTGTATCACAGTAGTTGCAAGAATAACTCAAAGCGTCCACTTCTGTTGTCTTAGGGGTTGTCTCAGTAAGCCCTTCAGGCCAAACTCTGTGGGATGTTTCATGTCTTAGTAGATGTGTGTTCTGGCCAAAACATCGCCCACAAATAACACATTGATATGGTTTACCATTATGAGTTTTTAAATGCACCAGCAAACTGTTTACCTTTTTGAAATGCTTCTTGCAAAACCTGCAGCATATATCTTGTGCAACATCGTCATATTCGGGCAGAGCAGTGACCTCTGGCACGTTGCTGATACTAGGTTTCAAATGACTTGCTGCAGTTGTTAAATATTCGCAATTTTCTGTGATAAGGTCCGAGATCTTTTCGTTATATTTCATTGAGTGGCTTCCAGTGGATACTTCCTTCTTATTACACACTTGCCTTTTGTGTTCCAGAAAAAGTGGTAAATAAGTAAAAACTGACTTACAGTCCCCACAAACAAACAAGTCTTCTTTCGTCGAATCAAACACCAGGAGATGCGCCATTGTGTTATGGATTTAGACGGTCAATACTCAATATAGGTAGATCAACAGGAATAGTTGCGTATATATTCTAAAAAAAAGGTGTTTTATCTTCCCAACAAAAAAAAAATCAACAAACATTGAAATAAACACAATATAACACAAACTATACGTCTATCTGTCATTTCGCGACTCGATTCCTTCTCTAACCGACCAAATTAAGGAGACAGTTTTGCTTATTATAGTGACAGCATGTGAGATAATTTTTAATTCAGTCGACTTTCAATCTTTTTCATGAAGTGAAGCACCGATTAAAAAGAAAAAAAAAACAAGAGTTAAGTTTATATGACACGGAGTGGACACGGGCTTCACACTCTTATCTATGACGGGCTTCTCAAGTTTTATTAATCTGAGGCAGCGTTGCCAGATACACTGTAATTACAGCAGATCTACTGTATTTTCACACCATCTACTGTATGTAGAACACTGTAATTTTTCAACAGCAAAAAATTGAGTTTCTTTAATGTAAACTGAGACGCAACTTATGGGAAAAAAAGAAAATTACGGAACGCAACCGAAACAGTAACGCTCACGATCCACCTCCTCTCACACAACCCTTGTTCTTATTGGAAAAATATTTAGCCGGCATGAGTACCGGCGCCGCTCCGTGGAATTCCCCGTGATAGACTAGAAACACTTCGTAGTATTAACCGCCCAAATTATATCAACCGTGTGCTAAGTAAGTTTTTAATCCTATAACAAAATTTTAATTAGCAGTATAAATTGAATGTTTGGTTCGTTTCGCGCGCAAAGAACACAAAGCATTACAACTTTACTGTATTTGGCTTCTTTAGTTGTGAAATTGAAAAATTAAAATGCCTAATTCTTCTAGTGATGAGTGATAAAAATAACCAAAGTGGACCATCGACTCCTTAAAAACCAAAAAAGCTACATTACAGACAAAAATTTAGAGATGAATGGTTAAAAGATAATAGTTTCAAAACTTGGCTGCAACGTGACCCGAAAGATCCTTACCGTGCAGTTTGCGTTCTATGTGATGCAAAAATTATAGCTGACAGAGTGGCGACAAAGAGGCATGGTGAAGGCGCTAAGCATGTAAAAAAAAAAACTACAGCAATTGCGCCAGCACAAACATCAATTGCCACTGCATTTGAAAAGTTTAGGCAGTCCGATGATGACAAATGCAAAGCATCAAAGATTAAGTTGGCCGCTTTTATAGCAGAACACAAAATTTCTGTTATCAAAAATCTGCTGTAAAATACACTGTATTTTTTTTCTTACATTTACTGTATTTTTGTTAGTAACACTGTTATTTTGATCATGAAACACGGTAATTTCAATTTCCTCATCTGGCAACACTGAATCTGAGGCTACATTATTGTTAATCTGTGATCTGAGGATGCTGCACAGATGTCAAAAAAATATCTTTTTGTAATAATAAGATTTAACAATATTTGTGCTGAGATTATTTCGAATATACGACAGACAGCATTCAGGCAAACTATTTAAAGGTAGGTCATGACATTATATTTAACCTAATAATGCAGCCTTTATACGAGCTACTGTAGGGCACAGGCCTTCTCTCAGAGAGAGAGTATGGGCGTAATCACCAAGAGTGCCCACCGCGGATTTTAAGCTCTGAAGTACCTATGGCAACACCTCAGACACTCGTTTCCTCACGATGTTTAATTCAGCGCAAACGAGTGGTACATACAGTAAGTAACTCAAAAAAGAATGTTATTGGTGCAGGCATGGGGTTTGAACCCACAACCTCTTGAATGTGAGACAAGTGTTCTAAATTATTTCCAACGATATCCATACTTTAATGTATGTTCAATGTATTCATAATTTTCAGGTTTAAGATGACTGTAAACAATACTATAGCAAATCAACGCTTGATACTGAGTGGAGATCGCGAAAGGTATTATAAAATATTTGCAATGCAATGCTTGTAGTAGTATTACACTGTATAGTGAACAGAAAGCTATAATTAAATATGAAATTATTAGAATTGTATTGTCAATTATGACATATATTACCCATTTCATAACTTGAACAACTGGATCGCTTTTTATGATCTTTGATTAGTCTCTGCCCTAAATAGCATAATAACTATTAGCATAAGCAGCCTATATATGTCCCACTGTAGGGCACAGGCTTTCTCTCAGAGAGAGAGCATGGGCTTAATCACCACGCACACCCACTGCAGATTAGCAATTTCAAGCGCTGAGGTATGTGAACAGCTCAAACACTCAGGTTTCCTCAAGATGTTTTCCTTCCCCGTTAGTGAGTGGTATCACTACTATATCTACACAAATGTACATAATTTACAAAACAATGTCATAGGTAGATGGCCGCACTGGGAATCGAACCTGGGCCTCTAGCTTCAGAGTCCATTGTTCTACCCACTAGGATACCACCGCTTCTCTAATTCTATAAATTTTTATCTAATAACTATTAAAACATGGGAAATATTCCTGAAAAAAAAAACTGATTGATGATTCTAAGGCAGTATAGATTTAGCTGGGTCAGATTGTTAGCAATAATAATTTATATTATTTATTACACAAATCAAATTTGTATATATCACCTAAGTAAAATATCATACATACTCAATAGCTTTTATTAATCAATTAAATATTTAAATGTTATTTTTTACCAGATTCAAAGAGCTTCTTCGCAGACGTTTAATAGAATGTGGTTGGAGGGACCAAGTGAGGATGCTTTGTCGCGAAACAGTGAAAGAGACTGAAGGGAACAGTGTAACTCTGGACACACTGGTCACCAGAGTGACACCTCGCGCGCGGAGCCTTGTCCCCGACACTGTCAAGAAAGAATTATTACAGAAAATCAAAACACACCTTCTAACTCAAAAAGACCAATAAACCTTCTTTCTGCACATGACATCGACCTGCCTGAACAGTCTGATTTATTTAAGCTTTAATTTAATCTCTCAGCAATTGCAATTAATTCTACTGTTTAAGAGTGATAATTGAGTGATTGTTGCTTAACAAACAACACAGCACAACAAATTTTTCCCTACTTTACAGGAGAGACAAAAACTTATTAATTTCATGAACAGTTTATGTGGTTTTCCATAGAAAAAATATTTGAGCAGTGTTAGAATTTTTTTAATAATGGCTGCTGATTAGTCTGAATCATCATCATCATCACTCAGCCACAAGAAGTCCACTGCTGGACATAGGCCTCCTTCATGAATTTCCAAAAAGACCGGCTCAGACTGAATATTATAGGTTAATCGGTTCGCACTGAAAATCTGCACCCAGAGGCATACAAATATCAAAACAAATTTCGACTTGAGCGGTATTGTTTGCTAAGTAACGATATTAAATAAAACATAAATTACAACCAACAGTATATTTTATTCAAAAACATTCACACATTCAGGTTAAGGTTAAACAAAAATAGGTATTGCTCACTGATAATACTGCCATTAGATGCCAAAAGCTGTCCTTTCGTTTTATTTCTTACATCAAATATTATAAAAGATAAACTATATTTTTGGATTAATTTAATTTAAAATTTCTTGAGCAACAGGTATATTATGTCTGGCTTATGTAAAGTGAACATCAAAGTACTTTAAAGTTAGAAAAAAATAATCTCAGTCTAACGCATTCTTTATTGAGCACTAGAGGAAATGTTGTATGTGCCCTATTTAGACTGAGATAAGTGTTCATTCTTTAAGCCCCGAAAGGATCTGTACTGTACATGGGCGCGGCATACTACAGTCCTCGAGAGCTATTAATGTAGGTAAATAAAATTTTATACAAGGAAAGACTAGATCACAAGACCATGATCAGATCAAGTATGTTAAAACAAATGAGCTCATTTCATTCAATATGGCTGCCTCACTGTATTACAAATAATACTCTGTTTGAATATACATTAGATAAATGCATTTAAGAATTTTGTTATCATGACATTTCAATATGATTTAATGAGCAACATTGTCTTACAAAATAATTATTTTAAAGCTCTTTATATTCAATTTAATTTGCAGCATAATTTATTAGTATGTACAGTCATATACAAATGGAATGTAATTTGGACATTGTTACCTTGAATTACTTAGGTATTTATAATAGTTTTATCATATCAGTACTCTCTTACTTATACATATTTATATCTATTACAACTATTATTGAACTTACATAAACAAAATACCTACTTACTAGTTTTACATCAAGTAGATAATTGATCAAACCTTTAACACAATACTGTTGTTTATGATATGAGCAACGTTTGAGATTGTTTAGTACACACAACAACATAACCATCATGGTAATATTTGCAACAATGTGTGTAACACGGAAAAACTAACACCTGTGGTAAACGCTTACAGGCATATAAGGTGAGAACATTAAACCAAGAAAATAGTGTAAAAGAGATTCATAATCATAAGAAGTTGGGTACTTAAAGAAATACTTAGAAAGTAGGGGAAAATATAATCACACGAAGAAATAATGGCATGCGTATGGACATTTAGAGGCATATACCCCTTCAAGAATATTGTAAAAGAGTGATAAATGCAAGATAGATACATATTTGAAATAATTAATTCGAAAGTCATATCACAACCATTGCACGCTTGTGCACAATTTTATTCCTTTGGCCATTTACTGAATTTAAAAGGAAAATACAGGTTTCTTAAATTAGGCGTATCTAGATAAATAGATAACACTTTATTGCACACCAGTAATCTAGTAGTAGTATCTAATAATCAATCAATCAATCGGACCATACCTATTCGTCCACTGCTGGACGTAAGTCTCCGATAAGGCACGCCACTTCTTTCTGTCCTCGGCCATCCCCATCCTGCCAACAATCTGCCTCAGATCGTCGTTTACCTAACCATAAAGTCTCAAAAATATTTTCATATAAAATTTACATCATTAATTAGAATGGGACCAATAAACATTTTATCTAATAAAAACAATATATACATAGAAAACAACAACATTTCTCAGTAACAAAAAATAAGAAAAATAATAAAATTTTACTACGCCCCGCAAATAGCTATCTACTATTACTACTAGTACTCGAAATATCACCTTTCGAAAAGAGCTGCTTCAAATCTTGTGCGGGTGAGGTAAAACTTAAGGAGGTTATTCCACTCATCAATATAAAGAACGTGTACAATCAGAAAAACTCTGACTATCAAAAAAAGTATCCACTGTTTCATGCATTAGCAAAATATAGAAAAAAACTGTAAGGAAAAGCTGATATATTTTTTGTATTTTTTAACCGAGTTCCAAAAAGGAGGTTATCAATTCGATGCGTATGTTTTTTTTTTGTAATGACTCGCGATGCTCACACATATTTATATACTAAACGGGTCTAATCGCGATTATTTATTAGGGGTCATCCAATAAGTACGTCACACTAATTTCGTGATTGTTTTACCCCTCCCCGTCCTTGTCACAGTTGGTCACATTTCTGAGAACCCCTAGTGTGACGTCACATATTTTGCAATTTTACATCTAGAAATTATTAAATTAAAACAATAGTTCCGAAATTCATTAAAAAAATAACAAAACAATGAACTTCGTATCACCGACGTCAACCGTTTTTTTTTTCTTCTCACCGTTTAAACCTTCCCTGGACTTCCACAAATATATAAAAACAACAATTAGCCAAATCGGCCCAGCCGTTCTCGAGTTTTAGTGAGACTAACGAACAGCAATTCATTTTTATATATTAGAAGATTTTTGAAATGTGACGTTACGAAACTTAGAACCCCTCCCACCCGACGTGTGTCGACAGCTGCAGTTGGCACTGTCGTTCGCAACGTGCCGCCCGTGTATAAGCGCCGTAATAAATAATCGCGGCATAATATATAACTGATACCTATTTTTTGGTTTTACAGAGTTGGTTTCATAAAAAAAGTTGGTTGTATTGATGAGTAGAAAACCCCGTTTAATTTTCACCGAACCTTCGAAACACCCAATATAAATACATCTAATTAACGCGCATAAATAATAGTTACTATTTGTCTCTCTAAACACTGGCTTTTCTATGTACGATTCTCAATTCGAGTGAAATCGCGATTTGTTCGCTATGTACTTAACACAATAACACAGAGGTCGTGGGTTCGCTTCCCACTGGGGGCCGCCGTATATTTGTACAAATGGCCTCAGTCGGGGTGTATTTCCATGTTGGTGATGTCCTTGCCTGGTTACCATAGTACATAGGGTACCCTCGTTTGGGACCTATTTATTATTACAATAAGGGCGAATAAAATTATAATTATAGCACACGTCATTTCATTTAGGTACATTATACTATGGCCATGTGTATTTTAACTATACCTGTCAATGCCGATGCAGTGAACTCAGTGGTAAAGCTAAAGGCAAAAATATCGCGAGAGGTCAGTAGAAGTAATCTCACATCCAAACCAAATTTACAAAAAATCAAGATAGCTAATTTAGCGCAATTGCGTTCCTACGTAATTGAGTACTCGGGCGAGGTCTAAGTGGCTTAGTTGGTAAGAGCACTGCCATGGTAGGCAAGAGGCGTGGGTTCGAATCCGCTTCGGCCCTTAATTCGTCATCCTATGTCAAGTTTATTTATTTATAGAGAATTGAACCCGAGGGTCACGACCGACAACGCGATGAAACGTCGCGCAATGTCGCGCTTACACGCTACATAAAGCAAGATGGCGCGTGTTACATCGCCCGCTATCGAGCTCGATACTGGGCCCACCCAGTTCCCGCCCTGTCTACGCCAATGCAAGTTACCCTAAGCACGTGACCTGTCGGTGATTTAGATCGGCAACTCCTAAACAGTCAAGACTGTCGAACACTAACCAACCCGCATCAAAATATTAAAGATTTGACTTCACTTCAAACTTCTTTAGATACCGCCACTGTCCTATTATTCCAAAATAATATTTGTAGCTGATGAGTTATTTAACAGTGAATATAAGCAACGATTCAGTGACAAATGTGACTCGCCGAACTCCGGTGACTTTTTCTGGGAGCACCCTTTCGGTATCGCTGATTTAGATGGTCCGTAGCCAGGGGTGTAGCTAGGTGGGGGCGGCGGGCGGGAGTGCGCGGCGGGCGCGCCCCCCACGCGCGGTGGCCCGCGCCATCAGCACCAGCGAGGACGCCAGCGCGAGCCGCACCGGCGCGCGGGACCCGCCGGGCAGTCTGCAATAGAATACGGTTAGTTTGGCCATTCTATGTAGCACAGCAATGATTTCTCTTTTTTCATGTTCTGTGGGCGTAACTACGGGGATTCAAACTTTTACTAACTTAGTAAGATAACGTTACGATGAATAGCATTTTCGCCGTTTCGAATCAAATACTGACAGTCTTATTTTATAAAAACAAAATTCCTTAAGGCACGCCTCAGATGCTGTTTAAATAGTCTACCTATAAACCTAGTGAGATTACGTTATGATGAATAGCATTTTCACCGTTTCGAATCAAATATTGACAGTCTTATTTACATAAACACAACTTCTTAAAACACGCCTAAGATGATGTTTAAATAGTCTGTCATAAAAGAAAAGATCACAGATTGACAATTTCACTAAATACTTAAGTAACGTTCTGTCACGCTCTTTTCTGAGAAATTCGAAGAGACAGCACTACAGTTAACCATTTACTTAGCGAAATTCTCAACTGCCCCTACGCCAAGTACATTGAAACGGGTCGATTATAAACTGGGGTATAATCAACACGACAAAAAACCTTTTTCCACTTTTTGTTTCTATTGATACTCCAGTCTCTAACCCCCCCCCCCCCCCAAAAGGGCGGGGGCCCTTTTCACCTTATACATAAACATAAATTTTGATGCGAATCAACTCGCGCCTTATCACCTGGCAACCCCAGCGGGGACTTACCTGACAAGCACGGTGGTGACGGCGGCGACCCCGTCCCCGGTGGGCTCGATGGCGACGGGGCGCAGGTCGGGCGCGCGCCGCCGCCGTCCCGCCAGTGACGTCACACCATTCAGGAGAACCGTTACCGCGGCAAACGGCCGCTTAGCCATGTGGAGCATCTGGGGAGTGGTGGATTGAGTTGAGAAACAAACATACACTTTAATTCTCAAAAAATAACGGTCTCATTTATAAAAAAACTCGATTCCTTAAAACACTCCTCATCATCAGCCATTTGACACCCACTGCAGGACATAGGCCTCCCTCATAGTTTTTCCTAACCATGAAGGGTTTTGCCATAATCGCCACGCTTGGCAGGCGGGTTGGCGATCGCAGTATGCGGTTGGAATCTCAGGAAGACGCTGCTGCCCGTCTCCTGGTAATTTATTTCCTTAGTCGCCTTCTACGATATCCAAGGAAGGAAATGGAGTGACGCTATTCTCAATCCGGTGCTCATTCGGCACACTCCGGTAAACACTCCTCAGAGGCAGTTTAAATTGTCTGTACTAAAGGAAAAAATGTAACCACATATTATAAAAACTGACTCTGAGGAATGTTTTAGAGCAATCGTGTTTTTTACAAATGAGATCGTTTAATCTTGTTTCCCTTACACTAACAGTCTGTTAATTAACCAACTGACAGCTCTTAACAGTAGATGAACACGCTGGCACATGTTTAAAAACCTTGCCACAAAGCAGGGTCCTCGATTTTACAATAATATCCCTGACGATATAACACCTTATTGAATTGAATTAAAACAATTTATTCACTTAAAACACAGTACAATGACAGAATACTCATATAAAGTAACAATTTTAAATTAAAAAAAAACATGCAACGAATGCCAGTGCACCGCGTTTGTGAAACCCGACTCAGCATTTGTCATAAAAAGGGTACCTTCTGTAACGCTGGTATTCTGTCGGTACCTAATAAGTAAAACAAATTATACCCACAATAGATCTTACGAAAAATAAAATAATATAATAATAAATATGTAAATTTCTAGATAAAAAAATATATTTTTCAATATAAAATAATAAATTAAATAAAGTTAGTTCGACCGATCTTAAAGTAAACATAACATAAAGCAGCCTATATACGCCCCACTGTAGAGCACAGGCCTTCTCTCAAGTAAATGAAGAGATCAAATAGGTTAGTTCGACCGATTTGATTTTTATTATACTAGAAATGCGGTTCATCATCAGCCATTTCACGCCCACTGCAGGGCATAGGCCTCCCTCATGGTTTTTAACCATGAAGGGTTTTGCCATAATCGCCACGCTTGGCGATCGCAGTATACGGTTGGAATCTCAGAAAGACGCTGCTGTCCGTCTCCTGGTAATTTATTTCCTTAGTCGCCTTAATCTGTATTTCAGTTCGGGAACCAGGCGTTCGATTGCATAGAATAGAATAATTTATTTAAATCAGACAGTGTCCATATACATATATGTAAGGGTTAATTTCTACTTATTCTATATTTTTTACTTGTTCTATGTTATGTTTCTTGTCATCATCATCATCTTCGGCCCGTCGATAATTCGATATCCACCGCTGGATAAAGGTCTCTTCGTGCAAGCGCCAGTCGCTTCTGCTTTGCGCTGACGTTGTTTCTTGTATAAAAATAAAATTCTCGTGGGGCAGTTCTTCCATCCTCTTGGATACTATAAATGACTACGTGTATCTTAGTGATGTCGTATGTACAGTCCTCATTTTTAGTTAAAAAGTCTTTATAACAGCTAGTCACGTCATTATACTCGTATTATTATGTGGCTTCGCAAGGCACGTTAAGCTGTTGGTGCCGACTGCCGTCGATAGATGGCAGTCGTTAAGCCAAGTCAGAGGCCTTAGGGCGGCTTGACAACTTCTGACAGTAGACGAGCCACTAGTCTACAAGCCTCCACCAATCCGGACTTGGCCCCCGTGGTGGAGTATGGCCTATACCTTCCTCAGGGAAGAGACCCGTGCCCCTTGGTGGGGACATAATGGGTTGATGATGATTATGTGGCGTGAGAATATGGGGAATTTATGAAAAGAAACACATCTAAATCTACCTAGGGGAGAATTTTACACAGCTATAGAACACAAAAAGGGCTGCGAAAAATATGAAGTATTGAGCAAGGTCACTCACCTCGACCACATGTCTCCGGCGCGCCCGACGCACGTCCGCCGCTTGCTTCGCCTTCCACGCCACCACGCAGGCCGCGAGAAATAAAAAGAAGCACGAGAAGAAAACCGAGAAGAACACGAACAGGTCAATATGCAGCTGATCCTGCCGGAAAAATATCAGGCCGAAGCTCGCTGCGCCCTCGTCCGAATGCAACGCTCGAACAATTATGTAGAACTTAGTATGCATCAGGTCATGGGCATTCTGGGGCAACGTTAGCACCAATCGGTTGCGTAGATTCCTCACTCGAAGGAGAATGTTTCGTCTGTCCACTGTGACGTAGGTAGCCAGATCTTTCGCCCTGTAATCGGCCAGCGAGTACTCGGTCTTTTCGTAAAACCACGACATCTTTGGCTTCTCGGGGAAATGGTCGTCGAAAGATGGGATTTTACGCAATGGCTCGTGCTTGTAATAGGAGGGATCTAACTCGACAGTGTGAGCGCCGGTGGATGAATTCACTGATACCACGAATGAGCTGTCGTTGGGACTGAGATAGAGGTCGACGGCCCCCTGTGTTATGTCCACTATGACTCGAATGTCCACGTTCATGTATCGCGGGTTCACAGCGACGAACACCGTCTGACCCGGGTACAGAGGGCGCGGCTTGATCTTGCACTCATCTGGGGAAGAAAAATTACTTTTGTAAGAATAGTGACTAACGTTTTAGCATTGCCAGTTGTTGATTGCACTCATGGGTTTTTGTTAAGTAGGAATTAACTAGTGTATTTTAAAGATGGTCTATTTCGATTTTTTTCGCTGCCTTTTTCTCCACTACAAACTCGAGCCGGAGACAGCTGGCGCGGAGACATTAACATTCACCAAAACCTTATCTTATCAAAGCCAGGTAGGCTTCGTTTCTGGATTAGCACAGCTTACACCGGAGGTCTTTGCATCTAAAGTTCAGAAAATAACCTGCTGTCTCCAAAGATGACGCTCGCTGTTGCTGTCTTCAAACAAGCACTGTATTTATTAAATTGCACTCACCGGGTCATTGAGCGGCTGGATCAGTATCGCCAAGGGAAGAAAGTGTCGTACCTTAAGCGAGGCCTACGTCCGGCAGTGGACGAGAACAGGCTGATTGATTGACTTCCCAACGAAGCACAGCTTGTTCTCAGTATTGATGGTCTTGTAGCACTGACTCACCAGTAGACTTCCGATCGAAACACAGCTTTTTCTCAATATTGATGGTCTTGTAGCAGTGGTGGGTGCGCGGGTCACCCATGTAAAGGTACCGGCACTTGACGCATTGTTAGCGCCAGCATTACTGCGCCGTGTATAACTATGGCTGCCTGACTGCCATTCAAATTGGCCTCGCATTTAGTAAGGAAAACTCACCATTAGACTTATCGAACCATTACTTTCTGGCTTAGCACAGCTTTCATCGGAGCTCTTTGCAACTAAAGTTATGACGATAACCAACAGGCTTTCCATCGAAGCACAGCTTGTTCTCAATTGAATGAATTAATGAATGAATAACCATTTATTGCCAATAAGACAGATGTGTATTGATTTCAGACAGATTACGCGGGTCACTCATGTAAAGGTCGCCGCACTTGATGCACTGTTAGCGCCAGCACTACTGTGCCGTGTGTAACAATGGCTCAAATTCACACCAGCCCTATAACTGCTAAAGCGCACTCACCAATAGATTTCCCATCGAAGCACAGCTTGTTCTCAATATTGATGGTCTTGTAGCACTGGTGTCCGTTGCGCGGGTCGCCCATGTAAAGGTCGCGGCACTTGACGCACTGGTGGCGCCAGCACTCTTGCGCCGTGTTCTTGCTGGCAGACTGGCAGGACGCGTCGCTCTCCGTGTTGTTACCGCAATTGCACTTCTCGCCGGTCACCGGGTCGCACGTGTCGCCGTGGCCGTGGCACTCGCAACTGCGGATAATAAGCATTTTGAACTTCACATGGAAAAATTCCGGACCGAGGCGGGTTTTGTCAGGCCTAACCTCTCATCTATATATTCATGGATAGAGCTCACTGCTGGGCGCACCCCTCTTTCCTGTCATGCCAGCTCTCTGGGTCTCCTGCCAATCTCGTCCATTGCTTTCCGCCGGCTTTAGTATGTCATCGATACTTCAAGCAGGACGCTTCATAGGACTCAGGTTGGAAATCTATTAAAAACATTGACACATTTTGAGCCAGCAATTTTTTTCCTCGCAGAAAGAGGTTTTTCAGGATTCGACAAGTGGGAAACTTTGGTATAGTGACTGTCTCATAAAGAGATTTTCTTCATTGAGATGTGCTGACTGGAACCTATGTTGTGATTGAACGATCGTGAAACAGGGATTCTCTTTTTTATAGTTTATCTAACACACCACCGTAAAGCAACGTAACGTCTATTCAGACGTCATGAAAAAATTAAAAACCCTCACTAACACAAACTCTAATTGACATTTCTTAGGAATTGCGCATTTCAGAGGTAACTCTTAACTGTATCTTAGAGCCTTCCAGAGGGTTGAGGGTTTTTAAACGTGCTAACAGTGTCCGTGCTTTTAGCGCAGCGCACGTAATGAGCCCGCGCGCCGCCCTCGTGGTAAAGGTCGTCCTCGGTTCTCGGCTCGCGGGCGCCCTCGGCCTTAACCTTGCACACGTCCGTGTGGCCAAAGACACTCACGGTCGACAGGGATCTTTGAAGTCTTCGCTGCGCCGAAAGTATCCCTCCGTGCAGCGCACGTAGCGCGCCCACGCGCATCTCTTGTGAAGGTCGGCCTCGGCCGTGCAGACGCCCGTGCGTCCTAAGACACGAAGAGAAAGACACTCACGGCCGACAGGGGTCCTTGAAGTCCTCGCTTCCCCGAAAGTACCCCTCGATGCACCGCTCGCAGCGCGGCCCGTCCGTGTTATTTGCGCAGCGCACGCAGCGAGCCCGCGCGCCGCCCTCGTGGTAAAGGTCGTCCTCGGCGCTCGGCTCGCGGCCGCCCTCTGCCTCGGCCGTGCACACGCCCGTGTGCCCGTGGCAGAACATGGAGCACGGCGTGCACTGCCGGTTGTCGGTGGGGTCGCCGACGAACATCGGCTTGCATTTCTCGCATTGGGTGCCCTGGTACGGAAGGTCGGATTTATGTAAGTTGTAGCCGGAAAATCTCGTATGAAAAATTCTACATTAATCTGGTAAAATTGAAATACCCTACCTTTTCTCAATTTTTATTTTTTATTTTGATCGTTGTGCTTGGGGACCCACGGAAGACGAATTTGAAATGGAACATATTTACAACTAGAACGAGATTTATTATTACGATCGACCAATAGAAATTCCGAATGAAGCCACCACTTTTGATAGAATAAAAGAAACATCGAGTGTCTTCATGAATAAGCTCTGCTAATCAGAGCGAAACTTGATCGGGCTTATCTGAACAAAAGTACTTAAGTACTTAATCCCGCATATAATAATAACTATTATAAGGACGGATAAGCATAACCAACCATAGAAAAATCAACCATGATAGTCAACATGAACCCATATTGATAAAGAAAAGTTGCTTACAAAATTATTAATTTTAGTAGAAATTTTTCTCAGCAAAGAAACTAAATATAGGATAAGAAAAATATGCCTTAAATGTCCGTAATTTTATTATCTAGCAAAGCCTCAACCCACATTTATCAAAAGTAGCCATAGGCTTTACAATAATTAAAATATTAAAATGTGTCGTTCAAAAAGGTCTAAATGGATACAGTTGACAGAATAGGAGGGCTGGACAGCAAACTAAAGTCTCACCATAGTGTTGTTGTGACACTCAATACATTTGTCGAGCTTATCGGGCCCCTCGCAGTTGGAGTGTCCGTTGCACTGGCACTGGATGCTGCAGTTGGCGCCGACGTAGCCGAAGTCGCAGTGACACACATCGGGCTTCAGGCAGAGGCCGCGCACGCAGCCCTGGGAACAAGGATAGACGATTCAAAAAAATTTATCGATATTTACAGTATCGATATATTCCACAGTATATTTATAGTGGTATAATAGTAGAGAAGAAGGCCTTTGCCCTGCAGTGGGACGTACCTATATAGGCTACATAACAGTAGGCATCGATAACAGAATACTTAGTTTCAGAATACATATTTTACTATACATATTTATATTTAACAACAAAAAATATGCATTAATCGATTTTTTTTTTGGCCTAAGCCAATTTATTATATAAAGTACTTACCTATACCAAAAATACGGAAAATTGAAGGTACGTGTAGAGGTTCGTGACGTGAAACCATCTACTAACATTTGTTACTAGCTGACTCGGCAAACGTTGTTTTGCCTTTTAATTAGCCTACGACCTATTCTCAGACCTACCAAATATACACAAAATATTCCATACAAATCCGTGAAGCCCTTTCGGAGGAATTCAATAACAGTGTTTTTTTGTTTGTTTGCACGAGAATATGTAAAATATTTGATTTTTATTAATATTAGATACTGAGCTGCGTTTAAAAAAAAAATCGAACTTGATATCAACGATACATGTTTTTTTTTTAAATATTTTAAAATAACGATAAACATGATGTACCAAAATCCCTACAATATCAGAAACTGGCGAGCTCTGTGGGGAAATCAGTAAAAATAATGTTTCATACTAAAGTGACCACCTGCAGCATTAACCTCCTCAGTCCTGACCTTGAAAATAACAATGGTTTTCAATTGTTATTTTCAGGTCAGGACTGAGGAGGTTAAAATAGAAAAGATTATATTTTTTCGTGATTTAATTGATTTCCCATCGCTATAACCACCAATCGCTCGTAGCCCCGGCTGCCTGAGTGATCTTAAACGATCACGAAGGTTAAGCAACACTGGGCGTGTTCAGTGCATGGATGGGTCGCCGTCTATGCCTAACACTAGTGGCATTTTTCCGAGCGGTTCCGTGCTTCGCAAGGCACGTTAAGCTGTTGGTGCCGGCTGCCGTCGATAGATGGCAGTCGTTAAGCTAAGTCAGAGGCCTTAGGGCGGCTTGACAACTTCTGACAGTAGACGAGCCACTAGTCTACCAGCCTCCACCAATCCGGACTTGGCCCCCGTGGTGGAGTATGGCCTATACCTTCCTCAGGGAAGAGACCCGTGCCCCTCGGTGGGGACATAATGGGTTAATGATGATAACCACCAACTTTCGGGATGCATCATCATCATCATCAGCCATTTGACACCCACTGAAGAAGAAGAAGAAGAAAACATTTATTTAAATTTTGAAGAAACACGAAAGTACAGAAACAAAATATACGAACGTCAACCAAACAAATATACTGCAGATATGGTTTTCCAAGCTTCCCGGTCTTTTGCCGCCCGCATCCAGCGACTCCCCGCCAGCGTAACCAGGTCGTCAGACCATCTGGTGGGGGTCTGACGACCCTGCGTCGTCCGGTCCGCAGTCGCCAGGTCAGAACTTTTTTGCCCCTACGGCCATCAGTTCTCCGAGCTATGTCCCCGCCCAGCAAGCGCAATCCTTCGAGCTGTAACTCGAGTTGTTCCGCGGATCTCCTCATCCTGATTCAATCACGCAGTGAAACTCCTGACATAGTGAAACTCTCCCCATTGCTCGTTGGGCGACCTTGAGCCTTCTTACGAAGCCCATATTATATGGTAATATTATTACATATTTGTTAACAAATCTTGTATATCAAGCATGTGTGTTTTTTAATGTACATATTGTGCGAAAATTGTTAGCATAAATAAACGATTTTATCTTATCATCTATTACACTGTGTAATGTACGCAAGCCTACCTGCGAGCAGACGGCCACGCAGCCACCCTCGGCGCGCTTGTAGCCCGCGCCACACGCGCATTCGTAGCCAGCCGGTAGGTCACGGCACACCTGCGGATAAAAATGTCATGCTTAATGCTTTATTTCACTTTATAATTGTCCTTGTTAATGTCATGGTCACCCTGCGCGTTGTACGTTGAACAAGTAGAATGCACATGATGGAAATGAGTGCATTTACAATTTGCCTTTAGCATGTTGTAATCGAGCGAGCGTTTATAAACGGACTACGCCAATTGTAAATTGACGAATTTCACTAATTGCTTATTATATACTTACTTATTATTTAAGGTCTAACAAAAATAAGTAGCATGGGTGATGGATGATATGAGGTCTGAGAACGAAAGATTCATTATGATCTTAAATCTACAACTTATTTCTTCTTTAAGCGATTTTTTAAGCAGTCACTTCGGAACTAAATACAAGAGCATGTCTCACCTCAGATTCGGCTTTGCACTGATGATGACCGTTCTCGCATTCGTTCTCAGGCGGACAGCGCGTGTAATGCCACGAGAAGGTGTCGTTTATCGTCGCATTACTAGACTGGTGCACGCCGGAGTAGACCGCGGCGCAAGTGGTCCGTGCAGAGTAGTCTAAGGGCGAGTCTATCGAGCCCTCTGTGCACACGCCCTCGCCGTTAGCGCCATTAAGCGAGCACCAGCCGCAGTGCGAGTGATGGAGGCACTCCGAGCACTGATCGAACGTGCCACAAGGCGCCGGGCACATGTTCTTGTCTGCCCTTGCAAGGACTAAGCCGCAGACTCCTCCGGCGCAGTAGACTGGTTGGTACGCCGGCGATATGCACTTTCCGAGGTAGGTCGCCCAGTGGCACTCGGAGAAGCTCCCTTCGGCGCCGTCTGAGCTGAGACACGACTGGCAGTCGTCGAACTGGTTGCAGCGGCTGGGGCACTCGTCCTTCTGTCTCGGGCGCAGGCTCGGCCGGCCCGGCTCCTCTGTGAGCGCGCACGTCCAGTTGTAGATCTCTGGCGGCTCCTCGGATATTCTTGTCAGTTGACCTACAAGCAATGTAATTGCTGGTTCGTAAGATGCTATCAGATCTTAAATATGATATTAAAAAATATTTGATATCATGACAGAGGTTTCTGATTTACACCTCATTGCCGTCGGCTCAACTCGAGACGGTATTAACGGAGAATCGGAGACAAAGCCGAAAAGAGAGTTCTTCTTAATGTGCCAGAGCTATCTTACCTTCTTTATAGGCGTGCCTCGTCCAGGTGCATTGGCTTGAAACACACTTCTCGCAATCCGAAGCAACGCATTTCAGTTCAGGACACTGATCTACATCACTGATGTAACTCGTTCCGGCGTTACACTTGATGCTCGTGCATGACTCATCAGTTGGAACGCATTCTCCTGGAATATCAAAAACAGTATGACTTGAGAGTGATTTTAGCTACAGAGATTTTTTAGCTAAGGAGGTAGCCTCGTATCATTAACAAATAATCTTTCCAGCGCGAAATATTAAATGAAGGCACCACCATGCTTCGTTATTCTTTACTCCCCGTATTTACTGAACATTGTGTGACTAGAAAAGTGCACGAACCGACAGCAGCCGCGCAGGACTCGCACCACCGGCAGGCGGGCTTCTCTTCAGGGTACATCGGCCAAGCAGCCAGACAAGTGACGCAGCTCGTGAAGTTCTCGCAGGATCGCCTCGCCACCAACTCAGCGTCGCACGTCGACCCGAAGTTAGTCGACACGATATTGCTGCCTTCACAGCCGGGTTTATCCACCGAATAGCACTTTGTAAAGTTGCCGCCACTGCAAAAACTGCAACCCATGTGGCTCCGGCACTCCAGCTTGCTGGAACTCCACATGGAACAGAGATCTTCCGGCAGCGAGATGCGCGTGACTTGGCAGTGCGCACTGCCCGTCCAACCGCCGATGACGTAAATGTGGCCTTCGTTCTCTGACTCCATGTCTATGGCCATTGCGTGCGCTATGGTCGGCGTTGGTGGGTGTCCCACTATGTCTACTCCTGAAATATAACATAGTTAAGATTTTCCATTCATTGTAATATTCACTGATATCGGTGTCTGTACAGTGGAAACTCACCTTTCATAAGTCGAACCCATTGGTTGCAGCTGTATACATAGGCGATCAAAGAATCTACACTATAGTAGTAAGGATCAGTTCTGCCCCCGAACAGTACCATGTAGTCATTGGTCGTCACAGCCGAGTGCAAGTACGTCGCCTGCGGCAGGTTTTCGTACGCGTGATTTAGATTCAGGAAAGTCGGTAGCTCGCTCCACGTTTTTGTCGGATAGTGGAAAGAAAATAGTTTATTTGACAGTATCGTGCCGTTGTAGGAATACAAGATCCCGCCATAGACGTAGAGGCTTTGAGACGGTGCATGGTGGACGGTGCTGTGCCCGATAATCCCAACCGGTTGAGGGCCCTTGCTCTCCAGTTTGATCCACTTATCGTTATCCAAGTCAAACTCCCACATATCAGCGGCGAAACCGTTTTCTAAGGAGAAGCCGCCGATCAAAACTAGACTCTCGTAGTCTTGATACTTTTGTAACGTTAAGCTGTGACCAGCTAGCGGAGGTGGATGCTCGTCTTTATTGCTAATCACGCCCCATCGTTGATCTTTCAAACTAAACTGCCAGAAGTCTCCGAGGGTTTTGTTATGTCCGCTCTTTTCTTGCAAACCTAGGCCCCCATAGATGTAGATATTCTGCTTGGAGTGATATATTTCTGACGCGTGGAAGTACCGTCCTTCTGGCATTTTTGCGTCCGGCGTGGCTTCCACTGTTACTTGCATCCATGTGCTGTTTTTCGTGTCAAAAAATCGGATATCGTTTAAGGGGCCATGGGACAAAGAGTAGCCGCCAAACATCCACAGTCCCCGCCTGTCTGCGACTAGACTATGTCCAAACCTAGGCAAGGTTTTTCTCAGATGATCCAGACCATCTGTTAGATAGACTGAATTGAAGAGTTCAGTGAACACGAGCTGCGTTTTGTCCAGTCGAATGGAACAATCATCTCCACCAAAACCATCGTTACAAAGACATCTGCCATAGTTCGTATCGCATACGCCTGCATTCATCGTCATACTGCAATTATTCCGGCATATTTCCACTTGACAATACGACCCGCTAAAGCCTTCCTGACAGACACAATGACCTCCTTTATTACAAACCCGAGGCCACGAACAATAGTCTTCACACGCTAGCACAGTGTAAATGCCTTCGAAACCTTGCTCCGGTTTTCCTTGTTTGTAGTGAACAGTGAGGTTCCCGCTACGAGCTTCGACAATGCCGGAAGACGCGCCGTTGCAAAACACTCCGAGGAGTTGACTCTGTTGATTGTTGCTCAGATCTGGGACACCTCCGAGACCGTCATATACGTACACTGCATTTTCATCACACGGAACGTTCAATGTCGTCGTGTTGATGGTGAACTGAATAACAGCATTCTTTATGTCTTCTGCTGAAATGATCCAAAGACATTCCTTAGAAGGTCCAATGGTTTTAAGTTCTGGGTCTGTTTTGTAGGAACCGATGCCTTCCGTTTGAGTAGCATTAAGCATACCTCGAGGCTCACACTGATAGTAGCATCTCCCCCCGTGCCGCGGATCGCCGTAGAATTTCGGTTTACATTTTTCACAGTTCTGTCCTTCAGTGTTGTCTTTGCAAATGCACTCGCCCGTGGTGACGTCACAGAAGCCGAGCACCTCGTCGCCGTGGTCGTTGCAGTCGCAGCGTCGACATCCCTGGGCAGTCGTTGCGTTACCATGGCTGCCGGGCTTACACGATTCGCAAAACTCGCCCTCGGTCCAATCTTGACATTCATCACACCTTCCTACGCCTGTCCTACACGTGGAATGGTTATGGCACACGCAATTTATTGAGCAGTCGGCGCCGGTCCAGCCCAGATCACAATGGCACTTGTATTGCGGAGCGCCGAGGCAGTAGCCATGAATGCAATTGTTATAGCAGGTCCTCATGCAGCTTTTCTTTCCGTCCCCGATATAGCCTTGTTTGCATTTGCAAGTGTACGACCCGTGGGTATTGTTACACACTGCATTTTCGTGACAGTCGTGTAAGCCGAGACCGCATTCATCGACATCTGGACACTGTGCATACGCCCAACCCGCGTCCGTGGAGGTAACGTTGAGAATCGACGCGCAGTCAGAGTGAGCCCTCGTAAAGTCGCCTTCCGTGCACATGCCATTGATAGGATTTTCGTGCGAGTAGCACCACCCGCAGCCCATACTTCGTAAACAAGTAGAACACTGCGTGTGGCCTTGGCAAGATTTACACTGGCCGGACTTGCGTGCGTTGTCATCGGTCGGTGTCGACGCTCGGTCTAGCCACTCTCTACATAAACCAAACTGGTATTCGCTGGTATATACGCTAAAACTGAAACACTGTCTCGTAGCCTCGCACCAGACACAGCGGCCGCGCTCGTCCAGGCAATGTTCGCAGTCGAGCCGCATACGGCAGGGCGCGGGGCACTCGCCCACGTCCACTATAGCCCCACTAGCGCGACCGCGGCGGGAGCACCTCGCCTCTTCTGCCCACCACTCACAGTAGTTACCTGCTACACATCTCTCACAACTTATGTAATTTGAGCAATTCGGGCAGCCTGCAGGCTGTAGAGTCAGGTACCGCCACTCGCCGTCGACTGTACACAACGCTTTCTCGTCGGCAGTCCGCGATTCGCAGCGATTAGTCAGCTCGCACCAGCCACACGCGGCGTCCGCGAGGCAAAGCAGACAGTTGTCGTAGTTTGAGCATTGGCCGTCTGAGTACGGTTCTAAGAATTCAAATGTGAAAACCTTAGCGCTTTCTTGTGACTTGTTATGGAGTAACTCCATTTTGGCGTGATGATGTGAGGGGTACAATCCAGTGTGCAGGGAGTCGTTGGCATGCATATCTACAGGGAGTCTGCCGGGGAGCAAGGTTGGCCAGTCGACCGGACTGCAGGTTGATGGTTGCGCTGTCACGTTAGCCACCGACTCTTTCTTCTGCCCCAATGTCAATGAGATGTTAGAGTATCCCGCGCAGACGTGTAAAGTCTCGCCTGTACCGTTCCAGTGCTGTGGTATTCGTAGCCAGCCTCTCAGTCGCGCTTCACTGGCCCCAGTGAAGATATGGTTGCTTCCGCCCCCGGTGCCCCAATCGACTGTCGTTGCATTCACAACCGATACTCCATCCGGGTGGTTCCAGTCAGCTGGTTGTTGGTATCTCAGAAAAGTAAGTCCGGGTCGTTTGTCCAATAACTTGCACTCTTCAGGGGCTGTGACTTCAATGCCGGATGTGCCCCACCAGCCCGGATTTTGGGAGGGCGTGTCTTCGCCGCAAACGCCATAGTTATCTGGAATAAATTTCAATGATTATCTTCAGCAACAACGTGAGACCATAGAGACTGAGCTTATTAAATCCGACTGTGTTGTAGTCTCAAAATGAAATAGACTACACTCAGGCATTTAACTGGCAAAGCACTGTAGATATTGTCTCCGCATATCATCAGGAGAGACTGATGTCAAGTGCTACCCTGTTTCAATAAATAAAAAATTGTGCTGTCTATCGCATGTTTTTACAGCGCAAGCCCAAACTGTGTAATTCTGTTATTCAGATATTCATTTGAATGTAAAGAATTTACGTTCTATTTGTTATTTGACAACATATGCTGACTTTAAGTTGATTCTATACTTGAGAATAAGGATTTGTAATCTGGTATAACACCTGGCACATAACTTGATTAAAAATCTGCCAATATGAATTAATTTGCTAATTTGACTACACTAAAGTCCGAAGAATTTTACGTAACTCAAATCCCGCGCCCCTTGCAAATTAGACCCGAAATACGTCCATAGTCAACATCGTACCTAATAAGAACCACTGAAAAATGCACTGCACAAACATAAGGGCCCAGAAGCTACACTCACCGTCTTTGTGATGGCACCTCGCGTTTTGCACGCACCAGCTGCAGACGTGGAGTCCGAGCCGCGTGCTGACGGAAGGCAGCGGCGCCCGAGCCGGGGAGCGGCCCATCGCCGGCCCGTGGACCAGGCACGAGTGGCAGTCGCCCAGCGCTGGGCAGATGCCGCCGCACCGGATCGACTGCAGGTTCGTAGTGCAGTTGGAGCCTATCGTGCGCCCGTAGCAGATCTGCGAGGTTGGCACTGGCTATTACTGTGCTCGGTGTACTTACTTTGCTAGATACTGAAAACATAGTCTTTCAATTGGGAAAAAGCGGCCAAGCTGTCCGTCCGTACGTCCGCCTGTCACCAGGCTGTATCTCATGGACCGTGATAGTTAGACAGTTGCAATTTTCACAAATGACTTCTGTTGCCGCAATAACAACAAATACAAAAAACGGCCAAGTGCGAGTCGGACTCGCGCACGAAGGGTTCCGTACCATCATCTATACAACATAGGAATATTTCAAGCGTCTGCCTGTTGTCTTTATTAATATCGGCAAAAAAAAATCACGTTTGTTGTATGGGAGCCCCCTTAAATATTTATTTTATTCTGTTTTTAGTATTTTTTGTTACAGCAGCAACAGAAATACATCATCTGTGAAAATTTCAACTGCCTAACTATCACGGTTCATGAGATACAGCCTGGTGACAGATAGACAGACGCACAGACAGACAGACGGATAGTGAAGTCTTAAAGTAATAGGGTCCCGTTTGGCGACCTTCGGGTACGGAACCCTAAAAAATATCAGCTGTTCCTGCATTTTAATGCTGCGGTGTTAACTTTAATATGGAAATTCGCAATTTCCCCATGGTATGAGTTGTTCGTATTGATGCGCAGACGAAAATGTATTTTCAGATGTTTATGGGAAATTTGTTACAACCTATACCTGTACAGGACTGCACTGCAGTCACTGTATGTATTATTGTTTTTATGTTAATGATTATCTGGTCAACCCTCCTATTACGTAGCTGTCCACGTTTCACGTTTCTGAAGTGTCAAAATATGTATGTATTTGACTATTTGGAGTAGGTAAAATCAGACGTGTCCAAACAGTGGAGAATTTACGTAGGAGCGCCCCTGGTCAGTGTTGCCTCTGTGCAGAGAACGACACGGTTTTGCAAAGAATAAACAAAAAACGGAGACAACTTCAATAGTTTGGTCACATCATACAGACTAACAAATTCACTCTGCCACAACTCTGCAAGGAAAAGGTGACCTGGCCGCAAAAAACATCATGGTTCTAAAGCTTGCAGAGCGGTTTAACGAGAGAAATATAAATGTCTTAAGTAATGATAGCCGACCTCCTATAGGAGATTGCACCAAAAGAAGAAGATGCATAGAGAAGGGACAACTTACATCGTCGGCGGAGCACCAGCCGCACTCGGGGTCGGCCAAGCACTCAGGCTGTGAGCGGTGGCGCGGGCACGCCGCCTCTGGATCGGCGCGCGTGATGCCCGCCTGCCAGCTCGGCACCACGTACGCTAGCAAATCACCTGCAGACAGGAAAACTTATGTTTTAACACAAAAACATAACATAAACTCACGCTTGTATCTAGGAGGGATAGGCAGAGATCAAGATTGACCACTTGCCACAATCCTGACATTGAAAACTCGAATATTTTTCCGTGTTAGCACAATATATTGTGCATACACGATTGTCCTCTAAATACTCATTGACATTATAATAAGACTTTTCCAATTTTCGAACCTTGTTTCGTGCGTACCCGACGGAGCGGCTTAAGCCCAGCAGCATCATCATCATCATCATCATCATCATCAGCAATTTGACGCCCACTGCAGGACATAGGCCTCCCTCATAGTTTTCCAAGCTTCCCGGTCTTGTGCCGCCCGCACCCAGCGAGTCCCTGCCACCGTAACCAGGTCCCCAGACCAGCTGGTGGGGGGTCTGCCCACGCTGAGTCGCCTGGTCCGCGGTTACCAGGTCAGAACTTTTCGCCCCCAACGGCCATCAGTTCTCCAAGCTATGTGCCCCACCCACTGCCACTTCAACTGAGCAATTCTTCGAGCTATATTAGTAACCGCGGACCTCCTCATTCCTGATTCGATCACGCAGTGAAACTCCTAACATAGCTCTCTCCATAGCCCGTTGAGCGACCTTCAGCCTTCTTCTCACACACCTTTGTCTTGAGACACTGAGGTATTTTGGTCGCGAAAATTTGTTTTACTTTCCCGAATCCCGTTGGATTCGTCGAGTGCCCATTATATCTCAGGGAATTTTGTAATAAAATCGAATATAATGAGCAATAAAAGAAGTGCTTACTTTTGCTAAACGGAATTTGGGAAATGCAAGTTTATTGTTATTGAGAGAGTGACGGCGGCCTACTGTTTTGGAATTACTAAGGTTCTTCCCAACATACAAAATATTTTCATATATTTATTGACCACTTATGTGCGAATTCGCTAAAGAATCAAAGCGAGATCAATGGAGACGCAACCGTAGCATACTTCAAAGCAAGAAGACTGAGTAATTTCTAAATTCGTAGAATCCTTAGTTGTGCCAGTGACCAATCTGTATACGCGTCAATGTAGGTGTAGAGTGACCGTGCGTACACGGCTCGCTCGCTACTGACCGCTCCGTCGGGTACGCACACTAACAAAAATGTGTATTTACGATTACAACTACAAATAAAGGCCACGCGCGCTCGTAGATTGCAAGATCTATACGATTTAAACAATAACGAGTATCCCGATTCTTTAAACTTTAAACAAATTTGTAGGTCTCGACACACAGTTTGTTTAAAGTCTAAAATAAAACTTACCATTAACATTTCCATGATAGCCGCCAGATATAAGCAACGTGGACGGAGGTTTCAGAGCCGCAGCGTGCGCGAACACACCTTGCTTTTTCGGATAGTACTTTCGAGTTTTCCCCAACACGTCCAGCGGTATCCACGAGTGACACCCGAGGTGATAAATGTACATTTGCGCATCGTAACAGATCTCTTCTCTGTTGTGTCTGTGAGAATAGCCGCCGAAGACGATGAGGTAATTGCCTGAAATTAAATATTTACACTTATTTCACTCTGATCGTGGGACCAATGTTGTATATGAAAAGGTTAAAAGGAATAATTCACCAATTACAGTAGCTGTATGAAACGCTCTTTCTCTGGGTACGTATGTGTCGCGTAAATGGGCTCGAGGGTAATGGATCTCGCTCCAGTGATGACTTTCTACGTCAAAAGCGAACATCCTGTCGGATAGTTTGGAAAACCTGGAGAAATATAATATTTTCATTAGAGTATGATGTGTCGTGGCATAAAAGGTCTACAAGACGATACTTGCCTAGCGACACTAGCCACTACCCCGCCATACACAAGGATGGAATTGGAGTAAGGGTGGTACACAGCGCTATGAGCGACAACTCTCACATCCAACTCCTTGCCACCACGAACTTGAACCCTCTCCCACGACTCGGTATTGGCGTCCTTCAAAACTATTTTGTACATGCTGTGAAAAGAAAAATGCCACTAAAATATAAATGTAAAAAAGCAGGCAAACTTCTCGTCTCAAACAATACATGACATGTGTAAGTAAGTGCCGGAAATTTTGTATTTTGGACCCCCATATTTTGGAAACTATACTAGCTGGATGTATGAACTTTGGAGCTTTGTTTCTTTTCCGTAACCTTAATACCTCTACACTGCAACTGTTTCATTCCCGTAATATAACTAACTTCAAAGATAGAGAGGCGGTCTAAAAGGGCTCAAGTCGGTTCGTTAAAGTTTATTAACAAAAATAGTTGTCCATAATATATTTACTTCGTGTAAACTTCGTTTAGACAATTGCAGTGCCAACTGGCCGAGAGCTTGGTCTATGCGCCTAGATATATGCTATTAATGTCCAATTAATAATTTTTCTTCGCAGTTAATAGACCGTAAAGGAGCGTATAGGTCGAGCAAGCACTAGGTAGGTATAGAGTTTCGCAGCAGATGTTTTTTGCAAACATTAATTCACCAAAGTTTTTCAATGCTACTTTTTTGTGACAAACGAAGATTGCATAAATATAAATGGGTTCTCATGGTACTGCGAAACCTCACAATAGATAAAACAACACCGTGATCAAAATGTGGAAATCGTACAAGGAAAACGCTCTTTCTTGTCGCCAGATAATTAGAGGAGGTCTCACCTTGAGGAGAACTCTCCGTCGCTCGTGCTGCCACCGAACAAGTAAATTTCGTTGCCGACCACCGTGAGGGTGTGTCGCGTGAGCCCGGGCGGGGTGTAGGAGGAGTTGACGGCCCGGAGCAACCAGCGAGACTCCACCGCGTCGAACCGCCATAGCTCTGAAGACAGGCTGCCGTCCGATAGCTTTCCACCGTACAGGACGAACCCGCTGCCGTGTGCGCACGCCGCGTGCCCATAGCGCGGTTCCGGCTTCGTGTTGTTAGACTTCACAACAGAACCCACGAACTCAGGGGGGTCTGTGAAGTGGAGGTAGCTCTCCGAGTATGGCGGCGCGTGCGTGTACATGAGCGGCAGAGTGCTTTTGTCTTGATGGGAGAACGACGACAGGAGCAGGTTGAATAGCGTCGATTTATTTCCGATTTTCAAGCTGCCATCGATGTTGCCCTGTTGACATTTCCATAGATATCATAAAATGCTTGTTTCGATTTGCAAACAAACGCTACCTAATGAGATTCGGCCAAGGCCAGTATTAATTTTTAACCTACTTGTAATCCTATTAATAATAATTGCCAGTCAAGATTTCTATTAATAGTGATTGCCAGTCAAGATTTCAATGTGATCAGGGCCAGGACACACCTAGCTTTTTGAAACTTACCTTGGCAAAAAGCATGAGTATTGACTGATCAATTTCTTCATTAGTAGGATATCTACGCAAAACCTTCCCATTTTCATCATACCATTGACTAGTAGAAAATCTGTAATAAAATGTGATAAAAGGTAATTTAAGACCAAGTCAATACATCCTAGTAAGAAGTAATTACTTAATCTCATAGGAGTAATTAAAAGTTTATTTATGATGATAAAACCATTACATATGAGGTCATTGATCTGGGTTATTTGCGTAAAGATTTCTTTACTAAGCTAATGAAAGATGCAAGGGAATCTTTATAAAAATATGATAAAACCTACTTGTAAACTTCAAGTAAACCTAGGACTTTATTCAGATCATATCCTCCAAATACATATAGAGAGTCAGTGTGATTGACATAGACGGCGGAGTGAGCGGCCCGCACAGTCATGCCACTTTCAGTCCTTGACAACCAGTGCCAGCTATTGCCTTCTTTGTCATTCTTCTTTAGCGAACAAGATTCCCCTGAAAACCTGAAGAAAAGAAAAATATAAAAGAGTACAGTTGCTTGTCATTGAAAGTTTTAAAGACTAGCAGTCATATTTGTAGAAACACGATTCTTTATAACGGCCCTCAAATGCAGTTTGTGGTAATATATAGTTTGTGGTAAAGGGAAAGTCATTACCACAGACTATTTAATCTCCATTTGAGGAGTGATTGAAAGAATCATATTTTTATAAATAACACCATAGATTCCTACAATATGGGACTGAGATTACAAAATCCAATTAATTAAATAGTTTACCCCTCTTTGCACCGGCACCCATTAGACTCGCACTGTCCATTTCCTGAGCAGAGGTTGGGGCACAGCTCCACACTGCAGTCGAGACCAGCCCACTTGCCTGAGCAGAAGCAACGGTTGGACAGACATAGTCCCTGCCCCGTGCAGTTGTTGGGGCAGTTGTGGATGGCATATGTGGCACGGAACCCATCCAGCACATAATTTGTATCACTATACAGTAGTATTAACATCTGAAATTATTTTATTGTTATTTTTAAATTCATGTATTGAAGTACAATAGGTTGTACGTAATTGTCATTGTCAACTCACAAAACCGCTTGAGGCTGTGACATTTTGTGGCTCTGTTTTGCCACTGAAACTCCCCAACAGTGGAGCATCGAATGAATCTCCATCATACACAAACACATAATCATACGAACACTCTGTGCCCATGCGGATAAAACTCAATGTGATGAATTGACTCTTGTTAGCTGCCTTGATGAGCCATTCACAATGTGAATCCTAGAAGAAAAAGGTCAGTTGTTAAGTGATGTTGGAGTGTTGTTTAGGACTTGTGAGTGGGGAGACTGACTTGTGTATAGTTGGAGTTGCTGGGCCCGTCGGTGATGACGCCGCTGGGCTCGGTGAAGACCCGGCGGGACTTGTCACAGGGCCCTGCGTTCGCCGCGCTCGCCACCGCCACCCACAAACACCAGAGGAGCACTACACCTGCGCTTTTCTCCCGAATGCGTGGGTACAACATGCCTCCTCGATATGGGATTGGAACATAAGTCAAATATCAAAGCCATATAATAGTAAATTGCGACAAATAACACTAAATGTAAAATAAACAACACTCATTTGTAGTAATAGGTGACATCCACTTCAAGGCTAACCACTTTAGAGGAATAAAACACGGGGTCTTGTTTATGTAAAGCCCTAGTAACTTATAGTTTTTGCTTCAGAGGTTGCTTGGCCTGAAATCCTGTGGGTTTTATGGCTCGAGAGTACTTTCTAACAAGTTTTTTTTCAACAAATAAACATTTCGCTCTACATCCATCACAAAATTTTGTTCACAGAGTAATTTTGTTTGACATTTACTTTTTTTAAAATGTAAATCAGATGAGAATGATGATAATACCAATTGGTACAGCCAACAGTATGAAAACGTTGATGTTTGTTGCAGTTGCAGTTGCAGACAATAGCGTCTCCTATGGAACTAGAACTTTTTAGTATCTTTGTCCTGCGTTCACTGCCCTACTTTGCATTATGCCACTGTTTACCTACACCACAAAGTTGCTTTCCCTTATTTGTTTCATACTTAAAGTTTAAAAAAATATGTCTTAAGTAAATACTTAAGATACACAATCACGCAACTCGGGATAATATGCCCTCAGAAAAAATAATCCCAAGTAGGTACTGCCCGTAATCTGTCTGGTGGTACGGTAGGGTGGTACGAAGCGCAAGGGCACTATTATCTTTTCTCGAATAGCTTCATCGTTTTTAGGGTTCCGTACCCAAAGGGTAAGGGTACTCCGCTGTCCGTCCATCCGTCACCAGGCTGTATCTCATGGACCGTGATAGTGAGACAGTTGAAATTTTCACAGATGATGTATTTCTGTTGCCGCTTTAACAACAAATACTAAAAACAGAATAAAATAAATATTTAAGGGGGCTCCCATACAACAAACGTGATTTGTTTGCCGTTTGTTGCTCGATATTATTAACGGCAACGGGTAGACCCTTGAAATATTCAAATGTTGTACAGATAATGGCACGGAACCCTTCGTGTGTGAGTCTGACTCACACTTGGCCGGTTTTTTTTAACCCTTAAAACTTGGATTTGGATTATACCAGATAAATGAAATTTTCGGAATATGAGGTCAATAGTGGACTCATTGAACATATAAAGTTTCAATTTCATAGCTCTTATACTTTAGATTTAATTGATATCTAAAAAAAACCCCAATTTACTTACTTTACTTACTTACTAATATATATAGCTACAATCCGGTATACTCACTGACTGACTGACTGACTGACTGACTGACAGATCATCTATAGGTTTCCTCGGAAACGGTAAGAGCTACGTGAAAATTTTTTATGAGAAAGTTGTAGGAAATGTATGATATACAGCCATCCTATGAAGCCGATTTTTGAATTTCGAACGCCTTCTCCCATACAAATGGGCTAACTTTTTTGTTTACTGGCCGATTTGGATGAAATTTAGAACAGGTGTTTTTTTCGTGATCTCATTTTGAAAGAAAAATTTGAACGTTCGAAATTCAAAATAGGGGCGAGAATATGGCTGCCCAAAAAATCGACCTCTGCGCAAAAAAGTCGGCAGCCAACTGGGCATATGCTGGAGACGTGCCCTAAACGGCATCGGGCTGTCAAAGGACCCGGGTATATGAGAAAAATCGGACATTTTGGATTTTCAAGATGGCGGCCGAGATATCAACAATGAAAATGAGAAAATTTTGTATGGAGAATTTATACTGAAAATCGACTTTTAATACAAATTTTAAAACAAAACTGAGGGGGGACAATTTTGCGACGCTGAAGCGGGCACGAGAAACTCCGCCGTGGCGAGGCCGAAGGCCGAGCTCCGTTCAGGCCGAGGCCGAAGGCCGAGACTATACATTTTCTGGCGAACAAGCAACAACGCAAAAGCCAGATGGGACAAACTTGCGAGGCCGAAGGCCGAGCTCCGCGAAGCGGGCACCAGGAACCCCGCCGCGGCGAGGCCGAAGGCCGAGCTCCGTTCAGGCCGAGGCCAAAGGCCGAGACTATACATTTTCCGGCGAACAAGCAATAACGCAAAAGCCAGATGGGACAAACTTGCGAGGCCGAAGGCCGAGCTCCGCGAAGCGGGCACGAAGAACCCCGCCGCGGCGAGGCCGAAGGCCGAGCTCCGTCCAGGCCGAGGCCGAAGGCCGAGACCATACATGTTCCCACTCAAACAATCCCAACTTCAAGTGTCTAGCGAGGCCCTAGGCCGAGCGCCGCGGAGAGCGAAGCTCGGAGCGGCTGGGGGTTGGCGCGCGTAAGCGCGCAGGGGGTTCACCCCCTAGTATATATATATAAAGCTACAATGCGGTATACTCACTCACTGATTCATCCATACGTTTTCTCCGAAATGACAATAGCTAGAGGAAAATGATGTATGAAAAAGTTGTAGGAAATGTATGAATTACAGCCATCCTATGAAGCCGATTTTTGAATTTCGAACGCGTTCTCCTATACAAATGGGCCAACTTTTTTGTTTACCGGCCGATTTGGATGAAATTTGGAATAGTTGTTTGTTTCGTGATCTAATTGTGAAAAAAAACTGCCAAGCAGCCAACTGGGCACATGCTGGAGACGTGCCCTAAACGGCATCGGGTTGTCAAAGGACCCAGGTATATGAGAAAAATCGGACATTTTGACATTTCAAGATGGCGGCCGAGATATCGACGATTGAAAATGAGAAAATTTTGTATGGAGAATTTGTACTGAAAATCGACTTTTAGTACAAAATTTTAAACAAAGATGAAAAATTTTTCAAAAAAACCATTTTTCGTTGCCGAAGCGGGGACGAGGAACCTCGCCGCGGCGAGGCCGAAGGCCGAGCTCCGTTCAGGCCGAGGCCGAAGGCCGAGACTATACATTTTCCGGCGAACAAGCAGCAACGCAAAAGCCAGATGGGACAAACTTGCGAGGCCGAAGGCCGAGCTCCGCGAAGCGGGCCCCAGGAATCCCGCCGCGGCGAGGCCGAAGGCCGAGCTCCGTTCAGGCCGAGGCCGAAGGCCGAGACTATACATTTTCGGCGAATAAGCAACAACGCAAAGCCAGATGAGACAAACTTGCGAGGCCGAAGGCCGAGCTCCGCAAAGCGGGCACAAGGAACCCCGCCGCGGCGAGGCCGAAGGCCGAGCTCCGTTCAGGCCGAGGCCGAAGGCCGAGACTATACATTTTCGGCGAACAAGCAACAACGCAAAAGCCAGATGGGAAAAACTTGCGAGGCCGGAGGCCGAGCTCCGCGAAGCGGGCACGAAGAACCCCGCCGCGGCGAGGCCGAAGGCCGAGCTCCGTCCAGGCCGAGGCCGAAGGCCGAGACCATACATGTTCCCACTCAAACAATCCCAACTTCAAGTGTCTAGCGAGGCCCTAGGCCGAGCGCCGCGGAGAGCGAAGCTCGGAGCGGCTGGGGGTTGGCGCGCGTAAGCGCGCAGGGGGTTCACCCCCTAGTTTAATATTATATTACTTTTCTGTTGTATAATAGTTCTTGTAGTACCTAACGAAACAGCCAAGCCCCGTATTATGACTAAGGTGTAGACTTTGTGAAGTTAGGACTTGTAGAGTTATAGAAGCTTGGCTCTTCATGAGGTCTAATAACTTTTTGGCAGTGCGAGGTTTATGGTCTCGTCGTGGCAACATTCTACGTGAAAATGTTTTTGGTGGAATAAAGTACCTAGAGTTAAACTCTGTTAATTGAAGAACCTTTTTTGCTCATATAAGTCGTCTTCTATACTGTGTGAGCGAGAGGCAAATAGCTGTTCAGTCCCTTTCTTAATTTAACCGTGCTATATAACGCAGGCCTATGGTGCTCCCCTACTATTCACTAGTAGACCTTTCTTTGAAAGATGTATTTATCTTCGATCATTACCTACGTACTTTTTGGGGTGTTGGGGTTGCCCATGGGTACCAACGGGACCCTAATATCGCGCTGTGGACGAGCCTACAGTTAAATTAATAACAAATTAATCCGCTGTACGTACGGGCGTGAGTTTTTATTAAGTTACTCAATGTCTTAACAGTGTAATAATTTTCCATGGTGTAATTTAATTTCATTAATTATTAATTGGGACTGCATTGTTTGCACAGCAGACTCACGACGCTTGATTACCATGCCGGACGTCATAGGTTTCGATTGTTGTGTTGTGGGAATTTATTATTATTAGTATTTTTAATTTAAGTACTTTGTAATTTTGGTAATCTTATGTAGTATGGCTTTGGCTGGAATAAAATAATTTTATCTACACTAATGTTGTAACATTCTACTTATGTTTTCAATACTTGACTTATAATTACTACTGTTATAGCGCAGACAACAAAACACTCAATTTAAGCAATTTCACATGTTGGTATAATATTCACATCGATATCGTAAAATCTCATTATAACATCAATAAAACGCGACCAACTTGATTGCAGGGCCAATCAGGTTGGTCGCGTTTTATTGAAGCGCGCAGCTGAGCTCTCATTGGTTAAATTTTAATGGCGGCAAAATCACTGTGATTATACACGTACGCGTGAATTTAATTTTTAATTGCATTAGTGAAGATAAAGTAGTGTATGCAACTGCATATAACACGGGTATTAAAACACTCGTTACTATTATGAAACTCGCTGCGCTCGTTTCATAAACTCACACACGTGTTTTAATACCCTTCATTATATGACAGTTGCATAAACTACTATTAAAGAAAATTAAAAAAAAAGTGTAATATAAAGTTACATTAAAGGTCAGATTTTTCGCTTTATGTTACAGTTATTTTCGTGGTACTAAAAGTGCAACTAAAAATACCTAAAATTGCGCGCGCAAAACTGAGTGCAGACGATTGAATGTCAAGATACTTTTGTCGAAATTGCGCCATTTTGTTTAAAAAATTTCATTATGAGTGTAGATAAAGTAGTATATGAGACTACACATTTTTTAAGTTTTTATTTTTCAATGTTTTTTCATAAATATTTTATACTAGCTGTTGCCCGCGACTTCGTTCGCGTGATAATTTTGATGTGTATGATGATGATCCAGACTATCTATCTCTGTGCAAAATTTCATCCGGATCAGTTCAGCCGTTTTTGCGTGAAAGAGTAACAAACATCCATCCATACATACAAACTTTCGCGTTTATAATGTTAGTAATATTAGTAAGGATAGGGATATAATTTTATTATTTGTTAGGCAAGTCTCGCCATTATAGAATCCTAACACTGACACATTTCATACGTTACAAGTTTTAAAAGTATCCGTACGTTACAAGTTTTAAAAGTACCCGTCATCATCATCATCATCATCATTATCAGCCACTCGACGCCCACTGCAGGACATAGGCCTCCCTCGTGGTTTTCATTAACAGAAAAATAAAAAAATATATTAAAGGTTGCGTTAGCATTGTGTCCGATCGATGCCTCTGCCCTACAAATAAAAAATAAAACAGTCGCCGCCTTTTCCTATCTCCCTGTCTGTACAGCTGTACAGTAGCTAACTACGCAATGGGCAGGTTAATTGTAGTTTATGAGACTGCACATAACTTGGTATTAAAACACTCGCGAATGCTATTAAAAAACTCGCCAAGGCTCGTTTTTTAAAATCTCGCTCGTGTTTTAATAACCCTCATTATGTGACAGTCACATAAACTACTATTAACCTGCCCATTGCGTAGTTAGCTACTGTACAGCTGTACAGACAGGGAGATAGGAAAAGGCGGCGACTGTTTTATTTTTTATTTGTAGGGCAGAGTCATCGATCGGACACAATGCTAACGCCGCAATGTCACATTCCAGCGCGGCTCGAGCCTTTCGAAAGACAGTCTAGTGACTATGGGCTAACATGCTAGAGAAAACCTCCTAAGCCCTGGCGTCTTTGTCATTGTTCATTGGGTGGGAATTAACATAAACTTCTTAATTTACACCCAATAAACTTTAAGTAGGAGATACGGAAAACTTAGGTACTGTTCTAGGATTAGGATTTTTTTCGTTATTTTTTTGAACACATTTTTCCCTTTAGGGGTTGGAGTTTAAGCGCGTGCACGCCATATTTTTAAAGAACGCTAAAGTATCAGCTGTTGCACCATAGTTTCAAACTGGAAGCACGCGAGTCCATTATTAGCCGCTGATCCTTAACAGTAAGTAGCAGAAATGGAAGGCATCGGGAAAAAAAAACTTTTCTTTCTAATTTTTTTAATTGAGTTCCCAATTTGTTTTAATGCAAAAAATCGAAAAATTTATATGGTATTCTAAGAAAGATTTTCATTAGTTACAAAGGCTTAGGTAGTTGCCCTCGCTGCCACATCACAAATTACCATCCTGTATATTGTGTGAGCGAGAGGTAAACCGCCGTACAATCCATTTCTTTGTGGACCCCGTTAAGAAGTCCTTAAAAAAATCTTTATATGTAGACATTATTCATAAAGTAAACAATCTTAAAATATACGTAGTAAGTAAGTAAACAATACTTAGCTATACATTTTTTACTGCGGTCCCACATTGGGCAAGCTAAAAAATCTCTCATGTAGGTACAGATTCAAATTCAATTTAACAGGTGTGAAAGTCAAGGCACTGTCGTACCTTTAGCACAACGTTCTTGCTTTATCAGGGAGGAGTGAGATAGGTAGATTTGGCTAGCTGTAGGTACCTACCTACAAAAGTTAGGTAGGTGTATACGTTCTTCGGCTGGAGGTCCTTATACACGCACCATATTTATCAGGTGAAAATTAATAAATCATTAGCGAACGTGAGAGCAGCGACGGAAGAGGGCCGTTGAAATTTTTTCACCCGGAATGAAGTGATAACCGCTAATGACACCCCGCTCTCATCGCGCCTAGTCACCCACTTAACAGCCCTGTGGAATTAAATTATACGACACCATTATCATCACCTTGCTCCTTAATAAACTTCTGGTATCTGCAAGTCGCAGGCCGATGTGGAAATGGACCTTGGAAGCTGTAGGTGCCTGTATTTTTGTATAGAAGCGAATGCTTCTTTAGCTGCACTTCTCAACAATGAACGGAACTGAACTGTCACGCTCGGGTCAGTGACGCTGAATCGGGTATACTCGTTTCCAGTTAGTCGGTGACTCTGAACCGCGTATACTCGGCATAGGAAATCATATAAGTTTTCACCTCTATCGTGTGGTCATAAGAGTTTTTTTTCTTGTATCCCTTTGTTTGGTTTAGTTTGTGTAGATACGCTCTTAATTTGGCATTGGTCTACTTTAGTGGTGGTACCATTGACTAAGCTCTACCTCTACTTACGTCGTAACGGGAATTTTGGAAAACCAAGCTTACAAAGTTGTCAAAACGATTTACCGCCGCCGCCAACAGCAAGTCGAGCGTTACATGAGTGTATATGCTCTGCTCTAACTCTTGCTACTGTAGCCGAGCCAGACTAAGTAAGTAGGTACGTGTTAAAGTGTTAATTTTTTTTTATCTGACAATTACATCTAGAAATTACTGTTAGAAAATACAAGTAATTATATAGTAGCTAAGTATTTGGGAACAGTCTTTTTAATTGTTTTATTCGAACAGAACTATGGACAAACCTCGTCCAAGCAAAATGCACCAAACTTAGGAAGTGGTATTTTATACTCTACATGGATCGAACCATTTGTAGGGTTCGAAACCCGAAGGGTACCAAAAGGGGACTATGCCCACGACTCATAGGCTAACTGTATGTCTGACCTATAAAAGACTCTTGAACAGCATTAGGGAGACATTGGCCGGGTTTCAATTGCAAAAACATGATTTTTTAAGTTTTTATTTTTCAATGTTTTTTCATAAATATTTTATACTAGCTGTTGCCCGCGACTTCGTTCGCGTGATAATTTTGATGTGTATGATGATAATCCAGACTATCTCTGTGCAAAATTTCATCCGGATCAGTTCAGCCGTTTTTGCGTGAAAGAGTAACAAACATCCATCCATACATACAAACTTTCGCGTTTATAATGTTAGTAATATTAGTAAGGATAGGGATATAATTTTATTATTTGTTAGGCAAGTCTCGCCATTATAGAATCCTAACACTGACACATTTCATACGTTACAAGTTTTAAACGTATCCGTACGTTACAAGTTTTAAAAGTATCCGTCATCATCATCATCATCATTATCAGCCACTCGACGCCCACTGCAGGACATAGGCCTCCCTCGTGGTTTTCATTAACAGAAAAATAAAAAAATATAATAAATCGGTACGTACGTTCTGTAAGCCTGATTTTCGTAGTAGGTACCAGGTTTTTTTATTATGTACTGATACGCCTGTCGTGCATGGACACATCCTTGATACCGCTGCGACCGCGCGTGACGACACATTCTAAGCGGCCGTTTACCATGTAAATTAGTTGACCACCGCCGTAGATTTTTTCACGGACAACAAACAGATATTTTCACCATTCTCTGTTTACGTTTGTCCGGCTTTCTCTTTGTTTTGGTCTCAATGTTTTGACACTGAATTAATTGGAATTCGTCCGTTCATTTGACCTTGACGCTGAGCGTGATTGTAAAAAAAAAACATATTATGAGAACAAAATACCTTACTGTAAACAAATCGTAGGACTGCCCTGTTAGTCTAGCGGTTAAACGTTCGATTGCCAAAACAGAGGCTGTGAGTGCGAAAATTGGAAGCCACAAATGAACTCAATCTGGGTGTATTTCAATCTTTGTGATGTCCCTGCCTGGTCACAGCAAAGGGTATTCAAGTTTGGGACCGGAACAAATAATGGAGAACTTGTATGTACCATAAAGATAAATCAAAGTCGTATTTTTTTTCTCTGCGACTAATACTTTTTATAATATGATAATCCGTTGTAAAGCCAATATAGTCTCGTGGTACTAAAACGCGCCATACAAATCCTATCTTAGACTATGACGTCACTCCCTAACGTAACGCTTATAATGTATGATGAAGCGTACCTATATCAATATTTGAGTTATCTCGTAAACTAATGTTTTTATGCACACCCTTATAAGAAAACGTTCATAATTCAATGACAAAACGAAATCCAATAAGTTTTATGTTATTAGAGTAACTTTGTTTTTCGGATATTTTGTGACCCCGTTTTATTTTTAAATTTTTCCTAGGTTTTTACATGATTTCTATGGTATAAAAGCAAAGTCACTCCAATCTAAGTTAGACGCAAGTTTCCCATTGTGTTGTATGAAAGTTATTTATTTTTTATTTAATTATCCCATTTCATTTTCTACTTCAACAGATAGGTATTGCAATCTTGCAGGTATAGTATAGTGCCGCCTGAGATTGAAAATTCAATGCAGTAATTTAGGCATTGCTTTTTTAAGACTTTTTAGCAGTCGGGTTTTTTGTTCTTCTAAGTTTTGTTATTTGTAACATTTTAGTGTATTTTTCTGACGATAGACAGCTGACGTCCGTTATTTTTTTCCTATCTTAAAATTGATCTAGCCGTTTGGCCTCTGCGTGGTCATAAAACAAACAACTTAGCTTTCTGAAGGTTAAAAATACAACTGATGCACATTCTTTATAGTACGACTGAATAGTAAAGTTCTATCAAAGATCACTGACGCGGTGAATCTGTATTCAATAGTCACTGCTAAGCTGTTAAATCTCTCCAATCTAACTAAACCATCAGTGTCGGTGGCCAGTGTTCCACCGTTAGTTCCAAGCGGGCCATTTACAACGTGTGCCCTGGGGAGCCCGGCCGGCCAGAGGGCAGCATCATCATATAAATGGGGCATTTAACGCCCTCGCGGCCGGTGGACGCACCTTATCGCGACTGAACTATATTTGTTCTGCCCAGGATTACCAGAGATTTAACACGGTAACCGGCCATTAGCACCGGATTGAAACGGCCTCTGTAAAGAAGGCTTCAAATTAATTTCACGCGTTACGCAGATTTTGAATTTTAGCAGCCGAATGGCACACGTGGGGGAATGTGCTACGAAGTACTACGGACGCTACGCCGCCGCCGGCGTCGTAGCAATAGTTGACGGACCCTTGAAAAGAAAATAAAGAAATGTAAAAGAACAGACAAGTGTAAGTCAGACTTGCGCACCGACTTTACAGTCACATCATAAATATAAATGTTACCTACTTTTTACTTCGGGAAAAATTTTTTTTTTTTATTCAGTTCGTTCGGGAGTCCAACTCATACTTGGCCGGTTGTTAGTATTTGCTGTACTATAGGGCTTGCCTTATAATCACACAATACTTGTATTTATATATCCATTTTTACGATGAAGCAAAAACAAATGAATTTTAAAAGATCTCGTTTTCATTTCAGTCATATGTGTGAAGCCTAAATAGATCCCCCTTTTTTATTATTTGTCGAGCAATCCGCCTAATAACGCGTGATGTATAAAAAAATCCACCCGACGAATGGTCGGAGGACGGACACACACGTGACACACGCAGACAGACATTGTAGGCATATTAATAGGGTTTCGTTGGAACCCCTCGTGTACGAAACCCAAACAAAAGAAACGAACAAGTTTTACAACAAGTTAGTTATAACTAACTTCATTCATCTCTTTTTTACGATACCTATTGGATGATATCGGTCGGCTACGCGCGCTTTGTTTAAACAAGTGCGCACTGTTGTACAATACACAAAACTTTTCTGATTATTCTAAAAATTCCTTCGATCTCGGATCTTCTGTAAGGTGAGTCTTTTTGTGGCACTACAAAGATGAGCAAAACAAACGGAGCGGGGACTCGATGCGATTTATCGGACGCGCGATAAATCAGCCCTGTCGATGCGGGGCAGCGCTGTCCTCCCATTGCAACGCGCGCTTGATTTGTCGCGCGTCCATCCACCCAGTATTTGGGCACCAAGTAGGTAAAACGGCACAATGGACCAGCTGCTTAGAAAATTGGCCTAAAAACTGCATAGAAAATCCCGAAACCTGTGGTCCGTACAGAATCTAAACCAACCAAGCGGTTTGCGGTTTGGCTAGAGCGCGATTTTATTTTATACTTTTAAAATGGAGGTTTCAGCTTTTTTAAGCAGTCTGTTTCCTTTTTTACCTATTTTTATAATACGAAAATAAATTCTAATCTAAAAAAATCCCAAGCGTGGGACTTACTAAGCAAATCCTAATATGTGCTTAAGGTTGCTGTTACACCTTACATGCTGTCTCGCTCACACATTGTAACATTTTTTATGATTGTAATAAAATCAGAATAGGTACTTTTGATTGTGATAAAATATGTAAACTGAGGGTTTGAGAGATAATAAAATTACTTACCTACATTCAAAACATATCTTTTATTTTACCCTGAACCTAGTTTTATATTGAGCAAAATTGACACTAAAATTAATTATTTTGGAAAAAACTTTTCTTTATTAAAGCTTAAGTATTAAGCTCCATTTCCTCAATTAGAATTAGATTTCTAACATAATTGAGAGATTGTGCTGACACTTTTTGCAAATTTGATCTGTAAAAAAAGATATGATTTTTTTCCTCCGTGGCGCCAGTGTCACTCCCAGTACCCCCCTTAAGGCCGGCTACAAACAGTCGGAATTCCGTTTTGGAATACAGTAATTTGTCGCGGATTTGCAGTAAATTCATGTAAACATTATGGACCTACCACCAAGGTTAATTCTCCTTGCTACCAATACATCACTACGGCACGAACGAAAGACTGCCGCGGTATGTATGGGGTAGGTCCATAGGTTATTTCAGTGTAGGTTTTGATCGATGGACACTATGGACAGGGAACTCCGACTGTATGTAGCCGGCTTAAAAATATCTTTTCGTTAATCTGACCTCAGATTCTGAGGCACTTTCCAAAGAAAAAGTATTTTCCGTGCGCGGAACTTACTAACCTCTATGGTAGGTGTGGAACCTAATTTTTGGTTTCTTAATTTTGGTAAAGAAATTATACAAAAAAAAAATATAATTTATCTGTAGCAATGACAACAGATTAAAAGTGACGGTTGGACAAGGATACTCTGTGGGTAAAGCTGTTTTCCAAAAAAAATACAGAGACCGTAGATTCCAGTCAGGCATCTCTATATAGTCTGTGCAGTCAGGAATTCTACCGAATTTTAATTAGGGGTCAAACCGACGACAATACAGAGCTTTACTGATATTTTCACATGCCTATAACCTCTCCCTTGCCATTTGTAAATAATACTGCAAATAAGCGGAGCCCCCACGCGGTCAAGAATATATTGGCTATTTTTATCGAGGTCGTACGGTACGCTTGCATAATCGCAAGCCATTTGAGGCATCGATACTTCAACTTTCCCAATTGACCCCACTTTGTTTTCCTCGTTGGAATTCCTTATCGTAATTATTGCATTGAGATAAACGGTCATTGTACAAATCGTTCCCTCCCCTTCTTCTTGTGCTTTGAGAAGATAACATACCTAATGTAATTTACTTAATGTATTTTGTTCTATCGATTCTTTCAAAGGCATCGAAACGGGCAAGTGGAACACTGACCCACAGCTAACACGGCGGTGTTAACTGCGACCTAATTTTAGATTAATACGCTTAAGCGGAAACCTCACTAAGCAAGTTCAGATGGCTCGCCGGTATAACGGACAAATAGAGACGGCTACAATGGAGCTAATAGCTCAAAGTATTTGCTTTACTTTTCCTCTATTAGGCAAGTTTCGCGACTCAGTAGATTTATAGTTTCCGCCCCGTTCATTATCTGTATTGAACGAGTCGCGAGCCAGCAGCCAAAAGCGCGGCATAAATCTGAATAGAACTGGCCAAATCGCCGCCCTCCGACCTCGACAAACTTCTTCGTCTTAGACAAAACTTTCAAACAAACTTTCGTGTAACTCAAATCAAACAGGTATTTAGGTACTTTCACGTGAACAATCGTAGATCTTGCAATTATTAGATCTAAATACAAAACTCAGATAAATAATAAAGACGCCATGTATCGTACCAATAAAAGTGATTGTTACATAACTCGATAGCTTATTTTATTCGGCCGCAGTCCATAAGCGCGGCCCTTCCAACGGCATAAGAAAGAAATATAGCGGAAGCCATAACCCGTTGTATAAGCAATGCCTTCCGCGAGCTCCCTAAATATTCAGTTTTTTCTCTCTGTTGGCATTATTCGCGTAAGTATAGGTTAAGAAAAACAACAGTGCCATAACTCTTGTACCGGTTGATCAGATAGATCGTAATGGGTGTAATGGATCCGCTGCCTGGTCAGCCGCCCGCATGCAAATAAATCTGCGACCCGATGCAATGATGTGTGGAAAATGGCGCTCACCCCTTGCCCAGCACGTTTTGCCCTGCTTGTCCAAACCCTGCCCTCTTTCTTTAGCGGTAATAACCTACATCAACATAATCATGGTATTGACCCTCGATTTTAAAATATAACTCTATAAAACTTATAGAAAAAGGGTTCAAAAATAGCATTGGTCGTAGTTACAGAGGTGGAGCAAACGACATTGTATAAAAAGGCAATAAAAGTTTATTATTAAATAACAAATGCAATTGTTAAAGTATGGGGTATAAATAGTATACCATAAGTATATATACAAGTTTGCAATTGAGGGCCATGCTTATAGACAGATGCGACAGATCAACAAAATGCTGATCGACCGTTCATCGAGGACGGTAAAATTTTCTCCGGACGATCTTTACCTGCGTTGTTTCAGTGTGGAAAGCGGGCAGCGATAAAAGTCAAGCCAAATGGCAGTCAATAAAATAAATAGCAATGGCTTCTGTAAATAAGTCGGCGCGGGTCCCGGGGCACCGTCGTCTTTTTTATTGGCGCCTCGATTGCTCTCGAGTCTCGAAACAAGGAGCGTGAGGCGCGGCCCGCGGGGCGCCGCCGACGCTGCAGATTGTACCCGAAGATTAGGAATGAGATCTCACCGACACGCTGTCACATTGTCTGCTGTGACTCGCATGCTATTGATTATCTGCTCTACACACTACCCTCAAGATCACTTCAGTGGATAGCTAGCTACTTATACCTACTACAAAAAATGCTCCACAAAAAACTAAGTAAATATTCTTGTTGTCTCCTTCCCTCAGAGCCACTCAATATCAATATTACTTCTTTCACCAAATTGAGTAAGCACACTATAATATATTCCGGACGTATAGCGTGCCGGGCGGGCTCGAGAGCTCCAGATAAGATGTATTAATTTGTAAGAATTTGTCGCCGGACCCTCGTCCACAGCCCTCCAACTGCGTGCATTCCAATCACGCACGACATGACCCCTAATTGCACCTAATCATTTCTTTAAATAGTTCTGTGGTAACATTAGCTGAAGCTACATATCCCTAATGAATGGAAACTGCCATCAATTATGTCCCAGAGTTAGCTTAACCCTCTAGCTAAACAAAATGAAGGTAGTTTAAAGAAAATAACGTACGAGAGATAAATTTTATTTCCATTTTATGTCTTCATAGGGCTTTGTTTCGCTGGAGTTGGACAGCGAGTGTATTAGCGAGCGCGGCGTGTCAATGTGTCGCCCCGGGCGGCCTCCCGCGGGACTCGTCAACCGACGCTTGGACCTTATCCAATCACGGAGTTACCGCCCTGCGCCCGCGCCTTTACGACCTAATCACGCGTTACTGCCCACCGGCAGATGACACGCAGGTGCAGCTTCCAATCGTGAATCAGTAAAAAACAAACAAAACAGTCCGACACGTAAAAGGGCGTTCACCCTGCTACGCGCCAAGTGCTACGGCCTGCGGCGTAGCAACGCAAGGCCTAGAGTTAATTTTCCTAAGCGTCTTACTACGCTATCTCTAGCCACCCGCCCGTCTTGTAATGCCGTCATAGATTATGCTAATGAAGTGTTGTAATGCTTTTATCACGCTTTGTCTACCTACAGTTGCATAAGACTCGAATGCTGTAATGATTACAGTAGTTAATAATACCGTGCACGGTAAAGTACTCTTTAAGAAAACGATGTGAGTGAATGTGGTATAATAAGTTACTAGCAATAGCGCAAATCTACGACAGCTATGGTCAATTAGACACGAAATGTATTGACGAAATGTAGGTGGTGAGAAACTGCAAGATATATCTGAGGTGCGAGCGACGCAGTGGACTGGGGTCTAATGGACCCCGTCGCGGGGACCTGGCCTGGCTCGCGTAGGGCCGTAACTCATAGCAGACCATCGATCTCCGAATCAATGACCGCCCTAACATGATACATAGGATTAACCACCGTTATAGTTTTAGCTCGGACCAGCGAATTAATATTGCGGAAATAACTCGTAAATTTTTATTGTCCCCCTGCACGTAGTGATAACTTAATGGGTCCATATGGATGTAACGTAATCAATGGATTCCTTATTGGGATAAATTATTGGGTAATAGAGTTTCTTAACAAAAGATGAAGAAACGAGTTCTCCAAGGCACCTGTCTGAAGCGGTGTCTTCAAATTGGCAGCGGGTTGAGAAATACGGGTCACAAACAATGCGTGTTCCTATTTTAAAAGAAGATCTTGGAGTCCGCTTGTTAACGCGAATGGAGGGTGCAGAAGGTGCAGTCACACAACCCTATCATTAAATACTTGCAGCTTGGCCATAGTCCCATAGCCACTGCTTGATAACAGCTACCGTAAGCATAAACAGTCTATATACGTCTTACATCATGGCCCGGGGCTTTTGTCTTAAAGAGAGCGTGTATGAGCTTAATCATTCTCTGTATATCAACCACACTGTATTGGTGATTTAAAGTTTTGGGCTAAGAACACTTGGTTTCTTCACAATGTTTCCTTCACCAATAGCCAATAGTGGTACTGTTGGGTCCCCTTCGAATGACCGACAGTTATTAAACAAATTTTCAGTCAACAAGCAATGGAATGCAAATATGTCATTTCACATCTCGACATTCCATATAAAAATGTTTCACAAACCTTAGGTACATCTCACAAAGTAATTCTTTGTTATAGTGTCATTTCGCGACAGAATAGTTAAATTGTTGATTGAATTAGTTAACTTTTCTTACCATAAATGTATTAAATCGACAAAGTTCTACTAATATGATTTAAGATATATTCCCTATCTGTTACTAATAAGGGCTTCTGACAAAACAACGTTAGTTTCTTATACGTTACTTTAAAAAGCGAATTAAATTGGTATTTCAAAATGGATTATTTGTTATCTGTCAAATGTTGTCACGTAAGTTTGTCTTTTAAATGTTATAATAAATAATGCATTTTTAAAAAGACTGCATAACAAATTAATCTTCGTATGTCATTGCTAAAACAATAGTTTGTAAAATTAAACAATGACAAATGTTGCTTGTGAAGTGTTACTCTTATAATGAATAACAAACTAAATAACAAGAGACAAAACAAATAAATCTTTTTGTCCTCGGTCATCCTTCTCCGGACGCCACCTGCAATCTGCTTCAGATCATCGATCTAGGTATCTGGTGAGCATTCTACTCGTACGCTGCGTTCGCCAGTTTATGGCCTCCACTAAAGAACAATCCATTGCCACTTCGTTCTTTGTCAAACCGTATCATTTTTGATGTGATTGATCAAAGAGCATAGCCCGTCTTATAGATGCTGACTGGCTTTGAATCGCTGGACAAGACCTATCTTCAGTGTTAACGTTTTGGTTCCTTATATCACAACTGGTAGGACGCACTGATTAAAGACTTGTCTCTGGACTATGAGGAATGGGCGAGGAGAAATCGTAGCGCACTGAACGTAGCCTACCCCAGTGGGATCCTTTGGAGACGTAGATGTTGGATGGATACCCCTTCAAGAATACAATTTTGAAAAATCCCTTCTTAGTACACAAGATAGGTACTCGAAAAATATTGCCTTCAAATTAATTTCAAAGCTCTGGTCCACTGATTTCGGCTGAATATTTTCTATAGTCAGTCATGGTACTGTTTTAAAGACTTTGACGATAATGGATTATTATTATAGCAGTACAATTCTTGGTTAGGCTAGGCTACCTCCTTTCTTTTTACCTTCTGTTTCTCACACACTACCAATCTAATCTGTTAATCTACGGTTAACAACTCTCAGTTGGCCAAAGTGCATACGAAACAAACAACCAACCGTATCTTGACAGTAAATTATTATGTAATTATTATTATTAAATTATCAGATTGTTATTATGCGAAAAACCTGGGCTTAGTAAGAGAAAAAGTGAAGCTAAGCCACTGAACCCTCGCTACAGCATGAAGCGAACGTGCCGCGGCGCCGCCGGTAAACACGTGGGTAGATAACGATCTATTTGGATTGCCTCTATATTTCATTTTTCCCCCGCGCGCGTTAACTAGATAGAGAGGACAGGGAAGAATACGGGTCCGCCTTTGACAACTTCCGGTCTTTGGTTTCTGAAAGTGAGGCTCAACTTTTTGGACTATTTTGGGCAGCCTATGTACTACTGCAGAGCACAGGCCTTCTCTCAGAGAGAGGAGAGAGAGAATATAGGCCTAGTTATCAAGCAAGCCTGCTGCGGATTGGCGATTTCAAGTGCTGAGGTAGACATTCATGTTCCTACACGATATTTTCCTTTACCGTTTACATACGGTTCTTGCTGTCAGTAAAAAATACAACTTAGAAAACAAAGTCATTTGTACATGCTCGGTTTCGAACCCACGACCTCACGACGTGAGGCTTGGGTTCTGCCGATGCGCTAGCACCACTAGGCACATTGCTGTTTAAACCGTCCAGTGGTCCATACTGTCTTAGGTTTCAAAGACTCACTGTTTTTGAAGGTGCATCTTAAATGTAATGGGCTAGATTGCAGCGCGTTTGGAACTTTTGGTCGCGATCGATGGTCCAATGAGTAAGACTATTTCATATTTGAATAAGTACTTATTAAAAAAGTATTTTCGTAGTATTGAGAGACATAAACTATGTCCTATTAATATAGATGTGAATGTTTGAAGGGACGAGTGTTTGTTACTCGATCACGCCAAAATAGCTGAACGGATCTGGCACCAAAACAGATTATACAGACAGATTATTTGTGTTCTTTCCTCATACAATAAAGAATATTCTTATCTTATCTTATCTTAGCCTGGAATAGCACTTACGCAAGTTTTTATCCCAGAAAATTACATCAAATATCCGCCTGAACGAAGTTGCAACCAGCAGATAAGTATATAATTTTGTGTTTTTCCGCGTGAACGAAATCACAGCCATTTTGTGTTTTATGTAGGTATGTATTTTATGTATGCAATAACGTATATAATATTGTATCTATACTAAACTTACACCTCCGGGATACAGGCGTGAGCTTAGATGTATGCGTATGTTAGTATAAGGTGTGAGGTTACGGTTAGTTAAGTTTTATTTGTGGAGGGACGTTCAGTGGTCAGCTGATAACTTGTGTACACACTGTACCGCTCAGCTATCTTGTAAATTCAGCCAAGATAAGCCTTGCTGACCAGTAATAGGGTCTACTTTAACTGGTAGACTCTTTGGACCAATCTATATCACTCCGGTCCTGTCGAACTGTCGGTTGACAATCTGTACGCGCCCGCACCTACTATTCGTAATGTCGGAGTCACCACGCGTTCTTCGACATCTTACAAACACAATCATATTTTTTTTCTTCAATTGCTTTCTCCTCCTCTGACTTTGGTAGGTACTGATTATTTGAGGTGTTCGAGGTCTGTTAATCTGTGTAATCCCCGGTTTCTCGAACACTAACACCACATTGTCTATAATGTGTGAGCGAAAGGCAAATAGTAATGAAATAATGTCCCTTTCTTAAATTTACTGTGCTATAATGTACTGTTAACAGGTGTCTGTAGTTTTTTTTAGTACATCGTCGAAAATTTTCCATACTTTCCTTCACCAGTTCATATACAAATTATACAATGCTGCTGTACCTGATTTCAGAAGACATCACATTACTTATTACGGTTAAAGAAGCTAAATTATCACAAACTGGCTAAGCGAACTAGACATACACACGCACACGCACACGCACACGCACACGCACACACATAGGTCCACGAGACATAACTATTTCTCGTAGTCATAATAACGGGTTATTCGTAGATTTCTCAGACCCTATATATCCTCCACTGACTGGATAAGTAGTCGTCAGTATCAAGTACCTCCTAACTTTAAAACAATAAATTTTTTGTAGCCGGAAGCGCTTTGGCGTTTAAGAACCATCAAAGTTTTTTTTTGTTATTGTGTGACCGTTGTAACTGCGCCTACGGCACGTATGCCCCCCAGCGACACTTGGTCCCTCCTGGCGTACTAAAAGTATTACACTAGAGAAACCAGTAAATCCTGGTTAGGGTATACTATTGTCATAGAATAAGGAGATAATAGAATGTTAGCTTCTATGCTTAATAAAGTGAGTGCTGGTAGAAATAAGCACTCATTTTCGCGACTGAGTGTACTTTGATGGAAAGATAAAAAATGTATCATATGTGATGCCCTTGCCTGATTACCATAGCATCGGGTATCCTAGTTTGGGGCCAGGACAGGTTTTGTGTTGTGTGGAAGTTATTATATTATTTATTAGGTACTTATGATTATTATAATTCTAGTTGCAGCAGGTTCTTATTATATCAACATTTTGTGAGTTTGTCGCATAACGAGTAAAGTTCAGTTTGCTCAAGAAATGACGATATATACAGACGCTGTTTAGCTCAGTCACTCCATTTAATTCTAGAATCTTCAATACTAAAACTGCACTTTTATGCATTGCAGCAAACACAAAATACAGCAAAGTTTTAAAAATTATTAGACAGATATACATTAAAAGTGAAGACATCTACAGACATCTAAAATACTGTGACTTTCGTGGGAAAAGTATCCGTCTAACAGAAATAAAAAGTATTTTGTTTGTGATTTTAGTACATGGTTACATGAGTGCCAAATTAAAATCCATTCAGCCGTTTACGTACATCTAAAAATCTTCACAAACTAGATATAATACCTTTAAGGAATAGGCTGGTACACCTTCTGTATATTTCCATATGTATCCTGTAAGTAAAGCTGCCGCATTTTGCGGCAGCACGGCCCCGCCCAGCGCGCCCGCCGCAGATAGGGCCCGAAGGGGTTTTTATTATTTTTAAAGAGCGTGCTCGTTTGCACGCGAATGACCCACTTAGCCCCGGAAACAAGCGACTTCCGACATGACGACTTCAGATTATTCCCATGCTAAAGAGACATTTTTATCTCCCCACGTCACTTAAGTTCCTAGCAACCTTTTCATTGCATTTCACTCTGCCCTCTGTTTTTTCCTGACTCTGGAAGAACTCTGAAATCCATATATATTTTTTTTTTCATTAATATTTATTGATATATCACGTACACAGTTATAATTACGGGTGGTATTGGTTTTTGTAGGTAAGTACGTGATACCCTGTGAGGGCACTGCAATACAGTTAGTCTTATTATGACACAACGTTAAATTAAATCAAATTGTTATTATTATTATTTTAATATTGATTTCTTACATGCAAAAGTTTAAGTTAAAAGCATACAAAATACTTAATAATTTCTCAACGAGATTGAGGGTTAAGTAAATATTCATTTAAATTACAATAACAGTTTTTGATTAGCATATTTTTGAGCACTTTTTGTCTTTTGTTTCATCTTTTATGTTTTCAGGTAGTTGATTATATTATATTTTAACAGTGATACGTATAAGGAATATAAAGAGCACACAAGTAGTAAAGGTTGGATCTGAATTCATGTAGTAATATAATATATATAACAATCTCGTGTCACATTGTTTTGGTAGGTCTGAGAATAGTTCGCAGGCTAATTAATATGGCAAAACAACGTTTGACAAGTCAGCTAGTAATTGATAATATTTCAATAACTTTAAATAAATCGCGAAATGTAGAATTAGGATAATATTTCTTCAACAAAACCAACACAAACAAACATCTTTAGGTATCTTTCGTTTACGAGGGTTTCTGATACCTGGGTTGTAGCGTGTAGCAATCAAATACGTTCGCTATTCAGTAGTCGATGTAATGTTAGACAGTAAGATAGAGGCTCGAACGTGATCGGGGGCGACGATAACCTGCCGAAGGTGGGCTCTTTGAATATCCGCGCCTGTCAATTTTATCGGACACTTTATTCCCGACAGCTACCTGCTCGGACGTGGTTCATTCAAATTCTGGCTGTCAAAATCTTATAGATATTGTGTCTTTTTAGGGTTCCGTACCCGAAGGGTGCCAAACGGGACCCTAGTTTTAAGACTTCTCTGTCCGTCTCTCTGTCTGTCTGTCTGTCACCAGACTGTATCTCATGAATCGTAATAGCTAGGCAGTTGAAATTTTCACAGATGATGTATTTCTGTTGCCGCTATAACAACAAATATAGAATAAAATAAGTATTTAAGGGGGGCTCCCATACAACAAATGTATTTTTTTGCCGTTTTTGGTCGATATTAATAACGGCAACTGGTAGACGCTTGAAATATTTACAGAATATTTAGTTCTATGTTCGCTTCAAAATTAAATAATTAAAATAAAATAAAAATTAATAAGGGAGCACCCCTTACAACAAACGTGATTTTTTGTCGTTTTTTCCTGATCTTTGTGTTTAATTTTGTATAGATAATGGTACGGAACCCTTCGTGCGCGAGTCTGACGCGCACTTGGCCGGTTTTTTTTTTTATTTCTAAGATTCGAAAGCCCCACAAGTGAGTATAGTTAATATTTTCGTTTTAATCACAACAATGAGTGTAATGGTTTAATTTTGTATTTATTGCCGTTGAAATGGGAAGCTGCGCGGCGCAGTCACTAATTCGCAACCCCTGATTCTGGTTGCGGTGCGGTGTGAAGCGAGTAAGCGTTTGATTCTTATTCATTGTGCGAAGGGCTCGGCAGGGGGACTCGACCGCGACCTAACGATTTGATAATGTATTCACTTGATAAAGCGGAAGGTGGTACTTCGCGAGTACCGCATTAAAAAACCAATTACAGCGTGACTAAATCGCGCCGCCGCCGCCGCGCCCGCCCGCCTATTTGTCAGAATCCTGAGGGATAAAAAGTGTATTCTAAATTTAATTTCACGCAATTTAAAAAAAATTGGGGGACTGTCGAAAATGTTATTTTTTATCGAGCACCAGTTACTTAGTTTATTAATCGGCTGTTTTGTGCACTTTATAAATATGAAATTAAGGGGGTCGTGGGATGAAATTGTAGCAATTACTTTTGAAATGTTTTGAGCAATGAAGAAAACTATATTATTATTAAACAAGTGACAAGCGATGGATCGAATGAAATCTCGTATTTTTTGCTAGACCATTATTTTTTCGCCTAATAGTGGGGTCACCTGGAGTCATTATATCTTGGGCGGGCGGGCGGGGACGCGTCGTAACAAACTGCCGCCCTAATACAATAACTGCCGGGACAAACTAGGCTATAAAATATCAGCAGTGAATAAATCAGTTTCGTCGTGAAGCCCTGCGACCCTCCGCGTCGCGGTATCTGCCGCCGACGATTTATGCTCATAGAAAATTATGCTACAGATAAAATATTAATTGACCACCCATATACCTATTCGTGGGACCTAAATCCTATATGGTCTCGATCTTTGCGTTTGTGAATGCGACTTTGCGTTTGCGACTACTGAAAAACATTTTACGAGTATACGCTAACTTACAACTTTACACTTTTTGTACAATTTTTAATATTTCTGTAAATGTTTCGTTTTATTCATGTGATTTTATGTGTGCAATAAAGTATAAAGAAGCATGAATAAATCGCAGGTATTTTTTTACTTTCATGAAAAAACCTCATTTCTATCAGCCGGCAAGCGTGTGGTTATTCAACTCGTCGAATTTATCGAATTCGTGCAGAAATGTATGATGACGCACGCACTAGGGGAAATCACTCATCTCACGCATCCTTTCACTCGAGGCGCAAGCATAGAATAATGGAATCTCAAGAATCTATATTCAGGGCAGCGAGCGTGAAACATTGTATGGTGCCGCCCGCCCTCGCCGCGCCGCGCCGCATCTGCCCCGCTTCGGCGCCGCTCTCGCACCGCTCACGCACCGTTCGGGTAACGCGCACTGATTGAACGAGCGCGACAAGTTAAACGATTTGAAACAATTTAATAGAGATCAAAAATTCGAACCCCGCGGGCCACCCGCACTAACTTTTGAAGTTTTTCCCTCGCTAAAGGGATTATCGGTGAGCGGAAGCTTGGGGTGGGATATTTTATTGGTCTTGCGGATATTTTTCTATTTTTCCTCAATTTAGCTGCAATTCAGCTTATGTTTTAGTTCTTTGCAGTTGCGAAATTTTTCAATTCCATATTTTATTTTTTTAGCTTTAGGTAAATTTTATGCAATTTTGCCTTAATTATTTGCCTTTAGTTTATTTAATCAGCTGCTTGGAAAACACTATGATAAAATGTTTAAAGGGCCAATCCTACAAAGACACAGCTCTCCATCTCCGCAACCGGTAGCTTAAAATCACATGATACTTTGGGTGGCTTGCAATTTACGAGTCCCACTCTGGGTACTGTGTTCCTCCGCTGGCGAATATGCCTAACCAGTTGAGCACCTCAGCTCATCCAAACCAGGGGACACGACAGTGGACAAATGAAACGTGTTGGAGCGTAATTGATTGCTTAAAAACACTGGCATCGCGCCTCCTGGCCGTCCCAATTTCTATTGGGAGGCCAGTTCCGTCAAGATTAACACAAACAAGTTATATTATAGCCATCTGTTGTACAGCGATATAGCAACTCGTTGCTGACTGAAAAACCTGAAAAAGTTTTCTGGTAACTGCAGCACCTATAAAAATGGACCTGCAAATAAAACAGCCTCTAACTGGACTCGGCTCCTGGCTTCGACTGCATTATAAAGTGTGGCTAGGCTCGGAACCCAGATTAGATTAGATTAGAACACTTTATTGTACACACCAGAAACCAAAATACATTAAAAGGCTTTTTGCCGTATACAATTGGCGGTCTTATCGCTAAAAGCGATCTCTTCCAGACCACCTTATTTATTTTTATTTTATTTATTTATTTGAAAAAGTAAGATTTACAATAAATACATGATAAGGTACTAAATATTATTAAAATAGTGGTTCAGCTTACATGATCTTTTTGTACTTACGATGACGACTGTACTAGTTCTTTATAAGAACTGTATAACAGCCACCAGCGCCGCTCCTCTAAATTGTGTTGTGGGTTTATTCTAGAGTACCTAAATAAATAAAACATGACTTTTTTTAAACCGACATAAATAACGATAATAATTAGTATTTATAAATTATAACTAGATCAATATTTACAATTTGTGGTCTTTATGGGAAACTTTACCGGATGTGATGTGTGTGAGTGAGGGTATTAGTATGTGTGTGTGTGTGTGTGTGTGTGTGTGTGTGTGTGCGCGCGTTTGTGTGTCTGTATGTGGTGTGAGTTGTTAGTTACCTTTGTTTTAAGGATGCATATGACGACTTATACCAGAGGTATCTAGATCAATACATCATTCAACGGTTTTTATAAGTTTTTCAGTTTCCGTATAGCTAAGGTCTAGTAGCCAAGCTTGAACAACTACCTTACATTTTCTTGCAATAAGAGGATATATATGTTTTTCTCTATTTACCGTATTGTACAGACGAGGACTTATTACAGCATTATGTCTGCTTGCAAAAACAGTTCTATGTACTACGGTATTGCATACTAAATCACTGCGTCTTTTAATTTCGTAGATATTTGGATTAAATACAAGAGTGGCGTGTTTTCTCAGTACAGTTTGTAGAACAAAAAGTTGGCGCACTGTCAGAACTTGAAAGTTTTGGTATAATAAAGTCGTAGGATACCTGAAGGGTCTTTTGGTTAGAACTTTGAGAACAGCTCTTTGAGCTCTTTCCAGCCATAAGAGATATGTGGTGAAGGTCCCTCCCCAAACCGTGATACAATAGCTCAGAATGGACTGCGCCAATGCAAAATAGATGGATAGGATGGATAGAACTGATGAAGAGAGTAGGTAGGTAGGTGTACATGAAATAGATGGGAAAAAATGTACATAAACTAACTGACTTACTTCTAATATTCATACCGCAGAATTCCGCGATACAGGCTATTGTGCATCTCACCTCACTGCATGTACCTCGTAATAAAATTGCCAATATTTTTTTGTCACCAACAATTGGTAGTCAAACAAAATATCTATGTTTCCATCATATCTAAGTGTACTTAATTTAAATGGTCAACAACCAAGAATGTTTTGGCTGCAGCTCAAACTTTAGTTCTCATTTGAACATAACATAAACTCACGCCTGTATCCCAGAGGGGTAGGCAGAGACCAGGGACTGCCACTTGCTACGATCCTGACAGATCACTTTCGCTTCCTCAACATTCATTAGTCGTTGCATGCACGCACGCCGGTTTCGGGTACTTTTTATCTTGCCCCTTGCTAATACATCCCCTATTTGGTCGAAGTATGTTCGTCTCATTTGATATTTTATAAAGTTACCTAAATTATCTTAGGTAAGCTGGTAGATAATGCTAAGTAGCATCAAGCTCGTCTGTGTGCAAAACTATGTGTTTAAATGGAATAAAGAATTTTAATAATAACAATCGTTTTCGGCACCATTACAAACAATAAATTAGGAGCATAAAGAAGCAATAATTACAATTATCATAAGCAGCCTCTATACGTCCCACTGTGGGGCACGCGTCAATGGCGTAATCACCACGCGTGCCCACCGCAGATTGGCGAATTCAAGCGCTGAGGAATATGAATACCTCAGACACTCAGGTTTTCTCACGATGTTTTTCTTCACAGTTAGCGAGTGGTATTGCTACTATAACTTCACAAATGTACATAACTTAGAAAACAAAGTCATAGGTACATGCCCGCACTGGGAATTGAACCTGGATCTCTCGCTTCCGACTCGAATGTTCTACCCACTTGGCTACTACCGCTCATTGCAATTACAATTATAATGGAGCAATATTACATTTAGATAGTACTTACATTCTTTGTAGTTCACCGGTAAAACATTACAGAAAAGATACTTAAATCATATTAGCAAAACAATATGAGCTGCACTAGTAAATCATAGATAGTCTCCGATTGAGTTCACGTGTCTTCTTACTCCAGTTCTTCACTGGGTTGCTATCAGCGTAAATATCTGCAGATTTTATGCAACTTACTGAGATACGGTTCCATGTGCTCGGAGCGTAACTGAAATAGCTTTTAACGCACCTAGCTGTAAGGTTTACTTTGAAATCGGTGTGTAGATGAGGACGTTGTTATAGTGAGAGGGTGGTGACTATGCGATTGCGTTATGATAGGATCAGGGTTCACCGGAGCGCGTACCTCGTCGGAGCTCCGGGAGCACGTCGCTCTATGACGCTAATGTCATTTTAAATGCGCACTCTTTTATGCCTTCCACAATCCACTAAAATAGTTAAAAGCGAGGGATATGGGACCCCACAATTGGAAAATTGCTGTTCTTTACAACACTGTAATGCAAAAAAACATTATTCGATAAAACCCACGCATGTTAGTTGTAAAACATAAGAAGAATTAGGTGTTGCAAAGCCAGAGCGAGCCTCTGAATATTAGCATTAGTTGTCAACGTACCTGGGATAAGCTCTTTACTGGAGACAACGACAACGTATTAGCGACAAGTTGACAGTAGCTCTACTTGTGTTGGTTGGTTTGCTAGTAAGTAAGTATCGAGTTCTGAGTTTTAAGCAAGACAACCTTATTAAAACTCTCATTCAGCCATCTGAGTGGTCACCTTTTCTATCTAGTGTAAGTAGGAGTAGCGACTGGACGCTGCTGTATAAATAAATCATGTAGCATAGAGTTTAAGACCTACAAATAATGTAACTTTTCCGATGACGTTCCATTTGCATTTTAAACTAGTAATCGAAAAAGTTACTATTCAGTATTATTTGTAGTAGGTTTAAAATTTATAGAAATAACAGTCCTTCTTACAAATTAAGAAGCATTGTGCGCATTGTGTCTCTTTTAAGTTCCAGCCCCATCCCTATTTTTTAAAAGTTCATAAGAACGTAACTTTTTGCAATATTTTGCTGAGTGAAAAAATTCAATAAAAATTGCGATTGCAAAATTGCGAAAAAAATTTGTAGCTAAAACAAGAAATGTGTTGTTTGTACCAGCATAAATAAATGTAAAGTAGGTGAACAATATTTAATCGGGACCGGTTTTAAGGTAATAAGAATTATACAAAAGTTACGTTCTAAGAAGTGTGTTGAAGTGTGTAGAAGTGCATTCTATCGCTTATAATATTATATTATAATAATAGCTTTCACACATCACAATCACTTGAACTGGTCCCAAACTACTATGGTAACCAGGCAAGGACATCACAAACATGGAATTACACCCAGACTGTGGCCATTTGTACAAATGTACGGTGGCCCCCAGTGGGAATCGAACCCACGACCTCTGTTTTGGTAGTTAAGCGCCTTAACGTCTAGACCAACGAGGCAGTCAATATGGTGATTCTAGTATAGTTGTTAAAGTTCTGACAAGTTTACTTCTCGGAAGACTCGGCATGCACCTTGCACAGATGATTGCTGGGGAATAATGGCATCTTTCCCCAATCGGCTCATCCGATAAGCACAACCGACCGGAACGAGACGAGGTCCCCCACACGCATCCATCGCACTATCGATTGCGACTCAAAAGTAATGGCCCATTTTGACTATAAAGAGAAATAAAATATTGCCGTTTCTCAAAAAAGAAAGAAAAAAGGAACACTTATTCAACTTTGTAAGCAGTAATTCTAAATTCCGGAATAAAATATACCCTTTGCTGGAAGAAAATACTACCTAGTATTAAGCTCGCCTTTGTAGAAAGTTGTTTTTTTTTGCGCAATAAAGAAGTTTTCAATCCAATTCAACATCCCAAGTAGAATTTGTATTTAAGAACAACTTTTGTTCTGTGGGTCTGAGATCATATTTAATACATGGTTTGTGGTTTTAACCATGTGTCTCAAACAACCGCCATGCAGAAACAGTGTAAAGAAAAACAAAATGGCAATATTGAAAAAAAATAATTGAACAAAAAAAAATCCAAAACAATTTTTTTTTGTAAATGACACACTCTAATTGGCGCGTTTCAGGTACTTATTGCAAATTTTTAAGGTAACCCTATACATTAGACACTCACGGCAGCATTTTGTGCCTTGTCTGCTGTCGTAACATTACTATCAATAAGACCTACCTATTGACAATAAAAGTATTGTAAATAGTTAATCCTGAAGCTACCCTTGCTGCCTACCCTTCAGCATTATGTAAAGGTAATAACATCATAGGTACGTAATTAAACTGCATTCTCCGAATTTTAAAACAAAACAAAAGAAGGTAGTATACACATGTTATCTACTAAGAATAATATTGTATTGCCAACTGTGTCGTGTTGCATTTCACGGATCAGCAAATTAAAAAGTCACACAGTGGCTTTGTAGGTACTATGTCATCATACATATTATTAATTATTATCATGTCCTACATATTAGACGAGTATTGAAATGCATTATTATAAAGCCTCCATCTACAGGAAATGAAGCAAAATAATCCCCTAGATTCAATTTTCAATAACTTGGCCATCTCTTTGAAATGTACTTTGAAGATGAGGTCTTTCAAAAACATGTTACTGCGACAGACGTAATGACCGCTTCTGAGCAACCGTAATCCTTTACTAAGAGGCCCCTTGCTTCAAGAGAAACGTATCCATTTCTGCAGCAGTTTTCTCGATTAAAATCGGTAGGGATTTAATTTTTATAGTATAGAGCACAAACACAATCATGACTAATCGGATCTCGGCAAATGGGCGGTCATTTGGCGGAACGATCGAATCTGAGAGAATGTCCCGACGGCTATCTAAAAAGTATTGAGATAATAGGTGACCACGGGGTGAGGGAGAGCAGGGGGCAGGGGGATGCTCCTCAGAATAATGTAAGTGTCCGGGGCGACATTTGCACCGAACTGCCGTCGACCTCCTCTTACTTATGCGGGTTTTAATATTTTTATTGTAATGGCTTTGGTCAGTACAGACTGTGTCCTGGAACAGGGAATAATGTGGAATAGGGCTATGCTTGAAAAATGTTTGCATTTACCAATGATCGAAATAGAGATACTTATGTAGGTACGTCATCTACGGTCGGTAGGTCTTTTTTTAAAGCGTGACAATTGAGTAAAGTGACATATGAGAATGGATAACTTGCGTCTAACTTAGATTGGAGTGACATTGCTTTTATACCAGAGAAGGCATGAAAACTTAGGAAAAATAAAAATATAAAACAGAGGGATTTTAGGGGGTCACCAAAAATGCGAAAAATAAAGTTCATCCGCAGCATCATTGCCCAAGGAGCCGCTATGGCCCTTTATCCACTGTAAGGTGACTCGGTTGTTTATTGACAGTTTTTCCAACTCATGGTGACACTCTAGTATCAGGCTGTTGTTAGTGAGATTGCTGTTGAGTGCTTGTAGGACTGAGGCACTGTCCGAGACTATACGTATTGCATAGTCTTGCACATTTCTTGTATTCAACAGTGCGACTGCTCTTGTTATACCTATGCATTCTGCCTGAAAAATTGTGTTCAGGGTGCCAAGGGTTGTAGACATTTTTAGGTTTAGTTCATTGGAGAAAGCTCCTGCGCCCGTTCCTGTTTCGGTTTTAGAGCCGTCCGTATACACTCTGACTTCGTGTATACCCGAGTAGTCGGCTGGCTCCTGTTGTAGTTGTACCCTGTATTTCTTGTCGAAGATATAGGTGTGAGGTATCCTGTCGCACGCCGCCTCCATCATGGGCTGGTCCGAAACAGCAGCTGACAAGATTTGTGTGTGTGCAAAACAGCTGTTCTGTTTCCATAGTCCAGCTGTCCGAAGCCGTAGGGCAGCGCTGGCTGCTTCTTGTTGAACGTGTAGGTGTAGAGGTCTGAGGTTCAACAGGGCTTCCAGGGCGGCAGTCGGTGTTGTCTTCATGCACCCAGTTATTGCGAGGCATGCCAGTCGTTGTAACCTCTGCAGTTGGAGTGCTGCTGTTTTCTGTTTTGTTCTGGTCCACCATACAACGGCGCCATATGTTATAGCAGGTCTTATTACAGATGTGTATAGCCACATCATAAGTGACGGGTGTAGTCCCCACTGTTTTCCAATGAGGCCCCGGCACTGCCAGAAGGTGATTTGGGCCTTTTTAATGATGTTCTGTAGGTGTGCGCTCCAGTTTAGTTTGCTGTCCAGCGCCACCCCAAGATATTTAACTGTCGGCGACAGAGTTAACATTTTCCCGAAGAACTTTGGAAGATTCCTTGTTTTTGGGGTACGCTTGTTTGTAAAGAGTACTAGTTCCGTCTTATCCGGGTTGGCGGATAGTTGATGAGTATCGCACCAACATTCTACTATGCCAAAAGCCGTTCTCATGAGACTGTATAGAGTGTCCTCGCAATTACCTATTGTCAGGATTGTTATGTCATCGGCGTAGCCTATTATCCAGAAACCACATTCGTCTAGGCGTCTGATTAGTCCGTCCACTACTAGGTTCCACAGAAGTGGCGATAGCACTCCCCCTTGAGGGCAGCCTTTGGCCACTATTGCCCTGGTAGTTTTGTTTACCTCCAGCGTTATGGCTCTTTGACGCAGGAGGTTATCTATCCATCCCGTGATGGTTTGCTCTACTCCTCGTTCCATCAGCGCTTGGTTGATGCTACTGAAAGTTGTTTTGTCGAAAGCACCTTCTATATCAATGAAGGCTCCCAAGACCATATGCTTATTTGAGAGGCCCTTTTCAATGGTTCTAACGACAGTATGGAGAGCCGAGTCCGTTGATCTGCCGTTTCTATAGGCATGTTGTTGAGGGTGTAAGGGTTTTGTTCTTAGGGCTCCTTCTCTTATGTGCCTGTCCGTTAGTCTCTCCAACGTTTTTAAAAGGAACGATGTGAGGCTAATAGGCCTGTAGGATTTTGCCTGTGTATAGTCACCTTTTCCAGCCTTTGGTAAAAAGATTACTTTGACTTCCCGCCAAGAGTGGGGAATGTACTGGTGTGCCAAGCAGGATTGAAAAATACACACTAGCTGTGGTAGTATTATGTTTATCCCCCATTGTAGTAGTGCCGGAAAAATTCCGTCTATTCCAGAGGATTTGTACGGTAGGAAGCTTTTTACAGCCCATTGTACTTTATCATCGGTAATAACCGTGTTTGATATGTTCCAGTCACTATCAGCTGGCGCTCGTTCGCTGGGCTCTTCCCATTCCTGTTTATCCATGATCTTGCAGTCTGGGAAGTGGGTGTATAGAAGCAGTTCGCTTATTTCTTCGTCGGAGGTTGTGAAGGTGCCGTCCGATTTCTTTAGTGAGCCTAGTCCTCTGTTATTGTTTGTTGACAGAAGCTTTTTAATTCTTGCTGTCTCCTTTGTTGACTCGATTTTTTCACAGAAACGCCGCCAAGAGCTGGTCTGATAGTAGCGGATTTTCTTCTTATACTCGTGTTGTAATTCTTTGTATGTATCCCAGTCAGAATCATTTCTGGTGTTTCTTGCATGATTAAAGGCTCGCCTTAGCTTGCATCTTGTTCTTTCTAGGTCCTTGCCCCACCAGTGGCTACCAGCAGGTTCCTTGGGGTGCGTTAGTGGGCAGGTCTGTTGGTATGTCTCTTGTAGGCAGGTTGTTAGTGATTCTACGTTGTGTTCTATATTGGAGGTGCTAGAAGTCGCGTCTTTTAGTTGCAGTGCTGACCACTTTGACTTTAAGACGTTTTGAAATCTAGAGACCTCCGTTTTGCGAGGGTTTCGCCACGGTTGTGGCGGTTGTGTCTGTGCCTGTATTGTATACCTAACCCGTCTGTGGTCAGAGAGGGAGGGTTCGTCGGAGACGTGCCAGTTGGCTACCATGTCCGCCGCTCCTACTGATACAAGAGTGATATCTATAACTGTTTGGTACCTACTGTTAATAAAAGTGGGATGGTTACCTTTGTTTGCTATGAGAAGGTTCGTGGTCATCAGAAACTCTATCAGGTCCTCTCCCCTTGTGTTGGCTTTGGGGCTGCCCCACAGAGGATGGCGTGCGTTGCAGTCGGCCGATATAATCAGCTCCCAGCTGTGGTCTGCGCAGTACACTGCCAGGTCAGCCACCTCCTTGGCTGGTATGGTCTCGTCTCCTGGCATGTACACGGAAGCCAGAACAAGCGCAGTGTGGTCATCCTTTCCATTGAGGAGTCTCACAGCTGCGAGATCTCTGGAACAGAATTGTGTGAGTAGCGTAGCTTGTAAACAGTTGGGCATGTAGATACACGCCCTTGGGTTGGGTATCGTCGTATCGACCATTAACTTACCTCCCGGGTTGTTAAGTTAGTTAACGTGCAAGTTAGCGGTTTTGCAATTCCATAGGTTTTTTCGCTGAAGGTTTGAGGAAAACATGTAAAAAACAGCTGTGGTTCGTCCCCCAAGCGACACCCTGTCAGAGTGACCATTATTGTTGGCGCGGTGGTCGGTCGCGCCATAAAACGCACCATAAACCATCGGCCGCCGCCGCCGCTGTCGTCCGATACATATCTGCGCAGTTATTGAAACTTTTCATTGCCCACGTTGCTGGAAAACAAGGAATTTCGATAAGGATAACAATTAAGGTGAAACAGGAACTCATGATATATGGGAAAAATTAAATTTGGCGATGGGCAGTAGGTGTTGTGGACAGCAGAGGAACCAAAATAAATTTGGGTTTTCTCGATTTTCTAACTGGGGCACCTTCATCAATGGAATTAAGTTGATCCATAACAAAGCTGACAAAATTGTATTTCACGATAATGTTCAACATTGTTTTTTCTTAATTAAGTAGATACTTACACCATATTTTGCTATATCTCGGTCAAAGCGCTTATTATTGCATAATTTCAGGCTCCCAGCTATTTGGTGTAACGTTATGTGTACCTATAGTTTACACCAAGATGGTCTGGCTGTCATTGGCGCTGCAACTTTATTACATCCACCATAGAAGGGCAACATCTACAATTAGCATGCATAAAATAGTATCCTGAAAATCCAGTGAATTTGTCGGTTCCATGTCGTGACCGGTCGTGTAATATATGAGGTGAAATAAAATCTGTCAGTGCCCAGTTTATGGTGGAGGTGGGTGGCGCAGACCTGTTATTAAAATGTAGCAGAGCATAAGCTAGTAGAGCCCGCGTGTCCAACAAAAGTTTGGCTCAAAAGCCTTCCGCATTTATGCCGATGGGTAGTCGGTTGAATTCAACAAAGCGCGTATAAATTGACCGCAGTCTAGATTACCGTAGAGTATCTGAATTTTGGATCACTGAAACAATAGGACAAGCTAAAAAGCCACCTCGGACTCTTCGTAATATACAGGGTGCATCAAAACCCCCATATCTATCCCAATAGGGGGGTTCTACTTGTCAATACGAACTATTATTATGCGAACTGTATTTTGCATGAAAACACAATACACTTAACAACTATTTTTAACAGACTTCAAAAAGGAGGAGGTTATCAATTCGACGTGTATATTTTTTATTTTTTTTATTTGGCTATGTTCCTCCATAAATCCGTCAAATCTTAACCGATTTCGACAATTCTTTTTTCGTTCGAAGAGATATTACGTCCCATTGCTCTCATTTTAATTTGGTGAAGATTTGATGAAGACTTTCAGAGATGGAGAACGGAACTCTTCAATGGACAGCAGTAAATAAGCCCTAATGGGGCCCACCCTTTAGTAATACCCGTATGTTTAGTAAACACTACTTTAGTAAAAGATAGTCCCAAGTTAATTTGGTGATGTTCTGGTGAAGACTTTCGGAGATTTAGAACATCAAATTTTAAAGGAACGAATCATGTACGGTTAATTGTGGTTATAAGGGACTTCTCCCGCTCCTCCACTAAAAAATAAAAAATGTTAAATAAAAAATAAAAACTAAAAAGATAGAAATAATTTAAATAATTGGTGCCCGACACCGACTTCAAATTATACTTCTACAATACCTACATGTTTAAATACTTCTAATTATTTAAATTATTTCTATCTTTTTAGTGCTGTAGTGTTTCGAAGTCGGTTTTTATTTTTTATTTAAAATTATTTAGCAACTATTTTTACTAAATGCCAACTTTAAAATAGCAAAAGTGAGAGTCGAAGGTTTTCGTTGAGATTTCGAAGTTTGAGGTTGTTTGTGTTGCCGAGTAGAGCCCCCCTTTTCTGATAGATATGGGGATTTGGTTACAGCCTGTATTCTCTATCAGCCTTTCTGTTGCCTTTGTGCTGTGACGCGACCCCGCGCCGGCTGCCGCGCGGCTGTCTGATTTATTGGCAGACCAGCAATATTTTATTCGACGGGCGCCTTAAGAAAACTATAAGTTTCCGTTTGGCAGGGCCAGGGGAGTAGCCTACTAAATATTGTCTCCGCTGCCTGCATACGCGTAGCTACGAACGTCCATTTGTATTTATTACGCTTCTCTGCTAGATAATTTGGTAATGGATGTTATTTATATGCTTTCCTTTCCTTCAACTTACTTAGTTGCTAAAACAGTGCGTTTGTTCAACGAAATTTTGTGTGAATTTGCGCAGAAAGTTAATACCGTACTGCACTGTACAATAGCGCCGGAAAAGGTGCATCAAACGAAGGCAATTTGTACGTCAGCCGGGACGTCGCCAGGGAGACGCGTCCAATTCCACACTAAACTATACAAATATTTTCGTGTCTGAACTAGGTTTGCAATATAAATGCAAATTGGATTACTTACATATTGTAACTGATATACCTACTGCGAAAATACGAAGATCCGAGACCTGTGAACATCATCATCAACCCATTATGTCCCCACCGAGGGGCACGGGTCTCTTCCCTGAGGAAGGTATAGGCCATACTCCACCACGGGGGCCAAGTCCGGATTGGTGGAGGCTTGTAGACTAGTGGCTCGTCTACTGTCAGAAGTTGTCAAGCCGCCCTAAGGCCTCTGACTTGGCTTAACGACTGCCATCTATCGACGGCAGCCGGCACCAACAGCTTAACGTGCCTTGCGAAGCACGGAACCGCTCGGAAAAATGCCACTAGCGTAAGGCATAGACGGCGACCCATCCAAGCACTGAACGCGCCCAGTGTTACACCTGTGAACGTTACATGATAAATGCCAAGTCGAATTCACAGTAAGCTTCATACGGCCCCTACAGCTGTTGCGATAGAGGCGACCGCAAGGTAGGTAAGTGTAAAGCCTGGTAAATACCAAGGGCCTTTTTCATAGAATTACAATTCATGATTTACTATGACAATTAGGTATGCTGACATTAATTGAAAAGCAATAAAATAAATAAATAAGACTTGCATTGTTGCATACGAAACACGCATTTAATTGTTTATTAAAAGAGGGATTGATAAGTAAAATGATAGTTAAAATCTACAAAATTCCTATGTCCGCCATATTAAGTTGAATACCAATCACAACAAATGACGTCACTTTTGAGAACACACGAGTCACGAGTAAACGTAGTAAACAAACGGCCGGTTCTCTGTGGTTTTACTTATGATTGAATCCTTAATTATTCTTTCTTGTTTGTAATTTATCCTTAATCCTGAGTTAAATAACACGAACCATGGAACAAGGTTTTACTAAGACAACCAGTGCTAATTTGCCTAAAATCATATATCATAAATGTAATAATTATAAAATGACAATAATTTGAGTAATAAAACAAACCAAGTCTAATAGCATGTTAATATTAGCGGCTATGTCTTTGAAATTGACTTTTGTAACATTATAATAATACCTAATAATGCCGCCTATAGAGACATAGAATGGCTTAATTACCACGCGTGCCCACCGCGGATTGGCGATTTCAAGCGCTGAGGTGTGTAAACACCTCAAACACTCAGATTTCCTCACGCTGTTTTCCTTCACGATTAGCGAGGGGTATTACTACTATAACTTCACAACAAACGTAACTTTGAAAACAAAGTCGTTGGTACACCTGCCGGGCTTCGAACCTGTGACCTCCCGAGTGAGAAGCCGGCGTTGTACCGCTCCGCTACTACGGCTCTTTAACTTGACATATTATTATTTCTATATTAAATTTAGATATCAAACAAGATGTAAAATTTGAGAATTTACAGTGTAAACTAGATAAATACTCACGTCAAAATTATCTTCACAAAAATAAAGTTGAGTACTATCCCTGTTGTATGTCGCCGTGCAAGTATTAATAGTTAATTAAAAATACTAAGTTAATTTAATTTAATTTGATTATTTAGGTGGTGGCTCATGTTAGTATGTAAAGTGAAAATGTAAAGGAAACAAATAAATATAATTTCATTTCAAGTTTAAGCCACTTGTCTTGTACTTTTTGTGTTTTGGAACGAATATAAATAACTTATTTGGGGTTTGCACACCACATGTACACTTTCGAATTCATAATCAAAATCGCAAATTATTGAATGGTTTAATATGCGTATACGAAACCACTAGCTTTTGCTGTGTTGACTATTCAACTGTAACGTCACCAGCGAAGCCATGACACTAGTGACATTACAGGCGAGCGTTACGGTGGGAATTTGAAATCCAAAAACAAAATGTCTTTTTTTACTACTAAACCTGACCAAAAATATGAAATTGATTGTAAATAACTTACGTTTTGGAACAGTTTTTCAATTGAAACGTGCTTTTATGATCTTTAAGACAGTTTTTCAAAATTTGTCATCATGCCTATTCGATATACATTGCAAAGTTGGTAATCTACTTTGTTAATCTACAAGTTAACAAGTAGATTCTGCTACGCAATGTATCTCAAATTATCATAAATTACGAATTGTGGTTTGTAACACTCGGCCCAGGTGTTAAGCCACGGACAGACAGACAGATGGACATGGCGAAACTATGAGGGTTCCTTGTTGACTATGGAACCCTAAAATAACGAGATAGACTGATACCGAAGTATCGAAGTACTTACTTACTTACTTAAATTACTTACTTACTAAGTTCGGAAATCACCGACATCCGTTTAATTGCCGGCCCATCCCACTTTCTAATAGAGTTGTTATCAGAGTGTTTCCCTTGTTAACGACTCGTCAGAGTGACAGTTCTCGCGTGAACCTGCTAATGATGGCTGGGGCCCGACAGACCCCACAGATGGGCGGCCGCGGCCTCCCGGGAGCACTAGCTCTGATTGACGCGGCAACGGCTACAACGGTAATTTATCTAATTCCGCCCCGCCTTCTTTTGTTTCTGACATAATTACTAAAAGATGAACAGTTGACAGCAGTTAAGGCGCTTGCTGTACGTACAAGACGCAGATTGATTCAAACATAAGTAATTTGCGTCAAGTCAGTGGATTGGGAAGTGTTGAGACTTCGTTTATTATTATTATTAAAATTCTTTATTGTACCAGAAAAAAATGTACAATTGGCGGGCTTAATACTAAATTCTATTCAACTAATTCTAGCCAACCAACAGGTGACGTGGAAAGGATAGGGGTAGTGCCAAACGGTGTAATGATATTTTAACGTACTTAATTAGTTTTCAAATTAAACAATATACTAATATGTAGAATAATTATAATAATACATATATACAAATATAATAAAATAAATAATTTTAAAAATCTATTTAGAGGCTAAAAATTCCACCCATGCCGGGACTTGAACCCGCGACCTCTGGCTAACCGTGCCAGCGCTCTCCCAACTGAGCCAATGGGCAAGTGCACGCATCAGTGAAATTTCGAGCCTCTTTACAAACTTCTCTGTATTACGTACAGTCCCGGCATCGGTGGATTTTTTAGCCTCTAAATAGGTTTTTAAGAATTGTCCCCAGCACGGGTTAGTGCAACAAAAAGAACATAAATAAATAATTGTAATAAAAAATAGTACATACCTACTTAGAGCGATATAGACATAATTATATCTAGATTATCTCCATTTTATCCATTTTAAATATCTCCTGATACTCTCTATAACATAACACTGAATACGTACATTGTACGTTATTTTGGATCATTATGGATATTGAAATAAGCATGCATCCAAAATACTTAGACCACATGACTTTCCCTCACGCCGGAAAGGAAATGCAGAAGCCGTCGGAACGCTTAGCTTAAACTCATTACCCGGTCAATGAATTACGGCAAGTCCAATTATGTGATTGGATTAGCCGGTACCCGTATTCGTTCGACGCCTGTAGTTACTTAGTGTTATACATGGTTATTTCGAAAATGTGCAATTTCTCAAAAATGCGAAACACCTCAATTAGAGTTTGTGTTTTACAACAACTTTTGTTCTATGAGTTTTTGCTCAGGTTTATATTTTGCGAAATATTACGGTTTACATAATTTTATTAAATACGCGTTTTAACATTGTCACAGTATCCCATAAATCATTGTCCATAGAAAAATGTCCATTCTATTCAACACCCATTTTTGAACAATTTTTTGAGGTCATCCTGTGTTTAAATACTATCATAACAAAGCCCTTAAGATTTCCAAGAATTTTTTCGACAAAATGCTAATCTACACTGCTTTTTCCACATTCCCTCTTCAGTGTGATTCTGAAAGAGCTACGAAGATTTTTGTATGGGGCCTGGCATAGTTCATAGTGGCGCCCTCTATATTTTTTTCAATATCGTGGAGCATGATGAAACCTAGCTAGATCGATAGAGGACAAAAAAGTAAACAAGAAATTATTAAGGTCACCATGTCCTAAAGTGGCACGTTTAGGAGTTATTGAGCTTTGAAGTTTGTATGAGATTTTTATAAAACTTAACTTTTGAATCATTTTTCACTAAATACTGGACTATATGCTTGGCACCTGTGACTCGTTGCCGATTCTTGACTAAATTGCTAAATAAGTCGTAGAAAAAACACCCAGTTTATTATAGATACCGTATATTAAGGCACCCGAGCGTAGCGAGGATGCTTACAATGCGAGGGTATTACGGGAGCTTTTACCAGAGTTATAAATCTGCTTTTCAGCAATCCTATCAGGTAAATAAATAAAATAGTGTATTTAAAGGAAAATTCACAAGATATTTCTTTATTTTAATTACAAATTACACTTATCTGCTAGACTAATTACAATATACAATTAGGCATTACTTATCATTAAATCATTCTACCGAACAGTGAGCGAGTTATTGATCGGAGAAGTAGGTACCGGAAGAAACATTTGTACTTAAATTAAGTTTCATGGTGGCTGTGTTTAGTTATAAGCATTATCTGATTAAATATTAGCAGTTAAACAATAATTAGGTAGTTAGACCTGAAAATATGATTAATCCCTGTTTCTATGTTTAATATGGTTTCATAGTAAACATATGTCACTTCAATGTAGGTAATTATTGGCTGACAGAAGTCATTTTTATACATATATCCTCATTCCCCAAGTCCAAGTACAGTCTATTACACCAGGTAAGGGAAGCCTGAAGATGAAGGTACCTACCTAATTATTGGATATTGCCTACCTACTACGCTACGTCAGGAAATGGTATTTATGTTAAAAACATGGTTGAACATGGTTTTACACACAGCAGCGGTTTAAGTTTCTAGCGATATGTGCCTATCTACATTATTTATAGGTACCTACCTACCACCTAAACCTATCTATATTAATTAATCTGTAGGTTTTATATTGACATGTTTTGAATTTTAATCGAATTGAACGAATTGGATGCATGAATAATACTATAATTTCATGTATATATGTATATAAGTAGGTAGGTACCTACTAGACATAGCTACCCAGACTTTAAAAAACATCAAAGTAGGTTTGAATCCCCGAGAAAACTCATATCAAGTGACAAATTCAGTGATGAAACTCAGTTAGTGGAAATTCCATACAAACTTCAAAGCTCAATAACTCCTAAACGTGCCACTTTAGGACATGGTGACTTTAATAATTTCTTGTTTACTTTTTTGTCTTCTATCGATCTAGCTAGGTTTCATCGTGCTCCACGACATTGAAAAAAATATAGAGGGCGCCACTGAGACTATGCCACTAATCTTCGTGGCTCTTTGAAGATATATTTACAAGTACCTAGATGTTTGTCACTCAACACATAAAACGACTCAGGGCTGTATGTATTTCGATGAAATTTTGGCGCCCTCCTCGGTCCTCTGTGTTTCTTGATGACTGTATTGTGTGTTGTGTTAGTGTCAGATCGTACCTACTTACAGTTTATGAACGTCCTTGACCACATAAAATACACTAGCTAAGCATAATAGCCTTACAATATACAAAGCTATTTAGCCTAGATGCTTTAGGGCACAGACTTTCTCTTAGAGAAAGATAGAGAGAATGGGCGTAATACCAATATGTCACACGTTACTTTTGTGCCAAGTACTTTATTACATTAAAATTAACTTTATTTAAGAAAAAAATATTCACATTCTCGCACGTCATTCTCCTAAATTTAAAAACTGCAACCTATCACTTCTGTGTCGGGTGAATGACCACCGAGACATATTCACCTACTTAGTATCACAATTTATTCTGCATGTACCTATTTTGAAATTATAACTTGCATATGTTTACAAAATAAACATATTGCAAACGTGGTATTGTATTTTGTTGCAAAAGAAATATTCTGAAAATTGTAACCTATAAAATCACCAAAAGTATCGAGCCTAGAAACATCAAACTTCACAATTTAGTTCAGTTTAGACACATAAAGCACATAAACCTTCACTAAGAACTGAGTGTAGGAAGGTTCTCGCCATACATACGGTTTAGCAAAAATACACGCAAGCGAAACGGTAGGCAACAGTTAAGCCGCGTTTTCAATCAGTAGGCTTGGATAGAATGATTATCTTAGTGACTAAAAACTGTAGGCCACTCAGATGGCGGTGTACCTACAGACATTTTAGTGAATTCAGATTTTTGCTTCAGTTTATAGGTGTTTTGTTGCTAGCGGTATCGCTCATCGTGCTACAAATTACCAAATATTTACTGCTACGATGAATAGAAACGGATTCAAATATGTTTATCGTCGAACTTCAACAAAAAAATCTGGACAAGTTCGAACCGGACCGTACAAATTTGTATGTACTTACATATTAGGGATTAAAGTATGAAATTGCTGTTTTATTGCAATAGGTTCTTTGAATTGACATAGAATCTTCATGGTTTGAGGTTTTCGAATGAAACTTTTATCAAATGGTTTCTATGATGTTCTTTTTTAAAAAATGTGAAACATTTGAATATCGACTTTCAATTGTTTTTGTTATTAAATTTAGACAAGAAAGATGGAATCTGCGAAAATTCGAGTGATTATGAGGCACCCATTTTTCGTATTTTTTTATTTTATTGATTTGACGCAAGTGAGTCAATATTGTGGGTAAGGTAACGTTAAACCATGCCGCTAATTCCTGGGTAGTTTGACTAGGGTCGGCTTCCACTATCTCTCTTAATTCATCGTTATTCACCTGTGTGGGCGGTCTTCCTCGTGGCTCGTTATTTAAGTCGAAATTTCCATAACGAAAGCGTTTAAACCAAAATCGCACGGTGCGTTCATTAGTAGACCCCTCTCCAAACGCAGCATTGATATTGCGGGCTGTTTCTGCCGCGTTAGTTCCGCGTCGGAACTCGTATTCAAAAATCACTCGAATTTTCGCAGTATCCATCTTTCTTGTCTAAATTGAATAACAAAAACAATTGAAAGTCGATATTCAAATGTTTCACATTTTTTAAAAAAAGAACATCATAGAAACCATTTGAAAAAAGTTTCATTCGAAAACCTCAAACCATGAAGATTCTATGTCAATTCAAAGAACCCATTGCAATAAAACGGCAATTTCATACTTTAACCCCTATTATTATAAAATAGTACAGCAATCAAGTCACGCGGTTTTTTTTCCGAGTCCCATCCGTTTTCATCCGTGTGGCAAATTTTTTACTAAGATGGCCGGTGTACACGATACGAGAAGCTCCCGAGTAGCAAAAATTGGTTACTCGGTCCGAGCCTACTAAGATCGTGAAAACGCGGCTTTAGCTTATCGTAGCATCTAAAACGATGAGCATGTAGCAACGACAAACAAAGGTTTTTTGGATTTTTACTTTAACGATGTTATCTTCCTTATCGAAGGAAGCATAAGTTTATGTGCACATCGTACATAGTGATGGTTTACTGTAATCGTCTAATCTAAAATAAGAGCCTACAGAGATACTTTTATCAAAATAAGGATTTTAGTCAAAAAATCCTAAATAATGCAGCCTATATACGTCCCACTGTAAGGCACAGGCCTTCTCTCAGAGAGGGAGTATGGGCTAAATCACCATGCTGCCCACCGCGCATTGCCAATTTCAAGCACTTTGTTTTCCTTCACGGTTAGCGTCTATAATATCATATTTTTAAATTTAACTTGTTGCTAGCGTTTACCTTCTCAGACATTGTGAGACAGATTTTTACTTTTGTGTGTAGAGCGATACTAGCGATAGAGCGTAATGTTGAGAGATAATGAAAAAGGTAAGTAGGGTGTGAATTTGGTGCTGCCTATGCCTATTTCTATCAATAAACCTTTCAGCGATTGCTGCGGTGCTGTCGGCTTCGGAGGGTCATTAGCGGCCATTGTCTCACCAGCGGGGTCGAGCAGCTAAACGGTTTAACCTTGCCCTACGAACTGCGCACCGCGTGTAGGTGTCCCCCGCCTGACCACACGCTGATTGAACACTTGTTTCGTTAATTATCTATGCGTTTTGGTAATGACTTGAGCTATTCCACTTTATATTTATTTATCCAATTTTCCGTAAGGTTTTATGCCTTCACCCCGCGACAGTAGCTGTTTGTCATTTGCCGCGATTCTGACACACTTTTTTTACTTTATCACCTTCTTGAGTATGCAAACGTAATTTATCTTAAGTGTCTACATGTTTGTATCTTCTAAATATTATAGTAACAGGGTTTATCAAGAGCTTCAGGATGAAATCTCTACTTAGAGCAGCATAGAGCAGATCTAAAGCAGTGCTTTTCAACCTGTATGTGGCTCGCGATGTGATCCTTAGCAGGGGTTGTGAAGTCTTTTTTGGGGGATAACGGTCGCCAGTTAGGTAAAAGTAAAACGTAAGGATAGTCGGTAGTGTACTGTTGCCAGTGGAGAGACCTCCCGTTTTTAACCCTGATCGCATCCCTCCAGCACCCGAAATCCCGCCTTTTATCGAAATAGCCAATGTCAGAATAAATTAATCAGCGAAGGAAGCAAAGGAAGAACCTCAGTTTTTAATTTAACTTAGAATATTTTGGGCCTTAAAAGACTTTATGATCTTATCTTTTATTGATTGAGTTCGAGAACTGAGTTGTAATGCTACCGTTGATCTAGTTTTTCGGCGCCGCGTAAGAGGCCGACGTAGTAGGTGTAATCCTGTAAAGCCATAATAGGGCCCCATTAACATCCTTCGGATACGGAACCTTAAAAAGAAGAAATAAAATTTTTCTTCCTTTCTTTCTTCGATGCTTTTTCGTCTTATGTGTATTTTCCATGAAAAAGTAACGTACAACGGAAACAAACGGGGTAGGTACTTACATACTGAACTTAATCTGAATATTGTCACAATATCGAATTACAGGCATCCTGTCGATATTAGTTCTACCGAGAATAGGTCAATTGCAGCGATAGTGGGACGGTTGTTGAGTCCAGCATTGAGTTTCCGAGAATCACAAGAGAGGTAGGATATTTAATTTCATTCAACATCGGTCTATAAGTAAATAAACCATCGAAATAAATCGTTAAAAGATGGAAAGCAACAATGTCTATCAAGTGGTTTGCCTCCTATTGGACATTTAATAATCTCATTGTTTCAAGACCTCTATTGTGAGTTAAAAAATTGTTTGTCTACACCCAGAAAAAGCCGTGTGGCGCCGGATTAAGAATAGCGTCACTCCATTTCCTTCCGGGGGTGTCGTAGAAGGCGACTAACGAAATACATTACCAGGAGATGGGCAGCAGCGTTTTCCTGAGATTCCAACCGCATACTGCGATCGCCAACCCGCCTGCCAAGCGTGGCGATTATGGCACAACCCCTCATGGTTAGGAAAACCATAAGGGAGGTCTATATCCTGCAGTGGGCGTCAAATGGCTGATGATGATGATGATGACCCAGATAAAACCTCAACGAAATTTAATATAAGTAATGCCAATTAAAGGCACCTAATGCCAATTAATGACTTTTAAGTACTTTCCCGCTGCTGTTATAAAATGTTTGTATGTATCTAACCGTTTGTTCCGTAAACCTCTCCTTTTGTCGCTTCCTCCACATTTTTCATTCAACTCTGGCATCTCTCCCGGCACGCCCATTCTAACATTGTTATTGATTGTAAAAAAAAAAGAATTTTAGATATATTTTAATTTTCCTATAGTTACTTTGTTTTTCATAGAGAAATGTTGAGGAGTTAGAAACCGGCCACGCATCGGGCTACGCGAAGTTTAGGGTTCCTTAGAAGAAGAGGGCTTTTTATCTGCTTTACAGAACTATAACGACTTCATCGAACTACACAATTTTCAATGGAATTTGTACGAAAGTGTTCCTTTTATAAGTTGGTCGCCTACTCAGCCGTGATAGTTTTCCTTATCTATAAGTTCATTATATTATGTTTTACTAGTCTGAATTTTTTCACGTTTTCTACAATCAACCGTTTAGTCAGGAGGGGGGAGACGCCCTACTCGGATAAAAAATGCGCTTTAAAACTTAATGTTTTGCAAACGGAACCCTAAATAAAAGAATGATCTTCCTAAAAAAAAATTTTAAGATATTATTCTACCGTTTTGTCGGCGTGATTAATATGTATGTCTATACCAAATTTCAGCTTTCTCGTACTAATCGTCTCTGAGCTAGACCGCGGACAGACAAGCGGACAGACAGACGGACATGGCGAAACTATAAGAGTTCCTTGTCGACTACGGAACCCTAAAAACGAACTAATCTAAATATCCGTAATTTGAGTCTAAATATCACTGACCTCCGTGGTACATAGAGGTCAGTGCGCCACATATGCCACATCAAATATAATGTCCGGGTGAGAGGTATGTCAAAAGTAAAAGCAGCCTTAACATTACTGCACCAAAAACCACTAAAATCGGCTAAACCGCTAAATTAAAATATGTTTTATTATCCCTACCCTGGTTCAATATATTATGACTGGATACTATTTATCTTAATCTCATGCGAATGAAGTCACGGGTGCAGCTAGTTTTAGACAAATCGAAAACTTAATTAGTAACAAAATCTCTTGACACATTAACAGCTATCCTAAAAGTAGGTAGACATTTTCGCTTATTTGACAAATGTTCGCAAGTCGGACAACGCTCGAGCGTCCTTCCGGCATGGCAGGGCAGGTATTGAGAGCAACTAAAGACGTCATTGTTCAACAAGATGTAAGTAAAGTAAAAGTAAGTAAAAATATATTTATTTAAAATTACACAGTTATGAAAGAGAACTTTAAGATGCGTGGATATAAAAGAAATTTGCTTAAAATCTAGAATTCAACGACAGCCCCCAAACTCGGCCGAGCCTGTATCTTGGGGACTCTTTTTCAGTTTTAAAATATTAATTACTTTAATAAACGACTGTCTAAAGCACACTAAACAATTCGTTACAGACATTTAAAACTGAACATGCATTATAATTAAGGCTAATAGCTCCATTACAAACAAGAATTAATACATAAAAAAATCATTTTTAGGTACACTTTACATTTTACACACTGTACACTTTAAAGTCTTCATTAAATCATTGTTCGACAAAGGTTGCATCAATACCTAATTTAAACGTAAGAAAATTAAAACTCACGTCGAAAGGAATTAGTCAGTGTACTTACATAATAGTAGGTACAGTCGACATCTCATCAACCTTTACATTGTTGTTTTAAAATCGCCCGCATCTGTGAGTGCGCGCGTGTAAAGGTTTATGTACAGTTAACAGCAGGTCGACCTTTACTTTATCGTTGCAGTCTTCCAAACTACTGCACAAACGTTTATAGTATTCAGTAGATGGTTTTTTCAAAAAAAAATATTTAAGTACATTGGTAGCTGTTTGTGTATCACAGCAGAAGATTGAATTGGAACAGCTTATTTAGAGTAGCACGTTGCATGTACGTCCGTTGTTTTTTATTGTGTCTATTGATATATCAAAATTAATCGCGTTAAGTTTTGCAAATAGCTGCTGACTGCTGTTGCAAATAGTGAGGGGCTAAAAAGACGAAGTAACACGTTGAAATGGTTCTACCGGATTACATCAAAAGTGGGCAATTCATGATATACGGTGCCGAAACGTGGACACTTACGGGGCTGGTCCACAAATTTAAAGTCGCTCAGCGTGCTATTGGAAAGGGCTATGCTCGGGGTTTCTCTGAAAGATCGAATTCAAAACGAGGTGATCCGACAGAGAATCATCGTCAATCAAAGTCATCGACATAGCCCACCGAATTAGCATGCTGAAGTGGCAGTGGGCATTTTTGTTTAATACAAAAAAAATTTAAAACATTTTTTTACGAATAATCATGGTTTTTCTGCTTTACAATGGCGCTGTTTGATAGATGATGCTAAAACATAGACGTAGTTCTATGTAGGAAAATTATTTACTGGAGGCTGTGATTAAATCAATCTATTTAAAGCGCCATATTTCAAAATACAAATCTGCGATTTAACTTATAAAAAAAACTGGCCAAGTGCGAGTCAGACTCGCGCACGAAGGGTTCCGTACCATTATCTATAGAACATTAGACAAAGATCGATACAAGATAGATTTGGTACATTGAGAACAGCGCCTTCTATAGAAACCAATAAGAAGCGTTTAACATTGACATTTAACGACGTCATGTCGGCGCTGTGAGGTTACATAGATGACCGCTAGATGGCGAGCGCTGTCTTTAGACAATGTTCGTTGCAGGAAGCCCCCTTAAATATTTATTTTATTCTGTTTTTAGTATTTGTTGTTATAACGGTAATACATCATCTGTGAAAATTTCAACTGTCTAGCTATCACGGTTCATGAGAAACAGCCTGGTGACAGACAGGCAGACGGACAGTGGAGTCTTAGGAATAGGGTCCGTTACCTCTTTAGGTACGGAACCCTAAAAAAGATGTTAGATAACATACGGGGTAACTCTATATAGTAGAACTTATCATTGGCAACACAATTTTATTAAATACTCACAGGTCTATAGCCCGCGAAAAGAGTTACAATGACAATTTTGGTTGGCATCTTTATTTCAAAGGAGCTTTTCTATCTGGCAATATAAGTGCGGGTATCCAAACAATTGGGATACTGACTTCCTGCCGTCATTGACTATACCACCAACTACCTACAGTTTCCTAATGGAGTGACGATATAGGATACTGTCGTCGCAACATTGTAGCCTATGGTCACGTGGAATTCATCGTGAATTTGTCACACGGGCGGGGCGGCATGCACAAAATGCAAAGGTACGAAAGGTCTGCATCGATGATATTTATTTACTCTGACTTATTTGGTGGAAATAGAGCTTCCAGTTTCCGTTTCAACTGCTATCTGCATAATATTTTTGACCTTAATAATTATGGAAATGTAATAAATTTGTAATACTTATCATGTTGAGATGTTTTCGTTCAAGAACACAAAATTCTGATAACGTGAAAGAATGTTAGATTTTCATCTCGTACGAGTATGTAAAATAGGAACTCATTAAGCGATTTGATACATTGATGAGACGCCTCATCCAGTATATTAACAAGGCTATAAATAATATAGAGTTGTTTTTACTGTATATAATAACCAACTATAAACAAGGCGTCTGTAGAACTCCTACTTTTAACTTAAAACAATATCGTAATCATGACTTTAAAATTAATAGTTGGGACGAAACCTAGATCCTCCGTATCAAAATCAAAACCACTGAGTTAACAAGACATGATAATTCAATGTAACAACACACTTTAGTTAAATTTTCAAAGAGCGAAGATCGAAGCTTTATTTTAAATACTAATCTATAGATTTTTTCAACGGAAATTATTTTATTAACGTTATTATTATTTATTTTTAGGCAAACTTGCAGCTTACGTTTGTAGTCCGATGTACTTTTAATATAGGGAGTTTGTTTAACTTTTTCACAGTGCAACTATAAGCATTATTTTAATTATTTTCAAATGGGTCCCCAAACATTTCAAGTTATTTTCGATCGCCAATATAACGTGTTACTTCTTACACCCTACCCGGCTTTCGTTTCACATGTTCCCATTCTATGGCTGTCATATGAAGCTCCTACCTACCGGAATGTATTCAAACAATACAATCAACATTGTCGTCCGGCTCCAGTTACAAGCTCAAGGTGACCGTGGCGTAACACCACACCGAGGAATCCTTGTAGCACACCTACTTAAACAATCGTGTCCAAAATTAAATTCGTATACTGGTTTACTAATACTTAATATTTCATGCGCTAGTATCACTTAAATGGGTAATCAGAGGTAATAATTCGCAGATTATGGAGTCAGTCGTTCGTTTGGTAAGATCGTTTTTTTGAAAATGTTCAATTTTCTGGATTGTAGCTCGAAATAATAAATAAGAAATTATTATTACAAATAAACGTGTTACAAATTGAGTCCTGGCTCCCAAACTAGGATTCCCTGTGCTATGGGTAGCTAGGCTGCTTCCGTGTGCTAAACTGAGTACTTACTATAGTTACTACTGTATTTAATTCTTTGTAATGTTGTCAAATAAAGTTTATTCTTATTCTTATGACAATTATTAATAGAAAAAAACTTAATACTTACAAGACCACATTACATAGCATAAGCAGCTTATATACGTCCCACTGTAGGGCACAGGCCTTGTCTCAGGGAGAGAGTATGGGCTTAATGACCACGCGTGCCCACCGCGGATTGGCGATTTCAAGCGCTGAGATATATGAATAGCTCAGACACTCAGGTTTCCTCACGATGTTTTCCTTCACCGTTAGCGAATGGTATTGCTACTATAACTTCACAAGTTCACAATTAATTACTTCGCTCGGTACATCAGTTTTTTTTTTTATTGTAGGTATTTGATAGACAGCCGCGCGACGTCCCAGCGACGTTTAGAATCAAAATAGAAATTGTAGAGAATGTTACTACATATAAACGGAAAATCCCAAAAGTGGGACCTTCTTGGTCCTTTCCTCCTCCGGCTCACCTTGGCGTCAGGACTTGATTTTATTTGATTTGTTTATTTGATCCATCAACACAGGTTACATTAAATTGGCGATTATGGCAAAACCCCTCATGGTTATGAAAACCACGAAGGAGGCCTATGTCCTGCAGTGAGCATCAAATGGCTGATGATGATGATGATTTACTTATGTTACTATTAATATATCATTGCTTAATGTACCTCCAATAACAGATGGATACCGCATGCATAAATACTATTTTTTTTAAAGAGAAGATAAGACAAGAAGCCAAGAATAGTTTTATCAATATTACGCATTTTGAGTTTTTGGATTTACGTACATAACAAAATTATTATTAGCGACAACAATTACGAAAATCAAATTACATTTTAAATTTGAATGAACACGTACGAACAACGAACAGTATGATTACTCCCGAAACCCATGTAAATGTTTATGTTTTATGTTTAGTAAGAATAATAATAGGCAAAAGAGTAAAAAATTATATAAAAGGATTTCTTCATAAAATATTACGTCATTCAGGAAATTCAACTTGCGAGCCAAGTCTCTAGAATGCATAGTTGTTCATCCTACTATATATATTCTACTAATATTATAAAGTTTGTGAAGATGTTTAGATGTTTGTTACTCAATCACGCAATCACGGCTGAACGGATTTAGATGAAATTTGGTATGGTGATAGTTTGAGTCCCGGGAAAGGACAAAAAATACTTTTCATCCCGGAAATGACTCATTCCGTGCGAATGAAGTCAAGGGCAAAAGCTAGTAGAGACAGTAATGGTCGTTTCATTGACACTATTGATAGTCTATCATCACATTCCGTCACTATAACTAATCTCATTCTGAGACGAGCAACCGACAACGCGAGCTCCGTCTCTACTCACTGTGCTTAAGCTCTGCGAATCAGAGCGAAACCTGGTCGGACTATTTCCGACAAAAATCAAGTAAGTAAAAAAGGCAGCAAAGAAACTCCACGCTGCGCATCTTTTCTCAAATCATATTAAACATAAAGTATTATTCTTCACATGTGATTTTTATTTAAATAGAAATTGATTAATAATAACTATACAACTAATAATTTAAACTAATACTAATGATTTAAATATAATTTCTAATTAAGTACACATATTTACAGGTAAAAAATACATCAGTTGCTACATGATAAGATTCCGTGAGTGCCATCAATAACTTTAAATGCCAAAATATAGTTACTTTTCTTTAAAATGAATGCCTAGATTCTTTCAAAATCACCGCGGCAGTTGGCGATGGAACGCGGTGCGCTGGTTCATTTGCTCCAATCGCGTCGGCGCCTCCCGCGGCGTGATGCGGTTTGCTGCTCGATGCTCGCTCGCACCCTGAATACTTCAATGCAGGTTTTCAAAGTATGGCATCCATATTTTGTTCAGTATTATTGGAGTAACATGTTTGCTAACTTATTTTTTTTTTACTAGGAATGTTTTTTGTTAGTTTTTGCTATAGATTTTCAAACAGGTATAGCAAGACTGGACTGGATAACGACATCCAATACTGTTCCATTTTCGAAGCACATACAGATTTTTAAAATACTGACGCACAGGCCGAAAGATACGCTTACTAAACACCAAAATAAACTCAATTAAAATTTGGTGGGGCGCAGTGGCTTTCAGCGTTCTTATGGCACAAAGCGTAAGTTTAAGCCAGGCTAAGCTTGTTTTCGATCCCGATGTTTGTAATGTATTCACATCGCGTGTTACAATTTAAATTCATTTTCTGAAAGAAAGCTAGAAAATTTCGGTCGACGATACTAAACGCATTTCTGCAAAAAAAATTTAAAACAGTCCGACTTTGAACCTCAGATATTGAGGTACTTTTGGCGTTGATTTCCTATGCATAGTTCATTTGAAAAAAAAAACGTAATTATGTAGAGAATACATGGGTTTCGAGAACGTCGTTATTAAATTACCACTCGGCGTACAATCCCATGTCTTGATGGTGTGAGAGGGCCCAAGATGAAAAATTCTGTATACTGAAGTGGGGAAGGCCTTTGACAAGCAGTGGAACACAATGGTTTAATCGCTATTTCATCATCAACCCATTATGTCCCCACCGAGGGGCACGGGTCTCTTCCCTGAGGAAGGTATAGGCCATACTCCACCACGGGGGCCAAGTCCGGATTGGTGGAGGCTTGTAGACTAGTGGCTCGTCTACTGTCAGAAGTTGTCAAGCCGCCCTAAGGCCTCTGACTTGGCTTAACGACTGCCATCTATCGACGGCAGCCGGCACCAACAGCTTAACGTGCCTTGCGAAGCACGGAACCGCTCGGAAAAATGCCACTAGCGTTAGGCATAGACGGCGACCCATCCATGCACTGAACGCGCCCTGTGTTGCTTAACCTTCGTGATCGTTTAAGATCACTCAGGCAGCCGGGGCTACGAGCGATAAATAACGATTGAACCATTGTAGTAAACTACTTACACGTTTGTGGCACTGTCAATCAAGCACTAACTTAGGTAAGTGTTTTTTTACTGAAAATGTCTGTATCGAAAATACGCACGGAAAAATTATCGGAGTAGACAAGTCATTTAAAAAAGTGGTCTCTACAAGAGTTAGCCTTACCAGCAAGGCAAAGGCCTTTGATGCGGATCCCGCGACGCGTTAAACGATGCTCGAAAGAGACGCGGGGCGCCGGCGGGCTCGGTAATTCACTTAAATCACACGTCCCGAGCCACGTCTCGCTGCGCATTGTAGAACCACCAGGACACACCTTAGTCATGTCGAAGGGTGGCCGTAGGAAAATTTGAGAGTCTCTACTTAGTTTCCTTGCAATTCCCAACTTGTAGGAAGATTGAGGTTTGAGGTCACATTTTTCTTCCAATTCATGTGGTTCACTTTTTAGTTACCTACTACTTCACCTACTTACTATATGCATAGAAAAGACTATATGTAGGTATATCCCGTCGTAACAATACGAAAATGGGAGACGGAGAACGCGCGCCTAATCCGGAGAATCCTACCAATAAAACGTATATTATCTTCGGGGAAAAAATGACATATTCGGTTTGCACAAATCCTTAAAACGTCATCCAGATATCCATTACATGTCTATTAAATCTTACGACATATATTTGTTAGGGCGCAGTCAGCAGTGGCCCCCTCGCAAACACGGCACGATTACGCGCCCGGCCGACCGGGGTAAACGAATATAAAATACACGCGAGAAGACGAATGCAAAATGTTCTCGTCAAGATTTTGCATACGCAAACTGACTACCCCTTTCGTAGGCCGCTTCAATGACGGGCCCGAAGCTCCCTAGTGATTTGGGGCTTGTTGCAAGTGCGCATTGGTAGTGAGACGCGGTGTGTAGATACGAAAGTGTAAGTACTGAGCACAAAACATATTCTGTAGGTAATTCCTTCACTATTGATATCTTAGAAGTAGATCCTTTGATGAAAGGCATCTCTAAGATAGATAGATAGATAACTCTTTATTGAACACCAGTAATTTACAGAGATAAAAGCAGGATACGCTATAATTTCTGATAAACTCAGATCAAAAAGAAAAACTTTAATTCAGTCTGACCGTGATAACGTTCTATTTACATTGAGTTCAAATTATTGCAGTCGCACAGTGTTGTCCAAGACCGGATATTTTGACGTGCGTGTTTACGTACACTATGCACCAAAATGACAAAGGTTTTCGGTGCAAAAAGGGCACGTCCAAAAATCGGGTCTCAGAACATACCCTTAATTCTACTATATAATATAATATTATAAATGTGAAAGTTTGTGAAGATGTTTGTATGTTTGGATGTTTGTTACTCGTTCACGTAATAGCGGCTGGACGGATTTACAGGAAACTTGGCGTACAGATAGACAAAGACCTGAATTGAGACATAGCATACTTGATAACCCATTAATGCGTTCCCGTATTTGTATTTATTTATTCAGGAACAATAGACATTGTATATGAAATATAACTTAGAAACTAATTAACTAAGACTATTAGTATGTTGCAATATTTACATGGAAAATGCATACTATTCATTGATTTATTACAAAATAATAATGTGATAGTTTCTTACAAAATTATAAAATGTCAATAATAATTCTAGATTGTAATACTTAATAATAATTTAATATGTCGTCTATTTAGTTTATTTAGTTTGGCGGAAATGAGACTATTTAAAAATGTATGCACCTTTTACAGAATAAACAATTATTTATTTATTTATAATTAACAAAAACAAAAATCAACTAATAATAACATGATTCATATACAATTCGACCAAATTTTTATATCATCATCAACCCATTATGTCCCCACCGAGGGGCACGGGTCTCTTCCCTGAGGAAGGTTTAGGCCATACTCCACCACGGGGGCCAAGTCCGGATTGGTGGAGGCTTGTAGACTAGTGGCTCGTCTACTGTCAGAAGTTGTCAAGCCGCCCTAAGGCCTCTGACTTGGCTTAACGACTGCCATCTATCGACGGCAGTCGGCACCAACAGCTTAACGTGCCTTGCGAAGCACGGAACCGCTCGGAAAAATGCCACTAGCGTTAGGCATAGACGGCGACCCATCCATGCACTGAACGCGCCTAGTGTTGCTTAACCTTCGTGATCGTTTAAGATCACTCAGGCAGCTGGGGCTACGAGCGGAGCGGCAGCTGGGGCTACGAGCGGAGCGGCAGCTGGGGCTACGAGCGGAGCGGCAGCTGGGGCTACGAGCCCCATTTTTATATACATTATAATTATTAAATTTATTTTCCGAATAGCTCGTCAATTTTATACATATTTTTTTCCAATAATAGTCGCCGCAATTCAAGCTTGAATTTTTTATCATAGGCCATCGATTAAAGCTCGATAGGTAAGGCATTAAAGAGAATAGTAGCTTGATATTTTGTGGAGTGCTTTACGATAGAAGTCTGGGAATTATTTGGCTAACTAAATCAAGTCTTCGTGTACTCTCTCGAATTTTTCTTTGCTCCGTGGATTTTATGCTATGGAGATTTTTTATGAGAGACATAATTACTACAAGAGTGTACAAGCCTGGTAGTGTTAATATGCCGAGATTTTTAAAGTGTAGGCGACACGATTCTCTCTGTGAAATGCCTAACATTGTGCGTATAGCCCTATTTATATTTTGTTGATAGCTGTTGCCCCAGAACTGGATGCTATATCTTAGTTTTGATTCTACGAGACTATAATAAACCATCTTCAGACTCTGTAGAGATAACTCATCTCTTAGGCATCTAATTGCGTAACATGCTGAGCCTATTGAACTTTCCCGGGCACTAAGCTCTTCCTTCCAGTTTAGCAGAGTATCAATATTCACGTCAACCACTTCTATTTTGTCCCCATCTAGTTGTACACTAATTGTGTCTTTATTTTTAGCCGTAGATTTGAAGAGCATTGCTAGCGTTTTGCTTTTATTTACTTTTAAATTGTTTCATCATCATCATCATCATCAACCCTGTTATGTCCCCACCGAGGGGCACGGGTCTCTTCCCTGAGGAAGGAAATTGTTTACCGTAAACCAATTCATGAGTGTACCAAGAGCACTACGTATGTTTTCATTCAGGCCTTCTACAGTTTCACCTGAGATTACGGCATTGGTATCATCTGCAAAAACAACTACTTGAATATTATCTGACGCTGATTTCGTGAACAAATTAATTAAATCATTTGTAAATAAACTAAAAAATATTGGGCCCTCTACTAATTTAGACCTGTATCTCTAAATTTTCTTTCATCGCTTTGACTTCCACGTATTGTTTCCTACTCCGAAAATAAGTTTTTATTAAATCTAAGTTCCCATTTCTGACGCCATAGTAATCTAATTTTGCTAAGAGAATCTCATGGTCTACCATATCAAAAGTGGAGCTCAAATCTAGAAAAACCCCTGCTATTTTGTACTTATCATTTAATTTAATCCGTGTGGCGCCGGATGAAGAATAGCGTCACTCCATTTCCTTCCGTGGATGTTGTAGAAGGCGACTAAGGAAATAGATTACCAGGAGACGGGCAGCAGCGTCTTCCTGAGATTCCAACCGTATTCTGCGATCGCAAACCCGCCTGCCAAGCGTGGCGATTATGGCAAAACCCCTCATGGTTATGAAAACCACGAAGGAGGCCTGTGTCCTGCAGTGGGCGTCGAATGGCTGATGATGATGATGATTTAATTTAACGACCACATCATTGACTAAAGTGTCTATCGCGTCTAAAGTTCCAACTTTCTCCCTATAACCAAATTGCCTGCTGCTCAAAATATAATTTTGCTTCAAGTGATTTATCAGTTGGTCTTTAATTAATTTTTCAAAAATTTTTTAAGCAGTCGGAAGCAAAGAAATTGGTCTTTACTTTTTGGGATCCGTTTTTGAGCCTTTTTTGTGTACAGGTAGGACTCTGGCAATCTTTAAGTAACTTTAATATTATTTGGTACTCTGTCCCTTAGTTTTTCGTAACTTATTTACAATGGTCCAAACTGCCCTACTTGATTTTTTAGCTCTATCAATTTCCTTACTTATCGAGAGTTTTTTTGCGACTCTGATAACTTTTAGTTTGTTATACCTTGACCAATTACTATCGTTACTACCGTGGGATAATATGTAGTTTAAGTTTAAAATAGATGGCATTGTACGAGCGAACGTTGTGTTTTAAAAATAGATGGCATTGTGGAAGAATGGTATAAACGGATTCTGTGGCGGTACGAAGTTTGCCGGGACAGCTAGTCGTATATACAATTTTGAACATTATATAAACAAAATTCGTCACTAAAACCACGTAGAAAACCTCTCAAGTAAACCTAACACTTTTTTTTTATTTTTCGTACGTCTCCGAATATGTCTTATTTTTACATTATGTTAATTTTAATATCGAGGTATAAAGCCCAACAAATAACTTGACCAAACGACTTTCACTTTGATTTCGGACGTATTACGGCTCTCATCGGTAGAGGATGCGGGTTGCTAATTTCAATTCTTTGGACTTTAGTTCAGTCAAACTGATGATAACAAAAATAATGCTCTTATGTGTCCATCGCAAACTCATCCCGATTGTTCGGATTTTTTTCAAGTTATCTGCCGGGCAACTCCAACAATAATTTCCCTATCGACACATCTAAAACCCCTCAACCCACTCGCAGATAGCTCCTGTCACCTACAATGACTGGCTGCGCTACGACCGCCCGCGGTGACGCCGTCGGCTACTACGCGGCGCGTAGCCGCTACGAGTGCTACGGAACATCGTAGCGCGAGTATTAAAATTTGATAAACTCTTGCGGCGTATCGGAATGTCATTGAATTTTAATTGAAGTTTATTGTGCGTGTATTGTATAGACGCAGAGACTACGCCCCATTGAAAAACTGAACCATGCTGTCGCTGACTAAGGTTCATATGGATTGTAAGTTCTATAATGTGTCTGTAATATTTTTCTAACTTAATATCTGTTGGCTGCGTCTATTAAATAAATAAATTAAGGATCACATTAAGGATAAATCATATCCTCTAACATCTGGTGTAATCTGAGGTCAAATTTTACCGTTGAAACTATGTGCCGCTTTTTAAAATCCCTTAAACTGTTTTTTCGCACAGCACGTAAGTAGGACCGGACTTCATACAATTGAAAACCGAGTTTAATTTGGCTGGTGTAAAACGGGCAAAATTCACACTTTGTCCGTTTTGCACCAGCCAAACTAAATTCGGATGAGCTCAGGCTCATTTTAGTGTTCTAAACAGGATGATTAGTAAGTTATACTTACTACGAGAATTATTAATACAGAGCCCTATTAGCAAAGAGAAAGATAAAAAGTAGCGTGCGTGCATGCAACGACTAATTAATGTTGATGAAGCAAAAGAGATCTGTCAGAATCGTGGCAAGTGCTGCCCTGGTCGTTGCCAACCCCTCCGGGATGCAGGCGTGAGTTTATGTTATGTTATTATTAATATTATTAAAAGTAATTTATTATTATTTTTAAATTAATTTTGCTCTCTTGATTATGATATTGACCCTTGTTTGTCATTTGTTTTGATGAAATGCATTTGTTTCGTTGGAACATGAAAGTTACTCCCTTATTTATCTCGGTTGGTACTTAAGACTGGCTGAAAGTGATTGTGCTATGAGCCCATACATAGTAGGCAGTAGTACAGTATGGATCCAAGACAGTGATTTTGTTTCATTGAAGTTGTTACGTCCGGTTGATTACCTCAAAGAAAAAACACAAACCGACTTCCCCCGAAAAGTGTACGTAAACAAAGCCACGTGGAGTCTATTCTAGCAAAACCTGACCTACAAAGCTAATTTGAAGGACACTGAGAAAAGGAGAGTGACCTGACGTGGCAGCGTCCAAAGTGATGAGTCGCGCGTGGCCGACGGCGGCGACTTTCAGCGGACTCGCTCAAATAACGAATGACAAACTTCACCACACACCACCCCCAGTCCACTATCACCCTTACGCCTTGACGTTAAGAGTCGTAAGAGCTGCAAAAGAGACTCTGGGTTGGTAACGACCTATCGATTGGCAATAGTGCCTAGTTAGCAGTTGCTCGAGCCCGCCTCCCCCCCGCCGTGCCCCGCCTTCCGCCCGCAGCCGCCTGATGCTCTGTGCGAGCGAAGGTATTAATAGGTAAGTGATAATAACTGCCTTATTAAAATGCTAATAAGCCGTAGGTGATTATGTTATTTTCACTCTGACTGGACAAGCAACCCCCGTGCTCATCCCATATATTAGGCTAGAAGTGGTAAATATAGAGGCCTTAACATCCCTATTTGCATCTAAAAATGAAGGTTCTAATCGTCGATATGAACAACTTTTATTATGGAGAATACATAGATATCACGAACAAAATATCAGCCGTTCCATACATTTTAATGAATGAGAACTGGAATTCTGAGAACTTTAGTAAGGAGCAGCTGATATTTTTTTCGTTATTTTAAAGTTAACCCCATATTAAAAGTTGTTCGTATTGACGAGTTTTCGGATATGTGGATTTTGTTATACTCTGTAGCGGCAAAATGTATAAAATTCGCTCTCAGAATTTGTATGCTTAATTAAGTTTATTTTTTTGTTGTTTAACCACTAGTCTGCCGCGACCTATACGTGAGGGCAGTTGAGGGGTTGAGGTACACCATTTGACCATGTCACCCACTTCAGAAATGTTTGATGTCTTTATTATTATCTCAGTATCCCGAAACTCTTGTAGATACAGTCGACAGCTGATCAACATTTATATTTCCAATACGACGTCACCGGTATTGGAGTAGAGTGCATGCATGCAAATATCTAAGTGCTATGGACTGTATAGGTGACTATAGACTTTGGCGTAGATTATGCGTCGTTAGCTAAGAATATGTCTCTCTACAACATGTTACGCCACACCTGAATTTATTTTCTACATTATTGATAATTAAATCACTTGCAATGAGTTCTGGATTTTGTTTTTCATGCAAATTCGCCGCGTCAAGTTTCAAGATTGTGTAAAAAATCTTACTTCTACTATGAATGTAAAAGTGATATGGGTGTTTGTTGCTCAATCAGAACGGAACAATCACGCCAGAACGTCTTGGGTAATGGCACAGAGATAGATTATAATCTGGAATAGTACATAGGCCACTTTTTATCCCAGAAAAATATTCATTAAAACTTCTACGCGAACAAAGTCGCAGTTCTAAAATGTATTAATAAAGCATCTAGATTCACTATTTGACTAGTAAAATATTTTTATTGATACATTATTATTATTTATGGTTTTGCGTTATTCCAATAGCACGTTGTAAATTTCAACTATTTAGTTACAAGGAACCTTTAGTAACAACCTAAAAGGTAAACTAACCATCCTGGGCCGAGTTTCATTTTTATATTTGCTTGTATCGGCAAGCGCAGCGTAGGACGACCAGCCACAAGATGGACAGATGACCTCATCCAAGTGGCAGGAAGGCGCTGGATGCAGGCCGCTTCCAACCGGTCTTTTTGGAAATCCATGGAGGAGGCCTATGTCCAGCAGTGGACCTCTTGTGGCTGAATGATGATGATGATGATTTGCTTGTAAACTTTAATTCTTAATTAATTATGACAACTTGATGTACCTACCTACATTAATCTGTGGGCTAATCGACTTTGCAAAGTACATCGACTTGTCATAGTAAACCACGATGAAACAGGCCCTAGTCGCTCGACCCAGTAGCATCGACCGCGCGAGTGCCACGCCAGCAGAGTTCGCCGGCAGCCGTCCGCCGTCAGCGCAACCTAGCTGACGCCGGCCCTTTTGCAATAACACTCTCGCCAGCAGCTCGGATGTAAACAAACACAGAGTTTAACAACAAGTTGGCGACAAATTTATGTCTTGCAAGAGTTGTCTCAGACTGAAGTTTAGGTAATGTATTGAACAGCAAATTTATAATTTCGTATAGTTTGATACGCTCTTCTTGAGATTTTTTTGACACGTTAGTATCAGATTGATGAAAAGTTTTGGTATGCGAGTTTTGCAACTGATTTCAACAATATAAACAAGACAAAGCGCTTCAGTGTGAGTAGTGGGACATAGAGGTTACATAAAAAATATTATTTAATGATACCTATGTTACCCGACTTCGCTATAATCGCTAGGTATCTCTGGCAGGAGTGGCAGGTAATTACTGTCGACAGCACCATTTAATCACGCATCATAGTAAGCATAGAATAGAAACAAAATTAGTTTTTTGTGAAAAACGGGGGCGGGATTCACGTCAATTTAGCTATTATCTCTCTGTGTCTCGACTGACAGCACATCAACCTTTACATTTTCGTTGCAAAGTCACTCGTAAGGTGCCTGCGTAGAGTACACGCATGTAAAGGACCGCCGACGGTACTAAAAACCACTCCTACACACTTCCACACACCAGTCGACTCTCCACAAGCGTCGGTATGTCCTTGCCAGACTCCGTTGACCCAGTATCGATCGCGGCGGAACGCTGACGCAGCACCGCTCGCTCGCTGCGCGATGCTGAATCTACGCCTCACGCTCGCAGGAAAATATCACTGTAACCCATTTAATAATTTTGCAGAAATGCGTTATTTTTGACATACTTACGCTAAAGTTGCCGTTTTTCTATCACTAGTGTAGCTTAAACTCTAGAACTAAGCAACACAGGGAGCTGAAAAATTTAGAGTCGTATGCCATTTGCCGTTAGATATACAGATTAATCTTAAAGCTAAAGAATTCATAAAGATTAGTTTTATTTTGTATGCTTTTATTGAAACCACCCAATTGTGAAACGTGGGCCCGATGTGAGCTTAACGTGTTTTAATTTTTGTCGCCGAATTTCATACTTGTCAAATACGACAATAACGTTCACAGTCGTCGAAATAGAGTCACTGTTGGTCGCCGAACTATACGTTAACTCTACGAAAGTGAACTCTACGCCATGTTTTGATGTGGAAAAGGCTGAGTAGAACTAAAAAGGCCAGCCTCGTCCTGAGTGGAGACTGACGCAGTCGCCGAGATTGCTGTCGCGGCAATGGCGCGATCGATAACGGGTACCTACCAAGTCAGCCACCACATGGAAATGGTAGGCTACGCAACTGGCTAACGGGTAATGTAGGATGTGCTTAGGGTCACCTCACCCATGTATCTGTCTGAATCTCCCAAAAACAAAGTCCACCTATAAAAAACTCAAACCTTCGACTCTCAGAGCACTTTTTTAGAGAAACGAACCTTGCTATCCAAATTCCAAGATAATATGGTAATATATTCAACATTTCAAAATCAATCAAAATCAAATTTCTATCGAGTCGTCGAAATTAATCGAAACAACACTTTTTTCCATTTACAATCACCTGTGCCAGCCACAGAGAAAATAATAGTGCCAGCCAGCGTTTCCAATTTTTGCATCGTGTTTCCAAAAGAAAGCTCGATGCAAAACGTGGGAAACAGTGGAGAAACCGATGACGTCGGAATTGTTGGTAGCCCCGACCTTGCCAGTGTAAAAATGTGCCGCGTGGCGTGCTCAGCGCTGCATCATCAGAACGGCTTCGGGGACGTCGTACCCGATAGATTTTGTTCCGATAGACGTAAAATTAATTAGGTTAACATTATGTTAGAGATTTCTGTTGTGAACTTGGTAATTTGAACTTATAAAAGTGTAACAGTAATAAAATAACTTAATAACTGTAGATATTTGTAATTACTGTAGAGATATAACGCTGATAGTTTTGATCATACAAATTATACCAGGATTTACATAATATTTATAACATTATATCTTACATGTCCTACAATTTTTTAAATGTGATGGTATTTAATTTTATGACAAATAACCAAAAACGTTTACTCTTTGTTTATATCGAAACTATAAACCTACCTCTATTCCAAGTCTTGCCATTTTTGGAAAAGCCATAATAAAATATTGGTCAAAGGTCAAACATTTGGTCACCTACTTCTCAAAAACTAAAAAGTAAATATTAAATAGGACTGAATAGTTTCCAAAAGACCGCAACTATCTACTGCCTACTTCCTTCTTCAATGTATTAGTACAGTCCATCCAAAGGTTGTCTGAAAGAGATCACTTTTAGTGATAAGGCCGCCATCTATATTCTTAGGTTAAGAAATATCTGTGTAATTTCCATTTTTATGTACGATAAAGTGTTCTCTATATATCTATCTAACTATCCTAAGTGTCCTGTATATCGACCTACGTATGTTCAGATTGCTACTGCTCAGCAGAGATTGATTGATAGTTTGATTTTATATTTTTTTCATACCTTTTTTATGCGCTTTGGTCTGATTTTTTTAAAATATCCTAAACCAATTCCAAACCAAACAAAAATTCTATTAGATAAGAATTTTTTTTTTTTTTTTTAAATTTAAGTATACTTAATTTTTATTTGAGAAAATTTGATTGAAGTGTTTTATAGCATAAACGACAAGTTCAAAAATTAAAATATAGGTTTCCGTACCTACCTCAAAAGGAAAAAATAGAAGCCTTATAGGATCACTTTGTTGTCCGTCCGTCTGTCTGTCAAGGCCCTTTATCTCGGGACCGCGTAGAGGTATCGAGTTGAAATTAAAACCATCAAAGTCTCTAGTCTTTCGAAGCTCTGAAAAATATCACAGATTTCGTGCCTCACACGACTATCGAGCACATTGGAAATAAATCGCGTCATAAATGTCATGTGAAAAATGTGTCAGAACGAGTTTTTTCCTTTTTTCAAAAAGGTTAGGCTACAGGGCAAACCTTTAAACCGATCGTCTTTGTTTCAGGCTCAAATTGTAGCTGACTAAATTGTCCAGAGGCTCTTTTCTCAAATTTTTGATATCATTCTTCGTTTCCAAAATATCGAGCGCCAAAATCAGAAATTAGGACATTTTTAATTTTTTTTTATTTTTTTTTTTCACTATTTCCGAAAAATAAAATTCTTTTTGCACCGTACAGCTCTCGTAAATACGCGTCTTTTGAGTCTTTTTTTTAATATCATCTTGACAACTCTCCGAAATAAAAAGGGACCGCACTTTTTCGTGAAATCAGAGCCTACACTGGAGTCCAATGTCAAAATCAAAATACTAAATTAAATTTAAAAATATACAGCCATTTATGCCGCAAAAAACGTATATTTCGGTAGTTACTCAAGGGAATCAAAATTTATAGGACTTTTTCTTGACCTAGAACTACGAAATTTAGCAAGTAATTGTCTCATACTACAATTTGTAACAAAATTATAAAAAAATAGTCTTCGAAGTTCGGGAAAAGCTCGAAAAAAACTGCGAGACTCAATCCCTGAACTATTTATAATTTGTAAGTACCTACAACTTTGTACGGAACCCTCGGTAGGCGAGTCCGACTCGTAATTGTCTAGTTTTTTTCGGGGTTTTATGGCGCAAATGCGAAAAATTCAATTACTCTAATAATAAAAATAATTATACAATACATACAAGTCACACTGTAGAACACAGGCCTTCTCCCAGAGAGATAGAGAAATGCCCACCGCAGATTGGCGATTTCAAGCGCTAAGGTATGTAAACACCTCAGGCTAGGTTTCCTAAGTTTCCTCATGATGTTTTCCTTCACCGTTAGCGAGTGGTATTGCTACTACAAATTCACAAATGAACGTAAATTACAGAAGAAAGTCATTTGTAAATGCCCACCTCCTAAATGCGAGGCAAGCATTCTACTGATCGCGCTACCTGAGTTTAGGGGATAGAAATTCGACACTGCTTCTGAATTCATGTTGTATAGCCTCAGCCAATTTTTTTAAGTGTGTGTACTACCACCGCCACTCTAATATAAAACTTATTAGATTGATGTTTCATTGAAATATAACGTGTTCTATTGAGGAGTATAACTCTCCAACAAGACTTAACGCCTGTCTTGATCATGTATTAGTTAAGGCTCCTCAGATTATTACTACAATCATTGTTGAAACTCAAGTAACTGATTATTATTATTATTATCATCATCAGTAGGTACCCCGCCCTTGTTTGTATCCCCTCGCACCACAAATATAGTCAGTTTCCACGCAAATATACTACGAAGGCTTGGAAAGTGATTTGCCCTGTCTTGATAGCACACCTCTTCATATTTCGCAATCGTAAATCGATTTTCATACACCAACAACATTTTTGAACGAAACTTCCAATGATATGCCATATGGGGCAAGTGAGAAAGAAAATCATCCCTAACTTAGGTGTAGGGGAGGTACCCTAAAAAATTGTTTAGAGATTTTATTCTACGGTTTTGTCGGCGTGACTAATATGGGAAAATTCTGCTTTCTAGTACTAATAGTCTTTGAGCTAAACCGCGGACAGACAGTTCCCTGTTGACTACGGAACCCCAAAAACGAAATTGGTAATTTTGTATTTCGACTGTGGTGGCTTTGGTTGACCTCATCCTTTTTTTGAAGTGGGTTAAAAAGAGCATAATTTTTTTAAAATGAATAGCAATAAGCGCCGAGCAATTGAGGCACATATCACATTAAAATGACCTATGCTCCCAAAATGGGTCATTATTCCGTCGGCGTTGCGCTAACAAAGCCCATAATTCTCCGCAATTTCATTAGCAGGCCTCCATTTGCATGACAGCCTGAATCTATGTACAGCCATTATAAGTCCTTTGGTGCGGGAGAGAAATGCTCACGGCAAACACTTTTCAGCACTGGACCGCTGAAATCGTGCCGCCTAATGTCTTAGACGCTTTCATTGTCAAATTAAGCTGAATTCGGGTTTTGTTGTAGTCAGGTTTCTTCTGTGATAAGTCTTTTCTTTTTTTTATTTGCATGTTACTTGTGTTAGGGCTTTCATTTTCAAGCGATGTAAAACACAAGCCTAAAGCACCTTTTTGGAGTTGGATGCCAGATAGCTGCGATCCTGGAGAGGCGGCGAGCGTGCGTCCCTGTCGAGGGGGCGTGGCCCGCCGTCGGCACGCCCCCGCCGCCCCCGCGCCCTTCCCGCTCCTCACCGTCACACTCCAAAGCTCTCCTTGCAATCAACTTCATAGAAAATGTAAATTCGAACGTCGTATACATTACCCTATGTACTGTAACATTCGTCATATTTGCTTATATTAACTTTGTAAAGCATTATGGAATGTACAAATTGGGAAGGTTGATGTTACCGTCCGCAATTTTTTATGAAGTTATCGATACTTGGTTAGTGGCAACTTGATAAATGACTCTAAATGAATTATTTGTATTAATAAAAAAAAATATACACCCAATCAACCTTTTTTTAAACGACTGAACTGATCTTGGATGAAATTTGTCACATAGACACGTCCTGGACTGAACATACGATAGTTTTTATCCAAGTTTAATGCGGGTATCATCATCATCATCATCATCATCAACCCATAGCAGTCCACTGCAGGACATGTGTCTCTCCCAAGTCTCTCCCTGTATGGGAGGTTTTGCCGTAATCTCCACACTTGGCAGGCGGATTGGAGATCGCAGTGTTTGGTGTCAGGTCAACGCTGCTGCCCGTTCCCTGGTTTCCGTTTTTTAGTCGCCGTGTGACTCCGGCCTAGAATGAGCCACCTCATTACTTCCCGTGGGTGTCGTATCGCGGGTATAATTAGTAGAAATTAAATAATGAGATTAAGAGACAAAAAAATGGGAAGTCTACATAAATAAAAAAAATATATATATTTTGATTTTTGAACACATGTTTTGAATAATGGAGATGCTTTCACTAGCAGAGCGAAAACTTACGACTCATATTTAAAGTAAGTCTCATACATAATAACAAAAACACTCTTAACTATATGGATACTAACAAGCGTTAAATCAGTTAAAAGTTTTAAAAACCTATTTTTAGAGGCTTCCCGCGGATTAGTGCAACAGAGAACACAATCAGTTAAAATAATTTTTAATTACTTGTAACAAATAACACATACTAAGTCACCACGTACGTGTTATCAATTACATTTATTTGCTTGTCTCTAGCTAGCTAGGTTACTTAGTTAATAATAAGTATTGAATTACGATACTCGGGTCAACACTTGGCTGCAACAATGTAAGTTTCCTGTTTATATTTGACTGAGCGTCTCATATGAACTAAAACATTATAGTTCAAACAAATTTAAGTGTCATATTATTTGTGTAGGTACAACCTACTGAGGCCGAGACTTTTACTGTGTTAGGTATATTAATTAGATGATTTATAGGCAGGTAGGTACATTGTCTTGGAATAAGTTTACCCCTAATGGCGAAGTTACACTTTTTGCCAGCCAACAAAATTTAAGACTACCTAAAGGTCATATAATATCTAAGTAGGTAGCTACAGGCTTCATCATCATCATCATCATTCAGCCACAAGAAGTCCACTGCTGAACATAGGCCTCCTCCATAGATTTCCAAAAAGACTGGTTGGAAGCGGATTGCATCCAGCGTCTTCCTGCCACTTGGATGAGGTCATCTGTCCATCTTGTGGCTGGTCAGCTAAATACTCGTAATTTAAATTAAGTTAAGCCACAAACATCACAAACATGATGTTTATATTTTCCTATGAGCAAAAGGAATACCTAGTGTTAGAATTTATTATTTGAAGATGCGCTTTCAAAAGACCGGTGTGAAGTTAGCTGACAAACTTAGCTGACAAACATAGCTGACACTATTACACGACCAAATAAAATGGTCGTTTTTAAAAAAGGCTTTCATAAGCCAGTAGGTACGACAAAATGCCTATGGCAATAATAAATTTATAATGGTATTAAACGGTCAAGACCGAAGACCAAATGTTATATTTAGAATTAAGAAATACTGTCCCATCAAAAAATATTCTGAGATAAGCTCCTCACAACTAAGCTATTTTGGGGAACATTCTGACCGTAAGTAATTGTGACTATAAAAGATGTTAAAACATATCTTAATTATGGCTCAATACCGTGGCATAGCAGTGAAAACGTGAAGAAATAAAAAATATTCGCAAAATTTTCAGTACGCGTTTATGTTTCTTATTGGGATACTAAAAAAATTAGAATTTCTAGAAGGCTGGATCTTAGTTATTACGGTTCCTTAGATACTAAGGAAACTGTTAAGGTATAAATAGAAGCATCAAACCCTTCAGTTTTTGTGATAAAGCGAAGCTGACAAATAATTTGTGAGAAAAATCTCTCCAGAGTTTCTTTCTGGGCGACGTATTGCAGCAAAACGAATTTCTAACACTTTAGCAATGCAAAATTATGATTGCATAGACTCTAAAGTATTTTAAATAAATCAATTTATACCTTCAGACCATTCAGTTTTTCTGAAATCGGGCGATAGACAAAAATAATGGAGAAAATTTAAAATAACCTTTGTGTTTTTCTTGAGATATACAAAAAAAACGAATTTCTAACAGGCTGGATTTATGTTATTTCGGTTCCTTAGATACTACTTAAACTACTTAACTATAAATTGAGACATGAAACCATTCAGTTTTTGTGACAAAGCGGAGCTGACAAATAATTTGTGAGAAAAATCTCTCCAGAGTTTCTTTCTGGGCGACGTATTGCAGCAAAACGAATTTCTAACACTTTAGCAATGCAAAATTATGATTGCAAAGACTCTAAAGTATTTTAAATAAATCAACTTATACCTTCAGACCATTCAGTTTCTCTGAAATCGGGCGATAGACAAAAATAATGGAGAAAATTTAAAATAACCTTTGTGTTTTTCTTGAGATATACAAAAAAAAAACGAATTTCTAACAGGCTGGATTTATGTTATTTCGGTTCCTTAGATACTACTTAAACTACTTAACTATAAATTGAGACATGAAACCATTCAGTTTTTGTGACAAAGCGGAGCTGACAAATAATTTGTGAGAAAAATCTCTCCAGAGTTTCTTTCTGGGCGACGTATTGCAGCAAAACGAATTTCTAACACTTTAGCAATGCAAAATTATGATTGCATAGACTCTAAAGTATTTTAAATAAATCAATTTATACCTTCAGACCATTCAGTTTTTCTGAAATCGGGCGATAGACAAAAATAATGGAGAAAATTTAAAATAACCTTTGTGTTTTTCTTGAGATATACAAAAAAAAAACCAATTTCTAACACGCTGTATTTATGTTATTTCGGTTCCTTAGATACTACTTAAACTACTTAACTATAAATTGAGACATGAAACCATTCAATTTTTGTGACAAAGCGGAGCTGACAAATAATTTGTGAGAAAAATCTCTCCAGAGTTTCTTTCTGGGCGACGTATTGCAGCAAAACGAATTTCTAACACTTTAGCAATGCAAAATTATGATTGCATAGACTCTAAAGTATTTTAAATAAATCAATTTATACCTTCAGACCATTCAGTTTTTCTGAAATCGGGCGATAGACAAAAATAATGGAGAAAATTTAAAATAACCTTTGTGTTTTTCTTGAGATATACAAAAAAACGAATTTCTAACAGGCTGGATTTATGTTATTTCGGTTCCTTAGATACTACTTAAACTACTTAACTATAAATTGAGACATGAAACCATTCAGTTTTTGTGACAAAGCGGAGCTGACAAATAATTTGTGAGAAAAATCTCTCCAGAGTTTCTTTCTGGGCCACGTATTGCAGCAAAACGAATTTCTAACACTTTAGCAATGCAAAATTATGATTGCATAGACTCTAAAGTATTTTAAATAAATCAATTTATACCTTCAGACCATTCAGTTTTTCTGAAATCGGGCGATAGACAAAAATAATGGAGAAAATTTAAAATAACCTTTGTGTTTTTCTTGAGATATACAAAAAAAAAACGAATTTCTAACAGGCTGGATTTATGTTATTTCGGTTCCTTAGATACTACTTAAACTACTTAACTATAAATTGAGACATGAAACCATTCAGTTTTTGTGAAAAAGCGGAGCTGACAAATAATTTGTGAGAAAAATCTCTCCAGAGTTTCTTTCTGGGCGACGTATTGCTGCAAAACGAATTTCTAACACTTTAGCAATGCAAAATTATGATTGCATAGACTCTAAAGTATTTTAAATAAATCAATTTATACCTTCAGACCATTCAGTTTTTCTGAAATCGGGCGATAGACAAAAATAATGGAGAAAATTTAAAATAACCTTTGTGTTTTTCTTGAGATATACAAAAAAAAAACCAATTTCTAACACGCTGTATTTATGTTATTTCGGTTTCTTAGATACTACTTAAACTACTTAACTATAAATTGAGACATGAAACCATTCAGTTTTTGTGACAAAGCGGAGCTGACAAATAATTTGTGAGAAAAATCTCTCCAGAGTTTCTTTCTGGGCGACGTATTGCAGCAAAACGAATTTCTAACACTTTAGCAATGCAAAATTATGATTGCATAGACTCTAAAGTATTTTAAATAAATCAACTTATACCTTCAGACCATTCAGTTTCTCTGAAATCGGGCGATAGACAAAAATAATGGAGAAAATTTAAAATAACCTTTGTGTTTTTCTTGAGATATACAAAAAAAACGAATTTCTAACAGGCTGGATTTATGTTATTTCGGTTCCTTAGATACTACTTAAACTACTTAACTATAAATTGAGACATGAAACCATTCAGTTTTTGTGACAAAGCGGAGCTGACAAATAATTTGTGAGAAAAATCTCTCCAGAGTTTCTTTCTGGGCGACGTATTGCAGCAAAACGAATTTCTAACACTTTAGCAATGCAAAATTATGATTGCATAGACTCTAAAGTATTTTAAATAAATCAACTTATACCTTCAGACCATTCAGTTTCTCTGAAATCGGGCGATAGACAAAAATAATGGAGAAAATTTAAAATAACCTTTGTGTTTTTCTTGAGATATACAAAAAAAACGAATTTCTAACAGGCTGGATTTATGTTATTTCGGTTCCTTAGATACTACTTAAACTACTTAACTATAAATTGAGACATGAAACCATTCAGTTTTTGTGACAAAGCGGAGCTGACAAATAATTTGTGAGAAAAATCTCTCCAGAGTTTCTTTGTGGGCGACGTATTGCAGCAAAACGAATTTCTAACACTTTAGCAATGCAAAATTATGATTGCATAGACTCTAAAGTATTTTAAATGAATCAATTTATACCTTCAGACCATTCAGTTTTTCTGAAATCGGGCGATAGACAAAAATAATGGAGAAAATTTAAAATAACCTTTGTGTTTTTCTTGAGATATACAAAAAAAAACGAATTTCTAACAGGCTGGATTTATGTTATTTCGGTTCCTTAAATACTACTTAAACTACTTAACTATAAATTGAGACATGAAACCATTCAGTTTTTGTGAAAAAGCGGAGCTGACAAATAATTTGTGAGAAAAATCTCTCCAGAGTTTCTTTCTGGGCGACGTATTGCAGCAAAACGAATTTCTAACACTTTAGCAATGCAAAATTATGATTGCATAGACTCTAAAGTATTTTAAATAAATCAACTTATACCTTCAGACCATTCAGTTTCTCTGAAATCGGGCGATAGACAAAAATAATGGAGAAAATTTAAAATAACCTTTGTGTTTTTCTTGAGATATACAAAAAAAAAACCAATTTCTAACACGCTGTATTTATGTTATTTCGGTTTCTTAGATACTACTTAAACTACTTAACTATAAATTGAGACATGAAACCATTCAGTTTTTGTGACAAAGCGGAGCTGACAAATAATTTGTGAGAAAAATCTCTCCAGAGTTTCTTTCTGGGGGACGTATTGCAGCAAAACGAATTTCTAACACTTTAGCAGTGCAAAATTATGATTGCATAGACTCTAAAGTATTTTAAATAAATCAATTTATACCTTCAGACCATTCAGTTTCTCTGACATCGGGCGATAGACAAAAATAATAGAGAAAATTTCAAAAAGCCCTTTATGATTTTCTTGGGATTTTGATTTTAATTTTGATTTTGATTTTCGCCTGATTTCAGAAAAACTGAATGGTCTGAAGGTATAAATTGATTTATTTAAAATACTTTAGAGTCTATGCAATCATAATTTTGCATTGCTAAAGTGTTAGAAATTCGTTTTGCTGCAATACGTCGCCCAGAAAGAAACTCTGGAGAGATTTTTCTCACAAATTATTTGTCAGCTTCGCTTTGTCACAAAAACTGAATGGTTTCATGTCTCAATTTATAGTTAAGTAGTTTAAGTAGTATCTAAGAAACCGAAATAACATAAATCTAGCGTGTTAGAAATTGGTTTTTTTTTTGTATATCTCAAGAAAAACACAAAGGTTATTTTAAATTTTCTCCATTATTTTTGTCTATCGCCCGATTTCAGAAAAACTGAATGGTCTGAAGGTATAAATTGATTTATTTAAAATACTTTAGAGTCTATGCAATCATAATTTTGCATTGCTAAAGTGTTAGAAATTCGTTTTGCTGCAATACGTGGCCCAGAAAGAAACTCTGGAGAGATTTTTCTCACAAATTATTTGTCAGCTCCGCTTTGTCACAAAAACTGAATGGTTTCATGTCTCAATTTATAATTAAGTAGTTTAAGTAGTATCTAAGGAACCGAAATAACATAAATCCAGCCTGTTAGAAATTCGTTATTTTGGTATATCCCAAGAAAATCATAAAGGGCTTTTTGAAATTTTCTCTATTATTTTTGTCTATCGCCCGATGTCAGAGAAACTGAATGGTCTGAAGGTATAAATTGATTTATTTAAAATACTTTAGAGTCTATGCAATCATAATTTTGCATTGCTAAAGTGTTAGAAATTCGTTTTGCTGCAATACGTCGCCCAGAAAGAAACTCTGGAGAGATTTTTCTCACAAATTATTTGTCAGCTCCGCTTTGTCACAAAAACTGAATGGTTTCATGTCTCAATTTATAGTTAAGTAGTTTAAGTAGTATCTAAGAAACCGAAATAACATAAATACAGCGTGTTAGAAATTGGTTTTTTTTTTGTATATCTCAAGAAAAACACAAAGGTTATTTTAAATTTTCTCCATTATTTTTGTCTATCGCCCGATTTCAGAGAAACTGAATGGTCTGAAGGTATAAATTGATTTATTTAAAATACTTTAGAGTCTATGCAATCATAATTTTGCATTGCTAAAGTGTTAGAAATTCGTTTTGCTGCAATACGTCGCCCACAAAGAAACTCTGGAGAGATTTTTCTCACAAATTATTTGTCAGCTCCGCTTTGTCACAAAAACTGAATGGTTTCATGTCTCAATTTATAGTTAAGTAGTTTAAGTAGTATCTAAGGAACCGAAATAACATAAATCCAGCCTGTTAGAAATTCGTTTTTTTTGTATATCTCAAGAAAAACACAAAGGTTATTTTAAATTTTCTCCATTATTTTTGTCTATCGCCCGATTTCAGAAAAACTGAATGGTCTGAAGGTATAAATTGATTTATTTAAAATACTTTAGAGTCTATGCAATCATAATTTTGCATTGCTAAAGTGTTAGAAATTCGTTTTGCTGCAATACGTGGCCCAGAAAGAAACTCTGGAGAGATTTTTCTCACAAATTATTTGTCAGCTCCGCTTTGTCACAAAAACTGAATGGTTTCATGTCTCAATTTATAATTAAGTAGTTTAAGTAGTATCTAAGGAACCGAAATAACATAAATCCAGCCTGTTAGAAATTCGTTATTTTGGTATATCCCAAGAAAATCATAAAGGGCTTTTTGAAATTTTCTCTATTATTTTTGTCTATCGCCCGATGTCAGAGAAACTGAATGGTCTGAAGGTATAAATTGATTTATTTAAAATACTTTAGAGTCTATGCAATCATAATTTTGCATTGCTAAAGTGTTAGAAATTCGTTTTGCTGCAATACGTGGCCCAGAAAGAAACTCTGGAGAGATTTTTCTCACAAATTATTTGTCAGCTCCGCTTTGTCACAAAAACTGAATGGTTTCATGTCTCAATTTATAGTTAAGTAGTTTAAGTAGTATCTAAGGAACCGAAATAACATAAATCCAGCCTGTTAGAAATTCGTTTTTTTTGTATATCTCAAGAAAAACACAAAGGTTATTTTAAATTTTCTCCATTATTTTTGTCTATCGCCCGATTTCAGAAAAACTGAATGGTCTGAAGGTATAAATTGATTTATTTAAAATACTTTAGAGTCTATGCAATCATAATTTTGCATTGCTAAAGTGTTAGAAATTCGTTTTGCTGCAATACGTGGCCCAGAAAGAAACTCTGGAGAGATTTTTCTCACAAATTATTTGTCAGCTCCGCTTTGTCACAAAAACTGAATGGTTTCATGTCTCAATTTATAGTTAAGTAGTTTAAGTAGTATCTAAGGAACCGAAATAACATAAATCCAGCCTGTTAGAAATTCGTTTTTTTTTGTATATCTCAAGAAAAACACAAAGGTTATTTTAAATTTTCTCCATTATTTTTGTCTATCGCCCGATTTCAGAAAAACTGAATGGTCTGAAGGTATAAATTGATTTATTTAAAATACTTTAGAGTCTATGCAATCATAATTTTGCATTGCTAAAGTGTTAGAAATTCGTTTTGCTGCAATACGTGGCCCAGAAAGAAACTCTGGAGAGATTTTTCTCACAAATTATTTGTCAGCTCCGCTTTGTCACAAAAACTGAATGGTTTCATGTCTCAATTTATAGTTAAGTAGTTTAAGTAGTATCTAAGGAACCGAAATAACATAAATCCAGCCTGTTAGAAATTCGTTTTTTTTTGTATATCTCAAGAAAAACACAAAGGTTATTTTAAATTTTCTCCATTATTTTTGTCTATCGCCCGATTTCAGAAAAACTGAATGGTCTGAAGGTATAAATTGATTTATTTAAAATACTTTAGAGTCTATGCAATCATAATTTTGCATTGCTAAAGTGTTAGAAATTCGTTTTGCTGCAATACGTGGCCCAGAAAGAAACTCTGGAGAGATTTTTCTCACAAATTATTTGTCAGCTCCGCTTTGTCACAAAAACTGAATGGTTTCATGTCTCAATTTATAATTAAGTAGTTTAAGTAGTATCTAAGGAACCGAAATAACATAAATCCAGCCTGTTAGAAATTCGTTATTTTGGTATATCCCAAGAAAATCATAAAGGGCTTTTTGAAATTTTCTCTATTATTTTTGTCTATCGCCCGATGTCAGAGAAACTGAATGGTCTGAAGGTATAAATTGATTTATTTAAAATACTTTAGAGTCTATGCAATCATAATTTTGCATTGCTAAAGTGTTAGAAATTCGTTTTGCTGCAATACGTCGCCCAGAAAGAAACTCTGGAGAGATTTTTCTCACAAATTATTTGTCAGCTCCGCTTTGTCACAAAAACTGAATGGTTTCATGTCTCAATTTATAGTTAAGTAGTTTAAGTAGTATCTAAGAAACCGAAATAACATAAATACAGCGTGTTAGAAATTGGTTTTTTTTTTGTATATCTCAAGAAAAACACAAAGGTTATTTTAAATTTTCTCCATTATTTTTGTCTATCGCCCGATTTCAGAGAAACTGAATGGTCTGAAGGTATAAGTTGATTTATTTAAAATACTTTAGAGTCTATGCAATCATAATTTTGCATTGCTAAAGTGTTAGAAATTCGTTTTGCTGCAATACGTCGCCCACAAAGAAACTCTGGAGAGATTTTTCTCACAAATTATTTGTCAGCTCCGCTTTGTCACAAAAACTGAATGGTTTCATGTCTCAATTTATAGTTAAGTAGTTTAAGTAGTATCTAAGGAACCGAAATAACATAAATCCAGCCTGTTAGAAATTCGTTTTTTTTGTATATCTCAAGAAAAACACAAAGGTTATTTTAAATTTTCTCCATTATTTTTGTCTATCGCCCGATTTCAGAAAAACTGAATGGTCTGAAGGTATAAATTGATTTATTTAAAATACTTTAGAGTCTATGCAATCATAATTTTGCATTGCTAAAGTGTTAGAAATTCGTTTTGCTGCAATACGTGGCCCAGAAAGAAACTCTGGAGAGATTTTTCTCACAAATTATTTGTCAGCTCCGCTTTGTCACAAAAACTGAATGGTTTCATGTCTCAATTTATAATTAAGTAGTTTAAGTAGTATCTAAGGAACCGAAATAACATAAATCCAGCCTGTTAGAAATTCGTTATTTTGGTATATCCCAAGAAAATCATAAAGGGCTTTTTGAAATTTTCTCTATTATTTTTGTCTATCGCCCGATGTCAGAGAAACTGAATGGTCTGAAGGTATAAATTGATTTATTTAAAATACTTTAGAGTCTATGCAATCATAATTTTGCATTGCTAAAGTGTTAGAAATTCGTTTTGCTGCAATACGTGGCCCAGAAAGAAACTCTGGAGAGATTTTTCTCACAAATTATTTGTCAGCTCCGCTTTGTCACAAAAACTGAATGGTTTCATGTCTCAATTTATAGTTAAGTAGTTTAAGTAGTATCTAAGGAACCGAAATAACATAAATCCAGCCTGTTAGAAATTCGTTTTTTTTGTATATCTCAAGAAAAACACAAAGGTTATTTTAAATTTTCTCCATTATTTTTGTCTATCGCCCGATTTCAGAAAAACTGAATGGTCTGAAGGTATAAATTGATTTATTTAAAATACTTTAGAGTCTATGCAATCATAATTTTGCATTGCTAAAGTGTTAGAAATTCGTTTTGCTGCAATACGTGGCCCAGAAAGAAACTCTGGAGAGATTTTTCTCACAAATTATTTGTCAGCTCCGCTTTGTCACAAAAACTGAATGGTTTCATGTCTCAATTTATAGTTAAGTAGTTTAAGTAGTATCTAAGGAACCGAAATAACATAAATCCAGCCTGTTAGAAATTCGTTTTTTTTTGTATATCTCAAGAAAAACACAAAGGTTATTTTAAATTTTCTCCATTATTTTTGTCTATCGCCCGATTTCAGAAAAACTGAATGGTCTGAAGGTATAAATTGATTTATTTAAAATACTTTAGAGTCTATGCAATCATAATTTTGCATTGCTAAAGTGTTAGAAATTCGTTTTGCTGCAATACGTGGCCCAGAAAGAAACTCTGGAGAGATTTTTCTCACAAATTATTTGTCAGCTCCGCTTTGTCACAAAAACTGAATGGTTTCATGTCTCAATTTATAGTTAAGTAGTTTAAGTAGTATCTAAGGAACCGAAATAACATAAATCCAGCCTGTTAGAAATTCGTTTTTTTTGTATATCTCAAGAAAAACACAAAGATTATTTTAAATTTTCTCCATTATTTTTGTCTATCGCCCGATTTCAGAAAAACTGAATGGTCTGAAGGTATAAATTGATTTATTTAAAATACTTTAGAGTCTATGCAATCATAATTTTGCATTGCTAAAGTGTTAGAAATTCGTTTTGCTGCAATACGTCGCCCAGAAAGAAACTCTGGAGAGATTTTTCTCACAAATTATTTGTCAGCTCCGCTTTGTCACAAAAACTGAATGGTTTCATGTCTCAATTTATAGTTAAGTAGTTTAAGTAGTATCTAAGGAACCGAAATAACATAAATCCAGCCTGTTAGAAATTCGTTTTTTTTTTTGTATATCTCAAGAAAAACACAAAGGTTATTTTAAATTTTCTCCATTATTTTTGTCTATCGCCCGATTTCAGAGAAACTGAATGGTCTGAAGGTATAAGTTGATTTATTTAAAATACTTTAGAGTCTATGCAATCATAATTTTGCATTGCTAAAGTGTTAGAAATTCGTTTTGCTGCAATACGTCGCCCAGAAAGAAACTCTGGAGAGATTTTTCTCACAAATTATTTGTCAGCTCCGCTTTTTCACAAAAACTGAATGGTTTCATGTCTCAATTTATAGTTAAGTAGTTTAAGTAGTATTTAAGGAACCGAAATAACATAAATCCAGCCTGTTAGAAATTCGTTTTTTTTGTATATCTCAAGAAAAACACAAAGGTTATTTTAAATTTTCTCCATTATTTTTGTCTATCGCCCGATTTCAGAAAAACTGAATGGTCTGAAGGTATAAATTGATTTATTTAAAATACTTTAGAGTCTATGCAATCATAATTTTGCATTGCTAAAGTGTTAGAAATTCGTTTTGCAGCAATACGTCGCCCAGAAAGAAACTCTGGAGAGATTTTTCTCACAAATTATTTGTCAGCTCCGCTTTTTCACAAAAACTGAATGGTTTCATGTCTCAATTTATAGTTAAGTAGTTTAAGTAGTATCTAAGGAACCGAAATAACATAAATCCAGCCTGTTAGAAATTCGTTTTTTTTGTATATCTCAAGAAAAACACAAAGGTTATTTTAAATTTTCTCCATTATTTTTGTCTATCGCCCGATTTCAGAAAAACTGAATGGTCTGAAGGTATAAATTGATTTATTTAAAATACTTTAGAGTCTATGCAATCATAATTTTGCATTGCTAAAGTGTTAGAAATTCGTTTTGCTGCAATACGTCGCCCAGAAAGAAACTCTGGAGAGATTTTTCTCACAAATTATTTGTCAGCTCCGCTTTGTCACAAAAACTGAATGGTTTCATGTCTCAATTTATAGTTAAGTAGTTTAAGTAGTATCTAAGGAACCGAAATAACATAAATCCAGCCTGTTAGAAATTCGTTTTTTTTGTATATCTCAAGAAAAACACAAAGGTTATTTTAAATTTTCTCCATTATTTTTGTCTATCGCCCGATTTCAGAAAAACTGAATGGTCTGAAGGTATAAATTGATTTATTTAAAATACTTTAGAGTCTATGCAATCATAATTTTGCATTGCTAAAGTGTTAGAAATTCGTTTTGCTGCAATACGTCGCCCAGAAAGAAACTCTGGAGAGATTTTTCTCACAAATTATTTGTCAGCTCCGCTTTTTCACAAAAACTGAATGGTTTCATGTCTCAATTTATAGTTAAGTAGTTTAAGTAGTATTTAAGGAACCGAAATAACATAAATCCAGCCTGTTAGAAATTCGTTTTTTTTGTATATCTCAAGAAAAACACAAAGGTTATTTTAAATTTTCTCCATTATTTTTGTCTATCGCCCGATTTCAGAAAAACTGAATGGTCTGAAGGTATAAATTGATTTATTTAAAATACTTTAGAGTCTATGCAATCATAATTTTGCATTGCTAAAGTGTTAGAAATTCGTTTTGCTGCAATACGTGGCCCAGAAAGAAACTCTGGAGAGATTTTTCTCACAAATTATTTGTCAGCTCCGCTTTGTCACAAAAACTGAATGGTTTCATGTCTCAATTTATAATTAAGTAGTTTAAGTAGTATCTAAGGAACCGAAATAACATAAATCCAGCCTGTTAGAAATTCGTTATTTTGGTATATCCCAAGAAAATCATAAAGGGCTTTTTGAAATTTTCTCTATTATTTTTGTCTATCGCCCGATGTCAGAGAAACTGAATGGTCTGAAGGTATAAATTGATTTATTTAAAATACTTTAGAGTCTATGCAATCATAATTTTGCATTGCTAAAGTGTTAGAAATTCGTTTTGCTGCAATACGTCGCCCAGAAAGAAACTCTGGAGAGATTTTTCTCACAAATTATTTGTCAGCTCCGCTTTGTCACAAAAACTGAATGGTTTCATGTCTCAATTTATAGTTAAGTAGTTTAAGTAGTATCTAAGAAACCGAAATAACATAAATACAGCGTGTTAGAAATTGGTTTTTTTTTTGTATATCTCAAGAAAAACACAAAGGTTATTTTAAATTTTCTCCATTATTTTTGTCTATCGCCCGATTTCAGAGAAACTGAATGGTCTGAAGGTATAAGTTGATTTATTTAAAATACTTTAGAGTCTATGCAATCATAATTTTGCATTGCTAAAGTGTTAGAAATTCGTTTTGCTGCAATACGTCGCCCACAAAGAAACTCTGGAGAGATTTTTCTCACAAATTATTTGTCAGCTCCGCTTTGTCACAAAAACTGAATGGTTTCATGTCTCAATTTATAGTTAAGTAGTTTAAGTAGTATCTAAGGAACCGAAATAACATAAATCCAGCCTGTTAGAAATTCGTTTTTTTTGTATATCTCAAGAAAAACACAAAGGTTATTTTAAATTTTCTCCATTATTTTTGTCTATCGCCCGATTTCAGAAAAACTGAATGGTCTGAAGGTATAAATTGATTTATTTAAAATACTTTAGAGTCTATGCAATCATAATTTTGCATTGCTAAAGTGTTAGAAATTCGTTTTGCTGCAATACGTGGCCCAGAAAGAAACTCTGGAGAGATTTTTCTCACAAATTATTTGTCAGCTCCGCTTTGTCACAAAAACTGAATGGTTTCATGTCTCAATTTATAATTAAGTAGTTTAAGTAGTATCTAAGGAACCGAAATAACATAAATCCAGCCTGTTAGAAATTCGTTATTTTGGTATATCCCAAGAAAATCATAAAGGGCTTTTTGAAATTTTCTCTATTATTTTTGTCTATCGCCCGATGTCAGAGAAACTGAATGGTCTGAAGGTATAAATTGATTTATTTAAAATACTTTAGAGTCTATGCAATCATAATTTTGCATTGCTAAAGTGTTAGAAATTCGTTTTGCTGCAATACGTGGCCCAGAAAGAAACTCTGGAGAGATTTTTCTCACAAATTATTTGTCAGCTCCGCTTTGTCACAAAAACTGAATGGTTTCATGTCTCAATTTATAGTTAAGTAGTTTAAGTAGTATCTAAGGAACCGAAATAACATAAATCCAGCCTGTTAGAAATTCGTTTTTTTTGTATATCTCAAGAAAAACACAAAGGTTATTTTAAATTTTCTCCATTATTTTTGTCTATCGCCCGATTTCAGAAAAACTGAATGGTCTGAAGGTATAAATTGATTTATTTAAAATACTTTAGAGTCTATGCAATCATAATTTTGCATTGCTAAAGTGTTAGAAATTCGTTTTGCTGCAATACGTGGCCCAGAAAGAAACTCTGGAGAGATTTTTCTCACAAATTATTTGTCAGCTCCGCTTTGTCACAAAAACTGAATGGTTTCATGTCTCAATTTATAGTTAAGTAGTTTAAGTAGTATCTAAGGAACCGAAATAACATAAATCCAGCCTGTTAGAAATTCGTTTTTTTTTTGTATATCTCAAGAAAAACACAAAGGTTATTTTAAATTTTCTCCATTATTTTTGTCTATCGCCCGATTTCAGAAAAACTGAATGGTCTGAAGGTATAAATTGATTTATTTAAAATACTTTAGAGTCTATGCAATCATAATTTTGCATTGCTAAAGTGTTAGAAATTCGTTTTGCTGCAATACGTGGCCCAGAAAGAAACTCTGGAGAGATTTTTCTCACAAATTATTTGTCAGCTCCGCTTTGTCACAAAAACTGAATGGTTTCATGTCTCAATTTATAGTTAAGTAGTTTAAGTAGTATCTAAGGAACCGAAATAACATAAATCCAGCCTGTTAGAAATTCGTTTTTTTTGTATATCTCAAGAAAAACACAAAGATTATTTTAAATTTTCTCCATTATTTTTGTCTATCGCCCGATTTCAGAAAAACTGAATGGTCTGAAGGTATAAATTGATTTATTTAAAATACTTTAGAGTCTATGCAATCATAATTTTGCATTGCTAAAGTGTTAGAAATTCGTTTTGCTGCAATACGTCGCCCAGAAAGAAACTCTGGAGAGATTTTTCTCACAAATTATTTGTCAGCTCCGCTTTGTCACAAAAACTGAATGGTTTCATGTCTCAATTTATAGTTAAGTAGTTTAAGTAGTATCTAAGGAACCGAAATAACATAAATCCAGCCTGTTAGAAATTCGTTTTTTTTTTTGTATATCTCAAGAAAAACACAAAGGTTATTTTAAATTTTCTCCATTATTTTTGTCTATCGCCCGATTTCAGAGAAACTGAATGGTCTGAAGGTATAAGTTGATTTATTTAAAATACTTTAGAGTCTATGCAATCATAATTTTGCATTGCTAAAGTGTTAGAAATTCGTTTTGCTGCAATACGTCGCCCAGAAAGAAACTCTGGAGAGATTTTTCTCACAAATTATTTGTCAGCTCCGCTTTTTCACAAAAACTGAATGGTTTCATGTCTCAATTTATAGTTAAGTAGTTTAAGTAGTATTTAAGGAACCGAAATAACATAAATCCAGCCTGTTAGAAATTCGTTTTTTTTGTATATCTCAAGAAAAACACAAAGGTTATTTTAAATTTTCTCCATTATTTTTGTCTATCGCCCGATTTCAGAAAAACTGAATGGTCTGAAGGTATAAATTGATTTATTTAAAATACTTTAGAGTCTATGCAATCATAATTTTGCATTGCTAAAGTGTTAGAAATTCGTTTTGCAGCAATACGTCGCCCAGAAAGAAACTCTGGAGAGATTTTTCTCACAAATTATTTGTCAGCTCCGCTTTTTCACAAAAACTGAATGGTTTCATGTCTCAATTTATAGTTAAGTAGTTTAAGTAGTATCTAAGGAACCGAAATAACATAAATCCAGCCTGTTAGAAATTCGTTTTTTTTGTATATCTCAAGAAAAACACAAAGGTTATTTTAAATTTTCTCCATTATTTTTGTCTATCGCCCGATTTCAGAAAAACTGAATGGTCTGAAGGTATAAATTGATTTATTTAAAATACTTTAGAGTCTATGCAATCATAATTTTGCATTGCTAAAGTGTTAGAAATTCGTTTTGCTGCAATACGTCGCCCAGAAAGAAACTCTGGAGAGATTTTTCTCACAAATTATTTGTCAGCTCCGCTTTGTCACAAAAACTGAATGGTTTCATGTCTCAATTTATAGTTAAGTAGTTTAAGTAGTATCTAAGGAACCGAAATAACATAAATCCAGCCTGTTAGAAATTCGTTTTTTTTGTATATCTCAAGAAAAACACAAAGGTTATTTTAAATTTTCTCCATTATTTTTGTCTATCGCCCGATTTCAGAAAAACTGAATGGTCTGAAGGTATAAATTGATTTATTTAAAATACTTTAGAGTCTATGCAATCATAATTTTGCATTGCTAAAGTGTTAGAAATTCGTTTTGCTGCAATACGTCGCCCAGAAAGAAACTCTGGAGAGATTTTTCTCACAAATTATTTGTCAGCTCCGCTTTATCACAAAAACTGAAGGGTTTGATGCTTCTATTTATACCTTAACAGTTTCCTTAGTATCTAAGGAACCGTAATAACTAAGATCCAGCCTTCTAGAAATTCTAATTTTTTTAGTATCCCAATAAGAAACATAAACGCGTACTGAAAATTTTGCGAATATTTTTTATTTCTTCATGTTTTCACTGCTATGCCACGGTATTGAGCCATAATTAAGATATGTTTTAACATCTTTTATTGTCACAATTACTTACGGTCAGAATGTTCCCCAAAATAGCTTAGTTGTGAGGAGCTTATCTCAGAATATTTTTTGATGGGACAGTATTTCTTAATTCTAAATATAACATTTGGTCTTCGGTCTTGACCGTTTAATACCATTATAAATTTATTATTGCCATAGGCATTTTGTCGTACCTACTGGCTTATGAAAGCCTTTTTTAAAAACGACCATTTTATTTGGTCGTGTAATAGTGTCAGCTATGTTTGTCAGCTAAGTTTGTCAGCTAACTTCACACCGGTTTTCAAAAGTGAAAGAAAAAGAGTTTAAAGTATGTTCTTAGGTTCTTTGTCATATAAAGTAGGCACTCACTCCTTCTTAAGGTTCCGTAGTCAACAAGTCTGTCTGGTTCAGAGATACTAAGTACTAGAAAGCTAAACTTTGACATAGATTTACATACAAAACGGTAAAATGTTTAAAAGATTTTTTTGGATGGATGTAGAAAAACAATTTTTCGATTCGGGGATACTTTAGAAAAATATTAACCTACTCTAACTTTTAAAATAACAATGGTTTTTTTAAGGTTTTTGTTTGCTCTATCCTAAAAACGGTATAACATTTAAGCGTCATACGTGTTGCAATCATGGTGCAATCCTTATAGTATAATAAAAACTGGGCAAGAGTGAGTCGGGCTCGCGCACGAAGGGTTCCGTACCATTATCTATACAACATTAGACACAAATATCGAGAAAAGATGGCAAATGGATTTAAGATGGATTTGTTGTACGGGACCCCCTCAAATGTTTATTTTATTTTAATTTCATATTTTTTTAAGCGAATATAGATCTAAATATTCTGTGAATATTTCAAGCGTCTACCTGTTGCCGTTATTAATATCAAGCAAAAAACGGCAATAAATGGGAGCCCCCCTTAAGTATTTATTTTATTCTTTTTTTAGTATTTTTTTTTATAGCGGCAACAGAAATATCTACATCATATATGTGAAAATTTCAACTGCCTAGCTATCACGGTTCATGAGATACAGCCTGGTGAAAGAAAGCCAGACAGACAGAGGGACAGTGAAGTCTTAGTAATAGGATCCCGTTTGACACCCTTCGGGTACGGAACCCTAAAAAGTAATAAAAACGTGTGAGTCGAATTTTGGCCGATACGGAACCCCTTGTCTAGGAGTCCGCCTCGATTTTTTAGATTTATAGAGTCCTTGTGAATAACTCAGGGTGATTTCTATATTTTTTTACAATTATCGCCGATTGACGTCATATTAACTTGGTGCGAAAAATGAGTGACGCATCTCATGTTCATCTTATCAACCAGAAATTGAATTCATCGCATGATATAAGACGCCAGTTTCTGAATTTAAAATTTCTTTGAGTAAATATTTAAGTACCTATCTATCTATCAGAAATCTGCAGTAACTATCGAAAGTTGTGACGTTTTAAAAACGAAGCTTTTTATAAACGACACGACAGAAAAAGTATGTAAACTCAATACGTATGTAATGACAAACCATCAAAAGAAGATAACAATTGGCAAAAAAGTGTTATTATTGAATTTTCCGAATATGTAATATGCTTTTTAGGGTTCCGTACCCAAAGGGTAAAAACGAGACCCTATTACTAAGACTTCGCTGTCTGTCTGTGCGTCCGTCCGTCTGTCTGTCACCAGGCTGTATCTCAAGAACCGTGATAGCTAGAGAGTTGAAATTTTCACAGATTATGTATTTCTGTTGCCGCTATAACAACAAATACTAAAAACAAAATAAAATAATTATTTAAGGGGGGCTCCCATACAACAAACATGTTTTTTTTTTTGCAGTTTTTTATCTTTGTGTCTAATGTTGTATAGATAATGGTACGGAACCCTTCGTGCGCGAGTCCAACTCGCACTTGGCCGGTTTTTTTATATTTGACCTTTATTCATAACACAACAAAGAGAAAACATATTGAAATAAAAAAACTGGATGTAACTAATATACAAATGATAGTGAATGACATAAATTCAAATAAAACACCTGCCCCAGGTCATATGGTTTTACCATATCTATAGCCATCAACTCATCACCTACATACGTATAATGCTCAACAAATAACTTAAGCAAATTGACTTCGCCCCATGAGCGTATTTCGTGTCTCATTGGCGGAGGATGCTAGCTGTGAATTACAATTCTTCGGACTTTAGTCAATATAACAAATTATTTTAAAAAAAATCTCTTACATGACCATCGCAAACTGATCCCGACTGCTTGGATTTTTGTTCCACTTATTAGTCGGGCATCGTAACGAACGAAACATTTCGATGAACACAGTCGTGACGCACATACCTACTCGAGTAAAAGTCACGAGGAAGCAAGTTGTATGTTTTAATTATACCTATTTAATTAATACACTTTGTTGACTCAAATTGGTACCTAGCTGCTATATTTTTATGTATTGTGCAATGGCCTCAATTTGCGAGTATTGCAACATTTGACACATGACGGTTGCAGGCTTGCACCGATTGTGCAACGGCTTCGCGGAGGGTGTCAATTGTTTCACTGCTCTTGTTTTAGGTGGGTTACCTTTATTTATACCTACAGTTCGGGAGATAGATGTTTCAAGAAGCTAGTCAGTTATTCTTCGGCTCTAGAACACTTCGAGAACGGAACCTTGAACGCAAAAAATCCACATAGATATTCTGTGAAAATTTTAACTGGAATGGAAACCTGTTTCGGTTTCCGCCCTGTAATCTGTAGAATTCTAAATAGCCCGATCGGACTACTATAACAATGGTTTTTTCACTCCATCTGCTCAAAATGATGCATTTTGATGCCTAAATTTAGTTCTTGTACATCTTTTGTACATTCCGTGTGGCGCCGGATTAAGAATACGTCACTCCATTTCCTTCCGTGGATGTCGTAGAAGGCGGCTAAGGAAATCAATTGCCAGGACACGGGCAGCAGCGTCTTCCTGAGATTCCCGTATTCTGCGATCGCCAAGCCGCCTGCCAAGCGTGGCAATTATGGCAAAACCCTTCATGGTTAAAAACCATGAGGGAGGCCTATGTCCTGCAGTGGGCGTCAAATGGCTGATGATGATGATGAAGTAAATAGACTCAAAATCCAATATTGAATCTATATACCAATGCACTCATTTACTAAGAAGTCGGACTTCTCTTTCACTCTTGAGGATTCGTCCTATATCTATTTCGCTCTATCCCAAGCAATAAGTTTTAAAACCGAGTTTGGAACTACTTACTGAACTACCAAACTCTTTGCTGCAAAACTTTTAAGTACCTAATTGTCAAATATTTGAAATTGGAACGCAAGTTTTTTTTTCTAAGTATGCAAAAAATCAATAACATTGGCGCGCTTTTTTTGTCTGTTTTCACTTATTTTCTCGGAAAAATGTCGTCAATCAAATAACATCAGAATATATAAAAAAAACAGGCAACACAAGCAATTCAAAACCTCCTGCCAGAAGTTACATTTGAGTGGTATATGTAAGTGTTATCTTTTATTTCATTCCTCTCAGATGGTAGTGAAAAGCAGTGTTCTACACGGGCGCAAATCATTTTTGGCCTCGGTAGTGTTGAATCCCTCGCTCCTTCAGCGATTCTTAGTTAAAGCCCGAGCGAAGCGAGCGAATGCAAGAATCGCCTCAGTTTGCTCTGGATTCAATTTCACAACCTCGACGCAAAAATTTTGTTTGCGCCCTTGGTCAACAATCTACTATTAATTGTTCTTTAAAGGTCATAATCTAACAGGTTAAAGATCAGACAGACAGACATCGTAGGCCTATACCTATTAGTACCTACTAATGGGGTTTCATTTGCCCTCTTCTGTCATCATTGTTTTATAGTATAAGACAAATAAACATTTTCTATTTCTATTTCTTCGGGTACGGAACCACTCTATAGATCAATGTCTTTGACAGAGGTTTTAACCCACTGGATGCGTTTGTGGGTTCAAACTTGAAACTGACAATGGTTTTTTGAATTGATGTATGAACAGAATCGAAAACGAACGCAAACGCTTATCTGAAATGTAAAGATCATTATAGGGTTCAGTCAGTTTTTCAATAAGCACTTACTTATTTTAAGAGGTAAAACTTGTATACCTAGCTCTTTAAATGATACCACAGCCTCTGCCGATTGCTAAGGAAATTGTTTTGGATAGCTAACTATTGTGGGTGGGAAAAGATCCTCAAGAATCTAAAAAACAAGTTAATCTGAATCATCAAATCTAAAAATCTAAACGTAGAGGGTTCGCTGAAGCGGACTGCTTTATACCTTTACTTACTAAAGGGATAGTTATGGTGATAGCAAATAAAAGAAAATGTTTTGAGAATATTTTATTAGGAAACCACAAATCCTAAAGTAATATTCGTCATTAAATGTACCTATTTACAATTATATGAATAAATCCTTACTTAGATTCATCGTAAATTAGTAATTAATAATTAAATTTAATGTTTAACGAAGCTATTCATATCTTACGACACAACCATACATTTAACACGGTGTCCGAATAGCCGACTTGTTCATGATTCACGGCTACACTGTTCCACCATAATAAAACTACTTTAGAGAACTGGAACTGATGATAATTGAACTTCAAACTTAACAAGAGGAGCGGGCAGGGTCGACGCCGGCTCAGTAGCGCTGCCAGGCGCACGGCGCGGCGCCGGCACCGGCTGCGGGCCGTGGCGCCGCGCCGTGCCGTCACAGCTCCGAAAAGAACTCTGGCGACGAGTGCGGCGTGGGCGGCGCGTGCCCGTGCGGCGCGTGCCCGTGCTCGCGGCTCGCCAGCGCCAGCCGCTGCTTCAGCATGTCGCGCTCGTGCGTCACGCGCGCCACCTGCAGCTGCAGCACGTGGAGCTCATCCTGCAGCGAGCGATTCGTCAGCTCTAGCTCCTGCCGCTGGTGCAGGCGCTTGCTGCGGCAGTTCTGCGCGTAGCCGCGGTTCTTGAGCGTGCGCCGCTTCTGCTTTAGTCGCGAGACGTCCTCGCGCGGAAATCCGTGCAGCCGCTTGTTGAGTTCGCGGACGCTCAGCGTCATGAGCAGGTCATCACTGATGAGGTCATCGCCGATGGAGGAGGGCTGGTAGCTGTGGTGCTGGGCACGCGGCGACACGGCGGAGCACGAGCTGGCGGGGCGCAGCGCGTGCGCGGCGTGCGGGTCGGGGTCACGCCACTCGCGCCGGTCCCACTCGTCGAAGGCGCCGCAGGGCACGGTGCGCATGTCGAGCGGCTCCCGCATGTGCGGCAGCCACAGTACGTCGTCCACGAGCGCAGCGCGACACGGACTGCGGCCCAGCGCGGCCGGCGGCGTCTCGGGCGGCGTGCTGGGGTCCACGGCCACGGCCACGTGCGGCTGTGGGTAGGGCCCCGCGTCGGGCCACGGCCGGCAGGCGCGCGCGCACGCCGGCGGCGTCTCCACCAGCTCGTGCCAGCCGCTGCGAAGCGGTTCGCGCTTCACCTGTAGCTGCACCTGATCCTCGAGGTGGTCGAGCTCGAAATTCTGCACGTACTCATCAGCAAGCTGGTCCTCATCGTCGCGGTGCGGGTGCGCATGAGGGTGAGGGTGCGGGTGCGGCGGCAGCGGCTGCATGCCGCTGGTCTGCGAGCAGTCCACGAGCGCGTGTTCCACCATGGGTCCGTGCGGGGCGCACGCCGGCCGGGAGCACACTGCCGCACCGCCCGCCGCCGCGCGCGAGGGCGGGCCGGCCCTCCTACCACCCAATGATGCCCGGCGACGCGCGCACTCGCGACAAAGTCTTTATTCCCAAGACCATAGGTTCCACAACGCCATAATAACATAGGTATTTAATAAAAGCAACATACGAACACTACAAAAGCCGTTCAATTTATGTAGCGCTACATACGTAGTTTATTTATTAGGGTTATACGATACGTGTTAGAAAATGTACTGATACAAAATCCCGCTAGAGAGAGTTGGTCTATTCGTAGAGTAGAAACTCTTTAATACGAAACAATTCTGCCGAGACAAAATTACGCTGATAAGATACGAAGCAGTTCTACACTACAAGCATTGTTGGGTGGAACTTGAACTATTATCCTTTGTAGTACCTGGAGCTACGAAATTCCGTAGCCGCTACGGCGTAGCAGTTTCGTAAAAGGACTCGTGCGTAAGATTAGTTGCTGCACGTAAGCTTAACGAATTGCATACAATATTATATCACCCCTGGTTATTGCGTATTGTGTTATAATTATGGCAGCAAGACGGCTAACTGATTTCACGCACCGCCAGTTGCGGAAGGGTTAGCAATACCGAACAAGTTCATCCAATTCTGATGTTACCTACTGTAATTAAATAGGCAGACGTAAGCAAAGGTAACAATTTGATATAATGATTAACAAGGCCGTTATTCAGAATGATTAGGTACATCAAAACCTAGTGAACACTCATATAGTAGGCTACAGTTTCGCTAACGCTGGTCACCTGGATTATTTCACCTAGGTATATTAGGTTCTCTTTGTAAACTTAACTCTTTACCCCATATGGTTCCAGATTTAGAACACTTACAAAAAATATTCTTAGCGTTAAATATGTTAAAACCAAATCTGTGAACAAATTGACGTTGATTTGTTAGCTGAGGGTATATTTAAAATATACATATATTAACAGATATCAATGCTAAACTGACATTTGCTAACTACTCTTGGCATCGAAATCATTCGGGTCGACATTTTCGAGATATTGACGATTCGCAGTTCTTTCTGACGAGATATTTATTGGTTTTACCGAGATAATTGGGAAAAATCAAAATTCCTTATGTACGATAATAGATTATCGTACATAACAAACTTACTCATTTAATTTTAATTATTCGTAACACCTCCCGCACTGCATGAAATTCCAAAGTTATTTCCTATAATAACAAACTTATTAATAATACTTTTAGATTTTTATGTGTATTTTTCCTAAGTCTTAGTTACTATTTAGAATATCATATATTTTTTTCAAACATTTTAAAAAATCCATGCGGTATAGGGTTAAATTACCTGGGTACATTGAAGTACTGAAATAATCCAGGTGAATAAAGTTAACGAAGCGCTTAATGCAACTTTCACTTGGGACTTCGGACTTCGTTCCGTTTCGGTTGGTTCCCAATAAAACATGAATCTATTCAAAACTAAGCGTTCGATCTCCGCTTTGCCTACATCAATATTTCATCTACAGAATCAGCCAATTATAAAACTGAACGGTTTCATTTACGTCACAGGCAGAGAGAGCCTCCTCAGAATACGTACACAGCGACCCGCAATGCAAACCATTTAACGGTTGAATGTTAACCCTTTGTTACTAGCCCGGGTTATAGAATTGATAGAATTAATAATCTCACTTGTTCATTATAAGAGACTGTTGAATTTAATTTTATCACTTAGTTTTGACAAGTGCCTTGTTACAGAGCTAATTTGCAGTTGTTACTTAATATATAATCTACACAAGTAATTTTAATATGTTACATTTAAGCATTTTTTGTCTAAAATCCAATATCGTTTAGGTACCTACATTTATTTTACCCCTATTCCATAAGAATATGTAACATATAATTATGTATGTTACATCTAATATATAAAAATGTCGTGTCAGTGTTCGTTATTAAACTCCTTCGATAAAATTTAAAATTAAAATTAATTAATTTTATTCTACCCGTCACCCACGACACAGGCTGCGCTTAGTATGGGAGTCGCCATCAACGATAATTATTGTAATCTTTTGTTAAAAATATTTTTTTTTAAATAAATAAAACAAAATCCGTGTGGCGCCGGATTAATAATAGCGTCACTACATTTCCTTCCGTGGATGTCGTAGAAGGCGACTACGGAAATCAATTACCAGGAGACGGGCAGCAGTCTTCCTGAGATTCAAACCGCATACTGCGATCGCCAAGCCGCCTGCCCAGCGTGGCGATTATGGCAAAACCCCTCATGGTTATGAAAACCATGAGGGAGGCCTATGTCCTGCAGTGGGCGTCAAATGGCTGATGATGATGAAAACAAAAATAAAAATTTAATTTAAAATCTTGTGTATATTTGGTAGGTTTGCCAGGTCAGCGAGCATTCTTATAGTATCGACAACCTAGAGTAGGAATCAAAAATTTCGTGGTATAATAGCATTAATTTAAAATTGTCATTGGCAATGTTTCCCCATCCAACTGCCCTTTATTATATCTGGCGCCGACAACACGTCGTAGAATGTTTCGACAACGGCCACTCTATGTACGTATACTCCGTGTCAGTTACAGTTTCTCTGGATATAAAGTAACTATTGATAAATCTCTCTAAAATGCAGAATATCTCATGGATTCAAGATACCCATCCCCACTATCTATTTCTCGACTTTAGATAATCGTGTTTTTAGGAACTTGTTTACACTTAAGGAAAGTGTATTGGGCGCGGAGTGTACAACTGAAGATCCGAAAGAAAAACCAGAGAACACGGTAGCGTGATAGGGTTGCTTGGGCGCAGCGGGCCGTGCGCTGACGCGGCCGCCGCTGTTTGAACATCACGGTCAACATTGTTAGCGCTTCGCCCCGTCCGCTACCCCTTGCCGCTGCCGCCTCGCCCGGGGTAGCGGAGCGTACTGCCACAGCCACCATCAACGATATTTGTGTTTGAAACTTTGTGCATACAATATTAGAAACAATACCCGGGCCAAACTTCGCCTGTTTACTTTTTTTGGTAAAACACATACGAATTTCGTGAAGTGCTATCCATTTTTAAGCATTCGAAACATAAAAATAGAAATTCCCATCTCTGTTAGAGACCTAAATAAAAGAATAATAAAATATTTAATACAAAATAAACGTGAATAGAATGATCAGTTATCCTAGACTATAATACCGATCATAACTCCAATAGACTGCTTCGAACAGCCAAACCCAACCCAGCCACTTCTTGCTTCTGCTCTTGTCGCAATCCACAAAATGAGATGAACTATCTTCATATTTTATGTCTCGCTTCTTGTGTGCAATAAAGAATATTCTTATCTTATCTTATCTTATCTTCCCGACTTCTAAATACTACCTACAGCACTAAAACCCAGAAATTCATGCATGTAGATATATAATTTGAGGTCAGTGGTAAATCGCATGGCCAGCATATAAATGTTGGTCGCCAACCCCAATATTTTAATGTAGTTACGAGGGAGCATAGCAAAAGTAAAACATACGCGTCCAAACTCTTTTTTGAAAACCGCCTCCTTTTTTTAAGACGGTTAAAAAGTGTGACAAATAATAATATAACGCAGCCTCCATACGTCCCACTGTAGGGCACAGGACTTCTCTCTGAAAGAACGTATCGGATTAATCACCACGCGTGCACACCGCGGATTGGAAATTTCGAGCGCTGTGGTATATGATCACCTCAGCCACTCAGGTTTCCCCACGTTGCGTTCCTTCACAGTAAGCGAGTGATATTGCTACTACAAATACACAAATGTACGTAACTTAGAAAACAAAGTGCATGCCTGCGGTCCGGCGGGGTCCGAAACCACCTAATCCGAAGACCTCCTAAAGTAACGAATTTGAACAACTGCACCTTCGCTACGGTATGACCCCACAAATGTTATTACATGATTACCCGAACACCGACACGTAACCGAGTATTCGGACTTATGTTTGACTTCGTTTGTTAACTGCCCACTTCGTAAAACAATTGTAAACTCCGAGCACCTAAATACGAGATTATAATATTTGCGTAACTAGATACCCAGTAGCCACCTTATTCCCCTTTTTTTCATTGAGCAGTAAACAGAAAAACAATAATTTTACCTAGTGTTAACATGCAAAAAAGAAAAGGCCCGAAGCAGCATTCGAACCTGCTACTTCAGTCGAATGCGCGTACCATTTACCTACTGTTATCTAATACAGACATGCGACCCCAGCTAAATAATGACCTTTTCGATTATTGATTGACCTGGCAACTTCTCATTCATTTATAACTATCTCATACCAAAACTAATCATTAAGTTGTCTCTACAATCCTTTTTATACGTTCAAGGTGAACCCTCCCTTAAACGAATCCTTTTATTGATTCCCAAGTGTGACTTTGACTCAGTTATTCAGTCAGGTGCTAAGAATGGATGGTGCACACTTGCACGGTCGCCAAGCAGACACCGGGGCGTGCCGACTCAGCGAGAGCCGGCGGCGTATCGGGCTCTTCATCAATTGATCCGGCGCCCTACTCCGGGCAACGATCCGAGCCTCGTTGCTGGCCACCCTTTCCGTCCGTGGTTCAACCGGACTACGCTGCCAAATGTTTTATTTGTACCGATTACGTTCTCACAAATCTAAGCATCTTGCAATGGGCCGGTTACTCGAAACTCAAAAAATAACAGCTACTTATCCGGTCTGATATTTTTGGGACTGATATACCTACGATGAAACGCAAACAGAGCGATATCGGCGGATAACTAGCGGTATCGTGAAATGTGACGATACGATAGGTGTCTCAGTACTGAGATTAGCATTTATCGATTGATAATAAAGATAAGTGGGTCGACTCTAGCCTTGCATTAATTTTATAAAGCATGCACGCTTAGGTTGATTTGTGTCGACCTTCACTCCGCATCTCTAGGGATCCGATAAGAGTCTGTTCACCCCTACACATGCAGAGTCAGAGGTTGCACGCTCTACTTTGTAGGTTATATAACGTGTTATTAAAACAACGCAAAACCTGAAAACCGTGAACATTTTGAAGTTGTCAACTACTTAGTTATTATTTTTCATACAAATTGAGCGCGTCAAATTTTAATATTGTTTAAAAATTTAAAAAAAAATTGAGAATTTTACACTTGTCATTTAAGTCGCCATTTAAATCGACTTTTGTATGAAGAATTTTAGTTAAATGCTGTTTAAGCCACATTTAAGAAAGTTGCGCAAGTCGGCCTTAATGCTTATTGGAAGTGGGTTAGTTAAAAAAAAGGTTTCAGTTTTTCATAATTTCAATAACACGCTGTATACATTGATAGGTACAGAAAAAGTAACCAATACAAATAAGAAGCTATTTTTGCAAAATATTTTTATTAATTCCAAAAGTAAATTCTTCATGATTGTAACAAAAAATATATTTCATAAGAAAACAATATTTTACTTAGTTTACCATTTTAAAAATAATATAAGCAAGCAATAATAATTTGTGCTTAAATACTCTAAAATGCAAAGACTTCGGTTTGATCACGCAAACTGAAAGTCTTAAGAAATAAACCATGGTTATAATTAAAACTTACTACTTATTTATTGTAGATTACAGGGCAATTTTGAAATCGTTAGCAATATTTTGAGCAAATATTCTTTTAATTGTGAAAAACATTTGAATTTTTTTATTATTAACGTTTTATCACTAATGGTATAACATATTTGTAAATATTCGTGATTTCCGAACTTTGGCTCGAAACTGTGAAACCAATTCAAAGTGATAGAAAGTACCACAACGTAGTCTGTTGTCTGATATGCATAAACAATTAAAAGAACAATTGAGTTGGACGGCACCGACCATAAGACGATCGAACTATTTATTTTTTGAGTTTTTTTTTTCTCGTGTAACTTTTTCCAAACTAACATATGTTTTGCGCAATATGTTTCTAAATCATGTTAGAATGTCCCCTTTAAAAACGGTGAACGAATTCATAGTCACCCTGTATATTTAAACCTAATCGAGACTTTGTTAAACCCATTTCTGCTTCATTTGTACATTATCAGGGAAAGTAATAAGCTGATTTGTAATGACATCACTTGAGTCCATTAATCAAAGGCACTGTTAGGTACTAAACAATCGTATCCATTGCCCTAACATTATTAAAATTTGCTACATATTACAAATTAACTCTAATCCCATTTAAATACTTACAATGTTTATTGCACCCAAATCACATAAGTAGAATATTGTATTGTTTTAATTTAAATTTAATTTATGGTTATATTTTATTGGTACATACAAAAATTTCATGGAAAGCTCCAGTCTTCATAATTCTTCACATTGCTCCTTAACAGAACAAAAAAAATGCAAAAAAGGATAAAAAACGTAATGGAATAAAGTAAGACCACATTTTTGATTAAACATCGTAAACGCTATTATAAATTTCTGTAATGACATGGCACGTCTTCAACCTCGCTAAACGATAATTAAGAATTAGGTACGATTTAACCCAGGATGCTCAGTTCATAATTTACCACATAGAATAAAATCGACATCGCATTTTTTTTTTGTTACCCGTTTCTGGCCGTTTATTATACCTAATGACTCCGACAATACAGACATTAATATTTGACATAAGTAATTGTATGGAAGAACTGTCAAATTTAACTCTCAGTAAGCTTATCGATGGATAATTGGATTGTTCAAAGGATACGGCAAATATTAAAACTATAGCTAACTTACACTCCATACGCTTACGAACCAGCCTAATTCGGCTTACACAAACATGTTAGCAGGGTATATAAAATCCTACACAGAGTGCAACAAAATTCCTATATAATAAGGGGTTCTATTTACTTGGCAACGGGAACAGCTTTACTATGGGGTACACTTCAAAATCGCTAAGAAATTATCACCACCTGCGGTAATAAACGTATGGAAAAGCTGATATCTTTTTCGCGGTTTCATAGTTTTCCCCCATAATAAAAGAAATTCGTACCGAGCCGACGAGCAGAGCCCCCCATTTTCGGGATTTTGTTACCCGCTGCTTAGCAAGAGACAATTTGGTAGCACAAAATTGTTTGTATTGATGTATATAATAGAACATCTCTTTTCTGACACACCCTGCACACCACTATCGCCGTTAACTCATTACTAAGTATTATGTTCGTTTCCTGTATTCAAGATAAACCTACCGTCAGTACCTATATTTTTGACATAAGTTATAAGAAAGAACTGTCAAACAAATATTAATGTCCGTAATCACGGCCCGTTGACATGAAGGTCATTAGCGAAGAGAATCTCTCGAATGTCACGCGCCTACTGGATGCTCTGAAAGTGGCTGACCGCGTAATCGTGGTAGTACATCATGATGGCGAGCGGCTGGCCGAGGATGAGCGAGCTCCAGACGATGAGGTTGCCCCACCGAGGGCCCAGGCCCACCTCCGCCGTCCGGGACACCGCGGAGAGCGGCAACTGGCCCATCATCCCGAGGAACGCCCACACGCGGAATATTTGCAGAGGGACGCTCACCTGAGGGAGAAACCAAGTTTTCACCTCTATTTCGTTTGTTTGTTACACTTTACATTCTTTTTGTTGCACTAACCCGTGCTGAGGACAATTTTAAAAACCTATTTAGAGGTTAAAAATTCCACTCATGCCGGCACTTGAACCTGCGACCTCAGGCTAGGTAACGTGCCAGCGCTCTCCCAACTGAGCTAATGGGCAAGTGCAGGCATCTGTGAAATTTCGAGCTTCTTTACAAACTTCTCTGTATTACGTACAGGCGACATCTGGCCGAAGCAATTTACATCACTTGCAGCGCTGAGTAACCCGCTTTGCAGTTAGGTTTTTACATCGGAATGATATTGCTGTACCTACATGATTACATTCTTTTTGTTGCACTAACCCGTGCTGAGGACAATTTTAAAAACCTATTTAGTACCTCAAACAAATTAAAAATCGTGGTAAGCATCCCGTTTCTTTTTTATAATTCTAGGTACTAAAGCACGTAAGTCAAATTGTCATTCAAATTGTTCCTTACAATGTAAGTAACTTTTAAATCTGCAGATCATGCTTGGCAAGTTTTCATTGTAAAACTATTCAACATCTAAGAACATGCTAAGTTTGGTCTGTAAATTTAAAAGTTACAAATTTTTCCTTATTTATTATAACACTGCTAATTCCGCGAAGACAAGGAACTTGGCAAGTTCTTATAATATCAAGTATTTTTACATTTATGTTTTGGTGGGATTGTTCTTTACAACATAAGTAATTACTTACATTAATATTAAAAAAACAGTACTTAATATTAATATATAATTCATTGCTTTATGACAGCTCTACGTTAATGCAATAAAGATAATAAAAATGTTATAGAATAATTTTATAACAGGTTTTTTATTCACTGCCTCAAGAATTTGTCCGTCGACACTAGAATTAGGTTTCAGAAGAAAAGTGTTGTTTAACGCGTACAATAAGTAGCGCCGCGCCATCTATGATTGTAACTGAACATAAAATAGAGTATTCGTATTGTATCAGCATCAAAGTTGATATGAAGACCCGGTATCGCTGTGCTCAGGCAATCTCGATCGTTCCCAGCCTATTGCATAGAGGGCGCTATAATAGACGATCATCATAATTATTATTATTATGCAAGCATAGACCAAAAAAAATTTGGTCTATGATGTAGGTAAGTATGATGTGGGTCGATGAGTTTTGACATCCAAAATTGCCTTAACTTAGCGAAGAGGGTTTTTTACATGGTCTGGTTTGTGACTGCTGGGCAAAGACTATTGGGACTAACGGAATAACGTCTCGCGGATTTGCGAAAGCGGTCTTGTAGTCTATTCGGATAACATTGGATGCACTGATATAAAGTAGAAAATAGGTGTGAGGTGCAAACAAAGAGAAGTCATAGCTTTGATAGCTATGACATATGATTAAAATATACCTTGAATATGTCCCAGAGAGAAAAGAAATAAATGATTACTTCCTTCAAAGGCACACTTTGCGCAAGTCTATAAACAAGACCAACTCACTACTCACGAAGTAGCGTGAGCTTCCAATCTAGATTTAAAGCGTTCAGATCTCTTCAGAGAAGCCGTAAGTTGGCAAGTAATCATATATCAATATAAAGATACAATAATATGTCTCAGAGAAAAGATATGAGATATCATTCCCTTTAAAGACACACTTTGCGCAAGTACCTACTACTCACCAGGTACTCGTGGAAGAGCGCCGAGATAATGAAGACGCAAAGGCTGGCTACGTCCTTCCCGTAACCTAGCTCCGTGACCGGAATGTACACGTGTCGGACCGCCCAGTGGTGCACGGGCAGATTCCACGAGCGCCAGAACACCGCGATGTTGTTAGAGTTCCACCAGTCTGCGTAGAAGTTGCGGTCGGCGAAGTGGAGCAGCTCCCCCATCAAGTTCAGGAACGAGTGGAAGCTCAGGTAGAAGAAACACAGCCATATGAGGTGGTTCGGCACCTGGTGGTTAAATATACAGTCACCGTTCAATAATTTTCTAGACATTACGTACCATTCAGACTCTAAATTGAAAAAAATATATTAGGGGTTAAAGTATGAAATTGCCGTTTTATTGCAATAGGTTCTTTGAATTGACATAGAATCTTCATGGTTTGAGGTTTTCGAATGAAACTTTTTTCAAATGGTTTCTATGATGTTCTTTTTTTAAAAAAAATTAAACATTTGAATATCGACTTTCAATTGTTTTTGTTATTCAATTTAGACAAGAAAGATGGATACTGCGAAAATTCGACTGATTATGAGGCACCCATTTTTCGTATTTTTTTATTTTATTGATTTGACGCAAGTGAGTCAATATTGTGGGTAAGGTAACGTTAAACCATGCCGCTAATTCCTGGGTAGTTTGACTAGGGTCGGCTTCCACTATCTCTCTTAATTCATCGTTATTCACCTGTGTGGGCGGTCTTCCTCGTGGCTCGTTCTTTAAGTCGTCCATCACGAAAGCGTTTAAACCAAAATCGCACGGTGCGTTCGTTGATATTGCGGGCTGTTTCTGCCGCGTTAGTTCCGCGTCGGAACTCGTATTCAAAAATCACTCGAATTTTCGCAGTATCCATCTTTCTTGTCTAAATTGAATAACAAAAACAATTGAAAGTCGATATTCAAATGTTTCACATTTTTTAAAAAAAGAACATCATAGAAACCATTTGAAAAAAGTTTCATTCGAAAACCTCAAACCATGAAGATTCTATGTCAATTCAAAGAACCTATTGCAATAAAACGGCAATTTCATACTTTAACCCCTATTATTTTTAAGTACTTAGGTAAAATATTTAGAATAAAATAGTTTTTTCCGGAAGGATTATCAATAAATCGTGGTTTTCGAGTCAACTTCCCAGAGAGGAAGGTTTTTTTACTGACTTTTGTTATGTTCACCAACCATTATTACTTTTTTTTGTTTGTGTCAATAAAAAATCAGGTAGTATACTAAGTACAGCATAGGAAGTATACTAAGTGCTATGCTTTCCCGGTTGAACAGAAAGGGCTGAAAAAAACAGTATATAAGGCCGCCAATTTTACTGTACTATATTATTGTTAAATTCTCATATGTAATTCGTGGTGTACATACAATCAAGAATATTCTATCTATCTATATACTAAGTGCAGCATACGAGGTTTACTAAGTGCTATGCTTTCCCGGTTGAACAGAAAGGGCTGAAAAAAATTACTAAAACTATGTCTATGTCTGTCCAAATTAGCCCTTCAACATTTATTCATCACATTGAAAATAAAATACCAATCCCTGGTTTCTAGTTCTCGACTTTATTGACCTCATATGTTTAAACATAGTTTGTGTACGCTCAGAGAATGTGTATCTGGCACAAACTGTATAGAAATTTTCCTCAAAAACATAATGCAAAATTTCTCTCATGGTTCAATAGGTACCGATATTATAACGCGTAATGTACCGTCTTCATCCTTTTCAGTCAGCCTTGAACGTTATTAGATGCTACCAAGCCCGATACAACGAATACAGAGAACCAAGTATTGGAATCAAGCAAGCAAATGTAAGTACGATGGTTAGACAGATAGATGACTTACGGCAAGTTTCAAAAGTCTTTCAGTGATTCTGACATAATCCATGTCTGAGAAAGGCACGATCGAGTTCTGGACGGTGGGGATCATCCATTGCTGGAACAGTGCTAGCACGAGATTAACTCCGAATATCACTTCGAGCAGGCGTTTTATTAGGAACCTCTTGCGGATGCTGGAAAAGAGATTTTTTTACGATATCACTGGCACTGGTGTAAATAAACTTTTTGGTTTTCATTTCATCTCATGACCCTTCCCGGAGCATACACAGGTACTTACTAACGGTTTTTATTAAACGAAAAACCGGTCAAGTGCGAATCTGACTCGCGCACAAAGGGTTTCTTACCACTATCCATACAACATTGGAATATTTCAAGCGTCTACCTGTTTAAAAATCACGTTTGCTGAATGGGGGCCCCCCTTAAATATTTATTTTATTCTGTTTTTAATTCATTGTTATAGCGATAACAGAAATACATAATCTTTAAAAATTTCAACTGTCTAGCTATCACGATTAATGAGACACAGCCTGGTGACAGACAGACGGACAGTGGACTCTTAGTAATACGGCCCCTTACCTATTTGAATAAAAAATATCCCAAAAGAACTATCACTGAATCTGTTAGTGACGTCGATCGTCAAAATTATACTTATAGGATTTGTATTTCTATAATTGCAAAAATGCCTGCTTCCCCCAACTAGCGCGCCTTAAATGTTCCTTACAAAAAATTCTATTTTCTATTATGGAGAATTTAAAATACTTGAGGCGCCAATATCCCCTTAATAGATTTGTGGCTACTAGCGAATTAGCGCGAGCGAAATGGTGATATAACACGTTAACTTAAAGAAAATAATAAAAAATCTATTTGTCTCACACTCGCACTGTATAGAGGGTAGTACTCGTATCCATATGTCCGGCGCACGCAGGTAGCGAGTGTTCTACCTGCGTACGCTCGCCTGCTTGATTGATAGCCGAGGCGCGAGGGGCCCCGGCATTCGGTATCAGAAAAAATTCTGCAATTTTGCTATTAGAATACTACCTGACAAGGCTGTGTCCCGAAATGGTCCACTCCTAGGAACACTTCTTGAAAATAAAATCAAGAAACAAATAACTTCCATACAACACCATTACTTATCCTGGCTGAAGAAACCAGAAAATGAAGCTATTTGTACAAATCGAGTACGGTACAGACCCGAACTCACGACCTCTTGGCAGTCAAGCGTGTCACCGCTTACCCTTTGGCTTCGGGACCCAAAAAACTCGGCCCTATTTTAAAGCGAGCGTGATTCATACAAACAACTTATTTTTAAGTAATTATTTCCTCAGAACACTTCAATGGAGTTGTTTTTCGTTAGCCTAAGAAAAAACTCTGGACTGAAGGCCTTGGTGAGCAGTGGGATTCATTTGAACAAACATGCTACGTAAACAAAATGTCAATACGCAGATAGGTATAAGTTTTCGGCGAGAATGCATTTGATGCAAAATAATCTGTCTTTTAGACCAGTGTTTTTCAAACTGTGAGTCGCGACCCCTAAAGTAAAATGTAAGGTACAAATCTTGCATTACATGATTACACTAACTACAAAGTTAGTGTCGCTAGTGGCAAAATTAGTATAATCGCCAATTTGGCGGTGGTAGAATAAAAAAAATCAGGTCAGGTCAGGAACGGGACTTGAGGACTTAAAAATCGATAGTTTATTCTTTTATTTTCGAGGGCCTTGAGTTTCAAGATAAAAATTTAAATATCAATCCAACGTAAAATGCCAAAATGTCTATTAATTTTTCGGAACCATTATGAATATTCTGTTTTTTATTAACATTATCTGTTTTTTCAAGACATCTTTTATTTTTGGGAGTGTAAGTTTTAAAGAAAATTCCACCGTCAATTGAATACATTTTTGGCGTCATGAAATAGGCACCATCAATTTAGTAAATTCTCGGCCGCGCTAACGGGCGCCTATAAGACAAATTTTATAAAAGAAAACACAAATCTTTTACGGGCGAGGGCGCTGAGTTTTTTGGAACTAAATAAAGAAGCTGCTGCAGTAAATTTTTGCTCGCGCTCACGCGCATTTACAAGACAGGTCTTTTATTTTACTAAATGAAAATTCCATCGATAATTTAGTAAATTTTCGGCTGTGCTGACGTGCAAACTGCTTTAAGCATCGAGGGATTATATGTTGCAGATATACTTAGGCCAACTTGCTTTCTTTCTTAAATGTGGCTTAAACAGCATTTCACTAAAATTCTTCATACAAAAGTCGATTTAAATGGCGACTTAAGTGACATTTAAGAAGTGGTGCAAGTCAGCCTTAAAGTGGGAGTGGTTTATTTTTCATTTAAGACCAGATAAGTATGTGATAAAAAGAATATGGTTTTTAAATACACTCTGTAACTTACTTAGTAAGAAGCAAATAAATGAATAAAGTATTATTATTATTATTATACATCATCATTATTATTATTATTATTATATTGAAATTACTCTTACTTTTAATATGGTCTTCCAGGAATTTTTTACCTGTAAAGGGGATCGCGTGTTCAAAAAGATTGAAAAACACTGTTTTAGACTAATCGTTACTAATCTACTAGCGAAATATTTTTACGGCGGCGGGATCTATTTATTCATGCAGCAAGCAGGATATACTCCTAATAATAAGTATAACAGGGTTCCGTAGCTCTAAATTGTAGACAAGAAATTCATTCGGATGAAGTTATAACAATGCCACAATAGATGAACCTGTAAAATTCAGGATGACCCAGCTCCGCTATAAACTTTCTTTCATGTAGGACTACGCAACCCTAACTACAGGCGCCCGGAATCAAATCTGTAACCTCTCTGGTTCCAGAAAAAAAGCCCACAAGCTGGTAATGCCGGGTAACATCCGTCACCCAAATAAATATTATGTAATTTTCCTGCGACGACTGAAACAATCTGGGGACTGCAATCGTACCACGTTTCTGGTCATGATTCCGGGTGCTTGCAGTCCGAATCTAAACCATGCCAACTAACCGTGTAGTGCGAGGGAAGTTTAACTCATAACACAGGGTCGGGGCCAGGAGGAAGTAGAAGAGGTCTTTAAGGTTCAGGTTCTCAGGATACGTGACGAGGTGGCCGGTTGAGGCGTCGCCGTTCTTTTCCTCTTCAATGGCCTCTGTTGGTCGTGTCGCTCAGGTAAACACACCATTCAACTTTACAGTTTAAGCAGTGCAAGCATCGAAGAGTGCAAGGTCTAAAGCCAGTCGAGTCAGCAATTATTTTTTATTTCTTCTGCGTCCACTACATTTGGTCACTGCCAATGTACTGCAGGCCATTAATATAAATCATTGCAACAACCGTACGTAAACTGGAGGTCATGAGAGCCACAATGCACCAACGTTTTTCGACACCGATTTTACACTATGTAGTTATGTAGAAGCCTGAAAATGCGAATTATTTGTTGCATAAATCGCATTAACAAACCATTTTTGCCTGTTGGTAACGGTATAATTATATTATTGTAGCATACAGTGACCTAAGAATGAATTAGGTCGCTATGGCTCCCATGGCCTCGATTTTGTAAACGCTGATTGGTTTTTGCAAAAAGGTATGTAGATGGAGGAGAGGTAAAACAGTGGCGTGGCGTAGTGGGGGCGGTCCGCCCCGGGCGGTACTTTTAGGGGGCGGCAAAATTTCACAATAAATAATAAAAATATTTTGTAAATTTTTTAACCATTTCATATTTTTGTCGCACTTACAATAAGAATCGATAGAAATGAGGGGTATTCTAATACGGGGACGCTGAATTGAAATTTGAAATTAATATCACAAACACAGCTATTGATAATAATGTGATAATCAAGAAGACTAAAATTTCCCGGAGGATTTTTCTTGTATTCGTAGATTTAGTTTTAGCTAATTAGAATAGGTTTCACACTTTCATACTATAGTATGAAAGTGTGAAACGTATTTTAATTAACTAAAACTCTGAGAATTATTGCAAAAAAAAATCCGCAAAGATACATAAAGGTATTTCCGACATCTTTGCAGAGTTTTTTCTGCAATAATTCTTAGAGTGATTTTTTAATACAAAGATTCTCTCAATTAGGTACCTACGTCAAAAGAAAAACCGAAAAACGGTTATGGTTCTGAAACAAACAGGGGGTCTCAGGGGGGCGCTATAAAAAAACTTCTCCCCAAAACCTGTACTTAGGTTATGTTAGGTGTTCTTGTGAACTCACGTAGCGGAGCACCATAATAATTACTTCTGTCGAAAAGAGGTAGGTTACTTAAAAAATTATGGAGCACAAAACCCTGTGCGTTTCAGCACACAAAAAAGACAACAATATTCAAACTCTGTACCTACACAACCAAACTTCATTGCTCCGTTACCTTTTTTTGGTAGAGAAAAACCTCTTCGTTGTGTTCTGTAATGGACAATGGAAGTACGAGATTGTAGAACTTTTTAATTCATTTTATCTATAACTATGGGCAGGGCACATAGCTCGAAGAACTGATGGCCGTTGGGGCGAAAAAGTTTTGACGTGACGACCGCGGACCGGACGTCGCAGTGTGGGAATTTCCCCACCAGATGGTCTGACGACCTGGTTAAGGTGACGTGGAGTTGCTGGATGCGGGCGGCACAAGACCGGGTAGCTTGGAAAACCACGAGGGAGGCCTGTGTCCTGCAGTGGGCGTTAAATGACTGATGATGATAACTATTAATTTCCTCCAGGAATTTTTCAAGATCAAGCACACAAAAATCCAGCTTGTGGGGAATTAATGTAAACTGGAATGTCTATCTTGTCTGGCTGGACTAATAAGAGGGCGGCTGACACCCACGCTACGCCACTGAGGTAACATCGAAAAACCACCACTCTTTAAAATATCTCACGCAAGGATTAGGTAAAACAACACTCAGAAACGAAGAAATAAGCGAGCAAACACTAATAATAGCACTGTCACTCTCGGATCAGCTCTCTTTTGACTACAGGGTGACTTTGATTTCGTTCACCGTATTTTAATCGGATATTCTAACCATGATTTAGAAACATATAATGGTGATAGTTTTGAAAAAGAAATTTTTCGTTACAAAAAATACTACTCTTAAGCACGAACAAACAATATCAGTATAAAAAATAATTCGAGCGTCAGCGCCAGCCACCTCGATTGTTTTTTTAATTGTTTACGGATATCGGACGGCAGACTCTTAAGCGTTTAACATATTTTCGACGTTATGGTACATTTTTCAACATCAGTAACATACCATTACTGATAAATCATTAAAACTGTTTTTCAGAATGAAAAACAATTAAAAAAAAATTTAAATCGACTTCAAAACACTACAGCACTAGAAACACAGAAATAATTTCAACGAATATGACCTTTAAACTCGATATAGGTACATATTGTAGAAGTGTAGTCTGGAGCCGGTGCCAAGTTAAATTTTGGGCACCGACTCCCAAAATATATTTCTATATAATACCTACATCGAATTTAAAGGTCCTATTCGTTTATATTATTTATGTGTTTTTAGTGCTGCAGTGTTTTGAAGTCGGTTTTTATTTTTATTTCACGATTTTTTGTGAATGACTCCGCCAAATTCGGTTTTCAGTAAGCAAATGCACGAGTCACTATAAAAACACCTAAATCGCTTCAAGTGTTCCCTCAATTTGTCCAGAATCCCATTATCAGATCCGGACTTGATGACTATGGGTGGTCCCATGTGAAGAAGCCTACCCTTTCCAACAAAAAAAAATCCAATTCGGCCCACGCGTCTTCGAGTAATCGGGGCACATACATAATTTTTTTTAAATCCGATGACTTGAGAACCTCCTCCTTTTTTGGAGTCGGTTAAAAAAATATATATTGCTAATGATTTCAAAATCATCCTGTAGAGGGACTAAGAGAAATTACGATGCATTGGCAGATCGTCCCTCATTTTTTTCTTAGCTCATCCGAGTGTAACCGAGGAACCTATAAGAAGATTTTGGCAAAATATTTAAACTTGCTAAAAATAAGCTCAGTGCAGCTGAACATAAAGTGCCATAGGTAAATAGGGTAGGGGTAACACAAAGAACAAGCAAAAACCAAAGGAAAGTGGACCTACCGCGAACCAGGCGCTACGATGACGATAGAAATACGGACCTGCCGAAGCGGTACAACACGGTATTAGAACTTTTTTTTAAAAAGGTCTTAAGTGGATCATAAATACTGATTCTATTAAACTGAAAAATATATTGCATTTTTTTTTAACTAAGAACACAAGAATATTTTTTTTAATTCAACTTTTCATGAGGTGAAAATAATGTCAGCCATGATGTTCTAAGGCGTTTAAAGATTACCTCTCATGATACGTCACATAATTTGCAAGCAAACACGGAAGGCATTTTTACAAATTAATTGACGTCACGCCTATGATGTATTCACCATGCATAGCGTTTTCGGCGTTTCAAATAAAAGATTAATAACAAGATTTTTAAACTTAATTTCTCCAGCCTTTTCTTCTACTCTTCTACGTAGATATATATTATGTATCAACATATTAAGGTTCGTTAAAAACTATAGGATATTTTTTTTATAATTTCTGTTGTGAATCCTTTAGCGTTTCGTCAAATCCAAATGAAGGGTTTTTTTCATGAAGTACATTGTAGCGTTTGGTTTGCGGTGGTTCTTCTGTGGATGGAGTCGAAAACCAACGCAACGGGATAGAAAAGTGACCACCACATAAATAGCGTAATATAGATAGGTCCTCGAAGTTTTGTTTTAAACTTACGCATGTTTTCTGCGTTGATAAGCTCATCTGCAAAATTAACTTGGTAAGTAAGTTGTCTATCAACGACTTAAAATCGTTTTAACAAGAAAGTGGGAGCAATGTTTTACTATAGTAAACGACTGTTCAAATACAAATAACTCCGCTCAGCCTTGTTAACTCCAGTCGTGACAAAAAAATCCTAATCTGTGCTTTTATTCTTAAGCCGGCTTACACCACTTCTAAGTTGAATTTTATATAAAAAAAAATAGCCATTCCTTTGCAGGCATCGATAAAAAAAACCTTTATCGATGTTTGCAGGACATTATCCAAGTTTATGTACGAAACGAACAGTTGCCCGTTTCGCCTTGCAAACAAACTAAACTAAAACAAAAATCATGATAGTAAATTGTTTTCTCAGAATTTACATGAGCCAGCACTTCCATAAAACCAAGTTGAATACTACTTTTAGTCACTTTTGAGAAAATAGTGAAAATCGACCCTAGATACGTTTTTTTTTTTATTTGAAGATTTTTAACGAGTTTTTGAAGTCCCAGTTTTCATTGTTTTTACATACTAAATTTCAATCAAAATACTTAAATGCATCAAAAAAAATTGCACAAAGGTGTGCTTAGTATTAAACAGTTGGTCTGTTTTTAGCTATTCCTTAAGTAAGTCACGTAAGTTACATTTACTTACTGTAGTTGGGTGCAGATAGGCTTTGTCTTCTCAATGAGGATTTGGCTAGTTTTTTTTTCATGCCACGTCGACACCAGAGATTTGTATGCACATAGCTCCATAGCTTCAGGAAGAGGATTAGGTAGATCATGCAGACTGTAGTTATACCCACTGAAAATAAAGATACACTTACCCCCAGTTTCTCATACATTAACATGCTGTTAATCTACTGTTAACAGCTGTCAATTGACCAAAGTGCATACCTACAGAAAAAAAAACTGACAGCTGTTAACAATAGATTAACAACTTGTTAATGTACGAGAAACCGGGGGTTAGTCCTATTAATAAAAACAAGATTCCTTAAAACACTCCTGAAATGCAGTTGAAATAGTCCGTGGTAAACGGAAAGACTTTACCACCGACTATTTAAATAGTCATAAAGCGGTCACCAAAATCACGTGGCCGAGATTATCTAAACAATCGGAACAACCTAAGAAAGGTTTAATAAGTAAACGATCGGATAAACCTTTCTAAACCGTATTTATTTGGAGGCAGCTATAAAAGCCCTTATTTTTCCCACAATATTAAAATCTATACCAGCTCCAGCGCCTGTATCTTGCTAAGCAAATAACATTAAAAAATAAACAAACCAAAACTAAAATGCTGTCCTTGGAAACATCTTACAACCACCGGCAATATTAACAGAAATAGAATGTTGAACACCTGCAATCCAACACCAAGTTTTTCAGATAGGATTGCCTGAAACATAAACACTGAACTTTTATCACACTATATTTCACAATATTTATCAGCATTTATTAATCCACTAAGTGGTTATCTGCAACCATATGTACATTCAAAGAACTCACCACGGCGATTCCTTTTTCAATCAATAGACTAGCTACAACTGGAACCACAGCAACTGAAAAATTAAACAATTTTTTTTTGTCATGCAAAAATCTTACGAAGTACCATTTTGTCGTGAAACACACCCAGTGCCTGGGAGCTTCTCGAGGCACTGTTATAGAAATAATATCTAAAAAAATTGCAGCAAATATTATTCACTCACATATTAGCAATATAACTGAGGGATAATGGTGACGATCACCCTCATTGTAACCAGTTAGCACTATGATCCATTCTATAGGGTTAACACGGAAGCCATACCTGAAATATTTACAGAGTCAATTATCATTAACCTCTATGCATGTGTTTTAAGCTCTATGCATGTGTTTTCACCTACAGAAAAGAGCATGAAAAGTAGAATCTGATCGTGTCATCCAATTCCTCTGAAACAATCTGTTAAAAAATGTTGGATCGATCACACAAAGTTTACAGTGGTAGAAAAACAATAAATGTGATGAAATTTATTGTTTGTTTTCAAATATTTTTAACAGCAATCAATTTGACTACCTCGTTGGACTAGCCGTTAAGGCGCTTACTACCAAGATAGAGGTCGTGGGTTCAATTCCCACTGGAGGCCGCCGTACATTTTTACACATGGCCTCAGTCTGGGTGTATTTCATATTAATTTAAAAATAATAATATGTTATTATGTAAGTATTTTATGACAATATTTTTTTTACTTTATTGTATGTATGTTAGTTATTGCATTTGATTTAATTCTTTTAACTGCACCACGACACGCACTCCGTAGTACAATTATGGGTTACCGTAGGCACTGACTGAAAGCGCTGAGGTCCACTTCCTCAGCGCTACGCTGAGTCAGCTACATCTGGTCCTGTTTTATTTATTCGTTTTGTCTGTTGTGTATTTAGTTTTCTTTCTGTTGTTGTGCATATTATGTTACTTATCTGCTTGTTTTGTTTCTGTGATGTATCTTGTTGGTATAATAAATGTCTTTCTTCTTCTTCTTCTTCTATTTCCATGATTGTAACAGCACAGGCTATCCTAGTTTGGGACTAGGTCAAGTGATTGTGCTGTGTTGAAGGTATTATTATAATTATTATTATCTTTGATTAAAATATATAACTAAGCATAAAAGTCTAGGGGGTACATAGATTTATACGATTACGATCTTCCCACAGATAATATTTAGTTTAATAAAACAAAATTCCCAAACTCTGTCAGAGGAGAAACGGAGAGAGGAGAAAGAAGAGTCAGCATTAAAGGACATAGTTTAGGATTTTTTATTTCATTAAACTAAATATTATGTGTGGATAGATCGACAATCCTATGAATCTAGGTACTCACTTGACTTTATACTGATAGTTATATATCTCTCCAAAAGAGCTAGATTGGCTTTTCATAATGGATTGCTGGTCCCAACACTTATGTATGGTAGCAGGACTTGGGTATGGCAAAAGAAGCAAAAAAGTAGGACTAATGCAGTACAAAATATGAGGTCCTTGAGAAGTATGCTTGATGTAACTTTGGATGACAGGATACGCAATAGTTTGATTAGAGAATGTTGTGGACTGAAAGAGGATGTAGTGACTAGAATTGAGAAAGGAATGTTGCGTTGCTTTGGACATGTGGAGAGGATGAAGGAAGAAAGATTGATGAAACAAATATATTGAGTGAATATGGGTGGAAGTGCCGATAAGGGACGTCCCAGGCGGACATACTTCAACCAAATAGTCAAAATGGCAAGAATAGGCAAGATAAAAAGAACCTGAAACCGGGATGCGTGCATGCAACGACTAATGGATACAGGCGTGAGTTTATGTATGTATGTAGTTATATATTTTAATCAAAACCAATAGCCAATAAATAATATAGGCTGTTAGAAATTATTTGAAAACACAATAAATTTCATCACATTAATTGTCTTTCTACCACTGTAAACTTAGAGTCAACATTTTTAATAGATTGTTTCGGTGGAATCAGATCATATGATATTCCACTTATTTTTTGTGTAAAAAGTGCAATACCATTTTCCATCCTCAACGGATCGCGTGATCAGACTATACTAACCCGACAGAATCACCAGAATGTAAGTATGTATGCAGTCATATTCTGTCTATAGCACACATACCTATATACAAACTTTTCAAATACTTTGCTCTTAAGGGTGCGTATTAAACAAAAAATATGAAAATCTATCAATAATAAGTTAAATTATAATATAAGTACTTGTTAATAATTTAAAAAATATATATATCAAATGATTTATTTAAATACAGTGCATCTCATTGTGTAAAAACTTTGGTCATGGTGTAGCAAAGGGTGGCCGTACCTGGGACTTAGAAAAATTTTGCAAAAAAAAAATAGGGTCCCCGTAACCCCTTCTTTTTATATTTTTAATCAAAGGGGGGCATCAAAATGAGCAACTTTTCCCCCTAAAAAAAATGTCTAAATTAAATATTTGAGATTTTACAGGCGATTTAAATTTTATATGGCTAAGCACTTAGAAGAAAAATGGACTTCAGAAAACAGGTCCCCGTAGCCCCTTCTTTTTATATTTTTAATCAAAGGGGGTCATAAAAATGAGCAACTATTCCCCCTAAAAAAAATCTCTAAATTAAATATTTCAGATTTTACAGGCGATTTAAATTTTATATGTGCACAAAGCTGATTGATTAAAAATATAAAAAGAAGGGGTTACGGGGACCCTATTTTTTTTTTGCAAAATTTTTCTAAGTCCCAGGTACGGCCACCCTTTCCTACACCCCAACCAAAACTTTATTGAAGTTAAACAAAGAGTAACCTGAACCACAGTAGAAGAAAAAAGGAACAAAAACATATAGGCACTTCCTTTTGCTTCTTCTTCTAGTGCATCACCATTCATTGGAGCTTTTCTGAGGCCCCTTTTCTCTTTGCCAAGCAAAATCAATCATCAAAACTAACCAGTTCCAACTTCACTTACTTTAAAAAGTTTTCGAGACACAAGCGGAGCCCTCCGATGGTCAGCATGAGGAATCCCCAATTCACCAAGCCCGTGAAGTTGGTGAACTCGGAGCTCCATGAGAATAGAGAATCTCTGGGCTTGTGGCATCTGTTAACATTAACAATTTTTTTAATAGTTAAGAGTGTAGTTATACATATATGAATTTAGTTTGTACCTTGCCCTGAAATAGGTAAACTTTTTGTAGGTACTTACTTATAACATAACCCGAACAACTTAAAAACTCATTAAAATATAGCCATGACCTCCAGAATACTTTTTACTAAATTGTGTACAAGGTTTTCGTAACGAATTTTTAATCGTAGCCGATATCCGGGACGAAAAGTACTTACGGCTTATCAAACTGCAACTTTCGGGCCTTGTTTTCTTTCTCGGTTATTTCTTCAGCCCTCGTTACACTTTGAGCCCTTCGATACCTAAGGGACTTGTCCTCTGCTCCATTAGACATTGATTAATTTCTTAATTTTTTTATGTACCAAAGAATAGATTAGATCTCTGTAGTAGACACATTCATCAAGAAACAATAGGTAGGTACCTACTCATTTAAAGTAGAGCACCTTCAAATCGCTTTTTTACACAATAATTCGTTTTAGGGTTGTCAAAAATATCGATATGTTGAAAAATCGATATTTTTTGCGAAAATCGTTCGTTTTATATCGGCAATTTAATTTTTTCCATTAGGGGTCATCCATAAAGTACGTCACACTAATTTCGTGACGTTTTGACCCCACCCCCGTCCTTGTCACAGTTGGTCACATTTGTAATTCACAAATTTTCAGCTAGGATTACGATGTCTTGCACGTGTGACAGAATCAATTTTTTATACAATTTCGATGAAAAAACAAAAATCGAATCGAAACACAAAATTGCAATATGAACGACGATATGTGTTCTGCTAAATGCGGCGAATATCACACTTTGTCGACCCCCTCCCCTTTAAGGTGTGACGTACTTTATGAATGGTCCCTTATATCGATTTTCAATATTTATTTTTGGTTATCGAATTGGATATATTTTTAACAGCTGTGCTCAAAGCTTTGTATCCGATCTATAAAGAAAAGACTTGTTAGGCTGTATGGGTTCAGCTTTATTCGCCTCCGCGAATATCAGTAGTTTCAATTTCGGCTTATCGCACGCGCACTCTATGGCCGATTTCATTACACTGCTTTTCTATACTTTATTGCCACGAAACATTTAACAAGATATTACATAAGAAATAGCATGTAAAAAGGCGAGCTTATGTCTGTAAGAGATTTCTTCCAGCTAACCTTGAAGAGTCAGAACAACGGTTAAAAATGGGTCTAAATACGTGTACAAAATGAACTACGTAAAACTACAAAAACCTTAAAAATACTTTAATTCCTACTTTAAGCAGAAAATAAATACACTACATAGACTATAAATAGGTACCTGTAAAATAGATACATAGTAAATAACACATAAATATATAGGTCAAACTTATGATAGAGATAGATTTAGAGTACTTCTTAAATGTATCAATTGTGGGACTAGCGCATATTTTCTGTGGCAGTGCGTTCCACAGCCTAACCGAATGGACCGTGAAGGAGTCACTGTAAGCTCCAGTGCTGTGAGCAGAGATTTGAACAAGGTGGGAGATGACAGTAAAGTTCTAATGAGGATCATTCACGTTATAAACTATATGCAGTTTTATAAAGACATCAAAAGCAATAAATTCTGTGAAAAAATTATCGAAATCTGATAATAAATTACAAAGTTACAGCGATTTTAGTGCACAGGTTCCAAAAACGGGCGCAAACTGGCGCCATACGCTTGACACGTCACAGCTTACGACGACCCGCGCGCTTAGTGGCCGCGCTTATAGCATTTCAGTCTGTCTCAGGAAATTGACGTCTGCGCGTGTCGTTTCAACTTTATAGGTGATAATATTATCGTCATAGTACAAATCTTGTATTATGCTAAAATGCAAGAATACAACTGTGGCTGCCCCCGAGAAACTATTTTTTGGTTACCACAGGACGAAAAAGTTAAAAAGAAATGGTTTAACGTAATGAGAAGAGATCCTCTTTCAGTTAAAGTGTAAATTTCTGCTGCGGAGATCATTTCGATGTAAGTATCTGTATAAGTAGGTACTTATTGTGTTTTTTTTTAGATAAATCGGAGAAAAAAATATATAGATACTAGAGATCTGGATAGGTGTTATGGATCTACCCGCCAAAGGTAGATTTTGTTAAAAATTATGTTAGGTTAATCACCTACGGTTTTGTTTTTATAAAACCACGATTGCTCTAAAACAGAGGCAGTTTAAATAATCTGTAGTTACGTTTTTTACTTAACGACAGACTATTTAATCTGCCTCTGAGAAGTGTTTTAAGAAAGTGTGTTCTTATATAAAAGACCATTAGTATCTAAAGGTCAGTAGTAAACATTAGTTAAGTATACTAACTCAAATATTTACCTACCTATTTGCTTATCTTATTAACCTTAGCACAAGACCACATGGTATTCATTGGCCTCATTGTCCTTTCCCCAGAGTGCAGGTACTGAAACCATTCTCTGAGGTAGGTATTCGGGAGACGAGGGATTGTTAAGAATTTTATATAATACAGAAGAGAGTATTTTATGTGCATTTCAGCGAAGATGAATTGGGAGCCATTTGAACTCATGACGGATACCCAATTTTTGCAACCGTTCGAATTTATCTAGCAGCTCCTCAAGTCCTCATCGGCATCCAAGTAGCAAAAATCCGTATAGTTGAAAAGGGGACAAAGAAGGGAATGAGCAAGAGTAATTTTAGTTTCAAATGGGAGAATGGAAAGCCGCAAAGACGTGCTGACTGACATGCGTGGACCAGGAGAGATGACAGTCAAAAAGCACTAGGTTCCTGGCCTTCGTCGGATAGGCAATGGCCGTGACGTTAAAAACGACTGAAGGAACCACCGTTTGCTTCATCAACAACTTGTAGAAGTGCGGACTGCCAATAAGCATCGCCTGTGATTTTTTGGAATTCACTAAAAGTCCGAAGTGCTGAGCCCTGTTTTGAATACGCGGGAGGTGAGCATTCAAAATTTCAACCGCAGAGTCAAACTCGTCCTCTCCAAAATGCCTGTAGAACTGCAGGTCGTCTGCATACAGATGATATCGAGACGACAGGGAGTCAATGACGGAGTTAATGAAAATAAAAAAAGGAGTAGGGAGAGGACTCACCCTGGGGAACCCCTGCTGTGAGTTTACACAATCAGAGGACATCTCGTCGGAGTGTATGCACTGCTGGCGTCCCCGGAGATAGGTTTCGAACGAAATATTCTGTTACAAGAGGAGATACATTAAGAGAGCCTAGGATAGCTAGGAGGATATCGAAATCAACACAAGTGAAGGTACTGCTGAAGTCCAGCAGTGTCAGCACTGTGAGTTGCTTATTGTCTCTGGCGAGAGTTATGTCATCAATGACCTTCAACAGTGCTGTAACTGTGCTGTGACCAGGACGGAAATCGGATTGGAAATGGTTAAGGAGAATGTTTTGGGACAGAAATGTCGATAGCTGGATTTTGAGAGATTCGAGGACTTTGGAAAGGAATAGAACTATAGATATTGGCCAGTATTCTCAGAATGATGAGGGTGTAGTTTTGGGGAGCGATATAACGTGAAACTTTTTCCAGGTGGCTGGAAACAGGCTGGTAACCAAGAAGAAATACACAATGTGCGTGATAGTTGGTACCAGCCCTTCCATAACCAGGAGCAGCATTTGAGAGCTTACCTGATCATCTCCAACTGCTTTGGAGGAAATGGAAAGGGCAGCTTTCTTAACGTCACTCGTGGTAGGTAACAGATTTGATGGTGACGGGAACGCAGTCGGGTTTTTGCTGTAAAGAATGATTAATGACCTTTTTGGGATTGTCTTCTATAGTGACTGGAGGCTTTGAGAAATGTTTATTGAGGGTATCTAATTCAATATTTAAGGGGCTACTATCAGGAGATTTGCTGATTTCCAGCGTTTTAAGAAATTTTCAAACTTCAGCTGGACTGTACTTTTAAGCATCCTGTTGGATGTGTATCTGCAGCGATTAAGTAGCATTTTGAAGCGGGAAAAGTTAACCTCCATGTGATCCTTCTTATACTTCCGCTTGGCTTGATCGCGCTCAGCCATTAATTCCTTAATGGCATGTGTGAGCCAGGGTGCAGGTAGATTCCTGACTTTCACCCTTTTCACAGGAGCATGTATATCAAAAAGGGCTAACACAATGGAATCAAAACGAATCACCATCTCATCACACGTGATGCTGACAGTGACAGGCGACCAATCAGTTGCAGTTATATCCTCCGCCAACGCATCTAAATCAATCCCTTTGAAACTGCGAAGAAAAATATATTTTGCCTTTTTTTAGGAGGACGGATTTTATATGAGAGCTAAACCCAGCGATCATTATGTTTGTTAATTATAAAAGGCAAAACTGGTCATTGGGAGAGCATGTCGTTTGAAAATTAAACCTGAAGTAATTTTGTATGGAGATATCATGTGTTCTTATCGAGATATCCCTTATAAACCTGTTTTAGTATTAATAATATTTACAAGGCAATAACAAATGTCCAACGGATCTTTGATATTTGTTCAGAATTTTTTGTATTTTTTCCTGTATAAACTAAGTACTTTGGCGTGGGTTATAAAGTAAAACGAAATTACGATATCCCTACCTTTTTATTTTTTTTTTCCTGAATAAACTAAACCACACTTGCCCACTTTATCTTATGATGTATGGCTTACAAAATAAATAAGATTACAAAAAAATATTTAAGCCACATGGGCGTGGGTTACAGTAAAAAAAATGTCGATATCGACATTCATGTAAGTACATCACTAGGTTCGATATCAATTCTACCGTATGGGTACGTCACTATCCTGTCAAGCTATTTTTGACAGAGATATTGTTATGTTGGTATTATGTGGCATTAAACTCCTTGAATAGTATGTGAGGTGAGGAGTTCCGTCTCTTAAAACGTAGGTAGTGATTATATACTCTTTGGTACGGTAGTGCTTCACGCCGCTACATTTTTCAAGAAATATTTTTCCTTGTTTCCATTTTGAAGAGTAGATGAAAGTTTCATTTCACTGAATGCTTGGTAATGATCGGTATGCACTTGTTTGATAGATTTATAGGTGCGCTTAGATACAGATGTTTACTCGACAGTGTGCATCGGTTGGGCGTCCGCTCCATCACAAAACATATTTCACTTTGGAATAGCAAGGCTCAGGAAACGCAAGCTATTAAGCCAAGACATTTTTTCAGTGAATATGGACGACGATTTTCTGATTGCGATTGCACTCTTGCTATATCTATTGGGCCCATAACCTATTGGAAATGAAAGATGCTTGCGGACTTTATAGCATTTTATTTAGCGGAGCCCATGCAGACGGCAGGCTGCCTTGACAGACGCGAGCACAGAACAATATTACATAGAGTAATTCCAATACTAAGAAGAAGAAAATACGTTGTGAGTTGCTTTCGGAACGGCTTTACGGAAGGCTAACGTGCGGACATGACATCTGCGCATGCATTTTCGGATTAAGCGGAACGCGGTACCTACTTTGATTGAATGATCGTATATTCGTAACCACAGAGCACTATATTATTTTCTTATATTGAACGTGTAGGATGAAACGATTTCTACTCTGCATTACTCTGTGGCCAAAAGTACACTTTTTTTTCTTTCTTTCTATTTCCGTGTTTCTAGACTTTCTTAATTGCCCTAATCTCCGGTTTTCTCTTTTGGATGTCCTCCCTGATAACATTGTCCGACCTACTAATCTTAAACTTATCCTCTCCCAGACAAATTCCCCTCTTGTATACATTATAGGTAAATTCCTTTCAGACAACAATATCAAACTTTAGCTTAAAAAACAAACGGTCAAAATCACTAAGCATCCCATAATAACCTTCCGACAAACAGTTCTGATTGCCTCAAAATTCTGACCGAGCCTCGTTCGCTGTTGTGATTGGCTATAGTCTTGCCTAACACGTGACATTGGCGAAGTTGTACTGTATAATCAGTGCAGTGAGTCCATAAAGCAGAATTGAATTGAATTGACTTTCTAGTCAAGTCAGATTTTCTTTCCGCCGTCATATTTAGCGATCTTTTTACGGCATGCTGCAGAAAGTCGGAGTTCTAGTGAATTTCAAATGAGATAAATAAAGTAGACCTCTATTCTCATAATCACACAAGGAAACGATCATGAAGATTTGGACGTCAGAACACACTTTCAAGTAAGTCTGGATTATGACGCAACCACCTTGTTTCCTACCGTTTGTTCTGCTTCATAAGATAGACTAATTGGTTTTCCACTTTATAGCCATCCTTGGGAGACGGTCGCACAAGCGGCGTGGAGAAAGTATCCCAATCCTATGAACCCAGCTGTCATAGGGATTGATGTTGTGGAAAGAAGAGTTGTTGAAGGAGTATTGATCACACACAGACTTGTTAGCTCTAAATGGTTTTTCCCGAGATGGGCTCAAGCTGTAAGTACCAAATAACTATTATTTTTGACAGATAACATTGTTTACGTATCTTCAGAAAAAAAACACGCCCCCAACTTTACTCGCCAACCTCTTCATCAGTTTTCGTAGTGGAATTTTTTCAATTTTAATCACAACGATCACGTTTATAATGACGCAATTAGCTTCCGGTCATGTGAATGCAAAATGTTCTTTGTTCCACTCATGCCAATTGAAACACTGCATTACTCTTATACTCATATGTTACAGACATTGACCTTTAGACCGTCAAGGTCATTGAAGCAAAGATATATGATATCAGTTTATAGTCAAATGTGAAAAGTTTTTTGAATATGTATTAAAGCTTATTACTCTTAATTTCAGCTAATTGGTAATGCTAAAATATGTTATGCCAGTGAAAAGTCTGAAGTAAATCCATCCCAGAGGCAAATGACCCTACAGACATCAAATCTAACATTCTGTCGATATATAGCTGTTGATGAAACATTGCGATACACACCAGACCCCAAGGATCCTTCTAAGACATTGCTGAAGCAGGAAGCTGTTGTAACAGTGCAGGTAAATATTAAATTATAATCTCTGTTTAGTCTTGGCAAGTATTTGTTTCTGCGGAATTCATCAAACAAAGATAACCTTGCCTAAATTCACTTTCCCTTTTTTGGCTGTTGTGCAAAGCCAACAACCTTTCTAATTATGAACTCATCATAACATGAAATACACTTATACATATACAATAAAAATCAAATAATACCTAGTTGGACTTTACCAGTTCCTAGTTTCATCAGTTTCAGTTTTGTCTTTCACGGGAACTGGGATTTTTGGTTTATTATTTTAGTAATGAAAATCAAACCTAAGTTAAAATCATTCAAAACCTTGATGAAGCCAGGAATACTAAGGAGTAATATAGATTATGACTACAAAAAATTATTAAATTTAATAATAATTTATCTATTTACAAAAACATGAACAAGACTAGAACGTGCAGATAGTTAATCTGGCCCTGGACTTGAGGCCAATAGAGACGAATGTTTGGTTTCAAATACTCTTAATATTTATGTGCAACTCTACAAAAAAGTTAAATATAAAGCCCATCAGCTTTTTCACTGATTAAATCAAGCAAAATGAGATGTGCTCACATGCATTTATCTAAAGAATCCCTGTATTTCTCGGGACCGGGTATTGGTCCAGAGAAATAAAGTATGGGTGTGGGTGTAGTTAAAGTCATTGCTCTGTTAAGGTTTTTACCTAATGTGATATCTTTTCTAACCAAATCTGTTGTTCTACTGTTAACAGCTGTCAGTTGTTTTTAGGGTTCCGTACCCAAAGGGTCCCAAATAGGACCCCATTACTAAGACTTCACTGTCCATCTGTCTGTTCGTCCATCTGTCTGTCTGTCTGTCTGTCTCTATCTCAAGAACCGTGATAGCTAGGCAGTTGAAATTTTCACAGATGATGTATTTCTGTTGCCGCTATAACAACAAAAATAAATATTTACGGGGAGCTCCCATACAACAAACGTAATGTTTTTGCCGTTTTTTGCTCGATATTAATAACGGCAACAGGTAGACGCTTGAAATATTCACAGAATATTTACTTAGTTCTAGATTCGCTTCAAAAATTAATAATTCAATTGAAGTAAATGTTTAAGAAGGGCTCCCATACAACAAGTGTGATTTTTTTTGCGGTTTTTCTCGATCCTAGTGTAGACACAAAATTATTGTATACAGGGTGGTCAAAAAGTCGTGGATCAAACAAAACAGGGAGATAAAGGAGGTAATTTCCAACAAAAAAAAATCTACAGCATAGCTTCATTGCACGAAAAGTTATGAATATTTTTGTATTTTTCAATAAAAGAAATTTAATCAATAAAAAACTAAATTGATCAAAAACAATCAAACAAAAGGGGTTGTACTATGACTCAATAACGTATCAATACTATGTACGAAAATTGTATTTTAGCTCTTGGTACCGAATTTAACGAGCAATGAATTTTTTTCCGCAAATTTTGACAGGTTACAAAAAAAACTTCTCACTTTAGAGCATCCTATTAAAAAAACTTACTGATTTAATGCTGAATCGAAAGAGGTACAACCGTACAACACTTTACTGTTTGACCTTTAGTTTTGGTTCTATGGTCGTTTTGTCATATTAAGGGGTAAATTTATAAAATGGTATGGCCATCATGAAATAAAAAGAACAATTGTGATTTTGAGTTAGTAATTTTATTAAAATTCAAATTTTTACATTAAATGTTCAAAGTTCCTACCTCTCACCATAATGCACAATCTGCAGCGCCTACTAAAATTCGCACGTAATCGGCGGAACGCACCTCTGTTATTAAGTATTTGTAACCTAGCAAACTCGAGCTTTTGTCGTAGTTCTTGTTCGGTGTTCTCCCCTTGATACACTATTTCTTTGAAATAACCCCAAACACAAAAGTCCAGTGGATTAAGGTCGGGCGACCGGGGTGGCCATGCAATAGGTCCACCGGTTAGGGAAGCGCTCGTTCAAATGTTCTCAAACTGCTCGAGCGTAATGAGGCGGTGCACCGTCTTGTTGCAGCCACATTTTTGCCACTCTATCTTCAGGAATCTCGGCTTCGTTGAGTTTTTGGTTTAAATTATTTTGTAAAAAATTCAAATACTGGGCACCATTTAGCCTTGGTGGCAGTTCATGTATCACAAGCTGCGGGTCAATTATTCCAGCCCACATGTTTATACCAAACAGATGCCGGAATCGATCATTTCTGATGATATGTGGGTTCACTCTGGAGTAGTAGTGTAAATAGTAGATGTTGAAAATTCCCATTCTTCTAAAATTTGACTCATCAGTCCATAAACTTTGTTGATAAACTGCGGATCCTCTCTGTGTTGTCTAAACATCTCTCTGCAAAATCTCACTCTAAGTTCATAGTCAGTGGGCAGCAAAGCTTGCACCCTTTGCACGTGGCAAGCGTGACATTTATTTCTTTTAATGATAAGCTGCACCGTCGAGCGTGGAATCACGAGATTTCGTGATATTTGGCGTTGGCTAATACCAGGGTCCAATCTTAACTCTCTCAGTATTTGCTCTTCATTGTCAAATCGTACCACTGGTCTACCTGTTCTCGCAGCATGCTCACCGGGTACCTTCCCTCTAAGTACGCATTATGCACGCGCATAAAGACCCTGTAGTCCGGGAAACGGTCTCGGTTAGGGTAGCGTTGTCGATATTCTCTGGCAGCAGCCCGAGCATTGCCGTCGCAAAAGTCATAGAGGTAATGCATTTCTGCATACTCCCGTTGGGTGTATGCTCTCCTCGCAGCAGCCATCTTCCGGTTATCTAGCCAATCCGTGGCGATCACAAAGTCAGGTTCACACAGCGCAGGTCACAGGTAGGCAATCAATCACAAGTCCAAAAACGAAGCGCAGGTCACAGGTAAGCAACTGATCATCACAAAAAATAAAGTGTACGTGTGCGTAGCCACAGGCCGAAAGTGAGACACTAAACTAAACAAAGAAAGATACTCGCTTCCCCCCGGCATTCTACTACCTACCTGGCGTTCTGACCTTTCTCGATAAAGGCTTAAGTTGGTTTATGTGAAAGAGAGGCACAATTTTTTATTCAGTTTATTTTCACAGAGTTGTGTGTGATTTTGTCCTATTTTTTCCTAGAAAAGATAAATCGTTACCTGAATTAAGACACTTTTTTGACAAAGGGTAAATGGTTAGTTTGAAAGAGTGTCTGTCCAATTCACAAATCCTAAGTGTGACAAGAACAGAACAGTTCTAGCATTCCAAGTTACAAAAATCTAGCTATTTATGATAAACTAATAAATTATTTTTAATAAGGCTAATTTAATGAAATTTGCACCTTGATTTAAACGACCATAAAACAAAAACTAAAGGTCAAACAGTAAAGTGTTGTACCTCATTTGAACGAGCATTAAATAAGTAAGTTTTTTTTAATACAGGGTCACTTTTCCGTAATACATTTTTCTTCACATGATGCTCTTGTGAGAAGTTTTTTTTGTAACCTGTCAAAATTTACAGAAAAAATTCATTGCTCGTTAAATTCGGTACCAAGAGCTAAATACAATTTTCGTAGTATTGATACATTATTGAGTCATAATACAACACCTTTTGTTTTATTGTTTTTGATCAATTTAATTTTTCATTGATTAAATTTAAAAAAAAAATCGGTAATTTTATTGAAAAATAAAAAAATATTCCTAACTTTTCGTGCAATGAATTATGGCTATGCTGTAGAAAGATTTTTTGTTGGAAATTACCTCTTTTATCTCCCTGTACACACTGGCCAACTGACAGCAGCATGGGTAGTACGATGGCACGAGTCACGTTTTTGTGGCGCTGAAATGTCAGAATTTGACAATGAGGATCATTCACGTTTTAAACTAAATATGCAGTTTTATATACATCAAAAACAGTATATTGTGTGAAAAAAATATCGAAATCGGATTAGAAATTACGAAGTTACAGCGATTTTAATGCGAAGGTTCCAATAACGGGCGCCATACGCCTGACACGTCACAGGTTCTAACGACCCGCGCGCTTAGTTACCGCGCACACAGCATCTCGGGCATTCTCGGGTGATCTCGATCTGTCTCAGTGAATTGAGCGCACATGCGCGTGTCGTTTTAACGATAGGTGATAATGTCGCCATATCGTATTGCGCCAAAATGTAAGAATACGACCGTGAATGCGTCCGAAAAACTATTTGTTGGGGTTCCACAAGACGAAGTTTCATAGAAATGGTTTAACGTTGTGTTACCCGATTTTAGAACGTGCCCATTTTTATTGCATAAACCAAAAGACTTATCATTTCAGATAGTTGACGAGAACACCCGAGTGCCGAATATGTTTAGTTAAAAAGATATGAGTACTTTATACAGTACTTGAAGCTATTTGGCGCTCGGGTGTCTCGTCTAATATTTGAAATGAAAAAGTTGTAATGGTGTAAACCTTTTTACACGATTTTTGTTTATCACCGAAATAAAACCACAATATTGAGGTCCTGCACATTTTTATTAACCACTCGTCTGCCGCGACACAGATCTGTGTCCAACTTAGTATGGGCCACCTATACGTTGCGTTCCGCGAGGGCAGTTCAGGAGTTAATTCTATCATTTACATCAAGAACCCTTTATCCTATACCAACCCACGCTTCACTGGCGCCCAACGTGGGGCATTTTTTTTACCGGATGCCCCCAGAGTAGTAAACCTGTTTACTCCAACCATTCTTGTTTTTCCTTCATACTGTCCTATCATTTAAACTCAAAATTTAAATTAACGTAACCCATTTCTAGATTTCTTTGGGATTTTGAGGTTAACCATTTGACCTTTTGACGAAACACCCGACAAGATTAATTGTGAATTATCTATTTTCCTGCTTTTATTCTGTATTTTATCGAAGTTTTCTGTTTATCGCCGAAATAAAACCACAATATTGAAATCCTACACATTTTTATTAATTGTGCAATTTACATTAAGAAGCTTGAACCCACGCTTCAAAGTCTCGGTTTATGCAATAGAAATGGACACTTCCAAAAATCTGGTATCAAAACAGCTGGCGCCGGTTAACTGGCTGGCCAAGTCACAGAACAAAAAAAGAGTAGAAGTAGTGACATGATCTATTAGTATGAAAACCAGTGTGTGTGACCAAACTCACCCATATAAACCACACGCACACTATGAATGCCAAGCTGCCATTGGTAAATAAGACAATGCCGAAAAGGTCTACATCACCAGTTCCAAGTAAAATATGAACCATTCGCTCATATAAACAATGATCAAAATCAAATGATAATAATAAAATTAAGTATGACACTCACTCTTTGTATTGTAGTACCGCTACTCTACACTAGATCGAACTAGCCCCCCGTCTGACCGTCGAGAAGTTTTATGTAATGTTGCTACTCAGCCAAGGATGGGACGTATTGCGAGTTCTAGTTTGTTTGTCGAAACGAAGCCCAGAAAAATTATCGTGTACAGAGTTTATTTTTTAAAATATTTATTTACAATGTCGTTTTCTATTAACGCTTACGCTTCGCTTATGGATGGAGATGACATTTGCCAATGAAAGTCACGTGACTTCCCCATACATTTTAATCCCTGACAAGCTGGTGAGGAGGAGCTATGTCTTCGAAAATTGCTATAAAATAACAACAATTATTTTCCCAAAGTACCTACTTAGACGTAGACCTTAAGTACCGATAATTATCTATACTGATATGTCCTATATAATGATCGATAGATTTTTATCATGTTATGTCCCATCTCATATTAAGAAGCATTCAAATGTTGACAGAAGTTTCTAGAAAAAGTACACAAACTTTTACAGTCCAGTAAATATGTCCTATGACTGATATGTCCTATATAATGATCGATAGATTTTTATCATGTTATGTCCCATCTCATATTAAGAAGCATTCAAATGTTGACAGAAGTTTCTAGAAAAAGTACACAAACTTTTACAGTCCAGTAAATAAAGCTGGTTTCACTTTCTCACTTTCAGATTGGATTCCTTGTTCATGTCATACAAATTTAATTAAAAATACAATAAAATATTACTTACCGATGAAATGTTACAGTATGATCAGTTCATGGTCAATATGATCAGTTTTGGTCCCCAACTTTTATTTTTGCACTCTCACACAGCACAATAAGGCGTTTTAGTAGTTTTCACAATTGTTTACTTTACTAGAAGCGCACGGCAACAGAGATAAGAAAAACTATCAGACTACGCATAGGCAATACCTTGCTAATGTGAGGCACGCGGGCACCGCCCACTTACGACTTCTACTCTTTTTTTGTTCTGTGGTTCCAGCCTCGCCGGGCGTTTTAAAACAGCCAAATTTTAAACTTCTCTAACTTTGAAATTTCTTGATGGATTTGAGTGGCGGAAACAGATTATTGAAACGCGACGCGACCCGACCCAACGCGATGCGTGTTGAATCAAATCAAATCTTACTATTTTCTATGATCAGAATCACATTAGCAACATCCAACTTTATCCGACGTAACGCAACTAATCATACAAGTTAGGTCGTCGCGTCGGGTGGCGTGTTATTAGTGTGTCGGAACCTTTCAAAAAGTAATATGCTTTAATGTTTTACTCCAACCGCCTTAGTACTTAGAAATTCAATATTTGGTTGTCTGAATGATCCTCATTAATATACTTTCCAAGTCGCGACCTTTGTCATTTTAAAACGCGCGTCGTCGTACTACCCTAGCTACAGCTGTTAACAGTAGTATGAGAAACAGATTTTGAAGTGAAAATTTCATTGAGCACATTTCAAACTCTTTCTGAACCGTGAATGAAACTAAACCACCACTCTTAGGTGCTAATGTTTTCATTTACATTGTTTGGGGTTTGGTCATAGACACACAACCTCTTTTTAAGGTTCCGTACCCGAAGGGTGCTAAACGGGACCCTATTACTAAGACTTCACTTTGTCTGTCACCAGGCTGTATCTCATGAACCATGGTAGCTAGGCAGTTGTTTTCACAGATGATATATTTTTGTTGCCGGTATCACAACAAATACTAAGAACAGAACAAAATAAGTATTTAAGGGGGCTCCCATACAATAAACGTAATTTTTTTGCTGTTTTTTGGTCGATATTTATAACGGCACAGGTCGACGCTTGAAAAATTCACAGAATATTTAGTTCTATATTCGCTTCAAAAATAATTAAATTAAAATAAAATAATTTTTTTATACAACAAACGACTTTTTGCAGTTTTTTCTCGATCTTTGTGTCTAATGTTGCATAGGTAATGGTACGGAACCCTTCGTGCGCGAGTCCGACTCGCACTAGGCCGGTTTTTTTTTACTACAAGAAGCTTTATGAGATGTTTCTTCTTTCCAGGGTGTGCCTCTGAGCAGTTACATGGAAGATTTATTAGCCAATAAAATATCCTTGAACGCTGGAAAAGGTAGACAAGCCATAGAGTGGGTGATAGGCAAGATTGACACAGAAATAAAAGAGCTTGCCACCACTGCTTGCAAGAGCACCGACGAGCTCTTGTCACACACTAAGAAATCACTTGACGATATCACATCTACTGCAAGAAGATCCATGGACGACATATCATCAAAAGCGAAACGATCTCTCGATGACATAGAAAATTTCGCTAAATCGAGTGCAAATCAACGTAGCTGAAAGGAGGATTGATAATGTTATAAGAAACATTTCATAGTTCAATTACTGAAATATGCTTTCCAAGTGCAAAGCTAGCCTCAATTGTTCATGTTCATGCGTGATTTTGGTTAAAGCTCTATTTATTGTACCTAGATTTTCACATTCCTTCAATGGAAGTTCATAGGTCATTTATTTATGCTATACCTAAATAGAGTGGCATAAAGTGGCAATCAATGCACATGTAGATACCACATATTCACAAAAGTATAAATGTATGTTATTCATAATTGTTTTGTATGGAAAATATTTTAACATACTTCACAGTTTAGTTAACTTGATGTTGTTTATATAAACCAAGGTAACTTAATTGGTTAGTACAGAGCTATTGTTTGAAAAATAAACTCATAATTTATTGATGTATTGGGTATTGTAAAAAAAAACTAAAAATGATAACATCATCAAATCTTCTTTTATTTTTATAAAGCACTTGCAATGTAGAAACATGTTGGCGCTTCACTTGGCTTTCATATTTTCTTCTTTGGCACTTTTGGCAAACACCTCTTGCCTGCTATTTGACAAATAAACAAAAGTAGCCAAGGTTCTATCTGCCTAATAGCATCAAATTGACAAATGTATTAAGAATATGTATTCAAATGTATTCTTATGTCTAAGAATAATCACTGTTTGCAATACTATAATTTACCTGTATATGTACCATGAATTTGTGAGAGATTAAGGTTTGAGGTGTGGGCAGTAGTACTGTAGGATTATTTGTTTGTTAGCCTTTTTGGCAATTATTTAGCAATAAGTCCAAGTGCTTATACAAATAACCAAGTGAGACCTGCATTATAGTTTCATTTGTAAGTGTACATCAGTGCTTATGATTAATGAGTAGAATACAATAAATGGCCGGTCCTGCATGTTACAACAGTCATGCATGGCCGGTGTCGGAATTGAGAACTTCACTAAGTTAGAGCCTCCTACGCAATGTCCGGTTGGCCGCTTTGCGGCTGGTGGGTTTAACGGGCTAACCGGAAGTCCAAAATTGTGTATAAACCGTATTATCTATTCGCCCGCGCCCGGCAGACGGCAAGCCGAACTGTAGCTATACGCACTACCCTAGAATTCTCATCTACGGATTTCGATACAGAATAGTTTATAATTATTGAAGTACAAAATAGGCCAGCAATCAATCACCGAAATCTGAAGTTTTTAATAAAAACTCACGTCAACGTCACGGCTTTAATGGAAGCCAATGGAAGAATTTGGTGAAAGCTTTTTAATTCTCTATTTATTTTGATAACGCGCGTAAATATAATAAATAGCTACGACTTCTTTGACGTCCATTTTGGAAATGGGTCGATCAATACGCAAACCTATTCGCACAATCCGGTTGCGAATAAGCGCCACCCAGTTAGCTGCAACGGCAACTGCATCCTACAGCTGGCCGGACGGACAATCGCGGTGCGGCTAGCCGGACAGTGCACCCATACCCTTAATTCTACGAATCTACTTAATTAAATTTCTAAGCTCTGAAACAAGCAAAGTGCTCAAAAACAATAACTTGCCAAGAAAGGCTTATCATAAGACTATCTACCATACTTGGGGTTAACCACAATGCTACTGTTTTCTAAAACCAGTACTCATACAAAAGCAATCAACAATCTTGAAGAGTGTTATTATAAAAACATGATTCCTCTAAAACACTCCACAGAGGCAGTTTGAATAATCTGTGGTTTATGTCTACCTCTACCACAGACTATTTAAACTAGAGTGATAAGAAGACAGCTAGTCTTATTTACACAGTTAAAGCTTGCTTACAACATACCAAACTGTTAGAAACTAGCTTTAACTCCGTCTCAAGTGGAATTAACTTTTATAAATAAGACTTAGTGTTGATGCACACAAGCCACACACTAGAGCCACGAATGCCTCAGCCTTGGCCGTTTCGTTTCAATACATTTTAATAGTGGAACACTTCACATAAAATGTATGGTGGTAGCACTTTGTGGCTGTAGCGCAAGGCGACAAGATCAATGGTTATGAACGATGATCATAAATGACACTGCTTTTTTGGTCCTGGTGACATCTTTGCTTACATTTATATAGATGCATTTCAAGCTGAGCCTGAGATTTATTGGCATATTATGCCTAAAGATTTATTGGCATTTATGCCTGAAGATATATTAGCGTAGGAGGCTTATCCATAGCATCTTAGCATTTGACATCATTTGGTACTGTAAAGCATACCGGTCTTATTTACAAAGACTTAATACACTCGTCAGAGAATAATTTGTGCTAAAGGGAAAGACCTTACCACACACACTGAAAAACTCTCTCTGAATAGTGTTTTCAAGTAATTGTGTTTTTACAAATCTCTAAGACCATTTCTCTTCCGAATCATTGCTTATGAACAATGAGCAACTATCATTATAATTTTACAAATGAATGCATACCAATTATGAACAAGAGCTTGTCAAGTTATCTTAATAATGTCAAGTACTGGTTCCCGAAGAAGTTGTGTTCCCATTAGGTACATTTGCTGTAGTCGAGGTACGGGAAGCAGCTGTCAGATGAGAAGCTTTGAGACGATCCAATTCATTCACCCAAGACCTCACATGCTCCAGCCGATGCCAAGCCATCTGCAACACCTTCTGTGAGGCATACCCTGAGCCTTCGTGCGGCTGCCCAGTTGATACCTGGGTTAGGTAATTAATCTGATCACTCAGTTTTGTCTCTACCTGGCTCAACGTTCTAAGGAACTGTGACGTGTTTGTCTCGGCTTGCTTCTGACTAGATTTTTCCTTGCTTAATTCAAGGAGAGTTTGAGCTGAAAGCACAGTTACGCAAGTATTACTTAATACACTACACTATAAAACAAGCAGATGACGGAAACAGTCTTACTAAACTATTCATATTCTTATTAAAACACGATTCCATAAGACCCTCCTGAAATGCAGTATAAATTCGTCTTTCCCCTGACCCAACACTATTTATTACGGAGTGGTTTAGAGGGAACGTATATTTATAAATAATAACATTAATCGGTTAATTTTCTTACCTGCACATTGTAAGCAAGTGAGGATATCTTTCTCGATATCATCTAGAACTTGAATTCTTTCCATAGGACCTCCCATTTCAAAGAAAAACTCGCTCCGCTCAATCAATAAACAGTGAATCAATTCAATTCACAGACTAAAAAGAGATATGTACAGTCGAATTTTTATTACAGACCGTTTCTTTATGTTGGTATCAGTGGTCGAGTCGCTTAGCGTTTTTCTGTATTTGTCACCTAAAGACGGAGTTTACACGTTCGGTCTGGCGTCAGTTCAGTCCGTGACCTTCATCAAGCTTGGAGTGACGCCAGACTGTGTAGCTAGGCTAGGTATTACACGGTTACTCAAGACTAATGAATTTTGCATCAGTCCGAAAACGAAAACACCAATATGACAGCACCAAGCAAAGCACAGACCTTTATCTGTGATTATGGATTAAAAAAAAACCTGCGTTGCAATAATTTGGCAATAATAATAGCTACGGCAACGAAAAATCCGGCCAAGTGCGAGTCAGACTCACGCACGAAGGGTTCCGTACCATTATCTATACAACATTAGACACAAAGATAAAAAAATCCCGTTTGTTATGTATTTCGGTTGCCGCTATAACAACAAATAATCTGTGAAAATTTCAACTCTCTAGCTATCACGGTTCTTGAGATACAGCCTGGTGACAGACAGACAGACGGACGGACGGACAGACAGACAGACAGCTAAGTCTTAGTAATATTGTCCCGTTTTTACCCTTTGGGTACGGAACCCTAAAAAGACCAAAAGAGGTTGTGGTGTAAACATACTGGTTGTTAAAAAGAGAATACTCCATGCTGCCTCAAGATTATAGTATGCTGCCTAACTAAAGTGCCTGAGTGTTGACCTAGCGTTGACTGGCGTTGACTGATGCGAGACTGATAACACATTCAGACGATCAGTCTGACCGTGACTGACGAAAATTATCAAAATATTCGAGTATCCGTCAGTCTGGTCCACAGAACACAAAAAGTTTTGTGTTCTGAGGTCTGGTCGTGGTCTGGTCCATCATCAGTCCATCAATCGTCTAACCAGACTGATGGAATTGACTGACGCGTCAGTCATGGCGTCTCATGACGCCAGACTGAACGTGTAAGAGTGGTTAGTCTACAAACTGCTCTTTGTTCTGTGAAGTCGAGCGCCGTCGTCGCCCCGTCCCATCCGTGTGCGCTGAAAAGTCTTTTGAACGACTTTTCTGCGCACCGTTCCTTCCCTCGCCCCGTCCGTCCTCACGTCCCTTCTGTGTCTCGCGCCTTAGCTGACCGGCCTTGTCACAGGCTAAAAAGAGCAGTGCCGCCGGACCTAAGATTTAAGGTTCCGACACACTAATAACACGCCACCCGACGCGACCCGACGCGACGACCTAACTTGTATGAATAGTTGCGTTGCGTCGGATGTTCCTAATGTGATTCTGATCATAGAAAATAGTAAGATTTGATTTGACTCAAGACGCGTCGCGTTGGGTCGGGTCGCGTCGCGTTACAATTATACAATAATCTGTTTCCGCCGTTAATCTGGTTCTGGTGGGGCCGCGGCAAGGGCAAAGGGCAATACTCTCGCGGCCCGTGCTAGTTTTTTTCTCTTTGTCTGTGATTCTGTTTCCACCAGTGTTGCCAGATTCGATATTTTGTCGCTATTTGGGCGTCTGCCCCTATATTTCGCGCATAGAATCCTGAGCGATTCCAATGGTGTAACTGTCAAAATCAAAATCATTTATTTGTAAAATATGGGTATATAAAACAGATGATTATATTCTTTTTGTTGCACTAACCTGTGCTGAGGACAATTGTTAAAAACTTTGGCACGGTTAGCCAGAGGTCGCGGGTTCAAGTCCCGGCATGGGTGGAATTTTTAGCCTCTAAATAGGTTTTTATATAAAACAGATGTCAAATTCTGTTAGAAAGAGGTTTGCAATGGTTCCACTTCAGATTGGCTGGTATGACAGGGTGAAGGATGTTTGAATAGAGTAAAAGGTACTTTTGTATTTGACTGATGTCATCGTGTTTTTCTTTGTTCTTTGTCACATGCTTACAAGATTTTCACGAATAAAGTCACAATTTAAATAAAATAACTTTTATTTAAAAGCGCACCCGCAAATGGTTATGGGCCCAGGAACGTGAAAAAAAATGGAGAGTCGTGATCGCGGTGATGGAGTTGTTCATCAGAGCATGCCGAGCACATCAAGCTCGACAATAGAAAAGCTGGATGGAACCGCGAACTACAACACTTGAAAATTCGTGCTGGAGCTATGTCTCATCCATGAAGATTTGTGGCAGTACACGAGCTCTACCCCAGATCCTTCAAACATAGCTGGACTCAAGCGAGATCAAAAGGCGCGAGCAAGGATATGTCTAGCTGTAATACCGCATTGTCTGGTACACGTAAGGAAGTCGAAAACTGACAAAGAAGCGTGGGATGCCCTCAAAGCCGCTTTTGAAGATAAAGGTTTAAACAATCGATGCAGACTGTTGTCTTCGCTTGTGAGTTTGAAACTTGAGCAGTTTTCCTCGGTCAGAGAATACGTAACGACGGTAATGTCGACGTCACAGCAACTACTAAGAAGTTGACGATGAATTGCTTGCAGCGTTACTTCTGCAGGGATTAACGCCGGAATTTCAACCAATGCGACTGGCTATCGAGAATTCAAACATAGTATTAAAAACAGACTATGTAAAGAACAAACTTTTTCAACTGGAAGATTTTTTTTCTGGAAAGCCTACTACTACATCGGCACTACTTACAAATAAACACAAGACAAAAACTAAACCTAAGAGGAAGAGCAAAGAGATACGATGTTTTATTTGTGAAGGACCACATAAAGCACAGGCGTGTGCTCAAAATCCAAATAACAAGAAGAAGACGTTCAATAACCTTGCTATGGCTACATCGGTCAATGGGTCATCGACTCTGGTGCCTCCGCACACATGACCAATAGAAAGGACTGGTTTGAAGACTTCAAGGATTTACTGTGAACGATCGAGTGCTTGTGACGTGTGCAGATGGAAATAAGGTGTATGGTGAGGGAAAAGGTAAGGTTGAATGTAAGTCGCTGGGGTTGACCGTGAGTAATGTGATGTATGTTCCAGAGTTGCATACAAACTTGATGAGTGTAAGTGCTATAGCGGATAGAGGTTTCGTTACAGCATTTACTGATAAAGGATGTGAGGTTTATAAAAAAGGAGAATGTGAGGTGAGAGGTAAGGCAGTAGTGAAAGGTGTAAAAGAGAAAGGCGTATATAAACTTAAACAATGTTTACAGAATACGGCACTCAGCACTACTGTCAGTCAAGAGGCGATACTGTGGCATCAACGGATGGGACATCTTAGTATGCGCAACCTCCTCCTCCTTAGAGATAAACTCGCAACCGGGGTAAGTTTTCCTAGCTCTAGCAATAAACTCGATTGCGTAGCTTGTGTGATGGGAAAGCAAACCAAGCAGCCTTTTCCAAAGAAAGGTGGCACGAGAGCCAAAGAGTCATTAGAATTGATGCATTCTGATGTTTGCGGACCGATGGATAATGAGTCTTTTAGAGGCTGCAAATATTTTTTGACTTTCATTGATGATTGTACGCAGAAAACTTTCGTTTATTTTCTGAAACAAAAAGGAGAAGTTTTCGGAAAATTCAGAGTTTAAGGCGTTAGCAGAGAATCAAACGGGCAAGATCGTGAAGACGATTAGGACCGACAATGGAAAATAAATTTGTCAATAAACAGATGGATGAATATCTAAGCCACAACGGAATCCAACACCAACTTTGGTACAAAATAGTTCATTACGTGTTTTGATAGCGTTAGCCGCTAGAACTGGTCTTAACATTGATCAAATGGATGTGACAACAGCTTTTCTGAACGGGGATATCTCGGAGACTGTTTATATGAAGCAGCCAAAAGGATTTGAAGAGAAAGGGAAAGAAGAAGGGAAGAAGACTACGTCTGTTGACTTAACAGATCCCTGTATGGATTAAAACAAGCTTCTCGAGCTTGGAATCATAAGCTAGACCAAGTTTTGAAACAATTAGATTTGAGACAATCAGATTATGAGCCGTGCGTCTATACGAGAGCCAAGAACAGATCTTAGCCATCTATGTGGACGACATGTTGATTTTCTGCTATGATGCAAGAGAATTGCAAAAGGTAAACAGTGAACTTACTTCAAAGTTTGAGATGAAAGATCTGGGTAAGGCAGAGCTCATTTTGGGGATGAGACTCAACCAAGAGTATGGTTACATTACGGTTGATCAGGAGAAGTATGTAGAAAAACTACTTCACAAATTTAAAATGACCGACTGTAAGATAGTTTCAACTCCTGGTACACCTGGTCAGCATTTCCGGAAACCAGGAATCTCAAATACAAAACCAGATGAGAGGATACCATATAGAGAGCTCATAGTCTCACTGATGTATCTCGCAGTCTGTACCAGACCAGATATAGCGCACGCAGTGAACTACATGAGTCAGTTCTGTACCAACTACGAAGAAAATCATTGGACCGCTGCTAAAAGAATATTGAGGTATCTGAAGGGTACAAAAAGGATGGGACTGAAGTATTGTAAGGATGCGGATGGATCAATTCAAGGTTTTGCAGATGCAGACCATGCAAGTGACCTGGTTGACAGAAGGTCTTACTCAGGCTACATGTTCAAGATGGCTAAAGGGGCTATCTCATGGCAAAGCACAAAACAGCGGAGCGTTGCCATATCTACAGCAGAAGCTGAACATGTCAGCTTATCGCAAGCTGCAAAGGAAGCAGTTTTCTTAAAACGATTTCTTAGAGAAATTACGGGTAAGGAGGAGTCCATACTGATTCACACTGATAGTCAATCAGCAATGGCAATAGCACAAAACCCAGTGCAACGAACAAAACATGTTGATGTAAGATACCATTTTGTCAGAGACGTTTTGGAAGATGGTATCATTACATTAAAATACTTAGAGACTAAGGGCCGGTTTCTGAATTGAGAATTTCACTAAGTAAATGCTTAGGTAACGTTCTGTCATGCTCTTTTCTGAGAAATTCGAAGAGACAGCGCTACAGTTAACCACTTACTTAGCGAAATTCTCAATTGAGAAACTGGCCAAAAGTATATGGTTGCTGATGTCTTGACCAAGGCTGTTCCCAAAGGGAAGCACGAGTTCTGTCGAAGAGAGATGGGCGTGTGTCATTGCGTGTGAGTGATTGTGAGGTTGTGAGAAGAGGGATTGTGAAGGGCATGGAATAGAGAGGAAGTCTGATGAAAACGATTGAGGAGGAGTGTTAGAAAGAGGTTTGCAATGGTTTCACTTCAGACTGGCTGGTATGACAGGGTGAAGGATGTTTGAATAGAGTAAAAGGTACTTTTGTATTTGACTGATGTCATCGTGTTTTTCTTTGTTCTTTGTCACGTGCTTACAATATTTTCACGAATAAAGTCACAATTTAAATAAAATTACTTTAATTTAAAAGCGCACCCGCAAAAAATTCCATATTTAAGTCAGGATTCTGACAGGATTTGGTGAGCGTAATTGGAAAGGTAAATTGGTGATAAAAATTGCGCTATCAATATATTTCTTTTGGTGACTTTTGGGATGTGCTTTTGGGAAATCTGAACAAATTATATACGATATTTTTTGCATAATCATGTCTTTATTTATAGATTTAATTTTTTTTCGGATTTGTGGCGTTATGAGAGTTTGATGAATATTGAAAAAGGGCGATGGATCTGTTAATTTGTATAAAAAAAACACATTTTTTAAATCAGTTGACAGAATTTTAAGAAACTTCTACGTACAAAACTGCTAGAGGCACTATATAAAAAAGTGTTTTTATTGAGGAGATTCTGGGCTAGATCACTGAAAATTTAAGAGATTTTTGGGCTTGTTTTTCCAAATTTTGGCGACAGTGCCCGGCCACCATCTGGCAATACTGTTTTCCACGTCTCTGCCATTTTTGTAGCGACTGTCGTAGGATATGGTAAGTTTCGCATTGTCTTTAAAATTTATTAAATCCATAAATAAGTTTGCCATCCCTTATATTTAATTGCCTACATTGCCGTTTCTAAAACGAGGATAGGAGAATATTCGATGATTTCCGTTTATTTCTTTTAAAATTTAAGTATGGCTTACTGAAACGCAAATGATGAGTAAACTCTTAAAATTTATACGGTTAGAACCTGAATCTTGGTGAAGATTTACTAGGGCGGACTGATGCTATATTCTTCTGAACCTCGTTTGCTTCCGTCGACAAGCATTTTGCTAATTCGTGGTTAATTTCTTTTCAGTCGCATAGGAAATTCTCGGCGCCCCGCCATGGTTCCATGGGGTTCTACCCCAAGAAGAGGTCCCGTCGTCATCGTGGTAAGGTGAAGGCCTTCCCCAGAGATGACCCCAGCAAACCGGTTCATCTGACTGCCTTCGTTGGTTACAAAGCTGGCATGACCCATGTGGTCCGTGAACCTGACCGTCCTGGATCAAGTAAGTGATAAAGTGATGTATAGCTCTTGTCTAATTTATTTAATTTACTCCAGTGTAACGCGCTCATGTGGTAATCCAGATTTCCACACTAGGGCCCTATATTATTGCTTGTATCTTACGTTGTGCTTTATCGCGCTCTAAAAAGTGGGTATAGCGCACGTGTGTCAAGATCATGGAAATTTTATTTGTATTTTCGCCTTTCAGAGGTGAACAAGAAGGAGATTGTTGAGGCTGTGACCGTCCTGGAAACTCCACCTATGGTGGCTGTTGGTGTGGTTGGATACATTGAAACCCCACATGGTCTCCGCGCTCTGCTCACTGTCTGGGCGGAGCACATGTCTGAGGACTGCCGTCGTCGCTTCTACAAGAATTGGTAACTATAACTGCTATGTTAATTATTACTAGTTCTGATTCTTTATTCAATTCACTTTAAAAAGCATTATTAACTAAGGTTCCTCACAGTTCCAGTTTTTCATTATTGTACATACCTACAACTCAACATTACTAATCTGTGTAAAATTAAAGCTCTCCAATCACTGGATGAGAGTCACCGATAATGTGCCACCATGCACATTTTTCCCAAGCTGGCCTCCACTCAACGATGAGGCCACTGGGTTTCTCTTGCAGCTACTCTACTGTGTAATTGAATCAGGTACAAGTGCAAGAAGAAGGCCTTTACCAAGTCAAGCAAGAAATGGGAGGATGAGCTTGGCCGCAAGTCCATTGAGAAGGACTTCAAGAAGATGATCCGCTACTGCAGTGTTGTACGTGTGATCGCTCACACTCAAATGAAGCTGCTGAAGCAACGCCAGAAGAAGGCTCACATCATGGAGATCCAACTCAATGGAGGCACCATTGAAGACAAAGTTAAATGGGCTAGAGAACATTTGGAAAAGCCTATTCCAATTGACTCTGTATTTGCTCAGGATGAGATGATTGACTGCATTGGTGTCACCAAGGGTAAAGGATACAAAGGTAAATAACGTTGTTTCTTGTTTTACTATATTGTTTTTTATTTTCTATTGTTTCATATAAAGCTAAAGTCCCAATTATATTTCAGGTGTCACATCACGTTGGCACACAAAGAAGCTGCCTAGGAAGACACATAAGGGTCTGCGAAAGGTTGCCTGTATTGGAGCATGGCATCCCTCAAGAGTATCCTTCACTGTGGCCCGTGCTGGTCAGAAGGGCTACCATCACCGAACGGAAATGAACAAGAAGATCTACCGCATTGGACAAGGCAAGTACTGCTAAACAGACTAAATACCTACCTACTTAAGAAAGATAAACATTTATTGCATCAACAGACAACATCCATAAAACAAAACAAAATATGGACAGTAAAAAATAGTAAAAACACTACACTGTAAAAAACAATAGTACAAACTTTGTAGCGGTATGTCTCTGCTGTTGCAAATGGGACCTGACTCAGCATAGTGCTGAGGGTTTGAACCCTCTATAGCCCTAAGTGCTTTAGAGCACAGTGTGGCTTGTTGCTAATAGTTAGGGAGGTGAATAGGGGAATTTTCGGTAATACTCTAGCATGGCAGTTTAAGATATGAGAGATACCTTAGACCTAATAGAACAACCTCGGAGAACAACCTTGTAAAGTATTTAGCTTTTTATGTAGTGACGCGCGCCTAGGATAGACGATCAGATTAGTAAAAAAAAATCGATAGTCTGAAATACTCGAGCGCGTCAGATTAAGATATTGGGGGTTGATTTTAGTGTTTTAAGACTAAATTTAACTAATCTGACGATAAGTCCTTGACGCCGCCGAGTTATAGGGTCGCGAACTTGTAAAAAAAAAACGTTAATCCGGCATTCTCGAGCGCGATTTTATTTGTTTTTACTTGAAGAATATAATCTAAAACTTACTACAAATACAAAATCTGCCGGTTTCCGCATGATAGGAAGTGTGGAGGAGCCATTTCGTCTTCCGAAAAACGCGTTGCGGCATATAAGTAGCATTTTACATTTTACAAAAAAAAAAGTTTAAATAAACAAAAAAGGTAATTTTATTTTACACAAAAAAGGTCTCTTTACATTAATCGCACCTTAATTTCCTTAACGTCACTAAACGAAATACACACATTTTCAGCGAAGGTGTCATTTTTCAGTTAAAACTCATGCGTTCCGCGAGAAAGTACCTAACGACACAATGCCATCTAGGGGGTTTTTAGTGAACTATTCAAACCAGTGTCTTCAGCAAACATAGGCCCGAGATTGTAGGTTAGATGGCGGTACTTACTCCATTTTGATGATTTTTGTTTAGTGACGTTAAGGAAATCAAGGTGCGATTGTGTCCAAAGTTTAAACTTTTTTACTTGAAGCATCATAAAAACTCAAACTCCCGGTGTTTTGAGTATATCTCGAAAACTGAGGGTCATAAAACAAATTGATATGAAATAACGATGATTAAATTGTGACTTTTATTATATCTCAATTTTTTTTTTTCTAAAGCTTCTCGACAATTTTCGTGGACTCTGAAAAAGTTACGCGTATCTGTATACAAAAGTATTATTAACATGTACAGTTTCATGTATGTATATTATTCAATAGCCTGTTGATCCTCAAATTGTTTTTTGGACGTACCGTAAGCAAAACGAAGTGAAGAATTGAAGCAAAAAAGAGGAATTTGCCATAAACATGTAATTACAGACTGAGCGCTTCGCGGAAATCTGACGCGCTCGAGTATTTCAAAAAAACTTTTTTGCATTTTCAAAAAATCATCGTAACTTATCGTCACGCCGAAATCGTCAGTTTTTTTAAAGGGAGCTTCGGGGCCTACTTAACACCTCTTCCGAAAATCTGACGTGCTCGAGTAAATTTTTTTTTTTGCATTTTTAACTACTTTATATGCCTACCCCCACCACGCAAACCGGCAGATTAGTATACCGTTGTTATCAGAGGCGCTTGGGGCATACGTAGTATGAATATCTGACGCGCTCGAGAATGCCCAAGTAAATGTTTTTTTTTAACATTTTTGAAAAACCGTACACGCCAAACCCACCGCTAAAATGGTTTTTACCATACGAGCTTTTCTTTTCGAAATTATTTTATCTTTAGATTTTGATAGGTCTCGACGGCGCCGTTGAATTACGCCATTTAGCTACCTCGCCTCCCTAACTATAACTAATAAATAAAACAATACACCTAGGTAGAAAATAGATTTAACAGCTATTTATTTTGAATAAACATATCTAGGTAAATATCCTAACTTCTAGTATTTTCAACTTTACTAACAAATTTTTTTTTGTCAGGTATCCACACCAAGGACGGCAAGGTCATTAAGAACAATGCCAGCACTGAGTATGACCTGTCTGAGAAGTCCATCACCCCCATGGGTGGGTTCCCCCACTATGGTGAAGTCAACAATGATTTCGTCATGATCAAGGGTTGCTGCATGGGACCCAAAAAGCGCGTCATCACTTTAAGAAAGGTGAGAAACAGTTACTGACCAACATCATGAACACCGATAGAAACGCAAATGATGAGACAACTCTTAAAAAATTATACGGTTAGAACCTGAATACCTATATGTGAAGATTTACTAGGGCGGACTGATGCTACTCTTAGCCTTATTTTTTTACTTAGTAGTAACCATAGAACAAGTCACAAAAACTTTTTATCTATTGTAGTCTCTGCGCGTACACACCAAGAGGGCGGCTCTGGAGAAGATCAATCTGAAGTTCATAGATACCTCTTCCAAGTTTGGTCATGGGCGCTTCCAGACCCCGGCCGACAAGGCTGCGTTCATGGGCACACTAAAGAAAGACCGCGTCCGCGAGGAGGCCGCCGCGACCGCAGCACCCGCCGCTGCCGCCGCTGCAGCTGCACAATCTTGAGAGTTGTGCAAAATGCATTGAATATAACATCTTTTTAACGACAATTTGTTTTTTTTCTAACACAAGGTACCTAAAGGAAAACTGAAAGCGCCTCGGCCTACAAAGGGTTTATTATGACATTTCCAGGTACATTGCGTGGCAGAGTTGTTTTTCATCTGTTGATTAAACGACTTTGGAATGTACATCGAATTGTCATAGTAAACCAATTGTAGTTCTGTGAAAAACGTGTTGTCATAATAAACACTACAACGTAACTACTAGGATGTTTTGATGCATCGGTGAAAATGGTGTGCCACCCCTGGAACTTCATTGTCCAAGAGGTTATTGAACTCATTTTGACAGTTGATTAGAAATACCAAGTTGGAAGTCTAGTATCGGCGACAGAATTATATAGAATCATAGGAGCAGTGAAATATAGGCATCAAATTATACTGTTGAATCGGAGCGAGCCTCAATAGAATTAAATAGGTATATTGTAACTTTTAACAAGGCAGGGACTTCTTTTATGACTCTAATACATAGATTTTGAGACTAGTTCTGACAAACGACGACGTTTATTGTGCAAGGGATAGCTTGAAAGTTGTAGACATCGGCTTAAGAATCTGTCGGACAATATTGTCGTTGTAAGCTAAGAGGCTCGCTACACTCTACATGTAAGCAACTTATTGGTGAAGATTTCATTGCCCCTGAAATCATTTGTAAGTGCCTTCGACTGTTTAGACCGCACAGATTTTTTTGCGGTAACGTGAACATAGTCACGGATCGTTTGCACGTCGCTTAAAGTCCGCACAAATCTTTTAGGCGGTAACGTGAACATAGTGCGCGTCCACAGTGCGGGCCTAGCGCGGTTGCGACGACGGGCGCGAAATATTAAACATATGAAACCGCCGTTTGCGTCCATAGTGTAGTGGCTAAGGCGGGCGCCTAGCGCGACGGGCATAAGCGAGATAGCGCGCGTACTTTTCAAACGTTCCTATCCGTGCGTTATGGACACACTAGGGGCCTAGTAGGCAAGCGTCTCAATGCGCGGGTGGCGGGGATATCAAACCAGTTTGGTCTTGTCGCTTGGCGTATGCGCGTCTTAATTTATTTTGTTTTAAAATGGCGATAAATACCGAGTTGTTTATAAGTGCGATTCAATCTAGACCAGCTATATGGCAAAGTAAACATCCACATCACTGTAATCGCACAATAACAAGAAAATTATGGAATGAAATAAAAGAACAATTTCCTGGAAGCGAAGGTAAGTTTTAATTATTATTATATTAATACACTCAAATTACAATCTTTGATACTGTTCCCAGAAATAGTTAGTGAATTTCATACGAACATTTATTGCTCTTCGTGTTGGATTATTATTTACTCCGATGTTTCTGTGGCGATGTTCATATACTGGCGGGTTAGATAGCACACGTTGGACATCGAGATCGAGATCGCCGTTTAAATCCATTATGACATTATGCAGTATACAAGCAGCTTTTATTATAAACAAGGCATTCTTTCTGTTTGTTTCGATAGGTTTCAGTAGTATTCTCCATTTAGCTGTTAAAATACCAAATGCGCATTCGATTGTTTGTCTAGCTGAAGATAATCTGATGTTAAAGCATTTTCTCTCATTATTGAGTACTCGCTCAGGATAAGGACGCATTAAATAATGTTTTAATGGATATGCTTCATCGCCTACTAGGACGAAGGGTGCAAGGACTTCAGAATTTGGAAGTCTCTTAGGCATAGGAATTTTGTATTTATTTTTTTCTATACGCTTATACATACAGCGTTGATGCAATAAAAGTACCACCATCACTTTGCTTGCCTCGACCGCCTACTTCGATTGTCACAAATTTCCTTTTTGCATCAGCTACACCTTGCATCACTATACTATTTCTTTTTTTGTAGCACCAATGTGCCGAACCCGATTTAGGTGGTTTTTTTATTTCGCAATGTTTCCCATCAATTGCTCCTACACAGTTTGGGAAATCCCAGAGAGCTTCAAAATCTTCTGCAATAGTTTTCAGACGTTGTTCCGTTGGTATCGGCATGTGTATAGAAACTAACTCAGTCCATAAAGCACGGCATGTTTCGTGAACGACAGACGCTATAGTGCTTTTCCCCAAACGAAAACTGTAAGCCAGTGCTCTAAATGCAGTTCCTGTTGACAAAAACCTGAAACAAAACAGATAATTTTTTTTTTGTTACAGAAAAACAATTGCGTAAAAAGTGGAAGAACCTGCGCGATCAGTTTCGAAAAGAAAGAAAGAAAATCCCTACGCCACGCTCTGGTGACGGTGGCGACGAAATAGAGAGTACGTGGCCACACTTTTAACTTATGCAATTTATAAACGATGATATTACACCAGAAGTGATGTCAGGAAATCTTCAGGACAGTGACTCAGAATCCCTCAACGAGTCGAGTCATGCCGATCAACAAGACGTAATGAGTCCAGGAGTTTCAACCTGCAGCAGTCGTACACACGCATCAAAACGCAGCAAAACAGCCTCGGATTATAGAGATGAGCTAATAGAATGTGAAAGAAAAAAAATTTCGCTAATTGAACAAAAAATGGCGTCAAATAGTGACCAATCAGAGAAATGTGCAGATTATCATTTCTTTATGAGTCTCCTGCCACAAATGAAACAATTTAACTAATTACAAAAGTTACGCATTAGAAATAAAATTACTAACGTCATAATAGAAGAGGCAGAGAGGATGCAGTTTTCTCATCGTTCGAATGACGAGAACTATAACTATGGAGGATATTCTACTGGCAACTACGACTATTAACAGTAATTAATTTTATTAAAATAACTTTTTACTTACATAGTTTGATTACTTACAGAAATACAACGTAAGTATAAATAAAATATTGTTTTATTCTTACCTCAGACTTATAAATAATTTCTCCTCAGGCGTAATACTTTTGCGAAAGTTTGAATCCTGTTTGGTGATTTTAGGTGATATTTTACTTAAGATATAATCAAATGTTGACACGGACATTCGAGTGTACTCAAAGAATTTTCTAGGGTACAATCGCAATTCTTCATACAAAGTAAAAAATTTACCCTTTATTGCTCTATTTTTATTTATTTCGTGCACACTGTCTCTTATGTTCATCACCTCCCATCTCAGGATAGGACTGTCTAGTAAACATACTAAATCTTCGTCCATGATTAATGATTCACAACATCTGAAATACGTCTAAGCACGACAACAGCTCGCGCGTCACTGTGGCCACCCGCACGCCCCCGCGCCCGCGCCCGCAAAAGGCCTAGTCCCCGCGCATGCAGTGTGGACGCGCACATAGTCATAGTCACAGATCGTTTGCACACCGCTTATACTGTCTTTACAGTGTATGTGTGAGTATTTGACTACTTTAGTTTTCTATCGATGACTTTAGTAATTGACTAATAGTAATTTACTCACACATACACTGTAAAGACAGTAAGCGATGTGCAAACGATCCTGTGACTATGTTCACGTTACCGCCAAAAAGATTTGTGCGCACTTAAATATTTAAAAGACGTTCATACTTGACTGAAATATACTCGCAATGAAAAAGTCCAGTAAGTTGAGAGTCTACAATAACCCCTAAGAACTTTCCTTCTTTTTTAACAGGAATGGGGGATTTATCATACACTGTACAAGAATGTCTGGAGGTTTTCTCGTTCTAGAAAATAGAACAAGAGTGCTTTGGTTTACAGAAAGCTCTAAACCATTACTGCAGCAGAGACAAGGGTGAGGTCATTGTTGAGCATAATGAGTCAATGGAATGCCCGGATATATAAAAAGCAGATCATCAGCATACTTCAGAACCTGTACTGTGCTGCAAAAGGAAAAATCTAAATCTTAAGTTTAAATGCTATATAAAAGGAGTGAAAGCACTGACCTTGACGAAGGCCTCTCCAAACTAGTCTAGATATTGAGTTTGTTGTATATGTATATGTTACAGTCATAGTGATTAAATAGCTATTATACATAATGACTGGTCATTATATATAAAAGCCAAATTCACTAGACAAAGTAATAAATTAATTATTCAGTTAAAAGTTTTTTAGTGAAATATTTTTTTCGCTTTTATATAAAAAAAAAGAACTAACACCGGTTAAAAGTTTTTTAGTGAAATATTTTTTTCGCTTTTATATAAAAAAAAAGAACTAACACCCGAAGTTCGTTACCTTTCGAACCTATTTTTGCTTATGTGTACTGACCTAACAAACAAAATGCGAAATATAAATTTAATCAAACAATTATTTGCTATATAACACTTGCCAAAATAAAACTTGACGCAGTAAAATTATGGGAAATGATAATTAGACCAAATGAATAAAATGCGAAATGAAAACTTGCTAGTAAATGTGATTAATTTTGTGTTAATTATCACTTTATCTAAACTGAGTAGACATTATATATAATGACTAGACAATATATATAATATCCAGATTTATTACTTTGGCTGTAACATATACATTAATGGACCTTTCAGAAAGAATATTAATTATAAAATTAACTAACAATCAAGGCATATTTAATCAATTATGTTTACGATACATAAACATTGTGGTAAACTGAACGGATGTCCAGAAAGGCAGCAAGAGCTGATTCATTATTTGTGATAGCTAAACGAATATCAGTTATGTACTAGGTACAATACTTAATAAAAGCTGTCCAGAGTACCTATTCCTATCTTTTCTGAACCCGTACTGTGAAGCAGATACCAAATTATTGCTTTCTATAAACCACTAGACGAATTTTAACAAGGTGTTCAGAAATTTTTGCTAATACAGAAGAGAGTGCAATTGGACGATAAGATGGATCATTAGATGGCTTATTTGATTTTAATATAGGGATAATGGTTTGAGATTCCAGAGAAAGGGATGTTACGTGAGACCATGATGGAATTTATCAATTCAAAGTAGGTAGGTATGTTAAAAGCGTAGAATTATAAAGACTAACAATGAAGGAGTATATAATGCCATCGTCACCGGAAAAGAATCCTTGACGCCAGAGAGTACACCTTTTAATTCATCTAATGTAAAAGGGGAATTTAAATTATCTCTACTAGACTCCATGGAGGGGGTAATTAACAGAACTTTGTTCTGGAATTTATTCGCCAGATCAAGAGTAATTTTCGGAGGAGGGGAATCATTAAAGGCTGATCGAACACGCCGGATATTTTTCCAAACAATAGCTGCACAAATGCTAGTTCAGATAGATGCGCAGAATTTTTGCCATCCTTCATACTTCTTTTTTTAAGGAGTTTTTAGTAGCTTGTGAGACTTTTAAATAAAATATCTTATTGAAATAAAGTGTATTTCACAAATACATTCCAGGAACTATTAATGGTGGAAACTAGAAACATTCTAGAAACTAGGAACTATTAGCGGTGGTAGCCTAGTGGGTAGAACCTCGGAATCGGAAGTGAGAGACCCAGGTTCGATTCCCGGTGCGGGCATGTACCTATGACTTGGTTTTCTAAGTTATGTACATTTTGTGAAGTTATAGTAGCAATACAACTCGCTAACGGTGAAGGAAAACATCGTGAGGAAACCTGTGTTTGAGCTATTCACATACATCAGCGCTTGAAACCGCCAATCCGCGGTGGGCACGCGTGGTGATTAAGCCCATACTATCTCCTTGAGAGAAGGCCTGTGCCCTACAGTGGGACGTATATAGGCTGCTTATGTAACTATTAATAAATCTTAATAACCCATAAGATTCTATTCATGGAATACTTTGTAGCAATTTCTTTGCCTATTGAGACATAAATAGGTACTGCCTCGATGGACCAGTCGTTAAGGAGCTTACTACCAAGATAGAGGTCGTGGGTGATTCCCACTGGGGGCCGCCGTACATTTGTATAAATGGCCTCAGTCTGGGTGTATTTCCATGTTTGTGATGTCCTTGCCTGGTTACCATAACACAGGGTATCCTAGTTTGGGACCAGGCCAAGTGAGTGTGTTGTGTGGAAGTTATTATTAAATACACATTGCAAGTAAGTATCTACTGCGTTAAGTGCGCGATTTATATAAACGCATATGTTTCGGTCTTTGGTGTCGGCGCCTCTTTGATGGAACTGCAGTAGTTGGTCTTCTCCGCTTTCGTTTTGGATCTTTTTCATCGCCGTTTGAATCACCTGTGTTGACTTCCCCTGTATTCATCTCGATATTTGTTCGCCTAATTCAATTTTGAAATTGCGAAGTGGTTGTATCTTTTTCACTGGAACGCCTTTTGCTATTCACTCATTCTTATGTTGAAGCCATACGTTAGATATCGCTAAATCTAACATGTGTGCAAAAAATCGTTGAGTCCATTCTCTCGTCCTGTATCGGTTAGGGCAGACTGACAACATTCTGTCAGCCAAATCTACGCCCCCCATGAAAGTATTATAATTGCGGAGGACTCTGGGCCTGTTGACATTGACATAGCGTTTTTCGCGCTTGCACCACCATCGGTAAACATCTACGGGACCTTTAGCCTCAACCGTGAATAATATTAGTACAGGTTTGTTGTCAAAGTGATTGTCTTAGTGATTGCAACCTTGTTTTCCCTAACAATGGAAAGCATACTTCCCCTGCGTGCGGTACCCCATTGAGCAGCAAATGTTACATGCAGCTTCAGGTTCAGACTCAGATTCGCTGGTGTCATCGTGTCCCTCAGTGGCCTAATTACGCGCACCAAATCCTGAGCGATTCCAATCGTCTAACTGACAAATTCCATACTAATTTGACAGTTAGACGATTGGAATCGCTCAGGATTTGGTGAGCGTAATATAGGGGCAGTTAGTAGAAACTCCGGCTCAGAATATAGGTATTATGTCGTTATTCTCGTTCCCTACATCTTCCTGTCTAAAATCATTTAAATCTGAGTCGTTGAGCAACTCCTCTATGTCTGCGTTATTCAAATCTAAAAAAAATAAACAAACCTTTTATTCAAAACCGTATACTTCAAAAATACCCAATGTAATTTTTAAAATAATCCTCTTACAATAAACTCGTATATTTGTCTCTATAATATTGTGCTGGATGTCACTGGTAGGTCCAGGATTTCAGAAATAAATACTCAGTTCGCGTGCGCAATTCCCCTGGTTCGCCATTTTGAAATGAAAACACAGCCTTCACGTGATTGGATTGCAATTTTACTTGTGTCAAATTGACGTCTATGTTCTAACCACTCAGGAATAGACAGATGACATGTCATTCACGCGCCAATTGTGAAAATATTTTCGAACGATTTGTTCTCAAATGATCACAGTGGGTCTTAACTTGAACGAAAAGTCAAGTCTTGGGTCTGAACGATATCTTTATTTTTGCCCAACACGAGGACAATGGGCTTTAAGGATAAAGGTACAGTTTTACTTCATATTTTATGACCAAAATTATTATTTCATACATAACATACCTACATTAGATTAGTTATTCTATCCTTTATTACTAAAATAATTGTTTTGTAAAATATATCGAACACATTGCAAGATTATATTTCGCTCTTGTCGCATTTCCCTAAACAGAAGCTTTTGCAAAAGTGTTGATGGTAGTTTTGGCCTGAACCTCCTATTCACTTGTTTCCCTCGTCTGTTATTTAACTGCGGTGCTTGTATTGTTACTTTTTGTAACAATTCTGACTTTGTTTTAGCAGAATTGATATACTCAGGATGCTTATCATTTGCCTTTACAGTTTTTACTTCATCTGGGGCATCATCATCACTGTGACCATCTTTTTTAACTTGTTTAAAGTCTTGAGTTATAGTATCAGTGGGTTGTTCAGACTTTTTTTTAGAGAATATTGTTGTATTGATATCTAATTTCTTATTTGAATCAGTATCAACCTTTGGGTCATCTTCATCAGATGTTGCATAATTGCACATTAAATTGGTCAAGGCACCACAAACAGTTGCAGCTGAGCTGTACTGAGCTCCTTCTGGGATGTTGTCATTACTGTCTTCATCTTCTATGAAGAAGTTGGTTTCTGGAGATACTAACACATCTTCCTCACTGTCCATGATTAAATCTTGGATTCCAGAGAAAGGCTTCATTTTGTTACTGTCTTCCTGCACAAACATTGTTATTTTTGGAGGTTGTCTTTTTCTGAAAGGCACATTAGTTTGCTCTCCAGATGTGTTGTAATTTTGTACAATGTTGGTTTTCCTGTTTGAGTTTCTTTTGTTATCTCTAGATGGTTTCTCGTTTGAAAAAGCATTATTACGTCTTCTTTTCAAATCTAAAAATAAAATTACGTTAAGTATTGAGATTAACATCATTAGTCATTCATTACTCTTAGTAAAATAACAAACCTGATTTGTTATTCCTTTGCGCAAATCTATCTGTTTTGAGACCCAATGTTTCACCTCGAGCAATCTTCTCTTTGATTTCTGCTGCCTTCTTTTCTATATTGGATTGTGTTGGATACTTTTTTTTCCTTTCTTCCCTCCATTTCTTTATTTCTTCTGGGTTTTTCAAGTTGGCTATTTTACTATATAGCCCAGATGAATGTTGCATGTGAATGTGCTTTGTTATAACATTAGGATGTGCAATAAATTGACAGCCATCAATGTTACATTTCTGAAAGAACCACACATTATTGTATACTACAGTAAATAATGCTGCTATAAAAAAAGTTTTGTGAGTGTAACGTACCTGATGTTGCAGCTTATGTTCTTCAAGCAGCTGCGAGGAACGAAAGTCTCGGTCACATGTTTCACACCAATATGCTTTAAAAGAAGCATCTTGTCCAAACGCAGTGAAGCCAGGCAACGGTGGTCGAAAACCAAGCGCGTAAGGTTGTCGTGGTGCATAATGAGGCCTGGCACTATGATGGAATCCAGAATATGGTTTAGGCGATCGATGAAATGAGTTGTTCATATTGTAGGTATAGCAGACCTTTCAGCTTTTTATTTTGGCACAGAGCGTATGCGTAGTTGCGGAGAGGTATTGTTCGACATTTTTTGAGGTTATATTTGTGATGGTGTAGTAAGTAAGGCAATGTTGCCAACTTTATTTTTGAAGGGATCGTACCACAGACTAGAAAATATCGTAATTCGCTACAAAAGAATCAGTACCTACACATCGAAAATTCAATAAAACAATAGCTGGCATTAAATAGTTTAATTATTTCAAACATAAAATAAGAGACTTAATAATTAATATATAAATGATAAAAATATACAAATAACTAATTCTATATTTACAAATAAAATATTTTATGCTAAATTTGGCATATTTTCTTTATGTTTAGCATATTTATTTGGCTTTTAGCATATAGCATAATTTTTTAGCATTTTTATCCTACACAAATAACGTGAGCGATAACATGTTTCCGAACGTAACTACGACGTAATTTACCAATTTCTTTTTCATTTTGAGTTTTATCACCAAAAAAATAATGCCGCCTAAGTATAATCAACACTGATTGGGAGCAAATAAAACATTTTAAAGATGGTTGCAGCCCGTTGAAAACGAAATTGTGACAGATTTATGATGAGATCAGGAGAACAGTCTCTTACTTGATGATCTCTTATAAAATAGAGTTGAGCGTTTTCACTGTCAATCGATTTCTGAGCTTTTAACTGTCAATCGATTTCTTTAACCAAACTCATTTGATTTTGTATATAAGATTTGGACTCAAGAGAGTAGGGAAGTGCTGTTATTCCTACGAAGTGCCAGACAGTGTTCTGCGCTAAGAAACTTACGATAGATCTCAACCTTCAACAGCAGCTGCTATATTTTGTTTGACTGATATCCTATTATTCCGCATAACATTATGTGGGAATTAGATTATGAAACATTTAAATGAATAAACATTTTAATTCATACGTTGGAATTTTAATTTAGCATATTTAACAGAGAGTTGGCATATTTTTGGCTTATTTTCGACGTTGATCTAGCATATTTTGTAGTTACTGAGTTGGCAACACTGCAAAAAAAAAAACCATCAAAACAAACAAAAATCTGCCCAAAGCTGCTTCTCGAAATGAGTAATTCGGCAGCTAAAGTAAGTATCCTAATCGCATGCCTTAGCGTATCGAGTTATTTTCCAGGAGGTGTTGTCTAACAAACCGAATCCCAATGCATGTTGCAGTAACCCAACATCAATCTGAATGGGCGCAGCGCGGACCCCTTTGTAGAACACTAAAATGAGGCCAATTTTCGTATGCAATTCTTAAGATTGTCTTGAAAAACTTGTACCTAACTTTATCCACCAACCAACTTGTGGCCAAGCGGCACCTAACCATCTGCTGTGATGGTTACATTGAACTTTCCAAACCAATTTCAGGTCGGAGAAATATTTACAGAAGCTGGTGCAGCTTTTAATAAGCTGGCCGAGATGACTATGATGTTACACCCATTGGCAGATGCTTCAGCTGGGTATTTAATTATTTCATAAGATCATAACAATTTCATTATCTCACTTGTGTCCTTGCCCTCTGCAACAGTGGCAATATTAGTCAACGTAGATTAATATTGGCTAACTATGTGTTTGCAACAATCCAATCAGTTGGTCCCTCAATGCTGAAGCTTGTGGCCACTATGATTGATTGATTTGATTTTAAGATGGCTGTAGAGTGCTCTATATCTGGACCTGTCAGTAACTCTTTCTCAATGTGCCCAAAGAAGTACAGAAAACGAGTGGCATGAACTAGTGAAAGCTGAGCTCACAGACCACTTCTGAATGTAGGAGGAACAAATTTAATTCATTACCTACTTCCACACTGGCAGGGTGTGGTTGCTATACCGGTTTATTCTTGCTATCCTCCAGTGGACAACAATTATAAGGTTAATTTACATATGATTGAGTAGGTAGTAGATATGTCGTAGCCATATCGTAGATTGTGCCATATCATGATGTGGTTAGCCATATCACGAAATGTGTCCTTTTCATGAAAAGGCCAAGTCAAACTGGCATTACACTACATTACACTTATATAGCCACAATGTTTTACTAGGTAATTACACTTATATTGGTAGGTACAATGTTTTAGTTTTTTTAGACTTTTATTAATCAAAATCAGTGAGAATAAACCACTTAAAATTCATTTAAGTATTATCCTGCTGCAAGAAGAGAAAAAATATTTGTTGTGTACCATTCTCATTGTTATTTCATGAAAATGATAATTCGTCCTTCTGACAGAACTCCAACAAAGACACCAGTGAAAAGGAAAGCTGAGGAAAGGACTCATGGCTCCAACCACATTGTTCAAGTACAAAATGTGCATACAACACCCATTTCACAACAGGTACCTTTGACATGAAAGTTATTATGTGACCATTTATAGCAAAGTGTTTTACTTGAGCAATATAAAATTAATAGTAGATATTAGACTAAATAGGTAACAAATAACTGGTAGTTTAATTGTGTCAATATTTAATGAAGTTGTTGCAACTGTTAAGTTGTTGCAGTTGTTAAACTGCCTGCCAATTTGCATGTCCAAAAACATTACCTATAATATAGCTTCATGGTTTTCAGATTCTAGGTACATTTGTGTACAAGATTTGATGTGAATTTTCAATAGAATCTGTTTTAAGGTTACTCTCAACATGTTGAATGCTCAAGAGGCAGAGATGGATGTGGACCCCACCAGAAATGATGTCAAACTCGAATTTGAAACCAGTACAGAAGAAGTAACAACATGATAGGACTCCTGAAATATTTTATTTAATTACTTAAATAGTTACAAGGTAAAAAAAACAACTTGTTTATTTTTTATTTCATGAACTCAAAACTTTCGATTTTCCTTTTCCAAGATGAATCAGGTGATTCAAATATCTTCTTGTGTGTAGATTCTGACATTATAATATTCTCAATAACTTTGGTAATGCTGCTTCCTTTAATTTTTAATGAATTATAGTGTGGGAAGTTATGTCCTTGTTTCTTTAATCTTCTCTGGGCATTTCTGTAACAACTCCAAGGCTGTGACTCAATCAAAATAGTTCTAGAAATCAGTTTGATAAATTTCAGAAATTTTCGTAGCCCTTCATCTCCATCGTTCAAATGTATCCACATTGTTACAGAGAAACAGAATGTTATGTCAAATCTAGCCTTTCCATTCAAATCTAAAAATTGTTTGATTTTTTCTTCACCAGTATCCAACATTATGTCTGCTGCAATAAAAACTATATTACCATCAGTATCTAATGCTTTAGCTCTTTCTATTAAGTTTGAGTCTATGTCAACGGCTAGAATTTTTACAACATTCTGTGGATATTTCTGTTTCAAATAATTGTAAAATTCAGTAGAGAGTTCGCCAGAATTGCAACCAATGTCCAAACAAATAATTGGCCCTTCAATAGCCCTTGGGAACATCTGTGAGTTTAGTTTATCTATTCGTTCTTTTGCAGAATGGAATGTGTAGTAGTTGATGAAGTTTCCATGCTTCACGGCTCCTGGATCTGTCCCCAGGTAGGTTAGTTCTTCCAGCGTCATCAAGAAAGACGCTAACAATTATTTTTTATATGAGGAATATGTAAGTTAAGCTAACACCGCACTGCACTGTCTTAAAAATATTGCATAAGACCATTAAGACCACAGCATAAGACAAGTAGTGGTTATTGAATCAACTAGGTATCTAAAAAAACTAGGTATAGGTATTATTGTTAATACATACAACAGTCAACAAACACCAAGGAGGAGTGTAGAGTATCCTTGACAAACACACAGTGATTAGGTATTTTCTCTGTGAATGTGAAACACTCAGATTTAATAAATACAAGGTGAAACACATCAGGCACACCACAGACTCATTAAGTTCAATAGTTAGGCTTAGGCCTAGCGCGCACTGCCTTGCGGTGGAAGCGCGGTGCGTTTGCGGTGAAATGAAATGAACGCAGTCACTGGTCCGCGCACTGCCGCGAAAAACACGAACGTTTTGTCATTCGAGTGGAGCAGCTGTGGGACCCGCACGTCGTCGCAAAGGACTACCATGCAAGAGCTATATATTGATTATCGCATAAAACACACTATAATTATTAAAATTCTTTATTGTACAAAACACAATGAGTGGTACAAAGGCGTATAGTTAATGCTAAAAAGAATTTTCTACCAGTCAACCTTTGCTCAACATACATAGAACGAATGTGAATCAAAGAGCCGGTAAAGGACGCTGAGCCCCCGGCCACACAGAAGGGACGTGGGACGAGGGCGCGGAAAAGACGCGTCGCTTTTTTATACAAAATGTACTAAAGGGACGGGATGAAGCCTATACAGAAGACACGGGACGAGGGCGCGATTCCTATATAACGCGTCGCGTCTTCTCCGCGCCCCCGCCCCATGTCTTCTGTGCGGTAAGGGGCTAAGGCAGATATATATAAATCTTCAAAATATCGGATGTATTAGCGAAGGGCAAGATAAAAAGTATCCGACGCCGACGTGTCTGCATACAGCGGCTCTTTAATGTGTTTGAAATGTTTCGGAGAGGGTTTAAACTTGTTAATAAATAGAGGACACTTTATTGTACACAAAAAAGGAAAAAAAACATTGTAGGTACCCATTAGGTACAGTTTTTTTCCTGATACTCTGTAAAAGATCACTCAAACTGAATTCTTCGTGAGAGAAGACGCGGGCACTGCTATAAGCTGCTATGTTATATACAAGCAGTGCCCGCGTCTTCGCTCGCGAAGAATTCAGTTTGAGTGATCTCTTACAGAGTATCAGGAAAAAAATAAAACAAAAACTTTATTTTAAAATAAATATACTTTTCCGCCTTAGCTTCTAAAACATCTTCGAGCACGTCGCTTTCAATTCCGTATTTTTTCTGAATCGAACCTCAAGGTAACCTTTGTAGAGACGGAACAAAACACATGCAACAAAACATAGGCATTGAGTACCTAACGAATTCTAAGAATTGCCTCTGCAGTTTCAATTGACAATCTATTGCGCAATTTATCTTTTATTATATTTAGGTACTTAAGACAAGGCTCTCAACAACTGCATTGGAAAATGCATTTTGTCGCCGCCATTTTCACAATCAGCAAAAAGTATTAATTACAATTATATGAAAAGCCCGTATGAGATTCTTTGTGTCAAAGTATTTTCGTTCCATCGTGTGCTTCGCTGTGTGAGATAAAAGATTAACTTCCAAAAAGCCCCGATTCCATTTTTTCCATCCAAAATTCTCACGTAAGCAAAAAAAACCTACAAATTTGAAGAGAAAACCTCCCCTCTGTCAACACTGCAGTGCCTTTTTTAACAGCAGTGCGCGGTGCTTCTTTTGATCGTTTGCGATACGAAAATATGTGCGGTAGACTCAACTTTAACGCTATTTCACGGCAATGCGCGCACTTCTATGGCACTCCATACTTCATAGATTATGCGTTACAAAAACGCAACGCAACGCAAGGCAGTGCGCGCTAGGCCTTAAGGCTGGTTTACATTTGCTAAATTTCCGTGCTATTTAAGCATTGATTTTTAAGCATGCTAAATAAAAGAGTGCTAAAAAAAGACGCCGATTTACATTTGCTATTCTTTTTTCATCATAAAAGATAGAAAATGCGAAGAAAGCACTCGCATTGCAAGTCGAAAATATGGAATCTCTAATAATTTTGCAAGCTGTTGAAATAATATCACAGTTATTGGCTGAACGCCTGAAAAACAGGATACTTAACAGTTTAAAGTTTTTTCAATTTCTGCATACGCATTGTCTCTTAGAATTTTGTTTTTGTAGCTTTCGCTGTAGGAATCCCACAGGCACTCATGTTTTGCATATTCGTTTATTAGTTTGTGTGTCCATTTTACTTGCGACGCCATTTTTGTTGCTTTTTTTTTAAAGCACAGATCATGGATAAAAAATCTGACCATCAGTCAGATTTTTTTGCCTGCTAAAAAGGAAAGCGTATTTACATTTGCTAAATGCATGCTTTTTTAGTATGGTCTAAAAAAGCGTGCTAAAAAAGTATAAAAAAATAGCAAATGTAAACCAGCCATTATGGGGATGGCAACACGAAACTAATTACAGATTACAGATGGCGCCACTGAGTGAGATTTGCCCCGACAATGTTTTGTTTTATACGTGTTGCTTATTTTCGGATATTTCATGGAAATTCAACATAAAAACGTCATGAAATGCTTTTCACTAAAAAAGGGAAAGCTATAGTTTATACCAAAACTGAAAAAGCAAAGGTTTGTACACCCACGAAAAGAATACAGACTGTAATACAAAGGTAACCAGAAAAATATTTTTTAAACATTTCTTGCAGAAATAATCGCATACCTTTGCTTAAATACCTCTTTACTGGCTGATTGATTGATTATAAAGTGTAAAATGTTAAATTTACTTATGAAAGTTAATCAGAAACATTGAAAATCGTTATAAAATTATCCACACTGTATCATGTAAACTTATTCATAAAATCATATTATTTCTACATGAACTCTCTTTATTTTATTCCAGTTTAGATACGAAGCAGCTTTATGAGCATAAAATGATGGTGCAGGACTACTAATTGAAGGTTCCTATCACCAACAACTTGTCAATCAAGTTCGATTTAATTTCATATAGTTGAATTCATTTAAGAATTAAATTAAATTCAACTCAATCAAATTAAATTTATTTCGTTCAATTTTATTTAATTTAATTAATTTTAATTCAATTGAATCCAATATAATTTCATTAAAATAAATTAAATTTTATTTAACTTACTATACAGAGCGAACTTTTCCATACGAAGCAAGACTACCTGCTACCTCCACCAAGTGCCAGAGGTGAAACCCCTAGCTTTTGTAGTTCAACAAGCTAAGCTTTTATATGTTTTTTGACACAAAATTTAGAATTACATTGGCTTATAGGATGTGGTCCCAGCACTTGGTTGCATGGTAGCGGAATAGAAATTAAAGTCTGTATTCCGGAGGGGCCGATAGAGGCAAGGGTTTACCACTTTCCACGATCCTAACAAACTTATTTCGCTTCATCCACATTCACTTCGCTGCATACACGCCCGCTGGTTCCGGGTACTTTTTATCTTGCCCTACGCTAATACAAAAAAATAAAAATAAACAACTACGTAAATAACCGAATATTCGCTGCTTTTTACATGATATCGAACCCTTACAGCGTTATGACACGAAAAATCTGAAGGACCGCGTAAACTGATAGAATTTTAAGAGTAAAAAAAAGATTCTGACGAATTGGTTGTCAATTTCGTCCTCTTTTTTTGTAGTCTGTTTAAAAATGTATCGACCGTTCATCTTCCGAGATAACCCAAATGGCGATAAGTCGCCTATATTGGCAACACTTGGCTTACGACTTTTCTTCTTGAATTTTGATTGAAACGCCCTCTATCGAAACGGGGAGGAGTGATGATATACAGCAGGAATTCGGAAAAAAATGGAAACACGCTTACAGGAATACGAGTTGCAGTTCAAAGTGTCGCTAGTAGATGGCTCCTTTTTAGCCTTGCTTGTTTTATTATTATTGATGATAGAGTTATTTGGATGCGTACCCTATTTCTCTGGATGCACAGCCGATTGAATTGAAGTACTACGTATAGAGAAGACATCTCGACCAACCTTTGCGACGCAAGCTGTGCGGTCATTGTGACCGCAACTCAAATGAGTTAAGTATATAGTTTAATAGTCGCGATTTAGTCCAAAGAGTATGTAATCACTACGTTTTAAGACTCGGCACTTGCTAACAACACGTTTTCAAAATTATGAACGTAGTTTGTACCAACCTAATAAAAAATAGTAATACCAACATGAGAATGAAATTGCAAAACATTAGTGATCGACTACTTATCACATATCGATATCGATAAAAAAAATTCGAGGAGTCTCCTCATAGGTGCCTCATTTTCATGCTTTGGAAATTAAAGTAAGCGGGCGATAAATCCCAACAAAGTACATCAACTCAATTATTTCGAGTATGACATGGTGTGAATGGATTATCGCTTACTTTCATAATGAAAAAGGCATTTTTTTTTAATCAAATCATTTATTTAGCATCGACTGTAGAAAACCTAATGTCACCAATGCGTCGCGTCGCTATCAAAACTTTGCACTTTGGTCGAATTTCAGATCTTTGGAGTCTGCAACAAACAAAACAATAAGTAAAAAAATATATTACCTATACCATATTTATTTGAGGCCGAGACAAAGTGAAACTTTTTGATTCTTTTAAAATGATACTGTCTGATAATATTGTATACGTAATTTTTTTTATAAAGTATTAAATCTAATTCAATCTAATTTACTTAATTCTTAGTCTAAAAACCGAAATAACATGAACCGATTTTTTTTTAAATGAAAATAATCTAGAGTACTGAAAAGTTGTTTACATTTTGTCTCGGCCCCAAATAAATATGGTATAGGTACTGCTAATAATATTAATGTCAAGGAACGTTTGTATCACCTGTTTACTAATTTTAGACAGCAAGTAGAAATATCTGGCAGAAATCAATCGTCCAAAATATCGATAAAAAATGTACCACATGGGTACCGCACTACAACTGGCGTTATCCTAAATTTGTCAAAATCGCAAATTGTTCTAATTTATTCAGGTGTTTTATCCAAGCACATTAAATAAATATCAAAATTTGCGGTACATTTATTATGATAAACTTGCTTATTTTACCTGTTTGGCTCCAGTGGAAAACTGGCTAAGAATATGCCAGACGTACATTTTCTGACTCTTCCGATGCCACAAACTTCACATTTCCTCAATGCTTTTCCTCCCATATTTCTTGTATAAATCACTTTTCACGCACTACATCTACTGCTAAAGGTAAAATAAATAAAATATTTCCACACAAAAACAACAAACGAACAAAATTACCGGCCATTTGCTAAATACGTAATACCAACATTACATTTGACATATATAAACCGATTTAATTTTAAATCATGATACATCTACGTGATTCAATGCGGAGTTAATGCCTTTTGTTTTAGCAGGATTATATTTTTTGTTTCAATGTTGGCACAAAGTACGTTCCTAATATTTTTTGTATGGAGTGACGAGGGCCTGATTTAGTCCATGACGTCTGCCGCGAGAACACGATTACACACGTTACGAAAATGGCTTCATGTGTTCTTCTCGCAAAAAAGTCATTAAGCCTTGGATCACACCCGGACTCGTTCGCTGCATAAAACATAGAGACAAGCTACACAAAAAAAACAAAAGCTGATCCAAATAATAATACAATAAAACATATTTATACACGCTATAGAAATTTTTGCACTTCACTTTTAAAAAAACTTAAACGTAACTATGAAAAAAATCTAATACAAGATGCTGGTAAAAACAATAAAAAAATCTGGGATGCAATAAAAAACATAACAAACACATATAAAGCTAAGAACTACCCTAAAGAATTACTTACAGTATCTAATTCCCCCGAGGAATCACTTAATAACGTAAACACATATTTCAGTAATGTGGGTAAACTATTAGCGGAGGACCTACTTAAACAACAACCTAACTCGAATAAGGATACGGATGAACATTATGCCCCCCTACAATCCTTTGTTCTGGATAGTACTGATGAGGATGAAGTGGATGGAATTATACTTAGTCTCAAGAATAAGTGTTCTGTAGGATGGGATGGTATAGCAAACTCATTGATAAAACAAAATAGGAACGAACTTGTGACTCCACTTACTTATATATGTAACAAGTGCCTAGAGCTAGGTATATTTCCGAATGACTTAAAAAGATCCCAAGTAATTCCTATCCACAAAGGAGGAGACAGAAATCTAATAAATAACTATAGGCCTATCTCAATCCTCCCAGCTATATCAAAAATATTAGAAAAAGTTATTAACCACAGATTAGTATCCTACCTCGAGGCCAACAAGATTCTATCCGAGCAACAATTTGGTTTCCGCTGCGGTAAATCTACAGATGATGCTGTTAATGAACTAGTCGAACATGTAGGCATAAACCTGGATAAGGGAAACAAATGTCTTTCGATTTTTCTTGACTTGGCCAAGGCGTTTGATTCGATCTCTGTCCCCATTCTTATAAAAAAATTAGAAAACATTGGCATTAGAGGTACTCCACTTAACCTATTTGTAGACTATCTTACAAACAGAAAACAGTCCGTAAAGTTAGGTACTCAGGTTAGTGCTGAACTGCCTGTTTGTTATGGTGTCCCACAGGGCAGTATTTTGGGGCCTACCCTCTTTCTTGTGTACCTTAATGACCTCTTGTTGCACAAATCCTTCCCCGGAAAATTTATCTCGTATGCCGATGACACGGCGCTAGTGTTTACAGCCAAAACATGGAAAGATACCCTCGAACATAGCCAACGTGGATTCAACCAAGTATGCAAGTGGCTAAAGGACAATGTGCTTACGCTAAATGCTGTTAAAACCAAATACTTAACTTTTTCCCTTAGAGGTACCAATTCAATTGCTGAAAACCTCAGAGCCCATACATGCTCCCTGTCGGACACGGCAAACTGCTCATGTAGTTCCTTGGAACATGTTAGTGCAATAAAGTACTTGGGCGTTATAATTGACGAAAATCTCTCATTTAAAGACCAAATTGAGATGCTGTGTGGCAGAGTTCGAAAACTTATTTACGACTTTAAAGTACTCCGCCATATTCTTGAACCTCACTTATTAAAACAAACTTACTATAGTCTTTGTCAATCTATAATTTCTTACTGCATTTTGTCGTGGGGAGGAGCGGCCAAAACCACTATTAAAAAGCTTGAGGTTGCACAAAGAGCAGTCTTGAAAGTGTGTACATTCAAACCTTTCCGCTTTCCTACTAAGGCTCTCTATGAATTTTGTGGGGTACTGTCAGTTCGTCAACTCTTCCTTCTCAGCATTGTTCTAAAGCAACATTCAAAATTACCTTTTGATCCATCTAAACTTGAAAAGCGCAGAGCTTACTCTGTATGTCCCCGGCTCATAAAGCATAAAACCTCCTTTATCCAAAAGTTTTTCCCGTTTTTAGGCCCATTTATTTATAATAAAATCAATAAATCCTGCGACATTTTTAAATTAACCAAAGTAATGTGTAAACGAAATGTTTCGATGTGGCTCAAATCACTATCTTACGATGAAACTGAGAAACTCCTAGAGATCTGTAAGTAATAATCTCATCTTAATATCTTATTTTACATATTCCACTATTTTTCAAAAATATATAAGTATTTATTTTGCTGCGGTACTCACCCTCTCTCTGATCTCACACACTTACACACACTCACTCACTCACACTCACACTCATTTACTCACACACATTGAGGGAGGTCAACTAACACTATACCTACCCTTTTTCTTTTTTTTTTTCTTATAATACTTTTGTTTTAACAGTAATTTACAGTTTTTGTTAAAACCAACTAGGTATGTAGGAATTTTGGTAGTAGTTTTTGTAAACGGAGGAAGTAGGCGCTGTCTGCTGTAATACAGGTGATGAACCTAGCACAGCAGCGGATGCTAAATAACTTAAATGATAAACCAAACATGTAATTTGTCACCACCTAGTTTTAGTCTAGTATAAGACTTTTATGTCACAAATAAATTACTTACTATTACTTACTTACTTAGATATTTTAACTACCTACTAAGTACTCACAAAAGTTAAAATGAAACTGATGGAATCGCTTTTTATCGGAAAGTTCTGCAAAACTCTTGATAAAACTATGATAAAGAAAAATTTTACTTTTTGTATGCCCTGTCACATCAGCGCCTAATATGGCGGTAATTTCATAGATTAAAAAGTACAGAAGTTAAAAGCTCACTTACCTAGATCGTACCAGTGATATGAACATTGAACATACTACATACTAAAATATTGCTTAGATTGTTCACAATTATATTTTTTCTACGTTTCATTTTCTAAGTTGTAAAGGAATCATGGATCAAATATGTCTAAGACAACCGAAAAGAACAAACAAGGATACCTTTGAACCATACATACATAGGTACCTATATTCCGCGCATTTCAAAGAAAAGGACAAATACCGGAGCAACACAGAACGAATTTTGACTGACAAAAACAATTGACAAAAAAATTTAACAAGGCTTACAGAAACCTACTTGTTGAATTAAATTTCCTAACATGAGATCACATCTGTGCAGGTTTTACAATTCAATGGACTCGTTTAGGTTCTGTTTAAGACTTAATATATTAGCAGTCGGGTTTTTGTTTTGTTATTTTTTATGTTGCCAGTATACGTACCACTTCTGGGCACAAACTTACACCCTGTAAATAATGTATTAAAAAAAATTGTGCCTTTTATTTAATCGGCAAGATTCGTCGTTTTGTCAACGTAGGTACCTATTTAAAGAATTGAAGAGAGTGAGGCTTCAGTAACATTGGCTTATAATCTACAAACTGCTGTCTGTTGACAATGACGTTGACTTTGTTCAGTGTAGAGTTTAGTTGACCGATACAAATATCAGTGAAAATAAAAACATCTGACGATGTCTGTCGAGTCCAATTACGTAATTTGAAAGACTACTTTGGCGTGGATACATTAATACTGAGAATACATTTTTGGAATCCACGAAAGTGATATAAACCGTTTTACCGGGTTGCGCTTAAATATCACTGTTGGCAACACTGGTTATTGTATTGTGCGACACAAATTTTGTTCGGGATGGCGTCTTTATACGTAGTAGTACTTTTACTCCATGGCACAGCCAGAGAAATACGCATTGCCTCCTGAAATAGAACTCTCATCGACAAAGTTCCATCCTATTTTGAATCATGCGCGGATTTTACTGTGTTGCTCCTTCTGCTACAAATATTACAAAATATAATCCGTTTTAGCGATTTTTGTTGCTAGGGGCTTAGAGTTTAATCTATTTAAGTACTAAAGGGGGTTAAAATACTACGTATAGAGAGGACATCCTGAACAAAATTTGTGTCGCGCAATACAATAACCAGTGTTGCTAACAGTGATATTTAAGCGCAGCCTGGTACAAACCGGTAAACAGATTTTATATAGCTTTGGTGGATTCAAAAAATGTATTCACAGTATTAATGTATTAATGCAAAAGTATTCTTTCAAATTACGTAATTGGACTCGACAGAAATCGTCAGATTTCTTTATTTTCACTGATATTTGTACCGGTCAACTAAACACTACACTCAACAACGTCAACGTCACTGTCATGTTAACGAACAGCAATGCCGTGTCATGATAAAACGCTGTAATTTGAAAACAGGCATTTTCCAGAAAACGCAAAAAACATTTTCTTACGAAAATTACGCATAAATGCGTCAAATATAATCCGATTACTTAGAAATTTATTAACAATTGATTTCACAAAACACTGCAACTACATAAATGCAGTGATTTGTGCAAACAGTTGGTACGAAAACGGTAGGCTATGTTGGTGGAATAACGCAACAGGTTACAAAACTAATATTATTTTTATTTAAAAGTACCAAATATAACTTAAAAAGTACGTTAGGAGTCATAGAAACATCAGCTGAACTTGAGCACAAAATATGTTCACTGGTTAACACTGCTTCATAGGGTAATACATCCCCGGGAAAATTTAAATTATTTTCACTTGTTTCACTGGCAATGGAACTATTTAAGTTCAAAAAATTCGGTGTAGTACTCACACATTGTTCTTGCCTCATTCGGGCTCATTTTTGGGATGTTTTTGTCACGACGTGAACTTAACTGTATGAAGTCACACTAGACTCTAATTGAAAATCTAGAATCTTCCCGCCGAATTCCCGCTTTCTTTCTTGGCAAGTAGGAAAACGTTGTGAGATTGTTATGACAAAACGTTGCATCTACAATTACCTGACATAAAAAAAACACTGAGCTTGTTATGGCAAAACACTGTTTCTACCACAGAACAAAGAAAATAAGTTAGAATTGCCCTAGCGCGTATTTTGTAAGGGAACCGCTGTTGCCGCTTCAACCTACTCAAATCGTTATTCTTAGCACTTTTTTGGGTGTTTTTTAAACCTGAGTGCAGAGCTAAACAATTTTGTACAGTGTTATTGTTCGGTCCTATTGTACATATATGTGGAGGAGTCACTAAAAATAACCCTTAGTTCAGATAATAATCATATATTTGTAAAATTATGGTGCTGCTAATAATGATGAATGTTGATAACAATGACATTATTGTAGGATAGAATGACTGTATGTTACGAGCAATGACTATTTAATCTATTTAAATTAGAATCAACCTCGGAATGAGAGAAAATAAGCTGAATTTTCGTATACAAAAGTTATTTCAAAAGTTTAATAAAATCTCGTGTCTGCGTCGTAAGTTATTAACGTCAAAGTTACAAAAAAACGGGTTTTCGCGATTATCTCAATTACTTTAGCTCAAATGATGTTAACATTCATTATAAAAGTAGAAGAACATCAAATTTGCGACAAATTTTATTTTCACATAATTATTCTCATACCCTCAACCGTTTTTGAGACAGACGGCGTTGAACGCGCAGCGCTCAGCCATACATTATGTAATACAAGGTCAACCGTGAATATCTGTAAATACTACCTTGAATTTAGAATAATATATTTATATTTGGTATTAATACATCTCAAAAACGGTGGAGCACATGAAAAAATGTTTCAAATTAATTTTGTTGCAAAATTTACGCCCTACAATTTTTAGAATAAATGTTAACATTGGAGCAATAGTAACCGAAATAATTTTTATATTGTTGAACTTTTAAAAACTTATGACGCAGATACGACATTTTGTGAGACTTTGGGACAACTTTTAGAACGCCACTATGAAGGTATATATAAAAATTCAGCTTATTATCTCTCATTCCGAGGTTGACCCCTTTTTTACGCTGCAGTGACTGGACTCATTCTTAAATAAAATAAGATAGTGAATGGGCCTCTACTGGCATTCGAAAAAGTAGTAACAGGCACTAAAGAAAAAGACATACATATAATATGACCCTAGTTTCAAGCAGTATGTTAAAGTGCATTCGAAATTATGTAGGGTTGTCTGCAACAAAGCAAAACGCGGTTATATAAAATCTTTAAACTTTGTAATAAATTGACTATTGTAATTGCTTCCCGAAAAATAGATGACAAATAATAACTTCTAATGATGACACTGCTGCGGCTTTTGAACAATTTACAAATGTTCCAATTGTAACGAGGGCTTTCCTTCCCTAAGACACTTCTGGTATTTTGAAAGATCCGTGCAATCACGATTTTTGTTTGACTATATTGAAGCCCATACCGTGATTAAAGCGTATAAAAAGCTACATAAAAAACTGAAGACTTATTATGGTATAATATACCATTTTTATGTCAGTATTCAATTCAAATATTTTTATTCATTATAAAAACAAAATGTTTACTGAATGAAGGTAAAAGTTGTTAGTTTCACATTTAATACATTATGTGGAGAAGAAGCTACCAAAGAAAGTCCGTATTTATTCTTTTCAAAAAAGGTTTAAATTAATTAATAGTGTTCAGCTGAAAAATTATTACTCCTGAATGTGTTGAATATCGGACACAATTGTCCTCTAAATAAAATACCTTTAATATTAATCCACTGTTTAAGACCAGACATCTTTGTCTTCAAAATAATCATTGATGTTATAGTAGTAAGCTTTTTTAATGAGATTTTTTTTTTCTGACAGATTGTGCCTAACACATTTTTTAAATGCTGTAGAATCTTATACAGTGGCCTATAAACGATGTTTATTAACTATAACTTATTAACTTTTGCAATTCTAAATTGTGGAAATCACAATTTAGGTATGCTTATTTCTAGTAGGTATTAACAATATGATGGCTATCAATATTTTCGAAGTCTGATATTTTTTCTAACGTATACCTACATTATATTTTCATAAATATACCAGCTTGCAACACTGTTACGATATTAGTTTCTTTAAAGAAATCTCTGCGAGTCCCTACTACCTAGCTTGTTGATAAACTCGGATCGCCCTCTTCCGCAAGATGAAAATAATCTCAATGTATGTACTACTATGGGGCCGGGTAGCAGGCACGGCGTGTGGCGTACCTTGTGCCTACCGTGGTGTGCAGGAGTGCAGGAAGTGCTGACAATCACTCGCAAATGCATGCTCTCAACGAAGATGCGGATATTGTCACCAACGCACTAGAAAATGTGTAAGAAGTGCACCATTGGCTTAACCAAAGGTGCACTTCTTACACTAATTAATATGGAAAAACAACATTTGCCGAGTCAGCTAGTATTATATAGAAAGCTGTCATATATGTCCTAACGGTGTACAATAAAATGTACAATAAAGTGTTCTCTGTGCGGAAGCGTTTGTAGGAAAAGCGTTTTTTTTCGACGACTTCGGAAATAAAGTTGCACTTTTATTTTAAATAGGTAATCTATAAAAAAAAGCCTATGTCCATACTGGAGAATCATTCTAAATACCTACTCGTAAAAGAATCGAATTAGTAGTTTCGATGATTACCCTCTACATACAATTTAAATAAACTCACAAAACATATAACTTTCAAAATATAATTTAAACTTACAAACATTAAGTTACAAACGTTTCCTCTTTATAATGTTAGTGGTGATATGGGAGGTCGTGGGTTCGAATCCCGGCATGTAACAATGACTTTCTTTACTAAGTTATGTACATTTGTGAAGTTATAGTAGCAATACAACACTCGCTAACCGTGAAGAAAAATATCGTGAGAAAACCTGAGTGTCTGAGGTCCGCGGTAGGCACTTTGAGAAAAGGCCTGTGCCCTGCAGTGGGACGTAAATAGGCTAAATAAAAAAAGAAAGTGTCGATATATACCTACCTAAGGTCTAACAGTATGATCTCAAAACCGCACCAAGCCCAAGCACCAAGTTTTTCATAGTGATTTCGCACTGGTTTGGTAATACACTTTTATACAAGAATATTTGGCCTGTTTGTCTCCAAAAGTTAGCATTTGCTCGTAGAGTTTGTGGCATCCTGAGAATGAAACTATAATTGCGAAATAATTATTATTTCCCCTTTATGAAATAAGTAGACAAGGCAACTGTAGTTATGGCAGGTGGGTATGCAATAAACGCAAAAATGAAAATGTAGGAAATCGGCATCGATACTTAACTATTGTCTAACATAGCGTGCGCGTGATCATTGCCATTTCCGAGTTAACTGCATGACTCGGTTTTTATTTAGCAGGTAATCCGGCTACGACACCGCGGCTTCTACTGCTTTTACTTTTCACAGACGGGCGGCACATACATTCAAGTCGAGCGGGTGTTCGTCGTCCTGTACAAAGCCGCCGTCGCGGCTGCCGCAAGCTGCGCGTGCGGATCGACCTTGCACCCTGCGCACGCGCCAATAGAGGCTGAAATATTAATGAATGCTGCCTCCAGTGCAACTAATAGAGTGGAATCGGTCGCTCGTGAGTGAAATGTAGGCTGGATAGTCGCTACAGAGCACGCAAAGCGGCTTGTAATTGCTATTTTTCTCACACACGTAAACGTTGACTGAAACACACACTGTGCTGACTCGTACACACTCCTTACTTTTTGCCGTGCATTTTATTGGAGAAATTCACTTGGAAAATGGTTCTCGATCATTTTCAAGTTCAGTTACGTAAGCGCGCGTGCAGGAGAATTGGTGCGGAATGGCGGATGTTCGCCGGGTGCCACTGCCGACGTAGCGCGCGGTTATAAACTCGCCTCCGCGCCACCAACCGTCAGTCGACGTTGGACCACCCTTGTATTCATTGATTATTAGTTTTTGTAGTGCAGTGTGAGTGATTATCATTTTCAAAATGTGCAGCGCCTTCCGGATAGCTTTTGTATCAGCGATTTGTGTGGTTGTCGCCTCGGGTAATGTCCACGGGCCAAGGAGGTCCCGCAGGATGGAGGTCGAGGATTACGCACAAAATGAAATCGACAGTGGCAGAGCTGATGAGAGCTCTTGGTGGCCCTCCGCAGAGTTCTCCGTGTTACAAAAAGTGTACGACGACTGCAGTGCGCACAAGCACATGACCGCGTGCCTTAAGAGCAAAGCTCTCCTGGCACTCACGAGAGCTGTCGAGCAGGTGCGCGCGTGTTGTGATTAGGCCGTAGCCGAACTTTGCGAGACCAATTTGCTCAATATTCTGTTTGTCCCTCACAGGATTCTGTACAGCTCGCTGATGGCATGACGCTGGTGAAGCAGGCCGACGCCCCGGTGGCGGTTAGCGAACCTCGCTTCTTCTCCGGCATGACCGTGGAAGAGAAGCTGGACACCGCTCTCCGTGCCAAATTCGAACAACTAATGAACACACACACCCTCTCTATGGATCTCGCATCAGAAGGTCGCGGCCGAGGTAAGGTATATCGGCGTTCATTTGACATGATTAGTCTTCTTTGCGACAATGAACTAACATTTTATAATCTGTTTAGGTAAGAAGGTGCTACCCTACCTGCTGCTCGGAATCTTCACCACAATGAGCGTGGTCGGCGGCATCGCGCTAAAAACGCTGGCCGCTATCGCTGGCAAGGCTCTGATAGCCAGTAAAGTGGCTCTCACGATCGCCGGTATCATCGCCCTGAAGAAGCTCTTCAGCCACGACGCTGCTCCCGGCGAAACGACCTTCCAAGTGCACGCTGACGGACACCATAGGTGAGGATACTCTACAATTTTTGAAGCCAGTGCTTCATGGCATACGTACCGCCGAAGCTCGGTGAACAGAATTTTAATTCAAAATATTTCAATTCTAGTCTTTAATTCGAAGGCGGAATCTTTACGTGGTGAGGCCGGCGAAGGAGAGCGCGCTGGACCCTTACCGCTTCTACGCGGACCAGACCACCCCCAGCGCGTAGGGCTCCGCTGCAGCGCCGCCCGCTCGCCAGCCTGCGCCCGCGCTTACCTCACCTAGCTCGCCGACGCCTCACAAATACAACCTCAAGCCAAAGTACCGTCCGCCCTGTGGACACCCCGTAACGACTCATCGTTCACTGTCGTTCTCAAGTCTATGTCAGTAAATTATTGAATGTAATTTATTTATTTATGACTACTATGTTGTATGTTAAATGTTAAATAATAAAGTGATGATGTAAGGAACAATAAACACGTGACAAAGAATTTAGTTTCATTACAAGATTTCCTATTTCAGTAATAAAGACAAATATATGTATAGGTACACTGAAGTATTCGTGACATACGTGCTGTAATTAACAACCGTATCACGATTGATCGATGAAGAGGAAATAAAGTAAATGTCACGGTTACGTGGACTCAATAATTTTAACGCTTGATTAAGAATTTCCAATAAAAAGTGCATCCGTGAAGACGGTTAGATACAAGAGAAGTTTAGGCGGCATGAGCACTATTAGAGCGAGTTAACGCTAATTATCTATGTAGTCACATTTTACATCACATTAATCACAATGTAGATAATAAATTCACGAGACAAGTGATTAAACTCACTTTGAACATTTGAATGCGCGCATAAGATAATAAATACAATAAGCACCACATTGCAGAGTCTCAGGTGGACAGTCTTTGTGATGGGCAAGACGAACGCCAGTGGAGCACGATAGAGCATATATGTTTCAGTTAATTGCACTAAATATGCACTAACCTGCTTTCTTTATTCGCTCTGGTGCAGAATAGTCCAAGAAATGTGTCGAGATTTTCCGTTAATGTGAGTGCAGTTACCAATGTGGAAAGTAGAAAGTTCTAATCGATTCAGTGCACATGCACAGGCACGCACGCGGTCCGTTCTAGTGGCTTGTTAATAATCGCTGCAATAAGTATATCGACGTACATCAGATGATAGACATAATGAATGCTCTCGGTAAAATAAGTAGAGATGTACATCTGTCCAAATAACTTAGCAATGGTAACCACAGATTGAGTGCATAGAATGCTGCTGAAAATACGTTGCATAGGTACGAGTAGCAACTGACATTCAGTTTTACAAAGCCAACTAGTTACGAACTGGGGTGCGTAGAAAGCCGGATGTTGTTTACAGAACACACATTTTCCGAGAGCCAATGCAGGTTGCAACATGGCTGCCATGCAGCGGCAGGCAGGAGGCAGACAACGTCGTTAGGCGACTGTGGAAGGTCAGCGCAGCGTTGATTAGCCAGCCAGCCGATAAAGGCCGACCGCAACGCGCGTTTGACTGCGAGCCTCGACTGTTTATAATGCAGATATGTGTTTGCTCAATCGCCGCACGCTACGCTGGCTATATGGCATCACTAATGCGGATGGCTCCTCTTTGCATAGGCAAATATAGGACGGGTCCGTTGCTGATTAAGCGGTTCGGCAGATCCCAGCAAAACATTCGCTTCCATCCACAAATGCCCTGCTCCGAGCATTATAAATTCCGATTTTAAACACGGAAGCTTTCAGGGTGGATTTATAGAATCCATGTAGTGCATATGTCTGAATAATGCATAGGTCGGGAGGTGACACGGCGCGTCGGGTGGCCGAGCCCGGGGAGACCGACTGTGCTTTGCCGTCGGCTAATATTATCGGGCAGTTGGTCAGTGCCCGCTGCGTCTTCAATACTTGATATCCATATACATAAACAAATAAGATCGCTAGCCGTGTGATGTCTACAAACAACCCACTAGCTATTGGGATTCCTAGAAACATAAGTAGGTGTGGAGCAAGTAAAATATCTATGATTGTTAGGAAATTGGGAGCTGAAATGATGTTGGTGCTTCGCTTTTGTCTCGCTGGTTTTTGTCGTCGCCCCAAGCCCGACGCATGTGGATGTGTAATGAAGTGACAACACGAGAGTGCTGTTCATTAGAGTTAATTAATACGTTGCTCGTTGTTGGTATCTTTGTAACAGATGCAATCAAATTACAAACTTACTTTCAAATATGCAAGTGAATGCATCCGAGATACCTACTTACCTACCTATGTGCTAGCAAAAAAGTTGTGAAACCTGAACAGCATCCTTTGGTGACCTGGATAAAATAACACAAAATAAATTGATGAAAATATAGGATGCGGAGCAGGCAGCATCACTCGTGGAGCGAGCGAAGTTACTTTACGGGCGAATGGTCAAAGTATCCGACATAAACCTATTTTGTTCTCTTCTTATATTGGATGTGCGTCCCCATCTTTGCCCACCACCACCCGCTGCCCTTTACCCTAGGGCTGTGACACGCGCATTGTGGGTCAGTAATTCGTAACTGACCATATTAAAGACCACTTTAATAGTTTGAAACTGCTTACTCTCCTTATTATTTTACAATTAGAATCTACTTTGATACTTACTTACCTACTTTATCTGGTACTTTGTGATCAGATCAGCAGAGGGCCCATGATGGCCCAGATGATGATGATGATGATGATCTTTGATTGAAAGATACCTAGATAAACAAGACTCGCTATTATTAGACTAAATATTAACTCCTATACACCCCGCAACACTACAAAGATAAGTTATTAACTTCCCGCCAAATATTATGATTCTAGGTGAACAGTGCGCTATAGGTTTTGATAGTAAGTTTGATTGTAAGTATGAAAAATGTGACGTAAGTGGTTATATCTACTGTCATTGTTGTTGGTATAAATACTTTTTAATATTTTATTATTTCTATTATTGACTCAGAATATTGACTTTTAAAAGTATTGTGAGTGTAGGCACAGGATACTGTGGTGTAGGAAAACCATTTGCGAAATATTAAGATCTAAATCGCAAATTTTATTAGAGTATGTCGGCCCCCCTCTCTCCCGGCTAAAGGTTGATTGTAAACGTGAAAAATTTCAGGCCAATACCACATATCTATAACGAATTTAACAGGAAAACTAACACGGCTAAAAGTAGGTTTTACAAGTTAAAGAGTAATAGGCGACCAACTTATAAAAGGAAAACTTCGTACAAATTCCATTGAAAATTACTTTGATCAAGTAGTGTGTTCTGTAAAGCAAAGTTCCTTTAATATATATATATTGTATTATCGGTATATGTAATTCTATATTGATGTGTAAGTTTATTTAATTACACCTTGCAAAAGTACATTTTTAAAAATATTTTCGTTTTTTCTTGCACGCCTACCAACTCTTTCCTTTACATCCTGCGGTTGACTGGTGGAAAATGCTTATGGCATTTAGTCCGCCGCTTCGTACGATTTCTTTAAGTGCAATAAAAGTATCAATAAATAATTACATAAGGCAGGTAAAAAATCCTCCTACGGAATCCTACACTACGCGTGGCTCGACACGCGCTTAACCGGTTTTCTACTGTAACTATTTGTAACTGTTGTTCCTGTGGATTTTTAAACGACGTCAAACAAGGAGGAGGTTCTTCATTCACCCGTTTTTGTGTATATGATCAGCGATATTATTTTTACCACGTTGTCTGATTTCATTTATTCGTTTTTATTATTAAAAGCAACCTCCAACCTCCAATGTGGTTCCATATAAACAAATTAAAGAAAAAAATAGATTTTGCTGTGAAGTTAAGGTTAATGTTACACTTTGGTGGGGATTTCATATTAAGTGTATAGACGTTGTGCCATACTTATAATTACTGAAATCTTCTCTTTAGAGTGCGTGTTTTTTTGAAGTCTGTTTTTTTTGTTGTTGAATAAGTAGTTTTTTCTTCTGTGTAATATTAGATAAGAATATTGTCATCTTATCATTGAATTTTACATACTATTTTCTATACGAATTAAATGTGTATAGTCTAACACAGCCCTGTAGGGGGTGAGCACTGTACGGAAGTTTTGCCGGGAATTATGTTGGTACGTGCTAAAGCCATTATTGCTGTAAGAAAAGTTCATCAATTTCATTTCTGGGCTCACACGTCCGTATTTCTGCGGTCATAGGTACGTCTTACTGCTAATCGCCCCTTCGATTAACTACGAAAGGAACTTTTTACTGTAGATATTTTATACTGCCAAAATACCCATTTTAGGTACCTGTTCATTCGATTATCTATAATGATGCTAACAAAGTAAGCAGATATAATTAATTAGGTAAACTGTACAGTCACAATAAAACGTTAGGCTTATTAACTAGATACCTACGTCGCATAAAACAGAAAGCAAAATCAATTCTGAATTACAATTGGAGAATGCGAAGTAAAAGTTTCACGACTCGTGCACGCATTGGTTCGTAGATCGGTACAGAAGTCTGTTTTTTAATTCGATGCAAAAAAATTTTAAATAAAAAATAAAAACCGACTTCGAGACACTACAGCACTAAAAAGATAGAAATAATTTAAATAATTAAAAGTATTTATACATGTAGGTATTGTAGAAGTATAATTTGAAGTCGGTGTCCAAAATATATGTGCTGGTCATGAAACTGGGCACCGACAACCTTTTTTGAAGTCGGTTAAAAAATACTGCCACTTTGACATGTGCCGGGGTCGTAAACCATCACAACTCATTACATTTGTTGACACTATGGGTTGGAATTTAGAATATCGTTCGTTTAGTTAAGGGTTGCGGGAGGGGCATGAGGGGGGGAAGAGAGACGGGGTGTCTCCTGGAAAGGGAGATGCTGAAATTGTTTTTGAGAAAAAATACTAAGTTTAGCACACGAAAGCAGCCTGGCTACCCACAGCACAGGGAATCCTAGTTTGGGAGCCAGGACACAATTCGTAACACTTTTATATGCAATAAATATTTTTTATTTCTTATATAAGAAAAATTAAAAACAATTTTAAGATTATATTGACAATATTTCAATCAGTTTATTACTAGAAACATTATTCTAGATTAAATTTTGTAAAGATACACTTTCAAAATACATTGTCACATTAATTAGGACTTATTCACAGTGCGACCTGAAACAAAATAAGAGGATTATGTTTCAAAAGACAGTTTTTCGCTTTTATCACCGTCAACCTAAGAAAATAAACTGCCGTTTGCCCATGTTTCCTATCCAGTAACCAAGAACTTTATGGTATAGATTCGACTTATAATGGCTTGATTTTACAATTGCAATAGCTCCAACGCTGCGGTAAGTGCAGTTCCTACGCCCTTGCATAACAAAGTACGGGCACCTATGCTCACCTCCGCAGCTTCGTTTGCTGGTCGCCACGACCAGCCTTAGCCGCTACGGCTCGCACGGGTGCTTGTGCTTTGTTACAGTGGGCGGAGACTGCTCTCTAGGGAGGTAGTCACAACCACTGCATGGAAATAGGGTGCGCTGTGAGTCGGATTTGAAGCCATTTGAACCTATCAATAACCTAATTATGAGTGCACCAAGTCTGTTTTTGCCCGTATTTCGTATTCAGTAACCAAGTGGGACTTACCTCAATTCCTCAAAGAGGTAATTTATTCTTCACCTAAATGATTCGGATGTGGTCGTGATGTAGAGTTTCCAGGGAGGACGGCTTAAAAGAGTCCACCATTGCACTCGATTCGTCAAGCTGGTCGTCATCTGAAGGACACGGAGGCACTGAGGACGAAGTTTTAAGAAGTGGCTCGAAAGAGTGCAACCTTTGCACTACACATCAGACCGGGAAGCAGCAGAACTGAAGCCAACGGCTTGGATGACGCAATAGTACTCATCCGTTGTTTCACAGACAGGAGTAACGGAAAACGCTCTCAACTGCTAGCTAGACAAACGATGACTGATTTGTTGATAAACGACAAGATGGCGATTGCGAAAGTACGACGCTTCATTTCACATAATATCACATATTAATTTTATGTTTTTAACTTAAATTAAAATTTTTATGATTTAATTAGGACATTATAATGTATTTTTAATCCTTAAAACCGATATTCAATATTTTAGACTTAAGTTCTGATATAGTTTTGCTAAGTTGTAATAAACTTTCGACAGAAGTAAGTTCACCCAATACGCGAAACGAAACGCGACGTCCATTCCGAAACGTAAAAGTTTTTAAAATAGTGTAAATACGTAAAAAATATTGGATTATCAAAAATTAATATTTCGAAAACTAAGGAGTTTCAGCTAGCATTTAATATTTAAACTTTTTATCCATAGTCCTTTCTACAGTATTAATTTCAAGTCTCAACTAAACGGATGAGATTGAAAAACTTAGCCTTAGTTATCAAAACAAAAGTACAGAGTTTTCTACTGTTTAAATAAAAGATCTGTAATTTAAACAATAGAAAACACTTTTAAATGTTGCATCTACTCATGTGGAATCGAAAAACTGGTTGTTTTTTTTTCAAATCACAAGAGAACACGGGAAATAACATTCGCGAAACCAAGGATAAAACGGAATATTTGAAAATAAATTACGACTTCATGAATGTGTCAAACCTCAAACCCAAGGTTATCAACACCCAAGTATTGCTAATACGTAAAAAACTGATAATCCCATTTTACTTTCAAATAAAAATTGTGTGAGCTACGAGTACGTTAGTGTTTTTTAAATAATTCTCTTTTATGAGTAACTAAATATTAATGTCTTTGATTCAATAAGGTTTTCGATCACACTAGTCAACTTTTTTACAGTAAAACAAAAATCAACCCTGTATAAAATTATAGGTATTTTATAATGGTAACCTCTTTTTTGTTTTGCATTGAATTAAAAACAGACTAGAATTTTTAAATACGGGACCCATCTAAAGGCACTTTAAAAATATGGATTTTACTTGAAGATATTGTTACGGCTGCTATAAAATACGGAAGTTAATTTTATTTGTAATTGGATAAGTAAGTCTTTTTATAGGTGGTTACCTAAATCTAATCTATTACATAAAAATCTCGTGTCTTAGTGTTTGTTTTCGAACTCCTCCGAAACGGTTTAACCGATTTTTATGAATTTTTTGTGTATAGGTAGGTAGGTCTGAGAATAGGTCGTAGGCTAATTAATATGTCAAAACAACGTTTGCTGAGTCAGCTAGTTAATAAATACATTTTCGTTACTATAAAACAACAAATACATACATGCATAAACTCACGCCGGTATCCCAGAGGGATTGTCAGAGACCAGAGTGTTCTACTTGCCACGAGCCTGAGCCACCTCTTTGGCCGCGACATTCATTAGTCGCTGCGCTCGCATAAATTAATAACATAACATAAACTCACGCCTGTATCCCAGAGGGGTAGGCAGAGAACAGGGACTGCCACTTGCTACGATCCTGACAGATCACTTTCGCTTCCTCAACATTAATTAGTCGTTACTCGTTGCATGCACGCGCGCCAGTACTTTTTATTTTGCCCTTTGCTAATACATCCCCTATTTGGTCGAAGTATGTCCGTCTGGGTCGTCCCTTACCGGCCCTTCCACTAACATTAGCTCGATTAATTAATAATTCAAACTAAAGCATTATTCATAACGTAAGATGAAGCTTAAATGTCTAAATGAGCTTTGCATACCTAAAAGAAGAGGAAGTGGCTTTATAATGTGTTGCTTAATTTCACCAAAGTCTAACATGTCTTCATTATCATTGGTATTGAGTCAAGAATCTGAGACCGATATTCCAGGTTCGGTCAAGTTATCAGAAGAACGGTCTATTTGTAGGTTTCATTACTATTTATTATCATTAATACGTTTATTGCGTATAAGTAAAATATACAATGGCAATGTGGCGGATTATTATTTATTTTATTTTTGTTGGTTTTATTTAATTTTATTTATACTGCCCGTAAAATTATGGGGCAAACCATTTAGTTTGAAGATCATAAGTTATAGTTTGAAACATATTGTTTTTATGCTTTCGATAATTCCTTAACCTAATTACGCTCTAGGTCGTTGTGTGATTACCGTGTCAAGGGTCAAACATAGTTTGGGATAGAGCATGTGACAACGATTATGTTAGGTAGATACTGCTAGAGGCTAGAGTGTATAAAGTGCCATCACGCCAATGGCACGGAATGTTTGAAAAAATAGAAGTATGGTTTACTAACGAAATAAAGGAACGTAAACTGTTTACAGCTGCCGTAAATTACAAACAAGGCTAGATAAAATCAATTTCCACCAGCCAACGTTGATCACATTAGCAAGGCTAGTGAATCTAATGACAACGTTTACGCCTTCTCCTTAGCAATTATCACAACGGGATGTTAAACTAGACTACGACTTTGTTATAAGTACAACATAGAGTTAGCGCTTAGATAGAAGACCAAACTAACACCTGTCAAGATTCTTAAAGGCTTGTGGTCATTTGAAGCCAGTTGTTAAGCGGTGGCTTCCTCGAAAGCGGGTTTAACTGTGTGGATAACGTCGTTATTATATGCATCTTTCCGCTCCTGCGCTCACCGCAACGCGCCGCTAGTGACGTGTAATTTTCTGCGCGTGCGTCGATAACTAGCGCACTGGGGCAGGGTTGTCTGGTCGTATGATGCACCTCGCTCATCCATCCGCGATCGTTTTCCGCGTTTTTATTTTTACAACAGGTACTTACTTTCAGTTTTCCGATAGTAAACTCTTAAGGCTCACTTGAAGTGAAAGTTAAACCTGAAAATCAGCGCGATTTAACTAAGATCGTTCATTACCTTGTGTAGTAAGCAGTGGTAGCCTAGTGGGTAGAACATTGGACTCGGAAGCGAGAGACCCAGGTTCGATTACCAGTGCGGGCATGTACCTATGACATCGTTTTCTAAGTTAGATATGTATATTTGTGAAGTTGAGTTTCACCTGAGTGAAACCTGAGTGTCTGACCTATTCATATACCTCAGCGCTTGAAATCGCCAATCCGCGATGGGCACGCGTGGTTATTAAGCCCATACTCTCTTCCTGAGAGAAGGCCTGTGCCCTACAGTGGGACGTATACAGGCTGCTTATGCAAGGGGATAACACCCTATATAGTAGGTACTCTCCGATTTAGGTGAACCCCATTTAAAAAAGATACAATGTATTTCCCGTAAGTGCAAAGAAACCTTTCCAATGAAGCACGGTACATTGTGTCTACAATAAATTACAAATCTTTGCTGTAGCGCTGGGCCAGGTGGTTGTGGGTGGAAGCCACCTCCAGCGAGCGGATGCTCCAAGCAAGCTGCTATCGAGGGAGCTCTATTAAATCTACTGAGGTAACTAGTGCGACCGGTACAGCTCTTAACGACTTGCCTTAAAGTTGTTATTCCCTTAGCGAACTTCGTTGGGTAATTAGAGCACCCCACGATGGTCAGCGGGCCGTCATTATGTGTTATTAGTTTTGCGACAGTGACCAAAGACTGGTCTGTTATATCGGATGACTCATTCATGGCGTGATTAGTCGCGCGGGTCCACTGTCTGCGTAATGTAATTCGAGATTACAGCCGGTCCTCGATTGCTTTGGTCACTGGCGAGCCTGCAGAGCTACTTAGCTTATGTAGGGTTAAATTGTTATGTAATTGATCCAATAATATGACGGTTAATGTACAGTTAATGCCTGTTTCTGTTGCAAGTTACAAGCTGAACAGGATCGACGCGTCTAAGGTTGACATGCTGCCGGTTGTAGTATGAAGTCTATATGTAGAACAAAAGTAATAGTCCAGCAGTTGCCTTTGATTTCGGCTCGGTTTTTAGATCTAGAAAGATCGTCTCGGGCGGTAGTTAAATCGTAATTTCAGAGATCACCATATACAAAAAAAAAATCCTACTTAGACTGAGGCCAATCGTCGATATACTAAATCGAATACACAAACTCCATACCTACTTGAATTGAAACCACCACTCCATTACCAGGAAGTGGCTTAACCAAAATGGGGGGTCTATACTAACTAGACCATCATACATAACAGACTTTCTAGTTCTTAGAGATTCGAATAGGAAAGGAAATATCATAAAATATCAGTCGTTTTTTATTTCAATTATTTCCATGCAATGTCATTATGTAAAACATTCGCCAGGAAACTTTAGTCATTAACAAAAATGCACGCTCGAATGAATCGCATGATTTTTCATTCGTAAGCATACGGCGCACGCACATAATTAATCATCTATTTGTGAGCTGCGTTGTAAAGGAATTTTACTAATTGATAACTTTTGTATATCCCTAAGTCAATTAACGTGGTCCAAGGTGGAGCGGACACTGGTTCACAAAGTCCATTATAAGCGCATGGATAGCGCCTGCGCCTATTGAGTAGATGAGATGGATTACTCAATTTTTTTAATGCACTAAATACGTATGTATGTCAAAAACATACACATTTAGACACTCCGGAAACGTGAACACAGTGGCGACTTACATAACGAAGACTTACAAAACTTGCCTGCATCGTGGCTTGCATAGATAGCCGTTAAAAACCCGTAGGCTACGTACAAAATAAAGTTGTTTGTAATAGGTAGAGTAAAGGCGTCATGGAGATAAATTTCAGCATTGGCTTGTTTTTAGTAATGAAAACCGATTACAGCAGCGCTCTGAAACAGTCTTACAAGCAGGAATTAATAAGATGGCATTTTATTTTAAACCCGCAAACAATCCCTCGCAGGCGCATAAATGAAACGAACAAGCGGAATGCGAATGACGGCGCGGAGCAACATTTAACCGAGCAGACCTATAAAGGGTATCTGAAGGAAAACGTTTCATTCCCGGCGGAATATAATCGTCAGGTCGTAATTTATATTGTCTGTTGCAGAGGCGAGTCCCACTGCACATTCATTTATTTTATGTGCCATTTACAATTGTCGGCCGATGGTCAAGGGAGAGGAGGGCGAGAGGCGCTCGAGGGGGGAGACTGAGGAGGCGCGGGCGGGGGCGAGGTCCAAGGGGGTTAGGGAGGGGGCAGGAGGCTGCAGGACCAAGTTGCCTTCGTATTATAAACCGTGCGGTCATCTGCGAGCGCCGTAATGGTATTTGTAATGGCCGGCCGGCATGAATTGTGACGGGCCGCGCACATGGGTCGGATGATTTATTTATAAGATTTATTCAAATCACACCCACACGTCCGGACGCTGCTGGCGGAGCGTTTCCTCGAAAGATGTAAATAGATCGATCTCGCACTTCCGATCTTGGCCACGCTTCCATCTGAAATAAAAAAATATTTCATCAAGATCTTGACACCCGCTGCTGATAGGCCTCTTCAAGTTCATGCTACTTTTCACGGTCCTGTGATTTAGGTAAGTACAAAGGTTTTAGATATTCAGAAAGCGTAGCAATTTAACTTATGTTAGTAACAGATAAAAATTGCTGTCACACAGAAAGAGCAAAATCAATGCCAAGTGAAAGAAAATAAAGCAAAAGCTTATACGATTGTCAGCCGTTGCATTTCTGATGAAAGTCACTTGAACGAAATAGCAATAGCGGCAAAGAGGCTGAGTGGCTGTATTCTTTTGTTTTTAATTATAACGGGCGGGCGCGCGGCGGACGGGGTGGCGGCCCCATCGCAAGTTCTGGTGAAGCTGCTTTCTTGTTAAGCGCGGGGGCCTCCTACGTGCCTCGGCCATTCATTTCGTTGAAACTTATAACCTGACCCGCGTACTTATGAGCGTCGCCAATAAATATAGGAATGACCGGAGGCGAGTGCGGCGATCCTTGTCGGGGGCCAGGGCGGGCGGGCAGGGAGAGCGGGACGGCGAGCCATTGTTAGCTAAATATCTAGGTGGTCAGCGGGCGCGGCAGGGGGGCAAGACGGGGGGGCGGACGTGCCGCGGCTCGGCGCCGGCCGTGTATTGAGCGCGTACTGCAGACGCGGTCACGCGCTGCAATATTGCGTCCGTCGGCCGTCCGCCGTCCGCTGATATTGTCCCTTCCCGGCAGGATTTATTAAATTGTGTAAAATTCAATCACTCCACCCATCTAACCCCAGCATCAAATTCACGACAGCAGAGCTACTGGAAGACACGTTCTCTGCTAATTTTATTAGCTACTTATGTTGTTGTATTGTAGCTTGAAATGTAGAGTCCTGGAGTTGATTCCTTTGACAAGTTGTTATTGTTGGGCAACGGAATATTAGAGAGAGAGAGAGAGAGAGAGAGAAAGAGAGAGAAAAAATAAAGACATCGATTTATGATCTATCTATAGTATTCCCAAAAGAAAGACTTACTAACTACATTTTCACAAAGGATTGTTTGCTTTAAAATGACATCCCGCAAAGGCCTAGCCAGGTTGACCTGCTCACGTATTTGGGGTTTTGCATGCATTTTCATTTGCCGTTCTAACGTCAACACGGCGGCGTGCGGTAGATATCCAGACCTTCTATTAGCCCGTGACTAATGGCACAGCCAGCCAGGCTTTGTACAAAAAGCCAGTAAAGGAAACAAATAAAGCTGCGGCTTCTTTATTTGTGCGTATGTTCCCTCATAAAGTTGTCGTAATTATTGGAAATCTCTTTGATTTGAAACCGATCGTAAACCGCTGAGCGGTTCTTTTTCGGTGAAGTTCGGCCGTGTTTGTGGGTGGGCGCGCGTGGCCGCACCGGGCGGCGGGAAAATGATTTATATTGTTTGTGTAGTGGCGGCGGCGGCGGCGCGAGGGTGGGCGGCTTTCTCAAGCAGATCCAGTCCACTGCAGATATGGGCGAGTATTATTATTGATCCGGCTTGGGCGGCCGTCCGGCGGTCATGTGGCGGTCGACGCTTCCTATAGCTCATACACGGCGCGGGGCCAGACATATTTATCGAGGCGTGCGGGAGGGCGCGGGCACACACCCGGCCGACATAAAACTGTATTAAAACGGCGCGGCCACCTCGCAGATGCGGTGCACTAACCTTTAATAACAGACGAGCGCGGGCGGGCGGGGGCGGTGGTGGGGCGCCTTCCGTCCTCGTCCAATCGCGGAGCGTTATGATATTATATCAACTCATACCGGCCAATAGTGAGCCGTTATGATATTGTGGGCGGGCGGCGCGGCGAGTGCATGCCTCAGTTTTTCCTCGTTGGGCGGGCGGATTATTATATTATGTTATGATTATGAGGGCATTGAGGTTCTAATCCAATCATGGGCCTCGCATACGAGGAGGTTATTTGTATGCACTTACTGCTTATGATTTATGATTATAAAGAAGAACGAAGAGTTTTATTCAGGACGCTACTAGGCACGTTTTTTGTTTTCAGATTTTTCCAATAGGTGACTACTCAAGTTAGTGCACGTTTTGTTTTTCAGTACGAGGGTGGCGGGCGGCAGGGGACGTTTTGATAACATTTCAGCGCTCCTACTGCCACAACGTTTGTACCTCTTCCATTTCCATAAAACAGGGAACTTGTGATTTTATTTTATTCCTGTCGATTTTGCAAAATCGTGACCTGAAACAAAGGCAGGCGTTGTTATTCAACTTTCGTTTTCTTTTCTGCCTTTGTTTTCGGTTAAGGTCTGTTTTAGTTCCTACCGCACAGCATGGGATTTGCAAAACCTCCAGAGGAACTGTAGAACATAGAGAAATTTTTTGTGAAAATGTAGGTAAAGAAATCGATTTATCTACAGCGTGATTTAGAAATCTTTATCAATATTATGAGGTGATAGGAAGTACAGTAACGTTATTTTTTTTCTATTATGTTAAATGTGTAAGTTTCCATTGTTCGATAGGCGGAAACAAGTGAAAAAACTATTGAGTTGGCCGGCGCCAACAACAATATATAGGTTTACTAATGTATTGCCAAAAATCGTTTCCCAAAGTATTACTTCCCAAACTATTTTCCGCAAATTATCACTTGGCAAAAAGACATTTCTCAAAACAACTTAAAGCAAATAAACAGTTAGCAAAAGTTATTATGGCAAGTTATTGTTTACCAAATAAATACTTGGTCAAAATTCATTTTACCAAGCATTATTCAGTCAAAAGTATCGTTTGGCAAAAACGGCGGTATCCTACGTTTTGCCATATCATAATGTAGGGTACCTATGACTTTTCCATGCACCAACCTTGTTTAAGTTTGACACAAAACTAAGTTTTTTAGTGAAATATTTTTTTTCGCTTTTATATAAAAAAAAAAGAACTAACACCCGAAGTTTCAGGAACTTCGAACCTATTTTTGCTTATGTGTACTGACCTAACAAACAAAATGCGAAATATAAATTTAATCAAACAATTATTTGCTATATAACACTTGCCAAAATAAAACGTTAGCATAATAAACGTTTGTCTTAATAAAACTTGACGCAGTAAAATTATGTGAAATGATAATTTGACCAAATGAATAAAATGCGAAATGAAAACTTGCTAAAGTTCATTTGGGAAATGAAACTGATGCCATAAGTTTATTGGGAAGTAAAATTTGGCGAAAAATACTTTGGCTAAACGGCGGTATCCCCAATATATACCATAGTATTTTTTTCGAGTTTTATTACTTTTCGTCCTGATATTGTTTGTTTATGCTTAAAATGAAGTAAATTTAGACAGCAAAACAAAATGTAAACTGTATGTAAACTCTACAAAATAAAAATTCCCTGAACACACAATTACTCTGAGGCAGATACAAAAATAGGGTATTTATATATCGAATATTTTCGTATATTACACATTTTTATCGACGATTACATTATACTGAGTATCATAAAAAATAGAGTAGCAGGCAAGTACCTATATAATTATTAATGTAGGTAATTAAAATTTTTATACCACGTCGTAACAATCAACTTGGAATATAGGTATAACAAAAACAAACACAAAGACAAACACTTTATTGCACAACCAGAAAAAAGAACAACAATTACTATTTCTTAAATCTAAGTAATGTTACCATCAATGAATATAATTTGGTGAAGTATTGAGTAAAATTGCCTGCCCTCGTTTGGTTAATGAGTTAATAATAAAAGGTTAATAAACAAGCGCCTTTGTAACAAACTATAACAGATCTGTAATTGCTTCCACGATACCTTGCAACGTTATTACGCCTTTTACGAGGCCGTATGGGGTGAATAAAACATTTTTACGACCGGCCATGGATGCTATTATGTATCAACGGACCTACCTATACGATACCAGGCATATAGAGCCAGGAATTGGAGGTCGATACTTGAAACCTCTATTGAGCCAAGGCGTACAGCTTATGGCTGTTTCATAAAAAAATGTTTACCTTTTTTAAAGAGAGCATCTAAACTGCATTTTGTAGTTGCTACGAGAACCTCTACAAGCTCTTTAAAGTTCCTATTTTGCTGGACTGTTTTGAACATAGAATTTACTGCGCTTGAATATCTTCAACGGTTTCTTATCAGGAGTTTGATAATTCAATATGTCCCGAGCTAAAGTCGCATCGCATCAGAAGACACGCATTCCCAGGGCGCGCGAGGCAACACATGGCTTCGGATCACTCAGATTGATTGCGTCATAGTGTAATGTCACTCCCGGAGCGCAAGAAAATTAGGTACCTATAGCAATCAACTGAATAAAATATAAACTTCTCTTCTCCCGCGTCCCGACTGACCGGTCATTACATCCAAGGAGATTTTTTTTCTTTGTCATCTGTCGAACACGTAACATTTGGTGAACGAAGTTACAATATATTTATTTTTTATTTTTTACTCTGGGGACACTTTTTTCGACCCTCGTCCGAGCGGCCTCTTTGAAAAGTGGACATCGGAACGCGAGGGAAAGCGCCCCCGAGGACAGACAGAAAATGCGTTGTAAACATTGCGACTACATTCAATTTCCCGTCATTTCTCAAACTGATAAATAATTCTGTCATCGAACGCTCGGACAGGGGTCGCTATGAAGTGATTGTCGACGGAAGGACGCCCGTAAAAAATAGCGGGCGGCGAGAAAGCCTCGGTCCTTAGCCGTATGTGTGCGCGATAAATTCCGTTTTTATTATCAGATATCGAGGGACGCCGAAATCAAATAAAGCGCTCATATTTAATTCATGAGATACTAGCCATATCGAAGCACGCTGGCCTATTACATTCAAGATCGTGAAATCGGACACGACCGACAAGGGCAAGAGTTCCTAGCTAGTTCCTACTCTTGCATTTTCGCAAGTGAAAACTTCCTTAAATTCTATAATCATTCTCGTTTTATAATCGTATGACAGCTACGAGAGGATCGGCTGTCAACGAAGCATGTTTTTCGACGGTCACTGTTATTCTGCTGTTTCGAATAAAACAAAAATGGTTAGTATTTCCGTGAATTCCGAGTGAAGAGATTGCCTCCAGCTATACAAGAAGGAACTGAGTTGATATTTTATTCATACATTGTATTGTTGGAATATCAATTGGTCCGCCCGCCGGTAGGTAAAGGGTAGATTTCCAATCCACACGGGATTCACTTAGATTTGAAGGAAAATAGATTTCGATTTCCGAAGCTGCGACAAAGCAATCCGATATATTTTTCAGACAGATATTGCTAGCGATTTCTATCGAGCTTTGAAATATAAGGGTGGAGATTTAGAAAGATTCGTTTGTTTTATTTGTGTTTTGTTTAGTTTTGTCAGGACTTTGTAGGTATTTAGATAAGAGTATTTTGGAAAAATCTTTGAAATTGCTGCCTTGCTAATTTTTCTTAATGAATGCAGCAGGTAGACAGTTGCCGTAAGATTTCAGAGATTCAGAATATTTTTTTGTCAATGTTTATGAATTCGTTCAAGTAATATACTGTTAAGGAAAATATGACTAGTAAACATATCTCAGAACTTGAAAACTCGCAGAATCACGTTCTGCAGTGGCGTCCCAAGACATACAGTGAATGTAGTACGTCACATTTTTCAAACGCCACGTATAATTAATTCTCTTCAAAATTACCAATATTTTTTCCAATGAAATCATACATAGGAAATTAGCCTAGTGGGTAGAAGATTCTCAGTGCGGGCATGTACCTATGATTTTGTTTTTTAAGTTAAGTGTGTACATTTGTGAAATTATAGTAGCAATACCACTCGCCAACTGTGAAAGAAAACATCGTGAGGAAACCTGAGTGTCCGAGCTATCTACATACCTCAGCGCTTGAAATCGCCAATCCGCGGTGGGCACGCATGGTGATTAAGCCCATACTCTCTCTGAGAGAAAGCCTGTGCCCTACAGTGCGACGTATATAGGCTGCTTGTGATATGATGAAGTTCAAATATGCAGTCTTTATAATATGCGACAAATATCGACTTTGACTTCACACAGACCACCCGGACCCAGACTTTAGTTTAGTGAAATAAATTAATAATAAAAAATATTGCTTTTACACATCCATTGTAAACTCATTCGAAATGCGGGCCTTTTCGTTCAAGTTATAGCGTTAAACCAAATATACAAATTTGAAGCTTTCTTTTAGAAAACAAATTTATTAATAAATACCAACAAGCAATGTATATAAACCATCGCGATTTCATGCGATTGCGCTGGTTAATGATTAATTTCATGCGATTGGGTGCCATTTGAGTGTTACAGGTCCATTGCACGCTACCGTTTTTATAACTCAACATAGAATAATTTCCCTGGAATATTTTATGGGTCTGATATCTGATATGCGTAACCTTTGGATTAGAAGTCAGTTTTGTAACATTGCATTTGCAGGCTGTTAAGCCAATCTCATCCAATACGTCAACGAATAATCGTCTATTTCTGCCGTCGGTCGTTCTTACTGCCTTTACCAGTAATTTGCCTCAGACTGCTTTCCTAATGTTATGTCAAAATAACCAAAATCTCAGAAAAACGCAAAAGATTGTGAAGTTATCTTTTGGGAGTGACAGACAGAGGTCATTGCCTTTGAAATAAAGAGACAATTTGTTTTGTTGTTTTAATTTCCTAGCAGACAATGCACTAAAGCCAAAAATACTTCGGGGAGTTTCCCAACCCTTTCTTTTACTGAATGATTAATCACCCTTTGTCTTTTCAAGGTATCGTTTTATAAAACAGAAGGTAAAATATATTTATTGCTCACAGGTATCGCTTGAAATAAACAAATGTCAGTAAGTAAACTAGTTTCTATCAATATATAATAAGGCCGCCAATTGTATCTTTTCTTTTGTTATTGCTGTTTCTGTAACATTTTTTTCCGGTATACAATAAAGAATATTCTTATCTTATATATATATTTTTAAAGTAACTCAAACTTTATTCACAACACAAAAAAAAGAAAACTAATTGAAATAAGAAACTGGACTTAACTAATATCTACTTATATAAATGATAAAAATATATAGTTAAACGACATAAATTCTATATTATATTGTATCTTATATTATATAAGTAACTAAAATACAGACATAAGTTAGATATTTATGTTATCTTAGTTGGATGATGGTTAGTTGTCATTAACATATCGGATAAGTGTCGCTAAATAGTAAAGTGTAATTTCGGTTCTTGAAATAACTTATATGCCAGACCCGTAAAAGTATCACTCGTGCAATATAAAAGTTAACGACACAAGAAAACGCGTTTTCCACAACATTAAAGATAACAACAATACGGGGGCGAGCGAGTGTAGAGCCTCCCGCGGGGTGGCTGTTGGGGGCCGAGAAAAATTCAATATTAATATGAAGGAGGTGCGAGAGGGATGGATGCTACCTCTCGCTCCCGTGGCCAATGGCGAGGGCCGCTGCCGCTACGATATGATGAATTTATGGATGTAATAAAACCGAGGTGCGCTATTGGAGGAGAGCAGTTACGGCAAGATTATTTTCTTTATTTTCATATTTGGAACGTCGTTTACTGCCGTCGTCGCTGTTTAGTCGTTGACTCCAAATTAGCCGATGTCAATATCTTTGATGATTTGTGTGCACTTAGGTCGTTCGGAGTGACTTTAGGTTACACAAACTTTTGGTTGTCAAATTATGTCCGACATGAAAAAAGCCGACTTACGAACATTTTGCCGAACAAATTATAAATAGCATCAAAATTGCATTTGTATTGTAATAATTGTAAATTGTGTAACAACTAGTTTTTAACGCTTAGAGGAAAGTTTCGCATATTTACGTCAAAAATCAGTAATTTGTCAAAAGCTCGAGCATTTATTTATTTTTCACATTTTCACAATAACACCATTTGCAGACCTCGATATAACATGTAATATTGTAATTGTAACATATTTATTACAAGTTTTATTCCAGTCGGACCCGTATTTTGGAAATAAAAATGGAACTAGTGTAAACTAAAAATCAAGGATCTATTCTAGAAACGCCGAATATCGACACTCCGGAGAACTAACTTTTCAAATTTCCATGTTTTTTACCTCAGCGCTCCAAATCGCCAATCTGCGGTGGGCACTGAGAGAAGGCCTGTGGCCTACAGTGTGCCGGGTATAGGCTGATTTATTATTTTATGTTTGTAAGTCCATAAGTCCATGGAACCTGTGCCAATAAAACATAATTATAATAACTTCCACACAACTCAATCACTTGTTGCTATGGTAATATGGTTTATCTGTTTATTGAAAATTTATCATTTAAGGTTAAGAGAATTAACTCGTCATATAATCTGTCAGTCAATAAAGGAGTTACAGGGAGCACGAGGAGCGTGACCACCTAAGCGATTCCTTCAGAATCAGAAAACGGTGCATCGTAGGGAAAAATCTTTTACAAATCTTAGAGCTTTATGAGAAGGCTAGGTAAGAAGGAAAGATGGACTCTTATTCATAAGGTCGATTGTAAACTAAAACCAAACTACGTTTAAGTATATAGAAATCAACCACACTGAGCAGCCTTCATGAATAAACGAATTAAAAAATAATACCTGGAAAACGTTTGTTGTCGGTCCGTTTTTTACTCGTCGAGTTTCTACTTTGTAAGATTATTTGAAAATTTGTAAGTTTTCCTCTTAGAAAGTTTGAAGATCCGTTTTTAAATCAAATTAGTCTCCAAATTGAAAAAATATAGGGTTAACTGCGGTGAAATACTGATCTCCACATTTGAGACGAAATTTCTTTCTTATCTATTGTTCTATACAAAAAATGCATTTGTAAATTGAAGACATTATAATAATACTTAAATATCCGCAATCGTCGCCATAACCATTTTACTACGTAAACTGCATCTCTATCAATAAAATTCAATGGCTGGTCAGTGCATTCGTAAATAACCGACTTATATTAGCGCCTCTACATATTCCACCTCTTTGAGTCTAACCTATCTTGGGTCAGATAAATTGAGGGGCTTGCCATGAAACTGCACTAGAAGCAGTGGGCTAGATACGGGTTGATTGGGCCGTGATAGCCGAGACTGGTCTGTGGGGGCTACTTCCTTCACTTAACATTCGAGTACCGAGATTCGAGTGCCGGAGACCGGGCTGGCCGCGGTCTTGTTTGTCTCAAGTAACACGGCCTGAATTCCGGAAGACGGATCTACATTCGTTAGTTCGCGAGTCGGCTTACAAAATCCATTTATTCCGATTGTGGTTTGAAATCGCTATCACCATCTATTTGACTATCCTTTGCGCCCTCAAACTATTCTTATCGAAGTTTCGTCGTCAGCGATTTTACCAGGGGTCAAGAAAACAATTAAAAAAAATGCAAGAATATATTTTTTGGACCGCCCTGGAAAACTTGGAAGTTGTTTGTTGGATATTTAAACTGATGATTGGTTGGAAACTCGAGCAATGTCGAGGTCCGGCGACGAATTAGATAAATTTCGCAAGAATGTAATAAATATGTTAGAAATAATATGAAAGAACTTACCCTTAATTAATATTTTTATTGATTTACTAAGAAATCTACGGTATTCAATGCCAGATTCTCCTCATCGCAGTGATTTACCAAAAGGTAGAACATTCCACCAAATCGACAATCGATTCCGGCAGCCGAGCCAGCAACCGATATTGCGATCATTTCCTCTCTTTATCCGTCAAGCTCTATGGCCGTGACAGCGGCAAAGACAACGCAGACAAAATAAATAGGAGGGCGGCGTGTGTGGTGAACCGGCGATGTGGAAGTATTGGGGATCAGCGCGAGCTCGCAGTTTTGAAGTCCAATTATATCCAGGTGCCGCGCCCGGGGCTCGCTCATGCCGATTGCCGATCACAAAACTTTGGGATGGGATTTACCGATCGCTGGTATCGATAACGCGGTGCTATGTGCAGGTGATGCGACATGTGTGACGATAGCCCGGTGCAGAAACATTTCTCATTTCCTAAATCGCCTAGCGGTTCTATTTGATAGGTTAATGTTAACTAAAGCAATTTTTTCAAACTTTCAGTCTTGTGACCGGTAAGCGTGTTTTTGGGTATAGTGCGATGAATCGCAAATTAAAGAATTATTATGAAATCTGTTCACGTTACCATGAAAAGGGACAGATTTCCTTATTTCGAAACGTAAACGTTATGTGTTTCAAAAATATTTTTTGACATGTTTTTTATTAATAGTTGAAATTCTTAACCTACATAAAAATCACTCTTTATCCATTATACAGTAATTAAATTTAAATATTAAATCATACAATAACTTGCGTTTTTGTAAAAATGGTCGGTCGGCTATAAAAAAAGTCAGCAATAAAACTTCCATTTAATTTTCCTCACACCTATCTCTTCAAAATCAAGTAGAAATATAAGCTTTTACTTTTTTTTAGCTTAAGTACATTATTGTAAACATCCATATGGAGGTACTTTTATGTGAGGCGTAATAAAAATATATTGATATCCGCATGGGCACGTACCTCCCTCACGCACACAGGCGCGCGATCGCGAGGCACTTCACCGGAGCAGTGTACTAGAGCACAAAAGGCGAAGTTTCCCCGCAGCCAGATTCCTTTTTCTTTGTTTGGTGTATTTATTGTAAATCTACTCATACCGCCGCGCCGCGCCCTCCACCCGTTAAAAGTATTTCAACATAACTTTTGGCTCCAACTTCAACGTGTGCTCACTGTTGCCAACATATTCCGGCAGGATTTATTTGTGTATTTGGTTTTCCAACACACGCTCTACTCGGGTTTAATCATACGAGGATGTGGGTGGCAATTATACTAGATAATAATATCTATAGTGATGCAAAAGAATATTCGTATATGAACTGCATTCAGCAACTGCCATCGTTAGCTAAGTAACTGTATGTAACAGAAGCTCGTTAGCTAAAACGGCCTTGTTCACAATTTACTCGGAAAATCCTACGAGTTACCATTATAATTTCATTGTTTCCTTACAAAATAATATAAAGGCCCATTACAGTTCGCTGCGGCTACGGGAAGTGCTACAGAAGACGTGTAGTGGGCAGAGGGGGCAGGCGGCGAAGGTCCAGTCTTGGAGATACTTAAGGGGGGACTCCCACCCCGCGAACCCCGACGGCGCCGGACGACTTGCTTATTCTATCAAGCGTTGGCGCACACACGCACGAGTTCCACCTTCCGGACACACGCACACATGTGCGGGGCATTATATGGCCGGCCACCACTTCACTGTGTCAATACAATACGCTCTCTTCGGCTGGACTTAGATTATTTAGAAAGCACTTGTAACGCTCATATAAGAACGTCTCTGAAGACGTCACAATGGCCGGTACGTGTCGGCCGGGGCTAAGTCGGGATACACTGAAAGAGAGATTACGGTCCTAAAAAAACAGCGTCCACCCGCGGATATAATATTCTTTCAGCTATTGGCTTAGCTTTCGTCGAAAGGACGTTATCTCGTTTTCTTTTCCATTATCGTGTTGCAAGTACATCTTTCGCGTCTTTATATAATCACCTACCTACACATATATAAAAACTTCTTACCAATATTTCGATCCAATACTTGGATAGATATACTTACATAAAACGTGTCGAAATACTGGACTCCTTAGTCCTCCTCTAAAATAAAAAAAAAACGGACAAGTGCGAGACGGACTCGCCCACCGAGGGTCCGAAGTTGCACGAAGCAAATTTGTAGATACTTAAATATTATAGAAAGTTCAGGAATCGAGTCTCGCAGTTTTTCCGAGCTTTTCCTGAATTTCAAAGACAATTTTTTTATGAAATGAAATGAAACGAAACGAAACGAAACGAAATGAAATAGTTTATTTGCCTGAAATGTCGTACAGTTGGTGGTCAGTATAAAAAATAACGATCGACACATTTCACCAGTCCAGGTATGCAAAAATTATGTCCAGAACTAATGTATAAAATAGTCCAATTATTTACATATCAGCTTATATTATTTTTTATACGTCTATATATTACGTGATGCTCGAATATTATTTCTTAGTGCATATTTATTCTATTTAAAGAGAGGTACTCATTCACATTATAGAAACACATTTCAAGTAGCCATTTATGTAGTGAGACCTTAAATCGAGTCAAAGGCAGGTACTTAACTGACTGTGGGAGCTTATTATGTATATTTATGAGCATATGATTTAATTACAAATGTATACTTTCAGATCTTTCCCTGTACTTGTGATATAAGACGATATTACTTGAAATTCATATTTCTAGGTCAACGGAAAGCACCATATAAATTTTGATTCCCTTAAGTTTTTTGCGTCATCGACGGTCGTATCTTTTTTTTACGTTAACTGAGAAGTTTGATTTTTTCACAGCTTTAAGGGGCTGTAAATTTGAGTCATCATCATCAGCCATTTAACGCCCACTGCAGGACATAGGCCTCCCACATGGTTTTCATAACCATGAGGGGGTTTGCCATAATCGCCACGCTTGGCAGGCGGGTTGGCGATCGCAGTATGCGGTTGGAATCTCAGGAAGACGCTGCTGCCCGTCTTAATTGATTTCCTTAGTCACCTTCTACGACATCCACGGAAGGAAATGGAGTGACGCTATTCTTAATCCGGCACCACACGGAAATTTGAGTATATGGTTTTAATTTTAACTCGAGTTAAACTCAAATTTCTCGTTCCCGAGATAAACGGTCTTGACAGACATACGGGTGGACGGACGGACGGAGAACAAAGTGATCCTACAAGGGTTCCGTTTTTCCTTTTGAGGTACGGAACCCTAAAAAAGGTCGGGACATATTTGTACAATGTTTACATTTTATATCAAATCTAAGTGCACAAACAAAGCAAATGCATCAATGACAAAGCAGCTTACTCAGGGTCCGTCACTCATACATGTTGAATATGCAAGGGCATCAAACATGTCAGGGAAAGAGCAGCGCCTCATATTGGCCGTGAGACAACCACCGCTTGGACGGGATTAAGGGTCGTCGTACACACTACGAGAAATTTGGTAAATTTTGTGCTTAATATAGAGTATTGCTTACAAATCCGGCAGAACTTAAGGTTGGAACAAATGCTTACTAGCGCCAATAACGAAAAAAAAGTCAGATATAATTCTATTCAGTCCCGGTCTTGGCTGTCGATTCTAAAAGTTGCTTAGTATTGAGATTTCTGTCTTTTAATAATTTTTTCGACATAGCACGCAGAACTGATGGCCGATGGGGCCGAAAAGTTCATGAATGGAGACCACATATCGGCAAGCGCAGCGTAGGACGACGAGCCACAAGATGGACAGATGACCTCATCCAAGTGGCAGGAAGGCGCTGGATTCAGGCCGCTTCCAACCGGTCTTTTTGGAAATCCATGGAGGAGGCCTATGTTCAGCAGTGGACTTCTTGTGGCTGAATGATGATGATGATGAATCATTTTTTCGTTCTGGTGCTTAAGGGGATCTACCAATAAATAAAATAAAATCTTCTTTTACAAATCGTACTTGCACAAAGTATCTGTGCAATCGCTCAATCGCGATAACCTTCTCAGTCCTGACCTTGAAAATAACAATTGAAGACCATTGTTATTTTCAAGGTCAGGATTGAGGAGGTTAACGGGGATTTTTAGCACCCACGACAAGAACCTAGGATCACGTCCCTGGAACTAGATAGCATTAATGCCAAAACGCCATTTTTGGCGTTAATGCTATTAAGTCCTAGGTTTTTGTCTTAGCTTCATGGCCATGGGTCGCGGGCCATGGATCTCGGCCTAAAAATAATTATTAACATGACTGAGTGAAATCGCGAAACAAATACCAGCTGTTACATATTTACATATTTGCTCGAGCAGATACCAAAATTCAGTTCTCCCTTAAGTTCTTTCGAAATTTTCTAGAACACCCTGTATAGAGTTAGAAATTTACAGTAAAATACAGGGTTATTTTCAAATCAGAAATCTCGCTAAGGCGTGGCCTGACTAACTCTGTTGTTGATTTTACGTACTCCTTTAAGAATAAAGGCATGGTGGTATTTGTTCGGTGGTAATAAATAATAACGGCACCGATGAGAACGAATCTTGAGCGTGGTAATAATCGCCTATCGCTTCCTCCGACGATGTTCTGTGCTACGACGCTACGCGACTACGTCGTAGCTCAACGTAGTATTTACTTTGCTACGCGGAGGCATACAGGTTGCACTAAGTGAGATTTTTACAATAACATTTTCATAAGCATTTTTATGTGTTTATATAAGATGGTCACCGATGTTGAGATTGACCAGTTAGACCTGAGATTTCTGCACTTAGCCTCATAGTTGGGCCATTGTAGCATAATTAAATACCTCAGCTACTAGGGTTTCCTCACGATGTTTTCCTTCACTGTTAGCGAGTGGTATTGCTACTACAACTTCACAAATGTACGTAACTTAGAAAACAAAGTCATTGGTACATGCCAGGATTCGAGTCCACGACCTCCCAGGAGCAGGAGCCGACGTTCTACCGCTCCGCTACTACCGCTCTAGAAGTGCGCTATCAAGATGCGGTTTTGTTTAGAACAGCATGTTGAACAGGCACTTAAGATCGATTTTGTAGTGTGAAAAATATAATTATAGAATTAAAAATAGTACAGCTCTGCTGTTAATTGTCGAATTGACGATTGAAAGCGCCCTTACCCAAAATAAGTGATAACAGAGATAAGCTTGCCTTTGTACATGTTATTGCTTATGTAACGTCTTGTTCAATGTTTCGTGTGCAATAAAGTACATATAATAATAATAATAAATGCAGAAAAGCAATATTTTGAACAAAATAATAACTTTCTGAACGTTGTTTGGTTATAATTGAATAGACCAAAATTAATGAAGAAAACTTCATCAGATAAGTGTCGAAGTTTCTCGGGAGGGCGTCGCTGTCGTCCCTTGACTGTCTGTGCAAACATGCACGACGTGTTTGGACATAGCGAGTTTGTGTGTGTGAGGAGACACCCAGCACATGTGTGGGTAGTTTCATAAATCTGTTCGGAGATATATGAGAGCGCAATTTCCGGTATCCGGCCATTAGCGCCGAGCTTTTATAAGCTTAGGTTAAAGATTTTCTGGGTAGTTTAATGCGAATCTTGTAATAGGTACGATAAATTTTGTATAAAGTATGTGATTGCATATTAGCCGTCGATTCGGAAACTTTTAATGTGTGTAACTTGGCCTAATGGCTTAGTCTTACCTGTTACTGCCTTAGTTGCCGTGTGCCCAGATACATTAGCCGAATGGCTCTGCACAAATGTCTTCGGCACCGGTGACTGCGAACTTCACTTTTGTGGGCAGCTAGAAACATGACAATTGAGTCTAATAACATTTGTAAAGTAAGCTGGGCAGCAAAGTGGGCGGAGGCTCGGGCCAGGGAGGCGTATGTGTGTGGGGGGAGGCGTGAGGGCAACTTATTATTTTTATCGACCGTAAAAAGGTGCCGAACCTCGCGTGGACCCTTCGAGAATGCCCTTTCTCCAGTGTTTTCAATTATTTACGGATATTTTATCCCAAATCCCGAAAAATACGGGCAAGTAAAAGGGTATGGTGCTTATATCGTGCTTGATTACCGATTGAAGCCCACTTAACTTATCGCAGGTGATTTAGGAATTAATGTGGAGATCATGTTCGTATTAGAAGTTTATATACAGTGCTGCTGGTGATTAATTTAATCAGTCCCCGCTGTACATTACTGCGACATACGTTTTTGTCTTCACACACTACGTAGAACATGATGGAGCTATACGCTAGGATGGTGAAAAATGTTTTAAATGCTAACGTGCAGCGGGGTATTCGATATAAATATTTAAAAAACTGTGATAAATCTATGCCACTAAAATATGTCCTCAAACTAGAATGCGCTAGGTTACTAGACTTCTGCTCAATAGTGACAATACGGGTCTTAGGAAAATTTTCAAATGATGTATTGTGAATGTGTGGTACCGTTGGACTCGCAATCAAGCATATGAAAAAACATGTGTGCATGGTAACATTAAATAAAAATATCGGTTAATTTGATTGGTAACCTGGCGGGTTATAAATAAAAAATGGCAACATTTGTTCCGCTTGTCGCTGCCTCTGACACGACGCGGGTCAGCGCGGTGCAGCTGCAGCGAGGGTGTGGTGACGCCAACCCTTCAATAATGCACTACTGCACGCTCATTGTTCACTTTCATGCATAATGCCTGGTAATAAATTACTAATGGCTAAGTACTAACACCACTCCATCGCTGCCATTGAGAATTTCCCGAAAAAATCTCCCCAATTAAGGCGACAATCTTCATAAATCAATTTCCCTCCGAATTGAATGTCAATAAGTAGGGTAGATTGTTAAACGACGCACCGTAAAATAAAACTTTCCGGAGGGAGGAAAGTTCCGGAAAAAAGAATATTTACATTAATTCTCTTTCATTATGTTTTGAAGAATAATCATGGCCGCCGTTCCTCATTCCGCTCGCTCTCTCCGATCGAGTTTTTATTTGAATATTTTTTTCTCGTTGTTCGACTCTGTCCCTGCGCTACAAAAGGAAGTTTTTATTAGCATCTTAATGATTTTACGGCGAGTCCCCGGTTACAACGGCCTTTATGTCGTCAGATTTTCTTAAGTATTTTTTGTCGACTTTTCTGCATCTTACATTATTAAAGTTTTCATTCCGTCGCTTAATGAAGCTCATTTCTTCTGTTCGTCGGGGGCTTGATTGCTTTTGTTTTGCATAAATGCAAGATTTCTATAGGTTTCTTTCTCGTAAATTGACTAACTTTGAATAGAGTTTTTCTTGGAAAGAAATAGAACGTTTTTTATGCACAAAACGAACGCTCGAGACTCGTAATTTCTTTCTTTTACCTATACTTGAAGGTACGTAGGTGCAGGTATGATTAACCACACATTAACGATTATATTTTAGTTGCAATGTCATCCATATCATTAACGGGTACCTAGAGTAGACGCGAAAAGGTTTATGTACATGGATAAAATTTTGACCTTTGCATCTACGTAATGAGATGATTTATGCAGCGTCCAGTGGCATCTTCACTTACACTAGATGGATGAAGGAACCACTCGGACGCTGCAGTGCCTGGAACATTGTTTTTTAGATGATGTACACTGGTCCAGCATCTATACCATCCTGACAGCTTAGTCAGCCTAGCCCACGGGGAAGACAAGTCAATACGTACAGAGCCAACCAAACCACAGGTTTCCTCACGATGTTTTCCCTCACATTTAGCATGTAGCATTGCTACAAAAAATTCACCGATGTACGTAACTTTGAAAATAAGCAAAGTCATAGGTGCACGCCGGCACTAGGAATAGAACCTGGGTCTCTCGCTTCCGAGTCTATTTTTCTGCCCACTGGGCCACACTACATCGATAAAGCAACAAATCAGTACTTACCTGTATCATTGTTTGACATAGGGTATCAGTTGGCGGCAGAGCAATACAGAAAGAAGGAGTGTGCTTGGCGGTGAACGAATCACACCCGGTGGGATGCGATTTGTCTCGTCCGGCTTGTAATTACATTCATCTCTGCTCCAGACTGATTTATATAAGAGTCGTTCGCCTTCAGCCTCCACTCTGCCATTAAATACTTTTTCGGGAGCGTCTTACGCACCACAAAATAATAATTGTCCGTAAATCGAGCGGCTGTATGTAATGTTATGAGAGAAAGGTCGGTCGTTTTCCTCCAGCCGCAGTTGAGTCCGAGATCTTGCTTTCTTTTTAATTTCCCTGCGGCCTCCTAATGAGGTCCCGGCGCGCCCGCCCGCCGTTATCTATGATATTCTTGAGGTTGATGCTTATTGTGCGTGTCACTGATGGCTTCCCTTTATTATCCTCTCGAACACAATTCAGCGGCCGCCCAAATGAGTTCTTCTCATTTGCTTTGCTCTTTTTATTTCTCCAGGCGGCAGTTTTTCTTGTCGCTACTTAAGTCAGTTGTAATGGAGGCAAATTTCATTCTTCTTTGTAACGTCTTTACTTAGGATACAATTTATTTTTTGCCCTTTATCATAACATGGCCTTTACACTACCCGAATAGAGGGTCCCATTATGAAGCGTGATCATTGCTTAAAAACGCAATAACCACCCGTCAAACGCTAACAAATCGCACGACTCCGCCTTCACTTATCTATTAAAATGAGAGATTATTGTCGGCTCACTTGTAACACCCGAGAGTCCGGTGTTATTTTCAGTACATTGTTCAATATTGTCACAATCCCTATGGAAGGGCAATTAGGACCGGGGTGCGCGTGCCTGGCGCGTGGCGCCGAGTCCGTGTTGTGTCAGGCGCGCCGGGCGCACGCGCCGCGGCTCTGATGATGCTGTTCACGGTCGCTTCTATTACAACTGTGCCATTGCTGAATTGGTTTTAATTGTGATAAATGTTTTCCTTCTAATATGTTCCGTGTGGCGCCGGATTAAGAATAGCGTCACTCCATTTCCTCCCGTGGATGTCGTAGAAGGCGACTAAGGAAATAAATTACCAGGAGACGGGCAGCAGCGTCTTCCTGAGATTCCAACCGCATACTGCGATCGCCAACCCGCCTGCCAAGCGTGGCGATTGTGGCAAAACCCGTCATGGTTATGAAAACCATGAGGGAGGCCTATGTCCTGCAGTGGGCGTCAAAAGGCTGATGATGAGATGAAATGTTTTCCTTCATATTAATGTTTCCCTTCTATAACGTCAACCAAGGCATGTTTGCAATATATCCACAAGATGTATTTTGAACGCTCGCAAAAATGTAACTTATAGAATGACCTATGTTAAATGGATCCTGCTATGCTGAGTAATGGATTTTTGCTAAAAGATTTTGACAAAATAAATAATGAATATCTTTTGTTAACAGAGAAAGTGTCAAGGGGATTCACTTTATTTAAATATCCCATTTTTCGTGAAAATTATGCCTCGTCACACCCATAAAAGAAAACAGTCCGCCCGCGCGTCCCGCCGACCCTCGACAAAGACGAGACTTAGGAATTTTTATTCCTTTCAAATCTCTCCTGACATATATTTTTGCGAGATCGCTGCGAGATTTTGGGAGTCGATTTTATTTAAATTCGTTTAGGAGGTGCGGGCGGCGTCACCCCAGACGTTTATCGCGGGGGCGTGATCGTATTTATAATCGGAATATAATTTACATAAAATGCTAAAATAATATTCGAAACCTTGAGAAGTGGTGCCGAGACGAATATGGAATAAAATGTATCACGAACAAAGCCCTCTTCGTTTTCTAATGCCTACGTATTGTGTGACCTCAGCAAAAACATAGTCAGCAGGGAACGGTTTGGACGTAGCTTTTTAGCTCATCCATTAGAATGGAATGACACGCAAAATAATCTGATAGCACAGATCTGACACTTCCCATTCTGGTAAATATCCAGCTATTTCCCAGCGGAGAGATACATTCTAAAAGAAAGGTGGAAGGTGACAAGGGCTATTTCGGTGCAAAAAAAAACTACTGCGGAAGTATAACTCTCCGTTGTAAATCATGTTTCACACCAACTCCCTTGTGAGGCGGTTTCACTTGAATCTACGTAGTGAATTTTTCTTTTTGTTCCTTACAGAAAATGTGGAGAACGTTTTGCATTGAATTCCTCGAACAATTGAGCAATATTGTTTACTTGTAAAACTTTCTACCATAACGGAGTCCCAAGACAACAAACCAAGAAAAGCTAACACAGCAAAAAATGTCTTCTTTGCTTACACACCTTTTATTTTCGCTATTTTAAAAAACTGACAGCTTAAATAGTTATTGGAAGCGAAAACGAGTTTTATAATGTCATGGTTGCCCTCTGCCAACTATTTAGTGGCTGAATGAGCGCACAAGAGGCCATCATTCACTTAGCGCAACGCATCATGATCATAGGACGGGTGGCCCCGCTGCAGCAGGCTGCAGCTCGGTGATCATTCTTCATTTGTCGCGCTCCCCCGGCCGATCACTCGCTTGACCGCGAGACTGCGCCCCGTCTTACACGCTACTTATATTGATTGCACTTTGTGCTCTCTTTGAAGGAAGAATGCGGGTAAATATGTTCGAGTGATATGGTACCTACCTATAGGTAGGGCACAGTACTTATGCGTGCTACGAAGAAATGTTTATTCATGTAAGTTGGTTGGTATAAAGATACCTACATTTTTATACCTATTCACCTCACTAGTCACAAAAAAGGTATATTTTAGCAGATTACCTGCTACCAACAAAAATCGGATTGTGTAGAAAAATAGCAATCATTACTCTGTCTGTTTTTACTTGTTTCAGCCTCAATGAATTTCGCCGCCAAAATTTTCCTTGCCATTTGTTTCCATCGTGCAGAATCTTTTCGTGTGAGGCGAGTTGGCATTTAATATATGTGTCCGGAATACCGTGGCCATATATTCCGCTGACCTCCGCCGGCAGACCGGACATAACAGTCCTCGATTTGCTATAATATCAGTCGTGCGTCCCTGTCGGCAGCGGGCGGCAAGCGCGCGCGCGAGTGGGGCGGCGAGCGAGGGCGCGGGGGCAGAGGGTGGCGGGGAAGGCGGCGTACGTGCCACGTATAATAAGCATTTCATGCAAGGGGTGCGGGCGCGGGGTACAAAGGCTACGTAGGTACCTATTTCCCGTAAGTCGTGTACCTAACCGGACCGTACATTATGAGCCGAGGGTCAGCGCCGTCTCTGTCGCGCGCCTCCACACGCAATTTCAGCCCGGGTATAATTTCGTGTGATATATCGAACGTCGGGGTCGCCTCTGACGGACCTCTATGAAAATCGTATCATGTCGGGTGCTTTGCATGCGGGGTGGCATTTAGACGGAAAATTATAGCGTCCGTCCGCTCGCCTCATTGTCGGCTCTCGACGGAATAAATATTAAGCGGCAGTAGTTACAGCAGCTTCCGCTCCATTAATGTATGTAAAAGAGGCATATCTGGCTATCTGGTCTCTGTAGTGCTAAATTAATCTTCTATCTGTGCGATTTATTCACGAAAAGGCCGTAAAACGGAACAATAAAAACCCAAAACAGCAATAAATTTAGAGCAATAGACGCAAAGGTTCGAGCGCGTCTTATCAATTCCCCCCACGCGTAGGGTTCGACTCCCGCTATAAACTTATGACATAGATGTCCATCCTCGTACAAACACTGGGCAAAGATGTTTCAAAGCCTTCTTGTAGAGGAACATCTAGGGTGTCGTTAATTTTCCTCCGTGTAAACATTTAAGGAGGTTACTTTGTTTACAAGTAATCAACACTTAGCGACAAGTTTGGGGAGGGTCAGACAGATGGAGCAAACACTGGACAGTGCTCAGAGCCCCAGGGCGCGAGGCGCGGGGCGCGGGGTGGCCTGCCGTCTTAAAGAAGGGACAAGTGCCGGCGGCGGCTGACCACAACGTGTTCTTTATAAATTACTAATGCGCCTTAATGTAACTGAATTAAACTGGACACCCGATTTATCAAGCTTACTAATTAATGGTGAGTCCGGTAGCAACTACTTGAGTAGTTGTCGCGTATGGTTGCTTTGTATGGCGTAATAATACAAACAATAAACATTGTTATATACTATTATATACTTTAGTGACTAGAATTAAGAAAGGAATGTGGCGTTGGTTTGGACATGTGGAGAGGATGAAGGAAGAAAGATTGACGATACAAATATATCGAGCGAATGTGGGTGGGGGCCGGTAAGGGCGAACCAGGCGGAAATATTTCGACCAGAACGGGGATGTGTTAGTAAAGGGCAAGATAAAAAATACCCGAAATCGGCGTGCGTGCATGCAACGATTAAAGAATGTTGAGGAAGCGAAAGTGATCTGTCAGGATCGTGGCAAGTGGCAGTCCCTGGTCTCTGCCTACCCATCTGGGATACAGGCGTGAGTTTATGTATGTATGTATATACTAACAATCTAAAATCACTGAAATACATACACTTTGCTGTATTTTTAGGATTCCGTACCGTAGAGTGCCAACCGAGAACTTATTAATATGCGTACTACTCATATATCTGTCTATTCGTCTGACCCAGAAAGGGCTAGTTAATTTTTTTACAAAATATGAAAGATAACCCAATAAATAATAAAAATAAACTACCCTCCTTCTGACGCAGACGAGTTGAAAAACAAAACTTAATCTCCCATAGGTATAGGTACTCAATTGTAAAGTTATCTAATTCATATATGTGTGAAACTTGCTGTGAATTTAGTGCATTTCATATAGAATAACCACAAACAATAAGAAGATAAGAATATTCTTTATTGCACACAAGAAGCGAGACATAAAATATGAAAGTTACAATGAAAAAGTACAATGGGCATAAACACAGGTCAAGTGCGAGTTGTACTTTCGCTTAGGGTTCCGAACTGAAAGTAAGAAAACACATTTTTCGAAGTAAGACAACTATTGTATTATGTACGGGATCCTCGGTGCGCGAGTCCGACTCGCACTTGGCCGGTTTTTTATTGATATTTTCTGTGAGTATAAAAGAAACCAGTAGGGTTTGACTCTTAACTAATTGATAGGAGGTCCCTGCGCAGGTTAGTGCTCTTAATAATTCCGCAGCGCGGTCGGGCGCACTCACAGCGGCGATTCATTACTGCGCCCTCCGCCCTCGCCCGAAGATCTACGATAGAGCACCCTGATTGACCCCGCATTAAAAATTACATACAAACAAACGAAATTGCGGAGGCGTTATCCGATCTCCCTTTCCTATAGTTATGTGTAGCGTCTTAAAAACACTCGTTTAACTGGACAGAATTAGGAAGGACATTACACGATTTAAGTACTTTGATTCGTTAGGTTAATTTCAGAGGCGGCGGAGGTCGCCCGGGGATCGTATAAATATGTCCCAAAGAGTTAAGTGGGAGCGAAGTCCGGGCGGAGGCGGCGGCCGACGTTTGCTCTTCTACTCGTGTTGTTGCACCACTTATTACACACAAAGTTCTGTTAAAGTTTTCTCGGCACTCGAGCGCTAGTTTAATTTACTCAATAGTGTAAATAAAGCGCTGGGCGCCGGCAAGTTGTGCACAGTGGGGACCTGCGGCCGCGAGTGACACCCGCTCGCGGTGTGCGATAATAACGTACCGCCTCTCCCGACTTCCTTATTAATCGAGAACGACAAATTTTAACGACAAGAATTAATGAATCTCGTTACACGGGTTAATCCCCCGGTCGTAAAGTGTGAGCTCGGCGGCAGTTAAGGTGCGAGGGGTGCACGACCACACACCTACGATACACTACACCTTAGGAACCCCACACCCATCTCGCCTATGTCTGGCCCAGACATTCATAATTTGCCAATACCGCGTACGCTGTAAATTAAAATTTCATTCCCTTACGTCTGAGTTCAATTGTCTGTTAAATCGTCTAGAGTTCGATAAGAAGCAATGTAAAGCAATTTTACAAGGGAAGGTTCCCTATTTCCTAAAAGTAAACATCAGTTCGGCATGTTAATAAGAGCGGCACCGCACGTGTGTTGCGGATAGAGACGCGTGAGCATTAGGCGCTAAGCGCAGCCTCAAAGCCAGAAAGACTGATTATGTTGATCCGCAATTTCTCCCCGGCGCTGTTCCCGCGAGCGAAAACTAGCGAGTTTTCCACCGCGCTATTAAGCGGTCGCTTTTACATTTGTCCTTATAATGGAAAATGTGCTACTAATTAATTTAAAGCGAAACTCATTTATGTTGAAATGCGTGTCTATTAAGCGATGATGAGCCCGACGCTTCTTGGGTCTACTCTTACACGGGCGCTGCGAGACGTTTAATTGTTTGTGGATAAGTAGATTTAACCGGTAATGCTCGCGCGGGCGTTATCTCCTTTGTATTTTCAGATGGTTCTTATTCTGGAGTGTATTAGAAATGATTGCTCGTACGCTTACAAGCCATCACCCTATTAAGTGAGCGACCTCGTTCTCAGTAAGACTAATCAAATAACAGGCTCCCCTTCCCCGTGCCCCCTCCCCCAGCCCTCGCGTTGCCGCTCCTCGGACCGACCCCCCGTGGCCAGCGGTCATCTCTCTTATCGATTGTGGTGGAATTCGTGCACCGAATGTGATGCTTCCCAACATTGTTTCACATCTGACAATGTCTTTAATTTTACGCTTCCAGACGTGTTATCCGCCTAAGTTTGATTTATAGCTGTTGGTCAATCATACCATTGTAAAATAACGTAACATTATTATCACAGTAATATCGTCGGGAGGGAAAGCAGTTACATAAAGAAAATTTAATTGCCTCATTTTACAGAGGATTTGGTTCGTACGTGACGAGTAACAAAACTGTCGCACGTTGTTCCAAACCGACTTCAGACTGCCTCTTTGTTATAATGCAGAAACGCCTAACCAAGTGTGCTCACGGCGAGCTGTTGCAATTGTAGCCGTGTCGCGGCGTCAGGCGTTCCGCAGAGCGCGCTAACGATGCTCACCACACAATGTCGAAGAGTACTATATAGCTTTAACATTTGATTGCTTCTATGTACTCGTACGTATATAGAATGTCATAAATTTATGCGTTCAGGTTTAGGTACTATTGTATCAGAGAGAAGAAGAGTATAGTTGCGGATTTTCTGTATGTTTTGTTTCATACAGTTTTGGTCGACATGTAAACAAACCGTTGATAAAAATCGTTAAAATGCGGAAAAATTGTTCTTCTTCTTTAAGTGCCATCTCCTGTCGGAGGTCGGCGGTCATTATGGCAACTTGGGCTCGTGATGTTGCGGCGCGAAAAATTGTTGCCAATGTCAAATATCTAGTTATGAAAATAACGTCCTAGGTCATTCATTAATTCTATTCATTCTTAAATTTGATAGTAATTGAAAATATATTTTTTGGGTTTCCACCCAGGCCAAAGCTGAAATAAACATATCTGAAACAAAAGAAATAATTATTATGTAATTACTTTACTTTTTATATGTACAAAATATAGCAATTCCAGAGTAGAATAGAGAAATAGAAAAAAAAAGAAATTAGGTTTCATAACTATGAAAAAATAATATCGACCTAGGTCTGACCTGTTTTAACATTCCTGTTCCATCCAACCAACCGATGTAACCGCTAAGTCGTGTCAACATCAACAATGATTACTTTGTTCTAACAGCAAATGTGACATAACAATCTGCTACGAGGGCTTTGGAACAATATGGCTCTGTGTGCCCTTACGAGGGCATTATTAAAGTTACCATCTGCGGAATTCAAATGTATCAACTGAAGTTTTTTTCGCGATTTCAGAGTTTTCCTCACAGTGCCCCATAAAATTGTTCGCATTGACGAGTAAGCTCGCAGTTTTGGATGTTTATGGCGATATTGATACACCCTGTCAATTATGTTGCAATGAGGCGTCACATTATCAAACCCAAATCACGATGGCGACGTGATTACTGACGACGTGACTGACGACGACGTAGTCCAAACTCTTGTAATGCAGATTGTTTCATTATAAATCAATCAGTCTTGATTCAGTCAGCATGGGTACCTGACCGTGATACCTCATTTTGATGTTAAAACAGTTTCGTCAAGCTTACGTTTAAAATGCATGCCCTTTTTGATAAATAGAATATTCTCCGGACGGTAAGTGAAGACAGGATTTAAGATTTACCGTACTTCTGACGTTGAGCTGCATGAAACAATATCAAATCTTATCGAAATCGTGTTATCCGGACCCAATGTTCACAATGCCACTGAGTTGTGACAAAAGTAGCCGCGTTCCACGAAACGCAACCTTGTTAGCCGGGTGCCTCGCCTCGAACATGAATATGGATGCATCAGTTGCACTGGAACGCTGCTATTCCTATCCTATTGTGGTACCTTCCTGTATTGGGCTATCTGAATTCAGCCGTTAGTGTTATGTCGATTGGCAGACATGAGTAACAGGAAGCATCACTTCGCAATTTGCAGCCCAATATCAAAATATTTTTAAAGAGAAAATCTGTGAACTATTTGTAATAAAAGCTTTAAAAAATGAGACGAGCTTAAAAATAATGGTAAATTAATTTGTAAAAGGCGGAGTGAAACGCAGGTGCCCCTTGTGATGTAATATGTATGTGAATATTCAATTTCTGGGAAAACTAAGCGGGTCGCGAGTCTTTGGTAACATTCGTTTGCAGCCTGAGTAAGTAAACTAACTACCGTACGTAAACACGGTTAAATTGATAAACTCGTTAGAAGAGCCATTTAATTTTCCTAATACCAGGTTCAGGTTAATCTTAGAGAGCACGTTATACCTGTTAGTTATTTCAGAAGTATGAACGTGTTGATAGAAATCTAAATATACCTAGACTATTTTGTCTTAAATCGCCTTGAGCATTTAGAGATACTAATTAGTGACAGAAAATAAAGGCAAAAAAATAAAACCTCTTTTAAGACCTCGCGAATAACTCGCCGGTTATTTTATTACTCACAACTGTTTAAAACTTACTGTATCATGGTTTTAAAAGGATCTCTTAATAATTAATTGAGAAATTAATAAATATATGGAAGAAATTGCTTGTAGTAATAAGGCCGCCAATCGTACTGCGATTTATTGAATTTCTGTTAATGTAATCTTTGTGTAAAGAATATTCTATCTATCTATCTATCTATATTCTATGTAATTTTCTTAATGAGTAATACGTTGCACTTTATACAATTAATCCTTTTAAAACTCAAATCGTGGACAGTGAATATATCTGAGCCACGACTACAACTTTTTGCTAAAATTTCGAGATGTCTTTACTACCGCGTCAGTGAGCTTACGCGCTCGACATAGTCCATCGTAAATTGACCACGTGACTACCAAATATCTTTGTTAAGTTGGTATTATTATCATCACAAGTTTCATTGTGAAATCTAACTTAATGCCCTATTATAGGGTCGTTTATAAAAATCACGGATTTCGTACCTCGCACGACTATCGAGCACCTTCGAAATGAATCAAGTCGTAAATGCCATGTGAAAAATGTCATTCTGACTTTTTGACTTTTTTCAAAAAGGTTAGGCTACAGGGCAAACCCTTAATCCGATCGTCTTTGGCTCAAACTTTCCAGAGGAGTGCCATAATTCTTCGTTTCTAAAATATCGAGCGCCAAAATAAAAAATTCGGATTTTTTTTTTTTACTATTTCGGCCATTACATTTTTCGTGTTTGACTTTCTCGAATAATTCTTTTTGCACCTTACATCTCTCATGAATACGCGTCTTTTGAATATCATATCGTCACAACTCTTCGAGATTTAAGGGATCGCACTTTTTCGGCAAAATCGAAGCCTACACAAAGTGATTCGGCGATCGGTTTGGTTAGGATGCGCGACAATATCGCCTTCTAGTGATTGCAAGTTACCAGTTATGAGCAGATTTCGGCTGTCGGTTCGTCCAAAAGTGCAGAAGATTATTTATCGTTTATTTTAGATGACAAATTTCTGAAGAAATAAACAATAAACTGAAAAGGTTAAATTAGCTAATACTCGTATAAGAAAGGTTGAAATATTTTTTAAGAGAAAATCTGTGAAACAGCTTAAAATATTGTGGTAAATTAATGAATAAAAGGTCTAGTGCCATGCAGGTTCTCCTTTTGATTTTCATTCATAAGTATTCATAAGCAGCCTATATACGTCTCACTGCAGGGCACACGCCTTCTCTCATAGAGAGAGTCACTGGCTGCCGGCCGGCAAGAGGCTTAATCACCACGCGTGCCCACCATGGATTGGCGATTTCAAGCGCTACGCTATGGCTGAGGTATGTGAATAGCTCAGACACTCAGGTTTCCTCACGATGTTATCCTTCACAGTTAGCGAGTGCTACTATAACTTCACAAATGTACATAACTTAGAAAACAAAGTCATAGGTACATGCTCTAACTAGGAATCGAACCTGGGTCTCTCGCTTCCGAGTCCAATGTTCTTCTCACTAGGCTACCACCGCTCCTTGTGATGTAATATGTCAATATTCAACTTCTGGGAAAACTGAGCGGGTCGCGTGTCTTTGGTAACATTCGTTAGGCTATACCTGAGTAAGTAAAGTAACTGTCGTACGTGGATACGGTTAAATTGATAATATACGTTACGGATGTCTTGAAATCGACTATTGCGAAAAATAAAGTAGTTGGCACGGAACTAAGGTTTTAGAAAACATTTGTTTAAATTTTTGCACATCATTTATCGTTTGGCTGAACCGTTCATAAAAGTATATGGAGGTTAAAATCGGCAAGATATGACAACAATACTTTTTGACTGCCTCGTTGGTCTAGCGGCGGTTACATCTGGATTACTATGCCGGAGGTCGTAGGTTCAATTCCCACTGGAGGCAGCCGTACATTTGTAAAAATGGCCTCAGTCTGGGTATAATTCCACGCTTGTATCCTAGTTTGGTATCAGGACAAGTGATTGTGTTGTGTGGAAGTTATAATTTTTTTTATACGGTCAAATATAAAAATAAGCATGTACATACAAATCTATGGGCTTGCCAGAAAGGCCGAAAGGACGAATGCAAAACTTGACATTCAACCGTGTCTCACATTTCTGCCACAGCATGCGCTCCGATCACTTGGACTTCCCCAATCAGTGACTGGTGGTGAACCAGGTTTAGTTCAGATGGTGGATGGTGAAATGAGCCCTCATTAGTTTTTTCTCTGTGTAACTCATTTCATCCAATCCGTGGTAGTCCTTGCTGGTTGCACAATCACCCAAAATACAAGAAATATCTTGTTACCTTAAGTTACCGCTACTCCCTGTTGGACGAATGTTTGTTAAATAAAATAAAAGAAAAATATAATAGAGAACTTGCACAAATTTTTTTTTTATAGAATAGGAGAGGACACGTTAAAAGATAACGTGGTATTTTTTTTCTCTGTGCCTAACACTTTTTTATAATATAACCGGTCGAAAAGTCAATACAGTACGGTACTAAAACGTGCCATACAAATCGACCTGAGCCTATGACGTCACTCCCTAACGTAACGCCTTTAATGTTTGAAGCGTTTATTAATATTTGAGTTATGTATCTCGTAAAATTATGTTTTTATGCATATAGGTACACCCTTATAAGAAAACGTTCAGAATTTGATGACAAAAAGAAATCTAACAAGTTTTATGTTATTAGACTATCTTTATTTTTCGCATATTTTGTGACTCCGAAAACCCCGAAAAAAATATTATTATTGTTTTATTTTTAAATTTTTCGTAGGTTTTTATATGATTTCTATGGTATAAGAGCAATGTCACTCCAATCTAAGTTAGACGCAAGTTCCCCATTGATAGGCCTTCTGTTTGCGTTAAGTTCATGTGGGACGGGTCACAGGCTGCATTAGCCTCTCCGTCACGGCTATGTAATTCTAATGAGTATTAGTATCCTCTGTCTACGCCACTCTATGCCGATTAGCTCCACTCTGCAACGCAACGTACCTACGGCAGCAACGGGCAGCAATTTTACATTGCGCGTCCCGTGAATAGCTCTCGGCTCACTGCTGCGTTAACGAGAATTGATTAATTTGTGTTTTGTTAAGGCAATTCTGTTATAAGTCAATTGCGATACAGCATTAGTTTGCATTTATCTATATGGGTAGTACGATGGGACCCCTTATTCCGTACCGACCAACTAAACGGATCAACTAGTTGTTCCGATCGGAACTCAGTACGTGGTTTTATTGCTATCGGACCAACTACTCAAATCAACCATATTAAGCTTATATAAGAGTTCACAACGGAACAACTATGAATTTGGTCGGAGTGGAATAGTATACTTCTGAAGAAAAAAAGTACTAGGCTTGCATAAACTGAAGATGTTAGGTTCCCTTTTATATTAACCAAACCACGAAAGGTGACTAAAGTATAGTCAAGTAATTTCCCAGACTTTTTTATACTTGCTCCAAGCTTATGCAAGCTTAGTACTTTTTGGCCCGTTGACCGGTAAGTGCCTACTTCAAAAGCAAGAGTACTTATCTACGTAGGTAACCTATGTTTCGCGGTACCAAGCTGGAGTTGTTCCAATAGGAAAGAAAATAGTTGATCTACCTTGTTCCTCTCTGACCAACGGAAATCGTTGTTCCGTGTGGCATAAAAATAGTTGATCAGATTTTAGTTGGTCAAAATAGTTGATCACAACGGAACAAGGGGATGGGACGAGTCACACATTTTGTGGCGCTAAAATGTCAGAATTTGACAGTTAATGTACTGGAAAGTCGCTACTTTTGACATTTAAACCGCGCAACCAGCGTCGTCGTACTACCCAGGCTGCAGTATTCGTAGGAAGCCTAACAAATATATTCGATTTGAATTCAGATACTTAGGTTTTAAAGAGCATTTTGTACGATGGTAATTGTTCGTTTAAAAATATATTTATCTACGTAGGTAGATACTTTACATTAACATTGGTCGACCAAATAGGTAATGTATCAGCGAAGGGCAAGATAAAAAGTACTCGTACCGGCAAGCATGCATACAGCAATGAATGTCGATGAAGCGAAAGATGTTTATCAGGATCGTGACAAGAGACTGACTAAGGATAGATGACTAGGACTAAGAAGGAGATATACAGAAATACAGGCGTGAGTACTTGTATGCACATATGTACTGCATACAATTTTGTAATTGCTTTTCAAGCCGTTACTTTAGAAAATTATTCAAGAAATATTGTTGTCTTTCCCAAAGTCTTTGTTTACAATTCAAACATAATATAATCTATGCATAGTATGTACGATGCTAATAAAGTTGTAGCAATCTGCAGAGTGCTACGAGCGTAGCAGCCTACGCCGCTCGTAGCATTAGTGCGTAGCCGCTAGCCGCGTACGTAGCGTAGCCACGTAGCTGGTCGCCTACGCTCAGGCGGCACGCGGCGCGCACTGGACTGTGAAAATGATTTTGATTTGACCCTTTGAAGGGTGTCTCTACCGCAAAATTACATTCCCATCTGTGAATTTGCTCCTCTGTGTACCTGACACTCCATTATATAGACAATATGCTATGTGAAAATACAACTGAGAAAGGTGGAGAGGGGTGTTTTTGCCGCGTAGCGAGTTAAGTAAAATATTTCTTTAACAGAGATATTTTGTACTACATAATTGATACATATAATTTTTTGCATTTTATTTTACCTTTTTTTACAGTATCATTACTTTTTGAAGCAAAAAATATATTTAGCCTAAGCATTCAAATACCGCATACACAATCATAGATGGTTTCAAATATTGAAAGAATATATATGGAGTGAGAATTGGGATGGGAACGCCATTTACCGTATTAAGGATGGAAAAAGCGAAGCGAGTTTTTATCAGAGAAATGTGAAGGAGAAGACGATAATTTTATTCCGAGAGTATCTCTCCTCTTACTGCTGATATATTCAACAGAATATTCCCATATGTGCGTAATTCTGCGGAATGGAAAAAAAGGTCTGTTTGAGGGGTGAAATATGTAAATTTATTGTCTTGGGCGGCGTCGGGCGCGCCGGTGGCGCCCCCGTCATACGCCGACACGCAGGATAAAGGAAATGTTAATGCGCGTCAATTTATGCGCGTTTCTATGATTTTGCTGAATCGACTCGCCATTTCCCTTTTATAGCTTAGCGAAGTGAGCGAGCCTTGCTTTCCATTTTGAGTATATCCAAAAGGTAACCCGATAAGGGTCAAAATATAGGAAGCTCGCGTAGATCTTTTTGTCTTGTTGCTTGATATTTCGTGCTTCTATGCGATGCCATGTTGTTAATATTATTATCAACATTATTTTTATTACACCAGTAAGAGTACAAAAACGAACTTAATGCTAACTTCTTATTAACCTTGGTGTTGAGGAAATTAGAACAGATGGGATAGTGCTCATGTAAATATGTCGACATATCCGTTATATGATATTTATAACATAACACAGTTAATACAATACATACTTTTGAGTTTTGAACGCCTTTCTCAGAATTTTGATTTTTATCAGATATTTCATCATTGGATTGCAAAAAATAACCTTGCCGTCTCCGTGAAGCTGTACTTTGTAGACTTAATCTAAGCCGAAGAAGCGCCAATTTCAGCTGCATTCATATTACACGGCATTTCACTGACATTTTATCACCGTCTCCAGTGTTGATACAAAGTGAAGATAATAAACCTCGGCTGTGAATATAGTGTAACAAAATTAACGACAGCGTCAAACAAGCGAGCCACCCGATCCCCTCGCGTGCGCCAACTAATTCACAAAGGCCAAATGTGACATAATACCGGCATAATTCAATGTTTTGCTCACCATATTGTATTTTATTTATGAGTTATGCCTCGAAGGGCGCTCGTCCGTCATCCCTCGCCGAGCGTAAATACTATCACCCTAATTCATGTCAGTTACGTTTTGAAAACGACGAACGGTGAAGTTCTTACTCAATAATGGACAATGCTAGGGCGATTTAGACCGCAAAACCGGTAATGTGTTAAATTATCGCAATAAATTGAATTGAATTGAATTGAATTGAATTTACAATATTGTAAGTTCTGAATAATAAAATTAGCAAAATTGGCAATTGTAAAGACCTCGCAACTCTCCTGTATATCAGAATAACAAAAATATTATTGTTGTAATACATTTTACCCGTAACTGTTCCAAGTTTTATATGAGTAAAAACAACCATTGAGGCATCTAGCTAACGTAGGGATTTAGTATTTTAATTCCGAATTCAGCCGTCAGTGAATTGGGTTCCCGTCACCCCGCGATCGAGGGTAACTGTCTCATCGTCATGGCTGTATGAACGGATGGTTAAATAGTACGAGTTAACTTCACTACTGTATGCGTAATTCTAGGGGTGCCTGACTTTGTTTTCGAAGGTTCATCATCATCATCAGCCATTTGACGCCCACTGCAGGACACAGGCCTCACTCATGGTTTTCATAACCATGGGGGGTTTTGCCATAGTCGCCACGCTTGGCAGGTGGGTTGGCGATCGGTTGGAATCTCAGGAAGACGCCGCTGCCCGTCTCCTGGTAATTTATTTCCTTAGTTGCCTTCTACGACATCCACGGGAGGAAATAGAGTGACGCTATTTGGAACGTTTTGGAACGTTACTGGTTACTTATTTTAATGTCGATCGATAGTTTCATAATTGGTTGATATGGTTTTCATGATAACATTACCAGGATTAACAATCTCGTACGAAACAGCTGAAGTACATAGTTTATCAAAGCATTTTTTGAATGAAGTATCAAAAATTGATTAGTAAGTACATATATATAATCATATCTTAAAGTTGACATAATATACCCTTAACTAAAGAACGGTTAAATGCTTACCATCGTCAATTTATTCAGATGTTCACCCGTTTAATTTAGGAGGGGTCGCAGTGTCGATATTTAAATTTTTAAACGCCGGCAAGACAGAGGGACGCTCTCCCAAAACCAATTTGTTTGTTCAAATTTGTCAGACATAAGTGTGACTAAAATTGATTGCAACGCTATGGCACTACTAAATATTTGTGTTATTCTCGTTAGTTTTTGCTGTCAGTTCGAGTGTCACAAAGTTAAAAAAAACATGAATCATCATGTCCTCTCTGTGACATGACGATGCATATTTTGTTTTAACTTTAATTTTTAGGGTTTCATACCCGAAAGGTGCCAAACGGGACCCTATTACTCTGTCTCCGCTGTCTGTTTGTATGTCTGTCTGTCTGTCCGTATGTCTGTATGCCCGTCACTTTCGTATTTATATTTTTTGAGTAAATTAAAAACATTTTTTTGAACACAAAAAAAGGAAATATCTTTCTTAACCCAAGTACAAAGTGCGGCCTTATCACTAAACGTGACCAGACTCCAGACAACCTTTTGATGGACTGGATAAACTACGTTGGAGTAGGAATAATGTAGATGAGATAATCTCTTCTTTACACGTTATTTCTTACGTAATGTTCTGTTAAATATTTCGTGTGAAATAAAGTATAATTACTATTAGATGTGTAAATACATGCCTAACACATCAATTTGTAAGATAAAGCTACTTAGCAAAAAATATGTACTTGATATAATATAATTATTATGTAATAAAATGGCAAAACCCCTCATGGTTTTGAAAACGACGAAGGAGGCCTATATCCTGCAGTGGGCGTCAAATGGCTGATGATGATGATAATAAAATGGACAGGGACTTGGCAATATTAGTATGATAAATAGGGATAGGGATGAAATAAACTAGGAGTTGTGCAAAAGTTCAATTTGTACAAAAAATACTACACTAGTCAATAATACTTTACTGCTATTTCGTACGAAACTGAATATGCAGCTAGCAAGTGCGGCAGATGAAGCAAACATATGAAATATCTGTCGCTGCATCAATGAAAGTGTTGATCACATTAATAAATGTGACAAAATGGCGTGTCGTCGGCGCGCGCGCCGCGGGGGTCACCGCTACACCGGGGGCAAGCGATTCGTAGCTCAGATTGTTTTAGCGTTCCGTAGTTTAGATTGAACCTTCACAACTTCGCCAGCAGTAAAAACCTATGAATTTTGCCAAGAAATTTGAAATTGTGCTGCAGAGTAACTTACTCAGTAGGTAACTTCTTGTAAGTAAACTTATTATCAAACGTTTGTAATAGGGGTTAAAGTATGAAATTGCCGTTTTATTGCAATAGGTTCTTTGAATTGACATAGAATCTTCATGGTTTGAGGTTTTCGAATGAAACTTTTTTGAAATGGTTTCTATGATGTTCTTTTTTTAAAAAATGTGAAACATTTGAATATCGACTTTCAATTGTTTTTGTTATTCAATTTAGACAAGAAAGATGGATACTGCGAAAATTCGAGTGATTTTTGAATACGAGTTCCGACGCGGAACTAACGCGGCAGAAACAGCCCGCAATATCAATGCTGCGTTTGGAGAGGGGTCTACTAATGAACGCACCGTGCGATTTTGGTTTAAACGCTTTCGTGATGGAAATTTCGACTTAAAGAACGAGCCACGAGGAAGACCGCCCACACAGGTGAATAACGATGAATTAAGAGAGATAGTGGAAGCCGACCCTAGTCAAACTACCCAGGAATTAGCGGCATGGTTTAACGTTACCTTACCCACAATATTGACTCACTTGCGTCAAATCAATAAAATAAAAAAATACGAAAAATGGGTGCCTCATTATCACTCGAATTTTCGCAGTATCCATCTTTCTTGTCTAAATTGAGTAACAAAAACAATTGAAAGTCGATATTCAAATGTTTCACATTTTTAAAAAAAAGAACATCATAGAAACCATTTGAAAAAAGTTTCATTCGAAAACCTCAAACCATGAAGATTCTATGTCAATTCAAAGAACCTATTGCAAAAAAACGGCAATTTCATACTTTAACCCCTAATATTTTCCCAAAGAAGTATTTTGATACAAATTTACTAAGATATGAAAAATACCTATGCTTGATACATAGGTATTTTTCATATCTCTTCCCAATTAATTTTAAGTAAGAGTAACTTCCTCAGTAGGTAACTTCTTCTGAACTAACACTGATTGTAAAACGTTTATATTTTTCAAAGAAGTATTTTATGAAAAATATATGTATCACACGCTGGCGGAACCCTCAAACAAAATATGGTTCAATTATAATATTTCGCGCGGCGCTGAGCGCGACGGGGTGCTGTTAATGCAAATTGTGGTATTAACTTTATTGCTGGCATTATCTTCCGTCACCCGCACCTCCGGATGACGCCATGATTTACTCTCATCCTCGTCTGCGATAGCGCCGTCTAATTCCACCCTGATATAGCGTTAATTCATTCATAAAATATCGCTATCAAGATCGGTTAAATCCGAAATGGCTGGAGCATGCTTTAACGGCAAATAAACTGAAAAGACCCCAAGAACCTATTTAGGTGTATACCTAGCCAAATATAAACAATGTTTCCGCATACATAAATAATTACAAAAGTTGGTAAATAAGCATGGCAGCCTCATTTATTATTCTTTATAAGGAAACAAAGGCGAGGGTTAGCCGTAATAAGGCCCCGCCACCTCGCCAGCTTATCTTTATTGCCTCCAACCCACGTAGAATAATAAATCGTTTTCATCAAAAACAAATACTCGACAGTTTTTGCCGGAGCCGAGCAAGCGGGTGGCGGGTGGCAATTTTCCACCCCCATAATACAATATTTTCCGACATTTTCCACGGGAATACAGCTCTGAATCGCTCGCTCGCAACCGGCAGGTTCCTTTAATGTGTATTTTTCGTCCAATCAGAGAGCGGCGAGAGTCTCGATATTACCTCAACTGTCACACATAAAGTGGAAAATATGGTCGGCGGGTCTAGCGGGCCTGGGCGGGAGGAGGGCAGCCGGGAGGAGGGGTGCTGCTTGGTAGTCGCCTCGCGCACAGACGCTCCGCAACAAACGCTCCGAACAGGTTTATGGCTTTTCTTTCAGCTCCCAGGTACGGCCGTATCATAACAGGGAATAGCGGCGCGTGATGTGAACCCGTGATAAAATAAACGTCGAGATAGGCTTATGTATTGTACTGTTTATCTTAATAATGGCCACTGGGAGAAAACTTTCGATTAAACGCCCGCTTTTTTTATAGGGTGCATTTTCTTTACGTTTTTTTCATTTATTGTCTGCTGAGATTTACAACAATGTTCTTTGTTAGAGTCCTTTCACAACATGAAACATTTTTAACACATAAAATGTAGGGTATTATAGATAACTTGAGAATTTCATCAGAATTCCACATGTGAGTAAATGCACAATATGAATAATTTTATTGCCCACAGAGTCGTGATTTATATTCGCCACGTCCTGAAAGGAAATTTCATAAAGAGCTCCGCGTCGCGCGCTGCGGTAGCGCGGCGGGGGCGAGGCGGGGCGGGGGCGGCGCGCGGGCGCTACAACCGTTCCTCGGATATAAATCGCGATTCATTTCTCATCGTAACTTTTTGTCGGTTCTTATCTGTTAGACTTCACTTTTCATCATCCAAGGGGATTTATGTAATGCCTAGTCATTTCTCGGCGTCGGAGCGAGGCTTATCGGCGGAGCGCGAGCGCGCTTGATTGATGAGCGTGCAAAAATAAATGTTGAGTTAAATTATTCGATAAGTTGGAAATGGGAGTTAAACGGGAATTATCTGTTTCCCCTGAAGATTTTATGGCTGTAAGTTGATGTCGACAGGGGTGATTGATAGACTCGCCGCGCCTACCTCGGTGCCTACTGGATATCTACTGATGCAGCCCTTGTACCTAGATTCATGAGGGGAGAGTGATCACTACGTACATTCAGTTTGAAAAATATGAGTAACTTTTAAATGTAAGGGGATCCCGGTTGTATGGCTTTCTTAACATACGTAAGGGTGTAATAAATCAAACAAAACTGCGGGTAGACGAAATTGCAGTGTGAAATTAGGCCAAGTTAATGCCATAATTGTAGGCAATCGGGCCGACCCTCTTGATGATAAATGTGATATCGTCTCGCCGCCCGCTGCTCGCACATTTACATCGGAGCATTCCGATTGCTTCATGTATTTGCACTCTAAGCAGATCATTATTCATTTGTTCCCCAATATGGCTGCTGTTTGTGGAGTCAAGATTTAGCAATTATTAAGTGAATTCTGTATTCAGTCACTTGAAGGAGAGAGTTCTTACTCTACTAGAGGCGAATAGAGTTTCGGAAAGTTGTTAGTAAGATAGATACACTGGCATGTTATAAGATGAGGTAAGATTATAATTTAAGCAATAGTTTACAATAATAGTTACAATATAATATTTCTATTAAATACATGTTAGTATACTAGGTCGGGCCTTTACTACGGCTTCTAAGAGTTTGTCCTACAATTTTTGTTTACATTATGTTGTTGTGCAGTAGACATGTGAGTATGAAACTTAAGTAGTAGTAGGCAGAACATGTAGCCCAAAAGACGGATGGTGTAAGGCAGTGCTAGAATGGAGGCCATGGGATACAGAAATACTAACTGGGAGACCACAAAAAAAAAAAAAAAAAAAAACTGTCATAACAGTAATCTTTAAAATAAGTAAAATATCAAATTAAACTAAGTTTTTAAGCTATGGAAGCGCGGTGTCACCTAGTACAGGCATTCTACATGCTTAAAAGGTGGCTCCAGATACTATGTACCGTTAAATTAAGCAGTTTACGAAAATAAAGATTTTGTATTTATTTTGTATTTTGTACAAGTAAGATGGAAAGACGACATCTAGAAAGTGGCGCTGCCTGCCATACTCTGGATACTCACTGCCTGAAATTGATCGGGATGGAGCTATTTGAAGGAGGACTACACCAAGATAATTAAAAATGGCTTTTTAATGTGAGTTAGGTACTGTAAAAAAAAAAACTAATGCCTGTATCCGGAGAGATAGGCAGAGACCAGGGTTTGCCATTTGGGACGATCCTAAGCATACCTACATAAGATAGATAGAATAGCTAGATAAGCTGTGTTATCTCTAAAAATCTCTACTAACGTCGCAGCAAAGCTTTGCCATACATAGAAGAATGATAATCTGGGGGTACGGCAGTGCCCCCGCCAAGTCGAGCAAAAAAGTGGCACGGCCGTACCATCCTTTTCTCGAAGCAGTTCGGTTTTCGACCCCCCTATAAATTTGTTGTGGATAAAACTGGAAGCATAAATTTTCAGTTACTAAGCAGGCATAGTATAAATACGGTATATTTCAAATTTCTTTAAATTTTAACCAGTAGTTTAAGAATTAATAACTAGTCAAAGTTTCTTAATTTTGTCAATCATTCACTGACTGACTAACCGATCATCAAAACTCTAAGGCTTTTATAGCAGACACAGCTTCAAATTCAGAATAAAATTAGTGGTTTGTGTTAAAAACAAGGAAATACTAAAATATTTGTCAATTTTGGTCCAGTTTTCTAGATACACCAACTGCATAAATAACTTTGTGGTCCCATGTAAACATATAGGGTTACAAAGTTATATGTATAATATAATGGAATAATAGGTGTACCTAGATATAATTATGTTCAAAGGTAACTTGTACAATGGTCAAAGAAAAAAAACCGGCCAAGTGCGAGTCGGACTCGCGCACGAAGGGTTCCGTACTATTATCTATACAAGATTAGACACAAAGATCGAGAAAAAAGCGCAAAAAATCACGTTTGTTGTATGGGAGCCCCCCTTAAATATTTATTTTATTTTAATTTAATTATTTATTTTTGAAGCGAACATAGAACTAAATATTCTGTGAATCTTTCGAGCGTGTACCTGTTGCCGTTATTATTATCGAGCAAAAACGGCAAAAACATTACGTTTATTGTATCGGAACCCCCCTTAAATAATTATTTTATTCTGTTTTTAGTATTTGTTGTTATAGCGACAATAGAAATACATCATCTGTGAAAATTTTAACTACCTAGCTATCACGGTTCATGAGATACAGCCTGGTGACAGACAGACAGATAGACACAGACAGACAGACAGACAGACAGATAGACAGACAGACAGACAGATAGACAGACAGACAGACGGACAGTGAAAAGTCCTAGTTATACGATCCCGTTTGGCACTATTCGGGTACAGAACCCTAAAAAGTAGGACGATCTACAAAAAGAAATGAGATGGCATCAAAAACATAACTTGTAAAAAAAATCAAGTCTCGCAACTCAGTTCTTCTACCGTAAAAAGTTGTGAGATCCATGTAATACCAGGTCGGTTAATTTATTCAGTCCCTGTCAAGGCAATCTTGGTATGGTCACTATAAGAAGAACTGGATTGCGAGACTTACCCCCAGTTTCTCGTACACTAACACGCTGTTAATCTACTGCTAACAGCTGTCAATTGACCAAAGTGCATACAAAAAAAATCACTGACAGCTGTTAACAGTAGATTAACAGCTTGTTATTGTACGAGAAACCGGGGGTTAGTGGAGATATTAACCGTTTTGTCGCGTAATTTGTTAACAAAGCAGGTAAGTAAGTACTTTCTGAATCTTCCAGCAAAAGTAATTGTATCTCCAAGTGAAAATGCGACACTAAAGGTTAAGTTAGGTAATAGTGGAACTGCAAACGAGATTCTGAAATTGCATGTGGACCTGCGGCGGCGCGGGTCCACTTAAAAAGAGCACTGCGGCAGTCTCCAGCGACACATGTACAAACAAAGTTTAATTGTGAACGGCGGGCCTCAGGCAAAACCGATTACAGTCTTAGCGCTCACCTTCGATTCCTGCAGCGCTCGCCGTCGCCGCCACCGCGCGCCGCCCGCCCATATTCAATTCCAATCAATTCTACCGCACATATTTATACATAGAGAAGGCGAGTAGCTTGTTTTTATTGCGCGTTGCATCGAGTGACAGCCGCAAACATTGCACGCCCACCCTCGCTCCGGCCGGAAAAGCGTTTTGCTTTATTTTTTAATTTCGGATTTGATTTTTTCCGAGTGCCCCGTGTCGCTCTAGTTTTATTCCGTTTAATTTCATAGCGCGGGGTGAACGCGAGACAGATCGGAATTCGAGACATGTACAATTTAAAATCGTGTAAGTACTTACGTATATGGTCAGCGTGCGGGAGGCGGCGGGCGCGGGATAGCTCACGAGTCACGCTAGACTGACGCCTGTCGACTGTTTTCTTTACTTTTTTACGAATTCTATTTTCATTTGATTGCATTTGAATTCCCGCCGCCAATATCCGCTAACTAAACACGATTAATGCGGAGAGGAGATGGACAGGCAGGAGGCGGCGCTGCGGGACCGTAACGTTTTGTCGTTTTATATTAGATACCGGCTAATTTATTGCAAACTGCTCTACGGGACTTCTCCCACTTCGCTTGAGGAAAAATCGAACCTAATTTTATTTATTGAGTAATCTTACATAGTAGGTTCCCTTAGGTATGTATTTAAGATACACTAGTATAATAAGAGTTTTGTCGTTAGATTTAAGCTTAAGAATAAATTTTCGCCAAATACTGCCGGGTACATCCAACAAGAAAGCTGTACAACAAACAGCATTATAATGTGCAGATAAGTCGAGGGTTCAGATCGATCACAGCGACCGTTATTGGCAAACTTCTCCGCGACACGGTCCTTGATTAAAAGTATGCAAATTTTATTACGTCCTGCGGGGTGCGGGGCCACCGTCCGAGAGGGACACCCACCAATCTCACTTCTGGAATGAACCGTCTGTCATCATCATACCAAACGCGTGAGATACTTACATTACATTTTACAACATATCTGTAACAAAAAAAAAATCATATAGTTATGTAGTCCATAACGTACTGAAAATCTAATTGTGGGTAGAGACCGAAACATACGAACGAACAAACGAATGCAAAAGCACAATTTAGTACGCCAATCAGGATTGGTCGATGGCTCTTTTCAGTGTATCCTGATAGGCATCGTATCGTTCATTCGTTCTGTTGGTCTGTACCCACCATTATCCGCTGTGCACATCGCGTTCATAGTGATCATGTCAATGGTTTAGACTTGATAATCACAATCCAAGCCATAGATTCCTGCATGATGTTTATTTCACGTATGCTGTATTTGCTCAACGTGTATACCTGTTAGGTGTGGGGACAATATGCTGCAGCCAGACTACTATATCCTTGAATACCAAAACTAAAATTGTTGACATTGTGTGACTAAAATGAAACTCGTCTTGGAGACTATTCACTCTGAAAAAAAAAAACATACTATGTAGAAACTATGTCAATTTCATGTGTACCAAGTATTAGTATTTATATGAGTAGGGAAGAAATTGTGTGACTTATAAAATTAGTTATAAAATAAACTTATCAGTTAAGTGATGAGTTGAAAACTTTTGTAATGAAAACTTCCCAAGCACAATCTACAGATCGTACGATCGATCAATCGTTATTTTCGAAAATAAAAGTAAAAACGTAATATTAGCTGCGCTTAAAAAAAGACTGCTAGTTCCACGTAAGCCAGCAGCTTGGCATAGTTTTTACACAGGTAGGTACCTATTATTTGGAGTAAAAGTTGATCTGTTTTTGCATGTTCGTTTTCATGGAACCTTTCTCGTATTTTAGTTTGGTCTTATTGTTAGATATTTTGAGGAGTCGCATCGGTAAACTATAGCGAAAACCATTGATTTGACTATAATTGCTTCCCGAGAAGTGCGGCGGACCAACGCCGTCGATGCAATTGTTCGACAGTAGGTGTATATCGAGCTGTTTGCAATAAATAATTCGAGCTACGTGTGGTAGAGTGGGGTTTTGTTTATGTCAAATTGTAATTTATTGGTTGCTCGGCTCGACTTGGATATTACGACGGGGCCCCGCCCCCTCCTCCCCCACCCTTCTGCCGTAGCCCGGTTCGATGAAAATTTTATATTGCCGTGTAGACGTTGCGTCATTCGACTTTTTTCTTGTCCACGGCCGGCTAAAGCGATCTTTTGATTAAATTAAGGGGATGAGCTGGGTATTTTTTATACTGATTGATAGCTTGACACAGCGTTTCAAAGAACACTGCCGGAATTTATATTGGCTGTAAGTGATTGAGCGTGCGTTAGGCCGATGCACTGGGAAATACTGCAAGGAATAATTTAGATCTCGCTCTACTTTGTGATATTTTAGCAGTTCCTTGTTTAGGAAGAGGTTTTGTTTATAACTGGGGTGAACGGGAAATTACTAACGCTACCAATGAACACAACCGTATCTATTTTTATGATAGCTTTTTACAAAAAGTGAACATTAGATATCTCAATAATTTTGATAGCTATTTTAGGACCTACCTTTGGCTTTAGTCGATTTCCACGAAAAATACTAATAATTTAAACAACTTCAAAGTATTTTGCGATATAGTGCTTTGGCTCTATGACGTTCAGTTTTTGCAAAAACATACTATAAATGAAGATATAATTTTTTCCATTGATAGCCCTATTACGTCTGGGGAGCCCCTTAACAACTTTTTGTTTTGCCAAATATGTTTGTCAAAATCACTAGTGGAACCAAATTATTTTCGTTAGTAGACTATATAAATAGGTCTTCTGAGCACTATTGTTCGTCCAAGTTTACTTTCTAATAACGTCGAAAGATATTGATTTTATTAGGGTTTCCTATCCTAGCTCATAAGTGTCGCTTTAACCCCGCCATATCTTGTGATTGTCCCTTCATTCAAGAAACAGATAAAATAAAATACCTAGGTGTGATCATTGATAAAAACCTTTCTTTCAAAGAACATATACACACGCTTTCTCAAAAAACCCGAAAATTGAGCTATCTGTTTAAAAGTCTTCGTCATGTTGCAGATTCAGAGGTTATTAAAATGGTGTATTTCGCTTTGGCCCAATCTATCCAAACATACTGCATAAGAACATGGGGTGGAGCTCCCAAGACAACGTTGATCGAGCTTGAGAGAGCCCAGAGAATGTTACTTAAGGTCATATATTTCAAACCCAGACTTTATAGCACCACTAGCTTGTATGCTGACGCTAAGGTCTTAACGATCAGACAACTGTATATCCTAAATACTATCCTTCATAAGCATTCTGCCGTCTCTAATTTTGCTAATAGTGATGATGCAAGTAGCCGCAGAAGACTCCACACCGTTTGCGAAGCGGTATTTGTAAGAACCTCTTTTGCGCAGCGTTTTTACCATTATAGATCAGGCAAACTCTACAACTTTTTCAATAAAATACTTAGCATTCATGATGTTACAAAATATAAGCTAAAACAGAAATTATCTTCATACCTAAGTGAACTAGATTATACTAGAACTGAAAGCTTAATTGAAATTAAAACCTAACGTCTATTCACTCATTTTAACTTCCCATCATAAACAAACGCACGCACTCACGCACGCACGCACGTACTCACGCACGCACTCACAAACATACACACACACACACACACACACACACACACACACACACACACACACACACACACACACACACACACACACACACACACACACACACACACACACACACACACACACACACACACACACACACACACACACACACACACACACACCCACATACACTCAGTGGCTGAAACCCGACCCCAAGACGTAGTCGTGGGGCTGAGTTATGAGTACCCCTATTTGATTTTGTGTGTTTGTATATTTTCTTTTGTTTGTATATTTTTCTCTTGTTTGTATATTTTCTCTAATTTGATTTCTCCGTCGATTTTTGACTTGGACTGACTTGTGTCTACAGTATGTTTCATACTATGCTGTCCTAGTTTTTGGGAGGCCTGGCATCCTAAGATACAGATCTCTGATCTAGTTTAGGACCCAGTCTTTCCACAAATTGCTTCAGATTGTGCCATATTGTACCACCTCTTTTGTACCTTATTTGTGGATGGAGAAATAAAGTTTATTTGTATTTGTATTTGTATTGTATTTGTATCTTTATGTACCTGGTCGTAAAAGCAAGCACATATTCTACGTGGTCTCTTCGAAGGTTAGTTCGCGTTTACTTTGAACGGTGTCTGAGAGCATCGCTAATACAACGTGTTATTAAAAATACCGCAAAATCTGAAAACTGTTTCAATACTAAGTCGAAAGTAGCATAAGCGAAAGTTAAATTCACGATTTTTTCATACCATCTTGGAACTTGACGCGGTCAATTTGTATCAAAAACAATTTGAGAATTTTGAACTTTTGCTGATTGAAAGTACAGCGTGATTTTTAAATCGTTAAATCGTATATTTCGAGGGAAAAATCTTTTCAATATTATAAAGAGTATTATTAATAAATTAACAGTAATTTTATGATATATTTGTAAATATTCGTGAATTCCGACAACTCGGTTCAAAACTGTGAATCCAAATAGAAAGTGACAGGAAGTACGGTAACGTTGAAAAATGTTAAGTTTCTATCGTTCGATATGCGTAAACAAGTGAAAGAACAATTGAATTGGCTGGCGCCGACGATGACACGTTCAAACGACAGATTTATTTTTTATTACTTTTCGTCCGGATATTGTTTGTTTATGCTTAAGTGAAGTAACTTTACGTAGTAACAAAAAAAATGTTGATGAGTAATTTTTTTTCAAAACTAAACTTAGAAATATATAGCACTCTTAAAAAAAGCGCCATATATTTCTAAGTCATAGTTAGAATGTCCCCTTAAAAATCGTCGGACGAATTTGAAGTCACCCTGTAGTTTCATTTATCGATACTGAACAAATGATTTTCAGGGTTTGCGTTATTTAATTTTTTTTATTTATTTATTTATTTATTTACCTTTACATTTTTTTTACAAGTTTCGCCAAACTGCGGTGCAGTTTATTGGCGTTACGCTCCAATAATTATATAATTCAATAAACAATGTGTAATTATATCCAATATAATTACACATTGTTTATTGACCAGCAGCCCTCCTGCTGTTGATTTCGATGTTGCGTCATTAATTAGTTACGATTACGAGCGGTTATTTCATGTTAGCGAAAATGCACTTTAGTTAGGTTCCTGAAATGGATATATACAAGAGGAAATATAGAAATGTTGACCTTCAAAGTAGAGGGACAGTTTAGGTGATTCCACGAAGGGTAGAACAATCCTCAATTTAATACCATCTGTGTAACTTCACAAACCAGTCAATTCTCAAATAACCCAACCCGTTACCTACCCAAACAAGTTCCTTTTAAACTACCGACTATTAGAATTCAGCTCTTGACTCTTTGGCTCTTTGTTATGACTTGCAACCGAACCATATTAAACTAAGAGGCACTGTAAAATAACATAATACACAATGTCGATGACTAATACTCATCACAACAACTTTTGCTCTAGAAGTTCGCTTAACCTCCTAAGTCCTGACCTTGAAAATAACAATGGAAAACCATTATCTCCGCAAATCTCGAACACCAATTAACACCGTGTATAATACAAACTATAACGTAACATACCCTGTGTTACGGTTACCTAGTCAAAGATATCCTAAAAAACGAGGAACAAAAGGCAACTCATCTTGTTATTAAAAAAGTTCTACACCGGAAAACCATTTCTTTCATATCGATAGGTACTTGAAACACTTTCAATAAGTAAAATGTTAAAATTATCTGTTTTATTTTATTTTTAGATAAACCGACCACGACGAGTTTTAGGATTAAATTGTGAATTTACAAATTTTGTTTAGTAACGAAGCTGCACTCCATGGCCCTTTGGCAGACCTTTGATGTTCGGTCAAAGACCAGGTTTGAGCACCGTAGGTTAGGATAGGCAGGATGCACATGTCGACGAGCTTTCGCTTCAGAAGTGGTAACTGACCCTTCATTAGCTCTTTCATGGACCAGTAGCTTTTCCAGGCGTTATCGATGCGACGGTCGATTTATATACATGAAAGTTACATTACATGTAATTATAAGTACCTACTTATATTCTTGCAATCTTTCGTTACTTGTTCGTTATCTTTCGTCACATATATTTGTATTTTTCGATTTTCTTATGTACATTCACTTAATCCACTCCATCTAAAGGTTGTCTGGAATATAATATGAGTTTAAACAGGGTTGATTATAAAATGCGCAATGCCTGTGAGACACTCCAATTAGAGTTTATATTTGGAAAAAACTTTTGTTCTTTGAGTTTTTTCTCAGACTTTTATTTTTCGGGTTTATATAATTTGACTTAATTCGCGCTTTTCGCACCCTCCACCCCACATAGAAAAATAGCCATTCTCTTTAACAATTTCTACACTCTATTTTAAAATTTTCATGGTTTTAAGCATTTATCTATCAAACAGTGTGACTCTAAAGTAAAAAAACCGTAAGTAGGTAATCGTAGAACTTTTGGTTAGAAATTTTTTAAATTGAACAGAAAAAACAAATCAGAATTTGCAGAACAAAAGCTTTTGTAAACTTCAAACGACGTACTTTTTAGAAATAACCCTGTATACGTAAATTTGTTTATATCTAAACACCTATAATAAGATCTGTAATATTGAATATTGTAATATTGAGTTACGTGATATAAAAGTATATAATATAACTAGGTGACACGGGAAACGTTGATTTGCCATATTAATTAGCTTACGACCTATTCTCAGACCTACAAAATTACACAAAAAATTCATAAAAATCGGTGAAGAAATCTATTACAAATACTGTGACAAGAGATTTTTATATATTAGATAATATGTTGATTTGGAAATAAAATATTACTGCGCCGGTATAACTACTGGTTCGACGGGAATGTTCCGTTACATCAAGGAAACGCGGGCGCCGACCGTATTGTATTGTATTGTGTCGTATTGATGTAGCCGTATCAATGGACCGGTTGCGTTGATGCCCAAAATATTTGGCAAGGGTCGCTGGGGTCGCGACCCCGCACAATGCACCCCTAAATATACGCGATGGTGTCAAAATGCATTTATCCTTAAGTAATAGCTGCAAATCTCCGACACGCTTTTTTAGGGTTCCGTACCTAAAGGGTTACCCCGTACCTCCGTACTCAAAGGGTACCTAGAGGGTAAGGGACTCTATTACTAAGACTCCACTGTCCGTCTGTCTGTCTGTCACCAGGTTGTCTGTCACCAGGCTGTATCTCATGAACCGCGATAGCTAGACAGTTGAAATTTTCAAAGATGGTGTATTTCTGTTGCCGCTATAACCACAAATATTAAAAACAGAATAACATAAATATTTAAGGCGGGCTCCCATACAACAAACGTTGTCTAAAGACAGCGCTCGCCATCTAGCGGCCATCTATGTAAACTTCACAGCGGCGATGTCATGTTGTTAAACATCAATGTTAAACACTTCTTGTTGGTTTCCATAGATGGCGCTGTTCTCAATGTACCCAATCTATCTTGTCTCCATCTTTGTCTAATGTTGTATAGATAATGGTACGGAACCCTTCGTGCGCGAGTCCGACTCGCACTTGGCCGGTTTTTTATAGAATCTTCACGTACCGAAGTTAATAAAACTTCCCGCATTAATATTCTCTACTGTAAGTGCTCAGGTCATTTTATAGCTGTCAACTGTAAGAATGTTAACAACTAATGGACCAGGTTTTAGACACTACATAGTTTGAGTCATGAAAATTGTCTCTGAAATTGGTCGAACTTCATGTTGGGGAACTATTCCGGAATTCGGCGACTTAACCAATTTGTGTCTAACTCAACTAACAAACAACTTATAATAGATTAACTTTTTGTAATCTATTCTTCTTCAAACACCACCTTAGTGACTGAGAGTAACTTCCCATCGAAATTAATTGCTTTTACATAGTGTCGTTCCACTACGTTGAAGGTTGTTCGCGTTGGATGTTTTGAGTAGCTTTCGTTTAATTGTATAGAGCAGAGACCCACGTCGGTGGCTGCTTAGAATGATAAGCAGTAAATTACTTTTCTTTTTCATCTGTTAAATAAGCGACGTCCACCCGCGCCTGCCAGTCCCCTTCCATCCCTCACCAGCGCTGATCGTTCGCCACCCAGTAAAGGTACGCGAGCGCTCACAATTCGCTATATTTTTTACATCTCCCAAGAAAAGTTTAATTAGGAACGTCCCTCCTCCTTAAAAGAGCGAAGTCGCGTTATGTTCTCATTATTGTACAGACAATAAAAATACGCAAACGAGTGTATTATACAATTAGACACTTCTCCTTGATCGTTAAAAGGGAAATTTAAATGGAATTTTTATGTCCAGCAATTAAGGATAACGTCGGCGTACTAGACATTTTTGTAATTACAAAAATAGGATTCTTGAAATGTAGCGTGAAAAAGAATTAGGGCGACATCAGTGGAAAATGCCATGGATGCGGTCCTTGATTGATAGGATTACATAAAGTATTACAGTGCCATAAAATTTGACGGCGATTGTAGATGAGTCTTTTTCGACGTTAGAGGTAAATTGAATATCGTAATAGTACGAGTAAGTTGTAATCTGTGGGCGGTGTTTGGCGATTTGGCGTGAGCAGCACCGGCGCGGGCCGGCCGGCGGGAGCGGACAGATGGCATGTGCATGAAGATGGAGAACGGTTAAGAAGCCCGAGGGAGTCGCGGATTTATCGGCGAGGCGCGGGGCTCCGGCCCGGCCCGTCGGCCGCGCGCCGCCGACGCCCGCGCTGATTTATACAGCGCAATCTTGCAAAACTTACTTCACATTTAAATTTCCGAACTGTCTAAGCCACGCTTAACGCCGACCATATTATCTTATTCGATCGACTATAAATTTTATGAGCTGACTCGCCTTTGTCGCATCTTAGCCTTGACTTGGATTAATAGTCCAAGGGGATCGTGCACATGCTTATTTCGTTTTTATAGGCCTTTTTGCTGATGTAGTAAATTTTTATTGTCCGATAAGTTACTTGGTTTGATTGGTAACGTGCTAAAAACGAAAATATGGAGACGTTTTACACTAAACCACAGATGCATTATACGGCATGAGGTAATTTGCTGCGAAATATTGAAATGAACGTTAAGTAGTACCTACTCACCAGTACCTAACGGAGAAACTCTTTAGATTTACGATTACGGTTTACAAATTGAGCACTGTCGGGCGCCTGTTATGAATATGGAATAAAAATTTGGAATTCCCCGAGTGTGAGAGCGATGTTTGTGTGGCAACCGTCTTGAACAAACACACTTCCGTACCATGAGACGGTGAGGGCGCGCGCGACACTCTCTCGCGGCGCGCTTGCTTGTTCGATGACGCCTCACGCCTACCGAGCCGGGTTTCATAAAACATTAATATAAGAAAACTTTAATATGAAAATTTAATGTACATTGCGTAACCGAGTCTTTCTACTTGTTAATCTGTGGGCTAATCGACTTTACGATTGTTATAGAAAACAAAAAAATATTGTAGTTAATAAAATAGTGCCCTAATGTGCAACTCACATTTTGGTATTTATAGCCATTATTAATGTGTACAACTGTCATGATACTATTTGTGCATAAAATCCATTGAAATATCCTTCAATATAATTAAATACGACACCGAAAATTTTGGGAACACTGAGAATATTTAAAAAATTCCTGGGACCGGCTCATCAGTACCCAGGCCGCTCCGAGTCGCTCCATGTTACTTCATGTCGCTCCACTTCCCGCGCCTCTGGTACGAGGTCCAATTCGCGCAACCCCTCTCATAATTTAGTTTGAAACTTTTTAATTAGCTTTATATTTGTGTTTGCAGATTGAGCTTTTGCCTCTCAGTTTATCATTCGGGCGGCTGTGGCGGCAAAGTTATATTATTAATAATGCCGTTGAAGGACTTTCTGAAGGGTATGAGAAGGTAAACTTTCCGTTGGATTTTGTGAATTTAATGGAATTCTTAATGAGATAATGATATTAATGATTCCATTTGGACGGGGGCATTTTCGTAAAATGTCTGTCACGAACATTTCGTTTTGCAAGTCATGCGAAGGTAGGTATCGCCGTCTAGGCACGCGGCCTCGGCCGGCACATGACTTGAATTCAATCTGGTTAAACTAAATTTTATCAGAGCCAACTTTGTACCCACATGTGTCCGCTTGTTACGGGGAAGGTAAGTAAATGTGATTTGAGAAGCCCAATACAAATATTGGATTCCGTCTTGTGGGTCCCGCAGCTTCTAATTAGTTAGGCCGTTCCTCAGGACTATATTCGAACTGAATAATAAACAGGATTAGATACAGTGATTGATACAAACAATTACTAACTCGGCACCGAATACTAAATACCTACCATTTACTTAACCAAACTATGTGCCTCTTACAGTTTGACTTTGTAAATTGATGTTAATTAGTGTACTCTTATATTCAGGCATCTTGTAGAAATTCTCGAAAACGTATCTTAGAAGTTTTGGTGCCTAAGAAACAGTCCATGTTAAACCAAACTTGGTTCTGGTGTGACTTGCCGTGTCTGTAAGATCGCAGAGTGTACCTCAGCAAGTGAGTTCCTCAAAGGGTGACGCTTCCTTGTTTTGTTGATCTGCCCTGCGGGAGTACACCGCGTTCCGCCTGCAAATATCATATGCCGTGACAACATCACGCCACAAATCAAAGACAAATCCATAGAGTTGTATCAAGTCAGACAGCACTTAATATGTCAATGTCAGCTGTAGAGATACAGCAGCTTATAAATTTAGTTTATTGGGGGCGCCACCAAGGCACCAGTAATTGCGTAGTATTTTTTGTATTTGACAGTCTTCAAGTTTATTTACTTTCACCTGCACAGTGCGTACCTTAGGTGTAAATACGAGTACCTCAGCCATTCCGATAGATAGATAGAATATTCTTTATTGTACACAGAGATTACATTTTTCCGATTAATGATACTAATTCGCACTTTTACTTTTTTTTACCAACTGAGTTAAAATAAGCGCCCTTATACCACGTTTTATTGAAATAACGGAAAGTTTTGAAACAGTTTCTACGGCATTGAGCTATAAAACCACTTCCAATAAAAAAATAAAAAATTAAAAGATTTTTTTGTTGTTGTTAGATTTAGAATTTTATACTTTTGCTTACCGGAAGTGGTTTAGTTATCGAAGTGAAGAAAGTGCTTTCAGGAGTTGCCTCAACGACAACAAGTATAATACGTATCCTCTACTGCGCGTACGAAGGCGTCTCTAGCCCTTAGAAAGCTGAGAAACTGGGTAAGAGCGACGAGATGCCGTGTCTGTGACCTTTGTATAATTTCGCGGTGAAGTATTGTTTTGGGGCGCGGGGGTATCATTCGCCATGTCGCTTTCCGCACGGGCGACGTTGTTTGCTCAACACGCACCGGCGCAGCCGCCGCCCCGCTCCGCATGGGAAGGCAAATCATAACAATAAACACAGATACGGCGAGCTTATTGTTATTTGCGTCGGGGAAGCTGACGGCAGAGACGTTGAGTTCCGTGCAAAATAAAATTTGTTGAGAAATAGAAGTACTTTAATGAAATAAGTTGGACGGTGGGACGATCGGTCTTGCACCAAAATCTCTATAACGTATTTCTAATTAAAAAAATCGATTTCCTATTTTGGGCGCTGCTGGACAATGTAGCAACGTCTCGGTAACTTAAGTCATAAACACTTTTTCTTTCCTTTTTAGAGTTCCGTACCCAGAGGGTAAGGGTATGCGTGTGTGTGTTTGTGTGTGTGCGTGTGTTAATTGGGTTAATGTTTGGGTAGCTCAGTCAAATCTCTATAAGCCTCTCCAAAGCATGCCATATCAATCTGTTCTCGGCCATCCTCATCCAGCCGCTACCAGCAATTTGCCTTACATTGTCGGTCCAGTGAGCTGATGGGCGTCCTATGCTGCGTTTGTCAATATTTCACAAACAGATTTAAATGACAAATCACTATTACATTGAGTATTCTATTCCACCTGGAGTGAATTTGAGCGAGCGATAAGCTGTGCCGACGGGAAACGGCGTGTTGAGGTAGATTAATATAATCTAATATATAAAAATCCCGAAACGACTTTACCTATTTTCATATATATATATATATATATATATATATAATGTATAGCGTAGAAATGGCCGAGGAGCGTCTATATCTATTATTACTTATTTATTTTAATTCTTTATTGCACTAATTACATTGTAAGTGTACAAGGGCGTGCTTAATGCAAGAAGCATTCTTTCTTCTTTTTGTTGCTAACTTTACTTAAATCGAAGCACGTAGGCTCTGTGTTTAAAATATCTGTACCTAAGTGAGCTAAATTTGGGTTTTTGCGACCTATGTATTTATTTATTTTAGTTTGTCTGTAGATATTATTGTAGTGGCCAGTACCTTCTTGTAAAGTTTGTATGCAAATCAACAAAATAGAGTGTCGACAAACAGATAATTTTTAAGGTTCTGAATAAGGAAAAAAATCTTTAGTTGCAATTGGTTGCGAAATTTAATCATCAGTTCTAGGCAGTATCAGAAAAAGTTCCCTTGATTCGCAACTGGTTGCGAACACAGAATAAAAATTCTTAATTCACAACTGGTTGCGAACCACAGTTACGAAAACGGCCGGAGGTCGCAAGTAAGTAAGTTGGTAAGTTGAACTGGAACAAACACATTGACTCCAAACTGAACAGAGCCTGCATTACCATTGTACAACGCCGCAGAATGATAGGTAAGACATGGGGACTAATCCCTAAGATCACCCTGTGGCCGTATGTGACAATAATAAGCCCCATCGTCAACTATGGCGCACTAGTATGGTGGCGCAAAACTACTCAAGTCACGGTGATCAATAAACTACAACGCCTCAAAGAATGGCGTGTCTAGCGATAACGGGATGCATGAGGATTACTCCAACTGCGGCCCTGAAAATTATGCTAGATCTTCCTCCCGTTCACTTATACGTCCAGCAGGAGGCTGCAATCTCTGCAACCCGCCTCAGAACGCTGAAGCTATGGAATGACAGTGAAATACGGCATACTAGGATATTGGACCAGGTGACCGAGTAGGAGCCACTAATACTAGCGATCAACGACAGAATACCGAAGGTATTCAACTATGACAAAAAGTATAAAATACAGCTAGAGGAACCAGCCTGAGATAACATCAAAGATCTGAGGGTCTTCACCGATGGCTCCAAGACAACACAAGGTACTGGTACGGGAGCTTTCTCAGAAGACCTGAACAGCAAAATATCTACGCCACTAGGTGCCTACAACACAGTCTTTCAAGCCGAGTGCGTAGGTAGGTATCATACGCGCACCGCAAGCTATCACACTCAGGAAAGTAGAAAACCATAACATCCGCATACTATCTGACAGCGCGGCGGTGCTATTAGCTCTAAAAGCTTCTATTTCAACTCTGGCCTCATCCAGGAATGCCACGAATCCTTGATGAAGGTAGGTAAAAACAATGATCTCACTTTGCAATGAATCAAAGGACACAGCGGCTCAAGGGGCAATGATGCAGCAGACGAGCTTGCACGAGGAGGCTCCGGAACCACAGCGGAGGGACCTGAGCCTATCGCTCCGCTGCCTTTCTGCCAACTAAAGACATTGATAAGTAAGCGTATAAACAGGTTACACAACAATGACTGGACCTCTCGCACGGACTGCAGGCAAGCCAGAGCAGCAATGTCAGGCAAAAATCCTCGCCTGTCCCGGTGCCTCCTGTGTCTTACTAAGCTGCAATCACGCATGATAACAGGTACTCTCACAGGTCGCGGTCACTTTAATAAACATCTCTTCACCATGGGTGTTACAGACAGTCCATTATGCAAAGCTTGCATGGACGCGGAAGAAACAGCCGCCCACGTGCTGGTGGAATGCGCAAGGGTGGCAAGAGAACGAGCGACTGTCCTCGGAAAGCCAGGAACACTTCGGGAGCCGTGCAGCGATACTAGAAAGCTGCTGGCATTCCTGGAGGAGTTGAGGTGGCAGGAATCCAAAAACGCAAAATAGTCTCACCAGTAGTCGAGTTGCGGAAACCAAAATCGCCACCAATACCAGTACCAAAAAAACTATTAGTATTTTTTTAACGTTGTTATATTGGTTATATGGAATATTTTCTTCTGATGCTTTTATTCTAAATAATAAATTTCATCGTTCATTCAGTTCTTTTATCTTATTGAAAATGTTCTATACTCATTTTAAGGTGGATACTAATTTATTTGTTTCGCATGTTATCAAGATCATTAACAAACATACTTCGCTAGTGAAAGGTTGCATCAGCAATTTCATGAAACTATAATTTATGTTTAAACTACAAATTGCAGTGTCATGAAATTCAGCCCTGAAAGCACAGAGGTCATCGAGTATTGGTTTTTCCATAGTGTCGGATACAATTAACCAGTTTATGAAGATATTTATAGTGATTTTCTCTCCCCTGTAGACTTATGCCTGATGTTATATAGCCTATATGTTACACGGGAATCTGAGCTATAGTTTTTTTTTAAATTTCCTTCAGTGATTTTTGCGTGATGCGAGCACAAAGAATCAGAGTGAGACAGACATATATGTCAGATAGAGACAAAATCTAGCTTCGAGTGCAGAGGTAGCCATCAGTTATCTATACAAAGTCCTATGCTCAGAAAAAAACTGAATCAAAGGATTAATTGAGTAACTTTTGACTGAAAAACAGTGAATCAGGACATGAAACAAACTTAAAATAATAATATAAGCTCGCCACACGTTACTTTATCTCTCGAAGCAAACGACGTAGTGGGTAAAACCTACGGACGTTGGTACAGTAAGTATTGGATGAAATTAATCGAAGTCCGGATTACAGCGACCGGCACCGGGCTGGTTTAATCTGCGCGAGCTATCAGGGCGTGGACTTGTTATCTGCTTAATGTCTGGTAAACAACGGGATCAACGGGATAAGGAGCGTCCTTTCATGCGGTGTCGGCCCTCGCGCTGCTGGATTAGTGCTGCGCCCGCTGCGGAAGATTGCTCGGGAGACGCTCTACTCAAGGTAGCGACTCTAGCGACTTTATGGCGTGGCTCGGTTCTTGAAGTGTACTTGAAATTACAACATAACATAAACTGACGCCTGTATCCAGCGTCTGTCATTTCCTCGATCCTGACAGATCTCGACTGATTTGGAATAATGAACTATAAACTGCCCGATATTTACTGCCTAATAGCTGAAGATTGAAAGTTATGAACGCTCAGCTAGATTAAGTAATGAATTATTAGGACAGAAAAGCTACTCGCATAAGCGTTTCGGACGGCTAAGTGATATGACAGTCGCAGTTGAAGAGGTGGAGTAGGTATGTGAAGAGGGATTGGCACAAATTTTCACACAAAGATAGAGTGGTAAAGGGGCTTACCAGGCAGACCGACGGCCGCGCTGGGTGCGTGCCCGAGCCTGTAATTGTCCGCCGGATCCGGCGGCTCAGCGCGGCTCAATCGGCACCGACTTAAGACTCCATGCAAATTCAATTTCGTGCCCAAACAATCCCACACCTAAGGCCAACCGAACATATTATTGCTGGATTTATCTTTATAGTCGCCGTAGACGACTCGAACTAACTTCGACTGTCGAACTTGCGCCATTAGCGAAGACACGGAGATACAGAATTGTTTTGGTAGGGGCGGAGTTCTAAGTCTTATTGCTTTCGGTAGCAGCGTAGGGCTGGATTGTTTAATCTACCGTCATTACTTTCAGCTCCCGTGGAAGTCCGTCTAGATTATTTTTCGGCTAAGACCTTGATCACGCTCAGTGTAGCATTGATTGAAAACATTTCCTCCTTTTCATTCTTATCTTACGACAGTTAGGTAAGTACCGTATACCTGCACCTTTAGTAAGAACGTATCAAGAGTTATCCATGGATTAAAATCGACGACAAATACGATATTGTAAGTAGCATACAAAAAGACAGGATGTTTACAGCGATGACATTGTAAACGTGGAATTCAATTTATGCTGAATGGCATGACAAAACGGACATGAGTAATACGCCGGCGGGTCGGGCTCGAGTGCTGTTATGACATAATGCGCGCAATGCCAAACCATAATGCCGGGCTGCAACAAAAAGACGTACCCGCGGCATTTTTAAGAAACAGACGTCAGATATTAATCCACGCGTAAAATGTCCCAAATCAGAACAAAAAATCAGACGACAAAAGTGTTGTTGTATAAACTTAAAATGAAATTTAATAAACTTCATACAATGGAGCGGATTGTAAGTAGTTATTTGTATGGGGACTGAGATCGTGAATGGGAGATAAGCTGGCAAAAGGTTCGCAGGCCCGTGTATGTTTGATGTCGCCTCTCGCCGCTGGAGCGTGAAAACTTTAAGAGCGAAATTGCATGTCGCACGGTCCGAGCGGCATCTGCCATCCGTCACAAATTGCTATTTTTAATTTCGTAGATGGAATCTCATTCAACTACTTCATCAATGATACTCAAACTATGCCCTTTGCAATAATAATAGATAATACAAGCATAAAACGGTACATTGAAGTCCAACATGACATGTTATTGTAGGGATGTAGTATAAAGTCCTTGCATGCACACCTTTCTTTATACACATCACTAGCAAAGTAATTAATTAGAGCCTTGCCTTAGCAAACGAAAGTTATTAATTCCTTCTTAATCGTGCAATCATCCCAAAAGTGAATTAGGAGATAAGTATCAAACGGTTCTATTTAACTTTACTCCAAGGCGGAAACTCCCCGGCGCCATATTGAAATGTTTATAATTAAATTACATAAAGACGAAGAAAATTAATTTCGCAGTGCGAAGTGCCGAGCGCTAGATCCGCACAAAAGCGGAAGCCCTCCAAGGAGCGGCTGTCGCTGCCTTGGCGCGCTCACTGAGTTTAATTTTCTAAATGTTTTTGGAAATTACTGCCGGGGAGTTGAATAATTACGTTATAACTTAACGGCATTAAATTGTGTACGCTGAAGCGTTAATATTTTATTTGGGACGTTAAATTCAGTTTTAAAAAATCAAATCTAATCTAGATTCGGTAAGTCAAAACGGCATAAGCTCATATACTTTTGTAAGCCGACGTGACTACCTAAATTATTGGTACAAATACAGTCGGCAGTAGGTTAACCCTTAAATTTTTGTGGAAAAGTTGCCCGTAAAGTAACTGAGTACAATGCAAGCTTGTTGATGTGCTGTCGACTATTCAAAATCAAATTAACGAATTTTTATACATGAAATTTTCATTACACATATTTTCTAGCAACCTTTAAGCGATGGTATGTGTAATGCACGGGGTTTCTCTGAAAGATCGAATTCGAAACGAGGTGATCCGACAAAGAACCAAAGAACCGACATAGCCCACCGAATTAACATGCTGAAGTGGCAGTGGGCCGGCCATATCCCCCGAAGAACTGATAACCGATGGTGTAGACGAGTTCTTGAGTGGAGACCGCGAATCGGTAAACGTAGTGTAGGACGTCGTCAGACTCGGTGGAGCGATGATCTTCGCAGGGCGGCTAGCAAGAGCTGGATGAGAGTAGCCGAGGACCGTGCTCAGTGGCGTGCAATAGGAGAGGCCTATGTCTTTCAGTGGACAAGCGTAGGCCGATGTTAATGATCACGATAGGTAGTTTCGACAAAATTATCGCAACAGTTACATCATCATCATAATCATCAGCCCCTTGACGCCCACTGCAGGACATAGGCCTCCCTCATGGTTTTCATAACCATGAGGGGTTTTGCCATAATCGCCACGCTTGGCAGGCGGGTTGGCGATCGCAGTATGCGGTTGGAATGTCAGGTAAACGCTGCTGCCCGTCTCCTGGTAATTTATTTTCCTTAGTCGCCTTCTACGACATCCACGGGAGGAAATGGAGTGACGCTATTCTTAATCCGGCGCCACACGGCTTACATATTAGTTACATATTAGTATGTAACTGTTCAATTGTTCATAACGGACTAACGTACGAGATAGGCTGCTATGCTACTATCCCCAATATAGAGCCAGGTCGTAGAGAGAGCGCGCAATGAAACAAATTGATGTAGCCAAATAATTATTAATGCCTCACGAATTTTAATTGGAAAAGTTGAATTTGTGTCCCGCGTAGGTGTGCGATTCTCGAAGGTAGGTGACTCGTCGAGTGTTTACGAGATAATTAATCTCAAAGTATTTACGGCTTTAATCGAGATACGCTCACCCCCGATGGGGAGCGAATAACTCTTGTGTATGCTGCAAAGCTACGTACCTCAAATGTCGATACATTTAATTGACAATCTAGTAAGAACCTTATTATAATTTAAAAACAGTTTAATATACATTCATAAACGCGTTAAAAATAATAAATCAAACTATTTTTTATAATAAACCTCCAAGTATTATGGAGTAGATAACTTATTTTGCGATAGAATATAAAAAACGAACTCTACATAAATTAGTTCGTCTATTCGACAACAGATGGTGCTACTAGTCTCAAATGCCGCCCTTACACTGGAATAGTTCCATCGGCTCCTGCAACACACTAGCGCCATACACTTCGTTTAGTACGAGGAAAATGGGGCTTTTATTTGATAAAAAGTTGTATATAAATAGAGTACGTATTTCAAACATTTCCTTTGCATAAGTAACTGTGTTTTAAAATACAAGATATCTTGTATTTTCAAACACAGTTACTTATGCAAAAATTACACAAATGAGTACGAATCTTGGAACATGGCTTCCACATATGATACTGAAAACCTTTTACAAAAGAAATATGTAAAAGTAAATATATTAAAGTTATTTCTTTTGTACAATAATATTTATATTAGCGATGCGTAGGCACGCGAAAACCCTCACGGTCCGTTAAAGCTAATTAACAACAGATCGAGATCGCCTACAGACCAGCGACAATGAAAAACAAGAACAAATGTCAATTTCACAAACGACTAGGAGGGCTCGGCTTTAAATCGAATTCCGTTTAATAATAGTTCTTACTGTGTCCGAGTTGAATGCACTCTTGATAGTGCAATAGCTTATTGATGGACATGACACATGAGACTGCGATATTGGTAGAGATATATGGCGACTATTATATTCAACTGCGAAGTTAACTTTGAAAGAATCATCGCCTCGATACTCTCAGGGCACTAATCCTACTCCCACTTGTTCGAATTTTTCTTTCAGAGCTCAAATGCCTAAAATTTTGTTTAATAATTCGAAAGTAAATGAAGGCCTAAAATAAATTAAAAAATAATAATAAATAGTAAAACGGTAATTCAAAGTTTTGACTTATAGTTGCAGCATGATATGATGACTCTTGTTACGAGTTGGTTTAAAAAAACTCAAATTTTCGACTGTCAAGTTACGAAGAAGGAGTAGGTGTAACCATTGCGGGGTCCAAAAAGTGTTTACATAAAATTTTCCTTTATTTCAAGTGGTTAAGCATTCTGGACTCCAGATACTGTATTTTTCATTGCCAACAAAGTATCAAAGGTTTTTAAGAATATTTTGGTCTCTACAATTTTTACGCAGGCTCTCCCACAAATTGTTTCGTATTTTTCACGAAAAGTCCCAGCCACAAAGTAGGTAAACCAGCTATTTAACTCGACGATAGAATCGGATGGAGCCCCTTGACCGTGGAGACCGATTAAGATCTGCTCAGTGAATTCGTTCATTTAAAGCGTAAAATGAGCAGATTCGGCGGAAAAACTACAGAGAGGAAGGGGTTGGCCGAGGGCTATCGACGGTATTATACAGTGTGCGTGGTTTACTTTTATCGCAGCCGTTTACTTCTTAAGGGGATCCAGCGGGGTAACTAGCGCCACCAATGAAAAAAGTCACATCTTATTTTACAGATCGTATTTGCAAAAAGTGTCAATTACATTAAAAGTGATTAATAGGACCCACGACAAAGAACCTAGGATCAAGAACCTGTGTGTAGGTAGCATTTATGCCGAAAATGGCCGTTTTTGTCGTTAATGCTATCTAGTACTAGGTTGTTTTCCTTAGGCTCACGGCCATGGGTCCTAAAAATCACTTTCAATTGTACAGACAGTTTTTGCAAATTCGAGCTGCAAAAATAGTAGTTTATGTGACTGTCACATAATGAGGGTTATTAAAACACGAGCGAGATTTTAAAAAACGAGTCTTGGCTTGTGCAGTCTCATACACTACTTTATCTACACTCATAATGAAATTTTTGAAACAAAATGGCGCAATTTCAAAAGTATCTTGACATTCAATCGTCTGCACTCAGTTTTGCGCGCGCAATTTTAGATATTTTTAGTTGCACTTTTGGTACCACGAAAATGAAATTAGGTTTTTTATAGAGTCAACTTTTGACATTAAAAAAAAAAAACTTAAGTTTTGTTCCGTGATCACAGCAACTCTTTAAAAAAAATAACTGTAACATAAAGTGAAAAATCTGACCTTTAATGTAACTTTATATTACACGTTTTTTTTTTAAAGTTATGTATTGTTTAAAGCCTGTCAATATGTGTTTACCTTTGAATTCTTAATTTGAAGATTATGATATGAGTGTAGATAAAAGTTTTTTTTTTTTGGTGGCGCTGGTTAACCCACTGGATGCCCTTAAACTAACTTTGTTATAGTGCCGGACTATAGGATAACTTGAACAAGAATCCGTGTATTCGGTATGAGTTTGCGTTAGGCATGTTAAATAGAATTTTCTTTTAATTATTTGTTAATTTGACTGAATTAAAGTCCCAAAAATTCTAAGTCACATCTCGTGTCCCACCAACGAGACTCGACTCGAAATAAGTCTAGGCAAAGTCAAGGTCACTTGATCAAGTTATTTGTTGTGCATTATACTTCACGTTAACATACATACATAAACTCACGCCTGCATCCCAGAGGGTTAGGCAGAGACCAGGAACTGCCACTTGCGACGATCCTGACAGATCACCTTCGCTTCCTCAACATTCATTAGTCGTTGCATGCACGCACGCCGGTTCAGTGTATTTCACGTTAATTATCGTCAAATTGAAAGTGTTTTATGAGAGCATGGTACTTAGTGATTTTTTATATTTTGTGTCTTAATAACTATCGTGTCAAGCTGAAAGAAACTTATTTATTACGTTTTTTTACGTACTAAGCTACAGACTTTAATAATTAACTGAGGCTAAGCAGACAACGGTATTTTAATACCCTTTACTCTAACACAGAGCCGTTTCCTCGGACATAACGCGCAGAGACATTAAAGTAAGCAGGGTTATATGTTCCCTACCCGTTAGGCGAATGTAGATGGACAGAGGAATGTCCGAGTATGAGGAACGGTTGACCCCACCGCCCACCACCCGTTGCCTAGCAACCGCACTCCACCACCTTATCATCATAAACAAACATACCGCCATCTTTGATAAGATTTCCGCATGAGTCTTAATTACATTTTGGACTTGCAGGCATGTTTACTTTCGCTCAAAGATGGTTGGCGGAAATAAAAAGTTCTTGCAACAATGTAATGGGTACCTATACTTACGGCGTAATCCTTTCACTCAAGTATTTAACCCTCCCATTTGAAGTTAAAGCCGTCTGAATTTTTAATAAATTTCAAAGCGATGTCAATTGAGTGTTTTATTTTGCATAGGGCTTAGCTCGGCGTAGGGGTGCGCGAGTAGATTTCGATGTACGTCATTGTTTGTCTCGCGACCTCCTCCCCCGCCCGCCCCGCAGCCTTCATCCCTGTCATTGCACTTGCATCAAGCAATATTCAGAAATGATTACATGTTATTTTACAAGCGTCGACAGTGGTTACGACCATAAACATTTACTGACCGATTGATCTTCATGAAAGATACCATTTAGTACTGTTTCTCCTTTATGTAGGTATAAAGCAAGCTTGAGGTTGTTGGAGACTTGAAACACCTACCAAGTTATTATTATAAAAAATGTGAAACTATCTCGTGACAATACATGAATTGCTGTACAAACGAATGGATCCACCTTGCTGCCAAGTGCGAGCTTTAGTTTACTACAAGTAGACCGTAGACAAGGCGCAAATCGGGCAAGTGCCAGACTCTGATTCCTCAGGGGTACTTGCGTGAGCTTATGTATTTACTGTAGATGCAAGGTATATAAATACGCAAGTAATTGGTGAAAGTTCTCAGTCGCCACTTCGTCATAGCTCCGTATAATAATAATAATAGCTAACAATAAAAAATAGGAAAGGTCGAAAACAATTCTTCAAAACTAAAATGAGATGAAAGTTTCACCGTGAAACGATTGACTGTTTTTTGGTTTTGAGCATTAAATACTTAGTGGTGCAAAAGTATTGAGCTACTATAGTATTCAGTAATTTATTCATTATTTAAAACGAAGACAGTTACATTCCTTACACTATAGTATTGACGCTTGTAGTGCATATATACATTCAAGTAAAAACGATGACATCTGAACTAGTGAGAAACACGGTATCTCAAATGTCAACGCCCAATACAGCTAGATTTCGAATATACATTATCATGCATTAATTACATATACATAACTTGGAAATAAAAAAAACTAATTGAATTACTCATATATATTATACATTATTTATTACGGTGACAATAAACAGTAATAATAATAACGTCCACACAACCCAAGCTGCTGGTCCCAAGCTAGGACCCCTGTGATACTGGTATGGTAGCCAGACAAGGACGTCACGAATATGGAAAACTTTCCAAGACTAGGAACATTTGTACAAAGTTTGGCGGCCCCAGTGTTTATAATGGTCCTGTGCTGTAATGATAGTTTACAGCGACGGAAACCTGATAGAGAAGCTTACCAGAGCACCCCGATAATTTCTAACAATCTAAATTCAACTCCATAGTTTGACGTCAAAAAGGTCAACTGTGACTAGCTGTAATGTGCAGAGAAGAAAATGTAACTGTTTATTACAAAAATTGAAACCAGCGTGCGTGCATGCAACGACTCATGAATGTTGATGAAGTGAAGATCTGTTATTATCGAGGTAAGTGGCAGACCCTGGTCTCTGACGTGTTATGTCCATGTTATGAAAAAACTTTGCGGACTCGTCTTTGAACTACGGAACCCCAAACATCGGCTGCCGTTGTGGAGGCTCGACGCCCGCATCTCTGATAATGGAAGTCAATCGCGCGGTATCGGCGGCGTCGGTCGGCGGTAGGTATGAACCGAATAAATAAGTCGGGGTGCACGACCGCCCTGATCAATCAATACCACGCACTCCCATAACATAGCTCGATGGTGCTATAAGCAATCAACGACCTCGATTTGAACAAACGAAAGGTTGCGAGATGGAGTGTATCAAGTTTAGTAACACCTAGTAAGTTATGGAGTTTAACTCAATTGGTGCAATTTAAAATTGAAATTGGTGACAAAATCAGATTTTAACTTTGGCTTCAGAACTCGTAACCACTTGTTTAGGTGGATTCAAAGAAACGCCAATTTGGAAGGAGAACTGAAGCACTCCATCGAAAGAGCCGCTCATGAATTAAAAAGTAATTACTGGAATCCTTACAGGCACCGTGTCATTATCAGCCGATGTAAAGGGCAGCAGTCTTACAACCTAAAGGGTAATAGATGCACGAAGCACGTCCTGTCTTCCATTGTCTTAGCAGGGTAATCGCTTCCGTGAGAGTGTTGCCCGATCGGCCTGTCGGACAGTTCCGATTTGTATGCCGCCTGCCACACCACCGCCCCGCGATGACCACCCCGCGAGTTCTCACGGAGCTCACCTCACTTAATCGTTGTCTTAATAACAAACTCAACCCAAATCTGAACACTACACAGCCCTAACTTTGTCCACTATGAATACAAATTTCGTGATCAGCATGCGGTTGAGATAGAAAGAAATTGCGCTTAAAATTGTAGAGCTGCTCTATAATAGCGCTCCAGCAATTAAGTCCTATATGGGAAATACTTCGGCGAGGTGACAAGTCATTATGGGCCATTATCATCGATCCACAAGAAGTTTCCACATGGCACGGTGTCGGCAGACACGTTAGGCCGAGCCCATCTCGCGCGGCAGCCTTTGGAGGCGTGATGCTAAAAACTATCAGCATTAATTTAGTTCTTGGGTATGAATGAACGAAAATCGAGTGCGCGCCCGCGCCCGTGCAAGGCTGACGGGCGACAAGCCGCGCGTGCGCCTCGCACCACCTATTCAGGATGTTGCGATTATGGTATGGCTCTAATGATTGCATCCTCCTTTGGCAGTACTTTGAAGTGCAACTTTTTACGCATTTTCTTGCGCCGCGCGGATGACGGCCGCGAACGGGACACGACATAACGGCGCATACTTAAGTAATTGAGTGTTTTTTAAAACCTATTATTAAGGTTATGGTTCCGATAAAAGCGACATGGCAAAAGTTGTGTTCCTTACATGAAGTACGTGTAAGTTTAGATCGAAACCATTCAACAGATTCGTCTGTGGTAGTCAGTGTATCGTACTAAAACCGGGCAAGTGCGAGTCGGACTCGCGCAACGAGGGTTCCTTACGTAATCTAAATATTTGTCTCACTTAGCAAATATATGTTTCTACTCTTAGTTTTACTCACACTTAGCCAGTTTTTACACTATAAAGAATAATCATGTCAAGTTTGACACTCGTATGTATAACCATTTATAGAATAGAGCGAAAACCAAAAAAAAAATAAGAAACACGTTTCATATATTGGGGCCTCCGTTATTTTTATTTTTTGTGGACAATCAGCCATAATAACGCATAATCAATAAAACATTCAAATTTTTACGTTTCAATATCTAAAGCTTTATAGGTCAGGTGGACAGATATACGTCTTAGGCAGAGTAAAGGGGTCCTGTTTGGCACCCTTCAGGTACAGTACTCTAAAAAATATTTTAATGATGATCTTAGTTCTAACCCAAAAGTTACCTTTTCTTTAATATCTACATATTATGCAAAAAGCATGTTATTTCAAAAATTATAATAACGTAACTACAATATGTTCAGCAACATACCATTTGCGTATGCAGCGAATAAATTAACGCACTTAATGTTAGCAGATACCTATATATTGCGCGAATCACATTAGTGCCATTAAAATCCTCCTTGCATTCGTTAACAGCAGCTCCGTATGGAAAAATATGCGGCCGGACTCGCTCAGCCTATGCGGTCCGTATGATTTTCAGAACTGGATATGGCTTATAAGCCGTAAGGATACAATATTTTTATGCAGCGCGTTTTTCCTCGGGTCGCTGTTTTTACTGCCATTACCATGTCTAAAGTAGGAGAATCGGCCGAGATGCTACATTCTAATGCCGACGCGCGCGTGCGCCGGTACTCTAGCTGCGCATGCAGCGCTCGCTGCGCCAGGGTTGTCGACACTGGCCGCAGCACTAAAAAATAATAGGGAGTGCGCTTATGACCACGTGATAAAGGTGTAAACTTACTATAGGTGAAAATATTATTTCATAAACTTAGATGAAGACTGAATCTGGGCATATAAGCTTTATTCATGATAGAAGCGGAATAAATTAGCTTTCGGATTCTTTTGATAGAAATAGGATTTGATAAAATAGATTATATCGCTACCTATCTTTGTTAGATCTTACATTATTTTTTCATAATAAACTTATCTATTATATAAAAATATCGTGTCACAGTGTTTGTAATCAAACTCCTTCGAAACGGCTTTACCAATTTATATAATTTTTTTTTGTGTATATTTGATAGGTCTGAGAATAGGTCTTAGGCTAATTAATTATATTGCAGGACAACGTTTGCCGAGTCAGCTAGTATAATAATAAAAGTTTTTTAATGGGTACACATTAATTATTTTAAAAACATATTCAGCACGGGTTAGTGCAACAAAAAAAAAAAGGATACAATACACATTAATAGTTCATAATTTTTTAATTATTCCTAAAGCCCCTCTTGGTCTGTATAGATAACCCTACGTCCAGGTCTAAGTTGCACGCTTGCAAAGGACATAAGTGTTGTAGTGGTACAAATAATGGTGCAACATGTAGATAGATATTATTAGATAAAAAAAACATCAATAAATATTAATAGCACAGTCGTGGAAAATTTGCGCTTCGAGTCGCTAGGCCTGAATGTGAGTAGCTTGAAGTTATAAAACTAGTTGGTTATGACATAGCCTTAAAACAACAAATAGGCAGTAAGACTGGTTATAACGTTACCATCTCCATGCAACTTGAGAAATATCATTATTGCACAGGGGGGAGTATGTCTACCTGCCATTATGACCAAAGAAGTCGAGACAGATTTATCTCAGTAGCAATACTGTTAACCACGTGAAGCAAAATGAAAAGACAAAAGGGCGTTTAGCGTGCTAATTTTAAAGAGTCGGCGCAAAGCTGTAGCGAGATGGCATCTTCACGGCTTACAATAGTAAACAAATGTGTCGCTTCGGCGCAATTACGCTGGTGGCAGCGCAGCGCGCGCGGCGCGGCGCGGCAGCCGGGCGCGTCACGCCGCGCCGTGCGAATCGCGCGCTCATCACGAGCCGCGCCGCTCCGCACCGCCCGCCCCGGCCCGCGGACTTATGCTAATGGCCGCGCCGCGTAAATTGGAGTGAGCTCGGCACAAAACAAAACGCCTCAGCCCCTTTATCTTATTACTCGCCCGGTGCAAGTTGCAGTTGCTGCAGCCCAGCCTAGCGCGGCGGCAAACGACGCCCTACATCGATCGGCATAGAGTATATTATCACACGCTGGGGGCGCAAGGCGTCCCGTCCTCGCCAGTAAGCCCGCAGATTGGCAGAGTGAGTGAAATTCGAATACTTAAAAAAATAAACGCCGGAGCAAACGTGGAACCGATTAAAAGTCCTCATCACGATTTTGTGCACTTTGCACGATCCGATCCTGAAACCTCGGGAAAAGGGTTTTAGGACTTAGACCAGCATTTTATTGAATTTTTGATACAAGTCTATTGTCTTAACCTTTTCACTTTACATTTATAATACATTTTATTTCATGGCTTTTTGCCCGGTGATTTAAATGTTGCATGATTCATTTATATAGTTTAGTATTTTATGTACAGTTCTCTACTATTGGTAGAGTATCTACTTACATACAAACAATCGCAAGTAAAATCTAAGAACGGTCTGTCAGCGTGGGATCAGACGAGGTCTGATCGTCATGATAGGTTTTTTCGTCGAATCAGCATTATCCGACGAGATTGAATATTCATTTCAGATCGACAATGAGAGAGACCATCGGAAGCCGGTGTATGGCATCGCATTTCATAATTATAGTTCGATCCAACAGCACCGTGAAATATATCCATACAAAAACTTGAACGGAGTATTACCGCTAACATGTGAATCGTATTAAAAAGCTGTTTAGTCATTCGCCTTCATAAATAGCTGGCATTCAATTGGATGTGATTAAATTTTGTCCATTAGACCAGCGATTTACAAACTTTTGTAACTACTGTCATATGCCTACATAGATAGTTATGGCTTAATTTTGATTTAACTTATTAGTACGGATTTCATAATATGAAGAATAATTTAAAGTACCCATGATATGCAAAGTATCCCACTTTGCATATCATGGATACTTTTAATTATTCTTCGTATTATGAAATCCATACTAATAAGTTAAATCAAAATTATAACAACTAACATTTGCGAGGCATTAACTTAAAAACCCTATACATACATACAAACATAAGCTCACGCCTCCCACACGTATCCCAGGGGGGTAGGCAGAAACCAGGGACTGCCACTTGCTATGATCCTGACAGATCACTTTCTCTTCCTCAACATTCATTCATTAGTCGTTGCATGCACGCACGCCGGTTTCGGGTATTTTTTTATTTTGCCCTATGCTAATACATCCCCTATTTGGTCGAAGTATATCCGCCTGAGACGTCCTTTACCGGCCCTTCCACATTCGCTCGATATAAAAACCCTATACTACCTAATATTGTTGTGTTTGTCGGTTTGTCCTTCTTTCACGCAGCAACGGAGCAACGGATCGAGCTGTTTTTTGCTTAGAGACGCAAAAATCACGGACCAGAATGTGACGTAGACTTCCTTTAGCGGATCCTTGATTCGTTTCTTTTCCACGGTAACGAATTCGCAGGCACAGCTAGTATTTCTAAGGGTTTCTTTAAATGTACTTTAAAATAGAGGCTGTCAACTATAACGTATGATCTGAAATAAATAAATGGTTTGTTCTATAGTTTTATGGATAGTAACTATAAACAAGACTTTGCCCAGCAGTGGGACACACCATGGCTAACTAAAAAAAAACGAGTCATCTTTATGCCTCATCGCATAGTGATAGACTGTAAGATAAGTCTGTACCTACTTGTACCTATTGTATGTCATCAACTTTTCTATATATGTACTTATTGCTTTATGTGTGTGTGTCTCTAAGCACAAATAAATGATTTATCTATCTATCTATCTAAGGTACTAACCAAGGAGGGGAAACATTTTCTTCCACTATCCGTCGTAATAGGTATGTAGTAGAAAAACAGCACGTTTGGTTTTTCATACAAACTTGGCTCAATTTAGGGCAATGGTGTATAATTTACTGTATTCAGATTGCGAGTCTAGCAAAATAACAACCTAATTTTCTAACCTTGGCCTATACCTTTTCTTTAATAAGTTATTTTTATACATGTCAGACAATAGTAAACGCCTGCCGCTTTTACACTACCTGCTTGAATTATAAGTGAGAAATGTCCCATAGGGCAGATAAGGCCATACCCAATATTGTAAAACATAAAATATTCATTATCTGTGCCTGTATTTTCTCCAAATAAATAAATAAACTCATGTCTGTGACCACTAAATATATCCGCTGATTTGACCTAAAACACACACACATAACACATACATTCTGGCCCCACACTAGGATACCCTGTGTCGTGGGAACCAGAAACAACGACATCACAAACATGTAAACATCCAAGACCTGGGTTTTTTTTTTTCGTCCCCAGCCGGGATTCGAACCCGGGACCTCTCGCATGGTATGCAGATGCACTACCGCTGCGCCACGAGGTCGTCAAAAATCTGAAAGTTCTCGTCCATGTGTTTGGGAATCCCTTCGAACACCGATGATACCGCTAGTCGCATCGGTAAAGGCAAATGGATAATGCGTCTAATAAATCCAGCAAATAAGGCTTCGGTAGCGATATCACTGACTTCTGTCTGATGATAAATCATGTTACATCGCATGCGGTTACATTGTTACTTCAAAGCCCCACGTCACAGTTTGGTACACGGTGAGGAGTAATGCTACTCATCATACTGAACACTAAATTTATTCTTCAAGTTTGCTTAGTTCGCGAAAATAAACCAAATTAAATACAACATTACAGATACCAGCGAACAACTTAAGCACCTTTTTTTCACAGAATACGAAATCTTCTAAAACAAAGTTGACCAGTATGATGACTTAATCGGTCTCATCATCATCATCATCAGCCATTTGACGGCCACTGCAGGACATAGGCCTCCTTCGTGGTTTTCATAACCATGAGGGGTTTTGCCATAATCGGTCTAAAATTTACAAATTACCCCCATGTAGTTTTAGACTCTCCAGTAGCTCTTTTCTTTGCAAGTCGGCCTTATCCACAGGAAGTGAACTCGCCCGCGGTTTTACTCACGGTACTTCACATCTAGTTGTATCATGTGGTATTGGCTTTAGATTCAAAAATATCGAAACTGGGCCCCTCTAATATAAAGTCATCAGACACCCACCACCACCGGCACAAAGTATTGAAGAGTTATAATACCTAAAAACTCTAGGCAACGCGAGGCCTGAAATTCTGGAAACTCTTTATATCTCTTTCTAAGAGTTTGCCCATGTCTGACAGTGTGCAGTATATCATAGAAGGTTTTTGGGTATAAATGATTTAGTACCTAATAGCTGTTTTATTAATTCAAGTTATAATGGTACGACGGGTTAAGTAGTTTCTGCTGTTGAATTCCCAATAAGAAACTTGTGCCTGGCACGGTTAAGCAAATAGGCAAATGACTGCGGAACCGTTAAACTAAGTAATTTTCTTCAATTGTCTTACAAAAGCGAAGTCTGCCAATAAACAATCGGTCATATTGAATGAGCGGAAATGTCCGGGTCGAAATTAGCTCGCTGGGAACAAGAAAAGTGCTTTAGCGTAGCTGTTTATTATATTAACGTTTTAAATGTTCCCGTTGTTTTATGTTTCCTTTGTGCTTTCATCTACTTTGCTATTTGAGTGCTTTCTTTAGATTCTTTCGAGCGCGACAAGTCTAAGCTAAACTAACATTATCTACATAGCAATATTTTTTTAATGTTATTTTTGCTATTAACAGTTTGGATATTTTATCAGTCTCCTTTTAGGGTCTAGACAGACGGACTGCCTTTCAACTGCATTCTGACTGCAAAATTGCAGTTCAGATGCAGTTTGAACGCAGTTGGCACGACTGCAATGAAACTGCCAACCAACCGATCATTCCCGCTGCAGTCGGTGCGCAGTTGCCGTGGAGTGCCCTGTTCGGTTGGTTGGCAGTTTTATTGCAGTTATTCCAACGGCATTCAAACTGCATCTGAACTGAAATTTTACAGTCAGAATGCAGTTGAAACGCAGTCCGTCTAGACCCTTACGTAATATAGAAGAACACTACAAAGTAATAGGTGAGGAAAACAGATTACTGAAATCAGATACGAGAGGGCATAAAACTTGTGCAGTGAATATGCATTTATTTTTTTGGAATAGGCTTTTAGCAAAAATATGGTACCTGTGTACTTACTATTCAAATTAATATTTCCATATCTGTTTATGTTACTTCAATTTCCTAAAAGTGGACTTAAAAAAATTCTATCGATCGTTAGACAAGTGATTGTCTGATCATAACAGAAAGTATGTAGGAAATAAGTTCGCCTATGTTACAATCTGAAAGTCTCTTGCGTTCATTAGTGAATCAAATAAAACCATCAAAAGCTGATATATTTCCCGGTAACGTTCCCCACGATGAATGAGTAATGAAGAAGCCGCGGAATTTTCGCAGACAAGAAATAAAAGTCGGCAGCGACCTCTATTTCAAAAACGCATTTCACATACAAATACCTAATTTCGAAGTAAAGTACGAACATTATACGGGCGGGTTCGCATTTAAATTATTCCAGCGGATCGTTTATAGCCTATAACCGAATTTGGGAATTAGCTATAAAACAACATTTGATGCGAGCGGGCGCGGGCGGTTCGCCATTTGAATGTTCCGTGGTGGCGGCTGGACTCATTGAGGTGCGTGGCGCGTTCCATGCCCCAATCCTCATTCATCCATATTGCCACCTTGCCACCTTGCTCTCGCCTCACCTTCCACCACAGCTGACAACCAGCATTAGGGTGGGTAATAAGCATAACATAACTGCTCGAGAATTTGATTCTTGGACAGATTTTGCTTTTCATATTATTTGCGGTACAATAAAGAGTTATTTAACTAGCTATCCGTTTGTGTTAAGTGGATTGGGCTGGTCGCGAGTGGACGCCCGTTACAGTCGTACATACCTACATCTAATAGAGAGAAGACGGTGCTGCACTACGAATTACGCAATAAGTTTCAGTCTGAGCTGTGTCGTGACAACAGAAAAGGGTTACCAGTAACGAGTCTGGTGTAAAGGAAGCTATCCTTCGCAGCAATTTAAATTCCATTACAATGAATATAAAAAGCCAATTTGAATGCTATATCCCTCCGCGCCTGCACTCGGTGGCGATAATTCCTTTTGGAACTGATGAGATATAAAGAATTGCTTAACTTATTTTATGATCCACTTAGTTTTCGCTTAAGCGAATGTGGGAACGCAGAGCGACACTATGTACGCTATACAATTTAGTTTCCCAAATTAATAAACTATCCTATGCCTGCATTTTAAGCAGTTACTATTGTACTCTGTATGTGTAGCTTCACTGTAAGTTAGGACCATTTCTTTGCTACAATACCTGAGGCCACGTAACATAGCGGTACATCTAAAATATACGCTCCAAATAAAATTGGCAGCAATTGAGAGAATACAAAATGTCTGTTTGAGGGATTTAGGTAAAACATTTACAATTGACAAAACGATTAGGTTAGAAGAGCTTGCGGTGCCTGGTGCCGCCAGAGCTGTAGTTAAGTTGACGGGCGCGAGTCGTGTGAACACCGCATCTCGGGCACCAAGCCCGTCGAGCAATTTCGCAAATAAAACAATAATGATAGTGTGCGCCATTAACTATTCCTCTAATTTCATCTATCGAGTCGTGACGCGACCGCAAACTGCCTGATATTATCTACCTCGCTCGCTTAAAGGCCAAAGTACCTTGAATAAAACCTTATTATTTTCAACTGAACCGTAAGTGGCATCTTAGAGAAGATAAAAACGCTTTTATTAACTAGGGTTGGATAGAAGAATTCCAGTTTAAGAAGACGTTGGCTATCAGATTAACGGTAGGTTACTTTAATTATATTTGCTTATGTTGAAAATTTGTCTGTCCAGGAGCAAAATTACACAATTATGATTGAAAGTAAGTGGAATACAATATAACTCGCATTAAATAACCCCAAAATATGATAGTACCTTTCAATCATCATCATCATTTAGCCACAAGAAGTCCACTGCTGGACATAGGCCTCCTCCATCGATCTCCAAAAAGACCGGTTGATGGAAGCGACTTGCATCCAGCGTCTTTCTGCCACTTGGATGAGGTCATCTGTCCATCTTGTGGCTGGTCGTCCTACGCTGCGCTTGCCGATATGTGCCGATATCTGTCAATAGCGCCTTTATAATACTTATTTAATTAGACAGCTTAACTTCAATCAGTATGCTCTAGCCCTGACCTTAACTTACTTTTGTTCAAAACGCTTGGAAATAATTCGCGTGCATAAAATAGAGGGATAATAATCCAATAAGTCGCATTTACCTTCTGGCTGATACCTGGCTGGATCAACCGGAAGATGTGATGTCCACTCCAGTCAGTCGCACGTCCATCGGTTCTAGTCATTACCTTTGCGCAATTACTTAACCCTTACACGTCCATTCCTTTGTTATTCCATTTAAGTGAAGTTGAAATTGTTACTTTTTAAAATTTTCGTGGTTTAATAGAAACATTTTTTCAAATAAAAGGGATTCTTTCTCGTACCACGAATTTTAATTTATTTGAGTTCCCGACAATTCGGCACCGTTAGCAGCGGGTTATAAAAAACGAGTCCTTAAAACACTCGATAAACACCGATTAAAATAGTCTGTGCTGGAGATTTTACAAGGAAAAGACGTAACCACAGATCAAATTTGCTTTGCTTTAGAGGAATCGTGTGTTTATAAATAAGGCCGTTAGTATTTTGGCAACTGTTATGGGCAGACATATCTGTCTACCCTCTTCCTTATTCGACGGTTACCCAACAAAACAATCGTAGTACCATTTCTTATACAATTATGAATGTGTCGAAATTGTTAATTTTACGAAAGTATTTAGGTGCCTTGTAGATAATTTAACGTAATAATAAAGTTAAGCTATTAGGCCCTTTTTAAACAGAAACAGACCTATTTAAAGGCCAGACTTCACTATTTGTAGAGTGGCAAGCATAGTCAACATAAAAGGCCAAGTGCGTGTCGCGCCACGCGCAGTGTAGGGTTCCGTAGAAGAAGGGCTTTTTACATGCTTTACAGAACTAACAACTTGATAAAAGGATATTTCAATGGAATTCGTACGAAGTTTTCTTTATATAATTTGGTCGCCTATTATTCGTTAACTAAAGCCTACTTAGCCGATATGTGCTATTGATTGATTTTTCATGTTTCTACAATCAACCGTTTAGCCGAGAGAGGGGGTGGACGCCCTACTCTAACAAAAAATTGGCTTTAAAGTTTAATATTTCACAAACGGATACCTAAATTATATCTAATAATATCTTTAACCGACCAATCCAACGATACCATTAAAATTGCATCCCTAATTTAGGTGTAGAGGAGATACCCTAAAAATATTTTTTTATGACTTTTCCTACCTACCATGTCGGTGTGATTGATACCTATGTATATAAATGCCAAATTTCATCTTTCTAGTACTTATCGTCTCTGTGCTAAGCCGCGGACAGGCAGACGGACGGAAATGGCGAATCTATAAGGTTTGCTTGTTAACTACGGAACCCTAAAAATCTATATATAAAACGTTGGCAGTTTTGTCAGAAAGAAGATTACAGTGAAATATTAATAAAATTACGAATATTAATAAATAGGAATGAAAGAGAGATTGACGTGATGACGGTGAGCCGCAGCTGACGCTCTATAGCTAGAAGGCATGGAGCCGGCGCAGGCGCACCTCGCCAATTATATCCATTCCACCTTTCAAAATTTCTTTTATTGTAATACGAATTGCAATTTTATTAAATGCTCATGATACAAAGTGATATATTAGACCAAAAACAGTCTTATTTATAACAATTATAACAAATAAAACATGATTTCTTAAAGATCTCCTCTAAATAGTTTGTGGTAAAGGGAGACACTTTACCACAGAATATTAAAGCTGCATTTAAGAAATTTGAGAAATCATGATTATAAAACTAAAACCGAAAGAGTTTCAACTACCCAACAAAAATCAAATAACACTTAACTTGAACCTTTTCATCCAAGTAGTAAATTACTTGAGATTGTTCGGAATAGTTTCCGCAGTTGTGTTTGATTTTATCTGTCCAAGAACGAGCTACTTTTGAAATTGGTTATGTCGCTGGCAGTTAGCGGAACTCATTACAGAAGTCGTTTATAAAACACAGCAAGGCACTCTGCGCGCCCGCCCGCCTACTCTACCCTACCTGTTTTACTCAAAGCAGAAAAACATATTTAATTTCCCAAACACGCGATCAAAGCTTCAATAACTTTTTTAACGACTTCCTTCTTGCGCTAAATAACGTTCTTCTATTATTTGTGGTTTTATTTTGAAAAAAGGTAAACCAACAAACCGATGGGTTTGCGATTGACTAATAATGGGAAACGGGCGTTAAAATTATGCCATATTATTATTCTAATATATTAATTCTATTTATACCATAAAGGACACAAGAAAACACACCAAAATTTACTTGTGACGCTCCATTTGTATGGAGCGTTTTTATACCATGTGACAAGAATTACTTTTTACAGGTTTATATTATGAGAGAAAAAGAGAAAAATCTTTATCGCGATTATTAATTTTATAAAAATGATTTATCCACTGAGATCAATGTACTTTCTGAGCCTTATATTAAAATTTATGCAACGTATTATTTAAGTAACGTAAATCACTTCCATAAAGCAGTACTTTAAAATTATCAATTTTTGTTTTCATACAATTACATAGCATTTACTTTTGAGATTGTACGAGAAATAAATTGAGGATTTTTAACTTTTGAGTTATGGAAGTGGTTTAATTTATCGACATCGAAGAAACGATTTTCAGGTTTCCCGTTATTTTAATAAGTATGTGCATAGGTAGTGTCACCAAACAGTCTCTGGAAAATACTGCTGGTTAGCTAGCACGCGCCTACAATCACAGCTTAACCACTCGTCTGCCGCGACACAGATCTGTGTCCAACTTAGTATGGGCCACCTATACGTTCCATTCCGCGAGGGCAGTTCAGGAGTTAATCTATCCGTCGGATGTTTGTGCAAATATGACAGTATTGGGGGCAATTTGTGCACTCCCGCTGGGATAAGTGAAGGCACGCACCGGAAGTGGGCACATCCGGCGTCATGCTTCGCTTCCTCCGTCGTCACTTCCGTTTCCGCACGCTTATGTCGACATCGCTGAACACCCGCTCATTTTGATATCATATCCCAACTGTCGACCGATTTATCGCCACTTTTCGGCGGTAATGTGATTCTTAGTCAATGGCAACAGAGGTCATAATAGGTTAGATCAGATACGCTGATAGTTTGTACGATTTGTTCAAGTCAAACACTAGCTTTGATCTCGCAATTTATTTGCTTGTCAAATTCAGGAAAAGGCCACGCGACTCTTATGGTGGTATGGCCGAATCGCCTCGATAAATCAAGAATTAGTGTCGTCGAGATAAGACAGAAAATATTTTATCGTTGGGTACAAAAATGTAGCATCTTGATATGGTTAACAAAAAATAAAAATAGCAGTGTGTACACAGTACCTGTTATACACAGCAGTATTTAGGGTAAATACTGAGAATGAACGGGATGCCAACGGGTGATCAATGATGATACACAATCAAATTTCGTCTAATTTTGCTGACTGCATGTGAGGCTTGGGCTTGCTAAATACACCAAATAATTACTTTCTTATTTTTAATCAGGAAAGATTTTAAGAAAAGCTTAATAATGGCTGTCGATTATCTGGGGAGATAAAAAAAAATGAATTAGAACTGAGAGCGCGGCGACAGGAGCGAAGATTATTTGATGCATTCGACCGATAGGGCGGCCAGTGGTGATCATTGAGATCCGCGCCCTTACTCTTGTGAGAACGTTCTGTTCGGTTCATAAACCTGAGCCGCAGGGAAAGCTAAGGACTGTAGTCTGTAAAAATCTTGAACATGACTCTGCTGCATTCACATTCTTGTTCATTTAACCATCCCATATAGAGTCAATAAATCAAATTACAGTTTACGTAGCGACGTCAAATTCTAGTACATTCGAGATTCATTCAAGGCTTGTGAAGTCGACAGCACACCAATCTTGTATACACTTGCATTGAACTCAGTCACGTTACGAGAGACTTTAAACAGATTCATCAGCTCCAGACCACTGACAGTGGGTCGATCGCATTATTATCAGTTCGGTTCTAGAGTAAGGAACCTGTCCAGAGCCCAGCTCGCGGCGCGTCCGGCCGAACATGTGGACAATCTTTCACGCTCATGTGTGAACTCACCCTTTTATTGGTTTGGGATGCGCGATAGCTTAATATGGATGAGACATTTATGTTTTCCATTACCACGTCGATGTATGGAGTCCGAGACACCAGAAAATTAAAATATATATTTTTTATCCCAAAAATTACAAGGACACGCCCATGTTGCAGTTGCTAGCCATGTTACTTAGGAATATCTCAAAAGGAATATCTCTGAATTCCATCAGCTATTTCTGATTAGCTCAGTCACACAGCAAAACTGAACATCTTAATAATATCAAACCTTAATTTATGAACGATAACTGTATCCGACTGGAAATTTCAGTAATACAGTGTCTACAAAATGTGATAGCCATAGTGAGCTTTCATTTTGATGATTAGAGTCCAGGGGCTCAAGGCAGGGGGAGCTGGGAAGAGAGCGTGAAATTGTCTGCTCACTTCTGTAAATATAATTTTGGCGACAAAAGGACTATGATATGGTCCGGGTCGCAGGAGTGCCTCGCTTCTTGTTACACGCGTTTTATAATTATTATGTCCCCCGATTCATACCCGTGTTAGCATCTGGCGCAGCTAAATTGTACTGTTTTATGTTAATGGGATTTTGTCGCTAGTGTAAAGAGATGAGGTAAGCATCGGAGACGTTATGAGCGGTTTGCTTAAGGTCGGTTTACGATTCAATAAGTAAAAAGCAAGCATGAAGTTGATGACGGTTTGATAAACATAAAAAAAATGTTATGGTGACTGTGTTTAACTGTAACTGACTGGACCGGCAACCTACAAATTTTCGGCCGAATTGCTTGAACACTGTATTGCATTAATTGAACACAATGATTGAACCAAGATTGTTGTCAAACCCTTATATCTGTGAATTGATTAAGTTAAGTAACAACAATACGCGCTGAATCATTTCATGGATTTTGTTTTATCGAATTAATGCATTAGTGTGACTAATGGAAGCACAGAACAAATAAAATTAAAATGTAAATAGTGGAACGACGAAATGCTAATAATAAATTTCTCCATTTTAATAACTGTAACTGTGCCTGGGCGAGGGGAGATTCTGGCCTGTTAAGTCAATATAACACTTCCATTACTCCAAATTAAATTCCTTGGGGTGCGAGATGAAGTTTTTATTCCATTCAGACTAAAGGTGGAAGAAAACTGTCTATGAATGGAAGTAGTACCTTATAGTCCTCAACCAGAGGGTGTACGAGTTTAGGTACTGTCTGGCAGAATGCTAAGGCATTTAATTTTTTCAAAAAAAATTTCTATGTGAAGGAACTATAATATACACGAATGGAAGGTTTTGGAGGAGGCATATGCCCAAAAATGGGTACCCTATCTAACCGCAACAAAATTAAACTAATGAAAATTAATTGAATGAAAACTATTAATAATGAATGTACACTCGAGAACAATGAATTCGAGTCGGTCAGTATAGTTAATTATGAAAATCCTTGATCTATCACCAATGGAGAATGCCAGCTTAGTAAAATAAAAAACCGGCCAAGTGCGAGTTGGACTCGCACACGAAGGGTTCCGTACATTAGACACAAAGATAAAAAATCACGTTTGTTGTATGGGAGCCCCTCTTAAATAATTATTTTACTTTGGTTTTAGTATTTGTTGGTATAGGGGCAACAGAAATACATAATCTGTGAAAATTTCAACTCTCTAGCTATCACGGTTCTTGAGATACAGCCTGGTGACAGACAGATGAACGGACGGAAAGACGGACGGACGGAAAAACAGACAGCGAAGTCTTAGTAATAGGGTCCCGTTTTTACCCTTTGGGTACGGAACCCTAAAAAGTATCAAAGATTTTAACCCACCTGTAATATATATTTTTTTAATTTAAGTTATTCGCTGGTAACGTCTGGATGAAGATGGCCGAGGACAAAAAAGTGCACGGGTTGATTGATGATGATGATGATATAATTTATACTTTTTAAATTATTATTGTGTGTGTTACCGGTGATGACTTATGAATGTGAGACCCCGTCGCTGACTACGAGCCTCGTAAAAGGGTCAATGAAGAGACCTATGTAAGGAGTTTCACTGCGTGATCGCATGAGGAATGAGAGAATCCGCAGAAGATCCCGAGTTACTGATATAGGTCGAAGAATTTCTCAGTTGAAGTGGCAGTGGGCGGGGCACATAGCTCGGAGAACTGATGGCCGTTGGGGCGAAAAAGTTCTGACCTGGCGACCGCGGACCGGACGACGCAGCGAGGGCAGGCCCCCCACCAGATGGTCTGACGACCTGGTTACGGTGGCGGGGAGTCGCTGAATGCAGGTGGCAGAAGACCGGGAAGCTTGGAAAATCATGAGAGAGGCCTATGTCCTGCAGTGGGCGTCAAACGGCTGATGATGTTGATGATGAGTTATTATTATTTAATTTATACTATTGATGCTATTATTATTATTATTGAGATCCGTAGACGAACGAAAGTCGTCGACATAGCCCAGCGGATTAGTAAGTTGAAGTGGCAGTGGGCGGGGCACACAGCACGCAGAACTGATGGCCGATGGGGCCGAAAAGTTCTCGAATGGAGATCACATATAGGCAAGCGCAGCGTAGGACGACCAGCCACAGCATGGACAAATGACCTCATCCAAGTGGTAAAATACACTCGCAAAATAAAAAAAAAACTATTCGGTCAGAATAATGTGGCCCCAATCGATAAAATTCTTATGCATAGTCATACAAATTCCTAAAGCCAAATGAGTAGAGTCTTAACACTTTAGATCCCAAGGTTGTAAACAGTTTCTTACGAAACCACGATTGCGAAATCCAACGTAGGTAGAATGGGTATAATACTTCTTTGAAGAAAACATTTTGCAAATACATAAACTTGTGTTACAAAGACAAAGATATTTGTGAAGCACGAGTACTTAGATAGGATGGAAAAACATTTAAATTAGTTAACAGTTGCAAGTCAATACATTTATGAAAATAGTAGGTATGTATGTTAGAAAAAATATCAGCAATTTCTAAAATATTGGTAGCCATCATAATATTGATACTACATAAATTGTCATTCCCACGTTTCGGACCTGCAAAAGTTAATACATCCTTTATGGGTCACTGTATACAGTTATATAAATAAAAATCCTCAAGATATATTAGAGTTACCACCGATGCGGCTTAAAAAATGTTTTAAGCATACTCTGTATAAAAAAGCCTATTATAAAATTAAGGATTATTTGGAAGTCGAAGATGTCTGGTATTTAAATAATGTTAACGGGGACGATTGTATCTAGTGTAATGTAACTTTAAGTTGAAAAATCTGCACCAGATTGAAAAGCAAATCTGTTTTGAAAAGAATAAATGTGGAGTTTGTTTGTTAGCTTCTTCTCCGCATAATATATTAATTGTGAAATTCACAGCTTTGACATTCATTAAGTAAACATTTTGTTTTTATAGTGAATAAAACTTATTGACATTAACTTTTCTGCCTCATGTGGCGTACAAATTGTGGAAAACGGTTGCTGTGAGGGCAAAACTTTTTCAAAGAAGAATACTCTATCTGCGTTGGATTTCACAAGAAGTTCAATGGTCTACATGAGTCTGTAAAATAAAGTTATCTACAACCCTAGGATAAAAATTATTACCACTTTGCTCATTTGACTTTGGAAGGTCAACTTGCATGCATAGTAATTTGAAGGCAATTGGCAGAGCGCAATATCGATATGGGTAGTTCAAATTTCAGAAACGCAGATACATGACTCCATATCATAATCATCAGCCATTTGACGCCCACTTCAGGACACCGGCCTCCTCCGTGGTTTTCATAAACATGAAGGGTTTTGCCATAATCGCCACGCTTGGCAGTCTGGTTGGCGATCGCGGTAAGCGGTTGGAATCTCAGGAAGACGCTGCTGCCCGTCTTCCATGACCCCATATGCTGAGTTCAAATTAGGCATGCTCCTACAGACTTACTACGAAATTGGAAACTGAACATGCTTTACAAATAAAAAATTACAACAGCAACAAATTAATTAGAGTCAGGTGACAGTAAAAGGGCAATAAGTTTAAAAGTGCAAGTGTGCAGAGCGCGGCGCGGGTGCGATGGGTATTAATATTTTACAGAATTAATCATTATAATCCGTTTGGCAAACAAGTCGCCCTCAGGGGCGAGAACAATATAATGAAGTTGTCATTTTTTAGGCCGTACGGGGCTCGGGGGAGGCTGGAGGAAATCCAAATTGAATCATGCGGCGAGGGAATTGTGCTATTATGTTATTAAACAGAGAAGGGCGCGACCCCGTACGAGATATTTTTTAGCACAAGGGCGCCGGGAAGACAGTTAACAGTTTTCACAATAGACTTATGATATAATTTGACGCTACAATGGTAGCGTTGGCAGAGAGGCGTTCCGTGCAAATCTGATTATTGTTTGCGCGTTCTAGTGAGAGCAACATTCTACTCCAATATAATAAAGCCAATATGACAAAATGTGAAAATGTCTGGTTTCACGTAGTACTTATCTTTTTTATTTGTAGACAAATATTTTGTTTTCTATCTTGGCACCTAATAAGTTTTTACCTTTTAATGAGTTTGTTGACAGGTTTGTATTATACAATCATCAGCAGGCAAGCGATTTTGGCAATTAATATTTAGACAAGCTTGTAATGTCAGTAGGTACCAAACTATATAAACATAGCACACATATGTTCATAAGAGTCCCCAGTACTTACAGCGGCTTATTGTCACCCCCGCTGGAGAATTTGATAAAGCGTGTGCGAATATTAACAAAAGGAATATCTTGTTAAATTGACACAGCTGCTCCCTTCAAAGTAATTTTGTCTTTAATCACGGGAGCTTCGCGTATGACAAGCCAACGCTAGAGGGAACCGTTCCTAAGGCATAAAATGCTGTGCGAACTAGAATCGAGTTACGTCGTTTCAGTGAAATGGGTGTGAAATTGTCTCCGTTGGAAAATGTGTATTTCAAAGGGGAAGATTAAAATATTATCCATGTTAAGTAAATATTCAAATGAATATTTGCCGTATTAGACAACAATGGCCGCGCACAAAGAGGGGGTGGCGTAATTTGATAGATACTTATCTACAAAATGGTTAGTCGTTAAAAGACAAGCCTGTTTTCCGAAAATTTGATTAGGACACGATCCTCAAAAACAACTGTCAATAATGTTTCAGAAGTTAGATTGCATTGAAATACAGTAACTTTCTTTGAATTGTTGCCAACTTATTTAAGAAAATAAAGTGTATTGTACTAACAACTGCAAATCAACCTACATCCGTGAACCCTATTTAGCTACGTTAAGAGCGACTTTTGAATATTACCTAACATAATTGTGTATTAAAATTATCTGTCTTAATAAATTACTCATACAAAGACGCATGTTTGCATCACGTACGAGTAAAGAGGTTTTTCAGCACTAAACGGAAATATTGCTCATCGCCAAGTCAGATCGCGTACAGACCTTGATGGGTCTACAGTAATAATTCGGATGCAACTTTACTCTGCAAATGGCATCGTGTCAATATCTTCGGGGGTGCAGTGCGAGGGTGTTACATGTTTATTTACGCGTGTCGTGCGTATAATACTGAATTTATTACGCCGCGCGCCCCGCGGCCGCCTCTCCCGGATTAATGCGATACGGCACATTTGAATTCGGAGCATTAACTTGGATTGGTACTCTGCTCTGCGAGGTGCTGGGAAGGTGCCTTGTACAGGGCCTTGCACAAGGTTCCAGTTGAGCTAAAGAAATTAATAGCTCATAAGCAGCCTGTATGGTATGTGCCCTACGTCCTACTGTAGGGCACAGGCCATCTCTCAGGGAGAGAGTATGGGCTTAATCACCACGCGTGCTCACCGCGGATTGGCGATTTCAAGCGCTGAGGTATGTGAATCAGGTTTCCTCACGATGATTTCCTTCACAGTGAGCGAGTGGTATTGCTACTATAACCTTACAAATGTATATAACTTAGAAAACAAAGTCATAATAGATACGAGTACATGCCCACACTAGGAATCGAACCTGGGTCTCTCGGTTCCGAGTTCAATGTTCTACCCACTAGGCTACCATTGCCTCATTCCTTACACATTCTACTGCCTCTGCATACCATACCGGTACAAATAAAATACAGGTGAATATATAGTATGAAACTATATCAAGTATAAGTTTTGTATGGAACAGCTGACATTTATTTCGCGATTTCAGAGTTTATCTGGCAACTAAAGTAGTTTGTATTGATGAATAGAACAAGCCCCTCCAGTTTATGTTTTGTATAGCTGATGTCATGGCTCATAATTTAAACCTACATTACAATACACCTTATTTATTAGTAAAATTTAATGGTGTATTGTTAAACAGTCCTTAATAAAAAATATTTAGAATTCGATGGAAAAGCTAAATCTAATAATAAGGTAGTACGTGGCACAGAAATGTGAACAGTGTATGTAGATTTATGTACTTAGGTAAATCGAATTACATAACTGAGCCTGAAAGAAAATTTTTAGTTTCAGTGCACTCACTTTTGATCTGATTTACGCCGTCGAACATTACAGATGCGGAATGATTTACAGCTACAAATAACGGGAAAAACTGGCTATAATCTATTTCAATTTGTAAACAATACGGTTGAACAGAAAACCATAAAACACCCAACACAAAGAATCTTTATGTAAACATTGAACAAACCTAAATAACGTTATATCTGTTGTTTTAAGTCATTTCGAAAGTCATTTGTAGAAAGCCTTGTTTTGGTTTCTTAGTAAAACAATTAAAGGTACCTGCTGTCGGCTGCAGCGACATGGCTTGGTGTTCGATAATCGCATCTAAGCCACGCGAAATAAGATCGACACTACCTGTAGCAGGATTATTTTAGATGGTAGACATGGTCATAAGGAACACTTTTATTTTTCATCGCTGTTATTCGCGAACTCATTCTCGTAGAATTCCTATAATAATCCCACTTCCTACTTGTAATATTATAAATGTGAAAGTATGTTACTTAATCACGCAATAACGGCCGAACGGATTCACATGAAACTTGGCCCACAGATAGACAAAGACCTGAATTGAGCCATAGCATACTTGATATCCCGGTAATGTTCCCGTGGGATAATATTTATTTAAAGTTTAAGATGGCGTTGTGCGAGCGAACGGTGTGTTTTAAAAATAGATGGCGTTGTGCAAGAATCGTATAAACGGATTCTGTGGCGGTACAAAGTTCGCCGGGACAGCTAGTACGATATATATCCATAAAATTGCCTATCTGTGTACCAAGTCTTGTCCAAATCTGTTAAGTAGTTTGTGTCATTGAATGACAACCAGGTACATTCCATAAAACGTAATAATGTAAAACCTGAAAATTAAACCATTTCCCCAGTACCGATAATGTAATCAATAAGCAAAGCTTACAGTAAAAGTAATGTAAAAGGAAAACCAACTTATTCAGAAAATAAGTCATGTAAAAGAGATACAAAACAATTTTAAAAGCCGTAGAACAATTTGTACCTAAATGACCAACTCGCCTGCTGACCCGCCCACTGCCTTGCTCTTAGTTAGTTTTTCCTTTATTTTTATGTTAATTATTACTCCGTACCTGTATTATGCTTAGTGTAACTGCACAATTGGCATCCTTGTTACTTAGTTACTGTAGATCATAGATATTTAGTGAAAAATATTTATGGGTTCAGGTTAAATATTGTTCTTGAGGTAATTTTTCTATAGACTGTGGCCTGTTTCCTGATTTTTTTTTCCAAATAAATAAAATAAAGTAAACTCTGATTTAGCGTGTTTCCAGAATCGCACATTTTAGAAGTATAACCCTAAATAGCATTCTGAATGTTTTGTTTAATCTCCAGTCTCATATTCTATCTACTCCAAATTCGGAATGGTAGACTTATTAGGTATAAGAAATTATCTCAATTGAAGCAATTTATTTATAATACTTTTATTATACTTGCATAAAAAAAACCTGCCAAGTGCGTGTCGGACTTGTGCACGAAGCGTTCCGTACCATTGTTTGTACAACATTTAAATATTTCAAGCCTCTACCAGTTGCCGTTATTAATATCGAGCAAAAACCGGAAAAAATCACTTTTGTTGTATGGGAGCCGCCCTTAAATATTAATTTTATTTGTTGTTATAGGGACAACAGAAATACATCATCTGTGAAAATTTCAACTGTCTAACTATCACGGTTCATGAGATACAGCCTGGTGATAGACGGACAGACGGACGGACGGACAGCGGAGTCTTAGTAATAGGGTACTTACCCTTACTCTTTGGGTACGGAATCCTAATTACACTTTTGTATATTGTTAAAGACCAAGAAATCACCTTTAAAACAAGGAAACACGACTGAAACTTAAACGAAATGCTTTAACACGTTTAATTTGGTCCCAAAAGTTTAATTAACTGACGGCTTAATGTCACCCGTGATCCGAAGGAGACGAATAGTGTACAATAGGCTAAGTAAAATTTATGTATCGGAATCAAATTCAATTTCTTCTTTGCATTTTTTACACGATCGCTCTTAAGGCCTCCTAAATTCAGTGGTAAGGACATCGTGGATACGCCTGGTCAGGATGCTTTAACCTTTCTGATATAACACATAAACAAATAATGTATATGCTTAAAGGCTTATATGCTATACATATTACTTTACTTTATACTTTATGGCACACATAAAAGTCATACAGAAAACACAAATTTACAAAATAAAAAAGGGTACATGGCGAGATGAAATAATTCAGCAGAATCTCTTCTCTTCAAACCAACCTTTAATGTAGCGATAAGAAATGTTCATAAACGCAAACGTTCGCTTATAGAAGAAGGGGGGAGGCTACAATAATAATTTTATTATTATTCTCTTTATTTATTTTCTTAACTTAGAATAGGTTTATAAAATCAATATAAGAAGTAAGAAGTAAAAAAATACTTTTTAATAAATATAAAATTATTATTGTTATTGTTATATGTTAATCTAACACATATTATTATATACCTAATATGTAAATACCTACTTAAATATTTAGGGGCTATAAATTTAAATAATAACTATTTATTAAATAATAAATATTATGCATGTCATAAATAAATAATACGAAATATACATAAGAACGTGCGGGCGGATCGTTCGTTACAAACTAAAATAAACCTTAATTTGTACTGAAATAACAGCACAGAAAACCCCGGCCACGAGAAAGGGATTTTTATGCACTTGTATTTTAGTCTATCGGTCTTATTTATAAAAAAACACGATTCCTTAAAACGCCGATTAATTTTACAAGGAAAAGTCGTAACCACAGATTAAATACATTGTCTCTTAGTAGTGCTTTAGAGGAGTGTTTGTATAAATAAGGCCATTAAACTTCGTAAATATTTAAGGACTATTTTAGAACGAAATTGTGCCGCCCGCAAGACGCCGGCCGGCCTGTTGTAATATGTAATATGGAGACCTTTGGAATAGTGATATGAACGGGTTCAATGAAAACCAATGAACAACAGTTTTTTAAAATCCGATAATAATCGGTTATTTCTTAAACTAATCGATAACATTTTGTAGTATATTTTTATATTTTAATGTATTTTCCTTTCTGGTGTGTACAATAAAGTGTTCTAATCTAATATAGTTTTATAGTGCGACCGGCGGCCAAGAGAATATTCACATTGGTTTTTGAGATGAAACTGTTATGATCAAAGTAAGACATGCGTACATACATACATACATAAACTCACGCCTGTATCCCAGAGGGGTAGGCAGAGACCGGGGACTGCCACTTGCCACGATCCTGACAGACATGCGACATGTAAGACATGCTTTAAAAAAAAAACAAATTAATTCGATTCAATTTCAGGAACCTGTACCGACAATAAATAATCTGTGGAGCAGGCTATTTGATGATGATTAAATAACACAACAGACATATTCGCCTTTATTTGATAATTTTAATTTCTTTTTATAATAATAAACAAATGGCCTCAGTCTTTCCATGTTCGAGATGTCCTTGCCTAGTTACCAGAGCACAGCGTATCCTAGCTTGGGACCAGGACAAGTGATTGTATTGTGTGGAAGTTATTATTACTATAGAAACAAAATAACTAAAAGTACGTAAAAAACCGGACAAGTGCGAGTCGGACTCACCCACCGAGGGTATCGTACAAATTTGTAGGTACTTATATATTATAAATAGTTCAGGAATCGAGTCTCGCAGTTTTTTCCAAGCTTTTCCCGAAATTCAAAGACAATTTTTTATGATTCAATTACAAATGTATAGTTTCAGATTTTCTCTGTACTTGTAGCATGAGACGATATATTACTTGCCAAATTTTGCAGTTCCTCGTCAAAGGAAAGTATCCTATAAATTTTGATTCCCTTGAGTGTCGAAAGATATAAAAGATATGAAAGATAAGCGGCCGTATCTTTTTTTCACATTAACTTTTTTTTTACAGCTTCAAGGGACTGTAAACTTGAGTATATGGTTTTAATTTCAATTCCACGCGTTCTCGAAATGTCTTGACAGACAGATGGACGGATGGATATGAGGGTTCCGTTTTTTCTTTTGAGGTACGGGACCCTAAAAACGGGTCTTTTTTATTGAAAGTAATTGAAAAACCGGCCAAGTGCGTTTCGAGCTACGCGCAGTATAGGGTTCCGTAAACAGAGGGTGTTTCATCTGCTTTACAGAACTAACAACTTCATTAAAGTAATAATGGATTTTGTACGAAGTTTTCCTTTTATAACTCGGTCGCCTAATACTTGTTAACTTGTAACGCCTTACTTAGCCGTAATATTTTTCCTTTTAAGTTCATTGTATGTGTTACTACCCTGAATTTTTTCACGTTTCTACAATCAACCGTTTAGCCAGGAGTTTGCGCTTTAAAGCATAATATTTCGCAAACGGAACCCTAAATAAAAAAATGGTTTTCCTACACCCATCATATTTTTGAACGACAGACAGACAGATAGACGGAAGGGCATGGCGAAACTAGAAGGGTTCCTTGTCGACTACGGAACCCTAAAAATCGGTGGTAAAATTGCAATCGGTGCTACTAAAGGATTTATTTGGCGTTGGTTTTGATTGAAATGTACCATGTGCGTAATTAATCGGGTAAGTCCAAGACTTGAAGAGTTCTAGATTACCCCCTGTTTCTCGTCATCTACTGCTAACAGCTGTCAGCATAAAAAGACTGATAATTATTAACAGTATATCAATGTCAGATTATTATTGCACAAAAAAATCGATAAGTGGATAAGTGCACCAAATTAAATGTTGAAGCAAAGTTTAATAGTACGATCGACTTTGGAATATTTTTTTAAAGAAGGCAACGTGATTAATTTCGGTTCAAAGAAGCGATTAGTTTGTGGATGGTACAAATACTATACGCTAGTATATGTAACATAGATAACAGTCGCATTACTTTGCGTACACTAACAATTAGTCACACAGGTAGATAGAGTCAATCTTACCGCGCTATAATTTTATCTGCCAAATTCTGAAAGTCCTACGCACGCAACCATTGAAAGCATTTCCACTGAAAGTTTTCCTCTACATTCGATCTTCTGAGTTTTCTTATCGGATTTTTCTAATCTTCTTCAGCATCGTTTATATTGATTATAGCGCTCCTTCTTGCCTAATTTATATTCAGCTAGTGTTTTTTCATCACACCCCGTGTTCAATATCGCAATTTGTACCGGAGTAAGCCGGGGGTTGTCACCTGGTTTATTTGAAATACCTAGAGCGTCGACGAATCGATGTAGGTACTCGTAGCATCGATAATACTTCATTGTAATGTAGGTCCTTGAGAAGGTATGAGGGTGCTATTTTGATTTACATGATACGCTATAGCGTGTTTATTGAACACTGTTCACTGAAAGAAGATGTCGTGACTAACATTGAAAAAGAAATGTTGCATTGGTTTGGGCATATTTAGAGGACGAAGGAAGAGAGATTGGGAAAGAAATGTATCGAGCGAATGTGGGTGGATGGACCCGTAAGGGACTTCCTTGGTGGACATACCTTGACCAAATAGGAGGATGTTATAAAGGGCAAGATAAAAAGTACCTAAAAAAGAAAATACAACACGGAATCCCCAAACCCGTGACTGCATGCAGAAACTCTTGATGGAGCGAAAGCGGTTTGACAGGATCATGGAAAGCGGCAAACCATGGTCTTTTCCTACCCCGCTAGAATAAAGGCGTTTATAAATGTATGAATGTCTTTTAATTCATCATCAGCCATTTTACGCCTATTGCAGGACATAGGCCTCTTTCGTGGTCTCCTGGTTGATTGATTTCCTTAGTCGCCTTCTACGATATCCACGGGAGGAAATGGAGTGACGCTATTCTTAATCCGGCGCCGCACGGTTTTAATTACTGATTTTTAAAATAACAAACAAATAGTTATATCCATCCTCAATCAGAGCCAATTCATTAAATGGTTCAAAAAACAGTGGCGCCAGCGATCAATTAATTCTTAGTAATAAACAGATAAAATATGTGCGCTATGAGAGGAATTCGGCTACCGGCAAATTTCTTTTGAGACATCAATCAAAATCATACAGATAATGAAATCATCATTTGGGTGGCCATAGAGAGATTCGGTTCCAAGAAATCTGTCTCCGAGCCGGCGCGTGAGTCTCTGCCAATCCGACTCAGCATCATTATCACATTCCTGATTTATTAATTAGCCATTAGGATGCCGTTCGCCATATCTATCGTTTTCGAGACAGTACCTCCTGTTGTGGCTATAGCTTATGATCATAGCTTCCATGCTTCTGCCTACCTCTGCTTATTGCGATTTCCCTTTTGAAGCCCGGCTTTCACGATCTTTCGCTATGTCCATTGCATTTTGAAAAAAAAAATTAATTAGTTACGAAGTATAAAATTATCTGAAACAAATTGTATTTGTATAAATAAAGTCCGTGCGCAAGCGGGAATCGAACCTTTGGTTTGGCAGTCAAGCGCATTACTGCTAGACCAACGAGGCAGCAAATTTTAGTTATAGGTACTAAATTATACTCCTACAATCACTAAGCTCTACTACCGCACCTATACCTTCTCCTTCTTCGTTCGTCCCGAAAATGTCATTCAGTTATTCCCTTTAAGGCCCCATTGACGATGCGTCCGACACTCCAAATGGACTGCTAGCATTCCGAAATCCGCTCGTCAATGTAGAAAATGCCGTTCATTTTAAGACGGCATCCAGGAATGGATTTCCAATCGGATGTAAATTCATCGCGCCAAATGGACGCATAGGTTTAGTGGATTGACCGTCAGTGTAAAAAACGCACGCTGGATGCCGTCTAACCCGCTCGTGAATGCCAAAAACGGCGCACTTTTCCATTAATTCCGCGCTGCGTCGCGCTGCTGCACGACCACATCGGTCGTGTCAACGATGCCATCGTTATGTCAACGTCAAGAGATTTTGTTTGGGCATTCATTGAAATGAACAGGGAAAATCCTTGTTTGTAGTATAAAAATCAATGACGTGGACTAATAATAAATATGAGAGAAATGCGGCTCCCCTGAGGCTACAATTTTTTTTAAGGACGTAAGACGAAAACGGAATTCCTGATACTGTCAAAAAGAAGATTGCGTCATTGATCAATGGCCGGACGCCATATCCCGGCGGATGCACCGCACCGTCAGTGGGCTTGAAATTCAGCGTACATCAATTTGGTTTAATCCATTTGGATGCCGCCACTTGGTCGTATCGTGAATGGGGGCCTTTAGACCTCACGACTCCAGAAGCGCACGACTACGATAGCGCTGCGTTACCTATAGCTTAACCCTGGCGATATTATATTTTTGACCCATACTCAACTATCCTCTTTCATCCTTTGTTACTTTGCGTTATCTTTCATCTAGTATTGTCCTCTATTGTTCTTAGTCGGACTGTGTTGTCCTGTGGTTTCCCCTTTCATCCTCTGTGGTCCTCTTGGTGTCCCCTTCAGTCGTTCTTTGTTGTATCATTTTAAGCCCGTCGTGTGATGTCCTATCGACCAGCTTTGTTATGACAATTTATTGATTAATTTTGACATAACATGTCAGGGGTTCATGGCCGTGGGTCCTGATGATCACTATTAACATGGCTGACAGATTGGTCTAACACTTTTTGCAAAAACAATGTGTAAAAAATATGTTTAATATAAAAATACTACTGCATGGAGCCCCTTAACTACGTGGCACTGATTTTTTTCTAGTCCGTGGCTACTGGAAAATAATTTAGTGAACTTTTATGGTGGAACGATAGCCAATTTTATACCTTTTGGTATTTTATGTGTGTCACGAAATTGTTTCTGCTTACATATTGTATGAATGTGTTATTTAACCCAACATTTACTACACCTATTTCATGTAACGAAAGTCTTAAATAATTTTTCTTTCGCTATGGTGGTCTTCATAACCGTACTTTATGTATGCATAAATTGCATTTATACAGTAACCTGTGAAAGCTTACCAGTAGCAAACTTTTTTCTCAAAGCAAAAACTCATTCAGCAGTAAGTAAGTATTGCAAAATTGTTTTAATTGTGTACAAATTAACATGCAATTTAACTAACTTCATTTATTGTGAAACTTTTCAGTGGGTAAAGATCAGGATTTTATAAAATTTCAACTCTCGCGTCCAGGTATGAATGTTATTTATTAATAAATAAAATATAAAGTTAGTTCGAAAATAAATAAAAATACACATTGCATCTGTAATTTACGTATATACTTATTACGTGATTTTTCAGAAAATTCCAAGCGTTACGGTTTTCATCAAAACCAATGCAATAATTATGAGCTATCGTTTCTATGCATACAAAAATGTTTAGACCTCAATTACGACAAAGCAGTTGTGGATAAGAAATGTGTATGCACCTGCTTCAGAATACGTAACAGGATGGATTCAAAATATACAAGACCTACAAGAAACAATTGGAAATTAGGGGCACCTACGACCAAGATACCTTACTGGGCATTGCCTGAAACTATACCTTCAGTTGCGGATGATACTCCACAAGACATGAGTCTAGATTCAGATCAAAATCCTACCACAGTCACTGATGGCAATACTACTAGTGATAATGTCGACTCTACCACTGACAGCCTGGTTTTGACTACTAACCAGACCCACGATAAAGGAAACTGTACCACTGTCGGTGACTCAGGTTCTGGTAGTAATATAACTGATAGTAAAGACCACTCTACCACTGATGGTGAGTCAGGTTCTGGTAGTAATTCGACCGATTACAAAGACAACTCTACCATTAATGGCAACACCATTGATACAAGCTACGCTACCACGGCTGGTGAATCAGGTTCTAGGGGTAATAACACCGATGATAAAAACCACTCTATTGCTGGTGGTGATATAAATTCTAGCGATAATACTACTGTTAATCAAGGTACAACTGCCACTGATGGTGCTATAGATTTTGGCGGTAAAACTACCGTAGATAAAGGCATCTCTATCACTGATGTTTCTGGTGGTACTGATGATAATACTACCACATATAATAAAACAGACCCTGAAGGTGATAATAATACTGATGGAGCTTCAGCAAAACGTATAGGTGATAAAGGTGAAAATACCCCAAGCGGTGTACAAGCTGCCGAAGTTAACTAGCCTACAATATTTATCCATGCAGTTCTGGGTAATAAAAATCTACAGGCTACTGGAGTTGCAGCAGGGGGTAAAATTAAAAAAAAGAGCTTAACTAAAAACCTTCTTCCTAGTCGAATAGCCAAAATGTAGATAAAGACAAAGAGCAAATTTCTTATTTGTCTACTCGTAACTCATACCATGCATGCTAATTATTTTTCAATTATTTAACGCTGCAGTAAGTTTCTTGTTGTAAATCATAACTTCATCGAAGCTATAGTCTTCTATGGCCTTAAGAAATCCACTCTACCGTTTCTTGTAATATTACCGCGGATGGCTGATAGAGTCTGATCTACAAATAATAGCGTACCACTTTTTCTAACGATGAATCTGCTACCAGGACTTGCGAAAATTGTTTTTTTGAACATGGGTCTGTTCAAAAAATAAATTTTCGCGAGGCCTGGTAGCAGATTTATCGTTAGAAAAATTGTGTATCCACGTATAATCCGCGTGTTTCAATACAAAGATTTACTCATTCGAAGTTTCATTTTTAATAAGTAAATTCTTTGTTAATTATTTCGTTACAACAGGGTTTCTTTGAAATATGCTTACCTGAAATATACGTTTTTATTGAGAAAATTAGCCTGGCGGCAGAAATGTCTCTACATTTTTCTTCGTTCCATTTGATATAAAACCCGGCAGAGAACTTGAAGAAAAACTTTCATAGTCAGGATGAGTTTCGCGACCTAAGTGCAATTTTTTGTTAATTTGACTAAACTAAAGTAAGAATATTGACTAAACTAAAATACTAAGGCATAACCCACGACTTCTAGCAATTAGATCCGTTAAAGGTGGCACTAAGATAGCACAAAATATTTCATTTAAACCAGATTTGGTAAGCCGTTGATATACGAAAAGCAATAACGTTTAATAAGTTGTTGGCACGTCCTAGGTCATTTATTCTTCTAAATAATTCAAGAAATATCAACCTCTATTATCCATTTATTGACTTGGACATGTCATGTTTCATTTGTAAGGGGATGAATTAGCAAGAGGCAAGATAAAAAGTAACCGAAATCGGCGTGCGTATATGGAGTAATGAATGTCGATGAAGCGAAAAATCCTGCTCTCTGCCTACCCCTCCGGGATACAGGCATGAGGTTATGTGATGCGATATCTTGTATTGGTCTTTCTGCACTGCTCTCAAGAATTTTGACTGATTTTATTGATCACATAAGGATTACGTTGGCTAAAAGTACTAATTCTTTTACAATAACTGGAAAATGGTTCTTAAGTTTTTGGCATAGATTTGTATTCATATTGATAGTGAAAGGTAAATGTGCTGTCAACTGTACCCAGGGTGGGTCCACCGGCGAGTCCCCGGGGCCCTCGGGGATGAACTGTCGATATTCATATTCCACGTGACGCGCCGTGATCGAACACTCAATCGCGTTGCTAGTACACATATAGAGAGTTTTTATAGTTAAGAAACTATAAAAACTCTAGGTCCTAGGTAATTTATTCTTCTAAATAATTCAAGATAAAAGATTTCATTGTAAGAAATTGTATTTGTAATTGCAATTCACAGGGACAAATTATGTTTTTAGGGTTCGGTACCTAAAAAAAAACGGAAACCTTATAGGATCACTTTGTTGTCCGTCCGTCCGTCTGTCTGTCAAGACCCTTTATCTGGAAAACGAGTGGAAGTATCGATTTGAAATTAAAACCATATACTTAAAGCTGTAAAAAAATCAAACTTTTAAAAAACTGTAAAAAAGTCACCCTTTATGCCGCAAAAAAAACGACACTCAATGGAATTAAAAACTTATAGGGTACTTTTCGTTGACCTAGAACTATGAAATTCGGCAAGTAACATCGTCTTATACTACAAATATAGGGAATAATCTGAAAACTATACATTTGTAATTATATGAGAAAAAAACTGCGAGACTCAATTCCTGAACTATTTATATCAATCAAATCAGTCAATTTTTTTTTATTCAAAGTAGCCCAGGACCTGCGACTTAATGAATGTTACAAGTTAAACTAGGTGTACATTTCAAAATCTAGATCATTTTGGAGAAAAATGGACAAAAAAGTCCAAACTTAGTCTTTTCTGTTCCTTAATTAACAAAGTTTATGTAAATATTCTAAAACCAGGAACTCATGCATTGAACTGGCTTAAATTCCAGAAATCGTTGTCATCTAAATAATCTTTAATGTTATAGTAGCTTTATTGGCACATAGTACACTACTTCACACATTTTTTGAACCGCTTTTCTGGCAAGCTTATTATATCCTCAGGGATCTTATTATAGAAACGTATACAATGCCCCATAAAGGATGTATTAACCTTTGTCAGTCTAAATTTTGGGAACGAAAGTTTGTCTAATTCTAGTATTTACATTGTATTGGCTACCTACAGTTTTAAAGTTATCTAAAATATAATATCAGTATATTTTTCCTAACGCACATACTATTTTCATAGATATACTGACTAGCAACTGTTAGGATGTTATTTTGTTCAAAGAAATCTCTTAACGAATCTCTACTGCCTAGCTTATATATAAATTTGAACGCTCTCTTCTGTAGGACGAAGATGGTCTCAATGTCTGCTGCCCAACCCCACAGTAGTATACCATAGGACATAATACTATGGACGTAACTAAAATAAACAATCCTAGCAGTTGCGACATCAGTTAGTTCCCGGATTCTTTTAACTGCATATGCTGCAAAACTGAGCCTATTTGCCATTTTTTTCTATATGAGGACCCTATTGAAGCTTTGTATCAATTGTGATACCTAGAAATACAGTTTCTTCTCCATGGTCTAGTTTATCATTCCCCAAATATAACATTGCTTTCAACTATTTTGACATTTGGTAGTGTGAACTTTACATTTTGTCTTTTTTGAATTTAATAATAAGTTATTACAAGTAAACCAATATAGTACCTTAGAGAGAGCATTATTTGTATCCGCAAGGTCATTCTCTTGTCTCTTAATTTTAAAAATAAGTGACGTGTCATCTGCAAACAACACTATCTCTGACATGTTTTGAACCATAAACGGCAAATCATTTACATATACGAGGAAAAGGAATGGCCCCAAAATAGATCTCTGTGGCACTCTCATCTTAATCTCCGACCCTGACGATATAGTCCTATTTATGTCAGCTTTTTGAACCCTCCCTTCTAAATATGATCTCATAAGTTTTAAGCTTTTCCCATTTATTCCGTAGTGTCTCAATTTTAAGAGAAGTGTTTTATGGTCTACGCAGTCAAATGCCTTCGATAAGTCACAGAAAACACCTATAGCATCCTTACGATGCTTTGATCCCATGCACTAAGTATATGTTTAACTAATGTGACACCAGCATCCACCATCCATCAACAGGTCTGAAATTTGTGGGATCTTGCCTATCACCACTTTTAAATAAAGGAACGGGCTTACTATAATGTGCCTACGTACAAATTTGTACGGAACCCTCGGTGCTCGAGTCCAACTCGCACTTGGCCGCTACGAAAAGATCGCCAAATGACGAGAAAATTTACCGTTGTAACTGGACGCTTTAAAAAAACATTTGTCGTATTTTTTTCTTTAGAACCTAAAAATACCAACTAATTTACGTTGATACAGTGATACGATTACGATGATTCAACCAACATATCATTAGGGACGTTTTTGCTACTAAAATATAAAGGTATATCCGTTGTTGAATGTACGTAATTATGCTCATTGCTGGGCATCATTTTATATTTTAAGCCTACAAACTGAATAAGTAAATTACAAAGTTACTGATTCTTTTTATTTAATATGACCTGGAATGTGAGCGCACACAAAACTTGTGTGATATGCCCAAGAGGCTATAGTGAGTCTGACAGCTATGACGTATCGACACGATTTTTTGGCTACTGCTATTGCTAAAAAATCACGGTGTTTTTACTATGAACATATTTTTGCTTTTATGTCAATATGTCAATTCCCTTTATACTGTCTAAAATTTTTTGGGGAAATTCGTTGGCGTCCAATCAATTTTTTTATGTTTCGGTTTGAAATGTTGCGCTGCTTGCGATTTTCTTCTTAAGTAACACAAAATAATTTTTAAAGTCTTGAAATCCTTCGGTTAATTGGTGGATAGGTAAGGCCTGCAAATAAATACGAAAAGATAATAGCTGGTTAGCATGGATGGATTCAACAATGATTTCCGATACTATTTAAATATATTTAAAAAAAAAGGTGGAAGGCCAGTAGCAATGTATGTGCCTGTATGTAAATGTTTACTTTTATGTTTATATTACATAAGCAGCCTATATACGTCCCGCTGTTGGGCACAGGCCTTCTCTCAGGGAGAGAGTATGAGCTTAATCCCCACGCGTGCCCACCGCGGATTGACGATTTCAAGCGCTGAGGTATGTGAATAGCTCAGACACTCAGGTGTCCTCACGATGTTTTCCTTCGCAGTTGCGAGTGGTATTGCTACCATAACTTCACAAATGTACATAACTCAGAAAATAAATTCATGTACATGCCCGCACTGTGAAACCAACCTGGGTCTCCCGCTTCCGAGTCCAACCGAGTTCTACCCACTAGGCTACCACCGCTCGCGATAGATATTGTTACTAGAGTATGAGTAAGTATACATGATATGTAAGCAAAACAGATGTACAGAATTGTAACTAAGATTTACTTACATTTTTAAATTAAATAAAGGCTAGGTCAAAATAAGTAATGAAAACCTGCAAAAAAGACATCGATAATCCGATCCACATCCGATCCGTAAAGCAAACACTGATCAAAGACTTTGTTTATAATAAAATAAAACGTTTCCGGGCTTTCTTTTATCTGTTCGCGCACAATTTGGGGAAACTAGAGAGGAAGGCGAACAATAAACCCACCTACATAAAAATTGCAACAACTTCGTTCATAATGCCGATGGAGGCATCATCAAAAGTTAGTTCGCGCCCTCGCGCCCATTCGTGCAGAGATTACCAATAAATCCAATACGGGATAATTGGCCGGCTTAATTCTGTGCTATCTTTCTACTTAGTTCAGTCGTCAGAATGTGCCAGCTCAGGCCCCTCGGGAGCGTCCACTCTGAGTGCAAACACACTCGTAGTGGCGCACGGGAAACTCTCCTCACTTCGGCTGGCCGAAGGGCGAGATTCTTTCGTTTCCTGCGAAACAAAGGAGAAGCCATGAACCAAGTGCGATTCTTAATGAGCAATACTCGGTGTTTGTTTCTTTTTACCCGACTATGCGAGCCTAAGAGAGTAATGTTTGTCATCCATATCGAACGGTATCGGAACGTTATTAATAAAAATTAATAAAATATAGATTACTTCCATATAACACAATTAGTTGCCCCGGTCCCAAACTACGATACCAGGCATGGACACAACAACACATAACAACATGAACATGAGAATACACCCAGACTGAGGACATTTGTACAAATCAAGTATGAATCTAAGTCAAGAAACTGGAGTGTTCAACCTTATTAAATTACTAAACTTAAAAATATTGCAGTTAATACATAAAATAGTTTATCTACACTCATATCATAATCTTCAAATTAAGAATTCAAAGGTAAACACATATTGACAGGCTTTAAACAATACATAACTTTAAAGAAAATAAAAAAAAAGTGTAATATAAAGTTACATTAAAGGTCGGATTTTTCACTTTATGTTACAGTTATTTTTTTTAAAGTGTTGCTGTGATCACGGAACAAAACTTAAGTTTTTTTTTAATGTCAAAAGTTGACTCTATAAAAAACCTAATTTCATTTTCGTGGTACCAAAAGTGCAACTAAAAATACCTAAAATTGCGCGCGCAAAACTGAGTGCAGACAATTGATTGTCAAGATACTTTTGTCGAAATTGCGCCATTTTGTTTCAAAAATTTCATTATGAGTGTAGATAAAGTAGTGTATGAGACTGCACATAACTTGGTATTAAAACACTCGCGAATGCTATTAAAAAACTCGCCAAGGCTCGTTTTTTAAAATCTCGCTCGTGTTTTAATAACCCTCATTATGTGACAGTCACATAAACTACTATTCTTCTTAAATTATTATAAACATAATTTTGGGGGTGGTGTTATTTCAAAATGAATTTAATTCTACATTCAAATACATAATCAATATGTTGTGTCAAATCTCGAAATTTGAGTCGAAGCATCGTCTTTCATAAGAGCAGCCCAATACTTTCCTTCCTTTTGATATACGAATGACACATGTCGGTTGTCGCGTTTTGTCACTCGGTTTAATGGAAGAGCATTATGGAGTCAAGGGGTGGCAGTGACGTGATATTCGCATCAGTTTGCCGGCCCTCGGGACTGCCGGGACGTGATTCAATAGCATAACCCTGCGATCAACGATTTTATACTCGAGATATGGGAAATGCAGCCGGTTATTTTTTATAGCGTGCCTACAGTGCGTAAGTGGAAGGTGTATGAGGTTGCGTGATTTTTGAGGAGAAGCAAAGAAAATATATCATATTACGACATATCCTGTCGTGATGGTAGCTGCGACGGTTTCTTTTAGTAATGGTACGTTTTAATTAGTAAAGGAGCTACGAGGTTCTGATTGAATATCCATACTGAAAAGAGTCTGCACTTTGTAGTTCAACAAGAATTCAGTACCTCTAAGTATTTTTGTCACTTTCTTTTTTACAAATCTACCCCAATTTTTTCCTCTCCTGTACCTCCTGTGGGTTAATTGGTAGAAAATACCATTAGCATTAAGTCCACCTTTTGTACACTCTCTTTTGTGCAATCAAGAATTAATAATAAGTTTCATGTCTTGTTTTTATTTGTTAGATGACTATATTGATATAATCATACACACTTCTTAATGTCATCTGGGCTAATTCTTAATTTATACTAAGTTATACGCCGACGATCAGGTTTTGTTCGCATCGTCGGTGGAAGACCTGCAGACACAAGTAGCAGTAATGGATGAGGCGTTTAAAAGGAAAGGAATGAACATTAATGTGAGTAAGACAAAAGTAATGGTGTTCGAAAAAGATGATGAAATGACTGAGTGCAAGATAAGGATTAGAGGTGAAAGAGTGGAACAAGTGAAAGAATTTGTCTATTTGGGGAGCCTCTTTACCAGGGATGGCAAGTGTGAAGGTGATATAGAAAGAAGAGTAAAAGCAGGAAATTGTGTAAACGGTGCATTGCACTCCTTTGTGAGCGGCCAAAACATCTCCAAAAGAGCTAGATTGGCTATCCATAATGGAGTGTTAGTCCCAACACTTATGTATGCTAGCGAGACTTGGGTATGGCAAAAGAAGCAAGAAAGTAGGATTAATGCAGTAGAAATGAGGTCCTTGAGAAGTATGTCTGGCGTTACTTTGAATGACAGGATACGCAATAGTGTGATTAGAGAACGTTGTGGACTGAAAGAGGATGTAGTGACAAGAATTGAGAAAGGAATGTTGCGTTAGTTTGGACATGTGGAGAGGATGAAGGAAGAAAGATTGACAAAACAAATATATCGAGCGAATGTGGATGGAAGGGCCGGTAAGGGACGACCCAGACGGACATACTTTGACCAAATAGAGGATGTATTAACAAAGGGCAAGATAAAAAGTACCCGAAACCGGCGTGCGTGCATGCAACGACTAATGAGTGTTGAGGAAGCGAAAGTGATCTGTCAGGATCGTAGCAAGTGGCAGTCCCTGGTCTCTGCCTACCCCTCTGGGATACAGGCGTGAGTTTATGTTATGTTATGTTGTTATACTAAGTACAAACAAATAATATCTTCTTTATTCCCGCTCGTTACAAAATGTGCGTCGGTTTGCAAACTCATCTCGTTCTTCTCAAATGAGTTCACCCTCAGCGAGTCAAAATTAAAACATCAGGCAAAGCGGAAAAATCTCGTTCCAAAAAATTTGCCAATGAAATTCCAACAAATAATTAATCTGGTATAATCATACGAAACGAGGAGCAGGGCTTTCCAAGGCATTATTACCATTCATTTCAAATCAGCCGTGCGGAGGGGCCACGCGGGGCGCGGGTGGCGGGGGCTGATCTGAATAAGCATACATTTTCCAATCAGGGCACGTATCATTTAACTCGCTGTTAAATTCGAATCCCCCTTCGACTTATTATCATGTCAGATCGCCGGCTCAGTGCGGTCATAATAACTCTAGTCGGTTTCAGAAGTTTCCTTCGATCCATATCTTTGTAAGACTAACTCCGTATTCATAGAGAATAGCTGTAAAACAGTTTGATTAAAAACATACAGCTAGTAGTTGATAGTACTATCAGGAAAGTACAGACATTTTTTGATTATATAAGGTGTCCGTTTTAAAATTTTCGTACATTTAAAAATAAATCGTAAATTATTAGATAACTTCATTCCGGATTCACTTACTTCGTTTTTTTTTCGGTTTTTTTAAATCGTAAATGTTCATGGCAAGAACAGTATTTTAGCTTTTTACAATTTCTTTACTTAAACAGACTTCGTGTTTACCATAGAGCAAATTTTTTGAAAGGTTTCATTATGTGGTTGTTACCATTCAAACGCCAAAAAGGAAAACGAGTGGCTGGATCTAAGTCGAATACTTTTCATAAGCTCCGTCATAACATTCATGCTTAAGACCTTTCACGGTAATTACTACCTCTGCAAAAGCTCCCGCGCCGCGTGAATTAGAAAATTAAAATTCAATGAAAGAAGTCTTGCTTCTCCTTACCTCCTACTCGTACTTATATGATGCTCTTGTAAATGGAAAAAATCAATAGACTCGTGGATAATTATCAATTACTTCGATAATAATATCGCACTTCAGTATTGATTGCTTTGTTCATATTCTTTTTGTTGCACTAACCCGTGCTGAGGACAATTTTAAAAACCTATTTAGTGCCTAAAAAAACCACCCATGCCGGGACTTGAACCCGCGACCTCTGGCTAACCGTGCCAGCGCTCTCTTAACTGAGCTAATGGGCAAGTGCAGGCATCAGTGAAATTTCGAGCCTCTTTACAAATTTCTCTGTATTACGTACAGGCAGCGACATCTGGCCGAAGCAATTTACATCACTTGCAGCCCTGAGTAACCAATTTGTCAGTAAGTATTGACAAACAAAATTAATTATTTCTCGTAAATATGGTGCGATGTCACAGGCGATAGAGGTTTTTTGTCAATGTGGGTTATTTTCAAAGTGAGCCAAGAAGTCAACTGGGCAGGCCATCCAAGGCTTCCAAGTACAGTCAAGGACACCTACCTTTTTAGTTCATTACTAACTGGTAGTGCAGAGTGTCACTGACTGTACACGGAGTTACTTGACACCGGCCGCCTGCCCCTTATTAAATTAATAACTCTGAACACACTCTCGTTAGCCGTCTCATTAGAGGGGCGATGAGCTCATTTTAACACATTCACTTCATCGTTTAACCCAACTTAACAGTGTTATTGTTCACAACTGCTGCGTAAGAAGGCTTAGGAGAAAGGATCATAAGAATTTAAAAAGTGAAATGGGTTTGTGAGACGTAGGGTTGGTAGGTAACGGTAAAACGTTGTTTACAAACATATCATTTTGCTGCTCTGTCGGCCCTTGAGGCGAAATGTTACTTAGAAATTTAAGACATATAATTAAGAATTTCGCAGAGCGCAATAATTTAGGGCTATCCTAATGAATGATATCAGGTTGCGAGTAATTAACGGCCTCAGGGGTTGATTGCTATTTTTGTTATCAAATTTATAAATATTGGCTTTTGCCCGCAGGTTCGCCTGCGTGGGTAGTTTAATTCATTTTCCAGTGCGTATTTTTCGCTTCTAGATAAGTTGTCCGAATTCAGTGTTTTGAAGTTTCGTTAAGTGTGGCGCCGGATTGAGAATAACGTCACTCCATTTCCTTCCGTGGATGTCGTAGAAAGCGACTAAAGAAATCAATGACCAGGAGACGGGCAGCAGCGTGTTCCTGAGATTCCAACCCCATGCTGCGATCGCCAACCCGCCTGCCAAGCGTGGCGATTATGGCAAAACCTCTCATGGTTATGAAAACTACGAAGGAGGCCTATGTGCTGCAGTGGGCGTCAAATGGCTGATGATGATGATGATGATGATGATAGCGAGGCTTAAGCTTTGGCCAAAGTAGGCACGAGCCCTTGGGTCTCCTGAGACGTCCACTAGGCGCGACGAGATCTCCTTAAAGAGAAGTTGCGCCACTGGGCCCCATGGCATCAGAGTCACAAAGGCACAAATATGTAGCCCTGACCTAAGGCTGCATATTTGCGCCTCTTATTAGCCTCTGCATTAGATGCCGCCGCGCCCGCATGGCAGGCGGTCGCTTGGATGTGGGACTATGCAAGGTACGCACGTTGCGTCCCGGACCAGCGACCACCGATTCTTACATCGAATGAGCGTCATTCCGTCAGGCCTCTTGCCATCGTCGCGTGTTATCCCATTCGGCTCAAGGACAAGGGCCCGAACGATTACGTCATTTAGGGCAGCGTGTCTAAACAGGCCTCCAGCGCTGCGGCAGCATATCAGGCCATGGTGTCTTAACTCCTCAATGCTTCCACCGCAGCGGCAGCGATTTGGCTCGTTGGTACTGGTCCCCAGCCTCAACTAACTCCCAAACTCCCGAAGATACTCCTTTTCAAAAGGGTACGCATGCTCGCCGATAGGAGGGCCCTCAACCAGTAAGTAGGCCGACTCTGGCTCACAGCTCACTAAGAGACGAGGACGCTCCACATCGTTGACTATAGTTTCAAGCAGGTCCTTTCGAACTTGGATGCAGAGCGGCTCGTCCCAAAGCTTCTGAAATGCCACATTTGTCGGCACGTCCTGGCTCGGACCGGCTGCGTCGGTCCAGGCGCTCCTGGCCATGCACGCGACCTCTACGGCTCCAAGAGACGGGGAAATAATTTTACGTGCTATAAACTAAGTACAGGAACGCCGGAAGGGCTATGCTTGATATATTTCTTATACCCAGACTGCCGTGACGGATCGGAAGTGTGGCCTGGGTCTAGCTCCTATCCTGTAACGGGCAATTTAGGATTTTGTCATGGCAGTTCTGATAAGTTCGTAAAGACAAAGTAAACGATCAAAATGTTTCCAGAGGGTTGAACACCATAGAGCATACGTAAATTTAGGTACAAAAAGGAAAGGCAGAATTTTATGATCCAGTAAGCCATATGGGTGGACTGATTTCCTTGAGACGATCAGACGATTCCTTAAATTTAGATATTTGATCACAAACGAAACCTGCGTAGGAATCGTCCAGAACTGAGGAACCGAGGAGGCGAAGCGATTCGTTATCGATAATTTTGGTATTAGGTGTCAAACCATTTAATTTTTGATACTAAATGTTATTTACTGTTGGCGGATGAAGCATTTGTGTACAGTTCACACTGAAAAATTTAGTTCCGAACCGATATAGACTTGAATTTCTCAATTAGATTTCTAAGATCGGAAAGTACAGAATTCGCGTCGCCTCCTAGGGTCTCATCACAGATATCTCAATATTCTGAGGGTCCCATCGTCTAAATACCAAACGTTGAATTTTGATGTCAATAACTTCATGTGTGAGTAAAGTAATTATAATCCTTTCAAAATAATACTTTTTTTATTTATTATTTCTTAGAGGTATATAGATAGAAGATAGAATATTTTTTATTGTACACAAAGATTACTTTATTATTTGTCTTGTAATAAATATTATATAAGTCGGGTCCCTATGCTACAACGTCCACGCCTACGTCTGTCTATCTGTTCGTCTGACCTATAAAGGGCAATTGTATCTTGAATCGTACTAGTTAGCCAGATGATATTTTCACAGTCATGTTATTATGGTGGATGGATCAACAAATAATAAAAAAGAGAGGTTCTCATTCAAAAACTTTTGACGTTTTTAGGGTTCCGTATCCAAAGGGTAAGGGACCCTATTACTAAGACTCCGCTGTCCGTCCGTCCGTCCATCCGTCTGTCACCAGGCTGTACCTCATGAACCGTGATAGTTAGACAGTTGTTTGCACAGATAATGTATTTCTGTTGCTGCTATAACAAACATTTAGTTTACTATGTCATGAACTGATTCTCTTCATTTCTTCTTCCGAGCTGCAAGATTATTGAGAGATAAGACTTATCTTATCTTATCTTAGAATATTCTTTATTGCACACAAGAAGCGAGACATAAAATATGAAAGTTACAATGAAAAAGTACAATGGGCGGCCTTATTACTAAAAGCAATTTCTTCCAGACAACACTTGTGAAAGGTTGCCGAAGGAGAAAGAGAGACGGGTAGTTGGTGCAAATACGAATAGTGCATACTTAAACTTAATAATAAACTTACATAAATCTTACTTCAATAATTGTTATTAAACTACTACACAAATAAGTTATAATACCTATGTGAGATCGACAATATTCATCGGGCGACCATTGGTACTCGTAGACTCCTTTTTCTAAGTTTTGAGTTTTAAAGTACCTAGTCATGAGTGTATCGTACAAGTGAAGCGAGAAGACCTTGATGCGAGGTGTACATTTCGCTGTCAGGCGGCGTGTCGAGGCCCTACAATACCCGCGTGATACAAATATACACATAATTTTAATGCCGAGGGTGAAGCATTAAAAGTCAGGGATCAAATGCCTTTAATACATCAATAGTCGCATTGGAAAATGTAGAGTCGACATTTTCCAATAAAAAAAAAACACTATTTGAGTAACTTATGCAAAAGGTGGTCAAAGGTGGTTGACGAGTAGAATATGGATTTTGAAGTAATTTTAAAACATGGTAATGGCATTTTCTCAATATATACTTTTTTGTGGTTTGGATTTTTAAAATGTCTTGCTTTAATTTTTTGTTATTAATTTATCCCATCAAAACACAAATGTAAAAAAATTGGCCAATTTCTCATCTCCAAAAATAAAGACGATATATGATATCTTGCCAAGTTCCTTACCTTCACAGAATTGACAGTATTTTAGTAAACAAGAAAAAAATGTGAGACTTTCGACTTTTTATTTATTTACAGACCAAACTTGGCAACTTTTAGAGGATGTTGCTTAGTTTTAAAATAAAAACTTGCCAAGTATGGTCTGTAAATTTAAAAGTCACACAGTATTTTCCATTACGTTACGGCTGGAGAGAAGGCAAATAAGCCTTCATGTGACTGATCTTTTTGCTGTAAAGGTGCGGTTGTACCGACTACATGACTACCAGCTGCCATAAAATGCTACTAGGTACTTAAATGGAAGAAAAAATAAGACCTGGTTGAACCACGAGTCAGGAAAAGAGACTTTTTCGGACCATTTTTCCCATCCTTCTTACTTACTTTATAAATAAACTGCAACAGTGTTACCTGCCAAAAACTTCAAAGCATTCGCAATTGCTACTCCTGGCTTGCCCTGTGCACGTCATACAAAGTCAGACGCGAGGCACACGCGAACGGCGCGGATTAGGCGAGCACTGTTACTGTATAACGGACTTTCTTTAATCTCTGATCATATCCGCTATACAGCCAAATTATCCCCATATACATCTAAGTCTATGTTTTGTATAAAAACCAGAAAAGGAAAGGGATAGGATTTTATTACAAATTCAATTAAAGTTAAAAAAAAATTAGAGTAAATGCAGTGGCTGGATGAGGATGGCCGAGGACATAAGGAAGTGGCGTGCCTTGGGGGAGGCTTGTGTCTAGTAGTGGACGAGTACGGCTGATAGATTGGTTGAAATGTGGTAAACTCCAGGCAGATAATTTAAATAAAAAAACCGGCCAAGTGCGAGTCGGACTCGCGCACGAAGGGTTTCGTACCATTATCTCTGCAACATTAGACACAAAAATCGAGAAAAAACGGCAAAAATGTAATATAAAATTAAATATTCTGTGAATATTTCAAGTGCCGTTATTAATATCGAGCAAAAAAATTACGTTTGTTGCATGGGAGCCCCCTCAAATATTAGTTTTATTCCCTTTTTAGTATTTTTTGTTGTAGCGGCAAGAGAAATACATCATATGTGAAAATTTCAACTGCCTAGCTGTCAAGGTTCAAGAGATACAGCCTGGTGACAAACAAACAGACAGATATACAGACAGACGGACAGTGAAGTCTTAGTAATAGCGGGACCCTATCACTAAGACTTCACTGGCACGCTTCGGGTACGGAACCCTAAAAAGGCCTTTTACATCTTTGTTAGATGTTCTATACAGTGTTTTGTGGCAATTCCTACACGGTGAATTTGAAATTGTACATTTTAAGGGAATGTTCTTTTTGTCTTGATAAACAGTGATCTAAACGTAATGGTATAGTACTTTTATGAATAATCATGATTTTCAATGTTCGGAAATGTAATGTCAAATTAAAGTGGTACGAAATATCGTCCGTGGCATTACAAAATTATTTCTTTTATGTGAATTATTTTGAATTATTTCTCCTTATTGCTTACTAATCCGATGTCACCCTGTGGATAGCTGAAGTCCACCCAGGCTAATGAGGTATGGTCTCGTTTGTTCGTTTCCGAATACGAATCGTTTGTGTGTAGTGAACTAAGAAGTCATCATGGGCAGTTATACCCAAAAACTCGAGACAGTGTCTTTTTCATACGTTGCATGGTACTCTTCTTTTTTGTTCCCATTTTTGTGTTTCAGTCTCCGTATTTTCACATTTTAAGTGTTTCCGTACTAAAAGCATGCTAACGGGATCCTAGTACTAAGACTACACTGTCTGTCTTACCTTTCAAGGGCTATTTAATATTAACCGTAAAGGGAAATGGTTAAAATTTTTAACAACAAAAAAGTTGACTTGTTGTATGTTACGTAAAAAAATCAATCTGAGATATGTCTAGGCAGATAACAAATGCCTGCATTATACCTAGCGTCCGTCAATAGGGTTTGAGCCGTCACCCTTTTAATTTACAGATCAGCGAGGGGTCATTAAACAATAAAGTGTTGATTAAAAGCCCCCATGAGCGGGCGTTGCGAATAACTGGGCTTCCTGCAGCACGGCTATTATTTTATCACCGATGATTGGCATGGGCGACGTGCACTCTAACTCGTCGAGACCTTCTTAGGTAGGTACACTCGACTGCACATCTACCTTCACATGCGTGCATTCTACCTATTTATGTTACGGGCGACTTTGGACCTTTAGTATAAAGGTTGGTATTCATAAATACACAAGCAGCCTATATACGTCCCACTGCAGCGCACACTCCTCCTCTCAGGGAGACAGTATAGGCTTTATCACCACGCAAGCCCACCGCGGATTGGCGATTTGAAGCGCTGACGTATGTGAATAGCTCAGACACTCAGGTTTCCTCGCAATGTTTTATTTCACCGTTAGCGAGTGGGATTTACAAATTTACGTAACTTGGAAAACAAAGTCATGGGTATATATGCCCGCACTGGGAATCGAACGTGGGTCTCTCGCTTCCGAGTCCAATGTTCTACCCACTAGGCTACCAATCGGTTGGTGTTCGACTAGAATAAATAGGTACTTACATATTTAGATAGATAGATAGAGAACTTGCAATTTATTGCACAACCAGAAATAATATTCACGAGGACTCCCTCCAAATTATAGTTTTCATTTGTATATATAAAAATTAAAGATAAACTTAGGATATACACGACAAGAAAAAGAGTGGGCGTACAATTTTTTTTAAACCTTATAGGTTACGATATCTTTCTGATTTTTAATGTTTTTGTTTATGTTTAACATTCCTCTCGTATAAGCTGTTGGTTTTCCAATATATATATATATATATATATATATATATATATATATATATATATATATATATATATATATTGAAACTGTCTTTGACTGAGTGGACTTTCCTGAGTTTAAAAATCTATATTAGGAATGGCCGTCTCTTTCTATAGACTCATAATTTACACTTGCCATATGCCTACCTGGGCCGTCTCTTACCGGTCCTTCCATCTATATTAGCTCGATTTCTTTCGTGAATGTTTCTTCCTTCATTCTTTCTATAGTATAAACCAACTCAAAATTATTTTCTCAATAATAAGCCAGCGTTCTATCGCAAAATAGAAGAGTTATGCTGCTCTTGCTGCCCGCCAGTCCCTTTACCCGCAACTACGGGATATTTTGATCACACAAGACTGGCAGATAATTACTCGAGATAAAGATATGGGATGGGGTGCACTGAACCTCATAATGTCGGGGATTTCACTTTCTTCATTACTATGATCCCCCCATTCCGTCATTGTTGCTATCCAGCTTTGTTCAGACTCTCGCTAGAATATCTCCACCTGCGTGTCGGACATATGGTTTAACAAAGTATAGTATAATCACTGATAGAATGCCAATGACTCATCTTAGAAGGTTTTTAAATTCGTGCGTAATTTTAATTACCTTAAAACCTGTGCTTATAATCTATTTTACTTTTATACTGATACAAACAACACATTTTGTCAACACATTTTGTAAAAATTTTTACAACTCTTTGTCGTTGTCAACTTACGTATCAGTTTTGATTAAAATCTTTACTCGATAAAATTCTACAAAAAGTTTCGTCGAAATGCAGCTCAGGGTTTTTTTTGTTTTCTTCTATAAAGAAAGTTAGAAAATAATACACAATGCTTCTTAATTTATAAGAAGAACTGTTACTTAGACATTCCTTAAGAAATACTTTAAGAAAATAGACGCAAGGTCGACGCATATCTTGCAATGACATCCCCATCACTAGTTCATCGTTGGAAAAGTGAGATTTTTTGTTCCGTAGTTAATGTCCTCTTTATTACGTCCGGTATTTATCCCGAATACGAACCGCGATAATCCGAAAACCCATTTATGGAAATTGTATACTACGAATCGTTAAAAAGAGAAGCGTCCTGTTAACAGATTTTAAATCATTGCCGTCACGAGTGGCCATTGTAACGTCAGGTTAGTTCAAAAGCGGTCGCTCCGGTCGAACAAAATGATCTTCGTCCGATCGGATCGCGGTTTCCACACCTCGCGGATCAATAGATCTCCTTCAAATAATAATAAGGAGTTATAGATCAGCGGCAAGGCAGGCTGACGCGACGCCGACTGACTCCGCGCTCTTTGTGAGTCGGCCTCCGCATTTGTGTATGGAAATGGATGTTTATTTCGCGTTCGGCCGGCCGCCATACCCGTCTGCGGTGATCGCCGATGATGATAACGCCTTCGATTTATATATTTCACTCGATGATCGGTAGCTGCTACTTTGTTTGCCATGCAACTGCCAGCGCTGGATGCGCGCAGCTATACAGGATGCTAATATTTGATGAGACGGGAAAGTTTTCTAGAGCCGTTACATGATCGAGTTTAGAGACCAACACATTTTTCAAAACCTACAGGAAGCTAAAGTTTTTTTTACGCGACTGCGGCGGAGCTTAAAAAGAGGGTAATGTGTTTCTTATCCGATTGCGGTGGAGCCCAAAAGGAGGGTAATGTGTTTGGCTAGTGTGTGTGTATGTAAGTATGTCCGATTCTATGTTCCCTTATTGCTCCTCAATCAATGGGTCCATTTTGATAAATAAGATTCCAATCAATTCGTCTTATTTAACAAGACTAGGTAGCCAGTCAGGTACCTCGCAATGAGTTACATATTTGAATTTGGGTCCCGTCCGTTTAGTAGTTATTGCTCAGCAGTCGGGTTGTTGGGTATTTGTTATTTTTGTCTTATTAGTAACTTTTTATAATTATATTCTTTTTGTTGCACTAACCCGTGCTAAGGACTATTTTACTTTAAAAACCTATTTAGAGGCTAAAAATTCCACCCATGCCGGGACTTGAACCCGCGACTTCTGGCTGACCGCGCCAGCGCTTACCCAACTGAGCTTATGCTCAAGTGCAGGTATCAGTGAAATTTCGAGCCTCTTTACGGTCGCGGGTTCAATTTGGGTGGAATTTTTAGCTTTATAGTTTTATATTTTTGTTGGGTTTATGCTGATTTCATATAGCCTATGACACTCGCACAAGCACAATGAATTTATTGATTGAGATGTTATTTTTCTAAATCCTACCACAGATGGAGGTTTTAAGGGAACATATCGAATTGAGAAGTCGCCATAATAAATTATGAAAAGTTGTACTGGGTGACTTCGAACTCGTTCGACGTTTTATAAGGGGACATTCTAACCATGATTTGAAAAAATGGCGCCAGCTTAGAATAAAATGGCTTGCCCAAAAACTTTTTTTGTTACCCAAAATTACTATACTTAAGCATAAACCAACAATACCAGGACGAAAAGTAATAAAAACCGAAAAAAAACCGGCCAAGTGCGATTCGGCCTCACGCACGAAGGGTTCCGTACCATTAGTGCCGGCAAACCAATGGAGAACTTTCACTAAGAAATGTTTTAATACAACAGGAGAGGACACGTTAAAAGATAAATAAACGTGGTATTTGTTTTCTCTGCGACTAATACTTTTTTTAAATATAACCAGTCGAAAAGTCAATACAGTCACGTGGCACTAAAACGCGCCATACAAAGCGACCTTAGACTATCACGTCACTTATAATGTATGCGGCGTTTATTAATATTTGAGATATATCGTAAATAATGTTTTTATGCATGTACATTGTACACCCTTATAAGAAAACGAAATCTAATAAGTTTTATATTATTAGAGTAACTTTACTTTTCTCATGTTTTGTGAGCCCGAAAACCCCGATTTTTTTAATTGTTTTTTTTAAACGTCCCTAGGTTTTTATATGATTTCTATGGTATAACAGCAAAGTCACTCCAATCTAAGTTAAACTCAAGTTCCCCATAGCTCTTTTACTTCATTGCGCATATCAAACGACAGAAACATTTACAAATATATTATAAAGTTATTGTTAATTTATTAACCATATTCTTTAGAATAACGAAAAGAATATTCTCTCAAAATATTGCTAATGATTTCAAAATTACACTGTACAGCTTTTACTAATAACGCACGTTGAATCAACCTGTTGTGAAATAGCTTGACGCATACAGAATAAGGTTTTTGCCAGAGATCGGTAGGTACTATACACACTTCACACGCACCACATTTGCGTACATGATCGTCTCTGGGGCCGTAGACCAGAACAGTTATAGCGGCTCTACATATTGATTGAGTCAACCAACTGTTTGGAAAGAGTGTTTTTATTAGGGTTCCGTAGCAGAAGGGTGCCAATGGGATCGTATTTTTAAGCATACATTGTCTCTCTTTCCGTTAGCCCAACCGCTTAGGTCTGTCTTAGCTATTTAAAGGCAAGATTTCAGAACAAAAAAATCTTGAATCTATGTATGGGATGCGTACAAGATTTTTGTTCATACCTTTAGAGAGCTCTATCTTTTCAACTAACATAGGTAGGTTGTTGATTTTTATAGAATATGCGTTATTACGGCGGATCTCGTAACAAATAACAAAAATACATAAAGTGAAAAATTGCGGACCTGCCCCTGCGAGAAACCCTTTTAAAGTTTATTTTTGGTCTATTGTCAAAACTTGGTGTGGTTAAACGGTGGATCTTATACCAAAATACATAAAGTAAAAAAAATAACGGGCATGCTCCTAAGAGAAACCCTTTGAAAATTTTACTTTTGTTTATAGGAGCCACTAAGGATGAAAAACTAATTGAACGTAAACACAATGACACGGTTGGTAACAATTTACATGAAAATTACCTACGAGTATGTAGTATGGCGGAACCCACAATGCGCGAGTCCGGCTCGCACTTGTCCGGTTTTGGTGAGACTTTAATTTAAGATTTTTAATGATAGATTACGGAACTTTAACTCTTATGTGACACAGATAGTTCTTATTTATTTTTTATTTGTTTATTTAATGACAGGGAAGTCTACAGCGAAATTAATAACAAAAGACTTAACATTTAGATTAATAACATGGCCAATTACAGATTTCCACGTAATAACTTATAGATTTTCTTTATCTTAGTTAATTAATTTATTAATTTTTTTTTTTTCATTTTCAGGGTTCCGTACCCAAAGAGGTATTACTAAGAGTCCGCTGTCCATCCGTCCGGCCATCCGTCAGTCACCAGGCTGTATCTCATGAACCGTGATAGTTAGACAGTTGAAATTTTCACAGATGATGTATTTTTGTTGCCGCTATAACAACAAATACTAAAAACAGAATAAAATAAATATTTATGCCCCCATACAACAAACGTGATTGAAAATATTAAAATGTTGTATAGATAATGGTGCGGCACCCTTCGTGTAGTTTATTTCTATTCGTATATTTTTCAGTCTGCATAGTTACATAGATACTAACTTAGGGTTTGGTGTTGTGTCTTTCATGCCGTATTTCTAAACAAATTGAATATGCAAAGCAATCAAGCTATTCATGAAATTGATTGATCTTTTGAACGTCTAAATATTACTTACAATAATTTGATGTACATAGATTCATTCCAAACATACTTCCATATTACGTACTACTAGTAGATGCACAGGTGCCGAGTGTCAGCGTACCTCGCCCGACTTATTTATCTGATTTGATTCTACTTCTCCCAGGATTCTTTTATTTTTTTCTTCACAAACGTGGGTCGTGGTAAGAGATTTAAAATTTATAACGCGGCTATGTCACGTCGCCGCTTAATTAGGTGTGGCGCGGGAGCACCGTGGAGAGCCAGGCATGTGCCCCGCGCCCTGGCCCCCCACCCGCCATTATCTACAGGGGGGCGAGTCTCTTAAATGCATAGTTATTCAATGCGTAGTACAGCAATTGTTGTTTCAATGACACTAATGGTAGTCTACTAACCAATAGCATTCCAATGGTATAAACCAGTGCCACCTCGGCGCCTCGCGCGATTAGATTTTCTTCGCGAGAGATGCCTATTTAATTTGCGCGGGTTTATGCCATTGGAATGACATTGAACCGCTATAGCTTAGTAGACTACGAAATAGACGCAAATATTAGCTATTGTCGTGCTAATACAATTCTACTGAACAACTATTATTTAATAGACTCTAGGCCCAGGTATTGCATTCAAAATAACTATGGAACTGTTGGCCGCCTCGGACATACATTTCGCATTCTTAACTTGCAGATAAAAATAATATTTTACTGGAACCATTTGTGAGATTCCTGTGGGAAAGTCCAATTTAAATGTGGGCTCAGTGTGACTTAATAGCTATTCACAATCAGCCGCCTAAGCAAATAGCATCTCTAGTATAAGCAATTAAGCAAGTAAACTTGCTAAAAAACTCTATCAAATGAGTGGTTATGAAAGCTTAGTCGTTAATAGTCTACCTAATTGTGTCGTCTTAAGATTCCTTTTCTTGTCCAAATTATCTTTTCATAGCATTATAAATATCCAAGATTACAGCGTGGCTATAAATATCAACTAATAACTGATACACATTCAGGCTGATTTAATACCTGCGATAAAGGATGCACTTATGAAAGGTTAATAAAGCACGGCGCCGGCGCAGGCGCACAGTTCCAGCATTAATTGGAATATGGTGATAAGTAGCGCGCGGGGTTCGGGGTGCGGGCTGGTGGGGACTCATTCTCGTCAGATAAATTATACCTATGTGTGCGTGCAAATGCCTCAAGGAAAGACGTAAGTGATAAATCTAGGCGGTGAGACCTTCTGCGCATTAGACATGACGAATATACAATGATGAAACATTTAGTTAGCCCTAATGCTCGGTTATCGTCAAATAAATAACAGGTACAGTTAATTCATGAGTGAACCATTATTTACATTATCTACTTTACATTATGCTCTTGCTTGCGATCTTGCTGGCGTTGAAACCAGAATAACCCAGAACAAGAATAAATAGACCGATATCACCTTAGCTCACAAAAACACCATTCTTCTTGGCACTTACCTTCTCCTACTCATCCAAGCCAATTATTCTCTCAAATTACGGAAGGAAATATCCTATTGAGTTCAAATCGGAGTTTCCGATAAATACAATTTTAAACCTTAAATGAATAACAAATGATCGTATGTGAGATATGCACGAGAAATTTCCGTAAAGGCTCCTTCAAGGAACCATTGAAAGTTATTTAATCTGTTCTAAACGCTCTATCACGAATGCTGGGTAGGTGAAGATTTTTCATAGCGGAGTACGCCGTAATGTCGGCAGACAATGCGGCTGCGCACGCGGCGACCGCGCGACCCCTGTGCGCGCATATTTACATCTCACTCGGGGCTAACTAGCGCGCGCGCACCAACTATTGTACGGAAATGTGGACCAGCCGCACGAAACAATCCACCTTATACCGGAAGATCTGCATACAAATGTCGGGAAGGGAATGTATTTGTTTATGCTGCAAGTGTATGCCTATTGAGCAAATTGTGTCTGACGAGATAATTATTACATTTTGCGCCGAATTTAAAATCTGTGAAATCGTTTTGGCCAGTGCGTGGTCACAAAGACATTGGAGCTACAATCGAGGACTTTCTGAAGGCCACAAACGCGGGAGTACACGGCGGAGATATAAAATCTGAATAGTCTTATCTTAGACATAAGAAGATAAATAAATTACGAAATATATGGAAAATACGGGATTACCTATCTCTAAAATGTATTTAGTTTTACTGAAAAATTAAAAATAAATAAATATGCAGGCCTCTGCGCCCGCAGTTGGGTTTGCGACGATAAAAATGATAAAATATTAAATAAAGACAAAATGATGTTTTCAGTTGAAACTATATTTACAATCTGTCACAAACAGGAAAAAACTGAATAAAACAAAAAGTCAAATTAAAAATTCAAAAAGTTAAAATAAAATAAAACCTCTGTGGAGAGCCTCCACAGTAAATAACTTCCACACAACACAATCACTTGCCCTGGTCCCAAACTTTGATACCCTTTGCTATGTGTATGTTTTCTTTAGGCGTCAATATAGCTTAGCGCTAGGAACCTGTTTTACATACATAATAAACAAAATTAAATTCCTGAATCACCCTAATTACACTTTGTGCTGGTGTCCGTCCGGATCTTCTCAGATCTTTAAAATAACAGGGCTTACATACTTTTATTCAATTCACGCTCTACGCGCCCTACGTAGACTTTTATACGTACTCCTGATTCGCGTTTTGTGACAAGAAGCAGCATAGCATATGCTTAGCTTCCGTTTTTACGGAACCGATGCAGACGCGCATGTAAATCGGGACTACCCTACTCTAACAAAAATTTGCGCTTTAAAGCTTAATATTTCGCAAAGGGATCCCTGAATCGGAAAATATTTTTCCTACACTATTTATATTTTTAAACGATAAATTCACCGACACCCCACACTATCGTGCAGGCGAGAAAAAAAATTGCATCCCTAATTTAGGTGTAGGGAAGGATAACCTAAAAAAAAATTTCTAATATTTTATCCTACCTTTTTGTCGGCGTAATTAATATGTATGAGTATCTATGCGACATTTAAGCTTATTAGTACTTGTCGTCTCTTTGCTAAGACGCGGACAGTCAGACAGACTGACGGACAGACATGGCGAAACTATAAGAGTTCCTTATTGACGGAGCCTTAAAATGTTTTTTTTTTTATAAAAACGTCGTAGAATAAAAGTTGTTGCAAGCGACAAACACAGGAACTGCGCATTTATTGAGGTAACACTGTATACGCGAGAAAAACGTAACCTACCCTCGCTTACGCAGCCGGGTAAAATAAAAGGGGCTTGTAAGTACAAATTATCACTTGTCCCATGACACAAGCAGTCAGAAAAGAATGTCACTGGAAAGCACGTGAAGTAAATTCTATTATTATGGCCTTTTATTTTTCAATTACCATCCCCCGGTCGTGGGGCGCCGGAGGGCACGCTGTCGGGAGCAACGGCACAGATATTTTATTTTTCCTCCCGTTATGTATTTTTGGTCGGTGTAATGTGTTTTACTGACTCGGAATAATAATGCGAACACTTGCTGTTTGTTAAACGGGTGGCGTGCCGGGGAGAGTTTCCCTCATCAGACAGTTATCCAACCGACTAGGAAATCGGCTTGGACAAATTATGAAGGGGTTTTGTTGTTTCAGTAATTCTGGACAAAACTGTACATAAACTCAAACTGCGTCTCGGAGGGGTGGGCAGAGACCAAGGTTTACCACCAGCCACTATTTAGACAAACCTCTTTCGCTTCATCAACATTTAATTCAATTCATTCAAATAACTCGACCCGTATCTATGTAACTAACACAGTCACTATGATGTTAGGGTTTTATATTATTATCTGCTATAATTTTATTATAACATTCATAACGTCTAGATGATTGTGGTGCTTACGAAAGTTCTAGTTTGAGCATATTCATTCAGACAAACAATAACACAAGCATATATCCTTTTGCATATTAATTGTAGGTGGTTGTGTACCTATTAGCTTATCCCTACTTTTTACATACCAATTTTTATACTTTACTTCGAAAGTATTTTAGTTGATTTATCTTTTTTTCAGCAAAGACGCGGCACGTATCACGTATTGACGTGTTTTTTTCATAGTTTTGGGCCGACACAGGCTACTTTACGTCCGAATCCCACCAAAGGAATTCAGTGACATAGGTTTACCTAAAAAATGCGGAAATCCTGAACACGTCAGTTAGAGTTGTACCCTATACAACAAAAATTACCGAGAAATTCCGAAATGCCGTCCGTTGCAACTAGATTTCAATTTGCAAAGCCTCTTTTGTTTTAACACGTAAATTGTCAATAACGACACGTTGACAGATGTCGGTAAGTAACTTGACAGCCATCAATGTGGCGTTATTTATTACGAAGCCTAAATACAGAAATAATTATTTTAGGTTCATCAGAAATCAGCACTCAGGCACTAAGTCAAAACACATGTCTGAGTCAATAATGCTTTAAATTATAACCTCCCTTGTTTGTCGAGGAGGAGTACTCCATTAACTCGACACTCCGCCGCACGCGATGCCACCTTGCTGTATGACAAACGGTTGGATAGCGAGCGGTCTGCTCCGATCAAACCGCTTGCTCTTGATCCAGGTTTAACAAAACAAATTAAGTTTAACAAATTAAGGTGAAACAATGTGTAGTGTTTTTTAAGCCTATATAGGTCCAACTGCGGGGCATAGGCCTTCTCTCAGAAAAAGTATGGGCTTAGTTACCACTCGTGCCCACTGCGGATTGACAACGTTTAGAGTGTGGCGGGGAATTCAAATTATCACATTAATATTATCAGGAATTAAAATTAAACAGTATTTTATTCGTTATTCTTCAATAAACAAATGAACAAGAATATTTCAGTCAATTTGGTGCTGAAAGCTCAATGTAAGCTCAAAAAGTAATGTTTTATCCCAATAAAGTAAGTAAGTATATCCCAACAGCAAATCGGCTACATTATTTTTATAAACTTATGAAGAATAATGAAGATACTGCTGTTTTAATGTAGGAAATCAATTTAATTAAATTTAGTTGGCCTATGTTTGACCTACGTTAATTACCTGTTTTTAAGGTTCCGTACGCAAAGGGTAAGCGGTAAGGGACCCTATTACTAAGACTCCGCTGTCCGTCCATACGTCCGTCCATCCGTCCATCCGTCCGTCCGTCCGTCCGTCCATCCATCCGTCCGTCCGTCCGTCCATCCGTCCGTCCGTCCGTCCATCCGTCCGTCCGTCCGTCCGTCCGTCTGTCATCAAGCTGTATCTCGTAAACCATGATAATTAGACAGTTGAAATTTTCACAGATGAGGTATTTCTGTTACTAAAAACAGAATAAAATATATATTTAACTGGAGCACCCATACAACAAACGTGATTTATTTTGCCGTGTTTTGCTCAATATTAATCACGACAACAGGTAGACGCTTGAAAAATTCAAATGTGGTATAGATAATACGGCACGGAACCCTTCGTGCGTGAGTCCGACTCGCACTTGGCCTTTTTTATAATTTTGTGCTGTGGACTTTGTAAAATTAATAAAATGAATTATAGCCCTGCTCAACTGTTTATTCAGCGGAACTATAGCCTTAAGTCAAACAAATTCTGACCCCCAACTTGGCAGACGTAGACTAGGATTAGGACTAAGAGAATGTCTGAATTCGGATAAAAAGTACGGTCTATTGGTATCGGCTACTTATAGGTATGGTCCAACGTTATGTCAAATTTAATTCAATTAAAAATTTGCTATTCAATATGAGTTGATGACAGGATTGAAAGCAGTGTAAATAAATCTCGTCACAACCTAAATGCTGACCTAGCAATCAACACGTTAAGTGTAGGTATTTAAAAATTGCTACCGAGCACCACGTGTAGTAAGCGGCAACGCGGCAGACGACAAATGTAGCGAGTCATAAGCGACACGACCTATACACATTTGGACCGGGATGGCTGGAAGTGGCCCACGATGGAGAGAAGTACAGGAATAATAAAGTAAAGAAAAAAAAAAACATATCGCGAGACGCTCATAAATTTCATGGTGTCTACACCTATCTTGGTTCACAAGGAAGAAAGGAGGTCAAGGTCAAAGGTTTTCATTAACACACTAACACACTATACATTTAAAAATTACTTTTTTCGTGTTTCTCACGAATTGGACTCGGAAGGTCTAGCCCTATAGCCAATTTATACTTAACACTGGTTATTACACCAACTCCCTTGAAACCACTCAGCGATGAAATTAAATCATACCTATTTCGATTGTTTACACGCGATGCACTTTCCCGTCGTTATTTTGTGTGTTAGCATCATATTTGGGGTGTTTGAGTTCAGCAATAACTCGTCAAACATTTGGTTAGGTATACATTTAACGGGTCTAATCACGATTGTTTATTAGGTAAATTAATAACTAATCTAACTCCCGACGTTCTCAATAATCGCGATTAGACCCATCAAATCTACAACTATACATCTTCTTATTCAGTTGGAACTTACATTATCATAAACTAGCGCTTGTAGCTCGGAGGGGTAAGCAGAGACCATGGTTTGCCACTTGTCATGATCCTGATAGATCTATTTGGTTGCAACCAAGGTTTGTAAAAATACAAACATGGTCAAAAAGCGTAAAGTCAAGGCATAGATGTGAAAGGAAAGTGCACATACTTAGAATTGTTAAACCCAGCAAACACTCTTGGACGTTTTATTTGTATACGGGTTTTCAAACGATAGCGCGCGCCGAATTACGTACAATGAAATCCACGCCAAAACATAAACTATTTAACGACTATTCAATATTCAATACGAGATTGCAAAATACGCCAAATTATTGCATTAGTAGTGAACAGGGATTCCCAATATTGCGGTTCAGCGATCGACAGCAGTACGCCGCGATATGCGGCATAAATAATTTAATAATTCGCAATACGGAATTACCATTCGAACTGTTGCCGTACCGTTCGTCTGATTCGTATTCAATATGAGTATGCGATTCTCATACTCCTGTCGCATTGGGCAACATTCGAACACGGAAACTTAAAAGCTCGAACCTGAGCTCTATTTCTGTTTGTTAAAGTGTATATTGCAACTGCATGAGAAGCTGCTGTCGGATCTTTTCCAATTGTTTGAGTTGATATGTAGGTGAATAAAGCACGTCTGTACATTTCAATATTGAGAACATCCGTCTTATACGCGTGACCTTGCAAATCACAGCCTGCTTTCCAAACGACTTCACAGAATCGCCAACCAGCTTCTGTATTGCGCGATTGTCACTTACCTAGAATATGTTATTAGCCAGTTACGATCTACAAGATTTATTTACTTAAGCAATGAGTTATCTTTCAGATCTACACGAACATTTTAGGTACTTGCATACTGAGTGTTTCTTATCTTTCCTTTACACATCAAAATCTAAATTGAAAAAACGTAAGACACGTTTAAGAGTACTGTTAGATTAGATTAGATTAGATTGAAATTCTTCATTGTACACAACAGAAAAAAGTACATGAAGCCTTACATATTTACGTTTTGCCGTGAACAATCGGCGGCCTTATTGTTGCCGTTGTGTAGAGCTAAACGTAACTTTCGTTTGCAAATTAGGTTCATTTTAGAGATGAAGTTATCGTAATCTGTTTATTAATCAAATTTCTTTAGGACTTTGTTCACATAGTTTTTAAAGGAACATCGGCCGAGCGAAAATGATGTCATTTGCGAATGTTCGCGGCGCCATTACGTGAAACCAATGCCAACATTTGACCGACTCTCATTGCTATTCAGATATCATTGGCTCGTTTGGACTTAGGTCAGCTACATAAACCTCTATTGTCGAGGCATTCCTCAATTAGCGGTTCCCATGCTCGTAAAACAAAAAGTGATAGCAAGTGACAGGTCGTGAGCGGTTGACTGTCGATAATTTCGTCTTTTGCATTCGGATCCGACGAAGTTGTCGTATTTTAGTGCAACCAAATTCTGCTCTGATATGTTTGCGACCATGTGAGCGGATTGATGGTTCATAACTTTGCTTCACTGTCATTGTTCTCTTCGCAGGCATACATATTAATTCTATTTGCTTGTTTATTTCATCCAGCTTTAACGATAACCTGATAGACAGATATTGACTTGGAAAGGTAAGATTAGAATACACATATGTAGTTATTAACGTCCTTTCCGGATATCACTCATATTTTCTGCATCATTATAAACTTTTTTTCTAAAGAAACCATGACTGGGATATCATCGGTTTGACCTTCAAACTCACTTTTTTTCATATCTTTGCAGAAATGTGTGTAGTATCGCATACCGGACAATTTATAAGTGACCTATACACGTCCCACTGTAGGGCACAGGCTTTCTCTCAGAAAGAGAGAGAGTAACATTTATTTCCAAATAATCTTATGGAACGAACATTTATTTCCAAAAAATGTTATGGAAATTTTCAAATAAGTAATTTCATCGCACAACAAACCATCAGGATCATCTCACAAAAGTAGAGCTAGTTCCGTGCTTAGAACTCTGAAGGTTAGACGTCCATTGTGTGCGAACCTTTTCAACAAATTGGAATAACCAAAAAATCTAAATGCGCCCGAATTAATGTTGCAAATATGCAACATTAGACACAAAGATCGAGAAAAAACGGCAAACAATCACGTTTGTTGTATGGGAATATTTATTTTAAATATATTTTTTATTTTTTTTATTATTTATTTTTAAAGCGAATATGAAACTAACTATTATGTGAATATTTCAAGCGTCTACCTGTTGTCGTTATTAATATCGAGGAAAAAACGGCAAAAAAATTACGTTTGTTGTATGGCAGCCCCCCATAAATATTTATTTTATTCTCTTTTTAGTACTTGTATTTATAGCGGCAACAGAAATACATCATCTGTTAAAATTTCAACTGCCTAGCTGTCACGGTTCATGAGATACAGCCTGGTGAGAGACAGACAGACAGACGGACAGACAGGCGGACAGACAGACAGACGGACAGACAGGCGGACAGACAGACAGACCGACAGTGCCGTCTTAGTAATAGAGTCCCGTTTGGCACCCTTTGGGTTCGGAACCCCAAAAAATATAGTTCCCAGCAACATTTTTGGTGTCCCTGTATAGTTGGTGCTTTCAATTACCTACTCGTCCAGTGTCAAGAGTATCCTATGCTGGTATTGTAACATCAGAAGTTACCGATCCAAAAATAACGACACACACAGACTTTTCTACACTAAAAGCTCAAGTTGGAGTCAATACCTTAAATGTTACACTAAAAGTTTATTTCCAAAAGATGGGTCTAAAATATTGATAAAGAACTAGTTGGGACAAATTGTCCAATAAAGGCAATGTCCTGATAGCGGCAGCGACGTCAAACAAATCAATGTAGGGTCCACTAAGCTCTTGTGCACTTTGGTATAAAGAGGACTATCGATCCACCAGTAAAGTTATCGACGTGCTTTGGTCTCAACCACATTGCACGAGAAGTAATAATAATAATTTACCTTCATCTTTAAGGATGGAACCCACCGCCACTTCATAAAAAATTAAGCCGTTTCTTTGATATATATACATAGTAAAGACTAGCAGTGCCCGCGGCTTCGCTCGCGTGGAATTCAATTTGTGTGATTCTTACTCTTACAGAGTATCAGGAAAATACTGTGGGTACCTACAATGGTACTTACAATGTTTAGTAATATATTAAACGGCTCTAACCGCGCTTATTATTATAATGTTTGTTTTTCTTTTGTGTGTGTATTAGTGTCCTGTATTTATTAACAATTTCAAACTCTCTCCTGAACTATTTACTGAAAATTAACGTAAATTATAATTTTAATTGATCAAAAAGTAAAAGATAGGGAACTAAATAGACAATATGTTATTGTTCATAAAAAAGAAATTAGGCAGATATTATCCTGAGATCCTGGTCACCGATTTTCATCAAAATGCTTGATGAAAGCTCGACTTAATTAGCTGAAACTCGAAGAGTTTGCTTTTATCCGTCGAGAAGTTTTAGTATCTACCTTCTACATTGTTGTAGAACACATAAACTCACGCATGTAGGTAGGCAGGTAGGCAGAGACCAGCGTTTACCACTTGCCATCACCCTGACAAATCTCTTCCATGTCAAACTCATTAAATAGTCGTTGCATGCACACACGTCGGTCTCGGTTACTTTTATCTTGCCCTTCGTTAATACATCCCCTATTTGATAGACATATCTGCCTTAGCCCCTGTCCGCACAGAAGAGACGTGGGGCAGGGGCGTGGAAAAGACGCGACGCGCTGTATAGAAATCGCGCCCTCGCCCCGTCTCTTCACTGTGGGCTTCGTCCATCCCTTCCGTACATTTTGTATGAAAGTGAATTGGATTAACGACGCGTCTTTTGCGCGCCCTCGTCCCACGCCCCTTCTGTGTGGCCAGGGGCTTACCGGCTCTTTGATTCTTATTCGCTCGATGGTCAAAGGTTGACTGGTAGAAAATGATTTAACATTAAGTACACCTTTGTACCAAACATTATGTTTTGTGCAATAAAAATATTTAATAATAATAGTATGTCTTTCGTCAATTTTTCTACCTTTAACCTCTCCATAATATCACTTCATTAGTCCACAGTGTATTTTATTTTCTCTTTGTAAATTTGTACACGGTTGGAGATTCTAAACTATTCGTCCGAACAACGTGAGATAAAGGGCAATTTTTATCTACATGAAATCATCTTGACGATAGGCGAACTTATTGTGATAAGGATTTAATATAACATAGGTACTTAAATTACCTTCGAAATAGATTAATTTTTTATAATTTTTTAAGCATTTTTTTTTATCGATTTGTAAATTAACCTTACGAGATAAATATATGTCACCGCGGACTTTTTTACCGTTTATACATCTCTTACCTACCGTTTAGGTAGGGTTTGTAAGAAACGCATTCGCTCGGTCGTTTTTTCGACGACTTACGTTACGTTACTCTACGCAAAGGTCCTTTAATTTATTTTATAATCTATAGCCTATGTCCATCCTGAAGAACCATTCTAAATACTGGTGAAAGAATTTTTGCAATCAGATGAGTGGTTTCGGAGATTACCCCGTACAAACATACAAACTTATAAAGTTTTCGTCTTTATAATATTAGTGTAGTTAACTAATAATATATCAAAAAATATTTATTTATCAAACATATTTTGCCGTAGCAGTAGGACAATATTTTATTTATTTGAGACCTCTAGGCACACATAATAAATAATCTACTATAAATCCTACTTCATATTAAAAATGTGAAAGTTTTTGAAGATATTCGGATGTTTGTTACCCAGTCACGCAGTAACGGCTGAACGGATTTACATGGAACTTGGCGTACAGAGAGACAAAGACCTGAATCGAGACATAGCATACTTGATATCTCGATAATGCATTCCCGTGGGATAATATTTATTTTAAGTTTAAAATATATGGCGTTGTGCGAGCGAACGTTGTGTTTTAAAAATAGATGGCGTTGTCCAAGAATCGTATAAACGGATTCTGTGGTCGTACAAAATTTGCCGGGACATAATTTAATCTCATCATAGCCTAACTTTGGCCCAATAAGCTTAGTCTAACCTAATTCTAGTGACAAACAACTAAAATTAGGCGCATAAAGGAAAGAAAGACGTAGGCTTATTTTGATTGGTATAGAATTTTATCGTTAGCGATACCATAGTCACACATATGCAGCCTATATAAGTCACACTAACACGCTAACTGTGAAGGAAAACATCGTGAGGAAACCCGCAGTTTGGTTGGCTCCGCACGTACCTATCGACTTGTCCTTCCTGTGGGCTAGGCCGACTAAGCTGTCAGGATGGTATAGGTGCTGGGCAAGTCTACTTCATAAAAACCATGTCCCAGGTACCTACGTCCGAGTGGTACCTCCACCCATCGAGTGAGAGTGAAGGTGCCACTGGACGCTGTATAAATCATCTCATTACGTAGATGCAAAGGCCAAAGTTTTTTTAAGTCACACTGCACTCTGCCCTCTCTTAGAAAGAGAATACGGCACCCAGCATGGCGATCTCCAGAAACCAAGATTCTTCACGGTGTTTTACGGTTAATTAAAACTATAGGGCACTTCCCGTTGGCGTAGTACACATCATGATTCTAATATCAAATTGGCAAGAAGCAAGATCTTGGAAGCAAGAAAAAATTTGAAACTTATTTATGTGTTGTTATTTCACATAAAAAAAATTTTTCGATTGCAAAGTTTCCATTGCATTCCAGTTGTATAAAAGAACATCTATTTTGACTGCAAAGTTAAGTTTGTAATCGTTTATTTGGAACTACATATCTTCTCGTACTAGTCCGGTTTTATTTTTTGCGACTTAAAAGTAAAAGTCGTAGGTACAACAATACCATGACCTAATTTCGAAACGATAAGGGGATTATGATACAATAAATCTGTATGTTTTGGGCCTAAGCCGTTCTTTGTGATAAAGATTGTCAGTGCGAAAATCGGGGCTCTGTCGCAGGGCAGCGACCGCGCCACTCGGTAGCGTCCCAGAGGCGCCTGCAACGCACCCGCTTAATGAGATCGCTTGCTTCTTTTATTTATGTGACTAATGTAAATTGCGCCTCGCTTCTACCACAGGTCAGCTACGGAAGCATGAGGCGGGACGTGAATTTTAGGTTTTCATTTCAAATTTGGACGTAGCTATTTACGAGTAATTAACACGTATATGTTGGTGCTAAACTAGTGCGAGATATATTGCCTTCTAAGGCAGGCGTCATCACGTTTAGTTTGAGGGCCACATAAATGCATGCAGTTTACAGGCGTAGGGCCATGTAAAATGAAATTTATGCCTCAAAGATTTGTCCGCCACAAATAACGTTGTCAGCGGGCTCTTATCTTGGGATCGTTAATTAATTAGAGAAATTGACTGTCCGCGGCAGAGCGCGGGGACCAATAACTCGCAACCCGGCCCGTATCATAGCTTCGTTCACCTTTATTTATTTTTACAACTCACGTGAGCAAAACTGAACATAAATAGGTAGCCGGGATAGGTTTATGTAATAAGATTACTTCTCCAGCCGATCATAAACACTGTTAGATTGATCAGAGGTGCATATTTTTAAGCAGTAATGTTGTGAATTTTAAAGTGAGGGTTTAGTAAAGATATTTATCACTTAGTCACGCACGCATAAACGGTACAACACATTTCGTTAAATTTTCGCACACTTTACAGCGAATATTTTTATTCGAAACCGGATATTTTAATCAAGGGCGATGGGAGGATGCCAACGGGATCCTATTATTACTATGCCTGCAACTTCTGTCTATATGTTTGATCTATAAACAATACATTTTAAGTTATTTTTGCATTTGTTTGGTGATAAACCATTTGCAATTTCGTTTTCTCTGGAAACTTAATTGGTAGCCAGTTAAAATTTTCACAGAATATGTGTTATCGTGGCAGATTCCCGGATTTCAGTAAAAAATACAAAAGTAAAAAACTAGAAACGAGATTTTTTTACGTCTCTTTTTTTAAGAAACAGTAATACTTACAAGTCCTAAACTTTATGTACTTAATTGTAGCGAAGTATTTATAGCATAACAACAAATAAAAAACACCGGCTAGTGTGAGTCGAAAGCCTGCTGAGGGTCCCGGGATGAAACAAAATACATTTTTGCTATAACAATAACACTATGTTTTGTTGGTACGGAAGCCTCGGTACGGAAGCCTACTTCGCCAGTTGTTTTTCTTCCTGTATGTCTCAAAATTTATTTTTCATGATCTTTTGGAGCTCATAACTAAGCTTTTAATTTATGGGGTAGATAGCCTCATGCCCATTCGATCTCCAGTACGCGGATTTATTAAGTATCTACAACAAAGAAAAACCCGGTCAAAGTCCAGAATCATCCAGACTCTTCTTCTAAGTACTAACGGAATAGCTCGATGGGACAATGCCATCCCCGTAAGTTCATCGCAATGGCCGACGGCCGGCTGATGTGTTAATTTGTCGTTATCCACGCAATCGACGTCAGTGATAATGCTAATTGTGTTGTTTTTATAGTGCCCCAAAAGTTTACGTGTCCTCACTTTGTCCTGCATTGAGTTATAGGTCCCTGGAGCATAATACATAAAATGTAATAATTTCAATAAGCCAGCTGGGCATACTGCACATGGTACCTATGTATGATGAGTTCAGTCTTCATTTGACACAATTAGCTTACAGTTTCTGAATGTTACGACGAACGGTCCACGCGACGCCCATCTATAAAGGCTTAGAAGACAATCGGAATGACAACAAAACAAGCCAATAAAATAGACGAGCATAGACAAAACGCTACAATAACACCAGAACGGGAACGAATCCCCAGTTTCCACATATTGCCAGGTTAGTTTTGCTGTCGCAACACTGTAAACCCGTCGCGATCCATATCGGTACTATAAAACAGATAGGCTGAGATGAGCTGCGCGGATAACTTGGTCGAGGTCCACAACACAAACTAGTGTGATGGCCGAGTGCTCTACAAATGTATAAGCCATCTGCTCAAATGGCAACAATTAAACATTGTCGTCCAGGCGTTGGCCCGCTCTTTGTTCAATATTCGGTTTGGCTGCAAGAATATAACAGAGACAGAGGCTATCACAGGGCAAGTAATCACTATCTCTTAGTGCCGGGACTCAACAATCCCATGATGACCCCTTTTACCCACGGATATAACAGTATTATAATTATTATGTATTGTGTCATAAATATAGTAAATAAACGATTATGATAATAAATAGGTAAGTATCTTTACCGAGTGAAAATTTACTCACATCCTTCCGGAAACCTAGGTACGTATTCCCTGCATGATCACGAATATTTTTTCAAAGGGTACCTTGCCTGGGAAATTAACGGTTTAGAAGATATTGAAGTTCGAAGTTGCAGTGTCATTTGGAGTACTAATGCAGAAATGCGTGTTATACCAAACGTTTCTTCCCAATGAGCGTTAGCAAAAATGTTCACCTTCCTTTTAGAAAAAATACACTCACGAATGTATTCCAGAGTGGTAGGCGAGACCAGCGACTGCCACTTGCCACGATCCTGACAGATCACTTTCGCTTCCTCAACATTCATTCATTAATCGTTTCATGCACGCACGCCGGTTTCGGGTACTTTTTATCTTGCCCTTTGCTAATACATCCCCTACTTGGTCGAAGTATGCCCGCCTGGGTCGTCCCTTACCTGCCCTTCCACCCACATTCGCTCGATATATTTGTTTCGTAAATCTTTCTTCCTTCATCCTCTCCACATGTCCAAACCAACGCAAAATTCCTATCTCAATTCTAGTCACTACATCCTCTTTCAGTCCACAACGTCCTCTAATCAAACTATTGCATAATTATCTTGTCATTCAAAGTAACACCAGACATACTTCTCAAGGACCTCATTTCTACTGCCTTAATCCTACTTTCTTGCTTCTTTTGCCATACCCAAGTCTCGCTACCATACATAAGTGTTTAGAAAACGAAATTGAAATTTCTTCGCGCAATAAACCAGAGCTATACTCGTTTGAGATTTCGGTGTTGTGACACGTGTTAAAATTTAGGTTTAAACTTAAAATTTCTTGAGCACAATTTTACTGATTTCTTTCTTAGGTGCGTCTGTAATGTAGTTACACCTTATTCATACATACATTATCGCCTATGTACTATATAAAACGTATATAACATACATTATCTTCATCATCAGCCATTTGACGCCCATTACAGGACTATGGACATAGGCCTCCCTCATGGTTTTCCAAGCTTCCCGGTCTAGTGCCGCCCGCATCCAGCGACTCCCCGCCACCGTAACCAGGTCGTCAGACCATCTGGTGGGGGGCCTGCCCACGCTGCGTCGTCCGGTCCGCGGTCGCCAGGTCAGAACTTTTTCGCCACATAGTCCTCCGAGCTATGTGCCCAGCCCACAGCCACTTCAACTGAGCAATTCTTCGAGTTATATTAGTAAATCGGCTTCTTCTGCGGATATCTTCATTACTGATTCTGAAACTCCGAACATAGCTCTCTCCATTGCTCCTTGGGCGATCTTAAGGCCCTAATACATGATAATACATACTTCAATAATATCACTAAAGTCTATCTTTTAATAATACGAGTATATGGCAACCATGACAGGTCGGCCTACCAAAGAGGCAGGGCCAAAAGGCATAAAAAATAATGAACAAAACAAAATAATATGTAACTAATCAGTAATAATAAAATATTTAATAAATCAGGTAATAAAAATAGGCATGTATTTAACGCGGCGACAAATTGATACCATTCCGGATCTTAAAAAAACTGAAAATGGATCGTAAATAAACTACTTTGGCGACTAATTTGAGGTAGCATCTTAACTAGAAAGCGGCGGCTTTTTAATGAGTTTTGAGGTTTTATTTAAATTTTATCTGGCAGTGATTTTCTTTTGTGGCAATTGAATTTCTTCTAAGGCGACAAATTATTGGCGGATAAAAAAGTTAAAATAGGCTTTCATAAATTCTAAAATGGTCTTAAATAAATACAAACAAGATCTTAAAAAAATACTTTTGGCTACATTTTCATAATGTAGGCCCCATGACTTTTCCATGCACCAACCTGATTTAAGTTTGACTCAAAACTAAGTTTTTTAGTGAAATATTTTTTTTCGCTTTTATATAAAAAAAAAAAGAACTAACAACCGAAGTTTCAGGATCCTGGAACTTCGAACCTATTTTTGCTTATGTGTACTGACCTAACAACCAACCCAAAATTTAGATTGCCAGTAGTTGCCAGTGAAGAATGTTTGATATCCCCTCGGGATAATTAGTCGCCACATTAGGTTTTATAATACCTTAACCAGTTTTACACTGATCCCGCTTGATATATTTGACACCTTACAGTAGCAGCCGTTTTTTAGTTTTTTTGATCCTAGCCTTTTGTTGCTTGTATAGTTTAATAGTTGCTAAGATATTTAATCACTGAAAAGTTAGTTTTTTTGTGACTTAATAGAAAGTCGCCTAAAAAGGATTTCAGTTGCCGTGTTAAATATTTGCCATAAAAATACAGGTCAGTAAAAAATATAAGGATAATCACGACTTTTTATATATAACTTTAAACGTTGGTACAAGAAATGGCATAGACGAAGTCCGTCAGTAGACTAAAGAGGATGTCCTATGTTGTTGTCTCTGCTATAAAAGCTATCAAAGCTTGCCAAGTCTATAATGAGTAATGACACAAGTAAAGCTTTTTCTGAAAGCCTTACTTGGCGGCGGTTTTTTTCTTGCTTACTCCACGCAATCTTAAAAGGCATACTGTCATAATTAAAAATAATTATGAGTATGAAGTTTTATCGATACCAAGAATCGTCATAATTTAATGTCAAATTGACATGAGGCTTGACGGGTGAAATTATTGCGGAGCCTCTTGCAAAAACAACTCGTATACATTAGCGACTGCACCGATGCACAGGATTCGTATAATGAAACCCTATTTAACGTATTTTTTGTGACGTGAGACGTAAGGACGATCTATTCTGGGTCTCGTTATGGGTAAGTGCAATAAAGAGATAACATTATTTAGCAATAAGGGGCCAACCAGAAAGGAGTGCGCCTGCGCAGTGCCGGCTTGACCCGTAATTGCCAAGTATTTTATTGCACTATCTCAGAAGTTTTATGTCATTCAATCTTCGACTCTTAATTGAATAAGCCGCGCAAAATTTACAACCTTCATACATTTATCTCGTCCTAGTTAAACATTACTGATGTCTCTAAGATAAATAAGGTTAGGAATATATCTCATACAAGTTTTATTCGTCCGTATCGAGAAACATTGAAGGAACTCGTCAGCTCCCCGGCGCGGAAACCGATATGGGATAGCATAGCACGAGATACATTTATGTAATTAGCAAAAACGACGCTTGAAAGCACTACTACCATCTTCGATCATATCGATACGGAATATGGCTCTAGGTGCCACCCTGTTTGGTACCAATTAATTTTTCACGGAAACTTTTCCTCCTAATGACCTGGTCTTCCTGTATTCGCATCTCGAGCTGTTACTTCTACGAAACGGATGACCATTGAATGTCAACATATTAGATGGCGTAACATTTATCAATATTGTACATGGTGGCCCTAAAGTCATGGTCAAACCTAACAGTAGAGTATGTAATCAAGCATTTGTTCATACTTAAGTTGGACCATACCCAATAATTGCTTAAGTTAATGATTAACAGATTTTTGGTGTACGAGAACCTGGGGGTGAGTACTCTCAGGGAGAAGGTTCTCCCAAAAACATAAATGTTTGGGATATCCTTGCCTGGTTACCATAGCCCAGGGTAGATAGATAGAGAACATTTTATTGTACTTACATAAAAAAGGATATCCTAATGTATCCTAGTTTGGGACCGGGTCAAGCGATTGTATTGTGTGAAATATATTTATTTATTTATTTATAAATGTAATAATTAAAATACAATAAACCACTTTCAAATGACAAAAAAAAAATGTAAAGAAATCTGTCCAACTTCTCGTCTGATAAAAAAACATGATATATAAGTACTTACCAAGTTACTTGTATTCACTGAAACAGCTGTGTTTTAAAAACATGGAAGTAATATGTAACTTTTAAAACAGAACATACTTGACAGGGTTTCAGAGGACGTTAAATAGTTTTTTTTAAACTGGGCAAGTAAACATAGTGCGGGCCGGCCAAGAACTTGGCTTGGCGCACTCTGTGCGCCTTGATTTACATAAATTATGCTATGCTCCCTTAAAACCAACTAGGTATGTAAGAATTTTGGTAGTAGTTTTTGTAAACGGAGGAAGTAGGCGCTGTCTGCTGTAATACAGGTGATGAACCTAGCACAGCAGCGGATGCTAAATAACTTAAATGATAAACCAAACATGTAATTTGTCACCACCTAGTTTCAGTCTAGTATAAGACTTTTATGTCACAAATAAATTACTTACTTACTTACCTTAGTTCGTTTTGATTTAAACGATTAGTGACCATCCTGTATGTGTGCTGCTGTAGCGTCGCTCATTACGAGCTATTTAGGTGTATGTCAGACGCCCTGACTTCGTTGTTACATGGGCATGTCTGACAGTGAAGGAGTGCCAGGCTTGTCGCTGGAATATGTATCTAATGCTCCTTATTGACGTCTTATAATAAGACCATAAATATTAACTTTAATTATTCTTTGACGTCGTCCGCGATTGAAGCGGTCGAGCATTAGATTCTGTTAATGCAAAAATGCAAGAAACCATTGGCAAACCTCTGTTTCGGTCAAATGTTGTTATTGCATTACCGCTCCTAGTTCGAAAATCAAGCCTTTGTGGCTTCAAGTGTTCTCTCACGATTGTTTTGTTTTGTTGTATTTCGTGTATTTTGTTAGTTTACTTGTTTACTCTGTAATTCCGTGATAATTTGAATAAATGTCTTCTTTCTATCTTTCTTTTTTTATTTTAAAGTGAGTTATTTTTGTGAATTGGTGTGAAAGCGTTAGAGCTCTACAAAACTTAATGTGCCTTCATCGTACTAATTTTGTAACGTACCTAACCATAGGGTCAATAAGTTTTGCAAAATAATTTCTTCAAGTTTGGCTAATTTAAGTGCAAACCAGTCCTTCCACACGCCGTTCACGCCACCACCACTGACTGATTTTTGCCCACGCTGATGTATGTGATGTCGGCGCACACGTCTAGTACCATGTAGCTTGCTTGTATCGAATTCTCCGTCACGAAAATCTATTTCCAAAAGAGACCGTTTTGAAAGGAAAACTAAATTTTAAACATCAAAGCCAATCATGAAATGTACTTCTAATAAAGGCAGACCATCCAAACAAGACAGGCAGTCGAGCTGGAGCCAGTGGCTCACCCAATTAAAGATGAATCTCCGCTGCGATCATGTGACAACAAGCCCGATGAAATATATCCGACCTGATGCACGCTGACCGTGGCGTCTTGGTACTTTGAATACATTTTACAAAGCAATATAAATATTTCGATCACTGGACTTTTAAAACAGTCTGTATCTATGCACCAAGAAATATTAAATTCGCTAAAATTAAATAATAATGGATCGCTTTTAGCGATAAGATCGCCAATTGTATACGGAGAAACTTAGACATGTAAGCCTTTTAATGTATTTTCTTTTCTGGTGTGTACAATAAAGTGTTCTAATCTAATCCTTCGTGTGGCGCCGGATTAAGAATAGCGTCACTCCATTTCCTTCCGTGGATGTCGTAGAAGGCGACTAAGGAAATCAATTACCAGGAGACGGGCAGCAGCGTCTTCCTGAGATTCCAACCGCATACTGCGATCGCCAACCCGCCTGCCAAGCGTGGCGATTATGGCAAAACCCCTCATGGTTATGAAAACCACGAAGGAGGCCTATGTCCTGCAGTGGGTGTCAAATGGCTGTTGATGATGATGATGATGAATCTAATCTAAATTATTTAAATATTCAGATTACTAGAAGTTTTCTAAGAGTGAAGTTCGGTTTGACGATCAAGACGCTACGATCCAACTCCACTGTTTCGCTATGTCCCGAAAATTTGGCACGAACAGTTGTAAGTTATTTCTCGGGGGCAGTATGAACTATCGTATTTTTATTATAATGAGCATTAAAAGTTGCGCCGGGCCAAAAAGGGTTGAATATTTGATTGGCAGGCTAATATTTTACTCCGCGCCATGAGCAGACGGATAAATCAAATACATCTCGGGCAGCGCGGCTACCGCTCGCTCGTCCCTTGTAATTGCAGCAAAAACTCAGCCTGTGTGACTTTTGATGACGTTGGCAAATTGAGAATAAGCCCATGGCTCTAACTCAGTGAGAAGATTACTGAGTCAATGAGTCTAATTGAAAATTGGCATATTTGACCAACTTGCTAAATCTGGAATAGTTCAAGAACGTGTTCTATTATCTACACAACGATTAAATCTTAAAGTGGGTTCCGCAGAATCTAAGAGTTCCGTGTGAAAAGTCCGGAGGTTCCGTAAGTCACATTTGTCATTTAATTCTTAGATTATTTTGACCATTAAATAATTTCTCAGCTGCAAACACTATCTTAATTAATGAGGACAGTGGCGGTACCTTTAGAAGCTTGAAGTGAAATCAAATCTTGAATTCGATATGGGGTTCCATAAAATGACGAGGAAGCGAAAGTGATCTGCCAGGATCATGGCAAGTGGCAGTCCCTGGTCTCTGCCTTCCGCTCTGAGATACAGGCGCGAATATGTTCCGTAAAATTAAAGAGGTTTGTTAGTTTTCCATAGCCTTGAAAGTATAGGAACTGCGTTGCATAAACTCACGCCTGTATACGGACGGAGGGGTAGGCAGAGACCAGGCTCTGCCACTTGCGACGATACTGACAAATATCTTTCGCTTCAACATTCATTAGTGGCTGCATTAACGCACGCCGGTTTCGGGTACTTTTAACTTCCGCTTCGCTAATACATCCCCTATTCGGTCCAAGAATGTCTTCCTGGCACGCCCTTACCGGCTCTTCTACCCACATTCGCTCGATATATTTCTTTCGTAAATCTTTCTTCCTTTATCCTCTTCATTTGTCAAAACCAACGCATTCCTTACTAAATTGTGGTCACTGCATCCTATTTTTTAATTGTCTAGATGCTTATAATATAAATTGCAATGCAACGCAGCGCAGTTGCAGCTGAGCGGTCGGGACTGAGGCACGGGGCAGAATAGGCTGCCTTCCTGCTCCGGCGCGGCTGATTAGCGAAGACTCGGATCTCTCAATGGCGCGCAGCGGTCGGTCGTGGGTGCGTCATAAATTTACATTGATTGGATTAATCTGATTTGGATGTCAATTTCGCAACCAAAGTAAAGACTCTTTATAAAAGAATACAATCATGTTCCCTCTGAATGTTTTATACATTGTGTTCTCGATGCATAATAACGAATATATTGTAACATTCAACGTCTGTCTCACTGTGCGATGCTAAATCTTAATATTTATTTTTTCCTGTTTTAAGGGAATCGTTAACGAAACAAAGAAGATTTATGTGCTCATCATTAAGTTTTTTTTGAAATGATGGTCTTATGTTTGGACTGGTCTCTAAAAAATCTTCACCATATCGACTTGAATTTGAAGGAAACGAAGCTAAACACAACTAAATGTTTAAATGACACGTTAAACCTGTTTCACTTTAATGTAAGTACCAAATATTTGTTTTGGTTGTGTCTAAGTAGAAAATTATTAACTCACCACAAGATATTAGGCCGATATTCAGAAACGATTTTGAGCGTGAGCTCAATGTGAGTCCGGGTCTTCCAACTGTCAAAATGAAAGTCTCAGGGATATTTTGTATTCACAGTTGAGTTGGAGATAACAAAAATTGAGCGCAAGCTAAGCTGAGACTGAGTAGTGGATTTCGGCGACTTAGCTCAGACTCAAGGTGGCAATGACGAAGAAAGTAGCGACACCTGTAGGCAATTCGAGCAATCTAACTAACCTGTGGTGAAGTAAACTTTTTTATTCACAATTTGACATTTTGCATGCTCATTTTCCTTCAAAAAGTTAAATTGTGTTTTTAGAGTAATAAGAAGTCAAAATAAAGTATAACCGCCCGTAAAAAGTTTCGACATTTGTTGCCATCTCATTCACTCCTGTGGATTATTGTATGCCTTTCATGTAGCGTTAACAGATAATATAAACCGGTAAAGTCAAAAACTGTACCACAGATTACACGCTCGAGTAAGTTTAGCTTGAGCTGTGGCTTAGCTGAGTTTGAGTCGAGATATTGACTGTGAATACAAAATTCTTGAGTCTTTGTTGAGATTGCTCAACCGATGCTCAGCTTAGTGCACGTTAAGTGTAGCTCAACGCTGTGTTTCTGAATATCGGCCTTATATCCAAAACTACCACTTGACAGCCCTACGAGTCAAGAACCAAGTCACCAAGATAAAGCTTCGGTGACAATCTGAGTAATCCGTCAGCTTTGATATTCCACCGTCACAGGCAAGCGCGTCTGCACATTAGAAGCCGGTCAACTCTCACAACCTGCGAACGATAGAAATTCAAAATCATGATATTTCATGCAACCCGAGAAAATGTAAATGAACCAACACAAAGCTGAATAAAATTCACACACTATAGAATTGTAATGTAAGAACATTTGCAAAAGTTTCTGTTTCCCAACGTTATTGGTTCGTGACACCACAAAAACATATGGAATCTACCTCGAATCTCTACAGTTGTTTATTATAACAACTATCGATTGCCGTTCAGTGCCAGCTATTCAAGTACACAGTTACGAATAATAACACGATCGGATTATGCAACATATGTACCTACCTAGAACAGTTCAATAATTCATTTAAAGATTTATAGGAGCACGTCGAGCCTATACCCTCACAAACGAGCATATTTCCCACGTCAATTTTGATTGCCATGTCATACTGAACGATGACATTTGAAACGGTACTCATTTAGATGCACTGCCGACATCAACGACCATCAACAACATCTTTCCTAGTGGAATAAATTGCACAGATTTAAAGCAATATCAACGGAAAGGTAATCACGCACTCTCTTAAGCTCGAGTAAACAAATCTTCGACATTGTATCTGCCCGCTTTAACTCTATTTATTCAAAGGAACATTGTCGAGAGAAATGTACGATTATTGTAGTGTTCTCTTAAGGATTGTGTTACGAAAATATATAACTCTCGAGCGGCGTTAAGGAGGGCTTACTATCACAGGTTCCACACGTGTGGTTTATCAGTTCCAACTGGCTATAGAAAGATTTGTTATTTGTTAATCTTCAGCCTTTCGTGGTCTGCGAATTTATGTGCATTTGCTGCTAATACTCGGATGGGAAATAGTTTTGGAACGGGTTTAATAAATAGTACAGAATAAAATTATGGATGTCCGCTACGTTTATAATATGGTGGAGAGACGAACGGTTATTATGTATAGTGGGCAAAATAATAAAATTTATAAATAATAAATTTATAAATTTTAAATAATAAAATATTTGTGTAACAGTAATAATAATAACTTCTACATAGCATAATCACTTGTGCCATAGTAACCAGGCAAGGACTTTACAAACATGAAAAAACATCCAGACTGTTAGTACCGAAGTCGATTAGTAAAATCGGGAATCGGCTGAAAACTGGGGAAGAATTTCAATGGTATCCCATGACTTGACGTCGTTTGAAATTAGACTATGTAGCGTTGTGAATTTCTAACCCGAAAATAAGCCATACTTTTCCCACGCTTAGTTTAGCCTATAGCTACTGTATCTAAATAAATATTTTTGTTATAGGACCTGTCATCTTTCTTTGTTACCATTAGCCGTAGGAGTCACATTCCTTGGCCGCAATTATGCAAAAAGCCGGACGGCGGCGACCGGAGGCAGGCGGGCGTCCTTTGACGAACATTTATTCATAACTAAGTCAATATTATGTGACTGATTTATTGCGACTGGTCTGCTAATGGACTTTAATCTAGTCGGAGGTTTTTCTTCATTTCTCGGCTTCGATACTGTTAAACGAGATGACGACATTGCCGACAGACTAGTTCGGTTTAAATATGCACTAGGGCTTACCTACTTATATGTAGGTGTCTTTGAGAGCAGTTTAGGGTATTACAGAGATGTCTTAGTGCAGATTGCCTATATTTTTTAATATTTGATTTTCAATAATACACGGTTTCTCATTTTAGTGAGAAATATTCAAACTATGTTTATTTCATTTCGTGGCCCAAAAGTTGTCATAACATGTATCAAATATGATAAACATAAAACCTGAATATTATATCTTAAGTATCTATTAATAATTACACCACTTTAAAAGTTTAAAATTCCTCAAGACTTATTTTTCATACGAACTCGAAATTTGACGCAGCCACAAAATAAGCATTTATTTATTGGTGCACCTTATGGGCGTAACGGTTACTTTCTGTTTACTGGACAATGGCCTTCTATGACACTCAGTTTATAAAACAGGAAACTATTACAAACCTAATTTGATAAAATCCAATCACTCCGAAACTGCGACTGCATCTGCAACAATGCAAACACAATTAGTAGATGTATGTTGTAACAAAGTAAATGCTACAGTCATAGCAGTCTGTCGTCCGGTTCGTTCACTAAACAGGAACGAATGAATGCGTCATTCGATTGAACATCGGTTGAATTAGGCGACGATGCGGGCGTCTTTACACCCTGTAAATTGGCAAAAAATCGAGACAGGCTCCTACTGACACCCATCGCGGAGGCATCGCCGAAACAGGTGTTATCATAAACATACATTTTGCGATAAAAACAAAATAATTTTCATGAGTAGCCTGTGGTGGCAGAGGCGCGAACTGCCCTTCCCGCCGACACAATGGCAGTTTCATAGTTTTTTTGGCGCATCGTCGGCGTAAAGGCCGGGGATATTAAATTTAGTAAGCGGAGAGGTGTCTGAAATCTCACGAGGACGTGCGATCCGCCACACATATTTCCATCCACACAAAAAGCGGAACTATAGCCATAAATATGTCCAAATAAACGTTAGCCGACGACAAGATTGAATAAAAGGTCCCTAGTGTTTTGCCCGAATTGGTTTTAATGACTGCGAATTATAATACAAATATCAGTTATTTTCATTTAACGAGCTGGTATTGAAATGTTCAATACACTAATTATTTCGGCGAAAATTTATCGGTACACTGCTGGGATGAATGCATGAATTGATGAATACTTTTCTCTAAATAAAGTATTCGTAAAGTAAACACTTAATATAAATAATAGAGGCACATAAGCAGCCTATATACGTCCCACTGTAAGGCACAGGCCTTCTCTCAGGGAGAGAGTAGGCAAAGGCAAATACTTTAAATGTACAATTTTAATAGCTCCTCAAGCCTCGGCATTCAAATGGCAGGACACCTTCATAAAGTTGCGCCTAATTGAAGAAATCCTTACGCGGCGGTGCCAACTTACATATTTTTAATGGAACTCTAAAGGCCTTCCCGTCAGCGGACTCACATTGTCCGCACTAACAATTGGCAGCGAGGCAGGCGTTGAAATGACAGTCGCCCAGCCGCAAGCGATAATATGTGTACATATGTAAGATTAACTCGCAAAAATAAACGATCCCTTCACACTACATGGATTCAAGAACAAGTTTTTCCATAACACAAAAGACGACACTGAATAGTTATAGCTGCTTCGCGGCCTCGCAGCATAATCCAATAAAACAATTCGCGGAATGTACGGTTAGAAAAGTGCTCTTAAGCTGAGTTTGTACAAAAAAGCTTCCTATTTCTTCTTCTTATAAGATTTTCTACACATTATGTCCAATATTCCACGTATTGACAAAGCTGCAGATCGTCAAGAAACTATTTGCTGTGTATACATTTAAATGTGTAATACCAGAAATGCGATTGTCATAGAAACTTTTTTCTATATTATGAAAGTATTAGGTGCAGTAACAAAAATGTGAATTACTTAAAACCGGCGTGCGTGCATGCAACGACTAATGAATGTTGATGAAGCGAAAGAGATCTGTCAGGATCGTGGCAAGTGGCAGTCCCTGGTCTTTGCCTACCGCTCTGAAATACAGGCGTGAGTTTATGTTATGTTATGTAATATAATGTTGTAATGAGGTTGTACGGTTTTTTGCCTTGTCTAATAGTGAGTAGACAATGAATAGATGTAGGATGTATAGAAAATGTATTTATACATATTAAGTAGTCATGAGATAAACTGCTCATTTACAGAACACATGAGTATTTAGTGGGCTCTATAAATGGTTTTAGTTACCTAGTTTTGGGTATTGTTTCAAGACAGGCTTGGCTTTCTGGATGTCCATTTTGCCATCTGTACTTTTGAAATTGGCGACTGAATCTCAAAATATATGAATTTGATTCAATGGAAAGGCAAGCGGCTTCTCTTTCTGTTATTCGAAAGGGCTGCCACCAGGGCATTCGGAGACGCTCTTTTATTTTTCAATATTATGTATGGCTGGATTATTCTGGCCATGCCGAAATATTCCATCATATTTTCAAAACAAAAGGTTATGCTTTAATAAATATTGATGAGATAAACATACAATGGAGTACCTATACAAGCTCACCAGAGCATACAATTCACGACAATTTTCAAATCAAAACCAGTGTACCTATTAGATTGGAATCATATTTTAAACTAGAAATGTACGAGGCTTTTGAATTGAATTGGGCGCATGCATAGCCCTGAATCATCCATTATGCAAGTGGTGGGCAACACGTGTACAGTACACGGTTGCCGCATTGCGCCCGCGCCGCGACACCTTCTACCATAATTGACACAATATCAAACTATGTATTATGTTCGCTGGTAGCCTGAGATAGCGCTGCTACAAACGAATAAGTATTCTCTTTGATTCTAAAGCTCGACTACGGATCTGTTTCTCGCCTCGCAGCTTGTTAAAATTTGAAGATGCCTCTCGACAGCTCGTCTTGATTTATTTCCCACTTTTGTTTTATTTCCATTCACACGGCCCAGCGATCGTCTACTTTTTCCTTTTGTCAAACACAAGTTTCTATTGTACGATCTGTCATTGTTATGCCACCAACTCGATGAGACACCGAATATTTTTCCAAAACACTTCAGCAGCGACAAAAAGGACGTGCCAAAGAGGGCATTGCATATTTTTATTTCAACCACGTTCTACTCGCGAAGGCAAACATTGTCCTACTTACTTAAGACTTAAGTACTTAAAGTCTGGTAGGTAAGTAGTTCATAAAAAAGTGCATTCATAGATGTTTTCATTCAGCAAGTATGTAGGATATGTGTAAATGTTGCTGACAACTTTGTGGAAGCTGATTGCATTTGGCGTAAAGAAACAGATGAAGAAATTGATAATTAGCGAGTACAAATTAACGCTTACGTGCGTCGAGGTATTTTCACGGCTGTTCCCTGAATAAAGACGAGTTTCCTTGAAAGCATCGTAGCCAAGTGCGGAGATGCCTTCAAGTTGGCGGCACAGAGTGTTGCGCGGCTAGTTAATTGCCGCGTACGCAGCGCACGTACCGCCGTTGACATGTCACAAGACGGCTGCCACCGGCAGCGGCGATCCCTCAACGAATTCCGATCGGGAAGAGCGAAAAAGACACGAGGCGAGCATGCGCGGACAAAAACGACCGGGGCTCCCGGCCGCTGCACTGCGGGAGGCTCCGCGCGCCGCGCCGCTGCTGCTAATGCGCCTCCAGCTGAATCACTTGATTAAAACATCCAGACCACCTCGTGCTGCTCTTCCGCTGCGCTAATCTTCACAGTGACCGTACTACGCGAGACGTTACCGTTAGTACTTTTTATTGACGTTTCTACCTAGTTCTTAGTAGCCTACGTGTCTGTGCCGCGAATAATTTAGAAAGTCATCAAAGATCTGTCTAACTTCGTCTTTTTTGGATACTTGTATTCATTTCCGACGACATGCTCTAGTTCTCGGTATTGAATCGGTGGGTTTGTTTGAGGAGCACGAAGGGTCGGCGCGCGCCGCGACTCGCAAAAACGAAGCCGTCTGGTTCGCAGGCGCGGCGGCGGCAGCGCCTTGCGCGAGCGCGCCCTGCCTGCCTGAATCATACTTGAGCTCCTCGCGCAACTGTGTTCAAGAAAATGCTCACTAAATTGAATTGTGAAGTAATGATGATTGATTTTTTGTGCGATTTGCACTCTAAGCGGTGACAATGCGGTCGGCGCGGACACGCATGCGCCGTGCACGCCGGTCAGGTCATTACCATAGCAACTGTATGGTCGAGGCACTAATATGATGAAGGACAGGGTATCCCGCTTTATCATATTAGGTGCTATAGCTTTGAGCTTTAAGATAACCTAATACGAATTGGGAGAGCAGAAAAGATTAGTATGGAGGTCGCTGCGCAGGCGCATTTGCAGACCCGCGCGTCATGCCAATGCCGAGATATAACGGATCGACCCGATTATTTCTGTCCATTTCACGACTGTTTAATAGCAATGTTAAGCTCAGAAAAGCAAACACACACTCGCACTGTTTAACGAATATTTTACGATGTTCGTCAGATTCATTTTAAAATGTTACGCTTTGTGGTAAGTAGCAGCTGAAAGACTGCGCAGACTGACCATGTTGTTTATTAAACTCTACTATTTCAGTTTATCATTCTGATTTCCATACACTTACCTGCGTTTTATTTCACGTGTCTGCCGTTGATATATTATCAATGTATAACATATTTGACGTGAAACCGTTTTAAACTGTTCCAGTTGGCCTATTTTTCTTCTAGCATAGTAAATCTTCAATACGGAGTGGAACAAAATTAATACGTTTTCTTCACCAGAGGTTCCTTCTTAAATGCTCCACACTACGACTCCATTGTTTGTTTGATAAAAGTTTTAAAATATTCATTGCATTCCAAAAATGAGCTAATTTAAACTACCTAAGTAGGGCGTAGAGGTGTAGCATACAAATGACAATATGTATTTGTAGCAAGTTTTTATCGTTCAGATAGCGATTTTGAAATAATTTCGGTGATGCGTGCCCTGCCGACAGTATCTACAGCGTTTGTCACTCTGTCGCACATCGATGCTAGTCGTGTCATGCCCCCATGACTTTAAAATTAATAGCCAAATAGATATTAACGGTAATTTGTATTCCATACGCAAACGTGTTCACGTTGTCGACGTATTTTGTAATAACCCCGTTGGGAAACGGTAAGTAGGTCTATAGCAGGATCTGTAGTTATTTAGGCGATGACATTGCTCTAGCTGTGGGTATGAAATACCTACGATCTCTGCACTTTTTGGTTGATAAAGAAGTCATTACATTAAACAAAATACTGCTAAATGACTGGTGTTATCGTCTGTCGGTATCACGTCTGCTTAACCGATGGACCTTATGCGTAGACGGACTAAGTCGCGTTTTGCCTAATTGTCACATTTATTCGCTTTATGCCTAGGACGTTGTTTGTCTATTTAGCAAATTGCTCAATTCGCTTTATGCCTAGGACAGTGTTCGTCAGCCTATTTCGCGTTTTGCCTAAATGTCATATCTTTGAAAGGATCGCCTACATGCAAACCTGCAATATGCAACTACTGTCTACTATTAGTAGGTAGTATACTTATATACTTAAATTTTAAATTAATGACTAGATATGTGAATGATTATGGGATCCTTTTCAATTTTCACATCCTAATTTTCATTTTACATTATTGTAGGGAAGTTATCCATTTTTAAATTTAAATTATACATACATACATACATAAACTCACGCCTGTATAGGCCTGTGTAGTTTAGATTTCCACATAAAGAAATTTAAAAAAAATATTAAAAATAGTTTTATTGAATATTTCCTCCCTATATCGCAGTAGGACTAATAGCTGTTGAACTGTAATTCAGTATATCTATGAAACTCTATGCCTTACTCTCTTCAAACCTATATCGCAGTAGGTCTAAGTAACTATATGTCAAGTTCGCACTATGCGTAGTCATAACGCGACTTAGTCCGACTACTCATAAGGTACACCAGTTTCAAATGCTTACCATGCATGACGGAGGTTGTGGAATTCACTTGTTAGAATCGAACCCACGACCTCCAGATGGCCGAGACAAACTGCTATAGTCCGGGTGTTTTTCCGTATTTTTGTTGCCCTCGTCTGGTTACCATATCACAGGGTATCCTAGTTTTGGACAAGGACAAGTACGAGTATTAAATAAGTACAGGCAGAGACAGACAAGGGTACCTAGATAGCATTAATTCTTTATTTCCCGATTCTAATAGTAATAAGTGCGTAGAACAAAGCCAAAAGTAAGGGTCACAGGTCGTTTTGAAATTAAGTTGGCCAGAATAATACAAAGTTTAATTTCCTTTTGTTATAAAATCAAACGATTGACTTATTTAAATAAAACTCATGAAATATGCATATAAAATGTTGTATTGTGACCATTGTCGCGCTGGCTACTAACGAAAGGTATAATTATCATCGACCATAGATTAGGGACACATTGATTAACTTTTTATGAATTATTTACAAAAGTGCTCCGGAAACACGAACAAATGCTCGCGCGCATACATCAACGGGGCTTTTGTATTTTTGTGGAAAATCATAAAAAAATATGCAAATCGATCGCGACGGCACAGGATGCACCCTTTATTTTTATTTTAGTTTATCATTATACTATTGTCAATGTATTAGCATGTAAATTACAGCCTGTATCCGCGCCGCGAACATAATTATCTTATTTTGTATGCGGCGCCTCATTGTTATCTTTGTTGTTAATTTGTGTCTACGTAGATGTCTGTAGTCTGTACATATATCATATTTCAATAAACCTACTGATATTATATCTATCAATACTTTGACTGCCTCGTCGGTCTAGCTGTTAAGGCGCCTAACTACCAAAACAGAGGTCGTGGGTTCGATTCCCACTAGGGGCCGCCGTACATTTGTACAAATGGCCTTAGTCTGGGTGTACTTTCATGTTTGTAACGTCCTTGCCTAGGAATTATAGCGCAGGGTATCCTAGTTTGGGACCAGGTCAAGTGATTGTATTGTGTGGAAGTTGTTATTATTATAAATTTATAATCCATACGTAGTATCGACCGGCCTGTATACCATCCATAAAATGTTGAGCTAAATTTAAGCTAGTTCCGTAAGCTTGTAATTTTACTAATATAGAGACGTCATCATAAGCAGCCTATATACGTCCCACTGTAGGGCACAGGCCTTCTCTCAGAGAGAGAGTATGGGCTTAATCACCACGCGTGCCCACCGCGGATTGGCGATTTCAAGCGCTGAGGTATGTGAATAGCTCAGACACCCAGGTTTCCTCACGATGTTTTCCTTCACCAGCGTATAGAGTCTAAAATAACAGGCCTAGAATAAGTAGTTCTTGATAGTGAGTTATATTAAGGGAAAAAAATGGAACTCTTATTGATTGTAGGCACGCCCGGCCGTCCATCTTTCGAGACCCTTTATCTCAGGAACGGATAGAATTTTGAAGTTTAAACTAATATTAAGGATGTAATAGCTATCAAATCAGTGGAATAAAACTATAGGTACAACCATTTGAGCCACATTTTTCAAACAATCAAACTTTCTATCCAAACCTTTGGGGTACTTTCCGTTGCACTAGATTCACGAAATTTGGCGAGAAACAAGGTTGTACAACAGAAGTAAAGGAAAAAATCCGAAAACGGTTAATTTATATTTACTTCACATAAAACTTATATTTGCAGTTGGGTTGTATATAGGTGTAAATACTTTCATCTGCAAAAATAAGTTTGCAACCTTGTGTTCGAAACTCTAAGGCCGCGAGTCGACTTTAGAACCCTAAAAATGGACAAGCGGGAGTAGGCGCTTGTCCATTTTTAGGGTTCAGAAGTTGACTTCAGAACCCGTATAATTTCGCCACGTCGGTCCGTCTGTCAGTCTGTCTATCCGCGGCCTAGCTCAGAGACGATTAGTACTAGAAAGCTGAAATTTGGCATAGATATACATTGTTACATTTTTTTTAGGGTACCTCCCCTTTCACCGCAGTTTGGCGACATTTGTAAAAAAATGTAAAGGTTTTTAAATGTGAACAAATAAAAGAAAAACTCCTAAATTAGGAATGCATTTTTTTCTCGCCTGTGCCATAGTATGGAGTATCGTTGGATTGGTCGTCAAAACATATATAACACACTGACAAGTGTAATAAGATAATTTTACGAGGAAAATAACCACGCCTAAGCAGGCTTTACAAGTTAACGAATAATAGGCGATCAACTTATAAAAGGAAAACTTCGTACAACTTCCATTGAAAATTACTTCGATGAAGTTGTTGGTTCTGTAAACCTGGTAAAAAACCCCCTTCTACGGAACACTACACTGCGCGTGGCCTGACACGCACTTGGCCGGTTTTTTTATTACTACCCTGGTATGACATGTACTCAAAAGTTGATAAACATTTTACACATTTTTTTTGGAAAACCACTCACGCTCGCGTGCACTTACTCTAATCATCATCATCATCAGCCTATGCTTGTCCACTGCTGGACATAGGCCTCTCCTATAGCACGCCACTGAGCACGGTCCTCGGCTACTCTCATCCAACTCTTGCCAGCCGCCCTGCGAAGATCATCGCTCCACCGAGTCTGAGGACGTCCCACACTACGTTTACCGATCCGCGGTCTCCACTCGAGAACTCGTCTACCCCATCGGTTATCAGTTCTTCGGATAATATGGCCGGCCCACTGCCACTTCAGCATGCTAATTCGGTGGGCTATGTCGGTGACTTTAGTTCTCTGTCGGATCACCTCGTTTCGAATTCGATCTTTCAGAGAAACCCCGAGCATAGCCCTTTCCATAGCACGCTGAGCGACTTCAAATTTGTGGACCAGCCCCACCGTGAGTGTCCACGTTTCGGCACCATATGTCATGACGGGTAGGACGCACTGATTGAAGACTTTCGTCTTGAGACTCTAATGCTACTGACTAAGTGCACGCGAGCAAGGTTGATGCGCTGTCGACTGTACCTAAATGCACCATCATAAAGTACATTAAACCACTGAACAAGATCAAAAGGACGTTCTTGTCAAAATACAAAACTACGCAACAAGTAGCCCGTAAGTCGATAGTTCCGCTACCGGTCAACAGGTGGCGCTAGTTTACTCACGGCTACGAACAAAAACACAATTTGATGTAAGTTTACAACGTATGTACCTATTTCGCTTTAAATATGTAAACTTTACAACATAATCGTACTTAACTTCTTGATTTTAACTAGCAATTTTGCCTCTCAGTGAAAGCCTAAAATATCTCCTCTCCGGAAAAGGACTCTACATAAGAAGTCGGACTCCACGCTAGCAAAAATAATACATTCATGAAAACATTTCAGATTTGTACACTTGACTATTAGCGTGTCTATTCCGCGTACGAAGATAGCAGGAAACGTATTAGAGCTACGGCGTTTTCACACACGAAACGTCAGTAGTATGCCGCGTTTTCTGCTCTATCGCATCGTGGAACTCGTAGTAGTGCCGCTGTTAATTTCAGGGAGACGCGAGCAGCGAGTCGGGCCGCCAGCTGGCGGCGGCGTCCGGTACAAGACAGGGTCACGTGCGAGGCGGGCTGCAGCGTGGTGCAGGCTGCACTGCACGCCCCGGGCCCGCCCCACGCCCACTTCCCCTCGCTCCTCACACGAGCCTCGCTCCGCCGCTACCGCCATCGACCTCACTTGTTTTGATGTAAGGCATCCGTGTGCCAAGGAAAAGTCATGTTCAGCACAAATTGTTGGGCTCGCTCTTGCGGCGATAGGAGTTATTTTACGTGCGGTTCGGTTTTATGGATTCGCTATTGACGGATTTGTTTAATGTATAGGTGACGCCGCACTGTAGCAGCAGTAGATGCAGGAATCATTTATTGGGTTGGTATTCAAACTGGAAAGAAATCGATTTATAGAAATTTGCAGCAACGACAAGATAAAGCATTTGTAACATCTAACAATGAAATCTAAGTATAGTAAATTAAAATACGATCTATTATAATCTAGAGACATTTTTAGTACCTAGATATTTACTTGTTCCTCTTTTCAAAGGAAATTAGACTATATTTAAATGTAAATTCAATTAATTATTACTATTAATAACTAGCTGTTGCCCGCGACTTCGTTCTCATGGAAAATTTTATGTGTATTTTTAGGAGTTAAAAAATAGCCTATGTGCTAATTCAGACTATAATCTATCTCTATGTAAAGTTTCATCCGGATCCGTTCAGCCGTTTTTGCGTGAAAGAGTAACAAATATACATACAAACTTTCGCGTTTATAATATTATTATGGATGAAATAGCTACTAGTTAAAGCTTAATATTGACTCACATTTCTATCTAAAAATACTTATCTAGATATAAAAAAGACTTAAATCAATTTCTATTGTGGACTCTTTCTTTCAACACCTACTTAAATGCGACAAAGATGATCGATTTTTATGTGACAAAATAAATTATAACCATCGCATGTTTGAGTGACAACCGAGTAATATACCTAAACGCAAGATGTATGCCGCCAAGGTCACGGCCGGCGTGGGTGCAAAAACTGTGGCTTCACTAGTCTACGACAGCAGAGGGCGCCACCGTGATAAACGAAGGTAGTTTCTTGGGAAAACTACAGGTTTCTCGGGGCTTTTCCTATGAGCTTCCACAAAGAAAATTTTATATTAGAGCACAAAAAAAAAGAATTGGTCGGACAGAATTATTCTAAAATCTTTTCAGCCTTTTTAGACAGCACATCTACGATGACACGCGGGCACTTTGCTGAGGATACGTTACGGGCGATGTTGTGACATAAATCAAATGATTAATCACCTGTTGGCTGAGCGGTGGGAGCGGAGCGGTAGAACGCCGGTTTCTCATTCGGAAGGTCGTGGGTGCGAATCCTGCCATGTACCAATGACTTTGTTTTCTAAGTTACGTACATTTGTGAAGGAAATCGTGAGGAAACCCTAGTGTCTGAGATATTTATATACCTTAGAATAGAATAGAATATACTTTATTTGCCAACATTACAAAGAATTACATACAGTAGGCACATAAACCAATATCCTTACAAAGAATTACAAACAATAGGTGCATAATTAAGCTAGTAAACCCTATAACACATTTGGCAAAATACCTGTACCTAAGTACCTGCATTAAACTTAGACACACAAAGTTGTCAAAAATGGGCCAGTCTCAGCATGATGCCAAAGCAGGCATCATGCATTTAGCGCTGACTACGTACAATAACTCAACTATGAGGCTAAGTGCGGAAATCTCAGGTTTAACTAGAACTAGAACTCACCTGTTGGTTGTATAGTACCTGTAATATTTTGAGAGTTTGAAGTTAACTAGGTCAGGATAACTGCCTATTTTCTTTTAATCTACTAATTTACACGAAAAACGTTGCAATTTGGCAAGTCAAGGGAAAAAAAAGAAAAAAAACTTTTCATGTCAAGTTTACTATGTGACAATCAAATGAAAAGGTTCGTTATCGGCAATACCAAATAATTATTAGGTATCTATAAATAGGTACCTACTTCAAAATACATTAAAGGGATACAAAAATCGAGCACACTCTCCTCAGTCCCAGCTGTGCCTGTCCCTTCTTCGGGTGGGATTCAGATAACGAATGCCATGAACAAATTTAGGACATATCTATCTCTGCCAAATTTTACCGAAATCCAGCATTGAAATTTTAAATTCATAGTATTGAAAGGGTTAGTGCGTTGGGATGTGGCACCAAGCTTCAGGGCTCATTAATGATTGTAAAATTTTGTTTGTTAGATTTTTAGTGGGTCTGAATAGACCGTAATCGAGACCGTGTTTTGAGACCGTTGACAGTAGACTGACTGAAAATAGTAGCTATCTTATGGAGCGATTTAAATAGTCAGATTTTGTTTGCCCGACAAATAGCTTGTACAAAGGATTTGATTTTGTATGGATGTATTTTGGGTCTTATTGGCGAAGACGCGGGGTATAACTTAGACTTCAGACTTTAGTTTTGTAAAATTTTCTTATGTATCCATCGCAAACTCATCCCGGTGGATTTTTATTCAAATTATCTGCCGGGCATCATATGAAACGATAAAACACACAAAAATGTAGAGCAGACATTTCTACCGCCAGTCTAGTTTGCTCAAATAAAACTATATTTTGGTGTGAATGCTCACGTTTGTTATTTTTCTTCGGTCATCCGGGTTTTCGGTACTCATTTAGGCATGCAAAATGGCGTCCGTGATGTTTGCTCGCAGCACGAGTCGACCCGGCACACGCTCTTGTTTTTGTCGAAGCAGGGAGTGCCAGCCAGCCCACTGCGCCACTGGATTCACGCGACGTGATCCCGAAGTTTAAAAAAGACAAAAATAACATCAAGATCACTGTTATATTTGTACAAAAAGCAGTCAACTTAAGACTCTCTATTTCGGAACTGGCATAGCTAGCATAAGCCTTCGTTTCTTACATAGTTATTTGTTCCATGAGGCTTTTCTCAGATTCATGTATTTTTTAAAAATCTCATTGCGTACATAATTTTATCAAATTCGCGCTTAACACGCTCCACCAATATGCAGCCCTCGGTAAATCAATGCTGTACACTACATAGAATAATGTCCACTCTAGGGTATCACACAGTTTTAAGCATTATTTATCAAACAACGCCATATCATAAGGAAAAAGAACATTCCCTCAAAATATTGCTAACAATTTCAAAATCACGTTGTAGTAATAAAAGAAGCGTCAGAAGAATATCGTTCGATTTCCGTGATATTTCATAAATCTGATCCTATTTTAGCCCAGACAATATAGTTTTTTATTTTTGAAAGACCTTAGGTAGACCCTCTCTCAGAGACAGCGCATGTGCTGATACTGAAATAATTCCCGCTGATCGGGCAATAGTACAAATTAAATACACATACTAAGATCCGTGTTCCTAAAGGAAAAATTTTTTACCACCGAGGTCGATCTTGAGTCTACCGTCATAATTCCGATTTGTTGAACCTCACACCTGTATCTCGGAAAGGTAGATAAGGATCGAATTCCGCCGCTTGCGACGATCCTGACAAACCACTTTCCTAAATAATTTTACTTAGCAAATGTAATTAATGTACTCCATACGAGCAATGAGGACAAATTACCGTTACATCTTACAAGTTGTCACGACACACGCATCGATTGGCATAATGAATGAAACCATTGCCATTCATTTAGTCATGTAGGTACCTCGGGTCGCCCGCAAGCCTTTCAATATCAGCAGTACGATGCATCAGTATAAGGATAGAGATACACTTCATTAGAATGCAAAGACATTGGTGACATATCTTGATAGCCAAAGCCCACGTTGCAAGTACCTACACTGAAAAGTAATAAAAAATAGTAAGGACAGTAAAAAATCTTATCTATTTCTTGTTTACAAATACTTACAATTTAATTGAAACTGTTCGCAAATTCAATAATAATTTTCCTTAAATAGTGATAAAGGCTTCAACTAAATACGCACCGGATCCTTGAAATGCTTTTGGAACCAGTTTTTTTCCATTGCAAAAACTCAAGCTAATTGATTTAATTGGTTTATTCATTACTAATTTATTGATTAAATACCAACTAAGTACCCAGATGCCCCCATCGTCATGCGAGGTATTTGACTAAAAACTAAATTTCTCTTTCGACTTTGCAATTATTCGCATTGTTCTGTTGAAAATATATCCAAGTATTCCATTAGGATGTTATTTTGATTCACTCGAAAATTCTCCTCTGGACTAAAGACAATGTACCTATTGCCGTATCGGAGTCCTTACGATCATGGGAACATTGCAGATCTGACGACAATCATCGTCGCTGGCGCAACGCGCAGGCTTATCATCCCAGCCGGGCCATTGTGCGCTACGGCGCCTATGCCGATATTCGCAATATGACATTCCATTCAATAAATTCTTGGCAGATCATAGAACCTTGATTAAAAAGCTGTATTGCCAGCGACGGATGCAAACTGCAGATGTTTGCAGCATACATTTATCATGTAGGATATGATGTAGAAATACTAATAAGTAGGTTTACCGTTTACTGCTGAGTTATGTGTTTTATAGATAAACGAAAAGCGTAAAAGCCTGTAGACGATAGTTAAAAGTAGTCAAAATAGGGAGGTTAATTTTTAGGGTTCCGTACCTCGAAAGGAAAAACGGAACCCTTATAAGATCACTATATTGTCCGTCCGTCCGTCCGTCCGTCTGTCTGTCTATCTGTCTGTCTGTCTATCTATCTGTCTGTCTGTATGTCTGTCTGTCTGTCTGTCTGTCTGTCTGTCTGTCAAGAGCCTTTATCTCAGGAATGCGTAAAGGTATCAAGTTGAAATTAAAACCATATACTCAATTCTACAGTCACTTGAAGCTGTAAAAAAATCAAACTTCTGAATTAACGTAAGATAAAGTTACAGCCGTTTATGCTAGAAAAAACGTACATTTCGACACCTACGGGCATCAAAATTTATAGGGTACTTTCCTTTGACCTAGAACTACAAAATTTAATAAAAACTGAATTTGCACGGATACTTACTCGTTTATTTTTTCCTTTTACAATTTTCCAACGTTTCGGTACCTACTTTTGCAAGTCCGTGGTCTCGGTAGGCCACGAGAACGAGTAAATATCCGTGCAAAGTCAGTTTTCACTATGTCTACTGCTCGTGTTAGCCTAGAAAATACTACAATGAAATTTGGCAAGTAATATCGTTAGGGAAAGAACTGAAAACTATAGATTTGTAATTAAATCATTAAAAAATTGTCTTTGAAGTTCGGGAAAAGCTCAGAAAAACTGCGAGACTATAAATTTGTACGGAACCCTCGGTGGGCGAGTCCATCTCGCTCGTGTCCGGTTCTTGTTCATGAAAAAAGTCAATTCAAAAACTTATTGCCAATTCTCAAAACTGCCGACATCACAAAGAGAACACAAAATTGACGAGATGACGGACCATTCTCGATCGCGTGGAATTATGACGCAAAAAATAAAGAATATGAATTATGTTCCGACATTCTGCGGAGAGACTTGTGGCTATCATGGAGGCATGCCATAAAAACTCGCCTGGTTATAATTGGCGAAAGTAATTAAGCAATAAACTTAGTCGGTTCCCTGATTTCAACAAAAAAGAAACTAGATCATAGCAGCTTAATGACTATCATATATAATTTGTTCTTTATGGTAGGTACTTCCCGACAACGATACGAACGGAAACCTCCCGCATAAAAATATGAATAGCGTTGGTGGTCCGGTAAATCATGGAAAAAAGTTCAGTTAAAATGATTGAGCAAAACACGACGCTGGAAAGGCGAGCGCAAAGCGCAACGCATGTTTTAATGTATGATTAACGAACGTATGTCCTGCGGCTAATTAATGTAAGCGCTGTGCACAAGTTAATTGATTGCCAAGTGGCCGCGTGGAGCATGAAACATTTATAGAATTCATAACAGGGGCTAATTATTATGAAGTATCATCGCCGCCCGCTGAGCGCCACCGCTGCTAAGTCTACGTGATTCCGGCTACGCTTACCAGGGAGTCGTATAAATTGTTCAGTACCTCAAGTACTCACCTCGTCTGCTTATGACCATTATCCCACTGCGTGTATACAGGGTGTAACCAAATGCTTATGCCTGTCCGAAAATGGGGAGATCTACACGTAAACATCGAAATGGAGAAATGATTATCAACTGTTCTATAAAATTTAACTCCGTAGGTGGTAGGTAACTTTGGTATAGCACGGCCGTATTTTGCTAGTTTTTTATATTGACACCATATTAGATGTTGTTTGTATTGACGAGTAGAACGCCTCTTTTCTGATAATTATTGGTATTTTGTTACAACCTGTACCTATATAATTTGTTAGTGCTGTCCAACCGTTTCTCGTTGTTTTCACTTAATTTCTTATTAATTGCATTATACTCTATTAGAATTCTCAGAGGGTCTTGGAGGTTTCGGTAGGTAGAAAGTCAATATCATTTGCCAACATCGAGCAAGTGAGGTGACTAAAGTAACTCATAAGGAGAATGCACTTATTAGTAACTTACTTGGTTACTTACTGATTCTAGCTACCAGTTTCTCGTACACAAAAAATCTAGTAATCTACTGTTAACAGCTGTCAGTGGTTTTTTTGAGTGCAGTTTGACTGACAGCTGTTAACAACATATTAACAGATTGTTAGTGTACGAGAAACCAGGGGTGAATAGGATAGTTGACTCAATAAATATATAGACTCGCCTAAACTACGCCTGCGAGGAGGCAGGCATTAGAGTCAAAATAAACCGTCAGCCTAACAAGGGAGTTCCTGCTGAAAGAAATAAGACGAAAACACATTCAGCCGCGCAAAGTTGGCCTTCTGGTAAGCAATTAAAAAGTTGATAATTGTGTTTTTAACAGAGAAAGGCCTCTACTCTGAAAGAATACGGTTGAAAATTTAATGCAGGTATTCGTTCATTTACAACCTTGAGGAAGATAAGCGTTTTAAAGTAGAGAAAGTCTTCCTATTCATTGAAAATAAAATGAATAAAACAAACGGGTGTTTTCAAGAAAATTAAAAACAAGGAAGTTTTGGCGATCGCGTCTGGAGGATCTACCGTCTCCGTGTAAAAGAGAAATTAAAAGAACTTTTACGGATATTTATTACGCTACTTTTATTAGCTCCATTTTACTTTACCGGAGTGAATTAAAATAGAAGGGTTGCAGGTCGGTAAAGCTATTCTACGTGTCGTTGAGACTTTGCTGAAGGGGCGATACAATTGAAATATTGAAAGATATTCTAGAAAGAAAGCAAAAAGCCCATTTATTTTAACTTGCAGTGCTTACTTACTGTAATAATTCTTGCAGTGCCTTCCACTACTGAAGGTTGGCCGTCAGCTCGCCATTATTCCTCTCTTCTCATTGCCAGGCGAAATATATTTTTCACGCTGGCAACTCTAGTCCATGACAAATGGACAAATTACATTTAATTTGAACAAAAATTTGAGAATTCCGGATATTTCATCGAAGCTAAATTTTATTCAATTGGATTTCTGCAGTAAGCCACAATCTCACGAGCAGGTAGACAATCTTTATCCGATCCACTAGTAGCTGCCCCTGTTTGAGGTATATTGTGTCAGTTTAAATATTTTAAAATGTTTTTAAGTACTTATCGACCTGCTAAACAGTTAGCTACATAACTTGATAGGGATCAACGATCGACAATCAATAATAAACTGTTTATAAATTCGTCAATGCTTATGTGGGCCTATAAACTGGCAATTTCGGACCACCCACGATGCTTTATCATGACTGAAATAAAACATAGTTTGATTAAATTTATTGTATTATTTTACAAGCAATTACAATCGTTATAACTATGAGCACTAAAGCTTATTAAGCTTCACACAAGTTGGAGCGAAATGGTGTCATCGGTCGCGGAAACCCGCGGGCAGATAAGATCTGCTACTCAACAGCTGTCATCAATATTTGATTATTCATAACACCTTGATGTTATCTTTATGTAATGTTGTGTCACAAGAAAACGCATGGACATTAAATTTGTTGTCCTTTATTTTTAATAAAGTACTTTAAGAAGCGGCGACCCTGAAACTCCAGTGTGAGAACTGGGATGAAACTTGTTTCCTAACTCAAAATGTCATCTTTCTCATTAAAACCCTTTAAAAAATAGCCATGTCTTTTATTGTGGCTCGGTGTCATCATTTTTCATTGTTTATCAATTCGTGAGCAGAGTCATAAACATAAAATGCCTTTAATATCGCATCCATAAAACAAGTTCTTTGTTCCTATATTAAAATTCGTGATGACGGTCCTTTGAAGTGCTATAATGAGTATTGATTTAAATAACTCGGATTAAAAATCTGGGAAAAATTATAACGAGAGGACAGCCGGCCGTCCGTCCGCGTCCCCGTTCGGGTAAGGATATCATGGACATGACTTCATTCGTACAACAGTTTTTTTTTTCGATACAAAACGGGCCGCTCAACTGCCTCTCTATCGTTTATTAGTAAAACCCCCATATCGAACCGTACCTAACCGAAAATTGGTGGTTCTACCAGTTAAAAAGAACCACTTCTATTATATACAGAAAAATATTCAAAATCGCGATCATATCAGCGGTTCCGCATTAAACATTTTGTTCCATGCCAAACTTACCACCTCGGTAAGTTAAGTATGAAACAGCCAATTAATATTTTATCTTGAAAGTTGTCACCCAAGTAAAAGTTGTTTATATTATTACCGAGTCCCTCAGTTTTCGTATAAATTATATGGGGTTTTAGGAAATGTAATCCAAAATGGTAGGGAAACTGTTGGCGGGACAGGAAGGAGCCTCTATTCAAAGGCTGGATATCTATCTAGTCAATCTAGATAGATAAATAGATGGTTTTTTTTTACATCCTGTGTATTACATAAACATAGGTACACATACCACCATAACACAAGCTCACGCCTATATCTCAGAGGGGTGGCAGAGACCAGGGTTTGCCACTACGAATTTTTATATTATCTAATCCAATCTATCAGTATCTAACCTATAGAGCAAAGTCTAACAATACAGTTAAAAATCACATCCATGTCATCTTTACTTATTTTTTTTAAGAATAATGAAGCAGATTTTTAACAAAGGTCCTTGGCCGTGCATCTTGATCTTAATGTTATCTCTAATAGGTCAATAAATAAAGAGCAACGTGCGAGCTTCGGCGACACAAGAGTACCTATGGGCCCGGGATACATTTCATACAATAAAATTAAATAAAAAAAACACTAACGTTCCTTCGGTGCATGGTTTTGTTTTTATTCATAATTCCTACACTCGTTCATTCATTCACATCTGGCGGTGAGATAGTGGCTTACACGCGCGACGATTAAACACCGATTTAGAACAGTGAGGATGCTGTGAGTTTAGGAGCGTGGTACTAGGATGTAGTAGTCGAGGCTGGTCTCGATTGCTACAGGTTGAATTTGGCAGGAGATTATCCTGCGCGCCTATGCGAGCCGAACGCGCCGGAAAAAACTAAAATTTTAGAATTTCTATGATGTCTATGGAGCCTCGCTCGCCAACCCGCGCTGAATTGGAAGAATGTGAAATGTAAATTTGGAAGCCTCCGGGCGGTCGATTCTTTTGGTGCTTATAAGTGCGGTCTCCATAACAGCGAATTGTAGAGTCAGTGAGACCGTGGACGTAAGTGTGAATGTGGTGTAGAGTGTAGACGGGCGGCCAGGAAATAAAGGCCAATAGGAACCACTCAAGGATATGAGTGAGTTGTTGAAAATTTAAGTACCTCAGTATAGAACACTGAAGAATCTTTTACTGTATAGTATAGGAGGAATGATAAAAATCAGGACAGGGAAATATCAAATATATAAAAACAAACTGCTAATACGAAATTAGTAAAATTAGTATAACACATATTTAGAGGTGATATAGGAACAGAATTAACTATGAAATTTATTATTTAGAATTAAATTCTGGTTTTTTTTATGCGCCATTTTTTTTCTTGAAGGTTAGGCAAAGATCTTCGAACGTACAGCCTCATTCAACGGAAACTTTTTTCAAGTTTCAGAAGTAAAACTTCAATGTATAAGATAAGATATAAGAATTTTCTTTATTGTATACCAGAAAAAATGCAACATAATAAAAAAAAAACTACCGATCACTACGTTCCGAAACGTAACAAAATTTTGGGACAACAAATAATAGTAGTTTATGTGACTGTTACATAATGAGGGTTATTAAAACACGAGCGAGATTTTAAAAAACGAGCCTTGAATTTTTTAATAGCATTCGCGAGTGTTTTAATACCAAGTCATGTGCAGTCTCATACACTACTTTATCTACACTCATGTCTTAATCTTCAAAGTAAGGAATCAAAGGAAAACACGTTTGACAAGCTTTGTACTATACATAAATCTACGGTTATTTTTGAAACAAAATGGCGCAATTTCGACAAAAGTATCTTGACATTCAATCGTCTGCACTCAGTTTTGCGCGCGCAATTTTAGGTATTTTTAGTTACACTTTTGGTACCACGAAAATGAAATTAGGTTTTTTATACAGTCAACTTTTGACATTAAAAAAAATAACTGTAACATAAAGTGAAAAATCTGACCTTTAATGTAACTTTATCTACACTAATGTTGTAACATTCTACTTATGTTTTCAATACTTGACTTATAATTACTACTGTTATAGCGCAGACAACAAAACACTCAATTTAAGCAATTTCACATGATGATATAATATTCACATCGATATCGTAAAATCTCATTATAACATCAATAAAACGCGACCAACTTGATTGCAGGGCCAATCAGGTTGGTCGCGTTTTATTGAAGCGCGCAGCTGCGCTCTCATTGGTTAAATTTTAATAGCGGCAAAATCACTGTGATTATACACGTACGCGTCAATTTAATTTAATAAATTAAAAGTTAAAAATGGATAGCGACGATGATATTTGTACGCCTCCGGATATTCTAGAAGTGGCAACAAAATTAACTCACAATCTTTTGCCAGAAAAATCTAGAAAATTATATGAAAAAGAATATAATAACTTTTTGGCATGGAAGATCGAAAAGAAAACTACATCATTTTCTGAAAATGTCATTCTTGCGTATCTCAAAAACGTAGAATGTTACAACATTAGTGAAGATAAAGTAGTGTATGCAACTGCATATAACACGGGTATTAAAACACTCGTTACTATTATGAAACTCGCTGCGCTCGTTTCATAAACTCACACTCGTGTTTTAATACCCTTCATTATATGACAGTTGCATAAACTACTATTATATTACACTTTTTTTTATTTTCTTTAAAGTTATGTATTGTTTAAAGCCTGTCAGTATGTGTTTACCTTTGAATTCTTAATTTGAAGATTATGATATGAGTGTAGATAAAAGTAAATTTTGTTGCAGTTTTGTGCAGCGCTAGTTGCGCATGGTGCGGGATAGTATTTAAAATTGTTTCTCCTTTAGTATGTCTGTTGATTGTTATACTTACTTACATCTATCTATCTATACATCTAGACATACAATAAATCTGTAAATTTTGTCTCGGTCTGACATATTTCTGTCTCACTCTTTTTTTTTGTATGCGCATCACGCAAAAAACCACTTAACAGAATTAAGTCAATCTCATCATGATTATTGCTTAGATCCCTGTGTAAAATTAAGGCTACATAACATCACACTAACATCTATATGGAATAACAAAATTACAATAAATATCTTCTTTAGCTGGTAAACCGAATCAGAAATGATGAGATTAGTAGACGAACGAAAGTCGTCGACATAGCCCAGCGGATTAGTAAGTTGAAGTGGCAGTGGGCGGGGCACATAGCACGCAGAACAGGATGGCCGATGGGGCCGAAAAGTTCTCGAATGGAGAACACACATCGGCAAGCGCAGCGTAGGACGACCAGGCACAAGATGGATAGATGATCTCATCCAAGTGGCAGGAAGACGCTGGATGCGAGCCGCTTCCAACCGTTTTTTTGGAAATCCATGGAGGAGGCCTATGTCCAGCAGTGGACTTCTTGTGGCTGAATGATGATGATGAATGATTAGCTGATAAATTGTATCCGTCACTATAGGAAAACCAATATAAGATGACCTCTGAGCTGTCAGTACCTACTAGGAGAGTCAATCGGTTGCTATGGAATCAGATAACAAACTTCAGCGGGAACAAAATTTTGTATTTTTATTATGGCTCTGCAAGGTTTGTGCCTAGCCAGTGTCAAGTATTTGAGAGGCTAAGGATAGAGGTAGTTCATTCACAATTCACTTAGAGATTCATGAACAGATAAAATCGAATCGATCAACGACACTGTATATTGAGCATTCTGTTCCACGAAATAGTATTGAATGGACGGGAGAAGGGAGACGTAAAATAATACTGAATTTAATAGCGTGTGTTCAAGGGATTAAATATAGAACGGAGATAGACCATGAACTGGGTTAAGGGGTAAGGGTACTTCATGTTCTAGGCCATTGCAAAGGAAGTTGCCGGTACAGCTAGTCTTTAAAGGTATAATAAAGTTGGAGGAGTGGGCAATTCATTCATCCTAGGATTTCACTATACTTATGTTATTCTGATAAATCTACACAACTGCATATTATGCTATTGTGACGACTTTATTCAACTTATTTTTATTCTACTTGTCAACACAAATTATTTTTACGGTGGAGTCAACGTCGAAATCGCAAAACAAAACCAATACTCTTGGGTTAAGAACCTATCTGAACCTTATAGCGCAAACGCCAGTATCATTTATAAATTTGTTAAGGATAGCTTAGTAATAAGATCTATGTAGCTTTGATAATTGTATGGTTAGGTTACGATGTTAGGAACGACATGCTCGTTCTGCGAACAAAGCCCCTAAACAAATTAGATAAAAAAAAAAGTATCTGTGTAATTTCCTTCAAGTGTATAATATTCTACAGCATATATACATACATAAACTCATGACTGTATCCCACAGGTGTAGGCAGAGACCAGGGACTGCCGCTTGCCACGATGCTGACAGATCACTTTCGCTTCTTCAACATTAATTAGTCGTTGCATGCACGCACGCCTGTTTCGGAACTAACTACAGCGCTAACTATAAAATTATCAAAATAGCATAACGAAATAATGTCACAAAAACAGGGTAGTACCAAAAATAAATGAAAGGAAATCTTAAGATTGGTAAAAAATATGGAATTCACGCAAATTCAAATGTATCGACCCATTACAGTTTGATCTAATCTTACAACGTCCATCTCGATGTAAGTAGGTCAAAACGGCCACCGTAAGCTTTCAGTCTTTTATCGACCCATTTTGGTACAGTCATCGACAAATATATTTCATAGGTACTAATTTTATTTATTTTTGTTCCAAGATGTCAAATTGAAGTTCTCGTCAGAAAATAAAAAAGGCTCCTGGCTCTACTTATTAGGTTGACTGGTGGTTGAGCTCATCGTTAAGATATATTATGGTCTAATCTACATGGACGTCATCATAAGCCGCCTATATACGTCCCACTGTATGGCACAGGACTTCTCTCAGAGAGAGAGTATGGGCTTAATCACCACGCGTGCCCACCGCGGATTGGCGATACATGGACGTAATAGTTTGCAATTGTGCAAATTTGTCGATTCTCTACACTTCTGACATTTGATGTATGGTGCATGCCAACAACGATAGCAAGAGAAACCAATTGTGATCAATATCTTCTTCATCCTATGCTGTGATCCTCTGGCGCTTAATTGTTAAAAAGGCGCACCCAGCGCTTTCGGCATATATCTTTCAAGCTACTCCTTTCATCACCGACCAATCCAGAGCCATTCGGACAGCCAAGGTATTGTACCACTACTCTTGTTAGATTTTGGGGGTCGGCCGATATAGCTAATTGCAACATACAGTGCTTTTATTCAAAATTTTAGACACCAACTGGTAAAAATGCTATTTCGCATTAAAGACGCCGTTATGTAAAACAAAACATGTTTTTTAATACAGTTGCTCAAAAAGTGGCGTATTGCAGGGACGTATAGCGTTCGGGATGTGGGCTATTACATACACGAGCTTTTTCTTTGCCTTTTCCGAACTCGTGCGTTCTCTTTCCCAACTGTCAAAATAATGTCTGTTAAAAAGAAAAAACCAATCACGAAGTTTTTACTAAAAAAATTCATAGAAGTTTTTATGATTCATGCAAATATTTCTAAAAAGAGGCTACTAATTTGTTTCAATATCAGATTTAATGAGTTGATACAATGAGTTTGGTTAGGTTTCATTTCATTTCATCTCATTAAATTTCATTTTCATTTCATATCAATAAAAAAAATCTACTGAAGACTTGGCTGTATGGGCATAGTTCCCTTTGCCTACCCAGAATGGGTGAAGAAAAAAGAATCTGCTTATATTATTTATTTTATGGTTGGCGCCGTTTTCGGAATAATTCTGTGCAATAAAGAAATGTATCATGCAGAGGTCGTGGGTTCGATTCCAGCTAGAGGCCGCCGTTCTTGATTTGTACGGTTTTATGAAGAGGAAATCGGACTTATGAATGAAATTGTAACAGCCGGAATAAAATAGTAGCTATAAATTAGGTATAACATTTGTTTGCACGCTTTGCACACTCGATACTCGGGCCCGATACAAACATTCTAAATAGAGCGCCTTATAACTCTTCGTATTTCTGTTTGGCCGACTTTTCCTTCGGAATACACTGACGAAGCTAAGATGATGGTTTATATGCTTAGTAAGCCATCTCCATCAAAAGAATCTGTTCCAGGCAACTCAAGACTTTGGCACTCAAAGAAGAACTGAATGAGTTAAATATCCAGTGCCAAGATCTCACTGGTCAACGTGATGAGCTACAACGACAAGTCGACTCGTTTTACAAGTGGCACAACACTCAGTCTGAGGTTGTCACTTCATCTATACAAAACGTAATAGATAGATAGATAGAGAACACTTTATCGTACATAAAAAAGGAAATTGTAATCTAATAGCTATGAATACTTATACGACGGAGGACTCACGTTGACCAAATAGGGCAAAGGGCAAGATAAAAAGTAGCCGAAACCGGCGTGCGTGCATCCACCGAGGAATTTGATGTTGATGAAGCGAAAGAGTATGTCACGATCGTGGCATGTGGTAAATCTCGATTAGTTTGCCTCTTCCTCCGGGTTCGGTTTTTTCACGTATGAAAAACACAAAATTATAAAGTTGTTTGCAATAAAGTATAAAATATGTTTGTTTAAAATATGTTATGTTCGCAATAAAGTATAAAATAAAGTACCCGTATAAAGAATATATCTTTTATTTTAAATTAAACTACAAAGCCCAAAGAATCGTTATAAATTTTAGATGCATGTTCGCCCGGTCTCTTTCCCGCTTTAATATGATCTCCAACTCCCACTCGCTTAGAAAAAGATCCATCTCCACACATTTATTTATCACAACACATTATTAAGCATATTAAGAACTGTTTAATTTCATTTCCATCGTTATTTTAATAGCTCGTGTGTATAAAGTTGACCACGTCACCCCGCTCCTAACCCACCATTTTGCCTGAGATGCGTTGACAATATTCAACAGATAAACAGATAAGAATCTCTCTAAAGTGCTCTGAGGTAACTCGAAGCCTTAGCGTGTGATATTTTATGACTTCGTATTTTTAATTGAAAGGCCATAAATCGTGCTATTTCATATCTCTGAGAGCGTTTTTATTTATACAATAAAAATGTGTAGCTTGTTAAGGTAGAATCGATAATATTTTCCTTACGACAAAAACTATGGTCTGGTGAAGCGTATTGCTACTGCGGTGCCTTATACGGAGCACAATTAACAGGGAATGAGAGAGCTCCGTGACAGTCACCCTAATTATAAGTCATCTAATTATGAATATAAACCGTAACGCATTCTTCATAGTGTATAAGGTGTTGGGCACACAGACGGGGGTCCAGGCATAGCAATTAGTTTAGTGAGCTGGCAATGTTATACGTGCCATTTTTTCGAGCCAACATGGGCTTTATTTGTAAGTGGGAAAGGACATTAGTGCTGTGAGTGCGGCGCGCGCGGCCGCGGCGCGGTAGCCGGCTGGCCCCCGCTGGGCGCCCCGCCGCGCCACGCGCCTCTGCCCTCCGCTTCAGTCCACGGTACCCGCGCTCCTACGTGTAATATTTAATATCTTAATAACCGTTTAGGGCGTGTTTAGCCTCCACTTTCATTAATTATCCCATTGATGTTTAACAAACTGAGAGTCGCTTCTATTTTAATCAAGTTAAGGGTTAGAGAGGGATCCAAATCCGCGAGTATGTTAACCCTCTTGAGGGGTTATGTTGCTATAACATGTTATGCTTATAATATGTGATGCAAGAATAAGGGTTAGTGGAGGTTCGACTGAATATGCATTTACACCACGCGTCATAAAACTAATACAATAAGCGCGAGCTTACCTAAGATTTCACTTGAGAGCAGTGACGTGACCCCGACTAATGACAAATGCGGCCCGAAGGGGTCGCTAATGGCTGGAAAGTTCTGTATCGGTGCGCACTGAGGAGCGGCGGGCAGCGCGGTTATTGAGAGTGCGATTTGGGCAAGTCTCAGTACATTCGCTTGATTTACGGGACGAGCGTGTGCCCTTTGTACTCCGATTGACTAATGGACGGCCGCTCACGGACATTTATGTAGATTGATTGTATAAATTTTATTCACAATGTTAATACAGTAACAGATTTAGATGTCATTTAGAAATGGCGCTCTAAACTTGTGCAATTTAGGCCGTGAATAATGGATGACGGATGGTTGGTTGCTATGGCGAGCTCGTGCGAGGTGGGGCATCAATCCAATGTGCTCTCTAAAGGCGTATGGACATGATGCAAACTCTGCTCATTGTGCTGTTTATTACTCAATAAATTATCGAGCTGTACTGAACAATGCTTAGTATGCCAAACAAAGTCAACCTGTGAATATTCTATGGTTCTATTTTATTGTGACGGAGCAAAATTCGTCCCAATTGCTGAAATCCTTTGTGCTCCTGTCATCTTGAGACATGTCAAGACAGCGGTGCTTGCTCTGAAAATAAACAGGAATAGCTCAAAGAATCTGTTTATCCATGTTATATCATACGCATTCCTTAATATTTCTATTTTAATATTTGTACAAAAAAAAACTCAATTAGTTACGGGCGAAAAAAAGCGTAGGACTTGCAGCGTCATCGTATCGAAACGGATCACATCGTTGTTAATCAAAAATTTTAATGACCATAGTTCTGATATAATAACTTCTCTTCACCTCTGAAACTCTAAGCGAGATGACATATTTTGATACTCCCTTGATTTTCGTCACTCGAATTCATATTGGCTATAGAATTGCATATGCACCCCCTTTATTTTTAGGGCTCTGTGTCCAAAGGGGCTAGGCAACGAAACCTTATTACTAAGCCTGCATTGTCTGTCTGTCTGTTTGTCATACATTTACCCTTTTAACCGTATTTTTTTACAGATTGCCTAACAAGACAATATAAAGAAATAAAAACCGGCCAAGTTCGTGTCGAGCCGCGCGCAGTGTAGGATTTCGTAGAAGGAGGGGTTTTTTACCTTCTTTACGGAACTAACAACTTCATCAAGGTACCTAATTTTCAATGGAATTTGTACGAAGTTTTCCTTTTAAAAGTTGGTCGCCTATTACTCGTTGACTTGTGAAGCCTACTTACCTGTGATAGTTTTCCTTTTAAGTTAATTATATATGCTACTGCCCAGAATTTTTAACGTTACTACAACCAACCCTTTAGCTGGGAGAGCGGGGGGGGGGGGGGGGGGGTAAACAGGTTCCAATGGTGACCACGAACTGCCAAACGCAATGTAGGATTTTCACTAGTTCCCTGAACCGACGAACTGAGACAATTTGCTGCTTGCGGCAATAAGTATAAGGATGGCCGAGGACAGAAATAATAATTGGCGTGACTTGTAGAGGCCTATATCCAGCCGTGGACAAACCCGGACTGAAATGCCAGATTGGTATAAAACTTTACCAATTTGATTAGACTATATAAACTGATATTTAACCGTGCATAGAAATAAACTCACGTTTTAATCCCCAAGAGGTAGCCAGAGACCAGGGCTTGCCACTTGCGATCTTGATAAATCTCTTTCGCTTCATCAATATCCATTGGTCACTGCATCACATTCGCTCGATATATTTCTTTCGTCAATAGTTCTCCCTTTATGCTCTTCAAACGTCCGAACGAAAGCAAAATTCGATCCTCTTTCGGATAAATTCATCAAAAATTAATTAGAGCCTTGTGAATTAGAGGGCCTAATTTATTTTCCTTTACGTAATCAAATCCTCTCGTGCTACGCAACATGCTTCGTATATGTATGTTTAGTGTCCATCGGTAACGGCAATCAGCAACGATCCTGATGGAAAAGTATACAAAAGTATCAAGACCGTTGCAGCGAACTAGGCAACCGGTCACGGTAGCTGGGCACACGAGACAGTTCGGCATTCGGTCTCATTGTGCCCCAGTTATTGGCTCCTTCCCGCCGGGACGTGACGCCGATGCACTTTGTTTCATGACGTCCTGGGTATCTTTCACATTTTTGGGACAAAATCGATGGAGTTACTTGGACAGAGGGCCCATCTAGATTGTTAGTCATTGAGACTTGTTCTGTACAGGGTATAACAAAATCCCCATGTACATCTAAAAATGAAGGGTTCTACTTGTACAAACAACTTTTGCTATGAGAAAAACTTGTAAATTGCAAAAAAATATCAGTTGTACTATATATTTTGGGTTGGTCCACAAATTTAAAGTCGCTCAGCGTGCTATGGAAAGGGCTATGCTCGGGGTTTCTCTGAAAGATAGAATTCGAAACGAGGTGATCCGACAGAGAACCAAAGTCACCGACATAGCCCACCGAATTAGCATGCTGAAGTGGCAGTGGGACGGCCATATTATCCGAAGAACTGATAACCGATGGGGTAGACGAGTTCTCGAGTGGAGACCGCGGATCGGTAAACGTAGTGTGGGACGTCCTCAGACACCGTGGAGCGATGATCTTCGCAGGGCGGCTGGCAAGAGCTGGATGAGAGTAGCCGAGGACCGTGCTCAGTGGCGTGCTATAGGAGAGGCCTATGTCCAGCAGTGGACAAGCATAGGCTGATGATGATACATTTTAATGCTACAAATGATAGCATTAGCATGGAACAGCTGAAATATTTTTGTGATTTCGAAGTTTTTTCCATATTGAAAGTTTGTTTGTTTTGATGGTGACACCCCCATTTTCGGAAATGTATGGAGACTTTGTTACATCCTGTACTACTTGTTAAACAAAAACCAAAAGCCTGAAGCCTTTACTTCACAAACGCTTTTGAAGTTTTGCGTTATTTTAATAACACTTTGTTTATGTTTATCTGATTGTATAAAGAATGTTTAGGCAGAATTTATGTTGGCAGTCAGTCTTCTTTGTTTTAGTTTTATTTTATTTCGGAGCGATTCTTTGAATATAAAGTATGTTTGCTCTTAAGATAATTGCAAAATAATCTCAGTCTCCGCTAGCGACATTTATTCTTTCTCTATGAAACATTTTAATTAAACGATATCACGTAATTACCCACTTGTGTCGGAAAGTAATTAAAAATTTTACGTGGCATTAATCGGAAAAAATTGCCATGTCATTACTCGCGTTATTTATGGAGAAATTCGACGTGCTTGTGGGCAGGACCTTTTCGTATAGCGATAGGGATGGTTTTGGTTCGTTCACGGTGTGAGTTGACTATACAGGAGGCGAGAATGCCCGGTAGCGCAGATCGATCGATTAGCCACGCATGAGTCTCATCGGACGTGTGAGGAACAAAATAAGAAAGTGATGTTTCTATGTTCTTTCTTTATTTTACCGATTAATAAAAAAGCACTGGGGCTGTTACGTGCTTTATGATCCTTTCGGGAGGTCGAATTAGTGTGCCTACACCCTTTGAAGCCGAAGTACTAGTGGACCATTTTCACTAATAGCGGCTGCGCTGGTGTAGAGAGTACTGGACTTTAACGAATTTCCAAGCATCACACCCTATCTGGAAATTTATTAAATTCAACATGTAACATGCATTTCCTTAACTTGAAATATAGTTCACCTGGCCCCTTACTGTCGATGCTGTTGTGTTCCAAATTGCGTCACTATTAAGTGCAATATGACAGAAACTATTACCTAGTAAGTGTTTTGATTAAAATAAAGAATCATCAAACTTATTAGGCCTTATAACAATAAGTTTAAGCCTTTTTTGATGGATTAAATTTACAATCACTTTTATTAGATTCAGATTGTAAAGAAGAAAGGAACTCAAATAGTTATATACTCATACTTCATAGGATACTTCTAAAACATAAGGGTTTTTTATTAAGTTATTAAATAAACGCACGTATTTTAGCGGTAACTAATAACAAAAAAACATATTATTACATTTCGTTTTTTCATTTCTAAAATAGGTCTAGCGTAGATGCATACAAATATAACTTTACGAGATAACTTGAATATTGATAAATGCTGGAGCATTTATCATTGTAAGGTGTTCAAGTGGTGACGTTATAGTTTGAGTCATCGTTTGATTGAAATAAAATAACCATGTTTATTTATCTTTTAACATGTAACAGGGCCACTCCGATTATATTAAAACATTGTTGTGTGCAGTTCTCCATTGTGTCGTAACGCCAGTCAGCCTACAGGCCCTGAACAATAGACACGTCCTTCACAAATAACATGACCGTGGCTGTGGTTTTTGTCTGCTTGAGGTGACATTCGTTACCAGCGACAGTGCCGAGGCTCCAGAGACGGAGGTTCTACATGCGAATAGGTCAAAAAATTGTAAATGTTTCTGTTACCCTGTTTAAGGCTCCAAATCCAAAGAGGGGCCCTGCTACTGTAATAAATTTTTTTAGGGTTCCGTAGTCGACAAGGAACCCTTATAGTTTCGCCATGTCCGTCCGTCTGTCTGTCTGCCGACAGACATGTCTGTCCGCGGCCTAGCTTAGAGAGGATTAGTACTAGAAAGTTGAAATTTGGCATAGACATACATATTAATCACGGCGGCAAAACAGTAGAATAAAATCTTTAAAAAAATACGGGTACACACTTAAATTAGGGATGCTTTTTTTTTCTCGCCTACACCAGAGTTTGGGTTATCGTTGGATTGGTCGTTCAAAAATATTGTGAGTGTAGAAAGACTATTTTTCATTTAGGGTCCGTTTGCGAAACATTAAGCTTTAATTCTTTATTGCACAAAGACAGTGTACAAAAGATGGACTTAATGCTAATGGTATTTTCTACCACTCAACCTGTTAGTTCTGTAAAGCAGATAAAATCCCCTCTTCCTACGGAACTCTACACTGCGTGTGGCCCGACACGCACTTGGCTGGTTTTTAATACTAAGCTTAAGCTAAATATCGTTCTATCGGTTCGTTCGTGATCAGTTTCTTACCGGAAAACATAATTTTTTTTATTATTAATTGAATTCAAAGACTATCCTGAATCATGACGCGAAAAAATCTATTGAAAATTTTAAACTTTTGCCGATTGGAAGTGGTCAAATTGTTATCGATACAGAAAAAATGGTCTACATTCTTTACGCCACATCATGTATAACATATACACTGTCGTAATAAGGTACCTTCAATGTCAATCAATCGATCAGCCCGTATTCGTACACCGCTGGGCATGCCTCCCCCAAGGCACGCCACTTCTTTCTGTCCTCGCCCATCCTCATCTAGCCGCTGCTAATAATCTGCCCCAGATCGTCGGTCCAGCGAGCTGGTAGGCGTCCTGCGCTGCGTTTACCAGTGCGTGGTCTCCACTCGAGAACATTTTCCTAAACAGAACCCATGGTCGACAGGGTGACCATGGATTCCTCGGCATATGTGACCAACCTATTACCACTTCAACCGTCAGAATGCGAGGCTGAAACGCATTTTACCGGTTTCCTCAGATTTCAATACGTGTGAATTAATTGTGATGTGGGTTTGAGCTATGACAAAGAGCTAGTTGGTTTACCCTCCACAAGCAGTTAATTCCACCTGTGCTGACTGCCACGAAACCGGCAAGTTTGTCGACTTGTTGCGTAATACGATACAAATGGATCAGACTTTATTATAAGCACAATGATTAATGTTGGTCCAGCTCATTGTCAAATAATAACGAGTGGTAGGCGCGGCGGATCCGCTCCATCGCTACGCATTGTGCTCCTTCTATAATAAATGGCAACAACAGGTGAATAACTAATTTCACTCATAAATAGCTCGCCATCATGGGTGGAGTGCAATATTCATTTGTCGTCAACATCCGCCTATTTATATAGAATATTGCCGTGACAGATCGCCCTGCGCCGTGAATAATAAAGGCGCGGCTCTATTGAGCGCCAACACCGACACATTACGAATATCATTGATTTCGTCGCGTTCCATTTCTAAATAAACAAACTGACTCTACCTACCTCTCTATAATCCAGAACAATAGCCACTTTGCAATTCAAACACCTCAGGTTTATTAGAAAAGTCAAGCTGATTTTTTTGTTACTGTATGAAAATATCTTTGTACAGTACCTAGATTGAAAATAGTTAAAAGCTACAAACGAACTACTTGTGGGCAACGAGTATAGCTTTGGAAGTACCGAAGAAAACAATGAAACTGGGGAGTTTCGTGTCTAGTCGGAATGTCGATATGTTAATAACTTTATTAGTTCACGCCGCCATTTCCTGGCAGCGAAGCACGACAGGCCCGGTAAACCTGCCACTCCCCCACGCTGTTCAAAGCGACCGAAACGACTAGTCAACCCTTTGCCGCTCACTCGCTCGTGAAATCACTCAAATACTGAATATTTTAATCTGTGCAGATAACGAGCGCGCAATTCTATTAGATGAAACATAGCTGCATGACGTTAAACATGCCCCCTACGCTCAGGGTGTCGGGATAAGTGGAAACTTCGCTGATTAGTTCCATGATAGAATATTTGTCTCTGTGCCTATCGGATTGCGTCATCTCCCCTTTTATAGTAAAGGCCTACACTATACACAAGCACTTCTGAAGTTTAAAAATATTTTTTTTTCAATTCACAGGACACACCATGTCGCATATTATGCAATCTTTTCAAAATCAGATAGCACGATGTGATTCGAATTGCCAGAAACCACAACAACCCAAATAAGACACAAAGTCAAGCAAACCTCGACAATGCGCTGGGGGAGCGAGGGTTGCAACGCGACACCTCGACTATAAATAAATCTCTCCAGGTTCACTTCATTTCAGAAGCATGTATAAATATATCGCGTCGAGCAATAAAGCTATCAAATATTTACTAATCTGGAGAGGAGAGAGCGCGAACCCCTTCTGGGCTGGAGTCATAAAATAAATTGAAATAGTCGCCCGCCCCCCAAATTAAAATATTCAAATGGGACGCACGCGCAAGAAAATTGAAAATTGTCGTCTATCGCCCCGCAAATGAGAGTTATAACTCGCTAGCTACACTTCCGGCCCGCAATACTCGGGAATACCAGATTTTGACTAACTGGGTATGTAGTTCCCAACAACAGTTGGGTAGGTATAGAAATAACTGTGTAATTTCCTTTTTTATGTACAATGCAGTGTTCTCTATCTCTATATATAGGTTGAGTTCATAGAATACAAGTCGTTGAATGTTCAAAATTGGCAGTTGCTGAATCTTTGCATAAATAGTAAAACTAGAATTATTGGTAAAAGTTGTTGAAGGTTGAGAACTGCCTAAAACTGAACTAGAACTAAAACCTAATTCGTATACACCCCCTGTATACGAATTAGGTTTTAGTTCTAGTTTTAGATTAGTGTTTATGAATTACAAATATTGTCGAAAATAATGTTTGTCAGATATTGATTCATATCTGCTACGTATCTGCGGCCGGCAGTATGCGTGTGACTACAGTCAAATATTTGCGTCGACAATAAAATTGCACGCCACTGTAAAGAGCCAAAGCGACAATTTCGGTATGGCCCAGAATGAATAACTGCATAAACTGTCTGTTGCTTTTATTGCCGCAATTTGATTCGCTTTCAGTTTGTTTATTTTGCATAAGTTAAATTTAATTACCTCGGTGATGAAGCGTGCTAGGCGTGCAAAGCCTATTGCAAATTATTGTTACTAAATAGATACATAGAATATTCTTTATTGTACATAGAAATATAAATAGTACTGTGAATATACCGTCAGTGATATATTATTTAACAACTTAAATTAAATCCTTTAATATAAAAAATAAAAATAAATTAAGTGGAAAGAAATATTCGTGCGCAATTGAATGATAATATGCCATGTAAAGCTCATTGAAACTTTTTGTTAAAAGACTTATTGAAAATTATTTTTAACTAAGAAAATGCTGGCGAGCAAAATCTGTATAAAATTTATTAAAGTGTGAATTTTCGAACTGAGACTTTCGAAAAATCAAAATCAAAAAATCATAACCAAATTTTTTTATTCAAAGTAGCACAGAAACTGCGACTTAATGAACGTTACAAGTTAAACTAGGTGTCCATTTCAAAATTTAGATCATTTTGGAGAAAAAATGGACAAAAAAACTCCGAACTTAGTCTTTTCAAGTCCTTAATTTACAGGATTTATATAAATGTTCTATAACTCATGCATTGAACTGGCTTTAATTCCAGACACCATTGTCATCTAAATAATCTTTAATGTTATAGTAGCTTTTTTGGCACAAAGTGCGCTTCACACATTTTTTGAACCGCGTTTCTGGCAAGCTTATTATATCCTCAGGGATCTTATTGTAGAAACGTATACAATGCCCCATAAAGGATGTATTAACCTTTGCCAGCCTAAATTTTGGGAACGAAAGTTTATGCACTACGAATGTCTTACCGAATAAACTTAGATACTTACTTGAAATTTTTCAGAAGAGTCCGACCTGCCCCTCTGCTTTTGACGATATGCAATAAGTCAGAAATAAAGACTTAGTAAACGTTTGTAAGAAATTGTATTAAACTTACTGAAACTTCAGTGCGCATCGGAAACTGAAAGCTTATTTTGGCTAAATTATTAATTAAATGCACTCAACTGCAACGCAAGTTGCCTAAATTAGCGGCGAGAGTAGGAGGGCGGCTCTAAGTATGTCCGCTAAAACATTTTAGTGAAAAGGTTTACTTTTCATTGTAAAATTTATTGAGAATTTTTCTTTAAAATCAAAGTCAAAATAGAGAAGAGGCGTGAGTTTATGTAATGTATGTTAAGTTAGCATTCTTTTTCGTCAGTAACCCTTATTCATTACTTTCGAGTGTAGACATCAATAAGTCTCGAATACGAAAACAAGTCATATATCTTGCTGGGATACTCAATAGTCCGGCATTTCGGTCTGAACGCTCTCTATCCAACTTTATTGCACTATCGCATCTATTGCCAGAGCAATAAGATGTCTGGTACCTTAGCACGATGTCGTAGACCGTATGGTGAGAGTGTGGAGACCCACGGTAGTAGCTTCCGGCGCGTTGCGGGCAGGCGCTGATTTTGCGGTCACATTTCGCGTAACCCGATCGACGCGACAGTCGCAATGAACATCCTTCTGTTTATTGTTTGACGTTGCCAACGCTAGTGAGGCGCTATTGGTCGATGGAATCACGAAATTATCGATAAATTAAAATATTGTATGAATAGGACTAACATATCGTGATATATATATATAATATCTCTGGTAGTACATCGACTTTAGCATGCGTGCACTCTAGTCAGTTATATTACGTGAGACTTTTGAACAAAAATATAGGTACAAGTCAAGCTGCTGTCGACTGTGCATAATTATATTCAATTCAATATTGATATTTCGGATCAAGTCCATTGTGACAGTTTTATTAGTATTCAAGTGCCTGAGCATAGCGCTGTCTTGCAACGACAGTAAGAGTGTTGACACTTTAAGTTCTTGCCGGTTACCATACTACAGAGTATCCTAGTCGGAGACCAGGACAAGTGATTGTGTTGTGTGGAAGTTATTATTATCTTTTCATGCCGTTGTCTGGTTACCACACCAGAGAGCCTTCGTTCACCATTAGGCGTGACTGGAGTGAAGTGAACTCTCATGTTAACGGATTCTAATTTAAAAAAATATATTTGCGAAATACGTGGAGTTCAGTTGAGTTAAAAGTCGAGTCTATTTAAAAAACCTCATGCTGAGCTTGATTCTTGATTTTTGCTTGACTGAGTTTTTGAAAAAATAATGATCACTTTATCGACCATCACTCGGTCGATAAGCTATTGTCGAAGCGAAGCAAAGCCTGACGTCCGGTTTGTGTGCAAACGATACCCTGGGAACCGACTGTCTTCCGACAGAGTGTTACCCCTTTAGTACAACTGGGGGCCTATAAGGACTAGAAACGGCGATGATACTCGTACGAAACCTTTTGAGTTGGGTAGAGTAGAGCAGAGCAGTGTTCCACAAAGTGTTGGTGTGGCTTGGAAAAATGACAAGTTTTTGCCAAAAAATTAAATTTTCAGTGGAAATGGAGTCTCTACGGCGAATCTGGAGTACGACAGATCTGGAATACGACGAATCTGGAATACGACGAGTAAGGAATCCGACGAATACGGAACAAATCAATATCAAACATCTCAATAATTCAATGAATCAGCCCGTACTCGTCTACTGCTGTCCTCGGTGATCCTCATCCAGCCACTGCCAGCAATCTCCCAATGATTGTCAGGGCCGAAGACGTAGACATTTTTGCCAATATACCTTTCCTCGACCTCGATATAACTTTATTTCATTTCCTCGCATTTAAAGGTTTAAAGCGTTTGCTTCCATTCATAAAAATATTAATGCGCTCATAAAATTGGGCAAATTTTATTGTCTCGAAGGCATAATGGGAAGCTAATGTAGCGTGTTATTATTCAGATCGGGGTAGAGCAGTAAAATAAGGGTATAGTCGATAGCACATACTTTAACCTTAACATCCGTGCACTGTATTCAGTTACGTTACGGGCGATTTTGCAACAAAAATGTAAAGGTTGACCTGCTGTCGACTGTAGGTACAAGCGAACGCCGACGCTCGCGGCTCGTGGCACCCCGCTGCCCCGCCCGCAGCTAACTGCGCATAACCGTCTTTATAATAATGTTATTATATTCATCCTTATGAATGGTCTGCGAAGAAAACTATTAAGTATTACGAAGATGACGAAGATAGGAAAGTTTATTTAGGTAGTTTGAATAAAGTTTGAAAGGGTTATTGAAAACTCCGACATAGTATCATAGAATTTGGGTGTAGTCGCCATAGGCGAACACGGACGGGTCATTTCGACGAGGGTTCCCAGCGGAAGACCCTTTTAGCATTTGAATATCAAGCGTACAATAGTCATATTTCATTCGAACAGTTATGACATTTTTCCTCCAATTTTTATGCTGCGTGCGTCCGATATGATAATATCTTTAGGTCGACGCGCCACAAAACTTGACCCTGATCGCATGTGGTTACCATTTGAAGTCAACGAATTCAAATTAAATTTTTAAAGTCACATGATAAAGTACGTCAAAGACAGGCAGCTACAGTCGACAGCTGATCAAAGTGTATCGACATTTTTCTTGCAAGTCACCTGTAACATAACGGAGTAGAGCACACGCGAGGGTTGATAAGATGTCGAACTATACAGTGCAATGACACTCAAGATATATTTCTTCGGTCTTATAAAGTATACATAACATACATAAGCAGCCTATATACGTCCCACTGTAGGGCACAGGCCTTCTCTCAGAGAGAGAGTATGGGCTTAATCACCACGCGTGCCCACCGCGGGTTGGCGATTTCAAGCGCTGAGGTATGTGAATAGCTCAGACACTCAGGTTTCCTCACGATGTTTTCCTTCACGGTTAGCCTGTGGTATTGCCACTGTAACTTCAATAAAGTATAATAACTCGGAATACAACGTATTATCTATGTAGGTATATGAAGAGATTAATCTCTTCTGTAAATCCTCTCAGCAAAAATACGACGACTTTTGGATAGAAACAATAGTTTTAATCTCAGGTTTTAATAGATTATTGTACAATTACATGTTGCTTGCACAAATATTTTCACAAGAAGACAAAACAAAAGACGATTTATATAAAAGGAATAAGTTTGAAGCAGCAAGGAGTTTGCATACTTTTTGGCAGGCGCAAACAGTATATAGCGCGAATCCCGAAAACCTTTTCTTCAGTAAAGATGATGAAACCACTTTCAATAACGGGCTCCGTGCAGTAACACAAGCGGCACCAACGGAAAAAAATCATATCTTATTTTACAGATTGTTTTTGAAAAAAGTGTCAAGCCAATCTCTCCATCATGTTCTTTTTATATTTATTTATAAAGAGTTAATACATGTTTCTCAAAAACAAATCATTCGCCAAACTACGTAGCAGTTTGTAGGCGAATTATAACGCACTTCTTATTTCATCTCTTATTCTAAGGCTGACATGCGCCACTCTCCCAAACGTGAAAGTCCTTTTTAGCTATTTTTAGAAATTTTTATTACGACTGAGAGCCACGCCAAAAACGGCCGTTTTTGGCTTGGCTCTCAGTTTTTGGGCCCCCCTCAAGCAGAAGTTTGAAGTTTGAAAAACGCAGTCAATTTGAATGAAAAAAAAAAACCGGCCAAGTGCAATTCGAACTCGCGCACGAAGGGTTCCGTACCATTATCTATACAACATTTGAATATTTCAAGCGTCTACCTGTTGCCGTCCTTAATATTGAGTAAAAAATGGCAAAAAAATCACGGTTGTTGTATGGGACCTCCCCTTAAATATTTATTTTATTCTGTTTTTAATATGTACTTTTTGTTATAGCAGCAACAGAAATACATCATCTGTGAAAATTTCAACAGTCTAACTGTCACGGTTCATGAGATACAGCCTGTTGACAGACGGACGGACGGGCGGACGGGCAGCGGAGTCTTAGTAATAGGGCCCTTTACCCTTTTTGTACGGAACCCTAAAAAGAAACTGATTTTTTTAGACTTATTGGAAATGGTTGATTTAAACGGGTGGCAAATTCTGCGTTATTTCAATAATACACTGTAGGTATGCTGAACGCGGTAGAGCTACATTAGCGTAGTCCATAGTTACCTAATGTATAATCTATTATACATTATTAATGTTCAAACTTTGGAATTAACAATACCTATTATATGTTCGAAAACATTGTATGCAAATGCTTGAATGTCAAATACACTTTAAAGTTGGGATTCGTAACATGGAATGATTTTGCCACTTGCCGGAGGAGTGAATAAGCGTGGTGGCCGGTATTGCGGACAGCGATGTTAATCGAGAGGTTCATAGAAGCGCACAAAGGGCCATTTGTCTTGGCTCTGGAGCGGCCAGTGTACGCCTCGCTGATATGAAATTATTATCAAAAGCAGATGCTCCGCGGCAATCTTCCGAGGAATCTTACTTAATTCATTATTTAAATACCGCGTAATACGACTCGCCCGTATGCACAATACAGGGCCACATTCAAACCTCGTTGCCTTCAACGAAGAGCTCCTCCAGAGTGATCAAGTGAAATCTCTGAAGTATTTTAACATGTCGAATAAATATATTAAATCGGCAGGATTAACTTTCTTTTTCTCAAGAACGTACGCACAGAAAGAGCTGCAGACAATATGCCTTTGTTCCTCTTTATTGTTATTACAGTAAAACATTTAGCCGCGTGCATAAAACACGTTATTTTGTGTGACAAAACGTCGGATTTCATGAGAAAATATCGACCCGCAGATAGCAGAATAAGCGAAATTATCAGTACTTTACTATGTGAAACGGAACCAAGAGATTACGAAATAAATATCTAATTTATTGTTCCTACTCTTTCTGACTCCTGTTACCTGTATTTTAGCTATTCGCGAATTAGCCTCACCGAGATAACTGTGACTTTTGCGTTCCTCAAATATCTCGGCAACGCGTTACGTTACTTGACTTGTTACTTATCCTTGTAATGACGTAGTGCCCGATCTAGATTGAGGAAAACGCTTTCCTTTAATATGTTCACTGATAGTTTACTCATTATATACTAATGGGATACTCAATCAATAGGTTTGAGGGTATTTAAAAATCTGTGGTGTACCGCACAGATTTTTTAATCGTATTACGGTTTTACAAATTAATTCTAAATAAAAATTTTAAAATTTCATAATTCACGTAGGCAAAAAAACTTTTCTTAATTTAAAATTTAATAGCACGCCCATTTCATATTATGTTAAATTATTTGGGGTACATTGCAAATAAGTCTTTTTTTATAAAGCAGTATACCTATAAAAAATTAGTTCAATTAGATTTATTGTTACATTTATCCTGATTTACAATATTATGTGTTGTGTTTGTGTCCATGTGTGTGTGTGTGTGTGTGTGTGTGTGTGTGTGTGTGTGTGTGTGTGTGTGTGTGTGTGTGTGTGTGTGTGTGTTTCCCTGATTGTTTTAGTAGTAGCAATAGGGGCCACGATGAAAGGAAGGAAACATTTCCTTCTTTTTTTAAGACAGTTATTACTTACTTATTCTTCTTTACAAATGTATTCACTTACAAAATTGAATACACATTAAAGAAAAAGTGCAGAAATAATTTAATTTGTAGGCTACAATTATTGCGCTGCACAAAAATTATTATAATTCGGTATTTATTTCGTTACCCAATATTCAACAACTATTTCAATGTTTCTTATCGTTTTATCTGCTAGCATTACTTGCGTATAAAGTTTTTTGAACTTGTTTCCGGCAGCTATAATTGGTAGATCACTATTTATCAGCTATGCGTAGCATATTATAGGAAACTACTGTAACTGAATCTGCTTGTTGCACCAGCGAAACTTCTCTCATTCCTACAGTAATATACAAACAAAACATAAATACACCGAACCATTTGTTCACTCAGAAACAATTTGAAATAGTTCCTTCAAATGGTGCCCCATCCATATGATAATGTGACGAACGATAAATTGGCCACTAATAAGATAATTGGCCGAGCTCTATACGCACGTAAATCAACATCTTAACAGCTGTGTACTGTGTGTGACACAAGTGCCCTCCCCGCACTATTACGATTTTGTGTTTAGCTGTATTCACTACTATCTTAAACAGTGACAATATGAAATCTATCTCAATGTGACACTAATCGTTAAGATAGGTGCAAACAACAGATTGTATTTTTTTTTCAAATACTTCAATCAAATGTTTATTTTCATATAAACCTATATAACAGCATATACTTTCATAAGCCACTGTAATTTTTAAGGACAAAATGAAAATAAATTTACAATTAAACTTTTCAGCAGGACTGTACGCTGTGCAATGATTCACTATTGTTTAAGTTTTGGGGCAACTCCGAGAATACAATCAATTGAGTTTAAATTACAACAACCTACAATAGTGGATATTTATTATCATTTAAGGTTTTTATAACCGTTTTACTTTATTTAATCGGTTGCGATAAGAATCACAAGAATGGATGGCCAGTTTACTTGATTACCTATAGTTGATGTTCCACAATAAGTATGTTTTGACTTTGAAATTGCCGAGTGTAGCCTTAGTCAGAACAAGAAACTGAGATGTTTAAACTTGAATTTTGTGAAAAGCATATAGGCATTTTTATTGCAGGGTACGTACTGCAAGATTTTTAGAATAACTACTGCTGGGAGCCCCTGCAACGGATCATATATAATGCAGCCTGCATACTTCTGACTGTAGGGTACAGGCCTTCTCTCAGAGAGAGAGTGCGGGCTTAATCACACGCGTGGCCACCACGGTTAGGCAATTTCATGCTCTGAGGCCTGTGAACACTTCAGATACTCAGGTTGCCTCACGATATTTTCATTTATTTACGTATTTCATAATCAATCCTAATAACAATATAATTAATAATAGGGGTTAAAGTATGAAATTGCCGTTTTATTGCAATAGGTTCTTTGAATTGACATAGAATCTTCATGGTTTAAGGTTTTCGAATGAAACTTTTTTCAAATGGTTTCTATGATGTTCTTTTTTTTTAAAATGTGAAACATTTGAATATCGACTTTCAATTGTTTTTGTTATTCAATTTAGACAAGAAAGATGGATACTGCGAAAATTCGAGTGATTTTTGAATACGAGTTCCGACGCGGAACTAACGCGGCAGAAACAGCCCGCAATATCAATGCTGCGTTTGGAGAGGGGTCTACTAATGAACGCACCGTGCGATTTTGGTTTAAACGCTTTCGTGATGGAAATTTCGACTTAAAGAACGAGCCACGAGGAAGACCGCCCACACAGGTGAATAACGATGAATTAAGAGAGATAGTGGAAGCCGACCCTAGTCAAACTACCCAGGAATTAGCGGCATGGTTTAACGTTACCTTACCCACAATATTGACTCACTTGCGTCAAATCAATAAAATAAAAAAATACGAAAAATGGGTGTCTCATAATCACTCGAATTTTCGCAGTATCCATCTTTCTTGTCTAAATTGAATAACAAAAACAATTGAAAGTCGATATTCAAATGTTTCACATTTTTTAAAAAAAAGAACATCATAGAAACCATTTGAAAAAAGTTTCATTCGAAAACCTCAAACCATGAAGATTCTATGTCAATTCAAAGAACCTATTGCAATAAAATGGCAATTTCATACTTTAACCCCTAATACTAATAATAAACATGTCTGCTATTATTTCAACGCTTGAGTGCGTTGCACAAAAGCCTTTTTGGGCCATAACTCGATTGGGAAACTATCTGCCCATGTGGTACAAATATAAATAATTTGTTTAAAACGAAATGAGGGCCATTTACAAACATGAGGGTAATAAAACTAGTGCGTGTTGTATGTGTATGTAGCCAAACTCGGTCGTAGAACGAGAACGTACTTGCTCGACTAGGCACAGGAATATCAATATCTTATCCAATACCTTTGCATGGAATTAGTGGAGAAATACTAGAGACATAGTGTAAATAATCATCGAATTCAAAATGAATGCATTATCAAGCTTAACTGAATCTTCAGAACAACAGTATTATGGACGAATGAGAAGGTAAACAGCCTCAAAAAGTAAAACGAGAGCTGCGAGCAAACAAACAACTATAAAGTGCATATTTTGTCTGCGTCATACGATCTCATATTATGCCATAATTTAGTTATGTCTCCGGACAGAATAGAAAATATCCTGTTTTCTATTGATGCACGATAAAAAGCCGCAACCGTTACTAAAATATTTTCAAAACCATTTTTGGGACGTAGAATATGTAATAAGCATAAATATTTATACTTTACGATAACGAAACTTTTGCTGTGTTGCTAGTAACTCTATAATAACCCAATAGACAAAAATTCAGATAAAGAAAACCAAAAGGCAACCCGACTTAAATGTATCTATTTGAATTTGCCTATCACACGACATGTTTTGGTTGACATGTCAGTCACGTATGACAAGGATGATGGAAAAACTTAAATTACTAAGCATAAATTACTAAGCATAAATTAGCTGAGCATAAATTACTAAGCACGGGCGGATCCAACTTACAAACAATGAGTCATAATCTTGAAATTGGGATCCGCTTTTTAGTAGCTAATGTTCAGCAGTCGGGTTATTTGTTATTTTGTATTGTATCTTTATAATTTTGGCATTTATATTAGCAGCTGTGCCATTTAGTGATGAGTACCAACACTAAAATACCGGCATCTAGTGACTATCTATTACACTTCTTGCAAAATATATCGGGAATTTAACAAAGTCTTACGGTCTTATTTATAAAAAATATAATAATGTCTCTCTTAGAGTCTCTTTAAGTAAGATACTATTTAACTTAACGCTGTTTTTTTAACGTCATATTACTCATTTCATTCATCCTTATGATGAATGGGTATGATAAAGCTACAGGGTAACTTTTTTTCGATCCCGGGCCAACCATGTAATTATTTAAAAATCCATGAATGCAGTTTAAATTGTTTTTTAAATTCAAATAATGTCTTCTTTCAGTATAGTGTTCTATCTATTCTAAATATTCAAGGTACTTTCCCTCCATGTGGCACAGCCGTGAGACGCCCTGTATATGATAATTTTATAGCCTTTGACACTCGCGCAATTCAGACGAAGCAATTTAGATATTATTTTTCAGAATTGTGAGGCAACATACTGACATACATACATACGAGCCAAACACATTACCCTTTTTGTGGGCCCCGTCGCAGTCGGGTAAAAGAGACAAAATATAACGTAATCCATTATAATTCTTTCTTTTCTTTAGTCAGTACAAAAGTACATACCTCCCACATAAGGTACATAGGCAAGCCGCAGTCTTTCTCTTTTCCTCCAACAGTCGCTCAAATCACATTGAAAGCATTATGAATATACTCCTGACCTGCTAATGTAAGTATAATGGGATTAATATGAATTTCTGATTAGCAATGTCCACGTTAGGATACACGTGACAGGAGGCCATTTGAAAAATATCACATTATTTTACAAATGTATGGACTTAAATGTATTTAAATTTGACTGTGTCGTTTCGTACGTCAGAAAAAAAACCCATTGTTGGATCCGTTGTTGTAGATCCGAAAAACGAGGAGCTTTTTTAACCCTCAAAACGGCCTCGTCCGTCCGTCCGTTAGTCCGTCTGTCTATCTACCTGTGTAGGTATTTGTCAGTCGGTCGGTCTGCCTATCGGTGGCATCATAGCTCTTAAACGTTTGCTCCGAGTTCAACGCATTCCAGAGTCTTCGTCCGATAAAGCCCTTGACGCGAAAAATAACCTTGATCATTTTGCCTAATGCTGTAGGTATAAAAAAAAAACTAAATTAAAAATAACCAACCACCCGACTGTTAAGCATTAACTACTACGCATTCGGGACCCAACCTAGATACCTCGCTAGGATTTATAATGTTGAATTTGGGTCCCACCTGCTTAGTAGGTGGGGTTGTTGGTTATTTTTTAATTTAACTTTTTATTTTTGTCGTTTTAGTGATTTTTTTTTTTTTTTGATTCATGATAATTTCATATAGCCTATAACACTCGCGCAAACATGACAAACCGATGGAAATCTTATTCGTCAACATCTGACCATAAGGATTTATGAGGAAACATAGAATCGGACATACTTACATACGTATGAGCCAAACACATTACCCTCCTTTTGGGCTCCGCTGCAGTCGGGTAAAAAACTTGAAATTATATTGACATGTATATTGGTCCGAACTTAATAATTTCATTTTATTTCAAAAGAGCCCCTAGATCTCGGACACTTAGTACCCTCCAGGGTGACAAAAAAACCTTTCATGAAGTAAACGTTATTAGTGAAACTGTGTACTCACGGTTTCGAGAACGAACAAATGTTTATAATTTCAGTCAAAAAACTCCTTTCCCTCCCTCCCTTCCGAATCCGCGTATTTTGACAGCCAACTACGGAACCCTACATTACGCGTATTTTTTTTTCTAGATTAGGACCGACACAAGTGATTGTATCGTGTGGAGGTTATTATTATTACTTTTGAATCATTAATATTATCATTGTTTATTTAGTCGATAAGCAATTTCTTTTAAAATTTTGTTAACGATTTCAAATGAACCTTATAGTTGGACACTCTTCAGTGCAGCATCCTCGACACTCCTGTCACAACAAGAAGAACTAAAAGTCTCATATAATACCTAAGGTTTTAGTTTACAGAATGCAATATGAAAGAACCATAAATTGCTCTGGTCCCATGTATCATTAGCACTGCATTCTAACTTTAATTAATTTAACGCTTTCTTTTACAGAACAAAACACAGGGTGCGAGTGATATTCCAAAAAGCGTAAATGAATGTGCTGTTCAATATAAGTTATCGCTGCGCTCGCTCATTACACGCATTCTTGCGGCGCATCATAACACGGCGTCATACCACACACGGGTTCCTACGCTAGAGTACCTAGAGAGTATACGTTGTATACACTGTACGGTGTATACTTTGCATTTTGGTTGCGAATTCGACCGTGACGTAACTAACTAGAACGCATGCACGTGATGGTCCACGTACCAGCCCCAGTAGCATGAGTGCCATGAGCTTCTGGCTCGCGCGCGGAAAATAGACAGAATCGCTCCATCCTACGCTCACGTCGCGTCATGAACTATGATGAACTTTCCCTACATGTATATGAAAAAGAGAAGGTTGAAGGTTCGTTATTCGGATCATGGCAAGTGACCAACCTTCGTCTCTGCCTACCCCTCTGGGATACAGGCTTGACTTTTATGTATGTGAGTAAACAAAACCAAAAATATTAAGATCAATGTCAAAATATATTTAAAAAAAAAAACTAAAAACATGCTTTATCATTTTGCTTGTTCCACCCATTTGCAGGGAAGGACGCCCACCAGCTCGCTGGACCTATCTGCGACAGATTGCTGGCAGCGGCTGTATGAGAATGGCCGAGGACTGAAAGAAATGGCCTCGAGGAAGCCTAGGCCCCGCAATGGACAAGTACGGGCTGATGTATTGATTGAACCATTTCTATATTTGTTTCTACCCAGTCAAACTTTACATGAAAATGAAAAATGCTTTATTTACCATCAGCTTTGTCAGAAATACAGAACAGTGAGCTCCGTGTGGCGCCGGATTAAGAATAGCGTCGCTCCATTTCCTTCCGTGGATGTCGTAGAAGGCGACTAAGGAAATCAATTACCAGGAGACGGGCAGCAGCGTCTTCCTGAGATTCCAGCCGCATACTGCGATCGCCAACCCGCCTGCCAAGCGTGGCGATTATGGCAAAACCCCTCATGGTTATGAAAACCACAAAGGAGGCCTATGTCCTGCAGTGGGCGTCAAACGGCTGATGATGACGATGACAGAACAGTGAGCATGGAAAGAAATATCTCAGGCCGAAGCGAGAGTCGAGCCCGCATTGATATCGAATTGAAAATAAAATCTTCATGGTTTGAGGTTTTCGAATGAAACTTTTTTCAAATGGTTTCTATGATGTTCTTTTTTTAAAAAATGTGAAACATTTGAATATCGACTTCCAATTGTTTTTGTTATTCAATTTAGACAAGAAAGATGGATACTGCGAAAATTCGAGTGATTATGAGGCACCCATTTTTCGTATTTTTTTATTTTATTGATTTGACGCAAGTGAGTCAATATTGTGGTTAAGGTAACGTTAAACCATGCCGCTAATTCCTGGGTAGTTTGACTAGGGTCGGCTTCCACTATCTCTCTTAATTCATCGTTATTCACCTGTGTGGGCGGTCTTCCTCGTGGCTCGTTCTTTAAGTCGAAATTTCCATCACGAAAGCGTTTAAACCAAAATCGCACGGTGCGTTCATTAGTAGACCCCTCTCCAAACGCAGTATTGATATTGCGGGCTGTTTCTGCCGCGTTAGTTCCGCGTCGGAACTCGTATTCAAAAATCACTCGAATTTTCGCAGTATCCATCTTTCTTGTCTAAATTGAATAACAAAAACAATTGAAAGTCGATATTCAAATGTTTCACATTTTTTAAAAAAAGAACATCATAGAAACCATTTGAAAAAAGTTTCATTCGAAAACCTCAAACCATGAAGATTCTATGTCAATTCAAAGAACCTATTGCAATAAAACGGCAATTTCATACTTTAACCCCTATTATTAATTTCAAACTTACTTAAATTACATAGGCAAATTCATAGAGTGTTAGTAGTTAGTCATAGATACTTAAATTTATTGTTAGGGTAGACATGAATGGATGAATAATAATAGTAACAATATGACTACGAATTTCAAACAAAAATTGCGTGACAGGATCAGAAAAAGAACTAACAACGATAAGAAAATTTTATGTAAGTAACTTTGATATTAAAGGGGCTCACTAGCGCCACTTCAGAACAAAATATATATGTGAAGGCCACGAAATGGAAACAAAATCATATTTTCTCTTAATCCATGTTTGGCAAAGAGTATTAAGAAGTTTATTAGATTTTATAATTTATTTATCTATGTAAAAAGAGCAATAATAAAAAAAAACGAATTTTTGATTTTGGCCCTCAATATTTTGGAATTAGATGTTTTAGTTTAGAAGTTTTTAAACTTGTCTAAAAACACGCGTAGATAGGCGTCTTTCGGTCCGTATAGTATCATACAGGTACATAGGATCGCACTTTCCGTAGACAGTTCAGACTGGACCCGAACTATGCATCATGCAAATTCAGGTAATTATTGAGATAGCGTTCAACAGACTATCCAGCACATTTGCTATAAGCGTATCTAGCAACATAGGTTAATAATTGTTCTTATCGAAGGGGGGGTGTACTGTTTTTAACTATTGGTTCTACCAGCGATGCCATAAATTATAAAACACAAGGAGAACTCTAAGGAGATGAACACCTGCATATTTCAGATGCTCAACACCACAGAACAGAGAAATTAAACTGAAAGACGTCAAGACTACTCTTGTGTTATAATAACATTTACTAGTGCCTCTACAATTACCTATACAATTGTGGCCACTCCGTCCTCTTGTCCGCCACGTCAAGTTGAAAACTGGAAGGTGTCACCAGGACAAATATTTTACAAAAAAAATCAATTTAGTGCTTTTTACCATCACATGGAGATGGGCCTGATGTTCTGTGCTTGAGCACACTAAGGCTATTATGTATTGTGTTATAAAATATGGGTTTTAATTACTGTAGTAAATGTTATATTGTTATTATAACTTAAACTTTTTCAGTTTATTTTCCTTCACTTGTGCTGTGAGACCTTGCTTCTTGCCTTCCATCATTCTAAATCAACGGAAGTACTCTGAAACTTTTGATAGTGAGTTCGGTTGTATAAAACATACGACTTAAATATTATATATCTTTTTATTGCCTCGACTTAGAACACCTTCAATGGATAGTTAGCATTAACTTAGTATTTGATATTAATTGTAAATTGATCGCTAAACCAGTTTCTGAGAAAAAGGGTTTTGACAGACTGACGGGAGGACGAACAAGAAAGTGACCCTATAAAGATTTCTTTTTTTCCTTTTGAGGTACGGAACCCTAAAAGAGCTAAAAGCACGACGGTGTTTCAGAATTAGCTGTGTAAACTTTAGCTGCAACATTTTGAACATGGTAATATGAGTACTATTTAAAACGTGGTAAGTTCTGTGAGAGTATCGTATGAGCGCGGTATGACGGGCGGCGGGCTCGCGACGGCGTCCGCCGTCATCTCATGATATACTCGACACATTGTGTGGTAATTCCGTTCGGCCCACTTAATTGCATTTCAGAATGTTCCGACAGTCATGAGATTAATTTATAGAGCCACCTTCAACGGCCACGGTTTTTAAATGCAATTTATCATCATTAGAGACGTGCAGGTTATTTATTGCGGGGTCGTACGGCTTGTTTGTTCTACAGGAATTGAAATAGGACTGTTTCAGTATTCATGATTGTTTAATTGCCAGCAATGTGTGTTTAGGGCTTTTATTGGCAACTCTACCTTGTGATATGTTTATAGTGAGCCGGTCATCTCATTACCATCCCATCGGGCTACATGCACAATATTTTGAAATGAATCGTCGCTGCCTAATTACACAATCAGTGAGTTAATTGTGATATTAATATTTAAGTGGGCCATCTTTTAAATAATGTATTGCTTACTGTGTACTAGCAAGGATCTTCCATTGTAATATTATCATTCAGTTGGCGTGAAACACTTGTTGCAGCACTTCAATCATATTTGCATTTACATATTATTAAGTTCGTAAGAAGTCGCAGTTACTACATTACCTTATAAATAAAAAGCTGTACATCTATACGTGGAAAAATGTTTGGTACGTAAACTAAAACTATCACCCAGTTACAAACAACAACCCAATTCTCGAGTCTTCCAGACGGGGCAATATATTTTGTGATAAAATTAAGTGGCGTCAGACAACAAAAGTCGTCTCAAATATGAAATGAGTTAAATCGCAGTTAACAACATAATGCGTGCTTTTAGACTTTTTGTAGACACGCGGCTACTGAGGCATTTCCTGCTACCGCACGAGATGATTCATAAAGAATACTCCTTTGAGGCTAAGATCTTTAGGTTCAAATTCGCCAATACTTCTAGCATTTAGTTTCAGTTTCAGTAAAATGGTGATTAATTGTGATATAAAGACTTTTATATTTCTGTTCTCGTTCGATGCAGAGTTATTTATAACCCGTGGTATGCCGTAAAATCTATCCATAAGGTTGACATAAAACATATTTTTGTAACCAGATATTTCTCACAATGTTAAGGAGCTTTCAGGTGCGCTCTTTAAAACCAGTTTCGAAATCAAAGCTGGGCATGGAAATGACTAATTAGCCATAGAGTCGGCGCACAGGCGACAGGCGTGGCGAGGGTACTCGATAATTCTGCGAGGCAATTGATATCACGTTCGCAGATAAACAGTTGGATCTTGTCTAGTGAACGCTATCAGATCTACATGCTGCTGTCACTGCACCACGGACATGGGAACCCCTGATTTGATCTCCACAGCGTACGAGATTATTAATTAGTTAAACCGAATTTAACAAAGAACACACTTTATGGCCTTTTAAAACACATGTCCTCAAAACAAAATGGCCAATTATGTTAATCTCTATCGCTTCTTATGGCGCTTCAGTTGAACCTGAGCAGCCCAGCTTCATATTTTACGATAATAAAAAGCGTATATGGAGCAATATGTGCATAAATGTCAATATTTATCCAGCGCTGCGCGGGCGCACGGGGAGCTCAATTTATAAGCGACATTTAACTCCTAAGCAGCGGCGGCGCAGCGGGAGTACGGCGCGTTATTACGCTCAGCATCGTAATTGTCGATTAATTATCTCGTTTTCAATAAAACATACGGCATGCACATGAAATTGTATAATTTTAGGCAATAAAGGCGTACTAATATGGCGTAAGCACCGCTATGTCCATCGGGATTTCTTCTACAGTGAGCCCATAAAATGTAAGTGGTAAACGAATTATGGACACGATATATCACATTCTGATATTAGCGATCAATCTCTACCGTGGTAGTTGATATCACGCTGAGAGCGCTTACTTGTGGCTTGTACAGTCGACGGCACATCAAACTTTACATCCGTGCACTCTACTCAGTTACGTTACGGGTGAGTTTGCAACTAAAATGTATATGTTGACGTGCTTTCGATTGTACCAGCCGACCTACCCCGTGGTAACAGCAGCTCTGCCTACTCAGTAGGTTTAGGGAGGTATGTATTTTATGATCATTAATGCGTACCATTGTTAATAACGAAACATCACGTCGTTGGTTCACAGGCCACCGGTATCGGGCCAGCGTTTTTATTCATTTATATTCCATCAGCTATTTTGTAGCGTTTAGATTTGGATTATTCTTGGTCATTGATATTCTGTTTACGTTCACTAACTGGGATTATTTGAAAGATATAGTATAATTGTTGACAATTGCTTTAATAAAGTAGGTACAACTGTCCTTTCGCTGTTAATTAAACACAGAGTTGACAAAAATACATTTCAGTTTATTATTCATGCGAAACGATGGTCATTGCAGGTAGAAAATGAATAATTAATAGTTCAGAACAATCTGTATTTGTTAACCAAAAATAGATTAATTATAACACTACGGTAGGCAAGAGGGACTTTAAAATTATGTGAATGGATAGTAAAATACAATTAGACTTTAACAGATCGTATGCACAATTGAACAAAAACTATAATGATCCGCCAACGAGACCATTAACATTCAAAATAATAACAATTTGCTGTTAAAATTGGTCGTCGAAGGGAAAAACAATGAGCATCTCCATATTAATCGCCCACGCACAAGGACAAAACGACATTAAAGCGGCATGAGAACAAATGACAAATTATTATAATAGAGAACACCTGCTATTCTTTTGATCCGACATTTCTCTCATTTATGATGTTAATCGAGCGGAATAGTAACTTCAGTAACATGTTAACATACTTTGTTCTCGGACAAAGAGCCGCTCTCAGACAATGCATGCTCTTTATTAATATTTTTTGTATTCGACAGAATCTCTCTTTCATCTCGTTCAAGTTTAGATCAAATCATAGTCCTTGCTTTTTGATCACATCATTATTGTCTCTCTTTACACTTGGATCATTTGACACCGTCTCGTAACAAAATTATTATATCAGAGGAAAATTAACTTATCGAAACCCGTCTTCATAGTCGACTTTAGCTTGCAACAAAAAGATACGCTAGACTAAAATATCACTGGAGTTGACAGATAAACAATAAGCGACATTGCTTACAAGACGATGTGGTTGGGAAGTATGCCATATCACCGACGCAACTTCCCTGGAAGATACTTCTTATAATAGCTTTATTTAGTAGAAAAGCTAATATCAATCCATTAGTCATACGAATAACTTTGCCACATACGCATATGATGATATTTCTATTATTAAAACAAACCTAAACTAAGACAATGTCATGTGTTGTCTTGTAAATAGGCCTCAGTAGGCCTGTCCGCGGCACATGACACTTTTGTGGTGAGTTTGTGTCGATAGATGAAAATTGTATATCTTTGGAACGGCGAAATGTCTCAAGGCCCGTTTTACAGTGAATCTACATCGGCTCTACGTAGCAGAGGATACAAATCATAGGTCGAACCAGTGAAGTGCCGCACACGGTGGTGGGCGAGGGAGAACGTTCTCACATAACGAGAACTGAAAATTGGAATTTAGTTATATAATTTACAATAAACTCAGTATATCCACAAAGATTACAGTGAAGATCTGAGCAAAACTAATATTAAAACGAAGACAACATTTTTCAATTTATAATATCTTGTCATGCGAGAACATTTAGGACACATAGATCACGTGGACGTTTGCTACCTCCTTGATACTTCAAAACCTGGCAATTCGCTTTATTTTCGGCTTACGGAAGTCTGATCGCATCTCCGAATACCGCTCTAGGCTCAAGTGGCTCCCGATCAGACAGCGCCGTGATGTGCACATACTTTCCGTTCTATACAAAATTCTTTATGTCTCTTCCTGTCCTAAGTATCTCCGCTCCCGCTTTAACTTTCTTCCACCATGGTCCAGGTCAAGGCGTGCTTGCCTTCGTAACACTCTTGACTACCCTTCCTGTAACACAATAGTAGATTGTACAACAAGTGCATAAAACGCACCATTTTACTCGAGACGTTTATCCATCCGAGCGAGCTTGCGAGCGAGGATAGATATAAAGTCGAGTGTAAAATGGGTTTTATGGACGAGTTTTACACTCTACTTTTCACTTCGATTGCGAGGAAATGAAACAGCAACATGTAAATATAGTAAATGCTAATTTAATTAAAATTGAAAGTTACATTAGAGCAATGAGAAATATTTAAAGCTGTTGGTATCTTTGCCTTGGTCTTAGAATACGAACGAAACGAAATAAAATAAAGAGGTTGTTGTATGAAGTTAAAGATGTTCGTGTGGCTGTTGCAGCGATTGCCTTGGTCTTCGACGAAGATTTTACTTTATGCTCTAGAGCATAAAAAGCGACTTTATGTCGCCTACGCACGACATAAAGACGAACTTTTAGAGCATGAGAAGTGAAAAGTATTTTTCTAACTCTTTCATCGTCCGAGCTGCGCAACTATGGAACAAGCTTCCTAACTTTATTCAATAGAGTCCTTCTATAATATCATTCAAAAAGATTTTAAAAGAGCACTATCTTTCTAACCTGTCATAGATAATAGGTTTTTGTACGTAATGGTATGTATGCATATTATTATCTTATTATTACTTATTTATGTAGTTATAAATATTTCTCCCTTCTTTCCGTTATCTCAGTCTAAACACCCTATGATAAGGTTGGCTGGAAGAGATCTCTCTTAGAGATAAGTTCGCCTTTGTAACAATGCTGTGTAATTAATTTTTTTATTTATGATTTGCAATAACAGTTATTTGTTATACAAAATCCTAATCGTTAGCGAGGGAATCAAAAGAGCACGAGGTGAAAAATCTTTGCATTCGAGTGCAACACGTAACTTTTTATCCCACCTCAGCAAGGAAATAACTAATCGAAAAAAAAACACAAAGGAGTTTCCGAGTCTGAGTTTTTAACAAATTAAAAAGAGTTGTATGGTAATTTCGGCACCATGGAGGTAGAAGTAAAAAGGTTTAATGATGTTTTGAATTTACAAACTGTTCTAAATTCAATTTCCTTTATCCTCTAGCGGATAAAAGCGGCTTTTGCACTCAGATATCGAAGAGCAAAAATACTCTTTCCGAGATGGGATGGAAAGAATATGTTAACATTCTCGGAGAACATTCTCCCCAGCCCATGCCTAGCGCGTGGTCCGCGGGCGGTGCGGACGGCGGGCGGCGCGGCGGCGAATGTGTTTTGTTGATCTCTCAGAGTATTAATCTCCACAGGAGAGATGAAGTGATATGCATTTGTCATCATGTCCGCGATTAAGTCAGAGAAACTCTTTCTATTATAGTGAATCAATTGAATTAATATTTAAATACCCATGAGCGCAAGCCGTGTAATTCATGTCATTTATAAATGATACTTGTACATATCAGACTGTCACCGACTAGGGATGTATTTACAGAGACTGACGCGATATATTATTCACTAACTGTACTATTATTTCAAAATCAAGGTTAAGTTTAATTTTAGAATTGTTTTTTTAATAATAAATCATTTGTATTCAACATGCACACATGGATTAAATACTAAAGATGTCAATTATTTAGACTGTACTTATAGAAGTGTAGGTGTTTTTGCTCTGCAAAAAGTAAATACTCGAAATAAATATAGCTGGTCCCAATATTTCTTATTGTAATGAGGGATTTTCTTTCTTTTTACTCCCTAGTCGCTGGATAGATGGCGCTGAAGTTGATAAGTTACTGCAAGGAACGGAACGTCACATAATTTTTTTCATATTTCACTTCGTTGTAATTTTTAGATCATAAAACAAAACTTACATAATTATGTCATTGGCACATCACATATAAATATCGTTACGAGTTAATCCTTTCACGTTATCGTAATATCCATTGAAGTCCATTTCGGAACGGCTATCATAAACGCGTATCATAGACTACGTGAGCTCGGTGAGCTACGTGAGCGATCTGTAGTGCGCTCCGATTTGCCCATGATCGCTCACGGTTGTAAATCGGAACGCACAGATAGTAACGTAGTCATTTCAGCGCCATCTACAGAGTTCTCGAGAACAATGTTTTTTTAATAGTCGAAAAATAAAACCTGCCGTTACCATCAGGTTGAGTTCAGTTTTCTCTCAGTCTTCTTGTATTTGCTTAAGAAAATTTTGCTTACATTATATTCGATTGAGTGAATTTGAAAACTTGAACTGATGATGTGGGGAAGGCTCAGTGGGACAAAACGTATAGGCTACGTAAATGAACTGTTTCAGAATTATCTAAGTAATTTTAACAAAAAAATCATGAATACCGTAAAAATACCGAAAAACCGGAATGCCGGTATTTCACATATTGATATCGAAAAAATACCGGTTTTAGAAAAAGGGTCCGGTAGTTTCGACCTTCTTGCGCCGCCATCTTAAATAAAACTTTAGCACCTTTACCAAAATTGTATTTTTTTAAATAATTCCTTAATAGTTTTGTTGACTCAATGACAAAAGTCAAAGACAACGATTATCTTATTTCTTATCGTGTCTGCTAGAAGTACCGCTGTAATAAACCATCACCAAATTTCGCACATTTTATACTTTTTTTTACATTTTTTTTTTGCATTTTGTTGAGAATTAATTTGGAATAGTTCTAATTTTGTACGAAAGTACCAGCAAAAATTATGATATCGTAAGAGCCGTAAGTCACACCACTGTCAGGTATAACAAACAAAGAAAATCGGCCATCGGCCAGGTGTAAGTTGAACTCCCAAAGTAGGTATATTAAAGAAAACACATTACCTAAATATACGACACAAATGTGTGGTGGTATACGAAACCAGTTTCATTTAATTTCACCAATTTTATTTCATTTCATTCATTAAATTAATGTCATCCGTAACACAACTGACCAGAGTGCACGTATGCAAAGGTAGGATGTGCTGTACATTGTACACAAATCCGAAAATTGTGAATTTCTAGTTATATCTTTATAATATATTTTTTGTGATTATTACAAACCTAACTTTGCATATTTTTTAACTGCACTGTTTGTAATCGTTTCTTCGGAACCCAAAGGGCACTATTCCTACTTGCACTTTTCTGGCTTTTATAAAAGAAAAGAATCGGTCCTGTCAAAATGAGGTCAATCGGTTTTTAGTTTTTAATTGTTTTTTTCGATGTGAGCTTCGTGAGTAAACCTGAGTGTCCGAGGTGTTCACATACTTCAGCGCTTGAAGTTCTCAATCCGCGATGGGCATGCGTATTAATTAAGCCTCTCTCTGAGAGAAGGCTTGTGCCTTGCAGTGGAACGTATACAGGCTACACAAAAAAACAAAGTGTCAATCAATCAATCACCCCGTACTCGTCCACGGCTGGACATAGGCCTCCCTCTCAGGCACGCCACTTCCTTCTGTCCTCGGCCATCCTCATCCACCCAGCAAAAAAAGTGTGCTCCGTATAAATTAGAGGCGATCGTTAGGCGGTCGGCAAATCTCTCAGAAGTATCACGCGCACGAGTGCGGTCAGTATGACGGACAGCAGAAAGGGCTCGCCCTTAGAGTTACCTTGTATTATTTTGTCATTATTAAATTCCCCTGTCACATCGTGTTCTCATTTCACCGCAAGAAAATATTGTATGCAAAATTATATGACATTTGAATGAGCATAAAAATGTCGCTGTAGATTTGATTGCTGCATTGTTGGACAAAATATTTGCTTATGATGCATTTATGAATAGTATTTATTAGCGATAAGGACCCCGTCTGTACCCTTAGGTTAAGAAATAATTGTGTAACTTCCGTTTTTGTGTGCAATAAACTGTTCTCTCTCTATCTATTTGTCTATCTACCATTCGATCCCTACCTTATATTGCTATTTAATCTGAAGCACAGCCACGACTTTAACAAATAATTTACAGACTCTTTTTTCACCTACTAAGTTTTAAAGGCGCTGGATGCAGGCCGCTTCCAACCGGTCTTTTTGGAAATCCATGGAGGAGGCCTATGTCCAGCAGTGGACTCCTTGTGGCTGAATGATGATGATGATGATGATGATGAAGTATTAAAGTCTGGCAAACGAAAGCGTAACCTGAGATATTGACGGGAAAAACAAAAAAATCATAATGGTATCATAATGCTATACTAGGAAAAAAGATTTGCTGCTTTTATAATGCTTTTTAAATACAAGGGGTATTTTATACTGAATTTTCACAAATAAAAAAATTTGTTGCTATTTGTTAGGCATATTGAAGCCTCGATCATAAAAAATATCTCATATTAATAAACTGACAATATTATAAGGTATTTAGCTGTTTTCTGCACAAATCTGAAATAATAAAAACTGAATTTGAACGGATATTTACTCGTTTACTTTTTAATTTTACAATTTTCCGACGTTTCGGCGCTTTTGCAAGTGCCGTGGTTTCGGTAGACTGAGGGGATAGGCGTCTTTTTGAATGCATTAATTGTTAGTTTACAAACAATTACTCAACAAAAAATTATTAAGTTACGTTCCAAAAATATATTGGCAAATTTAAAATTTAAATTGGCAAAACAAAAATTTTATATAAACTCAAAACATTGATTATTTTATTAGTTATTAAAATTAAAATTCAAATACAAAACAATTGAAATTAAAAAGTAAACGAGTAAATATCCGTTCAAATTCAGTTTTTATTATGTCTAGATGTCTAGATAGATAAAATATTCTTTATTGTACACAAAGATTACATTAACAGAAATTCAATAAATTGCAGTAAAATTGGCGGCCTTATTACTACAAGCAATTTCTTCCAGGCAACCATAGACAGAGACAAGAAAGAATTTAGAGACGGGTAGTCGGTGCAATTAAGATATAAGAGTGGAAAGTAAGTATGTCTAGTGCTCGTGTTCACCTTAGGAAATACTAAATCTGAAATAATAATAGCAACTTCCGTACAATACAATCACTTGAATCACCATACATACATGACCTGGTCCCAAATTAGAATACCCTGTGCTATGGTAACCAGGCAAAGACGTCGTCGTCAAAACATGAAAATACACCCAGACTGAGGCCATTTGTAAATTCTAGGTCACGCTTTTGTTTGCTACACTCTAGGTGCTGGATACGCAAACCTATTTTGATAATATGTGATTGCCTCTCTGACACATGAGCCACTATACGTATCAAATGAGGCAGAACATCTTGACATCAGGCCGTCAAATTCCGTCGAGGAGGCAATCAAGTAGTGTAGTGGGTGCGGCGAGGCGTTATCGACATGTCCTCAACAAGCCGCAAAATGAAATCTCTCGGTGCCGTCAATCATTTTCCCCTCAGCGGTTGCGAGTAGCGACCCTCAAACTACCGTGTAGCGGAGGTACAGTTCACGTAGACAAGAACCGTACATGCTCGTACGGAAACTTCGGTGTTCTTGGCATCCGGTGACGATGTTTTGTCACTGTACTTTGGCTGCATCCAGAATAAAAGCTATGTAGACAGATATTATTCCAGTGAGTGGGTCTCATCCGTCCAAGCAACTTTGTGAAACCTTTATTTTTACAGCTATTTCACAGTCTGGTAACTGCAACTTTTTGTGAAGCTTCCACATACGTTCGGCAAGTAAACAATTTTCCTGTCAATGCTACTCGTGGAGTTAATGAACCAAATACTTTTATAGAGGAGTAAGTGCGCTCTTCAACCACAATGTGATGAAATAACGCGTACGAAACGAAGTAGGGATACATGCAGAACTCCAATGTCACTGAAAACTCAGGGTTTCTGTAAATAGGTTACCCAAATAAAATCTCATCGTTAATTCAGTTCGCACACGCAGGTAACTCAGACATTGCTGCTGTCCTGATGTAATCTTCGACGAGGTAACGACGATTTCACACCCAAATTACTATCGCCACTCGTAATGATTTTAACCCGGTCCCAAATTAACGCGCGCTTCGGATAAAATATGCGGCGCGTGAGTAAGAACGCGCAAATGTATAGCGAGGCAGGCGTAAAGGACACATACCCCGCCAGACTTCGCCTGCGCTGCGTATGCAGACGAGAAAATATTTCAGAATTGAGATTGATGTCGCACGCATGTGCAAATGGCTGCTCTTTAAGCAAAAAGATAATATTGTCTATACTTGGAAGGAATTATAATAGCACTTGTGACGACAAGACAAGAAAAAATGCAAGGACTCAAAACTTCAGTCTATATAAAACTGCGTTGTACTGTACAGTACATGTAATATGGGACTATCTAAGAAAAGTAAAAACAAACAAACGCTGTCGATAAATAATTAATATAAATCCCATTTAAGGGTAGGCTCCCACGCGATAAGAGGTGTTATTTATACACCCTCATCCCACAAAGGAACCGCTGCCGAATATCACCCATAAATATTGGACTGAGGTGTAATTTTTCACATACCACGTCTCCGCGACGCGTCGCACCTTTAAAATAAATGCAAACAAAATTTAATAGGGAGAGATGCACAGGACCGCGGGCTTCGGGCAAAATAAACGATAGTGGACCGATCATCCGGAGATACTTTTTTTGTTTGTGAAAAAACAATGTCTCCGGAGACTGATTCATTGACACGAATATTTAGATTACAGGGCTTGACTTTAGACTTCAAGCAGTCACAATGAAAATCTCCTCCAACCTGAGAAAATAAAGTTAATAGAGTGAAAATCTCAGGAGACGACCAGAGCCTTCTTGAATAAAAGTTTATGCGCGATTCCATGCTCTCGTTTATAATTTTGCTGACGGTCAGGTTAACCAGGAGGCAGGACGGCGTGGTCTGTAGAGGTGAGGCGTATTTAACAGAACAGTTACTTGTACTTAGTATAAAATAATAACAGAACGTGTGAGTATGCAGATTAATTGTTATTAAAATATTCACAAATATTATTAATTTCCGAGAAATAATTTTTCTCGAGAGGACAGTACGAACTGACAAACGCATCGTTGGACTTGCACCCCGCTGGACTGACGATCTGATTGCTGGTAGCAGTTGAATGAGGATGGCCAAGAAGAGAAAAATGTGGCCGTACCTTGGGGGAAGTCTATGTCCAGCGGTGGACAGATACGGGCTGATTGATTGATATTTAGACGTTACGCACAATGATCCAGCGTTACGACAATAGCTGCCAGTTATTTTTAGCAGGTATTTGGAACGATTATTTTCTGATAACGAGAACGGTTCCATCTCTGTTTGCCTAGCATAACCCACCGCCAGTGGTCTGCATTTATTTACGGTTATTGGTTATCGGCAGAGTTGAGCGGATCGTCTCCCGCGTGGCTCGTAACAACTCGGACCTCGCGGCCGCCATGCTAAGGGGTGCCACTTGACGGATATATCCGTCCATTGGGAATTAGTAGCGACGAAATAATTATGATTGTTCGCCAAATTACTGGCGAAAATATTGGGCAAGAGTTATCAAAGATTTTTGACAGACCGTTGACTGCATTCGGTACCTATAACCCGGCGATAGCCTGAGCCTAGATTATGTTAATGCATGGTAATGCATCACTATAATATACTATTCGTACTGTAGTACGAGGACAATTGAATGTACGCGGCGATTTCATTTCGTGGCCACTTCAAGTCTACGCGCGCACACTTATTAAACCTTCTACGCGTCAATGCTAAGAAAAATCACGTCACGTGACCCGACCGTCTATCTGACTTTGTACTATAATGCACTAACAAAATTGAGTCCCTGTTTTATAAACACTGACTATTAAAGACATAAAAATCGCCCACGTAGGAACGGCAGAGGTTACAAAGTAGAAAAAATTGTTCACCCTCAGCTATAATATCTATAAAAAAACAACTCTGAAATGGGAAACAATGTCGTCAACTCTCTGAAAGCCGTAATCTCACTGAGATAACCAATAAATAGTTGAGTTTTGTCTCTCAGATAAGCTAAGATCCATCAAAGACGTGGGGAGCAATAAAAAGCTAACAGAGACATTGCACGCATTTGTAATAAAAGTCGCGTCATAAATAACGATCATGAAATATAATACACCTGAAATCTTCGGAAAATGGGAAAATCATTTTCCGAGGGCGGGTGCGGCGGTCCGGCGGAATATTGTTATAAATGTAGTTTTCTTGCGGGTATAAATAATAATGTTGCCGCGAGGCCCTTGCCGGCCACTCGGGGTGGGAACTTTACGCCCTTCAGGCACAAATACGCAACTTCACCCTACTTTATTCCCTATTAATTTTTTCAACCTAATTATTTATTCGATTATTGCGTCGCCAAACAATACAGAGGTCGTGGAGCTTATCTACCTATTTATTCACTTCCATCGATCCGAGGAACGCATACTTATTGACGTAGTTTGCGGTTTTCCATGAAAAGTCCAGTTGCGTACATATTCGTGAGCAGCGTACGTGTCGAGTCGAGGTCTCGCGGATGCCTCAGGGAGTCGTTTCGATTTGACAGCGTGTAAATTCTCTATTACCCGATATGAAATATGCTGAGTCCGTTTACGACCCCAACAATGAGTATTGTAATATCTCTGAGAATCCCTCCCACAGGTGGTTCGGGTAGCGACAGTATTTTTGTAAAGAATACAATCTAACTAAGAATTAATAAATACAAAAAACAAACACAAATGGCGTGTTAAGGGGTGAAGGCTCCGTATAAAAACTGAAATTTATTGTTTTTCAGCGAAATTTACCGCGTCACTGAAGTGAAAAGTCGCATTATTTCGTGGTCTCAACACGAATTTGGCTTTTGTTCTCGAGTTCATAATGTCTTTACGAGACCGCTGAAGTGATATCACTTCATTTAACGTCCTGATTTAGTGTAACTGGAAAAACTGAAAACAATGAGTGTGTCGACAATGTGCGGTGAAAATAACGTGCAGTTGAGCTGCAAATTCAAGAAGAACGTCATCGCACGCCAAGTTTTGAGTAAATAATTTTATTAAGAGCAACATAAAGCGCTTTTTATATCTCGTTTCACGGAAAGCTGACAATAATAATTAAATACACATGTCATGCAGGCCGTACGGCACGCTTGACTTTACCTGTTCTCGACATATTAACAGTATCATTTATTTATAAACGGATGACGCCACCACATAACACGCTGTACCTACTAACGGCCGATAAACGTCACAGGGCAGCTCAACTATTTTGACTAAGAGCACCTTATGGATTAACAGACTTGTCTCTACAGTCTCAACATGTCGCTTGCCTCGTATGACATTAAAATAAAATCATTAGTATTTATGCATTTGAGAGTGTATTAAGGGCGCACACGGCACGCTTATAATGTCATAAATCGTCTGGAATATATAACCGTCATCGCCATGTCATACGCGCGTCCGAGCCGCGCCGCGCGCTCCCCTTACTTGCGCCGATGACTCCGCGCATCCAAACGCCATAAATTGTAAGAACGTAAATAAAATGTGGCGTTCCATATTTTAAAACTTTATTTTAATAGCCCACTATTCAACGAGAAATTAAGACGTGTTTATTGGCTGCACGCTCGTAATACATACAAGTTGTTCCCTCACAAGTTACTTCGGCCCCTGTCGTTATAAATCCGTAGTCAAGCTAAGTCATAATAAACATTATGTTTGTTTCTGCTGACCATCCTCTACATCAATAATAGCAACTTTAGGAGAAATAGCTCACTCACTAAGTTTTGTCACCGACACATGACATTTAAGTATTTGTTAGAAAGTTACGCTTATACCGCGCCCGCGATAACAGCGGCAGCATTTATTTAGAAATACGAATGAACCATTTATTAAATAGGTAATATTAAAAAAAATATTCATAAAAAAATATTGGAACATGTTGTCTGTAAATTTTATTTTACTAATAAATTTAAACAATTTTAAACAACCTAAATCACTCTCCGGCCCATGAACTACCGCTATGCAAAAAATCACTTCAACCCGTTGCCTTGGTGCCTACTGGAAGGACAAATCAACAAATATTCATTTAATATGTATTTTTGTTGATTTTTCCTTCTTCTGTTGGTAATGATATCTTCAGTTCCGGTTGTCCCTCATCAGGGACATAAGTATAAGAACAAATAAGTAAGTGTAATTACAAAGAAATGACATAGTTTTAAAATATATACAAATTATAACAAAATCCCGGTATAAGATAATAAGGAACTCAAACTGGCATACGTGCATGCAATGCCTACCCCACAGAAAGCAAATTTACCAGTAAATTTATTATTTATTCTAGTTCTTCCTTGCACTAATTACATTGTAAATGTACAAGGGCATGCTTAATGCAAAAAGCAATCTCTTCCAGCAAAGCTTTGGTATTAAAGAGACTGGCGACGGGTAGTGCGAGAAAAAGATGAATTATAAATAAACATAAACATTTACATACAGGCACATACATTGCGTCTGGCCCCACACTAGGATACCCTGTGTTGTGGGAACTAGAAACAACGACATCACAAACATGTAAACATCCAAGACCTGGGGTTTTTTTTTTTTGTCCCCACCCGGGATTCGAACCCGGGACCTCTCGCATGGTATGCAGATGCACTACCGCTGCGCCACGAGGTCGTCGTAATTATAAACTTACGTGAACCTAGGGAAATACATTAACTTAGACTTAGGGGGGGGGGGGATTAATAGAAATTATTATAAACCTACATAAATCACAGTACATAAAGGTGCAGTAATAAATAATTTTGAATTATGTGGTCCAAATAATGGTAAAATTAAATAAAGTGTGAAAGTTACATAGGCACATAGTTACATAGGATTCGGGAAACAGATTTCTAGTAGTAGTATCCGATTTTACGTATTCAATTCAAGCTATGCCCTATTCGTCCCGATATTGGTCGCGCCCCGCTTGATTGAGCGTCTCCAGGTGGTTTTAGAATGTCCTCTCTTGCTTGTTCCGGGTGTCATTTCAAAGCGATTTAGATAGATGGTTATCGTATCTCCTCATACAAACTAACATTATCTAACATGACTGTTCCACAGTTTCACGCAACTAATAATATTGTCATCCTACCAGTTAGTAGCAGGTAGGGTTATAATGGGTCTACTTTCAATACGCTAAAATAAATATAGATACAAATAAAAAACGGGCAAGTGCGAATCGGACTCGCCCACCGAGGGTTCCGTACAAATTTATAGGTACTTACATATTATACATAGTTCAGGAATCGATTCTCAGTTTGCCGAGTTTTTCCCGAACTTCAAAAACTATTTTTGTTATGATTTAATTACAAATATATGATTTTCAGTTTTTTCCCTGTACTTACTTGTAATATAAGACGATTACTTGCTTAATTTCATAGTTCTGGCTCAACGGAAAGTACCCTAAAAATTTTGATTTGCTTGAGTGTCGAAATATACGTTTCTTTGCGGCATAAACGGCCGTATCTTTTTGTACGTTAACTAAGAAGTTTGATTTGTTCACAGCTTCAGAGTATATAATTTTAATTTCAACTTGATACCTCCACTCGTTCCCGAGATGAAAGGTCTTAACCGACCGACAGACTGAAAGTGATCCTACAAGGGTTCCGTTTTTAGGGTTTCGTAGTCGACAAGGAACCCTTATTATAGTTTTGCCATGTCCGTCCGTCTGTCTGTCCGTCTGTCCGTCTGCCTGTCCGCGGTCTAGCTCAGAGACGAATAGTACGAGAAAGCTGAAATCTGGCATAGACATACATATTAATCACAAAACGGTAGAATAAAATATTAAAAACATTTTCGCTTAGGGTATCCCCCTACACCTAAATTAGGGATGCAACTCTTTTTCTCGCCTACTCCATCGTTGGATTGGTCGTTTAAAAATATTGTGGGTGTAGGGAGATCATTTTTTATTTAGGGTTTCGATTTGCTTTAAAGCGCAATTTTTTGTCAGATTAGGTCGCCGCCCCCCCCCCCCCCAAATCAAGGCTAAACGGTTGATCGTAGAAACGTGAAAAAATTCAGGGTACTAGCACATATAATGAATTTATAAGGAAAACTATCAAGGCTAAGTATGCACAAGTTATCGAGTAATATACGACCAGCTTACAAAAGGAAAACTACGTATAAAATCCATTGAAAATTACGTTCATGAATTTATTTTGTTACCTCTGTAAAGCAGATAAAACCCCCTCTTTCTAGGGAACCCTACATTGCGCGTGGCCTGACACACACTTCGCGCGTTTTTTTTCCTACCCGAAAAAACTATACGCAATTTTGAATTATGCTGAAATTTTCACTGAATAACAGCCAAGTTTTCTTTGTACCAAATTTTCTGAATCTCCTACTTTTTATCGACTAGTTTTTTCCTTAACGGCCTCCATAAAAAGTTGGAAAGTTAAATAATAATCGTGACAAAACCAATTTAGATGCCGATTTTATGTCTTGGAAGAAACAGTGTATTAGACAAGTTTTTCCGAATGAGATTCAAAACAACAACTGTAGTGTAAAATAAAACGTATATGCCATCTCAAATAAATGTAAGATGGCACGGCAACGATCGAAACAATGTAGCAAGACGTTGACACTGAGTGTTATAAAATCTTAATAACACATTTACATTTTTAATAGTTGACTATATGGCTCACTCACAGCTGTCCTTCTAATCAATTATAAGCAACTGACAGCAACAAAATTTCCTTGCATTAAATTGTACCCTGTGCCAAATATCAGAATCAAGTCGACACCTCTCTGTGAAGAGTCCGGAATGCTAACAACACAATATTTTTCAACGTGATCTAAATCTCTATACTGAACATTGTTCTTTTAAAAACACTAATGTACCAACAGAATTTTGTTTCGAGGCAATCAGCACAAAGTGAATTTTGATAATTACGTTCTGAAACAATAGATTTTTGTATAGATCAAGCTAGGTATAATTTAATGGATATTGTTCTGATTCTGTGCCAACATGACTAATTCGCTAGAAGCTATCGCGATCTTTCGTTCATTATTCAACACGAATTACTAATTATCACTGATGTTAATAGACCATCCAATGCTACAACGTCTGCCCACGAAAATTGAGGTATTTCAGCATTGGGGGTCAATCCTATGAAATTAACTCGTAAATAAGACAAAAAACCGGGCAAGTGTGAGTCGGACTCGCCCACCGAGGGTTCCGTACTTTGTAGGTAAGTACTTACTTATTATAAATAGTTCAGGAATCCAGTCTCGCAGTTTTTTCCGAGCTTTTCCTGAACTTCAAAGACTATTTTTCTTTTGATTTTATTACAAATGTATTACAAGTTTTCAGATGTTTTCCTGTATTTCTAGTATAAGACGATATTACTTACCAAATTTCATAGTTCTAGGTCAACTGAAAGTACCTACCCTATAAATTTTGATGGCATAAACGGCCGTATCTTTTTTGTATGTTAACTTAGAAGTTTGATTTTTCACAGCTTTAAGGAACTGTAAACCCAAGTATATGGTTTTATTGTCAACTTGGTAACTTCACGCGTTACCGAGACAAAAGGTCTTGACAGACAGACGGACAAGTGATCTTATAACGATTCCGTTTTTTCCTTTTGAGGTACGGAACCCTAAAAACAGGACAAGTGCCGGCGTAGGAGTCGCGCCCTGTAGGCTCCGAAAAAACGATACAAACTTAACTTGGAAAAACATGCTGTCCGAACGTCAATGTCCATGACAATTACATAATTATATACACAAGCAGCCTAATACGTCGATTTTCTGGGCACAGGACTTCTCTCAGAGAGAGAGAGAGAGCGAGTATGGGCTTAATCACCACGCGGGCCCAACGTGGATTGGTGACTAGCGAGTACACTTGACAAGGGAATTGGTAGAAATACTTCAGGTAGTTAATACCTACGACTACCATGTTTGAATTTTTTTATGACGAATATTCGATTATTATTATGAAATAAGTATACGCATATCACATTTTGTACCCTCCGTAAAGATAGATAAGATAAGATAGATAAAAAGTATTTATTGAAGTAACCACAATTGAAAAGGTACAGATGAGAAATTTACAAGGTAAAACGAGGTAAACTTAAATATTAGCTTTAAGTTTATTTGGCCACATTCTTTAGGTAGGTACACAACCACAACTTTAATAACGCGTGTTGATAGTCAACCATATTGTCATGGAATTCCTGAAACAGTCTATAAAAGCTTTATAAAACCAACGCGTCTCGGTCAGCGCGATTATCGTAAACATAGCCCCTATTCTAGCATCTTAAAACCGCTTCAAACGATGATGTACCGAAAACGTAATTTTTAGGGTTGCGTACCTTGAAAGGAAAAAACGGAACTCTTATAGGATCACTTTGTTGTTGGTGTCGTCCGTTCGTCTGTCTGTGAAGACCTTTTATCTCGGGAACGCGTGAAGGTATCGAATTGAAATTAATACTCAGGTCTACAGTCCCGCCTAAAGTCCCTTGAAGCTGTGAGAAATACAAGTCACAAATGAAACACAGGTGTTCATTTCAATATCTAAGTAGAGAAGAAATGGAGAAAGAAACTCCACACTCAGTTTTTATTGAGAGCATAGATTAGACGCTGTCACAAATCGTGATTTCATTCCGATTCAAACTTTTGCATTGTAGTAGAATCAGAAGCCAAAACAAATAACGCTCTTTACGACCCATTCTCCGCGCTTTTCCATTTGCATGATATGTTATAGGAAATCCTGGCTGACAGTTCCGACGTTAGAGAGACAAAACGCTGAATTGAATTCGTATTATTTATGGCTTTTATGGGTTTTCTTTGATTATTTTTGTAAGGGTTTCCATTCTGGTAGAGAAGTTATATTTGGAGCTATAAGTAGTGTTTTTAATGAGTGTGACATCTAAAAGTGATCGTAACAAAGGAGTTTTAAGGGCTACTTAAGTCATAACAGGAAATGCGATCCACGTAGCCCGCGGCGCGGGAGCACCTCCATCATACATAAAGGCCATGCGCAAGTGCGGCGAGCGGCAGCTGCGCACGCGCTTTATGTGGTTTTCAAACACTCCTCTTTAATAATCTTGTTTATTTTCGTTAAGTGGAACACCCATAACACGAACACGCCTGATGGAGATCATGTCACCGACTGAAATATCCATTACATTGTTTTCTTTTATCTCAAAAATTAATAGCTCCACAGAAGCTTCCCGCTTTGATGTCGATAGTTACCACAGTTACGAATAAACACAATGAAATCTATAAATACTACTTACGTTTGAATTTAATCGAGAGGCAGCTTCTTAGTCGATGCTGAGGGAGCTCACAACTATCTAAATGTCAGGGGTCGGTACACAAGTAGAGCTCGCAATAAGCCTCCTCGTCAAGTTAATAACAACAGTACCATCTTCGACGATGCCTCAATAACGTAGGTGTGCGATGCGAGTAGTTAATTAACACATGACGCTTGTCGCCGAAATAGAATTCCTGTAAGCGAGAGCAGGGTGCGCACGCACCCCGGGGCACCGCCCGCGCCCCCGCGCTGCCGCCGCTGTTTGTTTACAAGCACAGAGACTTCATTACGCCCGTGGCTAATGTATTCAGCTTCAGCCTCCACGTTAACAGCGACACTTCTCGGAATCAATACGCTCCTTGTATGTTTTGATTGGCTGCTACCCCACAAAGCAAGCGAAACGCGCACCACCATGCACCGCATAAGACACAAATTACCATCCTCTACGTTTTAATGACACCCAATACGTCGAACGAATTTCAGTTTTATACCCGCTAGGAATACATTTTCTATCGCGTTAACGACCTAAGCATTGAATTTGTACAATTTTAGGGACAGTACCCGCACATTAATTAGCTTTATGAACAAAGTTTATTGTTGATCAGTTTCCTGTTCTGGGCAGTGACGGCATTAGATATTTCTGTAGCGGCTACTTCACTATTGGCATGCAGACTATAAATGTCTGTCCACATCGTGTTTAGAAACAAAAACAAACTTCTTTTGGGTTAACTAAATGTAAGTCGAACAATGCCATTGAATGGAGCATAACAACCAATTTGACTTCGTCGTAAGCACAAACCACGGCAGACTTTACCGACGTGACTGAACCCGCGCCCTGCAGTCATAATAATGGCTCATCTCATAAAAATATTTCCCCGAACGACAGTCGGTCTGTATATCACGTTATTTGTCACAGAGGATCACCCTTATGCTCCTTTCCAACCAAACCCTAAGGGGTTTGCACGCCTTTTATGACCGCCAAATATAATATTACGATTTTCAATTTTCCTGAAACCTAATGTGGATGTGTCGGGAACTTAATTTGTTTTCTGCGTTGTCAATTATTGACGAAAGAATCATAATAATATACCGGCTGTCGCAAAAAGCGGTGGTAGCCTAGTGGGTACAACATTGGACTCGGAAGCGGGAGACCCAGGTTCGATTCCCAGTGCGGGCATGTATCTACCTATGACTTTTCTTTCTAAGTTATGTACATTTGTGAAGTTATAGTAGCAATACCATTCGCTAACGGTGAAGGAAAACATGGTGAGGAAACCTGGGTGTCTGAGCTTTCACATACCTCAGCGCTTGAAATCGCCAATCCGCGGTGGGCACGCGTGGTGATTAAGCCCATACTCTCTCTCTGAGAGAAGGCCTGTAGACGTAGGACGGTACAGTAGGACGTATATAGGCTGCTTATGCTATGTCGCAAAAAGGACAGTCAAACAAAAGGCCAGAGGTAAACAACCCCTAAAGCTATCTAAATCACTACCATGTAAATATTTTGGTCTGTTTTGTGAAAATATTAGGGTGCCGTGCCTCAAAAAACAGAACCCTTATAGGATCACTTTATTGTCCGTCCGTCCGTGTCTGTCTGTCTGTCAACGGGTGACAGATCTCGGGAACATGTGGAGATATAAAGTTGACATTAAAACCATATACTCAGGTCTGCAGGCCCTTGAAGCTGTGAAAAAATCAAACTTCTAAATTAACGTAAAAAAAAGATACGGCCGTTTATGCCGCAAAAAATATATTTCGACACTCATGGGAATCAAAATTTATAGAGTTCTTTCCGTTGACCTAGAACTATGAAATTTGGCAAGTAATATCGTCTTATAATACAAGTACAGGGAAAAATCTGAAAACTATACATATGTAATTAAATCATAAAAAATAGTCTTTGAAATTCGGGAAAAGTTTGGAAACAACTGCGAGACTCGATTCCTGAACTATGTATAATATGTAAGTACCTAAAATTTTGTACGGAAACCTCGTTGGGCGAGTCCGACTCGCACTTGTCCGGTTTTTTTATAAACTTTGCCAACACTTTCCAGATTTAGGAATAATATCCAGGACACTTCCATCCTAAATTTTTACATCTGTATGATCCAACAAGTCTTAAAAGTCATTAAGTTTGTAAAAAATACGGAATTACTCGTAAGCTATGGAACATACGGAACAAACATGGATTTGATTTGGGTTTTCTACTTCTAGCCTTTCACTTAACTCAGCTTGACTATATCTATAATAGGGAAATCTACTTTATAATATTTTTAAACTCTTACATAAAAGGGATCTAAACGGAATGATATTGGTCTAGGTACCAGAAATGCTTTTGGTTATTTCTTAAAAATATTAATAGCTACGGTATAACTGAGCCTAAAAGATTGTTATCTACTATGACATGAGTAGATTGCGTTCACAAAGAAGGGGTGAGTACGAGCCATTACTTCCGTCCAACAAAATAATATGAGCAAAGCACAAATATCCGAGTATTAAGGGTTATCAGAGTCGAAGTCGCGTCTCCGAGGCTCCGGTCGCCATTCATGTCGTTTGCTTCGATTTAATGGATTGCTCGCTTTAATATTCTGAAATGTACACAATGTTTGCGCTCCTATGATCGCGTATAGTGATTTACCGCTTTGTACTTCCAACACATATCCGCATACGAATCCAGCTGCTTCGCAAAAGGGTATACTGAAAGCGTTCTCTCCTCAAGCTTTTCCAGAACAAAATTTACATTACTCACCAATAGCATTACCGGAAACTTATACACCTAGAAGTGCGGAGATGCTCTCTCCGGCTATTTGTTCTTTTGCTCCCCTTTCATATAAAAGACGAAAACAAACATGGAATGTGCCAAATAGCAAACAATATTATACGGAATGCACAATAATATCAGTTCCGGAGATGGGGTGCGGGTGCGATGTTTGCTCCCGCGAATAAATATGAAATTCGAGTCGTCTCAACTGCCACAAGCAAATATTATCGAAGATTGCTTTAGTAAAATCATAACAGACGAGAGTGGATGGAAGCACAGTGAAATAAGAATTTTAAAAACTTCCAGGTACACTTTGTGTTACGTATATACTGAAACGCAAATTTTCTGTGTAATACAAATTTTTATTTACGCTCTGCTCAAATTTTCTTATTCCTTTTCACATGTCCTAAATCGTCCTCAAAGGTTCGCGAGTACCTACCTAGACAAAATACGAGTCCCACCTTATCATCCCAGGAGAATAACTTTTGGATTTATGCTAGACGTAAAACTTTATGTCACCCTTTGTTTCCCTCTAACAACTTATAAAATTCTCGATTTCCGAACACTGACTAGGTATCTACATAGACTCTACCGCCATACGAGTTGTAGTGAATGTGGATGTGGCGTAATGTATTATTTACGCAAATTCATTTCAATTATTTTTTTTTTTAAATGTGTTGACCAAATCGAAATTTCGCGAATATACGTTATTTCTGAAAAGCAACTCTAATTATTTACAAGATATTTAAGATTCCAACAAATAATAAAATGCACGGAGTTAGTTTAAGCAGTGTTCAAAATTAAGTTATTTGAATTTTCAAATTTAGTAGTTACAGCATATGCAAAACTGTATCTTAAATTCAGAGTGAAAGAGACCTACCACCGTACTAGTGATGGACCGTTGATTGATCAACTCTACAACTACTAACTATACGTTATAATTCCAGCTCAATCAAAACTAGGTAGGTACTTGACAATCGATGACGCGGTGTGAAATTGTCGTAAAAGACGAGTCCATGAAGGTGGAGCAGGGAGTATGCGATTTCGGGACAATCTCAACCCCGAGGTAAAAGCGAATGAACTGTAGTGGAGTGTACGATAATAGAGGAACGTCTTTACGAGTGTGACACCGGGCACGGCACATCAACACAATATAGAGATGTCCGCGAGCGCCTCTATAGAGCAGTCGGGAACTGTGACAAGCAAGTTATTACTGTGTCAATAAGCAAAAGTGTTTTTGTGACACTATGTAGGTTTAATATTTTTAAAACGTTATTCGCTTCCATCAGAACAAAAAAAATTTTATTAATTTAATTCCGGATTCGCTTACTTGTTTTTTTTGTTGATCTGGGATTAAGTTAATATTTTTTAGTGTTTACCAAAGATTTAGTTCGAAAAATATTGGTTCCAATTCTAAAAATTCATCCAATAAAATAAACCAAAACAGGAATTCTTACAGAGTTTTGCCAAGTATAATAAATGAGGTTAAAATTAGACTTTAATATATAATAGTAATTATTTTAATCATGTACTAGTGTGAAAGAAAAACGCAGACGAATAATAAAATTAAGGACTTGATATTTGAAAATCGATTTTCGTGGATAATTCACCTACATACATACATAAACTCACGCCTGTTTCCCAGAGGGGTAGGCAGAGACCAGGGATTGCCACTTGCTACGATCCTGACAGATCACTTTCGCTTCCTCAACATTCAATAAAATTACGTGGATAATTTACGAAAACATTATTCAGTGGACACCAAGTGGATTGTGAATCTGCAGAAAGTGCGTAAGATATACACATAGTTGGATGACGATGGTCAAGGATTAAAAAATATTTGTGCATTGGGGGGAGGGGGGTTAACCAATTAGTTACGTTCAGGCACAGATGATTACTCGACACACGGCACTACCGTTCTAATGTAGGTATACGAATAGAAACCCGCGTCCGCGTCGCGTCTTATATTGCGAATGCTCCTCTCCTTTAAATTTTACTTGCAAAGTCGCCCGTAACGTAACTGAGTAGAATGCATGTTAAAGTTGATGTACCGTCGATTGTACCCACAGAGGCACGCTTCGTCCATGCAGTGAATGAAGCGTACGCGCGGCACGCCAAATAATAAAATCTATGTCAGACTGAACGCACCAAAAGTCGTGTACGGAAAAGGATGAACATGCAGCTCTCTAGATCGAGGGTCGCGCGCCACTTTCCGCAGTGTCATCTCTGCATATAAAAAGTTATGACCGCCGGCAATATTTCCGAGAGGCGGCTGGGCTCCTCAGAGGAAACGATATGCAGTAAACGGACGGGCGTGAGGTCTCGCGGGGCCACTCCGCCGCTGACCCACCCGATTACATGTGAATTTTCATAAAAATAAATCCGACTCGTGTTGATTGAACCGGTCGCCACCCGCGCCCGCACCCGCTTTCCTATTTTATTGTTATTAGCTACCAGTCACTGGGGTAAAAAATATTGTTTCGCCATTTGTTCTATAAGAAACTAGTCTCATAAATATTTTCCCATGTGTTCTGCAACATGCGGGATTAGCGAATTTGGTCGGACAGTTTCGGGTGTTACGTCTGTCTGGGTAATAGAAACATGAAAATTGGTTTAATATGGAAACTAAGGTAAGACCTATCTAACTACAGCGCGAATTTGAATTCGAAACTGATTCGAAACTGTGAATATTAATTCAAAGTGATAGGAAGAATAGTAAGATTGTTTTTTTTTTAGTTTTCTGTTTAATGTATAAGGCCAGCTTGCACCACTTCTCAACAACGAGCCACCTTTGTCATCCATAATACTTTGGACCACTTTTTATTACTTTTCGTGCTGAGGTAGTGAACTAATTTTTGGTGTCGAAAATTTTGGTTTTCATTTACCGTTTCTTACAACTATTTGTTTAAAATGTTTTCTTAATTATCTTTAGAACGTCCCCTTAAAATCTTGCTAATGTTTTCGATGTCATCCTGTAGTTAGATTTGCGAAAACTTTTCCTTTTAAAAACACCGATACTCAAGAACAGTGCATAAACTTTTCCGCTGTCATTTCGTCGGTCATAACAATGAAAACATACTGTTACAGCTGCAAAAAGAATAATGACCGCTTCGATCTAAAAGACAGAGGAACCGTTATTGGGTGTCGATATAAAAACTTCACGTCGACAGAGTTATTTAGCAAAAAGAAAACAGAATGTGTTTGTGACAAAAACTTCACCGATAGTTTCCCTGTTAATAATCGCCCCGCCAAAGCGTGAAGAGATCGCGCCCAGCCGCTTAGTGGGCGCTATCGCCGCCAGCATCTTATAGAACAAGTGTTATAGCGTCACCGACTGCCATATACGATTGAAGTGCATTCTCAGCGCGATACCGCGATGTTATCGGTGGCCACACACGACACCGAGCCGACTACTCCAATAGGTTCACCTGATGTCAATTTGCGACACGTTACCATCATAATAGTCACCTCTGTTCCATTTACGTCGATGATCTTGAAAGATATATGTTCGCGGTTTTTGTAAGGAGTCTACTGACATTTTATCTGTCTTTGTCTTTAATGTCCACGCGATAGACGATCAAGCTTTATACTTTGGACGTTGTGCCGTAAAAATATGCAGTTGAATTAAGATTGCACAAGTGTGTCTTTCTTTGTCCAGTTTTAGGAACACACAATCAGATAGCAAATGTCCACTACTTCCATTTGTATCGTACTGGGCGGAAATAAATATTGATACCAAAAACATGTTTAAATGTCATCGAAAACACGTTTAAATGTCATCGAACAAAAACCCACCCTTATATCTACAAAATTAAATAGCTGCATTTAATAAATTAGATTACATGAAGTGTACTACGTGTATACAGAGTATAACAGAATCTTCTATCTATCTATCTAATCAGCCTGTAAACAGAGCCCACTGTAAGATCCACCCCGTAATTTAAAGAATTAAACCCCGTCGAGACAAATAAAAGTTACTATGATGCAAAACACTCTAATGGCCAACTGTGATCGTCTAGTTTTAATCGGTAGAACCCTGCGTTGTGATCGTATACGTAACCCTAGCCCTTTTAAGGTATCTGAGATTGAAAGCAAATGTTCGAGCGCAAAAGTATATAATTAACAAATAAAGATCTAGTTAATTTTCTTTAAATTGAAATTAAAGGTCGAGTTAACTCGGTTTGATATCAAAGTTAAGTAGAGAGATTGAGTTAATTCCGTCCTATATTGAAAAGGTTAAGTAAAGCCCTAACAAGAATGAAAATTAGAAATTTTAACGTTTAAGTGTTGAATAAGTTTGCTATTTAAAGTAGAATATGAAACAGTTTAAACCGGTATGGAACATTGTGTAAGAACAGATAAAAGAAGTAGATCATTACAACAATATTATTGTTAATAATATTATTATAATGTTCAACAGATTTTCGTCACTAAAGTCCGCTAGTAATTTGATTGAAGCTATGGCAAATAGAAATTATAAGCATGAAGCGCAGTTAATGCAGTATAAAGTTTAAATTTATAATATAATAGATAAAGCTAAAGTTAACTAACACAAATCTAGTTAAAAGTACTTGACTCAGAGACGGGATCCGGACTAAAAGAAACTCAGTTCTCCAACCAAAGGCTGGGTCTTTCACACCGTATGCTCATCATTGTCCCACTGTACATAGTTTTATCTATAACTAGATTCATGGATATACATAACATTTCAATTGCGTTTGCCAAATGCAGGCAATTCAGTGAAAACTGACCGTAGGAAGATTTATAAAAGGTGCTTTCAACGTATGAACAGTCATCAGGTCGTAGAATAGTATGGGGTTGTGATATCAAAGGCATGGTACATCGGAGAAAATTCAATCCGGAAAGCCTGGATATAATGGATGACTGGTCAAACGAAGTTTTAGCAACTAGCGAATAACGCTCATTGTGAAGAAGTGGTCAGCCTCACTAAAGATTGCAAGCATTAATAGCAGCAATAGCACAAATGTTTAAAAATAAACAATTCTAGATTGTTTGATCCAATGAAAGGAAATTATTCCTTGAAACTCTGAATAGGTAGATAACTTTCGTATGGTCCAGCCATTATACACAAAACTCAACGGTATCAAATACCTAGGAGATAACTCTACTAAAAGTATGTAACCCGGACGTGTATGTTGGAAAAAGTCTATTCAAGACGTCACAACAATGGACTGAACCGACGAAGTCTATTAGAGCTCCAAGCAGCAAGTATCCCAAATACCATTAGATCAAACAAGGCAGAGCACAAAATATTATTGAAGTAAAGAGATAAGCAAGTTTAAATATTATTCAAATTAAAAAGGTTTACGCCTTAAAATCTAACAACCACAACATTCCATAACGGTTTCTGTCATAATGTCAATAAAGACTATTTTATTCATCGGATCCTTCGCCCTATAGCATACTCATTTCCATTGCTCGATAGATTGTTAAACTCTCAATATAAAACGGCACTCAACCTCAACGCTATAAGGATAGATTCACGTAAGCGAGATGCGGCGCAAAATATTGAAGGTAGGTGCGTAAAAAGATAATCAGTAATACGTAGGTTGTTAATCAAGGTTTCAAAAGATAATGTCGATGTAGGTTAGGTTTTATTACATCTAGGTTTTATATTAATAATAATTTGATGCCATTTTCAGACCTCCCAAATCAAAGTTTCGATAGGCGAGAAATCAAAGTTCAGTAGTTAATTTTAAAGTAAGTAAACAAGGCACGAACTTACATCCTTACTTATTAGATCTTCGTTTACAAGCCAACGCTAACATGGTACTTGTATCATAGTTTCTAACGTCCACCAGGACTCGAACCACTACGTTTTCATTAATAAGATGCCGTAGCAACCTAAGCAGCGGAGGAAATTAGAGCAAGTAGCTAAACGTTTCATTGATTTATGTTTGAAGGGTTCCGTAAGCGAAAATAGTAAAGTATTAGTTAAATTACGAGTCACTTTTAATAGTTGGAGTAAAAGGCTAGAATAGTAAGGTGTTAGATAGTTAAGAGTCACTTTTAGTATTTTGAGAATAAAAGCTAACTTACTGAAAATATTTCATTTATACACAACAAATTTCACTGTTCATAATAAGAATGGAGGAATAAACATCTAACACATTTGGCACTTCTGATTAATTAAAATTTGATTGTCTACTTTAGCTTTTACTTAATTAGTTTATAGAATTTTGTCAGAGCTTATTTATTTTAACGGAATTTAATGTTAGACCTCTGCACAGGACGTTACAAAATAATATTGCTGTCAATATTGAAAAATAAAGCTATTGGATTACTTATTTTTTGGTACGGAAATAAATCGCTATTTATTGTCCTACTTAATGACCGCATTGCTAAGGTGGGGAATCGGGGAAATACTTACGCTCATCATACAACTGGATACCCTGAAAGAAAAGGGGGAGCCTGCCTAATTCTTCCCAACCCCGTAAGCTAATTTAACCACCCATCAATTGTTTCAGCAAAACAAACCCCATTTACATTTAATCGCGTATATGTGTGAGTGCCTATGGTGTCTCCCTAGTCACAGCTATTTCCTACTTCTATCCTCCCTAACTCCGGAAACCCAGACTGTTTCAAATCACTCGGTAACTTGACACAGTTAGCTTTCAGACTTTCTGGCCGGCCAGAGTGTGTAGCCTAGGATGTGTATGCGCGGGTGGTTTTATGGGTTCGGTAACCACCCGCAAGGTAAGAATATACGAAATATAATACATAAATATGTTATGGGTGCAAAGTGCCAGAGGGCTAGAATCGTCTGTCACTCAGGGTAAGCAGGGGGAAAATTGCTACACCACGAATGCTAACGGAAGAAGATCTAACACCGCATTCACAAGAAGCGTTTTAACCCAATCTCCAAACAAGATAATTAATCTCTAATTATCTCAATTCAAAATTAATATTAAGATAATTATTTTTTTTTTTACTAAATTAAATTGGGAACGCCTCCGGTGAAGGGATTCTTTAAACCTTTCGACCCAAGCAGACTCAGATTCAGCCGTAGCATAGTAAGCAGAGCTAGATTTTGGGTTCCTTAGTCCATTAATTTAAACTTCTTAAGGCCCCCAAGTGAATTCGCTCTAAATTCACACGTTTGTATACTGAAACTCAATTACCACTAGCTAGTGGAATTTAGTTAAAGTAATAAGTAGAATTAAATTCGAACAAAACTCTGAAAGCTATGACGCAAGCATGATACGAATAACCTCGTGTGGCCTCACCGAGCCTTGGTTATTTGACAAAGGCTGGACACACGGACTATCCTTAGCATACCTTTGCCACCGAGAGTTTTCTTTTGTACAAATTTATTTCCCATAAACGTAGTACTGTGGAGAAAAAGGATTAGTTCACATTTTATTACGCGAAAGCTACCCTAATTACAAGGCTGAAAACCCTATTTTACGCGGAAAACTTCTAGCTAAATGTACGAAAGATTCAGGAACCGAAAACCGTTTCTAACCTTAACACTTTTACTTTCAAATCAACTCCCTAGCTTCGAGAGCAACTCTAAACCTGAAACTTCACACCAGAGCTGATAGTCTGGGACGCAATGCCCACAGGTGATGTTAGGTAACAGATCCAAAGCCACTCTCCTATTTTCGAATTTAAATGCAAACGAAACTCCCTAATGCTAATAAATTCGCTGAAAATGGCGAATTTCCCTACGAGCGTAACGGATGTGTTTACTGTTCAATTCTCTAGTCTGGAATCGTCCCGCGCGTTTGGCCCTCGGCCTTTTTATACGATTTCACTCAGATTTCACCAGTCGACCTGACACATGAAACAATAGTACGGGTTCATAAATAAGTATCATCCTTATTGGTTTTAGTCGGGTGGCGTGATGTTTTATTGGCGCCGCTCTGTCGGGGAAAAAAAGTAACTTCTGCGCGAATACCCGCATCTACGAGCGGGTAGGAAAACATTTTCGGTGCCGGCTCCGACCGCTTGTTATTCTTTGGATATAAGTTCAATTTATTTAACTAACTCGCTATTTCTTAAATATTCCCCTCATTTCAGTCTTATATGTTGTGAGTATGCTACACAGACAGGTCCGTTACAATCAACCCCCAAAATTTGTAGAAGAACCGACGAATACAAATTTTATACAAACAAAGACATGGTATCTGTGATAGCTCTCACAATGGCCCCTATCTTCTTCTAATATACCTGTTGCAATATTGTCCCACATGTCTGTCATGATGTGTGTGTATTTAAACCAAATACTTCAGATATTTTTCAGTTACAAAGTTTAGATAACGCAGCCTGAATTAATTATCTAAGCATCCATGAATGGCCTGTCAGTCAAAACTCCGTAATCAACGACCCTGGTTGTGAGGCAGAGTTACCGAAAGTCAATCCGGTATAAATTACATCCTTTGGCTGCCCCAACGTCAGGCACGGCTTTCGTGTGAGAGAGGACGCACCCCAAAACGTAATTTCCGTCTACGAAATTTCGATACTAACAATCAGCAAGCTTTCCAAGTCCACCGATCTAATAACCAAACAGTCATTATTTCTAATCTTTCCATTTCAAATATCATTATATTTGGAGAATGTGCAGTGTTTAATTCCCGTGTAGAGTGAAGGTTCCAAATACCAAATGATACTATTTAAACTAAATGATGCTTTGCATCCAGCAAAGGAAAACGGTATTTGAACCCTTTTGAGGTGCGTGTATGTCGGCATGGGACCGTACTACGACAGGCTATCTACGTTTAACACTTCGCCAAACCTTAGGCCTCCCAATCATTCCCCACTTTCACACTCTTCTTTTGCACGCCATACTTCAATCATCTATCATCGACTCAAATAAGCAATATCATTCCCTTCTGCATACCTAGTATTATTGTTATTTGTTTAATTTTACAGCGAAGATCTAAAGATTTAGCGAACAGCGATAACCGTGGATTTATTTTATTTTGTTGTAACCTAGCGAGTTTAATTTATTTTATAGGCAATACTGAATATTATTTATAGGAAGTAGTCGGAAGTACTTATCTCAATAACCGTTTTGGAATGGATTGTGATAGAATTTAAATTTAAAGTAAAATACCCTTAATTAACTTATAGTTTAACATGCGGTTACCTCTCAAAACCAATACCTTATTACCTTTCAAAACCGTTTTAATTACCTGGTTTAAGAAGTACAGTCAACGACGAAAATTAAATAATCAACTTTAAATCCCGATTAGATTGATATGCTTCCGTATTTTATTAAAAATAAAATTTACATAAATTAAAATCAAAAGTTTGGCTTAATGAGAATGTTCAATTATCTATTTTTATCGTTTACTGTATGCGGATGGTTAAATAAAACGAACTGTTTATTTATTAATTTTTTTATTTTGTTTTTTACTATAAGTACGCTAAGAATTAAAATAAAACAAAGGTTTGTTTTTTTTTTTTTTTAGTTTATTATTTGATGAATTAGTCTATTATATTTATTACGAAATTTACGAATTGTCGTGAATGAAATATAGGAAATCCTGTTAAATCAACGAAACTTTAGCAAATTGAAGAAATCCGAACTCTAAATGAATCATTATAATGAATGAATTTATTTACGCAACCGCTATACGAAGACTACCTAATTACGCAATGCTAGATTCTTAATAATACTGTAATAGCAACTCCCCGTCGAGAAAACTTTTGTTAATTTTATATTAAGTTTTATTGCAACCCCCCAAATGAAAAGTTAGTTTCCGCGAAATGGAATATTTATCGAATGTAAAAATTGATATCAATCCCCAGCATGAAAATATTTTGAAAATTAATTATAATTATCAACAAATTAAAATAATAATGATCTCTCTCAATAACAAATGTTAATTAATATGCAGAACAAGTTTTATTAAAGTATTAAACCGAAAATATTCCTTAAGTAGATTTAAAATCGTGGAAATATTTTTAACAACCCCCCATAAAGAAGAACTTTGGTTAATTAATGTAATTTTTTTTTTTTTTTATAAGTTTTTACATTTTTTTTTTTTTACTTCCCGTTGAAATGAAATATTCTCGATTACTAATAAAAATGAAATATTCTCGATTACTAATAATAACAAGTTAATTAAATGTTAACTCAATTTTCATTCAATTCCTATGATCCGTGCGTAGTGCTACCTCTCGATCAACTGCATCCTACTGAGTACTGTGGTCAAGCAACAATGTCCACTAGCAGTCTATGAATGGGTGACCACAACCTTATTCCCCCGTTTTCATCTCGTCAATATTAAATCTTCTCAACTTAGTTTGGAGCGTATTGTGTTTTAAATCGCTTAGTTAAATTATTTTCTGTAAACTACATAGCTTATTATTATTATTCCCAATGTTGATTCAAAATTAAATTGCATATTAAATATATTTTTTTTTAGATTATGTAAATTTGAAATGCTAATTTAACTCATACTAATTTTAACAGTACTACATAACTATTTTTTTTTAGCTCATATTATAAAATATACACGATATAAAAGCCGTATAAAAGCGCCATCTAGTGCATGTACCATGACCCTTTTCAACCCTACAATCGTCAATATGTCTGATGTACTGACCTGATTGCTATGCGAAGGAAGTGCAGGTTTAGTCGTACCTACATAACTTTCCGATAGTTAAATTGTTATCTTCATACGGTTCATATCCAAACTTGTTTTTGTTTAATTTTAAATTGACTCCAAAAATGAGGAATTTATTAATTCGACCTAGGTTTATTTTACCATTATGTTACGCGATTACTTAATGTAATAAAATTATGAATTGAATTTAATGGTTCTATTCCCGTTTGTCAGACAATACTTCAAAAGCGATACCATTAAAACTTAACGAAGTATATTTAACGCTTTTTGAAAAATCTTTTAAATAAAATAGTACCTATGTTGTACTAAAAATCGCAACCCCCAGAGTATAAAACATTTAGATATTAAACTATTTGATTTAAATTACCTGCCTACATCTGATATAACTTTGGTTCAAAGCTTAGGCAATAATAATGGGACGAGATTGACAAAGTAATGATAAGGGCAACCCCCCCACACATAATACTTTTGTTGCAATTTACTTAATATTTACCTGTTACCTAGTTTATTTAGATAATGATTACTTACTTTTAAAACTAATCGCATCATCAGTAAGAAATATTGCTTTGAGCCGGGCCTATTAGATATTTTGTTTAACGCGGATCTAAATTTAGACTCGGATTTGAAAACTTGTCTTAAGTGGAATGCACAATTGCACATACTAAGTAAGGACCGAATAAATAAATTTTGAATTGTTTTATGTGTTGTTTGTTTTTACTCTTTCTACAACGTTTTCCTACGTACTGAATATTTATAAAAGTTTTAGTTTCAAAGTTTTTTGGTTTTTATTTAATCCTAAGTAATTAATCTAATTTTGTTTAACGATTTGAACTCGCACATTTGCTGCCAATCCCAATGTTTCTACCTTTTCCATTTCACGAACAACAAATTGTGGCATAAAGCCAACAATTATTAAATGAAATAAGAATATTCTGCATCATAAACATAAATAAACTACTCAAACTCGTAATAAAATATCATGGTCACGGTAACACCAAATTGTAAGATCCACCCCGTAATTTAAAGAATTAAACCCCGTCGAGACAAATAAAAGTTACTATGATGCAAAACACTCTAATGGCCAACTGTGATCGTCTAGTTTTAATCGGTAGAACCCTGCGTTGTGATCGTATACGTAACCCTAGCCCTTTTAAGGTATCTGAGATTGAAAGCAAATGTTCGAGCGCAAAAGTATATAATTAACAAATAAAGATCTAGTTAATTTTCTTTAAATTGAAATTAAAGGTCGAGTTAACTCGGTTTGATATCAAAGTTAAGTAGAGAGATTGAGTTAATTCCGTCCTATATTGAAAAGGTTAAGTAAAGCCCTAACAAGAATGAAAATTAGAAATTTTAACGTTTAAGTGTTGAATAAGTTTGCTATTTAAAGTAGAATATGAAACAGTTTAAACCGGTATGGAACATTGTGTAAGAACAGATAAAAGAAGTAGATCATTACAACAATATTATTGTTAATAATATTATTATAATGTTCAACAGATTTTCGTCACTAAAGTCCGCTAGTAATTTGATTGAAGCTATGGCAAATAGAAATTATAAGCATGAAGCGCAGTTAATGCAGTATAAAGTTTAAATTTATAATATAATAGATAAAGCTAAAGTTAACTAACACAAATCTAGTTAAAAGTACTTGACTCAGAGACGGGATCCGGACTAAAAGAAACTCAGTTCTCCAACCAAAGGCTGGGTCTTTCACACCGTATGCTCATCATTGTCCCACTGTACATAGTTTTATCTATAACTAGATTCATGGATATACATAACATTTCAATTGCGTTTGCCAAATGCAGGCAATTCAGTGAAAACTGACCGTAGGAAGATTTATAAAAGGTGCTTTCAACGTATGAACAGTCATCAGGTCGTAGAATAGTATGGGGTTGTGATATCAAAGGCATGGTACATCGGAGAAAATTCAATCCGGAAAGCCTGGATATAATGGATGACTGGTCAAACGAAGTTTTAGCAACTAGCGAATAACGCTCATTGTGAAGAAGTGGTCAGCCTCACTAAAGATTGCAAGCATTAATAGCAGCAATAGCACAAATGTTTAAAAATAAACAATTCTAGATTGTTTGATCCAATGAAAGGAAATTATTCCTTGAAACTCTGAATAGGTAGATAACTTTCGTATGGTCCAGCCATTATACACAAAACTCAACGGTATCAAATACCTAGGAGATAACTCTACTAAAAGTATGTAACCCGGACGTGTATGTTGGAAAAAGTCTATTCAAGACGTCACAACAATGGACTGAACCGACGAAGTCTATTAGAGCTCCAAGCAGCAAGTATCCCAAATACCATTAGATCAAACAAGGCAGAGCACAAAATATTATTGAAGTAAAGAGATAAGCAAGTTTAAATATTATTCAAATTAAAAAGGTTTACGCCTTAAAATCTAACAACCACAACATTCCATAACGGTTTCTGTCATAATGTCAATAAAGACTATTTTATTCATCGGATCCTTCGCCCTATAGCATACTCATTTCCATTGCTCGATAGATTGTTAAACTCTCAATATAAAACGGCACTCAACCTCAACGCTATAAGGATAGATTCACGTAAGCGAGATGCGGCGCAAAATATTGAAGGTAGGTGCGTAAAAAGATAATCAGTAATACGTAGGTTGTTAATCAAGGTTTCAAAAGATAATGTCGATGTAGGTTAGGTTTTATTACATCTAGGTTTTATATTAATAATAATTTGATGCCATTTTCAGACCTCCCAAATCAAAGTTTCGATAGGCGAGAAATCAAAGTTCAGTAGTTAATTTTAAAGTAAGTAAACAAGGCACGAACTTACATCCTTACTTATTAGATCTTCGTTTACAAGCCAACGCTAACATGGTACTTGTATCATAGTTTCTAACGTCCACCAGGACTCGAACCACTACGTTTTCATTAATAAGATGCCGTAGCAACCTAAGCAGCGGAGGAAATTAGAGCAAGTAGCTAAACGTTTCATTGATTTATGTTTGAAGGGTTCCGTAAGCGAAAATAGTAAAGTATTAGTTAAATTACGAGTCACTTTTAATAGTTGGAGTAAAAGGCTAGAATAGTAAGGTGTTAGATAGTTAAGAGTCACTTTTAGTATTTTGAGAATAAAAGCTAACTTACTGAAAATATTTCATTTATACACAACAAATTTCACTGTTCATAATAAGAATGGAGGAATAAACATCTAACACATTTGGCACTTCTGATTAATTAAAATTTGATTGTCTACTTTAGCTTTTACTTAATTAGTTTATAGAATTTTGTCAGAGCTTATTTATTTTAACGGAATTTAATGTTAGACCTCTGCACAGGACGTTACAAAATAATATTGCTGTCAATATTGAAAAATAAAGCTATTGGATTACTTATTTTTTGGTACGGAAATAAATCGCTATTTATTGTCCTACTTAATGACCGCATTGCTAAGGTGGGGAATCGGGGAAATACTTACGCTCATCATACAACTGGATACCCTGAAAGAAAAGGGGGAGCCTGCCTAATTCTTCCCAACCCCGTAAGCTAATTTAACCACCCATCAATTGTTTCAGCAAAACAAACCCCATTTACATTTAATCGCGTATATGTGTGAGTGCCTATGGTGTCTCCCTAGTCACAGCTATTTCCTACTTCTATCCTCCCTAACTCCGGAAACCCAGACTGTTTCAAATCACTCGGTAACTTGACACAGTTAGCTTTCAGACTTTCTGGCCGGCCAGAGTGTGTAGCCTAGGATGTGTATGCGCGGGTGGTTTTATGGGTTCGGTAACCACCCGCAAGGTAAGAATATACGAAATATAATACATAAATATGTTATGGGTGCAAAGTGCCAGAGGGCTAGAATCGTCTGTCACTCAGGGTAAGCAGGGGGAAAATTGCTACACCACGAATGCTAACGGAAGAAGATCTAACACCGCATTCACAAGAAGCGTTTTAACCCAATCTCCAAACAAGATAATTAATCTCTAATTATCTCAATTCAAAATTAATATTAAGATAATTATTTTTTTTTTTACTAAATTAAATTGGGAACGCCTCCGGTGAAGGGATTCTTTAAACCTTTCGACCCAAGCAGACTCAGATTCAGCCGTAGCATAGTAAGCAGAGCTAGATTTTGGGTTCCTTAGTCCATTAATTTAAACTTCTTAAGGCCCCCAAGTGAATTCGCTCTAAATTCACACGTTTGTATACTGAAACTCAATTACCACTAGCTAGTGGAATTTAGTTAAAGTAATAAGTAGAATTAAATTCGAACAAAACTCTGAAAGCTATGACGCAAGCATGATACGAATAACCTCGTGTGGCCTCACCGAGCCTTGGTTATTTGACAAAGGCTGGACACACGGACTATCCTTAGCATACCTTTGCCACCGAGAGTTTTCTTTTGTACAAATTTATTTCCCATAAACGTAGTACTGTGGAGAAAAAGGATTAGTTCACATTTTATTACGCGAAAGCTACCCTAATTACAAGGCTGAAAACCCTATTTTACGCGGAAAACTTCTAGCTAAATGTACGAAAGATTCAGGAACCGAAAACCGTTTCTAACCTTAACACTTTTACTTTCAAATCAACTCCCTAGCTTCGAGAGCAACTCTAAACCTGAAACTTCACACCAGAGCTGATAGTCTGGGACGCAATGCCCACAGGTGATGTTAGGTAACAGATCCAAAGCCACTCTCCTATTTTCGAATTTAAATGCAAACGAAACTCCCTAATGCTAATAAATTCGCTGAAAATGGCGAATTTCCCTACGAGCGTAACGGATGTGTTTACTGTTCAATTCTCTAGTCTGGAATCGTCCCGCGCGTTTGGCCCTCGGCCTTTTTATACGATTTCACTCAGATTTCACCAGTCGACCTGACACATGAAACAATAGTACGGGTTCATAAATAAGTATCATCCTTATTGGTTTTAGTCGGGTGGCGTGATGTTTTATTGGCGCCGCTCTGTCGGGGAAAAAAAGTAACTTCTGCGCGAATACCCGCATCTACGAGCGGGTAGGAAAACATTTTCGGTGCCGGCTCCGACCGCTTGTTATTCTTTGGATATAAGTTCAATTTATTTAACTAACTCGCTATTTCTTAAATATTCCCCTCATTTCAGTCTTATATGTTGTGAGTATGCTACACAGACAGGTCCGTTACACCACTGCTGGGCTAGTCTTGTCCAATGATTCCCAGCCGCTTTCACAATGTCGTCGGAACATCGGGCTGGGGTGTGCCCACCGACTGTCGACCCTCTCCTTACCTTAAAATTCTCTTTCCGAAAGAAAATGGTTGTATTCATCAATACGAACAACTTTGTAATTTCAAAAAAACATGCCCTTTGTTACGCTCACCAAATCCTGTGGGAATCCTGACTAGAGGTTAGGAATTTCTTAAGGATTTGGTGCGCATAATTAGCCCTCAGTTCCTCCGTACTTACATCTATAACGTATATACGTAGTGTTCTAGTTCGACTGGATATTTCCGCACTTTGCCTCATACTCGTAGTTGGGCCACTGTACGTAGCAAGTGCTGAGGTATGTAAATACCTCAGACACTAGGGTTTCCTCACGATATTTTCCTTCACCGTTAGCGAGTGGTATTGCTACTATAACTTCAGAAATGTAGGTAACTTAGAAAACAAAGTCATTGGTACATGCCGGGATTCGAACCCACGACCTCCCGAATGAGGAGCCGGCGTTCTACCGCTCCGCTACCACAGCTCTAACGTATAAATGTAATGACTGTTTGTTGCCAACATAAATAAAATAACGTATGCTATGACACCAACATAATATATAGAACCCCTAGCTGATCCTATTTACGCGAGTTATCCTCATAGAAAAATATGAGTTTGGAAAGGTAAGTAAGCATTTTCGAGGTAAAGACAGACGTTTCTCTCCTCAAGTATAATGCTCAGTGAAAGCTCAAGTTACATACCTATGTCATTATAGCCACATGTATGGAAGCGCATCGGAGTGTCTCACTATGTAGAGCACAGTGAGAGACAACGAACCGTGTATACAAAATCTATTCATGTGTTCTCTCGTCTTTAACCGCCATCAATCTAGCACACACGCCCGCTGTAGCCGATTCCGGACGCTTCTCACTTGCAAACTCTATTGAATAAATAACAGCATGCGTTCCACCGCAATTAAGATCTTTCAAAAAGCGTAACCTGACAACGTAGACGTGTATTGTCCGTACAAAAGTGCAGAGTGTAGTCGGAGTCGCGGCGACGGGCGTGATTTATCGCCGGCCGCTTTTGAATATTAAATAATCGTTAATGGGAGCGCATGATCGCACCATTAGCCAGCGTCGCTCCTTTCACATTTAATAAAGAGTCATTTATAAGGCGGCAAAGCTTTTCCCTTATCTGTACGAGGTATGTCGCTCGGGCGAGAGAGGTGCCGCCCTATCGGCGTACTCATATTTATCTCACTGTTATGTAGTGTTTCTTTATGGCTATCATCTTTAATATATGTAAGATATAACTCACGTGATTGCCTCGAGGTTAGGTGGATTCCTCTACCATTTACTTAAGTTAATAATAACGTTAGACAAGGATATTGTAGTACGTGTCCGAGGAATAGAATAAGTATTTTCAGTGTGTGAAGGAGCGCAGTAAGTGTAGCGAGTGTAACGGGTTCCCACGCTGCGTAACTGTCACCTCGTGGGGAATCATTAGGAAAATGCCCGGTTTCCTCGACGAGCGCCCAATGATCGCTGCTAATGTCGTTACTACCTTCTTAATTGTTTCTATATCGATTACCGCCATGGGAATCAATTACATTGTTTGTCATGCTGTGTAAATGATGGGCATGGCACAAAAACCCCTTTAAGGAAATCAGACAATGACTATGTGCAAGCGATAAAATTCATCAGTCATTCGGTAATGAGGCTTCGTAATATTTTCATGGGGCCATTTTTATTAATCGGCGAGGCTGGAACTTCAACGGGATGCCGAGATCTTTTGTGTGAGCCAAAAAGTTATTTTTCAAGCCATCAAGAGGAGCTCCTTAGCATGAATCGAGGCAGTAATATCGACGGCATTACGTGTAATTATGAACGCGACTCTGAAGTCGTCATCAGAGGACAGCATTGCTCGTGCGCATATCAAGACGGTTACGACTTCCTAATGACACCTCGATCGAGATCAACATCGCCCGTTCTCGCGTACCTAACACAAATTATTTGTCATCGAGATAATTCTCGCAATTTTTAAAAGATGCCATCCACGTTTGGTCGTTACTAAGACTTTTTAAGGAGGAGCTCGCGATTGGTATCCCTATCATAGAATTTAGTATGACCGTAAAAATTTAGCTGCTAAGTATACTTTAAGCCACTAGAATATAAAATTAAGGATATTTAAAACATATTTCAATTTTCACACACTGCTTTTTATTGAGCAATATGGCGTAAGAAATTCGTAACTTTTCTTAATCAAAAACTAGGATAACAAAATATGTGTAAGATGTCCGTTATTTTCTTTCTGTGCCGCCTCCAATTTTCCAAATTATAGACGCTCATTATTTTACAATCATTAGAAATGTCAGAATGTGCGAGCGAGAGGGATGCAATGAATTAGTAAACATTCATTACATTCAGCTTTGACCTGGGTGTAAATAAATATATAATATATTTTTTTATAATACCAAAGGCGAGAAATTTGTAAAAGAAAGGAAATTGAATTAATAAGATGAATGAACAAACAAATACGAGCGACCAACTTGACAGACATTATTGCTTTCCGTATTTTATCAACGGTTTTTTACATGTAGAGATTGATATCGTTAGAATCGTGCAACGCACAACATACAAACGTTGAAATATAATATTAGGGGTTAAAGTATGAAATTGCCGTTTTATTGCAATAGGTTCTTTGAATTGACATAGAATCTTCATGGTTTGAGGTTTTCGAATGAAACTTTTTTCAAATGGTTTCTATGATGTTCTTTTTTTAAAAAATGTGAAACATTTGAATATCGACTTTCAATTGTTTTTGTTATTCAATTTAGACAAGAAAGATGGATACTGCGAAAATTCGAGTGATTATGAGGCACCCATTTTTCGTATTTTTTTATTTTATTGATTTGATGCAAGTGAGTCAATATTGTGGGTAGGGTAACGTTAAACCATGCCGCTAATTCCTGGGTAGTTTGACTAGGGTCGGCTTCCACTATCTCTCTTAATTCATCGTTATTCACCTGTGTGGGCGGTCTTCCTCGTGGCTCGTTCTTTAAGTCGAAATTTCCATCACGAAAGCGTTTAAACCAAAATCGCACGGTGCGTTCATTAGTAGACCCCTCTCCAAACGCAGCATTGATATTGCGGGCTTTTTCTGCCGCGTTAGTTCCGCGTCGGACCTCGTATTCAAAAATCACTCGAATTTTCGCAGTATCCATCTTTCTTGTCTAAATTGAATAACAAAAACAATTGAAAGTCGGTATTCAAATGTTTCACATCTTTTAAAAAAAGAACATCATAGAAACCATTTGAAAAAAGTTTCATTCGAAAACCTCAAACCATGAAGATTCTATGTCAATTCAAAGAACCTATTGCAATATAACGGCAATTTCATACTTTAACCCCTATTATTTCAATATTGCAGTAATTGCCGATTTTTGTTTACAAAAATCTGAGTAAACGAAGTAACAAACTAAAAAGATATGTACAGATTTAAAAGGGAGTTGTAGATGAGTAGGTAGGTACTTGATGCAGGAATCGGCCAAATGATCGCCGGCCTGGCGGAGGCGGCGGCGCGGGCGCAGGCCGGGATATCGTCACGTACGCGCGCCCACCGCCGTAATTATATCGACGCAATTAACGACCTACTAATATATTATAATCGTTCTGTTAGCAATAGCACTTTTTGCTAAAGCCCTTATGCCGCCCGCGCACTCATAAGTACTTTTGAAGACGATTACCCCTTAGTTGACGTGATTGACAGCTTCCTAAGGGAAAAGAAATACGTTTATAGAAAGAAAACTAATCGACACATAATTATTTAATAAGATCCTGTTTGCGGTTGAAGTAAAAGGGGAAAAACTTTATGGTCTTCACTAGAAATCTATGCGTAATGACACGTAATAATCGTCACAGAAGCGCTATTAAAATTACAATAACCATTTATTTTATTTTATTTTACTTGGTGTACAAAACAGATCACAACCATTACACGATATAAAAGTAATAATATGACATGAGTACTGAGTTGTGGTCTAAAGCATGCCCACAATTGTGTGTAATATTGAGTATCTGAATAAAGTAAATTTTAGGGATAAGCATTTTTTATAAAACCATACAACTCGATGAAGTCAGGATTTTGGCTGAGCATTACCTGGTATCACTGTCTATTGAAAGTATTCTGGACAAATAATTTGGTGGATAGGTCTTACTGTTTAGGATTCCAGCAGTATCCACCAAATTATTTATCCAAGGGCATTATTTTCTCATGGTGCACGGGAAATCGATCTTCTGTCCGTTCATTAGGCAGGTAACTGATATTGATACACAAACAGTGAAAGTGGTCCTGTGGTGGTAAAATACGGAAAGCAATAACGTCTGCCATGTTGGTCGCTCACACTTGTTCGGTCATTCTTGTTATTAATTAAATTTTCTTTCATTTACAAATTTCTCGCCTTTGGTATTATTAAAACAATATATTTATTTGCACCCACTTTTATTGTTTTTGTATCAATATACACAAACAGGCTATCAGTTACCTACCTAATGAACAGGCAGAAGATCGATTTCCCGCGAACCATGAGAAAATAATGCCCTCTACACGTCAAGAGCGGACGGACAGAGCTCTGGCCCTTTGAAAACGTCCGTTCGACGGATAAGAATAATTACTTTGATTGAACCCTTATAATCAGAGTTTATTTAATAGTCCGCAGATGTTAATCGCTGCGATGTCTATAATTACGCTCAGATCTGTCAGGAAAAACGCTAGCGCTATCGTCTCGCCGGAACGCGGGCAGCAGCGATTTTGCTGTCCGTGAACAATATGTTCGCTATTATGCATATTTTGTTTACCGGCCAACATACATTTGTTTTGTATTCGGAAGGCTGATGTCGTTCACCGTTATGTCACTCGTAGTGAACGGTGCTACGAATTTTCGTAGACAAACTCATCGCGTATCATTTCTTCCCTACACATGGCGACGTACAATAAAAGAGCATATGCGACAATGCGGCTTACAATTATTTACAAAAACTCAGCAATAGTCCCTCTTTAATAAGTGAAAAGTGGGTGGATGCTTACATACATTCTTTAAAACGCTATAAAACTAAAGCCAAGGAACTTTCGAAAAACAGTTGCGGGCAACCGTACAATATAACATTTAATTAGCGTTTCATAGGAACATGTCCGCTATGGTATTTTTTCCTGTGTTTTTCCATTGTATGCAAAGCGGGCACGCAGTTCATCCATCACGTCATATTCGCGGCTGCCCGCGGCACCTGTGCCACCCCACTGTCGTATTTACCGACCGCTAATTGGGATCAACGTTGGGAAAAAAAGTATGCTTGTTCCATTTGCATAACAACAACACAATAGGTGTCTTGTCTATGAAAACGTTCCGCTTATTAATCTGCTATGGCAATCAAAACACGGTTTAATGTTTATGCTAAGTGTCAGATTTTTCCTCAGATAATACCTTTTAGAGGTTTTCTTCTTTTTATCTCAGTATATCATGTCCATCACTACGTCAAGAAAGTGAGGTGTTCACGGAACAATGGCTCGGGATCGGGAGACGGACGGTGAGCGTGTAGACTGGAGTGGAAGGAATCTCCGCGCACGAAGCTGCGTGAGTATTAAAGTCATAAATGGCATACGCGTAGCTTGTTAACGCGCGTATGTAAATTCTAATCCTTGTTGCATTTAGAACGGGGCCTAGTAATTATGTGCTTTCATTTGTCTGTTTCTCGGAACAAACGAGCGGGCGCGGCGTGTAAGCGCGCTCCATGTTAAGGAGTTAGCTGTGCTCTAATCTCGCTCTGCCATTAATTTAAAGAATACGTCTGCGTAACCGACTTAACCAACCTCGTCGAAACACAATTCCACTTCACATTTTCTTATTTGCATATTAAAATAATTTCGAATAAACGCAATACGTAAAGTCGCCTTCCACCCGCCTATGTCGCATGTGATTAACAACCCAACCGACACTCGAGCTCCGTTTTAAACTGTACTCAATTTCAACCCAGTATGGTATACATTCCTTAGTACGATGTTCGCACATATTACTATAACAGGTTTAGATACACAGAAAACGATGACAGATAAAGGCGGACTGTAAGCCCAAATAGATAAACTAGTGTGGAAATTAATGTCTACATTTACTGGTGCATGAAGTTTGTACTTAATTATAGGTTCATAGCTATTAACTTTTTAGTGAGAACCACAAACAAGGCTGAGCATTATCTTTTTGGTTAAATTTATGCGAGGCTACCGACAACGCCTTATCACGAAAGAAATATTTTCGGAAAATTATTTCCTAAGAGAGCCAGGTATCCGTGTGGCGCCGGATTAAGAATAGCGTCCCTGCATTTCCTTCCGTGGATGTCGTAGAAGGCGACTAAGGAAATCAATTACCAGGAGACGGGCAACAGCGTCTTCCTGAAATTCCAACCGCATACTGCGATCGCCAACTCGCCTGCCAAGCGTGGCGATTATGGCAAAACCTCTCATGGTTATGAACACCACGAAGGAGGCCTATTTCCTGCAGTGGGCGTCAAATGGCTGATGATGATGATGATTTCCTAAGAAGGAAGTAACGTGGCTTGGGAGAGGCCATGTCCAGCAGTGGACCAGTACCGGCTGATTGATTGATCGATTTCCTAATGCTAATACTACTAATAGGTAAATTTTAAAGATAGATTTTCTAATATTGCGCAATTCAGTAATATATTAGGTAGGTAATAATAAATATCTGCTATCGTAAACAATTGTGAAAATATTCCATTGTGCTATTCAAGCAAATACCTAAAATTGCTATTTAATTCGTACAGTTTCATTGTTTTCGTGAATTCATTAAAATAAGTACAGGTCAACTGCGAATGAAGCATACATCAGTAAAGAAATAGCCGAATTCTCAAGAAAAAATCAAACTTAAGCAAGTATTTTCATTGATATGTTTTGAAACTCAACTACAGCTCAATTAAAATTTGAACAGTAAAGCTTTACCTAGATGTAACCATCAATTTTAGTTGACCTTTAATTACTTCAAGTTTGGCTAAAACGTTTTTGACTAATCTACAAGGTAATATGTACATTAAGTACGCTGTTAGCTATTTGGTTTAAATACACAGGATTAGCATTGTATTGATGAATACAAAAATATTGTGTGACCTAACTCGACAAGTTTTTAGAAGATATTTGAATAGTTTTATAGTGAAAACTTGGATATAGTGCCAAGTACATCCCTGTAGTAAGTAGAATTCCCTCAATTTCTTTTCGCGTTTATCAAAACTCTAATCCCGTAATCCCGTATAGACAAACTTGGCAGAGTTCTTACATATCATGTGTTTTTTCGAGACGAGAATTTGGCTCCTTTTGACATATTAATGTTTTGATGGGATTTACGTCATTTTGTAGAGATTGTGATAATGAGGAGCTACTAAATTGTCTAGAGATAAGAAAATGTATAATCAATCGCAATTATAAAACAAAAATTTCGGTAACCCAAATCCCTCTACAAACTATATCATGTCTATCACTACGTCAAGAAAGTGAGGTGTTCACAGAACAATGACTCGGGAGACGGACGGAGCGTGTAGACTGGAGTTGAAAAAATCTGCGCACACGAAGCTGCGTGAATATTAAAGTCATAAATGGCATACGCGTAGCTTGTTAACGCGCGCATACCAATTAATAATAAAAAAAGGAAAATTTAAAGCAAACTTTTAGTCCTGTAATAACAGGCTTTGAAAATAAATCAAATAAAAAAAAATATTCAAAGTAGCACAGAATGCGACTAAATGAACGTTACAAGTTAAACTACGAGTAGGTGTCCATTTCAAAATCTAGGTCATTTTGGAGAAAAAATGGACAAAAAAGCTCCAAATAGAGGGGGGTCGATTCGATTCGTGTAAATACGTGCGCGTGCGGACCTGCCAAGAACTTGGCCTAGTGCACCCCGTACGCCCAGATTCAAAATACTTATTATTATATTACTTGTTTCTTTTTTACGCATATAGGGATAGTAGAGGTACCCTTTCATAGAGCGTGACACTTGATTACGCCAGTGATAAGAGGCCCTTATAGCGATGGTTATTATAATATTAATCGCTTAGGGAGCAGAGTCGTGTCCACCCACCGTGGTGTAAGTTTACTTTACGAACAAATTATGATTGTAATTATTACGGAGGCGTTAACATACACCCATTAGCGATACACAATCTAAAAACAACACTATTATGAATTACCTAGTAATTTTATTGCGCTCGCTTAAACGGCTAATTACACCTTACAGTTTTATGTTGCGTTAATATTACAACTTTACATTACTCATGTGATTTCAGTCACGGGTAAGGAAACTTGATTAATGGGACGAGATTTCTTTCTCTACGTAGGTACATACAGTTACATACCATAGTCAATAGAGCCTCCCTAGTGCAGATACGTGGGGTTTATTACCTTGAAACTCCACACCGATATCAAGTGCGCACTGTGTTTAACACTTGACCGACTTTTAACGTACGGTAGTGTCAATTAATTAACGAAACTTAAACGTCGGACGGGGAGACTACCGAACAGGTAAGCCGAAAAATTAGCCTAATGACCATAGCCGATATCGGCGTGAAATTTGTTTAACAGTGTGTGTGAAAGTTAAATTAGAGTTATTGGTATCGTAGTTGCGGGTTCACATTTTTTCACACATTCCGTGGGGGTGTAGCGGGGGAAGCAGGAGCGAGGTTCCTGGCGCGAAGCGCTGGCGCGTGAAATTATTATCATATAATACCCGGCTTTGAGCGCAGCGCGATTATTCAAATGCCCTGCGCCGCGTACACCCGGCTCCCGTCGCTACATTCCTGAATACCTTATGCACAGACACTTCTGCTAAAGATTTGTCAAATATATTCATGTATAATTCGCGGATGTCGTCATGTGAGCGATAAGCAAATGACGGAAAATGTTATGTTAATTCAGACGTGTATAAGCCTGAACAAAGCCTTCGGGTGGAGATGTAGGCAAAAATAAATGTCGAAACGTTTTTCAATTCCATTAGGCAATATCGTAACAACTTTGAGTTATTTTTAGTAGCAACTGTTTAGGGAATCGTTTTAGGTAATCACCTCCGAGCTCAATGACGGAAAAATTCTATTATTTTTCCATCGGAAGAACTTCTTAGTTTTTCTAGAGCCTTTCTCTTTCTCTTATCTGCAACACAATTAGCCTCTTTTATTTTTACAATGCCATTAAAAGTAGTCCGAAATGAAATCAGATAAAGGTATTTTATTAGCATTTGTTTTAAGTATATGAGATCGATCCGACTTCTATGTTAGGCCCTGTGTCCATTGCACTGCGAAAAATTCTAAGAATTTCCCGTTTCCCGCATGTTTTTCTTAAGATTATGCGATTAAATCGTTTACATTTTTGGATTTTGTAAAATATAGAAATACCATTGTGCATATAAAAACTCATAAAAATCCATGCTTATAGGCCTACAGACTTGAAGTTTGTGTGTCATAACCACTCTTGTCGTGTGACTTTTTCTTAGATTTTTGATATTTTCCATATATGGTGGCAAGTGACATCTGAGCAGCTTTGATATTTTTATTAAGTATAGTTTTTTTTAGCAGTAAGATTTTTTTTCACTCTTACCAGTTCCGTATAAATAAAGATAATCCAAAGCGAGGAAATACGCATTAATTAAGCTTTAAATAACATGCTTGTGAGAAGACGCTTTGAAAATAATTCTAAGAAACTATAAGCGTAGAGCGGTAACGCAATGAGCGAAAGGTTCTATGAGGAGAGCACATTTTTCCACTGGCTCCGACATAAAGTAAACTCGTCATCAACCCCGAAGTGTCCATGAGAAAAGTCAGCAGAGTTGACCTACCTATTTTATTGTATTTAATATGGTTTACCGTTTGTGAACCCCTACAGTAACTACACTAGTACGGATTAATTTAATCAATAATTTTACGTCAACTAATTCCACAAATATCCGTTGCTAGGCATAATTATTATTTACAATATTAAGTCGAGAATATTACATTTCGCTCTTTTTGGCCATCCTCGACATGTTACGCATACGCTGCCTTATTTCGATATTAGTTAAGTACTCGTAGATGTGACCAATTACAGGAAGCTTTATGACACAACTCTACAAAACTAGAAGTCCACGCCTTTTGCAAGCAAAATTAATCGCGTTCAAACGTAGACAGGAGTTGAACTTAGCGAAAATTTAAAGCATAAACACCATTATAAACAATAAGAAAGTTAAATAAAGCGGGCGGAGTTGACCCTCTTGGGCGGACGGTTGAAACTTGGCGTAAGTGGAAAAGGTCCCGACGTAAAGTAAGCGTTATCTATTTGCTTTGGACTCTTTATGAGTTCCAAACGAGATTCGTCACGCGACGTTAACTCGGAATAGAAGTGATAAAGTGTCCGCTAATCTGTCCTATTCGGGTCACACTTAGTACACTTTATTAATCACAAAGCTTACAAATTACACTATACTTCCTGAGCCGTGACGCGGCGCTTTGGCGTATGTTAATTTTATTGTTGCCTCTATAGGACAATTTGGGCAGCTCAGCCACTTCTGTGGGGGTTGATTGTGCATCAAATGTTTCATTAAGCAGACATAGAGGTAGGTAGGTACCGGTGATTTTACCGTAGGAGATAATCTAGCCTGATGGTTGAATAGTTTTTACTCCGTAAATACTTTTTTCAACGCGTTGTAGGTATTGCACACACTGTAGAGCATGTAATCTATAAAAACATTTGAGAGACAAAACTGGAGCCGTATTTAAAATATACTCTTCCGAAACATTGTTCTTTTAAGTTATACATACCAAGTTAATAGGGACGACGCGTTCCTTTTAATTCATATTGTTTTCGAAACTTGTATACTTGACTGCGCATTTGTACATTTAAGCTATCGCAAATTTTACACTTTCCAAGTAGGGTTCTCGACATGACGCCTTATGCAAAGCAGGTGCTACCCGATACGCAAGTTTATACCCGTAACACAAAACCAACTAAACGCCTGCCTAACTGCCAAGCGAAAACCATATCTATACTTAGTTAAATTTCCCGCGATAAGGTAGGATTTACATTGTAACATTACGGTAACCTATTACTCTGGTAGCTCGCTAATACGGGGGTTCTAACGCAACAGTGTCACGGTAATTCTAGTTTTTAGCTCCACTCATAAGTCACATATTTGAAGGAATCAACACGCCCGCGCGCGAGGCCCGCCGCCGGGTTAATACCACCTTATCAGGTGGCAATCGCGGAACACCATCATAAAACAGTCATATCGGGGTGAGAAATTTTCTGAAAATTGTAATAATAAAATCTGAATAAAGGCAAGGTTAAACGTGCTCGTAGGCAGTGCGAGTACTTTTTAGTATTTGGAGATAAAATGAAGTTGGCCCGCTTTGGGCAATTTATTGGGGTAAGTTATGGGCCGCGCGCGGGCCGGAGCAGCTAATTTATTCGCCGTGCACATAAATTACTTGATTATGAATTCGAGTTAACTCCACTGAGCTGTTTGTCTGTTGTTGTATTTTGTTTAGGAACAAAGGATACTTTATTCCACCCCAACTGGTGCGCAATAAGGAAACAAGTGGAATGGGCAATAAGTAGGTAACATCAGATCAACTGTGTAACGTCGCAAGCAGGAACGAGATCTAGAAGCAAGTGTAATGGGTGTCAAGAAGCTCTAAGTGAAGAGCGAAAGTAAAGGCAATCTCATAAAAAGAAATAGTGGGAATTATGTAGAACAGCGACGGTAATGCCGAGTTGTTTCCCAGCAGTAACGCGCCGCAGCCCGCTGCAGCGCGGAATAATCGCGGATTCCCATAAAAGATGTAATTTCAGATAAGCTGAAACAGACGAGCGCCGCCCTCCCGCCCCCTCCCCACGCTGCCACCGCGCCCTCCTCCACTACCTACTTTCTAATGACTAATTATTATGCTGTGCATTGCGAGCTTAAGCGTCAGGAAGCTATCTGTATAGTATATCTACCTAACGTGCTGTACTTTGTGGCAGGTCATCTGTCTCTGAGGAAAGTCAATTATTAACTTTTTTATAGTAGATTTTAGAGAACTTAGAGGCCTTTGTTGGATTCGTTACATTAATTTAGAAGTTTCACCATGCGTCGACGGAGAGTTACTATATTTTTTCTCAGAAACCCAAGTTTTTAATATCATTTGTGCATGAAGCACGCAGCAGCAGCGTGACACAGCCCTTCTCTCAGAAAGAGACACTCAAGTTTCCTCACGACGTTATCCTTCGCAGTTACTATTAGCTAGTGGTATTGGCGTACTAACTACAATTTCACAAATATTCGTCACTTACAATATAAAGTAATTGGTACATGCCGGTATTGAACCCAGAACCCCTTTTATGCGAGGCCAACGTTCTACCGATGCGCTACCACCCCGTAGAATCACCACCAAATTTTACCACTTCCAAATAATTTGTGGTGTGGTGTACAATGAGTTTAATATCATTGGCATCACCTAATTAATGTCGGCAAAGCTGTAACGCACTGGGCGAATGGCACAGGTAGGTTATATTAGTTTTTTTTAAATGTTTTTATTTTTATGTTGTATTACTTTTTTATGTTTTTATTTTTACGTTGTATTATTAGACAAAGCGTGATACTCGCTAGAACCGTTTTAGATTTCCGAAAATAATAGTTCGCAATAGGTACTGTTAAAAATAACCGGCTGTTACTTTCATAACATTACGTATTGATATGGATAACGTGTATGTATAGTATGAACGTTAGAAACATCTGAAACAGAAAAACAAAATCGTCAATACGCACGTACAAGTTAGTTTCGTAACGTACTAGGTCCATCTCTTTCTGGCGATTTACTCCACAACTGAGTTGTTGCGATAAACCAAGCAATATGCATAGGATCGAATCATCTCTTTTTTGCATTTGACACTGATACGAGTTAGAGCGGGAAACTATTCGAATGGATTACAATAAATCGATCTCTGTTTGGTACTTAAGTAACTGAAAAACCAAAATGACGACTGGTTCAAACCAGAAAAGTGTTATTAGTATAATTATTAATGTTAAGTATTTTGTTAACAAGTATTCGGCATACTGATAACTGACATTTCCGGTTATTATTTCATACTATGTGTAAATAACTGTTCTGTTAAATACGCCCTACCTCAAGCAAAGGGCCATAAGCACGGTCCGCTGAGGTATGAGATTGGCGCCGTGGCGTCGATGGCCGGATAGAGGGCGTCGTTGGCGCCGCGATGTGCGATACCAGGCGGCATTACCATACCGCGCTGCCGCGGCCCGCCGCTACCCGCTATCGATGAAGCACTGAACCCTTGTAAGCTTTTGTTTACAATTGTACTCTACACAGCTTATTACCAACTACTCCGCGCTCAAAACATGGCAACAGCCTATTTCTGTTAACACCTTATTCAATCAATATAGAAACAGTTTGTATCCATAAACGTTTACGCCACATTCGTGTTTATGGCACTACGGATCCGATAGGCTTTTAGCAATTTAGACCGACCAATACAGCATGTAAATTCACGAACACATATCGGCATATGTTCGTGACTAGTTTACGAGTGGGTACGACGTTGCATATTAATTGCTGTCGATATCGAGCTGCGCATCGGCGGTGACCTAGCTTCTATGCAGCTTGTATAGTATACCCCTATCTCAGTACGTATAAGCCACACAATCTTACAGCGCACATCTATCTTCCTGCTACACTAAAGCTCGTATGAGTAGCTTTCTACAGCCTGATGGAACCGCACGCAACCACCGCTTCAGAACGACCGCTGAGATGATTGTATACTTCGCCTTGTACCAGTTGCAACTAAATCACACTAAATTTAGCTCATATTGGTAGCATTAGAATGTACGGATTGAAATGCAACATCACCAGCTATCACTAACTGTATTTACTACACACCAGCTTAGCTTGGACCCACACATGCCAGGCTGAGTCAAGTATATAGAAAGTGAAAGTGGAAATATTTTGTTTGCCACAAATTTTACAACAATAATAAATAATTCGTTTTCTTTCATTGACATGTTGTGGTAAAAAAGAACGGGATCATCTTTATTGCCGTGACTGCATGCGTAGTCACAGCGCTGGTTTTCAGCCCGTCCCTGTATATACAAATGACCAGACTAAAATTTATGAAAATCACAGAAGGCGTTTGGGAGAAATCTTTTAAGGATGATACCGGCCGTAGAACTTGCAAAACGTTGTTAAAAGATAAATAGTTCTGACAATTTTTTCTCTATAACTAATCGTTTTAAAAATTTGTAACCCGTTGAAAAGTAATTCTAGTCATGACGATACATACAAATCGAGTGTAAAATGTGACGTCACCATTTGATAGTGCCTTATAATGTATGAAGCATACATACACAATAAACTCACGCCTGTATCCTGGAGGGGAAGGCAGAGACCAGGGGTTTTATTATCTATTTAAATATTTATCAATATTTAAGTCACCTTATGAAATAATGTTTTTATGTGTCTACCCTTATAAGAAAACATTTCATCCAGTGGGGAAACTAAATCTAACAATGTTTTTTTATTATTATTATTATAACTCGACTTCTCGCATTTGATGAACAGTAAAACAGTTTTTTTTTTTCTGTATTTTTCTATGTCCTTTGTGCATACAAGGTAATTTCAATATAATTTTGAGGCAAGTTTCCCATTGTCTACATACATTGTAGATAATAATGTGTTATCTACTCTACTCTGAATTATAAACTTAATTCCGGATTCACTTACTTGGTTTTTTGTCTGAAGAGTCCGACCTCAACCCGAGTCCGACTACTCTGAATTGATCACAAGAAATCGCAACTGTCAGGAGTATAAGTTTACCTATTGTATAACCTACTAAGTAAGAACGACTGATGAACGCAGGAGTGAGAAAATGCTACATTGGTATGCACCCGGGTCGCGCCGCCCCCTGGCCGGCCGCAACGCCGCTGGCGAGACGACATCGTCGCTTGGACCAGCATCGCCTGGACGAGGCTAGCCGCAGACAGGCACACTTGGCTCGGGATAGAGGAGGCCTATGCTCGACATGCGAGCAATCCAAAGCAAAACAGACATTTTATCTATTTAATAGTGATAAGAGAGCGAATGAATTTAATTCAATTGAATCTATGATAACTATTTCTATTTATTAACATAATTTTTTACTATGTTATATTAACTTTTAGCTTGAAAGTTTATTATGATTTTAAGTGAGTAAAATTGAAATCATTGAGTATAATTGTTTGCATTATTTTAATTTTTAAATTAGCTTCAATGTTAATAAAATTACTTTTTATTTTATGGCAAGTTATCAAAAAAGTAAATCTATAAATCTATGCATGTAATGTTCTCTGGTAATAAATGGCTTCTTATTATTATTATTAGAACCTACTAAAAGTGCCAGCGACTACGTTTGCATGCTTTACGGATTAGCCTACAGCCTATGTCCACCCCAAAGGTCCATTTTAAATACTGGTGAAACAATTTTGAAATCGGATATCTACTTTCTCTCTTACAAACTTTGCTTTTTTATAATATTTGTAGTACGAGTATAGATATCTCTGCCTGCAAAATCAAAGGAAGTTTACTTAAAGTGAAGGGGAGAATGAGGCTAAAACTGTTTCTCTTAATATGCTTTTAGAAATTGTGTAACTTAAGTGCTTGTTCTATGCAGTAACTATTCATTCATCGTAACCCCAATTTTATTTTATTAATAAAGTTTGCAACTATTTTTTACTAGATGTTCAAACAAACAAGACAAGTATTTTTATATATTAGATACCGGCGTGCGTTTATATATGTATCGTTCTAATTTACTCCAAATGTTGTTCCATTTCTTTAATTTTAAACTTTTTCGTTGTTACCTTTCATACGGCAACAAAAAGAGCCATTGATATAATAGCGTGTGTATTCTATACTTAACAATTAAACAATTTAGACTAGGAGATATAGTATATTACTGCAGCGGCCAGTACAAGAGGCATTGATGGACGAACGTGTAAATATGGGCGGAGGCGAAGCGAAGCGAAATATACTTAAAATATTAACGTGTGAAATATATATCCACTTGGTCAAATCCTTGTTAAAATTATGTATTGAAAAGCCTCCAGTAAGAACCTCTTCAGAAGTGGTCCGTGTGTAGTCTTGGCGTTGATCAGTTGTACAAACAAAAGATTAGTGGAAAAATTCAATCAAAATATATGGATAGATCCATCTAAAACGGGCTCTTACTTTTTACCCCTGTTACTTCTGGCCCCGATCTCGCCTCCTCGAACGATGAAATATGACCAGTTTCTAATAAATGAGACAAATTATTGGCAGCGCTTAGCCGAAAAAAAGCCCGGAGATAGACAGAAAGCCTTTCTTCAGATTCTACTCGAACTCGTACTAATACTAAAAAAAAGTTAAAGCCTAGGTTACACTTGGCACGTAGGTAGCACTAAGTAAACTTGCCACTTACCATCTATCTACATACATTTGAGTGAGGTGCATCGCTCATAGGCAGGCAGTATCGCTGTTCGCTTGCCCGCTCCGGGCGCATGCTAATATGCAAATGTATTTAAATGCTAAGCCTTCTTCATTACGCCGGTATCGATCTCAGATTAACAATTTGTAACTCGATAGGTGCGCTTAGCGAATCACTTGGAGAAAAATTGTGACCATTATCCAAATTAAATCTACATTTGAATCTATCCAGACGACTGCATACATATTGGTACGATATTACGAAGTAATCACGAATATTTAATTGAGAATTCCACTGAAACTCCGCATAATTACCTAAACAAGTGACTCTCCGTTAAACATAGAACAGTCAATACATCCTCAAAATATGTCCACAAGTAATATTGGGTTATATTGTTTCTCAACTTTTGGTTACATAAGCGATATGTTAAAGTAACATTCTATAGCGAGCCCACTACGCTTTCACGTCTTGGAGGTACCCACAGAACCTTCCCATACTTCTCAACGACTCAACAATACAAACACGTGTAGCTTTCTCAGCGGACCGTAGAGTTGCATCGTTAGTATTACTAACGAATGCCATTCGCCAATCAGATTAGGCTTAAATATTAATTGCGCAGCGCCCGTTGGTACCCGTAGCTATAGGCTAAATTAGTATGACGATTGCTGCGCTGATGGCGGGGAAAATGGACTGGTCTGCATTAGCATCGGCGACATACGTGGGTGGCCTGGCTCGATTAAGACGTGATGAATATCCAGAGGCCGCTCTATACCCAACTTAGCTCTGCGTACTGACGTCGCCATCAAGTTATGTGCATGTAATGGATCCAAGTATCTATCTGCCGGATTAGACGGAACAGCCGCTCAATCTTGGTCTTTTAACGATATTATAATCTTCCTGAGGATATATCCACGCGAGGAAGTAAATTGCCAATCATTATGAAAGAGTAGAAATAGCAGTCACCCCCTTCCGTATCGAAAATCGATTAGTTACCAGCTAATCCGTAACCTACAGCGAAGCATAAAAAGTTCAGAAAAAAATGCGCTCCACCTGTCGAATCTGGTATTTTCTTTTTATTTAAATTTCGTTAGCTGCCGACTCAAAAACGAGCAAAGATGCATTTGTGTCTTATTAAAATAAATTTATAGTTTGAATACTATAACCTCTGTCGAGGCAGGAGGAAAAGACGACCTTCGTGCAAATTGTTAATGAGTTGCACGTAGATAGATGACTGATAACACGGTTCCAAATTTTAATTTTACGACTCTAAAATTCTAAAATGTATACTGCAAATGTTGTGTCAACACCAAAAGGTGTCAGATAAAAACTTGTTTAGCTACCGATAGCACAACTCGTAAACTCATGCCCGGTTTAGTAAAAGTAATTCCAACAATACACGGGGCAACACAATCAGTTAAAATAATTTCTCTTGAATTGTTTGTCGGACAGCGAGGATTGCTCCGCAAGGTGCGCCGGCGCACGTGCCGGTCGCCTACGGCTCCGCTACGTATCTATTCCGAATTCGAATACATTGTCATACATCTTTAAGTCCAGACTGTATGGAAAAAACTTGTAAATTGGACTCTATATTTTACGCTTAAGGACGATTTGAATAATAAAGATAAAGGAAATGGATATTATTCAAAATAATATCACCTCAGGGTTAACGATTACGGGCGCGCGCATGCGCCCCAGATGGCAGGATAAACCGACGTTTGTTTCCGCAGTGATATCTGAATTAATGGCGATACGAAACGTTGGAAAGGTGCTCATTACCATGATTTATGCAAGATACAATATATTTCTTCGGACTTTCCCATTGTTCTGATTAACGTTTGTAATTAACTCGGTTCGGATATTGCCTCCATGAATATCTTAAACTTTGGCCCTTTTATTAAAGCAGCCTTTTCCGTGGAGCTGAAAGCGATGCCTCGTGTAGTCCTGCACCACACTGGCCGTCCATCTCGGAAGGAGAGCTCACTGAGTACATTCCCGTGTTAGTTTTTACACCTATTATGTTATGTGTCGGCGAGTAAAGTTCGGTACGTGAGTTATAAACGCGCTCGCGCCACTCTCGCCCCTACTTTATAGGTATTAACGACTTGTCTTAGAGTTTTCTTATAAATAAATTTGAAGGGATACAAGGCTCGCTTTTGTCGGATTAGTGGAGTGGATCTTGTTTCAATTCAGCGCTCTATCGCTTGGTTTACTTTGGTGTGTGCGATTTTAGCGTACGAAATTATAATTCAGCCACGCTATAAAAGCGCCGCAGCTTAATTTTAATAATGTTTTAATATAACATATCCTCACGCTGTTATCTGAAATGGTAAGCAGTGCCACCCCCTGGGTCTAAATTTCGCTGTTGTTTAGTCCAAACGTGACAAACTTAATTCATCATCATCATCATCAGCCATTTGACGTCCACTGCAGGACATAGGCCTCCTTCGTGGTTTTCATAACCATGAGGGGTTTTGCCATAATCGCCACGCTTGGCAGGCGGGTTGGCGATCGCAGTATGCGGTTGGAATGTCAGGAAGACGCTGCTGCCCATCTCCTGGTAATTGATTTCCTTAGTCGCCTTCTACGACATCCACGGAAGGAAATTAGAGTGACGCTATTCTTAATCCGGCGCCACACGGAAGTCTGAAAACTTAATAACTTAAGCACAATATACAAACCTATATTATACTGGTGAGTCGAATTCCTTATATATGCGAGAACGATGAGTTCGTCTATCCGAATAACTTTTGCTATTAGGAAAACTTTAAAACTGTAAAAAAATATGAGACATTTTAATGAAGCAGATGGTAACTTTATTATGGAACAGCCGATATATTCCAATAGCACAGGTTCATCCTAGTTTGGTAGCTGAATTCATTAAATATATTATTATTTTTATTTCTATTATTAAATATTCAAGAAGTTTCACTGAATGGCGAAAAAGAAGCTACCTACTACTAAACAGGTGTATGCTAGGATAGCTTACAAATAAAAGCGTACTACCTAAACCTTAGCCAAGCTGGAGGTCTATTATACAATGACGGCACTAGTCACGTGACGGTGGGTCATAATGCGTAAAGCAGTCCATAAAAGCAGCACATATGGAAGTAAAGAGCACTAGCTGTAAAATATCAGAGCAGTAAAGTAAATGCAGTCGTAGAGCCTCGAGGACGTGCCCCGCCGCTTAACAAAAAGAAGGCATAGTTTATTACAGTACCTACGGACAACCCGCGAACTTGGCCCTAGTCGAAGTTTCGACACGAGTCACAAGAGGCCGGTAGGCACACAGCTTAACAAACTATCCGTGTATTTTCACAAAATATTGCAAGAAGGGAAAGAAAATACGATATTGCTTTTGAACTCTACATTTTGTGCGTCGTTGCGAAGAATAGAAAGGAAACCAGTCCTGGCAATAAAGAAAAGACATTGTATTGTAAGCCGAAGCATATTACATTAGTCAATTTATCGTCGCACTCTGAAGGTTTCAAATATGCCTAATGGAACAAGAGCGCGTCGCGTCCCCCACAAACTGCATTATAATGTCTCCGCCGAAAATAAACGCACATAAATATAAAACAATGTGAAACCACTTAAAGCGAATAAAATACATCTCCGCTTCAACTCAGTAAAATGAATTTATTAATAACTGAGACAATGAACGTCTGAAACAAACGTTCGGCTTTTGTATTTTTAATTGTCCTCCGGTCGACAGCGAAGACGCATTAGAAGCACCGAAATAACCCGGGGATCATATTCGACACATCTCACGAGCCACTACGCTGCTCGCGCGACGCGCTGTACCCGCTACGCCATAAACGAACGATACACTTAATACCTAAGCTCAACTTGTATGCACGTTATCGTATTAAATTTCCAGTCATTATTTTTCCGATCGCACGCAATAAAACTGTCACTTAATTAAACTTTTTGTCCTTATTCCCTTCCAGAGATATACTCACCTTATTGAATTGTAATTTCTCGATGTGTGGTGTATAGAGCGCAGTTCTTAGATGATATCTTCGGCATAATTAAAAATCTTGTCGTGACATTCAGAGTGCCTCCCGCCTCCGCAGCCGCTGCACTCCTTCAATATTATTGGCGATTCAATCGCTACCCGCCCTACAACTCAAACTACACTTTATGTCGAGGGTTGGATAGTTCAAAATAGAGAGCGATCTCTGCTACATCGTACGTGCTTCCGACGAAATGCCAACCATTTTATTTATTCACGTTAATTATGTATCTTGTCTTAATTTACGATTGAATCAAACGATAACCTGGAAAGGGATTTATTATCCCTCTTCCTGGGATGTATTTCCATGATGAGATTTATGATTACATGCGATGATGTCGGTCTTGACTGGCTGAATGCGATTAAGTGCTATCTACATTCATTCGCTTTCTGCAATTAAGTGAGGCTTGGCGTGCAGCCCGCGCAGGAGCCGGGCGCGGGCGAGGAGGGTGCGCGGACGCAGGCGAGTGCTCGCTGCGCGCGCCTCGATAGCGTCATCGCGTTAAATTTCGTTATGTGTCGTCGGCGGCATGATGGCAGACGTCTCGATACGACCACTGTCCGCAGATAGCCTTTAATGAAACTAATGGAGGTTTATTAACGATAAATCGACAGCTTCTCTTGCGAGTATTTAATAGCAGCTAACGACACGAAGCACATCCAGAGAGAACAAAGAGATTCGCATTTGCTAATTGCGGTTTCGCTCGTGTCGTGCACACGGGAAGGCAGGATCGTGGGCTCCAGAGATATGACGATAACACATTCATAAATAATTAGAGCGAAATTTTCTTGTTTGTAAGACGACAGTCATGATATTTGTCGTCTGTTCTCGGAATACTCCGATCTAGATAAGTCGTGTACGACACGCTTGCTCCCGACTTGTTCTGTTTCGATGCGAGACATATTAACACGTTCAACTCGCGTGTATAAGTGACCGAACCGAAATACAATTAAAAAATATTAGCACACTTTTTATGACGCGAAAGTGTTCCTAATGGATAACACTGTTTAGTGAGAAACTGCAAAAACATAAGTAGCCTATAAATGTCACAGGCATTTTCTTAGAGAGAGAGAAAGTATGGACTTAATCGCGAAGCAAATCGCTTGCAAACATTGTGATCTGGCGATTTCAAGCACTGATGTATTATAAATCAGGTTTCCTGATGACGTTTGCCATCACAGTTACCGAGTCGCATTGCAACTATTCACAAATGTACGTAACTTAGAAAGTCATTGTTACATGCCGGGATTCGAATCCATGACTCGACGCATGTGAGTCTGATCCACTACCACTATTCCGATCAAATACTTTACAAAATAATTATCTCATTGAAATGCAAAAGTAACAAGAAAATTAATAGAAAAACAAAAATGTGACGATTCCGTATTTGTAGGTAGAGTCACGGTCGAAGCGCCGGTATAGCACTGGCTCAAATTCCTACTTCCGCCCGTTTCACGAACAATCGATATTGTCTATCGCTGTCTCTACATTATAAAATAAACAAAGACAAATTGAGAATTACACGAAACCCCGCCGGCCGAGCGAGAAAAAGTTTAATTATAAAACTGTCCACTTTTTGAACGGAACTACGAGGAACATTGATGTTTAATAAAACATTCATTCCGAGCCGGGGCATTGAAAGATATCGAAAATGTCGCAAAATAAATGAAATGTCGGACGATAAATGATTTCATTTCACAAAAAATGCCTTCAGCAGCTACACGATTCTGTCAAGTCACGCTCGGAAGATTAGAAGTCGATCGGGCTAATTCTTGTGCGTAACATTGTTAATTAGTCCTGAGTGGGTATATATGGCCAGGTATCCCGTTTTATACGGAATGTGCCGATGTTTTCCTTCACCGCTAGCGAGTGGTATTGCTACTATAACTTCACAAATGTACGTAACTTAGAAAATAAAGTCATTGGTACATGCCGGGATTCTTACCCACGACCTGCCGAATGAGAAACCGGCGTTCTACCGCTCCGCTACCACCGCTCTTATAATAAAATATTATAATAAAATAAATGGGTTTTTTTTACATAGGTACATAAACTTTTTCGTCATTTAGGACAGAAAGATCCTGTCCAACTTAGCCCAGCCGTCGCCACCGATGAGGCTACATGAAAAAATATGTATTTTACTGCTATTTAGAACCTGGGTAGTATCGCCTGTAGCTGTTGTAAACGTGCTCCTCTGTTTAATTTTAATCTACTCGTACATAAACACTTGGGCTAATGTATCTTGTTTTCTGGTGTGTACAATAAAGTGTTCTAATCTAATTTAATCGAATTTTATTAATTGAAGTTTGGATTCACTTGCAGTTTTGTCACAAGAGTCCGACCAGGTTTCATTTTGATTCGCAGAGCTTAATCACGATGAGTATATAAAATTCTGACTTAAAGTAATAACGATAGTGAATCCGAGCTTTAATCATTTGTACTGCTTACGTAACTTTTCGTTTGAAAACTTGGACTAATGTTCAGAAATGTTTATAAAGAAACATGAGAAATGGTACTTACCTAACCCTATTGAGATCTTTTAGATCTACTCTAGATGATTTGTGCAACGTCTATTTCTGCCTCCACTAGGCAGGTGAAGTGACCACTCGGACGCTGTAATGCCTGGGGCATGTTTTAAGGAAAGGAAAACATCGTAAGACAACCCGCAGCCTAGTTGGCTCCGCAAGTATTGGTATTACCTTTCCTGTGGGTTAAGCCAACTAAGCTAATACCAACAGGTGCTAGGCAAGTCCACTCCATCTAAAAATACGTTCCTGAAATATCTCAAAGTTATTGGATATAAATACTTAACGTCAAAATTAAGAATTAAGAAGAAGAAAAAGAAGAAGATTTATTATACCAACAAGATACATCACAGAAACAAAATAAACAGATAAGTAACATAACATGCCCAACATCAGAAAGAAAACTAAAAGCACAACAGACAAAACAAATAAATAAAACAGGACCATAGATGTAGCCTGTGGTGTATCTAAGTTGCCACAAAAGGCAGCTGACTCAGCGTTGTGCTGAGGAAGTGATCCCTCAGCGCTGATTTTCAGTCCACGCCTACGGTAACCCATAATTGTACTGCCATTGTGCGTGCCGTGGTGCAGTTAAAAGAATTAAATCAAATGCAATAACATACATAAAATAAAGTAAAAAATATCGACATAAAATTCTTATGTACATATATTATTACTTTTAAATTAATGTGTGAAATATAGAGGAAGACCATAATAAACTAAATTCAATGAGTAAATATAAATGAAGTGAAATAATAAGGAGATAGGACGATACACACCAAAGTAAATACATGCCCGACATTACGCAATGGTGGCCTATGATTTAATTGATGCGATTACATAGTCGGTCATTTCAGTAAAAAGTAAAAGTTGAAGTCAATCAGAGTCAGAAGCGGCGAAAAATCGGGCGGGACAGTCTCTGCTGTTCAAGCAAATATACCATGAGCTTGCGCCCAAAGGCATACATACATACTGGAAGCGCCACGGACTGGGGCAGGTATATCATTCCAGCACTTGGACGCCGCAAAACAGAAACTACCTCGAAAAGCCATCGTACGGTGCATAGGGATGACAATCCTATCCTTGTGAACTAAGCGTTGTCTCGACGAAAACTCAAGTTTCCTGTATAGATAGGTAATAGGGTGTTTTGGTGCGCACTATACACTAAAAAGGAGCTTGGCAAGGTATAGTTGTCGTCGAGCCTCCATGTTCCAGGAGTTTTGCGTCGTTCAAGTACGGGGTGATATGGGATCTGGGAGAGATTTTGAAACAAAACCGTGCATTTTGCACACGTTGTATTAATCTTCTTGTCGTGCCAAACATACAGCCACCATAAACGACATCACAGTAGTTCAATCTAGATAATATCAACGATTCACATAGACTAACACGCAAATCAGTTCTAAGGTAATCGCGTACATTATATAAAATCTTACTGCGTATTGCACCTGTCATTCCGTAATTTTTTGGGTTCTGTACGTCAAAAGGTAAAAACGGAACCCTTATAGGATCACTTTGTTGTCCGTCCGTCCATCCGTCCGTCTGTCTGTCAAGACCCTTTGTCTCGGGAACGCGTAGAGCTATTAAGTTGAAATTAAAACCATATATAGCGTAGGACGACCAGCCACAAGATGGACAGATGACCTCATCCAAGTGGCAGGAAGACGCTGGATGCAGGCCGCTTCCAACCGGTCTTTTTGGAAATCCATGGAGGAGGCCTATGTCCAGCAGTGGACTTCTTGTGGCTGAATGATGATGATGATGAAAACCATATATTCAGGTTTACAGTTCCTTGAAGCTGTGCAAAAATCAAACTTCTAAGTTAACATAAAAAAGACTCAAGGGAATCAACATTTATAGGGTACTTTTCGTTGACCTAGAACTATGAAATTTGGTAAGTAATATCGTCTTATACTACAAATACTCGTCGGATGCAACTCGGATGGGCTGCGTTCCAGGACAAAGTGATGACTTATGGTTGTGAGACCTATTTGCTGACTATGGGCCTCATAAGAAGGCTCAAGGTTGCCTAACGAGCAATGGAGACAGCTATGTTACGAGTTCCACTGCGTGATCGAATCAGGAATGAGGAAATCCGCAGAAGAACTCGAGTTACGAATATAGCTCAAAAATTGCTCAGTTGAAGTGGCAGTGGGCGGAGCACATGGCTCGGAGAACTGATGGCGGTTGGGGCGAAAAAGGTCTGACCTGGCGACCGCGGACAGGACTACGCAGCGTGGGCAGGCCTCCCACTAGATGATCTGACGACCCGGTTACAGTGGCGGGGAGTCTCTGGATGCGGGCGACACAAGACCAGGAAGCTTGGAAAACTATGAGGCAGGCCTTCTGTGGGCGCCCTGCAGTGGGCGTCAAATGGCTGATGAAATGATGACCTACAAATTTGTACGGAGCCCTCGGTGGATGAGTCCAACTCGCACTTGTCCAGTTTTTTATTACGTACCTGTTCAATTTTGTTCATAATAATAGTCATTAATATGGAGAAAATGGAACCGGTACGATTACTTACCTATATTATATATTTTTTTAATATTAAACTTATTTTTCCCCCGAAGTTTAGGCGTCTTACGTAATTTGAAGGTTGCAAATCTAGACGGTTTCCGCTGGAAAGAAAAAAGTAAAAAAAAAAACTGTTCAGCGCACAAATTGAAATTTCCGCCAACGATGACAGCGAGTGGCTAATCAAGCATAAATACGGTTGGGGGACAGATGGGAAGCCCCCGGAAAGATCAATAACAAATATTACTTACGACAACTTTACTGCTTATTTGCATTCTTTTCCATATGATAAATATTTCGTTCATGAGTTCCTTTTATTAGGTTATTTATGACCCCTTTCGCATGGTTTGCTGGAAATTGACTATGGAGCCGTTATTATTATGCTAGGGTTATTTTTGGGAAGTTTCATTTCTACGGATGCATATCAATATTTTATACAATAAGATAGAAGCGAGAAGTTTTATTAGAACAGTCTCGGTTGTAAATTATCTAGTTATCATAAAACACCAATTACACGGCGTCATATTCATTTGTCCGTGCACTCGGATTTATTAGAGGAATGCTCTTTAAACTCGCTTTGGTGCCACGAAAATAAACAAGACACCTATCGGTAATGATTTGAAGTGTTAAGTGACTGGAGGCTATCAAAAATTACCCGATAGAGGGCGACAATGCTCGGCCGGTGACATATGAAGCGATTAAAAAGAAAGTCAGGTACGGTCACCAAAAAAATCTACCATTTTTTTACCTAAGCTCAATGCTTTTTCACGACGCTCTAATACCTGCCTGTACCGGTTGATCGGTCAGTAATTTTATATTAAAGTACTTTTGAAGCAACGCTGATTTGAAATTCTAGATAAATCCGTAGAGTAAAAAGTGAATGTTGGTGAGAGTAGGTTTTTTGAACGTCTGACACAACAGTTTGAAGATGCCCGCTGACGCTAACTTTACTTGCGCCCTATTACCCCACGTCGATAAGTACAATCTGGTAATAGCCCACTTGACATCTTTATGATGTTTCAAAAACCATTACTAACGACACCTTTTTAGTTACCTGCGATAGGCGCCCACCTCAACGACTCAGAAACAAAACGAGTCATTGGCATCCGGGCCTGACAATACCCATGGTGTTCCTAAGTGTCCATATCAGCCCAGCTTTTAGAGATAGGAAGGCAAAAGCATAGGCAAATGTATATGTAACAAACCATTCCATCTCCATAAGTTTGTAATAACATAGCAGAGAAAAAGCCTTTGGCAAAATGTATTTAAAAATGGATGGCAGAAATGAAATCAATACATTTGAACGGGCGAGGAACTCGCGCGTTATGAGAGTATAAATCTCCGACCGCCCCCTCCGCCCCCAGCCGCCCCCCGACCCACTCTGATAGTGCAACACATCAGATAGTGGAAGATACGGCGCACTCCATGTAGACTTATTCATTACTCCACACACGGCAGCCGCGGTATGGATTGCGGCCGGAATAACTGCAACACTAGCCTCACTTGTTTCAGACAGACACTCTTCGACCAACTCTGTTGGCAAGCATGAAAGCATTAAACTTTAAACCTACCTCTCTAGGGGTACAATCCGAAACATTTTCCTCGTACTAACATTGTAAGTAAGTTCAAATCCCTAAGAAAACCAATAATCTGGAAGATATTGATAAATTACCATCAAAACGGTGAATATGATCACTATATCACGTCAAGCGACGTGAGCGGTAAGGGAAAAACCGTCCAGATAAGTGACTTGATCCACTGCTCAGACCCAAACTCAAATGGCACGAATTTGGCTTGATTCACGAACTCTGCTGGACGCTTGAAAGAGATGCAACAAAGGTTATCGATAGAACGTGGTCAGTATCAATCGGGGAGTTGAAATGGCTCGCTCGACAGATATGAGCGGGCGAGTCGGTTATATTTTATCGAAAGTAACGGCTCTAACGTACGGCCAATTTCATAATGCCTCGCCCGCCCGCCGCTCGCTTCCAAGCACGCCACTTATCAATTTGATATCTCGATCGATAAAAATAATGTGGCATTGCCAAACGATAGCCGTGAGAAATGGAAGACATCCGGTAGCACGATGTCACAGGTTATACCTTCTAATAGTTACGATCGCATATTTTGGCAACTGCAGAATGTATTTCGAAAATAATTTGTATTTGCTAAATACACATAATTTTATTTTAATTTATTTTAATTTTAAAATATATGAAATATTGGATTTCATATAAAAGTAAAGAAGCATTAAAATATCAGCTGTAGTGTGTATTATTAAACACGATTAAAACGATGTTTATGGCGTGTTGAATGTACGAGTGACAACAAGGCATAAAACACCTCATAGAACACACCAAAGCATTACGACAAAACGGACGACTCAATCTTCTGTCAAATAAGTCATCAGAATGTCAGTTAACTCAATTACGCTGAGATCAACACACGGCTACTGTGCATGATAAACGTTCCGTATATGCAAGCGAAACATACCCCTAAAGCAGCGTGATAGGTTTTGAAATGCCTCGCCGGGCAGGCCTCCAGTAATCCTCCTCCATAAATCATTTAATAACACAAATGTACCGCCACACACTGAGCTGTTCCTTCCGTTGCTGAGGTTATGATTTCCCTTCTCATCCGAAAAGGAACCCTCAATCTGTAGTCGGAGAGCACACAACCGCAAGTAAGGGTTTACATTATATGCTTTTTAAAATTTTCGCTAGAAAGCTGTTTCTTAATAGAAAAGTTACATATTCCTTACGCAAGTTCAAGTGAAATTAAGCTGTATTTTATGTCGGTTTGGTTTAGTTTTGAAGCTACTTTGGCCCGTATTGTGTTTGGGTTGGTTTATCCCCGGCTCGAAACGGATGCCATGAACTGCTGTCAACCCTTGACATTCGAATAAGTCGCTCAGATCGCGCTTGAAGATGACTAACGACACGTATTTTTCGACATTTGTCTCCAACATGACATTCGGGGTCAAAATCAATGGAGTTATGTAAATGGCCTAAAATTCTCTTTTTATCGATAGACTTCAACATTTTTGTGTGGGTGTGCGTTATCAGCGCCCAATCTTAATCAGTCGCAATAAAAGCTTTTAGCATATCTCCACACATTATAGATATTAATATGCATGACAGCAAATCATACTCGGACATGCCGAAAATATCCTCAATAAAAAACGCATTTGAATAATCATCAACATCACCGAAATATTATCCGCGGTCATTAAAATTTGGTAACACTACAGTTTCATTTCTAATAGGTGCTATTACTATAAGCGTTGACCTTTCAATCAGCGGTGAGCAAATATTAAATATTTAAATATCAGCTCTGTATGGACGGCGGACCGGAAAGTGGTCGTTATACGGACCACGCCGGTCGTAAAAATAAAATATTAATAACGAGCAGCAAAAGGTTAACAGTCCATTAGGAACGTGTTCATTAACACGGGTGACACGCTTCGCCCCGCCGCATTGAGCGCTGCATTCGACAGAGACGACCTATCATAAGTTCATAACATTTTTTTTATTTACTTTTCATTTTATTTTAATATTAGGGGCGGTTAAGCTACTCGTAGGTGAAGGTTTTGATGATTGGACCCCTTAATCTTAATTTCACGGCCTCTTTATTAAAAATTTTAATGCTTTATTACTATTCAAACAAACAAATTACAACCACAAACTAAAATTAACAACAGTTTTAAAAAGAGCGGGTTGGTGTGAAACTGAGATCACCACAGAAAACTCCATCCCACGAAACGAGCTCCCAAAGAAAATCATCCATATGCGCCCACTGGTTAATGCGCGTGACTTTCAACAGCCACTTACCGAAATATACTTAAGTATATTTATAAATTATAACCTACCCTATGAAGCGGACCGTCTTCGCTTATTGTTTCGCTTATCTCTAGGAGTTCGACTCGTGGAACGGAGTATAGGAGGGCCTGTATCGTACGGACCGCATAAAATTGCGGCCATGAACAGAGCGATTTGACGATAATAATTTTAATTTCTCAGTAACATTACAAAGTAACCGTTTCTGCTTTAAAAACAATTGGCAGGTACCTTCTTTGAACCACTTGCCTTGTTGTTGCCTTGATTGAACCATAAGGTTACCTCAGTATGTTTGATAAATAGCTGCTAAATAAACGGGAAATAAAATACCTACATTATTTTTTAGTTCCATGTATTTTAATATCTACTCACATTCACAAGTCACTCATTGCATAGTGTCGCAAAGACATGGAGATTGCATCGGGATATTAGGGGAACGGGGACTTAACCTTGAAACGTAACATACTCAGTCTAGTAGGTATGCACAGTTTTTAAATTCAGTGTTCCAATAACAGTGCTGGTCATTCGTAATCATCGCCTGTTCCAAAGAGGTAAAAATCAAGTTGAATTACGAGTACCAACTGCATTTAGATCTTAAAAGTATGATTCATAGAAAGAACTTCCCAATTAATGAATAACATTTTCATACCGAATACCTAAATAACTTAACGCTTGACTGCCGAAGGCGAGCAAAAAATACAGTAAAAAGGTTTTCTTCTAAGCCGAAGTGAATTACTTCCCGATTGCTATATTTTATAACGAAAAAAAGAAAAATTGTGAAACAATCTTGAGCAATTAAAACTGTGTCGGTACTTTCGTTTCATTGGCACTGGCAGCTGCATGCACAAACAAAACATAACGCTAACTCTACAAAAAACTTCGGAGTCACGTCGAATATAAAAACGAATCATTTTACACGAAGCGTCGAACGGTCGAGGAAGCGTCACAGTCCGCTGTACAAATTATCCATAGCCACTATGAGTTTGTTTCTTTCTTATTAAAATCAACGGAATGACGGAAACAAGCGAGTCCTTGAATGTTTGATCAGTTTTCCAATAATTATTCCATACAAAAACGCCGGAAATGGAACGCTTTAATCGATTTAGTACCGCGCCTCGCTGTGACGTGGCGTTCGATTAACTGAAATTATATGGCGAGACGAATGCACCGACTTTGTTTTGTGTATTGTGTAAGCGACCTTCGACCACTCGCAGGAAAATAAAAACTAATAGAACGATTGTCTTAGCCAGCTCATTATCAAAACTGCTGATGAGGAAGTTCATTCACTAATTCAAGGTAAACAATTGTATTTGTTGTATTATCATCAGTCAAATATTTGTTTAAAAAAAATTACTTGCGTACAAGTGTTCTCTATCTATCTACTTATCTTAAAAGAACTACCTTGAAAATGTTCTTTGATCGGAATGAAAATCCTTTGATACAGCTAACAGTGAAAATTCTTGTAAACCCTATTAGAACTCTGGGCGAGGCATCGCATAACTTTGTTCTCAAATAGCATTAGACACGCAAAGTATGAAGTATACTCGGTGTTAGCATTAAAGATTAATGGGCAAACGAAAAGATGGGGCCACTCTGCAAAATTTATCTCACATCTCCACCAATGACAAGAAAACTGTTACGGTTTGCGGCGGTCTGAGTGTAGCATTAAAAATTCAGACCGTCTTACCCACTTGTGTGAGGGATCGCCGCATATTCGCCTTTGGACAGCATTTATATTTCCTTTGGTTTGAGCGATGTGCTCTACGCAGGAATCAAACAGAATATTTATACGAGCTATTTTTGTTCCCAATTTGTAACATTGCTCTATGCTCTGGATTCGCTAGTGAAGAAATTTTATTGCGGATTATACTGTGCATTTTTCACCGACGCTTAAAGAAATTTAAAATTGTTATTTTTTTTATATTTTTTTAAAAAGGAGCATATTTCTTTCTTAAGACCCCCTAATCCTCTGTACATTCAAAACAAACTGATTATGCTGCAGTCGGCTAGCTAGCTGGGCGGCTTTTTACCAACAGCAAAAGCAAAGAAGGGTCATGTTTTACGCGCATATGTATGTATATATGTTTCTTTATCACCGGGCAGAGGCCAAACGGCTCGAACGATTTTGGCTAACGATAGGTCAAATCAAAAGTATTGATGACGCGAGTGTCACTGGCTTATAAGAAAAGAAAAATCCTCATCGTCTGAGTCATATTGCTACTAAAAATCACAAGAAAGTATCAAATACATAGAAACAAAAAACCCGACTGCTAAAAGTATTTAAATGACCTTACCTACAAGCAATCAAATGAGAGTTGAATTATCCACCCCACCAAATGAGATGGAACATACTCTCCATCACATCCCCACCAAATGAGATCCTAGTTTGGCGAAAAAAAAAATTCTGTAAACCGTGATCCATGTTTTTTTATAGAGTAAACACGAATAAGACTTTAAGAGGCGGGTTTTATTGTTAAAAAAAAACTAAATGTTTTTAATCAACTCAGAAACTGCGACTTATGAACGTCACATGTTAAACAAGATGTCCATTTCAAAATCTAGATCAGTTTAAACAAAAAAATAATGTTTTAATTAAAAATAATAATTTAATTTATAATAATTTTACGCACAAGCAAGGATCATTTGGGATATCTATGGACCGGTACCGGGGACCGGTCACAGTACTACATCTCGTCCGGCACTCTCCGCATCCGTCCGCGGTTGACACGCTTGCGCGCACTCCAGTCTTCACCACATTATAAAAAAAACAATTAACACAATGCACCGTACTATTGGTATTTATTCAAATCTTTTGATGCGTTACGGTCTGGCCTGCCTAAGCTAGCTAGTAGAATAACAGGTACTTATAATAATAGGACATGGTTGTAAATCATGAAACCTGATATGAGCCTTCTATAGCCATTGTGGACGATTTATAGATATAGAGATAATGCATTTCTGGGCATTAAAAATCAATAAAACCAGTATAATAATTATGTTATCCACTAAATCACACAATAAAATCTGGTAAAATTTTTAACAGGTACAATTTTTTTTAAATAAAATCTGGTACAATATCAAAATCAGTATTCGTTCTATCATAACTTTCACTCAACCCCAGTGCCGTAATTAACCTTTCCCTCATCACCCTCAATTTACCTCGACTCTTCGAGCGGTAAATTTTTAACCCTATCACCTGGTTTTAAGTTTGTAAGTCAAGCGTTTTGTTGTAGAACAATAAACTCGTTGACAAATCGTAATAACATTGGAAATAAAATTTTGTTGCTGTGATCGTAAGGGTTATTATTTGGTGGTTTCTCTACATTTGGGTTTTGTTTGCAGCGCACGCGTCGCTCCCGTATTGACAGATCGAAGAGCGGCTGCCGGGTGCACATGGTATTTGACGGCTTCCGTTTCATAAAGTTTAATGGCGTGGTAGACCCAGCTTTGTTTGCGTTAGACATGTTCACAACTGCGCCATTCATACTACTTCTGGTAAACTATTAATCGCTTCGATGTTACGAGGCGTTTCTCGTGACGTTCCCGCTCCTCTAAATGATCCCCTATATGTATCGTATTGAAAGTGGTCTTTTAAGGATTCAAATTACTACCAGTTTTTATATACGTTTAATTCAAATTAAAAAGAAAAGCACCGTAACGTTCAAAAAGAATATACAATTTCAAATAAATGTCCATTTAACAGACCATAATTACTTCAACTTACTTGAGATGTATAAAGTTTTCGAACATTATAGTCATCCAGTAGGTAAGTAATGAAGACGCCTGTCTCTAGTTTCCCTTAATTAACGGAGCAACGTAACGCGTTGTGTCCCCAAGAATTATCAAGGCGACTTAATCAGAGGATCTCATCTCTTAATATACCGCCTGCAGCGGGCCGACGAGTGAGATCTGACACGAAATTCCCTAAAAATAATATTTAAAATGGTAATGGGTCCTCGGCTTCATAAATTGCCGCGCCATATGTCGCCGCGCGTTGCACCTACCTACTGTGTACATAAATATGTCAAGTATTGAGAAGACTGTTGCTGTTGGCACGCGGAGCGACACATCTTGATACTCGCGCGCAAACCGCAAGTTGATAAGTATCAAAATTGTCACGTACAACAATTGGACTATTATATATTGCCCGCGACTTTGTCCGCATGGACTTTAGTTGATAAGAGTGGCTCAAAATAAGTTACGGATGCGTGTAGCGAATGTGAAATAAATATAACGAAAAAATTGTCTTTATTTTACCTAGCTGTCGTCGAGTTTAAACTTTTTTAAACGACTCTCCCCACTGTAACATCCGAAAATACTGTAGCTCCAAGGGTATAACTACATGTTTTGCAATCACTGCTAATACCTACTACAAACTCTTTACATACTACGTTACACGTTCTTCCCTTAGGTGCTAACATGACCAGGCTTAGTATGGGAGAGCTCACTCTAGAGCAGGCGACGTAAAACTCGCCGTGCGAAAATCAGTCCCCCCTAAGAGCAATTCCTACTGTTTCAATCCTTAGGAGACCATCTCGGGTAACATAGAAGAGGGAAGGGACCTAAAATGAGACCACAGAATGTTTACTTCTGATATCTCTATTACACCTTCATAGGAGTTGAACTTCTAATAACTAGGTATGTAATACGTTTTTGAACTAAAACTTTCGTAAGCACTACACATTATTAACTAAATACCAGATAAACTTACTTGGTTTTTTGTCGGCGGAGTCTGACCCCCCTTTTCACCTTTTTTAGGGTTGAATTTTAAAATGGTCAAAGTATGTCCGTCTGGGTCGTCCCTTACCGGCCCTTCCATCCACATTCGCTCGATATATTTGTTTTGTCAATCTTTCTTCCTTCATCCTCTCCACATGTCCAAACCAACGCAACATTACTTTCTCAATTCTTGTCACTACATCCTCTTTCAGTCCACAAAGTTCTCTAATCACACTATTGCGTATCCTGTCATTCAAAGTAACGCCAGACATACTTCTCAAGGACCTCATTTCTACTGCATTAATCCTACTTTCTTGCTTCTTTTGCCATACCCAAGTCTCGCTAGCATACATAAGTGTTGGGACTAGCACTCCATTATGGATAGCCAATCTAGCTCTTTTGGAGATGTTTTGGCCGCTCACAAAGGAGTGCAATGCACCGTTTACACAATTTCCTGCTTTTACTCTTCTTTCTATATCACCTTCACACTTGCCATCCCTGGTAAAGAGGCTCCCCAAATAGACAAATTCTTTCACTTGTTCCACTCTTTCACCTCTAATCCTTATCTTGCACTCAGTCATTTCATCATCTTTTTCGAACACCATCACTTTTGTCTTACTCACATTAATGTTCATTCCTTTCCTTTTAAACGCCTCATCCATTACTGCTACTTGTGTCTGCAGGTCTTCCACCGACGATGCGAACAAAACCTGATCGTCGGCGTATAACAAGCATTTGACCAGTAGCTCACCCATCCTTATCCCAAAGTCATTCTCTTTCAAATCAGTCAGGCAACTGTCCATGAATAAGTTGAACAACCATGGGGAGGCGACACATCCTTGTCTTACACCCCTGCGAATGCTAAACCAGTCAGTATACGCCCCATTAATTCTAACGCAAGCACTGGAGTCTTCATAGAGAGACTTCAGAGCTCGCAGCAAGACGCTGTCCACCCCATACACGGACAGTACCGACCACAGGTCATTCCTCACCACTCTATCATAAGCCTTCTCCAAGTCGACGAACGCACAGAAAACCCTCTGACTTTTGGCCAGAAGTTTCTCCACCATCCGCCTCAAGGAGAAGATTTGGTCCACACATCCCACTCCCTTTCTAAAACCCGCTTGCATATCCCATATCTTTTCTTCAGTCACATCTAGTACTCTTTCAATCAAAACCTTTGCATACAGTTTGCCGACAATGCTGAGAAGGCTGATACCGCGGTAGTTTTTGCACACCTGCTGGGACCCTTTGCCTTTATAAAGCGGCACTATGACGGCCATACCCCAGTCCTTAGGTACTTTGCCACTCCTCCAGCACTTGTTGAAAAGCAGGTATAGCTTGCTAGCTACAATGCCTTTACCAGCCCTCAGCATTTCTAACGACACTCTATCATATCCCGCAGCCTTACCTAGTTTCATTCTTTTCATTGCCTTGACAATCTCTTCCATACTTATAACGCTAGCAACACTAGGTTCCGCCTCACGGTCGGAATCGCCTTCCACGAGCAGCTCCTCTCTTTCAAACAGACTTTCAAAATATCCTTTCCAACGTTCCATTACTTTAAATTCCTCTTTCAGCATGGAGCCATCCTCATCCCTAATAACACTCAACTTAGATTGCTCAGATCTACCTCGGGCCAATTTCACCGTTTTCCAAAACAGTTTTACATTGGCCTTGAAGTTTCGTGAGAATCTCCTATCATACTTTTCTTTCTCTTCATTCTTTCTTCTGTCCACTACATCCTTCACCTTCTTTTTTATCATACTATACTTCTCTTTCAATCTTACTACATCTTCATCCTCACTACTAATTCCTTGCATGCTTTTGATGGACTTGATAGCTAACAAGTCCAACCACGCCTTTTTCTTTTCATTCACTACTTCTTTAATACTTTCATCCCACCAAGTAGCTTTCGCTTTTCTTCCATTCAGTCTCTTTCTGACTCCACATACTTCGGCAGCAGTCTCTACTATATTAGTTTTTAACTGAGCCCATAACTCTTCCACTCCCCATTCATACTCTTCATTTACATGAATGAGTTTGTCCTTGAGTTTCCTCCTATACTCTCCGCTCACATCTTCATCTTGCAATCTGTCAACTTTTATGCGCTCTAGAGCTGTTGTAGCCACCTGCACTCGATGGCGCCAACGCTTGAACAGACCTCTTACCCGGCTAATTACCAGGAAGTGGTCCGTCCCGACATTAGTTCCTCGGTAGACTCTTGTGTCTACAACTTTACTCCTTAGTCTTTCATCCACTACCACAAAATCAATCATAGACCTGTCATTCTGTCTCTGCCATGTGTACATGTGGATCTTCTTGTGACTAAACATAGTGTTAGTCACTTGAAGATTCCACTCCAAGCATATATCTAGCAAACTTACCCCATTTTCATTCACTCGTCTGTCACCAAATCGCCCTAATACCCTTTCATATCCATCACGCTTTACTCCTACCCATCCATTAAAATCTCCTAATAATACCACCCTTTCATTTCCTTCACACTTGAGCAGAGAATCCCTTACGTTCTGCCAGAACTCCTCTCGGTCGCTTTGAGGTTTTGACATATCTGGGGCATATACGCCCAGAACGAATATTTTCGTCAATCCAACTTTAAAACGAGCCCAGAGAAGTCTGGAACTTACACATTCATGCTCAATCAAGCATTCGGCCATTCGCCCGGAAAGGATAAGTCCCACTCCTTGACAGCCTCGTTGCGCTTCTGGTACACCTGACCACAAAGCTGTCAATCCACCATAAGTGGTCGTACCACTTCCTTTCCGCTTTGTCTCATTCACACATAACACATCTAAACATTTGTCATGAATCATATCGTACACTTCATCCAATTTCTGCAAGATAAAAAGTACCCGAAACCGGCGTGCGTGCATGCAACGACTAATGAGTGTTGAGGAAGCGAAAGTGATCTGTCAGGATCGTAGCAAGTGGCAGTCTCTGGTCTCTGCCTACCCCTCTGGGATACAGGCGTGAGTTTATGTTATGAATTTTAAAACTGTGAATAACGTATTTCATAAATTTTATTAAAGTACAGTTGTATTAAATTTCAAGTAGATCCGACCACAAATTACTCTCCGTGAAAACTTTGGCATTCATTCACAACCTCTCAGGGTTTGAATTTTGAAAAATCGTGTAATTAGGGTTTACTCCATTGACACAGACCTCGAGACAAACCAGTTACGGTTTTAGGAGGTCCGAATCTGCTGTGTGAACCTAAATAAATAATAATAAAAGGTATATTTGTCCCAAATTTAGTACAAACAAACTTTGGCATCCCTTTGGACCCTCTTACAGGTTGATTTTGAACAACCGAGAAATACGTTTCCATAAATTTTATTTTTATTTTATTTATTTATTTTTTTATTTATTGAGTTTTAGGAAAACCATCGACTAAAAATAACTTGATAAAAAGGTACATTGTACATTATAGAAACTGAGAGTCATTAAAAGGTTTTCACTTATAGCGACACTGTAGTTCAGAGCACACAAAGATTTACAATATCGAAAAAAAAATCCATACTTAAATAAGTTTAGCAAAACAGTCAAATCTAAAAATCACCTATGTAATAAACAAACAATGTAAAAGAACCAAGCCCATCACCCAGTAGCAGGCAACTCGCTACCGAAGAAGTTTGCAGCCAACCTTCGCCTAACTGAAGTAACGGAGTCGTGGTTGACATCAAAGTCAGTGTTCGGGCTATCAATTAAACTGTTGAATGCTGAGCAAGCTCGGAAAAGGAAAGAGTTTGTTCTGTAATTTCTTGAGGGGATGGGTGTGTGGAATGTATATTTATATCTAAGAGACCTACCAGGAATATGGAAGTTTAGCCTGGAGAGCAAATCGGGACAATCGACAATCCCAGAAGTAATTTTTATTAGCATTGTAATGTCGGCTATCCGACGTCGTTCAACCAGCGGGAGAAGATGCATTGAGCGACAGGATGAAAGGTAATCCCTCTCGGACCTTATGCGACGATTAATAAATTTGATAAACTTTTTCTGCAGCCTCTCTATCCGATTGACATATACGTCATATTGGGGGTTCCATATTTGTGAACCGTATTCGAGTAGACTTCTAACGTACGTGCAATATAATAATTTCAATGTTTTTACTTTCTTGAAGTCGCGTGAGGTACGCATTACAAATCCTAATGCTTTAAAGGCTCTTTTGCATATATCGTCGATATGGCGATCAAAAATAAGCTTGGAATCGTGTATTATACCCAAGTCACGCACTTCATCTTCGCGTTTGAGATTATGGCCTTTTAGTGAATAGCAATATGATACAACTTTAATCTTCCTTGTAAACGTTATAGATTGACACTTTAGAGGATTGAGGTCCAATTTATTAGCGTTACAGAAAACATCTAGCCTATTTAGGTCGTCCTGAAGATCAAGGGCATCGGCAGTACTAGAAATGGATTTGAAAACTTTCATATCGTCTGCAAAAATAAGAATTTCGGAATTTAAGAAACATTTATCGATATCGTTGATCATAATGGCAAATAATAAGGGGCCAAGCAAGGAGCCCTGAGGCACGCCACTGGGAACTTTAGTCCAGCTTGAGATGTGGTCGCTGATAACTACTGCTTGGGATCGGTTATCGATATAAGACGAAAACCACCTGAGAAGATCACCTCTTATGCCTATAGCGCTTAATTTATACAAAAGCCGAGAGTGGTCTACTCTATCGAAAGCTTTGCTATAATCCGTATAGATTATGTCGGTTTGACAACCCTTCTCCATGTTACCGGTGACAGTGTCATTTAGCAATATAAGATTGGTTAATCATAATTAAAGAATAAGATTGAAGTATACATTTGTTTTAAGTTCCAAGAAAATCCAACCATCAATATTTTACTTCCCGTACCAACTTTGGCAAGCCTTTCCCCCTAGGAGTAATTTTTTTCAGAAATTGAGAAATACGCGTTCAATTAATTTCATTGAAAGAAGTTTGTTTTAAATTTAATAAAAATACAACCACAAATATTCTACTTTCCGTACAACCTTTGGCACCCCTTTTCACCCTTTGAAGGGTTGAATTTTCATAAACTGAGAAGTATGGGTTTCGTAAATCTTATTGAAGTACATTTCTTCAAGCTTTCGAGAAAATCCTACCACAAATATTTTACTTTGGAACCCGTTTTCATCCTTTTGGGGTTGAATTTTTAAAAACTTAGAAATACTGGTTTTATTAATTTTAGTGAATACATTCTTGCAAATTTCAATAAAATCCAACCACAACATATTATACTCCTTTTACAAACTTTGGGACCCCTTTTCACCCTCTTAGGGATTCGATTTTGAAAAACCGTAGAATTTGCGTCTCATCAATTACGTACATTTGTATCAAGTTTTGTATAAATCTGACCCCATACAAATTTCATCCGTGTGGCGCTGGATTAAGAATAGCATCACTCTATATCCTTCCGTGGATGTCGTAGAAGGCGATTAAGGAAATACATTACCCGGAGACGGGCAGCAGCGTTTTCCTGAGATTCCAACCGCATACTGCGATCGCCAACCCGCCTGCCAAGCGTGGCGATTATGGCAAAACCCCTCATGGTTAGGAAAACCATAAGGGAGGCCTGCAGTGGCCTCAAATGGCTGATGATGATACAAATTTGAACACCCCTTTCAGCCCCTTAGGGGTTGAATTTTTTTAAATCTATTCTTATATCTGGTCTCTATTATTAAAGGACTCTGTGCAAAATTTCAGCTTTTTAAGTCCAACGGTTTGGGCTGGGCGTTGATGAGTGAGTGTTTCGGATGGTCACCTTTTATAATTAGTAAAAAATTTATAAAAAATCCTGTGTACTAATATTGAACAAGATTTTTTGTTAGATACGCAATTTCTGAAGCATTCTAATTAGAGTTTTTGTTTCACAAATTTTGTTTCAGGATCTTTGTTTTCTTAGAGTTTCCTACCTTAAAAAGAAAAAAACCGGCCAAGTCCGTGTCAAGCCCTGCGCAGTGTAGGTTTCCGTGGGAAAAAGGGGTTTTACCTGCTTTCGCCTTTGTCGCCTGTTACTTGTTAACTTATATACCCTACTTAGCCGTCATAGGTTTCCTTTTAAGTTCGTTATATGTAGGTACTACTGTTCGTTATATGTTTCTACAATCTACCGTTTAGCCAAGAGTGAAGGGAGACGCCCTACCCTACCAAAAAGGTATGTAATAGAAACAAAGAACTATTTTACTTTTTTTTACCTTTACTATGCCAAATTTCAGCTTTCTAGTACTTATCGCCTCTGTGCTATCCCGTGGAGAGATGGACAGACAGACAGACAGACGGACGGACGGACATGGTGAAACTATAAGGGTTCCTTGTTGACAGTAGAACCCTAAAAACGGAACCTTTAAATTGCGAAGTATGTCTGGTGTTACTTTGAATGAGTTGAACTTTGAACTTTGAATGCGTATCCTACGCAATAGTTTGATTAGAGAACGTTGTGGACATAGTGGATATAGAGGATAAGATAAGAGGATATAGTGACTTAAATTGAGAAAGGAATGTTGCGTTGTTTTGGACATGTGGAGAGGATGAAGGAAGAAAGATTGACGAAACAAATACATCGAGCGAATTTGGGTGGAAGAGCCGGTAAGGGACGTCCCAGGAGGACATACCTCAACCAAATAGGGGACGTATTAGCAAAGGGCAAGATAAAAAGTACCCGAAACTGGCGTGCGTGCATGCAACGACTAATGAATGTTGAGGAAGCGAAAGTGCTCTGTCAGGATCGTGGCAAGTGGCAGTCCCTGGTCTCTGCCTATCCCTCTGGGATACAGGCGTGAGTTCATGTATGTAGTTTTATAAGTAGCGTTTAATTAAATTATTTAATTAAACGCTACCTACTTATTTAAAAATATATATCAATCTGCCTTAAGCGGCTTCAGAATTTTCTCCCATACTCTGCTTAAGTTACTCTTGTCAACTCTCTTCTTCTCCCTATTATCGATTATGCTGACGTTTGTTATCCCGACATTACTGAGGAGCTGCTCAGCAAACTCGAAAGACTGCTCAACCTTTGCATCCGTCTTATATTTGAACTGCGTAAGTTTGACCATGTCTCTTCCTATCGTAATCAGCTGAAGTGGCTCAAGATCCGTTCCTGCAGGAATGCTCACATTCTCGCCACTCTGTATGGTATTCTTAACAACCCTCTGCTCCCCCTCTTATCTCAGAGGACGTTTCGAGTTCCTCCTCAGTGAGCGTCGCCTTCTGCGACCTTCCCGAACATTGCATCTCCGTACCCCCGAGCATAATACGGCTGGTTATTCAGGCTCTTTCACTGTGACAGCAATTCGCCTTTGGAATAGCTTGCCTCTAGACATCCGACAGGCCCCATCGCTTGAAATATTCAAAACAAAAGGTTATCGTCACTACCTAAATCTCTAGCATTTGGCTTAATTTATTATAAGTATTTCACAATTAGGTTTATGTATTTATTTATCGTTTCAAGTATTTATTTATTATTATGTTGTATTTGTATAATATTTCCCCCTACTATATTTTATATATCTAGGTCTAAATAAGTAATTAGTAAGTAGGTATATTTAATATTTTACGAGTAAGTTGCAATACCTGTTAATGTTCTCTTCAAAACTTAGGTTAGCTGGTAGATAATGCTAAGTAGCATTAAGCTCGTCTACGTGCACAACTGCCTGTTTAAATGCAAAAAAGGATTTAATAATAATAATAATCGTAAAAAATATAAACAAATGTTGTTGTAAAACACATTAGGTATAATCAAAGTATTTCAGGAATTACGTATTTTATATGTAAAATTTATGCGAAAGTTAACCCTGAATATGAAAACTATTCAAAACATTGAATAAAATAATTCACTTCACTAGGAGCACCTATCTCAGGCGCGTAGTAGTTTTTAAAGCAGCTACTAGGTGTGCTACGTAGGTAACCAGGTGCTACGTCGTAGCAGGCACTACGTTTACTACGAAATGCTAATGAGCTATAAAGAAAAAAAATACCTTTGTCGTTATCATTTACTATAATACAATTTGTATTATGATTAAGATGAGCGAGTCGTGGTACGGAGTAGTCGTGGCACGTACCTCACCTCGCTATAGGAGTCAAATAGAATTTTTGACACCTACAATTTTGCGTTTCCGGAGATTTGTTTATAGAGAGACAGAAATAGATCTTTTGTAAACAATCGTCGTTTCAGCCATGTCCCCTGCGACTTTGGGAATATTTACAGTTATTGCCAGATATTGCTTGGCATTGCACTTTAGCTAACAACGCGGTTTGAATACACCATTAAGTACTTAAGGAAATCCCACAGGAACATATAACAGAAAGTAGTTTAAAATTCTTACAAATTAGTCTCATAAAAGGACAAGTTGGTGCAAAAAGTTTGGCATACGGTTCATCGACCCAAAGGTCACCTGCGTGTTTCGGCGCGCGCGCATCACACAGCTGGTGCGCACACAGATCAGTGCGTGTGGCTCCAACAAAATATGGCCCTCGACTAAGTGGATAAATATGAGTAAGTTTGCCAAATTAATTAAGTAACTCTGATTGAGTTTTATCCAAATGACTGGGTGCCTGGACATCAGCATAAAATAAATATAGATAAATAGTAGATCAGAACATCGATAGTAACACCAAGCGCATGCAAGCTCTCATAAAGTGATATTTATGATTATTATCCACTCCATTCCAGTAATTCTGTAAATCCATCCAAAGACCATCGAAGGATCTCGCAGCCACACCGCACTATGGCCGAAGAAAAACAATAAATCGTAATGACGGCGCGCCCCCTGGGCACCCTCGGAAGCTCGCCGCCCGCGACTATAAATAAATGTGTAGATGGATTGATAAATATAAATATTGGGGGCGAAACGACGAAAAACAATGTTTATGAAACGGGTGTCATTTGCTTCATAACTGTGAGTTACAACTTCCGACGGATCGTGCGCACATGGACCATACGCGGAATTTTTTGCCCTCTACATTTCAAACTAAAAATATCTCGGATCTGTAACCTCATAGGCCATCTATCAGTGAGCCCATTGCAATGTAACAAGAGTAACTCTATCGAACGTCGATCAGTCAAACAAGTTGCATCACAAATAAATTTCCCAGCCATAATAAGATCAAAAACAGTATGGAATGGCGCAGCAGAACGCCTTCAGACGTGCGAGGCGGGCGACGGGCGCGCGTTAGTCACGAGCGGCTATACTTAGCCGATGCATTGTCTTCTGAAATATCTATTAACGATTATTGACAAGGCATCGGCACGCGAATTCTCCCTGCGAAAGGTGCGATGAACTACTATAAATATATTTTATGTGCGGGCCCGCGCGCGAAGAATTGTGCATGTAGCAACTGCCGCGCCGCGTCGCGCCGCCGCCGCGCCTCGCCGCTGGCTCACCTACAACGACAACACACGTAGACAGCCACACGTCACCCCAGGCAACGAACTCTTATTACTAACGATGCTTTTCCGATACGTCTAGGAAGTCAGCAAAGCAGTTTCCTTAATATAATTACACGTACGCCAGTGTGTACAGACGCCAGCAGATCACTACATGCACTCTATTCAGTTTCACTACGGGCTTCTTTGCAACAAAAGTTTAAAGGTTGGCCTGCTGTCGACTGTATGTGTGAATACAACAGAGCACAGACGGTATAAATTAATGAATTGTCAAAATTGCAAATTGGAACTTCAAATTGATACAATTCGAGAATTGATTACAATATGCACACAAAGCATCGACAAACACACGAGCAGCGGCGGCCAGCGTCGATTCATATCGAGCGAGGGTTGCTTTTCATTTGGAATGTTAAATTAAATTTCCATGAAACAAGATTGCATTTTTGCAATCAGCGCGCAGCGCGCGCCAAATCTACATTCAGACTTCAGTATTCGATTAAAAATTGTGACTTTCACACCAATTTCACTAATATCATGTTCTAGCTGAGCTATTTCTTTCTTTCTGACTTTCCAGATGGCCTAATACTTCGACCAAATAGGGGATGCGAAGGGCAAGATAAAAAGTATCCGAAACTGCGTGCGAGCATCCAGCGACTAATTAATGTTCATCATCAGCCATTTCACGCCCACTGCAGGACAAAGGCCTTCCTCATGGTTTTCCTAACCATGAAGGGTTTTGCAATAATCGCCACGCTTGGCAGGCGGGTTGGCGATCGCAGTATGCGGTTGGAATCTCAGGAAGACGCTGCTGCCCGTCTCCTGATAATGTATTTCCTTAGTCACCTTCTACGACTAATTAACGTTGATGAAGCGAAATAAGTTTGTAAGGATCGTGGTAAGTTGCAAACCCTGGCCTCTGCCTACCCCTCGGATACAGGCGTAGGTAATGTAATTTAGGTTATTCTTAAGACCTATCTGTGTCCCAAATTTTGTCGAAATCCATTTGAACGACAATTATTTTCATATGCTACTATTGTTATATATAAATGTTGATTTATATAAATTATCTCAAAACCATAAGCGATGCATGCATATGCACCGTCTCAATAGAATAGAGACCTAATGCCTGACCTGCCCGACCTAACGCCAGATTCCGGCACTTTCCGCATAAATATCAGCCGCCGTAAACTGCAAAACATTTATCTTGCTGTGAAGATATAATTATGCATGCCTTATTGGTCTAGCGGTAGTATTATACTGGAGGTCGTGGGTTCGATTCTCACTGGGGGCCGCGGTACATTTGTACAAATAGCCTCGGTCTGGGTGTATTTCCATATTTGTGATGTCTGTGCCTAGTTACCATAGCACAGGGTATCCTAGTATCCTAGTTTGGGATAGAGTAGTGATTGTTTTGTGTGGGAGTTATTTATTTATTTGACGGTTTCACCAAACATTGATTTCTGTATGGGCTCAAAGAAATGTACTTTTGTCAAACCAATGCGTCAACTGTCAGTGCGGCTGGCGCACCGGCACGCGCGACCGCGGCAGCGGCGGCGAGATAACAGCGGCTTAGCTAATTTACAATTTAATTATCAGCCGGCATGATGCATCGTTAGTGCGCCAAACCGAGTTTATGCGACTAATCAATTGTTTGACGCGGCGTCAATCGCAATCACGCGCCGCCCGCCCGCCCAACAGAATACCCCCGAACGATGCACCATCAAACAGACTATGTCTATACACCAATATAGGTACTTCTGTAAAGTTAGGCACTTCAATCATCGTTATTAGATATGGAGGTAAGCTGAAAGTGAACATAACTTTTTGGCGTCAACTATCAATTACTAGCAGCGATTTAATCTAGAGAACAATGCGCCGGGGAGCGACGGAGCGGTATCGCCCGCGACGGGTAAATATAGCCCAGAATCCATCAAGCAAGCGGCTTGATCGAGCGTCGCTATGGATTTATGCGCTAAATATTCGACAGCTGCCAAGTGTGTCGATAGCCGCCCGATCGATGACTAACGATGCCCCAAATTTTATTTCAAATGTCAAATAATTTGAGCACCTGCCCTGCGCCCAGCGCAAGAAAGCACTTCTCGTCACTGTGGCGTGTCGCAACGATGCTCCACGGTTTGAGCGACGCGACGCAACTATCGCGGCATAATTAAAGCGCTCCAATTGATTACCACTGCTGCCGCGGCCGCGTCGAGTCGTCCCGCCAATCATTAACGATGCGGAATATAATAATTCCCGTTAATGAAGCATTAACCTTTACAACACAGCACTGGCCGGCCATCACTCATATCGTAAAACAACTAAATCAAATCCAGGCCATGTCATTACGAGTCTTGATGGCTGTGAATTAAATAGCTGCCGTTTTAAATAAACCGTTTGGAAGCCGTGCGATACATTTACAATGTTCACAATTCGCTAATCCAGTCGCTACCGTTACATAAGACGACGGAGTTGAATATAAATGTAAAACACAATAAATTTCATGCCCCGTAGGAAATGAATATTCATCACGAAATCGCCATGCATGTTCTTCGCTACAGAAATTCGAGACTTCTGACAACAAACAGTAATAGTAACGAAAACAAATCGTACTCTGCAGCCTTTTGGGTCAGAATTCCAACGAGAAGTGGCTGGCATTAAAGTTCTATTCAGTGGCGAGGCGCGCCGTTGGTAATTTTCAACATATAGTAAAGTGATTTACGAATAATTGTTGTGCTGGCGTATAGCTAGAGAAATCTTTCCGCTGGTTGCCATCGCGGGTAATTTATATATGAGGCTTAGGTAATTCGCGGGCTACGAGTAATTGCTCCAGAGAACAATAGCTTTTGTCATACTCTTATCTCGTACACCACGTTTGTCTCTATGCGCAGCGCTCTCGATGCCTTCCTCCACACATAGGTACAATAATGTTACACTGACACATACTAATTTTAAAAACATCCGAACAATTTGTAGAAGCCAGACCTTTTATTTCACACGTTTTTGTATAAAGCAGTTAATGACCTGTTTAATATTCAAAACAAGAACCTCTGCCTTCAGAATCCAAAGAAAGTTAACGTAATACGTTTCCATTGTCTCCTAACAAAGCCTAGGCCCTAACATGTCTCTATAATGTCGCCCACTTTGAGTCTTTCGAAAACAAATTGCCCAAGTGGTGTGAGGGTGCCTGCCTAGCTCGGATAATCAGCACAAGGTCTGCATAAGCGAAACTCTTAATCGAAACATGTGTTTATCGCAACATGCGAATCGGCCTAAGGCGAATTAGTTCTCGCACAATGCAATTTGAATGCACATTACACAACGCACGAGGTACCGACGCTTTTTATTGCGGCATCGTGAGATTTTATCTGGAACTGCCACTTCCAGCAGGCGAATTTCAGGACGTCTCCGGGGATCCATCGGTTTTGAACTTTCCCACCAGCTACATAGAGACAAAGTCCCCCTTGCCGCGCGCCGCCCCGCCAGTGTGAGTGCGCCCGCGAACTACCAACACACGCCCAATCTAACGTACCTGTTAAAAGAATTTACCATAAAATCAGCAATAAAATTGAAAACATTTTGTTAACTTTTAAATAAGTCTCGTCCTGTCCTCGGCCCTCGTCGGTGGAATTTTAACTTTATTGTCTTCACACAAAAGTATACCTTCGAAGCAGGCTTTTGTCTGAAGATTATTTCTTGGTCGATAAGAAGCGTTAATTTTACGAGCCAGTGATAATTTGCTAACTTCCGACAGAACATCGCCCTAGTTGAATCGTTCCGAACACTTGCCGCATAAAATTACTCGTAAAAGAGCATCAAATTAATTCACATGTCTTAAAACGCGTTACATAAGTAGGCACCTACGTAGGCGTAATTAGTATAATAGCCAATTAAAAATACATGTGTGTTTTCTGTTGTAGGCAATAAAACGGCGTTACTAATGTACCTAACAATGCTTACTATGTTTAATTTAGAAATGTGTATTTTATAGGCATCTCGTTCTTCATGAAACATAGTATTGTCTGTGCTACTAAAAATCGAAATGTGTTTTCTGTTACACCTAGGTAAAATAACACAGCGTTACTAATGTACCTAACGATACTTACAATGTTTAATTCCGAAACGTGTATTTTCTAGGCGTCTCGTTCTTCATGGAACGTAGTATTGTCTGCGCTAGTATCGAAGTGAGCAAAGAGAACATCGATTAGTGTTTCGGTGTCGGCGCGCGCAGGCCCCTAAGTTACAGGGAACACGCTGCGCGGACGCTCGACAGATTTGCGAGGTGCGCCGAGCCCGCTGACACCGGCTAGTGCGGAGCAAGGCCGCCTCAATGATGCTCAGACAAGTGATTAAAAAATTCCGGGCAAGTGCGAGTCGGACTCGCCCACCGAGGGTTCCGTACAAATTTGTAGGTACTTACATATTACAAATAGTTCAGGAATCGAGTCTCGCAGTTTTTTCCTAGCTGTGCCCGAACTTCAAAAACAATTTTTTTATGATTTAATGACAAATGTATAGTTTTCAGATTTTTCCCTGTCCTTGTAGTATAAGACGACATTAGTTGCCAAATTTCATAGTTCTTGGTCAACGGAAAGTACCTTGAACTTTGATTCCCTTGAGTGTCGAAATATACGTTTTTGCGGCCTAAACCTCCGTATCTTTTTATTACGTTAACTTAGAAGTTTGATTTTAACTTCAACTCGATAACTCCACGCATTCCCGAGATAAAGGATCTTGACAGATAAACGGACGGACGGACGGACGGACGGACGCACAACAAAGTGATCAAAGGGTTCAACAAAGGGTTCCATTTTTCCTTTTGAGATACGGAACCCAAGAAACGGGCACGTAGGGTTTGGACTCACACATCGAGGGTTCCGTACACAATAGATATTTATCTTACTTAAAAAAATGATTTTTATTTCATTTATTTCGGGACCCTTGGTGGGAGTCTATTGTTGGTGGTTATACTACAGGGAATGCACTGATATCATCAAAGCCTAACATTTATATGTATTGCAATTTTTACAATAGAGCAAAAAAAATCTTTAACAAAGACCTTTTCATATATGGCGTATGAGCGTGTGTACCTCATGAAACATCATATTTTTACGTATATTATTAGTTGGGAAATTCGCAAAATTATCCCTTAATGTTGAACCGTAATCGGTTCGAGAGATAAAACCAAGACAAGAGACAAACATGTCCTGTTTGCTACCATACGGGCACAGAACCCAAAAAATGCTCCACAGCATATAACTACCTCTTTAATTCATATAAAACCCAAAGTGGGTGCAATATGAGTAAGAAGAATACATGAAAATCTACTTTTAAAGCCAGACGCGGCCTGATTCAAGTCTTTTTACAAAATTAATTTATTATGCTGTCAGCAGAAGAATATCACATTTGCAGCGTCGGTGTGTACGTAGCGCCGCGTGGTGCCCGCCCAACAATGGGCAATTATTCCGTCGCAATATACTTTTTATTAATCAGCGGGCAGAGTGCTCTTTGTATTTTAATTTTGACAAATTCGTAACTTTCCCAGAAGGGTTACAGAGGGCCGCGGATGTGGACTCTCCGGTATGTCGTTGCCGGACTCACGTTACCTTATACCAACAAGAAAATTGTTTTATTATGCGAATGTCTCTCTCTACTCTTCTTCCAAATGTTTATGATCTTGTTGTCTAATAAGAAACGGCGATCAGTGCTTCAGCTCCTCTGTCATCTTGAAGAACCAACAGAAACGCGGGCTTAAAAAAGAGCCCTATTCGTTGAGTTTCAGAAGTCGTTTAGGAAAAACTGTAAACGACTAGATTTTGGATGAGGTACAGTTTCACAAAACCGTTTACGTTTACCTACCAAAGTTCACAACAAAGCATATTCATCTAATTGGAAACTGACGTAAAATTTCACACAAATAATATGGGACGTCTTACAGTGCAAAATTTTTGTAAAATACAATAATTTATACGCACACTTCGTCTTGTTGAACGTCCGTTTTCAGCGAGCTCTACCAGCGCAAACTCAATAGATTGATCAAGATGTATCATAGCCATTGCTGACTGACAAATGTGGCTGTATGCGCTTTGGGCGTGCGATAATAAAGCGGAGAGTGATGTTAGTGTATGGCGGTGGCGGGAGCGGCGGCTGGCGCAGGGCCAACAAGGTGAATGCCACACGGCAACAACACGCTTTACCCCAATATACCGCTACACTTCCCATATGCGAAACTGATTACTACGTCACAGTTACTTACTGGCTGTGATAAAATATTGTTTTTACAAGTTTTGCTGCACGAATCCCACAAGCACGCATGTTTTTCATATTCAGTTAACAATTTAATTGTCAAATCCCGCGTCCACTTCACTTGCGACGCCATTTTTATTAGATACCTACTTTTTTAAAAGCACAGATAACGATAAAAAATCTGACCGTCAGTCAGAATTTTTAGCGTGCTAAAAAGCATAGCACATTCACATTTTTTTTAGTATGCTTTGAAAGAGCATGCTAAAAATGTATAAAAAAATAGCAAATGTAAATTAGGCTTTACACTATTGGGATCGTTCAGGATTTTATTTTATTCTATTCATTACATTACACAATATACACGCTGATTTCTAGGCGGTGTGAAAGCCGCGGTTATGTAATTAGTTATTAAAAATGGCATCTATTTAGACTATTACTTTTAAGTATAGACATAAGTAAAAAAAAAAGTTGAGGAATCTTGTTACGAGTTGAGAAATTTTGTTTAAAAAAATGCGCGAACAATTAGTACCGCCTCTCCGTCTAACTGAACAATGACTCGCGGACCCGTGGCACGCAGCGCTCTGGATTGCTGCTAATGGTTCTATAGATTCAAGTTTGTGTCGAGATATCTTTGAGGAGTGCGTTTTTTAAAAGCGTATTGTCAGGCACGTTCATTTTGCTATATCTTTCAAACCACCCAAAATTAATAGTGTATAAGTAACATTGCATGTTAATATGATCATGATTTGGTGCGCCTTATGTAGGAGCCACCTATGGGTATAATGGGCACCACTGGCTTTCTGGAGAGGGATCGGGAGGCCGGAGTAATCTCATACAGTCGCTGCGTACGGTACGTACATTGGCCCGACTATGAGGTTAAGTGCTTGAGTGCGGAAATCTCAAATCTAGCTAACTTGCTTCCTATGCATAACCAATAAAGGTCACACATTTATACAAAACATTTTTATTCTCCCCTCTCAGTAAAAACTAAGTAAGTACTTATACACACAACCAAAACACTTCGGCTAAATAAATCTAATAAACTGCCGCAAATGTTGCCATTAATTAAATCTAATAAGAATTTATAGCAATGGATTCGTATGGGTTTCCTACTAGTGTTACACATTAGAGTGTAATGAAACATTAAATATTCTTGGCGGATAGGCGACTTTTATTTCTTCCTGTTTCATTCTATACAATTTGGGACTTTCCTCTACTTCCACCAAGTTCAGTGTTTACTGTAAATGAGTCCAGCTGTTCCTCGACCGAACGATAGAAATTCATATAATAGCTATATATGCTGCGTTATGTTCGCCAAATGTACCCCCTGCTGAAATGCAAATTGATATAATGCAGGAAACGTCTGAGTGGGTCTCATAGCAGGCGTCTATACCGCATGGGTAGCATAAGTTCGTTTACATACCACAGTCTGCCGTATTTGCATCCCAAATGTTCGGAGCGGCCGCCCGCTTGCCCGACTTATCGCTCGGTCCCAAGCAAAATATTACACTTTGTGCATTGCCATTCGCAATGTGCATAACTGAATGCCAAATAAAGGAATAAAAAAATACCACCGGAGGCGTTCCCGCGGAGCTGAGGCGGATGTGCTGTCCACCAATAAGAGAGCGCAGCGCGGCATATTCATAACGATATTACTGCTGAACTCGGGCCGCGGCGTCATCATAATTCATATATAATAACCCTTCCGACGGCGCGCGGCGGCGCGACGCCCCTCATCTCGTTCCCACACCTGCTTTGCCCTCGCACCGAACCGAGACAGCAACATTCGCCCGAAATATCATAATTCATAATTTTATAAATATAGACACGCAGCTCTACATAAAGATTTTCCGTTTCGTTTCATCCTGTAAGAGTTGCTGAAAGGCCAAGCGAGGGGCGGGACCTATATTTATTAACTTCACTATAGATATCATTTATGATCATGGGTACATAATCTTAACTGATTATTAGAGAAAGTTTAAGAAAATATGATGGATAGCGACAGCTATTTGTAATTTGAATATGAGTTGACGTGTGCGCGCATTCGGAGCGCCTCATTCGTCAGCTTATAAATAGAGATGCTCGGCGTCTGCGTCGTGACGACTCGCGCCATTAATTTATATGAAATAACTGTCGACAGACGGAAAAATAGTTTTGGTCCGATTGAGAGCGGCCTTCTATACAATAATATTTATGTTGTACGAAGTGGCGAGGCGAGTCCGGCTCTGCTGAACTGTTTGTGTTTGCTGTATGTTAGACGCGCTGTATGAACTTGAACTGCCAGAATCACTTCAACTAATTTTTGTTTTAAATTGATTTCAAATACGCTCAAGTTGTAATAAGGTTAAGTAAATATGCGGTTATCATCGATAACGCGGTTCTTTCTTTATTGTATAGAGCTCTTTTAGAGTTCCGTGCCTCAAACTCTTTGTTGTCCGTCTTTCCGTCCATCACACACACACACTACACACACACACCACACACACATATACAATCACACATAAAAATCCTTATTTCTTTTTCATACACTTAAGTATTTAATTTTTGCTAAAAGATAATTTCATTAACTAGATGAAAGTGAATGTTTTTAACTCGAGTAGGTACATGTATAAAAGGTAACAAATAGCTTCATTTATCTGAGGAAAAATTACATGTACCTTAAAGTCTAACTCAACAGCTTCTAACTTCACATTGTATTGTAATTGTATTGTATTGCTTCATCCACTATTTTTACAACACCATTCTAGATGTGGAGGAGCGGTGTCTGCTGCTACAGGTATTTTCATACTTACAAGTAGATACCGTCAATGTACGTAGTTTAAGATGTAGTGGATAACGAAATAAAGAATTTTGTATTTGTATTTTTGTATTTTTGTATCTGTCAATCAAGTTTTTTTTTCTCAGTAACGGGATGAGCTATTAAATTGAAATTAGTATCGAATATTAACAATCCCTCAAAAGTGTAAATAATTCAAGGTTCTAAGTCAATGCAATCAAAAGACAGAATAAATTATGTCAGATTTTCCGCACAATCAAACTCAATATCTACCAAAACTTATGGGACATCTACTATTCCCGTTAACCTAGAATTTGTTATTTGACATAAAAAAAACACTATTACAAACTTATCTTCGCAGTTGGGTTATATGAGAGAACACACTTTTTAACTGCAATGTTAACCCAACTAACTCAAAAGAGAAAACTAACACTTGCAGCTGCATAGTGCGTTATTCAGCTCTTATACAACTACTAAACCCCTCATGTGACCCTTAAGTAGGTAGGTTCCGTACCTCATGGAACCTTATGCTATTTCAGAAGTAATCATAAATTCCACACAACACTCAGGAAGAAATAATAATGATAACCGTACAATAAAGTGTTCTCTATCTATCTAGCTTCAACAACTTAACTACTTGTCCTAGTCCCAAAGTAGGATACCCTGTACTATGGCAACCAGGCAAGAAATACATCCATACCGAGGCCATTCGTACAAATCAAGTAGGGCGGGAATCAAATCCACGACCTCTGTTAAGTGAAGTTTGTATTTTTTTGTTCTGAGCCCCCAGGGCGCGAGTTCTACTCGCACTTGTCCGGTTTTTTATTAACAAATTCAAGCTTCCACAGTCTTTAAAGCTTGCAGCTCCGTAAATACAGATTCCAGACATTATAATCCACGTGAAGCGGTCAATCGAGAGACAAGCGCGACATAAATTCGTTTGCGCTCCGGTAATCGTCGCGGATATTCCCGACGCGATAAATTTTAAAGTTGACGTCTGAAAGAACCGCTTCGCATGTACCAACAATTGGTAAATAAATACACAACAGCAGTAAATTTACAAATTTTTACGGCCAAAATTAAACTCACTTTGGTGCCTATTTTAAAGTCATCTTGAAAACAAGTTTAGCGAGGTGATGACAGCTGAAAGGCGCTTATGCACGAACACGAATTGTTTTCCGATATGATTCGGAATAAAAACGCAATGATGGAAGTAATTCACATAAAAGCGACTAGAATTTAATAGTAAATTAGCGAAGGGCCATTTACCTGTCAATACTTTGACACAATACTATGACCGATTTATTTAAAAGGTGTTTTTTTTAAACGAGTCGCTATTGGATCAACTTGGGTTGAAGTACTAGAAAGGTTAGAAATAGAAAAACGCTTTCCCGTTTTGAAAAACCTGTGAATGCAATGTTAGATATAGTTTCGTAAAAACGTTTTCCAATAGCTTCAACAGTTCAACGGTTCCCCTTTGCTTCTCCATCTGAAATTGCCACCTACATAATGTAAAAATCTCCAATAATACTTAATGGAGGTCGAATTGTCGGTTAATATTCACCTTTTGCGGGTAAATATTGTTGAGGCATTTGCAGATAGATATTTTATGCATAACCATCAAAGCTGCGTATTTTACCAGTAAGCAATACCTCACAAAATGAAGACGAGAGTGAATCCGTAATTAAGCTAATAAAATTTTGTTCGAGAAAAATGGCTCTAATAAAACTTTTAAAACTGTGGGTCAGAGAAAGAAGAACGGACGAAATGGACACGCACGACTTTAAATGGATTTCTTCTTAAAATATAATACAAACATACCTATCGCAAAAACGAAGGCAAAATTACAGCAGCAGGAAAATAAACGTAGCCAGTCTATCTAGTTATTTTCAAGAAAAACAATATGCACCAATACATTCCAGAGTTCACTGAAAAACGCTCGTAATTTAATTTAAAGTTATTTAAACACATCTCCGAGGAACAGCGCGGGCCATAAATAAAATAAACACAAATATTCTCACGTAACGAGTAACTCGGAATCGTTCATTACGTACCCAACTAAGAATGTAATAAATGGGGCATCCAATTCTAAATACAAAATTAATGTAAACTGACGAAAATATTCTACCTATTTTTGTAATAGTACAAATGAAAACTGGCGTGAAACTGAATGCTTGTTCGTTTCAGGTGATTTCATCTGAAGATAGAGCGTATTTGAGTCAATTTTCCGTTTTTCGAAAATAAATAAAAAATAAACGGAAACATATTTTCTTATAGAAGTATGATAACCCGGAAATATATGGGACGTAATTAGATGGTAGTTAAATGCGTCTCCTTCCCGTTCGATCAGTTCAATTAAGAAATCAAAATTCATAAATTATCTAAGGCTTCATTTACAATAGGCATAAAGTTAGAGGTAAGGGTAAGCGCACCTGCACTATTCATTCCCATACTCCTTCAACAGATTTACGACAGTGTATTGAACCAACAAATGAGTTCTTCCAAAAAATTCCACCAAAAAATATTATAAGAGCATTCACAAAAAGCTCAGCAAGACACGTCAACGTCGACCCGGCTCCATTGGCTGCCCGAACAAAGAAATATCGCGGAGTATTTGTTTGCGTTCTTGACAAGACGACCTTATTATTTCAGATTCTATCTGAACACATAGGTTGAGTACCTAATATAATACCTCTGGGCTGGTACACAGTACCTATATGGGTCTGGCAATAATAGCGTTGCGTATGGATATTAAAGAAATTGACAGTGCGGTTTCTGAAAGTGTTAAGACTGAAGGCATACGGTGTTATTTATGTAAACACGATTCCTCTGTTACTCCTCATACGGAGTTTATGTTAAAGTCGTTCATTGTTTTTGGTCTGTTTTTCAAAGTGATAAGATTCAATTTAAGGTAACTATTATGCAATTGCCTCGTAAAGGGTTAAAAGTTACTGTTTTGTATAGTATAACACATATATAAGCCCCCTTTGATTTTGCAGTCGGGTAGCATAGCATCGTGAGTAAATTAGAAACTTTTTCTAAAGTGCCTGTTTTCTAGAAGCTATGTCTTCATGGATCACATTTTCTACCAACAAGTTAGTCCCAGAAAAGAATAGTAAGTAGGTAAGTAAGTAATTTATTTGACAATACATACAGTGTAAGTTTCAATATACAATAGTATACAGCTTTCTTAAAATACTACGTAATGTCCTGTCTCCTAAACTAGGGTAACCTGTATCTTAGGAGTCAGTATTTCCCTGATAGTGCTATTACCACGATTTTTAACTGTCACAATTGTATTTGCAATATGTACCTACGAGAATGTGATAAAGATATATATAAGAAGTCATAATAGTGTTGTAAGTAATTATATGATAGTTTATTTAGCTTATACTTATCTACTTTATAACATATTTTAGTGCACTATAAACAAACATAGCAAGAGTTTACAGCTCCCGGCGCTCGGCGCACATTGGAGCCATTGTGTGTCTTATAATTTTTATTAGGGGCAATCCGTCCGCCTTGATTTACTCCTTCCCGAACTGACGGATCTTTCATTTAATTTATAGTCTTACCCTCCTATACGAAATGTAATAAAATGAAAAAAACAAGCAAAAATTACGGTCCTTATTCTAAGCTATTAATGATGTTTTGATACGACCTCCTCGAATCGTCGTCGATTCTCACTGCGCCTTAACATTTATGTCTATTGTCTGATCTGTTGGTACTTTTTGTATCATAAATACTACATGATTTGTAAGAAAATATATCTTAACAAAAATGTATTGCTTACTCTTGTCATATTCTTGTTGAATTTTCAATCAATCAATCAATATATTTATTTCGGAACAAGCCCACAGTGTTAGTAATAATATTAATATTACAGAGATTTCTTAAAGTAGTTTCGAATGAATATTCCACTTGGTCGGTCGTAACCGGCAAGCATTTGTTGGCACTGGACACGAGTTCGTTATTATCATAATGCCGCTTCAACTCATAACAATATTGCCTTGGCAATGTCTTCATATCCTCAATAACCCATAACTCATGAGAAAATAAATGTCAGAATGTGAGAACCCACATTCTGAATTTTTGTTCACTAAAATAACGTCTGTTCCAAATATACCACACAGATCACACCATGGATTTTTCCGAATGAACTTAATTTAAGTGTGCTGTTACTTCGAGCATGCACAATAGATATAAAATTTTCGGTGAGTGTAGTAAAATGAGTTTATTTTTGATAAATCTGGTCTGAGGGTTTGATAATAATAAAATTATGACGGACATTTTAAACCCATTTATGTTTTGTTATCAGTAGTTTTTTGTAAAGAAACGTTGTTTCCAAAATTATTAATGTTGGAATCAAATTTTTTAAATCAAAAGCTAGGTACAGGATAGTAAAAATATGTGTTGAATGTCCGCAATTTTATTATCTATCAAATCCTCAGACCACATTTATCAAAAGTATACTGATTTTATTACAATCAGCAAAAATGTTATATTGTGCGAGCGAGAGGTCATGCTCGACATAACAACAGCCTTAACGTGGCTCAACTTTGTTGAACTTTAAAGGCACAGCAATAGGTTGCTTCACCTTTGGCAAACTTAAATAAAGGGTAAGAATTTCAATATTTCCCATTCCCGGCTCTGAAAAGGGTAAGCAAAAAGTTTTTAATTATTTTACGCGGGATCACGAATGAGTACCTACCACACGTTGCCGGTGTCTCATTTGCAAGTAACAGGACGTGTATTATAGACCCACGAAGACGGCAGCGAGATAAAAAAGGCACTCAATAAGGCGCGTTCGGAGGCAAAAATGAAATAAATTGCTTCTTGAATGAGGGTGTTGTGCAATTGAGTCGAACATGCCCGCTCATTAGACGCGGGGACGCGCCACCGACCGCTGCCTCTATCACATATAGGACTACACACTGCCATGCTACTGGGAACCTACCTCTGGATACATTGAGACAATTTAGACCTGCAATTGGTACCTACCTATATTTTATCTTATTGCACTGATGGGTCAGAACTTCAATTGCGACATACGTTCACCCGTTCCTAATTGTCAAACGACACTGGCTGCCCAACTCACTGAATGTACCGAAGAAAAACAATAGTGACTGAACTTCCCAGAAAACTTCATATGTTACACAGCCGCTGCGGCACGCGGCAGGCATGAGAACAACGACAATGATTTCACTTGTATTCTTTTTTTTGCCGAAAACATCTTAAATCACCGCCATTAGCATAACAAAGCCACTGATTTGGAGTGACAAAGCGGCCGTGCCCGTAGACGATGGACACTTTCACTTATCGCAAGTCTCGGGAGTCCGGACAAAAACGCTTCCTTGTATTTATTGCCCAACGCACATACCGACAGGATATTAGGATTACATAGCACCTTTGCTCTTTAGTTACACTCGGATGTATTAGATTAAGCTCGACTGTATTGACTGCAGTTCGATGGAGCTGTAATCATGCTAGTTTACCTTTAGATGGGCAGCGATCTCTTGGAAGTGGTGGGTACAGTGCATCGATACATAGTGAGAAACTGCAGTAGGCAAAACAATCAAACGATGACGGGTGCCAGCCAGGCATGTCGTGACGAGACAAAAACTTATCCCTCTCGGAAATGAAACTGACAAACGGAGAATAATGGAAAACTCGCAGTTCGCATAACGCAGCAAATTGAGTGAAATTTTCAAAGAACGCTAAACGGCTTTGGACCAGGGATGTAGTAGAGACGCATCTCTTTAATTAACCGAGCTAGTTAAAGGCAGCATAGAATAAAAGGTGAATCTCCAATTGTACCGAAACGGTCTACGAAATAAATGTAAACTGGTTCATAAGGTTTGTAGATAGCTGTAAAAAGAACAACACGTGTAAGCATATTTTGTTGAAACAAAAAAGATTCGTCGACTCCACAACCTCCCGTCGTCGGAGCGTTGAGACAAGAGGGTGGGTGGAGGAGATGCACCTCAGACACATGTCCACGCACCATTTGCACGCATTCGAGCGCATCTTCCAGCGCACTCCACTCCACTCTCACCAGTTCAGAAATAGTATAATGTCATATCAAATGTCTCGGGACGCGTGCTCGCCGCTAGCTGCGCCCTCTCACGTCGGCAACTCGACACCCGCAAACAACATGCCACGCTGAAATATCACTTGAATGCACCCGGCTCACTTGCGCAAATACTACACAAAAACAACACTACCTGCATATAAAAACATCCGCCAAAACGCTGCTCATTAAAACGAAGCCTTTTTACCCAGAAACTTGACAGGCACCCTCAGTTTTAAAATTTTATTAACGCTAAACAATGACAAAAACTATCCAACAGCCAAATAGTCAAGCCGTAAACTTTGTGTCCCTAAATACGTCAGCTTTTTTGTGGAACGATTTCCATAAAATTCATTTTTTCCGCTCATGACTAATTGACATTGGCTCTGTCTCAGAAGAAAACTGCGGGGTGCTACTTTGTCACGATATTGCAAATATAATAATAATAAAACTTTATTACCCCGTTCTGAAAGGGTTTTGTCCAAGAAACTAAAGGCTGCCCCAAAAGGGTAGTCAGTAAAACTGCGCTCGAACCGTCATAAGTCAAAATGGCTGATTGTTCGGTACCATCTCGCCATAAATCAGTCTTTGACAAATATGGGATGAATGGGACAGAACTCGTTACTCAATACAAGATCATTACACAAATATAGATTTTGGCCATTTGTGCACGTTCCATGCTTTTCATTGTGGGTGGTTTTGAAAGTTCTTTTGCGAAATTGCAACTGTCAAATTATTCTTGGAAAAGAAAGCGGAGACAACACTAACAGTTACAGCTGCTCGTTGTTTGACACTCACGGTATAGAAATAGACGACTATTTATTACATTTCATGTATAAACCTTTTGTTCTAAATTTTTAATAGCAGTATTTATGAAAAATCTACGTCCACTTAATTAATGTATTGACATAACCGGAAATAAGACCTAATAATTAATACACGCATTGACATGGGTGCTTTTGGGCAACAATCAGGGAGCCCTAAAAGAACCCTTACGGTCTTATATATAAAAACTCGATTCCTTAAAACACTTAAAAAACGCCGATTAAAATAGTCTGTGGTAGATATTTTACAAGGAAAACATGTAGCCACAGATAAAATAAACAGAGTTTTAGATTGGTTTTAGAGGAATCGTATTTTTATAAATAAGCCCGCAATACAGCGGCGGCGAACCTCGTCTGTCACCCATACGCTAGTAATAGCTATACGCATAGTTATGCTCTATCATAGCTCTATCATTCTTCTTCTTGCGCCTTTCCAACATTGGTTGTCGCTCTCCATCTCCTCTTCAATATTTTTTGTCAAATATCATATGTCAAACTGGACTTTAACGTCTGCTACTTCCGTAAATTTCCAGAATTTTATCCACTGTAGGTCTCTAAATAGCGCGATGTAACTTAAGCAGATGCGGCGAAGTGATGGGGCAGGTCAGACTCGAGGTCAGCCGCCTCGTTCGTCATAGCTAACGACGACAAATGACGTGCCTGACAGACGTGTCTAGTGGTGTCTCTTTTTTCTTTGTAATAAGTAAACCAAACCTGCATAGACCAAGAGATAGGTGCGAGGTCAGGTCTTTTAGGAAATCCTAAAACTTAGATCTCTACAAAAAGTTGATCTCTACAATTGTGTTAATTGATATGTACCGAGCCTAAGGATATTTATAGGGACAGATGTACGTACGAGTAACAACATAGTACGCAATACGCAAGTATTGTTTTGTTATTGCATATTAAAACACAACTACTTACTAAAACACAAATTTCGTAAATACGGGCAGCAGCGTCTTCCTGAGATTCCAACCGCATACTGCACTCGCCAACCCGCCTGCCAAGCGTGGCGATTATGGCAAAACCCCTCGTGGTTATGAAAACCACAAAGGAGGCCTATGTCCTGCAGTGGGCGCCAAATGGCTGATGATGATGATGATGATGATGATTCTTGAGTTATTGTAACAGAAAGCTGAGTATGTTTTGTCCGACAGATCAAATAAACTATTTTAAAAATGCGGTTTTACAGAAATTTGTGCAAGAATGATTTAACTTTCAATGAGAAATTGAAACACGTCAAGCATTATACAATCGTAGATAGTTGTGATCGCGGTGATTCCCACAGAGATTTAGCAGCGACACACCGCGGGCCGGCTGCACGCGACTGAACAAAAATAGCGCGCATTTGTCGAAAAATACAATTTCCTCAAATAGACGAAAATATAACAAAAATGTGAGCCAAAGAGCGAGGGGCGAACGTGATGGCGTGCCGTAATGCTCGCCCCTAATTAAAACGTTAAAAACCGACCGCTTCTGAAAAACGTCAATTTTGAAGAGAAATGTGCCAACCAAGAGATCCCCTTTCATAAGTTTTTTGTTTGTCTTTTCCTCGTTTTACGAAAACAAATACAAGCTACCTAGTTATATACTTTGACAAAACTGATTGTATTTACGCGGTACTAGTCTGATATAGGACAGAACTCAAAGGATTTCTAGAGAGTTAATTGACGATTGCGAATTAAACGCTATCTGATGAAAGTGTAATTACGAAATTTACTGTTCACATCAATCACGCTGACGACAAGGCGTTTTCTTCGATAATATCTCCTCAGGAGCTAGCGACACGGTTATGTAGCAATTCGTGCGCATTATCAGCGCATTATTTAGTGGGTAGAGTTTGAAACCCCGACAGTGAGCAAGTTGATAAATCTATTCGCGTTAACCGATATGCAGATCTGCATCGACGTTCATTACCTAATTAAAATCGTGAGCCCCATCCGCTCGCTACATTTCTCCAATGCGCTGCCAATAAATTTCATCCGCCAGTCGCACCATAACGATAACCAGTTCCTCGGGAACTATCGTTCAATCTGCCGTCGATGCCGTATGGTGATTCGGTCGTGTACCCGCCGCTCTATGCAGACGGCCGATGTCGATATGTATTATTTAGTACGAGTACTTGAAAGCGAGTGCGGCGCACACTGTCTTTGGGTCCCTGTGTTCACAGGGAACGCACACAGCTGCAGCCGCGAATGTCTCGAGCCACGTCAGCCCAGAGATAACGAGCTCACATATTCATAAAGAATTATCCAACAACCTCTCTGCACCCTCCCTCCCCCCGCGCGCAGAGCGAGATGCTCTCATTCACACTCTCCCGTCGATCTCGATCTACCCGTTCCCCTCTAAGGTCCCTACCATATGAACAGCTGTTACAGCACCGAGCCAGAAATGGTATTATCGACTTTAATTTATTCCGTGGAAGAATTATTTCCTTTTCAGCCGAGGGAAGCCCTTGGAACCCTTTCGTTCCTGGCAACTCGCGCTCTTAGCGCTTCAAAACAATCATTTGAGTCTGGGCCGTAACGACCGGTTTTAATTCTTACATCCATGATATGAGGGATCATTTCTTGGTCGTGTCGGCGCTGGGCAAGAGTTTGTTATCGAATTAAAAGAGGCCGCGGTCCAACCCTCGAAGCAGCATCTTTATGGGCGACATATTTGATTCGAAAACTTGTTATGCTTCGGCCTAAATAAATTATAACGAGAAATTGTAATCATTAAATGGATATATTTAATGTTGCGTGGATGTCTGGCGGTGCGATGGCGGCGGCGTATCTGCCTACACGAATGCCTGCGCACCCCCGAGATACGGCGCCGCGACCGCGCCCGGGCCCGGCCGACTCCCGCGACCGACCGCGATGCTTCTTTTTGTTCAACAAACTTGCTTTGTCAACTTGATGCGTGTTTTACAATTTATAGCCATCACTGTGTTCGTTATCTTTACACTGCGCTCTGACGGAGCTAATAATACAGAAATGATTTGTGAAAATTTGCAAAGAACACCAGTGTTTCCGTTTACTTACTGTTTGACGATGAAAATAAATATTAAAAAAATAAAAGAAGTCACCAAGGCAAGAGTTGCAAATAAACATTAAGTGGTCGTTAACACGGACCGTGTCCGATATTTAATGGATTTTATTTGATATAGCAAACATTAAAGACAATGCAAATATTATCACAAACTCTTTTAACGAAGATATTTACACGTACCTACATTCGACAACATGTCGACCTTTACTTGCGTGAACTCTACTCAGTTACGAACTACTTTGCAACAAAATTTAAAGGTAAAATGTGCTGCCAACGTACCTATACCCGGATGCATTACAAATCAATTCAAATAACAAATAACTTTGAAATCATGAAAACTACATAAAATTTTATGCAACGTGATCAACACAATCTGTCCATGTGACATTTATTAATTAATGCCAGTAGCTAATGTATATAGAATATATAGTAGCTACTACAGCCATCGGGGCTGACATATCGGGTGTTAAATCAGTACAAAAATATCACTGATATATAATAATTTCATTTAAACTATAATTTAAAATCACTTGGCAAATAATAAACAACTTTTAGAAAAGTTTTGTTTTTATCTTGCTCTTTATTTATTGTATATATCAATGCAAGAAAACACTAGATTTGAAGGTTCAAAGATAATTAAAATAGGTCTAAAGGAGGTTCGGTTTCAGTTCCAGATTCCGCCAAACCTAAGACGGGAGCTGGACGGATATGACATTTCAAGTCAGAAAGTGGGGATCCCCCATTTTTTTTATATCATTTCTACTTGACTTTATAAGAAGAGAAAATTAGTAAATTATGTAAAAAGAACTTTTTCCACAGTCAGATAGATAGAGAACACTTGACGTCGGGCGATTTAAACCTTTGGTTGATTATTTATTTGGCAAGTGGGAAGCCGCAAGATTGTAAAAGTCATCCGGGAATCACGTGCAACGCTAAAATCTGTAGGTATTCGGTACCTACACAATTAGGTAATGTTATGTAAAATTTGTTGGCTATATACGTCCCACTACAGGGCACAGCCGTTCTCTCGGAGAGAGAATATGGGTTTAATCAAGGGGTTTAATTACCCCTCGTGTCCAGCGCAAATTGGCAATTTCAAGCGCTAAGGTATTAGATACTTAAAGAAAGTTATTGAAAAATTATTAGCCTCTCTCTCACACAATACAGACGGCAGTATTGTGTGAGCGAGAGCGTACTATTATGTGTTCTGCGGTGAGAAGCAGACAAGCAGGCGTATTTGTTCACATATTTTCTTTAATCAACCCTTAGATGTTTTTTTTTAATCTAAGAATCAACCATGCTTTTCAATAGGTACCACAGAATATAGCAGGTTTGTCACGACATCTTACCAGCTTAGGTCAGTACCTACACCATGTTCTTTAAACTCGACATATTTACATCACAAGCATTAAAACTTGATGAACCTAAACACGACCAAACGGTTTATTTTTTTTTATTAATTAATGCTCCGAGTCTTCCATCTACTTTCTTATTTTTAATCAAAGGCAATTTATTATTCAAGTCGACCGTCCGCCGTCCTAACAAACCACTATAAACTGATGATTGAATTGAAATTTGATATTTTCCCTTGATGTTTAGTGCTGTCCCATTGTCACATCATATGTCCTCACATGCGCCTACGCACAGGGACTTAATAGCTCGGGCCCATTCAAGAGACTAACGTTAATTTTTGAGAAAGCTGTCTCATTCATAGCATACAGGTCCTCGTTTTTTATTCCAACGCACATAGCTATGTACGAACATAGAAATTTAATTTATTTGAGCGCCCGATATTTCCGAACTATTTATGTATAACCTCGACAGCTTTAAAAAGTAATATAAAACACTCCATATAAATACGATGTTTTATTCAAATAATGTAAAACTTTAAAACCATTTCTTCAGTATTTAATTTTTTTTTATTTCTTACAAGTCGACCGCGTTATAAAGCAAAAAAGCGGGTGTGTGCTTATGAATATCCGATATGATATCGGATGAGATCGGATAGGTGAAAACTTATATCATTTTTTGTACATATATCCGGGGAATATCCGCGTATACTCGGCTCCAGTCGTAATCTAAATATGTAGTTTTAGTTAGACCTGGGATTTCCGCACTTAGTCTCGTAGTTGGGCCATTGTACGCGGCAAGCGCTAAGGTATGTAAATACCTCAGACACTAGGGTTTCCTCACGATGTTTTCCTACACGGTTAGCGAGTGGTATTGCTACTAAATACTTGGTATGGTACCTGCCGGGATTCGAAACTACGACCTCCCAAATGTGAGGCCGGCGTTCTACCGCTGCGCTACCGCCGCTTTTTAGGTTTCCGTAGTCAACAAGGAACCCTTATAGTTTTGCCATGACCGTCCATCTGTCTGTCTGTCCGTCTATCTGGCTTAGCTCAAAGACAATTTTAGTATTAGAGAGTTGAAATTTAGCATATACTTACATATTTACCACGCTGACAAAACGGTAAAATTAAATCTTCAACATTTTTTTTAGTTTATCTCCCCTACCCCTAAATTAGGGATGCAATTTTCTTCTCGCCTACACCATAGTGTGGGGTATCGTTGGATTGTTCGTTAAAAAATATTGTGGGTGCAAGAAAATCATTCTTAAATTTAGGGTTCCGGCTAAACGGTTGATTGTAGAAACGTAAAAAAAAAAACAACTTTGTAGCACAATTATAATAACCTGAAAGGAAAAGTATCACGGCGAAGTAGGCTGTACAAGTTATCAAGTTATGAGCGACCAACCTATTAAAGGAAAAATTCGTACAAATTCTATAGAAAATTTCAAAAACACTTTTTCTAAGGAACCCTACACTGCGCGTCGCCCGACACGCACTCCGCCGGTTTTTTTGTGTATATTTGGTAGGTGTATATTCTGAGACTACTTATTCGTACGACTTGTGTCGTAGGCTAATTAATATGGCAAAACGACGTTTGCCGGGTCAGCTAGTGAATAAATAACTTCCACATAATACAATCACTTACCCTGGTACCAAACTAGGATACCCTGTGGTTTGGTAACATGTGTGCTATGCTATGTGCTATATGATTAGACAAATAATTAGTACCACGATCAATCAAGTTTCAACAGGTCGGTATTCCTGTGATGGCATCGTAGGAAGATAAATTCCATCAGCAGGCGTAAAGGTATCTAGATAATATAGCCATTGATATTGGGTCTGGACTGTATTTTAGAATAGATCCCTATTTTTTAGGGTTCCGCAGTCCGACACGGAACCCTTATAGTTTCGCCATGTCCGTCTGTCTGTCTGTCTACCTGTCTTCCGTCCGCGGCCTAGCGCAAAGACCGGTGGTGCTAGAAAGCTGTAATTTGGTGTGTGTATACATACTTATCACGCCGACAAAGTTGAACAATAAAATGTTGAAAATTATTATTTTTTACTTTACCTCCCCTAACATGAATAGTGAGGATGATTTTTTTTCTCGTCTACCCCATCATGTGTACCGTTGGATTGGTCCTTAAAAATACTGTGGGTGTAGGTAGACCATTTTTCGATTTAGGGTTCCGTTTGCGAAATATTAAGCTTTAAAGACCAAATTTTTGTCCGAGTAGGGTGTCCCCCCCCCCTCTCCTGGCTAAACCGTTGATTGTACAAACGTGAAAAAATTCAGGGTAGTAGCACATGAACTTGAAAGGAAAAGTATCAGAAGAAGAAGAAGAAAGAAATTTATTATACCAACAAGATACATCACAGAAACAAAATAAGCACATAAGTAACATAATATGCACAACAACAGAAAGAAAACTAAATACACAACAGACAAAACGAATAAATAAAACAGGACCATAGATGTAGCCTGTGGTGTATCTAAATTGCCACAAAAGGCAGATGACTCAGCGTTATGCTGAGGAAGTAATCCCTCAGCCCTGATTTTCAGTCAGTGCCTACGGTAACCCATAATTGTACTACGGAGTGCGTGCCGTGGTGCAGTTAAAGAATTAAGACAAATTCAATTGTATGTATGTTATACAATAAAGTAAAAAAATAAATGAAATATCGTCATAAAATACTTACATATATCACGGCTTTACTAGGTAACGAGTAATAGGCAACCAACTTATAAAAGCAAAATTTCGTACAAAATCCATTAAAAATGACTTCGATGTAGTTGTTAGTTCTATAAAGTAAAAAAAAAACCCTATATTGCGCGTGGCCCGACACGCGCTTGGCCGGTTTTTTATTACTTATTTACGTAAATACCATCGGATAGTCTTATCCCCGGTTTTTCGTACACTAACAATTTATTAATCTACTGTTAACAGCTGGCAAAGTGCATACAAAAAAAGGCCAAGTGCGAGTCGGACGGGGGACTCGCAGACGGACAGACAGTCAGAGAGCGGAGGCAGAGTAGGATCCCGTTTGGCACCCTTCGGATACGAAGCCTTAAGAAACCAAACGGACAGTTTGCTGTTAAAAGTAGATTAACATACTGTCAGTGTATGAGACATCGGGGGTATGTCCGCGCGGCGACTACAAAATGTATTGCTGTCCATTCCAATCCAGCTGGTTGAAGCTTCTTGCTTGCCGAACGAGATGTTCTACGGGACGTAGAGTCATCGTAAAGGTCTGAGGAGCTAATGCGAAAACTCTAACTCAATGTGGTATACGAATGCACGGAAACACATGGACACATCTGCCTCGACCCATCTTAGGGTCCTCTAGATCCTCTGGCCAGATAGAGAATAAAACTGGAATGGAGTGGAAAGGAATAAATTAGATGTTAAGTTATGAGCCGGTCGATCTAACAACATGAATGAAACCCCCGCCCCGCCTGGCCCCGCCGCGGCCCGCGTGTGGCCTCCGCCCATGCCCCCACTGAGATGGATTTAGAAACTTACAATTCAGATCTTGTGTTCGGAGAAAAATCTGTCGAAATTAAAGTGTAATTATTGTGTTATGTACGATTTTAGGCATAATATAAATTAAATATAATTGAAAGTTTCGTGTGGCGCCGGATTAAGAATAGCGTCACTCCATTTCCTTCCGTGGATCTCGTAGAAGCCGCCTAAGGAAATACATTACCAGGAGACGGGCAGCAGCGTCTTCCTGAGATTCCAACCGCATACTACGATCGCCAACCCGCCTACCTAGCGTGGCGATTATGGTAAAACCCCTCGTGGTTATGAAAACCACGAAGGAGGCCTATGTCCTGCAGTGGGCGTCAAATGGCTTATGATGATGATTATGATGATGATAATTAAAAATTGATAAGAACGCCCAAAAAGGTGTAAAAGTGTTGCAGCGCACTGTTTGGTTACCAAACCTACAAGTATCACTCGAACGCTAGATACGTGTAGGTACCAGTCCTGGATCCACACTAGGACACTGTTCATAGCAGCAGATGCGGAGTCCGGCCCTGAGTTGAGGTGAGACGGCGCTCTATCGGTGCCGGTAATCTGAGCCCGAAATATTACCGCTCAAAACTTGGTCAACTCTTCGAGCACATCCTAAATATCATCCCGAATAAACTAACTGCGGCTCTACCATAAAAAGGGAAGAGCGCTCATTTATAAGTTTATAACGCAGCCCCAGTATATTTTATTTGTTTAGTCATAATAAAACGATGTCAATTAAGCGGCGTTGAAAATTAATGTGCGGTCGGTTTTTGTATAGTATAAACTTAAACTTTTTTCCTTTGATGGCGCCTATAAACAATAAAAGCAGCCATATACGGGCAGATATTAATAATGGCTGTAAAATCATAAAATTTAAAATATCTTGCGAGGTCTAGTGGACGTCTTGGAGACATGCAACGGCGACAAACGTGTTCTGCGATCAGATCGCCCGCAAATATTGTTTTATTCGGGTGTGGTGGAAAAATTCCGCACTTCGTTATGTGTCGCAATTTAATTGAGATCTTATATTAATTAGGGGTGCGATGTGAGAGCGGCGTGAATGTGGCTGCCGCACGCAGCGCTTGCGCACGCAACTCGCTGCGCTGCGCTCTGCTCCTGTCGCCGTGACGTGTCACATTCGGACCTGCCACTACTAAATTAGGTACTTACCTGCCCCCAAGCTCCTCTGCGTGAAACTGCATAAATTGGTACTTTTACAATATCTTTATTATAGAGTTTAAATCCGCACGTGTCGAGCACAACATCTCTCTTGTACGTAAAAACTAAAATATAGAGTTTTCGCGAGAAAAACGTAACTTAACTGCCTTTTAGGTATTAGCAAATTAAGTGTATGCTTGTTCTACCTAATCACATTATGACACAACCAGTCTATCGGTAGCAAAGCGCAAGTATTCAAATGAGCCCTCGAAGTAGTTTATTTTGAATAGCAACGGGCTTTAGCTCGCGTGCTCGATGACGTCGATATCGCGCCGTCACGCGTGTTTACACGAACATTATAACAAGTTACCTATAAGGACCTCTATCAAACCTCCCCCGCAATCTATGCATGCGAACGAATCACAATTCAATTAACAAATACGAGTAATTGCCTCCTTCAAACGCTACCCTTCAATCGGGCCATTTAGTAAGAAAATTCAAATCAACTTCACGTTTGATATCAAACTCTACTGAGTTTCGTTTTTTTGCGTGTGGATTCCGCATTTATGACGCTGGTAATAAGAACTCTGGATTTAACTTCAAACTACTTGTATAATGCAGGTACGCAATATCAGGGTTTTGTTTAAGCACTTCATGTTGAATGTGCTCACAAAAAATATGTCACCATTGTCGTGGGGACTAATGCTTCATAATTGTCGTGTTATTTCCTTCCCATTGAACCGGGGTCTCTTTTACCAATAATTTCTCTTGTCATACAGAGTCGTTGCACACTATATGAATTATCGTCGTTCATATTGCAAAATGTCACATGTCAAAAAAATACGATTTTTGTTTTTTCATCGAAATAGTATGAAAAATAGTGAATTAGACAAAAATTAAGTCGTAATAGTATACACAGCTAATCAGACCGAGCATTACGATGTCTTGCACGTGTTAAAGGAATTATTTTTTATACAATTTCGATGAAGAAACAAAAATCGTATTTTTTTGACATGTGACATTTTGCAACATGAACGACGTTATGTTCATTTGTTTTGTACGAAATTGTAGATTTCATAGAATCAGCGCGTAACTACAGTTGACAGCAGGCCTGGGTGGATCTACTGAAATCGTTATTCTTAGCACTTTTTTGGGTGTTTTTTAAACCTGAGTGCAGAGCTAAACAATTTTATAGTGTTATTATTTGGTTCTCATATATGTGGAGGAGTCACTAAAAACCAACCCTTAGTTCAGAAAATAATCATACAATTTGTAAAATTATGGTGTTGCTAATAATGATGAATGGTGATAATAATGACATTATTGTAGAATAGAATGACTGTATGTCACGAACAAAGACTATTTTTAGTCTAGTCAATTTAGGATCAACCTCGGGATGAGAGACAATAAGCCGAATTTTCGTATATATGAACCTTCATTTTTATGATCTAAAAGTTGTCTCTAAAGTTTCATAAAATGGTTATCGAACATATGCGCCAGTCCCACTATTGGTACCTTCAAGAAGCGGTTGAAAAAGCATTATCTATCCCTGTAATAACATTGAGCTATATATATATATACATAATGTATATCTACGTAGGTATGTATTTTTATTCTGATTTATGTAGTTTTCCTTTTTTTACTTTTTGTTATATATAATTATTTTATATATAACAAAAAGTAAATAGATAATTATTTAGGTCTTTTGTAGTTTATGTAGTTTATTTTGTTTATTTCGTTTCATAGACATAAAAATCATAAAAAGTTTTAGAACAGCAAATTTGCGACCAATTTTATTCATAATATATTCTTATGCGTTCAACCGTTTATGAGATAGAGGGTGTTGAGCTCGTAGCGCTCATCCATACATACTGTCATGTGGAGTCAACCGTCATAAGCAGCATATGTACGTCGCACAGCAGGGCACAGGCCTTCTCTCAGCGAGAGATTATGGGCTTAATCACCACGCGTGCCCACTGTGGATTGGCTATTTCAAGCGCTGAGACATGTGAATAGTTCAGAAACTCAGGTATCCTCACGATGTTTTTCTTCACCGTTAGCAAGTGGTATTGCTACTATAACTTCACAAATGTACATAACTTAGTAAACAAAGTCATAGGTACATGCCCGCACTGGGAATCGAACCTGGGTCTCTCGCTTCCGAGTGCAATGTTCTACCCACTAGGCTACCACCGCTGGGGGTCAACCGTGAATATCTGTAAATACTACCTTGAATTTCCAATAATTTGTATTAATACAAATATATTTCTACACAAATATAAATACAATATAGAATATATTTATAATGTGTTAATACATCTCAAAACCTGTTGAGCACATGAGAAAATGCTTCAAATTAATTTTGTCACAAAATTTACGTACTACAATTTTTTTAATAAATAACATTGGAGCAATAGAAACCGAGATAATCTTTGTATTGTTGAACTTGTAAAAACTTACGACGCAGATAGGAGATTTTATAATACTTTTGGGACAACTTTTAGAAGGCCCTATGAAGGTATATATAAAAATCATTATGCTCATTGGTATCAACGGAAAATATCATTGACCTCAACACGAGTCATTGTCGTCAATATATGATGGTGATGACAGTGACAAAAACAAAATATTTATGTCTCAATCTGTTTCAAACATCATCAGCGAAATAATTCGTTGTCATGATTACGCATCTCCAGACGACGAGTCCACTTTGCTAAACAAGTTGCATTAACACAGTATACTAAGCGAGATATTAGAAGTAGGATAATGACGATGAAAAAATCACTTTTTGTAGAATCAATTTGAAAGACTTACCTGTCCAAAATGCAACGCTTCCGACCCTCTCACGGTGTTTCGGCCAACTGAGAAGCCACGTGCGGTGTCATAGCCACTTTACAAGAGCGAAGGCTGCTTTTTTTTCCTTAAAATCGAAAACAAATGTTGTTCCCAATACAGTTGGTGATTCTCGGGATATTTTTCGATTAAGTTTTTTAATTGCTTGTAGTTAATATAAAGCAATCAAGGTCGAAAAAAGCTTGTATTATACATAGTAAATGTCCAATAATGGAACCTGAATAAATGAATCAGTGAATATTTTACAACACGTAACATGCGTGCGGACCTCATTTAGGCAAAAACTGTGATTTTGGCTCGTTTTTAGGGTTCCGTACCCGAAGGGTGCCAAACGGGACCCTATTACTTAGACTTCACTGTCCGTCTGTCTGTCTGTGTGTAACCAGGCTGTATCTCATGAACCGTGATAGCTAGGCAGTTGAAATTTTCACATATGATGTATTTCTGTTATCGCTATAACAACAAATACTAACAACAGAACAAAATAAATATTTAAGGGGGGCTTCAATACAACAAACGTAATTTTTTCGCCGTTTATTGTTCGATATTAATAACGGTAACAGGTCGACGCTTGAAATATTCACAGAATATTTAGTTCTATATTCGCTACAAAAATAAATAATTAAATTAAAATAAAATAAATATTTAAGGGGGGCTCCCATACAACAAACGTAAGTCACTTTTGCCGTTTTTTCTCGATCTTTGTGTCTAATGTTGAATAGATAACGGTATGGAACCCTTCGTGCGCAGGTCCGCCTCGCACTTGGCCGGTTTTATTTAAGTTATCTGCTTTACCAACATCACAAGCCCAAGAGACTACTTAGGACATTTCCATAATGTATGTAGGGATTTTAATTAATAATTTTGGTTGAGTATATACTCAACCGATTGAGAGAAATCTTCAGTCACACAAAATTTTACCGCTGAAAATATTCACCCGCTTATACCTTTACATGCATACTCTCTACTCAGTTACGTTTTCGGCGACTTTGTGATGAAAGTAAAGGTCGTTGTTGACTCGTTTGAATAAAGTCTTTAGTTCCTTTTACAAAATAAAATTGTCTAAATCAAAACCACCCCGTGTGTTCATACCCAGTCATCGGTGACAAACAAAAGGCAAGCATAATGTCCCGTAAATATAATATTATGTGTCACGAAACCAAATCTAAGTATATGAAACCTGATATTTTGTCATATCAGGTTTTTATTATTTTTCAATAGAAATAAGAAAGAACGATCAATGGTGCTTTTGTGATGGATGAAAAAAAAAGCTTCATTGCTCCTTGGAGAACTTATTTACTTTCAAAATACGGAAATACCAACAATATTTTTTACCTAAATTAGTTTTGGAAATCGTTAAATGACATTTTCTAACTTACCATTGTGAACTAAAAATAAGTAGGTTACACGCTGTTCATTTATTTTTCAGACAACCTCAATTCATTTGCGTAGCGGCATAGTCACTTAGATAAGTATTAACTTGATACTATTGATGAAAATATAATACGAAAAACGTCCTCGTCCATAGAAACATTAATCCAATAGACTCATACGAGTTCACTTGGCGTAACGATTTTAAATATTGCACAAATCTCGCCGTATTTAAAGTATTGTGTTACTTGGTGTATTAAATAGCTGGTTGACAATGATGCGCGGATATTAGAGGACAAAAAATCGTCCTCGAAATGTCCCGAGGATTTTCCGCTTCACGCAGCGCTGCACTCCTGGCAAGCAGGGTAGTCGGCAGTTGACAAAATATTACATTGTTCCTATTATGTCCGCTGTATTTATTTAAAAACGTTATTTAAATGGATGATTTTAAGCCCATTCCTTTGATACCGCTATTGTCCACACCTAATACAGTTTCTCTCCATGCACGTCGAATCAAGGATTAACAGCAGGCTTTTTGAACTTTTAGGGAAATTATGATAGAACGACAGATTAATCATCATAAGTGAAAGATAGAAGATAGACGTAATGAAATAACATCGGTTGATTCGTTAAATTGTATGTAATTTAACTCTGCAAATGTCCAACGGTCTATCGCAGTCGTAAATTTAAATTTACTCAGCGACAAGAGCTACATTCAATAAACGTAATGAAGGCAATCATCGGTGACCAAGACCAAATCAATAAAATAATAGAAATAAATTTGATGCGGCCATCGACATATGGTGGCTTTAATACCCGAGGAGCCCTGTTATTGCAGACAAACATGCGACATGAAGCTCAGCTCCACTCCATTCCAATTTATCCGACCGTTGATTACATTGGTCCGTTGGACAACAATGACAACAGTCTAATTTCAACCAATATGTTCACACCCTTTTTCTGTTTTTGATTCACTGTGATGACCTAAAAGTAAATTCCAGTTTATTATTATTCCATTAGCCGTCGCCCCATTTTAAAAAATATGCCGACGAGGAGCCGGTGCTGTGATGCCGGGGCTCTAGGGGGACGAGTAATCTGCGAGAGGCGAGCGGGGAGGCCGCCGCGGCGGTCGACAAACTCAATGTGTTTATATAAAATAATTTTCATGTTCGACAAGTCGCTACACAATGGCGTACATTTTTTTGGTTTGCCAATAAATTGGCGGGATTATCATTTAATGGGGGGCTCATGTTCGTTGGGCCTGCCCCGATGCCCGTTGACTGGCGTGATTTTATTAAACACAATACCGGAGCGCCGGTACGGCCTGAATAATTTTATTGCTCTGAAAACAAAGTCAATACATAATTTATGGAGTTTTATTCGGGACGTGCCAGTTAGCTTTAGCATAGTTAAGTTATTAGATAGCTCGTGGCCGCGTAGGCAGGCAGCTGGCAGACTTTCCATCAAATATTCAACACACCGTACGTGCCTCCGCCTCCGATGACACATGGGTAAAATTTAGTCCACACATAAAATATTCACAAGTATCCTTTCGTTTCTGTGATATCATGTACGCAATCGGGCTCCCTAACAGCCATCGAGATTCTGTGCTTCGAGTTTCCGCAATTTGTATCAATCGGCGTCAATCTATTATATTATGTGCGCAAAAAATTGTCACCCCACATAATGAAGTTCCTTTAACGTTTTTGTATGGTCCAGGCGCCGGTAATCTCCTTTCCGATACCACAAAATGACAGCAATAAATCCCACATTAGCAGACGAGACTTATAATTTTTTTGAGGAACCCCATAAAAATGCATTTTTATTAGTGGAATTCGCGTCACGCATCGGAACTATGAGTCTTATCTGATCTCGTCTCCCCTGCGCGTCTGTTTACACTAAACATTCGGCGACACAATGAAATTACATGACATCTGTACTACAAATAACGGGAATATCTTTATTCATACCACGACGACGAGCAAACAAGGCCCCCTCCGCTGTCAGATCGCATTGTCACACAACTAAGCGTCTGTTGGTAGTCACTCACAACTTTGTGAATATGCAAATTTTACACAATAACATAAAAAATCTGCCACGGTTATATATTTGATAAATCACAGTCCAATATATATCGAAAGACAAACAGTGATTCAATTTCTGCCCAACATGATCAGTAATAAAACATACGTCTGCGATAGATATCATCTCCAGTTGAGAGTAGAACAATAAATAACTCCAATATGAGAGGAATAGTCCGATATTGATATCGATAGTCGAACCCCTACGCGCCCTCGGACATTTTCAGATGTCGCAAACATTTTTTTGTGTCACTCAAAAAGTTAATTTATTTTACTATTCAAATTTAACGTGGAAATTGTGTTACATTTTTCAAAACCTTTGCATCAGCCTTTTTTAACAAATAGTTTTCAACTTGCGCATATATAGGTAGGTACTGGAGGGATAGGCCAAACTAAAGGTACCACTTTCCATGATGTTATTCAAAATTGTTTAATTATATTGTAAGATAAATTAAGGTGCATACCTACTTCGTATTCATTGAAAATGTATTCATCATCATCGAAGGACTGTTAACTATATATTTCTTGAACAATATTATTTATTTATTTATTTTTATAATATATTAGATTATTATTATGAAATCTATTTATTTAATTATTAAAAAAAATTACCACCTTCCTTGTATTCCATTAAATAAAATCTACGGTTATAGCTATAGGACAGATGTGAGACGGTGAGAGTGAATGAAAATAAACACCTTGTTTGGTCGTGCGATCAGAATTCGTGACCAAAAATGTTGCCAACCTCTGACATCGCGAATCCTAAACTGGAGGAGCGGCCGCTATTAGTTTTCTTTTCAAAGCCCAGATATTGACAATCGGCCTTTCCGTTACGTCTTGTCATTCGCTTCTAAAGTAGACCCGCAGGCGTTTGTTTAGTTGTGCAAGTACAATACTTTACAAAATAATAGTACCGCCAGATTACCTTGAACAACAATAACGCTAAAACCAGCTTGTTTTAGGGTTTTACCCACTTGAAATAAATTTTATTTGCCAAGTCAACTGCCCGTCTCGGAAACGTCTAGGAAGCTGAAATGTTTAGTATTGTAAGTACAAATACACAAACTCACGCCTGTACCTGGAGGAGTAGGCAAATACCAGGGCTTGCCACTAGCCACATTCCTGATAATCCTCTTTCGCTTCATCAGAGCTCCATCGCTTCTTAATTAATAATTGCTTGCACGCTTACCAATTTCGGGTACTTTTCATATTGCCCTTCGCCAATACATTTCCTATTTGGTAGAAGTAAGTCAGCCTGAGACGGACACACCCATACATACTCTCTCCATTTTGTAAACGCGCAAGTAAGCTACTAAACCATACATTAGTTTCACACAGCACACGTTTCTAGCCGACAAATGTGACGATACCAGGTGCCAACACAAAACTGGGTCGCGGTGCATGCAGAAAATTGCAAAGAATTATGACATTGCCAACAATAAAAACCGCCTTCAAAGGAATGTTAGGGACAGAGCACAATTAAGAAATAAATCATCGCAAGGACTGCCCCTTTGTGCACTCGAGGACGTTATGACGGCCCGGGTTCGATTCCCGGCCGAGCACCCTTTGCCCCATTGACCATTAGGAACGGTCACCAATTTATCATTAAGGCAATTTTTGCAATTATTGTTTGCTTCTGTACGTAGTGTTGTAGAGCAACTGCGCAGGAGTATACTCTACTCTAATAAAAAAAACTCCGTTAACTATTTGGTGTAAACAAGCATGTAGGATGTGTGTGAATTAGTGGAGTTCAGAACAAAAAAATAAATATATTTCTAGCAATCATTCAGCTTCTGACTGATGAAAAAATTAAGAAAAGCGATGTAATTTTTAAAACATTCTATATGTTTTTGCACATCAACATCTAATGACATACTGTTTCAGCAAACGCAATAAATTGAATCAATAAATCAAATTAAACATGTTTCTATATGATAATTTTTAATACATAGGTACAAATAAAAAGAGGTTAAGTACAGTCCATAATATATTGGTGTCCATGTCCGACTAAAGGGCTGTGTTTATATATATAGAAATATTAGCTGACCGGGCAATCGTTGTTTTTCCATATTAATTAGCCTATATAGGTACGATCTATTCTCAGAACTACCACATATAAATTAAAAAATCATAAAAATCGGTGAAACCGTTTCGGACAAGGTCGATAACAAACATTGTGATTTTTATATATTAGATTATGTAGTATCTGTCATTATCAACAGCATTTGTACCGTAAGTTTATATGCTCAGATTCCATAGTAAAACCTATGTTGCTTTTTTTGTCCGTAAAAAACAATACCTTTCACAGAAACCGAGATCATCGCGAGGTTTATTAGCTAAAATATCTCAATCGATCTAAACGAAAACCGCTAAAGTAGAGCAGCACCCGCGGCGGCGCAGCAGCGGTCAGCAAGCCACCTCCCACGCACAAAGGCCGCGTGGGTGTAAAGATTATTCCCATTCAATTGAGCCGCATTGTGCGCGGATGCGGCCACTTCCAGCCACCTCTTAATTACCCCGCAGCTGCTGACCCGCGTCCATCTGTACCACGCACACCTACACTGTACCTACACCTATAGGATGTTTTCACGCCGCCGGAGTAATACTTCCGCGTCGAGATGTCGCGTTGTCAAAGTAAACCGTAAGGCACGCGCTCTGAATAATCTTCAAGTCATTTGGCACACCCTGTTTATATTCTTTTTGTTGCACTAATCCGTGCTGAGGACAATTTTAAAAACATATTTAGAGGCTCAAAATTCCATCCATGCCGGGAGTTGAACCCGCGACCTCTGGCTAACCGTGCCAGCGCTCTCCCAACTGAGCTAATGGGCAAGTGCAGGCATCGGCGGAATTTCGAACCTCTTTACGAACTTCTCTGTATTACGTACAGGCAGCGACATCTGGCTGAAGTGATTTACATCACTTGCAGCCCCGAGCAACCCATTTTTTAATTTTTAGCCTTTAAATATGTTTTTAAAACACCCTGATTAGTTAAAGTTGTACTGAATGTAAAAATATGAAAATAATAACTTACTGACTGTCAGGACATCTCCTGCTGTGGCAGTGATGTCGTAGCGGAAAGATTCGACTGTTGTAGATGGCTGTAATGACAAGAGCAATGTTTTAGTTACAATTCAATTCAGCTAGATCAACACGAATAATAGGTTTTTCTATTCAGAAACCAGCCTGTAGCTATAATATGAACCGTCAAACAATCCTCGCTTTGTAATATCATAAGGTGATAGTGTCCAGTGACAATGGGGCTCGGCAGAGTGGCCAGACGTCCGGCTGATCTCATTTGTGGATTTATCATTAACCCCCTTTTATCCGCCCCCTCGGGTCAAACCTTGAAGCCTATTACGGGGTATAAATTTTATTTCCGTCATCCTTTGTCAAAATGGCTTGCGGATGTTTGTGTTTCATACATGCGTTAATTATGAACGGGAGTTGATTGTGACCCTCCCGTATCAACGGGATTAAGGGTACATATGACGGTGATATTGTGTTTATTCGGCTACAGTCTAAATGAATGAATCTGGCACATTCCTCAAGGCAGCGACGCGACGTCACCCCACAGAAAAAAAATACCGCAATAAATCAAGGGCCAAACGACTCAACACGTAAGACTCAGAAAAAAAAGGATCGCGCATCTTCCCATGGCTTTTGTCTTAATTCGATGGCGCTTCTTAGCAGTAACAATAAACAATGCCAGTCTAGTGATAAGACCACACTGCTGTGTGTGTATTAAAAACTAAATTGATACAAATGACAGGAAGTTTACCAAAGCAAAAAAAAAAAAAAACCTGGCACATTTTTTGGTGGTCATCTTTTGCGCGCATCATATAATTTAACACTTAAAGTGAATTTAAACCTTAATAATTTTTATTCAAAAAAGTATATACCTCTATAACATTATTTACTTAATCTATACCTAATAATTTTATTTTAGAAATAGGTACTGATAAGAATAAAATGAAAACACTTCGCTTTAAATATTATAAATTTTAATACCAAATAATGTAGACAGGAAAAATTTTTAAAAATGTTAGGCGAAGTGTTTTTTTCATTTTATTGTTATAAGTACCTACTTCTAAATTAAAAATGATAGCAAATAAGGTAGATAGGAATAGGGGCTGGTAGCGGAGCGGTAGAACGCCGACTTTTCATTCGGGAGGTCGTGGGTTCGAATCCCGGCATGTACCTACCAATGACTTTGTTTTCTAAGTTACGTACACTTGTGAAGTTATAGTAGCAATGCCACTCGCTAACAGTAAAGGAAAACATCGTGAGGAAACCCTAGTGTCTGAGGTATTTACATACCTCAGCACTTGCTACGTACAATGACCCAACTATGAGGCTAAGTGCGAAAATCTCCAGTCGAACTAGACTACAAGGTAGATAGGAACACTTAGGTAATGTGAATTTAAACCGTTTCTTTTTTTTATTCAAACAAGTACATATAAGAATATTTACTTAATCTATTATCATTTTATTTTATAAATTGCTACTGATAACAATAAAATGGAAAAACACTTCGCCTTAAATTTTATAAGGTTTAATAGCAAATAAGGTAGATAACGCATCAGTAGGCTTATCACGCTGATCATTTTGCCTGCTCTCAACTGTCACATTAAACACTAAACAGTATTAAGATGACGTCACAGAGGGATATCTCGCCGATGCGAACATGAAGACCGCGTGAGCTGTCTCAACGCGCCTCCTTCTGTCAGTTTAATACCGTTTGTCTATGGTTTGCCGCAACCGCGAACATGAAGGTGTTTTTTTCTCGCATAATGACAGCTTAACTATAATAAAGCGGCAAAGTTTATGCCGCGGCGCCTGTCATTTTCTCGCATGCTAGTGTGCTAAGCCTGTAGGCATCAGTTTCACACTATTAGGGTATCCAGTGTGAATAATCAATCGCAAACCCCTAAAATAAATTCTTCAACATGGATGACGGAAGAGGGTTAAAATTCTGCATAACATAAAATTACGCCTGTCACCCGGAGGGGTAGGCAGAGACCAGGGTTTTCCACTGGGGCGAGGATCCTCGATCGATCGTTTTATGTTCTTTAAAGCCCAATATATTTTAGTCACACAAACACGGAACTCGACGCGTTGAACTGTGGGTACGTGAAACATGAAAAAAAGATTGAGATTTTCAAATTTTCATTTAGGTATCCTTTCACTAAGATGGCCATTCTAAGACATTTGCCATCGATATTCTAAGAAGACTTGCTCCTGAGATAACGCTTTTAGGTTTAGCTGAATAATCAAGAACCTACGTGTTTATGAATAATAAAAATAAACCCCTGCATTTCCTAGATGCGTGATTAAGCACACATAATAAACTTTACAATAGGTAAACTCGGTCAACTATTGTTATTGACACTACCATAAAAGTGTGGATATCGAGTTGCAATTAAAACTATCCAGCGATACTCGTTAACCGGGTGAGTGGGAGTACAAAAGTAGCAGATGTGCGCGACCCTTATGCACTGACCCAAGCACTCCCCTCGCCGCCTGCCATACCTACCTATCGCAGTGACACAGTGTCTAATAACAGTAAATCCACTACCCACCGCTGTACAAGTACCTCTAAAATTCACAAATCCTAAAACAACCCCAGGCCCCTCTTCCCCCTGGGCATACTGGGCACGTGCCCAGGGCCCCGCAATCGATAAGGGCCCCCTTGATCCCGCCAGATCACCAAACGATAATCGATATTTTTACTGAAAAATACATACAAAAATTATACAAAATATATTTTACGTAAAATATCATCATCATCAGCCTATGCTTGTCCACTGCTGGACATAGGCCTCTCCTATAGCACGCCACTGAGCACGGTCCTCGGCTACTCTCATCCAACTCTTGCCAGCCGCCCTGCGAAGATCATCGCTCCAACGAGTCTGAGGACGTAAAATATAGTTTACTTTTATCTACTTTCTTGGTCTAATTTAACAAAATTGTGTTCTGTCAAGGTTGTAGGGGCCCCATTATCGTAATGTGCCCAGGGCCTCCAATAGGTTAAAGACGGCCCTAAACACCCCAATTTGAGTGCGTTTTACACCAATCTGTGTACTGCTTATGTTATACTAGGTGTCCCGGCGAACTTCGTACCGCCAAAGTATCCATTTATACGATTCTTGCACAACGCCATCTATTTTTAAAACACAACGTTCGCTCGCACAACGCCATCTATTTTAAGCTTAAAATAAATATTATCCCACGCATTACCGGGATTTCAAGTATGATTTATCTCAATTCAGGTCTTTATGTATCTGTACGCCAAGTTTCATGTAAATCCGTTCCGCTATTATTGCGTGATTAAGTAACAAACATCCAAACATCTTCACAAACTTTCACATTTGTAATATTAGTAGGATGTTACATATTTTTCGAAATGTCAGGGTTTGCGTTAGTTTATTAAATTCTACACGTTCTACCAAATAAAGTAATGAAGAATATCCTATCCGTTCTATTTAACACACAGGGTTTTATGCATTATCTATCGGACAGCGCTACTATAGAGACTTTAGAAAAACCATAAAACTACAGAAAAAAAGTCTCAAAAGTTTAAAATGACAAAATCAAATTGACGTGTTTCATAGTTTACGCATTTTTGAGGTAACCCTGTACAATTTCATGCAGCCGAGCATTTATTTTATAGTATCATTTATTTATTCTAAACTGTAAGAACTAACAATTTGGGGGGTCTATTTCGAGACGGATCCCCGGTGACGATGACGCAAGCTCGGATAGACACCGATAACGATTCCATATTTATTGTCACCCGCCGTCCGTCATTAAGATAGGGTCAAAACTAACTGCAGCCGTCACTTACCGGGGCCGGAGCACTCATAATTATTACTAATGCCTTAAATATGTCAAAACAGGCATCCAGGTAAAAAGGCGTAATTTACGCGCGTCCGATAGAGATTTGGCAGTTGGCGCCGAGCGAGCCGGCCCGACCGCACGAGGCGCACACGTCGTGGCCAGGCGCCGTGTTTTTGTCAACCATTGTCTTTGATATAAATTTTAAATAGGAAATGTCCCTTTTTATGGAGATCTAGTTTACGGCACTGACAATGAGGACATAAATCTAACAACTTTGTGACTATTCCATCTCGATGATCCATCGATAAACATTATTTATATACTTCCGTCCGCCGAAGGGCGAACCTTCGTGTTACGAACCAATCAATATAGATGGCCATTGGAAAAAAAAACTTCCTTTATATGTCAATATCTTAAAGCAGAGATTCTTTTGATAAGACGCGGGTACGATGCTTATAATTAAGCAAAATTGTAATGCCCAGATGCCACATATACAAAAGGCGGCATTTCCAATCAAAATGCCTTGAGAGGAAGGCTTATTAACGACAATAAGTCAGGGACAACACCAACTTGCCCGCATTTGTTTTTGTTTTAGTCCCTTTCCAGTCGATCTCTAATGAATACGGATTATCTTTAAAAGTTTATATAAAATAAATCGCCTTTAAACTGAAGAATCACGCCTTGAAAAAGAAACGCTTATTAAAATTTATTTCTTTCTTTCCGCGCAGCCCTGTCATGTACTCGGGCTCGAATAAAATTAAAAAAGTCGACAATTCTTATTTATTTTAATACAATAAACCGCAATCGTTGAATAAAGATAAATAAAAAGCAATAAAAAATAAATCGCATTAGCAATAAACAAAATACTTCAGCGGATGTGGGCTGAGCGCAAACACAGCGCAGGGAAAACCTGGGAGACGCATCCACTATTATGCGTTAGCTATATGCAAATTCTGTAAATATCTCAGAAATAAAACTAGCCAATATTAAAAGTACTCGAATGATTGTAGAGTCCATCATAAAAAATCATAAAACGAGCTCATCAAAAACCTCTAAAATAAATTTACATTACATAGGTAGGTACATTTCTAGATTTGACATTTGACAGTCAGTCCCATGTCACGTAGAAAGGCTTAACTTGAAACTAAACTCGATATAATCGACAATATAATACAGCATTGGCCGTAATGATTGACAATTGACCATTTTTATGTTGCTAGAAAAAAGCCGCGTGATGAGAATCTCCACAGTTTTCCGCCATCCAGCCAACACAAGTGCAACCCTGGCCGGCGTTTTCTTAATTGTGCCGAAATATTTATTTGATTGCGAACTTTGTAGCCACCGAAATGGTCATCGGCATCCGCGGCCAGCCCACAATGGCGGACCGACGCCGCGCCGACAAATATTATCCTATAAACTCTATGAGATAAACGCATTGTTATACGAGAACCTGGTGCAAACAAAGAGAGGAGGAGACATGTTAGTTGTGGGCTAATTTAGGGTTTAGGTTTTATTTACTTAGGTAAAAGCGAACATCAGGTCTTCGAGAGAAAGGCGAAAAAGGTGGAATCGCTAAAAGAAAGATAACATGTTTTGATTGCGAAGCCCAGAATCCTCTTTAGGTCGTTAAACCATCGAAGAAAGAAGTAATAGCAACTTTAAATAGGGAGTGGACGTTACACCAAAGTAGGTATTGAAGTCGGTCACAAAATCTTCACTTCAAATTATATCACATCATTCTGGTATGACAAAAATGTCGTATTAGTGTATATGCATTAATGTCATATCAGAATGGCGTATCATATCCGTGTGGCGCCGGATTAAGAATAGCGTCACTCCATTTCCTTACGTGGATGTCGTAGAAGGCAACTAAGGAAATCAATTACCAGGAGACGGGCAGCAGCGTCTTCTTGAGATTCCAACCGCATCCTGCGATCGCCAACCCGCCTGCCAAGCGTGGCGATTATGGCAAAACCCCTCATGGTTATGAAAACCACGAGGGAGGCCTATGTCCTGCAGTGGGCGTCAAATGGCTGATGATGATGATGTCATCATCATCATCAGATACGGTATGATATGATATCATCATCATCATCTGGCTGGCAAGAGCTGGATGAGAGTAGCCGAGGACCGTGCTCAGTGGAGTGCCATCATCATCATCATCATCATCAGCCTATGCTTGTCCACTGCTGGACATAGGCCTCTCCTATAGCACTCCACTGAGCACGGTCCTCGGCTACTCTCATCCAGCTCTTGCCTGCCAGATGATGATGATGATATCATATCAAATGTCAACAGTCAGAACAAACATACCAATGTTGAGGTCTCTGGTATAAAGTTCGATGATGAATGACAATAATATGAAGCCACAAAAGTCACACAACTATTACGTAAATCAATAATGCTTAACCAATGTATGCAATGGGACACAAGGCCACTGTATCCTGGACTGAATGAGCATCGAGCACGAAGGTAACATTCCTCAAGTAAAGACAAGACCCTGTCAATCGTCTGTCGAGTGCCGTATCTGCAATCTAAGTGGGACACAAACTTGCAATCAGTTTGTGACTAAGGCAGGAGCACGCATAATTGGAAATATGGAATAATGCGATCTGACGATGGCTACAAATATATGCTCGTTTAGTAGTAGCGTCACTGCTGAAGGATTTGAGTACTGTCTCTGCGGACGCCGAGAAAAATATCTCTGGAGGCATCTGATCTTCTTTTATTTTTTTGGTTCACCTTAATTTATGGACCTTTTTCTTTAACAGGATCGTGGCAAGGGACAAACCCTGGTCTCTGCCTAACCCTTCGGGTTACAGGCCTAAGTTTATGTACTTATGTATGTATTGTCTTTGATTTTTAACAGACTTCAAAAAAAGAGGAGTTTCTCAATTCGACGCATATTTTTTTTTGCTATGTTCTCGCATCATCATCATCATCATCATCAGCCATTTGACGCCCACTGCAGGACATAGGCCTCCCTCGTGGTTTTCATAACCATGAGGGGTTTTGCCATAATCGCCACGCTTGGCAGGCGGGTTGGCGATCACAGGATGCGGTTGGAATCTCAAGAAGACGCTGCTGCCCGTCTCCTGGTAATTGATTTCCTTATTCGCCTTCTACGACATCCACGGAAGGAAATGGAGTGACGCTATTCTTAATCCGGCGCCACACGGAATTCTCGCATATCTCCGTCAAATCTCAACCGATTACCATTCTTTTTTTGTTCGAATAGATATAATGTCTCATTGGTTCCATTTTAATTTGGTGAAGATCTGATAATGACTTTCAAAGATGGAGAACGGAACTCTTCAATGGGCAACAGTAAATAGGGCCTAATGGGGCCCATCCCTTATTAATATGCAGATGTTTCATAAAATATAGCGTAAAAGTAGTACCAGGGTAATTTGGTTATATTCTTGTGAAGCCTTTCGGAGATGGAAATTGAGAACTTCAAGTTTTAAAGCAAAGAATTAAGTTGAGTTTTGATGTTATAAGCACTTTGTTTAAAAAATTTAATCCAGTAAGTCTTTCTCTGGTGTCTGGTGGGATGCATTCGTTTTGTAGATCATCAGCTCGAACGTCGTTCTTGAGAGGTTCTAAGCTTCTATTCTAGATAATTATATTCATTCTTTAACTGAAATATTGAGTTTCATTGTTTTTTCTCTAAAAGAAGCGCACTAAAAGTTTAAAAAAATAAAAAAAACACAAATATTTAGGCCACCTACTTCCAATTGAAAGGTATTCCTTTAAATTATTTCTAACTTTTTAGTGCTGTAGTGTGTTGAAGTTGTTTTTTATTTTTATTTCAATTCTTTTATATAATATCATAATTGCTAGAGTAACGGTTTAGTTACGGTTGACGAATGATTTGGGGCCAAATGGAACCAATCTTTTATTTAACACTTGCCCACAGCGGTATATTAAACAAATCAAAGCAAATGTTAAGAAAAGCAATGTAGGTACGGCATGTAGGTAGTTGCCGATGGATCTGAATCAGCACATGTATTGCAGCCTGTAAGCCTAGCACACACTTGATGTGGACTTCTACACAGTTGAATTGCGCGCCATCCAGCTCTACCCTAGGTTGAAAGAGTGCGACACAGATCATTTTATCGTTAAATGCAACCCACGTGTGAAGTGCCTATTGTAGTAAGGAGACTGGCGAGCCTAGCCTCTGCTAGGAGCCCGAGCACAATCGAGATGCGAAGCCGCGATAAGGATGTCAACTAGCTGCCTGTCCGCACCGTTCCCATGATTTGCGATGCCATTCTAGTCCTTATAATTACGACCTATCCATCAAATAGACGTATGACAAACATATCTGAGAGTCTGACCGAGAGAAATAGATGCGACCCCATCGGCGGCGGCGCTTGAGATACAGCAGATCATCTTTTCAGACCGACATATTTATGATTGCGCCTCCGAATTGCGCTTTGATCCGAGCAGCTGTCACATTAGTTCACCATGAAGCCGGCGGTCGCTGCCGCTTCGTTACTTCGGCATATAGTTGTAGTTGTATGTTCATATATTTTTACAGCGCTAATTTGCCAGCAGTAAAGTTTCGATGTAACAACATTAGCCGATGGTCCTAACAAAGCTAACTAATTATGGCAGCGTATCGTAAAACAGTGCATATTGACGGAATATAGAGAGGCCGGCACACTGTGCTTAATGACATTAATCACATTGATTTATTGTGGTTCCGAGTTATTACAGGCCCGTTGCGCGCCTGTGTGCGTGCGGCGAGGTAGGCAGCGCGGACGTGTGCGCCTTGTGTGGATGTACTTTGCTACACTACAGTATGCTACTCTTTCCGTTAACATTATAGAGAGTTTTTCTATGATATATTTTCTAGAGAATAACCCCACTATAGACGAAATTATATTTCAAGAGCCCCCGATTCAGTGGCATCGTGGCACACGATCCTGCTAAAGATTTTAAAAACATGTAAATTCATTTTACCTACCTACCACGGTATGGCTGCGTTCTGTATTCTATTGTACATAAATTCAGATCTTGCAAGCAGATTGTGATGAAAAGCAAGATTTTCCGGAAAATGTTCTGACTTACTGCTTTGATATTTTATCCCCCGCGGTGTAGTAAATCTGCCTTTCTAAGACTGGGTACCGAAACTAGAGCACCATGTAGGTGAGACATAGACACACATGAGCAATCTAGGGCGTGTGTGCGTGTGGCATTAGGCAACAATTTACGCTGTTTGCGGTGTGTTAATATTGATTGGCTCGCTTTATTCCAGCTTGCGCGGTCTATCCACAAAACTAGAGTGGGTAGTGGCCCATCATACCAGCTAGATGCACCGCAAATGGAAAACAATGCTTTCTAGTTGCTAATTTTATTCCTCAATTGCGCCCGTAAAGCCGGTTCTACACACAAACACTGCACTGTGCCAAATAAAAGTAACCCGGACGTTGATGAAGCTTAGGCAGTTATGATATTGCAGACTCATTTAGATACAAACCATACAGCGAGCGTTTGAAGACCATTTCCGAGTAAATATTTTAACTAGCTTGGATAAGTATCTACTTTTTCAAAAAAAAATAGACGTACCTACTTACGAAAATTGCATTTTTTTTCAGCGGGAAAAGTCCCGGCGCGGCGAATTTTTTTTTGCCGTAATTTTTTGTGAATTGTGATTGATAAGGTCATATAAATATAGGGTTAAAGTATGAAATTGCCGTTTTATTGCAATGGGTTCTTTGAATTGACATAGAATCTTCATGGTTTGAGGTTTTCGAATGAAACTTTTTCAAATGGTTTCTATGATGTTCTTTTTTTAAAAAATGTGAAACATTTGAATATCGACTTTCAATTGTTTTTGTTATTCAATTTAGACAAGAAAGATGGATACTGCGAAAATTCGAGTGATTATGAGGGACCCATTTTTCGTATTTTTTTATTTTATTGATTTGACGCAAGTGAGTCAATATTGTGGGTAAGGTAACGGTAAGGTAACCATGAAGATTCTATGTCAATTCAAAGAACCTATTGCAATAAAACGGCAATTTCATACTTTAACCCCTATTAGTTCAGCTCGTTTTTTTTGCGAAATTTTGTTATTTCAAAATCAACTCCATTCTATCTCTAGATATAGAGCAAAAGACAATATTTTGTGTAGTAAACAATAGCTACAATAATGTCGATTTTTATTAAAGAAAGCCACCTAGGATGGGTAGCTTTCCATTCCAGTAAGTATTGCCACGTCCGACATCAATTTCAATTTATTCGACGCTTGCTTTAAGGTGCCATAAAACGCGGGCCGTGGCCGGTCACCATTTCACATGTCGAACGCGATGGACACGTCCTAGAGTCCTGACCGCGCCGCCGCCCCACCAGAATATAAATCACGCCATTATAATTTCATAATGTGCCTCTGTCATCGTAAATAATACGCAAAATTTATGTTACGATGTTCTCACTGTCCTCACTGCGAGCACGCTGAATGCCTAATAGATTCATTAGTATACTCAATACATGCGAAACGTTTTCATTCGCGGACGCAGCTATAAATTCAATTAAGCCGATGTTATTACATTTTGTGTAGAATGCGAAGTTATGAACCCGAATGTAAATTTCGATCCGATTTACATAAGTAAATTAAACTTGTTTCGGCAAACACAGACCACATCGGTGGTGCAAATGTTAACATATTTTTAAATTTAAATAAAACTGTAATAAGTTCTTTATAGTGCGTCGACGGGAGATATATATTTACATACTTACATACATAAACTCACGACTCTACCCGGAGGGGTAGGCGGACTTAAACATGTTTTTTGAAATGACGCCCGTAACGTAACGTCACGTGCTCGGTTGTAAATTTATGCGTGCTGTCGACTGTAGCTAAGAGAACGTTGTGTATTTAAAGGTCGTTGTGCTGTCGATTCAACTCTTAGACACTTACGTTGATTACATCACGCAATAAAATTTTACTGGCTTTAGGAGAGAAGTTGTCAATATTTTAGTGATTCATTGATAAAAGAATATCCAAAATTTGGACACTCCTAAACGTATCCAAAAATTACAAATTGCTCCATCTGTAACCACAAAATTGAGAGAATAAATATATAGTTATAATTTATGAACTAGCACCCTAATCTCTCCCCAAGATATCACTTTCTCAGCTATTAAGGTAGTGTCCATCACCATTAGCGAAGCCCTACAATTAGACACCTCCATTGCGATAATGAACGGTGTAGAGCCACGAGCCAAATATGACTGACAGCTGCGATAAACGGCATTTATCTTAATAAAGATTGGGTTGCTAACGGTTATTATTGCGAAATTATCTTTGCGATGGACATCAGCGGTAGTTAATGAAATGGGAGAAAGTTCGTATGCCGGAAGGAGTCAACACTTGAACACACATGACCACCTTTCCTCACAAGGCTGTAGATGAAACTTAAAGGACAATTATCTAACCCCGGTCCCACACTTATTAAATTAACTCTCAAGCAATACTCCTTTTTATGGCACATTTGAGGAGTATTTTAATGGAGTGCTTAAAACAAAGTCTTACTTATGTTATATGCGCTACAAGAGTCTTAAAACTTAAAAGAGTCTTTAGGCTATCTAGTTTAAATTAGGTTTTAGCCTATGTATTAAGTAAGTTTCTTTTAAACACAGGCTTCCTAGCAGCTAACAATTTGCATTTGCACGTTTCACTTTGATTCACTGACCACAAGTGGGTAGCAACATTCGCAGTAACGCTTCTTTCCCTGTAGCACATTGAAATTAATGTTGATAAATATACGAGTGAAGAGCCTAGAGATTGCATTCGATTTATCGATATTTCAAAAAACCCAAACTGACTGTCAACCTCGAGTGATGGAGAGGCCGAAGAAGAATAAAACCGGCCAAGTGCGTGCCGGGCCACGCGCAGTCTAGGGTTCCGTAGAAACAGGGGGTTTCATCTGCTTTGCAGAACTAACAACTTCATTAACGAAATTTTTAATGGATTTTGTACGAAGTTTTCCTTTTATAAGTTGGTCGCCTATTACTACTTAACTTATAAAGTCTACTTAGCCCTGATACGTTTCTACAATCAACCCTTTAGCTAGGAGAGGGGGGCGCCCTACTCGGAAAAAAATTTGCGCTCAAAAGCTTAATATTTACAAACGGTACCCTAAATCAAAAAATTATCTTCCTACATCCACAATATTTGAACGACCAATCACTAACCTAACCTAACCTAACCGACCAACCAACGGTACCAAACACTATGGTGTAGGCGAGAAAAAAAAGCATTTAGGTAGGTCGCTAATTATGGTGTAGGCGGGGACCCAAAAAAAAAATTAAACATTTGGTTCTACCGTTTTATCGGCGTGATTACTATGTATGTCTATGCCAAATTTCAGCTTTCTTGTACTATTTGCCTCTGAGCTAGGCCGCAGACAGACAGACAGACAGACAGACTTGGTGAAACTGTAAGGCTTCCTTGTCGACTACAGAACCCTAAAAATGGAGATCTCCATCTATTATTAGCTGGTCCGAAAACCAGCGCCAATACCCTGCTTTGGCATCATGCTGAGACTGGCCCATTTTTGACAACTTCGTATGTCTCAGTTTCAGGTAGGTGCTTAAAGGTATTTTTTTAAAAGGAGTTCTGTGGTTTACTAACGTAATTATGTACCTACTGTATATAATTCTTTGTCATTTTTTCGGATAAAGTTTATTCTTAATTTTATTCTATTACTTACTAAATAAAATAAAATCTTTAATAATTGGCAGTTGCGAATTTATAATGACTGAAAATATATACTAGAAAAATTAGAAAAGTAAGTCATAAAAAATGAGGGAAAATAAATTCAGGAATGGGATAGGCGATTCGAGGAGAACGGATTAAAAGTTCTTGATGGTGCACTGCAGATAAACTATATATATTTTTTGTAAGAAATTTCGACAAGTGACGCCTCCCTTAATTGAAAATAAGTTGGTCCATCTAATACCAAATTTAAAAACTATCCCTTTTTGTTAGATTTCTTTTAATTTAAAAAAATATTAAGACACATTAGTTGAAATATCCGCCAATGGCACTTTTTAACAATGCGAGATCTCGATATCGACATTTGGCAGCATTACTAAACGCCCTAGCAGGGCGGTGGAAGTGCGGAAGTCGCGGCCGGAAGCGCGGCCATCAATCATCCACCCACCCCGAGAAAAACGCTCGTTAGTCTGCTCCGGCCCACCGCTACCTTGCTCTCTATTAATGTTCCACTCAAGTGCCTCCTATTACTGTTGTCATTTATTATATTCATTTTGGCAAATTGGCTCATCCCACACTGGCTGTAATTAACTGAGTTATTCCGCCTTCCGGATAGCTCTACATTACTCTGCGCGAAGAAGCTTTTGTTTGTGTCTTGGAAGAACGAAACTAAAATCCTTCGGGCCCTTTCAGAGCAGCACAAAGTGTTGCCGAGATTGAAGACACGCGAGGGTGACAACTAGCGGCAAATCCTCGGGGGCGAGGCAAAAACCGCTTATAAAAGTATGCGATGGAAATGCGCTTTGCCCCTTCCCAGCGCCCGCCCGCCACCCGCGGCTCGTAGCGCGTATGAAAATTATTATGAGCCCGCCCGCCCCGCCGCCGCCGCCCGCCCGCCAGCGCGATAAGGCGGATGATACCGGCTTAGCGCCACGCCACCCGCCCTCGCTATCTGCACGACAACAAAATGCCTTTTCACAATTTACTTCACACCAAAAATGTGCATTCAAAGTGAGGATGAATAAAAAGTAACGTTGCATATATTCAAAGGGAAGAAGGACAGCGGCCAAAGTATTTTTAACAGAAAATGTAGAGGCATCGCTATTCTGAATGACAATTATAACTTCGGCCCTCGCTGGCTGGACAAACCAGAAAGTTTCTGTGCGAGTGCGCCGCAAACAAAACAAAACGCCCATGCCACGGGACGCGCGAGAGAGATGGCGAGGCGGAATTTCGTATACGAGACAAAGATAAGCTTAACCAGTGCGAAATTATGAGCGTTTAACTGTTTCTAGCTGTAGAATCTGGCACGGGTGCTTCGCCGGCTCGCCAGCACGCGTTATTTACGAGGGGGTGGCCGCCGCGCCCGAGATAGTGCCTCCCCGGAAGAGCGCCGCCGCACCGCCACCACTGACGGCAAAACGATCTTGAGCAGTGCAGCGCGGGGCGGCGCAACGCACACCTTGCACCCCCGGACGCAAGGTCCTCACTCGCGCAGCGCCGCACGCCTCGCGACACTACAGCACCGCGCTCACTCAACTTTGGTTGTGCAGATTGCCGCCAACACACATTCGCTGTGACCTCAAACGCTACTCAGATTTGACCCCTATCGCCACGGCGTAGGGCGCAATCGTCAAACGCTCGGCCGTTTTCAGCCCGTCAAGAGTCGCGCCATTTTCCGACGTTACGTTGTAGTGAAGATGTCGGCATTTCTTGTTTATGATGGCATAAAACTATGGTAGGTAAATTTATAGCGATAGTTACCGTAAGGTGAGGACTCGGCGATAACGAACAATACTATATCGCGTCGCGTTGCTCGTTAGCCTTTATTACTTGAATTTATTTACAATTAAATGTGTGACAATTTAACAATGAAACTTTGTAACGCGTAGAAACACAACACTAGAAGGCTAGAAGGGAGCACGCTGCGGAATAGCTTACAGAGATGAGAGGGGTCACGAGCTTTTGTCATTTAAGTGAAAATATACGACGCGGAGAAAGAGAAAAAAGTATCTCTAGCGTTATGCCGACGCCGCTCGGCGCACCATTACTTTTAATATAAATAAAATAACAAAATATGAGAGTCCGGCCGCTAAGTGCCCCCACACACTTTTATATTTCACGACCCGCGCGGCGACCGCTCTGCTCGCTAGCCAAGATTTATTTTTTAAGTTCGCATTCTCCTACGAAGTCTTTTTGTTTGTATACTTTACAGCTTTTGTACCAAATGAACGAAACAGAATGCTGCTGCTGTTATATCTCTTATTTGCATAATGTAGAGCAGTCTTCACTTCACGAAATCGTACCGGCACTCGCAAACGGGCATTGGTGCAATTAGTTGTCGTGTTAAATGGTCACTCGATTACTCATAAAAAACCTGCTTTTGGTTAACATGTTAATGCCGGCGCTTTGTAAAATGGTAACCGTGCAATTTACTCGCTGTCATCGTTCCTGACGGGCAAGTGGCTGTTGTAAAATCGCAGCCTCGTCTTTATGCATATTTCTGGATTATTAACATGTCGTCTCTGTGAAGACTAAGTGGACATAATAAACACTTGACACGCACAGCGCTGCTCTACTTCTTAGGGTTCCGCAAAGAAAGAATAAATATTTTAATATCTACAGAGTAACATCGAATTGGTTAGCTAAAATTAAAACCAACATTTAAACTAATATACAACTAATTTAAAAAAAACAAACATTTTTATGTTCCATAAAATTACCCTTATCATACACAAACAACATTAACAAAAAAATTATGTATATGATTTGATGATCTAGTTAATATTTTACTTTTCTAAAAACCTATTTAGAGGCTAAAAATTTCACCCATGCCGGGACTTGAACCCGCGACATCTGGCTGATGTCGCGGGTTCAAGTCCCGGCTTGGGTGGAATTTTTAGTCTCTAAATAGGTTTTTGAAATTGTCCTCAGCACGGGTTAGTGCAACAAAAAGAATATATAATAATATTTTACTTGTTTAGGTATATAAGACGATTAACGTAAAAGAAAAAAAAATCAATGCCATGAATCTTTGTAAAGCTTTGACTTATGATAAGTTTCAAATCAAACGTTGGAAATCGGGATCATCTACAAAAAGATTATACCATTAGGTACTTTTACGACATGAAAAACAGTATTTGACATAACATATCATAAACTCACGCCTGTATCCCAGAGGGGTAGGCAGAGACCAGGTAATGCCACTTGCCACGATCCTGACAGATCTTGGGACGTCCCAGGCGTACATATTTCTACCAAATAGAGAATGTCTTAGCAAAGGGCAAGATATCAAGTACCCGAAACCGGCATGCGTACATGCAACGATTAATGAATGTAGATGAAGCGAAAGTAACAGAATTTGTCAAGACGAAAAGAGCATTCTCTTAAAATATTCAAAATTCAAAAGTGTTTTATTCAAAGTATTACAAAAACTGCGACTAAATTAACGTTACAAGTTAAACTAGGTGTCCAAAAACTCCAAACTTAGCCTTTTCAAAGTCTTTAATTAACAGAGTTTACACAATTATTCTAAAACCGAGAACTCATGCTAAAAATATTGCTAACGACTTCAAACTTATCTTATAATTTAAAACGTAGTCACAGTATTGATTACTTTTTCATATTAGTTGGACCGCCCATCAAGGTAAATAGAGCCAGCGTTAACAAAACCACAGGACGAAACTCCCCACAATTTTTTTTATAAGTATTTTTCTACGGAACCAATTTCGCTGGCCTCAAGTATGTGCTTTATTTTTAGGTGATGTATGAAAAATTCCACGGGTGAAATAGCTACGGTTAAGCGTGCGTAAATTATATGCAATTTATTAAAATGCTGTTACTAAAACCGAGCAGAAATCACTGCATGTTCATAAAGGCATTTTTTTCATCATGCTTGTGTTAGCAGATTGAGGGCATATAAAAATACATTTAGGTGTTTACTCACACATCACTAATTACTAGAATAATAATAATATGTCACGAATTACTTTCAAATATCTATAGCCGCCTTAAAATCGGTCTTTTTGGAAATCCACGGAGCAGGCCTATGTCCAACAGTGGATTTCTTGTGGCTGAATGATGATGAGGATGATCTATAGATAAGTCCCTATCTATAAACAATGCTTTAAGCTTTAAATCAGACGTGGGCATGCAAAAGATAATTATTCTTTTAACGAAAAACCTTTCTCGTGTAGACCTTTTCTCACATAGTTTTTCCAGCAACAGATAATTTGAACACTTGCAACACTGAAAATCTCATTTCAAAACAATGTGATGCGTAGGTAGACCGGTGAACGACCTTTAGTATGTTCGTGCGAATGCTGCGTGCGCTTCCGCGAAGCGTACCCTTTAGCACAGCCTTTAGTGAAGGTCCCTTCAATCAGCGTCCATTTTATTAATTACTTAATTTTGATGTACCCGCCAACGTGCCCCGGCCAACAAGCCGAGTAATATGCGCCTCATTTTATTACGTTTTTAACACTAGTAATATCCAAACTTATTTGAATAGGATAGCATAAGCAGCCTATATAGGTCCCACTGTAGGGCACGGGCCTTCTCTCACGGAGAGAGTATGGGCTTAATCACCATGCGTGCCCACCGCGGCTTGGCGATTTCAAGCGCTGAGGTATATGAATAGCTCAGACACTCAGGTTTCCTCACGATGTTTTCCTTCACGGTTGGCGAGTGGTATTGCTACTAAAACTTCACAAATGTACATAACTTAGAAAACAAAGTCATAGGTACATGCCCGCATTGAGAATCGAACCTGGGTCTCCCGCTTCCGAGTCCAATGTTCTACCCACTAGGCTACCAACGCTTTTTAGGATAGGATAGAATAGGATAGAGTTATTCAATATTGTCCGTCCCGTCGGCCGTAGAACGTAAAGTTGGTCGAACAAAACACAAACATAAACGGAGCCTATAGAGTTGGCAATAAAGCCGCGTGAAAATGGCAATAGCTGTTCAGAGGGAGATATTAAAATGCATGGAAATAAATTCGGCGTCGCATTCGGCCGTTGCCGGCTCTGGGGGTGCAGTAAAAATAAACAGCGACACCATTAGAACTCACTTCCATATTCAAATTTATAAACGCGTCCAGCGCTACTCCACTCAACTCGGTTCGCCACCACCACTCCACTGACATTTTCGCCAGAGCGATTTATTTCCGCCATAATTTTGATGTTCGAAATTTAAAATTTTCCCTCGCTTTTGCAGCCGTTTGAACGATCCTCCGTTGGGGGAAAAGGGTTCAATTAATCTCGGTCATGAATCTGTAACATTGTTTTGGATTATTGCCTTTACCTTTTAACACAATATTTTATCGGTCGAAGTTTTATTCTGTTTTTGTTCATACTCAATAAGTCTACAATACTACAACCAATTTGTTTACAATCAACTTTTAAATTGCAGCGTAAGTTCACACTTCCCGAAGACATTTCTAGGAATAATTCAAATAAACAGTAATGTCGTTTACGTTATCCAGAGCCGGCGGGCGCCCCTGACGTTTGACGCGTGCTTTAGCTTACACAAACAAAGTTTTCAAAATTTTGTGTATTTAATTCTAACGCGTGTTCAGTTGCCGCTATTTCGGTCCTAACAGCATCTAACGCTCCACGTTATGGGTAAGGTGTCATCATAAACAGGAATTATTTAGTCAACTGAGGTTAAAGACAACAAAATTACTAGCCGGCTGTTTACTAATGAATTAAGAATTTTTACTTTAACTTAACGAGGCTTAGGTTAACTCTTACAATTCGGTACTCGGTACAACTCTTCTACCTAAGTACCTAGTTACTTTTGCCTCTGTGTATTCCCCAGGAACGTGTAATTAAAATAATGCAAAACCAAAAACCGTTTCCTCAAAATGAAACCACTTACAATAAGCAACAGAAAAAAAAATGTTGTATGAAATGAAAAGTTAGGTACATGAAAAATAAAATTGTCAATTTTAAACTTTTGCTTATTGGAAGTGGTTTAATCTAGTCAATCAATGACCCGTACCGCTAATACAACCGACATGTTGTCAAAAATACAGGGTTATTTCTAAAATGGCCAATTAAAAACACGCAATTTAGAGTTTGTGTTTTACAACTACTTTAGTTCGATGTGTATTATCCCAGATTCATACTTTATTAAATACTAGCTTACTCGTCAAACGTTATTTCGCCATATTAATTAGCCTACGACCTAATCTCAGTCCTACCAAATACACATACACAAAAATCATAAAAATCAGTGAAGCCGTTTCGGAGGAGTTAGAACAAAGACTGTAACACGAGATTTTATATATTAGAAGCTCTACTTATGTCATAGCTCTCAGTAAATCATTCTCCCTCATAGAAGAATGTCAATTATACTAATGTAACACACAGTTTTAAGCATTATCTGTCAAACAACGCTACTGCAAATTAAAAAAAACCATGTAAATCACGAACTGTAACAGACATTTTAAAAACCTCAGCAGGGGTTAGTGCAATAAAAAGAATATAATCATGTAACAGTTCAGACATGTTTCGGGAATTGCATTTTAGAAATACCCTGTATCTTTTTTTTTTCAAAATATGAATTATCGAGATTTAATCTGCCGATTTTAGTTGCAAAACCCGCGGAGCTATATTGTGCGGGTTGCCAGCCATTCCGTCGAGCCGCAGTAGGTACAATTTTAGACATCGGCAGAATCGGTGTCGCTTCGTTGAATATTCAACACTGCTTGCTGGCGCGATGTAAAAACTACTCCACAGACTGGCAATTAATAAAAATAATTTAAAGCCGCATTAAAATGTAATAAGGACTAGTTCAATTGGCAATAGGATTTATTTTCTAGGTGGTAGTTTATCCTTTGTCTCTGATAAACAGATGTTCAAAAGTAACAGTTGTCTTAGCTGGACGTTTCATAGATAGATAGATAAAGACAGAGAACACTTTATTGTACATAAAAAAGGAAATTACACAGATATTTCTTAACCTAAGAGTACCTACAGGTGCCTTATCACTAAAAGTGATCCCTTCCAGACAACGGATGGACTGGATTAATACATTAAAAAATCTTAAATCTGTTTATATAGGGTTGCCTCAACAATGCGCAATTCCTGAAATTCGTCAATTACAGTAGGTACCCTGAGTAGGTACCTACTTAATAAAAACTGAATTTGCATGGATATTTACTCGTTTATTTTTCATTTTACAACTTTCCGACGTTTCGGTACTTTTGCAAGTTCCGTGGTCTTGATAGATAGTATAGGAGTATCCGGGCACTCGGTAGGCGACGTTACGGGCGACTTGTAAATGACACTCTATTTGACGTGTTTCAGGAATGGAATTTTTGGTCCTTAATTTTTTGTTCTGAAAAAATTAAGTTCTGGTTTTAATTTTCTTTTTCAAGAAAATAGGTAATTTTGAGAGCCTGGGCTGAATATTTCGATTTGGGCTGCTTTAATTACTTTTTAAAGTAAAATGAACCAGAGTCTACGAAACCGGAAGTAGGTCATACACGAAAGTACGTCATCAACTGAGATCCTACTAGCTGTTAGTTTCTAGTGACACCATCGCTCGATGCAAGAACTGATTAAATAAACAAAACTAAAAAGACTCCTAATTTGTTCAAAGGTAAAAGATATATTAAGTATATTTATTTTCTTACAGAATACCGCCATGTCAATATCTTGGCGTATTTCTTTCAAAATATTGAAGGTACTTTCATTCACGTGCCAAACGAACGTAAGAATGTCAAATTAGTCACACACTTATTCACAAAAATACAAGAATTCAGTGAATATTAATAATTTAAATTGTAGCATTGTCTTTAGTAGTATCACTTTTAACTATTGTCAATATTTAGGACAGTGCCCATTGCGCATTACCTATTGAGGCAACCCTGTATAGACAGATTTTATATAACGTCAAGAAAGTAGGAACGCAAGTGCAACATTTAGCAAGTACATGGGTAAAACAATTAGGACCTTAAATATTGAGATGACACGATAAAAATTGCCAACACGAGTTTTCGTTCTCCACTGAATACCTGTGTAATTCAGAGACAGATAATCCACCGCTATGTTCAATGTATGAAGTAGCAGTTCAATCATGTTTGAGATAGACATAAAAAGTCTGAGCGCAGCTTGAGTTGAGTGGCGTTTACAATTATAAATTCTGTTTGGAAACGATAGGTCCTCCCTCCAGCATGACTGGCAACATCAGCCAAATGGCTTCCATCGGTAATAATATTCGATTTTGGCCGCCCTGGGAGCCTTACAGTCACATTAGTTAGAATATTTAATTTAAAGTACACAATGCGATTGACATGCCTGCTACTGCTTCTGCGTTTGGGGATCCCCGGTTTTTTATAGTCTTTAATTTATGTACGTAAAATTTTAAGGCCTAGTCTATTATCATTATTATCATACAGAGTGCCTACCTACATAATTAAAAAAAATATATATAATTACTTTTCGAATCAATTGTTTGCAATAAAGAATATATGTTTGGGTATATAGTTATATTAATTCGTAAACATAGGTTTTTGAATAAAATATAAATTAAGGACTAAATTTACAAAGACCAACTTTGGAGTATTTTTCTCCAAAATTATCTAGATTTACAAACCATGAAGGGAGGCCTATGTCCTGCCGTGGCCGTTAAATGGCTAATGATGATGATGATCTAGATTTTGAAAATGGACACCTTATTGAACTTATGACGTTCATTACGTCGTAAGTACTTTGAACAAAAACATCTTCATTTGGTATAATGCCCGACAAATAGGTTGAACAAGTGACTTTGACTTCGCATGGACGTATTTCGGGATTCATTGACGGGGAATGCAAGATGTGACTGAGATTAGATACTTCAGACTTTAGTTTTGTCAAAATAACAAATAAGTACTTAATAAAAAAAATCCTGTTACTTGTCCATCGCCCACCCATCCCGACTACGCAGATTTTTGTTTAAGTTATCTGCTAGGCATTTTACCTACCTTTCAAAAACCCCGTCGAATGATCAGATGTTTAAAATATGACAATACGAAAAGATAATACATACAGATATAACATACAAACCGTCACATGCTTGCACTCTACTAAGTTACGTTATGGGTGATAATGCATCTAAAATGTAAAGGTTGCTGTGCCGCCGACTGTACCTACCTAGGTACTATCTGCTCTACAAAACTTAACTTCATCTAAAGCTCAACATAGTTTTATGTAATTAATTTGTAATTATTATTATTTGAATAAATCCTATATTGTTTCCTGGTTGCGAAGCTGATATTCTCAATTTCATAATCTTAAGGCCGGTTTCTGAGTTGACAATTTCACTGAGTAAATACTTAAGTAGGTAGGTAACGTTCTGCCACGCTCTTTTCTAAGAAATTCTCAATTCAGAAACAGGCCATTACTGAACCACCCACACTAAAGACTTACTCGCACTTACCCAATTTTTCATAACAACGAAGGCTCCCAAAGTTGTTTCAAAAATTAAAATTGGATTCCGTGAATGGACCTAGTTACCGACTCAGATGGTCACATTCGTCACAGCCATCGCCAGATCCACCGCTTTGTTAGGGAATGATTCACGAAAATACCTGTTAGAGATTTATTATCCACCGATTCGATGACACTAATGAATTTATTGTCGATCAAATTGTAATCCGTTAACCGGCTGGAAAAATAATTTGCATCAAACGAGCAGTTTTAGAAGTTAAGCGAGGAACATCTCAATTATTTTTTGGCAGAATAATTCATTTTCATCATCATCATCAGCCATTTAACGCCCACTGCAGGACATAGGCCTCCCTTGTGGTTTTCTAACCATGAGGGGTTTTGCCATAATCGCCACGCTTGGCAGGCGGGTTGGCGATCGCAGTAGGTATACAGTTGGAACCTCAGGAAGACGCTGCTGCCTGTCTCCTGGTAATTTATTTACTAAGTCGCCTTCTACGACATCCACGGAAGGAAATGGAGTAACGTTATTCTTAACCCGGCGCCACACGGAAATTTTATTCATTTTACTGTAGTTAAATTGAAAATAATATTTTTTGAACATTGGCTCAAACTTTATTTATAAATAAACCATCTTCATTAGGTACCTACTGTGACTGATAGGTCATCAGTAGATAACTATGTGTGTACTTAGATACTAACTGGGTCCATCTATAAAAAAGCTACTTAGCCCAACTAAAATCCTTATTTTGCTTTTTGGTAAACTTGACAATAAAAGGGTGGAACAAGTGAAAGAATTTGTCTATTTCGAGAGGCTCTTTAAAAGGGATGGAAAGTGTGAAGGTGGTATAGAAAGAAGAGTAAAAGCGGCAAATTGTGTAAAACGGTGCCTTGCACTCCTTAGTGAGTGGCCAAAACATCTCCAAAAGAGCTTGATTGGCTATCCATAATGGAGTGCTGGTCCCAACACTTATGTATGCTAGCGAGACTTGGGTATGGCAAAAGAAGCAAGAAAGTAGGATTAACGCAGTAGAAATGAGGTCCTTGAGAAGTAGGTACTTATGTTTGGTGTTACTCTGAATGACAGGATACGCAATAGTTTGATTAGAAAACGTTGTGGACTGAAAGAAGATGTAGAAGAAGATGAAGAAGACTAGAATTGAGAAAGGATTGTTGCGTTGGTTGGACATTTGGAGAGGATGAAAGAAGAAAGATTGACGAAACAAATATATCGAGCGAATGTGAGTTGAAGGGCTGGTAAGGGACGTCCCAGGCGGACATGCTTCGACCAAATAGGGGATGTATCAGCAAAGGGCAAAATAAAAAGTACCCGAAACCGGCGTGCGTGCATGCATCGACCAATGAATGTTGAGGAAGCGAAAGTGATCTGTCAGGATCGTGACAGGTGGCAGTCCCTAGTCTCTGCCTACCCCTCTGTGGTACAGGCGTGAGTTTATCTACCTACCTACGTAGGTATGTATGTGTGATATTTAAATATGAAAAAAATAATACGTAGGGCGTATTATTATTAGATTAGTACCTACATAGTTAATAAAGTAATAACACATAAAATAAATTATTCAATAACTGCCAAGTATTGAAAGGCAACAAACCCACTTTGATAGGTACTTAGGTAGGTACCTAAGTTTTAGTTTTTAAATGGTATACCTATGTAGAAACTTAACTTAAGTACGAATATTTACCTATTTTAAAAAAAGCTAAAAAAGTTATGAGTAAAATTATAAGAATATCTTAAGGTACTAAGTTGAATTAAACACTTCCAAGGCACAAGTTCAATCACCGACTTCCTTAAAATCTTTGAAATCGGATATCTTAAATTGTATGTTTGTAAAGTTACTTATTGCATTTTCTCACAAGACCTAAACACTTGCCTGAATTAGTAATAGTACATGTGGGAGGCTTCTCGAGGACCCCGCGTGCCGCCATCTAGCGAGCGTCGCCGCCCCCCGCCTCGCGCCCGCGGCGCCGCGTCCCCGCGACTCGCGGACCGCACGCCGCTTATGAATATGAGGCGTTATGATTATGAAATATGCCCCGCCCCGATTATGGAATATGGAGGTGGGGGCCCGCAAGCGGCGAGTGCGAATGGGCGAAGTTTGATTTATGAGCCGGGCGCGGCCCCGCCTCCCTGTCATAACCGCGTACCTGGTGCGCTGGCGCGCTCGCCGCCGCCCGCCGCCCGCCGCCGCCGCCGCCTCGCGCTCAGTCGCGCATCAGATGGCGAGACGAGCGCCCGCTGTAGCCGCCGTCCGCCCCACACCCGGTGCCGAGCCGAGCGACCGAGCGCCCCCGGCGCGCGCGAGTGTCCCCAGTGCTAGTGCCCCGCGCCGCCGCCAGGCCATGCGCCAGCCCTGAGCGCTCCATCATGCCGCGCGTGAAGCCTGCCTGCGTCCGACGCGTCTCCATCGGTACTTAACTCTCCCACATCAAAGCACAACACATCACATACAACTTCTAAAGGACTGTGACCGATTTTGAAGCGAAACATGAATGTGCGGCTTACTAGTTAAGTTGATGAAAGCTTCCATGGTAGAATAAAAACAATGAAATTTGCGACGGTAAAGTTTAGGATTCATCAGAAAGTGAGCTCTAAATTTCGACGCCGACATGGTGAGTAAATCAAATGTGCAGTTCAATAATATAAAATAAACACCAATTCACCCATTAAGTATTTGATTGATAGAAAATGACAACAAGACAATAAATAATGTACTATTTACCTAAAACTCCATCACAATAAAAATAATAGCAGTGGCACGGTTTATTTACATATTTCAACTTCGATCAACAATATCTAAAGCTTACGTAGTAGGATGGATGATATGTAGATAAGTCTGGATTTTTTATGTAATTTATAAATAAGTAGTTGAAAGAATTTCAAAATATATATTACCTACCTAGGTACCTACGTATTAAAAAAATAGCCTCAAGAGGCTTAGAAAATTTTAAAAACTTGCTTAAAAAATAACTACGCATTATTTTTCTTATCAAAATATAGTATAGTGCTCGGTTGTTCAAAAAAAGTCCAAATTAGGATATAGTTTGCTTGGGACGTATATAGGCTGCTTATGTTTGTTTTTTTTTTTTTCGCTACGTCAGTTATTTTTGAAAGAAAAATTATGTAAGTACCTATTATTTTATGCCCAGCCCATGCCCACCTCAAGGAAAACGGGTTTAAAATATTCAACATAGCAGATGCTAAGAATCCTTATTTGGATTGAACGCCTAGATGTCAAAGTGTTAAATGTACCTAATAAATAATTTGGCAAGTACTTAATTCCAAAAATACCTTTATTTTTCTTTTCTTTCGATAAGGTTACTAAGTGTTAGGTTGTCTTGACAATAATTTTAATGCATGTTTATTTACATATTTATTTAATACGGATATAACATGATACAGTTAAAGCATGCCCTAAAATATAAATCTCCTAAGCTTAACGTATGGCGATGGTTAGGGCTGGTTCAGAGTTTCTAACTAAAACACAACGACTGGGGAACAGGAATGTGCTAATAATCAATAATTTTCATTTTCCTATGTCGTATTTTACTGTTTATTTAAAAATAGAAGAAGAAAAAGAAGAAAGACATTTATTATACCAATAGCAACACCAACTGATCCAACAACAGTATGTGTAAATAATGTGAAATGTTTATATTGTGATGCGTTAAACAGATCTTAAATCAGTTTTAACGTAGGTACGTATAGACACTGACCTAACTCGTGTGTTAGGCATCAAACAAGCTTCAGCGGTTTGTAAAAATGGAAACATGGCTTCAGAAATTATCCTTTGAAAAGCATTCATATGTGTAAGTTGCTGGATTATTAGAAACGGGTATGCATACCTACATATGTATTCCAGTCTGTTTTTGTTATTTTTATTCCAGTTTTTTGATTCGTAGTTATTTTTTATTTTAGCCATAACAGCGCCATCAAATAATAACCAGCAGGATTAAACATTTAGCGCCATCTAGTGACTATGAGAGAAACTTTTGCAAAAAGGATCGGATATTTTGTAACGTTTTTATTTTTGTCAGATTTACGCTGATTTACGTAGGTATTATAGGTAAGCTTTGTCACCAGCTCAATTATAATGAATCGATTGAGATCTTTTTTCTCAATAACTGGAGATTGGTTAAAGAGTTATACGGGAACATAGAACAGCATAGGTGTAGGTATCCGAATTTGACAAATAATGTCGATGTCGCGAGTCGCGGGTTTTGACGCTAAAACCCGCGACTCGCGACATCGGGCCAATTATGCTGGACATACATACATAGGAGCCAAACACATTGACCTCCTTTTGGGCTCCACCGCAGTCGGGTAAAGAATTACCTAAGACTAGCAAACCCATTACTTGATGGACATTATTGCTTACCGTATTTTAACATCTTATCAACGGTTTGTATCTACAGAAAAGTTATCTGAAACTTAATATCCTATCTAGTTATGTAGGTGAAAGATTTTTCAGGGATTTCATCAAATACTTATATTTTTTTAACTTAATTTAACCCGAAACAAGAACAACTATAAAAAAATTTACAGGCTGTCAAATTTTATTACTCCGTTCGCTATATTACAAGAACGAGCTATCTAAGTGCAACTAGCTTTACGACGACGGCTCCATAAAAGATTAAAGACACATTTTATCTTCTAACGATTGAAATAACCAATTCATATTCTTATGAAATATATTATTCACTGTTTGCTCCATTAATAAAATCCGTAATCTTGTTTATAGACCGGTTCTAGTTCGTTAACGAAAGATGGATAATATAGTAAATGCTTCTATCTTTGGTCGTGAATAATGTTTGTTTATAAATGTCTACGTCTATATATTTTTACATAGCTAGTCGTACATAGGCGGCCTGCTTAGCTAGACTCATTTCGAACACGAGTACCTAGGTAATGACGGGAACCAAAATATCTTGATTAATATCTAAGCTACAAGATATTTTTATTCAATCAATTTTTCTCAATATTTTACTAATGAATTACTAAAAGTATCTACTTTTTACTATTGTTATTAAAATTTGGTTTTTACTATTGCTATAAATTAATTATGGTTTTTTTATGTAGCCTATATTCGTCCCACTGCAGGGCATAGACCTTCTCTCTGAGAGAGAGTACCTATAGGCTTAATCACCGCGCGTGCCCACCGAGATTGGCAATTTCAAGCGCTGAGGTATGTGAACACCTCAGACACTCGGGTTTCCTCACGATATTTTCCTTCTCCGTTAGCGAGTGGTATTGCGAGTGGTGTTATTAGGTATAGGTACTTATCATTAAAGTTTTTTTTTAAACTTTCTAGTTGCTCATAGACATACCTGATGGTAAAATACGAGTACCTATACAGGATTCCTTATCATACTCGTACTTATTTATTTATTTAACTTCCCGATATTTTGAAATTTAAAATTTAATAATCAATCGATCGTAACAAAAATAATATAGTAATAATATTTTAGTAAGAATGCCGATTTTTCTACATACAACAATCCAATCATTACTTAAATATTTGATATTGTTGTCATCAGAAAACTAACGTACCTACTATCCACTCTAACTCTAGCAAGAGTTGATAGTAGGTACGTCTGAGCAAAACGCCTTTGTTGTCATCGGTTACGGTACACAAAAGGTGCCGGCAGTCTTAAGGACAGTCACACTTTAGAGGATTTTTTTTATTTTCCAAGTAGAGCCAAGAACCGGCCGGCCGCGTCGGCGCACGGCTAACCGCGGCAATATTTCCATCTTTGTGTAAGCCGGGAAGCTCCACTGTCAACCAGCGATACAAACAGACATCACTAATCCTTCCTCCGAACAAACACAACTATTAAACGCACCGGCCTTTTGGTGGAAATGAGATATTTAATCCTGCGTCGCAACATTAGCGCGGATTATACACTTATTGTGTCGGCACGCGGTATTTGCAAAAACGCCGCAAAGTTACGCCAGCATCAGCACCAGGCCACTTGTTTGATATTCTTCTCGGAACTCAAAATACTTTTAGGTTATATCTATAAAAAAAACCTTCGTCAGTTCTTATTTAGGAATTTACAACAACAAAGCGTTTCTGACACAACCACCGACTACATAGGGGAGGGTACGCTATATTGTACCCCCTAACTATAATCTTCATTTAAACGAATTTTGTAATAGATAGGAATTTGGACCATTGACTATAAGAACCGTATGGTTAATTATCTATGACAGCAAGCAGGATTGCACAGTATAATGCTTATTTGTGGCCAAACTTTATTTTTTTATTTTAACATCAAATGGTACGATTTATGTAACAACATGATAAATCGTACCACTCGGTCTTTAAATTGTACTTTGATTTTTTCTATATGCAAAATAAAAAGAAAAAAAAACTAAATTTTGCTTCATTGTTTAACTTTTCCCTATTTGTCTCGTCAGAAAGATATAAGCTTAAAACTACTGGTATCAATTTAACGGTAAATCCATATGACAACAAAAAAACTCTATTTTTGTAAAACCTAGTAGTACGAATTAAAAGTACGAAAATCAGTGATTCCTAAATTGTACCTGCCTGCATAACGTTTTACATGAGTTGATCGATGTAGTTATATTTAATTAAATAAAATCCAATTATTTTTATACAAATGGCACCAATAAACATAGCAAAGATTAACAGTATTAAAATATAAATGCTTTTTAAGAAAGGTAACTAACTTACCTAATTGTAGGAATAAGTAAAAATTAATCAAAAAAATATAGTTTGATAATTAAAAATGTTGTATTTATGACCTAAGAATTCAAACAGAATGTTTACAAAATGTGCTCTCTGAAACATAATCTACTTAATACATGTAATAAGACTGTAAAAAATTTAATCATAAAGAAATGTGATCGCTTAAAAAATGTAAAAATTATCTATCATAAACATAATCAGTCCTCAGATTCGAGATTCATTTCATTCCATGAGCCCATGAATATTGCCATGGCCATCTAACAATAAAAAAAACGTAATAAATTACCTATACATACACAAACGTTGATTTCAGGCAAGTAAATTAATATATAACATAATTATGTAGTAGTCGATTAATATCAAATATGGTTTCCAATTCGTACTAGTACGATTTAAAGACCCGACCGATAATTCGTACTGGTACAATTTAAAAACGAGCAACTGGTACAATTTGTCAAACACATAACACACAGAGAAAAAATTTTATATTTTCATAACCTAAAATCACCGGCTCGATTGTTTGGGTCGAATATCAAGCTAAATAACTTATGTTTTACGATATTTCTTTAGATTTTGCTATTCGCTTTCCGTTTCCTCAACAACCCTAATTTTTTTTACGAAAAAATAGCTTATTATAAACGAAATATTTTTTTTTGGTTTTTACGTACGATACAGTAGACAGAGGCAAGCGCCATTTTGTCTGTGGCTTTTTAGTGTTGCCGGCGATGAATTAGTGTTGCCAGAATACTAAAATAAACCAAATTGTAGAAAATAAGGCAGCGGTACGATTTAGTTGCCGGTACAAATTACCGTACTCTCCCCTAAGAATGTATGAAATGCGTAATATGACATTAAAAAAACCGGCCACGTGCGAGTCGAACTCGCGCACGCAGGGTACCATCATCTGTACAACATTAGACACAAAGATCAAGAAAAAAACGGCAAAAAATCACATTTGTTCTATGGTAGCCCCCCTTAATTTAATTATTTATTTTTAAAGTGAATATACAACTAAATATTTCAAGCGTCTACCTGTTGCTTTTATTGATATCGAGCGAAAAACAGCAATAAAATCACGTTTGTTGTATGGGAGCCTAGCTGAAATATTTAATTTATTCTCTTTTTAGTACAAACAACAAACAAAATGTTTAATGAGCTGAACAAAAAGTAACAACATAAAGTAGGTAAGTATTTGTTGTCATCTGTGAAAGTTTCAACTGTCTAGCTATCACGCTTCATGAAATATAGCCTGGTGACAAACATACAGACAGACAGAGAGACAGACGGACAGCGGAGTCTTAGTAATAGGGTCCCTTGCCCTTTGGGTACGGAACCCTAAAAATATACGATATGAACACGTGGCTGTTTATGCCTCTAAAGGCTATTTGGTGAAAGCCTCCGATTTTATTCATTCATAAATAAATTGATAAAAAGACATTTATGTGGAAATACGATTAGTACTGTACATAACGGATTTTCATAATAAGACATTTTATATTCGCTCGCTTTATCATAAGCGGACGCGTAAGAATATCTCTATTTTATAGTGGCGTGTTAGTAAAAGAACTTCGGTTCCCGACCTAGAAAGTTTCATCGCTGCAGAGTATCTACCTACTCAGCTAGCGAGGAAGTGAGTGAGAAATAATTTTACGGTCAATCATTTTTTTACAGTGAATTTGGGAAGTAAACGGTGGTAGTCTACCAAAATTTTCAAAATTTAAGACGAAGTATTTTTTTCATTTTATCTATTTCTAAAATAAAAATTATAGCAAATAACGTAGATAGGAATAGGGGCTGGTAGCGGAGCGTTAGAACGCCGGCTTCTCATTGGGGAGGTCGTGGGTTCGAATCCCGGCATGTACATGACGATGACTTTCTCTTGTAAGTTACGTACATTACGTCCATTGCCAGTTTGGTAAAATAATGAAATTGTGGATTTTCTTGTTTTATTGAGAATAAATATAAATAAGAATAATAAACGTGAAGGAAAACATCGTGAGGAAACCTGAGTGTCTGAGGTGTTCACACACCTCAGCGCTTCAAATTGCCAGTCCGCGGTGGGCACGCGTGGTGATTAAGCCCATACTCTCTCTCTGAGAGAAGGCCTGTGCCCTGTAGTGGGACGAATATAGACTACATAAAAGAAATACGGCGAATAATTACTGAATGGGGTTTAAGGCCCCTTCAGGAGAAGTTGTAGTTAGTTACTTGCCGTAGTCGTTGTCTGGAGTTTAAGTTAAAGATGAATGACGTAGTTATTTGTTTATTAACACTTTCACATGATACGTGTTGGCTACTCTAAGGTTATTTCGTCACTGAGTGATTACAGGTAAAATACGTATGTTATTATGTAAAGCGCTAGCGCAGCAAAATACAATGTGTGCGGTTATAGACCGTACATGCTGCCAAAGAGATCAAAGATGAGATGACAGTCAAGCTAAAGTTAAAGAAATTACTTAAGTAACACTTAAATGGTAATACATAGTTAAATCGTTATAAGTATAAAATGTAAAGAATTAGGTATCTACTTATATAAAGTAAACACGTCAGCTTCATTCGAAATCGAAAGCTTTTCTTGTTGCAACTACCTACCTTAAAGAACCGCTGAAATTACAATATTGAGAACATTTTAAGAATAAAGTATGAGCATTTTTTAAGATATAGGTACATATTGAAGCACTCATCACTCTTATTTAGGTAGGTACTGTAAGCAAGAAAAAGACAAATGTTACTGTAAGTTACAGTTTTTCTTACCCAGTCTCTAATCGCTGGCAGGGTACAGTAGTCAACTTGATCACATTATAATTCAATTACTTACAGAATTTATGAATAGATGGCGGCGCTCGTATTTGCCTCTCGCTTACACACAACTCGTATTTAGATAGGTATTACTCGCACGCGCTGAACGAAACAATATTTTTGTTACGAAAAACAAAAAAGTTTTTTTATGTACGTATACATTTTTTGGACCAGACAAAATTTTACTGGATACCTAAAATTTCCTTTAATTGACCAACATTTTTTGCTTAAATTACGAAATTACAAAAGAATGTGTAGTTATATGCTAAAAGTTTTCCCTAATACCCTAACGAAATTTAGAGTTTCAACTTTTGCCATTAATTAATTACAATAAAAAGTATTATGACATACATACATAAACTCATGCCTGTATCCCAGAGGGGTAGGCAGAGACCAGGGACTGCCACTTGCCACGATCCTGACAGATCACTTTCGCTTCCTCAACATTCATTAGTCGTTGCATGCACGCACGCCGGCTTCGGGTACTTTTTGGTAGTATGAGTAGTATTGTAAAACTGAAGTCATTCAAACTACTAGAACCTACATGCAAACATAAACTCGTGACAGTATCCCGAAGGGGTAGGCAGGAACCAGAGTTTGCCACTAGAACCTACAAAAACTAAAACCTAGGTAGTTAATTCTTCTACTTTGAATTCGTTCACCGTATTTTAAGAGGAAATTCTTATGGTCAGCGCCGGTCAACTTAATTGTTTTTTTACTTGTTTACGCATATCAGACGTCAGACTCTCAGGCATTTAAAATATTAGAAAACATTTTTCAACGTTACGGTACCACCTGCCACTTTGACTTTGGATTCACAATTTGGAGCCAAATGTCGGAAATCACGAATATTTATAAATATGCTTTACCATTACTGATAAATAAATCACACTATAAATCATGAATAATACTGTCTTTCACAATGAAAAGAACATTCCCCCAAAATAGGGTAAACGAATTCAAAGTCATCCTGTAGTTGTGCTATCCATGAGCCAATTATCGCGCAGTAGTAGGGCGGTGTGGTATGCGCGTGCGACTACGCTGAAAAGCTGATGAATATGTCATAACATTTATCTAGTAATAGCGATAAATTCCTACGTATACGTGAGTATTTTGAACTCATTAATGAATATCGATAAATTAATAAGTAATCTCATTTTTTTAAATAAATTCGGAGGAAAAAGTTTGTGAGTAGATATGCCAGTAGTATGTACCAGATAGATATATTTTGCTCTATCTAAAATATGTTAATTGGTGTTTAGACAAAAAGATTTAGAAATTAAGGCTTTTGTTTATAAGCAAAAAAGATTTTTTATAAACAAGAAGTCAGTTTTTTTAGTGGTTTTGGAAATTCATCCCCTAAGGGGTAAAATAAGGAATGAAAGTTTGTATAGTACAGCCTAAGACCTACTTTGGTCTTTTTTCAAATTCCACGCAAACGCAGTTGTAGGCAAAAACGAGTAATTACATAAAGTTTAAGAAAACAAGGATAGCTTTATAATATAATATAGTAATACAATACAAATAGAATATTTGTCCCAGTTTCAATTTTAAGAATGTGTAGATTCCGCAAAGCAACGGGGACAAACGTTTTTGTTTCGAATATCGCTAAACGGGTTCCTGTAACCTTATCCTATAATTGTTAGGCCCTTTATGTGTCCCGTTAAAATAACAAGATCCAAATGAGGCATTCAGCAGTTCACTCTACCTCTACAGCACAAGCTGAAAAATCGACACAAAAAGGAACGAAGTATAGTGACTACTCAATTCACCTACTTTATTTTATTTTATTTATTAGGAAAACAAACATTACAACAAATTTAAGTTAGTAATTAAACTTAACACCAAAAGAACGAAAGGGTTCCACAACTTAAAATATTTAAATGAAGAGAGCAGTCGCGGCGTAGCAAATAATAGCATAAGAAATCCAAAATGCCCCAAATAGTGCTTAGACATAAATATTTTATAAACTTTGTTCAATAGATAAAATTAAGGGTGATAAAATATATTATTACCTAAACATGAATAATAAACTTTTACAATGCCATTCGTGCGTTGACACGCCTCGGGAAAGCTTAGCACCACTCGAAGTTAATTCACATCAGCCGAACCAAACCCACAAGCCAGCTTTAACAAGGGATATGTATGTACCAACGTAGCTCGTTAAAGTTGCAGGTTTAAGCTTATGAAAATCGAAATCATTAAACGTTGTGTATGGATCTTAGTAGGTACACTTATACATCCCCGTATGTATCCGAAAATTAAGGATAAGATCCAAGTAATTTAAGCTTATGAAAATCGAAATCATTAAACTGTTGTGTATGGATCTTAGTAGGTACACTTATACATCCCCGTATCTATCCGAAAATTAAGGGTTCTACTTGTCAATACCAACAGCTCTTATTGCGAGCCGAGCTCCGTCTCTACTCCGTCATGATAAAGCTGTTTGAATAAGAGCGAAACCTGGTCGGACTCTTCCGGCAAAACATTAAGTACCTAAATGATTCCGGAATTAAGTCAATAACTTTTACTAAGGCGAAAACTTATTAGCGGTTGAGAAAAATATTGGCTGTTATAATAATTAATGCCTTGCGCAGTATAACTTTAATATGAGGCAACTGATATTTTTTTACTAACTTACTTTGAAGTTCTCACAAAATTCAAAATGACCTCCATTTTTCAAATATATTTGGGGATTTTGTCATTTTCAAAAATTCAAAAATTCAGACATTTTAAAGTGGAAATTTGAAGAAAAAAATTTTAATCTATAGAAGCTATTAAAGTACTTAGTTTTAAATAACAATCTTAAAGCCTGTGTTTTAAAGCCTGATATCTGTGACAACTATGAAGCAATGGGTATTGAGTATCTGTCAACCTTCCTCGTTTTTATTTTTCCAAGCATACCTCTCTGTTAAATCAGCAATTTATAATAAATAATAATAACAATAACTTCGACACAATACAATCACTTGACCTAGTCCCAAACTAGGATACCCTGTGCTATGGTAACCAGGCAAGGACGTCACAAACATGAAAATACTGGTGTATTTTCAATAATTGAATGACTAATAATTCGCAGTCGGTAGCTTGCTAAAACAAATTTTTAAGGTAAAATATTTGGATGGTTTCCCGAACTAATTCAGTTCAAAATAAAACATTGTTGGAATGGCATCTACTCATGTGTTTATGCCTATTACCAAGTACCTAAATCAAAAAACACCACTGGGCCGAAACTATATATTGCAGAGTAGTTACCTATACGTACTAACATCAATTTAATTTGCACATTTGCGTTCATTTTGTAGAAACTACCAACACGGAAGCTTTCACAACCCTCTTAGTGACATCTAGTGACGAATAGCTAATGCTTTTCTATTCAAGTATTTATCGGACACTTTCCTTTGTGACCAATACACCTTATAACAGTTTTTCTTATAACAGAACCTAAAATTGTTCGTAGAAATAACATCCATGGGTGTTTGTAACTTTTTTTTTTTAAATTTTCTTTCATGATTTCGTGAAAATATCAGGATGCCACTATTGCGGCCTTCTGTCATTGATTCTGCATTGAACAATGGCCACTATTTTTAAAAAACATATTTTTGAGCAGCACCAAGAAAGCAAACAAACAAATCAACCTATATGATGATTTTAATAAGTCGCGAATAAAATCTTATTCGAAATGATAATGACAGTTATTCAGGTTTGAATTTTATTCAAAAGTAACTGACCCTTTACAACCTGATTAATTTTAGAAAAAGAGATGCCTAGTCAAGTTGACAATAATAAGTAACAAAATAGACTATTAACAGAGCAGATAGAGAATATTCCTAATTGGAAAGAAAGTTTTCATAACAAATTTAGGCTTATTTAAATAGACACAACAGTAAGCTCAGAATAAATCTGCGAACTAATAAGACCGCTTTTGTTTCAGGTGAAAGCTCGGGGTCGTGTTCGGAGGACGATATCAGCAATGCCATATCAGACGATAGGCGGGAGCGCGCCGAGGCGCATATGTGCCCGCGTTGCCAGGAACAGTTCGAGAGTATACACGACTTCCTTCACCACAAACGAGTGTGTGACGAGAAGGCGCTGCAGATGGGCGAGGAGAGGATGCACTCCGACCCCGAGGAAATGGTCGTCTCCGGGGACGAGGAAATGGACGAGCCCAACAAACGCCTAGAGCAAGTGCGAAGACACCGACAAGATGCCGAAAACAACAACAGCCTCGAAGACGGCGAGGCAGAAGTGCCTGAGGCCGATGTTCCACCTGTCGGGCTACCGTTCCCCGTTGCGAGCCATGTCACACTGGAAGCACTACAGAATACCAAAGTAGCAGTTGCTCAGTTTGCAGCTACAGCAATGGCCAATAACGCAGACAACGAAGCAGCTTTACATGAACTCGCTGTGCTACAAAGCACGCTATTCACTCTGCAACATCAACAAGTATTTCAATTGCAACTAATTCGGCAGCTTCAGAATCAATTGTCACTAACGCAAAGAAAAGACGATGACGAGAGTCCGCCGCCAAGTGAACAAGAGTCGCGGGACATGCCTGGCCCCCCCGCTCGCTCGCCGTCGCCGCCTCCCCCGCCGCGGGAGCCGACTCCTGCTGCTCCCACTCCTCCCGCTAGCCAAAACTTGCCATCCACCCATGGCCACAACCCTAAAACGGAACCCCTCTCTGTCCCCAAAATCCCGATCTCAACGCCACCTATGATGAGCCACCCGCCATACAGTTCTATATCTTCATCGTTAGCATCTTCTATCATCACGAATAACGACCCGCCACCGTCTCTCAATGCGCCGAACACGCTGGAAATGCTCCAAAAGCGAGCCCAAGAAGTACTCGACAATGCATCACAAGGACTGCTAGCCAACAATCTCGCCGATGAATTGGCATTCAGAAAATCTGGAAAAGTGTCGCCATACGACGGCAAATCTGGCGGACGAAACGAGCCATTCTTTAAGCACCGATGCAGATACTGCGGGAAAGTTTTCGGCAGTGACTCGGCTCTACAAATTCACATTCGTTCGCACACAGGTGAACGACCCTTTAAATGTAATGTGTGTGGATCCCGGTTTACAACCAAAGGAAACCTAAAAGTGCATTTCCAAAGACATACTTCAAAATTTCCGCATGTGAAGATGAATCCTAATCCAATTCCTGAACACTTGGATAAATTCCATCCTCCGTTACTAGCGCAGTTGTCCCCGGGACCAATCCCCGGCATGCCGCCACACCCACTACAGTTCAACCCCGGCGCGCCAGGGCCTTTCCCGCCAGGACTGTCATTATATAGGCCGCCGCACCACGACTTGTTGCCGCCGCGACCACTTTGCGACAAGCCACTGCCACCTCACCCTCTCTTCGGTATAAGAGATGAACAAGAAGCTCCAGCCGATCTCAGCAAACCCTCAGCGCCGAGCCCATTACGACCCACACCGGATGCCTTTAAATTAGAACCGAATGATGAAGACAGCCATCGAGATTCTAGTTTTGAAGACACAGAACGCGTCTCACCGAAGCGTGAACCTGAGGAAAACGAAACCACCAACGATGGAGAACAAGAGCGATATCCATCGACATCCCCTTACGATGATTGCAGCATGGACTCGAAATACAGCAACGAAGAGCATGGCAGGGAAAGCCCACACGTGAAGCCCGATCCAGACCAACCGGAGAACCTCTCAAGTAAGAACCCACCGATATCTGGAACAATTTCAATAGCAACGGGGCTTCGAACTTATCCTACTTTTCCCTTATTTCCTCATTCTCCACCGAGCAGCATTTCATCTGGTAGTTTGACTCCTTTCTTTAGTAATCCACACGGCGTTATAGACGTCGATATAACTCGCGACCCTTTGTACTATAATTCACTCTTGCCTCGCCCTGGTAGCAACGACAATTCATGGGAAAGTCTTATAGAAGTGACGAAAACGTCAGAGACTTCCAAGTTACAACAATTGGTAGACAACATAGACCACAAAGTATCAGACCCAAATGAATGTCTCGTATGTCACCGAGTACTCTCTTGTAAAAGTGCTCTACAAATGCACTATCGAATTCATACCGGTGAGCGACCTTTCCGATGCAAATTATGTGGTCGTTCCTTCACTACTAAAGGAAATCTAAAAACGCACATGGGCGTCCATCGAATTAGACCTCCAACTCAAATGTTACATCAGTGCCCAGTGTGCCACAAGAAATTTTCTGATCCCTCTATCTTGCATCAACATATACGTCTTCATACCGGTCAGAATGCTAATATACCTTTCGACCACATAAGAAGTGGTAACGTGGGTTTACAAGATTCCAATCACCACCATCCTCCTGATTCCATGGAATTTAGCGCCCCGTTCCATTCCTTCCGTCCTCCCTCGACTCCCGGCGACCGACGGGCGGACTCCCGTGTGACCGACGACGAGAGCGGCCGGGACAACCGCGAGCCCGCACACCGGGAGTTCGACGACGACTCAGATCAGAAAGATCGTCGAACTTCGCCGCTCTCCGTCTCCGCCTCGGCGTCCGAAAGCGAAGTACAAACCTTCACCACAACGGCTTCCCTCCCATCGGCGACAGGTTCGGAGAGCGGCCGGAGCGCGCGAGGCACGCCGCCGTCGCCCGCGCTGTCAACGCCGCCGCCGCGGCTGCCACGCCACTCGCCGCTGCCCTCGCCGCCCACGCCGCTCGCGGCACTGGGCGCTCTGGGGGGCTCGCCCTTCAGCCCGCTCGGACTCGCTTTCCCTCCCGCAGGTATGCGATAGCGGGATTACATTATTTGGTCCGCCCCGGTCGCCTGCACTTCCATTCCTTCAAACAATCCTTACAATCACTCTGAACTCTAGAATACCGACCGTGCATTCCCCTAACTCCTTGACTTGAAATTAACAACACTGAAGAACTCACTGAGGAAAAGATGACAGGTGTTATCTGTGTTGACCTCTTGTTGATTCGCGTAGCACGTGTGGCATGGGCTGACGTGTGGTTTGTTGTGTGCAGTGCGCGGCAACACCACCTGCAACATTTGCTACAAGACGTTTGCGTGCAACTCGGCCCTGGAGATCCACTACCGCAGCCACACCAAGGAGCGCCCCTTCAAGTGCACCGTCTGCGAGCGTGGCTTCTCCACCAAGGTTAGTGGCTTTGCAAACCTTTACATTGTCCCTTAACAAGTCACGTTTCCGCGTCATTAAAAAATTCTGTATGATGAATTATCAAGACGATTGGGCCTGAAGTGTCTATTGTAGGTAGCTTAGAGTTATTACGTACACACATACACACTCACGCCTATATCTCAAAGTCATGGTTAGAGACAGCAGTTTGCCACTTACCACGATTCTGATACATACTAGATACTTTAAAACAAGAATATTCTTTACTGTACACCGAAAATTACAATGACAGAGACAACAGTATTAATCGGCCATAATAAAATAAAAGTGGTCAAGCGGCTGCCTTAAAGTATTATTAACTTAACAGAGGTCGTTTTTGTTTATTATCGATAGTAACGATTATCAAACAAATGTTGAATTTAAAACAATAGTTACGTATCTACAAGAGTTGTAAAAGCGTTTGTAGCGATGAGAGATTCACGGTTGCTAGTGAAACTGGCTTGCGGCCAATAGATAGGTAATCTTATTGTTACACACGCGCTAATATGTGTCCCCAACTACTTTAACCATTATACGCCAATCCTTTCACGACCGAGACCTGAATATACGAATAGTTCAAATTGTTTTCAACAGAAATCCTACTATAGACGAGTAACGCGACTCAAATAGTGCATCGTTTAAGTTACTTGAGTCCGACACAAGACAGCGCAAGTTGGTCCTAAGCTGCTGAACTTTATGCGCCGATTTCATTCCAAGCAAGTTTCAGTGCATTAATTTTGCAGGCAGTAATTACAAGTTGCGACTCGACGCCTCCAGTTCGCATTAATTTTAGGCGTTGTCTTCCTCTGGCGCATCCAAGAGGGCTGCCAACTTGCCAGTAATTGGATGAAACTTAGCGAGCAAACTTGTAGGCTCGCTCCTGATTCAATCAAAACTACAAGCTATTCTGTCGTTGTTCGTTGGTACAGATTAATTATTTAATGTTTTGGGCGCGCCATAACACGGCGTACAGGTACACGGCGAACAAAGTAGGTACAATCACCAGCAAGCTTAACTTCATAAATAGAATTTCACCAATAATTTATTGGTTTTTAAGTCTGATTCACTCGCAGAAGTTTATTAACATTCTGAAATAAAATCTTTTAACAAAAGGTTTAACCGACGAAAAAAAGAACTTAAATTTCTTTTTAGTGAGCTTTTTAACTAATGTAACTAAATTTGAGTGGCGCCCAATCGAAATTCATCGGTTATAAATATAAGTGGCTTAATATACCAGGTACCTAAGGGACCATACATAAGCTACGTCACACGTTAAAGAGGGGGAGGAAGTCAACAAAGTGTGACATTGTGTGACAAAGGATGGGAGGTGTCCAAAGATTCGTGAGGTCACATTTCAAAAACACAATATAATTCATAAGCACCCAATATACATCCCACTGTAGGCCACAGGCCTAATATAATTAATAATTATTTATTGTTTTGTTATTTTTTTCAAATAACATTTAGGTCCCTTACCCTTTGGGTACGGAACCCTAAAAATCACGAAATTAGTGTGACGTACTTTATGGATGACTCCTAATTAGTCATTTGTATTATTTAAACGTGGGTCTAATAAATCAAATAGAAACAGGGTTATTTCTAAAATGCGCAATACCTGAAACGACGGAAAGAGTTTAATCATTTACAACAACTTTAAATTTAGTAATAAATATAAATCTGAGAAAAACTCATAGAACAAAAGTTTAATTTTTTAATATCCCTGTATATGTACGTATTTTATGTAATAAAAATTATGTAAATTAAGAAAATATTAATTCTAAAGTCCGCTTTCTGACGTGCCAACGAAACGCCATAGGTATATGAAATTGTCACATGGTCGGTACGATGCGTAGAGAAATTATGTGTATCCTTTCACGGACTTTGCAGCTTATAATTATCGGCCTGTAATAAATAGCACGCAATGATTATGTATAATTTGGGTGGTAATTATTCCGCCGGTAACGGTGAGGCAATGCCCATTCCGGCATAGCCGGCGCGCCGCGGCGCGTACGCCGCCACTGGGCCCTGCACTCGGCGCGACACAAAAATGATAACTCATAAAAATAACGTCACGGAAAACGATCGGAATATTAATTCGTGTCGTAAAATATTTATTGCTTATAAATCCTTGAGACTTACCTACGTTCGGCCTCATAAAAAAATTATTTATGTTCGACAAAGTAACATTTTTCGTATTTTTCCAAAAGCGGCCATGATTCCGTTTTATTAATAAAATAAAATATTATTTACGACGACGGCACTTGCTTGGTTGTTCCAACGAACCCACGTTACACTTTAGCCGGCGCTTATCAACATACGCCACTACTAAAATAAAAATGTTTTAAGTAAGGAGAGCCCGCCGCGGTCGCTCCATTTGCCAACAATTTTTCACGCCGTAACTTTACCGTAAGAAGCAGAAACAACGTTTAAATCCTTTGTCCAGTCAGCTCAACTCCCATACTTAGTTATTACACTATAAACAATTAAATTATTAGATACCTGGTGTTGAGGCCTGCCAAAACAAATGCAAGCGTTAACGATATTTTGAACCTATTAACCTAGAAAGGGGTATTATTTAGAGACCTAGCTGTATAAACGTTAATGTGATGTCAATATCAAAAGTAAATGCGTCTGATTAAACTGACTGACTGAATAGTAGAGCTGGTTGGAATGCGATACCCACGGCTCATATTCTCATAGAGTCTAGGTACCGTGAACTACAGGTAAACACCCTAAGATTGTAGCACCTACATATAGTGTGTAGCAGTGGCTATACATCATCCCAAAGGTATTTATTTGTGGTTTACGGTTCTTGAACTGGAAAAAATACTGAATATCAAATTGAAATAGTTGAATCTAGAGGAATAAGATAAAAAAGTTAAATTCAATAACAAAGTAATTTGATTTATTCGCTTTAAATCGCTCCTTCAGCCGCATTGTGATATTTGTTTATTACAACCAAAGGAAATTAATTTGTTATAGGTACAAGATTAAAATTAACAAAATTTGTGCTCAAAACCTGAAATCCGATTATTCAGTACCTATTTATAATAATAATAAGATAAGATAAGAATATTATTTATCGCACACTGGAAAAAACAACAAACACAAAATATATAATTAAACTTCCAATAAGCAAGTTTCAAATTCTCAAATTATGTTTTAAATTTTCATACCATTAGGCCGTGACAGGTTTCCAGTTTGTAATTGTTGAAGATACTGAACAATCTTTTCAGGTTTCACTTTATTTCTATAACCCGTTGCATTGATAAGTATCGTATAATGATTTTTATACTTCGTGTAGTAAATAGATGGAGAACACTTTATTGTAGGAACCAGAAAAAAAATATTACATATAAGTAATAGTTAGTACTAGTACTAATATATAACTACATAGCAACTAAGTAGGTTCAAAATTATAATAATATTTCAGCCTTTAAACAAAAAAAATTTAACGAAATATTGCGCGGGAGTTAAGATTTGGACCAACAACATCCAAAGACGAAAAGTCCAAAGTAATTTTAGTTTAATTAGGGTAGGTAGGTACTAAATGTTTTGTTGTCCCACCTACATGATGTCATTGTATGTCGTACAAATGTATGATTTATAACCTATAGATACTGACCCAAAATCCCAAATAGCCAAGTGGCAGGTCGAAAATAAACGCACAGCTAAATAAATTCTTAAGTCTCGGTCGTAATTTAGCTGTCGCAAACAGTCGCATTGTTGCTGCGAAAGTTCTTAAGTTTTATTAAATACTTGACTTGAGTTTAATTCAGTTTACCGATGTAATGTTTCCTTATTCTCTAAGTAGCAATCAATCAATCAATCAATCAATCAATATATTTATTGACATAAATTACACGTGTGTACAGTCATGTTATTATAATACAATGTGTTTCAACGCAATTTTACCGATTAGGCGTGGCAAAAAAACGGTTTTATGTTACATTTAAATCACACGTCGAAAATTAATAGGTATGTACAAATATACGATCGGACCTCAAAATGCATTGTCATTTAGGAACTCTACTACCTTATAATAGTTTTTTGTTACAAGCCAGCTAAACAATTTGCGCTTAAAGGATGGCAGGTTGTCGACATCTCGGACAGTTTTTGGCAATTTGTTAAAAAAATTTGAGACCATTCCAAAGAAACTCTTGCCCATGAACGTAGCTGCGCTCGCAACTTCGTTCGGTCGGATTCGGTGTTACAAATTTCATCGAAATCCATTTAACCGTTTATTTACATGTGGCCACACTTTCACACCACATCCCAACCCACTAATATTATAAATGCAAATGTTTGTATTTAGATGTTTAGTTAGATTGATCTACAGGCAAGGACGGCCCCACAGAGCGAAGTCACAATACGGCTAATAAGGCAATACGGTTTCATGAAAGTGTTACAACGTTGTTACAAAACCTTAAAACAGTATCGATAATGGGTAAAATGTATCTAGCTTAGTTTGTTTTACTTTATGTACTAAGTTGCTATGCCGTTTACCGGTACAATTACACAATTACTATACATTCCAAACTGTAACACCTTACATAACTGTAATTTAAGGCAATAAATAATTGAAATTGAAATAGGAGTGACAATTTTTTTAAATATACCTCAGAAAAAAATAAGAATTAAAATATTGCTAAAAAATATATATGTAAGTATATTTATATTTTTTCACGATTTCGAAGTTTTCACAAAGTGAAAGTTATTCGTATTGACCATGACCAGGTTCTTACTGGAACCCCCCATTTTTATGTAAGTATATGCGGATTTTGTTACACCCTATATAAAATACAAATATCAATGCAAGGAATACATTCGCGGGAACAATATCAAAATTTTGTAGAATCATGCTGATATTGTTTTCGATATTTCGGAGTAAGCATCGTGATAAAAGTTGCTGTAGAAGTAGTTGTGTGAGTAAAACACTCCTTAAGTTTCACTGAATCTTTTCGAAACACCGAGTGGCCTTTGCATCTAAGTAATGAGATGATTTATACAGTGTCCATTGGCACCTTCACTCACACTAGATGGGTGAAGGGAACACTCGGACGCTGCGGTGCCTGGGGCATTGTATTTTAGATGGAGTAGACTTGCCCAGCACCTATACCATCCTGACAGCTTAGTCCGCCTAGCCCACAGGAAAGACAAGTCAATAATTTTATATTTACGTAATGATTTTTCGCTCTACGGAGAATAATAACTGGGAAAAAATCGGATTTGCAAATGCATTAACATAAGCAGCCTAAATACGTCACACTGTAGGGCACAGGCCTTCTTTCAGGAAGAGAGTATGGGCTTAATCACCACGCGTGCAAAGCGCGGATTGGCGATTTCAAGCACTGAGGAATAGCTCAGACACTCAGGTTTCCTCAAACCTGGGTCTCTCGCTTCCGAGTCCAATGTCCTACCCACTAGGCTACCAACGCTCAACGATTTGCAAATGATTCATTTTAATTATTTGCAAATCCTGATGTAATTTATACTGACTACAGTAAGGCCTCCTTTTACAAAAAATATCTAGAACTCCTATATAGGTGGGTCACGTCCTATATAAGTAATAGGACCCAAGTAGTGGTGGCCTGTAGTTTCATCTGAGGGTGGGTTGACATACCGAGCGACGTTCCGCAGCGTCTTTGTTGGGGCCGTTATTTTTCATAATCTTTCTCTCTGATGGTTGCTTTCACCACTCTGATATCTTAATATTTGCAGATGATATGAAGGCTTTTAAGTATATCTAATTTGAGTGACAGTTCTCTACTGCAGGATGACCTTCATCGTCTTGATACCTATTGTTGTATACACAAATTGGACTTGAATCCGAAAAAGTGTGCGATAGTATCCTTCACCCGAAAAGTAACAAAATTATGTTTATTTACCAACTTAAGAGTCACCAACAGCAAAGAGAAGAGTCCATCCGAGATTTGGGAGTAATCAATGAATCAAAATTACTTTTTGACATTCCTATTAGATCTATAGTCCAGAAGTCTTACAAAGCTTTTATTTTGTACGTTCGTGAGAAGTCACCTTGAATATGCATTTCAGGTCTGGAATCCTTTGTACAATGTGTATGTCAAAAGTTTAAAAATTATTCAAAGAAGATTTATTCATTATTTGAATTTTAAAACAAATCGTGGAAAGGTTAGTTACTTGGACTCTTGTCGTAGACAGCACCTTTTGCCCCTCCAAAAACGTCGCGAAATAGCTGATTTAACCCTACTGCACCGTATTACGTCTGGTCAAATCGACTGTCCACAGCTGCTTAATCAACCGAATCTGTATTAGACCAAGGCGAGTCAATCCAGTATTTCATCTGGAAAAAGTGTCATCGAGGTATAGCCAAAACACATATCTATTAGAGGGTTTGTAACCAATTGAATAAACTGGCGAAGATTATGTGATCTTGATATGTTTAATTTATCAAACCAAAGCTTGAGGCTAAAACTTAGTGCAGATTTCTTTAATGGTTGGAATAAGTTATATTATTAAGGTAGTTTTTAAGCTGTCTGTTGTGTCTTTGCTCAAAGAGCTCAAGTAAGTCTTCAAATGTTTCTATAAGTGGATATTTTTATTATTGACCTTCTGTTATGTGCTGTTAGTCTTCCTAATATTAAATAAATAAATAAATAAAATAATGATTCCACTAACAAGTAATACACAACGTGATTTAAATAACTCAAGCCTGTAAACTGTTTCTCCAATATTGATAATCAAACCGCTTACAATAAGCAGAAGTTGAAAAAGCTCAATTTTAATTTTCTTGTAATCTTAAAACTCGTCGCAGTCGATTTGTTTAGCCAATAAATACCTAGTAGCTGAAGAAATGTTTTTAAGGTTTTACCTCATTTCAATAACACAATGTAATAAAAGGCCTTTGTCTTTTAAAGGTATAAGGTCCGTAAATATAATTATAAATTAATATTATTTACTGAATTCTTCTATTTCTGTGAATAAGTGTGTGACTAATTCGACCTAACGTTCGTTTCACGCGTGAATGAAAGTAGGTTAAATATTTTTTTAATATAGAACGCTAAGGTATTGATGTCTCGTATTCCGTAAAAAACACAAATATAATATACCTTTTACGTTTGCACAGATTAGGAGTCTTTTTAGTTTTGTTTATCTAAAGAGTTCTTGTATCGAGTCAAAGTATCACTAGATACTGACAACTTTTAGGATGCTTTCAGTTGAAGACGTTCTTCGTAGACTCGGGTTCTTTTTTTTCGATTTAAAAATGTATTAAAGCAGCCCAAATCGAAATATTCAGCCCAGACTCTCAAAGAACCTACTTTCTCGAAAATAAATATAATACTTTCATTTTTTTAAAATGGATAGTTTTTATCTTAATCCCATACGAATAAAGTCGCGTAATGCAATGTTTCTGTGTTTGAAATGCAGTCGCGATGAAACGAATGAACTGACTTGGATTATATTTGGTGCATAGAAAGACCATGTACTGTATTAAAATAAAATATAGGTAGGTACATAGAATACTTTAATGCAACGTAGGCGCGGGGTCAGTTTTAATATTAGATAGTTGAGTGGTTCTGAGTGGAAAGGTGGGATTGGGTGGAAAGATGCCTTGTTATTTTTAACACCACTATCCCAACCTTGAAAGTACCTAAAAAATAAGAACACAAAAAAAACTTGCATAATTACAAAATTATATTCTTTTTGTTGCACTAACCCGTGCTGAGGACAATTTTAAAAACCTTTAGAGGCTATAAAAATTCCACCCATGCCGGGACTTAAACCGTTATATCTATTCGAACAAAAAAAAATTGTCGAAATCGGTTTAGATTTGACGGAGTTACGAAGGAACATAGCTAAAAAATATATACGCGTCAAATTGATAACCTCCTCATTTTTTGAAGTCGTTTAAAAAGAGGTTCACTTTTTCGGCACCACTAGTGGGGAGACGCGGGTCGCAAGCGTAGCCAGTTCGGTTAACTGGGTCGTTCGAATGACGTTCGACGTTCTACTGTAATGGGCGTTTTTCCTCACAGATAAATTCTGTAGCAATAACTGTAAAAATCGGTCTATTATCTGTGGTTTGCATAAAAACCACAGAGCAATACACTGAGTTTGACAGTGATTGCAACTATATTTGACACAAGGAAAAATCCCCTTAATAATAGTAATACATTAAGGCGGTTCTTACGTGGAGCACACTGTCTCGCTTGCACAATTTAACATTATTAGTGATGGTAAAAAAATTAGTACACTTTTGATGAGTGTGGTCTGAGAATTGGATGGATAATTTTATAAGGCATAATTTTCTTATCTTATACCTACTAACTTTTTGAGTGAGAAAATTCGATTCCAAAATTAATACTTTTGGAAAAAAAATCCTTTGTTAAAAATTACGTGGATGAAAACAAAAATATATTTAAAATGTCCGTAATTTAATTCAAACCCACATTTATCAAAACTTTACTCGTTTTATTACAATGATTAAAAATTTATTTTTGTGCGAGCGAGACAGCATGCCTTAATACCAACTTAATAACAATGTTGATTGACGGTTTGAATTTATAGTTCTCCAAAGAAACCAACGATTCGACAAAAAAAAACAATTATTTCCAATTGTTTGTTACATTTTTAATTAAAGGTTATCTTTTCACAACTGCGTGAGTGATGGCTGCATATTGATTACCGGCTCTAATAAACATGATCGGTGTGGCGAAAAACCACTTCCTTTAAGAGATAATTCAATACCTACGTACCAATTAAGTGCAATTAAAGTATAAACCACTTCGCCTGATAAGTTATGATACCACTTAGTAGGTACATACTTAATGAATGCCGAATGATGGCCGAGCGTCTGACATAATAGTAGGTAACGTTGATACATTTTAAACATTAAAATAATATTAAACTTTAATTGACCCAAGTCATTGCCATGTCATTTAACTGACAATATAATGTTTACCAAATTGACTACTTAGGGTATGTACATAATTAATTTTGGCATTTTTTATGATTCCGTTCTATTCTCTTATACCCCTAGCGCCAGCTGGTGCCGAATAGCCGTACTTGCCCTGAATTTAGACTAAGTTTAGACAAAGATAATGTTATTCTGCCCCCTTGCGTACCAAGCATGACTGAAGTTATTTTATGTAGATTTTTATGTGAAACGATAGTAGTGTGACGAAAGCTACAAAATTGAAAAAGAAATCCGCGAAAAAATTTAATATACGGACCTTAATTGACCCACGTAGTCCTATCATGTAACTATCAATATAATGTGTCTACCAAATAACTAGTTGTATAGCTTAGGCACTGCTGAAATAGGTAGTCGTACGATCTCATCAGTCTTCTATACCACTAGTGCCACCTAGTGCCAAGTAGCGGTACTTGCCAACTGAGTTAAGCCAAAGATTTCTCCTCTCCCCACCAAGCATGACAGAACGTATGTGTCGATTGTTTAAGCGTGTAACGCGTGTATGTGTTTGTGGTTCCAGAGCAGTGGCGGCGGTTGCCGCTGCGCTAAGCGCGCGCGCGCCCCCCGTCCGCCGCACGCCACTGCTTTGGACCTCTGGAACGCCTTCGTCTACCCGGTATGAATGAGGGACGCCTGAGAGCTCTGTACACTGGTCACTGGTCACAGGGTTGCCGGCCGACGCTCCTTCAGGGGGCTGTAGTACTTTTGGATGAGAGATGAAACTTGCTGGATGGCTTTTCATCCGAAAATTGATCTGAGTTTCGATTGATTGACGGCAATGATTTGTGTGTGATATTTCTATCAATAGGTACCATAGCCCCCTGAAGCATAGCATAAGTCTACTATTACGCACATCGCTTTTGTACAGCTGTTGCTAAAAAAAAAACCTAAATACCTACGCCTGCTTTTGCGTAACTTATTGTTCCCTCTAACCTTATAAATTATTTCATCGAATTAAACCGCATTATTCAAAACTACACTTTACACCTACGTAACTAAGTTCACAAGCGTTCAACTCGACCTCAACTCGGCGATGCTTACCCCCCTTTTACCTCCACCAGGGCAACATGAAGCAACATATGCTGACGCACAAGATCCGCGACATGCCGCCGACCTTCGACAGGAGTAGCCAAGGGCCGCCCAGCGAAGACAGTACCAGGGACGGCAGTCCGGACAGGAGGTCCTCGCCTGAGAAGATGGACCTGAAGAGGTCACCCCCCGCGCTCCCCCCGCCGCCCATGAACCACCCGCCGTCTCTTGACATGCCGCCGCTACCCAAACGGCCTAGTGGTAAGTGTATCTAGTAGATAGATAGCGAACAGATGGCGTACCTATGTATAGTGTAAATAAACAGTCAGCAGGGCTGATAGCAATAAATTACAAAAAAAGGGGAGGACTGCCTATGACAACACGATAGAAGTGGAAACCTTATATTAAGCGTCACCGACCGACTTCAGCCGAGTAAGTCGGATTCAGCGCATGTCAGTCTCTGTCATGTCTCCCGGGGCATGACGGTTAGGTTTCGTTTATTAGTCAAAAAAGCGCAAAGTGCACCTAATGAAGTTCTCAATTCAACAATGAGGTGAAGCATAAATCACTTAGAACGAAAAATTCTAGGCCTAAGCGACGACGACAGAAATTAGGGACGACAGAAGTCTTAGCGCTCTCTTTACTGTTTGAGCGACGACTCTTCCAGAGGTTTTTCGCTAAATAGGTATAGCCACAGTGGCTAGCGATTTGTAGGTAAATTGGGAAATATAAATTCCCATAGGCCACTACAGCAAATTGCCTCAGCTAATAGGAGGATAGGCCTTCCCCCACTCCCCACCTACAGTACTGAAATCTCAGAATGGCAGAAACTTACACCTCTCTCTCCGGAAATTGAGATAACATAAGATAACAATATTCTTTATTGTACACTAGAGCACATGACATAAAAATTTACCTAGTCTAACTCTCCCAGTGCCCAGTGGTCCAGCCCACGCGCCGCCGCCTCTCTCGTCCAAGCACCTGTGCGGCGTGTGCCGCAAAAACTTCAGCTCATCATCAGCCCTGCAAATCCACATGCGTACGCACACCGGCGACAAACCCTTCCGGTGCGCGGTCTGCCAGAAGGCCTTCACGACTAAGGGCAACCTCAAGGTAAGGGGAAACCCGACTCCCCCCCACACCGATATGTTAACACTAGAGCTCTGTGAGCATTTCGGATGATCACAGGTTACAACTCCCGACCACTGCAAACAAGCGGTCAAATAGTGAATACGCTAAATAGTGAATCTTTGTTTCACACTTTCATATTATCATTGAGATTAGCAGTGCCCGCGACTACGTTCGCGTGGTTAACGGATTAGCTTATAGTCTGTGTCCAGTGTCCACCCTGAAGGTTAAAAACACCGGTGAAAGAATTTTTGAAAGCGGTTAAGTATATTCTGAGCTTACCCATTATATAGGTATATGTTTTTTAGTGTTGGAAAACCATTTATCGATTTAGGGAGCCGTTTGCGCAATATTAAAATTCGAAGCACAAATTTTTGTTAGAGTAGGGCGTCCCCGTCCCCTCTCTCGGCTAAACGGTTCATAGTAGAAACGTGAAAAAGTTCACGGCAGTAGCACATAATAATATAACGAACTTAAAAGGAAAACTATCACGGCTATTACTTGGCCGTGACATTAGCCGGCTATTAGCAGGGAAGTTATTAAAAGAGCATTATCTTTCTAAAGTGTCATAGTTAATAGGTTTATGTACGTATAAGTATATGATAGGTATATGTAAGTATGTTATCGTATATCTCCTTGAATCGCAGAAGTCGGTCCCTCATTGACCAACTGCCTGTTCGCTTCTTCATAATTTTTCTTACGCACTCATCCACGAGTTTATTATTTATTTATTTTCTCAATTAAATTATAATGTAATCCTATTTATATTCATCATCAGTCATTTGACGCCCACTGCAGGACATAGGCCTCCTTCGTGGTTTTCATAACCATGAGGGGTTTTGCCATAATCGCCACGCTTGGCGATCGCAGTATGCGGTTGGAATCTATTTATTAAATATTAGTATTTTTGAGATGTATTTGATTAACTGATTATTATTATAAGGGACATACACAATTGTTGGGCATTACTTCGTTGTCACGAAGCATGCACTTAAATATTAGATAATATAATTATAGTTCAACATATTATTTTATTTAATATACCGTTAATGCAAGAACGTTTGCGTTAATGCTATCATCAATCATTGCATCAATCTGCCACTTCAGCATAATAATAATATGCTGAGTCAGAGCCCCTTTGCATTTGCCACAGTCACAAATTGTTTCCTCGTATTGAATGTTGTTTTGCCTGTGCTTACATTTGTTGTGGTCTGTTTGTCTATGTTGCAAAATTTTGGTCTGTTTTTCTTGTGCAATTATTTCTTGTTATTAAATTGTTATAGGTAATATATATATATATATATATATATATATATATATATATATATGTGTGTGTACGCAGATGCAAATAAGTGTTTTATCTATCTAATATGTAGGTACCTACCTATACATATTTGTCCCTTCCTCCTGCTATCTTAATTTAAACACCCTATGCTAAGGTTGGCTGGAACAGATCTCTCTTAGAGATAAGATCGCCTTTGTAACAATTTTTTTTTAAATTATGGATGACTGAGTAGGCTTGCCCAGCACTTATAGCATCCTGACCGCTTAGTCGGCCTAGCCCACAGGAAAAACAAGTAATTACGTGAGGAGGCAACCAAGCCGCGGGTTTCCTCACGATGTTTTCCTTCGCAGTTAGTGTGTGGGGTTGCTACCACAAATTCGCAGACCTATTTATATAAAAACTTCTGTATTTAAGAATAACAATAAACTTTATTTGACCACATTACCAAGTTAATAACCTTACAAAGAATCACAGACAGAAGGAACACAATTAAGTTAGTAAACCACACAACACATTTTAGCAAAACACCTGTACACCTGTCACCTCAGTCTACCGAGACCACGGCACTTGCAAAAGTACCGAAACGTCCGAAAATTGTAAAATGGAAAAGTAAACGAGTAAATATCCGTTAAAATTCAGTTTTATTAGGTACTTATGTCTAGTCCTCGTGGTTATTTCAGAAAATACTAAGTACCTAAACATAGACATACAAAGTTGTCAAAGATGCGCCAGTCTCAGCGTGATGCCAAAGCAGGGCTTCGGCGCTGGTTTTCAGACCGAGCCATGAAAAAAAAAGATGACTTGTTTCACAGAAATAAAAATATTTCAACTTGAGTGTCTAATAAAGTCCGATTCATTTGTTTTTCTCCCGGCAGGTGCACATGGGCACTCACATGTGGTCGGGCGGCGCGTCGCGACGCGGGCGGCGCATGTCGCTGGAACTACCGCCGCGGCCGCTGCACGAGCCCCACGAGCTGCTGCGGCGGCCCGACCTCTTCTACCCGTACCTGCCCGCGCCCTTCCTCAACGGCATGCAGCAGAAGGTGGGCCCGACGACGTCGTCTATTTCTAGTCCCTCTACACACCGTAGTTATCCATCCATCCATCTGCCGTCCACGAGCTAAAACGCCGTTAAGTCCAAAAATCGACCGTCGAGTTATGCGCAAAAGCCAGGGAAATAATAAAAATATATAATGCTACTTGATAACTATACATAACTTGACTACACTCGAGGTATCAGATAGATCTTTATGAGTACTTTAAAATAACTTTACCTTTAATTAGTAACGATAAATTCAGCTTAACAAAAATATATATTATTTTTGGCGTTATTAAACACAATTATTATGTAATTATTTAATAATTAAACTAACATACAGGCATTGTTCAGTGTTTTATCTCTGGAAGTATAAAAGCAAGGAAAAATTTGTTTTTTTTTTATTAAGATGTCATCAAAAAGTAAAAATCGACTGCATGGTCGATAACGGCATTTTAGCTTGTGGACGGCAGCCATAGTGTCCATCGTAAGTTGCTCAAAATTTAAAATGATCATTATTCAATCTAAGGAAACTCCTGGGGCGCTAAGTACTACGTAAGATCTCCACTGTATGGAGTTGTCCGATTTAACCTACTTCGAACTGTCAAATACATACCACATTTTGACACGTTGGAAATGTCAAAATGGTAAAATTTTTATAAAAACACGATTCCCTAAAACGCTTCATAAACCATATAAATAGTCTGTGGTAGGGACTTTACAAGAGAAAGAGTTGACCACAGTTTTTATTTTATTTTTTTATTTTAGAAACACAGTCATTTAAATACTAATATAAATCCTATCTTATGTTAAATAAATGGACCTCATAGATCTCATAATTTCCAATGCAAACATTATTTAAGGTAGATAAGTAAGACATAGTTCAGGGAAGAGCTCGGAATCAAAAATTCATTTCAAGGTTTCAAGGAATCATGTTTTTTATAAATAACACTGTAGTACATTATATAAACTCACGACTGTATCCCGGAGTGATAGGCCTCCTGCTATCCTGATAGGTGGTATCCTGACAAACCACTTTCGCTTCATCAACATTCATTAGTCGTTGCATGGACGCACGCCGGTTTCGGCTAGTTTTTAAAAGTATAGTGTTATCTAATATATAAAAATCTCGTGTCACAGTGTTTGTTATCGAACTGCTCCGAAACGGCTTCACCGACTTTTTTGTGTATATTGGGTAGGTCTGCGAATAGGTACTTAGGCTAATTAGGTAAATACGGCCAAACAACGTTCGCCGAGTCAGCTAGTAGCTTAGATAATATTTATAGTGTACGCCTAGGCCTATTATAATTTTTTTAGGGTCGTCAGTTGACACTGCTTTGCCATTGTTCTTATTGTTCCTGGCATCAGTAGGTACAGTTAACAGGCCGGATCTTCCTAATTCAAACTGTATTACGCAACATAATTCGGAACTCGGAAAGCACTTCGGTTTTCCAAATGCTTTTTGACTGCTGAATTATGCTGCGTAATACAAACGAAATAAATACCGTCCTTACTGATGTCAGGAACAATAATAACAATGAGAAATCTCGTCTACTGACGATAATAATAATAGGCCTTAGACAACACACTCTAAACTTGTCTTACTTTAGTTCCTCATGTTCTAACAATGATAATATTTATATACCTTAGACCTAATAAAAATAGTCACAGCAATACTCGAAGACCAGAAATGACAGACTTCGAACACCCAACGAACTTCATCGCCAAACTTGACTCAACATCTTTCCCAACAGCTCAACGAGATCTCAGTGATACAGCAGAGCGCGGGCCAGAATGGAGTTGGCAAGTTCCCGGGCCTCCTGGGCTTCGGCGCCTTCGGGGGCATCCGGCCCGGCGCCGCCTCCCCGCTTGAGCGCCCGCCGTCTATCGAGGGCGACGAGAGGCAAGCAGCCATGCGGGAGCTCGCTGAGCGCGGCCGGGAACTCGCCGAACGGAACAGACAAATGAGAGACGACGGGGACCAGTACAGATCGCCGGCCCACGCCGGACACCCCCCCGCGCCCGCGCAGCCCTCCCCACCGGCCCCGCATCATCCGCACCCCCTCGCCTCCCTCCCGCCCCCCGCACGGACAGAGGGACTCACCGTATAAGATACGCCCCCGGAGCATGGTCACCATCTCCAGCGTATCAGGACACTCGATAGACTGTACATTCCATAATCTGTCCTCGGTGGGCGCGAGGTGAAAGTTCCAAATATGAATTCGACGCCTTCAAATAGAGATGTATTCGAAACTACGGAAATAATCTCAACGATGAGTCTCGTGTTTGTACAAATAAATTATGAACAATAAATTATCGCTAAGACGAGTGCAGTGGGCATCTGTTTAATGTAATAATGCTACATGTGCAAGTGTAGTGCTATGTAACAAATTGTTATTCCGAGTCTTATATGCCTAGTATTAGTGTAAGTAAGTTATATGCGCGAGTACGGGCCTGTGGCAATCGGGCGCTCGGTCGAGCCCCACGTTATGTCATTCTCTGTGATACCGCACGTTTCGAGGCTGCAGATTCATTGGACACATGTCGGAGCGGCCCTGTCGGATCACTCCAGCGTGCTTGACATCAAAACAAATAAAATAAATTATCCCAAAAATTAATTATGTCCTATACTACTCTTATCTAATGTAAATAAAGTGTATGATAGTATTTTAAAGAACGAATAGTTAAAATGTTCGATATATAAAAATAAAATATATTATTAATATGAAATACTTACATACTACACCTAACTGGAGTGCAATATGCATGATTTGACACCACATTCCAACGATGTATTTCAACAATTTAATGATTCAATAGCTCGTCCACGAAAGCAACATTTTCACACCTAAACCTGTCTATTGTCACTAGTATTTCAAGATATTTAAACTGTAACACAGGTTACTAGAATATTCATATCATGTAAATTAAAGTATTTGCATTTGAGGTCTACATAGTCATAAGTGTTTAGAATCATAGCTACGATATTGCTTTAGAATACTTCGACATATCTCTGTAAAATTTGAGCGACTGGTGTTATGAGACTACGAAAAAATGAGTAGTTAAATGTTTATAGTATCTGATGAGTGATGAGACTTTATCCAATGTTCTCAATATAGACTGACCCACAACAATACATATTCCAATGCCACCACTTATTTCCAAAAATGCATTTCTAATGCAAACTTTATTAGGAGTTCTCCTTGAATTGAGTTTGATATATTACTCAAAATGAAACTATTAAACTTGCCATAAACTGATTTCACTGCCGGAGTCAAGAGTTCTCTTTCTTGTACATTAACTTCAGTTCCTTATTTAAATATGGCGATTTTAAGTGAGTGTAGGCTCGCGATGAGCCCCTGCACCTACATTTTCTATTCTTGACACATTAGCTAGACATTTCTGTATAAACGTCCTACAATTATTTATTGACTATGAATCATGCATGCACTCTTAGTATTAAACGAAACGCTTGCGCGGCAGTAGGCCCCGCACTACAATTTAGTTGTCTATTAGAGTAATTTTCATAGCACCTACAAGTTATTTTCAAGTTGCAAATAGCTATTAGAGTAGCGTTAATCACGAATATGATGTGTCATGTCATGTCAGTATAAATCATTGTAAATTATTAAATGTTTATGTAAATGTCCAAAAAGTATTCAAATTATTTAAAAAAAAATATTATATTCAATGATTCTTTTCTTTTTTGTTGTCCTTTACCCATTCCTTATTTTATTTACAAGTTTCTTTTAAAACGCTGTGAGCCTTATCGCGAAAAAATCAAACCGCTTGATTTTGATTACACATTATATTTAATTAAAAAATATTTCTACATTTGAATTTCGCCCGTCAATCAACAAAGCGTAGGTATAGTAGACATTTGACAAAATGTTAATCAATCGACTTAAAATACATCAGCCGCGAAAATGCTTACGGTAATGACAATTCAAAGCATTACGCTACCACCACACCCAAACTAATTAAAGTACTGATCTCATCATAGCTAATAAGCCCCTCGAATTCTAACACATCTTACCAGTCGATAACGCTTTTTATCTGCCATTTACTGTAAAAGAAATTGATTGCTCATATAGATTTAAACAAAGTCATACGCAGAAAACGCCAAACTGAACAATAAACCGATGTTATTGAAGAAGAAAAACATTTATTTAACACCACAAAGACATACATTGGCCATTGCATAGCCATATTTTTCATCTTGCTGCCTGTTTGACTATCATCTGTTTGTGGAACATGCGTCGCGACAACTCCCCGCACGTACTCGGAACGAGCCGTGCCACAACAATTATGCCACAACTAACTAAAAATGAAATCGAGTATTACTAGCTTAAAATTTGATTACGCTGGCGAGTTCTTAACGCGGTTGAGAAGCGAGTGTTTCCCGAGTACGCCGGCTTAGTACAACTAGGAGCGCACTGAGCAATACGTTTCGAACCGAGGGGCCGATACAGCTAACTACGAACAAAGAACAGAACTTTACTAGCTTAGAAGTTGATGACGCTGGCCAGTTTTTTCACGCGGTTGAGCAGCAAGTCTCCCTCGCGGATCGTCGCCTGGTAGAGCTGGGAGCGATCTGCGTCGGCGCCGCGCCCCGCGCCCGTCACCACACAGCCTGCCACCGCGTCTATGCGGCACTGCAAGCGCCCCGCCGCCGTGAACCTGTTCGAGAGGTAAAAGTTTTGGTATGGACTGGTGAAACAGTAGTTGATATTTCTGACTCGACTGCATTTAACCTCCTAAGACCTGACCTTGAAAATGACAATTGAAAACTGTTCTTATTTTCAAGGTCAGGATCAAGATAATATAGAGCTTGATACGCGTTAGAGTGGACTTGTGGCGAGCACATGTCAACTCTGCGCGCGCACTATAAACTCCGACATTCCTGCATCGCGCAAGCAAAATGTTTCACATGACATACCATAAATATAACATCTGACGAACATCAGTCGGACCGGCCGTCCCCAGGCATACGATCTGCCTGGCGGGAAATTTCCCTTTATAGTGGAAGAGCACGATCACCCGCTCGTCCCTATAGTGGTGACCCTCGACAGAACAATGTCAACCTTCCTTCGCTCTCGCAGCACCCCACATACAATCAGTCTCAAAGCAAGGCCAGCATCCTCTTCCCTCTCACCTCATCAGTTCCACTACAGTCAACGCACCGACTACTGGTACTGATGGTGATCTCCTCCAACCCCTCGGCACGGCAGCCACACAGCAACAGCGCATGTTGCCAGTGGTACAGCAGCCTTCACCGGTTCCTACCACATGCGCGGTCCCCATGTTACTGTCGCCGGTGAAGTGACTGTTAGCCGCCGAACACCCTCAACCGCTAGTCGACTCACTGACTCAGCGACTCCTGGCACTTGCAGGCTTTAGAGCACAGACTTCGATTCCTATCAGACCTAGCTATGCGTAGCTACGGTCTTGAAGGGGAGTGATGTGGCGAGCACATGTCAACTCTGCGCGCGCACTATAAACTCCGACATTCCTGCATCGCGCAAGCAAAATGTTTCACATGACATACCATAAATATAACATCTGACGAACATCAGTCGGACCGGCCGTCCCCAGGCATACGATCTGCCTGGCGGGAAATTTCCCTTTATAGTGGAAGAGCACGATCACCCGCTCGTCCCTATAGACTCGTATAAAAGTCTGTGGTCAGTTCAGTTACGTCGGGCGACATTGCAACAAAAATATTGGGGTCGCCAATAAAATTGGGCTTTTATACGACCTATTACAAAAACTAAAACGACACTGACAACTGCAGTTTGTACGTATATATTTAGACAGATTGTATGTCACAAAATCAATGAACAGTTTTACGAGTAGCATAGGATATTTTTTACGTTGAAAATATGACACTATTTCTCTTCTCTCACTGCTGGTAGGGGGCAGAAACACCGCGAATGTGGGCCTGTTTCCTTCATTATTGGGTAGCGGGATACGTAACACATCTCGGAAAAATCGAAATCTGAACTTTGAATGTTGAGCTGGACTTAGAACCGTTGCTCTTGTCGCGGGTGGCATACATAAGTGAACTAACACACTATGCCGAAACTACGCGACTGGTGTGAGTAGGACGCGACCTAATTTTGTCATAGAATGGCTGATTTCATATAAAAAATGATCCTGCTCAATCCACGCGAGTTAAGTTAGGAACAGTGTGTCGACACATAAGTGTCGCTTAAAGTTAAAAATTCTGATTATTTCCACATGTTTTAAGGATGGGTTAACACAACACAAGCAACAGTTTAGGCCACGTGCTACGAAGCAAGAGATACCAATTGGCATTGTCCCAAAAAAAAATATTCTGTTTTTATATTTGTTTTCGATAAAATAGGTCATTTTGAGAGCCCGGGCTGACTATTTCGATTTGGGCTACTTTAACTAATTTTAAAAGCGCAGAAAAAAACCAAGAGTCTACGAAACCGGATGTACGTCATGCACGGAAAAACGTCGTAAAATGAGATTCTACGAGCTGTTAATTTCTAGTATTACCATGGCTCGATACCATTAAATTAACAAAACTAAAAAGACTAATATTTGTGCAAACGTAAAAGATATTTGTCTTTTTACGGAATACCGAGATGTCAATATCTTAGCGTTATTCATTCTATAGGCTAGCCATTAATTAAGAATTGAATTGAAGTATTAAAGTACTTCAATAACTGCCGATAAACTGCTGCGCAGTTTGGCAAATCTGTCAACCTATTTGTTATTTTATTTCTTTAATAAAATCTTTAAATACAAATACATACTTTCATTCACGCGTGAGACGAACTTTAGAAGGTCGCATTAGTTACACACTTATTCACAAAATGTACTCAATATTCTTATGGACTCGGAAGCGGGAGGCCCAGATTCGATTCCCAGTGCGGGCATGTACCTACGACTTTGTCTATCTTCAAATTTACGTACATCTGCAAATTTGTAGTCGCAATAGCACACGCTAAAGGTGTACGAAAACATCGTGAGGAAACCCGCGGCTGGGTTGGCTCCGCACGTATTGACTTGTCTTTCCTGTGGGCTAGGCCGACTAAGCTGTCAGGATGGTATAGGTGCTGGGCAAGTCTACTCTATCTAAAAAACAAAGTCCCAGACACTGCAGCGTCCGAGTGGTCCCTTCACCCATCTAGTGTGAGTGAAAGTGCCACTGGACGCTGTATAAATCATCTCATAACGTAGATGCAAAGGCCAAAGTTTTAGTTTATTCACAAAAATACAATAAATCGGTTAATATTACCATAAGAATAGGTTATACCTTTAAAATGAAATATCATTTGCAACTATTGGCAATATTTAGAACAATGCCCATTGCTGTACATCATGATGGGCAAGGTGGAAGGAAAGAGGAGGCCAGGAAGGAGAAGGATCAAAGGCAACATCAAAGAGTGGACCGGTGTTAAAACCGCGGAGGGGCTGTTCAGAATTGCACTGCCCCTATATTACGCGCACCAAATCCTTAGCGATTCCAATCGTCTAACTGTCAAATTCCATAAAAATTGCTCTCGCAAACGTCAGGATTCCGACAAAGATTTGGCGCGCATAATTAGGCCCCGAAACAGAGACCGCTGTCTGCCAACCTCCAGTGATGGAGAGGCACTTTAAGAGGAAGAAGACAAGCAAAGCCCTCACGTGGAGATCTCCTCCTCGACGAACTGACGGGTGACGCCGAATGTGGCGGCGATGTTGTCGAGACTGAGGGAGCGGTAGGCGCGCAACAGCTGCACGTACGCCTTGACGCGAGCCTCGCGCACGTAATGCTGGTAGTGGGGCCGGAACACCGGGTCCACGTAGATCTGAGTCTCCACCTGCAGAATTTTGGGGTTTGTTGAGACTTTTGTACAGGACAAGTAGACCTAAATGGGCAAAACCAATTTCAAAGCTGTCATTTCTAAAATACGAGTGGACCTTGGTCTCAAGCTAAGCAGCTCTCTGATGTGACCAGCCGATTGACATCAAAAATATGGGAAGCAGCAAGCAGATCCAGTTCTTTTAGCAGTAATGTTTACTTACAAACTGCTTTTTGCTGCTGTTTTTGCTTTACCTTTACAAGTAAAGAGCTTAATTGAACAGTGTATTTTTAAAACCACACAAAGGCCGTAAATCAATTAATTAGCCTTACACTTTGCAAGGCTAATTGGGTGGGGCACATAGCACGCAGAACTGATGGCCGATGGGGTCGAAAAGTTCTCGAATGGAGACCACATATCGGCAAGCGCAGCGTAGGACGACCAGCCACAAGATGGACAGATGACCTCATCCAAGTGGCAGGAAGGCGCTGGATGCAGGCCGCTTCCAACCGGTCTTTTTGGAAATCCATGGAGGAGGCCTATGTCCAGCAGTGGACCTCTTGTAGCTGAGTGATGATGATGATGACACTTTGCAAAAAAAACACACATACAAAACCACTAATGATTGATATCTATACAGCGAACAGCATACCCAAGTCGTATAGAATTCAACATCTTACGGAAACCAATCATTAGTGGCTTTGTTGGTTTTTTTTTTTTATTTAGCGAATAGCATGTATACCCAAGCCAAAGAGCGGTGGTAGCAGAACGGTTCGAATCCTGGCATGTACCAATGACTTTAGTTTCTAAGTTCCGTACATTTGTAAAGTTGTAGTAGCAATACCACTCGCTAACGGTGAAGGAAAACATCGTGAGGAAACCCTAGTGTCTGAGGTATTTACACACCTTAGCGCTTGCTACGTAAAATGGCCCAACTATGGGGCTAAGTGCGGAAATCTCAGGTCTAACTATAGTCTATCCATCCTTACTTGTCCAATTTAGTAAACAATATTCTAACCTCAAAATTGACATTTGATGCCAAAACTAGATTTTTTCTTGCAAGTTCGTGCACTTTGTTTATTAACATAGCAGCGTGTTATCCAAAATGGTGTCCCAGGTTACTTCATTTATGGAAATATGGCAGTTTTCGACTAGAAGGTCATACTTTGCGGGTAGAATCTTGTTTACTAAATTGGACAAGTAAGGATGAATAGACTATAGAACAGCATACCCAAGCCAAGCTCTTCATGAAGTCAGCGTAGCGGCACTCGTGCAGCGACTCTACCAACTCGCGCAGCTCCGGGAACCGCGAGCGCAGCGCCTGCACGGCGGCGCCCTGCCGCCGCAGCGCCGACTGCAGCGCGTGCCGCTCCAATGCCAGCGCGCACGCCAGCACGCAGTACTGGATTATGGTGCCTGCGGGGGAATCATTCTTTAAGACTATTCTTACGTGGAGAATGCTGACACTCTCGCACTATTTAATTTTTTTTTTGTATTGTAATAATATGAGTAACGTTTGATAAATGTGGTCTGAGGGTTTGATAGATAGTAAAATTGCGGACATTCAAGATATTTTTCTTATCCTGTACCTAGTTTTTGTTCGAGATAATTTAATTTCAAAATAAACAATTTTTGGAAACAACTTTTTTTTAAATACTACTTATAGCGAAATTATACCCTTAAAGGACCAACATTAACTAGATTTTACCATGTCAGAGACCTAGGTGTTGAACACGACGCAAAGCTATTATTTGATAGTCATATTGATAAAATTGTAACCAAGGCATCTCGGTCATTAGGTTTTGTCGTGCGCAGTTCCTCATCTTTTCACAGGGAGAAAAAACTCAAAATCTTATATTGCACTCTCGTTCGAAGCAAGCTTGAATATGCTTCACAAATTTGGAGCCCTAAATACCGTACTTATATTGACAGAATTGAAGCTATTCAGAGGAAGTTCATGAGGTTTATGTGCTACCGGTTGAAATAACCGTACAAATCGGCTAACTATTTTGCGCTATGTAGAAAATACCATCTCTTGCCCCTGGAAATTCGGCGCAGGGTCGCGGACACAACATATTTGCTACAAATCATTGCGGATCTAGTGGACTCTCCCGAGCTCTTAGGTAAATTATCATTTACAGTGCCTACTAGATCTCGGCGCTTCCATCCCCCACTCTTTATTCCACAGGTGTCAACCAATTACGAGCAAAATGCCAACCTGTAATTGGCTTTATGTTTCCCTATATCAGATTCTATGTTATTGTACTAGCTGTTGGGTCACCATAGATATCTAAATAAATAAATAAATAAAAAATAATAATGTATTTAAAATGTCTGTACTTTAATTATCTATCAAACCCTCAGACCACATTTATCAAAAGTATACTCATTTTATTATATAATAATAATAAGCCCTTTTATTCCGAAATTGCTACAAGAATCACAATTCAAAGTTTTGCACAAGTTTTGGTTAATTCATAGTATGTCTCGCAACTTGGCGTGCCTTTTGGCATAGGCCTCCTCCAGCTCTCTCCACTGATCCCTGTCCTCAGCTACTCTGGTCCAGTATGGTCCCAAGGTTAGGCGGATATCGTCTTTCCATCTTATTTTCGGACGACCCTTCCTTCTGGTGTCTTCTCTTGGATACCATAAGGTGACTTGTTTACTCCATTTGTTTATTTTGCAACGTAACATATGTCCTGTCCAACCCCATTTCAAGTGTTCTATGCGATTAATTATGTCTGTTACTTTAGTTTTCTTTCTTATTTCTGAATTTCTGATTTTATCGCTAAGTCTGATTCCCAGCATGCTCCTTTCCATTGCTCTTTGTGTACTAGCTAGTTTTTCTCTTTGCTTGTCTGTTAGCGCCCATGTTTCACAGCCGTATGTCATGCATGGGAGGATGCAGGTGTTGAAGGTCTTTCTCTTGATAAACATGCTTAAATCTCTGTTCTTCATTATTTATTTTAGGGACCAGTATTTTTTTCTCATTTTAAGGAACCCTTATCTGCCTTCTTATTTAAAAAAACACGAATCCTTGAAAGATTCCTCAGAGGCAGTCTAAATATTCTGTGGTAAAGTTAACTATTTAAATTGCCCTCTAGGAGTGTTTGAGAGGAATCGTGTAAGTGCAAAAAATTATGGCAAATGTGTTTTTTGTTTTTAAAATAATAATTACTACTTACTAACCAAGAAACAGAGTATAATGTTTATGTTTGTCTGTTTCTTAATTCCACCTTATCTTTCAAATGCTTCCACTAATATATTAGTCGAAAGGAGTATACGGATGGCGTCAGACTAGAATCCTTTTTTGTCATGTAACTATAATGGGTTAATTTTCAAAACCTTCAATTCCTTGGCAGAGTGAGATCCATCAACGGCCATCCTCCATCTTTATGTAGATAATTTTAAAATGAGATGAAATGACAGAGTGCAAGGTAAGGATTAGAGTTGAAAGGGTGGAACAAGTGAAAGAATTAGTCTATTTGGGGAGCCTCTTTACGAGGGATGGAAAGTGTGAAGGTGATATACAAATAAGAGTAAAAGCGAGAAATTGTGTAAACGGTGCCTTGCGCTCCTTAGTGAGTGGCCAAAACATCTCCAAAAGAGCTAGATTGGCTATCCATAATGGAGTGCTGGTCCCAACATTTATGTATGGTAGTGAGACTTGGGTATGGCAAAAGATGCAAGAAAGTAGGATTAATGCAGTAGAAATGTGTGTATGTCTGGTGTTACAGGATACGCAACAGTTTGATTAGAGAATGTTGTGGGCTGAAAGAGAAAGTAGTAACTAAAATTGAGAAAGGATGTTGCGTTGGTTTGGACATGTGGAGAGGATGAAGGAAGATTGACGAAACAAATACATCGAGCGAATGTGGGTGGAAGGGCCGGTAATGGACGACCCAGGCGGACATACTTCGACCAAATAGGGGATGTCTTAGCAAAGGGCGAGGTAAAAAGTAGCCGATAACGGCGTGCGTGCATGCAACGACTAATGAATGACAGGATCTTGGCAAGTGGTAGTCCCTGGTCTCTGGCCTCTCCCTCTGGGATACAGGCGTGAGATTATGTATGTATGTATGTAATTCTTAAAATAATATCATCAGAGAATAGGTATAACAAAACTCAACACATTGAACCTGTGGAGTCTCCATGGAACAACTGCAAAAGAATAACTGAGGTGTACTAACCAAAGTCAACCAGTTCATAAGATTCAAATGTGGAGACACAATCAATGAAGAGCTCAGCGGCCTTGTTGTAATCCCGGACAGCAAGACAATAGATAGCCTCATACGCCTTCAGCTTGTTCCTGGAACGCCAGTCCCCACCCTTGTCCACTAACTCGTGAGCCTGTTGCAACAAATATAAGTTTTCATTAAGGTAGGTTGGCGCCATGCAAGTATTATGTAAGCATTACAGGGAGGTCTTTACCTTGCTTATTTTTGATATCATGGGGGGTAGGGGGGTCTGGATGGTGATTACGTCAGCAATAGGTATTTATTTTTCACTTTTTCAGATTTTCTACAATATTTAGTCGATTTTGAATTGAAAATATATGGGATTTATTATTAATAAACTATATTGATTAATATACTTATTTATATTTGAAAATAAAATGCATTTTCAGGGATCCCCAAAAATAATGGATACATTTAGGTACCCGATTAGAACCGAGTAGGGGAATTACGTCTCGGTAGTCACTTGTCAAAATTTCATCTGCCAATGTAATGTTTCGTTTAGGTAGAATTGACGATTTGAATATTTAATGTAAGAAAAGTTTACATACGCATGATTGGGGGGGTAAATAATTGTAATAAATCTGATTACATAATACTTGAACTGCTCCTTTTCCAAATAAAAATTTTGGCTTTCAATTTTTGGGTATTTTAATTTTTATATCACCTTTTTTTAAGTACTTGATTTTATGTTGTGAGTGAAGGAATCCCAGAAACCTTCATGTGAAGTGTTGGTTGAAGGAACTTTAACATCAGACACATTTTTGCAGAAGATTAGGGTACTATGGTAAGTGTCTCATAGTGTTTGATAAAATAGTCACAGAAGATGAATCGACGATCACTTGGCTGACAGGACTTGGCATTTGTTGTAATTTGTGTTTTAGGTTTTCTAAATGTGACCTTTAAAGTAGAATTTTATGCTCTTTCCTAGATCAGCAAGATGGGACCCCATCCCAGCAGGGCATGCAGTAACCTAGGACTGGTTGACAAAAAGCTGTGTAGACATTTAAGTGTCTCTTTGTTTGCACTGTTATGGAGCACATAATGTGAATAAATTTTCACTCTTCCCAGATTATAGTCTATACGCTTTACAAAATTTCATTTTTCACTAGAACTTTTCCGAGATGTTTGATGGAGTTTTCCCTTTCTAATTACTTGGCAAGAGCATATTACTTAGTTTGGAGTGAATATTAGATAACTTACCTTATTAATGGCTTTGCCCATATCCTTAACATTGCAGCCATGAAAATAAGCAATTCTAAAGAGGGCAAATATAGCATCCAGCCTCCGATTGGTGGTAAGGGTTGAGTCTTCATATTTGGATGTTGCTAGAGCCGTAGCTGCCTCCTTATCTCCAATCGAGCACAGGTAATCCAGTCTAAAATTAAGGTTTTTAGTAAATTCTGAAACCTGCACTAGTTAATATTCGAAAATTGTGCAATAATAAAAATTGCTCATTTGATTTTATAAAAGAAAATAAGAATACAAACCTGTCTTGCCATACTGGTGTTTCAGAGTCGTCCTCTTGGAACTTAGATAACCTATCTTGGTTTTCTTTTGACATGTCATCATACAGTTTCTGATCAAAGGGCCAACCGAGATCTGTACACACTTCTTTATAATAGGGAGCCATATGGCCGGCTTTTATTCCTGTCATTAGTTCTTCTTTGAGCTGGGCATTGTCTTTCAAATGGGGCAAAGTTAGTTTGAACTTGATGCCCGCGAGAGCCATAAATTCGGGCGTTGTGCCTTCAGCAGAAAGCTCCATTTTGAGCAGAAACTTGCAACTATTTTCACTTTGATCCTAACAAACTATACAAATAGCAGTATAAGCAATTTTCAATAACTTTCGCCACAAATATAGCGAATCATCCACACGATCACCAACAAATAAACCACAGAGAAAATATGAAATAAACGTCAAAAAAATAGTTTTTTTTTGTGCCAACTATCCTAAGCTTAGATCAATCATCAAAGATTATTTGATTAATATTGGGAAAGCAATCTTCAAACATATATTTAATCTAAAAATTTTATTTATGACTTTGTCATATCACTGAAACGCAATATACCTTGACTTATTACAAATTCAATGCTTTTTAAAATTAAGTTATTATCGTGGCACTATAAAACACCCAAATACTAGCTAGTCATTCTTTGTAACTTTTTAAAATAAATAATGTATATCGTATTTACACGATGGACCAAAACAGACCACAGGTAGCATGACGGAGCGAATCACCTGTTTCGTGGCGCTGAAATGTCAAAACTTACAATTTTCCAATTATCTTAATTCTGATATTATATAAGCGGTAAGTACTCGAAACACACATCGTCATGCCACCTCTGCGGAAGCGTCTGCACGACTTTAGTCTGTTTTTTAAGATGCAAAAAAACTGGCACTTTGACATGTGCCGGGGGTCGCAGACCATCACAATCACAAACCATTAGGCGTGTGTAGTCTTTACGTGATTTTCGCGAAACATAAAGAAACTGTTTTTTCGTGACACGTCACAGTTATAAAAAACAGTTTTTTTTAGTAACCGGTTTTTCCGAACTCTCTTACGGAGTCGCCGCTACAAAACAAGTACTATCCTAATGGTTACTTCGCTACTTATCACAAGCTAAGTTTTTCTACCTACAGAGTTACATCAATAACGTAATTATAAAATTGTAACTGACACTAGACACCTTTCCTTTATAATTTATTCAGGCTTTAGACTGACTGCACTGGATATACTCATTTGTTTGTTTAACGGTTTTACTAAGATTAGTATTCAACTATTATTGATAATTCCGGCGTAAGTATTTAGTAGTAATTTGATTGTGTATATTATAATAATAATGATTGAAAATATTTACCGCTATCCAATTTTTGTTTTTGTAGTTTTTTTTGTCTTTTTCTTTTTTCTTAATATAACAATTTTTATACCAACTTTTTATTTATATAAACACGATTCCTATAAAACACTCCTCAAATCCAGCTTAAATAGTCGCGTTTAAGGAGTGGTTTAAATAATCGTGTTTGACACCAACACTATTTGCGACGCTTCGAATTCCCGAGCCGTGCTACTCCAAACGACCATACCAATAAAAACAAAGACCAGCCTCTAAACTCAGTGCACAGTAGTACGTGTCAAAATATTACATATTGAATAACTCTTACTCTGCTTTGTTTTTGGTAGTCGCGTATTCAGTTTGGATTCGGAAACTCTCGGCTCGATCCGCAGCCCGCCGGGCCGACTTGAAAAAAAAAATAGTGACGCGTGCAAAACAGTGGCAGGCGCATAGTATTGATACAAAATCGCATGATCACAAAAGAAACGGTTTGAAAAAAAAACAGTTTTTTTGTGTGACTAATAACTATGACACCCACAGATGACACCCTTGCGTGCCACGAAGCCAGTTTTGTATTTACAACTATTTAGTTACGCGAAAAATAACGACCACGCCTACAAACCATCACATTTGTTTTGTTGACGTACTCTGGCCGCCAATTGCACCTCTTCTTTTGCAACTAATGTTTTTGTAATTGTTTTGTGGCGTGTACAATAAGGAATATTCTTACCTTTTTATGCAGAAATCAGATGTTTTAAGGGTCTTATTATATAGGTACTAAATCAAACCACAGTCGTGTGGATACGGGTTGTATTTGAATTCATAAAGTACCTACATATCTATTTGAATTCGACCAGAGACTAAATTATTGTAAATAGAGGAGAGGACTGTCAGATTAATCTGAGAGCGGAGTGGACTCAGTTTATATTCTGTTAGGGATATAGTATCGAAACAAAAGTATCGATACTATACTCATGAGCAGTATCGCATCAAAAGTAATCGATACTGGTATTAAGTGTATCGAGTTACTCAGGTATCGAGTACTTTTGGCATTCAATTATAGTGTAAATAAAAAGACTTAAATTTAATTTAAAAGGATGTTTATTAGAATAAGATTATGTTGTGTTATAATCCAAACTCATCTTCCGTGTAATCAGATAAAAATAATAATTTGCTGACCCTTGAACCCAACAGGTGGTTTCGGGTCTCCGTGATAGGGGCTGCAGCTTTCGAAAATAGACGCTCCGCCGGAACTGACGTCCCCGGTATTATAAGAAAACTGATTGCAAGCTTATATAGTCCCGGGAACACCGTTTTAATATCTTCCCACTGCTGCAACGGGTTTGATTTTAATGGGAATACAGGGTTAGCGAGATATAAATTTATCTATCAGTGGTGCGGTGCCTACTTGTTTGCGCTAATATTTGGTGGTGTCCCCAAAAGTCGTCAACCTCACTGACAGTCAACGAGTTTCGGCTTACCGTTGGTGAGGAAGCGGAATCCCTTTCAGAGTTAACTGTTCTCCTGATGAAACATATCGCCTTAGCGCATGCGTTTGCGTCTTTAAAATGAATATTTTTTTACTCGTGGGTCTAAAATTGTTGAAACAGCTAAAAGGTGTTTGGCTTCGACGTTTGCAAAGCGTCGTTCAATCTCTTTCAGTGCCTTTTCTTTCATCGCATTACAAATGCACAGCTTTACCTATTTCTTACGAGGACTTCCCTTAGTCCTAAACGTCAAGATAGAACTATAATAGAGATGTATAGATACAACAAAAAAAGGATCGAGTACTGTGAAAAGTATCGCTTCTAACTCAGTATCGTAATAAATAGTATCGAATACTAAATTACTCAGTATCTTAACCAAAGAATCGAGTATACTCAGGTATCGATACTTTTTGCGTATCCCTATATTCTGTACACTTTGACGTTTTTTTTTACGTGCCTGTGCCGTGTGCCTATTGCCTAATCAGCAAATGAACGTTATTATTTCTCAATTCTATAATCTTGCAGAAATTCTGCAACATGGATTTACACAAACTTGTCGACGCTAACCAGACTATCAAGATAGTGCCATCAATTGAGGATACGCTTCGTTCTACAGGCCTTAACGTAGATTTGGACGATAGCACTCTTCAATGGTTCAATCAAATCAAAAATATTTGGAAAACTTGGAAGAAAAGTGCAACAGTTGAACACAGCATTACATCATTCCTTCAGACTAGATCTGACCCACATAGGGTATCTCTTGCTTTAATAATTAAGTGTGAAGATTTCAAAGATTGTAAACCAAAAACACTGCCTTTTTGCATCGTAGAAATCTTGCATAAATGGTCACAAAAACATGGTTTCCTGCCAGACGAATCCATTAAACTACCTGCCTTCAGAATAGCAACAAAGCAAAGGAATCAGCACTTCTTCAGCTTGATTGTTCAAACTTATCATCTGTCTACAATAAACAAAGTTGTTCTGCCCATGGTTAAAGAAATGATTGAAGAAGGTAACTACAAGCAAGCATGCCAGATAGTAATTGCTATGGAATTATTTGATCAAATAGCAGTTGAAGACTTATTATTTCCACTGATACTTCAAGACAAAACAAACCTCATTGATGACTATTTAACTGAGTCTCCTGACCAAGTCAAGCCATTCTTATTATTCATGGACAAGCTTCTTGATAAAAATTTCAACATACGAGAGCACGTTGCCAATTATATTGAAACCCATAAAATAAATTATGTTAAGTATGACAAATTGCACTATAAACCCCTTGGGAAACTTGTGGCTAGGCTTTGCAATAAGTTTAAAATACCAATAGAAACATGTAAGAATCTCAGCAAAAACCGAACCACTGGAGGCTTGAGGTATTTGATACACCAGAAATATCAAGAACATAATGTGAGCTCTGCTGTGTGGGATGACCTAGTCAAAGACTCCTTAAAACAAAATGCAGACTCCGCATTAGAATTTATTGTATTGCTGTCTGATTATGACAGAAAAGAAGCCTTGAAATGGGCTAAATACTTGAACATGCCTGAGAGTTCATACCCACCTGGATTGAAGGATGTTTCTACTGCTAGCAACACTGAGACATCAGAAGACTGGGACAAACAAGTGAAGGACTCCCAGGACTATTACAAATTGACACTTCCACTAGACCATATTATTCTAATAGACACAGCTGAGAAGTTCTATGACATGATGTCTTCAGACCTGATAAAATTGAAAATTGTAAGCATTGACTGCGAATGGAAGCCTTCTTTTGGAGCCACTCAATCCCAAGTTGCGCTGATTCAAATAGCCACTTATGACACTGTGTATCTAATTGACACACTTTTATTAAATAACAAACAATTTTCAAGCTTCTGGTACACATTTTACAAATCCTTATTGGATAATGCTGAAATTATTAAACTTGGTTTTGGATTGGAACAAGATTTAAGAGAAATTAAAGCATCAATTACTGGCTTATCTAATATTAAAGTTAAAGGGGAGGGTCTACTTGATATTGCCTTGCTATGGAAGAGTTTACTGAGCAGTGGTCTATTAGTGGCGTGCAATGAAGGTGCTGGCAATAGCCTCAGCTCCCTGGTCCAGTCATGTTTTGGAGTTCCTCTAGCAAAATCGGAACAGTGTTCGAATTGGGAATTGAGACCACTACGACCCACACAAATCGAATATGCAGCCCTCGATGCCTACATCTTGATTGAGATATACTGTTATCTCCAGAAACTATGCTCTGAACAAGGTATTAACTTTGAAGAAATCTGCAATGATATCATGCTAGAAGGAAAACAGAAAAGTTCAAAGATGAAGACCAAAGTTGTAGATAGATTGCAATCATCTGTTTCAAACATAGTTCCAACAAGATCTGCGAGTCAAATTAAATTTCTAGTTGACCCAAAACTGTCTAAGTTACTTACGTACTTACGATACTGTGGCATTGACACCACTGTCATGCCTTCAACTATGTTGTGGCATGGTATTGTGAACTTAGCGATATCAGAAGACAGGTATATATTGGTTCCGAAAATCAAGTTTACACCTACTAACCATTACCCACAGAGTTCCATTTTAGAAGTTGGAGTTTCTGGAAGTAGCGAACAAATGGCGAAAATTATAAACCATTTTAACATTGATATGACCACTGCAGATTCCTTGAAACGGTGCATTTACTGCAATGATGACATGTTAACACAACTAACACCTAGTGACATTCTGAGTCTTTACAGTAAGGTCACTGCAAACTATGACAACATGGAGTCACATAATCATTATGATGACAATGTAAATTACGACAATTTTCTTAGTGATTCTGACTGTGATGAAGATCTATATCAACCTGACAAACGTAGGCAAGTGGCAAGACTCACTACAAGTAGAGGGGTGCCCATTCAATGTGAAGACCTTGGAACATTGACTTCGCTCAAAAAGTCTGCTTTTCTTTGTGAAGCTTGTGGACGAATTCTATGGGATGAGGAAAAGGTATTAAAAGTGGTGTGTGATCTTGTAAATAGCTTAAAGAAATTGTCGACAAGATAAAAATTGTTAAAATAGCAACATTAAGTTTATTTAGTACAAAATAATAGGTAACTGTTTTTAATAATTTAAAAGCAATAAATGACAGTGTTGATGAGCATACAAAATATTTTTGTAAGTTTAAAATATAAGTTTAAATAGTATTATACAATGTGTTCAGAGCCTGTACTTAGGGCTTGTGATAAGCACATGAAATAATATCATTGTTCTAATCATAAGCATACAAGCCAATATATAATATTTGTATTAATAAGTGTTATTTATGTATCTACCTACTTATCCAATTATTTTAGAGGCACCTGTTATTTACTGTTTAGAAATAAATTTCCATTAATTAACTATTTTCCATAATATTTAATCAGACCAGTTGATGTTCAATACAAAGTTGTCCACTAGTGATTTATTAAGTTTTTAAAACATTTTTTTTTTCAATCATATATACTGTTATTACTGTGCAGTAGTAAGAACTAAGTTAAATTAGTACCTATTTAATGACTACTGACTTAATTAATACTAGAATAGTTATACAACATTTTGACATTGTGATTCTGAAAATCCATCATTCTTCTAAAGACTTAAAGTCTGTTTTTCATTAAACAGAACAGCCCTTATACTCTCGGAAGCTAATACGGCCAAAATGCACCACAATTTAGTGCGTTTTTTTAGCTTCATTTTTCGATTCAGTTCTAAAGTTAAATGCAATTAAAAGCCCTTTTCTCACATCAATATTGAAACAACCAGCTCGAACTCACACACGAGCGAAAACCGTCGTCGAGAGTGTAGAGAGGAATGTTGCAAAGCCACACAACTCACTAATCCACATTACTTTACATCTATCATTTCAATAAAATTAATATACTTATTAATTTCTAACAAAATAGGTCAGCTATTTGACCCTCGAAACCTGTTTTTCTAACAAAAACTGGTTTCGGGGGTCAAATCGTATATAATACCAAACAATTTATACAATTTTTAGGGTTCCGTACACCGTACAAAAAAAAAGCGGAACCCTTATAGGATCACTCGTGCGTCTGTCTGTCCGTCCGTCTGTCACAGCCAATTTGCTCCGAATCTACTGGACCAAATCAGGTGAAATTTGATAGGATGGTGAAATCCTATGACCCAAACACAGATGTGCAAAGTAAACAAAAATTTTTTTTTAAATACGGGTCATTTTCGGGGGACAAATTAGGAAATAAAAAAATACAGTTTTGCAAACCATACCGTGTCATGAGGGAAGGCGGTACATTAACTAACCGCATGGTGCTTGTGGGATTTTGGCGGAATTTAGCAAAGTAATTTTCACATTTTAATGCTATCATGTTTACTTTAAACAAATTTATTTTTTTAATACGGGTCATTTTCGGGGGACAAATTAGGAAATTAAAAAATACAGTTTTGCAAACCATACCGTGTCATGAGGGAAGGCGGTACATTAACTAACCGCATGGTGCTTGTGGGATTTTGGCGGAATTTAGCAAAGTAATTTTCACATTTTAATGCTATCATGGATTTTCGCAAAGTAACGCCTGATTCCACACAATATTGTAAGTATTTTATGACGATATTTTTTACTTTATTGCATGTATTTTATGGCATTTGTTTTAATTCTTTTTAAATACACCACGGCACGCACTTCGTAGTACATTTATGAGTTACCGTAGGCACTGACTGAAAATTAGCGCTGAGAGATCACTTCCTCGGCACAACTTGGATAGGTGCACCACAGGCTACATCTATGATCCTGTTTTATTTATTTGTTTTGTCTGTTGTGTATTTAGTTTTCGTTCTGTTGTTGTGCATATTATGTTACTTATCGCCTTATTTTATTTCTGTGATGTGTCTTGTTGGTATTATAAATGTCTTTCTTCTTCCTCTAAATTTACCATTCCCCCTTCATTTCATTTCAATGAAATTGCGCAGTGGCAAATACTACACTATATTAGCCAGAAACGTGTATAAGAAAAGAACTTTTGCTGGAGATTCACTCAAATTAATTGATTTATTCGATTTACTTATCATGTTTTTCAATACATCGGTAAATGGTTGTAACTAACTGAAATCGCTACCAAAATGTATAAAAAATAACAAGCCACGTAAATGGATCTTACAATTATTCATGTTTCTAAAAAAAGGATGTATAAAGTACGTACATAGGTATATATTCTGATTCGTCGATACTTTGCGCATATTCATTAATTTTTTACCTAAAACTCGTAAAAACTACACATGGTCGTGCTCTTCCGACAAAAAATCAAGTAAGTGAACCCGGAATTAAGTTAATGATCATATTTGTTAATGTTAAATAATAGTTATTTTTCCGGATCAACGATTGTAACATTCACGTGGCTTGTTGTTTCGTAGATATATATTTCTCGATAGAATGATTTCAATAATAATAATTTACTTAAGTGTCAAAAAGTTGATACCTATAGGTCTAAAAGAGTGAACAACTCGATATATCATGAAACTTTGTTACCTGTTGAAAAACATGAAAAAAATTGGTACTAAGTAGGTAACTGTGTATTTTTTTACATCGAGCGAATCTTTAGATAAAGTGTTTTCTAAGATCGGTTCCTCGCTAGTATATAAATTAATTTTATTTGCGAAGTTAGCAAAACTATGAACCTGAACCTACGCTCTCACTCGGGGCAAAGTGTAGGTTCATAGTTTCTCGGGTCGAGTGGAACATTATACTTAACTATTATAGGTTACCTTCTGTTTTTGTTTAGCTTATCTAATTTTAATACATCGTATTAAATAAACAATTGCATCAATATATCACACGAAAGCTTTTTTCCTGTACAAAGTTTTCGATTTCTTTTTTATGTAAGGCTGCATTTCCTTTGATGTTTAATACATCCAAGTGTAATTCGGGGAATCCTCTCAGTGTAGTGAGACTATTATTCTGTAAATTTAATGTCTGAAAAGGAAAAAGGGACACATTTAATAATTAGACAGAAAGATTTTTTTCTCGTGTTAACAAAATTAAGGCCGACTTGCATCACTTCTTAAATGTCACTTAAGTCTCCATTTAAATCGACTTTTGTATGAAGGATTTTAGTTAAATCCTGTTTAAGTCACATTTAAGAAAGTGGTGCAAGTCGGCCTGAGTGTATCATGGTAATAATTTTGTAACAATGAAAGACTAAAGACAAACAGTCTTATTTATAAAGAACAAGGTTCCTTAAAACACTCGATAAACGCCTATTAAAATAGTCTGGTGGAGATTTTACAAGGAAAAGACGTAACCACATACTAAATAAACTGCCTCTGAGTGTTTTTTTATAGATAAGACCGACACAGTTTATATTAAGGCCGAATCAGTGTTATTTACAAAAACACAACTCCGTTAAAACACTCCTCAAATGCAGTTTATATAGTCTGTGGTAAAGGGAATGACCAACTTAAACTGCATTTGAAGAGTGTTTTAAAGAATTGTGTCTTTATAAATCAGACTCAACAAGTCTTATTTATGAAAACACGATTCCTCTAAAACACTCCTCAGAGGCCGTTTAAATAATCTGTGGTAACGTCTTTCCTTTTACCACAGACTATTTAAACTGTCTCTGAGTACTGTTTTAGAGAAATCAGAGACCGAAAGAATTTCATTGTAGCGCAACATTGAACAGAATAAAGAAAGTAAACACGAAGGTAGGTACACAAAACAAAAATAAAAACAAAACAATCGTGAATAGAACATAATATGAGGCTTTTAGAGTCGAAGGCAGCCGGGTACCAACGTCGATATTAGAGATAAGTGTTGGGTTGGGATGTTTACAGAACTCACCTTGCAATGCTGAAGAACCACCAAAGACGGCAAAACTCGTGACGGCAAATTCTGATTACTCAAATCGACCGTTTCGCAAAAGCTGTAATACTGCAAATTAGGTAAACTTGCGAGCTTATGACTAAAGGCGATCTTCAGCTCTAGACTTTGATTTTTCTCGTACTCTGCAACCAGTTGATCTTCGATACTCCATTTCGCGACCAAATCGTCGTAATACCCAGCACGTAATTTGTCTAGGCCCTTCAGAGTGTTTAGTTTCGATATTGTTTCTTCGTGATAGAGCTTGGCATCTATACAGTGGAGGAACACTGTGGTTGTTAGTAGAGTCCCTAAAAAAACAGATTTTCATATGTAGGTAGGTATATTAATACTAGGTATTTGTAATTCTTTCACATGGTTGTGCAATAAAGTGTTCTGTATCTCTCTATCAATATTTAATTTCATTCAGCTTTGTTCTGGGTGTAACCAAATTTTTTTTTAAAAAGCCAATAAAGGCATAATAGGGGTTGATATTTCTTGAATTAGTGAGTTGAATGAATGACCTAGAGCTAGCAAACAACTTGAAAAGCATTATTGCCTTCCGTATTTTAACGATTTTTATACTCTTTTCGATATGTAGAAAGCTAATTGAAATAAAATATAGCTCTAAACATTCACACTATAGTTGTCGAAATGTAAGAAGCCCGTTTTGACAGCTACACAAAAATGCATTTTACTTTGGATTTACTCGAACAAATACAGAAAAAGACACATACCCTGTCATATTATTTAACGCTCGCAAGAAAAAAAACACACTTTCTAGCCCGAAAAGTTACTCATAGTTTAGATTTTTTATGTTTTTGATATCAAACTAGGTTAGATTCTATGGTTTTTGTAGCTGTCAAAACGGGCTTTTTATATTTTGACGACTTTAACAGCTAAATGCGAGTCAAATGATGTTGTTAACCAGCTATTTGCAAGTGTAGCCTACTCTTCCCCGATAAAAGCTGGTTCTACCTTTATATCAAAGGTTCAAACAAACTCGAATTTTCGCAGTATCCATCTTTCTTGTCTAAATTGAATAACAAAAACAATTGAAAGTCGATATTCAAATGTTTCACATTTTTTAAAAAAAGAACATCATAGAAACCATTTTAAAAAAGTTTCATTCGAAAACCTCAAACCATGAAGATTCTATGTCAATTCAAAGAACCTATTGCAATAAAACGGCAATTTCATACTTTAACCCCTATTATTAAGCTTTAAAGCGCAATTTTTTGTCTTAGTAGGGTGTCCCCCTCCCCCTCTCCTGGCTAAACAGTTGATTGTAGAAACGTGAAAAAATTCAGAACTTGAAAGGAAAAGTATCGCGGCTAAGTAGGCTTTCCTAGTTAACGAGTAATAGCCAACCAACTTATAAAAGTAAAATTTCGTACAAAATCCATTGAAAATGACTTCGATGAAGTTGTTAGTTCTATAAAGCAGACATAAAATACCCTCTTTCTACGGTACCCTACTTTGCGCGTAGCCCGACATTACTTGGCCGGTTTTTATACGATGGTCTTGGTCCGAGCTATTTTCATTGAATATCAAACCGTATCGGTTTTCGTCATAAATCTTAAGACATTGTTATATTTTGTGAGTTGGATAGATTCTCTTAAAATCTTGGCGTTACAATATCAGGGAATGGACTTATCTGCCCTATGAATAGATGATAAAAAAGTATAGAGCAACAGGCCTCTTATTGATGACAATTTCTTTCACTTTTGAAAATGTTATTCGTATTGCTGTATAAAACCACCCCTTTTCAGGAAGGTAAGGGACTTACGAGTATATATGCTAAAACAAACGGTGGTAGTACGGTCGGTAAAACGCTTGGCTTACATTCGGGATGTCGTAGGTTCGAAACCCGGCGTGTCCTCTTGTACCAATTTGTGAATTTGTAGTAGCAATACCACTCGCTTCAAAATATATGAGAGTTAGGATTTTTTAACGGTAAAGGAAAACATTGTGGGGAGCCCTGAGTGCCAAAAGTGTTCACACACCTGTGCTCCATATTGCCAAACCCTGCGAGAAGACCTGTGCCCTACAATGGGACGTATATAGGCTGCAATATATATGCTACATGTATTGTATATCCCATTGATGGTGTAAAGAACCTTAACAATAAATCCTTACATTTGTTATCAGGTTCAAAATCAAGAAGTTGGCGGCAGGCATCAAGTTGTTTCACTAGCTCCTCAATCACTGGTTTCGAGTATGTTTTCTGAAATGTTATTGGGGACTTTCCAATATACACGCAGGGTTTCATTTTGTGGCACTGCACGATTTGTGTTTCGCCCGAATCTGTTATGAATTCCACCTGAAAATATTGCCTTATCACTATGACACCTGTAAGTGATGAAAAACCTTTGGCCTTTGCATCTACAAGATGACATGATTTATACAGCGTCCAGTGGCACCTTCACTCACACCCAGATGCGTGAAGGGACCACTCAGACGCTGCAGTGCCTAGGATATTGTGACTTAGATGGAGTTGGCTGCCCCAGCACCAGCCCAGTGGGTAGATTAGAACAATGGACGTGCAAGCGAGAGTCCAGAAGCGGGTCTGGCCCCGCTCTAGGCATGCACTGGGACTTTGTTTATTTTAAAAGATACGTACATCTGCGAATTTGTAGTAGCAATACCACACTTTAACTGTGAAGGAAAACATCGGGGGAAACCCACGTATTAATTTCCGTACTGGAATTCAGTATCTACATTACAAACTCTTCGCTGACAAACTTCTTTCGCTTCATCAACATTCATTAGTCGTTACACGCCAGTTTTGGGCACTTATTCAATATGTAACTGTTTTAATTACTTTCTTCAATAAAGTTTTATCAATTACTGTTTCGTAAGCGTCTAGCAGGAGAATTGGGTGTCTAATTTTGAACATACCTAATACAGGCCCTGCAGGGTATTACAGAAAGTCAGGATTGCAGTGGCAGTGCAAGCTTTTGTAGCAAGTATGGCCCTATGATTGTGTAATAAGCCAATATTAACATACTGAACAGTTTTTATTATACCTTCACATCCAAGTCATCAGTTATGTCTTGCTGAACTCTGAAAATCCACAGATTATCATACTTGTTTCCTAGGCAGGACTGCCATTGACCCTCGGCATGTTCACTGTTGATGTACATTTTGACTTTAGACTGAACTAAGTCTTCATTCACATTTTTGCTAAATGCAACTGTAGTTTTCTGGGGTGAGACTGTAGCTACCACCAGTTGTGTGGTCTCTTTTACTGCACCTGAAAGATGTGAAAACATATGCCTATACGAACTCCATAAACAGCCAACCTTCCTTTGACCCTCAATGTAGATGTGATTGTTCCATCTTGTTCGTTTCCCCATCTTGATACGTTGTGTCTTTTCTGTGGCATGGAAGAGACAAGGTTCGAACCACAGAGAAAAAAAGAGGAAAGAGAAGGAATTAAGGAACTTAGTCCTCTAGAAAGGCATGCACAAAATACAAACTAAGGAAAGTTATAGGTGGTACAATATAGTAGGTTGACTCAAAATGATATTGGGGTGAAATTAAATTTTTAACCGCTTATCTGCCGTGTCAAAATTATACAACCAGTGTGTGTTACCAGTGATGACTTATGTTATGGCACTGAAACGTGGTCTCTTACTATGGGCCTCACAAGAAAGCTCAAGGTCACGCAACGAGCTATGGAAAGGGCTATGCTCGGAATTTCTCTACGAGATCGTATCAGAATTGATGAGATCCGTAGGCGAACGAAAGTCGTCGACATAGCCCAGCGGATTAGTAAGTTGAAGTGGCAGTGGGCGGGGCACGTAGCACGCAGAACTGATGGCCGATGGGGCCGAAAAGTTCTCGAATGGAGACCACATATCGGCAAGCGCAGCGTAGGACGACAAGCCACAAGATGGACAGCAGACCTCATCCAAGTGGCAGGAAGACGCTGGATGCAAGCCGCTTCCAACCGGTCTTTTTGGTAATCCACGGAGGAGGCCTATGTCCAGCAGTGGACTTCTTGTGGCTGAATGATGATGATGATGATGATACACAAAAACGTGCCAAAAAAATTAAAAAGGTTATAAAAATATTCTTTCGGAGTTTTACAGGATTATTTTATCAAGAGAATATTTTCGCATTTTTAATTTTAATTTATATTAATAATTTTTACTTTATGAAACAAGGCCCTGCTCTTAATAGAAAAAGTAAAATTGCTCACTTACCAAGTAACCATCTTTGATAGAACCAAGCACTGGTATCATCAGGATCAGTAAAGGCAGCACTCTGGACCATCTGTAACTCATGCTTATGATGACTGTCTTCAATAGGTCTACCAGCTGTAAAAACAGAAGATGGATAAATAACAATATTAATTACTTCACTCAAGTTTCAAGAAAGTCAGAATGAGTCAGTAAAATTATAAAAACCTATTTAGAGGCTAAAAATTCCACGCATGCCGGGACTTGAACCCGCGACCTCTGGTTAACCTTGCCAGCGCTCTCCCAACTGAGCTAATGGGCAAGTGCAGGCATCAGTTAAATTTCGAGCCTCTGTACAAATTTCTCTGTATTATGTATTTCTCTGTATTGTTAGCCTCTAAATAGGTTTTTTTTTAATTGTCCTCAGCACAGGTTAGGGCACAAAATAGAATATAAAAAGAATATAATCACTAAAATTATTCCATCAAACTATATGTGCTTTTATTTAATATCAATTAAATGCTCCCTAATTCAGTTCTTTTTAACCTTTGTCAATAATCATGATTACCTAGATAGTTAAAAATATATTATATAATATCTTCGTATTCTACCTTCCAAGTCTGGATACAACTCCACAAGCATTTTACTCCTGTAATGCCAAGCTGAGTAGTTCGAAAAGTTCTCATGCAACTTTTCGGTGGTGAAGTCGAATTCCTGTTTCAATGGTGGTTTGAACTGGCCAACCACCAATCTTCTATAGTCCCATGTGTGAACTGTAATAAAAACAAAGTAAAAAAAATAAACAGCAGATAACTTGACAAAAATCCGCACAGTTGGGATTAAGGTTGATCCTACATCCCGCCTCCCACACCAATAAGACCTGAAATACCTCCATTTGAAGTAATTTCAAAGTAATTTGTTCAATTTATTGTAAGCCACAATTTTTTTCTTTTTATAATGTTCTAGAGAATTGGTTAAGTTCAGTTAGGTACGTTTTTGTGTAAGCTTTAAGATCATTGTACTTACAATTTCTCTCATCTAGTTGAAGATACTTGTCACACAATAAAAGCTCTTTTTTCCAGTCAGGGTCTGGTCTAGTAGTTAAAACCCATTCTCTCTGATGCCAAGCGCAATAGGATTTGGGGTTTACCTTGAGGCAGTGTTCGGTTACAGTTAACTCAGAATCAAACAACTTTGACAGGTCTTCGGCATTCTCTTCAGTTTCCCTGGAAAATAATCAACATGAAACATTAGCACCTTCCATGAGTAGATAGTAGTTTAACATACCATAATGCTTCATACCGAAATGTATTCAAAATGTCTCTTCTAATATTCCATAGTGTATAAATATCAGGATTATTCACAAGCACCTGTCCCGTAACCTCCAAAAGCTCTTTGTCCAGCTGTCCTTCTTTCCTCTGAAAAAAGAAACAGGTCATATTTAACTGCTTTTTTGAAAAAAGCTAGTTAAAAAAAATTTTGGTTCTGATAATTTTTCCCTGCAACTAATACTTTTCCTAATATAACCTGATAAATACTAATTCTAGTCATGTGGTACAATAACACTCCATAAAAATGAGGCACAAAGTGTTACATCACAATTTGCGAGTGAAGTCTTGTAATTTGAATTTTAGAGTGGGTTTTCCCAATACTTGAATTATTATCTTTTTATGTAAGAAAATTAATAATAATAACTTCCACACAACACAATCACTTGACCTGGTCCCAAAATACATGGAAATACACCCAGACTGAGGCCATTAATTTGTACAAATGTGTGGCAGCCGCCAGTGGGAATTGAATCCACAACCTCTATCTTGGTAGTAAGCGCAGTCAATGTGTCTACACCTTATGAGAAAATATTTAGAATTTGAAAAGCTATCTCATATTTAATACTTTTGTTTTTACATTACATAATCTAATTATGATTGAAAAGAAATAAGTCCCTGCTCAAGTGGAGATCTTGTATTAAGACCCCGAGGAGGGTCCAAATGAAGTAAGTTAGTAGGTATGTATATATAACTTGGCAAGCTGACTTGGCAAACATTGTTTTGCCATATTAATTAGCCTACAACCTTTTCCCAGACCTGCCAAATGTACAAAAAAAAAATCATAGAAATTGGTGAAGCTGTTTCGGAAGAGTTTGAAAACAACAACTGTGTGAGAAGATATTTTTTATATATTAGATTTAATTTTAGTGCTTTTGATCAAAATAGAAAGTGGGTATTTTCTGGTGTTTGAACCTATATTCTTTATGGTATAAAGACAATTTCAACCCAATGTAATTTACAGTCAACTACCACTAACTTGTACCAACTATCACTCACCTTGGTCTGTATTATGATCATGGCTTTCTGGAAGACTTTTAGTTTCTCCTTACGCTCTTTCTCTTTCCTAAGCTTCTCTTCCTCGGTGGTTCGGACCTTGACTCTTCCATGCTGTGGAGTAGACAAACTTTCAAGACGAGATCAAATCAGGGTGGAACAGCTAGTATCCAGCGTCAAGGACAGGGAAGCTGATTGGAAGAACTAGCGCTGTCGTCCTACATTTCTTACCATTGTCAGGAAAATATGGTTATTACAACAAATAGAAGAAAGTTCGTATTCAGACACAGTGAACTGTACACAACTCACAGACGATAAAGAGATGGATGACACAACTGTATACCCATAGAGTACTTTGTTATACTGTACCGTACCACCAACGTACCACAGTAACACAGAACTGTACACTTCGATTAAAAAAAAGATAGGAAAGAAAGAAACCAACCAAAAAATACTGTCATTCAAGTTGTCAATTATATTCTCTGTGGTTGTCAATGTCAAACATACAATAAATATCTATGTGTAGATGCAGTGTTGCCAGATCGCCCTTTGAATTTCTCCCCCAATCTGAACAAAATCTCCCCGAAAATAACCATATTCGAAAAATAACGTTGGTAGATTAAAGACAAACTTTATTTTAAAAAAAAAGATAAATTTCCGCCTTAGATTCTAAAATATCTTCGAGGATGTCGCTTTCAATTCCGTAATTTTTTTAAATTAAACCTCTTGGTTACTTTTGTGATGTCGTAGACGGAACAAAATACATACCTACCTACATCCTTTAGGCATTGAGTAACGAATTCTAAGCATTGCCTCTACAGTTTCAATTGACAACCCATTGCGCAATCTATCTTTAACAGGTATTTACTTGAAAAAAGGCTCCTAAAAAACTGCATTGGAAAATGGCAGCAACCAAATCGGGTTCCCACAATCAGCGAACAGTAAATTGTAATTTGTCAATAATAAATGAGTAAATATTTACACTATTCTATTCTTTTTGTTGCACTAACCCGTACTGAGGACAATTTACATCACTGGCAGCCCCGAGTATCCCACTTTGCAGTTAGGTTTTTACATCGGAATGATATCGCTGTACCTACATGATTATAATTATTAAGTGGGTTACTCGGGGCTGCAAGTGATGTAAATTGCTTCGGCCAGATGTCGCTGCCTTTACGTAATACAGATAAGTTTGTAAAAAGGCTCAAAATTTCATCGATGCTTGCACTTACCCATTAGATCAGTTGGGAGAGCGCTGGCACGGTGATCCAGAGATCGCGGGTTCAAGTCCCGGCATGGGTGGAGTTTTTAGCCTCTAAATAGGTTTTTAAAATTGTCCTTAGCACGCATTAGTGCAACAAAGAATATAGACACTCAAGAGGTCTTTGGTAGTAAGGTAACGATAAAATTATTAGTAAAACATTATGAAAATCTATGCATACGGAAAATGAAAATTTTGAGGCCAATAGATACAGTGTAGATAGATAGAATATTCTTTATTGTACACAAAGATTACATTAATAGAAATTCAATAAATCGCAGTACAATTGGCGGCCTTATTACTACAAGCAATTTCTTCCAGGCAACCATAGACGGAGACAAGAAAGAAGTTAGAGACTAGTGTACTTATTGTACTGTAATTATCAATACAGATGTATCCTTCATATCCTCTCAGATAGTCTCATGATGCCACAGATGACACGTAGATCGGCTATTAATTGGCTTTCAAATAATACTCAAGTGCGAGTAAGACTTTGGTTGAGAGTTCCGCTCTATTCCGTTTTCAATGGGAATTTACATGTGGGGTTGACTCTATATCACATGAATTCACATTCAATGTTCAACCTGTGAACACCTTGCGTTCAGCGTTGCTGGTAGGCTATACATGGTTGACTAATCAGGAAGTGAAAAGTTTATATTGTAAACTGTTTTTTCCCGGTCTGCCTGTGAAAAATTGTGATTGTGATAGGTACTGATCTAATTAGTTTATTACTTTTCAAGCCGATGCTGTACTTTTCAGTTCCATTAAGTTATTTCAATTAGTCAGTGATAACTTTAGGTATTTATTGTAATTTTTTTGATTAAAGAATGTTGATTAAAGAATTTACATACATAATGTATTTGATTTTTTTCGTTTCCTTGATATGAAGTACCATATTTTTGGCATTTTTAGCGTCATGTTTGGCAGATTTTTGGCCCAGTGTGTGGCAGATTCTTCACTTTTGAGATGGTCACACTGCTGGTGCTGTCAATGTCATTTTATGTCAAATGCTGAAAGAAGTGTAGATTCTTCGCTTTGTTTCTTCTTTTTTTGTGTTTATTCCTTCGTCTGCCTAGTTTGTTTTGCCGTGTTAAGTTGTTCTGCTGCATGTTAGGAATTGAAAGAATGAATAATGCACCGCAGTATTCGTTACGATGGAATAATTACGTCAGTCATGTTACGGACGCGTTTAACTTGTTACGATTTGAGAACGATTTAGTGGATGTCACTTTATGTTGTGATGGTGGAAAAATAAAGGCCCACAAGATGCTGTTATCGGCTTGTAGCAGCTACTTCAAGCAGATATTTAAAGAGAACCCGTGCCAGCATCCTGTTATAATATTTAAAAATGTGAAGTATGAGGATCTGAATGCAATAATTAATTTTATGTACCATGGTGAAGTAAATATCTTTCAGGAGCAACTGGAGTCTTTTCTAATTACTGCAGAGCTATTGGAAGTGAAGGGTCTAACTGACAATACAGAGGAAGAGAGTGCTACTAATCAAATAATTGATGGAATATCATTAGATCTTACTTCCAAGCCGAAAACTACCAATGAGACTGTCATAGCTCCGTCCGATGAACCAATAAACTTGGCTACAATTCAAACTGCAAGAGATGAATACATTCCACAGATAAGCAATTATAAACCATATGTTAAGGATGACACTGAAGATACAGAGCCAGCTCCTGTAGACCCAGTTAAGATTGATTTGAACTCTCCTGGAAATTCAAAGACAAATTCAGCACATCCCATGGAAGAGATGCAAGTTGATAACCAGTCTTCCAATGCAGAGGATATGTCAGAGAAAAACACCTCTGGTATGTTGTGATTATTTATTACACTAGCAACTTTACTAAAAGTTTAAAATTTCATTTCTTAAAAGAGTTCACTCAGGGAACACTAATTACTTTATTTAGTAGTTCATGCCATGCATTTACTACACAGACAGAAATGTTTGTCAAACTAAATGTTGAGATGTGTGAAGTCATTTTTTTACTCAAGTTATGTGCCAAATAGATTGTAGGCATTATAAGCCACAAAAATGTGTCTGGCTGGCCTTAAATGTCATTCCACACCTGTCGCACTACATATTTATATACCAATATGTCACTGGGCCCAAAAAAGCAGTGCCTTTTGCGATCACTGGTTAGAGCCCACAAGGTGCTGCTATTAATGATAATCATGTAATGTCATTGTAATTATTATAGTGTCCTCATCTCTTTTCAGACTCGGACATGGTTTTAAAATTTCGCTGCCACATGTGCCCTAAAGGTTTTAAGCATCCAACATCCCTTACTCTGCATAAAGATTCACATGCCGGCAAGACCCAGTGTCCCGTATGCCACCGGTCATTCTCAAGATCCTATGACATGAGGAGTCACTTGCAGAGGATACACCAAGGGAAACAACTGACTATCAAAGAGATAAGATATAAGAATACAAGTGACACTGTTGCTTCCAAGCAGTTCACACACCATATCTAGCTGTAGCTAGTTGGTAACATGAGTTACCTAACAGAGTGAGGCAGCCAGCATAAATCTGAGACTAAAATGCTTCAAAAGGAATAAATTGTTATCCTACCATGATTAGGTGAATGATATTGTTTAATTGATTGATCGTTGTTTTATCTAAGTAGATAAGAATATTGACGTTTAAGTTTTTGTGTAAGCAGTAAGTACTTGTTTAGTTTAAAATGTTTATCCAAAAGCACTGTAAGTGCACTATGCCTGCCTGTATGAAGTAACGTGGTATGCATATGGTTGTTAAGTAACTATGCATATAATTACATAGTTATTATTACTTAAGTATGAAATAAAGATATATTTTTTATTTACTCAAAAGTCACAAAAAACATTTGCTCAGTGCTGTAGCTTTGGCTATTTTTGTACTAGTCTACCAATAAAATCTTTAAATACCAAAATGTATAATGATTTTTATGTAGTATAATGTTTTATTTATCTGCCCCTTTAGCACGTTGGATTGCATTAAGGACACAGATCCATGGATGATGTGAGTGAGTTTGAAACTTCATAGAAAGGCCTATGGAGGCTTAACTGGGTCTACATGGGTATAATAACTAAATAATATTAGATATTGTTTTGTAAGTACATAGTTAGGTACATAAACGAGATTACAATGTATTTTTTTCGCAATAAATCATGGTAGCCCCCTAATTAATTAAATTTGCGATTGGGGAAGATCGATACACGCAACGTAGCAACTAGTTCATCATCATTAACCCTTTCCCTCCGGAGTATAGATTTTTAACGGATTTTCTTACTTTAACTGTATTATATTAATAAGGTAGACAAAATGAAAAGCATAGATTTTTTTTAGAATTTTATTATACCTAGAAGTACTATTTCTAATACCTAGACTTACGAGGATCGTCAGGAACTTTATGTAGGTAATTACAATGTTAGGAACTTTTATGTAAAAAAATACAAAACTAATGAGAACAATTAATATTGTATTAGTATTAATCAACAAAACATTTTTTTAATCAGACATTGACTTCGTGGTATTCTAGGAAACAATTTTTCTTTTCATTTACACACAAAAATACATTGCAATGGGAACATTTGCTGTGAGGTTTTGACTGAATCTTCTTCAAACTACAGACTTCACACCTCCCTCTATTCTCTACATACGTAGGCCAATGTATGCCTCTGTTACCTAATCGTACGTCTTTCAGAGTAGAGAACTCAGATTTGCGCCTTTTTGAAGGACCACCCTGTGAAGCGTTATCAGTTGAGGTCTTTCTTTTTTGACCAGCGGCTTTCATTGTCATCAAACCTTGAGTCACAGACCGTCGAAAATCTTTTACGGTAGTTTTTTCCATCAAGAGTCCGTGAATGACAAAAGAATTGACAAATGCTATGTCCAGAAGACCCCAAAATAACCTGTGCCACCATTTCGGAGATTTGCGGTCTACACCACCCACCACACACCACCCATATAACTGTTATAATCCTTGACAGCTGCAGGGCATGTGACTGTGGACTTCGATCCATTCTTTTCTTTACGTGACACAGTTTCCTCGTCATTCCCATGAAAATTAGACACTATGTGAACCATTTTGTTATCCTTCCATTTCCAATACCCAATATCTAAATTTGAAAATCGGTGGTCACTGTCACCTCTTTTCATTTTAGAATCAACAAGCATCTTTTCAGGCAATCCTTTTCTATTACTTCGTATTGTCCCACACGCCAATGTATTTTCAGTTTTCAGTTTTTCAAGTAAAGCAACAGACGAGAAAAAATTGTCAAAGTAGATGATCTTCCCTTTACCCCACTCTTGTTCCGTCAACTCTAAAACTACTTTTTCTCCAAAGCCATAATTAATAAATTTTGAGTTCATTTCTTCGTTTTTTCCTTGGTAAATTTGAAATTTCTTTATGTAGCCCCTCTGGTCTGGTCATCACAGTCTTCGTTACAGGCTGGAAGTTCTTCTAATAACAGGGCTTCAATTAGGGCACTATTTTTTTTAATGTCCATTTCAAAACATCTAAAACAATAAGAAGTAGATATAAGAAAATAACAATAAAAAAATAAGACAAAAAAATAAAACAAAACAACCAAAAAACCCCCTTGAGTATTTGAATTGCCTGATGGGACGGTGAGACTAAAAATTGCCTGACGGTACTTTCTAGTCCTCATTAGTTTTTCTCTATAATTCATGTGTGATAGTGTAGTTATACATTATTTAAGTTGTAATACATATAATTGAGGATATAATAATACTAAATTATCAAAAATATTGGCACTTACCTATGATATTCTATTTATAAAACTTTTACGAATTCTCTGCAAAGCAAAGTGACTGAATGTCCAACGTGTTGTAACTTGCTGCTCCAATCACTCGGCAATTTCGCATGGTAATTCAAATAGCGCGCTGTGATTGGCTTACAGTACGGTACTTTAAAGGATCGTCAGAAGTTATAAGCACAAAGTGTTTTCATATTCAATACAATAGACGAGAAAAAAGGCGGTACTTATTAGTACCGTAAGGAGGGAAAGGGTTAATTTCCATTTTGCATACTTCCAGTGCCTACATGCATATTTCGATAAATAAAATAGCAGAAGACGTGGGCGATTCGCATTCGGTACCGAATACAAATCTAGGGGGACGCAGCGCCGCCGACTAGTGCAGCAGTGACGCCGCGTCGGACGCGAGGGGTGAAAGCTCAGCCGCCGTCCGTACGCGAGGGTGGCCGGCCCAGCGAAGTAGCGATGGTGCGGGGCGGGCGGACAGCGCTCGATACGCGCCCGCGCCCCCGCGCACGCTCGCGCGCTTCTCCCTCGACCAAAACTACTCGATTCTCAGCAGTGTTGCCAGAGCGTTATTTTTAGGAACGATCTTCGTTATGTTTGAGCCCTCTTCGTAACTTTCAAAAAGTAAGCTTTTCGGTGAATTTTTAGATCTGCCCCTATATTACGCTCACCAAATCCTGAGCGATTCCAATCGTTTAACTGTCAAATTAGTATGGAATTTGACAGTTAGACGATTGGAATAGCTCAGGATTTGGTGAGCGTAATTAGGCCACTGGATTGTATCTACTCGTTCCGTTCTTTTTGGGGTTTCGTACCCCCAAAAAGATAATATTTGCCATATTGAGTTGGACTCCCGCTAAAGGTCCCGAACTGAATAATAGTTTCCATAATAATGTTTGTTTTTGAAAAATATTGTGAAGGTCCAGCTATGTTTAAGTATTTGCTTAGTTAACTTCTCAATTAGAAACCTTAGGCTACCCCTAAATCACATATTCGTGAATGCGTTGATTAATTAACTCGCCACAATATGGATAGGTACCGTCAAACATGGATACTTGGGTCGCTGTGGATACTTGGGACAATATAGACATACAATATACACAAATCAAAGTTCTACATATATTTTCTCCTGATAAGGATAAAAAGTCTAGCCCTGAGGTCAGAGTACTAGGAGAAGAAATAAAGAAAATGAAGAAATATTTTCCATAGTTACTTTTACTTGAAATAACATATTTTTAATGATATACGTGATTTTCTTTGTCTGTCGTAAAATTTATATTGCTGCTTAATAGAAACTAAATAAACTATTAAGAGAATGAAGTTTTGAGATATCCGAACTTGATTTTTTGAGAAATCTGAACTATTATTTAAAATACAGGTACTTGTTTCATTTACTAGTCATAAAAAGGTTCCCAATAATTCCAAATGTGAAAAACTATTAGACAGTAAATATGTTACATGGGTTCAAATCGGTATTTTTTATGTTCCTCTTGTTACTTTTGACCAAAGAGCGCTAGCAACACTGCTACTCATTCCACTCAGTCAGTCGCTTTTCGGCATCGCTGTGCGTGGGTCGTCATCGCTTTCGCAGCCGCGCATCTGTCAAAAGCTACGATACCGATAGAAAACACAATTTTAACTTCTTAAAGTACGTACCCATCGAAGTTTCATAAGTGTTACCTGTTATTGTTTGTAGTCTATCTCATAATTGTTCAGTGCCAGTGTGGAAGCTGTAACAATCGGATCAAGTTGGATTTTAAATTTGTTTACATCAAACTTATCTAGTGTTTACTTAGCTCTACATTTATATTGTTATCTACTCTTATACATTTAAATCGAAGTCAGCCATAAAAATTAAAGAATGAGTGGAAAGGTTGTGTGATGTGAAAACAGGGCGTTTGAATTTCATTCGTTACAGGCGGGTCGTTGATGTCCAGCCATTTTGGGGCTTTTCTGATGGAAAATGTATTGTATTTCACGTGATAGCATGACCTTTATTCAGTAAAATGAGTGTGTGAATATTTGATGCGAGTATCGTGAATAGAAACGCGTTTATAAAGTCGAGATTGGCCCGTAATAGCATGGCACGCGACGGCGCGACGTCGAGGGTATTGATCGGCCGGGGGCGGCGGCGGCGGCGGCTCGCATCGCACGAGACGCCGGCGTCGTCGGCCGTCGCCGCGCTCTTGCCGGTTGCCGCCTAAAATAAAGCTTTGCATGTGTGCGCCGCCCTGCGACGAGAGTCGAGCCACCCCGCTGCCGCACACCCCCCGAGATGCATGCAGCGGAGCCACATGATTTCGTTATGATGATGTTACAAATTCCATTTCACATGGACCAGAAATTACGGAGTTCTTCGTAGACCCGTACCGCCATAAACATTGCATTGTGTACAGGCATCTTATTAGATCGGTACAATCGGACAGACCCAAACTTTCGCCATTAAAATCCGTAAGCTTCTAGGTCTATGTATAGGTAGGTAGGTATTCAGTTAGCTTGCTAGAGTAGGGTCAAAGTAGGGCGTAGGAAAATTTAACCCACCAAACGGGAGTTTTTTTGCAACACACGCCTAGATTACCTCGATTAAAACAGTAACAATCTTACTTATTTATAAACACAAATTCCTCCTGCCCTTGAGGCAAGGCTTTTTACAAAAAAATTGTATGTGTGTCTTTTTCTTGGGAAATAATGCAGTAATAGAAATTTTAACAGGGTTTTAAGTAATAATTTTACAGGCTTGTATAATGCTTCTTAGATGTCACGGTATGGCTGAATAGAATACCGTTAATAATAAAATTAAGCTCATAATATAATTAAGCTCCTTCGCTTGCGATTGTATTAGGGGGGTGAGTCTGTAAAATGCATAAATGTTCAATAGAGTCATATTAGTACGGTTATGGTTGTTTGATTGACGGTAATGATAGTCTGGTAACCGATCGCATTGCAATGGCATAACACGTGCAACGAAACTCGACTGATCGCGCGATTCGTTCGATCTTCTTCGCAAGAGATGCCTATTTAATTTGCGCGGGTTATACTATACCATTGGAATGACATTGTACTGCTATTGCTTAGGAGACTACCAGTTAGAGGCAAATAACAGCTATTGTCGTGCTTATATAATTCTATTGAAAAACTATATATGTAGTAGACTCTAGGGCCTGACCTACCCAACAGACCAATAGCACTGACAATTGCGTGCGAGCATTTAGCTTGTTAGAAAAGTGTCTTCAGCGAAAAGTATCAGCGTCTGTGTTACTGCGCTACTGTCTGCAATAATTATAAATTAACATGTTTAGTTTTTGCCATTGCTACTATCAGGTACCTACTTAGCGTATCGATGGCCACCTGTGTCGATGGCTAACGAAGTTCGAAGATCACCTAAAGTAAACATCATTTATTGTCAAAAATGTTCATTTACACTGTTTGAGTTACACGCATAGCGATTAACTCCTCCCTGACGGTGCCACTGGAAGTCGCTATCTATTTCATGAAACAAATAATCAACAAGGTTGCTCATCTTTGCAGGTTGGAAATGTTCGGCTGAGTAGCGTATTTACGCTACGACGAGCACTATGGCGCGGTGTAACCTGGCCAGTAGCGCACTCCTCTGTGCTCTCAGCCTGCTGCTGGAGGCGCACGCGTTTACGCTGCTGCCGCACGACGTCCGGCCCGGTCATGCCGTCCGCCACTTCGTCGGCAACTACTCCCGATATACCCTCATAGACCCTGAATACTCTTCCTATTTCACCATGCTCGACGATGGCCTACTTATGACCACTGCCGACCTAGAACCACTCCTTGGTCGCCCTTTAAGCCTCGCCGTCCTGGAACAAACCCCGTACAGCAGTGCCGCGCATTCTGTGCAGTTGCTAGTCGTGGATCGAAAGCGAATGCTGCACTTTCCCACTGTGCCAGACTTGCACGGGGAAATACCAGAGAATTCTCCACCTGGGACAGGTGTTGATCTGCCACCCATACGGGCTACAGCAATACTTGATGTTGGACCAATAGCCTACAAAATCGTCAGAGGCAACGAAGAGTCTTCGTTTGGACTGCGCGACAGAGCTAAAGCTAATATCATTCCGGAAGTTAAGTCTGTCATCACCGAAGGCGATGTCGAAATATTTGCGACGCGCTCACTCGATACAGAGAAAAAGGGCTCCTATGATTTAGTCATACAGGCGATGGATGTCCATGGTGCATCAAAAGCAAATCTTCCCGTCCGAGTGTTCGTGACGAATGAAAACGATCATGCCCCAGAATTTGAACAAGAAATCTACTATTTCGCTGTAAATGGAACGCCAAATGAGAATGGCCCTAATGGCACAGCTCGTTGGCAGCGATTTTCTAGCATAGGGACTGTGCAAGCGCACGATATTGATGGAGATCGCATCTACTATTCGCTGGCAGCCCCGAGTAACCTCGTCGTGATCGTGCCGCAAACTGGAGAACTGATACTAGCTGGGGATCCAGATGGCCATGAAGCTGAGCTGCGCGTTCTCGCACACGATACCGGCACTCCCCCACGCAAAAGTCTTCCGACTCATGTGTACCTGGAATTTGTTGTTCGCGATCACAAAGCCTTGCCAGCGCTTCACCGCGAGAAACGCCGCGTGACACGGGCAGTGCGTCCGACTAAACGGATCGAGTTCACAGAAGCTGATGGTGAGGTCGAAGGGCGATCCGTCTTTACTCTCGAGAAGGAGACCGACCGCGAGACTTTCAAAATTCGAGACGAGAATCCGTGGGTGACTGTTGAACCAAGTGGTATAGTGAAAGTTAAAAAGAAGTGGGACTATGAAGAGTTGGGACCAGAAAAGACAATCGACTTTTGGGTGACCATCACGAACGCTGGCAATGGAGGTAAGAATCTTCTCATTTTTTAATATTTATATGAAAAAAAAACGGACCAAACAAATTTCATAGTTCTAGGTCAACGGACGTACCTTATAAATTTTGATTCCCTTGAGTGGCGAAATATACGTTTTTTGCGGCATAAACGGCTGTATCTTTTGTTACGTTAACTTAGAAGTTTGATTTTTTCACTGCTTCAAAGGACTGTAGACCTGAGTATATGGTTTTAATTTCAACTCGATACCTCCACGCGTTCCCGATATAAAGGATCTTGACAGACAGGCAGACAGACGGACGAACGGACGGGCGGATGGACGTACAACAAAGTGATCCTGTAAGGGCTCCGTTTTTTTCCCGTTGAGGTACGGAACCCTATAAAACCAAATACAGGTTACAACTGGATAGGACGCGTGCGTTGCGGCTCCATAAAAACAATAAAATTATTATGTTGTTCGGTGAAACAAATCGCCTCGCCCCACATCACATTTAAGTTTTTTGTCTATTCCAAAGGTGTCTAGGGCAGTTTTTTCACAAAGGTGTAGACACTCGTGATCTCCAACATCTCTATTAAGGGTACGTCGGGATAATGACGAATAGAATAGGGACGCGCGGGAGAGGGCATTGTTAGCGGCATAATCGTGGTGCAGCTTTGTTTACTTACGGCAAAGAAGGGTCGCATTGTAATCTTATGTCATTCACGCATAATAAGGTCAGGGTCGGCGTTGAATAGGACTAATTTGTTAACACAGGTATTCATATTTTAATCAACAAAAATATTATTGAGAATATTTAACGACAGCGTATTTGTCTGTTGTGTATTTAGTTTTCCTTCTGTGTTGTGCATATTATGTTACTTATGTGCTTATGTTGTTTCTGTGATGTATCTTGTTGGTATAATAAATGTCTTTCTTCTTCTTCTTCTTCTTCTTCTTCATTATTTTGCGTGACAGCTTTGAAAGATGCTTTATTCACAAATAAAATAAACAGCTATACACAGACGCATCTTATAAAAATCAATAGGTCCTCGTCGGCGACTCCATAGACTTCTTTATCCGTAAGGCAAGTTGATTGCTTCATCATATCTAGAGTGCTACAGCCTCCACACTGCACAACCCTTTACTTACCTACACGTTCACAGCTTTCACCCCAGTGTGTATAGATTGAGTGGAGCACGTCTGCCTGACCCTTATCATGATCATGTTAAGGTATCTGTTCTCGAGCATCTTTTGTAAATCAGATTTAATTTGATTTATTAATTTGCGGGCAAACACGGTACATTTTGTATATGTTATCATAGTTCTGATTAGGCGTGATGCACCAGTATCTGGCATGCAAAATTTCTTGCAGTTAATATTGCACTTGCTTTTACTATGTTCACATTTAAGTGTTAATTTACTAAGTATCATGTTTCTAGATTAATATGTTACATGCTAATTTCGCCATTAATTTATGCAATATTCTTGAAATAACAAAAAAGTAATAAAAAAAAAAAACATAAACATAGAGCCTAAAAAACGTCAAATTAATTTCAATAAAAAAATACTTTCGTAATGAGAACATTTATTTTACCGAGTTAGAGTTGGTATATCCCATCGCTTGCAGTTTGGTACAATCATTTCTGTCGAATGATGACTCTGATAATCAATTTACATATCAGATGGTAGTACAATCTTTAAAATGCGATACCAAAAGCGTAACCAAACACTGTTTGAGATAGCTCGTATTAAGCACTTTTGTTTTTAAGTAATTTCATACACCTGCAAGCGAAGCGAATTGCGCGCTCGATCGTGACGTCACTCGGCCGACAGGTCTCGCGCCCCCGAGAACTAGTCACGAGGACATCTTAGCTCACGATATCTCTGCCCTCCGCCGAACTGAAGACGCTCCCGTTCCCATCACGACCGCTAGTGGGTAATTGTTTCCCACCTCCGTTTGTTGTTTTGCTCACGTGGCATTGTATCGGATTGAATTTGCGATACGTTTGGGTTTGCTAGAATTGCTTCGTGTACTTGGCTTTAATTTAAAAGCCTTACAACGATTCCAATTTTGAAGCCGTTTGAAGCATAGACTTTTTATTATTGAACTTTTTGCATCAATTGTGACGCAAGGTAGTAGGGCTTACGAATTTCAAGCTTCGCTAGATGAGGAATATCCTGCAGGCTATGTCACAGGCACCATCAGTGGCACGAGTGATGCGTGAGGAATTTCCATTAGCTACAAAAGCGTGGAACGCTGCTCGTACAGTTGATTGCCGGCAGCCACCGTGCAGAATGCGTTGATAATCGGGGGACCTGTCGCACGGCCTCTGCCATCTATCGTTTACGAATCTTTCACGCCACGACCATGGCGCGAGATGGATTCGATAGAGACGTCTTTCTGATCATAACGATCATAATTAATCTTACTGTCTTCTTATACCGGTCTTCACAAACGCAGCCTACTCAATTTGGCACGGTTTCATTCAACCTTTTGTTACTACTATCGAACTAATCGTCGGCATACAATTAAATAAACTTCTGAAGCAATCTATGAAGCAATAACGCACGAAGTTGCATATTTTAAACAAGCACAAAACACTCTGGTGCATCTTTGTAGGGCATCGGCAACTTATAAATCGTGGTCCAGTTGGGTGTTATCGTGTGTTATCTAAATAAATCGAGAGCTGCGTTGTTTAATTACAAGAGCGGCTAGACGGCGCGGGCACGGTGGGTGGGCGACCCGAGGCGCGGGCGCAGAACACCAACAGCTAACCCCGGAGCCCGCGGCCGCACATGTAATCATTATCGTGATTACACCAAAATTGTTACTTTTTAAAAGATTATCGTGAGTAGGCAACATTTGAGTGAAATAGAATAGGAGCATTGTGCGACGTGCTATGGTCTAATAAATAGATCATTGGGTAATTTGAATTGAGGACAAAAGGCGGAATTTAACAATGATAAGTTTAGCTGAAAAGTTAAGAGGTCTTTGCATATTATGTCAGCGCTTGAAAGCGCATAGTCGCGGTGGGCTTAAAATTTCTTTCTGAGAAAGCCTTTGCCATGCAGAGGCGATTACAATGCTTATGTTAAGTTTTTAATTTAAGCTTACAGTGTAGTAGTAGCTCTTTGATGTCAACTTTTGGTATTTATATTATAGTCCGTTTTATACATTTAAGAATTTATTCTAATTACCGGCCAAAAATACCGACGAAAACGGTAAGAAATCCGACTTTTGACATTAGGTTTCGGTCAAAATCAGCTTTTACTACAGTTTTAATTCCGGTAAAAAGTAATTGTTAATTACTTTTGACATTTATACTATTTGTTAATTACATTTGAATAGACAAAGAAAATTATAAAAACCTATTTAGAGGCTAAAAATTTGACCTGTGCCGGGACTTGAACCCGCGACCTCTGGCTAACCGTGCCAGCGCTCTCCCAACTGAGCTAATGGGCAATTGCAGGCATCAGCGAAATTTCGAGCCTCTTTGTAAAGAGGCCTTCTCTGTATTACGTACAGGCAGCGACATCTGGCCGAAGCAATTTACATCACTTGCAGCCACGAGTAACCCACTTTGCAGTTAGGTTTTTATATCGGATTGATATCGCTGTACCTACATGATTTTTTTTTTTTTTACGTAGCCACGTTTGTGTCCCACTGCACCTACATGATTAAGAGCCAATTTTTCAATAGTCAGATAAAACTTAACTAGAGAATAAATTGCAATCTATCATTGTCTAAATCATACGACAAGACAGTGACAACATCAGTTTTATTCTCCAGTTATGTTTTATCCGAGTAATTGAAAAATCCGGTCTAAGTATATTCTTTTTGTTGCACTAACCCGTGCTAATAACAATTTTAAAAATCTATTTAGAGGCTAAAAATTCCACATATGCCGGGACTTGAATCCGCGACCTCGGCTAACCGTGCTAGCGCTCTCCCAACTGAGCTAATGGGCAAGTGCAGGCATCACTAGATAGGTTTTTAAAAAGATCTGAATAGATATCAATACTTCTGATAGGACAATTTAGTTATTGGTGATAGGAACCTTTAAGTAGTAGTCCCGCAGCATCTTTTTATGCCCATAAAGCGGCTTCGTCTCCAAACTGGAACAAAATTAAGAGAGTTCATGTAGAAATAGTATGAGTTTATAAGTAAGTAGGTATACAATACATGGTACATTTTACAACGGTTTTCGATGTTTCCGAGTAACTTTCTTAAGTAAATTTAACATTTTACCCTTTATAATCAATAAATCAGCCATGCGATTATTTCTGCAAGAAATGTTAAAAAAATATTTAGAGGTTACCTTTGTATTATAGTCTGTATTCCTTTCGCGGTATACAAAACTTTGCTTTCAGTTTTGGTATAAACTATGGCTTTCCCTTTTTTAGTCAAAAACATTTTTAGTCAAAGCATTTCATGACATTTTTATGTTGAATTTCCACGAAAAAATCCGAAATTAAGCAACACTTATAAAACAAAACAAACATTGTCGGGGCAAATCTCAGTGGCGCCATCTGTCATTAGTTTCGTGTTGCCATCCCCGTTGTAAGTATTGTCTTTGAGTACAAATAAGAAGTGTAGAAAAAATATGAAAAAAGTACCCGCGCGTCGGAAAAGCGGAAAATGGGTGGTCCTTAAAGACCTACTAGTAATATGGACTGCTATGATTGACGCCGACTAAGACACTTTGTTTTAAAATGAGTTTTAATTAAAATTAAATAAAAACGCTGCGTTTAGTGATTTATAATTTAATACATTATTAAAAGACGACGGTTTCTTCTGACGAGCTGGTTACGGTGGCGGGGAGTCGCTGGATGCGGGCGGCACAAGACCGGGAAGCTTGGAAAACCATGAGGGAGGCCTATGTCCTGCAGTGGGCGTTCAATGGCTGATGATGATGATGACATTATTCAAATACAAAGTGAGAATAAAACTCTTGAATTTATTCTTTGGACTGGATTTCTCAAAGTAAACTTTAGGGTGTAGAGCCACTTTACTTGATGCATAAGATGTTTGTGCTTGCGTTACAAATCCTGCATCCTTATCGTTCTGATATCGTCGGTTCAAAGGAAAAACTCACTAAGTGACATTTTGCCACAAAATGAGAAATTGATAGTTTTATTTCATTAAAGAGAAAATCTACGACAAGAAAAAAACACTAAGGGCGTATTGTGCTCCATAAGAAACCTGTCACGTGATGAAAAAAGTCTTTAACTCCAAAGCGTCTGCCCTTTGCAGGTAAAACTCATTGGGCACTTAATGAAGTTTGCCTAAAATTATGCCACAAAATGAGTTTTACCTCTGAACCGACGATATGTGCTTCATCAAATGGCCTATAGTAATAAACGTGGCCCTACATTGCGCGTGACCCGACACGCACTTAGCCGTTTTTTTTTGTTAGTAAATGATGAGTTTTGAGTTGATAGTATTTATTTTTATTATTTTCCCAATCTCCGAGTCAAAATTATTTGATGGCACGTCTATGGCATCATCAAACACTTACATACATACATACATAAACTCACGCCTGTATCCCAGAGGGGTAGGCAGAGACCAGGGACTGCCACTTGCCACGATCCTGACAGATCACTTTCGCTTCCTCAACATTCATTAGTCGTTGCATGCACGCACGCCGGTTTCGGGTATCAAACACTTCTTTAGAAAGAATGGCATGCTGGCCCATAAAGGTTTATCTAACTTAACCTAACCTAACAATTTACATGTATACCGATGTTTGTTTATCAATAATATCTTTATCTTTGCCCCCCTGATATCATCGAAGCTGGATTTTTATAGAGACTGAAAAATTCCACAGAATAGTGTTCGGTACAGGTCGATGTTTTAGTCCAAATTATTTACTCCACCTCTATTCTCATTATGACAAATCAGTGGTTTTTCAGGATGTTTTTTACCAAGAATGAATTAATACCGAGAATGCTTTAAATAACATCCTCATCTACGGCCACTTGTCTCCGTTTCACTATTTAAGCTAACGAAAAGGAATATTCCTGTTCGTCTGAACACCCATCCTCACTGTGATCACATCCTTAGTTGCGATTAAGGAGTTTTGCAAAAAAACCTGATTTTAGTCCCCAGAATCTGTGACGTCAGACGTTGAAATTTATTGAAGTCCGACAATGACATATTTTTTTGTATGTTATTCATACTCCTACTATTTAATTCAAATAAAAGTAAATATTTTTGGGTCTGGAGATAAAAAAAAAATATTAGTTCAATCTTCACCGCTACCCTAAGGCCTCGTACGCACTGTCCGGTAAGCCGCACTGCGGCTAGCTCGGAGCGCTGCGGCCCGACTGACGGCAAGCCGGACGGTCGCTATACGCACTACGCGGATGCACTGCGGTTTGCTAGTTTGCGGTTACTCGCCATTGACGGCGCATTTATACAAACATTACCGACGCTCGCGACTTACAACATAATTGTCAGCTATGGATTTTGATGCAGAACGGTTTATTATTAAAGTTCAAAACAGGCCAACAATCTGGAATACGAAATTGCTCGATCAATCCGCAAACCACGACGGTTTCTATACGCATGTTCCGGTTGCGGTTACGGCAAGCCGCCGCCCCCCGGTTAGCCGCAATTGCAACCGCATACAGCGGCCAGCCGGACGGCCAACCGCAGTCCGGCAAACCGGACAGTGCCTAAAAGTACAGCAAAGTAAATGACAAAAAAAAAATTCTAAACAACTTTTTTTTTCAACAAATTAGCTATCATTTTAGATTATGACTCAGTTTATGAGTAGAAGACAATGAAACCACTTCAAAATATCAAAATATCTAGTTTTGGTTATTGAAAAATACTTTTGACAATTTTCGTCGGCAGCAGAACTTATGACCGGGACTATAATATTCACAAAATAAATGTAAATGAAGTCAAATCTTTCGTCCTCTATCAACACATTTTATAATGAATGAACAAACGTGGATGAGGACATGCACATGAAAGAATACACATGTCACAGTTGTTTGCGATCATTATTAGTTTCCAGTCAATTAGTTCTTAAACGAGAAGATAATCTATTGCAGCACATAACTGTTTATCAAACTTAAATGGAACAGGTGTGCCTCGGCGCTAAGGCTGACTGAGCCCGTCGCTGTAATCCCATCTGAGCGGCAGCACAATGTACAATGCAGCTCAGCCCGTCTCCAACTAAGAGCAGCCAATCCCTATCAATTACAGCACCTAGACCGCTCGCCTTATCTTCAACATTTAAGCAGATTCATTTGTGAGTTTTCCGAGCAAATCCACGTTCTTTCACATTAATAGTTTACCTAATACACTCCTCGATCGTGACGTTTATATCTACGGCGTTTTGTACATAGGTAGCAGACGCAGACCAATTTATGTAGCAAGATGAACCTAACGGATATAACAAGATAGAGTGTCTGATTTGACATCCCGCGGGATTGGAATTGGCACATCCCGTCTGGGCGCGAACTTCAGCCTTACGGAATAAGTTGTTGTTTTATTATAGAACTAGCTGACCCGGCGAACGTGGTTTTGCCATATTAATTAGCCTACGACTTATTCTCAGACCTACCAAATATACACAAAAAATTCATAAAAATCGGTGAGCCGTTTCGGAAGAGTTTAAAAACAAACATACTCATTATTAATAAGCTCGCCTCTGTACAAATAAGCTTATTGTGCAATAAATAATTTTCTAATCTAATCTAATATGACCCTTCTAGGTTATGGTCTATCTAAATTTCGTCCCTTGAAACCTTTTCGCGGTTGTATTAAATTGACTATTACGAGTACATAATTAATTATATTATTCTGCTTCACCACGCCGTCTCACCCGTCTTCGCAGCTTGTCGCTCGCTCAAACTCATTCCAGGTGAAATAGAATGCTCAATGTAAAACTGTGATATCTAATTTAAATCTCTGTGCGAAATATTGACAAACGCAGCCCATCAGCTCAGAGGATCGACGATCTAAGGCAAATTGCTGGTAGCGGCTGGATGAGGATGGCCGAGAATAGAAACATATGGCGTGCTTTAGGGACGTTTATGCCCAACATGAATATTCGGTCTAGAACGATAGATTACATTAGACCCACACAAAAACATTTTATATAGTTTTGACGACCTCGTGGCGCAGCGGTAGTGCATCTGCACACCATGCGAGAGGTCCCGGGTTCGAATCCCGGCTGGGAATTAAAAAAAAAACCCTAGGTCTTGGATATTTACATGTTTGTGATGTCGTTGTTTCTGATTCCCACGACACAGGGTATCCTAGTGTGGGGCCAGAAGCAATGTATGTGACTGTATGTAAATGTTTATGTTTATGTTTAATGCGGTATGGCGCCCTGCGCGATCGTGTTATTCTTTTACAGTCGAAAGTGAAGAATTTGACAGGAAATGGTGCGCATTTTAAACATAGTTTTGTGTTTTTATGTCGAAACGATGATTCGATAAAAATCTTTGTGATCGGTCGCCATCTTGCACACACAGTTTTGTTAGTTTCCCGTAAAGGGTAAGCAAAGGTATTTAAACGTAGAGTGCACAACACCACTGAAGTCCATTGAGCTAAGACATTTTCCTTCTTATGTAAATACGGACAAGGTCTTCTCCGTGGGACATGAGTGATGGTGAGTGTTCTACCGCCTCATTCGACCTAAACTTAAGTGTCAGAAATAAAAAGTTAACATAGCCTACATAACAATACTAATCAAATAAAACAGTTCCGGTCACAGTTCCAGAACGTAAAAATTTGACCCCCATCTGTCCAGTGCTAAAAAAACGAAATAAAACAAAACAATGCTTTCTAATAATTATAAACATATTGAAACATTTTTCATCTTTTATGCAAATATAAACTATGTGTGATTATTCGTGGTGGGTGGTACATAATACTTAAAGAGATAATGTTTTATGGTCTCAGAATCTTATTACGTTTCGGAACGCAACTGTCGGTAGTTATTTTTTAAGCTTGCGTTGTTATGTTAGTTATAGTCGGTAGTTATTTTTTAAGCTTGCGTTGTTATGTTAGTTATACTGCATTAATTTTGGGTGGTTTGAAAGACATAGCAAAATGAACTTGCCCGACAAAAGCTATGGAATACGCTAGTTAGTTTATTAAGAAAAGGCACTTTTCAAAAATATCTGTCCACGAACTCGAATCTATGGGAACCATTAGTAGCCATTCAGAGCGGTGCGTAAGCGCCGGGGGTCCGCGGGATTTTTTAATTCGAAACAAGATTTTTCAACTATTTTTATTTACGTCTATACTTAAAAGTAATACTCTAAATAGATGCCATCATTAATTACTAATTACATAACCGCGGCTTTCAAACCACCCAGAAATTAGCGTGTATTGAATGTTTACTTGTGACACTTAAAATATGTCCTTTAATATGTGCAGTCCTAATTTTACTTACATTGCATTAGCAGTTTGTTTTTATCACATCTATTCATGATATACCTAGTTCGTTCCCCGGGAACAGGGATTAAAACGCGTTTTTTATTCCCTTAGGGAATAAAAGTGATTTGAATTTGGAACGCGCATGTTGCTATTGTTGCTAAGTTCACAGCGCAACATTGTTCACGAACACGAACAATGTTGCACAAATTGCTGGCAGTTTAAAAGAAAACCGCGCGCGAGCAAAAAAAAAACTGAATAAAGGCGCCTAATGCATTCCGTCTTTTCGTTTCTCTAATTTTCATTATTATTTTTACTAGAGTAAAAATGAGTGCGTCTTCAAGCAGTGATAACGAAATATTAACTCCGGAGTGTATCGTATCAGACGCTAACAATGTGAGGCAAAATAAATAACACTTGAATAGTTGCAAAATAAATAACATGGTTGCGTTCACTTATTTTCTCATAAAGGGTGATAAAAAGTAGAGTGTCCACCTATGGAGTAAAACTATTTTTAAGCTCGAGTGGTGTACTTTTCATCCCTCGTGCACTCAGGATTCTACTCTATAACCCCTCGCTCGTGCACTCGGGATAACAAAGAAACACTCTCGTCTTAAAAATAGTATTTTACTCCCTCGGTAAACAATCTACTACTTTATAATTCTTGATAGTAATTAGTAAAGCCATTAAGTGCCAGTTTCTGAATTGAGAATTTCGCTAAGTAAATAGTTAACTGTAGTGCTGTCTCTTAGAATTTCTCAGAGAAGAGCGTGACAGAACGTTACTTAAGTATTTACTTAGTGAAATTCTCAGTTCAGAAACTGGCCCTAAGAGACTTACAAAAAGAGACACAATATTGCACACCGTGTAACCCGGCGGAATTATTTAGGCACATTCCCACGGTGACAGATAAAATATTTCCGAAGGGTTGTGCGTAAACTGACTGACCTGGTTAAACGTATCCGTCTTTGTGGTAAAACCACTGTGAACATGACCTCACAGCTTACGGTGATTTTATTAGCCCCCCATGGACTTAGTGTGATGTTATGTAGCGTAGGTATAGGTTACACGGGAAACTAAGCTATATTTCTGTTAATGTAATCTTTGTGTACAATAAAGAATATTCTATCTATCTATAATTCTGGTGAGTTTTACTTTATTCCGTTTAGTGGTTTTTGCGTGATGCGCGCACAAAGAAACAGAGTAAGACAGACATATATCAGACAGAGACAAAATTTACAGATTTATTATAATAGGCTAGGTACTTCTAAAAATATTTTTGTACACAACTGACTAGGGTGCCTACTCATTCCTAGGCACTGCCTACTAAAGATTCGGCTGGATTATGAGCAGTTATGGACGTTATCGCGGGCTTTTTTCTGTGGGCGCCCACTCCTTTGGAATCGATGAGCGATGGCCGATGAAGCCGAAGCCAATGTACGCAAAAATGATTAGACTGAAAATGGGTATCCTAAGTACCTTTTCGCCTTTGATGCCCGCATTTCGCACGGACGGATCCCTGTTGCCGCATGCTGATAAGTTGACCCCGCTCGAAAACCTCTCTACCCCATGGGTTATCGGTTCTTCGGCAGATAGAGAGAATCACGCCCGTATTTCTCGTTTGGTGAACATTACACATTACTTTACAGCAATTTGTTTGGTTAATATAATTTTGAATGTTGAGGAAGCGAAAGGGATCTGTCAGGATCGTGGCAAGAGGCAGTCCCTGGTCTCTCCGTACTCCTCTGGGATACAGGCGTGAGTTTATGTGTGTATGTAATATAATCTTCTCTTTCTTTAAGTTTAATGTAAGAGAACATCTGTAGTCAAGTAGTCTGCAGACTTCACGGCTAAAGTGTACTTCACGGTAATTAAATCATTGAGATGTGCCCAAAAGTTAAGACTAAGATTCCAATTTTTTAATTCTTAAGCAAAAGGTCGTCTTTTGGCGTCTTTTCATGGGTTGGCTTTAGGCGAAGAACTTGAAGCACAACATGTTTCTCCAGTCGACAACAGATCGACCTTTACATTTTTGTTGCAAAGACGGCCGTAACGTAACTTGGTCGAATAGAATGTAAAGATCGATGTGCGCAACTGTAGGAAATAAATATTTCTGTATATTTATGGTATGAAGTTGTTGTAAATGACAAACTGAAATTGACATACATATTTCAGAAATTGTGCAGCTTGCAAGCATTTTATTTAGAGGTATAATTTGAACATGGAAGTTTTGAGCCATATTCCGTTACGTATCATTACTTGATATCAAATGGAGTGTGGGCTTGATAATTATTATCCTTTTTAACAATTTCAACCATTCTCTGTCTTCGAACTAAAACTTTCGTAGGCACTATAAATCAAGTAAGCAAAATGAAGTAAGTGAATCCAAAATTAAGCTAACAATTTTCTGGCTGACTATAAACTAGCATTTGAATTCATACATAATGTCGCTTTGCATCCAACATAGTGACAAGTGACACGGTCAAGCGCTCCGCGTACCCAGTTATGGTTCGTTTACATCGCGTTGTGTTAAATTCATTCAATCAATGGCAATGGGCGCGGGCGCTGGCCCGTCGCGCACGCACAACGCACAACAATCGGACTGGCCAATTCCCCTCATTGTGACCGCAATTACTAATGCTCACTTCCTATAACAGTATCAATTTACTCTTATTGCACATATCGCGTCACCGCGTCTGCTTCAGTTATCGTTTTTTGAAGATTTAATTGCATTGCATCCGATGTCCGTTCTCGTGACCCTTCAACTGCCCTATCATTCTTTGTCTGTAAAGTTGTTTCAAACTGTAGCAAAATTGTTGCTCTGCAGTAAAGTAGGTAGTTATTATTTTTTTATGTTTATGTATTGTCATTAGAGCTTGTGGCACACAATGTGAAAGTATACAAAGACTTGGCCAGCCACTAAAGCCGTTAATAAAATTTGCTCACCCTCCTCATCTATTCTAATAAAAGTTCGTCTCAACTGGATTTTGTGGCTCGGCCTTGATTATTCTGGGGGTTTGCAATTACAATTGTAGGAAACAGAGTCGTTCAGCACGAATTGGGGGTTCTTGTAAGCCCCGCTCTCGGAAATTGGTTTAGGTACAACGTATATTGACACGCATTTGCAATTCCAAATAATTTGCTCTGTTTAGGTGGTGCCGATGCCGTTCCCAATGGACTAATATTGACTTTTTGTGTCGTACACGATTTCGCTCTATTCAACTCAGAAATAATGTAGAAAACTTGAATATTCCTTTTGATATTGTTACATACTCTAGTATCATACTTACCTACGTACGAATGAGTACATATTATGAATACCATTGGATGTAATGTATCACTTCGTGTTTGGTGTAATTTGTAATGCCTTGGGGTTCGAAGATGCGCCGGTCGTTCACACGATACCTTGGCAACCATTACTTACTTATCGATCTAGACACGAATGCTTCACGTACTTAGAACCGTATTAAGGCTTGAATGGATTTTCTAATAGGTTTTACCACCGCGTTAGTCGGGGCCTGTTTCATAGAACTACATTTCATAGTTTACTATGACAATTCATTGTACATTGCAAAGTCGATTAACTCAGAACTGGAAGACTCTGCTACGCAATGTACATCGAATATGAAACTCTGCCCTGATGGTTCTCTATAGTTGCTTGCTATTTCGTTTATTCTATTTGGAAAAGAATCGCAGCAAATTCGGGTTTCTTTTTAAGGTTCTGTAGTCCGACAAGGAACCCTTATAGTTTCGTCATGTCCGTCTGTCTGTCTGTCTGTCTGTCTGTCTGTCTGTCTGTCTGTCTGTCTGTCTGTCTGTCTGTCTGTCCGTCTGTCCGTCCGCCGCCTAGCGCTAAGACCGGTGGTACTAGAAAGCTGTAATTTGGCATGCACGCCGACAAAGTTAAAGAATAAAATGTTGGAAAAGATTTTTCTTTACTGTACCTCTCCTAACATGAAAAGTGGGGATGATTTGTTTTTTCTCGTCTACCCTACCATGTGGGGCATCGTTGGATTGGTCGTTGAAAAATATAGTGGGTGTTGGAAGACTATTTTTTGGTTTAGGGTTCCGTTTGTGAAATATAAAGCTTTAAGGCTTTACTAGTTAACGAGTAATAGGCAACCGAGTTATAAAAGTAAAATTTCGTACAAAATCCATTGAAAACGACTTCGATGAAGTTGTTAGTTCTGTAAAGCAGATAAAAAAATACCTTCTTTCTACGGAACCCTAAATAGCGCGTGGCCCGACACGCACTTGGCCGGTTTTTTTTCTTCATAACAGCCACCGATATTGAGTGCGCTAACTGGACATAGGCGCATTGTTTTCGGTCGTGAGTTGTACCTTTTGTGAGTGTTGCTAGCGCTTCTCTCTCTATAATTAGAGCTAATGTATTGTAAACAGCACACACGATGCTGGCGTAGAGTGCCCGTGATCTCAGACTGCCCATTTATAAGGCTTTCACTGTGATTGTGATTTGATTGCGGTCATTTGCTCGTCTTTCTAAACGGCGCGCAGCGCTTATTATCCGGTTCAAATGCTGTTAGGATACGACCTTTTGGAATGGAGCGGCATATGACGTCAACTGACGCCTGTCAGTACCGTTAGCAATGCTATCGGGAAAGCGCGTGACACGTGCGTGAGTGACGAATACAACTTCATCGGAAGTATTTACTTTTAAATTATATTTGTTACGGACGGCGAAAGTGTAATCTAACTGTATAGAATAATCTAGATGCCAGGTGCTTATAGATTACGTGATAGGTACTTATGTACGTAGAGACAAGAGAACCTTCCAGAATAATCTACGTGCTAGAAAGAGACAAAGCTATCTGTTAGACAGAGATAGAAATACATTCTGGAATGGTCGATAGTCTTCTAGAACCTATTTCTAGTATCTTCGAAGTGATTCTGGGTACTTCCAGAAGATATTCTGGATAGTTTTCTAGTACCTTCGACGTCTTTCTGAGTACTTCCCGAAGTTTCTAGACTGGTGATAGCTTTTAGTCGCCTTGATACTTGCAAAAAAATAAATTAACTGTTTAATATTATTAATCTAGCTGTTTTTCTGACCCTACAAGTCATCACTGTCGCGTAACGAAACTCCAAAAGGTCGTATCCTAACAGCATTTGAACCGGATAATAAATACATGCTCACGTGGAGTCATTGCAAGATCACGCCCCGTGTCACTTGGAACAAATTTGTCAGTCGCACAGCAATTTCGATGTCTAATCAAAATGTTTTTATTATTATTATTATTAATTCTTTGTTCAAATTAAAGTACCACGGAAACAGCAACTTAGTCCGAATTGCACCAATTTCTTAAATGTAGCTTAAATAGCATTTAACTAAAATTCTTCATACAAAAGTCTTTTTAAATGGCCATTTAAATGCAATGGTGACATTTGTCGTCAGTGTTGCAAGTTCGGCCTTAATGAACTTATCAAGTTAAACATAGATCTAGATCGTTTTGGAGAAAAAATGGACAATCAATAATCTCCAAACTAAGTCTTGTTGGTCCTTAATTAACAAAGTTTAAATGGTCATTCTAGAACTCATGCATTGAACTAGCTTTAATGCCAGTTCAGACATCTATGTTATCAAAATATTTTTAAATTTTATAGTAGCGCTTTTCATACAAAGTATGCTTATTTATTATCTGAGACTGAATGCTGGATGGAGACCAAGGACAGAACTAAGTGGCGTGCCTTGGGGGAAGCCTATGTCCAGCAGTGGACGAGTATGTGCTGCTTTGATTGATTGATGCTTATTATATCTTTAGGGATCTTATTGTAGAATCGTATACAATGCCATATAAGATATATTAACCGTTGCCTGCCTAAATCTTGATAATGAAAGTTTGTTTATTTCTAGGTGTTTATATTGTGTTTTGTATTGTGCTACCTATAGTTTCGAAGTTATCTGACATACTATTCTCATAAATGTTCATTTGATTTGTTAGATGAATTGCGTGAACTCCTTATTTAGTTGCAGCGAATTTCAATGTCTAGCAACTGTCAGAATGTTAGTTCGCACTGCCAGCTTATACCTACATGACTCGGATTGCTTTCTTCTTCAAGACGAATATGGTCTCAATAACTACTGGCCGACTGCACAGTGATATAATACCTCAGATCATCTATGATCTGAGTGTAATACTAAGGAAGTACCTAAAATAAACAAGCCTGGCAGTTGCGTCGTCAGTTAGTTCCCGGATTTTTCAGACTGCATATGCCGTAGAACTAAGCCTATTACCATTTTTAGGGTTCCGTACCCAAAAGGTAAAAACGGGACCCTATTACTAAGACTTCGAGGTCTGTCTGTCTGTCTGTCCGTCCGTCCGTCCGTCCGTCCGTCCGTCCGTCTGTCTGTCTGTCACCACGCTGTATCTCAAGAACCGTGATAGCTAGAGAGTTGAAAATTTCACAGATTATGTATTTCTGTTGCCGCTATAATAACAAATACTAAAAACAAAATAAAATAATTATTTAAGGGGGGCTCCCATACAACAAACGTGATTTTTTTGCTGTTTTTTTATCTTTGTGTCTAATGTTGTATAGATAATGGTACGGAACCCTTCGTGCGCGAGTCCGACTCGCACTTGGCCGGTTTTTTTCTATATGAGGACCCTGATTTGTAGCTTTCATAAATTGTGCTTTCAAGGGATACAGTTTCTTTAAAGTTTCTTCCATAAGAGCTAATTTGTTATTCCCTAATACAACATTGCTGTCAACCCTTTTGACATTTTATAGAGTGATTTTTACATTTTGTAAATTTTGTATTTTTCGTACTTTTGTTTGTGTCTGTTTTAGTTTATTTTATTTACAAAACGGCTAATATATTTAGATGCCTCAATAAAACTATATGGACCCTTTTCCTTATAGTTTAATGTATCTAAATTCCCCAGATTTTGGCCTAAAACAAACCTGATGTCTGATGTTTGACATCAACATGTCAAATAAGTGGTAGAGATTTCATGCTATCTAAATAATTGCACAAAATACATCACCAATAACATTATTTGATTTCTTGCTTGGACCGATGACGTATGACCAATAATATTAATATATATTATTAATAAAGCTACATGTTACCTGTCAATTGGCATGCGGCCGCATCGTAATGTCCGTCCATCAATAGATTGATTGCACGTCGTGTGAAAGCCATCATCGTCGGTCGGCCCTCGATTGCAGAGATGCGATGTGCTTACTCGGCTCTCTGAGGCAAGCCATGGGCCATTACTTACCTACCAGCTGCGTGCGCGACCTGCGACCGCTCACACGGCCTCATAGACGTGTTCAAACATCTACGTACTTATATCTCGACAATTGGCTTTACTGGCTTATTTGTTGTTGACGGCTCTCCTATTTATTTTGACGTAACTTTCTTTCCGCTGCTCTTTACAAGTTTGAAACTGGTTGTACGATTTGCTTTTCGATAATCGGTATAGAGTGTTCCTGGAAATACACCGATTATATTTCAATGGCTTCTAGCTGTGCTAGAAGTGTCCTCACCCCCCATGTAGCCGTTTGCATGGACTTAAATAAGTTTACAGTGTGCTAGCAGACTTTGCATGGGGAGGGTTGTGCAGCATTCGACGCAGCCCGCCGCAATTCACCGCATGCAAGCTTGCAACGCACACTTCATTCCGCATTGTTCGGTATTGCAATGACCGCGCTCAAGAGCCCTCAACCAACCATGGAGATTTATTGAGTTTCGCAGATTTTACCCACCACCTGAATACCTTTGCCTACTCAAGCTATTCAGCATAAAGCCTTTGCTTTTTAGTTCCGTACCTCCAAAGGAAAAAAATCTTTAATCTCGAGAACGCGTGGAAGTTTCGAGTTGAAATTAAAACCATATGCTCTACAATCCCTTGAAGCTGTGAAAAAATCAAACTTGTAAGTTAACGTAACAAAGCAAAAAAAAGGTTGGTGGCGTAAATATCACAGTCATTGTCATTCACGACAGAAAGTGATCGCTCATCTGGAGTGAGGTTTTTTTTTCTGGGCATTGTCCGGTAAGATTTTTAAGCGTTTCTGATGATTTTAACTCATAACGTACTGGGTTTTTGATAGAATTATTGTTGACAATTTATTAACAAAGGCTTAACTACGGTTTAATTATATTTGGGTAGTTATTTCATGGTTTAAGGACAGTTTTTATTTGCGTGCAACTAATTCCGTTACCTCCTGTCCGATACCAAAACTACGGTAACATACAGGAACTTTATGGCCGTGGTACAGAGCGTGTGGCAATAGTTCAAACATTTTTTTTCTAAATCAAATAAAATCAAATTATTTTATTTGCATAATCATGAGTATTGATACATGCAGATGTTACATTATAATGAGTACCTTCGTGTGTTTTTCGTGTAATTATTACTGTTGAGCTTTGGTAACGAACAGGACATGCATTTCACGATTGTTATTAATTTTCTGATAAAAAAGCAATGAAATTAAAATCTATCACTTCATTATAAAACAAAAAATATAAGTAGGTACCATCACACTACAACCAAAGATTTTAAGATTTCAGCGTAAAATGTCTGATCATAATTCCATTGCCGGAGTAGAAATTTTGGCGATCATTCCCTTATACGTACTACAAGTAGGTACAGGAAAAAAATCTGAAAATTATACATTTGTAATTATATCATAAAAAAATTAGTCTTTGAAGTTCGGAAGACTCGATTCTTAAACTATTTATAATATGTAAGTAAGTATGTACAAATTTGTACGGAACCCGCGGTGGACGACGTGTCCGGTTTTTACTCCTGACATTTAACGCTCCAATTGCAATCCAAGCTTATGCAAACGAACGTAATCATAATTATAACATACCAAACTGAAGAATTAAAGATGCTATCTCAACAATTGATCGCTGCTATTATAAATTTTGTTGCAACACAGCCCTACGTCGTGCGTATCAATATCATCAGTACCTATCAATATCTCCAAAACATACAGACAGAGAGATTACACAATACTTTTCAATTGAACAGAATAATGCATCGAAATCTTTAGGAGAGCTTTTGTTGGCGTCATATTCATTATCAATTTATAAAATTGACTTGATATTTCATTAAAATGTTTAATTGCGATCATCATTCATATGCCCTGTGATGAGGTTTTATCGTTCTTACACGTTGGTACATGGAACAAGTAGTGGGATATCAAGAGTGGAAACCGTTACCGCGGTGTGGGTCACGAAGCTCGCAGAGGGTATAGGTTAGCCGGATGGCTTCGAGAGAATTATGGCTCAAACATAGATACAGCCTCTAATTATAGATTAGACAGTGTGTTGGTTTGCGCGAACAATACTTTATCAACGCCATATCCTAGCCCAAATTATAAGCTTGCGAATGTATCGAACCCACTTTGTGAGTTTATTCTGACAAAAAATATATGGCGTTAATTAGAGGTCTTGCAGAGCCTTTCAAGCATCACCTGCCCAATACAATTTATGTTTTTAGATTTTATCGCTAGTGTTTGTTATGTTTCCATTTGTTTAAAGCAAATAAAATATACCTGAGACAAAACAGAGCGAGATTATGCTTAGTATTTTTATGTTTGTAATTTTCTTGTACATGATATAAAAATTAAAATCTCACGCCGTACATATCGTATCCTACAAATTAATGGAATACTACCGACACTGTCTTCAATAACTCATTATGATCCTAAACTAGGAAACCAGGGTGCCTGCAACGCTACCAATAAACATGGGACTTTCTGCAGATTGTGCGATAATGAACCCAAGACGAGAAGAGAAAGCAAGTGAGACCAATGAAACAGTCGATCGATAGGTTCGCTCCTCGTTACAGGTGTGTGCGATGGTAGCGTATTACAGCTGGTTTATTAGAAAGAAAAACAAAATGAAGGGGAAACATTGGCATTGATCAAGATCTAATGCACCTTGGGGTGAAGGCGCAATTATCATCAGCCTTGGCGACCCAGGGGAAATTCTGTAGGGGTCATAACGAAATTTGTAGCAATATATTACACAAACTTCCTACCTACCTTACATTGTGCTCAATAGAATGAAAGGCCATTCGAAAATTAAAACAATTTTTATAGCTTGAAAATCTGGAGGCCACTCTTACCTTTATTACACACATTTGACATTTTAAAACAAAGTCTAGTTCCCATTGTAATTATAATTTTTGTTTAAATGCTGGGGGGGTAATGCGTGAGAAAAGATTAGCGGTAGTTAGCAGAACTCACAGCTCTAGCATAGCTGGGGGACAAAAAATAATAACTACTACCGGCCACAGCAATTAAGCTTTGACTTTAATTATTTCCTTTTTCTACAGCGGTCATATCTGACCACTACCGTAGCGTTTTGTAAGGGATTGTTTACTGTCGAAAGCGTTTTCAAATAATAGCCCAACCATTGAGGCTTGCCTTATTTCAATCTCACAGGAATATCGATAAGGTATGAGAACGGATGTCTAAAACTATACCTGCTACTGTATAAACTGCATAGGATTAACTTAAAATACGCAATTCTTGAAACAAGTCAGTTACATTTTTTTAAGGTTTTGTAATGTTTTGTTTCATGTAAGTTTTTCTTGATTTTTCGCGATATGATTAATACCATGTGTGTTACGTAGAATGGATATTGTTCTATGTAGGATAACCATCAAACAAAGGCTGAATGGGAATAAGAAAATTGTTTGTTTGCTAAAGCATGGTCATTACAAATGATGATGATCTACCCGTCAGGGTACGCAAATATTATAAATCTTTGCACAGTAATGATAAAAAAAAAGAAAAATTTTGCTCAATGGACCGTTTAAGAAGTCCTTTACACTACACTTAGCACGGGTTAGTGCAACAAAAATATTGAAATCATTTACACAATTTAATACATTTTACGAGTATCTATGAGAATTGTATATAATACTGTTTTAAATTTTGTGAGAGGTAGCTCCGATTTTTTTTGTGTCATATAATTGAATAATTTTATTGCCATACAGTATGAGTTACGTGAGTGTATAGCCAGTGATTGTACAGGCACGTGTAGTTTATTTCCATTCCTGCCTCTTCCGTTATATATTTCGTTATTCTTTTTAAAGATTTGTGGGTATTTCTTTACAAATATACATATCTCGTAAATGTAAAGACTGGGAAGTGGTAATATGTTGAGGATTTTGAAGAGTGGTTTATAACTATCTAGGCAACTTGCCCCAGTAAGAGCCTTGATACATTGTTTTGCACTTTAAACGCTCTAAACATTGTTAACGCGTAAAGCGCGAAGTAAATAAAATTATGTAAACTGAAACAAAAGTAAAAAAACTGGTCACGAAGTGCAAGTCGGACACGCCCACCGAGGGTACCATACAAATTTGTAGGTCTCGCAGTTTTTTCTGAGTTTTTTTTCTAAACTTCAAAGACTATTTTTCCCCTTGTAGTATAAGACGATGTTACTCGCCAAATTTCATAGTTCTAGGTCAACGGAAAGTACTTTATAGTATTTACCCTATAAATTTCGATTCCTATGAGTGTCGAAAATAACATTTTTTGCGGCATAAACGGCCGTATCTTTCGTAGAATTTTGATTTTTCATACCTCCAAGGCACTGTAGACCTGAGTATATGGTACCTCGATATCACCACGCGTTCCCAAGATAAAGGGTCTTGACAGACAAACGGACGGACAATTTTCCTTATGAGGTACGGAACCCTAAAAATACAAATCTGAGCAAATCTCATAGGGCCATCGCCCACGACGACTTAAAAACGCGAGTCAAAATCGCATCCGTTCAAATTGAAGCAAAACATAATATGCTATGCTGGAGCGCGCTTGCATTGCCTCTCAAAAATGTCACAAAACGTGCGCTGCACGAAGTCGTCGTGGGCGATGGCTCATAGAAACGAAGTTGTAAAACACTAACTCTATTTGGGGTGACTCGGGAATTGCGCATTTTAGAGGTAACTATGTGTAAAACTCGACTGCCTCATTTGTCTAGCGGTAAGAGGCATAGCTACTAATACGGATATCGTGGGTACGATTCCCACGTACGTGGAGCTGCCGTTTGTGCAAATGGCCTTGGTGTATTTCCACGTTTGTGATGTCCTTGCCTATTTAGCACAGGGTATCCGAGTTTAGGATACCCTATATTATAGTAACTAGGACATTGGGTTGGGCGAAAGTTATTATTGTTGTACCTACCACAATTTTTTTTACCATAAATCCCGCACCATCCGTTGTATAAGCAACGTTTTATTAATATAAATAAAGCACGCCCTAAAAACCACTTCCAATAAGCAAAAGTCTAAAATTCTTAAGGCTACCATTCACAGGCGCGCCCATCCGCCGGACTTGTCGCTGGCGACAAGTCCGCAGACAAATCTGCACGTGAATGTATTGGTTCTCGGTTCGGTGCGCGACTCACGGCTCGGCGCGGCGCTCGCCGTCTGGAGACTCGAGCGCCGCGCCGCACCCCAGCCGCACATGTGTGTGCTTGCTAGATTTATCGGTGAACTTGTCAGTCATTCGCCATCGCCCGCTAAGTGCGTGTACGCAGTTTTGTGTTGTTTGTTCAACTCTAGTATATGTAATATAATGTCGTTCGACGATCATAGAGAGTTTTGGCAAGAATTTATTCTGCTGTTTAAAGAGAAAACTTGCTTATGGGAAGTAAAAAGTAAAGGGTACCATAATAAGCAACTTAAGCAAGCGGCGTATGAATCCCTTGTACAGAAATGCAAGGAAATATTTCCACAAGCCAATAAAGAATTTGTAATTAAAAAGATTAGCTCTTTGAGAGCTTCTTTTTTTTCTCCGTTAAAAGTATTGCACCGACTACTAAAGCAACTTTTGTGCGTTTTGAAAGCACCGGTGCCATGGTAGGCAACCAACAACGATACGTGCTAGGCTCACCAAAGTACACAAGTGACTGGACTGCAGCTCTGCGCTTGTGTAGTGTGTGGACGACGACGGATTTGTCCACGAATGGGTACGGCTTGGGGCTCGGCTCGCGGTGCGTGTAGTGAATGGTGGGCTTTATCGTCTCTGTGCTAAGCCGCGGACAGACAGACGGCCATACAGACAGACAGACAGATGGACATGGCGAAACTATAAGGGTTCCTTGTTGACTATGGAACTCTAAAATATTTTTATTTTTCGTACAAATTAATCGCGCCAAGTTTCAAAACGTTTAATCTTTGTTAGTGGTTTGATTATCGATAACTGAAGAAATAGTTAATTGTGGCAGAACGGAACGGAAAAGAAATGTTGGAATTTTTAGTCTCTAATATAGGTTTTTAAAATTGTCCTCAGGACGGGTTAGTGCAGCGAAAAGAAAATAATGAAGAAACAGTTTTTAGATTTTGCGTTATCTCAATAACACGTTGTATAGTTTCCGAATTTACCTTGAAGGGAATTCTGGCACTAGATAGTGTTAGTGACGATATTTTCGATTGATTGAAGAGATACATACGTCACGGTACGAATAAGATACACAGAGTCTGGGAGTGAAATGTAGGCTCATCAACAAATTCCAACAATTTCCGGCCAGTGAATCATGAACTAATCGCTGCATCAGATGTTTCATCAATCATGTGAGTTTTATAGAGCGTTTACCGCTAATAACCCTCTGTTGTTTAATTTTTGCTCAGGCAATTTGCGTGGAGTGATTAATCGCGCGGGAAAACATCTCTTGTCTTGGTATAATTTTGTTATTATTTTTGCCCAGTATTTAATTGTGCTATCATACTTGTAAAAAGGAAGAGCAGACGATTTTTAATTAAGATGAATAGCTTAAACAATAGCTTTAACAGCTCTACACTTGCAAAGTTGCAGTCTGTATATTATCCTTCACGTACAGTACAGATAACTCCTTGGATGGGCAAAGGAAAAAGCTTCGATTGTTCATCTCGGCCTCTCAGCTTAACGATTATAATGGCTTGTCGTGCGTTAACTATTTGTATGTTTCGCGCTGGTCCCGCTCGTTGATCGTACATTGTTTCGAAAGCAGGTGTTATGATGAGACGATTGACACGAATTTCATCGTCATACCTCATAGATGCTAATTTTATTTAGTGTTACTTCCAGTTTATTTACTCATATAAAGCGTCTTGTATGGCTACGTTCTAAATAGTCTTGATATTATATTTGACCGAGATGATATGTACTGCATTTATTCAGCTAAGGTAATTTAAAGGAAAGGACATCGTAGGCACTTCTCTGGTTTCTTAGCAATCTATGATCCGATGAAGAATCTAGCCCACTGTGATACGATTATCATGCGCGTTGAATTGACCTGCATGGGGTCCCGGCACCCGCTGTTATACAATTTAGTAATTTTACCGATTCGAAAACGGATTGTTTTTTTTTCCTCGTTTGTGTGTATAGTTCAAATACATTTTTAACGTCTTGTTTTTTGGGTCTTCGTTGATATGATTTTCGTTGGTATTCTTACTTTCCTGGATATTAAATATTTCTTTAGCTTATTTAAATGATGGTGTCTCTACGTTTACAAGTCTTCATACGTGCGGCCGGCCGCAAGACAACGTTACAATGCAATTAACTGTGAGAAAATATTCGCGGTGAGTGTGTAGTGCGCTCAGAACACAAAAGCGTGACAGATAAATGGACATGGACATTGTGTTTGTTCAAGTCTACGATTACCCTTTACAACAGCAGCATTATAATGCGTTGTCTAAAATGCTTTTTCGGGGTAAACGACTGAGCAAGCTTCCACTAAATATCGTTATTACACCGGTAGTTTGGCCTTTATTCGGGCACGTTCTCAACCTTCTGAAGTCTTGAAAAAAGATTTGCATGCCGTATTATCTGTTTCGAATGCCAAAGTTAGTTTTGTTGTATCTACCTAGACCACTTCATCGATCGCTCGGTTGTATCGCTATAACCGTAACACTCAATCGATAATTGGCAAATACTCCCTAATGAAAAGTGGATTCAGTTTATTACCGACAGTAGTAGTACTATGTTTAGCTGCAAATCCTTGGAGGCAGCTCGGTGCGGGGGGCTGTAAGTTAGAGTAGCGCACCGGGTACCTAATGAAATTAACTGCAACAATGCTCCTGCACGTGACCCGGCCCCGCGTCTCATTCACTACGTGATGACCCGTGTCCACCACTATCTCTACCGCAATCACAGTATCTGATGAAATTGCACTTTATTTGTGAGCGTGCTAGGAATCTGAATCAAAATGTTCTCACGCGCCTGCATACAGCTCAAGCCGGGCACCAACCTTTTGGGATGCATGCAGCAACCGAGAACAAATTATTAGATCGTTATCTGCCACTTTTAATAACCCTTCAACACATTAGATATAGTTAGAAATCTATTTTGCGTCGTTATTTAAATTGTAATCCGAGGCATTTTCGCCGTGTCATTAAGCTCTCACGCGGGAAGAAAGGGCCATCTAAGGACCACTAAATGGAAGTGGATTCATTTCGAGTGTCTTTTTTGTTTAGGGCCGGGTGTAGTGTCCGTAGCGTATGTACGAGGCTGCGCATAGAAACGTGTTTAATGGCTGATGCCGCTGATGCACTGTGGGTCGCCTCGTCCTGAGTTGGAAGAGAGATGGAGATAGCGCCCACGCACGTGACGGAGAGAGCTGACGATGCGACTATTGATATCATAATTAAGCCCAGAACGATACAGCGGCTGCGGGTGTGAATACGAGAAGAATGTTTATCTTACCGTCGTAAAGACATAAAGAAGATGATTTCTTTATAACGCCACGGTTTGATTATTGAATCACAGAGTTGACAGTAAGCTTTAAAATATTAAATTGTTTCTGCCGTCTGAAATTACTAAATGTATCTCAATTCACTTTTCGAAGATGAAATAGCGCACAATGATTTGCTAACTCTGCGGCGAGCAGTACATCGATACAGGACCGCGGGTTGGGAATTGGATTCCGATTCGAGTCTGCGGCTGCGGTCAGCCCTTCCCCTGTCAGCACCACACCAGGTCTAACTTTAAATGGAACGGAACTGCAAAACCACTGCCGAGGTACTTCGTTACGTAATAAACGTTTCGCAGACCTTTGTGCCGTATCTAAAACTAAACGCCCGTAGTCCTGCACCAGAGCTTTTAATGGGGTGTCATAAATAGGCGATAAAAGTGTAAAAATAAAATCATCAATGTGAAGTGCTGAGTCATTAAAGCGTGGTTTTCAATTTTAAAAGAGATAAATGCTTTAAGACTGGCTCAGCGCAAAGTTTTCAATTTACTTTTCAATCAACGGGTGCAAAATAAAGGATTTTTATGAATTTTGAAGGGAGGGACATACCTATATGTAATGTTTTTTTTATTTAGAATTGTAGATACCATTGAACTGTGTGTGGGCAACTAAGCAACCGGGCTCTAGCTCGATCCATTAATTTTGTTTTATAATAAAAGTGATGAAATATTTGGTCTTTTTTGCTTTATGTTGCCTTCTTACGAGCGGATTAGGGCTGAAAGCAAGAACTTTTTAAACAATTCTTGGATCAGAAGAGAATAGAAAGCTGCGGCATGACAATCGCAAATTTTGACATCAGTCGTTTTGCGGTTAGTTTCTAACCTTTGTGGCGGTGAATTTCCAAGTATTTATGGCGGTTTAGTAAAAATAACTTCGCACAGTGGCGAGCGGATGCACACGTGTGCGACATGCCCGCCCCTTAACAGGCGCGGCGACCCGTTACCCGACTGCCAAAGCAAAGGTGGGATATGTTTTACGCGCATATGTATGTATGTGTGCATGCATGTGTGTACCTATATTTAATTGATAATTAGAGAAAAGAACTGGACATTTATTTGCCTCTCGCTCATATAATATTACCGTCTATTTTGGCTGAGCGAAAGGCAAATAGTTATTCTGTCCGTTTCTTAAATTAACCGTGCTATCTTGTATGTGTCTTAATGGTCGCGCCGAGACTAACGGGCTCGATCAATTTTGACAAATATTTAACTGACTATATGACGTCACGAAAAAACTAAATTGCGGACATTATCTGTCATATTGTTAGCAAAAGACACTAAAAGTATTAAATAAATAAAAAATACTATAAAAAAATCCGACTGCTAAAGTCTTACAAATTCTAGATGAGTCTGTTTAATTTTCATCCTCAGCAGGCGGGACCAAATTACCCCATCTACATAAAATTTAACAGACACATCTAGGATTACTTGAAGACTTTTAGCAGTCGGGTTTTCTGTTTTTGAGTTTTTTTTTTGTTGCTCGACAGCGCAATACGCAAACAACCGGCATAACACTGCGCCCGCACATCCTTCATATCATCTCGTTGCATCAGATAATTAAGAAGAAAAAAGCTTCTTTGTTTTTTATTGAACGGGATGCGAAGATGTCTTGGTTTTATAATGTTCTACTCATCAATTATTAAATAATTATACTTTTCACTTCTCATGCTCTAAAAGTTCGTCTTTATGTCGTGCGTAGGCGACATAAAGTCGCTTTTTATGCTCTAGAGCATAAAGTAAAATCTTCGTCGAAGACCAAGGCAATCGCTGCAACAGCCACACGAACATCTTTAACTTCATACAACAACCTCTTTATTTGACAATATGCCAAATATCGCATCACAAATACAATCTAATACAACATTAAATATGCCAGAAAAAACGATTACTTTAAATATTTCTCATTGCTCTAATGTAACTTTCAATTTTAATTAAATTAGCATTTACTATATTTACATGTTGCTGTTTCATTTCCTCGCAATCGAAGTGAAAAGTAGAGTGTACAACTCGTCCATAAAACCCATTTTACACTCGACTTTATATCTATCCTCGCTCGCAAGCTCGCTCGGATGGATAAACGTCTCGAGTAAAATGGTGCGTTTTATGCACTTGTTGTACAATCTACTATTATTGCACACAAGACATTTAACAGGACATTACGTAAAAATATTATGTAATGTTTTTTATTTTGTTATTTAATCTAATCTATGTAATGTTTTATTATGGAACCAACTCTAGAGTTCTCTCGCTAGAGCAAGTATCAAGAACTATTAAAATGGAACAGCTGATATTGTTTCCGCAATTTCAAAGTTGGTAACATGATAAAAGTTGTTTGTAATAGATTTCTTCAATAACCCTAACCCCCACAAGTATTACCGGACCTTGCTGCTACATTCAAGAACATCCCATACAGTTCGTGAGTTCTTGTTGGTGTAGTCCAGTGTTTCTCTCGTTTCGCGTACTCCGACGCTCTAACGGACGACTTGTATGTATTCTGTGGACCACCAATTGTGAACCACTGGTCTAGTCAAAGAAGTTGAAAAGCACATAATTTTATCAACAATCTCGAAGACGTTTGTGAAAATGACTCATTGAGGCGGCCTTCTTTCGTAATAACAATATGGCTGTTCTTTTATAGACTCTCCCTTTTAGAGCTTTGTCGAAATATTTACGCCCTACATTGAACGTGAAATTTCAAACAATGAGAGAGAGGCGCGTATGCGCACAACGCGGCCGGTGAACACGTGCGTGGCGCGCCGGATAGAAGCGGGATAAAAAACCGACCAAGTGTGAGTCAGACTCGAGCATGGAAGCCCGAGGGTTCCGTACCAACATAATTATTATATAATATTTATTTATCGTAATATGTGGCCGGTAAGGGACGTCCCAGGCGGACATACTTTGATCAAATAGGGGATGTATTAGCATAATGCAAGATAAAAAGTATGCGTGCGTGCATGCATCGACTAATGAACGTTGAGGAAGCGAAAGTGATCTGTCAGGATCGTGGCAAGTGGCAGTCCCTGGTCTCTGCCTACCCCTCTGGAATACAGGCGTGAGTTTATGTATGTATGTTATCATAATATAACCTGTGTCTTGTTGGTATAACAAATGTCTTTCTTCTTCTTAATTAGCTAAGAAGGAACAGTTTTACAGTTCACAAGGAAGTGGCGTGCCTATGTCCAGCAGTTGACGAGTACGGGCCGATTGATTGATTGATACAGTTCCGGACCCTTAGTCCGACTTTTACTTGGCAGGTTTTCGTTATTAAATTTGTTTCTCGTACACAAACAATCCGTTAATTTGCTGTTAACAGCTGTCAGTTGGACAATGTCCATACAAAAAAAAAATTGACGGCTGATAACAGATTAACAGGTGGTGAGTCTACGAGAAACCGGGGGTATGTTCCGTGGAAACGAAACAAGAAAAAAAGCCGGCCATGTGCGTGTCGGGCCCCGCGTAATGTAGGGTTCCGTAGAAAGAGGGTTTTTTTAATCTGCTTTACAGATGTAACAACTTCATCAAAGTCATTTTCAATGGATTTTGTACGAAATTTTACTTTTATGAGTTGGTTGCCTATTACTCGTTAACTAGTAAAGCCTAGTAAAGACGTTAAATAGTAAAGACGTTAGGTATACTTTTTTTTAGGGTTCCTTGTCCACTACGGAACCCTAAAAAAAAACGTATAACGTCACTTGTATGGGGAAAAAGAAAAGAAATAAAAGAGGAATAACAAGAAGAAGGAGACTTGATTTGTTTTCCTAATTAATTTCATAAAATATTGTTTACAATAATAAAACATAATTTGTAAAAATTTTTACTTGCTACCTATTACGATTCGAGATATAAAGGACGTACAACCTAAAGGGCCGGCATCTCAGACAATGATCTAGTGATCAAGAAAATAAAAGATAAGAGAGACGTATCCCCAGCCAACGCAGCATCATGCCTCGGCTTGTTAGTCCATCGCGATCATAATGCCGAAAGAATCGTTTATCATTCGGCTAGAAAATTATCACTTCTATCATTCAAATATCATTCTTAAGAATGTAGAGTTGGTGTGATGTTATTACTTATTCATGGAGTTACGAGCTCTCGTTTATTTTTCGATGTAGACGCAGATGAGCGGTGCAGTTGTGGGCGTGAGATAGGACTGCGGGCTTGAATAAATTGAATTGTGTGACTCTTATTTGCCTTACATGAGAGAGCAACCGTGTGCATACAATGCTCATACCGGTCCGTGGTCGTATTTTCAAAATTAGTTTTTGTAATTGAAATATGTTCGATAGGTTCGTGCGTGTTAGTCTACGCTACGAAGCTACAGCTACGAAAAGAAAATCAAAAGAATCAATCGTAAGAGAAAATCAAGCTCAATTCATGTTCCGTTTATCTATCTTGTGTGTATGTGCCTGTTGCATTGTGTCATTCTCTAAAATTTCCCTGCGTAAATCAATCGTATGCGAACCACATACTAATTTCATAAACCGGGAACCCATGAAGCGATCTAACCTACTTCAGTATTACACAGGGTGTTAAAAGACTGACGCCCGACCCGAAAGCTATACATACTGAACACCCAAACAAACTACTCTATCCGTAATATTTTTCTGGAAAATAAAATATGTATTTTTTTTTGGGAAAAAATTGCCTACTAACTTTCAGCGTTCTTATGGCACGGAGCGTAAGTATAAACCGGCGCTACGCTTGTTTGAAGATCATGAATCATGATGTTTTAAATATATTGAAATGAAATGCTAATAAAATGTGACTTTGAACCTCAAAATCTTCCAAGCCCTTCATTACCCAGCAATTCCTTTGGAAAAATTGTTCGTAATGATATAGAAAATACGTGTGAAAAGGGCGCTAGTAAAATGACACCCGGTATATTGCTCGGCTTCGTTTTATTGGAAGTTTTGTGAAACTAAAATCCAATTTTGGAATGGCGAGTGGCAGTGGCTATATTGTGAAGGCGGCAGCAATATTGCACGCTAGCATCGATCGCTGCGACAGCGACGGGCGACAGGCGAAACGGGACTACAGTTGAGTTGGTACGAAAATAGCCAACTTGCAAACGAACCCGCCTGACACCTGGCTGTAAGCGCTTTCATTTGACCTGCTAACACCGTCACTTTTTACAATAGGCCGCTATCAGCTAGCAGATACTTAAGCCTATACGAACAAGGGCGAATTTCCCCGAACGGGCGAACCCTTTGGTTGGCGCTTGATTTTATATTGCTGCTTTTATTGTTAACCCTCATAAAGTCACCGGGCGCGGCTTTCCGGAAGGAAATTAACGGCTGAATGACCGAGTGTGGCGCGGTGCGTGCGATGTCAAAGGGCGGTCAGACAGAAAACACCCGCACGCAAACGGTTACTAAATACTAATGGATTCGACATTGCCGACTCAGCATCAATAACTGGGGAACAGGGCCTAGATTCTGTTAATGCATTGTAGTAACATGACAACTGCATGAACATGGCGGTTTTCAATTCATGGCTGCTTTAAGTCTACGCGGGCACACCCATCAAACCTTCTATTCGTCAATGGTACGAAAAAACACGCCACGTGACCCGACAGTGTACCTGTCATTATACTACAATGCACTAACAGAATCGAGGCCCAGTAATTGCGGCAAGGTAGGTTGAAGTCAATTTTCTATCTGTTAAGTACGCTGAATACGAGCAACATAACAGATTTGCCAAATCTATTATCTATGAGATAAACACTCTATTATCTATGTGACTTAAAAGGCCTAAGTGATAAATACAATAAGATATTAAAATATATATTTAAGGCGTAGCTATATAATTACAATAAAAAAATTAAATACATACGCGGATTAAAAAATAATAATTGTGTTTTTGCTCTGGACCATCCCTTATTGAAGTTCAGCAATAGTCTGCTATCATATGGCTGTCCCATCGGCCTTAGTATTCTTCTTCCACAGCTGTAATGTCATAGAGGAACAGTTCTTCCTACTTCTCTATGTGATTGCCTTGGTTGTCCAGGAATCTGTTCAAATAGTTGTAGTGCAAAATATAATTGAATGCTCATATTTGCTCCTAAATGATTAACATTAAGTTCAGCAATAGTCTGCTATCATATGGCTGTCCCATCGGCCTTAGTATTCTTCTTCCACTGCTGTAATGTCATGGAGGAATAGTTCTTCCTACTTCTCTATGTGATTGCCTTGGTTGTCCAGGAATCTGTTCAAATAGTTGTAGTACAAAATATAATTGAATGCTAATATTTGCTCCTAAATGCTTAAAATTTTTAAGCAACATATTTTTATGGTTTGTGTTCCGCAAAAAACGTTTGACTAGTAATACAAAGCTCAGCCATGCTTCGGATTCGATAAGTGTCATATGGCTTGTAAATTCGGTATCTTTTATAAGGGTACGGATTCGCGGTCCATCAACGATACTAAATTATATTTTTTCCGTACTCTGGTCTAGAATTTTTCGAAATATATACTTGAAAGAGTCGCCATTCTTATCTACGGCTTGATAAACAATTTCATTAGATCAAACATAATGTGAAGTGATTGGTTCGTTAACACAACTTTCGCGGCGAACTCTTTTTTTTTAAGAGAAAAAGGACGTTGTACCTCAAATAGGAAACGAACTGATAACTTTTATGTTTACTATCTAATTTAACCAAAACTATTCTAACTATCTACGTAAATAGAAAACAAAATTTGGTTGAGTGTGCTTAAACTAGAACAACTTCGAAGGGAAGGTTAATTTATTTTTTATTGATTTCTTATATGTCGCATATCTCGAGAACCAGAGTGAATCTCGGCAATGCATTTATTTAGTATATGTCTAAAGTGTTTATCGAATCCAATCAAAACTTTTGCCGCACAAAAAAATTTTTTAGTTCCCCAGCGAATACAATGTTGGAAATTTGGAATGGATCAAACGTGTCCCATACTTTATAATGGAGCATACTAAACTAGTTCTATAGGTACTTCACTAGACACAGATATAGACCTCCGTGGACTAGACATGTGCGCCGCGCCGCCGCGGTTGAAGGTTTTAAATTTGCCGGCGCGAAATCGGCGTGACTTTTTTTTTAATGCACTACAACCTACTATTTTAAATATAATAAAAATAACGCAACTGGAAAACAGTTTCCTTAAGAAGTATTTTTTTATTTATATTTTTATTTTATTATATTTGCTACATGTTAGGTACATATGTACATCTAAAAGGGATTATTCTACTCATTAAACTTTGAACGTACATAAACTTACGCCTGAAATCCCGAAAAAACCGTCTATTCTGATATCGCCAGGAGATCTATTTTCTTATAGGTTTGAGAATGTACTTATCTGTAAGAAATTCACGTAAAGGTATTTTTGTTTTACGATATTTTCGTAGTAATATTCCGTACCAGAAAATAAATCCCGGTGGCGCGTTTTCGCGTCTATATGCAAATATCTTCATTAGCTATTTACGAATGTGCTTGGTTATCTCGTGTTTCTGTGATTTGTCGCGCTACGCTCGCGACTTCAGTCGTTTAATCTACCTCAGGGTTGAAAAGTCAAAGATTATTTACAGCTATATAAGGTCAACGAAGACTCTTATAATAATTTAATGAATGTTTTTGACGTGTTATGTAAATTATGAATTGATATCTGTATCTGTAACGTTTTTGTTACTTACAGAAATAATTAACTTATCTTAATAAATAATCTTTGCAGTTGTTTTGTATGGGAGCACATACTTTTCAACTGCAAAGTTAAGTTTGTACTTAATCGTTTGTACAAACTTAACTTTGCAGTCGACGCCCCCGGTTCCCCCCTCCAAGGGGTCGCAAGAGATTCCTCTCATATTTTTTCAATAAGACAAGATGAAAGTATAATTTTACAATTACAATTTTACCGCACCCAACAAATTCATACTTTTGGTGAGGTTGCCTCCTCCCATCGATTTGACAACAATATTAAGAATTGATAGACTGAAGTATATCAGGCCCTAATAATAAGTTTCCGCCTTTGATAAAAAGAGAGCTCGTAACTTTTCGGTTCCCTGGATTTTCAATATTTTCTGGGACTCCATTTTTGCGGTGTACCTACAAATACAAAACTCTCGCGAACTTTTCGCTCAGGCAATTTGTACACGACGCCAAGACCTGTCGGGTGCAGCCGTCGTCACTTCTGTTTAATTGGTTAATTCGTGCTAACTGTGACTGTGTCGGTCTCGAGCTTTGCCTTTTATGGCTAACGAACCGCGTATAGGGCGACATTTTGTTAAGCAAAAGCAAACGGCATTGGAATGTCCAGAGACCTTATGCAACACTGAAAGTAACCTTATCCTGAAGATTTGAGCGGAAAAGGCTGATTTCTATTGACGAAACAGTCAGGCATTTTTTTTCTTTCACACGTAACAACAATGTCAGCGCCGGCGCTGGCTAGCCCATGTGGCGCCCTTGTGGACGCAGTAGTTCGCAGCCTAGTGGGGCGTTATATGAATTTTCGCAATACACCTAATATTCATCTAGCCACACCATAAGTTTCAACCACAATAAAACATTGTTTATTTATATGTGCGGACCCAACCAAGCCGCGGGTTTCCTCACGGTGTTTTCCTTCACAGTTAGCGTGTGGTACCTGCTTTACACAACTAACAACAAGTTACACAACTAGCATCAAAGTAATTGTCAATGGAATTTGTACGATGTTTTCCTTTTGAAATTGGTCGCCTATAACTCTATAACGTGTAAAGCCTACGTAAGTTTTCCTTTTAAGTTCATTATTATGTGCTACTTACCTAAAATTTTTCACTTTTCTACAATCAATCGTTTAGCCGGGAGTTGGCGCCCTACTCTAACAAACATTTGCGCTTTAAAGCTTAATATTTAGCAACCGGATCCTTAAATCGAATAATGGTTTTTCTACACCCACAATATTTTTAAACGACCAATACATCGATACCGCACAGTATGATGTAGGCGAGAAAAAAATGCATCCCTAATTTAGGTTTAGGGGAAGGCACCCTATAGTACATTGTTCACCGAGAGGAGAAAGTGACCGATTACCGTCGAGGGTGTCGTTTGAAGCCCGAGCCGTAGGCGAGGGCTTTAAAACACCCGAGATCGGGAATCGCAGTTTCTCTCGAGTGATACATAGTGCTTTATACTACACCTGCTTGGAAAGTACCTTATTTTACTTTCTACGAAAACTGAATCCTCAAACAACACACAAATTGGAAATGGCGCCAATGGCGTCTGCAATTTTTACATGTTCTTTTTTCAAATTGTTTATCCTGCCGCCGCAGGGTCGCACTGCCAGCCCGACACCATCCAACACACAGCTAGTGGCCAGTGTCATTTTGCGAACTTGGAGATAAAAACTCACTGTAAAAACTTTTTGGCTTTTGATATTTAGGTTACCGGCGCATAGTCTTACCCAAAATTAAAAAAGAAAAACTACGTAAGAAATGGATTTTCATATACTTTTCTCTCCCGCTCAGATGCGTTTTCTCCCCGCATATTTGTTCGATATGCAATGACGTACTTTCTACCGTAAATTTGATAAAGTATCAAGGTACTTTCCAAGCAGGTGTAGTATAAAACATTTTTATTTTTATTTTACGTTTCTTTCGGCGTGATTAATATGTAATATGCACATTTTAGCTCTATAGTACTAATCGTCGCTGAGTTAAGCCGCGGACAGACAGACGGACGGACATGGCGATACTATAAGGGTTCCTTGTTGATTACGGAACCCTAAACAGTAAGTAACTCATTCCATGTGTATTCAACTAAAGTCATTTTTATGCAAAACAGAAGCCAAGTTAACATTGTAAAGTTCACAAAGGGTTTTTCGGACACCTATAAATTTTGGTAAATGTTTTCTCATAAATACAAACAACTCTGAAATCGCCAAATCAGTGGGTCCATCATACTAAATTTAGCTGATTTTCTTCTTTATTTTTATTATTAAGCGCTTCAACTTGATCTTTACAAAATCTATTGCGCTTTGCTTTGCTCAAGCAAGGTTTGCATGCGTAGGTTGTAAACTTGTAGCTAGGCGAATGCACTGCCGTGCGCGCTTGTTGAGATGACTGGAGATGAGTCTTGTCTTTCTCCAGTTATAAATATTAAGTGGTTATTTATAGTAACCCTTTGCTGTTTCGAGGAACGAAACCGAAAATAAACAAACACCAACTGTTGACGTCCGGATTGTGATGAGATAATACAACTTATCATAATAATGGGTTTCGATGAAATAGATACAATTGTCTACGTTTTAAACTTAGCGCTAAGCCATTGACAGGGGCATGACAGGGGTCAAACATGTGTCACTTGTAAGTGGTTTGGAACAAAACACCTTACTCATGGCATGTGAGGTTAAAATCCAATGGCGGATTAACTCCTCGGGTTTTGAGCAAACAGTAAAAGTGTTTATATTTCAAATTGAAAATTTCAACGCGAATAGTCAAAACAAGAATTATAAGGAATTATTAGCAAATCAAGAAATAGTTATTAAGAACAATAAAATTGATGCCTCCGGTGTTGTGCAATAACTTAATTCACTTTAGCTTAGCGTATTTTACTTACAAACTTATATCTAGGTATATGTAGGTCACATTAACATTCACACTTTATTTAATTTAAACTGGAATTTAAAGTTGTTTATTTGCTGCATTTTTGATGCTATAATGGTCTTCTGTGGGGAAGGCGCTGCTTGCTGAAATACAGGTTCTTACCTAGTTCGGCAACGGAGGCCAACTCGTTATTTTGTAATCTTAGTTGAGTATAACTGTATTGTGCCAGTGTGTAACTTTGAAATAAATAAATTTATTATTATTATCGACAAAGCTGCTCTCAATGCTCATTTCACCAAACAAGATTTTGATAATTAACGGATTCTCTCGAAGCAAAACTCGACAGGATGGTTTACACGCGCACAGTAAAGCACATTCACAGAAATGTGAACAGTTGGTTTGTAGTAAACGCGTAGGGAAAAAATGCCGATGGGATACATAAACATACCAGGGAGATTCGTGTCAACGGCCGCGGCTTTGTTTCCCCGCCCCCCTCCGCGCGAGCCGCCTCACCCTTCGACGTAGCAGGGAGCGTTTTCAAGGGTGGCTCCCGATTACTATATTTACTTCCCCCGATAAGGAATTAAGGCCGCTAAGAAGACACGTCAAAGTTAATAACATAAATCACGCCTTTTTTATCTTGATTATCGGCGCAGAATGCCTTAAAGGGAATGCCTTTAACGCAGTTTCTTCATTTTTAGAATTCACAAATTAAACTAGGCATTTCTTATCTTTTCACAATTAGGATCCATTATTATGGATTGGGATGGGCCAATCGAAGAGCACGTCTCTAGTTTCATAATATCACTGCTCATGCCGTAGAATTCTCGGGGAGTAGTATTTATAATCGACAGCCACCTTTTGTTGCAAAGTCATCCTTATCGTAACTGATTACAGTGCACGTATGTTAAGGTTGATGTGCTGTTGATTGTACTAGTTCGCTGTAGGGGTCGAGAATAAGCCCACTCCGGAAGCCTATCGATCTGAGAAGATTGCTGAACTTATTACGACTTTTATCTTGCGCCGGGATTGTGTTCGCGGTCGTGACATGAATCAGTCTTGGTCGGTATTTGACTTCCAGCGCGAAAAAATATTTTTCGACACAGTTGATCCTAAATAGACGGTTATTACACAGTTTTTAGTTTCATAATTCAGCATATCACCATACTTGTGCCACATAAATTATAATATCACATAAATTTCAGCACAAGTTTATGTCTAAGAGCATTCAATATTTTTACGAATATTAAATTATTTGAGGGTTAAGAATACACAAACATTTCATTTCATCAAATTGTATATTTATAAATACAAATTAACTTAAGTATCGTATTTAGAAACATTAATTTAAAGTTTATTTAATTTTTTAAATTGCTGCTGATCCGGCTGAAGCGCCGGTTTTTCCTGTGCCTTTTCTGAACCTGCGCGCGCATCGAAAGTGTGGCGCGCGAAAAAACAACTTACGTGCCATTTTCCGTAAATATTTGGTAAAGTTGCTGTTGTGTGGTTAATTACTATCAAAAATGTCTACTTCAAGTTTCTAACAACAAGTCGTAATACAACTCGTGTGCTTAAAATAATGCCTCGTGCGTGTGTAATGGCCAACTTAGCACGCTTGTATCATAATGTACAATATTATTGTCATGGGCGGGCATATAATCGCATGTCACTTGGTATATTTCATAACTTCAACTTCAATCAAGATAAGATATCTAAAGATGCATGAACGCTCCAGAGAGCCGTTACCATACCAACCAGCCGGCTTGTTATTGATTTTGGAACCAACAACCTTGCCATACCTGTATAGAGACCTAATTTAACTTATAGGTGCTCCTCTACTGGAACAACTGTATAAACGTCCGCCCTGACTTTCGCACGATAAACTTAACTTAGAGCCAGTATTGATTCGGTTTGCGTGACAATTTTAATCAAATCAACGCAGAGGATGGTTTAAATCCGGACTACTTATATATTCAGGCTTAGGTTAAGGTACGTAGGATATAAGAAATTACCTGGCACCGACCTATCTAATATTTTTTCATGGATATTCTTATAAGGCACATTCAGCTAGTTCAATCCATCCGATTCGATGTGAAGGGCACGATCGTAGGCTTTGACGAGAGAGCTTCGTTGGCGTATATCTGATGCGCGTGACTCCCCTGTAATTGTGCCAGTTTATTTAGTGTCTGCGATTCGGCGACTCTGTCCGAGACTCCGAGTGTACTCATCGTACCGAGTCAGCGGGGGCGCGGAAACGTCCGTGTCACGGGGAGCGTGATATATCGGTTCACTTCACAAGAAAAATTGTCGAACTCACCGTCCGCCGTTGGTGAGTGAAACGGAAAACCTTCGGCATAGGGCGATGTGATTTGATTTAAAAGCTTTACAAGTTTGAAAAAACTTATCACGTAAAAGGCATTCACCATAGTGCTTACGGTAGAGTACCTGTCTATAGAATTTTTAGTATTCTCTAACTCGGAACTATGGTGGAAAAGTTGGAAGTGATAAGCGGATGACGCGGTGAATGGTTAGAAACTTGTGATGGTTCGGGCATACACTCAATTGAACGGAGGTCAACATACCGAAGACTACTCTTAACTGGAAATCCTTTATTATGTATGGTGTGCAAGAGAGTTCTAATCTATTCTAAATGTGACTTGAAAAGACCCAGGTCGACCGAAGTAGATATATATGGAAAAGATGAGACCCTCTACTCTCGATGTTATTGTGTTCATTTTGCGTCAGAGAGGCAGTTCTAACGGAGATCCAGCAAAAAACGTGAGCTGGCATCGATGACCTGGCCCAGTACAGAGAAGCGTGGAAGAATCTTATGTTGAATTTATTTACGCCAGCCCCTCAGACGAGTCACGGCATACAAGAAGAATAAAACATCTGCGTCCTACCCAGACTCCTCGAGTCTTTGCTTCTCGCTTCGTAATACATACGTGAGTTTATGCTTTCAAAGTATCTGCCAATATTAATAATATCAGAACAAATAAATGCGGCAAAAAATTTCGTTAAGCTCGTCATAATATAGTAGTACATCCAACAATAGAGCAGCGTTTTATAATAACGAGCGTTTCGTGCTCTAAGAATGAAATATAGTTCTGGTGCCGCAATGCAGTGGTTGCAAGGGGAAGCGGGCAATGGTTAATTCGCGGGTACCCCGTTGTTAAACCCTACGTCGAACTGCTGGCACTTAGCTACAGTCCGCCCTCGGATTCGTTTTGCAGTTTGGTATAGGTCGCCTCTCACTGGTTAGCGCGGTGACCGGATGCGTCTGATTTAGCCGTGACGGCGTCATGCACCCAGGAATTGATTCTTCTCGACACTAAAATCAATAATAACGATTTTATTATTGCTCTATCCGACCCTCGTGACTTCGGCCCTCTGTTATTCAATGGTTTTGGAGCAGGTTGGACTGTTGGGAACCGGGGTCGGTGCATTGTCATCCCTAATGCTATAGAAAGTTGTGCAGTATTGATAAAATATTATCTTTATCCTATTGTGGTGTCCTATTTGTATAAATTATTATAAAATGTCTAGCCCGGCCGTAAAGCAAAGTTAACTTTGATGTGTTTAACTATATTAGGATTAGGAAAGTTTGCCCTTTTAGATTTAAGCATCTGAATGTGGTTAGAAGCTTTTCAACAGTAATTATCAACTCGGTCTACGTTTTTTACCTCGATCATATCATAATGCTGTAAAGGTCAACGTTATTTTGTCGTGAGCAAAGTGTCATTAGATTTCCATTTTGATAAAGTTGACCGATACCTAGTTTACTTTTAAGTGTAGTGTAACTGGCCACTAAACGATCGCGCTTGAAAGTTTTCCTACAAACTGCAATTACCTAAGTTGGTTTAGATGGAGTTTTGTTTTGCATGCAACAAACGAGTGTGCATTATTCATCTAGAGCACATAAAACGGTGGTATGCTTAGTAACAAATAACAATGCTAATGTATACCAATGTAAAACATGTAGGAACTCTCATGTCTACACAGGGCTCACAAAGTCACATAGGTATTAAAGCACTTACCTGTCTCTAGACAAGCAGGATGCGCTACTGCGTCGTCCCTTCCCTCTGATGTATGTGTACCCGTGCTGAAGCAAATGGCACACTTGTTTACAGTTTCGTTCCGTTGAAACAGGGTTTATTACCTCCCAAGTCCCGCTTTTGTGTTGCTCGTTACATACCGTCCCGTCTCGAATACTTCCAAGTATTCTTTTTGGGGTAAATTACCTCGCAGCATGTGCAATGCTGGGGAAAATGCAAATGAGCTTAGCTACTGCTTTGGATCCCGCTGAAAGTTATTTCTCATTAGTATTGTTAAGTAAAATGCTTCATCATGATAAAACGAGGAGAATTACGTAGGTACCTATATCTCGCGCGACGACTTTGAGCTTGATTCAGATAGGAAGGTACGCAAACAGCAAACAACTCAAGACGTGGAAAGCGAGTTAAGATTCTTGGTAATAAAGTCACCCCTTTCACAAGCGCTCGCCAGTGCTTTGCTGCTTATCGATCGGGCGTCAAGCTGACAATAACTAGACAGAGCGAGATAGACAGTGTTTATTTTCCAATCTAAAAAGAAAGGTTCACGATATGAAAAATACACGTATTCTTTACATACATTCTAGCCCAGAGAATAATCTCTGAAATCGCCTCCCCTCTGTGTTGCACACACACACACACATCTCGCGAGTAAAACGCCCTTTTGAGACGTCTGGCAAGGGATCATGCCGCAGAGACGTCCCGGTTTGGTTAGGATCTTTATGCGTACATTTTACAATAAAAGCTGAATCAGAGCGCTATTAGAATGCGATGGTTAAAACAATGTTAAGGGCTATCTAGAGAGTTAATGAATTTTTCCTTGATGGTTCCTTAGCAAAGCGTAAGATAAAAAGTACTCGAAACCGGCGTACGTGCATGCAACGACTAATGAATGTTGATAAAGCGAAAGAAATCTGTCAGGATCGTGGCAAGTGGCAGACCCTGGTCTCTGCCTTGCTCTCCTGGATACAGGCGTGAGTTCATGTTTGGTTCCTAAACTTCGTTTAATACATAATGTACTTTCCTTGGTGAGCGATCGACAGCTGTTCAACCTTTACATTTTCATAATATGGTAAAGTGCCTGCCTGCAGAAAAAATACTCTCACCAAGTGTTCACGTTCACTTTGCAACAAACACGTAAACGATGATCAGTTGTCGACTGCGCTATAGAGTGTTTCAAAAAGGTCCGGTGAAACTTAAGGGAGTTATTCTATGTAGTTATCAATAAAAACAGTGTTTATTACTCGTAATCGTTTCCGATATTTCTGAGTTGTTCCCGAGAAAGCTTTCTATATTTTTTGAAATATAACAATTTTGTATAAAAGATATTGCTGATATTAAATCGATATTTCGGAGGTGGTCTCGTAATAAATCTTTTTGTATTGGTGAGTAGACTTACCCACTTAAGTTCCACCTGACCTTTCTGAAACATCCTGTACCTATATACAGAATTTCCCTGAGACAGTTTTGTCACTTAGGTACATACTTGGTGTAGTAAGTCTGAAAGTAAGTATAAAAGCATAGTTAAATAAATCGTTTCTAAAGCCGGCATGTCATATCAGTATGATATAGAGCGCGTGGAAGTTTGTTTAATATAAGAAAGTTCCCCGCCAGTAAAGCAGGGAGGGGCGTGCGCTAGCCGCCGTCCGCCAGCTGATGACTTCGCCAACTTGCTCTGCTTCTTCCATACAAAATAGGAGTTTCTCACAGAGCCATATAGACACTGATCTCTAACCAAATATTACATAGTTCTTAACATAACATAAACTCACGCCTGTATCCCAGAGGGGTAGGCAGAGACCAGGGACTGCGACTTGCTACGATCCTGACAGATCACTTTCGCTTCCTCAACATTCATTAGTCGTTGCATGCACGCACGCCGGTTTCGGGTACTTTTTATCTTGCCCTTTGCTATTACATCCCCTATTTGGTCGAAGTATGTCCGTCTGGGTCGTCCCTTACCGGCCCTTCCATTCACATTCGCTCGATATATTTGTTTTGTCAATCTTTCTTCCTTCATCCTCTCAACATGTCCATACCAACGCAACATTCCTTTCTCAATTCTAGTCACTACATCCTCTTTCAGTCCACAACGTTCTCTAATCACACTATTGCGTATCCTGTCATTCAAAGTAACACCAGACATACTTCTCAAGGACCTCATTTCTACTGCATTAATCCTACTTTCTTGCTTCTTTTGCCATACCCAAGTCTCGCTAGCATACGTAAGTGTTGGGACCAGCACTCCCTTATGGATAGCCAATATAGCTCTTTTGGAGATGTTTTGGCCACTCACAAAGGAGTGCAATGCACCGTTTACACAATTTCCTGCTTTTACTCTTCTTTCTATATCACCTTCACACTTGCCATCCCTGGTAAAGAGGCTCCCCAAATAGACAAATTCTTTCACTTGTTCCAACCTTTCACCTCTAATCCTTATCTTGCACTCAGTTATTTCATAATCTTTTTCGAACACCATTACTTTTGTCTTACTTACTTTAATGTTCATTCCTTTCCTTTTAAACGCCTCATCCTGCTACTTGTGTCTGCAGGTCTTCAACCGACGATGCGAACAAAACCTGATCGTCGGCGTATAGCAAGCATTTGACGAGTAGCTCACCCATCCTTATCCCAAAGTCATTCTCTTTCAAATCAGTCAGGCAACTGCCCATGAATAAGTTGAACAACCAGGGGGAGGCGACACATCCTTGTCTCACACCCCTGCGGATGCTAAACCAGTCAGTGTACGCCCCATTTATTCTAAAGCAAGCACGGGAGTCTTCATAGAGAGACTTCAGAGCTCGCCGCAAGACGCTGTCCACCCCATACACGGACAGTACCGACCACAGATCATAGTTCAATCCAAAATAATGAAATTAGTACGGTGACAACCATAATGTGTGCGTGGTAGATTGATTACACGTAGAGTCTTACAAAATTAATTACTAAGCCTTTGAAATAAGCTTGTACGTATTTGTAATGACGTCGTTTCTATTCTATAGAGCGATTTCAGAACTTTGTCGTGCACTGTATAAACTCTCAACAAAACGTTGCTTAAATTAAAATGGTTGTGAACATTTGCAAAAATACGGAGCGGAGGAATTTAAAAGATAAGTGGGCTATCGATTAATATATAATGATAGTAACTAATTGATAACGCATTTTAGCGTGATCGATGTGAGCTTTGTTAAACCGTGGTAAGGGATTTATTTTGTTTGACCCAGATAGCCTGCATGCAGTTAATGAATGCAGTTAAGAAAGAAAAAAAAATTCTTCCAGTCTTGCGACCAATGAAGTAAGGCACCTGCTTGCTTGTTACTGGCGTCAGAGTTATTGTGAATTTTTTTTAATAAAAATAAAAACCGACTTCAAAACACTACAGCGCTAAAAACTTTGCAATATCTCCATCTCTGAAAGTCTTCATTTTTCGAAATCGGTGAAGATTTGACGGATTTATACGAAAACATAGCCAATATATATATATGCGCGTCGAATTGATAACCTCCTCTTTTTTTGAAGTCAGTGAAAAATGAGATCAATGACAAATTGTAATTAAATCTGGTGATAACCATGATATTGATATTCATGATATCACGAAAAGAGAAGGATTATCTATCTACGTAATGGATTTTAAAATGATTTCTTTATATTAACGGAGAATTTAGCAAAAGGCGATTTCGTACAAATGTTAGCGCCCGCCGCCGGTCGCAGTTCTGAAAAATAATCCCCGATTTCAACTGTCGTATGGACATCGATCCTTACTCATAGTGGCTCTATGCGACGTAGGACAAGACTGTCAAACGATGCTAAAATTACTGGCAGATTAGTGACACGCTAGGTAATCTACATAGAAAGGCGAGAGGCGAGAGCTTAGCGTTCAGTGCATGGATGGGTCGCCGTCTATGCCTAACGCTAGTGGCATTTTTCCGAGCGGTTCCGTGCTTTGCAAGGCACGTTAAGCTGTTGGTGCCGGCTGCCGTCGATAGATGGCAGTCGTTAAGCCAAGTCAGAGGCCTTAGGGCGGCTTGACAACTTCTGACAGTAGACGAGCCACTAGTCTACAAGCCTCCACCAATCCGGACTTGGCCCCCGTGGTGGAGTATGGCCTATACCTTCCTCAGGGAAGAGACCCGTGCCCCTCGGTGGGGACATAATGGGTTGATGATGATGATGATGAGAGCTTAGCCGCACACACACAGCCTCGTTCCGTTCCGCGTTTGTACACGCCGCCAAACGCACACACAGGCGAATGTCGACCGGTACAGGAGGTTGTGGGACGGGTTGTCTAGCCGGCACGCCCGCCGAGCTAAATTTCATTCAATTTGCGACTTGCCCATGACTTGCACGCACGTCGTTCAAGATTATTGGCAAGATGGGACTAACATATTGTTAAGTGTATGGTTGCATCAACAATAGCGAGAACAAAACAATATTCAAGGTACCCCGAGAAAAAGAAATGTAAGTACCGTAATGTACCGTTTGTAATAAATTTGTAACGTAATCTACATGAATGTAGAAATAAATAGGTAAGTTATCAACGGTAAATTACAAATAAAAAGAACTTTTCTAACATAAATAATGATACTTCGCATTGTAAAAAATTGTTACACTGCAATAAAATAACTTTACAAATAAAATACATCTGACTCCAAAGTACGAGTAATTTCCGTTGCTATATAAATGTATTAACAGCTCTAATAACAACGCATGTTTTCCACTATAAATATAGAAGTGGCTCTAAAATGTGTTGCTTAATTTTTTCGTCACTTTTTGGCTGGATATTTCAGCGGTGTTGTAACAAGATCCTGATATGAAGGATCCAGGTTCTGTTCCCAACCATTCATTTTAAGAAGAAGGTTTATTAAGTTAAACTTCAATTTGTATATATGGGTTATTTATGGTTAATATCGGCAAAGTTATGGAGCAAATCATTCTTATAAAGATCAAAAGTTATATGTAGTTGGAAACCTCTATTTTAAAGTATACTAATTTGTGATGTGCTTGCCTGGATACCGCAGCACATGGTATCCTAGTTTGTGACTAGGACAAGTGATTGTGTTGTATGAAATTTATTATTATTGTTATAGGTTATTGAATATAAGACGAGTGGCCCGCGCCGCTCGCTGCATAAACTTAAGCATTGCACCTTGTGGAGCCCCTCGTGCCCTCGCATTCGCCCGCGCGCCCGGCGTCGCTGAGCCACACAGCCCCCGCCATTCTAGCTTGTGTAGGCTATTATGCTTCGCGCGGGCCCGAAGATTACTTACTATCTTTATTTGTACCGTGTTAGTGGTGTGGTTTTTTTAATTTTCGCGAACTGAATAGAAACCGGTTCCATCCACCCACAACAAATTCCCCTTTTTTTTTGTCATAGCTAGGGACTTTTAGGTGTAGTTATTTGATTCATCTAGGTATTATTGATATTTTTCTCTCTTGTGACTTCGGAGATTAATGAGCGGTGGTAGCGTAGCGGTAGGGTCATTCGCGAGTTCGTGGGTTTGAATCCAGGCATTTATGAATGACTTACCTACCAATATAATGACTTTGTTTCCTAAGTTACGTACATTTGTGAAGTTGTAGTAGCAATACCACTCGTTAACAGTGAAGGAAAACATCGTGAGAAAACTCAAGTGTCTGAGGTGTTCATAGCTCAGCGCTAGGAATTGCCAATCCGCGGTGGGCGCGCGTGGTAATTATGCCCGTACTCTCTCTCTGAGAGAAGGCATGTGCCCTGCGGTGGGACGTATATAGGCTACTTACATAAGTGACTTCGCTCGCTGAGGGTCGGGAGGGTGCACCGCTAGTCCCTACCTATCAAGATAATGAGTTGAATGGCTTCATTAAGTGGCGGGCGCGATGCCTCGATGCGTGACTGGAAATTCGAACAAGTTAAACTGTCTGCAGTGGAAAGGCTTTCATTTGAAACACGATACTGTAGTGTGGGGTTTGCGCGAAAAAGTAATTTAAACAGAGCGTTATTTATCGGAAGGTCTTGACTGCCGCTTTTCCACTTGTTGTCAAAAATCCACAAAAATCACTCGAGCAAGAAATGGTTTATTCTAGGGTCGGCAGACAAAGCACATAAAACAGAAACTTTTGAGGCAGTGAAAAGACCCTGTTATAAAATTACTAACATGCATAATATTATCTTTATTACATTAACGGAGAGCTGTCATGAAACATTCCGTGTGGCGCCGGATTAAGAATAGCATCATTCCATTTCCTTCCGTGGATGTCGTAGAAGGCGACTAAGGATATCAATTACCAGGAGACGGGCAGCAGCGTCTTCCTGAGATTACAACCGTATACTGCGATCGCCAACCCGCCTGCGTGGCGATTATGGCAAAACCGATGATGATGTCATGAAACAATGAATTGAATATTCAAGTTTTTTTACAAAAATTAAGCAAACTGCTATTTTAATACTTATGTTGTATAGGAGAATAATTTAATGACAATTTGACTTATGTGTTTTTGTCCGCCGATGCTAGAATTATTTGCTAGAGTCCGAAGAAATCTAAGCCACTCTCCCGCTCCCCCCACCAAAGAGACCCGAAATATGTCCATTTGGTCAAGTTAAATGCCGGGCATTATAGGTACCTAGTTGCCACGTTTTAGGGGTTCGATTCCAAATATCTAATAAAAAAAAACGTGCCTTAGGAGAACGTCATTATCATAGTATGTACGTAGTGTATTTTTGCACGTTTTCAGGGTTCGAGGACCCCACAAAATAGCTATAGTTAGGCAAGATTTATATACATCTATTACAACTGCCTGCCCCATATACCTCATTGCCTGTATGTAGAAAAGTGAAACAGACTCATAGAGTGTCAATTTGATCTCATTGTTCATAACGTACACGATAAAGAGAGTGCTGCATTTTGGGTAGGTAGTAGAGTAGCTATACAAGTTAAAAATAGAGCGAACCGGACATTGAACCAGTGGCTCCGGACATCTCGGTAATGGAATTGTCTCGTCCATTCCGTGCTTTCGTTTGAACTAATTTTCTGGGATTGAAAATATGTAGCTTGACTCGCTTGACCGTAACAAACTTTTCAGATTTACTTTCCTTTGTTGCAGTTGCTTTCATAGTGTAATGTCTAAGTTTCGAATTAGTTATTGGTGGGTTACGAAGCGTAAAATATTCCGCAAAACGTGAATCGTGTACTTAGGAACATTTTCAATTGCTCCTTTACATCGACCTCTACATACGTGCACTTTACTCAGTTACGTTTATGGGCGTATTTGCAACGAAAATGTAATGGTTGATGTGCTATAAATTGTGCTGTATATTTTTACCAGTACTACAACGCGCGACTTCTCTTTTAACCCGTTTTAACGCAACAGATGTAGTGGCTAAAAACATTGCAGCTTGGATTTAACGTCAAATGTCGCGACTTTCAAGTACATTAATTGTCAAATTCTGACATTTTAGCGCCACAAAACGCGTAACTGGCGCCACGTGCTACCTAGGCTGGTCGCTTGTTTTGCGCGATTAATCGCGTGACAAACGACGCCGCGTGTTGTCCAAACTATGGGCTGCCGCTACTGGAGTTTAAAACGTGTTGGATTCAAGCTGAGCCGAAAATTCTAAAGAAAAAATACTTGGCTGTATAAAATAGTATATAATAAGATGTTTTGATTTTTTCTGGCTCTTTATTTCTTTAATTCCGTGTTTCATAATTTTGCCGTGTACAAAAAACAATTTAAAGTATTCTGCACCTTTGGATTTACAGACCAGATACTCGCTGTAAGTAAATAGGTATAAAGGCAACGGCATCTCTAGCCTTCTACCGTGTGTAATTATTCACAAGCTGCTTGCTACGTTATAGTAGGCTATTTGCTGCATCGTTGGATAATGAACGACTTCTGTTCACAAAGTGAACGGCACGAGCGGCGCACGTCTGTGCCGCGTTTACATTGAGCCCACATTTGTAAGAGTGAGCATGGAAGTCGGAGCAGTCGTTTAACCGCTAGCTCGCATTGACTTTTCGTTGGCATGTCTTACTTGAAGTTTCTGAAGCAGAATCTACTTCATTATGAAACTAGGCAGTGATCCCGACAGCATAGTCGTGAGGAGTAGCGCGAGTGGCGGAATGTAATGCAGGATGTAGTTCGGTCTGTGTCATTATTACCCGTTGTCGTCGGAGAGGGCACGTTCCATTGCGACAGGTGTTCTTTGGAGATACCTTTGCTATCCATTGAGCGTACTCTATTCAGAGAATAGTATCTCAATAGTGTACGTAGTAGGTTACTCAGTTGCGTTGGCCAGTTGGCGAGTTTGCGACTCTGAAACAAATATGTAAAGGTGTTTTTGTTTTCGGAAGAAATCGTATGCCTTTGCAAATAAGTTTTAATAAAAACGTCATCAGAGCATCTCACAAAAGCATTGATGCTAAAATTATCACTGTGATCACATCTTGTTAATTACACATTATAAAAAACATGCAAAATACAATATTCACGTAAGAGTCTGTTTGATATTTTTAGCCCATGTTACCTTAATATTGAGTAGATGTTGAGAGCCATACTATTCAACTAAAGGGATTATTTGTTCATGAGAACATCTCATTTCGACGTAATGCTTCTTTTGTTACACCCGCGCATTGTTTGCTTAATGAGGCCTCTGAATTCGGGTATTTTTGTTCAAGCTGACCATTGTACGTACTTAGGCACAGGTACTTATTGAAATGATAGCGTACGTTGGCGGCCTAAGTAATAGTCTCACGAATTTGTTTATAATTGGTTATATAAGTCGATAAATAATTTATTATCACAATAAATAAGTAATAAAGAATAAAGCTATCACAATATAAATAATAAAGAACTAAGAATTGGAAAAGAAAATAACTAATAATTTCAATAGAAAATCGAGGCCAAATCGCTGCCGTCGGCCGGTAAGGTCCGTAGAAGGCTGGCAGCATTCATTACCCCGCTGAATAGCGAGGCTCAGCAGCTGCCTGAAATAGGCACCAGCCCTCGGCTCACCTCCACCTGAGGCATCGACCAGGCGCGATAAATCAAATGTTGTCCTTTTCACTACCGCTTAGGTACCATAGCATTCTGTGTAGTCCTTCCTACCTAGGCTGTTCTCATAATATTAATTAGTTTCACATTTTTTTACATTTGTTTCGCCAGTTTTTAATTTAACGAACAGGATTTATAGCCAACGTTCAATTTATCCATTCGTTGGAAAGACTGACAGACCACCTAGCAACATTAAAAAAAATTGGATTCGTTATGCTATGCTGTTGAAAAATTTGATTTGGTGTAAAATCAAATGCGCAATTAACACCTTCACTTTTATCGTATTACAGAGAATTTAACAATAAGCTAGGTAAACTGCCGGGTTTAATTTCGTCGGGAAAACAGGAATATGGGGACTAAGAAGTAGAAGTGAAGTATGAGGAAGAAAACGAAATATGGGGAAAATTATATTTCGGGTATGGGCGAAATAGATTAAAGGTTCTTACATACCAAGTACCTAGTGGTGTCTCCCTCAACAGAATATTTACGTTGTTCTATCTTAGTATTTATCTAAATCTTAAACATAGCCAGAATATTTGACAATATTGGTTTGTTGGACTCTTCCGACAAAAATCCAAGTGAGGGAATCCGGACTTAAGTTCATAATATTGCTTGAATTTTTTTTTACCTATTTACATTGCCAATAAACAGATCTCCAGTTTAAAAAAATGTTGTTAGGTACTGTTCATTGCCTAACTGCAGAACGCCCTCTGAACAACGCGCCCGTAGACGACATTTTTCTTTCGCGCCTACTTGTCATGACTGCTCATATACTACTTAACTACTTTCGGAAAATTGGGCACGCTTCGATTTCTCCTTAGCAAATCTCTGAGTAACATTTACGAATGCTACCTTTATTTAAAAACAGTTCAAACACAATTAGGTACTTTGTATTATAGGATAGAAGGAAAGGATATGGCGGTAAAGTGATTGTAGACATTTTATCCTTACTTTATTGAAAAGGAAGGCATTAGACGACTACGTAAAAGGGCCTACGGTTAAGATACTGCTTTAATGTGACGTGGGGCAGTGGGGCTCATTCAGGGCTAGGCATTGAATTTTATTTTTTATACTGTTCTCCTAAGTGGCACCTCGAAGATGTGCCAAAACAAAAATTCGTAATTCTTGATATTATGCCCTTCCTACTTTCATCGCATAGTTGAATGTAGCTTACTCAAGTAATACGCACAAACATTTGGACCGAGAACTGTTTATTTTACGACCGTACTCAGCCGCATATACCAGCAAAAGCAATAACATAAGTTAAAAGCTAATTTCGTTACACGTGATCCTGTTTTCTGATAGAACTCACAGAACCTTGTTTTAGAGATTGCTACGAAAAGTTTATCGGTCTTATTAAGAACAAGATTTCTTAAGACACTCCTCAGAGGCAGTTTAAATACTCTGTGGTAAAGGGAAAGACGTAAGCGCAGATTATTTAAACTGCCTCTGAGGAGTGTTTTAGGGGAAATATTTTTAAAAATAACACAGTATATCTGTTGGAGTAGAGTGTTTTAATTACCCTTATAATATTAGGGCCCGTATTCAACACACTAACACCGGCCGGCGCCCCCAAATGACCCAACAAATTGACCGTCTCACGCGATGCTTGACTTACGATATTATGGCTATTTTCAACAACACATTTTGTACCTTCCATAGCGGGCCTATTTTAAGTGGGCTGAAATTTCAAAGTGTTGTTGTGTATGTTGGTCTTAATGCAAAGCGAGCTTTAGGTTTGTAGGCTAAACATTAATTAACCGCGGTTCAACAAGGGTTTACGTAATAGTGGTCCAGAATTTCATGCACATGTCGCATAATTAATTGTGGTACTGAGTAATTGTTTGGGACCGTTTGTCATACGTAATCGTATAACTTTGTTCTGTTGTACTAGATAAAATTAAATTTTTTGAGGCTTTTCCTTTGTATAAAATACATAATAGTCAGGTAAAGCTTAGTTTTTAGTGGTGACGGATCTAATTAAATTTTCATAATGGCCAAACGCAACCACAGAGACAAGTCGAAATCACGCTTGGTTTACAAAAATAGCGTTTGGCTCGGACTTGACAGAAGAACTTTTGAGAAGAAGAACCAGATACCTTTGACTACAAAGCTTTATAAATACTTTCCTTGGCACTTCATTTTTAGGAATTGGCCTTTGAAATTAACTAGTACACTAATCAGGTTCTGCCACGCTCCACAGTGGGTCGAAACTGCTATATGAGGGACATAGGTTTTTTTTCTCAAATTCCTGTTTTTCTTGACGCTCATCGAAAGATCTTGTTATTCTAATGAACTGAACGTTTTTCTCTAAAACTGATATTTTGCCCGGAAAAAAATATTTTTACTTTTGTTGTAGGAAATGAAACAGAAACTGCTAAAATTTGGCCAAGTCTTAGCAGATCTTGCTTTAAAACTACTTACCTCTTATTCTTTAGTTTACTGGCTAGAATTCTACCCTATCAGCGCGCGCCCAAAGTTGCCCGTTCAAAAGTTATAAGAATCCGAAAAATTAAAAAAAATATATTTTTATTCATTTTTTAATGTCGTAGATTATCAAATATTTAATCAAAATAATAGAAATTCTATGACTAAATATGAAAATTAAATTTAGACCATAGTTTTCCGAAGTGAAACTGTTAAGTTCAGAACTTAAAAAATATATTTCATCATCAGCCTTAAAATGAACCAACTGCTGGGACACAAATCTCCTCTTGTTCGGGGGGTGTTGGGTAGTAGTCCACCACGCTTGCCCAGTGCAGGTTGGTGGATAGAGTACTATGTAATCAGTACCGTTAGTCGCTTTCTACGACATCTACAGGACGAAATAGGGTGATGCTATTCTACTCTACTGGCATCTTTACTTCTTTTAAACAATTCATTATATTGTGTATTTTATGTCTCTCCTTAGCTAAACTATCTTTGTTGTTGGAAAGTAATTTACGGACAGTGACCAATTAACTAATCATCAGATAAATATAATAGTTCATTTGCTATTCTACTCATTGCAAATTATCTTTTCAATTTGCTAATTACTGTATTAGTAATGTAATGATTCCACTTCCCATTAGGAAATGAAATACATTAGGGATATACCTGTAGGAAGGAGTAATTCCGAACTTTATAAATACGGGTTTCGTTTAAGTAAAATCATTCAAAAATACGCATTTTGACTACCAAGACCACTTGCAGTGTACCTAAATGTTTTTCTCAGCAATATGGAAGGTCTAGTAAATAATTTGGATTTGTTCATGGTATTACGAGAACAGTTTGGATCTTTGGCGGAAAGTAAAAAACTTTTTGAATACCTCAAGCAGACGCTGAATGTTAACTGGACTGAAGAGACAAGTGAAAAATTCCTAAAGTTTACTCAGAAGTTTTGTTCAATGGTGTGTGGTAGATGGGAAAGATCAAACTGGACTCTTGGCAGTTTTTTGAAGAGAAATGGAGATTGGCTGGAGTCTGCAATAACTTGGCCTGATGACCTTATCTCCCAAACAGAAAATGTCCAACCCGATGATGTCAGTGAAGATGTAGAAACTTTTGCCCCATCTACCTCAATAGCTTCAACGTCATCGTCACAATACACGCCGAGAAAACCCTTTGAAGAGCTGTCTAACAAACAAAAAAGAAGACGCGTAGAGCACTTGGCCAAATCAGTGTCTCCACAAGAGTTACAGAGTGCTACCATGAAAAATCTCAAAAATAGAGGAGATTGCGAAGTAAGTAAAATAATGGAACATTTGCTTAACAATCCTGAAGATATTGATAAGGTGAAGACTTGCATCAGTCAGAAAAAAGAGGAGAGTTTATATACACCTGAAAAAGCACTAGCACTCTCGATTTAGCTTAACTTATCCAAGTGGCAATATGTTAATCTACGAGATTCTGCAATTGAACAAGGTGCAGCATCTATGTATCCCTCCTACTATAAAATAAAGCAAGCGAAATTAAATTGTTACCCTGCAAAAGAAGACATCACCATAACCGAAGATGGGGCATCTATTAAACTGCAGGGCCTTCTTAATTTGACTATCTTCAGATTACTAGACGCAATGGATTTCAATCTATCATCTAAAGCTGATTTAAAGCTGATATCTAAATGGGGTTTCGATGGAGCATCCAGTCAAAGCAACTATAAGCAGAAGGTCAGCAGTTCTGATTTTGATGATTCTAGTGTTTTCATGGTCAGCTTAGTACCCATAAGGCTGATGCGTGACGAAGAAATACTGTGAGAAAATGATCGGCCGTCTTCAACGTTTTACTGTCGCCCTATTCAATTTAAGTTCATGAAGGAGTGTGAAAGTTCAGTACAACTTGAAAAGGAAGCCATAGAACTGCAAATAGAAGCACTTCAACCATCTCAACTGCAGGAAGTGACTGTGAAACATCAACTGCTAATGACAATGATTGATGGAAAGATTTCTTCGTACATGTCAGAAACTTCAATGGCTGTGTGTGACATTTGTAAGGCGAAGCCATCAGAGATGAATAAGCTAGAAGACATCGACCGTAGAACAGAAAATGAAGATATGTACCAGTACGGATTGTCTTCATTACATGCGTGGATCCGGTGCATGGAATGTTTGCTTCATATAGGTATGTAATTTTTAATATCATAATCTAGTAACTATTTCGTGTTATATATTTTGGAATGAATATTTCTTTGTAGAAGTTGATTTTCTGGATACTAATGAATTGCCTTCTTTGTTTCAGCTTACCGGATGGACTTTAAAAAATGGAGCTCAAAGGGCGAGGACAAAACTAAGTTGGCGGAAAGAAAAAAACAAATCCAGCAAGCCTTTAAAGATGAAAACGGCTTGCTGGTCGATATTGTAAAACAAGGCGCAGGCACTACAAATGACGGCAATACTGCCAGAAGATTTTTCAGTGATGCAAAAACATCGGCTCGAATCACAGGAGTTGATGAAGAGCTGATTGAAAGGTTCCACATAATCTTGCAGACAGTGGCTTCTTGTGAGCAAGTGTACCTTCTTAAATTTTCTCAATTTTGTAAAGATACTGCCACTTTGTATGTACAGTTATATCCGTGGTACTACATGCCTTCTAGTGTACATAAGTTGCTACTGCATGGTACGGATATAATTAAGCATTTTGGACTCTTACCAATCGGGAAACTATCGGAAGAAGCATCAGAATCTCGAAATAAAGACTTTCGTAAATATAGAGAGAACCATTCTAGAAAAGTAAGTAGAACAGCGACAAATGAAGATATCTTGCATAATCTTCTCTTGTCGTCTGATCCAAAACTGACCTATCTAAGGCCAAGAATGCCCAAACAACGGAGAAGCGTTCTCTCACCAAAAGCAGTCGAGCTTTTGGTGTCTCTTCCAACTGAACCGGAACTGGAATTTATAAATGTAAATACTTTACAAGATAGTGATAGTGATTAATTTTGTTGGATTTTATTTGTTTTTTTGTAGTAGCTATAGTTTTTAATAAATATCGGCTTATAATTAAATATAATTATCGACTTTAATATTAATTTATTTTTACTATTTTCGATAAACGTATGTTTTGAAATTATAAATGTTCCTAAATAATATCTAATGTAACAAAATTATTTTATTGTGATATTAATAATAAAAAAGTACTTTTCACTTTATTTTTTTTATTTTACTCTTCCTCATAACTCTTGAACGGGCAACTTCGGGCGCGCGCTGATAGGGTAGAATTCTAGCCAGTAAACTAAAGAATAAGAGGTAAGTAGTTTTAAAGCAAGATCTGTTAAGACTTGGCAAAATTTTAGCAGTTTGTTTAATTTCATACAATAAAAGTAAAAATATTTTTTTCCGGGCAAAATATCAGTTTTAGAGAAAAACGTTTAGTTACAATTATTCATTAGAATAACAAGATCTTTCGATAAGCGTCAAGAAAAAAAGGAATTTGAGAAAAAAAATCCTATGTCCCTCATATAGCAGTTTCGACCCACTGCGCTCTGAGAGTTTCTCTGTGTGGTGGAAACAGGTCCAACGTCAATATTAATATGGTATTTTGTTATGTTATAGTACCTCCCCCATACCTAAATTAGGGATGCAATTTTTTTTCTCGCCTACACCATGGGGTGAGGTATCGTTGGATTGGTCGTTTATTTTATTTTATTTGGGTAAACAAACAATTATACAATGAGTGGTAACAGCAACTTAGGTAACAATTGAGTATTTTAAGTAATTGTACAACCAGCAACGCTTACCACGAATTGGAGAAAGAGAAAATAAATACGGAAAACAAAGGCCTCAGAGAGAGGTAACTTCTGACTTATTAGAACTAAGTTTAAAAATAGTGTGAGTGTAGGCAAACCATTTTGGGATCAGTTTGCGAAATTTTAAGCTTTAATGAGCAAATTTTTGTTAGACTATGGTGTCCCCCAATCTCCCGGCTAAACGGTTGATTGTAGAAATGTGAAAAATTTCATAATGAACTGAAAAGAAAACCTATCATGGCGAAGTAGGCTTTATAAGTAACAGGCGCCAAGTAAACGAGTAACAGGCGATCAACTTATAAAAGGAAAACTTCGTACAAATTCCATTGAAAATTACTTTGATGAAGTTGTTGGTTCTGTAAAGCAGGTAAAAAACCCGTCTTTCTACGCAACCTTACACTCCGCGTGATCCGACACGCACTTGGCCGGTTTTTTAAAACGAAAAGTAACATTTCACGTTTAAAATAATAATATATTCTATTAACCTTTGCCATCTAACTTGCTTGTATAAGAAATTTCATTTCAAACATCAACTCTGTACCTAATTTATGTTTTAATTTTCTTTTCAGGTAAGTACGAGCTTTGGACCACGGCTCCCTGTTGAAGCGGGTTTGGAAACACTTTGCATTTGCACGTTACCACGACTTAACACGTTAATGTTTAATAATTATTTTAGCGTATAATTAATAAGAGCACTTGCCTACAAGTTTATGACTATATTTAATCTACCTAATGTAGGTAAAGGAGGGCTCTAATGAAACGTTACTCTAACACCGTGCATTCTCAAACAATTTTTTTTATTATGAATTTGGTTGGTTAACCATGATTCGATAAACATAATTATATTTTATTCTCTTACATTCAACGACGTTCATGAACTGTATAGATAGAAAAATGTTCAAGTACGAAATTGACATTAAACTAATACAAATACAAAATCGTTTATTTGTGGAATGTAGGTGGATATATAAGTTGTTAAACACATTTATGTACTCTACATTCTGCTAAAAAGCATACAAAAATTTTCATTACGTAGGTACAGTTTAAGTACTATGTCAAATTTATAAAGAGCAATAAGTACTATGTCAAATTTATAAAGAGTTACATTTTTTTTAAAGAAGAGTGACAAGAATTCCTGCACCGAATAGTAACACTTTTCACATAATAGGAGCTGCAGTTTAGACTTAAAAATTATAATGATATTGATGTTCCTAAACTATCTTATATGTAAACTGAAAACGTGAAATTTATAAATATCCTGTCGAAACGGTTGCAAAATATGTATCTTGGCAGGTTACGATTGAAGGAACTGCCATAGAACTTGGTATCCTTATACCTATTATAGATCTCAGTTATTTCATCGGCGCAGCGTAGAAGGTTTCACACTGGACGATAACCGTAACGAAATGACGTCTATAGGTGATGCATAATTTCATTGTTCACTTGTGATGTCTCAAAGCGGAGCTTCATATTGATGACTATTAAGTTCTTCTGTCAAAATGAAATTGGGTTAACTCAGATTACATTGCTACTGACAACGGCAAAGGCAAATAGGTTTCTGGTTATTACTGATTGGTTGGTGGTTGGGTGGATACTTGAGTTTTACTTACTTATTTTTTATAGAGGGTGATAAAAAGCAGAGTGTCCACCTCGGGAGCAACACTATTTTGTACCACACGTTTGTTTGTAGAACGTTTGTACCACATTTTTAGCGTCCGATACAATGTGCTCTGGAGTTAATAGAATACTTTTATTCTCACTACTTGAAGAATTTGAGTATGTAAACAACTACGAACAAAGGTGGTGGAGGAATGCATTCCGAGGGTCTTTTATTTTTTCACATACTTTTTTTTTATTAGGCTCGCGCGCGGTTTCTTTTTCATACAGTCAGTTACAAGTTACAATGCTCGTGATTGATCTCTTTGGTAATTGGAACTTTTACGAGAAATATCCACAATACAAATTCTTAGAGCTATATTTTGGTTTCTGTTTACATAACATAAGCAGCCTATATACCTACGTCCTACTGTAGGGCACAGGCCTTCTCTCAGGGAGAGAGTATGGGTTTCTGTTTACGAGGACTAAACTAGCTCTTTTTGAATAGACGTGATAAACAATAATTTTCTACATCTAATATATAAAAATCTCTGGTCAAAGTTTTGTTATCGAACTCCTCCGAAACGGCTTCTCCGATTTTTATGAAATTCTTTTTGTATATTTGGTGGCTTTGAGAATAGTTCGTGGGCTAATTAATATGGCAAAACAACGTTTGTCGGGTCAACTACTTCTAATATATAATGTAGCCTATATACGTCCCACTGTAAGGCACGGGCCTTCAGAGAGACAGATAGATACCATTTCAGAGAGACCACATTTCTACATTTTAATGTTATGATAAATAATCGATATGGCTACGAACAGTATGCTTTTCCGAAATGTAATGAAAAAATAAAACGATATTTCGATAAGGTTAATAGGGAAAAACTGATTAGCTTACGATGTTTTTCTGAAAAAAAAAATGCAAACAAAAAGTGCTACTTTTAATATTAGTATCTCGTAGCCGATGATTTCGCAGTGATCAGAGAATACGTGTGGGATTCGGAAAGCCTGTTAACACCCAACATAGGGGGGGTAGACGGACCGCGGCGTGCAGAGTCGCCTTTATGTCTTCGCTAGAGCTAACTTATTAAAGTTTCAGAAACTCATTGTCGGGCCGAGTGCAGCTTTTATATTTTATGCTTAGTTGTTGAGATATCTCGCGCCGTGGTAGTTTTCATGCGCAGTTAACGAGGCGGTCTGCTGAGTGTGTTTATTTTACGCGGCGAGTTCACGAATCGAGTTATAAAAGTTGAAGTGCACGTTGACAAGCCAAGCTTTACAAGTACAGCCTGTGTCGAAATGTAGAAAAAAATCTGAATAGAACTAGGTTTCTGGGCTAGCGAGAATACTGAAGCGTAACTTTTGTAGCGGAGTTAGCTGTTATTTTGTAACATGAGCGCATTCTCCTCTTTTAACTTTCCTGGTCACGTCCTATCATATTTACTTTGAGTGGGTGCAAGAATGTTCCGAGGAAAGCTAAGGAAAATGATAGTCAAAGAGAAGATTCCCTAAAGTGTGTTGGCTAGATCTACTAGGCGAGTCCACGCGGAAAACATGCGGCCCTGGAGCACGCATGCGCAGCGCCTTCCCCGTAGGAGGATGGGGAGGTAGCCTGGATTCCCACCTGTTCTAACACGCCCCCCGCACCTCTCTGTGCACACAGGCGTATTAAAACCTGCCGTATTTTACAGGATCCACTGAACGTCATACGCTCGACGAATCAAAATTGAATTTGTGAAATTGAAATTGTACTGCCACGACTGGAATATTAGAATTTTTAAACCCATTCCGCATCAGAAAGAGAGATCCTTCGATCACGTTGACGCGACAGTTTAGAACGATATTCATGAATAGTTTGTAGTGATTAATGGAGTGAGGATATTTACTTATATCATATATGAGAACGGCTTATATGGGTTTATGTTACATTTGGATCACCACTTCTACCTTACACCTTCTACTTATACTCGACTGGGGATTACTTGATATATTTTAGCGGGCTTAAACGACAACTTCAACATGTTTTGTTTAGCAAATATTTCTCGATAATTTCAATATTTAGATCCTCTTATAAAATCATTGACCAACTGTTTATAGAGGCAAATTGAAAATCGGTTTAAGCGGCACTTGGAGACCTTCTTTGAGGAAGTGGTCTGTGCTTCTTCGAGTCAGGTTTTATTAATGACCTCTGGCGACTTGCCAGATTCATTGAAAGCTCGGAGGTTCACCGCCACGCCCCATACTTCAATATGCTGAAATCTTGCCGAATTTGCGCTGCAGATGCCGATACTGTTACAAATTAGAGTGATGTAGGTTTGTAGAGTTCGTGCAATAATAATCCAGCTGAACCAAATGGCTTTCGGTTCAGGTCCGATAAGTAGTTAACTTACCCTTTTATTTTGACCCTCTTACAAAGTTTTGCTCAGAATCGTCGGTTCTACCATCTAGGATGAATGCCCTTCTACTATGAAAAACTAATAAAATGCCTTTGTGTAATGTAATCATGAGGGATTAATAGTTGCCTACCTATGATTTTAGATCTGGAATTCGAGAGTGAAGATAAATTGAGGACAGACGATTTAGGTAAATTGCCTACTTTGTACTTACCTACCTGAAGCAAGACTGAATAATAATAAAATTATTGGGTCCAACCGAGACCTCGGTCTGGGCCATACTTGGACAAGATTCTTGGCAGCCTAGAATTTGCGATGGTCCTGTCAAGTCGCACTTTGCTTTCGACTTTTCACATGCGTTTCAGCTCAGTTCTAGTCGGAGAAATAAACCGCTCCGCTCATTCGGTTTCTTGATCAAATAACGTAATGGGACTGGTTCCGTTCTAACAGGTACCGTCTTCGCAAATTACCGCGTAAATCGCAAAAAAATGAGTTATTTAAAAATCTAAATCTTTTCACGGTAAGACATCGAAAATGATAGAAATGATAAGAAAATGATAGCATGATGTCCGCCACACTGCCATTGTATTTTTTACTGATGTGTAATAAACGTATTATTAATAATAATATTCAAATGAAAAGTTACTCTTGAGTGTTTTCATGGGCAATATAATACCGTGACGGCGTCAATGTGTGCCATTATAGTTTGTGTCACTAACCGAAATTGCTGAAATTTCGGGAATGCTGACGTCACAACAGCGTTCCTGTCAGTGACGTGCGCGTTTTTTGTGCACCGATCCCGATTATTCTGTTAAATCTGGTTAATACTCATAAATGTTCCTACCTACTTACTTACAAACGAATTCGAATTTTAGTTACTTTATAACTGTTTTAAATAAAGAGACTTAGGGAAAAAAACATGATTTTTAGATTTTTATAATCTTTGCCCCTTCTCGGTCTCTGTTCGGCCGTAGGATATCCTACCGGTCCGGTCCGGTTGGACCTAACTGAATGTGAAAGTTTCAGACCAGGTAGAAAGTGGGTATCATACATAATATGCGATTTTAGTGTGTACTACCTAAAAGAGGAGACATTCTAAAGAACAAAATTTGCAAAAGCAGCTTATTTCAGTTGCAAAAGCAGCTTATTGGCTGCTATCAGTCTATGATTAGCGTTGCCACGATCGTCGAAATCTGAATTAAAAAAGTATTTTTCATCCCCCCATCTCGGAAAGAGTATTTTTGCTCTTCCATATCTGAGTGAAAAAGCCGTTGTTATCCGCTAGAGGATAAATTAAATTGAATTTGGAACATATCGTGTGCACTAAGTTTGTAAATTCAAAACATCATTAAACCTATTTACTTCTACCTCCATGGTACCGAATTTATCTTACAGAAAGGAGGTTCCCCTTTGTGTTTTTTTTTGCATTTAGTCATTTCCTTGCTGAGGTGGGATGAAAAGTTACGTGTTGCACTCGAGTGCAAAGATTTTTCACCTCATGCTCTTTTGATTCCTTTGTGAGCGTTAGCTCAGTATTCTAATTTTTAAATCATTCGCTGCGCTCGTGATTCAATTTTTGAATCCTTCGCTTGCTCGGTCATCAAAATTGAGCAGGCGGTTAAAAAGCAACTGCACTCTTGTATAACAAATAACTATTGAGATCAAGATTAGACAACCACCTACGAACTTCAAATACAATAGTCTATTTTCAGTGGTAGGTTCTGTAAATTTAAAAATAATCTAAATCTCCTTAAGTACGGAGTACATAATACATATAGTTCAAGCATAGCTACTTACGAGGTACTAACGTAAGATGAAAAGTTCGGCTCGGTTATTTCTCATTGTACGTTTATATGGCCAAAGTTTACCCGAAAACTAACAAGATTGTGTGCCGCTACAAAGGCTGTGGGGAAAGTTTAATGTTATAATGTAATATTTTTACGCGTTAGCTCCAGGACGTTTGTACCACATATTGTCCGATACTCATACTTATGACGTGCGATTTAAGAGCAGCATAGGGTCCGCCGATTGTAGCTTACAGTACAGTACATAACATACGTAGCTAGTTTTGGCTAAGTTGTTACTACAAATGTGGAACATTTTGGCTCCGCTCCAGGTCCGGTAAATACAAATAAATGCACCCCTGTCTCTGGCTACTCCGGACGTTGTTCCCCGCCATGTCACAAGAATCGTAAAGTGTTGCTAAGTCGGAAGATAACAGAATATTTGATTCCGGTTCTGCATTACGAATTTATATTTCACTTCATACAACTTTTGTCTAGATATAGGTGAACAAACCGTTGGTAGAAATCGTTTTAATACGGAAAGCAATAATGTTTATCAAATTGTTAGCCCATTCGTTCATCACATTCTTTCAACAAATTTTAACTCTTATTATATTTTTTATAGTTTTTATGAAATATGTAGCTGACTCGGCAAACGTTGTTTTACCATATTAATTAGTCAGACCTACCAAATATACACAAAAAATGTAATAAAAATCGGTGAAGCCGTTTCAGAAGAGTTCGATAATAAACACTGTGACACGAGTTTTTTTTATATATGAGATATAGGATAAAACGTTCTGCATCACGGAGACTCATCTGATTGGTAAATGCTCTTTGGCCGCAAGTGCCCATGCAAAGATATCTCGGTAACTTACCTCAATACTTTTAGGTAGGTAAGAAGTACTAAAGTTACTAAAAACTGAATTTGCGCGGATATTTACACGTTTATTTTTTCATTTTACAATTTTCCGACGTTTCGGTACTTTTGCAAGTGCCGTGGTCTCGGTAGACTAAGGTGACCATCGACAAAAAATATTAAGTTACGTTCCAAAAATATATTGGCTATATTTTTAATTTAAATTGGCAAAATAATAATTTTATATAAACTAAAATAAAAAGTAAAATACTGATTATTAGTTATTGAAGTTAAAATTCAATCTACAAAACAATTATTTTATATAAACTCAAAAATATTGATTATTAGTTATTGAAATTAAAATTAAATCTACAGTCAGTCTAGCAAGGGGGTCTCATGCACTTAAGCACTAGTTCCCATGCTGTAGCTATGTTCCAACCACGATCTTACCTTCAAACCCTTGCTAATAATCAATATTTTTTAGTTTATAAAAAAAATTGTTTTGTAGATTGAATTTTAATTTCAAAAACTAATAATCAGTATTTTTTTGTTTATATAAAATAATTGTTTCGCCAATATGCATTTAAAAATTTGCCACAATATTTTTGGCTATACAGGCGGCCCTTAGAATTGGTGGAAGGTTCATGGTGGTTAGAATACAGCGTGTATTCTATAACTTTTACTGTAGGGACAAGAATGAAATCCTGAAAAAAAAAGCATTGTCAGCAGTTTCATCGAATACTAAATAAAGTTCAGTACCTATTTACGTTACGACTCGTAAGTAGGTACTGAACTTTATTTAGTATTCGATGAAATAAACGAGATCCATTGCGAGTAGCGTTTTCCTAGAGATATATGTCATGAATTCTAGCAATCTGACAGCTCATCTATACTATCCTTTCATACCACTGTACCTACTTTACTGTTCGGTTGGTATTTTATCCTCAGCGCAATATATCAAACGTGTCTTTCAGGGGATGTAGAGGAGAATATGCCTTTATATGTGAAAGCTTGTGGCAAGTCAACGATCTGTATAGAGACTGAAGTTTTATTCGAAAAGGAGATGCATAAAAAGCTCAGATAATTTATTACACTTACATACATCTTTAAAGTAGCCTCTCTAGTACTAATATGTGAGAAAAACATTTTTAGCAATAACCAGTAAACGACACGAAGTTTGGAAATGGAATATCGATAGCGTTTTCATGCGATAAGTAAAGATACTGAATCTACACGAGCTGCACGAGTTTTGCTGTAGGAAAATTTCAGCACGCTCGAGTGGAAGGGTCAATAGACTCTGTTGTTAGTTTCGTTATGTTATGAGGCACACGAGCCTCGGCATAGAGCCTTCGTATAGGATTACAGCAAACGGCGGATTTATTCCGTGGCTTTACGAAAGTCCTCGGGGACAAAAAATATATTGCCTGGTAATGTTTGATAATGCACGCTGTTTGTAGTCCGGCCGGAGGGCGAATAGGCGTAAGAGATCCAAATCTCATTTGTAGGTTTGCTGTTATTGTGACTATTTCACAGTAAACTTCGAGATTAAAATAGTACCTTAAATAGCCTTATGAATAGCTTTATGAAGATTATGTAAACTTGACTGCCTGATTTAGCCTGGTTATGTAAGGCTTGACAAGTGTCGCTTGTTATACAATCTTCCCGGGCAAAATATGATGTGTTTCATAAACCCTAAACAGTCTTATTTATGAATACACGATTCCTTAAAACACTTCTCAAGTGCAGTTTAAATAGTTTATGGTAAAGAGAAAGAAGTAACCACATATTAATTAAAGTGCCTCTAAAGAGCGTTTTAGAGGAATCGTGTTTTTTTGTAAATAAGAGTGTATGGTTTTATTTGTAAAAACACGATTCCTTAAAAACACTCTTCAGAGACAGTTTAAACAGTCATTAAACTGGCTCTGAGGAGTGTTTTAGATGTACCGTGTTTTTATATAATAAGACCGTTAATGTTTGACCCCTATCTATCTCTCTATCTCTCTATCTCATCAGCCCATAGATAGAAAAAGAAGAGTCCTATGCCATGTTGAGCATATAACTCTTCTCTTTCACGCCAACCCATCCGGTCCTTTGCCGGTCTTGTCCAATGTTTCCCTGCCGCTTTCACACTCCCTACCTATACGTTAGAAAAAGGGATTGACCATGGCAAAGATCCTATTTGCCTCTCTCTCTCCGCCCTTTACTACCGCCGAACGAGAGGCAAATAGGAGCTCTGCTATCCCTTTCTTTAATTGACCGAGTTCTATCTGATATTTTTCGGGTTACATTTCCCCGGGCTAGATTCGGGGTATGTTTCCAATTAATATGACAGTTCTAATTACCTATTTCAAGTCTAACGTATAGGGTTGGGTAAATGATACCCAATTTGTTTGGTTAACTACCTGTCTGTTTTAACCTTACTAATCCTAATTGTCTCTGTTTTCATGCTTGACTTACCAGTGGCTTTGAAATGTAAGTATTATTGGTGTTGGTTCTTTTATTAACAACTATATATTTACGATTGACAATACTTAACTTATATAAGTTGCCGTTTTATTAAACTAGTTAACGACATTGATTAAGTAGGAAAGTCTAAGAAAGATTAATTATTTCTTTGCAAACAAAGAAATCCACTGTCCATCCATCACACATGGCAAATCATCATAGGCAGCCTATATACGTCCCACTGTAGGGCACAGGCCTTCTCTCAGAGAGAGAGAGTATGGGCTTAATCACCACGTGTGCCTACCGCGGATTGGCGATTTCAAGCGCTGAGGTATGTCAATAGCTCAGACACCCAGATTTCCTCACGATGTTTTCCTTCACCGTTAGTGAGTGGTATTGCTACTTTAAATTCACAAATGTACATAACTTAGAAAGAAAAGTCATAGGTACATGCCCGCACTGGGAATCGAACCTGGGTCTCCCGCTTCCGAGTCCAATGTTCTACCCACTAGGCTACCACCGCTTCATAATCAAATCTTGCCAATTCATGGCAAATCATAATTCCGCTTTAATGCTGGATCTATAATATCCTCTCCGCCGAATCCTGAGCTGCTGAATAAGCTGAAAATTTAGGACTGTGTAAATGATTCTTTTGTTACGCCGGTGGAACAAAAGAAAATATTTGCATAGTGTCTTTCGTGCCCTCGTTTTAAGCTGCGATGCCGGCACAGTAACGTCTGTCCAAATTAGGTGCAATAAAAGCCTTTTAATACAGTGAAAATAACATTAAGGACTAATTTTGTATACAAGGCCAGTGCTGGGCGTTCTATAAAAAGTACTGTTTAGTAATTGATTTTATCAGTTTCCAATGTAGAAAGTATTCGATGCCGAAATACTTAATTCGGTTGGAATTTTATTTGAAAGTGATTTCGTTTTTCCTACACCTAATTAAACCGCAAAAGAAATCCATATTTTAAAACATTCGTAATATATACACTTTTTTGTATTGAAAAAGGTGTATTTTCATATCTAAAACAAATACACTCTCGCACACTAGCTGGTGGTTGCTACTTCTAGTGCAAAATGTCACCAAGGGAAACTAGCTGTCTAACGCCCTAAAGACTAATGGGATTCCCTACCTCAATTCCAGACACGGACAACCAACGCGTCATCATCCACGTTAAAGACGTCAACGACGAACCGCCCTACTTCATCAACCGACCACTGCCCATGCAAACCGTGGTTCAACTCAACGCTGCCCCGAACACCCCCGTATTCACCCTTCAAGCTCGGGATCCAGACACCGACCATAACATCCACTATTTCATCGTGAGAGACAGAACAGGAGGCAGATTCGAAGTGGATGAAAGGTCCGGAGTCGTGAGAACGAGGGGCACGGACCCATTCCAGTTGGATATGGAATACGTCTTGTATGTCAAAGCTGAGGATCAGGTGATTGTTTATTTAAACCTTAAGGCGTACCTTCGAAACGACACGACACGACAGTGACACGATAAGAAAAAGAATTTAACGCAAAACAATTTGGACCTTTGCAGACGACGAAATTAGATCCAAATTACTCTAATAACCGAAAAGGTCGTGTTGTAATTTTCTCAAAATTATTCTGAAGTTCATGAAATTGGTTCAACATCTACTTGACTTTCAGCGAATCTATTTAGAAACGGGATTAAATTAAGCCTCTTATCTGTTTTACAGAGCGGACGCGTAGATGAACGTCGCTTCCAGTCGACTCCCGAAGAACGCCTAAGCATAGTTGGCGGCAAGCGAGCGCCTCAGTTTTACCTCCCGAGCTATGAGGCTGAAATAGCTGAAAATCAAAAGAAAGATTCTGAGTGAGTAATGTGTCTAGTTAGATCATGAAAATTATCCCCAAACTTCGCGACGATCGCGTGGCTGCCGGTCACTGACTGGGCACTGAAGAATCAATGTTAATATTCTTAGAGCAGAGGTCACCAATGGAACTATAAAAGTATCCTCTCTCTAGAGTTAAGTACTCTTCAGATCAATTTGTCTGGCCATGTAGTTCGTGATAGCAATCAAACTAGAACAAGTGGCTTGTCTTTGATTTGACATGATTTAGCAGTGGAAATAAATTGAACTAAATGTTCTTGCCAATTAACTTCACTGAACTTTTTGCTATTGAACCATGTAATCTATTATTATTATTATTTTAATTCTTTATTGCACTAATTACATTGTAAGTGTACAAGGGCGTGCTTAATGCAAGAAGCATTCTCTTCCAGCAAACTATCTATCTCTAAACATCTCAACTTTTCGTATCAATTCAGCATAATCTCCGTGAAGGCGAAGTCGTTCGCTGACCGAGAAATCCGCTACACACTGAAGGCCCAAGGACAGGGTGCAGGGACCTTCAACATCGGTCCCACGTCCGGAATCGTCAAGCTGGCCAAAGAACTGGATTTTGAAGACCTGCGGCAGCCGCACGTATATTCGCTGGTGGTGACGGCCACCGAGGACTCTGGCGGATTCTCTACGTCTGTTGAAGTGAGTGTTTTTCGCTGGATTTTATTTATTATTCTCGAAGGTGCAATAAACTCAAGGGCAAGGAACGGAGTGGTTGAAATATTAGACGTAAGCGACTAACATCCCAATCTACTTTGACCACACTTTATATTAAAAACTGCCGCCTGCTTTAACGCTCTGATTTAAACTAAATTGTGGTAGGGGGAGGAGACTGATTATGTACTGCCTACAGATCGGCAAATAGAATAGAAATTGGAAGTGGATCTCTACTAATTTTTTCACCTAAAATTTAATTAATTACACTACTATTTTATAGTGAAATGGCTTTAAATGGCTTTTAGGCAATGTTTAGGCTTACGGTGTTGATATTGCACCTTAAACTTCAGTCAGATTTCACTGACCTCTTTGGTACCTTTCTAAATTTATCCTTTTTTTCAGTCTTTGTTTTTTTTCATCGGAAAAGTTTCTATAATGATCTCTATTTAGTACGTAATTTTTTCACACCTACCATGATCTTGGCCCTTTTGTTCCGAAGTGTACTGTAAATACTGCAAGATTTTTCTAGAATCTTTTTCTAGAGGTATAGGCTAATGGTCACTTTCTGAAATTTCTAATTTAATAGTAATCACTGTGTATAATAAAGAATATTCTATCTATCTATCTAAATGACATTTTATTATTTATTTACAGTCATAAATTAATATTACTATTTATCATTAAAAATAACTAAATATAGAAAACTGCGCCCAGATCGCCGCCTTTGGGTAGGGTACTCTTTCTAAATCATTTTTGTAAATATTCGTTAGTTTCAACTTTTGGTTTGATACTGTGTAAATCAAGGTGGTACAAAGTATCGTAGGTTTGAAAATGATTTTCTTTTACTTTAAATACTTAAGAGTCTCTTTTGAAAAAACCTTTGAACAATTTTGAAAAAAAGTTGGTATACTCTAAGGCCGGCGCATATTATATGTTTTTTTATTACTTTTTGTGCTGATTAAAAAAATATTGACTCAACTGTTTTGCTTAAAGTAGTGCCGTGCCATAGGAATACATCATGTTCAAAATGCCTCATTAAATTATGCTAACGAATTTAAAATCATTCTGTACTATGGTCCCCCAAAGCTAATTCTGAGTGCTAAACCAGTGTAAACCCACTGACTGATGTTTTATGCATTGTGCGTGTGAACTTGAAACGGAAATGAAGTAAACAAACTTTACATTAAATATCTTGATATTTAAGTAGTAGGATACACAGATTAACGACAAATTTTTATAGGTATTTATTTTTTAATGAAGTCATAAATGTAGGTATTCCTTGGATTAGTGACAATAAGTATGTTTCAAACTCGCTTATAATAAAATTAATAGTCAGTAGAATTAATAACCTCTAGAATTTAGATATCAAAAGATTGAATAGCCCATTATATACCATATCTGATACACCTAAAAGAAAAGTTTGGATTGTAGAGTGGAAGCGTTTCAACGTAAAGTTCTTATGTAAAATAACGCCAATTGTTTGCTTATGGATGAGACTTTTGTCTCTGGGACGCCAAAGTTCTTAGCTGAGATTTCAACTTAGAGTTGAACATCTAAATATTTTCTTAGTAGGTATACATTTTCGCATTTCCCTGAGAGAGCAGTCGTGGCGCAGCAGTGCAGTGGTTAATGTGGACTTACAACCTTGGAGCGCTCCCCGGCACTTATTCTTTTTATTTGTAGTTACAGCCCACAGCACAAGGTTTATACGAACTTGGTTGTCATTTGCGATTACTGGGATTAATGACACGTTAATGGCGATGAAATAAATTCATTTTGTGGACATAGACAGGGAGCTTCGAAAATTAGTATTTATTAATATTTCCATTTATCTAACTTATGAATATAGCCCAATGCTGGGCATAGGCATATTGCCTGTCACGCCAACTCTCTCGGTCTCGTACCAATCTCGTCCTTAGCTTTCCGAGTGCTTTAGCAATTCAATTCAATTCAAATATTTTTATTCATGATAAAAACGGAATGTTAACTTAATGAACGTCAAAAGCAATGTCATCAAGCCATCGGGTCGCTGGTCTGCCTACCGATTTATCTATTCAACCTCGGCTACCACTCTGTGAACACATGCACTGCACATCTCCACTTGGTGTGAATGTGTTATTGAAATAACGGAAAATCTGAAAACCGTTTTCTTATAGACTTACGTTTTATCGCCGTTTTATTTATTTTTTTAATTATTCGCCATACTGCGTGGCAGTTTGTTGGCAAATTAATCGCACTCTAATTTTTTTTAAGTAGGTAACATGAATCTTAAAGATTAAAGTTAAAGTATAGTTCGCACAAATCTTTTGGGCGGTAACGTGAACATAGTCACAGATGGTTTACATATCGCTTACTGTCTTTTCGGTCTATGTGTGAGTAATTGACTACTTTAGTAATTAACTAATATTAATTTACTACGCATCACACTACATCAATTACTTACCCATAAGTGTAAAGACATTAAGCGATGTGCAAACGATCTGTGACTATGTTCACGTTACCGTCAAAAAGATCTGTGCGGACTATACAGTCGACAGCAGATCCACCCTTACATGCATGCTCTGTGTGCGGTCACATTACTAGAGACTATGCAACAAAATGCAATGCTTCAGTATCGACAATAACCAAAAGCTTCAAGTCTCAATTTTATTTACCTTGATGCGGCCAATTTAAAAGAAATCTAAAAATGGAGAATTTTTAACTTCTTCTTATTGGAAGTTGTTTAATTTATCGACATTGAAGAAATGCTTTTCACGTTTCGCGTTATCGATACAGTCATTATTTAAGACAGACCCGAAGTCCTTATGTACTTTATTTAATAACGGAAAAATCTGGAACTGTGGGAGGTATTTGGGGTTTATTTTTTGTTGCGGCGCGGAGGAAACTTCAGTAATAAATTTTGGCATGAAGGGCATTACGCCTCATCGTTACAGTATTTTTCAACTAAGAATTAATAAATAAACCTAAATTTATAAACATGGACTTAGATATCATTGGTTTTCAAAACTTTCGAAAACCCTCTGTTCGAGGCGCAAATGATTGGACTATTAATTTTATATTTCTTAGTAGATCTAATTGGTGCTAGGCAAGTTTACTCCATCTAAATATTTCCTAGGTGTGGCAAACCTACATGCTGTGTCATATTTATGTCTGTCTATACGATACATCATAAACCACCTACCTAAAATATTCATAATCCGCAATCGGTATTGATCTGAGCCAATTCGAATACACTCAATTCCATTTGTTGCTGTCCAAACAGAATGATAATAATTTGAAAGCGATTTCGTGTCTTTGTCAATTAGTATCATCAAATTCTAAAACGGACTAGACAGACTGTTCAGATATCGTAGATAACCTTTTCAGTGCAGCTAACCTGACCTAATTGCGGAAAACAGGTGGTACTGGAAACATAGTGGCACCACTTGCATCATTGCACTGACCATTTGTACTGACATTATTGTAACATCTTAAAAACCTCTTCTATATTTGAGTATGATAAGGTCGGTAGAGGTCAGGACCTAGAGGTCATGAACTCCACTTGTATAATAGTATTATACAATACATATTATATATACATAGATTACATTATCGCACGCCTGTATCCCGCAGGGGTAGGCAGAGACCAGAGTTTGCCACTATCCTGACAAAAATATATATATAGTAAAACATATACTTTCAGTAAACCGTTTAAATAGAGTTTGATATCACGATTGATTTACAATATTATGTAAAGAAGTTTAGTCGCCTTCGGACGGCACGGCTTGTCGTTGTTGAAACTCATTTCACGTGGAATAGACTGCGCATTGCCATAGAGCAATTTATGACTCATATAAGAGTTCTGTTCACAAATATTCACGAATATATTTCACATATTCACAGATGTGCTGTCAGCAAGAAAATTACCATTGCTCACACACATAGTTTTTTTTACTTACTGTGCCCGCGACTTCGTTCACGTGGGCTTCGAATGCATAAACATTACATGTATGTATACATAAACTCACGCGTTTGCCCCAGAAGGGTAGGTAGAGACCAGGGTTTGCCACTTGTCACGATCCTATCAAACCTCTTCCGCTTCACCAACATCCCATAATAATCAACTCAAAATCATGTTATCTGCTTTCCAGCTCACAATCCGTGTGACGGATGTGAACGACAACGCTCCCAAGTTCGAGCTACCGGACTACCAGGCTCACAACGTCGACGAGGATATCCCACTCGGCACCAGCATACTCAAGGTCAAGGCCATGGACGCCGACTCCGGGAAGAACGCCGAGATCGAGTACCTCGTGTCAGGTACCTATTAATTTTAAAGCTTACCTAATTCTGAATGGCTCGATATGATGGCTCGACGATCTTAATGGGCTCCATAGAGTAACACTAGCGCCACCATGAGAAAGAAATCGTATCTTTTTTTTACAGATCGTCTTTGCAAAAAGTATCACTAACATTTCTCATGTTAATAGTGATTTTAGGACCTATGGCCGTGATCCTAAGGCAAAAACCTAGAACTATTATAGTATTAGCGACAAAAACGGCCGTTTTTATCATAAATGCTATCTGGACCCAGGTCCGTGATCCTAGGTTCTCGGTCGTGGGTCTTGAAAAGCACTAATAACATGATAGAGAGATTGTACTGACACTTTTTAAGGTTCCGTAGTCGACAAGGAACCCTTTTCGCCATGTCCGTCTGTCTGTCTGTCCGTCCGTACGTCCGTCCGTCCGTCTATACGCGGCCTAGCTTAGAGACGATTAGTACGGCGTGATTAATATATACGTATATAAGCAGCCTATATACGTCCCACTGTAGGGCACAGGCCTTCTCTCAGAGACAGAGTATGGGCTTAATCACCACGCGTCCCCACCGCGGATTGGCGATTTCAAGCGCTGAGGTATGTGAATAGCTCAGACACCCAGGTTTCCTCACGATGTTTTCCTTCACCGTTAGCGAGTGGTATTGCTGATATAACTTCACAAATGTACATAACTTAGAAAGAAAAGTCATAGGTACATGCCCGCACTGGGAATCGAACCTGGGTCTCCCGCTTCCGAGTCCAATGTTCTACCCACTAGGCTACCACCGCTTATTATTAATATACATACAGATTAATCACACCGACAATACGGTAGAATAAAATAATAATAAAGTTTTAGGCTACCACCCCCTCCTACACCTCAATTAGGGATGCAATTTTTTTTCTCGACAAACTATAGTATGGGGTATCGTTGGATTGGTTGTTTAAAAATATTGTGGGTGTAAGAAGATAATATTTTGATTTAGGGTTCCGTTTGCGAAATAGTAAGCTTTAAAGCGCAATTTTGTCCGAGTAGGGCGTTCCCCCCCCTCTCCTGGCTAAACAGTTGATTTTAGAAACGTGAAAATATTCAGGGTAGTAGCACATATTTGAATAGTACCCGAAAGACAATGTTTTTTGGTTAATCGTGTTTGTTTGGAAATTATATTTAGATACGCTGAAAAAAAAAGGGGAAAAATAACAATCGAATAATCGATCTGGTCTGGACTCGAACCGGGGTCTTCCGGTTTCGGGACGGCCCGATTTCCCACCTGATCTATCACAACCTTGTAAATGGTGATGGTGGCGAAATTTGCCTTCGTATTGTAATGATATTGTAGCAGTTTTTCATTGCCTGAAAACACGGACAAAACGACTTTTTCTAAAAATGAAACCTCTAGATCGATTTAGAAATCTCCTGTATACTAAATTTCATGAAAATTGTTGGAGCCGTTTCCAAGATACAGATTATATGTATATTTATACAAGAATTGCTCGTATTAGGTATTAGCTCAGAACACAAAATTGTGTTCTGAGGGTATTAGATAGATAGACAGATATTTCGCGACAAGGCGTACCGACCGGCCCGCCGAATGTACACAACTGTGTACATCATCATTCAGCCACAAGAAGTCCACTGCTGGACATAGGCCTCCTCCATGGATTTCCAAAAAGACCGGTTGGAAGCGGCCTGCATCAAGCGTCTTCCTGCCACTTGGATGAGGTCATCTGTCCATCTTGTGGCTGGTCGTCCTACGCTGCGCTTGCCGATATGTGGTCTCCATTCGAGAACTGTGTACATAGATGGTGTAAATTTTTGATTCGATTTTTCTACAAGTAGAAATTTAGGAATGCTGCGATCGATACCAAATAAGGTGTTGTTTTTAATAAATATTAGGGGTTAAAGTATGAAATTGCCGTTTTATTGCAATAGGTTCTTTGAATTGACATAGAATCTTCATGGTTTGAGGTTTTCGAATGAAACTTTTTTTAAATGGTTTCTATGATGTTCTTTTTTTAAAAAATGTGAAACATTTGAATATCGACTTTCAATTGTTTTTGTTATTCAATTTAGACAAGAAAGATGGATGCTGCGAAAATTCGAGTGATTATGAGGCATCCATTTTTCGTATTTTTTTATTTTATTGATTTGACGCAAGTGAGTCAATATTGTGGGTAAGGTAACGTTAAACCATGCCGCTAATTCCTGGGTAGTTTGACTAGGGTCGGCTTCCACTATCTCTCTTAATTCATCGTTATTCACCTGTGTGGGCGGTCTTCCTCGTGGCTCGTTCTTTAAGTCGAAATTTCCATCACGAAAGCGTTTAAACCAAAATCGCACGGTGCGTTCATTAGTAGACCCCTCTCCAAACGCAGCATTGATATTGCGGGCTGTTTCTGCCGCGTTAGTTCCGCGTCGGAACTCGTATTCAAAAATCACTCGAATTTTCGCAGTATCCATCTTTCTTGTCTAAATTGAATAACAAAAACAATTGAAAGTCGATATTCAAATGTTTCACATTTTTTAAAAAAGAACATCATAGAAACCGTTTGAAAAAAGTTTCATTCGAAAACCTCAAACCATGAAGATTCTATGTCAATTCAAAGAACCTATTGCAATAAAACGGCAATTTCATACTTTAACCCCTATTATTTACATAATGAAGAATATTATAAATTATCTTTTTAAGCATTTAACCGATGAAGATAAAATTTATCGATTCGCTCATAAAACTCGGTCGGTCTGGTGGTAGGTAAACGAATTTTGTTTTATGTGTCTGACGTCTTTTTTACCTTAAATTCCAGACGACCACTTCAGCGTCGACTCCAACGGTATAATCACGAACAACAAGCAACTGGACGCCGACAACAACAACGCCTATTATGAATTCGTCGTCACCGCTAAAGACAAGGGAGAACCGGCCAAGACTGGCACTGCTACAGTCCGCGTCTACACTAAGAACAAGAACGACGAAGAGCCGAAGTTTTCACAGCAAGTGTACACGCCTAATGTAGATGAAAACGCTGGGCCCAACACGCTAGTGACCACTGTAGTCGCGTCAGACAAAGACGGTGACAACGTAAGATTCGGATTCGTCGGCGGAGGCACAAGCTCCGGCCAATTCGTCATAGAAGAGATCACCGGCGTAATTCGACTGCACAACAAAGCCATATCTTTAGACAGAGACAAATACGAATTAAACGTAACCGCTTTGGACGACGGCGCTTGTTGTGTAAACGGAGATTCCACTATACACACGTCCACAGCTGTTGTCGTGGTGTTCATTACTGATGTCAACGACAACAAACCCATGTTCAAAGATTGTCAGACGTACTTCCCGAAAGTGGAAGAGGGTGCGCCTAATGGTAGTCCTGTGATAAAAGTTCACGCAACAGATGAAGATAAAGGCGTAAATGGACAAGTGAAATATTCAATAGTACAACAGCCTAATCAAAAGGGTACAAAGTTCACAGTTGACGAAGAAACTGGTGAACTCACGACGAATAAAGTTTTCGATAGAGAAGGTGACGATGGGAAGTTTGTATCGGTTACAGTGAAAGCGACGGATCAGGGTGAGCCGTCTCTAGAGGGTGTTTGCTCGTTCACGGTTGAAATCACTGATGTGAACGACAACCCGCCGCTGTTTGACAGACAAGTAAGCCAATTTTAATTATCTTATCACAAAACAAGACCAGCAAACGTCAGTTAAATTGATGTGGTATGCATGACTCACATTCCGCCTCCGCTGTGTACATATTATCCCAGCTACATGTGTGTGTTATTTCAGAAATATGTGGAAAATGTCAAACAGGATGCCAGTATCGGCACTAATATTTTGAGAGTATCAGCCTCCGACGAAGACGCCGATAATAACGGAGCAATAGTGTATACACTAAGCGCTCCTTTTAATCCCGCCGATATTGAGTACTTTGAGATCCAGCCTGAATCAGGCTGGATCATACTAAAGAAGCCTTTGGACGTAAGTATCTTTATTGTTACAAGTAGTTAAGCCTAATCACATGTGTGCGCCTTAAAAAGTGTGACGAATGAATGAGATCAACTTTACTTAAGTTTGGTGGATGAGTGCTACCTACAAGCCTTAGGATTCAAATTGGCACAGTTTGAGTTGTTTACGGTGTAAATAGTTCTAAATTACTTGCTGTACATTGCTAAAGCGGTCAATCCTGGCTGTGAGGAGTAGTTGTCCATTGAACGGTGCTGCGCTGCCGGGCCGGGCCTTACCCGACGGGCTTGTTCTTCTTGCAGCACAATTAGTTTCTGTTGCCGCCAGTGCCGGCTCCGCACAGATCTCAGTTGACGTTTATTTCCGCAGCACTAACTTGCATTAACTATACCTTACCAATAAATGCGACTAGTGTAACATACTAACAACCTACAGACATAAACTGTTGTAAATAATATTCACAGTTGAAACTTATGTTTAGTTCTAAAACATGTACAGTTTACGTACGAGCACTTCTGTATATTCCGCACTGAATAGTTTGAGATTTATTTTATTCTAAGTAAAAGATCAATTAATTAATTTGAGAAGCTTACGCTTTTAAATACCTTTCTGTATTATACGTACATGTTTTGTTACTAATCTCTGATTTTGTTTCGCGCAGGCGGTTCGACCCCGCCTCAGCGTTTGTCAGTTTCATTGTGCTAGACGACCCTCATGTGATCAATCAACTCATCTAATTGCTCATCATGATAATTATTAAATTTTTTACAGGGTGCCAGTATGATATAAATAAATTATGTAAAATATTGTTAGTTAATATCAATGAAGGTGGGCAGACTGCCTCCGGGCGGTTTGGCCATCTTGCCAGTTGTGACATATTCCTTCTGTGAAAGGGGCAACGTTCTCTGATCCAAAATTGTACAGTAAATCCGTAACGTCCATCGTTTGTACATAATAATCCATTTCAATGAGTGTCGTTTCGTTGTAGTCCCTAGAGGTCACTAGAACCCCTCTTATGGCAATCTGACCTTTCCGCCATGTCTTGTATGCGAAGCTGCATGCACTTGCCTGCTTTTTGTTTAGTTAATTTACTATGATTTATTAAATAGTTTAGTTTAATTATTGTAAAAAGTAATTATAATGTACAGTTTGTCTTTTTTCCTTCATGTACAGAAAACTTGTAAAATATCATAAAAGTTTTGATTTACAATTTATTTCTCGCACAAACTTCAGTATTGGCTACCTAAAAAATGTAAACTGTTAGTAAGCACGGGAGTGCTTATGGCGCTGGAAGGTGATGTAGCGATGTGTCTTTCAACCAGTTTCTGCAATGTTCTTCGTTTACTTTCGTTTAGCTTCTGGAATGACAGCGCGACGCCTGGATGCCACTCTAAACTTGATTTACATCATGATACATCCCGTAACAGCCAATAGATTAACAATGGAAGTGGATGATACTATCGTTTAGTTTTAATAATTTTGTTTCTTAGCGATGAGTATTATGTGTTGTGTTATTGAGTTGTGTTTCTTATGTTTTATTTGGCCCCGCTGACCTCTGACCCGTGTATCTGTAGCGGGACAGGTACCGCCTGCGCGTGCGCGCCTCCGACAAAGGCGACCCGCCCTCCTCGGCAGACGTGGACGTTGAGTTAGACGTGGTAGACAGGAACAATAAGCCCCCCATCTGGGACAAGACCACGTATGGCCCCGTTCACATCAAAGAGAATGTCACAGTGGGTACCGTAGTGACCAGTGTGAAAGCCAGGTTGGTACAAGGCGCAGCGGGCCCCCGGGCCCGCCGCACCTCCACTCCCTAACACTACTAACGACGTGGTTTTGTCTGTTCCCATCGAATCTTTCCCCGCTAGCGAGAGTCGTACAGATTGGAGGCTATGGCTCAAGACAAGGGCTTCCCGCCCTTGTCCAGATCCGTGGAGGTCCAGATAGACGTAGTGGACCGCGCTAACAATCCCCCCGTATGGGATCACGTCGTGTACGGGCCGATCTACATTCGAGAGAATTTGCCCGTGGGCGCCAAAGTGGTGTCCGTGAAAGCAAGGTTCGTTGTGGGTTACTGTTGGGCTCGGGCGACGCACGCGGCCCCGTCACTGCACGCTGCGCGCGGCGCGTTACGTGGCAGCTGGGCCCGGCATATCTTGCGTTCACTCGTCTCCAGTCCTTGCAAAACGAAATAGCGATGCTTGACTTGCAGACGTAAAATGCATGGTATGCCGAGTTTAGTTAACCTTGCATCGCGCCGCGCCCACTACTCTCGTTATTATTTGCCAAACATCACATGATGACCTGTACTCGTGTCTGTCCGTGAATCCAATGGGTTGCATCGTCACTAAAACATGCGCTCAGCCCTGAAGCACCAGGTGGCGTGCGTTTAGAAGGGAGCACTGCTTATATGGAACGGGAATCACTATGATCGTTGACAGTGTTCAATTATACATTAATATAGTCTACAATGTACACGACTTAAAGCAAATGAAGTAAGACTGTAACAATTAATACTGCAGTTATAACTATTTTACTTTAAGCAATTCGGCTGTCTTGATTTTTGTATAGTGCTTTAGTATTTAGTTATTTACTTTAGTACATACGTACTAAATCTAAAAGAAATATCAGTTTGGGTGTTACTTGGACACTGTCAATGATATCATCAAACCGCAATCTATGTTGATGGTATTGTGCATGTAGGCTGAAGCATCGGCGCATCAATGACTCTCAGTCTTCGGAACGCGGTCGACATCGACCAGCATGTCATTTAGGAATTTATTTACATTTCGTAGTATTTGAATATCTAGACGAATTACGTTAGAATCAAAACCTAAGTTTGATTACTTTGTTTATTTTAGATTTTTAGCAGTTTTCGTGGTAGTAGTACCCATGTTTAGAATCAAAGTCTAACGTCATTTAATTTTGTTATAAAAAGTTTTGACGCGGTTAAGTTTTTCATTAATAACTAAGCTTGTTGGAGATTATATTATTTTAGTTCATTATCAAAATAAGCTGTCGACCGTCCTAGCTTTGCAAATCTAGGATCTTTCAGTTCTAAGTCGGTTCCCGCCAACGGGCTTGGGCGCCCACATCATTGTTAGACGTTTCAAAATAATTCAGTGAGTATTAACAAATTGTAAGGGTTGACTTCTCAAACAATGATTTTTTTTCATTGATTTGACTTACCATTGATTTTTATACAGGTTGGTATTTTGCAATGGGGTAAAGGGAACAAAGGGCAGCAAGGGGGACTTCCTAAACCTGTGTAGCTACTGGAAAACTTTATTACTTGAACTTGACAGGAAACAATTAAAAGCAGGAAGGTAGGAAGCAATTACAGACGGCATTCACAGATTTTTGAAAAAATGTTCACCAGTGCAATTTCCTACAAATATTTTTTCCAATTGATCCTGCTGCTGATAGCGAACTTAAGTTAGCTCACTAAAAAATTCAAGTATGAAAAAAATCGCGTACGTCTACATAACAGTTAACCTGCAGTTACCTTTCCTTAATAATTTTCAGGACATTTGCAACGTGAATTGCGACAACTACAACTATTATATCTGTTTGGCGCCGACTCAAAATAACTTGTTTTTTTAAGTTACAAAAAATAAGAGGTTTTTTTTATAATCTGACCCTAATATAGTCTAGTCCAATTAGTAGCAATATTAATTGGCACAATAAAAATGCGCAACAAATTGCACTTTTATTGCTGACTGTACCTTTTTCAAAAAAAAAAAACTGCCAATGCTGTTTGTAATTACTCTAAAAGCTAAATGTGGTTTCCTAAGAACGTTTTCCAGCAGATTTAAAGGTTCAAGTAAGTAGTTCCTTTTGCTGCGCCATCTCAAATTGCCACCCTGTATACAGAAAAGATAAGTCCTGCAGGAACATAAAGTTAACCTTTACAAATTAATATAGATGCAATTCTGGTGTTAAAACAGAAAAAAATATGGAGCAGAAATGTATCATTTTACTTCCAATAAGCTACTGTACCTGTCTAACCCCCAGTTTCTCGTACACTAACACGCTGTTAATCTACTGTTAAAAGCTGTCAATGGACCAAAGTGCATACAAAAAAAAACACTGACAGCTGTTAACAGTAGATTAACAGCTTGTTAGTGTACGAGAAACCGGGGGTTATTTTTTCTTTCACATTTTCGCTTTCTTCGTTTAGATTGCCAGAATCGCGTCTGATAAGTTATTAAAAAATATTCTCGTTACATAAGTACGGAGCATCAACATTAGGCACTACTGATTTGTGTCATGATTTGGGTGTTTTGCTCGTTAATGTAACATCACGACGTACGTTTTGGCCTTGCATCTAAATTCACAGAGTTCGCCCGCAAGCGGCGTTTGTCCACCCACTTTGAAGTCTATCTGTTCGTCCTAAATACACTTTCGTACTCACAATGGAATCAAGAAGACCAAACCATTACTAATTCACTATACTAACTGTTTAAACAAGTTGTTACTAAAAGGTTCCATCCTACTTTTTGGGGTCAATGCTCGTAATTAAACAGTTACAAACTGAACTCTCCTTTTGAATAGGTACCAACTTCGTGCCGAAATGAAAACTGATGTTCGAGTGAAAGCTGGAATGAGATACAAATTAAAACCAAAATACCCTCTAAATTATGACTGGACCATTTAGTAACACCTGTAAAAGGAGTAACTCATTCAAGCGACCGAGAAAAAAAATTAAGTAGATTAAAATAAAAACTTTGCATGTGGCATAATATTTTACACGAATGAGTTACTTTCAATAACATTTAATTTCATTATTTTGGTCCCCCTATCATTAATTCGTTATTTAAATTAGTTTTATTCAGAACGCCAAGTATCTTATAATGCTACTAAAAAATGTTGGTCCCATAAAAACATAACTTTTTAGAGAAATAGCAGCTTCTGTTGTTGCCATGTGTATAGTTTTGAGGCTCTTGAATTTGCACGAATTGTCAAGACCATTAAAAATCAAATTTTAAGTACCTATCTGGAATAAATATTTTTATTACATAAATCTATGTGATGCAAAACTCGAATGTGAATTGCATTTGAAAGTGTTAGTTCGAGAATTGTGAAAAAAGTATTCGTTTGTTTGATTTAATGTAGGAATAAAAAATCAAATATCTCCGTTGAGAATTTTAGTATCTTCTAGTAATATTTAAGCGTGCGTAGTTCTATAAAAATTAAAAACTTCCTAACTTCAGGCGCTAAAATATCACTGGAACACATTTTTTTTATCCGAATGGAGTTTCCAATCATAACAACAAATCAATCGAACAAACACTTTCTTACAATGTCCGTTTGACTACAATTGTCCTCCTAAACCTGTTTGACTAGCACCTTGTCATTAAACGCAATTCATAATAAATTGCAATTCGTAAAATTTCAAAAATGGGCGTATAATACGTTGAATATTAGATCGAATTTGATACAGCTTTGTTTAAATCCATTTGACAAAATGTGATGCTAATCTGAATTAACGCTTTCAGCTCAGGCATTGAGAACAACCCTACCGTGTTCTACCGATTGATGCCCGGATCCACGGCCCAGACGAACAAATTCCACACCTTTTACCTGCAACAGAGGGCCGATAATGGCTTCACCTGGGCCGATATCAAAGTTAACCACCCCCTCGATTACGAGAGCATCAAAGAGTACAACCTTACAATTCGAGTCGAGGTAAGCGAATACCTTTATGGTTTGCCCCTGCTCTTATCATTTTTTCACATCTAAGATATTTATTCCAAAACCGAAAAATGTATCCGTTTTTTCGACACTTCCAGTTTACTCGTGAAAACAGAGTTTATTCGCTTAGGTTGATTTCCGAAACTCTTGTTGACCTTTGACCTAGTTGATCATTGAAGATTATGTAAAGGTTCGGAATCTTCTTTAGATTAGAGGGAAACATCCACTGGGTTAAATAATTTATGTTATCTATATGGCCTGTGTCCTGCAGTGGGCGTCAAATGGCTGATGATATGTGTAAAATAGAGTCGGGTTAGTTACACCATTTACAACTCCAGGACCAACTAAAAAAAAAACCCTTGTTCCCTTGTTATTTTTTTTATTAATTCTGATGCGGTACGAAGTTCGCCGAGTGAGCTAGTTGTATATAGTAATGAAAAAATACCCTTGAAATATTGCTAACAACTTCGAAATCACGCTGTAGTAATTTGTTGGTCCTAGATCCTTCATTGATGTCATTGATTCATGAAATAAAAATTCCAGATTTTCATTTCATGATTTTGATCATATTTAAAAAACAGTTTGTGTTCGTCTGGAATGAAACATAACAACAATGTGAAGGAAAACATCGTGAGGAAACCTGAGTGTCTGAGGTGTTCACAAACCTCAGAGCTTGAAATTGCCAATCCGCGGTGGGCACGCGTGGTAATTAAGCCCACACACTCTCTCTCTTTGAGAGAAGTCCTGTGCCCTGCAGTGGAACGTATATAGGCTACATAAAAAATAATGTGTATAGGTAGATGAAATACTTTTTCCTTGTACAACCTGCTGTCACTGTTGTAAATTGGAAAACTTTATGGAAATAGCACCATCTACCGCTGTTTGGCTAATTCCCGAAAGCTACGTGGCTCCTCTGTATCATTGCGAACATTTCTTGCGTACGGACCTTAACTAGGGAATCAACGGCTTAGGAGATATTGAGGTTTGAAATCGCACTTTCTTGCAGAAACGCAACAAATTTATAAGTTGTCTTCAAATTTAAAATCAAATTAGAAATTTTAATTAGTAGTTAGTTGTGGTACCCAGTAGTTAATATGAGTAGTTTTCGGGCGTCAGTCTTGTGACACTCCGTAGAGATAAAAAAGGAGGACCAAAGAGTTGCCCATTGAGATCTCAAAGTTCATTCATTATAAATATGGACCAAAATCCATAACTAACCATAACTCTTTAGTAACGGTTGTACATAGACATAATCGTAAAAGAGGCGAGATTCTTACCACTGTAAGAGTCGTGGTGTGAATCCCGTTCGTTTTACAATTATGTCAATCTTGGTTTTTTAAACTCGAACCTCTTTGGTCTTAGAACAACGGTGCGCAGCAGTTGGCTTCAGAAGCGACGGTGTTCATCATGCTGGAAGATGTCAACGACGAGATTCCTTTGTTTACCGAGCGAGAGCAAGAGACTGTACTAGAAGGAGAGCCTATAGGCACGAAGGTGACGCAGGTCAACGCGATTGACAAGGACGGCACATTTCCGAACAACCAGGTGAGGATTATAATCTTTCTTTTTTATTTTGTAGTACCGAATTGAACCGAACTTTAGCTCTTATCGCGCGCTGAAAATAATGAGTGTCAGTTTCATAATGACTGCGTTTCATTTTGATAGCTCATGTAGCTTTGTAAGACCTCTAGTCAGCAACCATGGACGTATTAAGCCATGTGAGTGACTTATATCTCGTGATAGTTTACGTTTAAAAAAAAAACTCTTATAAAACAAACTGTCTTGGAGAGTGCGTACTGGGTCTGTAAGGGTAGGCTCCTTGCACGATGGTCTGATGATATCAGGGCTAGTTCGGGGTCGACCTGGGCTGCGCTTCATAAAACTACTGCCGAGCTGTTCCAAACGTATCTATTGATTGCAAGAGGAAAGCTGGATTTTTTGAACATTTCCATACATCTCATAACGACAAATATACGTGGATGGCGAGCAGTTGCAAATTGAACAAAATGTTTTGTTTTCCGTGTTTTTTATTTTATGACTGTAACTCAGTTTGGAGCAGCACAGATTCTACGGATGTTAATAATTTAACTAGTTCACTCTTAATTTAGCCGAAAAACAGATTCAGACTGAAAAGCACATTCGCAGCTGCTTGTTACTCCGCGGATAATCAGAATCTAGACATTTTCTTCAAATACTTTCAAATACGTTTTAACGATCGTTTTGCGCCTGTTTTATTTATTTTGGCTTACTCATTCAAAATTGAGGTATTCTGTACAATATGGACAATTTTGAATGAGTAAACCAAAATAAAAAAAACACGCGCAAAACGATGGTCAAAACGTATTTAAAAGTATTCGAAAAATAATGTCTGGGTAGTCTGTACAATATGGGGCCGCTGTATTGAGGCTTAATATTAATACTACAAATGCAGCTCTTCATATGCTAATCAGTAAGAATAAAATTTCCTGGGGGAAATTCGTATTCTCAGAGGAAATAAAAACCGGTCAAGTGCGAGTCGGACTCGCGCACGAAGGGTTCCGTACCATTAACTATACTACATTTGCATATTTTAAACGTAGGTAGACCTCGTTATTAATATCGAGCGAAAAACGTCAAAAAATCACGTTTGTTGTATGGGAGCCTCCCTTAAATATTAACTTTATTCTGTTTTTAGTATTTTTTGTTATAGCGGCATCAGAAATAAATCATCTGTATAAATTTCAACTGTAAAGCTATAACGGTTCATGAGATACAGCCTGCACACTGAAATACAGTAAAATTGTGCTAAAATCAGAAGCCCTTTAGCCTTTTTCCGTAGTCGGGTAACAATAGTAATGTTTGTTGATGTCGTAGCTTCTGGATTTGATCACGGTAGCGGCCCCTGCCGAGCGAACACGAAACTACGTCTAAGAGTCCTAGGTTGAATAGGAAAAGTGGGGCAGGCAGATCCACGACTTGACTTAACTTCAGAGTTGCCGAAAGATGTCACTATGTATGCATTCCGTGGTAGCGAACGGAAAATAAAGATAAGTCTGAGATAATTACACTAGGTACCTGTCTTTTGATGACAAGCCAAAAAGTAGTGGCTTAGCTGGTGCTGAGTCCGCCCGGACTGTCCCGAGCAGTGCAGGTTTTTAGCCACCTGTTTCTTCCTGACGCGAACTATGTAACTAATATATTTCGGGAGAGATTATTCTTAATAAAAGAATTTTAACAAACATTTTTAATCTTGAAAAATCGACTCCGTGGTGCATATTTAAAATTAGCTTTTATCGGGATGAGCCTACATAGATTATTGAGTACTGAATCTACCGTAGTCGATATTTTTCAAAATAAGCTCCTAAAAATGTTTTCGTCATACAAAGTATGTTATACTTAGTGTATTTTGTCTCGGTACACTTTAAGGTTTGTATGAAACTTCTTTGTTCGGAAATAAAGCTACCGTCTACTGAACTCTTAAAGTTGGTATCGAGGCTTGAACGTCTTGGTTATTTAATTGCTTTGTACCACTAACTAAAGCCTGAATGAAGTTAAGTTTCTTTTAAAACTTTTGCTTAGATACGTACTCGGAGGCACATCGTTAATGTATCAGGTGTTGAATTATAATGCGCTCCAGAAGACATTTTGTATTATTGAAGACTCTTTGAAGCAGTAAAGACGAACATTATCCGAGAGAAAAGCCAGACTCTCATCCAACCGTCGATTAACTTTGCGAGGTCTAAATTAATTCACTTGAACTTGTCGTTTCTCATTCCTCGTGTCGTTATCGCACGGATAGATTGGATGTGTGAATAAGCAAACCGAATAATTGGGGAAAATACCCACAGAGGTCTGCGGAGATAGGATAAATAAATTGGATAAAATTAGTAAAGGTTCGTCCGACTCCAACTAATCAGTTTACTGTACCCAATCCCTCAGAGATATATTATTAGCTAAGTGGCCCGTCACCTAATCCCACATCTGAAAACCTTTCACGAGAGTGGGTACCTCTTTAAGGTAGGCACACAGACTTACTTATTCAAAGTATCCATGTACTAGAACCTGGTAAAAGGTAATTGAGAATAATGCGGCTTTGTGTAAAATATACTGATAACTTAGATTTAGGGTTCCAAGGAGAATGTGTTCAAATTAAAAAAAAAAAAGCCTACAAATACAGGTACCCAGTGGGTAATAAGCTGCAATGGTGGTCGAAAGCCCGCCCTAGCTCATTACTTCCAAGACCCGGTCACGGAGGGCGCGACTAAAAATATACGAGATTAGACAATGTTCTCTCAGCCACGCTTTTCCTATCATACAGAAAACAATATTTTGAACGCTTACGTAAGGAATTTTCGTCGTAACTTTTAATTGGTTATGTGGATCCGAGCTATTTGTTTAGTCGTTATTGGATAGGATCGGATTCGAGACGTTTTTAACAAAGCTTTAAGTTTTTGACGTTCAATGTAGAATTTGTCTTGGATAGGTGTCATTTTTAAGCTGTTTGAATAGAATAACATAAACAAAACATAAACTCACGCCTGTATCCCAGAGGGGTAGGCAGAGACCAGGGTCTGCCACTTGCCTGCCAGTTTGAATAGTTTGCCTATTTGAACAGCTTTAAGTCATAATTAAATTCTCGGGTGTAAAAACGTAACTACGAGTAAAAAATGGCCAAGTGCGACTCGGACTCGCGCACGAACGGTTCCGTACCATAATCTATACAACATTTGAATATTTCAAGCGTCTACCTGTTATCGTTAATAATATCGAGAAAAAACCTCAAAAAATCACGTTTGTTGTATGGGAGCCCCCCCTTAAATATTTATCTTATTTTAATTATCTATTTTTAAAGTGTATATACAACTAAATATTCTGTGAATATTTCAAGCGTCTACCTGTTGCCGTTATTAATATCGAGCAAAAACCGACAAAAAAATCACGTTTGTTGTATGGGAGCTCCACTTAAATATTAATTTTATTCTTTTTTTAGTATTTGTTGTTATAGCGGCAACAGAAATAAATACATCATCTGTGAAAATTTCAGTACCATTATCTATATAACTTTAGACATAGATCGAATTTGAGAACAGCGCCATCTATAGAAACCTACAAGAAGCGTTTAACATTAACCTTTACTGACATGAGATCGGCGCTGTGAAGGTTACATGGATGGCCGCTAGATGGCGAGCGCTGTCTTTAGATAACGTTTGTTGTATGGGAGCCCCCTTATATATTTATTTTATTCTGTTTTTAGTATTTGTTGTTATAGCGGCAACAGAAATACATCATCTGTGAAAATTTCAAGTGCCTAGCTATCACGGTTCATAAGATACAGCCTGGTCCGGACTGCCTGGACAGACAGAGTGACAGTGGTGTCTTAGTAATTACCCTTTGGGCACGGAATCCTAAAAACGAATTTGTCTGATGTGGGATTAGTCTCGGTTTGATATTGTATTATCTGTAGTGTAGAGACACACTAATTACGACGTATCGAAAGTACAGGCTAACAGGGTTTCCAGGAATGTGTTTTTCAGCGGATATGGAACGCTGGCAGTTTACACAGCCTATAATTTTCACGAGTGCACCAGGGGAATAAAAATGCAATTTTGATTCGTTCCGAACCGGACTGGGATTGAATGAATAATTAAACGGATTGTGTTTTTTTTCTGTAAATTAAACCGGGTTTTTAGTGTTCTCTCGTTCTAATTCGATTTCCATGCAGTTCATCCGATTAGTTCGCACTCTGTCTGCGTTTACACAAGTACGAGTAGGTACCCGATGTAGCCACTGCTTTTTTAATTAGCGATCGGAAAAAGCTTCCTCCTTTCTTAGGAATTTTGTTATTGGGTCTTACAAAAAGGTGCGGAGGTAGCGCAAATGAGTGGGGTCTTGTGTTCGAATTCTGGCATGTTGACAGTGAAACTTTGTTTTCCAAGTGAGTGTTTGAGGAATTCAATGGCCGCATTGCCATTGTAAAGTTTACTTGTGTGCAATAAACGTATTAATAATCAAATTGTCGATCCGCGGTCGCCACGCGTGGTGATGAAGCCTCTCTCTCTCTCTCTCTCTCTCCCTCTCTCTCTCTCGCTCTCTCTCCCCCCCCCCTCTCTCTCTATCCTCTCTTTCTCTCTCTCTCTCTCTCTGAAAGAGAAGGCATGTGGCCTGCAGTGGAACGTTTATACACTGCTTATCAAATCGTGACTGTATTCTGAAGCGAAAAGCTGTCAGTTACCCCAAAACCTTCTAGTGATGCGCTTCGCTTCGAATCTAGGCAATTAGTAGCAGTTAAAGCTGACGGTCTTAGTTCTCCATGCCGCGGCAAAGCACCTATCTGTGCTCTAATTCAAAACACAGAATGTCGTCTATTTTGTAACAAAGAGATTTACTTAAGCCGAGACGAAATGATGTTACGCAAACGGCAAAGCAAATACTGCGCGAGTACATTTGGATGACAAAGTTTCTTGCCGTCACACATGGAAATTTACTTATGCACTTAAATAGATTCACAGTATCACTTCTCTACTAATTTAATCATAACCTATGTGCAACGTTCATACGTAATACGTAGAAAGTACGCTCTGGGAAATGCAAATAGAGCTTTTATTTTGCACAGCTTTATGTATTTCTAAATGTTCGATTCTGACGGTCAGGTGGTCAGAGAAGGTATTTAAATCGAACCTGGAAGCTATATTAGTTGTGTGGAGCGGTGGTAGCCTAGTGAGCGGTAGTAGCCTAGTGAGCGGTGGTAGCCTAGTGAGCGGTAGTAGCCTAGTGAGCGGTGGTAGCCTAGTGAGCGGTAGTAGCCTAGTGAGCGGTGGTAGCCTAGTGAGCGGTAGTAGCCTAGTGAGCGGTGGTAGCCTAGTGAGCGGTAGTAGCCTAGTGAGCGGTGGTAGCCTAGTGAGCGGTAGTAGCCTAGTGAGCGGTGGTAGCCTAGTGAGCGGTAGTAGCCTAGTGAGCGGTGGTAGCCTAGTGAGCGGTGGTAGCCTAGTGGGTAGAACATTGGACTCGAAAGCGAGAGACCCAAGTTCGATTCCCAGTGGGGGCATGTACCTATGACTTTATTTTTTAATTTATGTACATTTGTGAAGTTATAGTAGCAATAATACTCGCTAACGGTGAAGGAAAACATCTTGAGGAAACCTGAGTGTCTGAGCTAGGTGGGCACGCGTGGTGATTAAGCCCATACTCTTTCCCTGAGAGAAGGCCTGTGCCCTACAGTGGGTCGTATATAGGCTGCCTATGTAGTGCTACCATATTCAATCCCTATATTGTTTTATTTATTTAAACGAAATTATACTTGAAATGCGATTGACTTTGATGTTTGGCACAAAAATAGATCATGTCAAGGATAACATATTTTTTATTTGAATTGCGTGGAAACATAGTTTGCAAGGATAGTTCGTATTCAATGAAGCCATATTAGAATGATTAAGAACACTATCAAGTACTGTAATACAAGATTAATTGCAGGATTACCTATTCCTGAAATAACTTGAGTTTTTGTGATTGAGTTTTCCGACAACAAAAGTGTATAAAACCAGGAGTTACATAATTTTATTAAATTCTCCACCAATCCGGACTTGGCCCCCGTGGTGGAGTATGGCCTATACCTTCCTCAGGGAAGAGACCCGTGCCCCTCGGTGGGGACATAATGGGTTGATGATGATGATTAAATTCGCGCTTTACGCGATCTATCAATGTTATGATTATGACCAAGGACCGGAATTCTTCATAGCAAAAATCAAACTGTCATAGGGAATGACCAAATTGTTTTATCACTTCCACTTATCGATGTTATGGAATATTATCGCATATCGACTTATACGATTATTTTGTAACATTTGACCTCTTTGATAAGCAACCTGCATCTCCATATTAAAATAAATCGTGCCCACGTCACATATGTCATTTAGGTCGCTTGATTGTCATAAGTAATTTCCGTGCCGTGTAACTAAAATGGTTAATCCTAAAAGAAAAACCATTAAAAAATGGATAACGAAAGATTCTTCTCTTAGTTACAAAGAAGATTTATCCATCAAGAAGTTAAGTACGTATCCATGTTATAAAATGAATGGACTATGTTCACTTGTTCCTGCTTTTTCGGAATAAACCGGTTTCTTAATTTATTGAAGATCTATTTATGAGTGGAAAATGATCGCTCTACATCTACCGATGTCATGTTAATTACTCATTAAGTGACATTTATTTGTCGATAGTCGATAAAACACTTTGGTCATTCCCTATGACAGTTTGATTTTCGCTATGAAGAATTCCGGTCCTTGGTTATGTGACCTCCGGTAAATCATTGCCCTTCATAGAATAATGTGCATTATAATATGAAACAGCTCCACTTCAAACAGCTGCACTTTTAAACAATCTAATTTTATTAAATAAATAAAAAAAGCAAAAGTAGCAGAACTGTATTTACTTACTCTTGAATATACATCTAGTCGACGACAAAAAACTATTTCCAATGTTATAATTGTGTATTACTTTGATACGACTGACATTTGGTGCAGCCGGTTATTGCTTTCTCAGAGTTGAGCGCTTGAGATGAAATATAAGCTCTCTTTTGTGCCGGGCGTCAGCTTGCGTCTCGCGAGAGGTCCAAAGTTCCCCCTTACATCGTTTATCTTTTGTCCCTAGGTGTACTACTTCATCGTTGATTCGCCGCGTAATGAGGGCAAGGATTTCTTCGAGATCAGCATGCAGACGGGCGAGATCTTCACGAAAGTGGTGTTCGATCGCGAGAAGCAGGGCGCCTATGCGCTGGAGGTGGAGGCGAGAGACGGAGCACCCTCGGCGCGGCCCAATTCGGACAACCAACCCAACTCAGGTATGTACGCAATCTTGTCGCTTCGATAAGCAACCTCAGGCCAATTCTCTCTAACATCTCTGTCGGATGGTGGCCCCATACATATTCACATGGGTTATCAAACGTGTAGAGGCTGCGGTTTCTCCGACTAAATCTATTGATTTGTATTTGCGGTCTACGGTCGACGTTAAACATAAGTCACATTAATCCTTTGCGTGACTAATGAACCTAATATGTACAGAACGTTTCTAGCTTAGTAAGTGATATAAGGCTTGTGTTGTTAGATGTCGGCTTGAATTTCATTGTTTTCTTTTATGGAGAATGCAATTTGCGGGCTTTAATAAATTTTCGGCGAGCAAATATGTTTCATAATGGGGAAAAACACAAACAGTATTCAGCTCTAAGGTATCCGTATTAATTTAAATAGGTTTTGTTGAAAGGACATTTTAGAAAAGGAAACACGGTCCGTTGGCCGACATTTACCTCGGAAAGGAAAAAAGTTTCTTTAGATTGCTGTGGATTATGATTTTCTTTCAAAATACCGTATTAAAAGAAAAAAGAGTCTTGTTGCAACGTCGCAGGAAGGTTGTTATTTGGTGTTCGACGCAGGCCGCCCCGTGCTCAGCGGGCGCGGGTGGGTGCTCGCGGTTTCGCTGGGCGCGCGTTGTACTTTCAACTAATCACTGCCGCGACCCGCATTTAAATTACTTTTTTTCCCATTCTGTATAAGTAGATCTGCTACTTCCAACTTTCGATGTCTTCCATTTCGGTCGGCATACATTTTTCCTCTTCTTAATTGAACGCGCCCTTCCGGTATATAGGATCGTAAAAGTTGCTTGGAGGTGTTTTCGCAGTGGATCGTAAATGATTCAGTGTATCGGTTTGCGTCGCTATAAGTTGTCCGTTTTCGGCGAACTGGTCTATTAGGTAAGCAGGTCGGCGACGCCTCGGTATCGCGTCATCGTAAATCAAGCAGCGACATAATCAGCCGCCGCCTCGGGCCTTAATCTGGTTAAGCTCCCCATCGCTGTATCTGTCTCAGTCTCACGTGTACAATGGTAAGCTCAGCATGAGCCCATGTTTATTCCTACGTACTTACAATATACAATTTCATTGATGTAACGGGAATACAGAGACCGTTCGCAGGACTCTATAAAGCCCAAAACAGTAACTACTTTACGATCGTAAACTTATATCACCGCTTACGTGCCGAGAATGCGGGTGCGTCCGCTTCTTAGACACTTTAGATCGGAATGTAATTAAATGAGCCCTCACACACGTGTCCCGTGTTTTCATAAGATATTTTGCGTTGTGAATAGCAAGAAGAAATTTGGCCAATATTAAATTTACTGTATGATTATTGTGGCCACGTAGCAATTTCAGTATTGCAGCTGGCGTGGTTGCGGTGCGGGAGGGCGGGGTGTCGACGTGGAGTCGTATATGGTCGCGTGACTTGCATACTGATCTCCGATCACCCGATGTAAATGGGAGTCCTTACTCCTCGTCTTCTGCCGGAAGTATTCCCCAATTAGTTTCAACTTTAGTTGCCTTCATAACCCGCGAAGATCTTGGCTGCCACTATCTATTCGAGCAAGTAGCAAAATGTTCTTTCACATAGATGGATATGTGGAGATAGGATTACGGACCGCTTTCATACCGATTTCTGACACGAAGATATTACTAGTTACAATGGCATCAGGTTCGTTATATTCACTGTATATTCTGACTGTAATAATAAATTGTGTCCATTTGACCAAAATTGTGTTCCAAAACTTCGTAATTGGGATCAACTAAAAGGAGGATAATATCGATATGGGGTTTACCGTTTTAGGAGATTTCCAACTTCTAAACTAGGATATACCTACATCTTTGCATATGTGCGCAAGTGGGTGCTTTTGCTGCACCTGATTGCTAAGAATTCCATTTGATGTGAAATAAAACTGAAAAACAAAAGGTAAAAAAACTATAAACAATCCTGCGTTATCGCTGACACGAAACAACACTCGTTCGATAACTCTATTACTTATTCTTTTTTGACTAACAATTTTGTGATAAATATTTGCGTGCAAAATGGAGTTCCAATCAGATAAAATGCAAATATTTGAAAAGGTTATCTGATTTACCGTGCTGTGTCGTAGATATTTATTCAGGATAGTTTGCAATCTTAGTCGCTGCTTTGTGGATTGGCCCCAGACTTTACCTACAACACCTCTATTCAGTAGTTTCAATTGTAAGGTTCTCTAGTTAAAGACAATTTTGTACTTTATTATTTTGTTATTGAGCACTAAATTTATTACATTCAGTCGCGAAACACAATAAACCAAATATATTTTTGGGGGCTGGCAACCCAGAAGTTTGGCCGGTGAAGTTTGGTTGGATGATCGGAGGTTGTTTTTTTGGTGTGTGAAAAAAATATGGTGGAAAAACGGTGGTAAATTGGATTGGTTAAGGTTTATTAGTGAGTTACTGGCAGTTTGATGGAAGTAGTTTAATAATAATTGTGAAATTGACATTTGGTGGTTTTATTGAAGAGTGATTTCCTTACAAATCAGAAGCCGGGATAACCAACGCTAAACTGCGTAAGTTCACGCCTATTTTTCTTATTCGATATTGTTATTGTAGTGGTTACGCTGTCTCTTAATAGTTTTTTAACACGAAATACTTGATGAAATAAGGGAAATGTGATAAAATTCAATTGATACAAGTCGCAAGGAAATTGTCGGATTACGAACCACTACAAAGTAATCGCTAATTAGTCCACGCTTGTGGGGTTTATAGAGGTCCGCCTCTATCGATGGTGGTTATGGAGTTGAGAGATACACTACCATAGATGGCACATTTACGGCCAAATTGATAAGAAATTAGGAACTGAGCATACCGTTAATTTTGTACAGATATAGGGTTGCAAGATCAATCTAGTGTTGGGAAAGATCAGTTCCCGCAGACCGACTCAAAAGCCCAGACCAATCTAGTGATGGGAAAATTCAGTTCCCGCAGATCTATTCAAAGGCCCATTCATACATATCTTGCTACGAGTTATTATTTTCATACAATTCATTAATAAAATAAAGAAATCAATTCACTAATAAAGTTTTAATCGATTTATACAACAGTACCTATGTAACTTAATTTAAAACAACTGTATTACTCTTCAAAGAATGTGCTTCTCCATATATTTAAGGATTTATTCTTTTTGTTTCGGAGTTGCGGAAAATGAATGACGGCGCGCACAACGGCTGCAGCAGTGGCGAGGATCATCGCAGACTCGCTACTCCTGTCCGAGGTCGGTCCTGTCACACCCAGAGAGTTGACAGACGCTCCCGAAGTCGAAGCCGCTTAAGCGAGCGTAGCCACAGTCGCAGTCAGAACCTGAGAGCACGGGAACAAGAGCTGGCGTACGAGCGGGAGCGAGTCTACAGACTAGAACGAGACCTTCAGAGGGAGCGGGACAAGGAGTTTGAGAGACGACACAGTGAATCACGCAGTGCCCTGCCTACGGCACCACCAGTTGAACAACGGCAAAAGCGTTCCTGTGGAAACGAGAGGTGCGAGGGTCGTAGCGGCAGCCGAGATGACTTGCACCACCACGAAACAGTGCAGCGGCGTGGGGATGAGGGGGTGAGCAGAAAATCTGAACACTCCGTTAAAAGGTCATGTAGTCCTACTTTTTCTTCTAAAGATGTCTTGAATTTAATTCGATCAATAAAAGGGGACCTGACTTCCCAGCCGTTAAACCAGGGCACACAAGTGAACTACAAAAGTTTTGATTCAAAGAATATTTTGCCTGAATTTGACCCTTCAACCAAGAGCCAACGGATGGAAGTCTGGCTTAAAAAAGTCAACGAATGTGCTTCTGTTTACGGCTGGGATGAGAGGACCATAATTCACTTTGCCATGCAGAAACTACGGGGACTGGCCAAAACTTGGTATGAAAGTCTGAGTACCATTCTTTTCACGTGGCACGAATGGCAAGGAAAACTGATGAGTGCTTTTCCTTGTGAACAGAACTATGGCCAGTCCTTGGAGGATATGCTGCAACGTAAAAGTAGATTTAACGAGCCAATAGAAAAGTATTATTATGAAAAATTGGCTCTTTTGAATAATTGCGACATCAGTGGCAAAAGAGCTGTCGATTGCATCATACATGGTATCAGCGATAAAACAATGAAATCCAGCGCTTTGGCACTACGCTGCACTGTCCCCGAGGAACTTTTGAGTTTCCTACTGAGCAACCGTGATTCGAATTTGTCTCATCAAAAATTTCCATTCAGAAATAAAGGTACTAGTGATATTGATGCTCCTGAAAGAGATCAGAACATTAGGACTTATCCTAAATCAGCTGAAAGTGGCAGAGGTATATTTTGCTACAACTGCAAAGAAAGGGGGCATCCGTATCATAAGTGCCTAAAGCCTCTCGTTAAATGTGGAAAATGCAATTTTATAGGCCATAAAACCGAAACCTGTCCATCGAAAAGAGACGGGGTTGCAGCAAAGACCAATGATGTGCAGAAGACCATGTGCATCTATGGTGGTAATACGAATGATAAGTTTATAAAAGAGGTCACTGTCAACGAAGTTTCGATGGAAGCTTTTGTGGATTTCGGAAGTGAGGTGACATTAATAAAGGAATCTGCTATCATAAAGTTGGGTGTTCAGCACGACGGTACACCATCCACCATGATGGGTTTCGGCAAAGGGACGGTGCAGTCCTTAGGGACGGTCTCTTTGAATTTATCCGTCGACGGAGTGGAGGCAACTGTTCCATGTAGAGTGGTTGAAGATGGGCTGCTCGAAAGGGCTTTGCTCATTGGTCAGTCGTATTCCGAGCAACCACACGTTGTTGTTTACAAAGACGCAACGAAGCTCCAATTTCTAGATATTGGTTCTGAAATGCCCAAATTTTGCCCGGAGCATGTAGACGAACCTGCAGTCAGAGTCAGGGTAGTAGGACATAGTAAACTCTATGGTGGTGCTAGTGTAAAGGCGGCAACTGATATTAGTACCACGGGAACCGTTCTGTTAGAGACAAAAGTAGTTGGTAAACCAAATGAACAGTACTTGGTTTGTGGTGGAGTGTACCAAGTCACGAATGGTTCGCTATATGTCACTGTAATGCCCTGTTTAATCCCATGCCTACTTCAAGAAAATGCAGTGTTCTCTCGCGCAGAAAGGATAGAGGTTGTCAACAGGATTGTGATTACTCCCGACGCTTGCAAACGTGACGAGAGTAATCGTACTAGCCCCATTTGGGATGAAAAACAGATACGCCTGGGAGACGCAGTAGCCGATAGCGACAAAGCTAGACTGGTTGAGATGCTTGAACGTTATGAACATTGTTTCGCACGCGACATGACTGATTTGGGTTGCACGGGCGTCGCCGAGATGAGAATAGAAGTAAATAGTGAACGTCCCGTCGTATATCGGCCGTATAGGTTGTCTCATTATGAGCGAGATAAAGTTCGCGATATGGTTGATGAAATGCTAAAAGCAGGCATTATTAGAGAGTCAGTTTCAAACTATGCGAGCCCGATTATTTTGGTACGAAAGAAAGACGGGAATATTCGCCTATGCATCGACTATAGAATGCTCAATTCTATTACTGTAAAGGAACGATACCCGATGCCGATAATCGAAGACGAAATTGCCAGATTGTCGGGGCAGGCGTGGTTCATTACACTTGATCTAATGTCAGGGTATTATCAAGTGCCAATAAGCGAGCAGTCTAAACACATGACCGCGTTTGTTACGCCGGACGGTCACTACGAGTTTAACCGTATGCCGTTCGGCCTAGCAAACGCGCCCGCTGTCTTTCAGCGGATGATGAACCATGTCCTGGGTCCAGCTCGGTTCAGCAAAGCTACAGTATACATAGATGACTTGCTGGTGTTCGGTAAAAATCCGATGGAATGTCTCGATAGGCTAGAAGAAGTATTAAAACTCTTGGAGTACGCCAATCTCAAGCTGAATCTCTCGAAATGCTGTTTTCTGGAGAATAAAATCGACTACTTAGGTTACGAGATTAGTTCGGCAGGTATGCGTCCAGGTGAAGGCAAAATTCAGAGTGTGGCAAATTTTCCGCGACCAGAAAATGTCCACGGGGTTCGTCAATTTGTGGGGTTGGTCAGCTATTTTAGAAAATTCATTTTGGGATTTGCACAGCTGGCTTACCCATTAACAAAATTGTTGAAAAAGGACGTAGCCTGGGAATGGTCAGATAGTCAGGAAGAGGCGTTCAAGAACTTAAAGACCAAGTTAGTTGAAAGACCTGTACTCGCCATTTATGATCCCTCAGCCGAGACTGAACTCCACACGGATGCGAGTAGGATTGGTGTTGGGGGAATTCTACTGCAGCGTTTGCCGGGCAAAAGTTCCTTTCAGCCCGTGGCGTACTACAGTCGGCAGACAACTCCAGAGGAAAAAAATTTCCATTCGTACGAACTAGAGACATTAGCTGTCGTTTGCGCGTTAAAGAAGTTTCGAGTCTTCCTGTTGGGAAAAAAGTTCAAAATTATCACAGACTGTAGTGCGCTACGATCCACCTTTCAAAAACGTGATATCATACCCAGGATTGCGCGCTGGTGGCTGGCGCTGCAGGAATTTGACTGCTCGGTAGAATATAGACCCGGAACAAAGATGTCCCACGTAGACGCCTTGTCGCGAAATCCAATCACTGGTGAGACTCCAGATATTGAATACGCTACCGTGATGGCTATAAGTGATGACGATTGGTTATTGACTCTGCAGCTAGGAGATTCTGAACTTTGTAGAATCCGTTCTATTCTAAGCAGTGATTTGGACTCACGAGGCTTACAATACATCAAAGAAAATTATGTCATCCGCGACAACAAGCTGTACAGATGTTTGGGTGGAGATAAAAACAATATTAGATGGGTGGTACCAAAAGGTGCTCGGTGGCAGCTATGCAGAATGAACCATGACGATATAGGACATGTGGGTTTCGAGAAAACATTAGAACGCATCAAACGGAACTATTGGTTTTCTAAGATGTCACGTTTCGTGAAGAAATATGTGGCCGCATGTATAGAGTGTGCGTACGCCAAGAAGTCCGCAGGCTCGAAAGAGGGTTTTCTACACCCTATTACAAAGGTTGAAGTGCCGTTCCACACACTCCATGTGGACCATCTAGGGCCATTTGTAAAATCCAAAAGAGGGCACACACATATATTCGTCGTTGTCGATTCATTCACGAAATTCGTATTTATACGATCGGTGCGAAATACTAAGACTCTGAATGTCATTAAAGTGCTTGAAGACATATTTGATATCTTCAGAACACCTGACCGGATTGTTAGCGATCGCGGTAGTTGTTTTACTTCACACGCTTTTAAGAGGTTCTGCCTCGACAGAGGGGTTAAGCACATACTAAATGCCGTAGCGAGTCCCCGATCAAATGGTCAGGTCGAGCGGTACAATCGCACGATTTTGAATTCATTGACAGCACAAAACTTAAGAAACAATGAAAAGGATTGGGACACCAAATTAGGAAAAATACAATGGGGGCTTAATAATACGATCCAGAAAACGACAGGCAGGGCACCAGCTGAAGTAATGTTTGGTACTTCAATTAACAGTGAGGTGAATCCAGTTCTAAACGAGATTGTAGATGAAACTCGCGAGACATGTGAACTGTCGAGCTTGCGCAGAGAGGTAAAGGATAAGATTGACAGGGAACAAGTCCGTCAAAAGCAGGACTATGATAAAAAGAGAAAATCAGCGCGTACATACAATCATGGTGATCTAGTAAAAATTACTAAGACCGTGTTTCAAAATTACGGCAAAAGCACAAAACTGCTGCCATCATATGAAGGCCCTTTTCGAGTAATTAAAGTTTTGGGCAATGAACGCTATAAAATAGCTCCAATTTCTGGTTTTGAAGGGACAAAAAGGAAACGCAAAACAACCGTGGCGGCAGACCGTATGCAGCCATGGATTCATGTTGCGGCGCTAGAGGTGGATGAAAATAATGAAAGCGATAATGATGTGGCTGATACTATGAGTGATGAATGTGATGAATAAATTAGAACTGGTCTAAAGATTAAACGGATTTCTTTGGTAGAAGCTACGATTACGAGCCTTTAATGATATGCCTTCGTTGTTTTGACTAACCAATTTAATTATATTAATGTAATGTTGATCTTTGTCATTAAGTTGTTGATCACAATGTACCCATTTTAATTATGTTGGTATAATGTTGATCCTAGATAATAAGCTGTTGATCACATTGTGACCATTTAAATCGCAATGGCAATATGTTGATCTTAGTTGCTAAGTTGTTGATCACATTGTGACAATTTTAATGATGTTGGCGGAATGTTGATCCTAGTTATTAAGTTGTTGATCACATTGTGACCCGTTAAATCGCAAAGGCATTATGTTGATCCTATTTGCTAAGTTGTTGATCACATTGTGACAACTTTAATGATGTTGCCAGAATGTTGATTCTAGTTATTAAGTTGTTGATCACATTATAACCGTTTTGATAATAATGGTATGATGTCGATTCTATTTTGTAAGTTTCAAGCAGATTAATTGGTATACTTGCAATCTTATTTTTAAGTTTGTTTATCACGTCATGACAATTTTAATGATGTGGTGTGATGTTGCTCCTAATTGTTAGGTTGTTAATCATTGCGACCATTTTAAAGATTGATGTTAATCCTAGTAAGAAGACAAAAATTGTCCAAGTTAGTAATTTTTGCTTTATAGTGATCATTTCTATTGAGTTTGATATATATTTTGTTATAAATGACTTTATCGGCCAAGTGTAAGGTTACACCAGTAGCGTGTATGGGGGCATACACGTTATCAGGATGGTCGAGTGTAAGGTTCTCTAGTTAAAGACAATTTTGTACTTTATTATTTTGTTATTGAGCACTAAATTTATTACATTCAGTCGCGAAACACAATAAACCAAATATATTTTTGGGGGCTGGCAACCCAGAAGTTTGGCCGGTGAAGTTTGGTTGGATGATCGGAGGTTGTTTTTTTGGTGTGTGAAAAAAATATGGTGGAAAAACGGTGGTAAATTGGATTGGTTAAGGTTTATTAGTGAGTTACTGGCAGTTTGATGGAAGTAGTTTAATAATAATTGTGAAATTGACATTTGGTGGTTTTATTGAAGAGTGATTTCCTTACACAATAGACTTATTTGATCCTCATTTAGCCGATATTATATACTTAGGATATTATTCCAAACGATTACAGTAGAATGCAAGACGTTCAGAAGCGATAACGAGACACTGTTGCAGTTAATTGGTATGTCAACAAACATTCCAATTATGCAAGTATGTAAGTGTTCAGTTACGTAGTTGATGTTTAGTTACTAATTTGTGTCACAGTAAATACATACGGGCTATATACAGGATTTCTCCTAGTTACCCAGTGTTCGTTATAATGAAAACATGAATCGCGTTGTATTAATCAAATTACATATTGGTTCTTTTATTTTCGCGAATGCGGCCATGAATAATTCACGAAATTATAAAACGTGGGAGACGCAGCGTCAAGCGCAAAACAATGAATCCAATCATAATGAAGGAGCAGGCCCTGATATTTTGGCTCCCCATCCAGTGTTTAACGTGAATTTCCCACCTTTTCTTTTTGTATTGCGTGAACATTCCTCTCTTCATGTTTTGTGGTTTTTTTTTCTCGACCCTCGTCTCGGCAGTTATCGTTTATTACGACTGTTTTAATTTGACTTCCCCTAGAGGTACAGTAATATTTGTATATTTTTGAATTTTCTGCTGATTAAATTTGATCCACAGTTAATGAAACTTCAACAAATAATTATTTTGTAATCGTGATTGCGCTTTGAGATACGAATAATCCGTGTTGGCACAGGCAAAGTTTGCTGTTTGTTTGTTAGTACTAATGCCTCTAGATAAGAGCCATGTTGTCTCAAGGCGCCTATTTCGAACTGTTTCCAATTATTTCGGCTTAGCGAAGCTTCAACCAAGTCGCCAGTGACAAAGCAATATTCTATCTACGGACGCGTCGACGGTAGAGAGAACTTGGTGCCCTACATTTAACGTTCTGCCCTCGAGAATTCATGATGAGGAAGTGGCCTACTGCACTTCTGCCTAGGATTACAGACGCGACGACCTACTAAATATTGCTCTTTGCAAAACAATCCTCTTTAATTGCAATTCCAGACTAGCCTGCGACTAAGATACTTGCAGCTCCTCTATTCACAGGTGTAAGGACATAATCCTCAAGATGTGATGTGAAATGATAAAATTAACCACTTCGGCGTGTATCAGACCTAAGTAATAAATAATTTTATATAACACCTGCTCGTCAATGGCATATTATGTGTCATGCAAACTCAACTTAAAGCAAGTCATTTGTGTTCTATGGTCTAGCCGGGTCATTATAAATGTACTGAATTTCATAATCCCCTAGGGAATTATGACATTTGAATTTAGAATGCAATCAACATTGAATATACGAGCTCCTTGCAATCCATGACCAAACGTCAAAATTAGAATATAAACTTTTCATAGAGCCCTACACCAAGAAGAATTTATTCAAAATTAGAATGAAAACTTTTCATAGAGCCCTAAATCAAGGAGAATGTATTCAAAATTAGAATGAAACTTTTCATAGAAACCTGCATGAAGAAGAATTTGCCACTGCAAAGAAAAAAAAAACAAATAGAACGAAAAGGCGCTAAACTGCAAATCTTTGTGTTATTTTGTAAAAAAATAGCGTATTTTAACAAAAATGTCAACTGACAGTGACGAAAGTGATGTGATACCTTTTAATTTTCTATATTTATCTTCTTTCATTATTGTAAAATTAATAAAGTAGGTAAGTACTTTCTTTTTAATTGTATTATGTTTTAATGCCTCGCAGTGTTTATATAAAGTAGAGTATGCATTTTGGGGATAAAGCAGTGTATTTGTCTCGGGCGTTTCTGAACCCCTCGGCCTCGGGATTCTAGCTTTAACTCCCTCGCTTCGCTCGGGAGTTAACTCTGTAACTCCCTCGCTTCGCTCGTGAGTTAACCCTAGGATCCCTCGTCCTTGGGGTTCAAAATATCGCCAGAGACATAATACACTGCTTTATCCCCTTAATGCATAATCTACTATAATTCTTTAAAGGTGATATAATGTATTACTTAGCATCTATTTAGTACGGTATGGTACGTTTTTCTTGCCTACAGGATTGATCGTTGAAAAATATTGTGGGTGTAGGAAGACCATTTTTCGATTTAGGGTTCCGTTTGCGAAATATTAAGCTTTAAAGCGCAATTTTTGTCAGAGTAGGGCGTCGACTCACTCACTGATGGATCATCAAAAGTCTAGATTACTTCTAATTGAAGTAGAGATTTGAAATTTGGAATATAAACAGCGTACTTACCTAATGTAAGTAACGGAAAAAATCGAAAATCATAAAAAATATACACCGTGTTATACAGGGCCGCAATTTGAGGGCAACTACCTAATCGGTTGTAGATAGAGAAAAAGTTTCTTAGAAGACATATCCTAATTAATAAAGTTACGTATGTTTGCATTTACAGATTTTGAAAAATGTACTGTCTGCAAAAGAATCGAAATAACACTTTTTACTTTCGACGCGACCATAGATAATATTTATAAATACGCACGCACGCACGCATGCATGCACGCACGCACGCACGCACGCACGCACGCACGCCCGCCCTCACGCACGCACGCACGCACGCACGCACGCCCTCACGCACGCACGCACGCACGCACTCACGCACTCACGAATGCACGGAACGCACGCACGCATCAACGTCCTGCTGAACATATCGAAATTGCGTGTATAAAAACGACGTTGAATTCAATGAAGTCGTATTGTTCACGACTAGGTATTATAGTATGTGTTATATTTGAAGGCGGGTCATAGTTTTTGTTAAAATTATTTTAATTTTTAATTTTTTTAAACTATCAAAGCCAGGTCGTTCTGTTGCCTGGTTATGGAAATTATGAAACTGCCTCGTAAATAAGATTACTTTAAAAAAATATTAGTCTGTAATTGGCCTATGTTTGGTCTACATTAATTATCTGTTTTTTATAATTTTGTGCTTGTAAAATTAATCAAATAAAAAAAATAAAAATAGACTAAAAGAATTGCGTACCTGCAGTCGACCGCGAATCCACCTTTTGTAAGGTTGCCAACCGTACTGTAGTATATAATATTGTACTATATTTCAGGTCTGCCTACTATATACTGTTAAAGAACTATATAGGACGCAAAATACTAAGTATATTTGATTTGGATGAATCACTCTTTGTTCAATAATTCGGATATGAAAACATTCGTAACAAGAGTTCACTAAACAATTACTAAGCCAATATCAATGTCATATCATACGATCGTTAAACTTGGCGTGACTTTATTATAGTATTAACCATACATTAAAATAAAAATTATTATAAAACGTGCCAAGAGATCAGAGCCGAGAGCAAGATTCCAAGAGCCAGCGTGTTCAGGATCCTGAAATGAATGATAGAAAACAGATAACATCGATATAATATAACAAACAACACAAATATAGGTATTGGTGGTTGTCGTTGCAACATTAAAACTAGTAACAAATAAATACCTCACGTTACTCTTTCTATAAATATCATATTTACTAGTGTTTTTCATAGTGAATTCATGAAAATACTATAGCTATAATTGGCAGAAAAAAATTGACAGCCTACTTGGAACAAGATTCAGGCATTGCCGTGGCTGGGTGGTGACTTCAAGGTAAAACATTGCCACGAAAGGTCTAAAGTTTATTAGTCTACTTACCCCCCTTGCATACGTCTAAGGGTGTACATCACCTTTAACCTTAGCTCGAGCACATTGTATTGTTGCTTTTCTAAGAGTTGTTTGTCAATATTGTCTTTTTAAGCGGCGGAAATTTATTGTAGAGCGCCTTTAAATTGTTTTATTTATGATATTACAACGCTCTAACAGAATTTTCTCCGTCATTACGGCAGCTATTCACAAGACGAATCCCGGTAATTTGAAAGCTTCTGAGGCGCTACGCGGCCGCTCGCCGGGGAGCCATGACGCTGAAATTTTCCTAAATCGTCAACTCAACACGCTGAGCGTTTATGCGCCATAAGGTACCAGGAACGCCTTTAGCCGTCATAAAAAAGTCGCCCAGCGTACCTTTTCCGTTCGCCTTGCGCCTATATTGATACTAATTCCGACGACACATATGGAGTTTGAATTAAATTTTTATCAGTGGAATTACTTTTTTCTGCTGAGTAACGATGTGAAATAGGAAGTATGTGGTAAAATATCTAGCAGAATCTCTAGAGGTCCTTAAAATTTTAACTCGAAAAAACGGAAAGCAACAGTTCTACAAATCGCTGGTTCTGGTATTAGAAAATTTTGTTCTCTTGACCCACCTACTTTTTGTGCTCAAGAAAAGCACTAACTTACCAACTTATACTATGATCGCGATATAATATTCTTCACTCTTTGCTTACGCCGTCAAGAAAAGCGTACATACAGATTCCCGAATCTGCATCGGACAGAAGGTACATTTTTAATTAAAACAGCTCGTAGCAAGCAACTTCTCCGCTCAGCCCCTTTCTGCGTTCAAATGACGATCCCTAATTAAAACGGATCTATAATTAATTTGTAAGTTCAATGTTGTCGACGTATAGCTTCGTCCTCGGTTACGGCCACATCTTTTTATTGTCACCATCAAACGACAAATTGAACAATTTTTTTTGTGTCGTTTGGTGAATGGGACCTTTTAGCACCCGCTTTTATTTGAGCGGTCCATATTTCAGTCCTTCCAGTTAGCTCTGCCTACTATTATTTTAGTGTTACATCTTATTAGTTGCAAACTTATCTCGGTAACCGTTGCTAGTTTTAAGTGAATACTTGAGCAAGACTTACTCGGTCGGGCATAACTCGCATTCGCCAGAACACTCCCGCCGGCAAACTTTATATCTCTATTTCGAGTTATTCCTGCATTTTACACATTTGCTCCATTATTCTACTAAGATTCTACGAGAGATGTCTCCTTTGTCGGGCGGGCGCCGCGTGTGACACACTCACGTATGTATTGCAACTGTTTGAGTACCGGTATACAGCATATTGGCTGTCTCGTGTTATTGCGCAGGTAATGTATGCTGGACGTATCGCGATCGGTTCGTTTCTTTGTTCTACCGGGTTAGATGATGTACCTGTTACTATACGTAGCATAGTGTCGAAGTTGCTGGCTGCCGTATCAGCTCAAGGCGTGGCCCCGTGAGTAATGGAACTTTGAGCTCGCATGAGGAGGGTCCACTTATGTCACCCCAAAATGGTATGATTGATAGTGCTTGCCGCAGTAAAAACACAGCTACTTTGTAGGGATACGGCCTTCTGATATATTGTGTATTGTTTCCTAGGTAAAAATACTCCATAATAAGCGCTATTGCTCTGCTTCAACGAAAAAAAAAGACTTCTTGTAAACAGAGTAGGTAAGGTATCAATAGAAAGACATCAGCCACGCCGTTGTTCCGCCCCGTAACAGAGACAGAAACACCAAGGATATTACATTAGTTTTTTTTTCAATATTATTTAGCAAAGTTACACAAACATCGACTCGTACATTTCATTACGCGTCAATATGATATGTAAGTTAACCGCACGAGTAGCGATGTCATTACGTTAATATGCCATTTAAACGAATGCTAGTAGTTGTTTCAATTTCGAACGCGACGGTGCTAGTCCCACAAGAGAAATTAGCCAACATTTTAAGTTTGCAGGGCTTAGTTTGTGTTAATTATTGAAGTTGCTGAAGGTTGTCGGGCGATGAATGAAGGAGTAGGCGGAGGGCGTTCGTGGAACTTGCTCATTGCTTGAGTGAGTACGCGAACACTTGTGTGGGGTTTGTCTCAATCCAGTTCACCGAAGTGTTTGCACTTGTGTTTTCGAGACCATAACGGATAAAGTTGCGCGAAACTCTTCTTCGTTACCGGCACTTACACAAAGCACTTTGTAACGGACCTGCCTGTGTAGCATACTTTCAACGTATAATTAAGACTGAAAGGTGGGGCATATTTAAGAAATAACGAGTTAGTTAAATAAATTGAACTTATATCCAAAGAATAACAAGCGGTCGGAGCCGGCACCGAAAATGTTTTCCTACCCGCTCGTAGATGCGGGTATTCGCGCAGAAGTTACTTTTTTTCCCCGACAGAGCGGCGCCAATAAAACATCACGCCACCCGACTAAAACCAATAAGGATGATACTTATTTATGAACCGGTACTATTGTTTCATGTGTCAGGTGGACTGGTGAAATCTGAGTGAAATCGTATAAAAAGGCCGAGGGCCAAACGCGCGGGGCGATTCCAGACTAGAGAATTGAACAGTAAATACATCCGTTACGCTAGTAGGGAAATTCGCCATTTTCAGCGAATTTATTAGCATTAGGGAGTTTCGTTTGCATTTAAATTCGAAAATAGGAGAGTGGCTTTGGATTTGTTACCTAACATCACCTGTGGGCATCGCGTCCCAGACTATCAGCTCTGGTGTGAAGTTTCAGGTTTAGAGTTGCTCTCGAAGCTAGGGAGTTGATTTGAAAGTAAAAGTGTTAAGCTTAGAAACGGTTTTCGGTTCCTGAATCTTTCGTACATTTAGCTAGAAGTTTTCCGCGTAAAATAGGGTTTTCAGCCTTAGTAATTAGGGTAGCTTCCGCGAAATAAAATGTGAACTAATCCTTTTTCTCCACAGTACTACGTTTATGGGAAATAAATTTGTACAAAAGTAAACTCTCGGTGGCAAAGGTATGCTAAGGATAGTCCGTGTGTCCAGCCTTTGTCAAATAACCAAGGCTCGGTGAGGCCACACGAGGTTATTCGTATCATGCTTGCGTCATAGCTTTCAGAGTTTTGTTCGAATTTAATTCTACTTATTACTTTAACTTAATTCCACTAGCTAGTGGTAATTGAGTTTCAGTACACAAACGTGTGAATTTAGAGCGAATTCACTTGGGAGCCTTAAGAAGTTTAAATTAATGGACTAAGGAACCCAAAATCTAGCTCTGCTTACTATGCTACGGCTGAATCTGAGTCTGCTTGGGTCGAAAGGTTTAAAGAATCCCTTCACCGGAGGCGTTCCCAATTTAATTTAGTAAAAAGAAAATAATTATTATAATTGAGATAATTAGATATTAATTATCTTGTTTGGAGATTGGGTTAAAACGCTTCTTGTGAATGCGGTGTTAGATCTTCTTCCGTTAGCATTCGTGGTGTAGCAATTTTCCCCCTGCTTACCCTGAGTGACAGACGATTCTAGCCCTCTGGCACTTTGCACCCATAACATATTTATGTATTATATTTCGTATATTCTTACCTTGCGGGTGGTTACCGAACCCATAAAACCACCCGCGCATACACATCCTAGGCTACACACTCTGGCCGGCCAGAAAGTCTGAAAGCTAACTGTGTCAAGTTACCGAGTGATTTGAAACAGTCTGGGTTTCCGGAGTTAGGGAGGATAGAAGTAGGAAATAGCTGTGACTAGGGAGACACCATAGGCACTCACACATATACACGATTAAATGTAAATGGGGTTTGCTTTGCTGAAACAATTGATGGGTGGTTAAATTAGCTTACGGGGTTGGGAAGAATTAGGCAGGCTCCCCCTTTTCTTTCAGGGTATCCAGTTGTATGATGAGCGTAAGTATTTCCCCGATTCCCCACCTTAGCAATGCGGTCATTAAGTAGGACAATAAATAGCGATTTATTTCCGTACCAAAAAAATAAGTAATCCAATAGCTTTGTTTTTCAATATTGACAGCAATATTATTTTGTAACGCCCTGTGCAAAGGTCTCACATTAAATACCGTTAAAATAAATAAGCTCTGACAAAATTCTATAAACTAATTAAATAAAAGCTAAAGTAGACAACCAAATTTTAATTAACCAGAAGTGCCAAATGTGTTAGATATTTATTCCTCCATTCTTATTATGAACAGTGAAATTTGCTGTGTATAAATGAAATATTTTCAGTAAGTTAGCTTTTATTCTCGAAATACTAAAAGTGACTCTTAACTATCTAACACCTTACTATTCTAGCCTTTTACTCCAACTATTAAAAGTGTCTCGTAATTTAACTAATACTTTACTATTTTCGCTTACGGAACCCTTCAAACATAAATCAATGAAACGTTTAGTTACTTGCTCTAATTTCTTCCACTGCTTAAGTTGCTACGGCATCTTATTAATGAAAACGTAGTGGTTCGAGTCCTGTTGGACGTTAGAAACTATGATACCATGTTAGCGTTGTCTTGCAAACGAAGATCTAATAAGTAAGGATGTAAGTTCGTGCCTTGTTTACTTACATTAAAATTAACTACTGAACTTTGATTTCTCGCCTATCGAAACTTTGATTTGGGAGGTCTGAAAATGGCATCAAATTATTATTAATATAAAACCTAGATGTAATAAAGCCTAACCTACATCGACATTATCTTTTGAAACCTTGATTAACAACCTACGTATTACTGATTATCTTTTACGCACCTACCTTCAATATTTTGCGCCGCATCTCGCTTACGTGAATCTATCCTTATAGCGTTGAGGTTGAGTGCCGTTTTATATTGAGAGTTTAACAATCTATCGAGCAATGGAAATGAGTATGCTATAGGGCGAAGGATCCGATAAATAAAATAGTCTTTATTGACATTATGACAAAAACCGTTATGGAATGTTGTGGTTGTTAGATTTTAAGGCGTAAACCTTTAATTTGAATAATATTTAAACTTGCTCATCTCTTTACTTCAATAATATTTTGTGCTTTGCCTTGTTTGATCTAATGGTATTTGGGATACTTGCTGCTTGGAGCTCTAATAGACTTCGTCGGTTCAGTCCATTGTTGTGACGTCTTGAATAGACTTTTTCCAACATACACGTCCGGGTTACATACTTTTAGTAGAGTTATCTCCTAGGTATTTGATACCGTTGAGTTTTGTGTATAATGGCTGGACCATACGAAAGTTATCTACCTATTCAGAGTTTCAAGGAATAATTTCCTTTCATTGGATCAAACAATCTAGAATTGTTTATTTTTAAACATTTGTGCTATTGCTGCTATTAATGCTTGCAATCTTTAGTGAGGCTGACCACTTCTATACAATGAGCGTTATTCGCTAGTTGCTAAAACTTCGTTTGACCAGTCATCCATTATATCCAGGCTTTCCGGATTGAATTTTCTCCGATGTACCATGCCTTTGATATCACAACCCTATACTATTCTACGACCTGATGACTGTTCATACGTTGAAAGCACCTTTTATAAATCTTCCTACGGTCAGTTTTCACTGGATTGCCTACATTTGGCAAACGCAATTGAAATGTTATGTATATCCATGAATCTAGTTATAGATAAAACTATGTACAGTGGGACAATGATGAGTATACGGTGTGAAAGACCCAGCCTTTGGTTGGAGAACTGAGTTTCTTTTAGTCCGGATCCCGTCTCTGAGTCAAGTACTTTTAACTAGATTTGTGTTAGTTAACTTTCACTTTATCTATTATATTATAAATTTAAACTTTATTCTGCATTAACTGCGCTTCATGCTTATAATTTCTATTTGCCATCGCTTCAATCAACTTACTAGCGGACTTTAGTGACGAAAATCTGTTGAACATTATAATAATATTATTAACAATAATATTGTTGTAATGACCTACTTCTTTTATCTGTTCTTACACAATGTTCCATACCGGTTTAAACTGTTTCATATTCTACTTTAAATAGCAAACTTATTCAACACTTAAACATTAAAATTTCTAATTTTCATTCTTGTTAGGGCTTTACTTAACCTTTTCAATATAGGATGGAATTAACTCAACCTCTCTACTTAACTTTGATATCAAACCGAGTTAACTCGACCTTTAATTTCAATTTAAAGAAAATTAACTAGATCTTTATTTGTTAATTATATACTTTTGCGCTCGAACATTTGCTTTCAATCTCAGATACCTTAAAAGGGCTAGGGTTACGTATACGATCACAACGCAGGGTTCTACCGATTAAAACTAGACGATCACAGTTGGCCATTAGAGTGTTTTGCATCATAGTAACTTTTATTTGTCTCGACGGGGTTTAATTAATTAAATTACGGGGTGGATCTTACAATATGGTGTTACCGTGACCATGATATTTTATTACGAGTTTGAGTAGTTTGTGTATGTTTATGATGCAGAATATTCTTATTTCATTTAATAATTGTTGGCTTTATGCCACAATTTGTTGTTCGTGAAATGGAAAAGGTAGAAACATTGGGATTGGCAGCGAATGTGCGAGTTCAAATCGTTAAACAAAATTAGATTAATTACTTAGGATTAAACAAAAACCAAAAAACTTTAATTTAAACTAAAACTTTTATAAATATTCAGTACGTAGGAAAACGTTGTAGAAAGAGTAAAAACAAACAACACATAAAACAATTCAAAATTTATTTATTCGGTCCTTACTTAGTATGTGCAATTGTGCATTCCACTTAAGACAAGTTTTCAAATCCGAGTCTAAATTTAGATCCGCGTTAAACAAAATATCTAATAGGCCCGGCTCAAAGCAATATTTCTTACTGATGATGAGATTAGTTTCAAAAGTAAGCAATCATTATCTAAATAAACTAGGTAACAGGTGAATATTAAGTAAATTGCAACAAAAGTATCTTGTGTGGGGGGTTTTACTTTGTCAATCTCGTCCCATTATTATTGCCTGAGCTTTGAACCAAAGTTATATCATATGTAGGCAGGTAATTTAAATCAAATAGTTTAATATCTAAATGTTTTATACTCTGGGGGTTGCGATTTTTAGTACAACATAGGTACTATTTTATTTAAAAGATTTTTCAAAAAGCGTTAAATATACTTCGTTAAGTTTTAATGGTATCGCTTTTGCAGTATTTTCTGACAAACGGGAATAGAACCATTAAATTCAATTCATAATTTTATTACATTAAGTAATCGCGTAACATAATGGTAAAATAAACGTAGGTCGAATTAATAAATTTCTCATTTTTGGAGTCAATTTAAAATTAAATAAAAATAAGTTTGGATATGAACCGTATGAAGATAACAATTTAACTATCGGAAAGTTATGTAGGTACGACTAAACCTGCACTTCCTTCGCATAGCAATCAGGTCAATACATCAGACATATTGACGATTGTAGGGTTGAAAAGGGTCATGGTACATGCACTAGATGGCGCTTTTATACGGCTTTTATATCGTGTATATTTTATAATATGAGCTGAAAAAAAAATAGTTATGTAGTACTGTTAAAATTAGTATGAGTTAAATTAGCATTTCAAATTTACATAATCTAAAAAAAAACTATATGTAATATGCAATTTAATTTTGAATCAACATTGGGAATAATAATAATAAGCTATGTAGTTTACAGAAAATAATTTAACTAAGCGATTTAAAACACAATACGCTCCAAACTAAGTTGAGAAGATTTAATATTGACGAGATGAAAACGGGGAAATAAGGTTGTATCGTATACTACTGGTGGTCACCCATTCATAGACTGCTAGTGGACATTGTTGCTTGACCACAGTACTCAGTAGGATGCAGTTGGTCGAGAGGTACCACTACACACGGATCATAGGAATTGAATGAAAATTGAGTTAACATTTAATTAACTTGTTATTATTAGTAATCGAGAATATTTCATTTTTATTAGTAATCGAGAATATTTCATTTCAACGGGAAAAAAAAAATGTAAAAACTAATAAAAAAAAAAAATTACATTAATTAACCAAAGTTATTCTTTATGGGGGGTTGTTAAAAATATTTCCATGATTTTAAATCTACTTAAGGAATACTTTGTTTAATACTTTAATAAAACTTGTTCTGCATATTAATTAACATTTGTTATTGAGAGGGATCATTATTATTTTAATTTGTTGATAATTATAATTAATTTTCAAAATATTTTCATGCTGGGGATTGATATCAATTATTCATTCGGTATAATATTCCATTTCGCGGAAACTAGCTTTTCATTTGGGGGGTTGCAATAAAACTTAATATAAAAATTAACAAAAGTTTTCTCGACGGGGAGTTGCTATTAGAGTATTATTAAGAATCTAGCATTGCGTAATTAGGTAGTCTTCGTATAGCGGTTGCGTAAATAAATTCATTCATTATAATAATTCATTTAGAGTTCGGATTTCTTCAATTTGCTAAAGTTTCGTTGATTTAAAAGGATTTCCTATATTTTATTCAGGACAATTCGTAAATTTCGTAATAAATGTAATAGACTAATTTATTAAATAATAAACTAAAAAAAAAAAACAAACCTTTGTTTTATTTTAATTCTTAGCGTACATACTTATAGTAAAAAACAAAATAAAAAAATTAATAAATAAACACTTCGTTTTATTTAACCATCCGCGTACAGTAAACGATAAAAGTAGATAATTGAACATTCTCATTAAGCCAAACTTTTGATTTTAATTTATGTAAATTTTATTTTTAATAAAATACGGAAGCATATCAATCTAATCGGGATTTAAAGTTAATTATTTAATTTTCGTCGTTGACTGTACTTCTTAAACCAGGTAATTAAAACGGTTTTGAAAGGTAATAAGGTATTGGTTTTGAGAGGTAACCGCATGTTAAACTATAAGTTAATTAAGGGTATTTTACTTTAATTTTAAATTCTATCACAATCCATTCCAAAACGGTTATTGAGTAAAAAAAAAAAAAAGTACTTCCGACTACTTCCTATAAATAATATTCAGTATTGCCTATAAAATAAATTAAACTCGCTAGGTTACAACAAAATAAAATAAATCCACGGTTATCGCTGTTCGCTAAATCTTTAGATCTTCGTTGTAAAATTGAACAAATAGTAATAAAACTAAGTATGCAGAAGGGTATGATTGATTTGAGTCGATGAGAGATGATTGAAGTATGGCGTGCAAAAGAAGATGTGAAAGTGGGGAATGATTGGGAGGCCTAAGGTTTGGCGAAGTGTTAAACGTAGATAGCCTGTCGTAGTACGGTCCCATGCCGACATACACGCACCTCAAAAGGGTTCAAATACCGTTTTCCTTTGCTGGATGCAAAGCATCATTTAGTTTAAATAGTATCATTTGGTATTTGGAACCTTCACTCTACACGGGAATTAAACACTGCACATTCTCCAAATATAATGATATTTGAAATGGAAAGATTAGAAATAATGACTGTTTGGTTATTAGATCGGTGGACTTGGAAAGCTTGCTGATTGTTAGTATCGGAATTTCGTAGACGGAAATTACGTTTTAGGGTGCGTCCTCTCTCACACGAAAGCCGTGCCTGACGTTGGGGCAGCCAAAGGACGTAATTTATACCGGATTGACTTTCGGTAACTCTGCCTCGCAACCAGGGTCGTTGATTACGGAGTTTTGACTGACAGGCCATTCATGGATGCTGAGATAATTAATTCAGGCTGCGTTATCTAAAATTTGTAACTGAAAAATATCTGAAGTATTTGGTTTAAATACACACACACCATGACAGACATGTGGGACAATATTGCAACAGGTATATTAGAAGAAGATAGGGGCCATTGTGAGAGCTATCACAGGTACCATGTCCTTGTTTGTATAAAATTTGTATTCGTCGGTTCTTCTACAAATTTTGGGGGTTGATTGTAACGGACCTGCCTGTGTAGCATACTTTCAACGTATAATTAAGACTGAAAGGTGGGGCATATTTAAGAAATAACGAGTTAGTTAAATAAATTGAACTTATATCCAAAGAATAACAAGCGGTCGGAGCCGGCACCGAAAATGTTTTCCTACCCGCTCGTAGATGCGGGTATTCGCGCAGAAGTTACTTTTTTTCCCCGACAGAGCGGCGCCAATAAAACATCACGCCACCCGACTAAAACCAATAAGGATGATACTTATTTATGAACCGGTACTATTGTTTCATGTGTCAGGTGGACTGGTGAAATCTGAGTGAAATCGTATAAAAAGGCCGAGGGCCAAACGCGCGGGGCGATTCCAGACTAGAGAATTGAACAGTAAATACATCCGTTACGCTAGTAGGGAAATTCGCCATTTTCAGCGAATTTATTAGCATTAGGGAGTTTCGTTTGCATTTAAATTCGAAAATAGGAGAGTGGCTTTGGATTTGTTACCTAACATCACCTGTGGGCATCGCGTCCCAGACTATCAGCTCTGGTGTGAAGTTTCAGGTTTAGAGTTGCTCTCGAAGCTAGGGAGTTGATTTGAAAGTAAAAGTGTTAAGCTTAGAAACGGTTTTCGGTTCCTGAATCTTTCGTACATTTAGCTAGAAGTTTTCCGCGTAAAATAGGGTTTTCAGCCTTAGTAATTAGGGTAGCTTCCGCGAAATAAAATGTGAACTAATCCTTTTTCTCCACAGTACTACGTTTATGGGAAATAAATTTGTACAAAAGTAAACTCTCGGTGGCAAAGGTATGCTAAGGATAGTCCGTGTGTCCAGCCTTTGTCAAATAACCAAGGCTCGGTGAGGCCACACGAGGTTATTCGTATCATGCTTGCGTCATAGCTTTCAGAGTTTTGTTCGAATTTAATTCTACTTATTACTTTAACTTAATTCCACTAGCTAGTGGTAATTGAGTTTCAGTACACAAACGTGTGAATTTAGAGCGAATTCACTTGGGAGCCTTAAGAAGTTTAAATTAATGGACTAAGGAACCCAAAATCTAGCTCTGCTTACTATGCTACGGCTGAATCTGAGTCTGCTTGGGTCGAAAGGTTTAAAGAATCCCTTCACCGGAGGCGTTCCCAATTTAATTTAGTAAAAAGAAAATAATTATTATAATTGAGATAATTAGATATTAATTATCTTGTTTGGAGATTGGGTTAAAACGCTTCTTGTGAATGCGGTGTTAGATCTTCTTCCGTTAGCATTCGTGGTGTAGCAATTTTCCCCCTGCTTACCCTGAGTGACAGACGATTCTAGCCCTCTGGCACTTTGCACCCATAACATATTTATGTATTATATTTCGTATATTCTTACCTTGCGGGTGGTTACCGAACCCATAAAACCACCCGCGCATACACATCCTAGGCTACACACTCTGGCCGGCCAGAAAGTCTGAAAGCTAACTGTGTCAAGTTACCGAGTGATTTGAAACAGTCTGGGTTTCCGGAGTTAGGGAGGATAGAAGTAGGAAATAGCTGTGACTAGGGAGACACCATAGGCACTCACACATATACACGATTAAATGTAAATGGGGTTTGCTTTGCTGAAACAATTGATGGGTGGTTAAATTAGCTTACGGGGTTGGGAAGAATTAGGCAGGCTCCCCCTTTTCTTTCAGGGTATCCAGTTGTATGATGAGCGTAAGTATTTCCCCGATTCCCCACCTTAGCAATGCGGTCATTAAGTAGGACAATAAATAGCGATTTATTTCCGTACCAAAAAAATAAGTAATCCAATAGCTTTGTTTTTCAATATTGACAGCAATATTATTTTGTAACGCCCTGTGCAAAGGTCTCACATTAAATACCGTTAAAATAAATAAGCTCTGACAAAATTCTATAAACTAATTAAATAAAAGCTAAAGTAGACAACCAAATTTTAATTAACCAGAAGTGCCAAATGTGTTAGATATTTATTCCTCCATTCTTATTATGAACAGTGAAATTTGCTGTGTATAAATGAAATATTTTCAGTAAGTTAGCTTTTATTCTCGAAATACTAAAAGTGACTCTTAACTATCTAACACCTTACTATTCTAGCCTTTTACTCCAACTATTAAAAGTGTCTCGTAATTTAACTAATACTTTACTATTTTCGCTTACGGAACCCTTCAAACATAAATCAATGAAACGTTTAGTTACTTGCTCTAATTTCTTCCACTGCTTAAGTTGCTACGGCATCTTATTAATGAAAACGTAGTGGTTCGAGTCCTGTTGGACGTTAGAAACTATGATACCATGTTAGCGTTGTCTTGCAAACGAAGATCTAATAAGTAAGGATGTAAGTTCGTGCCTTGTTTACTTACATTAAAATTAACTACTGAACTTTGATTTCTCGCCTATCGAAACTTTGATTTGGGAGGTCTGAAAATGGCATCAAATTATTATTAATATAAAACCTAGATGTAATAAAGCCTAACCTACATCGACATTATCTTTTGAAACCTTGATTAACAACCTACGTATTACTGATTATCTTTTACGCACCTACCTTCAATATTTTGCGCCGCATCTCGCTTACGTGAATCTATCCTTATAGCGTTGAGGTTGAGTGCCGTTTTATATTGAGAGTTTAACAATCTATCGAGCAATGGAAATGAGTATGCTATAGGGCGAAGGATCCGATAAATAAAATAGTCTTTATTGACATTATGACAAAAACCGTTATGGAATGTTGTGGTTGTTAGATTTTAAGGCGTAAACCTTTAATTTGAATAATATTTAAACTTGCTCATCTCTTTACTTCAATAATATTTTGTGCTTTGCCTTGTTTGATCTAATGGTATTTGGGATACTTGCTGCTTGGAGCTCTAATAGACTTCGTCGGTTCAGTCCATTGTTGTGACGTCTTGAATAGACTTTTTCCAACATACACGTCCGGGTTACATACTTTTAGTAGAGTTATCTCCTAGGTATTTGATACCGTTGAGTTTTGTGTATAATGGCTGGACCATACGAAAGTTATCTACCTATTCAGAGTTTCAAGGAATAATTTCCTTTCATTGGATCAAACAATCTAGAATTGTTTATTTTTAAACATTTGTGCTATTGCTGCTATTAATGCTTGCAATCTTTAGTGAGGCTGACCACTTCTATACAATGAGCGTTATTCGCTAGTTGCTAAAACTTCGTTTGACCAGTCATCCATTATATCCAGGCTTTCCGGATTGAATTTTCTCCGATGTACCATGCCTTTGATATCACAACCCTATACTATTCTACGACCTGATGACTGTTCATACGTTGAAAGCACCTTTTATAAATCTTCCTACGGTCAGTTTTCACTGGATTGCCTACATTTGGCAAACGCAATTGAAATGTTATGTATATCCATGAATCTAGTTATAGATAAAACTATGTACAGTGGGACAATGATGAGTATACGGTGTGAAAGACCCAGCCTTTGGTTGGAGAACTGAGTTTCTTTTAGTCCGGATCCCGTCTCTGAGTCAAGTACTTTTAACTAGATTTGTGTTAGTTAACTTTCACTTTATCTATTATATTATAAATTTAAACTTTATTCTGCATTAACTGCGCTTCATGCTTATAATTTCTATTTGCCATCGCTTCAATCAACTTACTAGCGGACTTTAGTGACGAAAATCTGTTGAACATTATAATAATATTATTAACAATAATATTGTTGTAATGACCTACTTCTTTTATCTGTTCTTACACAATGTTCCATACCGGTTTAAACTGTTTCATATTCTACTTTAAATAGCAAACTTATTCAACACTTAAACATTAAAATTTCTAATTTTCATTCTTGTTAGGGCTTTACTTAACCTTTTCAATATAGGATGGAATTAACTCAACCTCTCTACTTAACTTTGATATCAAACCGAGTTAACTCGACCTTTAATTTCAATTTAAAGAAAATTAACTAGATCTTTATTTGTTAATTATATACTTTTGCGCTCGAACATTTGCTTTCAATCTCAGATACCTTAAAAGGGCTAGGGTTACGTATACGATCACAACGCAGGGTTCTACCGATTAAAACTAGACGATCACAGTTGGCCATTAGAGTGTTTTGCATCATAGTAACTTTTATTTGTCTCGACGGGGTTTAATTAATTAAATTACGGGGTGGATCTTACAACTTCTCGACGCTTAGACTCGTTTACTTTATCTTATCTATTATAATTACATTCGAAACTTTTAATTAAACGGGCGTGGAGCGCAGCCCTCGTAAAATATTAAGGACATTTAGTTTGCCGAAACCTCTATTGCTCTATTTGGCAACGCATTTCGGTCATTTCCCCGGCACTGAAAAGTTCAGCATCATTAGGCTAATTACCTGTTTGCATTCACATATATAAGTAGCTATTTTTGTGTAGTAAGAATTGTATTTTTTTGTTTGAAAATATTCTTGGTTCAGATACTATTGTTAGTTCCGAAACTGGTTCCTTTCTTTCTTTATTGCACATGTCTAAATTATGTCACTTGCACTCGCTATTTCATACTTTCATAGAAGATTTATCTTACGTTACTGCGCAGAAGTAATTCCTGCGATGGATTCTAGGTTTTATATCAACGTAATATAGAACACACCGAATCGTGCTGAGAACAAAAGTTGGATAAAGTTTTTGCCGTTTTTTAGGGTTTTGTACCCGAGGGGTATTACTAAGCTAGTAACGTAATAAGTAACCGGTTCAAATATGTGCTAATTGGATGATTGCCCAAAAAACAAAGCATCTTCAAATATGATTTATTTAACTTTTTTGTTTTTTATCGTGCAGCCTCTATAGAATCATATATAATAAAAATCGGCGAAGCATCTGTCATTTGTAACTTAAAAACAAAGTGACTGGTCACGCACGACCTCTCGAACGTGAGGCATGCGTTTTACCGAGCGCACTACCAACGTTATTATATTTTGGGGTGTCACGGAACCCTTGGTGCGCTAGTCCGACTCGGACTTGGCTGATTTGTCTATTTATCTACTATATAGACAATACTTCTCAAGCATGGAGGAAAAAAGAAAGAAATATAAAAGATGATCATAGATCAGATTAATTATCAAAATTATTATGCTTATAATTCGAGTTTTGATATTGGGGGTACTTTCGTTTTTCGAAGTGTTTGAATACTTAAACACCAAAGTGGTGGGCGGGGGTGGTTTCGGCCAAAGCGGAGCTGATTAATGAGGGAGCACCGCAGAATCACCACCGCGCATACTAATTACCTACACAAATTATTGTTCTATCTAAAACATTCCCCCAATTCCTGTTGCTCCACCGGATCATTACAACGCGAAGGCAAATTCTCACCGACAATGTTTAAACTGCCAAATTCCATTCAATTAGCTGGGAAAATGTTATTAATACCGTCTCATTATTGAATCGGTATAATTTCGTGAGGTAACCACCTGCATAATGGCGGAGAACAAAGTGTAATAATAATTGATTCCGTCGGCTCATATCTTTTTGGACAATTTTATATAATTTCGAAAAGGATTTGTAGGTGTTGACAATGTGTTAAAACAAACTGCCACGGTCCTATCCGCGTTCACCGGCGAGTTTCCAGCTCACGTGCGCTTATGGACGTAAGCAATATAGGGAAATTGTTTTCTGGCACTGCGGGGCTTGCATTGGTGACAAGTGAAACGTACGACTTACGATATATTGTATTGCAGACGTCACAGTAAGTGGTTTCACATCTTCTCGAGTTCTCGCACTCGTTATGCAGGGTGTTAAAAACCGGCCAAGTACTACGCCTTTGGGGAAACGCACACTACTATGCATCTGACGCAATGTCCACAGTGCCCAATGACTTGCACCCGGGACGACCTTGCGAGGGCTACCCCCCGTGCGATAGAAGTTGCGAGATATCTGCATGAAATAATTGGACAAAACCAAAAACAGCGGCGGCTTGATCACCCTCACTCCAATAAGAAGAAGAAGACTTAGCCGTGACAGTTTTCCTTTTAAGTTCATTATATGTGCTACTGATCTGAACTTTTTTACGTTAATTAAACCTCATTTTCGGTGAGATCATTTTTTGGGAGATACGTTCGGTATACGATACCAGATGCATTTAAAAAGCACTACTTAAAATCTTTACTTATATTCCCTAAGCCGTTTCCTAGGCATGGTGCCTTTGGGAAAACAATTCTTTGGGAGAACATTGGACTCTGAAGCGAGAGCCACGTTCGATTCCCAGTGCGGGCATGTACCTATGACTTTGTTTTCTAAGTTATGTATATTTGTGGAGTTACAATAGCAATACCACTCGCTAAGCGTGAAGGAAAACATCGTGAGGAAACCTGAGTGTCTGAGGTGTTCACATATCTCAGCGCTTGAAATCGCCAATCTGCGGTGGGCACGCGAGTTAATTAAGCCCATACCCTCTCCTTGAGAGAAGGCCTGTGCCTTACAGTGGGACGTATATAGGCTGCTTATGAGTAAGGAAATTAACACCCGATATAAAGGGGATTGGACCTCTGTGGCATATCCACCCGCCGCCATTTTGAATTTTTTTACAGTTTTCGCGCATGATGAAAGTGGTAAATATGGAAAAAAAGCCAACTATTAGGCAATTATAGCCATTTTAAAACGAAAAGAATGTGAAGTAGGAAGATATTTGTTGAAGTTGTTTGATGGTGTTAGGTACCAAGATAATATTTGGAACTAAAAGTCGCTGATACGTGTAACATGAGAACAAATGCAATCATTGTTGTAAGTACAAAAACACTGCTGTCAAGATCGACGGCAAATTTAGTAAATGGTTCTTGACAGAAGAGGGAGTGGCCCAAGGGTCCATAACAGGTCCAACCGAGTATCTTACTTATGTTAATGATATGTGCAATGTACTCATCGGAGGGTCTGTGTATCAGTTTGCAGATGACACCTGTCTGATAACCACTGATAAAAACCTTGAAAAAGCCCAGAAGCAAATGCAATGTAACTATAACCTTCTGTGTAAGTGGGCACAAAAAACCAAACTGCTACATATACACTCGCCGTACCTAAAACACTCGACCGAACCATCTATTATATCACATTCGCACCAATGTCTTCACACTGTTAATATTTCTAACTGTAACTGCCAAAAACTAGAAATAGTTACAGAGCATATGTACCTAGGCACTATAATAGACAATAAATTCAACTGGAAGCCCCATATAGACTATGTATGTGGCAAACTTAGGTCCTTACTGTCCAGATTGCAAATACTCAAATATAGATTACCGTATAAAACACTGAGAATGTTATACCTATCGCTAGGCGACTCAATTATTAGCTATAGTCTAAACAGCTATGGACGAACCTACAAAACCTATATTGAAAATGTTTACAACCTACAACTCAGGCTCCTAAAACCAATTGTACCACTTGAGATTAAAAGAAAGTTCAATGCTAATGAAGAAGGACTTTTCCAATACTGTAATGTGTTATCAATACACAATAAAACAAAAATGTCAATCATTATGGAGGAAAGAAACAACATCAACTCGTTAGTAAAGCGGTGCAGACCTCATAGTTTGCGAAATCTAACATACCTACAAACTTATGTACTACCACGCTCGAACAACGTCTATGGCACGCGAACCTCAGAGTACTTGCTACCTAATAATAGGGGTTAAAGTATGAAATTGCCGTTTTATTGCAATAGGTTCTTTGAATTGACATAGAATCTTCATGGTTTGACGTTTTCGAATGAAACTTTTTTCAAATGGTTTCTATGATGTTCTTTTTTTAAAAAATGTGAAACATTTGAATATCGACTTTCAATTGTTTTTGTTATTCAAATTAGACAAGAAAGATGGATACTGCGAAAATTCGAGTGATTTTTGAATACGAGTTCCGACGCGGAACTAACGCGGCAGAAACAGCCCGCAATATCAATGCTGCGTTTGGAGAGGTCTACTAATGAACGCACCGTGCGATTTTGGTTTAAACGCTTTCGTGATGGAAATTTCGACTTAAAAAACGAGCCACGAGGAAGACCGCCCACACAGGTGAATAACGATGAATTAAGAGAGATAGTGGAAGCCGACCCTAGTCAAACTACCCAGGAATTAGCGGCATGGTTTAACGTTACCTTACCCACAATATTGACTAACTTGCGTCAAATCAATAAAATAAAAAAATACGAAAAATGGGTGCCTCATAATCACTCGAATTTTCGCAGTATCCATCTTTCTTGTCTAAATTGTATAACAAAAACAATTGAAAGTCGATATTCAAATGTTTCACATTTTTTTAAAAAAGAACATCATAGAAACCATTTGAAAAAAATTTCATTCGAAAACCTCAAACCATGAAGATTCTATGTCAATTCAAAGAACCTATTGCAATAAAACGGCAATTTCATACTTTAACCCCTAATATATTAAACCAGTTACCAGTTGATGTTGTTGACAACCTGCGGATTAATAGCAACAAATGTAAGCAAATACTAAAAAAATGTTACCTGCCCGACAGCGCACAAAGCTGCGAGGTCAGTCGGTTAGGTTAGGTTTAGTTACATATAGAAACGTTTGTCAAGCTAGCGACTAACAAACGAACCCAATCCACAGATAAACCTTGTCGGTTTCGGCGGATTGGAGGTATATGTTGTGGGTATTTTCTTTTTTTATCTTAAATAAACAAAAAAAAAAACTTGTTAACCCCCGACACCAATTCAAGCTCCTTTGTCTGTCCTCCTTTTGAAACGGTTTTCATGACTACGCTTTTTGTTTTGTCACTATAGGTAAGTACGTAAAAATAATTATTATCGAGATAAGTGCTAATTATCTTCAAACGGCTGAACACAGTTTCATTAAACATAGCTAAGACCACACCCGGAAAAAAATCAAAATGGCGGCGGGTGGATACGCCACAGAGGTCCAATCCCCTTTACCTGGTAGATCCTGACTGTCCGGTTCTAAAAATATGCTTAAATAACTTCTTCCATACAACAAAATCATTTCGACTTTACGAGATAATTATTCTCTGGTTTCCAATGCGGTTGCAATCTTCTCGTTATTTCTATTCGATAAATTGTTCCAACCTTTCGACCTTCCGCTGCGATTAAAATAAATTAAATGGTTATTGGAAATTGAACCATCTTTCCGATCAATCTAAGCAGACCAGCTGCATAAGTACGTCGGTTATTCAGTGCACATCTACTTGTGTCCACCAAGCTGATTGGCTCTATATTTACGCTACAAAATAATATTTTACAGTACGATTCTTTAGGAAGATTAAGCTTTGTTCGCTTCCAATTTTGGTACAGCTTTTCTGGTCTTTTTTCTTACACAATGTTTTCTATTGTGCACGATGGGACTTGTAAATCGCGTCGGAAAAGCTTAGTAGAGAGAGTGAGCGCAAAACATATCGTTTCTCTGTGAGTGAGCCCTAAGCCTGCTTAGCCGACAAACACATCCACGCACGTATTACATCTTATGTTAATTTTAATGTACTGCCTGCTTACCCTTTTAGGTAAGAACCCACGGAGTAAATAAGGCAAGATGTCTCGGTGAATAATAATAGTGTTATGTACCTACATGTAGAGGTATAATCCTGCATATTCAATCTAAGCGAATAATCGATAAATATAAACCATTACGATGAAAAACTCGTGCGGATATAGCTCTTCTCTAGCAACCTTTTAAAGAGATAAAAAGGATTGATTGTAGTGTGATAAATCACAAGGTGAGTAGCCGTTTTCAGAGTAACGGCACGAACATCGCGTGTAGATTGATGAGTATCTCGTCGATGGAGAATATTTCGAACTGTATGAAGCATTTTAGTACATCAATTTTATGTATGGTTTACACTACATCTAGTATGTTAATGTACATTACTATGCTCACAGAGAAGCAATTTATCGCAAAGGGACATAATTGTAACATACTCCGTTTAATATTGATTTATGACCGTGGCAGGAGAGATTTATTGTATTTTCATTGGCAAGGAAAAAGGCGATGAGGTGGTGCATTTGTGCATCGTGACAAAAATACAATGGCGCGGGCCCCTCGACGCAAATATGGCGCGGACAGGTGAGCGCGTGGGCGAGGGTGCCGGCGACATCTGATGTCACACAACTAGGGCTTGTAATATTTTTTGCCCATTTCTACTATTCGAATATTTCCCAATTATTCAAATATGCGAATAAATCGAAGTGTTTGAATTTCTGCTATTTTATTTATTTCTTTGTAAAGTATTTTGATTTTATTTATTTCCTCCTAAGATCATAATATTGCAGTTTTTGGTAGGCCTCACTAAACATAGAAGTAGACTTTTACTTCGTTAAAACAGATAATAAAAAATTCAATTGTCACCATTTAATTTTTGAATAACACCTTTGTGGTCTAAGAAAAACCCTTCCACTCCAATGAAAGCGGAGTTGGTTGAAGGGTGGTAGAAAGGTTGTTTTGAAATTTTTGTAAAGATGCCACATCAAATATTTGACTGGAATTTGAGGAAAAACGGTTAAAAAGTAAGTGATGAACAAATATGTTGGCATACTGCCAACATACTTGTCCATCTTGTATTTAATTTTTACAACAAATATTCAGTAAAATAGTCGAATATCCAAACCCTACACACAACACAACAAAACTCATGAAACAAAACCCTCGGATAGACAGACGTTTTCATTCGATCCACGAGATTTCTAGCGCTTCAAATTCTGGGTGTCTGCTTAACCAATGAATACATCAAGTACTTCGTAAATTGCAACTTTTTGGGTGTCCGTTTTGCTAACATTTTGCTATTATGTTGGTAGTTTAAAAAAATCACTCCGTAGATTTTTGTTTGGGAAAATGTTGGAATTTATTTCGTGCGAACGCGTGTAGCAGTTTCGGCTGGATATTTACGTGGTGGGTCGTATCGGCCGGGTTTGCTAGGTGCCAGCGTTGTGTTCGCGACGTGTCATTGTTTAGCTAGGGTAATTTATTCCCTGAATTTACCCACATCGCACGCTCACGCTCAGGTGTTCACAGCCTTGTGGCAGCCCTACTATCATCCTCGTTGTCACTATTAAGTTATGTATTTGTACAAATTTACTTCCTTTAGTGTCCTGTTCCTCACTAGGAAAAAAAGGTACCCTTAAAGTATCACTTTGTTGTCTGTCTCTTCTGTCAAGTCAAGACCCAAAAAGAATGGAGATATCAGGTGGAATAAATATCCGTAAACATTAAATTAATATCTCAATATATTTTCATTTAGCCTAATATGTGCCCCACTGTTGGGAAAGGCCTCAGTATCTATACAGTCTAATTCGCGACCTCTACCTTTTTCCATGAAACAACGTGCAAATGGGAGCATTGCATTAAAATGTATACTGCGTTTTCAACGGTTAATTCGAGCGCACTATCTAATCTGGTGCATTGCGAAGTCCACGGAGCAGATGATGCTCTTTTAGTAATCTCACGTAGTCTACTTCGATTTCTTAGCAATGCCGTAGTGGCGTAGTACAATATAATCGCTGCCGAGCCATTTCAATTATCTTAGTGCAGCGAATCATTAGAGTCCGCCTTTCGCCGGGCGAAATATCCCCGGATTATGCTTCTGTCATCCATCTTTTTGCTGTGAATTTGCGATTCCATTTAAGTATCTCCGTAATAAAATATATCATGGCGGTTGCGCTTATACAGAATATTTCAAAGTCGAATAACACTGTTGACTATTGCGGGTCCTATTTTACACTTCGATGCATATGACGTGTATTTTACGGTCAGATAAACTCACTGAAGGCTTGAGACGTAAACACTCGACAGAAAATCAGCATAGATTTAAATGTGCTAATTAACCTCAGGCCCCAGAGCAAGAACAAATTTAGTAGCTTTTTGTTATGGTAAAATATAATATTCGCTCCATGCTGCATTCTCAAGAAGCCCGTCTACAAAATACCCACTTTTCAAACTAACTTTCGCGCTATAAATAAGACGAACTTAATGCGAGGGGACCCAGTTTTATTGAATAATTAATGAACTCTAGGAATGTGATTATGTTAAAATAAGTAATACTTATGTTTTGACTTGGACTCGTAGTACGGCACAAAACTATTAAATCATCAATACCGTTTAACAATATCTGAGTCGAGCCGTTTGTTTAAAAGGCTTCTCTCTCGGCAGCTATTTATCAGTGACAGTGAGTTAGCCGTACTCCGTCTTGTTTTTCATCGCTCCTAAACGCTCTGACCCCTTTAAAGTGTTAAAACATTACTCGGGCGCTGTATAGGTAGACCCAGACTTTTCACTAAGTCCTAAGTTTTATTTTTCTGAAACAGGGACCTTCTTGTAACATGAACTTAGTGCCATTCAGTGCATAACTTTTAACTCACTTTTTCTTTTATTTAACAGGTAAGTGCGCTTTTCTTCAGTCTTCGTAACAGCAAACAGTAAGTAAATGTTAGTAATGTAAGTTTTTTACTGTAGGTAAATTACTTAAGCGTCCACTTTGTGTCTGAACCCTTACCACCGAATGAGCTTGTCGAAAGGGATTGCATATTCTATAAAGAAGATTTCCGTAGTTTGCATAAAGGATGGATATAAAACAAATCGCCGGTTGCTGAATTGAGAATTTACTATCAGATTTCTCAAAAAAAAAGAGCAAGACTTTACTATACTGACAAGGATAGATCGCGTGAACAATCAAAATCGCCCACCTTTTTCTTTCTGGTTTGAAGAATCATAAGCAGCCTATATACGTCTAACAGTAGGGCACAGGCATTCTCTCAGAGAGAGAGAGTATGGGCTTAATCACCACGCGTGCCCACCGCGGATTCGCGATTTCAAGCGCTGAGGTATGTGAAATGCTCAGGCACTTAGGTTTCCTCACGATGTTTTCCTTCCCCGTTAGCGAGTAGTATTGCTACTATAACTTCACAAATGTACATAACTTAGAAAACAAAGTCATAGGTACATGCCCGCACTGGGAATCGAACCTGGGTCTCTCGCTTCCGAGTCCAATGTTCTACCCACTAGGCTTCCACCGCTTCGTTTGAAGAATCATGTGTTTCGAATTATAAGTGATGTTTCCACAAATATAATGCAGATGATCAATGTTCCGAATCTTGTTATGTTGTTCCAATGTTGAGATAAAGAACACTAAAGATAAGTCTCCAAAAATATTTTTCCTCGAAATGTGTCTTAATTTAAGCGATACAGAGTTTTTTATTAAAGCTTTAGTTATCTTTTAAATCAAATAAAGCATTGAATTAAATTATCTTTTTTCGAAAGGTTAACTTAAGCTTCGGTCACACACAGCGGCTAATCGCTACGAATGCCTACTCGACGCGAGTATTCCCTGTATGTGACAGGCTATTTGCTGCGAATAGATTGACTCGCCACGATTTGATTTGAGCGTGTTCAATTTTACTCTCTGCGAACTGGCGGCAAGAATTCGCTGTGTGGCAGGGTACTCGCTGCGAATAGCCACTATTCTCAGCACGTCGCTCGTTTCGTCGCTGCATAGATACGAATATATATGATGAGTCAACCAAAAAAATATTCTTTAAAGTGGGGAAATTATTTTAAATTATTTGAAGCCCCAAACTGTTCTCTGCGTTCAATCCATTTACGAATTTATTTTCGCTTCTTGTGAGTTGTGATTAATCAGCCTTTGGTTTGCTAACTCTGCACATGCCAACCGAATACACTGTTTCAGACGTGTACGACGAACAATCGACATTTTTGAATTTGTCCACCAACAGACTGTCAAAATTCTCGTGTAGAACTCGCTGTGTGTGACAGCAGGCAGCGGATTGTCGCTGCGACTATTATTAGCAACGAATATATATGCCAGCCAGCGAACGCATTCGCAGCGAGTATTCGCTGCGTGTGACCGAGGCTTTAGAGTGGTTGCTCAGTGTTATGCCACAGTGTCCTTTATTTGTGAGAGCGATGGCCGTCTCGCCGATATCCTAAACTCTCCCCTCTGCAAGGACACATCTCTTAAGTATTAAAATAGGCTGAATTTCATTTAGCTAATAAGTTAATACAACATTTATTCATTCTGAGGTGGTATGAAGTTTGCCGGGTCAGCTAGTAATCTATAAAACTCGCTAACCTCGAAGGAAAACATCGTAACGAAATCTGAGTATCTGACGTTGCACTTTGCACGACAGTGGCCTCTACGGCGACTGTTCGCTCATATGCCTTGTTTTGATAAATTTATAGTAGGTAAGTATAGACCCAATTATTCATATTTGAACTCATAAACTATGAAAATAGTCAGCGAATTTAGCATCAAAACCGATGTAAAATAATCAGTTTTGATGCTTCCGAATTTCGGATTTCACTCTGCCAAAGAGTTCGCTGCTTTCATTTTGAACGACCTCCGCATTAGTCACTTCTCACATAGCCGTTGGCTTCTTATGCTATATTCTGGCTACAAACAAACTGCAACGAGGCCTAATCCCTAAATACAGCAAACCAAAAGCAATCGCTTTGCTTCGCTCGTCTTTTATTTCTTTCACATGGCGCTTTCGCTTTATTCCGTGGCAAAGTAACATCGGTAACATCAGAAGAAATTATTCCTATCTGTTCGATTTTCGAAAATCACAATGGGTCTGTGTGTCGTTTCGTGCCGCCCGGGAAGTGGAAATGGGTCGATGATGCGAGCCATCGAGTGCGAGTTCAAGTGCACCCTGGGACCGCTCGGTCCTCAGGCCTAATGACGGGCTACGCATTTAAATAGCCTGCTTCCGATCGGCCCGCCCGCCCCCAATATTCACATATGAAATTCATTTCCTTCATTACACCTGGAATATAAATTGCTGCAAAACAATATCCATTGCGCGCTGAAGTTTCCACATACCTACCTACCAACTTGATAGTTTTTCGGCGAACACTCGCGTAGCTTTTTACCAGAAAAAGCACTGATTTATTCCGAGCACGGTTGGAAGCATGCATAACACTATTATTTGTTCGAGTAATGTAAGGCTCTTTTTACAATTTCGATTGCTATTCCATACTGAGTAGGGGTGGATTATGCGAATAAGAAATGTCAGTATACAAATATGTCTAGCTACGAGTATATCCGCACTTAGAGAAATACGGCTCCACTTTTATGGTTTCTGTGATAGCGCTTTATGAGAGACTATTTGTTAATGCCAAGTATTGGGCTTTAATACGTTTACAGTGTTACGTACTAGTGCCAGGCGGAGTGCCAACGCTAACAGAGAAAACATTTTGGTCAAGATATTTTACCATTGCATTAGAGGCATTGATCGAATTAATGCTCTGGACAAAATTTAAACAAACGGATAATGTTATAAGGCTTATTTTAATTTAATTAAGCTAGTAAGGTTCCGGTTAGTGTCTATAGTAATAGACACTGAAACTTCAGTAATATACATCATGAATAATATTAAATTATGTTCTAGGAAAACGATAATAGACGTATATTAGGTATTCAGAATCACATGTCACATGGGTATTTTGTTGTATCACAACAAGAAATAATACCTAATATAAAGAAGAACGACAAGAATATACTTAGTAATATTTCAAACAAGCAAGCGTGTATAGAAGCAAAGTTAAAGTTTTAGCGAGCGGAAGCGGCGACGACACTTTTGAATTTCTTCAAGTAGGTAAGTAAGCGTGAATGTCAGGGGCGGGCGAGATGAAGACACGTCGTACAAACTTGCATAGCAACTTATACGCTTATTTATTTAAGCTTTCCGTTATTAAATTCCACCGAAGTGACTAAGCGGAGGTTTCCATTCATGACGCCGAAATATAGTAGCTGCGCTGCATTCGGTTTGCATTTCGAAACTACATATTAATGCTGTAGGTGTTTTTGAGGCTTTAGATAAAGCCGAGTACGTAGTAACCTTAAAAAAGATTGGTGAATATTAAACATATCTCACTCTATTCGGCTTGTGCGGTTAATGCCTAACTAAACGTGGCAAAGCAACTACGATGATTTATTATGACAAAGCCTGAAATCCTTTTAGCTAGTACATTAGCACGCGACTTTATAATTAGGCCCCGAGAGCGAGGACCGAGGGCCGCCGGCCGCCAGGAGAGGCTTGTCCGCGGCGTGTCATTGTTTAGCGTCCTCCGCAGATAATTTATATCACGCCTTGTGAAATTTGTCTCGCCAAGAGGCGGTCTGTCGTCGCCACACCCGCCCGCCCGCGCCCACCAGGTGTCACGCCGCGCCATTAGCGACACAAATTTGAATGTAGAAAATTAGAATTCGGCCCAAACAGTACGGTAATTTGTTATCTCGAGGAGTTTGAAATAACTGGCGAGCCCCATAAAGCACTTGACTACTTCCTTAGTTTTAAAACGTTGTGGGACTGAAACCAGCTGACGCGGCAGGGCGGCGCGGTGGCGTTCGCAAATCCTTTCTGAATTGGTTGCCACTCTTGACCCTGGCTCGGCTATTCAAGTTTCTGAGGGATTACTCGCTGTTTCTCGTAATGGGATGTTATTACGGTTGATTAAACGCTTTTAGAGAAGGCCTGTGCCCTACAGTGGGACGCATATAGACTGCTTATGAAACGCTTCTAATATATCCTTCGCTTATAACGGATGTCGATCAGTGCTGTCTAGATGTTACCCTTGATTTATTCAGACAATGAGTAACAAAAATAAACTAGTATTACGTATGACGACAACGAAATATACGTTGTCCACATTAATTGTACTTTTTGGGTCGGTGTATTTCACTTAATGAATATGAATGAATGACAACTCTTTAATTTTGGTTCACGGTTCGTAAATGACACGGAACAATTATATGAATGAATCATGGCTGGCGAGCCAAACAATGCATTGCAATGCAGCGGTCGGCGGATTTATTTTATTGGGTGCGCGAATTGGTCCACGGTAACCACACTGAGTGACTGAGTGTCGAATACTATGCTGGAGTTGAGTGGATCAAGTTGACAGCTCGTCAGTTCCGTGACGCTCTGAATAGGCACAAGCGTGCACAAGGAGTGCGGAGTCAACTGGAGTCAACTAGCATGTAAAGGCCTTAGTACACAATGGTTGATGTTGGCCCACTACAGGCCATCGTTTCTGTGTACAGAGGGCAATGGCGTTCGAATGCAGATAACTCTGTGTCGTGGCGCGCAATGGCAATGTTGGCGCTGTCGGTTTTCAGGGACTATTCTTCGGTTCCGACCACTAACGGGTGGTTTAAATTTTGAAATTTCTACTGTGGTCTTTATCGTGGATCAATAAAGACACTTTCTAGTTTATCGAATTATATCAATCTAAGTAACTTCTACAAGAAGCATTAAGAAGCATTGTTTTGTACGCCATATTTTAATTAACTCAAAAATTCGCAATTCCTAAAGTCGTCAAAATATAAGATGCCCGTTTTGACAGCTACAAAAATAATAGAATCTAACCTAGTTTGAGATCAAAAACATTTAACAGAGTAACTTTTCGGGCTACATAATCTCTTTTTTCTTTCGAGCGTTAAATAATATGCCAGAGTATGTGTCTTTTTATGTATTTGTTCGAGTAAATCCAAAGTAAAATGCATTTTTGTGTAGCTGTCAAAACGGACTATAAAGCAATATTTTTCCACACCTTTTTTCTATGGATTTTATCCCAGATTATCCAAAATAATAGGGTTTACGTAATTTTATTAAATTCGTGCTTTACATGCTCTACTCATGTCGCAGCCTCTGGACTCTGAATAAGATTCTATTATATACCCGTACATATGGTTTTAAGCGTTACCTGAAATACCGTCATCATCATCATCAGCCGTTTGACACCCACTGCAGGACATAGGTTTTCCAAGCTTCCCGGTCTTGTGCCGCCCGCATCCAGCGACTACCTGCCGCCACCGTAACCGTAAATAAAAAACCGGCCAAGTGCGAGTCGGACTCGCGCACGAAGGGCTCCGTACCATAATCTATACAACATTAGGCAAAGATATAATTTGAAAACAGTGCCATCTATAGAAACCAACAAGAAGCTTTTAACATTGACATTTAACGACATGACATCGGCGCTGTAAAGGTTACATAGATGGCCGCTAGATGTCGAGCGCTGTCCTTAGATAACGTTTGTTGCTTAGGAGCCCCCTAAAATATTTATATTATTCTGTTTTTAGTATTTGTTGTTATAGCGGCAACCGAAATACGTCATCTGTGAAAATTCCAACTGTCTAGCTATCCCGGTTCATGAGATACAGCCTGGTGACAGACAGACAGACAGACGGACAGTGAAGTCTTAGTAATAGTGCCCCGTTAGGGGTTCCGTACCCGAAGGGTTCCGTACCCTAAAAAACAAAATTGATATTTGAAAACATTAAAAATTCTCCCAAAACATTTTTGACGTACCCTGTATTATGTTTTATGTACTCATTCATATACATTACGTCCATAATTCATTCTGATAACATGCACGTCCATCGTGAGTAGGTTGTTAGGCTAATGAGTCGTGCACCATTCTGTGAACACCTTTTCGCGGATTGGCGATGCTGGCCTAGCGTGCCCCATTGTATACTGGATACTTTACGAAGAGTCCGTCGTCGCCACCGCTGTCATTTAGTTTGTGGTTAGGCAAACCTGATATTTAATGTCAACTGAACAAATTCCTGGAAAACGTTACCAGCCTTAACGACGTGGTTTCTAATTTGTTGCCATTTAAATTTTCCGTGCTCTCTGGTTTTGTAGCTTTGCTATTAAAATGATGCTGCCAGTAAAGCGCTATACGTGATTGATTGGATCGAGATTTTAAACTCCTGAACTATGCTGACCAGAGTGACCAGCATGCTCAATTTAGGGCACTCCCTATCCAATGTGTCGTATATGACTCAGAAGAGTATATTGGAATAAGTCCATGAGTCACATATGACTCATTTTCAATACATCTTCGGACATACAATTTTCTAGTTGTGGACGCGGGGAATTGCAAAATGCGTTGTGTGGGAACAGGGATGTTGTCAACTTGAACTGTACTTGTTTCCTTTACTATTAGCGAGTGGTACTGCTACTACAAATGTACAAATAACTTAGAAAACAAAATCACATGAACATACACGCCGCGATTTGAACCCATTACCACTCCAAATGTGAGGCAAGTATTCTATAGATAGACCACACGCTACCTTAACCGCTTTCGCTTGTGGTGATTCAATCATAAAATGTCTTAAAGTTAGTAGAAAGATGATAAATAGTAGCGAATTTTTACAAAGGTAATCTACGATATAACAGTGTACAGTGTATTCGTATCCACATAAATTTGGTACTTTACATACAAAAGCTTCCTCTGAGGCGCGTCCTGATTTCGAGAACTTCCACCGGATTTTAATGACGATCCACTTTTTTGAGCTCGTTTGATGACGATTTCTTCTCTGTTCAAACTCTTTGACCATTACGTTGGAAATGAGACATTTATACATAGTGCTACGTAGGTATATGCTAGTGTCAATGGTTGGTAGGCACGCACGTACTTATCCTAAAAGAAGCCGTAAACTCTCTGTTCAATGTGTCCCACATAGTATCTAATTCTCTCAGGTTCCACATGGGTTAGACTTGAGGTTTTTGTAGTTGGATCATTGTACGTAACAAGCGCTGAAGTACATGAAGACTTCAGACGTTCGGGTTTCCTCATGATGTAAGTTTGTGAAAAGCAGCAATACCACTCCTTCAAGCGAGTGGAATTGCTGCTATTTGCAAATGTACATATATAAATTGAAAGTAATTGGTACATCCCGGAATCGAATCCAGGACTTCTTTATAGCGTTCCACTGATCTGCATCCACCGCTAAACGTGTTCCACATAACAATTAATAATTTTAGAATTTACTTTGTCTAAGTCGATGGTTCTTTATTCAGAAAATGTCTTCAACAGAGTTTAATAAGAAGTTAACGTTAAGTAGGCACTTAAATAGCTAATCTGAGAGGCCGTAGATTCCTTATAGAGGTTGAATTTACAGACGCGATGAAAGCTTAGTGGAGAATTTTAAATTACTGCGCAATTGGTACAGAATATCTTTATCGTTCCAATTTACATGATCTTGGCTAATTTATTACGCAAATGTTTGTACTACAGACGAAATTACGATCTTAAATAAGATTTTTGGCCCTATTATAGCCTGGATATAGGACACTATTTGATATCAATTGTGAGCTTAACTCAATCAGTATCAATAAATAGGGAGCTTACATTACATTGTATTTATATTATTCAACAAACAGAATGTTAATTATTTATGTTGAAATGCATTTTTGGTTTCTAAAAATGTCCTGCAACCCAGCAGTGGATATTATCTAGGCTGATGTACAAACGAGCTATTTGGGAAGCTTGCTAGGTAGAATTATGTTGAAGTAATGTGGGCCACGATCCTGACAGATCTTCTTCGCGTCATCCATATTCATTACTCATTGTATGCACACACGCAGGTTTTGGGTACTTTTTATCTTGCCCTTTGCTAATACATCCCTTGTTTGGTCAAGGTATGTCCGCTTGAGACTTCCCTTACCGGCCCCTCTCACCCACATTCGCTCGATATATTAATCCTCCCCATGTGTCGAAACCCCTGTAACATTCCTTTCTCAATATTAGTTACTACATCCTCGTTCAGTTCACCACTTTCAGTTTTGCGTTTATTAGATGGACATTTGGACTCCGTGCCTTTTATCTGAATTCTTTCTGTCGTGATTGTTTGTTGGAATGTCGAAACATCACATTTTATTAACTAAATACATCACTTTAATAATACTATGAAGGTGTTTTAAGACTCGTTTTCTACACCGAAAAAGCTTGCAAAGAGCTCTTACTGTTCTTTGTTCCATTGTTCTTTATTGATTAATTTTATAAAGGGACGCTTAAGGGAGACATTAACAATTAACTTTAACCGAGTGCATCCGTATGGCAAGAGTTGGATGAGAGTAGCCGAGGACCGTGCTCAGTGGCGTGCTATAGGAGAGGCCTATGTCCAGCAGTGGACAAGCATAGGCTGATGATGATGATCCGTATGGCGCCGGATTAAGAATAGCGTCACTCCATTTCTTCCTGTGGATGTCGTAGAAGGCGACTAAGGAAATAAATTAACAGGAGATAGGGGGCAGCGTCTTCCTGAGATTCCAACCACATACTGCGATCGCCAAGCCGCCTGCCAAGCGTGGCGATTATGGCAAAACCCCTCATAGTTATGAAAACCATGAGAGAGGCCTATGTCCTCTAGTAGGCGTCAAACGGCTGATGATGATGATGATGAGTGCATTTTTGTGTATTTCTTATAATTAATTTAACGTTTTTACCAACTATTTCTTATACCCCAAGGTTTCCAAGGCTTTTAAACCGGAGTTCAGACTAAAACGCTGTTGATGCAAAAAAAACCTATATGGGTTTGTATCGAATATGTAATCGACACAAAATCGGAAAATAAATGAAAATATATATAACCGATGGGGTAGACGAGTTCCTGAGTGGAGACCGCGGATCGGTAAACGTAGTATACGTAACGTATAGACTCAGAGTCGGTGGAGGCCTTGCAAGGCGGCCGGCAAGAGCTGGATGAGAGTATCCGAGGAACGTGCTCAGTGGCGTGCAATAGGAGAGGCCTCCGTCCAGCAGCGGACAAGCGTAGGCCGATGATGATGATGATTTTTCATGCGTCTTTATATAATTTTAGATTATAAAAGAACAAAAACCGGCCAAGTGCGTTTCGGGCCACGCGCAGTGTAGGGTTCCGTAGAAGGTTCGGTAGAAGAAGAAGGTTTTTTTACCTGCCTTACAGTACTAACAACTTCATCAAGTAATTTTCGATGAAATTTGTACGCAATTTTCCTTTTATAACTTGGTCCCTATTACTTGTTAACTTGTAAAGCCTACTTATCCGTGATAGTTTTCCTTTTGAGTTCATTGTATGTGCTGTTGCTCTGATTATTTTCACGTTTCTACAGTAAACCAGTCAACCGGGAGAGGGGGGCAGACGCATTACTGTAACAAAAATTTGCGCTTTAGAGCTTAATGTTTTGCAGACGGATCCCTAAATCGAAAAATGGTTTCCTACATTCACAATATTTTTAAGCGATCAATCTAACGACATTTGGCGTAGGCGAGAAAAATAATTGTATCCTTGATTTAGGTGTAGGGGAGGTACGGTAAAAAATATTTTTTAAAGATTTTATCCTACAGTTTTGTCGGCGTGATTAATATGTATAGCAATCTACGCTAAATTTCAGCTTTCTAGTAATAGCTATCTCTGTACAGACAGGCAGACAGACAGACAGACAGACAAAAAGACGGACAGACAGACAGACGGAACCCTATAAATGCATGAGCAGCCTTTAAACGTCAAGATCCTTCTCTCAGAGAGAGAAAGAGAGAGAGAGAGAGAGAGAGAGAGAGAGAGAGAGAGAGAGAGAGAGAGAGAGAGAGAGAGAGAGAGAGAGAGAGAGAGAGAGAGAGAGAGAGAGAGAGAGAGAGAGAGAGAGAGAGAGAGAGAGATATATGTTATATATATACATATCGTGGTGATTATATGTATATGTGTGAATCACCACGCATGCCCACCGCGGATTGGCTATTTCAAGTGCTAAAGTATGTTAAGGCTGTTCTTACATCGAGCATGCTATCTTGCTCGCACGATCTAACATTTTCGGGGATTGTAGCTATCAAACCCTCAGACCACATTTATCAAAAGTGTATTACAATTACTAAATATTTTACATTGTGCGAACACAATGAGCATGAGCGAAACAGTATGCCAGACGTACCAGCAGCCTTAACACTTAACTTAACTAACTTTGGGTTTCCTTATGATGTTTTTCGTTTACGGTAAGCGGATGGTATTGGTACAAATTCACAAACATACGTATTACGTGATTTAGAAAACGATTAAAATAAAAAAAAACATTATTGCTACATATACCTCACGAATTTTAGGCAACGGTCTATCCACTGTGCTACTATCACCCGTTAGTAGCACAGTGGATAGACCGTTCCTGTATAAAAATAATTCTGTAACTTCAAATGGACTTTTTACTGTCTATTTGGGCTCGAAAACTACAAGCCAGCTTGCTGATATTTTTGGAATGCTAAATGCTCTAAGAGTTGTTAACTTTTTTCCAGTTACCGAGGATAAAGTATAAAAACAAGATTAATCGTTAAGGGTCGTTACGAGGGGCGTGGTCCTTGGTAGCCGTCATTAGTGCAGTTTATTTCGCAGCTCTCAAGGCGCGCTGCGGCCGGAGACCGCGTCTATATAGCTTAATGCGTTCCCCCATTAGGTGTCACCTCTATCAACGATTACTCACTTACATCCTAATAGTAACCTAAATAATCCAACACTTATGGGCTAACTAGCCAGCGAGAATAGGTTCATCATCATCATCATCGGCCTACGCTTGCCGACTGCTGGTCATGGGTCTCTCCTATTGCACGCCACTGAGCACGGTCTCGGTCACGGTCTCTACTCTCATCTATCTCATAAGCAGCCTTTACGTCCCACTGTAGGGCACAGGCCTTCTCTCAGGGAGTGTGGGCGATTTCAAGCGCTGAGGTATATGAACAGCTCAGACACTCAGGTTTCCTCACGATGTTTTCCTTCACCGTTAGCGAGTGGTATTGCTACTATAACTTCACAAATGTACATAACTTAGAAAACCAAGTCATAGGTATATGCCCGCACTGGGGATCGAACCTGGGGCTCTCGCTTCCGAGTCCGATGTTCGTCCCACTAGGCTACTACCGCTCCAGCAGCGAGAGTAGGTTGCCTCACCTATATTATAAGTAATTGTGGTGAACCTACCCCATTATACCAAAAGGTACGTTATATATCTATCCACACTGAAAGTAATTTTCATCATGAAATTTTTTTTTTAAAGCAGCTTTATAATGTATTTTTTTTCAAACATCGTGAATCATAAGTTCTACAGTGATTATGAAAACTACAGAAGTGATTATGAAAACAAATCATGCTTTGGTATCCACCTAATTCCACAAATAAGTTTCTTTGTTCCTTCAGTAGATTACTTAGTAGATTAAAATGAGCCACTGGCTGTTACTGTAAACAAGACCGCTTAAAGCGATAGATACTCTAAACATTTTCATGAACTGATTCGTAAAGCAGCACGGATCCAAAATAACGTATATTTTCGCTTTGAGATTATATCTGCTGCTTTGATTAATTAAGGTGAACTGTACAACCAGAGATTTAGCAGTGGAGTAGTTGCGCTGGTCACACGGTGCAGGGACGACATTCATTGTTGATAGTTTGCCGGAATAAACGGGTAGAGCTCTCTGGCCATATCCGAGCGGAATGTAGCCCTCGAATCCTAAACAGCGACCCGTCTGCCAGCTTATGTGGCGAACTACCGGGCTTACTCTAAATTGCAATTAAACGTAGTTTCATCTTGTGGCCTCTATGGCTCTGCCCCTTTGGAGATAAATTTCGTTGTTTTTTGTCATTGGAGTAGTCGAACAAAACCTTTCTAGCTGTTTTTTTTTTGCCAAACCTATCTAGCCTTGGGTCTATGTCAGCGTAGGTATAATTTTGGTACGAAAAATTGCAACTGATTTTGTTTGTTGGCAAACTAGTAAAGATACAATAATCAATGACTTCCACACAGTGGGAGGAGTGGAAAGCTAAAAGGGAAGCCTTTGCCCATTAGTGGGCCAATCGGGCATAAAAGAAAACTTCCACACGAAACAATCACTTGTCCTGCTCCCAAACTAGGACGCCCTGTGCTGTGGGAAACAGACAATTTTTATTTTGCATTTAAATTTCAGTTTACCGTATAAATGCCATATTAACTCATAACATGTTACGCATGCGAATAAAAATGTCATGGTATGTTTTTTTGGATAAACAGAATAACAAATGTATTGTTTATTATGTTCCTGATTTTGGTTTATGGTACTCGCCTTTATGAGGCGGTAGGGGGTAGCTAGTTAGATATCGTGCGTACAAAGGAGAAATCCTATTTAACAAGGGCATCGAACCGCCCTTTAATTCCTTCTTAACCTTTTCCCATTAATAAAATTCGGGCGTAAGTCTTGAGTCTTGCTTGAGAGGCGGTACGTGTTCCCACCAAAAGATTTCCTCAACTCTCGTAAAGCTACCTTGCCTACCTTGTACAATCGGTCGACCTTAAAATTTTCGCCCATAAACCGCCCGTAACGTGACTGAGTAGATTGCACGTGTGTAAAGGTTGACGTGCTGTCGATTGTACCTTCTTAAGAATACGATAAGGAAGCACGTGCGGGTGATATCTCGTGTAGAGGGAAAGTGTAGAAGGGTGCGATATGATATTAGGCTCGTTGCTCTGCAGATTGATCCCAAATTATCATATTCTACAACTACCGAATTTAATAACCGCTTGATATAGACATGTAAACGCCTGTCTCGAGTTGAATAAGGCGCAACCTCCAACCTTAATATACCCGCCCTCTATCCCACGTCGATCTCTGTCGGTCCGTCGAATAAGGGTCTACGTCATATCCAGCGATCCAGGCCCATTCATATGGATAGTGAACCGTAGTGTAATATTCTGATGCGTTCCAATTTAATAATGCTGTTAATTTTAGCAGTGATGGTTTGTGCGAGTGGACTACTTACTGAATTATGCCGTCCGGCTTAATTTAAAGTTGGGTTTCAATTGGATTTTTCGAACCGCATATTGTACCGAAACTAACAAACGACGCGCCTTCTGAGTGTGATGGTTTTAATAGTACATATTTTATGTATCTACCATCGCAGGTCTTAGCTCGTTTCATTCCGATTCGCTGCATGTTTAGAACTAGGACAGATCCTTTTCATTATTCAGAGATAAACTGGCTGAGCACGGCCCAAAAGCAGGGGTTAGCCCCGACGGCGAATTTAGCCGTCAGTTAACCATAGCCGTGGTGATATGGGGCCAAAATCAAGTGTGAAGTATTATGTAGTAAGTGCTTTTCTATCGCGACCGTCCAACGAGTTTTCCCCATGGTAGGTTTTGTTCCGTAGGACGCTGTCTTCCAAGTATTTTATAGAAAATATGTTGTAGTCTATAAATCTACGCCATACACGATGAGTGCGTGTTAGTTATAAAGTAAATAGGTCAAGTGAACTCGTCTTTGTTCCATGCGAGCGAGGTCTTCGATATCACTCGCCTATATTGATGTGGTTCGATCATAAGCGACCGGTTTGATCGGGCTTATGTTCGGCAATGTTTAATTGAATATTGCGTTTGCGACCAAAGCATAAGTTGTTAATCCAAGCGAAGCGGAGGTGATGGCCGCCGAGCTCGAGTGGAAGGCGCAATAGAGTAAGAGCGCTCGAAATGTGATGAATGAGGCACGGCGCTTGCTCCTTCACCTAGAGCAGCGCTCCGTGCCGGCAGGCTCCGATGATTGATAGTGTGTCACGACTCGCGTCAAAGACAGTTAACTCTGAACAGCGTTTTGTATCAAACTCACACTGTAAATAGACCAGCAAATGTATCGAACATGCGGTTGAACGATTTCAAATTGCCTTGTAGCCGCCGAGGCCATCATTCTTCAATTTTATTCTCTACGTTATTCTGAGACTTTTATAGTGCCTTCAAGCATCGGAATCAAATTCAAAGTAATCTGGTAGCCGTCTCGTTTAAAGTTTAGTGTGCGCCCTCTCTGACTTTTTCCGAAGAGCCTCTAATTAAATACCAAAGGAGCATTCTGCGACATTCCCCTGTGGCACGCCTGCTGGATTACCGCATGTTTACTGAGGATACGTGTCATGTCGACTAACGCCGACTGCTATCTCCTCGATAAACGTTTAATTTTGCTTTCAGAACAAAATAGGAAAATGTTTTTATGAATTCTATAACGGATTAATCTTACACCTGTTTAATCGGAGGCATCGCTCCGAGGTTTTAACCCCTGTTTACTGCAGGGAGCCATAATAAAATGTATAAAAAACATGCTTGTGGAATTGAAAAAATCCTCCATTTTTGAAGTCACTTAAAAATTACTGGTAGGTAAAGTGTCAGTCGTAAAACGTTGTCGCGATTTTCTTTAATTGTTTAAGAAAGTTAATCCCTTTATTCTCAACTGTTTATTTTAATAGACTAGCCTGAACGCGGAAGTTCGGAGATTAATTAGTAGAACCAATCGAAAAAAAATGGTACTACCGCTAATGCCATCGTAGTTCGCATTCCGTTGTTGCCCCCTGGAATGTCGGAATTGTTCACATTCCGAGTAAGGCTGGATTGGTGCTACAATGTCGGCTGTAGTAACAACCAGACACAGGGATCCTAGAAGTATTTGATACCTACATTATTCCCTGTATTGTGTATACTGCTTCTAGACGGCAATAGTCTACTCATACTTTTAAATAAGACTTCGGGAAATAACTAGAAACGTTATGTTTTCCTCTATAGTGATAATCGGTAATTCATATAAATGTCAAACATTGAATTTCGTGTAGTAGTTACAACTTTAAATTTAAAAAAATACATTTCGCTTTGTATGTAGTATGTGGCGGTGTGCGAATCCGACTCGCACTTAGACGGTTTTTTATATCGACGTTTCGTCTAACAAGCAAATCATGTCCATGTACGTCCTTGTCAATCCATGTATTCATGTGTCGTGTTTTATAATAAATGTCTCTTCTTTTTCCGGCTCCAGTTATCTCACATTTTCATATGAGTGGGGTTCTGTACTTTTTCTCTTGACTGTACTTTTTTTTAGAACAGAGGGTTAGAGCTTTCGTCTCCCAACAGATTAATTTATATTACACTGCGCCCGTGACTTCTTTTGCGTGGCATTCGGATACAGATCCCACCTGTATGCACGCCAACCAACCAAATTCGTTGAACGGTTTATGCGTGATATAGAATCTAGACGTACAAACTTTCACGTATTCATTTGTTATTTTATTTTTACTGTATTTACTGCGCCAGTGCTAACTAGCCATATAATATTTCTGACGTCATATGAAGCTGACATCATGCACCCAGCAAACTCTCTCATCACTAAATACGAATGTCAAATGAGACGTCATCGGTATTCTTAGAATAGCCGGACAAAACATTTAGACCTGATAGGTACCGATGAGTGAATGATATAGAGCTAGGTTCATTATTATCAGGGTTTCTCTTTACATACAATAACTTTCAAAAGATACGCTACGGTGATACATCGAGTCTCATGCTGAGAAATCGATCACGAGTTATCTATAGGTACAATGCCGTGGTTGTTCCTTCGCTGCGAGCCAGCGAGATGTTAATAAATCATTACCGATCGGACGCCTCGTAATGTAACCTTTCCACTTCATCTTGATGCATTATATACTGCCAACTTCCATAAGAAGACTTGAACGCCTTAAGTTTCTAAGGTACACAAGCATTACTGATGACATAATTCATCGTTAAAGTTAGAGAGTTAAGACCGAGAACCCTTTTTCACAAACTCTTGGAACCACTTTCGGTTTGAATTTTTAATGAGTACTTGACTTCGCTTTTAATAATTCAAACATTTTAAGAGTGACTGCACATTTTTCTTAAATCTCTGAGCTTTATCCGGGGATAAAAAAGTTATGTTGGCTGATACGCGTTTTATATTGAGACTTGGCGCGGTGGAAGAATACCAGCGGGGTCGATTGCTGTGCTATTGAAAACTTTACGGGTGCTTTTGTGAACAAGTTACGTAGGTGTTCTGGACCGGCAAGATACAGCAGTTTTGCAGCTTGGCGTAAGTCGTCAATTTAAGGTTCATTTACATAATTAATCTGTGTCTAACAAATAAAACGCGGTAAGTTGCGGCTCGTCCATTAATTAGCGACAACTCGGCAAGTTTTAGCCTACTTTTCGAGAAGTTGTGGCGTCCCTGCGGCATACCTTCGGCCCGAAACCCTCTCTCCCCTAAAGAGTTTCATTTAAAACTTCAAATAACATAATTAAGAGAATGAAATACGGCTAAAAACTAATGGCCGGCGTAGTGAAACATTATAGAAAAAAATTGCGCTCACATATTTCCAAAAAAAAAAAAATCGATTATCAACACTCCATGCGTACATAATATTACTTACATGTAGATAGGTGCTTACAAATTTTATTTAAATATGGTAGTGCAAAATAGGCTGCTTTTTAATATGATTAACAGACGCCCGTCACGAATTTAGAATTATTTTGTAGCAGTGGAAATTTGGTTCATGTTAAGGATGACATAGTGCCGGTCTGGTCCCTAGTCTTTGACAAGGGATGTTTCAATTAAAACAAGAAGTTCGTTTGAAGCTTGGCTCGGCTGAGAGCTTAGCTCTCTCTCACTTCTCATCGGCTTTGCGAATTAATTCAATTTACTAAATATTTTCAATGGCTTTATTTTTGATTAACAGCCCATTTGAAACATTGCCTTGTTTTATTCTATTATGTGTAAATATAACTGGCCTAGTTTGTATTTCAGTCAAGAAAAAGTTTTCGACCTAAGGATGTTTGGTTAAAACGTTTTCGTTCCTAATCTTTCGCTCTTCACGTTTGCATTCCAATGACATAACTTCCGCTTTATACCGGATCACTGACCGATACACCTCTTTGAAGATTTCACGGCGCTGAGATGGTTTTCAGATCAAAGCAGTCTGCATCGCTCGATTTCAGTGCACCCTCCGTACTCAAATCGTAACATTTCTCGCAAAATCCATACGAACTCACGGTCGAATGAGTTGACAGCGTAATACTATTACCAATACTTTAGCGGGAATTGTGGAGCCTTATACTTGGCTAACTTTCGGTGGGTCCGATACGAAGTTGCTACTCGGTATCAACCGCGGTCGCGGGTCGCTCTGCTCGAGAGAGTTAAACGACTCATTGTTCACTCCTAGCTACAATTTTGATCGGATTAGCAGGCGCTGTGCCACTAACCGCTGGTTGCGACTTTTCGACGGTCTTATGAAATCAAAGAGGCTGTTTTGAAACATCTCGGGTAACTATATTTACTATAATTAATAGAAATTAAGTATGAGATACTGTAAGAGTCTATCTTACTCATATTGAGGTCACTCGTAAAGAGGTCTGTTATGGTTGCTACGTAATTTAATATTCTAAATTCGAGGCGAAATTTTACGTCACATATAAAAGCATGTAAAGGCTCTTGGAGTATCCAGCCAGAGTATTGCTCTAGAAATTGAGGTGTAGAGCCCTAAAAGAGTTGTACTGGGCTGGCGGGGTGGTGCGTGTGCGGGTCGACATGGTACACGGTCGCACACGCCACACGCAGGTTGTGTCACGGCTCATTACATTAATCTTAAGCCTGATATACACTAGCGCGATAGAGGCTACGGCGGCCTATACATAACATAAAACATCTGGCTGTGATTTGCATGGGCCGCGGCCCCCCCAGTGTGTGGCAGGTTATACTTTCTCAAAATCACGCAGCCCTATGAATAAACAAGATGTGGGTTAGAACTGCCTCAATGATCGTCCCATTTGTAAATGTCGCAACCTAAATATTTACCTGGGCGCCCAAGAATGAGTGGTTTTATTTTTGTGGAAGCCAAGGCGGCGTTGGATAAATGCAATTTGCTGTACTAGACAAGAATAGTTTTTTTTGCTTGGATGTGGATGAAAATTATTATTCGCTGCACCGTGGGAGTTTCTATAAAACACGCGATGCCACCCTGCACTCTTTTGTTTTCGAATAATTTAAACTTCAACTTTGCCATTCGAATTTGGTAGACGCGATCCCGCTACGTAAAGTTGAAATGAATTTGCCGCGCCGCCGCCGGCGCGGTTTATTTCTATACTTTTTTTGTTCATATCTGCAAGGCGAGTCTTCCATCTATATTTTACAAGCATTTGAATTTAATCCCTAACGATAGAGTAATCCGACATGAAATCATAACAAGTCTCCTAGCAGTGAGCTGGGATTTACTGTGGAAAATAGAGATAAGGGGCATTGCTCAGCTCAGAGTGCTGCGCTGTGTCGTTACTGTAAACGTCAGCTACGCGGCCCCAATGGGCAAAAATGAACATTAGTGCTCGGTGCGGACATTAGTGAAGCATGTCACGGGATGAAAACAATGATTAGTGGAATTAGCGCGCGGCGTAGACGAGGCGGGCGACAGCGAAGCGCCCGCGCCGCTCATGACGCCTGCGACACGTATGACAATAATTATGTAAATAGGATATTCGGGTGCTCTGAGCCACCACGCCAATGCAATATGGTACTTCCATAATGTGCAGATTTAACGAGCCCCGGCCTCCCGTGCTGTATTGCGCGGTGCCTCTGCTCCATGACACATTTCACCAATTTAGAGTTATTACCTTTGCGCGTGTGCCGGAATAACGAGCTCGCTATCTTAACGGATGAAGCGCGACTATAAATATTAATTTTTACTTAACACACCCAAGGTACTTTATTTTAATGCACATATTATAATACCTCAGGAGCCAATGCCGTGCCGCCGTGCCGTCAAACTCGACGCGATATTTACAGTCTGCAGCGCGATAGGAGTTTATACTTGGTTGGGAACTCTGGTTCATATGAGTAGGCAATTAGTTCCAATTGCCTACTCATATGAACCAGATAAACTCTTAGGTTATTTAGTATCTTGAGAATCTACCCCAATATCTAAGTAAAAGCAGAGGGAAAACAAAAATATGATCATAAAAAGAATATTCGCAGGATAGCCATTTGAATAAATATCGAGAGAGGGAGCCATTTTTCACCGCGCTGGTGATAATAATGACGCTATTTATCAACGGCTCGAAAGGGTGGGTAATTATTAATGTTATATTTTGGCGGTTTCGTTTGTTTACTTACATTTTTGTGCGTTATTTTTCGCAGTTAGCGACAGAACAGTAGGTTATTCGGTGCGGCAGTGCGGGATGGCTCCGAATGATTTATGATTTATTTATGAATGCGTTGAATATGCATGTCAAGATGAAAAATGACGACAACCGTGCGAGTGGTGTCTACTCATATAGGTGGATGTGTGTGTTTGTATGTGTGTGTGTGTGTGTGTGTGTGTGTGTGTGTGTGTGTGTGTGTGTGTATGTGTGTTTGTTTGTCTGTGTGTTGAGGCCTCTATCGGCTGGCTGCTACCGGTGCCCTCCGCGGTCTTACCATATGTCACCCCACGGAAGTCGTTAAGAAGATAAATCGTGAGCCGCATAAGACTTATAATCCTTTTAAACAGTTCAAGTGTAACCTTTTTCACTACTTTTTCGTTCCGACTGCGTTTTAATCGAATTTCCGGTGAACCTATTCGCGTGCCATTTCAATAGAGTTTAAGGCGCGTATTGGCCGACCAACATTAGAATTTCGTTCACAAGATTTGGTTTAGCAGTTATTATTATTATAAAAAGAGGAGATAAAGTATGTAGTAATTAATGAAGCGGTGGTAGCGGAAAGGTAGAATGCCGGCTTCGGGAAGTCGTGGGTTCGAATCCCGGCATGTACCAATAACTTTGTTTTAATAGCTACGTACATTTGTGATGTTGCGGTAGCAATACCACAAGCTAACGGTGAAGGAAAATATTGACACGAAACCTGAGTGTCTGAGGTGTTCTCATATCTCAGCGCTTTAAATTGTCAATCCGCGGTGGGAACGCGTGGTAATTAAGCCTGTGCTCTGCATTGGGACGTTTTATTATCACGATATCATGAACGAATTTAATGAATCCCATCCAAACAAAGTCACAGCCTCAGCTAATATTTAGGTATTAGTCTCCGATTATATTAGGGGTTAAAGTATGAAATTGCCGTTTTATTGCAATAGGTTCTTTGAATTGACATAGAATCTTAATGGTTTGAGGTTTTCGAATGAAACTTTTTTCAAATGGTTTCTATGATGTTCTTTTTTTAAAAAATGTGAAACATTTGAATATCGACTTACAATTTTTTTTGTTATTCAATTTAGACAAGAAAGATGGATACTGCGAAAATTCGAGTGATTTTTGAAATACGAGTTCCGACGCGGAACTAACGCGGCAGAAACAGCCCGCAATATCAATGCTGCGTTTGGAGAGGGGTCTACTAATGAACGCACCGTGCGATTTTGGTTTAAACGCTTTCGTGATGGAAATTTCGACTTAAAGAACGAGCCACGAGGAAGACCGCCCACACAGGTGAATAACGATGAATTAAGAGAGATAGTGGAAGCCGACCCTAGTCAAACTACCCAGGAATTAGCGGCATGGTTTAACGTTACCTTACCCACAATATTGACTCACTTGCGTCAAATCAATAAAATAAAAAAATACGAAAAATGGGTGCCTCATAATCACTCGAATTTTCGCAGTATCCATCTTTCTTGTCTAAATTGAATAACAAAAACAATTGATAGTCGATATTCAAATGTTTCACATTTTTTAAAAAAAGAACATCATAGAAACCATTAGAAAAAAGTTTCATTCGAAAACCTCAAACCATGAAGATTCTATGTCAATTCAAAGAACCTATTGCAATAAAACGGCAATTTCATACTTTAACCCCTATTATTTACGCCGAAGAGGGCACTTTCGTTTCCTTGTGACATAAGGTGATGTTTACCAATCTTAAAGAGCACGCTACATAAGCATTCTCGGCTATATTTTTCATTTATAAAACGCTGCGCGTCCGAGAAATGTAGCAAGTAGTCAGTTTCTTACTTCCGTTCGTTGTGATAGTGGAAATCCAGTTTCTTTTATAGATTCAATCATGTAAGGCGCTCTGTGTAAAGCAAGAAGTTTCAATATCCCGCAAGTTCTACGCGGAGCCAACTCGACGCGTGGGCATGTAACTGTGCTACGGTAGTACTTTACCCTAGAAGTGAGGAGTTATACCTAGCCGTTTGAAACAATAATACTGAGGTAAAAGTTTTACCTGCGAACGTTAGAGGGATTCAAACGAACGCTTTGTATGACGACGGCCGCCTGATGTCCGTTGATGAGTTCTTTGAGCTTTGTTTCAAATAAGAGCTTATCTAAAGAGGATTCGTTTCGGTTACTGATGCCAAACACTGTCTATGTTACTGCCACTCAAGTCTCGACATAAATATCGGAGGAATAGAACTTTCTCGTTGGTGCAGAAATATAATTCTCCAGGCTATTATTATTTTGACATATTGCTTCGAGGTAAAATGTCATTGTCTTAGCCATTTCAGACGAGAAGAGATATCGTTTCCCCGATGCTTTTCCTGAGATGCGTCGTATAAAAAGAATGATGGAGTATAGAAAAGCGTATGATAAAGCTTTATTACAACTGTTGTGCCAGTTTTATTAGTATTTCTTCAGATGTTTATAATTACAAATTTCATTACTAATTTTTTCTAAAATAATAAGATGTACTTCAGAAGCAGCCTTTGTGAAATAGTGCCTCTGTTTGTGTTATCTTGGGAAACAAAAAGGAACAACATTACATAAGCTCACGTCTGTATCCCGGAGGAGTAGGTAGAGACCAGGGTTTGCAAATTGTCACGTTGTTGACAAACCTCCATCACTTCATCATCATTCATTAGTGGCTGTATGAATGCACGCCGGTTCTGGGTACTTTGTATCTGGACCTAAAGTAACAAATTTCTTCATATTATTCATAGTAAATAACAGTGATAATAAATGTTAGTGCTAGGATAACCGGGAAAGGGCATCACAAATATGGAAATACAATTACTCAATACTGAGACAATTTAAGACAAATCTAGTGGGAATCGTATCCACTTTTGGAACTCAAGCGTGTTAACGCTGGACCAGCAAGGCAGCCATCGTTCATTTTCATTATCATTTTGGAAACTCCAGTATGAGTTATAAAATTGCTTAATCATTTGCCACAAATAATTGCGGACCTACCTGTTACAAAATTTAAAACAGTTTTGTATGAAATTCTCATAGATAACATGTATTATAGTGTAAAGGACTTCTTAAATGATCCAATAATCTTAGGTTTTATGCTAAAAAAACTTTTTTGTGGTTATCTGAAAAGATTTATGTAATTTTTTTTAGTTACTAATTTAGCTATACTGTAGGCTTTGTTTTTTCAAACAAAAATAATATTTGCGCACCCTAGCGGGTAGAGCATGCCTGTACCATAATTTGAAGTTGCTACCTACATAATTTGTAATTACCATGCTTTGGTAAATAAATATTCTTATCTGAAATTATATTTATTGAGTCATTATTATTGTAAACATAAAGTTATGACGTCAATACACCAACAGACGCCAACAGCCATGGGTGTGGCTGCGGTCGCGGCGTGATTGGCGTTGCAGCTGAAATGACCCACGGCCGCAAGGCTGACCGCAGCGTGGCCGCCCCTGTGTGTAGGCTTTCCTTTTAAGGGTTCCGAAGGGTGCAAAAGAGACCATGTTACTATCCCTGCGAAGTCCGTCTTTCTGACCTTTAAAGGCCTTTCTTCCATTTTTTCGTTCACTATCAGTCTGTTAATCTACTATTACCGGCCAGTGTTAAAAAAAAAAACAGCGAATAGCTGTTAACAGTAGATTGACAAATGAGAAACCGGAGGTGAATCTCTTGAATCGTATTAGGAAGCCAGCTAAAATTTTCAGAAAATATGTGTAACTGTGGCGGATTTCCCAACAAAGAATAAAAAAATAAGGGCGATCTTTAGGGCGTTTTTTAGTCTGCTCTACCGTAAAAATGATTATACTTACAAGTATCAAACTTGGTGTGATTATAGTGCGATCCCAAGTATAACAAATAATAAAAACCGGCCAAGTGTTAGTCGGACTTCCGCCAAGGGTCCCGAACTGTATGAAAGAAAGCACTTTTATGGAAAATACCTAAAACGGATATAGCTATGTGGCATTGGAACGGAATTCTCAGTGCGCGAGTCTGACTAGCACTTTGCCGATTTTTTATAATGTATTAGATTGAGGTACATATTTCGTGGCGTTTTTTCACAAAATTATACTTGTTTAATTTGTTTAATTTTTGTTTTGAGCTCCTGGGCGTTACTCTTACTCAAGAATTTCGCTATTGCCCGTAACAACGAGCCAGGTGTTTAGCTTCGTTCTTTGTTGCCATGCATTGAAACGAATTGCCACCCAACAAACTTAAGCTGACCTTTGTGAGGCGGTGAATATGACTAGTTCGTTTAAAATTGATTGAACATTACAAGGCCAGTGCCATATCTTTTATTACTAATTTATTTTGGTAAATTCGATCCCGCCATAATTGCATTGCCAATTTGAGGCCGTTTGGTAAATTGGCATTGCGCGTTGATATTGTCCAAGTGTATCAAGGGATTAAACTCTCTCGTAAGGTAATTTCATTTAAGCTGCGAGAGTTCATTAGCTGTGCTATGGTAATTATGTAGCTCGATTAAGCAGGCTTGGTTGTAACAGCAAAAAAAACGCTACTGCAGTAGTCCATTTAATGAGCTGTAATGTTCGTCTTTATAGGTACCTACTTTCCGTCATGAATCTGTAAGAGAAGAAGATTGTTTGAGCTCAGTGATTTGTATTGTGCTTTCGGCGCAACTTGATAGCCACTATGACGGTAATTTTGTGCTGTGGCAGTGGTCCAAAATATAGCAACAAATTTGAAACTAAAAAAATAAAGCTCATTATAAAAAGTCTTCAAAACTAGGATTTGCACAATTTCTGAAGTAGGTATAGATGGTACACGGGATTTGAATATTACTCTGCTAGTCGAGCTCTAGGAATTAATATAATTCTGCTAACGAGCCCGGCCACATATCTCCAAGGTATCCACCTCGTTACAACATGTATCAAATAGATACGTATACCTGTCAGTGGCTCGGTCTTCCAATCCGGATTCGCCTTCGGACACGTTCGTTTTATAAAAGTTTCCAATTTTCATTCAGCTATATCTTTACCCTTACCCCAAAAGATACGGCTGTAGGTGGCCAGAATTAGAATTTACTTACTCTAGAAATATGTTACGGCAGCAGCAACGGAATATTGATAGCAGATATTAGACTTTGCGAACGTAATGTTCAATTGAACAACCAGCATTTCATGGTGAAATGGTTTTGCCGGTTATTGCGATTCCGTTGCAGAGACATGTCCCGAATAAATTAAACCGCAATTTGGGGCGTTTAATACGGGGAGTTGTTGGTTCTATCGACGCATAGGCGTCACGAATACGAACACCATTCCATTGCATTCACTAAGGGGCAGTAGGTCTATACAGGTGGCTAGCCAACAACGCCGTTCCGAGACAGATTTTGTGTTATCTAGTTAACTTTGTTATACTATAAATTATCAGGTACACTTGTGCCGAATGAGATAAGCGCTAAAATGAGTGAGCAAACCTGCAGCTGACTGTATTTTAACTTCTATTGCCTGCTTCATGCTTAGAGCTGAAACTGTGAACCTGCGGGAAATTGCTGTTGCAACTGGAACTCACCTGCATAGCATGGTGATTTTTGAAATATCAAATGTTCTTTGTAATTTATATTGTTAATAATAAAAAAGAAAACTTTCTTCCATCTCTGGCTTTTTGACGTAATTAACATTGGCGTTTTTACCTCGTCTCTACATCCTGTGGCGCTACTATGACATGTGGGTCTTGGCATCAACGTTCTTCTATCATGTTACCATCTGCACTGCGTTTTAACCTATGTTGTAAAACGCTAAACGGGAAAAACGAAACTTACGAAAGTTTCAGTTCAAAAAAGTCATTAAACAAACAACATTGTTTTATCACAAGTCGAAGTTCTTTAAGGTTTGAACCGTGATAGCCGAACCGTGAATCCATCGTTCATGGTGATAGATTGATAATTTTAAGTCGCCCCTTTATAACCCATTCTTTTTGGGGAACCGAGCGATATGTCGTAGTTTGGTAAATAAAATTGGCGCGGAATAAAATATTGTGATATCTTACTCTGCCGATATCCTATCCTAGACCCCCAACACAGAAGTTGAAGAGGCTGCCACACAGGCACCAGTTACACAAACCATAACAGATTTGGTTAAAAAAATGAAAATAATAAGATTTAAATAAAAATAAAAACTGACTTCAAAACACTACAGCACTAAAAAGTTAGAAATTATTTAAAAGAATACCTTTAAATTAGAGGTATGTATACATGTAGGTATTGTAGAAGTATAATTTGTAGTCGGTGCCCAGTTACATGACCAGGACATATATTTTGGGCACTGACTACAAATTATCCTTCTACAACACCTACATGTAAACATACCTCTAATTTAAAGGTATTCTTTTAAATTATTTCTAACTTTTTAGTGCTGTAGTGTTTTGAAGTCGGTTTTTATTCTGTATTTTTTTTTTCAATTTTTTTGGGGGAGCGGGAGAAAAATAAGCAAGTCTCTTATAACCATAAATTACCCTACTTAAGTCGTTGCTTTAAAATTTTAAACTCTCAATTTCCATCTCAGAAAGTCTTCACCAGAACATCAGCAAATTACCTTGGGACAATTTTTACGCTATTTTATGAAACATACGGATATTGCTAAGAGATGGGGCCCCATTAGGCGTTATTTACTGCTGTCCATTGAAGAATTGAGAAGTTCTCCATCTCTGAAAGTCTTCATCAGATCTTCACCAAATTAAAATGGGACCAATGGGACGTTATATCTATTCGAACAAAAAAAGATTTGTCGAAATCGGTTAAGATTTGACGGAGTTATGCGAGAACATAGCAAAAAAAACATACCCATGGAATTGATAACCTCCTCCTTTTTGAAGTCTGTTAAAAAACTAAATAATGCTCAATTAGCTCTTACCTGAAGTAGTCGCCATGACCGAAATAGGTCTTCATTATAATATTACCAAGTGTACTAGTATGAAAATTGGCCACATTATTGTTTTTGATATGGTATAATATAAAACCCATATAAAACTTTAAAAAAGCTTTTCTTGTATAGACTTATACCCCTATATTTTTTTACTCCTATTTTTTTTATTGTTTGCCAATCCGCCATAATAACAAAAATTCTGTGAAAAATACAAAAGGCTACCTTTTGATAGAAAACTGTTGTTTATTAAAATATGGTGAATCCATTTCCATGGACATAGTTAGTTCCGTGCAGTGTTGGAATTTCGAGTTAATAGTGAAAAATTGTATTCGGTTTCTCCGTAATTGATCGCCGCTTAGGAAATAGTGAAATTTAGCGCAATATATCCTCAGGTCGGCGCAGATGCTGTGGCTCATCGCACACCATTTGCCCCGATGCTCAACGCCGTCAGTGATTCGCAAACCGGTCCGCCGGCTTGCTTCCGATTTTCTCAGCCTGCATCGTCCGTATAAATAAACACAGCTACAATTAACCATCAAGAATTAAGAAAATTAAGCGATGCTAAGCAAAGTTCGAAGTCGAGTTCCCGTCGTGGTTGTCCTTTAATTAACTTCAATTGAATTTGAATAAAATTATACGATCCATAAAGCCAGTCCCTTCGAAAGTTAATTAAGTAGCACAATGAAGTAAACAAACTGTGATTGTTAGCCTAGGTAGGCCCTTAAGCCCGGCGTACACATGTGACCAAGGTTTTAGGCCAACATATTGGGCTCAAATGAAGCATCCCCATGGTTGCTGTTTACACATTGGCTTACTGGTCATTCTGCATTGGCGCCTCGCTAAAGATGGACGAAGAAAGGTAATTATTTCGTATATGTGCACCAAAGTAGAGTGACTAAAAATAAATCGCGCAAAAAAAGGTGATGGATGGTGAATATTCATTGAATAAGAACGAGGTAAATGTGTTTATTTATTAGTTAACCGAATGGGACGCCAACGTGTGAACGCTGTTTGCGGAGCGCGCCAAAATCCTTTGATGTGTGCACAAAAAACCGACACTATTCAGTTGGCTGGCCAATGTTGGCACCAACTTGAACAATTAAACCAGCATACCGCCAAGTGGCTCTCTACATGTTGGCGCAACATGTTGGCCCAACACCTTGGCCCCATGTGTACAGCGGGCTTTAGACTACTTAGAAAGATTAGTTACGTTAGTTCGCGTCGTCTCATTACCGGTTTTGCGTGGTTCGGAGTAGCCAGCAACGGTGGTCCCTGAACGATAATTCGCATGTGCTAACACGGCCGCGCACTCCCGGGGGGTTTGTAAATACGCGGCTGCGGGCCTGTTACAGTATTCCCTAGGTAATGCTGCGTTGATTTCCCTTAATAAAGGTGCTGGCCAAAGTAGCTCTGTAGCCATTCGCACAGCACTGCAGGTGTGGCTCTTTGTTATCATTTGCGGCAGACATTAACTCATGATATTAACTTACTTAACAGAACATTCATTGAAACTTAACGCGGTCAATTTGTATAAAAATAGATTGAAGCATTTTAAACTTTCGTTCAGTGGAAGTTATTTAATGGTGAACTTGCCTTAAAAAGCAAATTGGTGTGACATTATGCGTATACCTTAAAGGACATGAAAAACTTACAGGAATAAAATACACCATAAAAGGTGTGTCTTGTGTAAATAAATAATTTATCTGTTGATCTAAATATAATTTTTTCGGGATTTTGAAGGTCTCAAATACGAAAATTCGACTGAGTCTAATGAAAAAAACTTACGTTTAGTTTCACTATTGAATTCTAAACCTTTTCTTACAAGGGTACGTTTTCCTACATATAGACATGACAAGTATTTTACGAAATAACTCAATATTGATAAATTCTTCATAAAAAATGCTTCATTCATGGTTTTTGCAACCTGTGACCTCACAGTTTACGCTTCATTTGTACGGAGCTTTATTGTGCTACGTGACTGGACTTACTTTTAGTATAAGTTCTAGAGATAAATCTTTCGATTAAGTCGTCACGATTATCACGACATCTCATTGGAGGGCCATCCAATGAGATCATAATTTAAACAGTTTTCACGTTTTGCATTATTTCAATAATCCGTTGCATGATCTAGGTAAGTACCTACTAAGGAACGTTTTTTGAAAATTACTCTCTAAAGGATGTTCAATTGTCCACACTGACACCGAGCATTTGGATCGCGAAGGCTTTTTATCGGGCGGGGTGGATGCGGTTATTAGCAAACTTTAGGACAATTCCTGAAACACGTAAATTTCAGGAATTGCCTTGTACCAATAAATATAAAAAAATGCGATTTCCAGGTGCTAAGAACATCTCATTTGCCTATTTCCGTAGGAAATCCAATCCAATGTATTGGTGTAATCGAATCGAAAAAAGTAAATCGAATATTTAGAATTCAATCTAAAGTTTTACTTGTTTAGGACATCTTTTTCCAGTGTTGTTCCGACGAGTCGGAATCCGACCCGCCCATGTCCCTTAATCTGTGGATGTGGCAGGTCCCCCTCTTGACTGGGAGGTCGTCGGCGAACCATCAAACTTCCATTATATCGTTAACTGTATTATTAGAACACAAACAAATGTATTTCCGCTCTATGTGTTCTTGGTCGGTGGATACTTTATTTTCTTAAGTTAAGTTTCCATTAGAGGCGAATGATAATGTAAGTAAGATGGAGCTCATTGTTGTTTGCGCTGCTTAATCTGGATTTGAGCGGGCGCGCTGCAAACTGTGCTGCCTCCGCGCACGGACCTCGCAAACAGCCTGCTCTCTCTCCGCCTAATGAGATTCCATCTTAATTATATTTCACTGTTCCTCGTAAAATTCTCTCGAGAGAGTTGCAGAATCATTCTGCGGCAGAAACATCCTTTTTCGGCTTAATTATTTCTTTTTTTACAGTGTCCAATATTCATTCCGATTTTCGTCGAGGGGCATTAAAATTCATTGCAAGCCTATTAGATTCGACATCTACCGTCCCTTCAAACCGTTAACTTGGCCTCTCAAGAGCGGCTTTCATAATTCAACTTCATTTTATGCGTCGCGACACTCCTGCCTCGCCAAGCAGAGCACGTATAATGGCGACAAATTAAAATACACATTCGCATAATATCTTTAAAACATATACTCATCCTCGTTTCTTACCGAAAAGTTTTCATCAAAACTGCTCTTGAGTAAGTTATGACTTTTAGTATTCAAAATGAAGCAGACGTTAGTCTTAAAATTGTTCAGTGAAGTCAAAACTCAGACATACATTTTCCAATAACGCCTTTTACTGTCCCCATCACTTTGGTCTTATCCGATTAAAAGTGGAAAATTTACGAGTTCGCACGCTATATCTTTTAAGAGCGGTTGGCAGTTTGTCCGCCATTGTTTTATGCATTGAAGTGGCGTTTTATTGCTTGGACATTCTCCTGGCGATGGCGGAGCGTCTCTCGTCTCAAGTTCCCTTGTGTAGGGTGCATGCGATAAATTCGCGTCGGCAGTTCACGCCCACGACCGTCGCCAACTCGTAAAGCGGTTGACGTTCGCTGGCAAGCGGCTATGCCTCGGTCTCGTAAATACACCAACTACATTCTCTCATATGCCGGCGGCCGCCCGCGCCCGCACCTCCACACGCGTTTCTTACATGTCATCAATGTTAGATTTATACACTGCTACATTCGTTTTAATGTGGGTTTTTACTGAGTTGCGAGCCTTAAATTGGTACATAAAATGTAGGCACTCAAGAGATTATTTAAATAAGAAGAGGTACATCAAGAAATATTCGAGAAAAATTGCCCGCGAAGTAGTCTGTTGTGCTCTAAGTGGCAAAGCGGCTGTGCCGGCGCGCAGGTGTCGGCGGGCGTCGGCGCTGCCATTCCAATGCTCGATTCTAAATCTCATTTTGTGAAGGTGTAGGATCCTCAACTGCATCGCTTTCCGACGAGAATTCGCTACTAGACTCGCCTACCTGTATTTTTTCGTCCTCGCTCCCTCTGGGATCTGCTTTACATTTTTATTTTACTCCTTTCAGTCTAATTTAATATGCGGCCTCGTAGAAGAAATTGCAGAATATATTTTTGCAATTGTTAAGCCTTGGTTGAGTAAATTTGATTTAAATGGAAAATTTACGTTGGATTGTGTAGGTAAGTCGGCCAAGTTACTTTTGACACACGCGAGACTGTACGATTTTTTTTTGTGTATATTTGAAAGGTCTGAGAATGGGTCGTAGGCTAATTGTTTGCCGAGTCAGCTAGCAACATATGTAGTAGAGTAGTTTCTCTTAAGTACAGTAAATTGAGAGGCCAGAGTTAGGGAACCCATAGTTTTCTAATTAAGCCGTTTTTTAGGGCTCCAAGGAAGTCAACAATAAATCCTTATAGTTTCGCTATGTCCAAATTTTATGACTTATTAAAAAGCAATGAAAGTGTCGAATTATGGGCGAAATTATTATTATATTTGTAAAGAAACTTTTTTATTATTTCTTTAAGTCAGTAAAACAGTCACCTCTTATTACATAGATGGCGCTGGTAACAATGGCGGCCCACACGGTCCGTAAAGCAGCTTATGTTTAGAGTTGAGACACTATCACAGAGTTCTTGAACACCATGATTTAACATAGTATTGTTTGATTATTATAAAAATACCATAAAAAGGAAACAATAGACTTTAAAATGTCATTTCTTTGTTTACAGGTAAGATAGTAGGTATATTTTAAGTTAAACAGTGTAATTCATTATTAGCGTATTTAAGTAGGTTCTAAACAAACTCCTTTGCTTACAGCATGTTTATAGAGCAAAACAATTGTTTATTTGATGTAAATAATTCCTAACATACAAATATAATACGTTTGGAGATGTTTTACATATTTAACTTCCGACTTAAATGAAAGTAGGGTTAGGGTCACTATATTGTACCATGTAACATTTTCAGATTTTCGCCCTTTGCATCTACGTAATGAGATGATTTATGCAGCGTCCAGTGGCACCTTCACTCACCCTAGATGGGTAAAGGGAATACTCGGAGGCTGCAGTGCCTGGGACATTTTTTAGATAAGGGTGGCCCAGTGCCTATACCATCCTGTCAGCTTCGTTGGCCTAGCCCACAGGAAAGACAAGTCAATAGATAGATAGAAAGATAGAGAACCCTTTAGTGTACATAAAAAAGGAAATGGTTGGCTAACGAAGCCGCAGGTTTTCTCACGATGTTTTCCTTTACAGTTAGCAGGTGGAAATGCTACTAAAAATTCGCAGATCTACGAAACTTTGAAAATAAACAAAGTATGCAGGCCCGCACTGGTGTCTCTCGCTTTCGAGTCCATTGTTCTACCCACAGGGCTACTACCGCTTACTCACAGATTAATGCACAGATAACATGATCAATCTTTTAAGAGAAATGGCTGTAGTTTTTCTTGTTTCTCTTACTATAAGGGAAGTGAATTATTCACTATTAACTATTAAATTTATCGATATATGGTCGGTTGGGAGACCACCAGCCCGACGACATTGTAAAAGCGGCTGGGAAACATTGGACGAGACTGGTAAGGGACCGGATGGGTTGGCGTGAAAGTGAAGAGGCCCACGCCCAACAGTGGGTTCCGTTTATTAATTTTATTTGTTTAATATTAGGAAGACTGACAGCACATAACAATGAATAACAAAAAATTCAGACATACAGAAGGCCAATTATAAGTCTCCACTTAGAGAAACATTTTAAGACTTCTTTAAGCTCTTTGAGCAAAAACACAACAGGTAGCTTAAAAACTAACTTAATAATATTATATAACTTATTCTAACCGTTGAAGAAATCTGCACTAAGTTTTACCCTCAAGCTTTGGACTGATAAATTGAACATAATTATTATCAAGATCAAATATTATCGCCAGTTTATTAAATTGGTTACAAACCCTCCATAGTTATGAGTTTTGCCTGTACCTTGATGGACTGATTAGATAGATTAAACTTATTATTTAGAGTCAACTTCTGTTTTTTTTAAACGTCGTTGTTTTAGTAGGAAAATGCTCTCGAACGAACGACCTCATTGCATTGCATATAAAAAAAAGTAATTTGTGTTTGTACTGATAATCTTGGTACCTACATAAAAACCGAAAATATTGAAACATTTTTCATCTTTTACGGAAAACTATGTAGATATAAGCGTGTCCAATGCACACCACATCTTTCTGTTCTCGACCATCCTCATCCAGCCGTTGCCAGCGTCTATACAAACGTAAGTCAATAAATTAAAAAAAATATGTATATCGTCAGTCCAGTGAGCTTACGTCCAGTGAGCTTGGAGTCCTACGCTGCGTTTGGAAATATTACCAGATCCAAATGACAAATCACTGTATTAAATCGAGCATGCTAGTGGAAACCAGCATGGGTAGTAATATCGCGAAACCACTGCTGCTGCGGAGTTTTCCCTCAGACTATGGAGCACCTCTCTGCGTGCCACTTGTGTCAGTTCAAATGCACTTTACTGGAGGCCACAGACGCTAGAGTGCGCGTGGCCGTGTTTTGGGCCAGTAAAATCTGACCGGTTTGGTCACCGTATGCGCACCGCGAGTTACGCCTTTTAAACTTTCAATGCGCACCTTTCCTTTTTATGTTTTTTTATACGATTTTTATTGAAAATAAAAAATTATTACATATAATTTTTTATTAAAACATTATTTCATAATTTTCGCTAAACTGTAAAGCAGTTGGTTGGCGATGCGCTCTAACTCTATTCATTACTTATGTTATATATATATATATATATCTATGTAATACCTTTAAACGAGCAATTCCTGTATATATAATTTGAATCTCGGAAACGGCTCCGACGATTTCCATGAAATCTTGTATGCAGAGGGTTTCGGGGGCGATAAATCGATCTAGCTAGGTTTCATTTTTAGAAAACGCCGTTTTATCAATGTTTTCAGGCAATGAAAAACTTATTATCATTAGAATACGAAGGTAAATTTCAGGTCATCCAGGTACTTATTCTTATACATAAAGAACGTATAATTAAAATCATACGGCTTCAGTCCATTCGCGAACAAACCGTCAGATTGTCAAATTCTGGCGTCTTTGCGGTTACAGAACGCGTTCACACTTTCGTACTGCATATGCTGTAATGGGTTTGGGCAGGTGACAAGCCGCCGGGAGTCGGGGTGGTGAGGGTGGGTTAGTAGACTAGTAATAATACAACCGCGATAAGATCTCGAGGGACGAAATTTAGAACGCAGATAAACCATGACCTTGATTAAGAGTAGGGGCACTTCATATTCTAATCCAACGCGAATGTAGTTGCGGGCAAAGCTAGAATAAAAAATAATTCTTTATTTTCATTAATAGAACTTAACATATTTAACAGTTCGTTTAAAATAAATAAGGCTTGCATAAAACGAGCGTAATAAAATAAATCATGTATCTTAAGTGTATTTACAATTTAAAAAAAATATTAGACCCGTTAAATGAATAACTTTGTATGAACATCACGAGTCCTTGAAAAATACTATTAGGATTTTGTTACACCCTGTATATGCCATAACTTCACGCACAAGTCGCAAAGTTATTAGTGCTTACTTATAAAACATGTTTATAATGGTGCTGAAACTTGCGACCTCTTAATATAGAACCCTTTGATCTACCTACATACAATGTTTCGATAAATTCCTTGTGCAATAAAGAAACCAGATTTTCGCGCTTCGAATTTAAAGAATGTTTCTAGATTTTTAATTAAACTGTTTGATCACGGACCACAATCGACTTTGACAAAATAATGGTCGTGTTGCAAATAGAAAAACACAACTTACCTCGACTGTGACCCACTATTGATCGATTTAAATCATAATCGTTTCTCAGAAGTGAAATTGGGTATTAATTAAGTATATTGTATACAAACCAATCAATCGTTCCATTCAGGTGTCATAGGTTCGAGCCCCGACATGTCCGCATGTACCAATAACTTCGTTTTCTAAGTTTGTGCATTACATTAAAACATTTATGACCTAGTGTTAAGTGCATGAGACCCCCTTGCTAGTAGTGTGACTGTAGATTTAATTTTGATTTCAATAACTAATAATCAATATTTTTTAGTTTATATAAAATGCTAATCAATAGGTGTCCATTAAAAGTGACTGCTTACGAACATTTCTCGGACATCCACAACCATCGCGTATATTGTGTACCTCTGAGTCTCATTATGATAAAATTGTAATCATAGCTGAACTGTAACTATAGCACTGGTCCTAGAGTATTTATTAATAAATTCACTTATTCATTCATTCGGTAAGGGACATCGTAGCACAGTGTTTTAGATCACTTAAAAAATTTCCCGATGCTGTTTTCCACATTAATCGATCAAGGAATGCATTTGAAATGTAAGAGTAGAACACCCACGTGTCAATTCCTTATACTTTATTTAAAAAAAAATTAATAATATTTCGTGGCCTTGGCTTAGAAAATTGTTTAATTAATTTTTGTAGGCGTAACGGATCAAGATGTTATTCTTTTATTGATAAGGTTTGATAAATGATTTTACAGCGCATATTTTACAATTAAAAATTTTTGGAAATCACCTCGGGATATCAAGTAATTAATTTTTTTTCAGATTTTGGTTTTTATTTTTTTTCTTTAAAATACCTCAAAAGTGCGATCTGTAACTAGCACAGTTAAATTGCTCTTAATTAGCTTTATCACAGATAAAAAAATCACGTTGCTCCATCGCGGCCTTTGGGAGTTACGTACAAAGGTCAATTGACATATTTTAGGGTTGTCTCTAAAGGTCAAATAAATATAATGTTTATTTTTTGTCTCTAATAAAAAACTATACGGGGTATATATACAAAAGGTTTAAATAATTCAGGGGTGGACTCAGACCATGATTTTGAGTAACTTTCCCAAAGAAACCAAGTGTCGGAAATGAATTTTTTTTTCGACTGTTCATAAAAAATTGGTAGCTGAATTTTAGTATTTATATGAAGAGTGGAACTTTTTTGTAATTATCTGCATAAGGTTACACTAACAAATGTTTTACACTAAAAATAAAATATTTTACAAATAAAATTTAAAAGCTAGGTATTTTATTTACAGGAACGATAAATATTTTACACGAGAAATAGTAAAATAGATTTAAAATAAATTTTCCGGTCTAATATACCTCAATCGCTCATGACAAAATTATACAACCAGTGTGTTACCAGTGATGACTTATGGCACTGAAACGTGGTCTCTCACTATGGGCCTCATAAAAAGGCTCAAGGTCACGCAACGAGCTATGGAAAGGGCTATGCTCGGAATTTCTCTACGAGATCAAATCAGAAATGATGAGATCCGTAGACTAACGAAAGTCGTCGACATAGCCCAGCGGATTACTAAGTTGAAGTGGCAGTGGGCGGGGCACATAGCACGCAGAACCGATGCCGGCCGATGAGGCCGAAAAGTTCTCGAATGGAGACCACATATCGGCAAACGCAGCGTAGGACGACCAGCCACAAGATGGACAGATGACCTCATCCAAGTGGCAGGAAGGCGCTGGATGCAGGCCGCTTCCAACCGGTCTTTTTGGAAATCCATGGAGGAGGCCTATTTCCAGCAGTGGACCTCTTGTGGCTGAATGATGATGATGAAGTTTTCCGAAAAATAGTGAACCTACTAGTAAAATTAAAAAGTGAAAAATAAACTTAAGACTTTTGAATATGTTGTCAATTAATAACAACTATGTCATTAAATACAGGAAATAGGAAACCAACTAATGAAAAATTACTTCAAAACATATTATAGACGTTTTCGCATGTTAGATTGCTTTCAAATTTTCTGGATTTTATGGTTCGTATGAATAATTTTCAATTTCTAGTACCAGAGGGCAGTCATCAAAATTGGATGAATCTTCTTCATCGTCTAACGATGATGGATCTTCGCCATCTTCTGCTGTGAATTGCAAGTTTTCTACAATAATCGGCTTCAGAAGTCCACGAACAGTTTCTGGCAGACAAATCTTACTGGGCAATCTTGTGCGTTGGCGATAGTGTGCCATAGACAAGAACGGATCAGACGATTCCAAAGCACGGTGAAAAAGGTCTATCATCGTTTTTTTCCTGCTCATTTTACGGCAGTGGCGTTCCCTATCTAATCGCCAAAATTTGTTACGCGATTCGGCCGCTTGCTCTGATAGCATACCAACTGGCAGAGAACACGATTCGATTATCTCTTCACCATGCACAAGGATTTTGTGTACAGTCACAGTCATCGGGTGCCAATGGTATGACTGTACATACCTTTCAGCTAGCGTACGGCAAAAAGTCCCAAATTTTTTTGAGTCTATGGCATACTCGCAAGAGATAACGACAAGGATGATATGTAATCCATCGACTAACCATGCATCTAGACCCAAAATCTCTGTAAATGTGGCACGGTATTTATCTGATAATGCTGTCCGAGCTGTATTGCCGTCGTTTGTGGTCCCTGAATTTGGTTTTACTATGTCGACTATCCTATCCTGTTTCTTAATTCTGTTTGAATAAGTTTTTTTCGTTCTTCCACAATTTGGCTTTCCTTGCTACCCTTATTTACTCTCCATTTTTTAACCAAAGGATCGTTTTTGTAGCTGAGATGTAACAAAAACTCCAAAACACGTATCCAAGCGTGAAGAGGATTGATGCCATGTCGCATATTTTCTTTCACAGTTTGTGTTGAATAAGATTTCTCCAAATCATTAAACTGACTAGCAGTTAGTTTACAAAATGGGCATCTTAACTGAGAAGATGTTCCAGTTATAATGTTGAGAACTTTGCCGTCAATCACACTTAAAGTTAAATCACAAACAAATGTAATACGATGCCCTTCTGAGGTTTGTGTCGTGATGGGACTCAAACTTTTAATTTGCTCTTCTATAAGATGTTTTTGCTCCAGAATAAGGCTTGTCGTTTCTTTTTTGTATTGAATGTGGAGTGGACGACAAAATCTATAAGATTGCGGTGTAGGATTCAGCCAAGCCACATATTGTTTGTCCATTACTACACGTAATGGAATAAAAGTGGTGGCAAACAGGCTATTTTCATTGATGGAAATGTCTTCTTCTGAACCCGGGAAGCGTTGTTTATATAATGATTGGCCTGAACTTCCATCGAAACCCCAGGACCCTTCAAATATGCATGAAACTTCTTGCTTACCCTTTCTATTACAATACTCAACAAAACTAGCATCAGCACTTTGAACGATTCGTTGAATACTATGAGTAAGAAGTCCATGCAACGACACTGACGCTTCTATTTCCGAAAGTTGTATATCTTCCAGAGGGTAGCATGCTTTTCTTGCATTTAATATTTCAGTGTAGGGTGGGTAAGCAGGATATCCTCGATTCTTCAAGTCCAGTCTCAAAATATTATATGTTTCTACACTCAGTTTCCTGTCTATAATAAAACCTAAAGCTTCCTCCGGTGTATAAGGTTTTGGAACAAAAGAAACTCTTTTATGAACTTTTGATGGTTCTTCAGGTGATTTCAAACACAGTTTTATTACTTTTTGTAAATCTTTTGAAGCTTTAGGAGTTATTTTGCTTCCGTCGTCTGATGTGATTGTCGAAGCAAAAGATTTTATAACTTTACTTTGAGGTTGACCTTCTAGGGACTCCATGATCCGTTTTCTAGTTTTCAGATCTTGCTTATAACTCGTGCTGGGATCATTGGATGATATAAGCGATCCTGTTGACGTGTCAATCGAGTCCCAGGGTGGTGCTTCCGACATTGTGACATCTAGTGCGGTAGATTCCGGAGCTATTGCAGTACTAGACATCTCGGACGTCGCAATGTCCACAGCAACGCTTTCTAGAGGCAGGGAAGAACTACATATCTCACTAGACTCACTAGATGTCGGAAAATCCGCAGCAACCCTCTTAAATTCGACTGGGACATCGTCAATAAACAGTTTGTTCAAGAAAACAGCATGCTTGTCTCTGAACCTCTTTTTGTTCCGATTGCAACTTTTATAAAAGCTAGTGGCTTTTCTAAGAAATGGGTAAACAACGTTGCTTATAAGTCTATCTTTTTCGCTAGATGAGAGATCTTTAAGTTGCTCGCGTCAGAAGTGGAAATCTGTGGTTGAGGCCCTATGCTCCCCTAGGAGTTAAAGGACCGAAGAAGAAGATCCCTACATCAGTCATATAAAATCAAATTTTGTTCAGTCGCAGAAACAAATTATTCCCTGAAGCCAGTTCGTTGGTCTTAAGCAATGTATTACCTTCAGATTAAACAGAAATTTCCAAAGGAAACGTTTTTTTTTCGTAATAGAGTAGTCTACAACTCTTTATAAAATATGTTTCACACCGCGTAGTTTTGTATTTGTTCGCACTAATCTCAGAAACTATTGTTAAATTTAAATTTGCAAATATTGTAAGCATTTAAGTTAACGTTTAATTTTACAGTTAGGACAAATTTTGTATTACAGAACACGATTTTTCGACCTGCAATAACTCCAAAGTACGCAGAGATAAGTCAAAGCTATCTTCACATAAAATACTCAAAATCACTTAAACTCTAATGTGTGTGAACGCCATCTCGACATCCCTTCACAATTTTGAGAAATTAGCGGAAACGTATTTTCTTCCATACAAAAAAAAAAGTTTTATTTTTTTTTACTGAAAGTAGGCATGGTAGGGAAATAATTATTTTTTGTCTTATTAGTCATCTTAGTATCAACCTACAAAAAAAAAATCGTGGCTCTAGCATCAATGTCCATGTTTTAATTAATCGGGACCACTGCGTCACAGAGTTATAGGATTCTAAATATTTTTTTACGCTTGTTATTTTGTTTTAATAAGCAAATTAGTAGCAATATTACGTATTCAGATTATATTATGAATTATGTTGGCTATAGTAACATATTTTTTTAAAACCTATTTAAAACTAGCACGGGTTAGTGCAACAAAAATAATATATAATATAGTAATGTAATTGTAAAAAAAATCTTCAAATATTATTAAATTATGAAGTGACAACCCTACCCAAAAAAATATGAATTAAAATAACTCTGAGATCCTGCTTAGTTAGAATCCCTTTTTTTTTAGGATCCTAAGCGTAAATAAAAAGAACATTTCAGTCCTTGTTATAAATCCAAATATGTAAAAAAAATAAAACATAAATTTTCAAAATCAGCCATAAATGTGTTATCTTGAACAAATGAAGCTTGGATTTTTTTTTAACGCAGAGGGATTTTAAAACACTATTCAAAGCAATTAATAACATTTTAAAATAATATCAAACTTTTGAGCTATAACTGTTTCTATGGGTTTTCTGGAAACCATAGATTTTTTTTCAATTACTATTTTTCATTCTTTTATAGCAAACGGGCAATCGGGAGTTCTCGTCTCGCATTTATAATTACAAATCCTAAGAAATTAGATAATAAAAAAGGCTTGTCCGATTTTTTGGCGAAAAATTATACTGTGTAATGTGAGAAAGAAGCTATTTAGAAGATATTTTAAGTGTATGTCTAAATAATATATAGTTTTGCAACTAATCAAAAAATAAAAAAATAAAAAGTATATATAGATTTTGACTAAATTGAAAGGTCAAGTTGAGTGACACCCCTAACACTAAATTTTGAAATTCAATAACTCATAAACGCCGCGTAAGTGCAACGTGATTTTTTTATCAGTGATAAACCTAATTAAGAGCAATTTAACTATGCTAGTTACAGATCGCACTTTTGAGGTATTTTAAAGAAAAAAAATAAAAACCAAAATCTGAAAAAAAATTAATTACTTGATATCCCGAGGTGATTTCCAAAAATTTTTAATTGTAAAATATGCGCTGTAAAATCATTTATCAAACCTTATCAATAAAAGAATAACATCTTGATCCGTTACGCTTACAAAAATTAATTAAACAATTTTCTAAGCCAAGGTCACGAAATATTATTAATTTTTTTTAAAATAAAGTAATAGGAATTGACACGTGGGTGTTCTACTCTTACATTTCAAATGCATTCCTTGATCGATTAATGTGGAAAACAGCATCGGGAAATTTTTTAAGTGATCTAAAACACTGTGCGTAGGCGGAATAATTCTAACAAATAGTGCATCAAACGACTAATGAATGTTCATGTAGCGAAAGAGATCTGTCAGAGCGGTGGTAGCCTAGTAGGTAAAACATTGGACTCGGAAGCGAGAGACCCAGGTTCGACACAGGTATTCACAGACCTCAACGCTTGAAATCGACAGTCCGCGGTGGGCACGAGTGGTGATTAAGCCCATCCTCTCTCCCTGAGAGAAGACCTGTGCCCTACAGTGGGACGTATATAGGCTGCTTATGTATCTCATACTGCCAGTATCTTATACCACCAAAGAATCAAGGTTAATTCAGTATGTCTGCTTATGACTCCTTTGATTATATTTTTAATTGAATAAATATGTAACGGTTGAACTATTCAATAGGAAGCTACCTACGTACAGAATAATTTTGGAGTTTTATTTTGGGAACACTTAAATAAATTCGGAGCGTCTAATAAGGTTATTGCTAAAGTGACTATTAATTTCACTTTTGAAGCAGGTTATTACGGGAAGTAGGTAGTTACTTAGAAATGCAAACTCTCGTTCCAGTAATTTTAGCTTATAGGTATTTAAGAGTCACTCAGCGCTTTGCAATTATTAATCAAGTTTAAGCAACTGTCGGACGAACATGCGCTGTTATCATTTAACATTTCGTTACTAACAAGGGCTTATAAGCAGCCTATATACGTCCCACTGTAGGGCACAGGCCTTCTCTCAGTAGAGTATGGGCTTAATCGCCACGCGTGCCCACTGCGGATTGGCGATTACAAGCGCTGAGGTATGTGAATAGCTCAGTCCAAGGTCCAAGTCTCAGTAACAAGGGCTCAGTCCGACTTAATTAACCTCTATAATTGGCCTTTTAGGGTGCCGGGTCGAATCTGAAACGGCGGTTGTTGGGCTCAGATGGGACCCTGAGATGTGCATACAACTGTTGTAGTTATATCGCCCTTATTTTTGAACGAGAACTAGTTTGCATCACAAAAGTTCCCACGTGTTGCGTCTTATCTCAAGAAAGGGGGAGATAGTTTATTACACGTAACGCAATTATAAATTTGTATACTCTCCTTGTTGTTAAAACAGGATGATAATTACACTCGTCTTCCTTTAACGACCCTAGGTGGAGAAAGATTTCAAAAAGAATTTGCTTTGAGCATCCTATATAGGGTGTTCGACTAAATCTATTTTAATTACTCGATAAATCCGTTAGAGTCATTGATAGAGATTAATCGGACGCTTGGGTCGGCGCCGGGGCTGTCCCGCGAGGCATTAAAAATAAATCTCGCATGTAAACCGAGAAAGTAAATTCGCAGTGGACAGATCTAACAACAAGTAAATACACACTTAATTTGCGCGCTACATTTCCCTGGGCCCGGAAGTTAAAACCTTCGCGTTTTCTTTAAATATTTATGAAGGTCCTGTCGCCGTTGCGGACGTCCTGTGACTTTTAATACTTCGGAAATATTATCATATCCGTGTTATGTAATAGAACCTTTGGTAAATATGTATAAAGACCTCGCTTAGCAGCTGCTCATTAAAACGAATGGTGAAAGCAGGTGTAATTTGGTACTTACCAGTGTGGTTGTTTGTTTCATATCTATTATAAACAGATGACACTTACTATAACAGACTATGCGGAATGTATTCATGAGGTGTAATAAAAATATTTTTCCTCAGCAAAGTAATCTCTTCTGAACGTTGCTCTGTTAGCTTGTGATATTTACCCCCGGTTTCTCGTATACTAACAAGCTGTTAATCTACTGTTAACAGCTTTCAGTGGTTTTTTTTGTATGCACTTTGGTCAATCGACAGCTGTTAACAGTAGATTAACAGCGCGTTCGTGTACGAGGAACTGGGGGTTAGAGCCTCAGAGAAATCTGTCCAAAGTAGCTGGGACTCCTCTTTAGCTGCCTATAGCATTTTCTCACAGCTAAGACAAGAAGAATATCAGCTCCACTGTAAAATAAATTGCCGAACGGACATTTCTGCCTAGTTTCCCGCTCGTAATGTGTTTTCACTTATTTCGGTTTGAAGTGCGCATAAAACGTGTCGGAATTTGATACCGGGTCTACATCGCACTGTGTGTTAACTTCAAGTGTGTTAGTGATGTGAGCAGAAAATACGATTCGAGTAAGTGATTTCGATTAGGAAGGTAACAAGGAGCTACAGCAGTTCGATAGGAGAAAATTCGTTTCGGTCGTGATGATTTATCCGGGCGCCCTCCGCCGACCGCCCGCCCTTACAGCGTCATCGCCATCGCTTCCTCCAGTTGACATATCTCTTTGATAAATTGCAAAGAATCTTACGAAAAACTTGAAATTGTAAAATATAATGTCGTGCCGGCCGCCGATGGAAATTGCAACGCTTTTTAATCTTAACTGTGATTAAGTGCTAGGCCGCCAGCCGTATTTTAATTATAAGTAGAATCCATGAAGTTCCTAAAATAAAATGACCCAGACAATGTTCCATGAACCATATCAGTTTTGTATGACGTGCACGATGATGAGATATTACATTTGATACTGTCAAAAGATGCTAGTAAAAAGTGGCATTCGCGCCTCGTGCTACCCCGAATCTAGGGAGACTACAAGGCCGAAGTCGTAAATGGGAGAGAGAGAGACAGAGAGAGAGTTAAGACACATGATTCGGGGGTGTTCCTGGAACCAAATGAGTTCGTGGTATTAGGCTAGAAATACACATCTGGATTCGATATACGCATTTGATATCGACGGCTATCCACTAACAACAATTGGGTCTTGCGTCAAACGTCAGAAGAGTCATATTCAAGCGACAGCTGTCCATGATGCCGCATCCTGAAGCTCCTTTTATTTATGGCCAAGTTAGCGGTTCTTATTACGCACTGCGTGCGACATGTTTCATATGCAGCCCCTGTAGCACGATCGTCGTAATCACGTTGCGATCTGTATTAACCTGTTGAACTACCTTGAAGTAAATCTGTTATGTGTTTATGTTGTTAGTGTGCCTTAATAAATAAAGAAAAACCTAGGGTGAGTTGCGATGCATTATTTTGTATTATTAAGTTCTTAACAGAGGTGACCAGCTGCCTCATTTTAAGCTCGCACCAAATCCTAAAAGGTTCTTAACGATTAAAATGTCAATAATTGAGATCGCAAACGTCAGGATCTGGGGCGCATAGATCCGCCCCTAGGATCGCCAAGGCCACAAAGCTGCTAACTTCACCAAGCCGTCTAGGCGACATTATTACAGAAAAAGCTTAAGAGCACTTTATACACCCTAGATCAGAGATGGCGAACCTTTATTGATCTACGTACCATTTTTTGTAAAGAAGTGTTTGATGAGATAATAGATGAGCCATCAAATAATTTTGACTTAGAGATTATTGAAATGAAATAAAATCTTTATTGGGAAACTTATAAAAATAAACATAAACAGCATGTATGTTTTCTAAATTATGTACATTTGTGAAGTTGGAAACTTGAGTGTCTGAAGTTTTCACATACCTCAGTGGACATACCTCGGTGCGTGAGCCCATAATATTTTGTCAAGTGCCATCAGTTCGCCATCGCTGCCCTAGATGTTTCCACACAACGAGTCACTCACAATATCTTTATCTTTGTGTTACGGGGGCTGACCGTGCTTCTGTTGTGCTCGCTTCCCTTTCTTGACGCTTATTGAGCTATTTGTTTGAAATGACCCATCCAACTTGCTGCCGCGGCTGTAGCAATATATTTCAGTAATATATTAGCAAAACTTTCCCTTTTTCGCGGCAACCGGCTTAGATAGTAGCCGCATATTGGTTACTTTATCCGGAACACAATTTATTCAGTGGTTTAGTTTTTACTATCCCAGTTTCACTCTCGGCTTGGCCCGATGTTTTGATTCTGATAGTGAAATAATACCGGCACGAATATTGGTATTCATGTGTTATCTTGAAAGTGTGCCCGACGTGTATCTCACTAAGTTCCGACATATATTTCCACTTTTTGTCTGGTAACTTGGCAGCAACTTCTCCAATGTTTTCTCATTCGGGCGCGGTCTTCCCGAAAAGTTAGCTCATTGGTGTCTCGGTGGGCGCCTCGGCGAGTAACGGACCCAGGCAGCGATCGGCGACGCGTGTAAAATGTCCCGTCCGATTGCCGTAACTCATGCCAATGTGGCGCGCATCGTGCATCCGCCTCGCGCGCACGCTATGCCACTCGCGCCGTGCCGTGCTGCCGGCCGTGCCCTGACACCAAACTTACGCTCACATTTTTAATTAACTAATTGCTAATTGAAAAACTTTACAGGCAAGAGACGAAGTTTCGTCGCCTCAGGTAGTACCAAAAAACGTTTCGACCTAGTTTAATGTCGAAAAACAATTTCCTATTAGTGACAGTGCGTTACAAAAACGAAAATGAATGGCTGCGTATATTACCAAGTGTTTGTCATTGTTACAGTTCGGGAACTCTAAAGTTTTAATGAATTGATGGATCAATTGCGATAAGTTTAGCTAATGCTCAGAATTAAAGCGGGTTCAGTGAGCGTATTGGATGAGCTTTTTGAGCACATTTATAAAATAATGTTGATACAGTTCGTGGAGGCGTTGATTTCATAGCCTTGTGTTTATTTCTGAAGGCGCCTACATACGAACTCAGAAACTTGAGCAGAAGTAAACAATACTTAGGTTCAGTAGGTATATTCCTTTCAAGGATAAGATGACGTTGTTTTTGATAGCATACTCGGAATTTATGGTGAAAATTATCGACTGCGGGAGCTGCCACTTAGGGCGGGGGGTGCACCGCAAGCTTCTATTCCGTTACATCATAGGCTCTGTAAAGAGCACTTAATTACCAGCCACAAGCTACGACAGTGGCAGGCAGAAGCCGACCAACGGCTGACTAATAGTGTTATCGTGGGGCAATGTCTAGTGATATCAGAGTTAACTTTCGCACAACAGATCACATGATATACCTACCTACATCACCATGTATGTAACACACACAATTATTACTCACTTGACAAGATTTAGTTCGCGTCTTATGTGACGAAAGTGAAAAGCTAATAATGATATTTAAATAGAGGTGTCATGTAAACATAAAAAACCCTTCAGCTCTTTCTACATTCTACATAAGTAATATAAAATTTTGAAGGAGTATTTTTATATTTACAGATAAATATAAAAATGGTCTTTCAAAATTTTCTGACAGACAGACTTTAGCAGGCTTCTCTGTTAATAAAAAACCTGTAAGTAAAATTTTTTGGGTAATGTGTAAAAGGGTTTGTCTCTGCCATTTAAAATGTATTTAGACACTATAAGAATAAAATAAGCGGTGGTAGCGGAGCATTAAAACGCCGGCTTCTCATTCGGGAGGTTGTGGGTTCAAATCCCGGCATGTACCAATGACTTTGTTTTCTAAGTAACGTACGTTTCTGAAGTTATGGTAGCAATACAACTCGTATGGTAACCTGAGTGTCATAGGAATTGCCGCTTGAAATTGCCAATACGCGGTGGGCACGTGTGGTGATTAAACCCATACTCTCTCTCTCTCTCTCTGTGAGAGAAGGCCGGTGCCCTGCAGTGGGACGAATAATTAATGAACGAACGAACTGTTAGTATCAGAATTAATAGATGATGTGAAGAAGAAGCTAACCGAGAAACTCCACATTTATTCTTTTCAAATCACGTTAATCATCCAGTACATTGGTACATTGCTTAGCACGAGTCGTTTTGTTAATCTGTGTATCAATCGACTTTGCAATGTATATCGGATTGTCATAGTAAACATCACTTTTAGTTTTATGAAACAGGCCCCAGGTAGTAACCGAGTAAACATGCTACTGCGGACACTGGCGAGACGATATAATTTCTTTACAAGTATGTTTGATAATTATCTTACGTAATAACATGCGATAAAAAAAATGTCTAATTTAATATCGATCATAAAATTTATATGACTTATTAAAAAGTTATAAAAGGGCAACATTATTATTATATTTTACTTCCGATATAAATGAAAGTATGACTAGGATGTACGGCTCAATAATTCAACACAGTCACATTTTAATCTACAGATGAACCATCGATAACCAAAATTATCGGCAAAATTATTATTGTAATTTTACTTCCGATTTAAGTGAAAGTATCGCTAGGCGTACGGCTCACCGCTCAATAATTTAACACATTCACAGATTAATGCACTGATAAACCATAATCAACCTTTTAAGAGAAATTGCTGTAGCTTCTCCTTTTTAAATTGTAATTGTACAACGTGATAAAGGAACTAATTTATTTATTTAAGAAAATAAACTAAATAAACACTATGAAATTATTATTTAGAATCAATTTCTGTTCTTTTAAACGTCGTTGTTGTGGTAGGCAAAGGTTTTCGAAAGTACGACCTCATTATATGTAAACTTTTTTCTTGAGGCGACGGAAGTCGAAAGTTAAGATCCATGCTTTTAATCTGTGCTCCATGCTAACGAAAAAAAATTATAGGTTAAACGACACTGGCAGAATCCTAGGGATGCCATAAACAAGAATTGAATTGAAAAATCTTGGTACCTACATATACAACCGAAAATATGGAAACATTTTTCATCTTTTAAGTAAAGACATCAAAGAAATATTACGCAAACCTATGAATGATTGTGCGGACATATGATATTTCTTGCTAGAGTGCTGTATAAGAAAAACCGATGTTTTAATTAGCATGTTTGCTTGGCTCAGTACAATCTTATCTATCATTCTAGCAGTATCAACAGATCTAAATGACATTCTGAATCTAAATGACTGTATTATATTGAGCATTCTATTCCATCAGCATGGGTAGAACATCGCATGGGCGAAAGCACTGCTGTTACGGAGTTTTCCCTCATCGCGGTTAGACCCGTTTAATATATTACTATGTATGAGCATCGCAAGTCACAAAAAAACTGTCTTCCCTCTAACCAAGGAGCACCTCTCTGTGTGATACACATACACACACAGAGATGTGTCTCCCTGGTGCCAGGCCAAATGCACTCGATGCCACAGAAGACGCTGGACTGCGCGTGGCCGAGTTCTGGGCCAATTGATTTACTTGGCCCAGAAGTTCTGGGCCAATTAAATCTAACTGGTTTGGTTTTGGTCACCGACACGATAAGAAGATGGGTAATAAAACGACGTGAGTCGCGCGTTTTAAAAGCCTTTAAATGGTACCTTTTCTATTTATTGTCAAATTCTGACATAATAAGTTTGAGCGGGCAACGAGCTGCGGCGACTGAAGACGGCGTGGTGAGGTAGGATAATAGAATAGTAAATTTGATACAACCGCGAAAATGTCTCTAGGGACGAAATTTAGAACAGGGAATGACCATGGCCTTGATTAAGGAGCGAGTGCATTACATATTCTAATCCAACGCAAACGTATTCGCGGGCATAGTTTACAATATCGTTGTAGAGTGAGGTGGAAAAAGTCGCGTTGACAGTGTGCCACATTGGCAGACGACACGACAGTGGCCGACCTCAGCTGCTTCCGGGACGCTGGTTGCGCTTGGGCGTCTCGCCGCGGCCCGCGACCATCTCGATCGTTAAGGATACAATACACAATGATTTGGACGTCGCTTACAATGCAACCTTTTGTTCTTTCATCGCATTTCCTGGAGCGGCAACAGCTTCCCCCGGCTGTATCTGCTGGCATTTCGATATCCGGCGCGCGCGCGTCCGCCCTGCAAATTGCTTCGTAAACAGGAGGAGGAAGTGTCCTAATAAAGTTACTTGTTTTTAAAATTTCTCAGGGTTATAAGAAGCTTTTGTCCTGCGTCCATCCGTTTCTGTCGCCCCCGTAATTTCGTGAGCGTATACAAATAAAACAGCAAAGGTTTTACCAGAGACCTTCTCCATCTGCATGAAAACTTCTGCGAGATATAGTGCTTGCAGGTGTAAACCACTTTTATTCAAGAATAGCCTACCGACAGCAGACTTTTGACATAATTTGTATTGAAGAACTGTACATTTTTAACTGTCAGTAGCCATGGATAGTTTAAGGGAACCGGCGATTAGCTAGTGCAATGCAAAGTACTGGTGGATATTTTATGCAGTTCGAAACTCGACCGTAGACCAATAAGACATTAGTTGAATATAATATTAGGGGTTAAAGTATGAAATTGCCGTTTTATTGCAATAGGTTCTTTGAATTGACATAGAATCTTCATGGTTTGAGGTTTTCGAATGAAACTTTTTTCAAATGGTTTCTATGATGTTCTTTTTTTAAAAAATGTGAAACATTTGAATATCGACTTTCAATTGTTTTTGTTATTCAATTTAGACAAGAAAGATGGATACTGCGAAAATTCGAGTGATTATGAGGCACCCATTTTTCGTATTTTTTTATTTTATTGATTTGACGCAAGTGAGTCAATATTGTGGGTAAGGTAACGTTAAACCATGCCGCTAATTCCTGGGTAGTTTGACTAGGGTCGGCTTCCACTATCTCTCTTAATTCATCGTTATTCACCTGTGTGGGCGGTCTTCCTCGTGGCTCGTTCTTTAAGTCGAAATTTCCATCACGAAAGCATTTAAACCAAAATCGCACGGTGCGTTCATTAGTAGACCCCTCTCCAAACGCAGCATTGATATTGCGGGCTGTTTCTGCCGCGTTAGTTCCGCGTCGGAACTCGTATTCAAAAATCACTCGAATTTTCGCAGTATCCATCTTTCTTGTCTAAATTGAATAACAAAAACAATTGAAAGTCGATATTCAAATGTTTCACATTTTTTAAAAAAAGAACATCATAGAAACCATTTGAAAAAAGTTTCATTCGAAAACCTCAAACCATGAAGATTCTATGTCAATTCAAAGAACCTATTGCAATAAAACGGCAATTTCATACTTTAACCCCTATTAATAATATAGTAGTTTCCACAATCACTTGTCCTGGGCCCAAACTAGGATATCCTGTGCAATGATAATCAGGCAAGGACAACTCAAACATGGAAATACACCCAGACTGAAGCCACCCTACTCTCTCCCTGAGAGAAGGCCTGTGCTTTACAGTGGGATGTATATAGGCTGCTTATGTATATATGAGGCTATTAAAACAAGTACGGTGCCCTCCAGCAGGAATCGAACTTGTGACTTTTTGGTAGTGTTTTGGTAGCCAAACTTAACGCTAGACCAACGAGGCGTGTGTATGATCAAATCAGCGTATTCGTTTTGCATTCTTGAAATTATATTTTACTATCGGTAATTTAATTGAATTTTGCTTTCTGTTTCAGGTAAGTGATATGGGATCACAATGAAATGGGGCACTGGGCGAAGCTGGCCTGTCTCAAGCTCACGTGAGTAAAATATTGTCTTTTGTGCTGCCGACATCTCCGGCGTATATTAAATTAAATTTTCCTGCAATATGCGTTCCGTTTTTATGCACAACCCCTACGTTTATTGTAATGCATAAGTCTCTAAAAGTACCTAATAGGGAAGCAGTAAACATTTAGGCCGACTTGCACTACTTTCATAAATGTAGCAGAAACAGCATTTAACTAAAATTCAGCATTTAAAAAAAAAAAAACTTAAAAGTCGATTTAAATGGCGACATAAGTGACATTTAGGAAGTGGTACAAGTCGGCCTCAGTTTACTATCCAAAATACAGTAGAGAGCAATGAATAAGTGTCACTGTCTAAATCGTTCATAGCACATTTAGATGATAATGTTGTCGGACCGAGAATATTAATTAATTTAATTTAACGACTCACTGCCCATCGTTTGGCGCTGCGATGTCGTTCTCAGCATCTATTCTAGGTAGAAACAGGGAGATTTTGCTCAAATACTCAGTTCTATTGTAATTTTCTATACCAGAAGATTTAAGAATCTGATGATGACCAGCACAAGAATATCGGTATTTGCGTGCGTAACTGATATTATTTTAAACGCTTTGTTCAATTAATTTAATTCAACGACTCATTGCTTGGTGTCGGGTAATTGTCATCGGTACAGCCGTTTTGAAGATCATCAGCTCCAATGTCGTTCTCACTTTTGGCTACACAAAAGCAAATTATTTTATTATATATTACTAGCTGACCCGGCCAACGTTGTTTTGCTATTTTAATTAGCCTAAGACCTATTCTGAGACCTACCAAATATACAGAAATAATTTCATAAAAATCGGTGAAACCGTTTCGGAGGAGGTCGATAACAAACACAAGATTTTTATATATTAGATGTTCACTGAAGGTAAATCTGTCGAATAGAAACTTTCGGCGATTTAAGCCAAGTGAATGTTTCGTTTCACATTGTCATCTTCCTTATTACATTTTGGTAACTTTAAAATAATTTTTGGTACTTTAAAAAAAGTGCTATTATAGGATTTTGGGTAATTTCTCAAAAAAATTTAACTACATACCTTGTCATTATCTCAAAAACCATAAGACTTCGTACTAAAGCACGTTACTAGCTCTAAGTAGTTTCTAAAAAGCCTATCCACCAATACCTTATGTCAAAACATCTGCCAAACATTATGTATCTACAATGTACCTATATAGATATATAGAGAACACTTTATTGCTCAACCAGGAGAAAATTACAAATATTTATATATATTTCAGCGTTCAATATTTGCAATGAACCGAAAGCCAATTAATTCGGGTTCACATTTTCTTGGAGATGGCGATAACTTTCAGAGTTGCTCAAACTTTTCAATTCCAGAATACGAGCAGCACGTACATACGTACGTGTTGGAAATTTACTTTATATTCTATCAATTGAAAATTTGTATAGTTTTAGACATAAACATCGTTCAATTAAGCTGAGAAAAGAGAAGAACGTTTAAATCGATTTGTACAGTTGCGATACAGTTGGACATGACGTTGAATCGGTATCCATTGTGCGCTCAGTTCAGCGCATATCGCGCGCGTCCATTGCTCTGTTTCAGCGACTGGCAAGGAGTGTCGATGGCTACAAAAAGCGCAAAGCGCTATAAGAGCGCAATAGTATTGTTTTCGCGGCGCGCAGGAAGCGTCCGGTGCTGACAAGCGATCGTTGGATCTAATGGACCGCTATTTACCTTCACTCCGAGGCTCGGACCCTCGCCCGATAAACGAAGCACTAATTTCGTTTCTAGTGATAGAAGGTGGGCGTGTTTATTCTTACTGACGACTTGCCATTTTCCCTTGGGTCTCCTTGGGTCTTCCTAACTTTTACGATGCAGATTCCGGTGTCTCAATTACCTATCTGTTAGGGAGTTCTACACTAGGCAAAGGAAGTAGAGTTATAGAGGAATCCATGTTTGTCTTTCTACACGTCGGAACAGAAAAATAACTCGATGGGTAATGCTATATAGGATTTCCCTCCTTTACCTTAGGCACTGGTCGTGTGATTCATACATAAATCATCACTTTGTGTTATAATGTAATGGACGTAATTTATGTATGAATACGAGAATACGTCGATCAGGTTTATTTCGTCAAACGGACCGAACAGCACGTTTGACGTTGTAATCGCCACTTGATGGATATCGTTTCAAATAATTACTTCAGTAACTGTCAATTTATAAGGATATCCTACTCGTGGTTAATCAATAAGGCAGATACTCTCCGATACTCTTTGCAAAACGGCTAAAGCATACCTGGTAAACTGATGTTTTGAAATGTGAAGTAGTCTATTGAGTTAAACTCTCGGAATGGATCCGAGATCACTCGATTATTTATTCAGGCTAATAAATTCACTATAATTCTACCGGAAAATAGAAATTAGCAAGATACCGAACTTACTTCTGCCTCTATGGTCATGAGGTATAATGTATGCAAGATTTAACAAGTAACTTGCGGTATTATTTATAAAAATAAGATTTTACAAAACCCCCCCTTCAAGTGCAGTTTGTTCTATGGTAAAGCAAAGGCCGACTTATACTGCATTTGAGTACATCAAGGAATCGTGTTTTTATAAATAAGACTGGTGTATATATAGCCTGGTTGGGCAGGCAAGGGTGCGCGAGGCGGCACCGCGGTCGGCCGCCAGGGGCGGTACCGGCCAGTGGAAAGGCAGCCTTCGCGCGGGGTTCACGCTCCGGCAGCCGCCGCCCAACGCTCGCCCGCTGCCCGCCCAACCGCCGCGTCTTTCTAACCGCTCTCTCTCAGCGGCCGGCGCGCGACCAATGGATTTTTTAACTTGTGAACTTTGACTGGACAATGTGGTGTGAACTCTGACAACGTCATATACAAAATTTGCATACCGAAATACGTAAAGGTTCGCCAGATTCATTGGTTCTGGAGTGTTTGATTGATTCAAGAGCGTGAAGTATTTGTGTTTGACCTTGGAGCTTTTAGAAATTTTCAGAAAGATTGTATCTATTTGAAAATAATAGCATAAAACGCAGATAAGTAGATAAAGCTTAGCACGTATCTATTTTATCTTATTTGTGTTTGAATTCTGCACTGGAATTAACTCGCAACTTGCAGTTACCCACAAAAAAGTCGACTACGAGACTGAGATTTATAGATAGAAAATAAAATTGAATGTTAGTCGATTCACCGATTTAACTCGGAGCGCGCAATTTATTTGAACTAAATCACTACATACGACGGCAAACAAATTTCACGACAGTGTAGCGTTTGCTGCGAACGTTGTGAGCGTGCGGCTTCCAGCAAACAGAGTTTTAAAAGCCGAGGGATACGAAGGTTCCACTTAATTTTTGAACATGATCATTGTTGAGGATAAGCAGCCTGATGTTCTGGTCAGCAGATATCGTTGATAAAAATAATAAGACACGTATTTATTGTTCTTTTCTTTCACTCAGTAAAAATAGTGAGATACAGCCACACAAAGATGTGTAAAAAAGATTTTACAACTTTACTTCGTTTCGTGTGATCAAGTGATACCTAGAAAAATTTAGCTTGTGACTAAAAAGTCAAGCAGTATGAGGTAAATCTATACAAAAGATTTTTTTAAATCTTTCCCACATATATGACGGAGCATCACTCGAGAACGGCTCGAAAATAAATCAGCCAAATCTGATTTATTTTGTGGTTTTCGTAATTGTTACAAATACTGTACTTTCCGTATATCAGTACCTGTCGACTGATATCCCCTACACAAAAAACATGTTTTGCAAAATGACAGAGCTTTAAATCCTTCGCATTTAGAACGGTTTAAATCCTCTGGTCTGATCAAAGCTGAAGCTCGGTGTTTCCTGCCTGCGAGAACTAAAACTACGGCATAATTACTCTATTTTAATTAAAATTTGAGTAAGTTGCTTATTGCTATTCCAATGTAGATACTACATTTTCAGTCGAAATTTTGAGTTTAATCGCTGACAGTCTCTTTCTATCGTTGTGTTTTCGCAATTTTTCGGAAAATTTGTCTCCGGCAGGTGTGAACAAAAAGCAAAAACCGACATGATAAGAGGATTTTAAAACCGCTATTTAATTTAACCACACATCCCACGAACAGGTAGAACCCACTGCAGGCCACAAAGCGTAAATCTAAAGGAAGCATTACAGCTAAGAAATATGATTTTGAGGTGCTCTATCATTGACCTAAATTGAAGAAAATGGCGTCCAAAATTAATTATTGTATAGTGATGTAGTAATAATTCCAAATAACGTGTAAATGTGCAACCGAAATGAATAAGGGCGTATACTCGTAATACAGGATGTAGATAGAATTTCAGTATGTTCTAGAGGAACCGCGGTAGATTCCTGCGGCCCCGAAAAGTGGTTCGGTTCGGTAAGATAGATACATTGTGTTCCGTTCCATGCAAGGAAACAAATTCTACGCGGTTGACTCCGCAACCTGAGCTAAACCAATTTCAATCACATCTACTTTTAGAAAATCTTGTTATCCTCTATTTTGCTTTTATTCTCAGAAGAGCTATTTGAGAAGAAATGCTTATTTTGAAGCGGTTAACGTAATTAAGCGTTGCTTTTGCTAAACGTTTAATCGTGAAAAAGGGGAAACATTTCTAAGCGAAGTTGTTGTTTTGTTCGCATACAGCCGGGACATCTCCTTGCAAATACGGGTTTCTCTGCAACACTGAACATTGAAAATGAAGTGTAGAAAAAGTACATTATTTCTTTCTTAGCACATTTTACACTTTTAAATACGCGACGGCAGTGTGCACAGTTGCAAAGGAATGCCGCGAGAACTTTATATAATTTATTATTTGTTTTCTTTTAGGATTCAGTACCAAAAGAGGGCCAACGGGGTCCCATTACTACACTACTAAGTTTACGCCGTTTGTACCTATATGTTTCATCATCATCAGCCATTTGATGCCCACTGCAGGACATACGAGTAGGCCTCCTTCGTGGTTTTCATAACCATGAGGGGTTGTGCCATAATCGCCAAGCTTCGCAGGCGGGTTGGCGATCGCAGTATGCGGTTGGAATCTCAGGAAGACGCTGCTGCCCGTCTCCTGGTAATTTATTTCCTTAGTTGCCTTCTACGATATCCACGGAAGGAAATAGAGTGACGCTATTCTTAATCCTGCGTCACACGGAGCTATATGTTTAACTGTAATTATGTAGCCGGTTCATATTTTCATAGAATACGTGCGACTAATCTACCACAAAGCTTACATTACATTGTATATTGACACTCAGCAAATAGAATGTTGAATGACTTCTTCGAGTTATCATAATGGTCAAATTGAGGGGAAGAGGCGCGCTGGAAAAAAAGAAAATCATGGCTCCTTAATGTCATAGAATGGACTGGAGTTGAAGATCTTGGCGACAAGAGGAGAGGAATATGCAGAGCTAACCGCCAACTTCCAGCAGTTGAGAGGCATTGAAAAAAGAAGAAGAAGATATAGAATGTAAATTCTTTACGTCAAAATAAATTCCTGACTTCTAAAATAAAAACTATAATTCTAACCCAAGACGGGTTCCGGGTTTCGTGTTCTGAGTCGCACTTAGTAAGTTTTTAGGGTTCCGTACATCCAATGAAAGGACAGAACCCTATGATCACTCTTGTTTTTGCCGGTCCGTTGATCGGACACAGCTTATTTTGCAAATAATTTGGATGTCCACGTGACGAGCGTGCAAATTTTGCCTACCTTCTGCAACTTTGACTTTAGGGAAGAATTGCAAAATTTGAAAGAACATGTTTTGCTAGAGCAGTGGTAGCGCAGCGGTAGAAAGTCGGCCGTATATTTGGGAGGTGATGGGTTCGCATCCCGGCATGTTCCAATGATGACTTTGTTTTAAGTGAAGTTGTAGTAGCAATATCCCTCGCTAACTGTGAAGGGAAATATCACGAGGAAGCACCTGCGTGTCAGGTGTTCACATACCTTAGCGATTGAAATTGCCATTCCGAGGTGCGCCCGCGTGGTAATTAAGCCCATACATCTCTCTCTCTCTCTCTTTTTCTCTCTCTCTCTCTTTCTCTTTTTCTCTCTCGCCCTGCAGTGGGACGTGTATAGGTTACATAAAAATGTTATGTTGGCTGCCTCCTGCGAATTATCAAACGCATAAATTGTATAAAAATACAAATATAGATATATTTAAAACATATTGGAACTTTAAAAATAATCATTTTAAAATAATGCGGTTATTTTTGGTCTTACTCATTCAATATTCAGTAAATTCCTACCTGAAACGAAAAATATTCCTATAGAGAAAATAGGCTAGATAATGAAAAATACCAAAATTTTAAAATAATGCGCCATATTTGGCCTTACTAATTAAATATTCAGTAAATTTCCACAGGAAACATAAAATATTTCTGTAGAGAAAATAGGCTTGATAAATTTTGCTATTAGTCGTATCAATAACTCCACCTGGAGACACGCTAAAGGCTGGTCCAATGGCTTCCAAGATGAAATTCGGCTGTGGGAATATTTTTGTTATATTTCTCATTCCGGCTACACTTATGTGTAATTGAATTCTTTTAGTTATAAATTTAAGCGGTGGTAGCGTAGCGGTAGAACGCCGGCTTCTCATTCGGGAGGTCGTGGGTTCAAATCCCGGCATGTACCAGTGACTTGGTTTTCTAAGTTACGTACATTTGTAAAGTTATAGTAGCAATACCTCTTGCTAACCGTGAAGGAAAACATCATAAGGAAATCCTAGTATCTGAGGTATTTACATACCTTAGCGCTGGCTACGTACAATTTCCCAACTATGAGGCTAAGTGCGGCAAGCGCAGGTCTAACTAGAATTGGAACTAGTGATAAATTTTACGTTAAGGGGCTTTCTGCTCTGCCCATATAGGCACATAGTAATTTTGTTTTCTTTTAATATTAAGCCGTTGTAGCTCGGTCGGCAGAATTCTTGCTTCACTCATTCAAGAGGTCGTGGATTCGAGCCCCGGCTTGCATGAATTAATGACTGTGTTCTGAGTTATGTATATTTGTATACTCCATTCCACGAAACGAGCTCCCAAAGAAAATCGTCCGCCTGTGTGCGCCTATTGGTTAATACGCGTAATACCTTCAATAGCCACTGCATTAAGTAATGATGAATTGGATGAATACGGTCCGCTATGAAGCGGACCGTCTTCGCTTACTGTTTAGCTTATCTCTAGCCACGCGCATTGGCCCATGAGACGCGAGTATGTTTTTCTCTAGGAGTTCGGCTCGTGGAACGGAGTATAGTAGCAATACCCTTCCCTGACTTCAAAGGAAAATACCGCGAGGAAAACTAAGCGCCTGAGGTGTTAACACACCCCAGCGCGTGGTGATAGAAACTGTACTCTCTCTCTCTGAGAGAACGCATGTGCCCTACAGTGGGCGTATATAGGCTGCATTGTTATTAACTGGTGGTGCCCCGGTTTACCTATTGTGTTTTAATAGCCTGAATAATAATTAATCAATCATCAACAGTGTTACAAAATGTGTTTTGTAGCGTACGAACCCTCAATGCGTGAATGCGATCCTTACTTCGCTGGTGTTTTTAATAAAAAATAATTAAAATGCGAATCGACACCTCGAAAAACATAGGCATGTACTTCCGGGCGAAAAAATCACATGTGTAGGCAAACAGCGGGGTACGGCGGCTCCATTCAAGTGTAAATAGTGTCGGTATAATGTTTGGCAGACCCAGCGGATTTTCTTTTCCGTTAATATAAAAAAGCATTAACGTAACGAAAAATCTGACTACAGTACAGTAGTTAATGAACTACTAAAGGACTAAGTCGTGTAAGATATCCAATGCTATTACCTATTTCTAATATCGACTCATTGATTTAAGCCTAAAAACGTTCAAGATCGGTATTTGCTAGACTGAAATGACTATATGAATGTGGGAGTCATCATCTCTACCTATACAGGGTCACAATTAAGAGTGAAACGTACGTAGAAAATGAAAAAAATACAGGATAATTTAATTTCGGTTTCCAGATTTTCTGCTTCCAATTTTTACATTCCTTAATTTTGATCCCTACCTATCAATCAGGCCGCCAATTCACGCCACTTCTGTCTGTCCTTGGCCATCCTCATCCAGCCACTGCTAACAAACTGCCTCGGATCGTCCTGCGTCCTTTTGATCCTTATGCGTCCTTTTGATCCTTATGCGTAACAATATCGACTGGCATAACAAATGCGTTCACAATTATCTATGTTTTATTAGAAGATAACTTAAAATTAATTGGTACCTTTTAGTCCTATTTACACATAGTGCCACTAAAAGTGTCTTAAACATTAAATCAATCGTCTTTTGTAATAGAATCGTATTTCTTCAATATTTCCAAGGTATTTTTCATGCCTAAATTGGTTACCTAGGGTAGGTACTCTAGTATGGTACTTTCTATTTATATTTACAAAAACAAATTAAATAATTTTGTGTAGGTACTCAATGACTTTACGCCATATTTAGTTGGTAAAAATGGCAAAAACCTTTATGTATGTATGTAAGTTTTAAAGTTGGAGGCTTCTAATTAGCTCCTAATCTGTCCCGTTCGTGCCGATAAAACCCAGTGTCTTAGCTCAATCAAAACTTACACAGACTTAGAAGTTTCGAACGTTATCAGTGATTTTGACTTGGAAGAAAGTACTCTACTTGCTCGGTTCTGTCAGATTTGATAGAGAACATTGATGAACTTGCGATCCGACCGGGATTATACAGCCTTAAAGTAATTGCTGAAAACCCTTCCACGAACATATAGGTACCTATATGATCGCCGGATTAAGAATTCCGTGTAGCGCCGGATTAAGAATATTCCGTGTAGCGCCGGATTAAGAATATTCCGTGTAGCGCCGGATTAAGAATAGCGTCACTCTATTTCCTTCCGTGGATGTCGTAGAAGGCGACTAAGGAAATACATTATCAGGAGACGGGCAGCAGCGTCTTCCTGAGATTCCAACCGCATACTGCGATCGCCAACCCGCCTGCCAAGCGTGGCGATTATGGCAAAACCCTTCATGGTCAGGAAAACCATGAGTGAGGCCTATGTCTTGCAGTGGGCGTCAAATGGCTGACGATGATGATGATGATACGAACATATAGGTAACTAAATAGTAAGCAGAACACCAGATTTCGGTCTCCACTTAGATTAACTTTCGTCTTATCTACGTTTGTGTGTTGCGAGACTTTTTCCATCTCTTATCACAATTAACTCCAAGTAGAAACAAATAAGTAGTATTTTTCATATCCTGAGCAGTGGTTTTATTCCAGTTGGGTTATCATGTCTCAGAAATACAGGCGCAAGTTAAAATAACGTGCATAAAACGATGAGATCGAGTTGCAGAGTATCGTGCGGTAGAACAGAAACAAACGCAAACCATATGAAATAATTCATGTCATCCATTCACGTTAAAGTAAGAGAAGTAAAACAACGATTCACTGGAGACTTACTAATAGATATATGTATATTTTAATGAGAAACAATCAAACTTCAAGAAAACACGCACTTTTAGTGCAACGATTTTCATGGATATCATTAACACGAGCAAATTTATATGGGACCACCCTTTCTAACAAAAAACTGAATTAATGAAATCGGCGACGTGTGTAAAGGATCATCTCGATTAAAAAAAACTAGGTTTCAACAAAGAACCAAATTTAAATCATAAAAAACAGCCTGTAACGGTATCCTCTAAAGTTTACTCAGTAGCTTATTTGTTGCGTGATTTGTTAATATAGCGAAAACTGATTGGTTCGGTATTGTATAAACTACGAGTATATTGAGTGTGCAGTACAGGCATCGGGCGTCCCACACGGATCCATCATACCCGTTGATTGGCTTTTCGAGGAGACATTAATAGCTATTTGTCAACACTCCCCTGTTAGTTGAGTGAAACGCCATTAATTACCTACTATTATGCAGATACTAAATGTCATTATCACTCGTGTGGCATTGTTTGTTTTAAACTAAACCTAAAATGAAGTAATTTCTGCACTGATTTATAGCAAGCAATGCACAAAATATAGCTCGCGAGCAAACATGAACGGCCGGTTATGTGTCAACTACAAGTCTAATAAGCTTTAATTAGGTGGCAATACAAACATCCAATTAATGCCCGCAGTCAATACAATTTCTGAAGGGCTTACGATCTCGTTATTTGGGTGGAATAAACGAGGATTAATTAAACCTCGGTTATTCTATTATGAAAATTGAGTTTCCCTTTTTATGTTTTCGTAAACAAACAAAACGATGAAACGTTCATCAGGCTATGGACTTATTAAAATAGGTTTTGTGATTGTGTCACTAATGTGTTTGTGTCAATAATGGATGGCACTTATTTGTGCCGTCCTTTGTTTTCTAGAGCTACTGGACAGATTTGTTTACGCGCTGTTCATTCATCTTTAAGACCTCGCCGGCGATATTTTGGCAGACAAAAGGCCGGCAGGAAAGGAAATAAAATGTACACTGTTATTGTGAATAAAGGCTACAGAAAGAGTGCGCCAGTCTATGGGTATTTTTACGTATTTTTCTTAGTTTCGGGCAAATATTTCACCATTCATGAAGGATAGGTATAGCATAGAGACCAAATTCGTATGGATTGATAAACAACAGGCACATTTTTGGGGATATTACCATGTCATTATTCATTCTAATCAGTTGTTTCAAAGATAATTACTTTTTCTTTATTGTAATAAACATAACTGAACAGTTACTCTACTATTCTAACATAAAATAAAGACAAATAGTACTTTTCACGTCATTGTCTGTGAAGTGCCTATATTAGTTTAACACACATAATTCATGTTAAAGTAATAAAGGCATACATTAATATATACATACATATGTATATACGCGTTTATGCGTTTAGGCGCGTACATATGCGTTTTACGTTCCTCAGCTAAACGTGGCTAAGAGATAAAGTTAACACGAAGATAAAACTATGTTAGTTTTACCCTCTGCCTGATCACAGGTGAATTTAAATTTTGTTTCTATCGCATAATTAGTATAGTTAAAGACTAAGCTTCGAACTTGACAAATTACTACTCGTATTAGATAATGTAACCTGTTCAAAAAGTAATATTGTAATATTTTTTTTCATGGAATTAAAACAGACTTCAATTTTGTACTTCTAAGATAATACAAATTGATGTTGGTTGTTGATGTATTTTGATGGTGTATGCGAACCTCTAGCCTGTCTGGTGAGTATGCTCTAGAGTGTGTGTGAGGGTTTACTGTCGCACGTCTGCGTCAGCAGTTGAGACTCCGTAACCGTAAGCACCTAATGGTCTTTCAAAATTAAAACTTATAGTTCAAACGCAATGTCGTCGTAAGCTTATATAGTGTAATTAAAATACTATTATTGAGCACAAGTAACTTCCTCCACACAATACACTTGACCTGGTCCCAAACTAGGATATCCTGTGATATGGAAATCAGGCAAGGACATCACACACATGAAAATACACCCAGACTGAGGCCATTTACACAAATTTACAATAAAAATACAATAGTTGGGTCCTGCAAATTATTCAGCTTCAAGATCTGAATGTGGAATGATTTAAAAAAAAATATAGTTATTTAAGAAGTGAAAACTAAAAATATAAAGGGTAAGAATAGAGAGAACGGAAAAAGTAACGATTGCGTTTCAGTTAGTACTAAGTATCTGACACCCCATAATACCGACATACATATTATGTGGATTAATGGTGGAGCGTATAACGGCCGAGATAAAATGGTATCATTCTTGCTTGGTTAATTAAAGTTGGTTTTCGGCAGTAAACTGGCTTATCAAAAGAACTGGCTGTGGAGGGAGTAATAAAGTGCCGTCCTACCACCAAACACTATTAACAAATAATGTTCCGGGTACCATAACCTTGGTCGCCTGTGTTTGGCTTTCGGTCGGCCACTAACATTATTATCTATTAGGAGAAAGACTAAAAGTAATATTAAGTAGTGTTCAGTTTGCTCAACTTCTCCCGTAGTATTTTTTTCCACTAACTTATCAGAATTAGAATACTGTTATAATTCCTTGAAGAATGTAAGTTCACCTGACAGACAGGCCTTCCAGTGAGTACAAAATGAATGATCTATTGAGGTAATTGTTGGCTAGCAATAGAAACACCGTAATCGGTTCAAAGGCCGGTTTATTACTGACTGCCCGCATGGGCGCACGATATGCTTCACTCCTCCAACATCAGTTTGAAAGTCTGAAACATAATCAGACTCTTAATACATATATAATTACTGCAATCCATTCGACTAACCCTAACCACTAATAACTACTGATAATTAAAATAACTTCTTAGTTCTTAGACTCAAAAGAACTTCTTATAATCTATCTTAGTTCTAGGCCTGAGAGAGCGAGTAGATGGCTGAGCAGCTTCACTGTTTGTAACCCCTGGTTCAGAATTACTCGGCCCTCCACTTTCCCTTACATTTACATCTGGCTGAATATCAGCTATAGCAGTTTCCAAATTAGTTGATACGTTGGCCTCAAGTGCCTCTGGCCATTGCTCCTCATCACCGTCACCAGTAGTCGCGGGGTCACAGTCCATAGGCTCACATGCATCCTGTGAGGGTAATATGGGTAACTCGTCTTCCGGATGTGGCTGTAGTAACAATGGAACAATGCTCTGAGGTGGACAGTTCGAGCGCTGGTTGGTCTGGTTACTTTGATCTACCTCAGACTCTTCTGTGTCATTTATTCTAATTAAATCTCTAACAGGTTGTCCAGTGTAATGTATGAGTTGATCAACGTGTCGTTTACAAATTTTATTTTTAACCATCACTTCAAACATTCTGTTGCCAAGCTTTTTTTTAATGATACCTAGAGCCCATTGTGCTTTCCTATGAAAGAAAATACGCGACCAAACCACATCACCCGTTTTAAATTTTCTGCTATTTGGCAATTCTTCACTTTTTAACACGCTCGACTGCTGTTTTGGTAAGATTAAATCTAGCCTGGACTTCAATTCCCTTCCTAACATCAGTTTTGCAGGTGAAATACCTGTCGTGCAATGAGCTGTATTTCTGTAAACAAACAAATAACCCAAAAGTTGCTCGTTTATTTGTTCTATAGATTGGTTGTCGCCCAGAATACATTTCAACATCTTTTTACATGTTTTGACAGAATTCTCTGCTTGCCCATTACTGCAAGGATGGTACACTGGTGAAGTCATGTACTTCACGCCATTGCTTGAACAAAACTTAATAAATTCTACGGAATTTATTTTGATATCGTTATCGGATACAATCAGGTCTGGCAGTCCAAACGTAGAATATAAAAACTTTAATTTTCCAATCAGGGCATGTGTAGAGGTGCCATTGTTCATATAAATACATTCTAACCATTTACTGAATGCGTCTATGACAACTAAGTACACCCTTTGCCCCACTGATAGGTAGTCTATGTGTATGCGCTGCCAAGGCCCGGTCGGCTGCGGCCACGAAACGGGCGGCGCGCGGGGCGGAGCGCTTCTCACCGCTGCACAGATCGCGCACGATCCTACGTACCGCTCAATATCGATATCGATACCCGGCCACCACATTCTACTCCTAGCCATACTCTTTGATTTTGTAATACCTAAATGGCTCGAGTGTAATTCCTGCAACATTTTTTCCCTATAAATCAACGGAATTACAATCCTGTGGCCCCTTAATAAACAATCTTCTTCAATTTGTAAATCCATTTTACTCTGAAAGTATGGTTTAATTACTTTACAAATGATTTTTCGTGGCCACCCATTTTTCATATACTTCATTACTGTTTGTAAAGTACGGTCGTTCTGCGTTGCTGCCTTGATGTTCTCAAACAACACGGGCTCGACGTTACATTGCAGGAACTTTAAATAAACACTACTACCCTCAACGTCCGTGGTATTTTCCGTGTTTACCGGTGCCCGTGAAAAATAGTCCGCTATGATATTGTTATCTCCCGATGTATATTGGACGATGTAATTATACGCCGACAATATCAATGCGTACCGTTGCAATCGCGCGGCTGTCGTAACGGAAATACCGTTTTTATTGTTGAAAATCGATATTAGAGGTTTGTGGTCGGTCTTTAAAATGAATGGGTCGCTGCGACCGTATAGGTATTGGTGAAACCTCTTAACACCGAAAATAATCGCAGTTGCTTCCTTTTGCACTTGACTGTAGTTCCTTTCACTTTCTGTCAATGACCTCGAAGCGAACGCGAGTGGACGCTCTTCGCCACCCTCGCCGGTGTGTGCCAGCACGGCGCCCAGGCCGGCCGGGCCCGCGTCCACCGTCAGCACCAGCTGCGCCTCCGGGTCGAAGTGCACCAGCACGCGCTCCGACGCCAGTTCGTGCTTGACCTGTTCGAAAGCCTGCCGCTGCCGCTCGCCCCATTTCCACGCTGTGGAGCTGCGAAGCAGCTCATGTAGTGGACTTAGCATGGAGGATGCGTTAGGAATAAAATTCCTGTAATAGTTCACTACACCGAGGAACCTTTTTACCTCAGTAACGTTAGATGGCTCTGGAGCATTCAATATTGCGGTCACTTTCTCTGGACTAGTGTGTAACCCGTGTTTGTCTATGACGTAACCCAAGTAGGTAACGCTGTCCTGAAACAAAACACACTTCTCTCTCTGTAACCTTAAGCCGGCGTCCTTTAATCTCCTTAAAACTTCGCGTAATCTACGCATGTGAGTCTGCCTATCCGGCCCTGTGCAACAAATGTCGTCTAGCCATATACTTACGCCTTCAATACCAGCTAGCAATGTTTCCATAGCGTTTTGGAATAAAGCCGGTGCGTTCGCTAATCCATAGACTAGCCTTGTATATTTAAAAAAGACCTTTTGACGTACTGATTGTTGTTAGGTCTTGTGAAGACTTTGATAGCTTAAACTGATTGTACGCGTTCGATAAATCAATTTTTGAATATTTTTCTCCACCACCCAATTTAGCAAATACTTCCTCTATCTTAGGCATGGGATATTTATCTACGTGTAAATCCTTATTTAAGGACACCGAAAAATCACCAGCGATTCGTACTTTGCCATTTTCCTTCAAAACGGGGACTATTGGCGTAGCGTATTCTGAACAGCTGACCGGTACTAAAATACCTACCTGTACCAGTCTTTTTAGCTCGTCCTCTACCTTATCCTTGAGGGCAAAGGGTACTGTGCGTGGCTTGAAAAAACGTGGTTTCGAATCTTGTTTGAGGTGTAAATTAATTTCAAACTTATTAAAGCAACCTAATTCGTTCTTCCAAAGATCCTCAAATTCGTTCATCAGCTGTTGCACCTCTACGTCACGCTCCTGATCCTGACTACTTACATAATTTAAATTTTTACCCGTCGTAAATTCCACAGAGAACTTTGACATAAAATCGCGCCCTAGCAAAGGCGGGCCGCCATTTTGGATGACATAGAATGTTATATCATGAACATTTTTATCAAATTGTACAGCTAGGGACAAAAAACCTAGTGGTGTTATTTTGTGCCCGTTATAGAAACACATTTTCAAATCGCACTTAGAAAGGGGCATCGCTGAAAAATGTTTTTTGTACATTTGACTCGACATGACACTAACACTTGATCCGGAATCTAACTCCATATTAAAAGGCATGTTTTTTATAAAAACTGATAAAAGAATAGGGCCAACATACCTCAGGTTAAAGAGCTTACATTCCTTACAGTCCTGGCAAGTCTCGCAATCTTGATCGGAATCTTCCATATTAACGTTATGAACTTTCACTTTTTTTTTGCAAACTTTTTTTAAATGACCTTTAGCACCACACGCCTGACAACGGTAGTTTTTGTACCGGCACTTTTCGGCGTTATGAAATCGGAGCCCGCAGATTGCGCAGCGGGGTCCCTCGCCAGCCGCGGTCGCGGACGCGCCTTGGCCGCCGGCGCTGGTGCCAGGGCGGGGAGCCGATCGCGCGCCGCCTCGCGCGCCGCCCGCCCAGTACACCGGTTCCTCCTTAATTCGCGCGGGTTCTGCGGCCTGCCGCGCCTGTCGCGCGCTCGCCGCTTGCTGCGCCACCTCCAAGGCTTTGGAGAAGCTGAGTTTGGAAGCGTCCATTTCGAAAAGCCTGTCGCGCTCCACTCCCACGCCTATGCCCAGCACAAAGCGGTCACGTAACGCCTGCTCCAGCATGCCTTCGAACTGGCAGTGTACGGCGAGCCCCCTCACTCGCACTGCCCACTGCTCGACGCTTTCACCCGTTGTTCTCCTAGCTTCGTAGAACTTTTCCCTGTCTGCCAGAAGACATCGCTTTGGAGAAAAATGTTTGTCCAATCCCTTGACCAAGTCGTCATACTTCACTGCGTCCAACGTTTGCGGATGCAGTAAATTTCTGGCCAAACTGTAGGTATCGTCGGACAGGTGAGTAATTAACAAAGCACTTTTGCTTTCGTCTTTGACACCATTTAGTTTTATATATTGTTCTAGCCGTCCTTTAAAGATGTTCCACTGTTGAACATTATGATCAAAAATACTTAAATTGCCGATATAATTAGTCATTTCGCACTCCGAAAATAGTTAACGCGGGTACTTTAATAACAAAATCGTCGCCAGTGAGGTAATTGTTGGCTAGCAATAGAAACACCGTAATCGGTTCAAAGGCCGGTTTATTACTGACTGCCCGCATGGGCGCACGATATGCTTCATCTATCCTTGCCCGGGCAAAGGTTTTATTCTCAAGTTAAGAATAATAGATCTACTTTTTATCTCGTCGACTTGGATGGGCTTACTCCAAAGAAGAGACAAGGGGCCGTCCATAAATTACGTCATCGATTTTTTGAGATTTTAGACCCCCCCCCCTATAATCATCCTATCGTCATTTCTTAATGACCCCCCCCCCCCTTCTCCCAAAATTGACGTCATTACTAGTTTGACAAAATAAAACATTGCAGATTTGAGAAAAATGGGGTATTATATGATTAAAACACTTGGTTATAGAATCACCTTTTATTATTTTTACTTTGGCAATAATCATTGATATAACTACTTATTTTTTACTTTTCTTTGGATACTTGTAAAATATCACAAGAACATTATCTTTCCTTAGTATGAGACATGTATTTAAGTATAAGTATAGTATTAATATGTACTTTTATTAATTATGTAATGTTGTAGTTATTATTTAAGTATTGTGTTTATTATCAATACATAGTATAAAACAAAGTCGCTTTCGCTGTCTGTCCCTATGTATGCTTAGATCTTTAAAACTACGCAACGGATTTTGATGCGGTTTTTTTAAATAGATAGACTGATTCTTAAAGAAGGTTTATATGTATAATACATGTAAGTACCACGGGCGAAGCCGGGGCGGGCAGCTAGTATTTTACTAGGTGTGCTGGAAGAAATTTCTTTTTAGAAATAATCTTTTTGTACGTCAAAAATAAACTATAAATAAATAAATAAGAATGACGTCAATTTCGAAACACCCCCCCCCCCCCCCCCATCTATCATTTACCGTCATCCGCAGACCAACCCCCCCCCCCCCCCCCCCCTAATTTAGAATGACGTAATATATGGACGGCCCCCAAAGACGACCTCATGTCTGATCCACCGTAAATTGGAATAAGACGGTCTGGTCGGTTTCCTCTTGACAAACTCAAATCTCGTTATGTCTTAAGTTATGCAGGTACCTAAATAAAAAGGTACTGTAAAAGATAGGAATCTGTGTGATATTGTTGGACTATATTTTGTAAAATAATTTCAAAATAGATTGTTAAAAGGGAATAAATCCACAAATTGTAGGCAACGTCTATGCAAATGTTTTTATCCAAGTCGTAAATTTCGTGTAAAAATTTAGCCAAAGGACGTGCTCTGAGACATAAATGAAGAAGGGTGAAGCGGAGTGAACAATGGTGCTGGGAACATAATATAAGTTTGCTCGTAAACTGTAACAGCTGCATTGAAAGTAATGATACCTACTCGAACTGAGCTCGAATGGGATATTGAAGAGGGCCGCGACTAAAGGAAGGTATACACTTAAAGGGTAGCAGCGCCTTGCGGAGAAAAATCCCTCGCACTTCGCCCCAATGAATGGACGAAAAACGCAATGCATGTTCTCTAGTGGATGTGAAAAGGCTCGTTCCTACTGATATAGGTGCTGACAACGCATATTGTTCTAGTTAAACATTCTGGCCGTCGTCGGGGGCTTAGCCGTATTTATTATCCGTATCAGTATTCCTCATAACGTAGTTGTTTATTTGTAGATTTATAGTGCTTAGGATTCCAGCGGCTGGCAGTGCAATGGATGCGCCTGACACGCTTAGCGGGGCGATGACAGCTATCGAGCTCCTGCGGCGACCGCCCGCCGCCGCAAGCCGTTCGCCCAGCGACAGCCTGGCGACAAATTAACACAGCTCTTTTGTTTACTATTGAACGTATTATATCGCCCTGGGTCCGGAGTATATTGCACAATGTACAAAAATTATAACCGTCTCTTTAAAGTGCAGAAACCTAAACTTTGCAGAAGCTGTAAACAGCGTACATGTTGTTTCTACAAACGTAAATTATAATATTCTTTACTGGCTGTGTTCGATGACATCGTTCCGTAGGACTCGTATTTAATTGGTATTTCTGTGAGTCAACGTTGAACTACAAAATTACATTTCGAACTTTCGAACTAAATAAACAAAACGATGAAATTGTAAAGTACGTATAACTTTAGATCTTGGATCTTGAGTCTCAATTTATATAATTTAGTATTAAGTAGCTCTCTGTTTTTGAGCTGCTATCGACTGCAAAAATTATTAGTTCTACATTGATAATGAGAATACGCGATGAGAATGATTTTTGTTAGTCCTTTAATAGTTCCTTCCTTTCGGGTTTCTATGGAATGTTTTAAAGGGTTACGGTTCACTAGGCCAATTTGCGTTAACTTCGTTTGAACACGCCATGTAGATTCGTACAGTTGATTCAACATACCTACATTATGTTGACAGATACGTGTGAGGACGTCAGGTTTCCGCGCTGGCGGATATTTTTTTAGCTTCCTGCTGTTTCTCTTTGATAACATAGGGTTTGTTTGGAAGTTGTAGGCTCTGTACGATTTAATTTAAAGTACCTCTTTGTTTCTGAGTTGTCGATTGCACATAATATGTGTTCTACATCGAGCGCATAAATAAAAAGATCTTCTTTAGTCGTTTCGAGTTCCTTGCTTTCGGGTTTCTATGGAACGTTTGTAGAGTCGCTATAAGGCTTGCGACTTGCGAGCTTGCGGCCCGCTATACGGTTCACTAGGCAAATTTGCGTTAATCTCGTTTGAACACGCCATACGGACTCGTATATTTTATCCGAAGTTACATACCTACATTGCTTTGACATAATACAAGGACGTCACGTTTCAGCGCTGCCGGGTATTTTTTTAGCGTCCTGCGGTTTCTCTTTGATAACATGGGGGTTTGTTTGAAAGTTGTAAGTTCCACGGGCTGGGTATGCTAATTGCCTAGCCCGGACATGGAGAAGACGTTGCCAGTTAATTAGCATAGAAGCTTCTCCGTAAGACGCGCGGCTCTCTTTAATGGCGTTAGGTTCCCTCGCGAACGCAGACACCGTAAAACCCGCTACTGTCTATTTAGTTTCAGACTGAGGTTCTTTGCCTAAATCCTATTATAATGTGTGCTGTTTTTTCAAGTCGTTTGGCCACTCGCCACTAATTACTTCTTTCAAGAGAATAATTCAGAAAAACGAGCGTAACAAGCTTTTTACAACTCGCATAAAAATTAGTATTACCATGTAACGCATATTGATAATAGGCAAAAGCGTCGTTTGCCAAGGAGAAATTCTATTTGCTCGAAGTAAATAGTAAACAGCAGTTGTAGGTATATCCGAAGACGAATACCTCAACAGCGCCGTGTTCGTGTGTCCGGCAGTCCGGTCGGATATAGGTTCACCTAGTTCGGACGTATTCTATCAAAACGCATTGGCCTCGCTACCCGGAGCTTGTTTCTTGTTCGACCAATCTAATTAGCTGGCGACTGAGATAACTGCTATCGAAACTTGCCGCATATGAACGAGACGACCAACAACTGACTAGATTACCAAAGTTTGCTAGAAAACGTACACTCCACTAGAGGCTTCACGATCTCCTGATATGATATTAAAACCGAATCCCAGCGTAAATTTAATACTCTTAACGTCAGAAAAATGAGGCTCAAGACTAATGCGATAGCGAGAGAAGACAGACAAGCGATATAATCTTTTTGTTACTCAGACAAAAAAGCCTCAAAATTGCTTGGTACCTTAGTATAAAAAATGAATGCGTGCTTCCCTACTTATTTATTATGTTCTAAGCAGTTAGTAAGTTAATTAAGTAATGACAGATCGAACGATCGAACTCAAACTAGTTTTTAAGTACATTTTTATGTCCGTAGTAAACTTATTTTACTTTGTACACGATCGATACAAGAATTTTATAACGTGTTCTATAATAAGAGTAATATTGGTAATGTTCTGTTTATGGCTCACTCCTGTACGGCAAGCTGGCTCTACGTCTCGGTCTACCCTTTACCCTTATCCGTTGTGTATTAAGTCGTAACTCTGATGTTCTGGGCCAAAACAAATGACTCGAATTTGTTCGATTTCGGCGGGAAACAACTACGCCGGTGCTCGCCCACCGTACATCCGTGGGTATACTTTTATCGCTGTTTGCTTTACACGCCAAACTCTCGCTTGCTTCTATCGAGTCAATTTGTAACCGCGCCTCCGCTTCGTGTGTTGGCGAGATAGATAGGCTTGTTGATTCGTTTACTGCCTTTAGTGCTTTCGCTACCTGAATACGAAACTTTGAAATAAACCCACTTGGAAGACAATTAGAATCACAATACCGTTCTCTTTCGTACCCCAATATGTGTACAGCCCGTATTACGACAATCATTTGCCTAAATAAGGAAAATGTGCTATTCGAGCTCTGCCAACGTTTTAAACAAATAACCTTGTTTGTTTTAACATAATTCGGAGCGTACAGCGTATTATATTTTGTTCGTTATCTTATTAGAGTTATTTACTCTGTCGGATGTCGCAGTGTGGCTCGCGGGCACGTCGGCCGGCGACCCGTCTCCCTAGCCGCCGTGGAAAACTGCTATCTTAATAAAAATACACAGCTCTATCGTGAAAGCAACTTTATTTGGCTCAGTAATGAGAGTTCGATAAGACGCCACTGAGTTAACTTCTGTCATGTTTGCGACTCACTTCTGACTGACTATCCGGATGTTTTCCTAGTCCCTAACTTCCTATACTCTCTTTCTGCTCTTGACGTGCTCGCCAAATATTTCCAAGCCCTTTCTGAGATTAATGACAAATTGTTTATCTTGGAACTGTTTGCGCGCGAAACCTTTTTTCGCCAAAGCCGTGTAGCCCGCATAATAAACGACTGTGTAAGTAATCGTTGCAGAAGTGAACCTTGTGCCAATGAAATCTTATTTAAAGATTTAGTAGATAAAAGAGCACTTTATACGAAACACAGTCTCCCTAGTTAGTGATGAGAAAGTATTTCCATGTAAAGCACAATTGAAGTTGGTCCAATGTTTTAATGGTTATCGTCGACTGATAGACGTGAGGCGGGCCTCTGTTTTACGACCGTCAGTCTCCCCCTCCCCTACTCACTTTCTCTACGCCCTACATTTTTTATTCACAATTTATACTTTTCCCGTTCTTTTTTCTTTGATGCATATTTCATTAAATTTTCGTGTTTCCATCAAAATTGAAAAACAGAAAGTCAAGATAATGAAGCGCGAGCAGATTTGATTAGTGCAAAGATTTAATAACTAATCCAAGTGGAAGAGGGTAGCACGACTCTACGAGAACAATATCTGGGGTCGGTTTTGTTCCTGCTTATTTCACATGCGTCTACATAAGCCTACTCTCGTGAATGCAGTTCTACGTCTTTTATGCTGTAGCTTGGGAAGTTCTCCGTGAATTCACATACTCGTAGCGCCGGGTTCAAGTGGCATTACGTAAGAGCTCATGAATTCCGATCTAGCTGCCGACTTTTCTTTATGATGCATGGCATTGACGCTTATGAATTCTTCTGTAGAAAAATTGCGTCGCACTGACACCGCTATCAGATTTTGTCACAATAAATTATCGGAATGCGAAGAGATTTTTCTCAGAGTGCATAAAATATACCTTTGGATTGTTTTCCAGATCATTTTTTTCCTATGTGTCCTGTCCTTATTTTAAACTTTTTTGGGTTTCCGCGGTGGATGGTGGTGATTAAGACCATATTGTCTTTCTCTCTCTGAGAGATTACTGTTTCCTGCAATGATATAGACATGTGCTGCTCATGTTATGTGTCTATCAGGTTTTGATCGGAGCTATCATATCCATGACAGTGGAGACGGTTTTTTTTCTCTTGGATTCAACCAACGCGTCCCATTTTCTTTCCAGTCTAATGGACATACGCGACGATTGTATAACATCCGGTGTGCTTCAAGCCCCCAACCAATTACTTTGCGTTTCTTCGTCTTCCATTTACGTGAATAGTAGATTTTCGTAATTGCATTGCATAGTCCTTTTAAAGAAACTGGTCTTCGTTTTAATTCCAGTCCCTAACTATAAAAGTTTAAAATTCTAGTTGGTAGTTGGCAAAGTAATTATGTCATAACTTTTCAGTCCCGCACTATGCATTATTGCATTAGCTGTGTGGGAAGATAGTTGGACTTAGTTGAGCAGCCGCATAAACGCGGGAAAGTTTCCCACTGACAAGTCCTGGCGGCTTCGACAGCTCGCTACACCGCTACCAACGACGCCCCTCACACCTACTATCTTACGCCACTTTTCCGAGCCGGGCAAATTAAATTCCTCACTAACCCTTTACTCTCTCGAGGATTTTACGTCGAATCGAATAGATTCGAAATCTATTGCATGTAGCTTTACTATTTTTAAATTAGATTTAGGGCAGCTTGCACACTTCTGCGAAAGGAGCGCAATGTAGGAGTACGACTCCAAGTGGGAAAGATTTGATTAGAGTTACTTTTGTACGGAATGTGTTGCAAAAGTTACTTTTGTGTACTATAGTAACGGCTAGTTTGAAATCACGATGGTCTTTTTACGTGATAGAATGTTAAATTTGAAAACTTTGCATGTGTTAAATTTTAGGGGCTCAGTTTATTTTTGAGCTTGCTGTATATTTTCTGAGTCAATCCACGAGCGCAACCTCGCTTCAGTACGCCGGATATTCGGAATGATGCGAGTACATGTGCGGGGCGCTGTCAAATATTTGGCTTAGTTATTCTCGTATCAGTTTATAGTCACACTTTATTGAAATAGTGTTGAATATCTATCTACATGTGGGGTGACTTCTCGCGGAGTATATTGTAGCGGTTCAACTACATACAGGGTGATCATTTGAGTACGGGCAGGAAGGGGGACGACCTGAACCGTTGTAGCTGCTGGAAAACTTTGTTAAGAAATGATATCGTAACTCTTACGCATTGCTTATACAGCTGCTGATAGTGATTAAAAGTATACCGTTCCAATTTAGTTTAAAGTGCTAGAAAAAACAGAAATTAATAAAAATGTTATACTTTATAAAATCAAATATATAAAAATCTCGTGTCACAGTATTTGTTATAGAACTCCCCTGAAACGGCTTTACCGATTTTTATGGAGTATTTGTGTATATATATTTGGTAGGTCTGAGAATAGGTTGTAGGCTAGTTGTACGGCAAAACAACGTTTGCCGGGTCAGCTAGTAAATATATAAATCACTTCCACACAACACAATCACTTGTCCTGGTCCCAAACTAGGATACTCTGCACTATGGTAACCAGTCAAAGACAAAACAAACATGAAAAGTAATATCACCTCAATGCAACTTAAGAAGCAAACGCATAAACAAACTTAAACTAAGAACACCACGAACTGAATATGGTAAAAGAAATGTAATGTATGAAGGAGTCCAACTTTATAATAATTTACCGACTGAAGTAAAGGACATAGAAAATAGGAATGCTTTTGAAAATATTCTTAAACTACATGTCCTAAATTATAATGAAGCTTTAATTTGACATTTAACATTGAGGCCATTTGTACAAATATGCGGCGGCCTCCAGTCGGAATCGAACCCACGACACCCGGCATGGTGTCGGGAAAAATTCGAAATTGCGAAATAATATATCAGTGGTTCCATATTAAAGTTGCCTACCCCACCCCCCCCCCTGCCGCAAATGTTTTATTACTCCCTGTATATTCTCATGTCGAAGTAATAATATAGTGATTGAGTTCTTCTTCTTCGTCGTGCCCTCATCACTGAGAATCGCGATCATGGGTCGCTCGTTTCCACCGCGAACGGTTTTCCGCCATGTGGACCGCCTAGTGATTGTGTTGCTTGGAAGCTATTTATATAATTAAGCATATCCGAAATAATACTCATGAATGTGTCGACACTTAATAGGAAGCTTAATAACACAGTGTAAAATTAATGATAACTTGGTAACGATTTTTTTATTTTTACTTTATGTTTTATTTGACGGTGAATGGGCAAATGAAGAGTACTATTGAATATCTAACGTGCACAATGTGGTGGGGTGTAGGCACGAATCGGCTATTATATCTACGACACATGGGTCCGCTACGTCATCGAGTAATTTCCACTGACCTTGTTCTTCGTGATGCTGCCAAGCAACTTTGTTGATATCGTGTTTCGTATTAAGAGTCATAGGCCGTTGCTAGTCGTATATATAATTCATGTCAATCTGTATTAGAGGTACAATTAATTATTGTTGACCCGTAGAAATCAAAGTCAACGGTACAATTGGTGGGTAGTCAGATGTAATAATGGTCATAAATAATTTGAAGCTAAGAGCGCAATCATTTGGGGTCTGAATAAAGTTGATTCATTTCATTTGTCACGCCTTGCGCAGAAATTTCATTCTTCTATTATTTCGCTCTCGAATTCTTACCTATATGTGACTAGACATCATTTACACATAATATACAATGGATATCATCGTATTGTACGTGAATGATATTACAATACAATATTACGAAACGATGAACTAACAGTGAAACTTTGAAATCTTTTCCCGCGATGTTTATTTATTTATACTTTTAATGCACTTATAGTAATCTTACAATGCGGCAGACTTAATGCCATGTGCATCAAACGCACGAAGTGAAAAAAAAGAGGAAAAATAAATAAAAAGCTTTTGACATCTGTCTGTCCTTCCAACCGTCCGACCGCCCATTAGTCCGTCCGACCGCTTAAATGTATAAATTATATTAAATTGTTTTATCCTTATATTTATTATTAGCACTACTACGAATAAGCAGCCGCTTTTTCACAAACTGTGGTATGCCGGATTTTATAAAAATAAAAAAAATCAACAAGAGACGTACAAGAAGTGAAGTTTTTTCCTCTATTGTAAAAACGGCGATACAAACTAGCGTCAAACTCTGTGATTGATTATAGAGTAAACACTAAAGTAAAGCAAAACAATCTAAACTAAAATAACAAATGTATGTAAAAGAAAACACAATGAAACACAAATAATTATATTGTTTGATGGCACCCTCCACCCTACTGGACAAGTGATTCTCTTGTGGACATTATTTATTTAATTTATTTTTCTCGAACATACTTGAAAATTTTAGCATTATTTTGACAACCTTCTTCGAGATCGAAATTGCTGTACTGGCCAAACAGATAACAAGCAACGTAATGCAAATGTATCATTTCAGAGCTCGACATTCCATATAAAAATGCTTCACAAAACTTACATCTCATAAAGTTATGACTTCAAATTATTATAATGTCATTTGGCAACAAAACATTAGCTAAGCCTAGTAATGTATTTGTGTGTAACAAATGCGACAAAGTTCCACTAATATGATTTAAGATATACAGTTCACGCAAGTCAGAAAACAGGGCACGAGAGGTGCAGGGGGGGGTGGAGCCCCCTTGCGAGGGGGGCTCCAGGGGCGAAGCTCCCCGCATTAAAAAAAAACGGTCAAACGCGAGTCGGACTCGCGCACGAAGGGTTCCGTACATATACAACATTATACATAAAGATCGAGAAAAAACGGCAAAAAATCACGTACGTTTGTTGTATGGGAGCCCCCGTAAATATTTCTTTTATTTTAATTTAATTATTTATTTTTGAAGTGAATATAGAACTAAATAGCGTCGCCGGTCGCCGTTATTAATATCGAGCATCAAACGGCAAAAAAATCACGTTTTTTGTATGGGAGCCCCCCATAAATATTTATTTTATTCTGTTTTTATTTGTTGTTATGGCGGCAACAGAAATACATCATCTGTGAAAATTGCAACTGTCTGGTTTATGAGATAGAGGCTGGTGATAGACAGACAGACAGACGGATAGTGAAGTCTTAGTAAGAAAGTCCCGTTTGGCAACCTTCGGGTACGGAACCCTAAAAATCACGCTCGCCCGGGAACAGTAGGTTAGGTTGGGTTAGGCTTGTGATCTCGCTACGCGGAGCGAGGGAAGCCAGCAGAGCTCCCTATTGGTTACCAATAAATGCTTCTGACGAAACAAAATTTATTTTTTGTGGGTTACTTTAAAAAGCGAATTAAATTGGTACGGCAAAATGGATTATTTGTTATCCGTAAAATGTTGACATGTATGTTGTCTTTTAAATATAATAATGCATTTTCAAAATGACTGCATATCAAAATGAACCTTTGTATTAGTTATTGTCAAAACAATAGTTTGTAAAATTAAACATTGACAAAATATGTTACTTGAGAAGAGATATTTTTATAATGAATTGTAGCTAAAACTCGTAGACCCCTGGCGAAATACATGCGAACAGCGGTCGGCAAAAGTTGTGTGAAAATCCATATCTGTCGTGTTTTAGCGCCCAAATAAATTACATAGTAAACTTTATGACAGATATGTCGTCTATTTTAAAAATGGAACGATTTTTTACTCTGGAACATGGCAACCAAGGAGGTAACTTATCAAATTATTTAAGTTTCGAACTGGCTTGCAAATCGAAAGCTGTTTATTAAAAAAATACAAATGATCACTTTAAGCTAGAAAAATTATTGTTGTTCGTTGTTCGTCATTGATTTTGAAAAGTAAAAAGTTCTGAATATGTTCTACTTAGTGCATTATTTGCGAAAAGTACTATACAAGCCTTGGCCACACCTAGGCATTGATGGACGTATGCCTAGGTGTGGCCAAGGCTTGTTACGTATGTGTGCCTTGGCTTCACCTCGGCGTCTGTCTGTCCGTCCGTCTGTAACAGCCAATTTTCTCCGAATCTACTGGACTAAATAAGGTGAAATTTGGTAGGATGGTGTAATCCTACACAAATGTGCCAAGTAAATAAATATTTTTTTAAAATAAGGGACATTTTCGGGGTAAAAATTAGGAAATAAAAAAAAGTTTTGCAAACCTTACTTTGTCATGTATCAAATGAGAGGGTTATAAGGATCTCAAATGTATTTTTGTTATGATTGTAAATTTAAAATTTGCCAAAATATTTTTGGAACGTAACTACAATTTTTTGTAATTTTTGCCAACGGTTCCAGTTAATGCTTTCAAAAAGACTTCTGCCATCTCATTCTGCCGAGACCACGGAACTAACAAAAATACCGAAACGTCGGAAAATTGTAAAATGAAAAAAATAAACGAGTAAATATCCTTGAAAATTCAATTTTATTATGTCTAGTGCTCGTGTTAACCTTAGAAAAAATACTATTATTGTAAAATAAATAGTTCTGATTTTATTCATGAAAGAAGACGTAAATTGACCATTCCCTCCCTGATCTTCGATAATACTGAGCCTAAAATTAAAAAAATATATATAAAGTAACGTTTATTGCTTGTAGATTACAGGAAAACCTACAAGAATTCTATCAATTGAAAATAAAGTGGTAAACTCAATACAATACGTTCACTTACGGAAAACACTGATAGCGCTAGTAGTAGTTAACACCCGTCTTACTGTGAGGATTTAAGTTGTGATACCACAACATTTGACTTTGGCATTGTACGCGAGTTCAACTCGCACTTGGCCGGTTTTTATTTTAAGAAACACCAATACGATTTAATACAACTCTCGAAAGGCCTTCGGGAGCCCAAAGAGATTGGACACTTTTGTTGTGCTTTATTTGTAGTGAATGAATCAGTGTAAATGTCTATTCATCTGTGAAGAGAACGATATTATCGAGTCTTTCAGACTGTTAGGTCTATCCGAGAAATGCTATTGACTCTCTCACCGAGGTAACCTACCGGACCCTCTCTTTCCACGAAATAGGTTCAATTTTTTTTATCGCCACATTACAGAGAAGCGGATTCGGCTCCAATCCTATCAACAGTTACTTACTGATGCGTGGCGCTGGCTCGGAAAATTATGCTAAACTCCCTTGATTTTCTCTCGAATACAGTGAAAATGTACGCCTACACAATCTCTCTTGTTTTATAATAATTTTGAGCATTTAGGCTCTTTAACAGTTCCTTCTTACCAAGAAGTTTTTAAGCAGTACCTGTTAAAAACAATAACAACAACTACCTAGGTTTTTCAAGCGGAGTAGTAACATGTACGCTGGAGAACGGTTCTGTAGCCTTTGCACGCGGTGACAATGCCGTTATGTAATGTAGGTATTCGTTCTTAGGATTCCGTACCCGAAGGATGCCAAACGGGACCCTTTTACTTCACTGTTCGTCTATCTATCTATCTGTCCGTCTGTCTGTCTGTCATCAGACTGTATCTCATGAACCATGACATCTAGGCAGTTGAAACTTTCATAGATGTTTTGATTTCATTTCATTTATTTGTCAGCATTTATTTGACATTCATATATTTGGGATGTATTTATTTGGATGATGTATTTCTATTGCCGCTTTAACAACAAATACTAAAAAGAGAATAAAATAAATATTTAAGGGGGGCTCCCATACAACAAACGTGATTTTTTGCCGTTTTTTCCCGATCTTTGTGTCTAATGTTGTATAGATAATGGTACGGAACCCTTCGAGCGCGAGTCCGACTAGCACTTGGCCGATTTTCATAACCCATTGTCTTTGCGGATGAATGTTGTGAATGTTGCCGTTATTTCAGTATAATGGCGCGTGGCAGTTAGGGAGATTGAAACTGAACCCTTTGAAAATATATTAATCAGATGTACTTTTATGTCATCATTCACTGCCTATAAAATAAATGGGTGATTTTTTTTTTTTCAAAAACACCATACGACTACAAAGGTCTACAAATTTACGGTTTTCAGATTTTTCCTTTTAGTTCTAGTGTAGGACATTCCTTCTGTCCGAATTTTATGATTTAGGTCAACGGAAAGTATCTGTCATAGGTATATAGATTTAAATTCCCTTGCGAGCGTCCACATGTGCGGAATAAACGGCAGTATCTTTTGATTGCGTCAGCTTACTTACATGGGTTATTTAATTAGACCTAGTGGAGACTAGCAATGCACCGCAGGGCGTTCTAAACTCATGTGGCGATCTCCTCTTCTCTTTTATTGGTGTAGGTAATAATGCAACCCGCTTAAACTTCGAAACTCCTATGATAAATGCAACTTACGGGGTTTCTACTCGTCAATATAAATAACTTCTATTAAAAGAGCAACGCCAGTAAAAAAAGGTATCAAATGTGTTGCATTCGCTAGAGCAAATGTAAAACGGGAATATGGAATACATAAGCAGCCTATATACGTCCCACTTTAGGGCACAGGCCTTCTCTCAGAGAGAGAGTATGGGTTTAATCACCACGCGTGCCCACCGCGGATTGGCGATTTCAAGCGCTGAGGTATGTGAATAGCTCAGACAATCAAAAAAAATTCAAATGGCATTTCCCAGATACTCACATGAGTGTCTAAGGTATGTAACCACCTCAGACACTCAGGTTTCCTCACGATGTTTTCCTTCACAGTTAGCGAGTGGCATTGCTACTATTAACTTCACAAATGTACATAACTTAGAAAACAAAGTCATAGGTACATGCCCGCTCTGGGAATCGAACCTGGGTCTCTCGCTTCGTAGTCCAATGTTCTACCCACTAGACTACCACCACTTATGGTGTGGAAAAGCTGATGTTTTTTCGATATTTCTGGGTTTTTCTCATAATAAAAGTAGTTTGTATCGATGATAATAGACAACCGAGTAGAATAACCCCTTTAAGTTTCATCGGACCTTTCTGAAACATCCAGGACAGCATATCATATAAATAAAAATGCCCATACATAGCACAACATGGTCAATGCTTTTCATACCTTTAGAAACAGAACACATAATAATTTAATATACCTTCGATACTAGGTCGGTGTTTTACTAGGTTTTCTTTTAATTAAAAGGAAACCTGTGATATTTTGAGCATAAAATGTGAAATATTGATGAATTAAAAATGCGAGTTTCTTGTTGAGAATGGTTTCAATCATAAAATTATGCTCTATTTTGTGTTAACTGTACATTATAGAAATAACACCCAACCTTTTTATTATTTAACGGCGAGAGGATAGGCTTGAGTGTTTTTCCACCAATGTACCTTATTGTTTATATAAAGCCTCTTATTTTCTATTACATTTAATGTCGTTTCGACGTGACGGGAATTCTCTCCAATTCCTTTTCTACAATAGAAAAAAGTAGAGGGCAAAGGTTATCTGGGATTCGTGGCGCGGCACGGTTTCAATAGCGCTGCTCCGCACTACAATCGGGTGTGATACGGTGAATCAGTATGCTGGGAACTGTTCAACAGTAATTATTGCCGATTGTGCTGGCCTAGCTTCCATGCCCAACCAAAATTTCAAGCTACCTCGCTATATAGAATTCGGTAATAAATTGTATCTATTTACTTCGGGATGATTATGATTAGACTAACATTGCTATTCAAGCCGAAATAAATAACATTGAAACAAATTACCATTACTAGCGCATTCAAAGGAAAGTCTCTTAAAAAAAAACTGAAAGGTTCTTATGGTTCGTACCTCGGGGGATTTATTCAGAGTTAATATCTTTGCGCCCAAATCCGTTTCACATCAGAAGATAGACAAGGAACGAAATAAACAGAAAGGGCCGAAATACTCAAGTAAAAGACGTCTTCTTGAAAAGAAGTAAGTGCTAATTTAGCAAAACGAAATGGACTCGCCGCATATTTTAAGCCTGGTTTTTAAGGAATCTTGAAAAAAGTATTTTCTTTCTCTGAGTAAATTGGGAGGACAGTGCAAAGTAACTATCTATAGTTAATTCATTCAGTTCTTTAAACTATATGGTACGCGTGCAAGGTGGGTTTGTTTGTATAAGTCCGCGATAGGTTTTTTATATCTATGGCTGATTACTTCCAACGATCTATATGATTGGGAACATTATGAATATTCTTGTGAAGAAATTTGCTTAATTCGGAGTGTATATAGGCTTCTTATTTAAGGGAGGAGCGCCCCTGTGCCTATAAACCCACCACGATAAATTATCCATTGTAAGGCTCTGCATTCAACGAAAAGCGGTTTTGTTCAATTCTTCGTCTCCTCGTCAATGGGAAATTTATTACCGCCTCTGTCGAATTCAAATATGGCCGATTATATCAGTGAAGTTAAATGTTCCCAAAGCTGTGAGGTGAAGTTGGTAATTTCACAGTTTTAATTCAGGTCGAGAAATGTAAATCTCGTTTTTACAGAGCTAAGTAATATATTACACATCAATTAGACTAATGTGAATATCTTAGAAGTCAAGGACTCCCAGCTTTCCATTGACGATATCGAATGTCGAATATATAAAAGAGGGTAAAGTACCTACCCATTTAGAATTCAAAAAGTTTTTGCAAAGATTTAAATAACTAAGAGATGGAGCTTTCTATTAAAGACAGTTCCACGGGAGTTTTACATATCATCATATTGTCTAAAAGGCATAGTAAAGTTCCTAGTTACCGAACAAACCGCTTTGATAATATGAAGACAGATTTATCGGGCAAACTATTGTTAGTGTTGCTGCAATACCTGTATATATAGAATATAGGAATATATAAATGTGCTTGCCTGTGAAGTATTGTATCCCCGAACCCGACCGGAATGAAAGTGACTTTTACAATCGGTTTCTTTGACTTTTTGTATAGGGTTTGATCGCGCTTGGTCCATTTTGTATGAAATCGTGGCCTCCGGGGCGGGTATCTTTTCTCTGAGTAATACTTGATCTCAACAAGATGTGACGACGGTCGGTCGCCCGACTGACCTCACATATGCCACCTTTTCTGTCGTTAATACTTTTGTGACCACCGTCCACGCCGTCTTATCATATTTTCTCGAACCGATGACGTTACATATACTTGTAAGATTCCTTTTATCGAATAAGCCTGCTACCCGTCAGCCAGCAATCAAATAAGAAATAACAAATAAGTACTTATTACTTAAAAAGCCATGAATTCCGGCACAAAAAATGGGGACATAAAATGTTTGGAGATGTATTATGTAAACTAAATTGATGCATTGCCACAGAAAAAACATGCATAACATATAATAATCCTACTAATATTATAAAGTTTGTGAAGATGTTTGGATGTTTGGGGGTTTGGATGTTTGGAGGTTGGGATGTGTGGATGTTTCTTACTCAATCACGCAATAATGGCTGAACGGATGTACGTGAAACTTAGCATACAGATAGACAAAGGCCTGAATTGAGACATAGCATACTTGATATCCCGGTAATGCGTTCCCGTGGGAGAATATTTATTTTAAGTTTAAAATAGATAGCGTTGTGCGAGCGAACGTTGCGTTTTAAAAATTGTTGGCGTTGTGCAAGAATCGTATAAACGGATTCTGTGGCGGTACGAAGTTCGCCCGGACAGCTCTGCTAGTAATTGTATAAAAGCGAAGAAAATATGAGATATTGTAACAGTTCTCGTTACTGCACTTTATATAAAATATTTTTGACTTGATACGACTTTGTTTCCCTACATTACCTACACTATCTTACTATGAATTTAATTGGGATGTAACCTATCGTTTTGTAAACATTAGCAGTCATACTTTTAATTAAAAGCTTACGAAACTCGACCTTCTCTTGTTTTGAACTCGTTTGAGTTTATAATTTAATTAAAAATCAAAATAAGCTACACAATTCACTGAAATGTAAATTATTTGCAAAGAGCCAATAACTTGATAACGTTAATTGAATTGTTTTTTATTAAATCGTTATCTCATCTGAGTCAGCTATGGATTTGACATTGCTATATATGAGTCACTCAGTATTCATAAACGAATCTTAATTTAATCTTGATATGCGCCAATTTTTCTTCGAATATTACGTATTCAAAGGTTCCAAAAGATTTAAAATGAATAAGTATTGCAGCCACGTCCAGCTTTTCGCGCAATTAAATGGGATCATAAAAAAAAATTCGGTGCGTGATATGGTTTGGCAGGATGTCTAAGTTAGGCACTCGTCATAGTCTTCATATTATTCCATCGTTGCCCAGTGTGATGGAACCGACACTACCACCGCGCGTCCAGGACGCGGAGGACCGAGCTAAATGGTTTACTCGTTTAATGGCTCCACCACATTAGGGAACCATTGTTGTTACGTTACACACTAGCCTCTTTGCAACAAAGGAAAATTAAATCTTATTACTTACAAATAGAATGGAATACTGTTTATCATGTTCGTGTTACGATAGTAGGTAATCATCATCTGTATTTAGGTGTGTAATTTTTGGCTTAATTTTGTACCTATATTGGCAACAACATTATATCAATAACATTGGTGCCGGCTGCCGTCGATAGATGGCAGTCGTTAAGCCAAGTCAGAGGCCTTAGGGCGGCTTGACAACTTCTGACAGTAGACGAGCCACTAGTCTAGAAGCCTCCACCAATCCGGACTTGGCCCCCGTGGTGGAGTATGGCCTATACCTTCCTCAGGGAAGAGACCCGTGCCCCTCGGTGGGGACATAATGGGTTGATGATGAGAATAGCATGATTTATCTGTTGTAATAGTCAGGCATACCCTTAGTGAAAATTTAATTCTAGGTCAATGCTTTCTCATTTCCAAAAGCAGTTTTTCTAAAATACGGAGAAACGATGCGCGGGACTTCAAAGCGTTAATTAATCTGGCAGGGTTCCCGTTTGCTTAAGATGTTATTCTTAGTATTCAAGGATGTTGGCAGTCTCTGGGCTGTGATTGGTGTCTTGAATGTGCACAGACGCGTGAGGAGTCAGAACAATACTACTGGCTTGAAAATTGGTACCGTGATGATGCCGCGATGAAGTGCTGAGTGTCACGTTCTGATTGGGTTAACCGAGCAGGACAGTGTTCACTGTATGGCGTTGTGGCGTAAAAAAGTCGTGCTTTTAAGGCTCGAGGGAGTAAAGCGCCACCGAGGATAAAAAATAATTTCAATTTTTACAGATCGAATTTGCAAAAAGTTTACAACAATCTCTCAATCATGTCAATCAACATGATTGCGAGATTTTTGTAGTTAATTGTTTATAGTTAATATTTGATTGTTAATAGTTGGTTGTTCACTGTTAATAGTGATTTTAGGTCCCATGGCCGTGAACCTAAAAAACCCAGGACGGAAAAAATCAAAAAACGGCTATTTTTGGCATAAATACTATCTAGTCCCAAGTTTGTGTACCTAGGTTCTTTGTCGTGAGTCCTAAAAATCACTGTTCAACACGTGATTGAGAGATTGTATAGAGAATTTTTGCAATTACGATCGGAAAAAAAGAGATATGATTTCTTGGTGGCGCTGGTTAGCCCTCTTAAAGGACATTACTGTCGTGTGGCTGTTCGGAGGCACGTCGCCCACGGCACACTGTTAACACAAAGGACACCGCAAAACTCTAAATGTTACCCAACTCCAATCCACCGAGAGAATTGTTTCGTTTGCTTACGTGTATTTACGGCTGGCTTGAATTAACAATTTGTAACACATCAAGCGACACACGAGGCGTTGCTGATGACATGCTATAAATTATACAAAACTTGTGCGAAACTCGTGAACTTTACTTTACAGTGCCTTGCCCTATTAATAATGCCGGATTCCTGAACTCGGGAATATTGTATGACATACTTTTGTTTAATGTAGCATCAATAATGCTAGGCAATAACTTCCGCTCTAACTCTGTACTCTCCTCTGTTCGTCTCTTAAAAATATTAAGCCGTTAGTTTCATTTGTTTCCTCACAAATACACTTTCGTTTAGTAGTAATAAGAAAACTTAACTATACCTATTAGTGACTAAACCTAGGTAATGTGAGCTAGGAAAAGAATCTTCGAATGCAATAATTTGTAAAACATATTATTATTATACAATTTATTTCGTTATAATTCGTGTCTTGAAAACATTAGATACTCTTTCTGTAACCGTTGAATGGAGGACACGTTAAAAGATAAATAAACCTGTTATTTTTTTTTCTCTGCGACTAATATTTTTTGTAATATAATCAGTCGAAAAGTCAATAAAGTCACGTGGTACTAAAACGCGCCATACAAATCGACCTTGGACTATGACGTCACTCCCTATCATAACGCCTATAATGTATGATGCGTTTATCAATATTTGAGTTATCTCGTAAAATAATGTTTTTATGCATGCGTACACCTTTATAAGAAAACGTTCAGAATTCAATGACAAAACGAAATCTAATAAGTTTGATGTTATTAAAGTAACTTTATTTTTCCGATATTTTGTGACCCCGAAAAAAGTATTTTTATTGTTATATTTTTAAATTTTTCCTAGGTTTTCCTAGGTATAAAAGCTATGTCAATCCGATCTAAGTTAGACGCAAGTTCCAATTTCAACTGATTTCAGTTGTAACTCGTTTTGGAGGTCAAACGTTCAGTAGTTCTTTAGAGATTTTTACCCGACTGCGAAAACAAAGGTTGGTCATATTTTTGGCGCCTGTGTATGTATGTTTCAATGTTCTCTCGGACCGATTTTCAGTAAATAAGTGTCAAATTAAATCTTGTTGACGCAAGTGCCACGGGTCATAAAAAAAAAACAAAATGGCGGACGTCAGCTGTCACTGTTAGTAAAAAGTCACCAAAAAGTTTGAAGTAAAAAAAACTCAAAATAGTCTCAGTGGGTGAGATCAAGCTTACAGAAAATTAAACTTGCTTGCTGTGCTTTATAATTCGAGGGAATCTTTTAGGGCTTGTTTGAGACTATTTAGTAGTCAGGTTTTTTGTTTGCAAAATAAGTTTTTCTTATTTAACAAAAAATTCCTTACTTGCCCTTAACCTAAAGTATGCTTTTCTTTAGTATATACTTTATTGTATTTTTTCGACAATAAACGCTAAGAGATTTCTTTCACTCTTGTTATTTTTGCCATTTCCATTTTCGCATATTGAGCGCTTTTTGCTACGGCTTAAGTGTTAGTCGCGATTGAACTCGTAAATGTTGCCTCTGTATTCGAAGAAAAACAACCGTTGAAAGATATCGTTGAATACAAAAAACGCGCTGAATTTATAGCTCGCAAAAACTCCGGCATTGCTGAACGAAGTTGCAGAGAACTATTGAGTAAAAACGGTCAAAGGATTCGAAGGAGGTGGAATGAAAATTATTTTTGTCAGATAACTGATATAACTAGGTACGCACATATATACATAAACTCACGGCTGTATCCCACGAGGGTAGGTAGAGACCAGGCATTGCCACTTGCCACGATCCTGACAGCACGCACGCCGGTTTCGGGTACTTTTATCTTGCCCTTTGCTAAGACATCCCCTATTTGGTCAAAGTATATCCACCTGGGACGTCTCTTACCGGCCCTTTCACCCACTTTTGCTCGACTAGGTACAAGCAAGTTCTCCATTAGATTGTTTAAGGCATGGTAAATCATTTGTAGTTCAGCTCAATTAATAGTGAGCGCCGTATCTGCCTGTTGGGATGTACATATTATGATTTTGTACTAGTGTTTGTAATTTTTAATTATGTAATTTTTAATGCATAATTTATTATCCTGTTTGCGGAGCGAATAAATGAATATTAACCATTTAACCATAAATATTTAGAAATCATATCTACGATATTTATTTAACATTATCAGTAAGGTTACAACAAATAATAATAAACATAAAAATATTTTTGAATTTCTGCTGAACTGTACTGTACTGTAATTATTGTGTAATCAGTTGGTGATCCTAACAAATAAGGTAAATGTAAAAGCTTTTTAGAAAATTTATTCGTTTTCTAACTCTTCGCTTAATTTTAGTGGTGCCGCGTTTTTCGTAATTTTCATTCGTATCCACACCGACAGCGATGCTGAGGCTTGTGGGTAAGCCTCTTAAGCTACCTGGTGCTAGCTAGCGCCAACAATGTAAAAAAACCGAACTCGCCCACGGAGGGTTCCGTACTTTGTAGGTACATATTATAAATATTTCAGGAATCGAGTCTCGCAGTTTTTCCCGAGCTTTTACCGAACTTCAAAGACAACTTTTTTTCATGAAATGAAATTGCAAATGTATAGTTTTCAGATATTTTCCCGTAATTGTAGTTTAAGATGAAATTACTTTCCAAATTTCATAGTTCTAGGTCAACAGAAAGCACCCTATAAATTTTGATTCCCTTGAGTGTCGAAATATGCGTTGTTTTGCGGCATAAACGGCCGTATCTTTTTTCTACGTTAAGATAAGATAAGAATATTCTTTATTCTATACCAGAAAAAATAACAAACACAAAATACGAGTATTTACAACTTAAATATAACGTTTATATATTTTTATTTAACGTTAACTTAGAAGTTTTATTTTTTCACAGCTTCAAGTGACTACGTATAGATCTGAGTATATGGTTTTAATTTGAACTCGATAGTTCGACAACAAAGTGATCCTATAAGGGTTCCGTTTTTCTTTTTGAGGTACGGAACCCTAAAACTCATATCTTGTTTTATAATTTTATGTAACCTATATACGTCCCAGGGCACAAAACTTCTCTCAGGTAGAGGGAGTGTGGGCTTAATTACCACTCGTGCCCACCGTACATTGACAATTTCAAAGGCTGAAGTATTTGAACACATCAGACACTCAGGTTTTCTCACGATATTTTCCTTCACAGTTAGCGAGTGGAATTGCTACTAGAATTTCACAAATGTACGTAATTTAGAAAACAAAGTCATTGGTACATGTCGGGATTCGAAACCACGACCTCCCGAGTGTGGGGCCGCTGCGCTACCACCGCTATTCTCAGTCCTAGGTTCTAAAAATAGCTTCGGTAGGTTCTAAAAATAGCTGTCATGGTTATTGAGATAAGATAAGATAAGAATATTCTTTATTGCACACAAGAAGCGAGACATAAAATATGAAAGTTACAATGAAAAATTACAATGGGCGGCCTTATTGCTAACAGCAATTTCTTCCAGACAACCTTGCGACGGAAAGGTTTTCGAAGGAGAAAGAGAGACGAGTAGTTGGTGCAAATACGAATAGTACATTATTTATTTAGATTTATGATGTCCACTTTTTTCAACGACGCGTTAATAAAGAAGATTTTTTTTACCATGGTGGTGCTAGTTAGCACCGGGTAGCATCTTAAATTAAAGGGCACCATGCAATAACGCTAGCCCATCAACGAAAAAATCTTATCTCTTTTTACGTCAGAAATGCTATATAATCCCAGGCCCGTGATCCTAGTATCTCGCTCGTGAGTCCTAAAAATCACTGTTAACGTGACTGACAGATTCGTCGACACTTTTTGCAAAAGCGATCTGTAAAAACTCTTTTTATTTTATAGATATTTTTCCTTTGGTGGCGTTAGAGTTCCAGCATGGAGCCTCTTAAATTAAACAATTCCGTGACCGGAAATAATAGGGCGATAGTAAAGCGGATCCCAGCGGGAGCGGGAGACCCAGGTTCGATTCCCAGTGCGGGCATGTACCTATGACTTTGTTTTCTAAGTTATATACATTTGTGAAGTTATAGTAGCAATACCAAACATCGTGAGGAAACATGGGTGTCTCAGCTATTCACATGCCTCAGCGCTTGAAATCGCCAATCCGTGGTGGGATCGCGTGGTGATTAAGCCCATACTCTCTCCGAGAGAAGGCCTGTGCCCTACAGTGGGACGTATATAGGCTGCTTATGAAAGCGGATCCCGCGCCTCACACGTAATCGCAGCGTGGTTGTTGTTTTCTCGGTCTTTCCTTACCGGTTTGCTACCAAAGCGTTATTACAAGTCCAGTGATATATCACGGAATACACACTGTATACAAGGTGTTTCCGAAACGTCCGGTGAAGTTATTATATCAGCTGTGACTTTACTAATTTTTGATAGTTGATCATTTTTCATGATCTAATGTGGTAGTAATAAAAGTTGAAATTATTATTGCCAACTTTTTTATGCTTTTAAAATACAAATTATGAATAATACAATAGAATACAATACAAATATCTTTATTAATATGAATTTACACAACATGGATCACAGAAGTAACCAAACTAGGATGAACCTGTGCTCTGAACATTGTTATGGGTTCATGAGAGCGAGAGAAATATAAGAAAAACGTATCTATGAAACGACGCACCAATTTGTTTCGATATTACACAGATAGTATCGTAATAAAAGTGGTCTGTATTGATGTGTAAATAAGATCCCTTCAGTTTCACCGAACTTTTGTGAGACACTCAGTATAGGGTTACTTAAAAATGTGCTAATAAAATTATGAATGAAATCACGCGTCAAGTAGAGGTCATTAACAGAAACTTTCGAGTTTTAATACTGTTTAAATCATTTTTTCAGTGTGTTTGTTTACGTGGCTCCATATAAAAATGTGATGTGCTTTTTCTGCTGTTTGATAGATAACGCTTAAAGTCCAACGTACTAAATAGAGTGTACATTCTTCTATGTAGGACAACAAAGTACCGGAGCTTATGACAGTGGTAGTACTCAGAAAGCGCGAATTCAATAAATACATACTACACCTCAAGCGTGCTTCCTGAAGGGGTATCCAGAATTATGTGAACCCTGAGACAAAAAAATACGAAGATAAAACTCCTAGAACTAAATGTGCAGTAAAACACTAACTGGGGTACACAAATTTCACATAGAAAGATAAATTCCAGACTGCAGTGGGGTCAGAACCAGCGCCTCTAGCATACCGTACTAATGCTCTTACTCACTAAGCCATTTGATAACCATTCCATTTTTCTTTCTGTCTAAAGTTTATCAAAACCATTGAAAATGGTCTAGTTGGGGGTGTTTCGTGAATTGCGCATTTACAGGTAACCCTGTATACCGCTCAGACACGGCGTATCTCACTGCTCGCTCCACTCTTCATACCTATAGCACTTTTTAACTACGGCGTTCTTTCTCGAGCCCGATTGTGGCGAGCACATCCTTTTCTCTTGGCATTTAAAATGAAAAATGTTTCCGCTTTTTGTCCAAATATTTCAAACTCAGCGCCCTCTGTATTTTTTCTGTTCTCGATTCGACGTGAAAATTATTTGCGGAACGAATGAAATGCATATTAAAAGCATGATTTATTGTTTTATGTATATTTCAATTACATTTAAAGGCCTGCCCTCTCTCGAGGATACGTTCTACGTACATTTATGCTTTTAGCTCAGCAATTTACATACAAACCTCTTTCGCAAGAGAACTCTGGTCTTGCTTACTCATCCTAGATACAGACGTGTGTTAATGTTATGCTACGTATTTACTTCATCAATATTGTTTCCCCTCAAGCTGCCCCGATCATAGCAAGCAGCGTAGCGCTCGTAGTAGGGCGCAGTGTCGTAGCACCGTAACCTCGTAGCCTTTGATGAAATTAGTGCTACGGGATCGTAGCTCATGTTTCTGAGCAGCTGTAGCAGCTGTCCTATACTTTATGCTTTCATCTTATTTTGCCGAATAGAAAGTAGCCTGCACACCTAGTAGTAGTAATACATACTTGACATATTTATCTAACTTAAAACATAAAAATTAAAGTATCAAATTTATAATGGATTTATCATTTCACATCGCGATAAGTATAATTGTTTTATGAGTTATTTTTTGTATGAATACATGGGCGACTAACTCTTGAGGGGGGATGACGCAGTATTTATGAAATTATGTCTCCTATAGACTATAGCTGCAAAAAGTTTTTTTTTCTTCTACATTTAGTGTTAGTTTGAAAGTTAGTATTATTTTCATTATTTATATTTTATTTATTTTTACGAGCCTTTTGTAAGTCTAGTAACCGAACTGCGAAAGTAAACAAATGTCTGGCAAATGTTTTTCTTCCTATAAGAATAGAAGAAAGGAAACATTGTGAGGAAACCTGAGGGTCTGAGGTGTTCACACACCTCAGCGCTTGAAATTGCCAATCCGCGGTGGGTGCGCGTGGTAATTAAGCCTGTAATCCCTCTCTCTCTTTCTCTCTCTCTCTCTCTCTCTCTCTCTCTCTGAGAGGAGGCCTGTGCCCTGCAGTGGGACGTTTATACGAAATATTTAAAAAAAGACTAGATGACTTAACTTAGTTTCAAGAATGTGGTGTTAATGAAAGTCCGAATTGCGGTGTCTATCAATTTGTATTGTCAATGACACACGATAACTGTAAAGGAAAACGTCGTGATGGAATCTGAGTTTCTGAGGTTATCGACACACCTCAGTGCGTCATATCGTGGTATGGTGATTACGCACATACTGTATGTACCTTATGTAAATGCAAATGCCATTCCTATGCTATGCCTAATAGCATAAGCGGCATTTACACAAACATGATGATGTTTGGATGTTTGTAACTAAACGACTATTGGATGAATTTGGAATAAATTTGTTTATTAATAGGTGTCTGGAATTAATATCCAGATGTAAGTAGTGCCTAGAATTTTGTTTTCTTGTGATTTTTATCTCAATCACAAGAAAACAAAATTCGAGGCATAATAAATACATAATATGAATAAAAATATCGTGAGAAAACCCATAACTCTGAATTAATACTGTAACCTAGATGATAATTTGCTAAGCTCTTAAATTGTTATACATTTAGTTAGTACCAGAACGGCTAAAATATTATAATATGATCCTTTGCTCCTTTTAGGGAAGTATAGGACATTAATTACATATTTTCACTTTTGACGACTATAACAATACTAATAGTACACTTACTTGCTTAGACTCCATTTTTTCTTAATACATGAAATGGGAATCTATAAAACCTTTCACAATAAATACCCATCGATAGTATTTTCTATTTAGTATTGTTAATTCTATTTAATTTAATAATAAATAATATTTCAATTAATTCATGATTTACGCGTCCCTGTTTTCTACTTTATTAAAATATCGGAATGTAAATAAAAAATAAAAATATAGATATATGTAGATAAAAAGTAACCGAAACTAGCGTGCGTGCATGCAACGACTATTGAATGTTGAGTAAGCGAAAGGGATCTGTCAGGATCTTGGCAAGTGGCAGTCCCTGGTCCCTGGTCTCTGCCTACCCTCTGGGATACAGACGTGAGTTTATGTATGTATGTATGTGTATCGGAATGTTTTATTGACTGTGTCGAGTTCTTTTGTTAGGGAAGAACACCCAGAAAGAACGGGCGTATATGGTCTGAATCAATAATTCTATTTGTTGAAGAATATCAAAGTGGCCTTTAACTACATTACGAGTATTTTGATTGGATACACTTTTATGGAGTTTTTTTCTTGAATCTCGGATGTCTTATTGACAAGGCAAACAAAGAAGCATGGTTATTTAATGTTTAATGGTGGAGTTGGAAAAGTGAAAACGTCAACCTTGTCGCGTCTATTGGGTATCGTAGCTCCAAAGATATACTCGTAATATTTTCATCGTACAGATATCGAAATTTCCGATTTAATGACCTGGTGCTCGACTGTGTCCCGGGGTATTTGGCCGCGCGGTCGGTGTTGCCTGAAAGCATTTTCGCACATAGGGTTAACGAGTTTTTATCTGCCGAGTCCAGCCCTGCGCACACCCGGGACCACCCATTTGCAAAACATTGTGTGCTCAAGCGGCGTGCGGCCAAATGTCGGCACTTCCAAACTTCGTCACGCCACAATCCACAAATCACTGCGTGGCACACCCCTTTAAACATTTTTTAAGACATAATTTATTTTATCTCATAAAGCGTCTAACTTATCCGCACTTCTAATCCTTGCCAGAGTTATTCTTAAAGTTTGTTGCAAGCTGAGGATTATGTAATCCTCTAAGACTTTCCGCGTCGACCCGCCGGCGCCAACGTTGCTTGCCTTTGTACCAGCGAGGATAACGACGATCGATGTTTTTCATGCTAAAGATATCGCGACCTCGCCGTAGAGGATTTCTGAAGTAATGGTCAGAAGTCACCGCTTCAATGTATTTATCAAAGAAAATTGGGATTGTAAATCTTAGGTCAAACATTCGTGAAAATAGACCGTTAATTCAAAGTACGAAGTGCCGGTTGAACGTAAAATTACATCCAAAGTTGTTACTGATGTACAAAGAGGTAAGGGGACCAGCGACTCCGCTTTGTTCGAGGACTCTACCGCACCACTCCACGCACCCGCGACCCGACCCCTATTTGTGTTCTGTTCCCGAATCACGAACATCTAATTTATTTTCCTGAAATATTGTGAAAAATACCGAAAGATCTGATTTAAGGGAGATCATTGAAAGGGGCAAGTACCCGTGCATAATTTTCCGCAATCTACGTGGGAATTTGAGCTTTTGTTTACTCGCCGTACTCCACGCAAACAATAGAGAGCTCCACTGTTCGATATCCAACTGATATAAAGTGCGCGTCTAAATACGTCAACGGCCCTTTCATGGCTACACTTATCCTTTTGCCCGTAAAAAATGCGTAACCATAAACGTGGTCTTAAAAGTAAGCTCTAAAATAGGGTAACGTGATCTGAAGGACAGTCTGTGTCTGCAAATCTGCTCCAAAGGGTGATTGACACACGCTGCCTATAAATGAGCGTTTAACACTTTCGCAACAGGGGCGGTGCGGGCGGCGGCAGCCCTGCTGTCCCCTACAAACAAAGCATATCAATTTGCATTTTAACTAGTTGCTGAGCTATTCTACTATTTCGTTTTATCTAGATGGCGATTCAAGAAAAATTTTAATCCCGAAATCCTTTTAAGATAATTTTACCACCAGCCTTTCATCGCAGGTTGAAACTAAACTCACTTTATTTTCTTCTTTCTGGAGAATTTGGAATCTACAAAGTATAGTTCTCAAAGTGAGAAAAACACTGGAACTTGTTCCACTGAAACAAAAATATAACAAGGTTCAAGAGTTTTAAAAGAAGTAAATTGACAGCTCCGTTTAAATGTTTCAAAATAAGCTGCTCCCAACGCAGAGCCCTCTAATTTCCTTTGTATACTAGATGAAGAGTCAGGTTTCTTGGTACTACGATATCCTTCTGTTCGTAACTTTTAGTTTCACTGGGTATCTTTATCTTTTTAGGGCAGATATTTTTAGCAGTTTCGGTTTATTTTTATGTAAAGTTTTGTTTCAATTGTACAAACGAGACAATTTTTATACTTAGACCTTATTGTAAATATGTAAATATTACGATTAATGTAATTACTTATACCTATACAAAGATTTTACGTGATAAATAATAAAAAAGGAACTTGTTCTGCCTTTCTTAATCTCATTGTTGTTCTTTGTGCAAAGGATTTTGCACCAGATTGTTTGTTATAGTTAGAATTATTCTTTGGGGTTATCAGGTTATTACCTCTAGGTAGATATATTTGTTTCCATGCAAAAAAAAACTTATCTCGCAATAAATCATACGCCGAGCATTATTACAGAAGCGTAAATTAAAAAAGTTACACCAATTTTGAATGAGTTATTGTGCAGCGTTCACTCTGAGGCCATAGCTGGGGAATACTGCAAATTGTTGCTATACTTACACGAGCTCAGAAATACTTCACACTCTGCAGGAAAAGTTATATCAAACATGAAAAAAAGTTTTCACTCCCTTACTGTATTTATAGAGAAAATTCTACCAGAACAAATAAATATTCGAACTGTGAAATTATGATATTGAATTCAAAAGATTTTTCAATAAAACTGTGTTGTGAATATTTCGTCAATGGTATTCCATTGTGACTATGGCACCCGCTACAAATGGTGCGAGGGACAAAGTACGACAAGTGAGAAGTGATAGCTCGTGGCGACGATGTATGTGCAGTGATTCTGCATTGACCCATGGCTAGCTCTCCAGTGACCCATGGCTAACTCTGCAGATCTGGGCCTTCTCGCCGCCAGCCTGCTGCGGCTCATAATCGGTGAGTTTCACTTATCAAAATATAGCGGGTCATTCTGTCCTAATTAGCAAAGGAAACGAACTTGTAAACAAAAGGGACAACGCATTAGTTTCTTGTTACACAAGTAAAACATTTTGATTTCAGCACGGCACTCAGAAACATCCAAAGCGAGCCGATTTAATTTCATGTCCTTTTTAATTAACGACATGCCGTTCCAGCTGATAGCGTAGCTGTGATCTTCGCTGAATATTTCCACCGAGTTTATCAATATTCCGAAAACGTTTTTCGATGTCAGATTAACGAAGAACTGAGAATAAAATGTTGATTAATCAGCTCCATGTTTTTATTTCGTAGTTATTCCAGCAGTTTCTTTTAGGAGATTATTTAAACAGATATCTTTTGAAACTTCTTCCAGGAATAAGTAGAATACTGTAACATGCGATACTGCAGGCGGCAGTATTCGCAATGTTTCTAAGCTTTGCAGTTTTTTTTTAATCTTCCTAATGCGTCGTCTTTTGCGCACGCTTTAGAAATTGTCACAGCCGCTTATGCCGACCGTCGGCCTAGTGCGCTCCTCCGCTTAATTTGTTGGTGCAAAGCTCATTTTAGTGTTTATGATACGGTTATTGCCAGAGCTGTTATAACAACCTGCGCCGCGCCACGGATCTTGTTACGCTCCGCGGCTATTGTCTCCCGTGCAGTCGCTGCGCCCGTCAAACGGTTCTGAAGTTTTTTAATCACCACTGCTGGCCTGGTGTGCTGAAATTTTTGTTGCGAAAAAACGTCCGTCCGAGAATCTTTGCTAGAGCCTGCTCATTCTATCGCAGTTAGCGAGGCATAGACTCTTTATTGTTGTTTGAACAATGTTACAGCAATGTACGAAGTTACTTGTGCAAGCAAGCAAATACAAACATACAAGCACCTTGACATAAGTTGTTATTGTTCTGCTTTGTGGTATTTCGTCATCACTAAAATCTCTTTTACGTCCCCAGAGGCGGGTGGGTGGCAGTTTTACTGCAGTTCCCGCTGAAAATATGCTCGTGTTCTTGTAAATAGCAAGTGCAATGTTGTCCCACGCGCCATCCACGACCGTAACGAATATGCAATTTTTATATTCCCTGCATGCAACTTTTAAGTATGATTAAACAATAAAGCACTTTAGAACTGACTTTAGTTTCAGTTTTCTTTACAGGTAGTCGATTATGTTATTAGATCCGCTTTCGTCGTCTTTGTAGTAAGACAATTCGGGCTAATTAAAATCTAACATTGTCTACAGATAATTGAAGTTAATTTACTAAGATAAGCATACAGTACCTATATAACAATACACCTCTGCGGCTCACCTTTGTCTTATCAGTGTACACAGAAACACGTTATCCCAACAGACATAACCCGTTGACATTATGTAACTAGTGAGCAGGTGGATTTTGAGCGAAGCCTGCTCGGCCTCCTTAGGTCAACTTATTTAGTTTCTGTTATTTGACGTGTATCGAATGTCTCGCCCTGCACACTGGCCTTAATGTAGCTTTTAGGAAAGTCAATTACTTGGATAGGCAATGAAGTTTGTAAGGCTTTCTCGGCGCTCCAGATAATTGCACGCGAAAATTTACTTCGTATATTATAAGCACCAAGGTGAATGGAGTGCCAAACTCAGCTTACCAGGAACTTGGGAGCTAATTATTAACTTCACAAGTGTGATAATTAATATCTGTGCTCATGACAGGGGCGGCTCTGCGGGTGCGACGACCGACCCACCACATTTTTAGACTTTGCTTTTATTAGCACAATTAAGCAACCCATATAAACTTACACGTTCATATCCTCTTAGTACGGAAGGGGTATGAATAATCAATTTTAATGATTCGCGAAAGTTAAACTTTATGTAAACTAGAAAGAAAGAAAGAAAGAAAGACATTTATTGGGACAAATTAACACATCACAAGAAAAAAATGGCATAACAAGTAACATAAACAAGTACAAAGGAAAAACAAGTCACATAAATACAATATGGAACAAGGCACAGTCAGAGCATCAGAGGTGTTACCTAGTTTATATAAAGTTAACCCGTTCAAATGTTGGTATAACTATGTGGAGGATTAAGAAACAGGTAACTTTAAACATATCGCCATTAGGTATCTGGGTGCAATATGAATGCCCTTCACATTTTAGCGAGTGTTATAGAAGAAACCGGCCAAGTGCGAGTCCGACTGGCGCACGAAGGGTTACATACAACATTTGCATATTTCACACGTCTACCTGTTGCAGTTATTAATATCTAGCAAAAAACGGCAAAAAATCACGTTTGTTGTATGGGAGCCCCTCTTAAATATTTATTTTATTCTGTTTTTACTATTTGTTGTTATAGCGTAATAAACGTTTGCATTGAATGTTGAGAATGCATATAATAGGTGCATGTACTAGAATAATAGCTGCATGTAATAGATTAAGAAATAATTGTACGATGCACTTTTAGTAGTCTTTAATAAATAAAATAAAATAGCGGCAACGTAAATAAACTATCACGGTTCATGAGACACAGCCTGGTGACAGACGGACGGACGGACGGATGGAAAGCGGAGTCTTAGTAATAGGGTCCCTTATCCTTTGGGTAAGGAACCGTAAAAACTAATAGCAGGTATTATCAAGGTTGTGTCAACTCTTTGTCTCTATAGTAGATAGCTATTAAAAATCATCTTATAGCTACACCTAGTTTACATTTCATCGCGAGGTTAGTCTCTATCAATATTCCAAAAGCAGCCCTAACCCACGGTCGCCTCCTTAACTTAATGACAAGGAAGATGATAATGTTAGGATTCCGCAGTATGTAATTAGTAGTTTTAGGCTAAGTCGCGTAGCAGGCCTTGTCACGAACGGCCGTGTTCCGGGTCAAGGGGCCTCTCCACCTGCACCGCCGAGAGAACGCCTTTTAAACCTTTTCGAGACCTCTACTGGCTTTCATTAAACTGTAGGTATATCTCCGACTGTATAACTTCAAGATGCTTACACGACTTTGTTCCACCAGTCAACTAAAAAGGTATTTACTTCCATAAAAACTTACATGTTTGACAGTACGCTGGGAATCCCACATTAGGCGGACCTGTACCATGGGATTCAAATCTTAGAGGTGTAGACGTACCTCTAACGTGCATTTACCTAAACGTGCATCGCCTGTGATCGTATCTGCGTACTTTTTATAGTTATTTAGTCAATATTAATGCACTTAAGGAGTAAGTATTCTCACTAGTTCTACTAAGCTGTGACAGTTAAAATGTTTACCAAAAATGTTACCCAGTTCTGAGTGCCTAAAATAGCGACAATAGCTTAACATGTAAAGCCATTTTCACCACCATAATTCAAGGGTTTGTTGTAATGATCACAAACATAAACATCGACATCAGAAACCAACAAAGAGACACATAATTATGGACATTGCCAGAGACAGCCGATATAATGCTAAATGGTGCCTGTAAATGGTACGAGTATTTACTAGCTTGTAAATTTGGGCATATGTTTCGCTCTATATTGGACTCAAAGTGAGCATTGGTTGCGGGCATAAGTGCCTGCCTACAAACAAAGGATTTAATAAGTGCCCTCGGTAGTGCCGTGGTGGTCCGACCCGGCCGATTCGCTTACAGAATGCTGATGTGCTCTTTTGTATTACCCTCTCAAACTTCATTCTCTTTGATGACTCCTCCATAAACTACTGCCCGCATAACTTATCCCTTCAAAGATATATTTGTTTCCAGAAGGAAGATCTCGCTTCGTTAGTAAAATATTACTCCCCGCACTGTCGTTCGCTTTCTCATGTGGTCCTACGGTAGGGGACCACCGACCCTTCAATTTGTATTAGAATTGACAGCTTCTCTGTCGCCCGCCCAAAAGGCGTTACTTCATATTTCTTGTGAGACAATAAAAATAACTGTGGCTTAGGAAAGTCATACGTCATAGATACGAAAGTGAGCAATATTTTTATGACTGCTTTTTGTATTGGCTTTTGAGGCTTCAGGGTCGAAAATATTGTCGTGTGCCAAATTAAAAAAATCAAATCTCAATACCTAACAAAACAAAGCATAAGTCAAATCTCTTTTATTGGTACCATTAGAGAAGCTTTATCATAGGTCTATTTTAAACATTGTTACAACTAAAATATTATTAAAACTAAATATTGCAACTTTCTCATAAAATTTTGTTTCGGTACTGCCCCCGTACTCTCGACATTGATTTGGCCAAATTGCATTATAATGAGTGCGTTTATTTAATAATTTAATAATAATATAATGCTTGCGATGCCTTCTAAAGTCTAAATAACTTTAATGCTATTATTATATTTCAAACGTTTACTATGTCGTTATTTCCGATTTCATTAAATTGTGGCGCCATAACGTCGAGAGTAAGGAGGCGACTGTATCTATGTGAGAGATTCCGAAATACCTTTGACGTTTAAACGTGGCACCTGGCGGATTAAAACAAACATACGAGTTTAACAAACTAATGAAACAGATTAGCTTAATTCGGCGCCCATTATTTAGACTTAAGTAAAAGGGTATCACTGTAAACATTTCATGGAAGTGACCAGGGCCACGCAAAATTAATTAGCAAATCTGGATGCGGGGCGACCGCAGGCGGCCGCCGCGGAGCCTGCGGGGTGACGCCTCGAGCCACCTGGCCAGCGGTCCCGCCCCACGCCCGCGTCTGAAAAATCCGATTACAATTCTCTTTACAACACACAAACTAAACTTAATTGACGTCCCGCCCGACGGAATGACATTTACATTTTTACTCTACCCGCATTTTTGAGAGTCGCGCGCGCTGTATGATGCAAAGTCGCGGGGACGTGCTCGCAATGCAGAAGGCACCGGATTACCATGTCCCGATAACTTGTGGATGAAAAATTATTGTACCCGCCTCGCCGTCTCCGTACATTAGTCCTGCTTAATGCTTCTTCTTGGAGTGTTTACCCAGTCACTCGCCTATTTCATAATTCGTATTTTCGTTGTAGGTTTTATAATTCAGCTCGGCTATTTGACAGTGTGAAAAAGAAGTGTTAATTATATAATACATAATACGTAAAAATTATAAGTTTTAAAACCAGTTTTAAAGCATTTTAACTAAAAAAAAGGGCACATTTATCCAAAAAACCAGGATGAAACTTGATTATTTTGTATCTGTAACGGCCTGGATTTTCCTAATCTATGATGACGTCACAGGTTAGTAAATATAGCATTTGTTAAGTTTAGAATCCCCAATATTTCCGCGCCCTAATATTTAAAAGTCACTCTGGGGGCACACACTGTACGGCGTTACAGTCAATTTTAGTACCCCACTGTTTTCTATGGAGTAGACATTCTTCCTAGTAGTAGTTCTGCAGATTTGACGTTTATTTGCTTACTGACCAGTGACGTCACTGATTCCTGTGTAACGCCATTTTGCCCAATATAGCATTTTGACAGCTTATTTTAAAAGGGAACTTTATTTGCCGTTTTTTAGAAGAAATACACGAAATAATTTAAAATTACCACTTTCTAAGCACTAAATAAATACCAACAAACATCTGAGATGATTTTCAGAAAACAATTTTTTTTCCATTTGGTTTCAATCAGTTTTTCTTTTGGTACGGATTCTATAGTTTCTGCAATGAATATTATTATGGAACAATAACATTGTACCAAAATATTATTACTCAATCCACTAAAAAACAGGAAATATGTAATGTTCAGTGTGTATCGTATTTTTTTTAAATCGTGGTCGTGGCGCTACCAAATCAGCAACATCTGAACTACATGTTGTAGATGCTGTTGTTGAATTTTGCTTAAAATCGTAATAGGTACTAGAAAACGCCTAGCGAAGGTTTGATTATGTTAGATTAGATTAGAACACTTTATTGTACACACCAGCCAGATTGTTTATTTTTTATTTTTTTGGTCGGTGTATTTAGGTGCTCATAAATCTTTTCGTCCTTGATGTTAAATCGTTTTTGATGTTAAACGCCATCATACAATGGCCTGTTTTATAACACGCCTGTCAAATAAAAAATGCACGTGGCAGAAATCGGACGAGTAGGTTAAGCGCTACTTTGGAATAACCTCCCAAACGTACATGCAATACATAAACTGTTAAAATCATAACCCTTCCTTTTGGCTTTGCTTAGATGGGTAAAAAAGCGTTCCATAATCAGTCCAGCTAGGCGATACTAACTTATTTTAGTGTCATTAAAATTACTCAAATCTTAAAACCTATTTAGAGGCTAAAAATTCCACCCATGCCGGACTTGAACCCGCGACCTCTGGCACGGTGAGCCAGTAGAGGTCGCGGGTTCAAGTCCCGGCATGGGTGGAATTTTTAGCCTCTAAATAGGTTTTTGTAATTGTCCTCAGCACGGGTTAGTGCAACAAAAAGAATTATAAATATTCAAATCGTTACTACAACCAGTTGTAGGATAAAACGGACTTGCAAATCTAGTCTACATATTTACGTCGTATAATTTGTCAGTTATTAACTGAAGCTAAGAAAAGCGTGATACCCATCTTTGAAACATATAGCGCCCTCTAGAATCTCTACTGGGTACTTTTAGAGCGCCATCTATTGAGCTGCAAGCATCCAGACCTGAAACTTTCAGTGAAAGCTTCTGAGCCCGGTCGCCGAGGCTACCTCTGATTTTCAGCGCGCTTTCGCTACCGGCTACTAGATGGAGTTTCAAGTATTTTTCTATGTTTTTGTTACAAAGTGGAAAAATAATTCATGTAAAACTCAATATCTCAATTACCTTTTAAATTTAGTAGTTATATAAAGAATCGTCAAACAAAAGAGACACTTTATAATAATAATAAATATTTTATATCGGGCAACTTTAGTACCTACTTCCTTTCTGGTGTCCTTTCTCACCTGTTTAGTTGCCTCACAATACCGCTAGATGTCAGACCAAGAAATCAGGCATTCATTTAGATACCTAGGTATTCAGAGCCTGTTTATATTGTTAATTAAAACATAGGTATCTCTCCAGCCGTTCTGTTATTTATTTGATACTTACACTTATTTTAATGCTACCTTTATGGTAAAAGGAATAAGACAGATAACACTAACATAGAGAATAATATGAAAGAAAAAGAACTGCAAGTGCGAGTACGACTCGCGGTTTTGGGGTTCCGAACAGACGATTACGAACTTAACATATTATAATTTATAATACCTATATAGCTATAAGTACTAACATATATAGTTTCGAGCATACTAATTAAAATGAGTGTTACTTACTTGAAATAAAATAATAATAATTATTATTATATTATGTGCTATCATACAGCCCAACTGCAAACAGAAGATTGTAATAGTTGTTTATGTGATATAATAGTATACTCTACTTATGATGGTTTCTGTTGCTGTGGTAGCATAGTGGGTAAAACATTGGACTCGGAAGCGAGGGACTCAGGTTCGATTCCCAGTGCGGGCATGTACCCATGACTTCGTTTTCTAAGTTATGTACATTTGTTCAGTTATTATTAGCAATACCACTCGCTAACTGTGAAGGAAAACATCGTGAGGAAACCTCGGTGTCTGAGCTATTCACATACCTCAGCGCTTGAAGTCGTCAATCTGCGGTGGACACGCGTGGTGATTAAGCCCATACTCTCTCTCTGAGAGAAGGCCTGCGCCCTACAGTGGGACGTATAAAAGCTGCTTATGATGATTGTTTCTTGCCATATTTCATGATTATAATAATTTCCACACAATACAATCACCTGACCTGGTCCCACATTAGGATACCCTGTGCTATGGTAACCAGGCAAGGACATCACAAACATGAAAATACACCCAGACTGAGGCCATTTGTACAAATGTACGGCGGCCCCCAGTGGGAATCGGTCAACGGGAACTACCGTATAGGTTGTGATAGTGAATTTTATTATTATATGAAAAATGTGACATAAATGGTTTTATACACGCTGAAATCTGAGTGGTTTGAAAGCCGCAATTATTCTATCAGTAATTAAAAGTTTCATCTATTTAGACAATTATAGACAAAGTGTAGACGTAAAATAAAAATAAAAATGAGCTGATAAATCTTGTTTCGAGTTGGGAAAACTTGTTTCATAAAATTCGCGAACTATTACTACTGCCTCTCCTCTCGAACAATGACCCGCGGCTGGCTGGCTACTAATGGTTCTAATAGATTCGAGCTTGTGTCGAAATATTTTTTGAAAGTACCTTTTTAAAAAAACAGCCCAGTGTATTAGATAGCTGTTGTTACGGCACGTTCATTTGGCTATGGCTTTCATACCACCCAAAATTCATGGTGCATATTTTGACAACATGAGTTTGTTTGTTGTTTATTGATAAAACACTGCCATTTACATTAAAAAAGGCATCACTTAAACCACTTAAGGTTTCTGCATGAAGCCTGGGCTGCTTTGTACTTAGGAGCGTGATTTGTTTCACCTTCAACGGACCGAGCAATATATTAATTTCGATTTCATAGCTCCATTCATTTCGTAGAAAAAATAGTGCTGATAGACAGATAGAGAACAAAATGATCCTAAAGGCTTTTGTTATATTTCCTTTTGCGGTATGTGGCTTTAAAAATTTAAAGCATTTCTTAATGAATATGTTATTTTTGTTACAGGTATGTCACATTCGTCTCCACCCAATTACAAAGCCTAACTGCGGAGATCCTGAAAACGTAAGTATAGGGGTACAAAAAGTCTGCGCCGTGGTGCCATGTTTGCATGTTAGTATTTTTGACGTGAAACGTCTTTTAGTTCGGTAGTAGGGGGTCACTTTCCTTCAGTCAGATTAGGCCTATACAATAAATATTCTAATATAATCATACATACAATATAAAAACATAAAGTTTATCTTAAAGCCTAATTTGGCTTAGCAGGTTCGTTTGTTTCGTTCATTTGGCTAAAATAGCATGCAACGAAAACATGTCGCCTCGGCGAGGGTTGTAACTCTGAAACTACGTGTCTTGTGCAATTCATTTATATATCGTTGAGTAGAGCAAAGTAGTCATTACTCTGATTCTCTTGACTCGTGCTGTAACACCCAACCCGGAATATTAAACGTATGACCCCGATAGTAAAGGAGAAAAGTACTATGATGCAAAACACTCCAATGGCCAACTGTGATCGTCTAGTCTAGTGAGGACCCTTCATTGTGAACGTATTAATAACCCAAGAACTTTTAGGATATGAGATTGAGTAATGAGTGCATGTAAGAGATCCGTTAAAATAATAAAAGTGGAACTAAGAACATTCAGTTCAAATCAAATGTTTATTAGAAAAGGTAAAATAGCAATAAAGCAACATTAAATAAGCAGAAGCGAGACAAGATTGGGATAAAGAAGGAAAATTTAAATAAAGAAGTTAAGTTTAGAAGACAATAAATTAAAGGTTAAATAAAATAAATTCCATGTAAATAAAATAAGATTATAGTAGCAAAATAATTGAAATAACTACTTGTCATACTACTACACATGTGAGTGTTTTAGTATAACGTCCCCTACCAAAGGCCGGTTAAGGCAGACATTATTAGCCAGCTAAGTAGATAATATTAGATAAGAAGAAATGAGTGCAATACTCAATTATCTACTAGCCGATAGTGCTAATTATATCTACCGTGGATGGGGATTGGCCACCACTACGTTATACTGTTAATATATACTTATAAATAATAAAACTATGACTGACTAGAAATAAGAATACAATGATTCATTATTCCGAGTCTATGCCTTAAGAAAACATACATAATTAACGCAAGAATTGGCAAAGAGACGTTCAGCAGTACAATGCATTGGCAGACGAGAGTGAGAGAGGTAAAAAACCAAATGCACAAAGTACGTTGGAATAAGACTTCATCGAAGCTTACCAACACTGAAACAGTCCGGCCAAACCCACGCAACCATGAAATGTCACCCAAAGACATAAGTCATACAAATAAATATAATAGAAGCAATAAAAGCTTTGAGCAGGCATAGACATTTTAAGACTCAAGTCACTTCACACAATTAACGCAAGAAACGGCAAAGGGATGTTCAGCAGTACAATGCATTGGCAGACGAGAGTGAGAGAGGTAAAAAACCAAATGCACAAAGTACGTTGGAATAAGACTTCATCGAAGCTTACCAACACTGAAACAATCCAGCCGAGCTCACGCAACTATGAGATGCCACTCAAGGACAAGTCAAACATAATAAAAGCTTTAAGCAAGTATAGAGATCTTAAGACTCAAGACGCTTCACACAATTAACGCAAGAAACGGCAAAGGGATGTTCAGCAGTACAATGCATTGGCAGACGAGAGTGAGAGAGGTAAAAAACCAAATGCACAAAGTACGTTGGAATAAGACTTCATCGAAGCTTACCAAAACACTGAAACAATCCAGCCGAGCTCACGCAACTATGAGATGCCACTCAAGGACAAGTCAAACATAATAAAAGCTTTAAGCAAGTATAGAGATCTTAAGACTCAAGACGCTTCACACAATTAACGCAAGAAACGGCAAAGGGATGTTCAGCAGTACTATGCATTGGCAGACGAGAGTGTGAGAGAGGTAATAACCAAATGCACAAAGTACGTTGAAATAAGACTTCATCGAAGCTTACCAACACTGAAACAATCCAGCCGCGCTCACGCAACTATGAGATTAAGCAGAGTATTAAGCCAATATACTTAAAATTAATATAGCTTTACTACTACAAAGCCTATAGTGGCTCTTAACTACTCTCTAACGTCCCATAACGTCTTTCAATTCCTAACAATAATCCGAGTTTTGACCACCCTATATATTATTCACCCTATATTGCGCCTAAAATGCAATAATACTAAAGAAACAACGGTCGGAAGGAAAAGTATCTACGCACCTACATAAATTGTTCCTACCTCTGCAATAGTGGAATGACCCGTCCGAAGGTCAAAAGATAAGTACCTATGAAGCTAATATTTTCGTTTCGTTTTACCTATTCCTTAGTTTCAAATGATCACCGTGTGGATGAAACGCACCAACCTTTACGTCTAGTTTTAAGGTAAGGACCAGAGACATAGATAAGCAGTAAGTTTAGTAGCTACTAATTCAAGACTCGCACAATTAAACAACGAATACAATCTTTTAGTCCAACAGAGTTTTGCAGGTTTACATTAGCGCGGCGCGGAATTTTGCGGGGTTACATCTACATCCTTATGAGTAGGTGATAAGAGAATTACTTAACGCTATCATTTACAGACGGGTTTGGAAACAGATTTATTGAACACTAAACCTATTGCGACATATTGATTACAATATCACTACACTACAAAACATTGTGGAAGCACCAATTTCACTTATTTTAGTTTTATTAAGTAAATGAACCTTAAACGCATCTAATGACCGCATTGTTATGGGGGGACTTGGGGAAATACTTACTCTCATCATACAACTGGATACCCTGAAAGAAAAGGGGGAGCCTGCCTAATTTTTCCCAACCCCGTAAGCTAATATATTTAACCACCCATCAAAATTATTATTGTTTCAGCAAAACAAACCCCATTTACATTTAATCGTGTGTATGCGTGAGTGCCTAAGGTGTCTCCCTAGTCACAGCTATTTCCTACTTCTATCCTCCCTAACTCCGGAAAACCAGACTGTTTCAAATTACTTGGTAACTTGACTCAGTTAGCTTTCAGACTTTCTGGCCGGCCAGAGTGTGTAGCCTAGGATGTGTATGCGCAGGTGGTTTTATGGGTTCGGTAACCACCCGCAAGGTAAGAATATTCGGAATATAATACATAAATATGTTATGGGTGCAAAGTGCCAGAGGGCTAGAATCGTCTGTCACTCAGGGTAAGCAGGGGGAAAATTGCTACACCACGTATGCTAACGGAAGAAGATCTAACACCGCATTCACAAGAAGCATTTTATCCCAATCTTCAAACAAGATAATTAATGTAATTATCTCAATTCAAAATTACTGTTAGTATTACTTTTTTATTATTAAATTAAATTGGGAATGCCTCCGGTGAAGGGATTCTTTAAACCTTTCAACCCAAGCAGACTCAGATTCAGCCGTAGCATAGTAAGCAGAGCTAGATTTTGGGTTCCTTAGTCCATTAATTTAAACTTCTTAAGGCTCCCAAGTGAATTCGCTCTAAATTCACACGTTTGTATACTGAAACTCAATTACCACTAGCTAGTGGAATTAAGCTAAAGTAATAAGTGGAATTAAATGTCTGCAAAGGCTCAGAAAGCTATGACGCAAGAATGATATCGATCATCTCGTGTGCCCCCGCCGAGCCTTGGTTATTTGACAAAGGCTAGACACACGGATTATCCATAGCATACCTTTGTCACCGTGAGTTTTCCTTTGCACAAATTTACTTCCGCATAAACGTAGTACTGTGGAGGAAAAGGATTAGTAAACTTTTATTTCGCGAGAGCTACCCTAATTACTAAGGCTGAAAACCCTATTTTACGCGGAAAACTTCTAGCTAAATATACAAACGGTTTAGGAATCGAAGGCCGCTTCTAACCTTACACTTCACTTTCAAATCTCATTCCCTAGCTAAGAAAGTAATTCAGAACCTGAAACTTCACACCAGAGCTGATAGTCTGGGACGCAATGCCCACAGGTGATGTTAGGTTACAAATCCAAAACCACTCTCCTACTTTCGAATTTAAATACAAACGAAACTCCCTAATAGTAAATTCACAAAATGGCGAATTTGCCTACGAGCGCAGCAGACGTATTTACTGTTCAATTTTCTGTTCCGGAAAAGCCGCGAATAGTTCCCGAACCCCGCTTTTATAATCTCGCGGCCCCCTCCTAATATGATGCCACTTCTCCCGCTCGCGAAACCAATAACGAAATCCCGCCAACTAAGAATTTTATTCCTTATTGCTATTAATTTAAGGACTTCAACATTGGTAATTCTATTTTTGTTCGTCAAACTCGTACCACATCGCGCCACTATCTTCTCAATCAATTTCAGAACTTTAATATTATGCTATTTTATAAATTAATATTTAATGTCTGCAATTATATTGTCAATTAAGTTTCTATTTATTTATCTCGATATTTCCCGATTGATTTATTTTTCTACAATCCTTTTATCAATTTATTCAACGCACATTTGAATGACGCGGTGGTGTTTTCGAAAAACTAGTTTCTGTTAATAACAAAGTTTCGTATCTCGTATATAGAACAACATCTCTTTAATTCAGTCTATATTCATCTAAACATACTCTACTTTATCTACAATTGGGATTTGAAGCGTTATAATGATTTATTTGGTTGGCGTCAACCGGACGGAAATAACAGTGGCGCCCCCCCACTCAAACGGTTAATATCGTATTAACAAAGAACTAATACTGATACGCTACTCACTCCTAGATGGAGCTAACTCTAGAGCTTATGCGAAGATATTCGATAATGGGGACTTGCACTAAGAAAAACTTTAATAAAGTATGAGAGGACACGTCCAAAGGCAAACAAACGTGGTATCTCTTTCTTCCGCGACCATACACTCCCTACGATACAAACAGTCAAAAAGTCAATACAATCACGTGGCACTACAACGCGGCATACAACTCGACCTCAGACCATGACGTCACTCCCCAACGTATGAACGCAACGCCTACAATATATGAAGCGTTTATCAATATATATGAGTCATCTCGTAAAATAATGTTTCTAAGAAAACGTTCAGAGTTCAATGAAAAACTAAATTCTACGTTTTTAAGTAGAAATGAGGTCCTTGAGAAGTATGTCTGGTGTTACTTTGAATGACCGGACACATAACCGTGTGACTAGAAAACGTTGTGGACTAAAAGAGGATGCAGTGACTAAAATTGAGAAAGGAATGTTGAGTTCGTTTGGACATGTGGAGAGGAGGAAACAAATCCATCGAACAAATGTGGGTGGAAGGGCCGGCAAGGGATGACCCAGACGGACACACCTCGACCAAACAGGGGATGCATTAGCAAAGGGCAAGACAAAAGCACCCGAAACCGGCGCGCGCGCAAGCAACGACCAATGAATGTTGAGAAAGCGACAGCGATCCGTCAAGATCGCAACAAGTGGCAGTCCCCGACATTCGCCTACCCCTCCGGGACACAGGCGTGAGTCTATGTTATTTTGTTAAAGTTTTATATGATTTAAGTTCCCTATTTATTTAGTACCTGAATGACCGAGCTTTTCGGATGCAATTTTTTGTTTTGTTTTAGAGAATGAATTAAAAAAGCGTCATCTATGAACAAAATAATGAACTGCCATGTACTGTATTAGATTTAGGTGACAGACTTTCTTCAATCCAAAATTTATTAGTTATGCTATTTCGCAAGAGAGATGTCATTGTGATTAATCTCAATTATCGTAAACCATCCCTAAAACCAGTTGCATAATTTAATCTACAAAAGACAACGCAATAAGTATTTTACAAGAACTGTTTAAATGTTTACAAATGCTACAAAACAAAAGCTTTTCGGATGCACTTTTTTTTTGTTTTTGTTTTATTAGAGAATGAATTCAGACCCACGCGTATAGACCGGTAGCGTCACCTACGAACAAAGCGATGAACTGTCATGTATTGTAACAGGTGTTAGGTGAAAAACTTTCTTCAATCCATAATTCATTAGTTGTGCCATCTCGCAAAATAGATGCCGTTGTAATTAATCTCAATTATCGTAAATATTTAATCTAGAAAAGACAACGCAATATTTCACAAGAACTGTTTAAATGTTTACAAATGATACAAACAAAATATACCTAGCTTTATTTTATGTCGGGGAACCAAATACGTTTCGGCGCTTTATCAGATTCTATAATACGCTCTTTAAATGTTTTACAATCCCTATATAAGTATACGATTATCATTTCTCGGTTTCTTTTAGCTTCCATCCTTAATCTTCTCGTGCAGAACACAATTCAACATGATATTAACGATCGTGAGCACCTGTACGGAGCTTGGTCCGTCACAGTGCCGCTAGATGGCGCCAGTCGCAGTTTGGGTTAAAAAATAACGCCTACTTATAGACGTTTGACGTTGAACCAACGGCCGTGTAACCTAACACAGCACCGCCATCTGTTTACGTAGTTTTCATTTATTTATCAAGTGTACACATAAAATATTTTTATAAGAGCGCTGCGAACTGTCAAGTTTGGGCACTCCTGGCTACTAGGTTTTTACAGGAACATAATATGGCACTGAAAGTAGGCTTCCCCGAAACGTTCATATTTGGATTTGACTTTTGATGTAAAGGAAATAAACCTTTCAAAGAGCTCCGTGTAGGATATTAACTCCTAAATTCGGGGCGTTCATAATAGTCGATATTCCATCAGAAATAATTACGTCTACACCTCCGCCCTCAACTCGTGCGAATCTGTGCAAAGCAAAGCAAATATAAGCCAGCGTTTTAACAGCATTGCAAATCATAATAAAGCCCCACAAATAATTATGATCATGAAAATCCCCAATCCACTTTCCAACAAAGCAAATACCTATAACCCAAATGAAATATGTAGTCAAGCGTACCGTGGATTGAGTGCCCGAAACGTGTTAATTTGTGCATGAATTAACAGGTAGGTAACCACATTTTTGTAAATGAACTAACTTAAATGAAAAGTTTATATGTTTTTTAGAACTACCAAAGTATGTGCAAAAGTACGGTATTCGGGATAGGAATCACGTAACCTATTAAATGTTCAGAAAAAAGTTTAGAGGTTTTGCAATTATAAAGCTCATTGAGGTCTAAGAGAATTTGAGTAGTATCACACTATTTGCACTGAATGTAGAAAAAGGGAAAGCATATTTACAAAGATTTACTACAATAACATAATATTCTATGCTTACTGACTACCCGGATGGTTTCTGGTTGGTGTACTTATTACGTATTACGTTGCCAGTCACAAAGTGAAGCGATTGTAACGAGTTACATGTAGTGCAAGTGAATGTTGGTGACTATAAACTAAACTATAAAGTGGGACAGTCCGATTGTACCTATTATAAACGGGAATGTTTCGATGAATGGATGTCTGTTACTCAATTACGTCAGAAACGGCTTTGTGTGTGATGTGGCACATAGAAAGATTATATATAGTCTGGAGAATCACCTAGGCTAATTTTTATCCCGGTACAATATCACAAAAAAATCTACGCAAATGCAGTCGCGAGCAACAGCTAGTAGTTAATAATTCCAAGTAACAATCAGTAAGCTGTCTCCGTTGATTGTTATGGAAATCGCTATTGTTAAAGGCGGATGCTAATTTACAGTTAACGGCTCGATTTAGCACACGATTACATTAATTGAATTTGTTGTTGAACTGTAATTTACACGACATCGAAACAAGTAATTGCCTTGGTTGAACACTTGAGAAAGAGCTTAACGCTTAACGGACTTTTAATAACGCAACTTTAATTTGCAAAATGTCTGCAATATTTTTGCAATGACATACCTACCAGTGGGTGGTGCGCAACAGTAGCTGTGCGAGTAGTAGATAGTATATTTGTCCAGCCCATGAATAGAGGAGTCGCCAGATTCAAATACAGGGTGTAACAAAATCCCCCTACCTTCCCGAATATCACAAAAATGTGTGGAACTGTTAATATTTTTTTCGCGATTTTCAATCCTACCCGTAGGAAAATTTGTTTGTATTGAGGAGGACGGGCTAGAAGTTTTTGTGTCATATTTGCCCCTAATTTGTGTATAAGGCGGATTGGTTTTTATTCAAATTATTTAAATATCAGCATCAAAAACTGTGAATTCTTTGTCAGTCGAAGTTAATGTTAACGTAATAAGGAATAGAAACATTTTCCCCAAAAATTGATTTCTAGCCCCGTCCTCCACAATAATATATTGTTGCACCCTGTATATTGGACTGCATATATCGGCCTTTCGTTAAAAAAATATCGGGTCATAAAATTCAGCGTGTGTTGGCGCAAACTGGTTGGGCACGCTTTTGTTGGGGTTGGACCGGACGCTGCTGTCAATGCGCGCACTCCTCTATCGACGCATTCAATCACCATCGCCTGTAACGATTCCCGGTAAAATATAATACCGTCGCACACACGAAATACTACCACTGTACCAAAAGTGATATACGACATCAAATTGTTATGCATCAAAGTCTAATTAGCCTAATTTGACGACATCGTTCAACCCGAGTTGGTTAGCCGCACCGCGGTGTTTTATCCCCGTTCCCAATTCGCATCCTATTAATCACGCTAGATGCTCTAGTGGTGCACGCCACATTCGCTACCACTGCTCGTAATGTGGCGTCAGTAAAAAATTATGCCGGCTTTGCGCCGAGATTGCGGAATAATTACGGATTATTTTTTGCGAGCGGTGTTCGTGCCCTCATTTATCTAGCTAGTCCTAAATGCTTCCATTCAGGCGTCCGTTTCGGTATGCGTTTGGGCTTTCGCGGTGCGGCGTTTTTAGTGGCAGGGCGCAAGCACTCCGGCGCGGCGTGTTTCGGAGCTCGCGGCCTTTCTCGCTCGCATCGCATAATTACAGGAATGCATTGTGCGCCGCAGGCCGCAGTAGGTACGTGCGCCGTTTACCAGCGTAATTTCCGCCAGCATAGTGAACCGAAAAAGCTAGAGAGAGAGGAAGCTTTTATGGAGTAATGTTATGGTCGCCGGATTGCATACGAAATGGAGGTACAGGTGCGAAAAAGCATAATAATTGTAACAAAAGGCTGCATTTGACCAAAATCAAACTGGAACAACCCTCTAGTGTAGCGAAGGCCAAACACAAGTTTGGTTTCTGTCACTCCACTGACGTTCTCGCAAGTTTTTCAATTAGACTTACGTAGCCACGGGCGGCTGGTATGCATTGTTTTGTGACCGAGGCTGCAGGGTGAAAGACGTGCAATTCGCTCGACCGCGCTCGTAATTTGATCCCCCGTTGTGGTCGTATAGCCTGGATTCGTGCAATCATAAAGCGACACGCGATTTCGGATGGGTTTGCGGGGAACGCGTATCGGTCCGGGCGCATGTCGCCCAACGGAATTATGTTCGTGTCTGCCCTGTCTCAGATAACGGCAGTTGTAGCATGTTTGCGATATATCTCTGCACTCAACCACGGGAACATTTGTGCACGATATAAATCACTAGTTCGCTCTGACTTATACTACTACCTACGTTGGGATTAAAACACAAAGCGCGACTAAAATTTTAAGCTCTAACGCATTGGAGGCTATGTCTAACAAAAGTCTTTCTCTCTATCTATCCAGCACATAAATAGAGCCCTCTGCTAGGCATAAGCCTTTTCTCTGTCACGCCGAATCTCTCGGTCTCCTGTCAATCTCGTTCATTACTTTCCGACGCGTTTAGTAGATATAGTAGATAACACTATTGCACGCCAATAATGTCTATAATAATGGCTTTTGTGATGTCATCAATCCAATCGGGTCGCTGGTATGCCAACTGATCGTTTACCTAACAGGAGTGTTTGTTCCTGTTACATCACAAACAAAAGAACAAATTAATTCTCATAGTGAAATAGTTGTGTCCCTCATGTGTACATTGTGCCGTTTGCTCTGAACTCAAATAAAAGTAGAGTTTTCTGCACATGACACAATTTCACGCGAGTGTATTTTATAACTTCGTAATAGTCCAGTGTCGTGATTGAAGTGAGCGTAAATGTCTCGTTTCTACAATTAGATACTGAGTCAGCGTTTGGCTTATGTATCAACTAGCGAAAATATCGGCATTTATGTTGTGACTCTTGATAGTTTAAATGTCCCCGCGTTACCAGTTTTTGCAGAGATAAAAATTTAAACATTGTAACAAAGTATATACATGTAGGTCCTTTGTCACTGAAGTATTTCCATGTTATTGTTACAAAACATCTAGGACTAGTGCCCGCGACTTCGTTCGCCTGAGATTTGGCTAAAAGTAGGTTCTCTGTGTTTTAATCCAGGGCCTCTACCTCCTCTATGTCCTTGTCTATCTAAGAGCCTGATTTCGTGACAAATATACAAATATTAGTGGACTAGTTTCATTAATAACGTAATTGATGTTAATAATAATAAACCTAAAAGTTAGATTGAGCAACTAAATGTAAAAATACTGCGTCCAGATAATCGCTGCCTCTGGGAAGGGTCCCCACTATGCTAGCGACGTAACCTCGTTGGACGGCGAGACTTATCCTATGCCCGAGGAAAGAGCCAGCCCTGGTGTCCCTGATCGTGTCGATCAGGCAGGCGCGACGATAGCTCTTTGAAGTCGTACCTCAGTTCCCCCACGGTCCGAGTGTCTGGACACCAAACGGCACAAATACCTACGTGGTATTAAAAAGAAACCTAAAAGCCAGAAGTAGAGAGCCCCCAGCGCAATCCGACTTATGTATGTTCCATGATTTTCTGTAGTTTACGAGTTATGACATTTCTTCGTGACGACCTTGATGATTTTTAAGACTTGCTGAATCATACTTTTGTGGCAAAATTGAGAAAGAGTTTAGGATTTTTTATTCTTATTAAGTTTGATAAAAGCACTAGCTGCCGCAAAACATTGCCGACGCTCTTGCAATTAAGCTGAAAAATAAAAGAATCAATATTTTTTGCTTTACAACTCTTTTTTTTCAGACCTACTTTAAAAACATCGTTGTCTTATAGGGCATTGGCATCGTTTTTCTAATACGCTTTTAAAGCTTCATTAAAATTAGTAATTTATTTTTGCGTTATTGTAATACCTACCTGAAGTAATAAATTTTGCGTCGGCTAGAACTAGTGGGATAGTAATCCAGCTTATGTAAAAAAACATGACTCCATAAAAAATCACATTGTATGATCCAACAAGTCTAGTCAGAAAGATAGTAAAATTACGAAAAAACATAACTCGTAAACAACGAGTAACGAAAAATGGCGGAACCTCTGGTCTTTCGCTTGACTGTGATTTTTGGGACAGCCTGTATATCAATATCCACCTCTTTAATCTTGGCGAAGGCCGTAAGCACGAACACCCCGGTTGACTGGTCTGACGCTATCGGGAAACCTTTACCGCGCACTATGTTGGCCCGAACAGTTTCCACAGTTTAAATGGTGCAATTAATTCAAGACATGCTGAACTTGGCTTCCGCTAAACTAGGTAGGTAACAAGATTATTGATTCATCAGTATTATTTTAGAAGAAGAAGAAGAAGAAGAAAAACATTTATTGAACGCCACAAAGACATACATTTAACAATGATTAAAAACGGACAAACCATTGAACATGAAAAAAAAAACAAAAATAATCCCAAAACAATAAGGGACCCAGGGTATGTCTATGCAGCGGTAAAATGGCCTCGAGCTCAGTATACGCTGCGGTTTTGCCCACAGCACTGATTTTCAGCACGGGCCTTTGGTAAATCACGGAGTGAATGAAACCGAAATTTTCAAACACTTACTATATTTTGATCCTCGTTTCGAGACATATGAAATTTGATAGTTGATGCAATTTCATTTGCGTGAAATTAGAAAAACCGGCCAAGTGCGAATCGAACTCGCGCACGAAAGGTTCCGTACCATTATCTATACAACATTTGAGTATTTGAAGCGTCTACCTATTGCCGTTATTAATGTGGCGCAAAAAACGACAAAAAAATCACGTTTTTTGTGTGAGAGCCCCCTCTTAAATATTTTTAATTATTTTTAAAGTGAATGGTATACAACTAAATATTCTGTGAATATTTCAAGCGTCTACCTGTTGCCTTTATTAATATCGAGCAAAAAACGGCAAATAAATCACGTTGTCCGCCTGGCTCGTCCCTTACCGGCCCTTCTACCCAAATTCGCGCGATATATTTGTTTCGTCAAGTTTTGAGGAAGCGAAAGTGATCTGTCAGGATCGTGGCAAGTGCACTGAAAAAAATTAGATTACTAAAGAGTTCAGGTAATTGAAGTTTTGTTACCATCTCCTAAACTTCAGCTACTTGTTCCCAAACTAAGTTAGATGCAGATTCCGTCGTTTTTTAGCAAATGTTGCTCGTGATATTACAAGTAAAGTTTAATAAAGCTTACTAAAAGCCGAATTACCTAATCAAAGTCTATCCATCTATCTATCGATTTGGTCAATTGACATAAAGTAAGTAACTAAACCTGTTTTTTATATTCTTTTTGTTGCATATTTTTGCTCTTCAATATCTGAGTGCAAAAGCCGTTTTTATATCATTTTAACTTAATTAACAGAGTTTTGAACTTAAAATATTAGTCATGAATGTGTTGAACACTAGTCACAATCGTCCTTTAAATAATATTAATCTACTGTTTAATGCCAAACATCTTTGTCTTCTAAATAATCCTTGATGTTATAGTAAGCCTTTTTGCACAAAATGTGCTTAACACATTTTTTAAATCGCGTTGGAGGTAACTCTAATATATCTTGAGGAATTTTGTTGTAGAACCTTATACAGTGCCCCATAAAGGATGTGTTAACTTTTGCAAGTCTAAATAGTTATGTTTTTTTCTAGTATTAACATTATGGTGGCCACCAACATTTTCGAAGTCTTTGATATTTTTTCTAACGTACATAATATTTTCATATATGTATTGACATGCAACTGTTAAGATGTTGGTTTCTTTGAAGAAATCTCTTAGCGAATCCCTACTACCTAACTTGTAAATAAATCGGATGGCTCTCTTCTGCAAGATGAAGATAGTCTCAATGTCTGCTGCCCGGCCCCATAGTAGTATACCGTAGGACATAATACTATGGAAGTAACTAAAATAAACAAGCCTAGCAGTTGCAACGTCAGTGAGTTCCCTAATTCTTTTCACTGCATATGCTGCAGAGCTAAGTCTGTGTGCTAATTTTACAATATGTGGACCCCATTGTAGTTTTGCATCGATTGTGATGCCCAGAAATACAGTATCATCTACAAATTCTAGTTTTTCATGTCCAATTACTATGTTGTTCTCAACTACTCGTACGTTAGGTAAGGAAAACTTTATACATTTTGTCTTTTTAGAACGCTAACTCTCAGGATTCTAATTTTTTAATCACTCGCTGCGCTCGTGGTTCAATTTTAGAATCCTTCGCTTGCTCGGTCATCAAAATTGAGCACGCGGTTAAAAAGCAACTTTGCACTCTTGTATAACAAATAACTATTATTTGTAAATTCTTATTCATGGTTATTTCTAAAATGCGCAATTCCAGAATATGCCGTTAGATTTTGTCTTTTACATAAACTTTTGTTCTACATATTTTGACTCGTATCTCCGTTTTAGGGTTCCGTTCCTCAAAACGAAAAAAACGGAACCCTTATACTATCACTTTGTTGTCCGTTCGTCCGCCCGTCCGTCCATATGTCTGTCTGTCTCTCAAGACCCTTTATCTCGGGAACGCGTGAAGTTATCGAGTTTATACCATAAAAAACCATAAACTCAGGTCTGCAATCCCTGGAAGCTGTGAAAAAATCAAACTTCTAAGTTACCGTAAAGTTATCTAAAGATACGTCCGTTTTTGCCTCAAAAAACGTATATTATCGAACTAAAACTTTCGTAAGCACTACACATTATTAATATTATTATTAGTCAGAGACGAGCCACCAGAACGAAACCTGGTGGGACTCCTCCGGCAAAAAACCAAGTAAGTGAATCCAGAATTAAGTTAGTAACGTATATTTTGACACTCAAGGGAATCAAAATTTATAGGGTACTTTCCGTTGACCTAGAACTATGAACTTTGGTAAGTTATACCGTGTTATACTACAAGTACAGGGAAAAATCTAATAACTATACATTTGTAATTAAATCATAAAAAAATGGTCTGAAGTTCAGGAAAGCTCGGAAAAAACTGCGAGACTCGATTCCGGAACTATTTATAATATGAAAGTACGTACTAATTTGTGCGGTACCCTTGGTGGGTGAGTCCGACACGCACTTGTCCGGTTTTTGTATCTATGACAAACCTGCCTGATTAGGTACGAGCTAAGTTTTAAATTAAATCCGTTGGGAAATCTTGGTCAAAAAATCACATGAAATATTTATAAGCTCACAAACCACATTCATGGATTACTTGAGGATCCTTCTTTGATCACGTCTCAAGAACTTTTCGAGTGTGGATTCGATTTTACGCGCGATGCGCCTCAATCTCCCGGCAGTGCAGTGGAGAGCAATTTCCTCTGTTTGCCGGCGCAGGTTCACGGAGCCACGGTGTAAGTACTCTAACTCAGAAGGTTGACTGTTTAGAGCCCTGAGCGGCCTTTTCGCTTTCCTGAACTATACATGCGTAGTTATCTAAAGCCGCCTACAGATTACGTACAACACAACATGTAATGCAATGTGCAATGCAATTTCTATACATTTTTATGAACAAGAAGAAAGACATTTATTGTAACAATGTAACACATCACAAGAAAGAAAAGTCATAAAACTCATATTTACAAATAAGGAAAAGAAAAGGCAAAGTCAGTGTACACCGTGTGGTGTGTTAAAGTTGCCACAAAGGGCATCTCACTCAGCATTGTGCTGAGGGTGTGAGCCCACAGCGCTGGAGTGTCAAGTGCAGTCGTGTTTAAATCAAAATAAATAATAAAAATAATATTAATGGGATATTTAACTCTTAGAGCCCTAAAAAGGCTATTTTCAAGACATATACGCATACAGAGCTTCGGCGAATATTTCTACAATCCATACTTTACGTTTCACTTCCCACAGTTCATCAGCCAATTGAGAACTTGCACTAAAAGTGTTGTAATATAATAGGAAAGGACACGATTTGCATGTGCAAAAGTAAAAGAGCGAGCCGCCTACAAATTGCTGTTGCAATTTGGCGACAATTTAGTATAAGAATCGTGCATGTAAAAAATAAATTAACGTGGTAGGTATTTTTTTTTCTCTGCTACTAATACTTTTTTGTAGTATAAGCAGCCTAAATGTCAATATAGTCACGTGGTACTAAAACGCGCTGTACAAATCGACCTTAGACTATGATGTCGCTCCCTAACGTAACGCCTTATATGTATGAACAATTTATCAATATTTGAGTTATCTCGCAAAATAATGTTGTTATGCATGTCATGTACATCCTTATAAGAAAACGTTCAGGATTCAATGACAAAACGAAATGTAATAAGTTTTATGTTATTAGAGTAACTTTAAATTTCGCATAATTTGTGACCCCGAAAACCCCGAAAAAATATTTTTATTGTTCTATTTTTAAATTGTTCCTAGGTTTTTATATGATTTCTACAGTATAAAAGCAATGTCACTCCAATCTCAGATACACGCAAGTTCCCCACGCCATCCAGATTCACCATCTTTATTCAATATATATACATAGGAAAGTAGTTAAAGAGGTATAAATACATACATAATATTCCAAAATAAATATATTAAAATAAAATATGATGATCCAAGGCACCGTAACCATGGTTAGGTAAAGGCAAAAAGAACTTGCTCTTCACGGGCAGCCCCCAAACAACATACCTGTTAGATATTTGATGTGTTCTTGAACATCCTGCAAACGACTGCGCTGCGTTCGCGTTGGAGCATATGTGCAGGTGTTCGCGGATTAATCTGAGATGGTCGTCCTAACCGCGATTGCACGTGAGTTACGTTACGATGGGAAGATTGACGATTCCGGAAAGTAAAAAGTGTAAAAAAATACTAAGGACGATATTGTGTTTATGGGTCAATCTCAAGATTTTATTTTAAAGTGTAATCAATGGTTTTCTTGGTCAAATAATAGTATGAGTGGTCATTTTGATAGTTGGTCGGAAAACATAAAACTTCTTGAAATATTTTCACCATTGAAAATAAAAATAAAATGTGTGGCCAAACACGCCACTAGAGTTAATTTTATTCTACATTTAAATTTATCCATAGAGTTAAATTTATTCTACATTTTAAAAATTCGTAAATACTTATTTTATTTACATAATTATTGCAACAGCACACATGATACATGTAGGTACATCCTTAAAATGGTAAATTTACATGTAAGTTTTGACGTGAATTTCTTGTTATTATAATTATTGTTGTGATTATTAAGAAATCATAGTTGTAATTATTTTTTAGGGTCTCCGTACCCAAAGGGACCCTAAAAAACGGGACCCTATTACTAAGACTCCACTGTCCGTCGTCTGTCTATCACCAGGCTGTATCTCATTAACCGTGATGGCTAGACAATTGATATTTTCACACATCATGATGTATTTCTGTTGCCGCTATAACAACAAATACTAAAAACAGAATAAAATAAATATTTAAGGGAGGCTCACATACGCCAACGTGATTTTTTTCTGTTTTTTGCTCGATATTAAAAAAGGCAGACGCTTGAAATATTCACAGAATATTTAATTATGTATTCACTTCAAAAATAAATAACTTCACAAAAAAAAAATATTTAAAAATATTTATTGCCGTTTTTTTTCCTCGATCTTTGTTGTATAGATAATGGTACGGAACCCTTCGTGCGCGAGTCCGACTCACACTTGGCCGGTTTTTTCTGATTGTGCAATAAAGATTTCTCTACCTATCTATCTGTGATGTAAATGATAATCTTTATTGACCAAAAGCAAGGATTCAGATGTCTGTTGAACAAAAGTATTATTTTAACTTGGTTTGTTAAGGAGTTAAAGCCGGTTTATGGAAGGAATTCCTCTCATAGACTCTGTATTAAGAGCGTTTTAGTGGAATTGACTTTATAAATAAGACTGATGTTTTACTAAAAACGGTATTCAACTTTTTATATTCAACCTTTTACGGAGAGCTGGCTAACCAGTGAGTTGAAACTCTGCGGTGAGTATTTCAGCCCACGGAGAGGCGCCACCCTCTGTCGCCACTGCTCGTTCATCTTTCCCAATGGCGCTGTACGACTGCCAACGTGCCGGTGAGCGGGCTAACTTGAAACCATTTTTTTCCCACGTATATTTTGCAGTATCATATTTTTTTATTCAGCAAACTTTATGACGTGGCAGTGTTAGTTTATCCATCTGGTTGTGAGCTTAGTGTCTCTATTATCTATGCCCGGGTACCGGGTATCACACTCGTATCTCTCGAACAATTGGCCACGCGTGTAGGTGTGTCGTCCTAGCGGTGTGAAGTCACCCCGCGCCGTCTCCATTAGGAGATTTTCACGATTTTCCTTGTGACGTGCGCCTTATAACCAACTAGCTTCATAGGGAGTGAGAAAGTAAAAGAAAAGCCGTTGGCAGGCCAACCAAAACCTACGCAAATGTAGTAAGTAAGCAGGATAAAAATACAAAATAATGAATAAAAATGGCTAATTAAGATTTAACCTACTTGTCGAAGCCAAAAATAAAAAGACTTCGTTATGAGACATAAAAAAATCCATTAGGCCTGCCTTAGAAACGGAGTCAAACTCGCTGTGTTACAAAAATCTAGTATAGTTAGAACTCACTGGTATATTGGACTATGGATGGATATAGATGGCAGTTAGACTGGAAGATTTTATTGGATCAGGCTGCTTTGAGGCATAAACCACAAGCCAGTGAACAAGATATGTTCCAGCGGACATAACTTGCAGGCTATTGTTCCTACGCTCTGCAGCAAGCCTTGGCCTAGCGCAGCGCAATGGCACGAGAGCTATTCGCAATGTTTAGCCTAGACACAACCAGCCTCGAACAAACTCTGCTTGCATGGATTTCTGCTGGCGAAAATGTCTTGATTGTCCCGTTAAAAATATTGACAAAAACCTTGCAGGTTTCACTACCACTCCGCGAGGTTTTTTTTCTTAGAAAACAAGTAGCTTTAGCCTCTGTTGAGCGGTGCTTTATCGAGAAAAGCTTTTAGGTGAGTAGGCGCCCCCAGGTACATACCTATCTTACCTGAAATACTAGGAAATAGAATAAATACCGAACTACTAATATTCTTCTCATTCGGGAGGTCGTAGGTTTGAAGCCCGGTGGCATGTACCAACGACTTTGTTTCTTAACTTACGTACATTTGTGAAGTTATAGTAGCAATACCACACGCTAATGGTGCAGGAAAACATCGTGGGGAAACCTGAGTGTCTGAGGTGTTCGCATACCTCAGTTGTCACGCGTGGTAATTAAGCCTATACTCTTTCTCTCTCTCTCTATCTCTCTCTCTCTCTCTCTCTCTCTCTCTCTCTCTCTCTCTCTCTCTCTCTCTCTCTCTCTCTCTCTCTCTCTCTCTCTATCTCTGAGAGAAACCTGTGCTCTGCAGTGGGACGTATATAGAAAAAAACTTAATTACGTATTTTGAACTGTTTCTGCGGTACTTCTAAGGCCCTAGCATCTGTACTCTTAATGATTGCAAGTTATGAGTCAGCTTCGCAAAGTTCTGGGCCGTTACTCTTAAATAAAGACTTAATAAATTGGTTGTTTTGCCAACGACACGCAAAGAAGAAGAACAAAAATAATTTCGTGAATCACAGATTTATAAATTCATAAGTTATTTCACAAAAGCATACGGGAACGACCACTAAAATATTCCAAGTATAATTACGCTTGTATATTGTGAAAATACAATTTGCAACGATGGTTACCTACAAATTGTACTGTAGCACAACAGTGTGTTTTATCTTTCTGCACGGATGAGTTTTTTTTTTCATTACGGGGCGAAAAAAGTCAAGCCATTGGAGCTCGGCGAGTGGAGAGTGAGCGATTCCGTCCAACCGCCAACGCCTGCTGCAACTAATGTGTCAGGAAAAACTAACAGACGACAACGAATGCGAGAGGATTGTTTAAAACCAAACCGCGCCAGACCGCGCATAAAAACCTGAATACGAATGGTGTAGGGGCGCCATTATCTCGTCAGTAAACGTCTATCCATTAAATGTCTATCTATCTCTCTATCTCTAGTCTGTATTCGAATTGTGAGGATTAAATTAAGGGTTGATCTGAGAGTTACGGGGACGGCTTATCTCAGACACGGTTAAAGTTTCTCTGAGGCATTGTTCAAGAATCCCTGACAGATCGATTTCAAGCTCGCGTATCTCATTATTACTTTCATCAACATAGATTAATACCGCTCTATTACCTTTAATGAGGCACAGCCTGCGCACATTTGCCCTGCGGCTGCTGCTAGCGCCTCCCTCGCCTCCGTACAAATACATTCATCAGTTTCTCTCTCCAAACATAATAGAGCTACCACCACAATTTCACGGTAATGACATTGTTTAGTAACTATTCGCTGACATCTTGATTGTCTGGCACAAACTTGTTAGTCAGCGAGAAAATCTGATGCAGAAATTTTTGGTAATCTGAGATTCTACCTGATAAACGAACGAAGGTAAGGACACATTTGAAAAGACTTCTATTAACTTTTCGTCCTTGCAACAAATACGTACTGCGACATTCGTAGTCGTAGGCTGCCGAGTTGAGACTTGTATCAATAAATCACGATTTGATTGGGGGCTGCGTTCGTGACAAAGGTCGCTCGATCGTTGACCACCATTTGTCAAGTGTGTAACCGGCCGCTGAAAACTAACGTCTGATTTATTACAAAATTATATTAGTCTATTAAACACAGGAGGTTGCGCTTAGTATAGGGCGTGAAAATATCATAAGTATTTTTATACGAAAGGTACAGGAATGCGGGTACCGATGCGTGACACGTAATATCCGCGTATGTTTCAGTTCGGTACGCGGCCCTTATATAACACATATTAAATTATCACCACATGTTGGGTACGAGATTTATTGAGATGAGCTTAACCGTATGTTAAATTTCAACAGTCTTTAAGGAACGTATCTAAGTTTTTTTTTTTTAATTAATGAATATGTGCTTACAATCTAGCCGAACAAATTAGCTGCAAGAAGCGCGAGTTACCGGTCAATCCGTGCAATAATACACACTGTATCTTCGAATAAGCGAAAAAGTCCATAGTGGGGATTCCTAGTGGGGAGACCTTGGGTCCCTCAACTACTACTCAATATGACAAAATGGCATTCTAATTGCTTAGTTAGATGTTAAAAAACATCCTATTTATTATGGTGTAATGCTGACATATATTTTGCTTTTGTGCGCCTATTCTACACGAAAATAAATTTCTTTCTCTGTACGATAAACTTAAATGTAAACATCCTTTGAGAAAAATCCTACATACCTACTCGAGCTTTCACTGTGCGCCGGCTTTCATATTTTGTCAGTTGTGTAGGTCTCCACGGCCTTACGTTTGTATTTTTGGTATAGTAGACAATAAATAAAGATGAAACGAATTTATATTTCACATTTTCTTCTTTATATTTGAGATTATTTAGCATATTTTGAAAGATCAAATAATATTACACCCCACAATTGTTTTGTCAAAAATTAAAACTACGAAATATCCATCAGAAATAAAAGTGAAACAAACGACAAAAATCACTTTTGCACTTGCAGCACTTTCTTAAATGTGGCTCAAACAGCATATAACTAAAAAAATCATACAAAAGTCAATTTAAATGGCGACGTAAGTGATATTTCAGAAATGGTGCAAGTCGGCCTTAAAATTATAAAATTACATAGCTAAAGCCTTATAATAAATTCAGGGTACTCATCAAGGAAGAGCTAATGTAAAGCATGAATTATTTACCTCTCCTAAACAGATGGCTATAAGTCTTAGTGCTGAGAGGTCAAGGCCTTTCATCACGTTTAATGGATATGGCATCGTGTATACTCACTACATTTGTATCACATTACCTTTCAGAATGTCAGCCTTTGTAACACAGCAAAGTTTTGGAATTTAACGTGTTATGTGGCGAGGGGAATTAGTACCAACCACTCATAAATCAAGTCTTAGCTTAGAGTGACGGCGCTAAACTTTTCTGCGAAGGTCTTGAAGGCTTTTTAATGCTAGTCCTCAGAGTACTTCGAGAACTCGCTGTAGATATTTATTTAGTAATTTTCAGGTATAATCCATCCAAGCAGATCATCATCATCGTCATCAGCCATTTGACGCCCACTGCAGGACATAAGCCTCTTTCATAGTTTTCCTAACAATGAAGGGTTTTGCCATAATCGCCACGCTTGGCAGACGGGTTGGCGATCGCAGTATGCGGTTGGAATTTCAGGAAGAGGCTGCTGCCCGTCTCCTGGTAATGTATTTCCTTAGTCGCCTTCTACGACATCCACGGAAAGAAATGGAGTGACGCTATTCTTACTCCGGCGCCACACAGATGAAGAATAATCCAAGCAGATAAAGAATGATATTGTTTTTGGAGACTCGCGATGCACATCGCATGTTAATTAACTTTACTTCATAAATAATCCCGATTAGACCTTTTAATCGTAATGCGGAAAATATGATAATTATTAAGGTAGTGAATTAATGGGGAAGTAATGTCTAAAGGCAAAATGATTTCAATCGCTCTCTCTCCTCTTTTGCACGAAATTCTTAGCAAACAAGTTTTCAAGCTTTCATGTTTTATTTACGATTTGTATGGTAAATTTGCAGCTAAATTTCCTGGTACAAACGGACAATATGTATGATTTTTTGTGCGTTGGTTAGAAAACCACCATATTACGACTACATAAGACCTTCACTGAGTGGTAAGATCTGCATGGATTTGCCCATGTATTTCGTTACAAATATACAGTCAACAATAATGATTCGAAAGGTCAGTAATGTAAAAGGACAGTGCACGAATGTTTTATTAAAGTTTATCTTCGACGAATGTCGACCGCTGACACAATTAACTACTTAAACCTTGCCAATGCGGAAGTCCGGCCGGACCGGCGCAGGCGACCGGAGTGGGAAGCAAACCGCATGCCGCCGACCATATACTCGTAGAATGAGTTTTCATCCCCGTTGTTTCGCTGAAGCCGGTACGAGGCAATCCAATTTTCTATCTGCTACCGAAAATCCCTGCTCCGTTGTTCTAGAACCATTTCCCCACGTACAGGGGTTGTCGGCGCGAACGTAGACACAATGCAGCCCGACTGACGTACTCTGAACAACACGCCACATTTCGCTTCGTAAACTTGTTGCTCTATCCAAAGGCACTACGTATATGAATAATATTCGACTCAATATCAGCAAACCAATTAGCAAAAAGGATACAAGACCCTTGAAATAATTTACTGTCAGGATGTTAAAAACGCGGACGTCCTGTTAGATAGTGAACGAACGACCCGGGTTGAATCGGTCTGTGAGTCGGACCTTCAGCGGCGACTCCATAGATCACGTTTTGTGTGTGACAAATAGTTACGAGTTAGGTGGAATTGCTTTCCGATCTACTCCGACAAATAATTTCAGCCTACTGTAGCGTAACATTACCCGTTTTCGAGACGATCAGACTCAACTTAAAGTCGGGCCGGCGCGGTGTCTTATTATATATTTGCAAGTGTTGGATACAACGAACCTTTCTTAAATACTTCCCAGCATGCTGAGTTTGTTACCTTTTACACACTTAATACATTATACCAGACTTAAGAAATGTAATTTCTACCATCATAATAAAGAGTGCTTCAGAATCTTTAAGAAACGTTTCGCGTGACGTTTCGTTTTAAGTGGTAAATTTTTTATCAGTGTGAAGTATACGAAAACATACAAAAAAAGCTTATTAATGAAATTGTAAGGTTCCGAAATAACTTGCTTGCTTCAATTATGCTAATAAGAATTAGTCGAAAAGCGAGTTTGTCCAATAGAATAGGTATAAATTTCCAGTGCAATCATTTGAATATAACAATCTTTTTACCTATTGCTTTATTACGTCGTACTTACTGTGAACAAGAAGAACATTTCGTGACAATGCGACCTCAGGCCGCCCATAGTAATTCTGAATGGACTGTTGTGCCTTATTGTGTTGGTGGAGCCTCTCCCCGGATAATATACGAATCTTTTATTCAAATGCCCTGAACCCAGAATGCCGAAGAAAATAATACAGCGATGCAGTCGACGTTCATTGTGCCTCTTTCAACAGGATTTGGACAAATCCACGGAGGTCGCAAAGGCATCATAATGACCTAACTGCGTGTTGCTGGGAGCCCCTCAGATGGACGAGGTTGTATTATAGGCTTAGACGTCAATAGCCAATATTGAAACTTAACAGTCGTTACTATTTTTTATCACGCTTGGTGTTCAGCCTACCGTATTGAATTTATTGAATTTCTTTGATCTAGATTATATTATTTAATAAATTACATGTGCCTACTATAAAGTACATTGCAATATATTCCTAAGAAAAGTGATGTGCTAAAGGTTCCTTATTGGCCATGTTGTTTTTGTTTTTTCATAGAACGCCAATAAGCATCGTTTTCGGGCAATTGTTTTCGGTGTTCTGATAAACATTTATTGCCTTATTCGTACGCGGATCCAATATCGAAAAGGTTACGGGTGATGCAATAAAATTTTATGTCTTTTCAAGAGATATAAGCTCTACCTTCACACTCTGTACACTGAGCACTAATGACTATTTCAGTGATTTAGAAAACGATGAATAAAGTCCTGTTATAAGTAACAAAATTTCACATTCGTCGATATTAATCCAATCATGTTAATCTACGTAGTGGCTAATTGTTAATAATTGTTAGATTTGATTAGCATTCCTAAAATTGAAATGAGAAATTCAGCTCTACTGAGCTGTGATAATAACTAAGAAGTTAAGAGGTTTTATCTAACAAAACAGAGTGTTAAGTGACCCATAAGTTTTAATTTATTCAACATTATCGACAGTATTAGCGCCTCTTATAAAGCGGCATGTGCTACATAAACATGAAATTTTCTCGTCTCTAGCGGGTTTTATGGGCACCGCAGATGGTGCCAGCACAACCTCCGTCGAATAATTTACATTTAAATTGCGACAAAACAAAAAAGACTACTCGGTTCCCTTCTTTTTAATAAAGACGACTTGTGCGTGCCGTCCCTACAAAAAGTTGTTGATTATTGTCGTTGAACCAATAATTTGGATTTACTTGGAAGTAAAGCTTTAATTTTGGGTCTTCTTTGATGTAGCAGATCTCATAATAAGTTCTATTGTGTCCAAACATTACGTTAATTCAGATACCGTGATTAAAGTGACAACAACATCAACAACATCATCTCATCTTCCGAACACTCACCTTGGTAGGCGGATTGGGCGAATGGGCGTTGAGCTAAAAGTCGTCGATAAAACAAACAAGTGTCATTGTGTCGCCGGGCTCCTTCGAAATGCTTCGAAATTGAACCGTAAGCAAATGTGAATGGCGCAAGTTTAATGAGGCGGATGCCAGCCTCCATATAACTTTTTGCGACATTTTCTGCCGATAAAACATCAGTTTCTATCGTTCGCTTGTAAAACAGGCCGGTCGAGCATCGACCTTATATTTTATATAAAGTTGTCTGTTACTTGCCGTAACCTCTTCTCGGGCAATTGAAACTTTAAGTCAACAGGAACGGCTTAGAAGCAGTATGTCCTATCCAGAAAACGTCCTAATCCACCAAATATCACAAAATATCCAATCCGCAAATTGTCCCAGGTATTGAGATAAAAATTTTAAAAAGTTGATTTATCGAAATTTTTATACAGCGCCTGGCGTAAAAACTTTGTATGATGTGCTGTGTCTGTGCTTTTGATTATGTAAGACATTGTTCGAAGGAGACCTTTTTTCTTCATAAATGGTAAATGTGTGCGAGTTTGTTGCGCATAACTTGAGAACCAACAAACCGAAGACGCACCGCCCATGAACAATCTGTATGCTACTTGCAAGAGCGGATTTTCCCTCGCAAACTTGTTCTTCTTTCGTGAGTCGTTCCAACACTAAAACTTTGCCGGGTAACCATTAATCATAGATCGGCATTATCTCGCGCTTGCTCTACATGCCAGGGGGCCGGGGCGCGATGTGTGCGTGGCGAATAATGATACACAATTTTACTCTTTCGCATTGCATACCATTAGCATTATATTTACATGATGTTTATCTATGAAAGGATTATCGGAGTTCGCCTTCTTATTTTCGAATTCAAAAGCTTTCGCTCGCTCTTTTGACGTTCGTATTTTATGAAGCGTATTTCAACAAGAATATCGCGAATATCGCGATGCCATTGCGCCGCAAGGGATAAGATAATGTTTCAAAGAAAACATAGTTTGAGATGCATGTGGGTCTTTGGCGATTTGTGGCATAGATGTATCTACATTCTACACCAATAAACGTCTTCAAGAAACCGTTGTATTTAACGTCTAGTTGGTGATGCAAAGTGGTCTGAAAATAAAGATATGCTAGAAATACATATGGCGGTAGATTCAGCAGGACAGGATACATCAGATATAAGATCGTTTACGACCTTGGCATTCCCTCTCGCTTGCACTCTTTTTTATGGTTGTCAAGGAACGAGAGAGGGATTAGAAGTTGGCAAACATTGACTGCTTCCTCTACTCGCCTACTTATTTTACGTCATTCTTTACACTGGGATGCTACCAAACAAGTTGCGTCACTCATAACAACATGCTGCTCCACAAACCAGCTGATAACAGCGATGTTGCCAATTACCGGCCCGATGGTTTAATATCCTGCATCAACAAAATCTTTTTAGGACATCTATTCAAAAAGAGCTAGTTTAGTCCTCGTAAACAGGGACCAAAATAGCTGGGCCCTTATTATGCAGCATGATATGTTCGGAAGGGTGGTCAACGTCGCGCTTGAGTTAGCGACAAATACGGTTTTTTTTTAATAGTTTCGAAATATTCTGCCACCGAGTAGGTAATGAATGCTAGAAATGCATGGCTCTTTGTAAGCCTAATGACGTCATATCATACCTTGAGATACGAATATTGACACGGATAAGCGACTTCCGATAATATCGCGTTTTTTTTAAATATGGGCCTTTGATCCCTAGGGATGAAAAGTGTTTTGAATTTGGAAAGTGGATATTTCTAGTACAAGTTCGAATCACCAAAGGGATAAATCACGAATATTGTGTGAACAAGTAACTGGCTGCATGATAAAGTACCTAACCAAAATAGCCAAATAAAAAAAAGTTTGTGAAAAAATAAAAGACGCGCGAGATTTCTCCGCCTTTGTTCTTAATTCCTTAATTATTTTTTCTAGCTTTTATTTTTATAGCACTTATTTTTGATAAAAAGTAGAGTGTCCACCTCGGGAGCAACACTATTTGAAGCTCGAGTGGCCTACTTTGAATCCCTCGCTGCGCTCAGGATTCTACGCTACGCTCGGGTTTCAACACTAGAATTCTTTGCTCCGGCCTGGATTCAAAGATCCAAACTCGCTTTAAAAATAGTTGTTTGCTCCCTGGGTAAACAATCTACTATATCATTGTGATTGAAAAGCGCCTTGCTTAGCAACTGGACTCAAAACAACTAGTAGAGCAGACTAGATTCCGACCGGTGTTTTCCACCATATAGACCACCACTAACCGTCTAATATTCAAAAGCTTTTTTGATTGTCTCACTAGTCCTTCTTTTCTGCACTATATAGTCGGAAAACCGACCAAGTGCTATTCAGACCACGTGCAGTGTAGGGTTCCGTGGAAAGAGAGTTTTTTTATCTGCTTTCCAGGACTAACACTTCATCTAAGTAATTTTCAATGGATTTTGTACGAAGTTTTCCTTTTATAAGTTGGTCGTCTAACTCGTTAACTTGTAAAGCTTTCGCAGCCGTGGTAGTTTTCCTTCTAAGTTCATTATATCTGCTGCTGCCCTGAATTTTTTCACGTTCCTACAATCAACTGTTTAGCCGGGAAAGGACGCCCGGACGCCCTACTCGGACAAACATTCGAGCTTTAAAGCTTAATATTTCGTAAACGGAACCCTAAATCGAAAAATGGTCTTGACAGACCCACAATATTTTTAAACGACCAATCCAACGACAATCGGGTATAATCGACAAAAAAAATTGCATCCTTAATTTAGGTATAGCGGAGCTAGTCTAAAAAAAATTTTTTTGAGATTTTATTATAGCTATGTCTATGCTAAGTTTCAGCTTTCTAGTATTATACGAGTATCTATGCTAAGCTTCAGCTTTCTAGTACTAATCGTCTCTGAGCTAGGCCACGGACAGACAGACAGAGACGGACGGACATGGCGAAACTATAAGGGTTCCTACGAAACTATAAAGGTTGACTACGGAACCCTAAAATGGTAATTGAGGCAAGTTACCACTGAAGCCCAAGGTGCGCCTGAAGCGAGAATCGAAATGTATCCTGCCTATCCTAAACTTCGGTGCTGAGACCTGGTCTTTGACCGAACAAAAGGACCAAACTTAGAGTTTACCAAACGGTGATAGAGCGCAGCATCCGTAAGAAGAATTTACTAAATCCAGAACCTTACCAGTTGTGACCAAAAAACTGAAGGGGACCTGGGAGGCCACATTAGTCGTATGGGCCCAGACAGATGGGTGAAAATTGACACTAAATGGTTTCCACACGACGGACATTGCAAACTAGCCTACCGAGGCGGAGATGGCGGAAAAAATAATAGTAAATGTTATATATTGAGGTCTGCAATGGCACTAGAAAATAAAATTCATATGTCGGATGTCGTAGAAGACGACTAAGGAAATCAATTGCCAGAAGACGGGCAGCAGCGTCTTCCTGAGATTCCAACCAAATACTACAATCGCCAACCCGCCTGCCAAGCGTGGTGATTATGGCAAAACCCCTCATGGTTATGAAAACAATGGAGGAGGCCTATGTCCTGCAGTGGGCGTCAAATGGCTGATAAAACCTTAAAAACAATTTTTTTAGGGTGCCTCTCCTACACCTAAATTAGGAATGCAATTTTTTTTCTCGTGTTTCTTAGTGGATTGTTCGTTTATTATTTCTTTCATTACGTCGTTAGTTCTGTAAAGCAGATAAAACCCCCTCTTCCTACAGAACCCTACACGGCGCGTGGTCCGACATGCACTTGGCCCGTTTTTTATTACTAGATTAACTTGATTATTCGCATTTTCGGTAACCCTAAAATTCCGAAAAATATGTTTTTCTAGTTTATTTTTTTATTTTACCTGATTTTTCTGTGTCTTCTACGGTATAAAAGCAATGGAACTCCAATTTAAGTTTGACGCAAGTTTCCAGTTTTTCTAATTCTAGTACTTTTTTGACTCTCTCGCTTGTCTAGCGGTATCTTGCCTGATTACCATGCCGGGGGCAGGTAGTTGGTTCGATACCCACCGAGGGCCGCCGTACATTTGTACAAATATCGTCAGTCTGGGTGTATTTCCATGTTTGTGGTGTCCTCGCCTGGTCAACATAGCGCAGTGTATCCTATTTTGGGACCAGGGCAAGTGATCGTGTCGTGTGGAAGGAATATTTAGTATCGTTAGGTTGCTGAAGATTTATTACTCTTTTTACTGCGATGCAACAAATATCTATTTTATCTTGCGAAGTTTTACGCCGGCCCTCGTAAAAAATGGATAAGGGATTCTTCTTTACAATAAGCTCCAGAAATGAACCAAATAAACTTTTTAGGGTAATACCTTTCCCACTGTGGAACTTGTAACCTACGCTACAACCTAATTAAAAGAAATTGAATTATTGCATTACCTTCTGTTTAATATTTTTTTTCGTTTAAATTTATGCCACGCCGTTACGCAGGAGGAATGTTTTGTCTTTTTTCTTACAAGCGTGTTTCCTAATGGTTAGAAGAAAATTGCTCGTTAGCAAAACCTTCAACCATTATGTTTTTATGTCCTGTGTCAACTTTAGAAATTAGTGATGTCAAATCTTAATAATACTCCTAATCATATCAATTTAAAACAATATTTTGTGCTAAATACATTATAACTTGTTTGTATCATAGATTAAATTAATTAATTCAGTCGCAACTCCTTCATTTCAAGTGAAGTCAAGTGATGTGACCACTCAGACGATGAAGTTGCCGCGAAATATTTTTAAATGGAGTAAGTCTGCCTAGTACCTATACAATCTCCAAACGTGCTGAGCCAATTAAGACGCAGGTTATTTCACGACGCTTTCCTGCACAGTTTGTAATTAGTTTGTTTTTGTCAATCTTTTCCTTCATTCACATTGGTTTCAGCTACAAATATCACATTCTAAAGCAATTTATGTGCTTGACCAGTGCTAGCCAAAATACTACGGTCATAAACTTCTATATTGTTATTTCAAATTGAATTCTACCTCTACCAACAAAGGCAACAGAAACCAATTTCATATATTATGTTAGGGGATTGACAGCTAACATATAAATTTACAATTGACATTAAAAATAATGGAAATAAAGGCTGAGCATTAAACTAGGTGAAACTAAACCTTATTATCCCAGCTGTTACCAGTGATAGAGTCGCTCATATCTCTCTAACACTGTCTCCAGTCCTGAGAGCTTATTATCGCGTAATGAAATTATTATTCATAGCACGTTACCGCGACCATTATCTTGTCCTTGTAAGCAGCACGTATCAATGTTTCATTTGTGAAATACTGCTAAGTATTCATGTTCATTTTACAGACATGTATGTATGTATGTATGTATAAGTAACATATAGCTAGTGGAAGGCGCTGGTGACCGTCAGACAGCATATATACTAGTACGGATATTTCAATTGGTTACGCAGATGCGAGACGCGGGTTACGAGATGCAGCCTTCGTGGGGCGGTGCTGGCAAAACAAAATGTCTTGTAAACACTCACTCGTTGAGTTTTATAAAACATAGAAACCCGTGAGCAAATGCGGAAACACCTTTTTCAGTATGAAGTAACAGTGGTTTAGTGCCGATATTTTCCAGAGATACTTCTACCTACTGAATATCAAGCAAAGTAATATTATGATATCTTAATTACATTGGTGATATCCATGTATAAACCTGTGTCAAATGTATTGACAACTGTATTCATGTCACAGACTGCGATGTGTATTAAAAGTTATGACGAATCTTCGAAAAATATATTAGATATACGACGTATATTATGATATGCGATTACTAGTAAATGGATAAATTTAATACATATGTATATAAACCCACGTCTGTATACCACTACCTACCGCGATCCTAAAAAAATTCTTTCGCTTCATCAACATTCATTAGTCGCTGTATGCAGGCCGGTTTCTGGTACGTTTTAACGTTTTAACTGTTTCCCTTCGCAAACACATTTCCTATTTGGTCGACAGATGTTGCCAGGGACGACCCTTATCGACCCCACGTTAGCTGGATTATTTATTTCGTAAAATATTACTGATAGAACTGGAAAAAACATATCGAGAAAACCAAATCAAAACTAGCCCAGTTTACATTCGCGCTTAGCCTTTAGGGTATTAAAATGTAACACCAGAAAAGATTGCGCCTTATCTGCATATTACGCCTATGCATATGCTTGGCTGAGGTACGCAATAATTTTATGGGGCCACAGTACTGATGCTCAGGATTTGTTTATACTACAAAAGAAATGTCTACGCATTATTGTGAACATCGCACAACGACAGAGCTGTAAACCATATACATAATACAAGAAAATATCCTTCCTTACCGTCAATATATATTCTAGACTAGAAGCCGCTCTATTTGTACACAAAAATATGAATCTCTTCGAGCAAAATAAAAATGAACGTCGTAAAAACAAATTGGTCCTTCCCCCACCCAAATTAAAAATTTTCAAAAATAGCCCACAGTATAGATGCATACTCATTTACAATAAACTACCGGACAGTCTTAAAAATAAAAAAAAAATACACAAGATTTAACACTCAACTTAAAAATCTACTAATGAGAAAGTGCTACTACTCCATAGATGAATATATGGGTGATAAAGAATTATAACAACCTAGGTATAAAAAGAAAACTAGTTTAATATCTTAACTGTAAATTTTGATTTATTTAAGTACATGCATGTTCTACAATTGTATACGCCACACATGTTAATCTGCTATACGCTTACAGGGTTCATGTTCAACTAGTTAAGTAACTTTTGTATCTTTTCGAGATTGTTCATGAAATGCATTGAATAAATGAAATGAAATGAAATGAAATATATCGGTTCCATCTTCAGTAAGAAGTTTGCGTGTGGATGAGTGCAGACAAGTCGCTCGCCGCCGCCGCGCCGCGTCGCTGCCACTCCGCCGGAAGTGGAGAGTCGGCCGCCAGCGAACAGCCCAAAAACAACCTGTCTAGTTTACTGACCCACTCTCCTGCGCAGGACGCTGCGATTTTTCTTTGTTTCCGCCAAGAAAAGAAATTGCTTTATCTCAGATTACTAGCAAATTAAAACGAGCTAAGAGCACTGGCTTTTCTCGAAAGACCTGTGAACATTTTGTGTAGGTAGCCTGGCGAGATTCAGACTGTCTAGTTAGACGACCTCGTGGCGCAGCGGTAGTGCACCTGCATACCATGCGAGAGGTCCCGGGTTCGAATCCCGGCTGGGGACAAAAAAAAAACCCCAGGTCTTGGATGTTTACATGTTTGTGATGTCGTTGTTTCTGGTACCCACGACACAGGGTATCCTAGTGTGGGGCCAGAAGCAATGTATGTGCCTGTATGTAAATGTTTATGTTTATGTTTATGTTTAGTTGTGGTTGGTAGATTGAAAGTGTAAATCACAATTTGTTTACTTCATCGTTCCATCTCTCAGACCGATGGTAAAGTTACGTATTACATTACATATACACACACGGCTGTAACCCGGAGGGGTAGGCAGAAACCAGTAATCCTGCAAATACTTCTCAACGGCCTCATTTCCACTGCATTAATACAAATTTATTGATTCGTCTGCCATACCCAAATCTTGATATCATACATCCAATCAAACTCTTTTGGAGATGTTTTGGTACTCACAAGAGAGTGCAAGGAAACTTTTACTCAATTCATCGGTTTTACTCTTCTTTCCATATGACCTTCACAAATTACCAATTAACATCTTTAGCAAACAGGCGCCCCAAAATTATACAGTTTTGCAAGCTGTAAGTTATTTGATTGGACCGAAACCTTGAAGTTATATTTTTGGGTACTTTAATATTTGCAACTTACGGGGAGAGTCAAGAAATGTGCAAACTATATAAAAACTACTAAGGTACTCCGCAGTTTCTTTCATTGTCCGCGAATAACTTCCTAAAGATCTCCGAGAGAAACTTTTAAAATAAATAGTCTCTCTTTTACAACATCAAGTTCTAGCTTATGAAGCGATTCTATTTATTTAAAAGTATACTCCTAAAGACGGTAGCGGCAAAATGAAAAAAAATGAATTATTATTTGAAGCTGCTAAGTTACTGTAAACACGGAGATAGAGCAAGCTCGCAGCAGAGAAGTTAGAAAACAGCTTAGATTTATTTGTTGCCGTCTACGTGTTACGTGGAACTCTTCACAACTTTTCATATTAATTTAGCGCCAACCTTAACTTCTCAATTTCCAAAAGGGATTAGTAATTCGGTAGACGAGCACTACGAAATATTAATGATTTTAAAGTGAATGGCTACCCCATTGTAGAAATCTAATTTAAAAACGGATAGCTGGAAACTCAAAATTATATTGTGCTGTTTGCTTAGCCCATCTTCGCGTTTGTTTGTTGTCTCCTCCTGCTGTTACGAAATTTTGTTGACTTTGTTAATTAATCGTTTTGTATGCAGACAGGCGCAAGGCTCTTGGCGTACTTTTAAGTTTTGTTAATTTTATGAAATATGAAAAGAGTGCAAATTTCTGGCAGCATAAGACCATTTATCATATCCGGTGGAGGAGCAGCCCTGGAGATAACTCTCAGCCGCCACCGCTCCCGCGCGGGCGGGCGGGGTGTTTTTGGCCGAGCGTCGCTGTATTTGCGCGCACAACACTATTTAGGTTCGGTTAATGAAACGTCGCCGCTCGCGGAACTCATTCCGTGATTAATAGCAATCTTATCAGATTCCAGCACTATCCATTAAACGAACCGATCCTAACGGACTTAATCGTTGGACCTCGCGCCCTAACGGAAGGTGTAAATTAATTACGCTGATAGCTTTAGCTTATGAAACTGAACGGATGTTTTATTACGCAGATACTTTTAATGGATTGCTTTTGTAGATACTTTAATTTCTTCTAAGTTTATTGTTAATTAATAAGATATTTAATGCAATTAATCATTCATTTTCTTTTGTTCTCCGAACAAACATTACTTTTGCTTAATAACAAGTTAATTCATCCTGCTGTAAGACTGTGTCTTTAGTCGTTCAGATGTAATATAGATCATGTGATATAAACGCTTTAGGCAAATAACAAAAAAGTTTTATGGCTCTTGCACATCACCCTTCCGTAATGATTGCGGACGAGAAAACAAGTCAGTGTGTCAAAACTTTGCGGAAGGTTATATATGGGGACGTTCAACGAAATCGACCTTTTCCTATCTCAATAAAAGTTCAAAATAGTTCTGTGTTAATGTTGATCAATTCTTGGCGCATGGCATTTAATGTTTAATTTTACAAGACATGATAAAGATAAAATATTATTTATTCAAATAAACAGAAATAGAAGGACACAGGTGAGAAAGTAACAATATCAAAGGCAGTGCTTACATTTTTTTTTTCACAACTGGTATTTTATTATTAATGAACATGTTACATATAATTATAATTTCACAAAATCCGAACATTCACAAAAAGTTTGCACTTCAAACAGATAGAACGTGCGTAGATACGTAGAACGTGAAGTGCGTAGTGCGTAGAACGTGATAGATAGAACGTGTTCTATCTACGTGCTTACATAGATAGAATAAAGTAGAGTTAGCTGCTGCGGTGGTAGGCTAGTGGGTAGAACATGAAAGTGGGTAGAACGTGGGTAGAAAGCGAGAGATCCTGGTTCGATTCCCAGTGCGGGCACCTATGACTTTTTTTGTGAAGGAAAACGTCGTGAGGAAACAAGAGTGTCTGAGCTATTCACATACCTCAGCTCTTGAAATCGCCAATCTGCGGTGAGCACGCGTGGTGATTAAGCCCATACTCTCTCCCTGAGAGAGAGTTTTCTGTTTGGTTTTTTCAAAGATTTCTATGAAGATATGACGGAATCCAAATAAATAGGAAATGTTAGAAAACTTGTTTGGTCCTCCGTGCCGAGAGACCATTGCCTAATGGTTGCAAAAAGCTCTCTCACCACCGATTTCGTTTCAACATCAATAAACCGCAGACACACACAGCTGCGCTGCAAACCTTTCACTGACTACCCACAATATGAGAATTAAGTATACTGCATTGCAAGTCTAAGCGCAAAGTGCAAAGATAACCATGCGGAATTGCAATCTGGTTGTATTTTGTACCAGGGACGTTAGTGGAAATCGACTTCTGTTTGCTACCTACTAAAAAGCTAATGCGCCTTGAAAGTCCAATCATCGTAAACCTATAGTTGCTATATTTATTATATTCTTTATACTTAACATAACATAACATAAACTCAAGTCTGTTTCCCAGAGGGATAGGCAGAGACCAGGGACTGCCACTTGCCACGATCCTGACAGATCACTTTCGCTACCTCAACATTTAATAGTCTTTGCATGCAGTCTTTTATGAAAAATAAGCGGAGCCTCATTCTCTGGCTATGTCGTTAACAGATTTCTTGGAAGCAAGGGAGAACGTAATATTCCTATGGTGCGAATTTGGCCTGTATATTTCTGCAACGAAAATATAAAAACGCGCTCCAACTACGCTCGCCGTATATCATCAGCTAATAATAAATATCTATCGGAGGCATCCGAAGATCGCATGGGTGCCGATTCCCAGTTGTAGCCGTATTTGCAAGTCGGTCGGAAAGGCGGGGGTGTTGGGGTAGAGCGCGCGAACCTACCGCCGCGCGCCGCGGCAGTCCACAGAGGGCCGTCTACGGATCGCCCGCGTGAGTCCTGTCGCCTCTGATTTCCTACTTGTCCATCATAACCGCGAATGCACACTGTCGGTGTTTCCAGTGATATGAATGCAAATTCAGTGATATGTGGTGGGTGCAGTTAATTATTGGCTAAACTACAGCATGCGGTGAGCGGCCGCTGCTGACGACTCTACGCCCGGATATGGTGGACCCCCTGAAGATATTTTGGATTTTGACGAACAGCACATATTTGGGTAAAATATATTAAAAGAGGCCTTAGGGCGGCTTGACAACTTCTGACAGTAGATGAGCCACTAGTCTACAAGCCTCCACCAATCCGGACTTGGCCCCCGTGGTGGAGTATGGCCTATGCCTTCCTCAGGGAAGGGACCCGTGCCCCTCGGTGGGGACATAATTGGTTGATGATGATATTAAAATATAATCTGGGTTTATTTATCGCGTAGTAATTGAACGAATGCCAGTCTTTATCATGTGAATGTCGCTTGTTTGCGCATTAGTTTTATTTGTTTTTACAAAACCTATAGGGTGAGTCATTTACGACTACTTTTATGATCCACTTTGTAAGTTTGTCGTACAGAAGGCGTGTCTTACAATAATGCTGCCCATGATTTGTTGTCCGCTGACTGTTTGAAGTGACGAACAAAACAACAAGATTTTTGACATCATATTATGAAAATATCACATCGTAACTACGGCTTTTCGGTAGTTAGGTAAATTGATGCAATTTTCCCAGTTCTACCTGTGATATAAACGCTGCAATTACTGTCTCCGCGAGCATCGATCTGGCGTTATTCCTGTAGCCATAATAACTGTGTGAAGTGCATATATCAAGTTGCATGCGCCCGAAGTCCGCCAACAGGTTCTTTTTCTTCAACGCGAGCCTTTGTTCCAAACAAACTCCGTTTAATGGCGCCTAATGTACGAGAATATTTTTTTTATGATCGTTCCACTGGTAACAAAACAAAAAACAGCTCTTTTGATCTGACTTAAGGTTAAAACGGGGTTCGGTATAGCTGAAGGGTTCCCGATATAAATGATACGATAATAAAATGTACAACTCCTATAACTTTGCTTTTATTTCGGAAAACTGTAGGTGGTAAACAGAAAACTTCGATGAAAACAAAATAAAATATGAAAATAAGCAATTCACACGTAGATAATTGTCAGCGGTAATCTGTAGAAAAAGGGTGAAGATACTTCTTCATGATGATTCAAAAGAAATCTAGAATGGGTGACGTAATTTTAAATTTTGAGTTTAAAATGGTAGACAGATTGAAAGAAAATTACAGAAATGGTGTAATAAGGTTTGCACCGTTACAAGCATGTTAGTTTAGTCTTTGTTTCGACGTCTCTGTCAGATTGATTTTTTGTATATAAATTCGAATCGTCCATTAAAAACAAAACGGAATCTAGCTACCTATACACTTTCGATGCTTTGTTTTGTATTGAGTTTCATTCGCTATAGCTGACCGAAATTATTATTTTGAAATTCGATCAAAGTGATCAGCTAATAGGATTATTATCTGATCAAAAAGTGGGGACCCAAGAGGAGCCGAGACAAAACTTGGATGAAACCGAGGCATTGTTGAAAATAGGCTGCCATGCTGTTATTGTTCAGCGGTATATTGGCGCCATTCTTCCTGAGGTATTCAGTCAATTGTTGAGGTATGCCCCAATTGTTGATTTCAACCTACATCCGCCGAACTTGAGAGAATCGTTGCTAGAAATTTATTAACGCCACGCTAGCTCCTGGCGAGATTTTCGCTCCCCCACCTTACCCACATTATTGGGAGAAAAACACTTCGCCACCTAATACATGTAGTTTCAATGGGATGGGGTACGCATAGCCGTGCCTGGTCCACTCGATTGTCACACGGCCTTTTCTATGTTCATGTACCATTCTCATTAGCAGTAAAATCACGTTTACCTTTTAGTAGCCGTAACTGAGATTGTGTCTTATTTCTTATTCATTAAAAGTCGATGGACAATGAGCGGAACAAATGTGACCTCTAGATTGTAAGATATTTTTTATTCATTTTGGGTCAAGAATATCTAAATTGAAGGCCCGAAGTTGTACTCCAAAGCACTCGACCGTACCAGACGTCGCCAGATATCGTTGCGGCTTCGGAGTTTTAAATTGATTAGGCCCTTCAAATAGGAGCTCTTCTCTTATATATTTGTTGGTGTGTTCCCTGATGTGAACGTAAAACGTTGCCGTTTCGTGATAGCCGAAGGTTCACTACTGTAACCTCGGCACGTCGCTTTGATAAAACTTCATATCTAAATTTCAACTTGACGTAATTCAAAGCCGCACGTATAGTAATATTATTAACACATATCTGATGGGATTTTGTATGAAACTGTTGTTTGTATCTACATGCTTCTAAGAGTATGATAATTACACTACTGTGACAAAACCATTATTATTTTACCCGAAGTAAGTTTAGTTAAAGCGGGCTGGAATTTAATTTAACATGGGATCTGTTTAAAGAAGTTTCGGTGAGGTTAACTTTCGGACATGTTGAGAACAAGGGGTAGGTACATGTCGCTGTCCCAACTTTACTAATGCCTTGGATCTACTCGGACAATAAAGTATACTTGGAATCGCACCACACATGGCTGCCTTAGGAGCGAAGGTCTACTTGACCTTAATCGACCAAGTCACACAACAACAAAGTAACAACAATGTAATATTTCATAAATTACCTAGTTAGAAAGCCACACGCCTACATTAAATTTGAAATACATAATTGTTATTATTATGTTAGATAAAACTGCACCAAGTTCCTCATTTTTTTAAACCGTTAAGTGTCGTTGTTATCCACAAATGGTGGCCTAAAGATTGGCATAGAAGGCTGCAGGCTTGCAATAGAGGCGCACCTGCGCTCTGAAGAGTGTCAATACCGTCGTCGGCGCGGATCTGAAATGAGACAATAATTCAATCCGGCACAAGGCCAGGTGCTCGCAAATGTAATCGACGCGGCTCGCAAGGCACAATGGGCCAATCCGCGAGCCCTCTTCTATCAACTAATGTGCCCTATTGAAAACGACCGCGATACAAATGTTGCTAACGAGGATCTTCCAAACTTTTGGGCGCGATCGAATGGCACTTCCTCTTCTATTACGTGGGGGATATTCGGGGTATATGCGGTTGATCAAATCAACAGTATCAATTCACCAATGACGTTGACAATTGTAACGGTAATCTGAAACTGTTTTCGGTCAATACATTTAGGTCTAGTAAATATAGTGACTTTTACATAATCTTCAATCACTTAGACGAGACTGAGATAAGCCAAAGCCTAATGGAATGAGTGTTATGTAAATAATCCCAAGGCTTTGTCATCGTCGCTCGCTATCGAACTACACCGGTGAACTAAACAGATCTTAAGCTTTGTGTACATTTGTGTGAGTCTAAATACAAAGTAGAATAGTGTTCGACTGTTTATGTTATTCGGACATTAGGTATACTAGCTTTGAAGCTAGCTTATAAGCTAAGAATCCTTACTAATTATAAACACGAAAGTTTGTATGTATGGATGGATGTTTGTTACTCTTTCACGCAAAAACGGCTGAACGGATCCAAATGAAATTTTGCACAGAGATAGATTATAGTCTGGATTAGGCTATTTTTTATTCCGGAAAACTCCATATCAAAATTACCACGCGAACGAAGTCGCGGGCAACAGCTAGTACGTAATATGTTTTTATATATATAAAGAAGAACAGAGCTAAAAAGTACGTTTTGGTGCCGGGGATATTATAGCCGTGAAATTTAATTCACCGTAATTCACAAGGAAGTGGAATCTTTTAATTTGTTAGGTGGAAACAGTTCGGCGAAGAGTACTCTGAGTGCCCAAATGCAATGAGTTATGAATCCTGGATCTTGTGAAGAATATAACGGCTTATTATTTTATAGTCTTTTGTGCTCGAGGTTTACTTTGATCTTACTGAGCTTGTCGAAAAATTCAAAAGTGCCAAACATTCCGTAGTAGTCTTTCATGACTCGTTATGCGTTTAAATACGATATCTTACGTTACCCCAGGCAAAAATGAGGCACTCTAATCATAATAATGTTTTACATACGACTGACACATGCAGCTCCGCCACGCAAGAAAGATGTTTTCCGGGGCGCGGGTTATCATGGCACCTGTCAGTGAAACGTGCGAAATTAGTTTTCTCTTACTTGCCTCAATAGTGCGCTTTCTAATATCGTGTTTGTATTATTTGAAGGAGCGCGCAACCGCTTGATCTACGGATAACGTTTTATGAATATGTTGTACGATATTGTAAGTGCGAGATATAACCACGAGAAGGGTCTAAGGGTATAGTTCTTCTTGTATATTATTATATAAAATAAATTAATAAGTAATAATAACGTTCGAAAGTTAATATGTAATTGATTTGAGACTTGTCAACCTATTCAATAATCTCTGATTCCCTCCGGTGCGGATAGTAAGTATTTGTAGCTAAGATTGGGGGATTTTTGTTGAATTTCCCTCGGGATCCCTACACTATCCTACGATCCAAAATGATAAATGATCATGCTTCCTAGATCAGAAACTTTCTCACGATTCCTCTTAAAGATGTGCTTCAATAGTTACCCATAAAATAAATCTTAATCTTCTTATGTAAAATGCGAAAAGATTTTATGATCATCTGCAACGTGTTATAATTCAATTATATTGTTTAATGCAAATTGAATGCGTCGAGTTGTGTATATGTTATGTTATGTAAATATCGTAAATGTTTAACCGTTTTACTTAACCCGTTTCAGTTATTTCTGTTTCGGTAGAAGCATTGTTGCAAAAAAGGCGCGAATTCGGTTAAGGTCCAAATTTTTAGGCTGTAGGTCTATAAATTGCTCTTAATATTATTGAAGTTTCTATTCATCGCTTTTTATTAAACGGATAATGTAAAATATATTTTTTTATTGGTGGCGCTAGTTAACACTTTAGGAAGTCACTTAAAATTAGGTTTCCCAGTTAGGAACATTGTGTTTGATTGGTGAAAACGAGAATTATTCTACTAATTAGGTGACTAGTCATCCCCAAAATATTTCATCTTTGGATGAAATTTCATCCTTTGCAAATTATTAGGCATCATTCATCCGTAACTTGTATCGCTATCGGATAAGTCGTCACATAGTTTATAAGTACTAATGTGTTCATTTTCAGCCATAACAAAAATACACGGTTCGCTATCGTACACTTTGCTAAAGTAATTAATTAATCGAGGTAAAAATTGTAAGTTGTCATAATTTAATAGCACTAGGGTTTCATGAAATCATAGATTTGTAGAATATTTTGCTTTTCATTAGATAAAATCGGATGTATCCATAGCGGCCGTAAAACGTACTAGGGTCACATGGAAATGTAGGCGTTAATTGTTTTTTTTTGTAGGAAAAACTTCGGTGTAAGGATAAGGTGCTAAGATTTTGTAGATTGTTAAGGAGGTCCTAAAACCTATGGTTTATTACCAACCTTCACTCTTATACTATGGAGATTTCTCATTCTTATAATTATTATTTCGGTAAGTAAATAGTTAAATGTAGTGCTGTCTCTTGGAATGTCTCAGAAAAGAGCGTGTCAGAACGTTACTTAAGTATTTACTTAGTGAAATTTTCAGTTCAGAAACCGGCCCTATGTCTTGCGCTTTCATGGGAGCCTAATACTTTTTCTCAAATATTTTTTTATTTTTTCAGCTGAAGAAGGACATGCCGTGAAGAACTTTATTATTTTTTTGACAGTGAACCTAACAGTAGAGTTTCTCTTTTACATGTGCGCCTAATACTTTCAGCTGAAAAAATTTCAATGATAATTTTTTTTTGAAAGCGGTAATAAAAAAAATGTCGCTATCTCTATTTATGCCGTGTATAGGATCATATTTATTGATAGGACTACGAGAAATAGTTATCCGTCGTGGACCCGTTAACGGGACAAAATAATTTGACCCCGAGAAAAACCAAAAATTTGTTACGTATTTGTGAATTTTTGTTTTAGCTGAAATGAACATATTAGTATAAACTATGTGACGCCTTATTCGATAGCAACACAACTGATGAATGAATTGAAGCTTAATAATTTGAAAAGGGTGACGTTTGATCTGGAGATGAAATATTATGCGGATGTTTAGTCACCTAAGTCAATTATTCCACTTTTTTGCTTACCGTACAAAACGCTTCAAGTTTCGAACTGGCAGCGGGTGACGCAGGGTTACTATCGACTGGCCCACGGCCTATCATTGGAAGTTATTATTACTATCGATACTGACCACAAATATTTTACTAACCACAAATTTTAATAAACAAACATAAACATTTACATACAGGCACATACATTGCTTCTGGCCCCACACTAGGATACCCTGTGTCGTGGGAACCAGAAACAACGACATCACAAACATGTACACACCCAAGACCGCGGGTTTTTTGTCCCCAGCCGGGATTCGAACCCGGGCCCTCTCGCATGGTATGCAGGTGCACTACCGCTGCGCCACGCGGTCGTCATAGGATACTGAAAATATGGTTTTCTGGTCTTGCGTATTTCTATAACACAAATAAATAAACATATCTCTGCTTAGGATGCGTAAAATAATTGCCTACAATCGTGCTATTAATAACGCTGGGAAGCGTGTCAAGAGGCCGTCATGACCAGTGGTCCATTCACCACGTCACGCGATTTCTCTCATATCGGCCATCTAGAGCTGAGGGTGTGTGTATTTATGATCTATTCAACCTAATTTCCTGTAGGTGTTTTGCGGAGTATTTTCTTCCATTAGCGATCTCTCTCTTTGTTCGCAGTTTATTTAATTTGTCAGAGCGGTTAAACAGTTTACAGGCTGTACCCCGCCACACGGCCGACAATCGTAATTGAATACCCTCTCGGCACAAAGTTTGTTTATTCGCGGACCGTGTCTGATCCGTATACAGCACAAATATTATACACATGTTACACCATTTCTATGTTTCTCGTCCTTTGTGTATTATATAGTTGAATTTTGGAACGCTATATGTACCGTTGTAGAGTGGCTTTCGTGGCCTAGCTATAACTTAGATTAAATTAAATAAAGACTATTGTGTAAATATTCTGTAGACTGTATAATAAGCTTGCCAGAAACGCGGTTCAAAAAATGTGTGAAGCGCACTTTGTGCCAAAAAAGCTACTATAACATTAAAGATTATTTAGATGACAATGATGTCTGGAATTAAAGCCAGTTCAATGCATGAGTTTTAGAACATTAAATCCTGTAAATTAAGGACTTGAAAAGACTAAGTTTGGAGTTTTTTTTTCCATTTTTTTCTCCAAAATGATCTAGATTTTGAAATGGACACTAGTTTAACTTGTAACGTTCATTAAGTCGCAGTTTCTGTGCTACTTTGAATAAAAAAAATTATTTTGATTTCGACTATTATACGCATCGGTAGCGTTTTTATATAGACGTTTTTTATATAAATTCATGCTAGGCAAGCCTTCTTTCAAGTAGCGATAACTAAGACGATACACAGTAGGTATCGTCTACTACAATCTAAGAGCGAAAATAAAAGAAAGTGAAAATATTTTTACTACAACTGTCAGAATAAAGATTTCTTAACACTAGGAAAAGAAAACCCTTTTCGTTACAGTATGTATTAAAATATAAACGTTGACTGCGTTTTTATCCACTGACGAAGGATGTCATGTTAAAGATCTAGGGTTAGTGTCTTATTAATATTTGTACCTAGTCATAGTCCTTATATCTGTTATTGGACCTATTCTCATAGATCAAACTCTCAGTGAGAATGCTGCTGGATTTATAATAGAAAAGAACACATTTATTTAACGCCACAAGGACATACTTACAACACATACCTAGGTATGTTTGTGCCTGTTTATGGTATGTCTACGCAGCGCTAAAAAGGCCTCAAGCTCAGCATTTGTCGCAGCTTATAAAATTAAATAACCCACAACACTGATTTTCAGCAGAGGCCTCGGTCGGTGAGTGACGGAACATAATACCTTCACAAACTCTTATCTGTAAGTTTCGAGCATGTTTTTCTCTCAGGTTTGCAAGGCTTTGAAGCATAAGTGGTTACGTAAAATTGCCGCAACATTTTCGGCAAATTTAGATTTTCAAGTTAATATACTAGGTAGAACCGAAATTAAACACAAAAGATGTAGCTAATGAACACGGCCTTACTGATATAAACGGTAGCAAGCTGCAAGTATCTGCTCGCGTAGAAGTTTCCCGACCCGCATGGCGGAAAGCGAGCGTAAACTTTGTATTTTTGTCTTGCTAACAAGTTTGCCAGGTGCCGTCTAATAATAAGAAAAGTCTTGTATTATAAGCTGATGTTGAAACTTAAGCCCAGAATTATAGCATGATTTAATTCTTGTAAGATTCCTCGGGATCCTGCGGTATGTGTGCCCCTGTTCTCCTCAGCATAGGGCGGTACATCGCCACTTTTCTGGTCGTTATTTCCTCTGTTAATGGGATCTGGTTTGTTTTACGCCACAGATCGACATTAGAGATGATGCCAGGTGGGCTTGAGGATACTCCGCAAACAGTTTTACCGAAGAGGCTTCTGATGCTTTAACTGTAATGGAATTCAGTTAGTAATGACCTGGCCCAAATAGAGCGAAATGGAAGAAACTTTTCTTGGCCCCAAGCTGCAAGAGTAATTTTGAATAAAAGAAGATTTCTTTACACAAATAGTAACTTGATCAAGAGTTAACTCTTTTATTTAACCGATAGGAACCTACGCCGGAGGCACATAATTTTTATACGTATACAGGCCCGATTAGCTTGCGCTCCTTTTCTTAACTCGAAATTTATTGTGTGGGTTACAATGAGAAAATACAAGCAGCACCTTTGTAAATCTGTCTCGGGGCTCGATTTACCTTTGTGTCCGGCCGATGATCGCAGATACGATATGTTAAGGTTCTGCCGGGAGTTTATCTCAACCGGCCCCGATTGCTGACCGGAATAGCATATTGGAACGCACCTTTGGGAAATCAGCATATGAGTCTCTTGTTTTTGTTTATCATGTAAGAGTAAACGCGTGCTCCTAACTTCTTGGTATGATAAATTAGCTTGAACTTTGCGCCATGTTTTGGTGAATCGGTGCTCAGCTCTTGGAAGGGGTTAATTAGTTGGAACCACTGTTACCCAAACTGACATCGGTTTAATTCGACTAGAAGAATTTACTATAATTGACACGGATTCGAGACGCAGTTAAATGCTTAACGCTGCCGGCGGCACCCTGCGTCCATCAATCCAATTAAGGAATTTTACACGAGGTCATTAAAACTTTGTTGGCCCGTTCCAGAAGTTGAAAGCGGCGACGCGGGTGACTTTTGCTACGTCATTGAGAGAACCACGCGAAACCTCAGATTTTTGCGACGGAATAAAGTCCCTATCCGCGGTGGGCACGCGTGGTGATTAAGCCCATACTCTCTCCCTGAGAGAAGGCCTGTGCCCTACAGTGGGACGTATATAGGCTGCTTATGCTAAAGTCCCTATTATACTTCATATTATCCTACAACTAGTCTAAGTTACCGTTACTTTTTTCGTGCCACGTAGCGCCTGAAATGCTTTTCAGTGAAATCCAGAAAAACATCTTGTCTGTGTTTAGTTTGCTTTGCATATTGTAGCCATCATAGTTATATCTGAGTTTTTACTCACAAAATAGCAGAAACACGTAAAATAACTGAACACCTATTTCAGAATTTTGAGGACCCCAAAATTTTACGCTTTCAAATTTAATGTTTCGCAAAAGGATACCTGAATCAAGAAATAGTTTTCCTGCACTTAAATTATTTTCAAACGACTAATTCAACGATTTACCACACTATGGGGTAGACGAGATTTATTGTCTTAAGTTTTTACTCTATCGTTTTGTATTTCTGATGAATAGTAAATTGAGCTAAGCCGTGAACAGAAAGACGGATGGACATGGAGAAACTATAAGGATTCCTTGTTGACTGCCTGATCGTAAAAATTAAATTTTCGGATTTGTTTTTTATCTTATTTATTTAGGGGCTTTGTTCAACGAGCATGTCAGCCCCATCGTAACCTAACCATACAATTGTCAAAGCTACATAGATCTTATTACTAAGCTATCCTTAACAAATGTTTAAATAATAGAATATAGAATAGAATACTCTGCAGCATTCCCACATATATTAAATTCAGTTGTAGCCGCGACGCTAGGTACAGTCGTTCTCTCAGCTTCGTAATTTTCGGATTGAAAATGTTATTGATGAGTGGTAACAAACAAGGTTTTTTTTAATGTCAGTACGGGGTAATTTAATTTTATTATTTTTGTTTATTACGTACATATTTTACCATTTAGTGTGAGTGCTACATTTGTGTAATTTTTCTTTAGTTCATAAACCTATTTTTTATTTCGATTTACATTTTTCGAATGTTCGTTGCAGGATTTTGATAATTTTAGCACCTAAAGGCATGAAAAGGGTAACGTCTGGAAAATGTAACTTTAATAAATAGTTGGATATTTTCGGAACTTTGTATAAATATTGTCCTTAACACCGGTTAGTGCAACAAAAAGAATATAAATAGGTTAGGTAACTATAGTACAAATAATGCAACACTATGTTTCGATTTTTCAAGGGGTACAACTAGGCGATAGTCTCTATGTCTCTATATCTCTATACCCGAGACGAAATAATGATTTTAACAACACAACCCACTTTTTAATCTGTTTAATCGCTTAGAAGTTAAAGTGGCATGAAGAAACGGACAAACATACGTACATGGATCCTGAAATCATAACACTTTTTTTGGACAGTCGTGTAAAACTAGGGAATTATGGATGTAGGTACCAGATACCAGTTGTTTTGGTCAGAGGAAAGCGACTTATCTCCAGCACTAAGCTATAAGTGCAAATAAGTCACAAAATAGTTATTGATCCATAATTATTCATTTAAACAATTCCATAGGTCACGCAAATGAAGCTGGGGCGTCAACTGATTAAAGAATATTGGGTCAATAATTTGATTTGGACAAAAAAGGCAGTCAATCCCTCGGCGAAGGTCTGATGTTGTTTTATGAACGCTAACACCTCCAACTAAATAGCTTTTGTTTCATGTAAATTCCAAAATATAAAAGGACATTTGCCTCTATAACTATTTATTAAAAATTTATTAAGATTGCGTCTAGTGATTACGCATAACCTTTGCAGTATAGAACCACTTATATATTCGTGAACGATCACGTTGTGTAGCTTTACTGTCTATTTATAACGTTTTGTGAATTTCAATAGTTCACACCAGAATGAGTGTATTGCTGCAAACCACTGAGGTGTGACACAATATAGGACGAGAGCTTCGCATGCGAAAAAAAAATTAACGGACGCTGAATTTCACTGTTTTCGGTGCTTTTTCGACACAGGCAGTTTAATACAGAAAGTACAAAATGCTGGAAAGTTTACAATATAATAAAGAATTTTGAATAAAAAATAAAAACCGCCTTCGAAACACTACAGCACTAAAAAGTTAAAAATAATTTAAATAATTAGAAGTATGTATACATGTAGGTATTTTAGTAGTATAATTTGGAGTCGGTGCCCAAAATATATGTGCTGGTCGAGAAAATGGGCACCGACTACAAATTATACTTTAACAACATGTATATATATTTCTAATTATTTAACCTTTGTAGTGCTGTACTGTTTCGAAGTCAGTTTTTATTTTTTATTTTTCAATTTTTAGTGTGGGAGCGGGATAAAAATAAACAAATCCCTTATAACCATATTTTACCCTACTTAATTCGTTGCTTTAAAATTTGATGTTCTCAATTTCCATCTCCAAAAGTCTTCACCAGAACATCACCAAATTAACTCGGGACTACTTTTACGCTATTTTATGAAACATACAGATGTTACTAAAGGATGGGCCCCATTGGGCCTTATTTACTGCTGTCCATTGAAGAGTTCCGTTCTCCATCTCTGAAAGTCTTCATCAGATCTTCACCAAGTTAAAATGGGACAAACAAAACAAAAAAGGAATTGTCAAAATCGGTTAAGATTTGACGGAGTTATGCGAAAATATAGCAAAAAAATGCGCGTCGAAACTATAACCTCCTCCTTTTTTGAAGTCGGTTAAAACAAGCCGCACATCGCCGTAGTAATTGAAACTGGAATCGATGTGTAATGAATAGCCATGACTGAGCTGGCGGGAAGTGCGCCGCCACTGCCGACGCCCCACTTTTTTTCACCAAACTATCCGGCATTTATTACCTGCTACGTTCATTTTGTCCGCCAAGAAAGTTTGCGAGATTTAAATTAAAAGCGCATTGAATCCGTTGCTATAGCTTTCTAGCAGTTCATATACGAGTATATAAGCCACTTATGTTAGGGCTGTTTGACAGATTATCTTGTCCTAAATGTCATAGAGCATTTTTTCGGTAGCTTTATGATAGCTGAAGATAAAAAACCGGCCAAGTGCGAGTCGGATTCACGCATCGAGAGTCCGTACAAACTAGGTATGTAAATACTTACTTCGTTTATCACGGGAATCGAGTCTCAAATATATTTTTTGTTAAGTGACCGCAAATCTAGATTTTTGCATGAAATACTTGTGCAATAAAAATCTTGACAAATTTCATGATTTTAGGCGTTATTGACATTATTTACACAAGTAGTTTACATGTTATCTTCGAACATCTAAACTACCGACCGACTACTTATTTACCTTTGAGGTTCAAGGAGGTCAGTGGCGTTTATTATAAATAAAACACATTTTGGGTTTGACTTTATCACCGATTATGTGGAATTGCGGTCGTGAAGATGTGTAATAAAAGTTTCTGTTACGTTTCCGCATATACGAGAGAAGGGCCGATATTACTCGCATTACGGATTCAACCACAAACGAGGGTACAGTCTTCATTTATCTTATCTGAGTATACCTTTTTCCTCTGTGGTACAACTTCAAAATATTTGTCAAAACGGCTGATCGGCATCACCGTAAAATTCTAAGTCATGACATCCTGCGCGCCGGACCCTATTCCCTGGATTCTCTCGCAATCGATGTTAGGTTGACTATCAAGGTAGTAAACATTTTCTGTTACGGTTCCGCGTATACGATAAAGAGCCGATATCACTTGCGTTGAGTTCAATCACAAACAAGGGTACAGTTTGAATATCATTAAGACTACTTTATATCTTGTCGTTAAAGAAGTATTTCTTCCTACGAAATTCACACTTAAGAAGAAGAAGAAGAAGAAAGACATTTATTATACCAACAAGATACATCACAGAAACAAAATAAGCACATAAGTAACATAATATGCACAACACAGAAGGAAAACTAAATACACAACAGACAAAACGAATAAATAAAACAGGACTATAGATGTAAAAACGGTCCCAGACCTCTCTATTAGTCTTTACCAATGAAATAAGCGCAAGATGTGCTGCAGAGTAAATAACCCTGTGATAGGTTTATTCTGTGCGCCATGCGTGATGTGAACTTCGATTGGGCGTTAGTAAATGACAGCGTAACCGACCGATGGTTGGTTCTAGGAAAGAATGTCAAACTAATGACTTTATTGATGTATCACCCTTCGAAATATATAGGTACCTCGCAAGATGGTGGTTTGTCGGTAGCAGGTGCATAGATATTTTGCTGGGTAATACTGAATTCGCTCTGATTGGTAACATAATTAAGAAGCCCCGCCCGCCATCCCGCAATTGAACGTGGGGTCATTTTTTAGCGGTAGTTAGACATCTGTGTTTTTATCTATCACTGGCTAGAATCTATTCTTGAAATCGTTTCGCAATTGAAGTAACATGGACGATGAAAGATAGGATCGGTGATCTTTAAGGAACGCGAAAATAGCGTCTCTGTTTGTGGGGTATTGGCGGACGCAGGGTTCTTACTCTGCCCTGACTGGTCGTCCATGCGACGTTTACTTCGCCCCAAACGACGCGAAGGCACGTTCTGCCTCTCCACTTGTACCTCTCGATAAAGAATTTCATTATCAGCACGAGCTATGCGAATGTTCCGGGCGGGCGCAATATCTGACACCTTGATTATAATTTCGTAATTGTGCCCAGTATACTGCGTAGCTTGAATTCGTAGATGAAGTCATACAATCCACTATCGGTCGAAAAGTCCAATCCATCAGCCCATATTAGTCTGGACATAGGGACAGTGCCCGGAATTATTCCCAGTATGCTCGGGAACAAATGTAACACAATCTATTGGTACGACTAATTGATTAAGATAGCTTCTTTGTGTCCTTGCACACGCGTGACCGTGGTGTGGGTGGTTGGAAGCTCGTTACTACGCGTGAAAGCCGGGCCTCTGTTTGATTAGAACGTCAGAGGAATACTAATACGCCTCATCATTGATCCGGCGTTCATAACATCCACACATTGTTTGTATTATTTATATTATCCTTCTAATACAGAAATGATAAATGGATTCTTGTTATACGATCCACAAGCGAAATGATATATTTTTTGTTATAACGATTCGTAATTGCGGAAAAATACCACTCTATCACGGACTGTTATAAACAAATTAGGAAAGTTCGGGGCTCGCTGCAGAGTCATAATAATTTCACAAATATTTTCGAATAACAGATGTTTCCGGCTCTATGATGTCATTGACCTTGACCTTAATAAGAGAGTTTTTCTGAAAGTTGAATGAAAAATTGCTTCGGGACGTTGCGTCTGTGGGGCGCGGGAGCAGCGCGGGAGTGTCGCGCGTATCTACAAAAACTTGGCCGCGCGTCCTTAGGGCCTTCTTTATGTTGCTGATTAGTTTTTATGAGCGTCGAATGCGGATAAACTTTCAAATTTATGAAGGGAAATGTCATCGATGCTGGTCTAAACTCACATTAAAAACAATTTGCTAACGTGCAACTGAAATCTATTCGCTGGATATTTAGAATGCAATAAGAACCATTGCGGATGGGGATGGCTTTTTCCGTAGTCACATCGTTAATAAATAAAATTGTTACCCGCACTTTGTACGAATATTTATGGGTCACTTTTATAGTGAAGAAAAACGTCGAATCCTTTGTTTGGAGTTCAATTCACGAGCTGAATAAAAATAGTCTAGCGACAACCACCACCCAACACGTCGCGTTAGGGTGCTTCTACACATGTCAGCGTTGAATATCCGTGTCAGTGCGTCGCGCGCGTCGACGGCTGCCATCGACGAGTGTCGACGGCTGCAGTTGGCACACGTGCCGCCCGTGTATAAGCGCCCTTACACAGAAGTGCCATTTATAATACATATCCAGTCATTCGCACGAGGGGCTCCTCTTTCCCGTTTATCATCGCAATGCTTCATCGTGCATACTATTCAGAAGTTATCGATAATACTGTGGATTAGGCAATGTATACAAGCAATGCGTATTTTTATGCATTATAAAGTCGCAAAACGTTTCATTTCTAAACAGCCGCGCCCTTTTAAGATAAGGAAATAGTTTTCTGTTCCCAATATCACATTTACAACAGCTGTTACTAAGATAACAGGCAAAGGTTAAAATTACATATCCCCTATTTTCACAAGCGTCCGTTTGCTTAGTGTGGCATGGACCGTAAACCAAGTTCGTTGCTGAAACCACAACATAGGCATAAATAAGCAGGCTAGTATCCGGCACGCGCCATGCTCAGTGCATCCCAGTAACAAGGCCTTAGAGAGTGGATTAGCGTGGAACACTCTTTGGTTCAAAGCCGAGGTGTCAGTAATGTTTGCTAATAAAGCCGCTGGTCATTTCGCCCAGTGGGCCCCTAATTTATCATTGTTAGAAGAGCCTCCGACGAAAGTAATTTCTGTCTAGATTCCTCCGCTTTTCGGTGCTCGTCTCAATGCTTCGAGTGGAGGGATTAGAACTCATTTGATATCCCCCAATTACGGCGCGAAAGCTTTTCGCAGAAAAACGAAGACCGATGATGCGTGAAAAAGTTCAGCCGTTATGTTTGTGGTTTTTTCTTTTCTGAGTTTGTTGAAATTGGTTTCTCGTTTGATTCTATGAAGCGGGGGACTCGTTTAGGCGTGACAATTTCGAATTGGCGAACTTTTTTCATCGTATCTGAATTCATCGAAATTAAATGTTGTCGAGTTGTGGTTTGGGAAATTGATTTTCTTGCAATGAAATGGAAATGTAATAAAACTGTTTCAGTTTCGTATGTTTTTCTGATCATTATCAACCTTAAGCCATAAAATACTTAATCAAGTTTGATAAATAGTGTCATATCGCTCTTGGCCTACTGCGTAAAGCTAACTTTGTTTTGACGTGTTCAGTCAGAAATATTTTATTTCCCTTTGTGACCAGCGTTGTTTTGTCAACAGTTACCAAATTCATCCGCATCGGCATCGCCGACAAGAATGACAACCCGCCATACTTCGACAAGGAGCTGTACGAGGCCGAGGTGGACGAAAATGAGGACATCCAGCACACCGTGCTCACTGTCGCCGCCAAAGATCACGACGAATGTGAGTAATAGCATGCTTTTGTCGCAGCATAGGCGGCACGGCTGAGTCGCGAGTCGCGTTTAACGTCAAAAGTTATGACTTTCCAGGACATTAAACGCGTGACACGCGCAGTAGTGTTACCTATGCAAGTCCGGTACATCTTTTAGGGATATTCATTCATCAACACAAACAAGTTTTAGTAAAAATCTACTCCAAAGTCGTGAAAATATATCAGCCTGCAACGGCTTTACTTTGTCCCGTTTCCGCTGTGCTGTTTCTCTTTTTTAATATTCCAATCCGATATTTAACTTTAAAATTCAATTTTGTTCATGTTTATCTTGGAATTGCGAATCAATCAATTGTGATATTTTAAAAATAGCCATCGTCATCTTTAAAATGCGTCTTATTGAAGAGACTCGAAATAATTTATTACTGTGAGCTTGACTTCATATTGAACCAGAAGCTGTTTCATACTAAATGCTTTGAATAATGTATTTTTTTCGTGATTTCAGTGTTAGTCTCATAATAATAAAACATGTTTGTATTGATGTGCAGAATCACCCTCTTATGTTCTCCAGAACTTTTTTGCAACACCTATATAGCAGAACGATTGCCTGGTCCGATCGTAGTTGATTGCAACTATATGATGCACTTACTTGTTTTTTAGTTACGTAAATTTTGGGAAATATATTGAAGGGTAATGCGACGACATTCGCAAAGCGGTGGGCAGTAACTGGAAAAGAAGAGCCGAAAATTGGGCTCAGTGGCGTGTCTTGGGAGAGGCCTATGTCCAGCAGTGGACTGACACTGGCTGATTATGATGAATGCATTGACTTAAGTCTTTTCTGAGGATTAACGCGGCATGGGCATTGTTTATGATCTACTCTTAATAAATAAGCCTACAGACTGTTTACATTTCACGTAAGTTTTATGGAAGCACTGCCAAATTTAAACTGAACTGGATATACGATTATCTCAAATTACTACACTGTGGTCTAAGTGGTCATTTCACTTGTCTAAAGTCTGTTTTTTAAGTCTATGCAAAAAATACTGTCACTTTGACAGATGCCGGGGTCGTAAACCATCACAGCCCCTTACATAAGTTGACATACTCTATGTGGACATCAAAACGTCTCTTTTTTAAAGGTCGTGACAGACGACGGCTGTAAATAATAATATATCGCGCGATGTCTTGTTCTATACGAAATCCGACTGCAGTCATGTGTGGACGCGGGTTGCGTGTTGAACATTGTGTGGAAAAAATCTCACATATGTTAAGGCCGTCGTCCCCGACGGCCATACATCTAAGGTTCCAATGATGTATGCCAAAAAAAACTCTGTTATCAGACTAGCTAGCCAAAATTGTCGAAATCACAATGGGACACGGGAACAACATTCGTGGAACCAAGAAGAAAACGGAATGTTTGAAAATAAATTACGTCTTCATCAATGCGTCAAACCTTAAACACAAGTTTACCAACATCCAAATGTTGCCACTACGTAAAAAAATAATGTTCCCACTTTACTTCCAAATATGAATTGTGTCAGTTACGTTAGTGTTTTTTACAATACTTATCTTTTATGAGTAACTAAATGTTAATGTCTTTGATTCAATAAATTTTTTGGTCACACGAGTCTACTTTTTTACAGTAAAACAAAAATTTACCGAATATAACGGTAGATTTTATAATGGTAACACTGCCTCTTTTTTTGCATTGTAATAAACACTAGACGCCGTCCGCCGGCTTCTGAATTGAAAATTTCTCTAAGTAAATACTTAAGACTGTTATTACGTTTGGCATTCCGTCTAGCCCGCACATTATAACATTAAAAAAATAGTATATTTTTGATAAATGTAGTCTGAGGCTTTGCTAGATAATAAAAGCCGGCCAAGTGTGAGTCTGACTCGCGCACGAAGGGTTCCGTACCATTATCTATACAACATTAGACACAAAGATAAAAAAAACAGCAAAAAAAAATCACGTTTGTTGTATGGGAGCCCCCGTTAAATAATTATTTTATTTTGTTTTTAGTATTTGTTGTTATAGCGGCAACAGAAATACATAATCTGTGAAATTTTCAACTCGCTAGCTATCACGGTTTTTGAGATACACCCTGTTGACAGACAGACAGACGGACGGACGGACGGACAGATAGACAGCGAAGTCTTAGTAACAGGGTCCCGTTTTTACCCTTTGGGTACGGAACCCTAAAAAAGCAACCTTAGATATTTATTGAAATTCTCAATTCAGAAACCGGCGGACAGCGGGCGGCGGTGTACAATGTTCAGTTAACGTAGTACGATTACGTAGTAGTACTATCGAGTAGAACCTTTAGTATAATTTGATTTAATATCTAATACTTAGAAGGAATTTATCCATTTTTATGTACTCACTAAATAGAATTATCGAAATACGGGGTGTTTGTTTTTTCACATTTAGTAGCTTTTTATTTTTTTACTCCATATTTTTAAAATATTAACTGTGAATTTTATTTAAATGACATGAAGTGTCCTTTAATAGAATGTCCTACCGTCAATATTTAAAGTATTTTCCTTCTGTGCGGCAAAGCCTTGAGGCACCCTGTACAATTATAACTAGCCAGGACATTTGTATAGCTAAATACATATACACTGGCCTGCAAAACTAAGTATCACACTTTTAAAATTGCAATAACTTTTTATGTACACAAGATATAATTTAGAAATAAAAAGGACTGGAAAAAAAGTTTTATTTTGCAGTATAGTTTAAAAGAAAGCTGATAAAATTAGTTGATAAACGTTTTTTTTATTTTAAATCTTTAACTTCTATAGTTTAGAAAAAAATATAAAATGAAAAGTGTGATACTTACTTTTGCAGGTCAGTATATATGTATAATTAACAAGCCTTAGCAGAGCATTTGCAACAAATCCTCAAGTCATTATAAGATGATCCCAGTTCCTGAGTGGGAACTTCCTTATTATTGTAGGTACTCTTCCACCCGGTAGGCGAAACTAATTGATGCTTAGCATTGATCCGGTTCTAATGTACAGGAATCTCATAAATCATTCAGTAGTTACGAAACAACGTTCGTTTTTCTAAATGGCAATACATAGAACAACTATGGTATTATTTCCACAAGGACTCAAATAGCGCCCTCGAAATTCATTCTGAATTAAGTTATTTATGCCTGGAAACCTAAATAGTCCCCGAGTATTTTTGTCGTTATGCTATCAAGCCGTTAAGATAAACAATTGTAGGCACTCTATTTTGGGAGAGCAGGCAAAGCCTGCCTGAGATCAGATAAGTGAAGATAGAGCGGGTAACAAGGAAGGGAATGGCGGAAAGCCTTGTCTGGTCCCGGAAAAATATTTAAATTGAAAGAGATATTGTAGCCTCGGTTCGACAGTTAATATAGGATTATCTCTTTCTCATCGAAAATCCGGGCTTTCATTTCAGTGAAAATATTTATTATAAATATTTTCACTTACCCAGGGGGTGAAATATGGCAACAAATAACCACGAAAATATTGTTCTATTTCTTGAAAAACGGAGTGGACCCATACGCCTACATCTAGTGTTCTTTCTGTTGTTACGAAAAATCCATGTATCACACAGGTCCACATTATGTGAATGGGACGAAAAATATCAAAAGGCTCAGTTTGGCATAGATGCACACTGTATTTGCAGCGTTGAAATCGCCATAACATCATAATAGTTCCTCAGAAATTGCGTAAACATTATCCAGAGATACACTTGGGACTTTTTATACAAAGTACCTGGATGACCGAGCTTTGCTCGGTATTTTTTTTTAATGTTGTTTTTTGAAAATTATATTTAGATACGATAAAAAAAGGAAAAAAAAGTAAGCAGGCTGGAGACAGGCTCGAACCGGCGTCTTCTGGTTTCAAGACCGCCCGATTTCTCACCTGAGCTATTACAACCTCGTAAATGGTGGCGAAATTTATTTCCGTATTCTAAAACACGAATAAAACGACGTTTTCTAAAAATGAAACCAAGCTAGATCGATTTATCGCCCCCGAAACCCTCTGCATATTTCATGAAAATTGTTGGGGCCGTTTCCAAGATTCAGATTATATATATATATATATATATATATATATATATATATATATATATATATATATACATATATATATATATACATACATACATATATATAAAATCTGAATCTCGGAATATATATATGTATCAAGAATTGAAAGGTATTAGATAAGTCTAAAATCCGTTGCGATAAGAACCCGCCGCCGATGCGGGTTTGTGGACGCTTCGGTATCTTTGAGTACAATGTACAGCTCAAAAATCTAGATAGTAGTATTCATAAAGCTTATAGGTATGTAGTATTTTTTTCTGTCGCCTGGATTTTTTTAATATTGTGAACTGTTAATTTTTTCCTCTTTCATTTGATATCCCATTCGAAACGATAGCAAAAAATTTATCCAAGGCCCCTTTTTAGTAAAGCATCCGTCATATTAATTTTGTTCTTATAAAATGTAGCCTACATATGTCACCTGGGTCGGCTGGAAGAGATTTCTGCTGAAATAAGCTCGCCATGTACACTTTTTAATTTTTCTGTAAATGTGTTTTATTCATGTGTTTTTATGTGTGCAATAAAGTATAAAGTAAGTCACCTGAACCATAACAACGAATGGATTGACACATCATTCATGAAAATCAGATGAGTAGTTTAGGTGCACATAGACTGCTAAAATATAACCCTACCTTTTGTCTCTGCCCTAGTCGTTTAAAAATGTTAAGGGCTGGTAGCTCGTGGTAATATTTCGCTTTTATTTATTCAGATTTTAATTAAGTGCTCTCGAAAATTGTATTGATTTAAGACATTTAAACCCTTTAGGAACACAAAGTCTATCGTACTAAAAAGTTTGTTTTACCACAATGACTACTTTCTCACAACGTCTACTCAACTTCGAAAATGATGAAACGAGTTATGGCTTGTGAGAATGTAGTCTTTTCTGGGAAAGTAGTCATTACGGTAATTTTAACATTAAAGATGGAAGTCATGTTGGTAATATAGACTTTGTGTTCCTAAAGGATTTGACCGTTCGCTTTCGCAACGAATATCTGTTGATGTTTGTGTAACTCCAGCAACTAGGCGAAGTCTTCTGGCAACTTCGCCAATTCGAAGATGTTTGCTCACTGTACAACCAAACATCCTGTAAGTTCCTAGTAACTCCATCCTGATATATACATTATTTTATTGCGAGTGTTTGATCGATGTCTTCCCACAAGCTTCGCTTCTTGCGATAATATTACATAACGTTAGCCTTTGGTAAAGGATGGCAGTGCTCAGCTGTCTTGAGCTCGAACGAATCAGGACCCGCTCGTATAACTTGGGCTTATTAAACAGGAGGCCCTACCTCCTCTTTGCCTTTTCCTAATCATATTATAGTCGTAAATTCACTCAAAGTTTCAGTGATAATTCACTTAATAGTAGAAATTACGCTTTTCCGCTGTGTCAATTGGAACTGCCTGACGGAATTTTCAGGTCAGCGACTGAGGAGGGTCCGCTACGCTCCCGTACACTGCGGGAGCTGTTCTCGGAGCCCGATCTCCTTACGAAATTGAAAGTATAATAACATTTTCTTCTTCACCTCGTAAATCTTTTTCTACGAGCACCGTGTGTTTCTTTCTTTGTTTCGGACAAACCTTCTTCGATTTGTGCGAATTTTCTTTCCTAACCTTGAAAAAGGACCGAGTAATAAATTTACATACATTTTTATTGGTTTTTTTAACTGTAACCTTTGCAGAGTTGAGGTGTAATGTTATAGGGGTGGTACGTACCCACATTTTCCTAATAATTACTGTTTTATAATGAAAAAGGTAACTTTGAACAATGGGTATGCAAAAGGACACATTATACAATCGTTTAAAAGGGCCAAAAATACCTAAATGTTTTTAAGTATTTTGCTGAGCAGTCTGTTCTTTGAAGTACCATCTAATGCAAGTACCCCTCCAATTCACATCATAAATACTTTTGACTCCTGCGCTGTTATGCGCTAAATGTTTCCTGAGGATTTCGCAGGAAACCCTTTGAGAATCAGTAATAAATAAAGCCCACCTTCAAAACATATTTTAGGCTTTTCTTTTAATAGACGGAGAAGGTTACAAGATTATACAGTTAAACTCACAAACGTCCGCACCATAATCATTGTATGAGCGAAATTGTCTCGGGACAAACAAGAGATAACTCGTTTGTGGCATCCATTTGCTTTTTCCTCCAAACTTTCTATTCGATTTACCGGACCAGATAGCTCAAAGGAGTGGATTTATTGTTATCCCATTGAGCCAATAGTTAGCAAAGAGTGGTGAAATTATGTACAATAGTAAAGTTAATTTCGAAAAGGTACCAAGCGAGTTGTAAATATCTGCTAACAGTCCCCACCCGGCTCCGCAATTTCAACTTACAGTAGAGAAAAACAGAAAACATTTTGCGCAATCCTGGGCAGTTGGATAACATTTAAAATATCGCCCGGAATAATTGGTTGCAATAGACAGAAACTGGTATAATATCTCTATCTACCTGATACCTATATGGAGATTGTATACCGGCGGTTGTGGTTTTAATGGTGGTAGTTTGTGCTGCCTGAGTTTGGAGTTGGCGGATCACAACGCCCGCCGTGTATTAAAATAAAATCTTGCGACGTCACCTGCAGATGGCGCTGAGCGATCTCGCGACTCAATCCTTCGCACTCTAGACTGCCCTCTTTCAAGTTGCCTCGGGGAAATTAAGCGAGCAACGAAATAAATCTACGGGTGCAATGGGACTCGTGCTTTTAAATAACTGTCCGCAACAACATTCGTGACAAATTAGAACTTCGCCTTTTAGTGCCCGTATCCATTATTGTCGCACGTTCGTATCGTTCGTATCGTTCGCTGGACTAATGGCTAACCGTCTGCTGGGGGCTCGTTGCACTGAGTGATAAATACTTCAAGAATCAGGAAAAGGAAAGATGTTATTTCTAAATGTGCAAAGGAAAAATAAGGTTACAACTTTACATGCATACTCATTTTCGTTTATGTTAAAAGTTGTTGAAACTACCAAGTACGTTGTCGTGTTAACTGTAAGAGCAGTTCGTTACGTTATTCCAAGTTGAGAATACTCATCAACTAATTGCGTCAACACGCTTCTAACAGAATTTCGCTTTTATCTTTCCTTACGGCTAGTATCATTTTAATCAATTCCTGTTTTATAATAGAGTAGGCACCTTCTTCGCTCTCGAATTCTAATCAAATACTCAGTTATTTATTATCCAAACCCCCGATAGGACGACTCTATAGACGGTTCCCAAATCTAAAATTATTTGTACGTTCCTTGGCGGCTAATTGTGATCGACAAATGTATATTAATGAATTAAAGAATCGCGTGACAGATCTACCTGAAAATCTGCAGGCTCCATTTAGCAGGAGATCTGGAGTTAATACCGAGACTGTACCGGAGCGAGCAGACCCTTCGCGCTCATTACGTCACGGTCATTACGCTAACGAATGGAGATAGCGTGCAATTCTGCGTTGATTGGGTACGCTTTACTAGCTTATTTTAAACATGTATCCCAGCTTGAATTGGCTTTCAATTTGTTTAGCCTAGTATGATTAAACAACTAACAAACCACCTAGATATAGTTAATTTAAGTTTTGCTGCGAAGGTGATACTATTTTAACTAAATATGTTGGGCGAGAGATAGTCTAAAGTTGGTGCTGACAACAAGGATAAGCAAAGTTTGATCTGTGAACCGCACAAGCTTGCGCTATAATTTACGATTCAAAATTGTGCAGTCGGAGAAACCGAGAAACTCGATTCTTTCCGCTACTTTGAGTGTCAAGTGCCTTTTCATTCAAGGCCGCTGAGCATGCACTGTGACTGCGAGTTTCACGCTGAGCTCTAATTAGTTTTGCAGTGGGAGCATTAATTATACTCGTTATAATCGAAGGAGCCCGGCCACGTCGCGCGGTAACTGTTGTTTGAAACGTTCGTGCTGTACAGTGTACATCCCGGGGCAATTGCAAACCCATTCTGCTTAACTTACTCTTGAATATTACGTACTTACATAATTATGATTGGAAACATCGCAGAACCTTTTTAGTTGTGTAAACGTAATTTTATTAAGAACAGTTTATTTGTGAAACAGGCGAATTAAGAAATCTTGCTCATTGTTTAGTTAACTTTATGTTTTTCTCGAAAGCTAGTTTATAAATTAATTTTAACATACAATTTATGTACAGTAAAGGGCTTTTACTGTAACGCACTTGTGGGTACATACCCACAAGGGACTGTTACTCTAATGTGCTTGTGGGTACATACCCGCAAACTCATACGGGTTCAAGTGGATGAGTGAAATGAAAAAATCGTACCGGAAGTATGGAATGTTGGGAATATAAAAACCCTAGCAAATCTTAAATTAGAAACTCAAGCTAAAGTGATGAAAACCCCATATTTTTTTTCGATATTTAGCACTATGAAACGTCTGCAAACTATTAAAATTGAAAAGCTGTAAGCCTAAAGGTTTCTCAAGAAGACCCGGTCGACAAAAGCAGACATAACAAATATCAGTCCAAGCGGATATCCAGCAACTACCACAAACATGAGCTAGCAGATCACAGAATAATGGAAAAAACTTCTCAAATGAGTAATGGAAATCCATTATACTTCAAAACTCCAGAATAAGATATAACTATTTGAGTTAGTAGACATTTTCGCTAGAATGCTGACTATGTTGCAAGTACGTACTTCCTGTATTACATAGGCATGTCATTGCCCGTGACAGTAGATCGGAGCACGGCACCGCCCCTGAAAACACTTGATAAATTGCTCCCAGCCAAACGACACATTCTTCTTTTGTTAGGCAGATAGGTACGGATTGTACATATGTTGATAACATCATCCTATCGGCTATGTTATTAACTTCGCGTGTTGTGAATTACTAAAGCTTTCCTAGTTTATCCACTCCGACAACACGGAATTTTAATAGCTTCGCCCAAAATGCACGCTCACCTTGTTTCATGTGAATATTTATAAATATCCTGCAACAAAGTTCTAAACATTTCGCTTATAGAATATTCAAAATTAACCGTAACAAAATTAAAACAAGTAAAAATTTAATAACATCGGTTATTCCCTTTATTGCTTTACGTTTTCCGAACCGATTCAGATTCAGTCTCATCCCACCACAAATTGTTTGTAGTTGATAGTATCACTCGCCACAAACATAGCCTCATGTTTGACATCAATGTCTCAGCAAGTGGTACGTCGGATGCGTGTTAATGTCGATTGGTTTCGAGGATGTGCCTCTTGGTCATGACAATCAACCGAGAAGTGCTCGGGCTGTTAATTCGCAATTAATTGCTTCCAAGTAATCCTCAAGAGATGCCTGATTGATCGAGACGATAAAGCGATGAGACGAAAGATCAACACGCGCGTCGAACTGGGCTGTAACTATACATAAAATTGTATTTAGGTTTGAACTTTAAAAAGTAGGTGCGTACTACGGGAGTTTTTCGAGCAATCGTCCGTGTTAAAATTATACACATTTTACATATATGAACCCAGCCGTGTGATAATACGATTTATTTTGTAACATAAATGTTTGCGCGGGACATAAAAAATTTAAGCGTTTCGCAGCGACAATTTCCAACACATGCGACCGCGAAATATAAAAAGAAAACAACCAAACCAACCTTTGCTAGATTAAGAAGTCCATGAATTTTTATTTCTTCTTTTAAGATTCATTGCAATCTAAAACATGTATTAATATCGAGTATTATTTATTAACGCCCATCCCGAAACCCGCATATGGGCTACATCATTACGAACAGAAATGCGTCTATTGTTGTCAAAAATTATCGTTAACAATTTGTTCCCAAGAAACCGGTCATTTTTAAGATTTATTCTAGAAAAGGAATTTTCAATATCAACGCAACGCAACGCAAACAAACATCGCTTACTCGAACAAGCGTAGAACGGTGAAAGTGAAGAGTCCATTGCTTGGTGATATTTTTTATATTTTATTTATGTACCACAAAAATAAAATTAATTCCCAGCAATTTGTACGCAAAGTCGTGGACAAATATGTGAGAAATTAATAACATGAGTTCCATTACCTTTTGTTGTACTAGTATTGGTTTTAACTCCACCTAGATCTCAATCTTCACCAGTTTGTCATTTTTAAATTTCAGGTTTTGTTAAGCCAGATGTGCCGGAAAAAATATTTCCAAGTTCAACAAGCTTTTTTAACCTCTAAACAACTGGTAAAATGGAAACAAATTGTTGTTATTTTTTCTCAGTATCTTAACGGATATTTCTAATCATATTGGTGTCGACGTTGAAGATTGGAATGTTTTTCATTCCTAAGTTGAGTTTCATTCGTTTCAAAGTTACGTGCCGCGACGCTTGGCAAATTACATTATGATTTTGTTCCCGGCCTTTCAAGTTTCGTCTTCTAAACTCTTGACACCTCCTGCTTTCTGGTGCTTACGACGTAAACAGAAAAGTTATACTAGCTTTAAAACTCTTGACGAGTCAGCCCATATTTCAACACGCGATTCTTTTTTTGTTTTAATTTACCGGGACGACAGATTTGCCGCTAAGACAATATTCTTAGGGTGCCTCAGGTCCTTGGGCCCGTTACCAGGTCCTTGGGCCCGTTACGGACTATTTGACCAGTGCTTGCCCTTTTTTAATGTTAAAAGTCATATGCAAGACTTGGGGTGCAATTAATACAATGAAACGCGCCCAAATCGGTTAGACGTCTTTGCCTATTTCCGGTCTATATATAATAAATAAGATGCGGGCGGCACAAGACCGGGAAGCTTGAAAAACCATGAGGGAGGCCTATGTCCTGCAGTGGGCATCAAATGGCTGATGATGATGATAACTTAATGTATGTTAGTTTCGATCAACTATTAATAATTTCCCAGATTAAACTAAACTAACAGATGAAACCCACAACCAGGCGACAACACATCGGCATATTATTTCTACTGTACATTCCGTGACGAAATTTGTAATATCCGAATGCTATTTCAAAACTTTGACTTGTCCCTTTGTTCTGTTCTAATGTTCGGATTAGTTTTCCAGAATTAATCAGCAAGTGTCTGTTCTAACGGCAGGTTCATACTCACCACAACTTCATGTGTTAAAACTTTCTCCTGCAGCCTTAACGCGAAGTTCGGCATGTTCACACTAAAAACCTATTGCGAAAGTATCGTCAAAACGAGATATCTATTCTTTTTTTTTAGGGTTCCGTAGTCGAAAAGGAAACCTTATAGTTTCGCCATTTCCGTCCGTCGGTCTGTCTGTCTGTTGGCGGCCTAGCTCGGAGACGATTAGTACTAGAAAGCTGAAGTATGGCATAGAAATATGTATACATATTAATCACGCCGACAAAACATCATACGCAGCCTATATACATCCCACTGTAGGGCACAGGCCTTCTCTCAGAAACAGAGTACAATAAACAAAACGACAAAACAGTACAATAAAATCTTAAAACAATTTTTTTATGGCTGCATTTTTTGGGATGCAAATTAGGGATGCATTTTTTTCTTGCCTACGTGATAGTGTGGGGTGTCGTTGGATTGGTCGTTTAAAATATTGTAAGTGTAGGAAAAATGTTCTTTTCGTTTTTATTTATGGATCGTACGGCGTCTCCCCCCTCTTCCGGCTAAACAGTTGATTGTAGAAACGTGAAAAAATTCAGGGCAGTAACTTAAAAGGAAAACTATCTCGGCTAAGCAGGCTTTACAAGTTAACGAGTAATAGGCGACCAACTTATAAATGGAAAACTTCGTGCAAATTCCATTGAAAATTACTTCGATGAAGTTGTTAGTTCTGTAAAGCTGGTAAAAACACGTCTTTCTACGGAACTCTAGACTGCGCGTAGCCCGACACGCTTTCTTTGTTCACGCATGACTGCTCTTTCGGTTTTGTTTTCGTTTAAAGTTCGTTCGTATGTTTAAAAAAATAGGCTAGCATAATACAATTGATCAATAATATCAGTCAAATGGAACGTAAAAAATTAGCATTAGAAACTTAAACGAGTATTTCATTCAAGTTAAAAATGAAAGTTGACGACAATAGTGTCCCCTGCCGGTAATACCATTGAACTGGCAGGTAGAGGAAGTGAACAAATAGTATCTACGTCACAGGTAATGTGACTGTGAATCCGGATTAAGTTGCGATGTTAATACATCGAACGCTCTATGCGGCAACTGAACTACGCTGTGGCTACGCAGTAACGCTTATGAGCGCGACTGCAAAGTTGCGCTACTGAGATACTCGCCTAACGAGCTACGCTGTCACTACGAAGATATGTTTCGACTACAAAGCTATGCTGCGACTATGAAACTCCGCTGCGACTACGAAGCTGCGTGGTGACGGATGTTATTGTAAATTCGGTAGAAAGTGTCTGTTTTATAAGCCTATTTGCTCCCTCACTCACTCACATACTCTGAATGGACTTCCTTCCTATGCGGGAGGAACTCACTAACTCGAAGAGCTGTAAGAGCTAAATATAAAGTAAGAAATAAGTGTGAGTTGCAGGCTTGGAATATAAAGAAAAGCCTTAGATTTGAAAGATATAAATCAGTGACAAAAAATGTGAAATAATTATGATTACTCCTTTCAAAGACACTTTGCGCAAGTCTAGGCTATGACCGCTATTACAAAGTTGCGCTACCGTACTACGCGGCTACGGAGCTACGCTGCGACTACGATGCTACGGGCTTAACTACGGAGCTACGCGATGACTAGCTACGGCGTAGTTTGGGTGTCATCCGTTGTCTATTGTTACCTATTGATTTTTCTTTATTGAAATGAAACATAAATATATTACGAGAATTAACTCGTTACTTTCCGTCAGTGAATATAAGGCTTTCCATAAAATGTCCATCGCATACTTTTGTCCTGGTATCAACCTTACAGGTGCACAATAACTTGTGGTTGTTTACACCTTGTGCATAACGGAACGCGTCCTCAAGCCCGTTTAAGGTTTACTGCACACACAATCTATTGACCTGACATTCTTGACTTTATGGCGTAGCAGAAAGAGAAAACGCTTAGGTCTCTTTACGAGCTCCTGTCGATGCTATTTTCCGCTGCCCGCGGCAAGAATATATTTTGAGAATAAAATGAAAACCGTGAAGTAATTGAAAAGTTAAGCTCACGTAAAACGTCGCTATTATCTCGGAGTGCTCCCGCTGACGGGAATGAGTTAATGGAACATCTCTCTTCATCACTTTGTGCGTTTTCGTGCAAATTTATATAATCTCTCACGCGTCATTTGCTTTGCATATTGAAAGTAAGCGCCTCCTTATCCGCCACAATGTTATCCCTAGCGACAGTCCTGCCGCACCGTCTCATTCGGGCATTTTATGCCCCGATTAGACTTTCGCATTCTCTCTCACACGTATTTCAAATTGAGATCATCTTTCTCGCTCTAACGAGAATTCGGCTGCTGCTTTTTGCTTTTGAACTCCCTTGTGAAGAGAAACAGTCGCTCAATTATCTGTTTTGTTCAATCAGTGATTTTGATTTTGATTTTGAATCTGTATTATCCCCAATAAAATCACACGGCCGTGCATTATCGGGAGTTCTATTATTTTGAAAGCCATATATACCTATTATTAACGTTTTAATGGCCTATGAACACGGTTTATGTAAGCAAACATTGAGGGTGCTTACTCATACTTATGTACCTACGCAGGTAATTTATTGCCTCTATATCATAACTACCACTATTATGTTTATGAGTGCTCTTAGGGAGTTTGAGTGATGTGTGGCAATTTTGCTATGCACTGTAATATGTATGAAGATTTGAATGAATCGCTGTAACGTCGTAGAATCGTACGTTATTTCCACACAAATATTCTGCACTTACGGTGTATGTGATATAAATACTTTAACTTATGTTTCGGCACTGGGCTAAAGATGAATTAATCATAGCATGGCGCAGCCGCCGGCCGCTTCGACCAACTTGCAGCGGCTGGCGCTTCCATTGCACGAAAACGACAGCTGGATCTCATTGCTAGATAACGTGTAGGGCGTTACATCGAAAATTCGGGTGCGTGCAGGAGCAGCCAAGGCCGCTTCACCGAGCTTTTCTCGCCCCATGTGATAATTAGCCGCGTCAATATGCGCCGTGCGCGCCCGCTGCCCGACATTTGAATATTTCCCCGCGGGCGAACTTTGCCTCGTGCTCGTTAGAAGCTCCGGATAGAGTTTTATTAATGTCCGAAATGATAACGACATGTCGTGCACACACCGCGTACACGGTGCGGATTACTAACGGCCAGCTGAATTACACAACTCCCTTACCGCCCGTAACCGTTCGCCGGTGCCATGGCATTTTTATTTTGTAACGAGTTTGCAACCAGAAGCGGTGGTAGCCTAGTGGGTAGAACCTCGGACTCGGAAGTGGGAGACCCAGGTTTGATGCCCGGTGCGGGCATGTACCTATGACTTGGTTTTCTAAGTTATGTACATTTGTGAAGTTATAGTAGCAATACCACTCGCTAACTGTGAAGGAAAACATCGTGAGGAAACCTGAGTATCTGAGCTATTCACATACCTCAGCGCTTGAAATGGCCAATCGCCCATACTCTCTCCCTGAGAGAAGGCCTGTGCTCTACAGTGAGACGTATATAGGCTGCTTATGTTGCATCCATTACAAAAGCTTACAAAACGTCCAGTTCTTTGGAGACACTATTTATTGTTATGCAAATTTCCGGTTGGTTCACAAAGTGTCTGATTAGATTCTTTACATTGCTCTGACGTTGACGGTTTAGCTACACGAAAAGGGCATTTCAGGAAACTAAAAAGCGGCAACGCCGCTTCGTTTCGAGCACGTCACTTCCATCACGTCTCCCTGAAGATTTATGTCGTTGCAATAAAATCTTCTCGTTTGAATAAACATCTCCGTTTGGGCTCCGTGACAAATTGCCGCAGTCGTCCGCCAAAAACCGAGACGAGCATTAGCCGGAACATAATTCTTTTTTAACGGCAACGAGTGGGCTCGAGTCTTCTAATTATTCATGCGAGCTTCAAAAGCCGATGTGCTCCGACCTGCCAACTCCGGTCTATACTGCCATTCTACGCTGCGTCCTGCCTCTTGAAAACTACTGAGTGCCTAGAGATCGAACACAAAATTTTCCGGAATTTGAGGATCGTGTCACTAGGCAACACTATATGCAAAGTGATGGCCAACTGCTATCTAACTTCAATTTGGTTAGTTCTGTTTCGAAACTGTCGGATTGATTTTTCCGCTTCAATTGTCATTACTCGGAACGCTTTCTGGTTAGACATGTTCCGAGTTTCTCGTAATATCACAGTATTTGTTAACGAACTCCTCCGAAACGGCTTCACCGGTTTTTATGATTTTTTTGTGTGTATTTGGTAGGTCTGAAATAGGTCGTAGGCTAATTAATATGGCAAAACAACGTTGGATGAGTCAGCTAGTAATATATATGATGCATGTAGATTTAGTCTTTTTTGCAAGTAATACATTCTTACATTAAATCAGTTTTTGATTCAGGTTCTGGTATCAAAAGTAATACCGTCAAATAAATATCATGTTTCTCTTTTAAACATTTATTTATAAATTTAGGAAATTGCGTATGCCTGTGGTATCATTTAAAGCATAATTAGCATAGTTAAGTACTATTTACAGCTTAATATTCTCGAGAGGATCTTGATGATTTCATGCGAATAATTTAATATGACAGAAAAAATACAAACTAATTTTGTCCTTACACAAAGGTTCATAGCTGAGTTTCCAATTTCTTTTAAACGAACAGATCGGAGCTCCAACAAAAACTAATTAAAGCTAACATCGGCGTATGTAGCTGCCGAGAGTTGAATCGCAGATCCTCGTTCATTTTGCGAGAAAAAAAAGAAGATGACAAACGTTTTAATTAAGCTGCCTCACAGATGCTTCTAAAGGTTTCTCAGTCTAACAAAGCCAGAAGTTCAGTCTATTAGCTTGTTTTTCTTGTAAATATTGTATTTATTGCCTTTTTTGTCAACTAAGATACACCACAGGCTACTTTATGGTCCTGTTTAATTTATTTATTTTGTCAATTGTGTGTTTAGTTTTTTTCCTGTTGTGCATATTATGTTACTTATCTGCTTATTTTGTTTCTGTGATGCGTCTAGTTGGTATAATAAATGTCTTCCTTCTTCTTCCTTTTCTTCTAGCAATACCACTCGCTAACGGTGAAGGTGTGTGGGTGTTCACATACCTCAGCGCCTGAAATTGCCAATCCGTGGTAGGCACGCATGGTGATTAAGCCCATACTCTCTCTCTCTCTCTCTCTCTGAGAGAAGGCCTCTGCCCTGTAATGGGACGAATATAGGCTACCAAAAAAAAAACGGATATCACCCTATTCAGCAGTTAACAGTTCATTTGAAATAGCAGTGGCACTGACAGTAACGCAGCCGACCTTTAGGAGCTGATCTGTATAGGAGTAAGAGTAATTTCCCCCGTGTCAGGAAATCGTATTACCTACTCTGTCGTCGAATTCTACAACTCGATTGACGAACTCCGCAGCGGCCGCAGGAGAGTTCGACTATAGTAATTGTTAAAGCTTTAAAGACTATTACGTACTAGATATATATTAAGGGGTCTAATGAATAGTTATGTATGAGAGCATCGCGTGCCATTAAAAAATACTATTACCTACTAACCACCGACCGAAGGTTTCGTTGGCCTAATTATTTGCCACGTGAGAATGTGTGCTAAATGCCCTTTTTGTGCCAGTGTATCCTATCTTAGTAAAAAGTTTTCCTCTGATACTTCAGAGCGTCGAACACGCCGCGTCATGCTCAGAAGATTATATTGATAATACAAATGACATCGGGTACGGCGCATCCTCGGGTACAGGGTGGGTGACGCGGCGTTAAGTAAGCTCGGCGCAATGGGCTAGTGCAATTCGTTGCACCCTGCCACAGCACTCCGCTTTTTCTTGCCCTATCCCGTTCCAACTCAACTCCATCGTGAGTTCATACCCAACTTTTTCATAATTACAAAAATTATACACAACTTTTTAATTTTTAAAAGCTTGCGTAGAAATTTGGCACAGGCTTCCAGGCACGTATATTAATACAACCTCCCTGCTGAAGTAGCAATACAAATAATTTAGGTAAAAATGGAATGGTGCCAAGTTTCGATAATAGTAGGTAGATACTGAAATAGGCCCACAGTCGTCGTCCTGTCCGGCGCCCAGTTGAATTTGGGCTGTTCTAAACTTTCTATGCGTGCCCCGTCCAAAAGAAAGAACTATTTCCATTAGTTTCGACAAGCCCACCAATATCGAGCCAAGACTTTTGAGAAAGGTCCAAGATAAACAGAAGTTCAGAGAAAAAGCAAAAAGAAATACCTTCATTTGAAATTTATTAAACTCTCCTAGAAAGGTAAATTTCGAAATCTTAACAGGGAATGCCATCAAATTAGTTAAAGTAATGTAAGTACCATTCGTTGTAGCTTGCTCAGAGATCGAAAGGTATAAAACCTGAGACGCAATGCGGAGATTGACACCCTGCCCGGGCGGCAATATTGTTTCATTACTCCTGCCCTTGTTTTGTGCGGAGTGGCTGTCATGGGCTCAACTTTCCTAATGTTTACATAAATAATGAAGTTTACTGTTGTACCTACTATATACAGATTAGTGGTTTCAATAAGATGATTGTGAGGGCAGTCGGCTCGCGCGGCCGGCGGGCATTCGCGTCGGATGTTATTTATTCCGGGGACGGGCTCCTGTATGCATATTCATGCGGCGTATCCGAGAACGCGTATTAATTTGCATCTCGATCCTCAGCCGGCCCGCGACTAAATTGTCCGGTCCCGTCTCGTTTCTTTGCTGTAAATCTACTCGCCCGGCCTCGGCGCTGCTCTGACCGATACTTCAATGGTACGTAAAATCGGAACGTTTCATAAAGCGACCAAATGGAAACGGAATCCACCGTATAATTTACTTTGACCTTTTTCTCCTCGTTTCGTTTACTTGAAATATGGTTGAAAATCTGTTTAGTTTGAATGTTATCTTACGTAGAGAGGAACTCAATTAGCGATTGAAATGCTTTTAAAAAAAATTTCCCACAATAATTGTACCTATTCCATTCATTTTTTTGTCTCTTTAATCATGTTGATGACTCAACGCGACGCTGTTTAGATATATCTTATCGATGAACTTTTCATTTTCGCATGCGCTTATTTATGGCCGTAAAGTAAATCAAATTAAATGTCTGCTTTGAACATTTTAAAACACTTTGAGCACCTACAAGGGACATTGGTCTAAGTGCCCCATAAATCAGCAAATGCGGTAGTTTATGTGCGGTTCTTTGGGCGATGACGGTCCGCGCTGCCCCGCACGATAACTACGTTGTACGCTATCGATTGAAAACGCTGCTTTGCATACAAATTCAAAACGCAAAAATGCAAACTTTAATTAAAGTCTTTGTAACAAAATGGTTTGCGTAAAAAACGCAGTTCGTCCGCTCACGGAAAATCTTTATAATTAAGCTTTGGCAGTGTGTGCCATAAAACATCGAGACTCTTAACAACTTTATAAAAGTTAATTCACTTAGTTGTTTCCTCTAGACACTAGTAACAGTAATTTTAAAGTTATCGTCATCATCATCAGCAATTTGACGCCCACTGCAGGACATAGGCCTCCTCCGTGGTTTTCATAACCATGAGGGGTTTTGCCATAATCGCCACGCTTGGCAGGCGGGTTGGCGATCGCAGTATGCGGTTGGAATGTCAGGAAGACGCTGCTGCCCGTCTCCTGGTAATTGATTTCCTTAGTCGCCACGCTTGGCAGGCGGGTTGGCGATCGCAGTATGCGGTTGGAATCTCAGGAAGACGCTGCTTCTCCTGGTAATTGATTTCCTTAGTCGCCTTCTACGATATCCACGGAAGGAAATGGAGTGACGCTATTCTTAATGCGGCACCACACGGAACACACGGATTTTAAAGTTAGTCAAATTAATATTTTACTTATAAGACTTAACAAGTAGGTATAAGTACGATAGAAGGTGTTACAAAGATATAAAAAGGAAAGGGTAAAGGAACTTTGTAGCTGATGCTTGAGCTCGTAACACATGGTACGAATTGTTGGCGCTAAGTCCATCGGGGTTATTGTCGCACACGTACAACAATTGTGTAAAAACTTGCCTCAAACTACAGCGCAACTCCACAAACACAGTTAACTTTAATATCTACTTGCAATGTTCTCACAACGAGTGCTTGCGATGCGTGATTCGCGACTCTCAGCACAAACGATTCTCATTGTTGTTTTTTCTTTGAGAAGCGCGCACCCCGACTGTTTGCGTATGAAACTAGCTCGTAATTAAAACGAACATCGCCTATCAAGCGAACAAACAGTCTATGGAAGCACACACTTTCCTTTCTGCTTTACTTCCTCATTAAAAATAAATCTAATTAATAACGAAATATTGTATTCTAAGTAAAAGTACCGCTAACTTTCTACACCACACTACCGATGACATTATGGTCAAGTAAAAAAACCGGACAAGTGCGAGAACTCGCGTTCTCATGGTTCCAAACAATCGATTACAAACTTGGCAGATGAAAAGTATATTCTCCGTCTACATAATTAAATGTACAAAAAAAGGCAAAAGCCTAAGCGAGTGCTACTTGCTTGCACGATAGTTGGAAAACATTTGGACTTCGAAAAAATAAAATAGAAATTCCTATTTTTGTATTAGAAGAAACTAAAAGGTTTTTAAATAGTGACGAGTCACTATATAAAATAAATAAATAACTTTCACACAACACAATCACTTGACCTGGTCCCAAACTAGGATACCCTATGCTATGGTAACCAGTCAAGGACATCACAGACATAAAATAGAAATACACCCAGACTGAGGCCATTTATACAAATGTACTGCGGCCCCCAGTGGGAATCGAACCCACGACCTCTGTCTTGGTAGTAAGCGCCTTAACGCTAGTCCAACGAGGCAACCTTTTAGTTTCACTAGTTTTTTTAGCTCCAATTATGCGAGAATATTTTCTCCCCGGCCCATCTCTAAGACGGAAAGGGCTCCGTTTTTTCGCTCCGCTCCTTGTGAGGTACGGAAACTAAAAGATAAGTTACTAACAAAAATACTCCTGAAGTTGGATTTATGTTTTTGAGTGCTGCCATTCAGTCATAATAATAATATCCATTTCGTTCGCTGCAGTTTAACCGAGTTTCGATTTGATAGTTTCGGGTCCATTTAAAAATATTACCGTCGTGGAAACTCTACTGCACCATAGTTTGAGGTAAACTAGTTTGAAAAGTGGATATAGAAAATAAATGATAGTTTTTTTATGTGACTTATATATGTCCCATAGCAGGGCACATACCTCTCTGAGAGTATGGGCTTAATTGCCTCGTTGGTCTAGCCGTTAAGGCGCCTAGCTGCCAAAACAGAGGTCGTGGGTTCGATTCCCACTGGGGGCCGCCGTACATTTATACAAATGGCCTCAGTCTGGGTGTATTTTCATGTTTGTGACGTCCTTGCCTGGTTACCATAGCACAGGGTATCGTAGTTTGGGACCAGGTCAAGTGATTGTATAGTTTGGTATTTATTATTATTAATTACCACGCGTGCCGACCGCGAATTGGCAATTTCAAGCTCTGAGGTATGTGAACCTCTCAGACACTCAGCTTTCTTAAAGATGTTTTCCTTCATCGTTTGGGGTATTGCTGCTACAACTTAACATATGTACGCAACTTAGAAAACAGAGTCATTGGTACATGCCGGGATTCGAACCCACGTCCCCCCGAATGTGAGGCCGGCTACAGCTACGCTACCACCATACAAAGGCCATTTCGCTCCGATTTCTTAACAGTACGAAGCAAATTTTGTTTATTGCTCAAGGGGACCAATGTTGGGTATCTCACTCCTTGAGGCGTCAGAAATACGGAAATCCGGTGGAGAACAAAACTGATCCACATAGCCAAAGTGATTGCTTGAAAGAAATGGACAGGGGCAGACCATATACTGTTCTGTAGACAACACCTAGAGATGGACTCAGAAGTGTGGGCAGACAACCAACGAGATGGACTGCAGGGCTGACCAAAGTGGCGGAAAAGGACTGGATGCGAATAGTCCAGAACTAAAACAAATGACGTACACTGGAAGAGACCTGCACTCAGCATTGGGTGGCTATAAATTGAAGAAGATGGTTACACGATGTGAAGCAGAGTGAAAAGGCGGAGCACGATTATTGGTGCGCGAAGGAATTACTGCCTCAACGATAGTACTAACCTGTACTGCGTTCACATAGTTGGGGCAGTATTACTTCGGTATAATACCTAAGTAGTACTAAAGATATTGCTTCAGCTCCTGTCGTACCATCGTGCTTTTATTTTATTTTATTAAGTCTACAAAACTGAATAGAGTCGATTGTATTACAAAATAAATTTACATATTGTATGCAATCAGGCGTTACTTTGCGGAAATCCATATAAGCATTTTTTCACACAAGTATTGGTGTCGGTGGTGGTGTGTTTGTGTCTTGCTTCTGCTTAAAAAAGTGGGAGGGAGGGCGGTGCGTCAACTAACCGCATGGTGCTTGTGGGATTTTGGTGGAATTTAGCAAAGTAATTTTCACATTTTAACGCCAAAATAAATTTAGACATAATTTTAATGAATTTTAAAGGCCTTGGTTTAAATATGTCAATACTAGATCAGTCAATCATGTACCAACAATACGCATGTATATATATATATATATATATATATAAATTAGGTTCAAGAATCTAGGCTATAATTTCGTTTTTGGCGAAAACGGTCGTTTTTGGCGTAAACTAAATTGTGGACTAGGTTCTTGGCCCTAGGTTCTACGTTGTAGGTTCTAAAAATTGCTGTTACCAACACAGACATTTTTGTCGTTCACTTTTTTGCAAAAACGGATTGTGAAAGAAGATGTGATTTTTTGTTCATTGGGGGCGCTAGTTAGCCCTTATTAAAGCCTTAAGGTCCCTTACTCCAACGTAGTTCATTTTAGGTAAAGTCTGTTTTTATTGTGCAACGAAGAAAAATATGACTGCATGTTCAAATTTTGGTGCTTATCTTGCGCTGAGATGCTCGTTAAGGTCAATAATTTGCAATTTTATTTTAATTCTTTGCTTTTAATTATTTGCCTCTACCTCTATACAGGATCAGCCTGCTACAGTTCGATTAGTTCGTTGATATAGGTATTTTTATATATAAAGCAAAGCAAACTTAGGCTTGCTAAATACACAAGTAACTGATAGCTACAAATTTAATGATAACTTTATGCGAAACATCTTATTCTAAGGAGTATAATGTATGTACTAGGGGGGTTCAATAAGTAGTGAGAATGAACTTTTATGAAATGCTATTTTATTTTTCAACATAGTCACCTTCTAGTTGTATACACTTAGCATATCAATTTCTGAACCTAAAAATCCTTTGTTAAAAAAATCTTCCTCTTGAATCTCTAAAAATCCTTGTACTGCGGCGATCACTACGTCCTCATCGTCGAATTTCTGGCCTCTTAGAAATTTTTCATTAGGAGCAAGGTCTGGGGAGAATATGGAGGATGTTCCACCAATTCAAAGATGTTCCATCATCGATGGCAACTTTGGAGTTTGAAATGTGCGCTGGGGCGTTGTCTTGATGAAACAAAACAACTTTAGCGAGTTTGCCACGCCGTTTTTCGCTTATTTTGTCACACAACTTTTTGATTTGTTCTGCGTACACATTCCTCGTAATAGTGGCTCCATGATTGAGGTATTCAATCCTCACTGCTCCTTGGCTGTCCTAAAAAAGGACGACCCATGATCTTGCCGGCGGAATTGAATTTCTAAGGGCCGATCCACACGGCGCGTTGCGTCAGCGTTGCGTCGACGCAGCGCTACCGCTGCGTTGTTTTACATACAAATAACCAAGGTGTTCACACGGCGCGCTGCGTCGTCGCAACGCACACATGACGGACAGCAGCCCCCGAGACGAAGCGGGAGGGGGTGTACTCATTGCGACGTCGGAGCGGCAGCGCTCAGTTGCTTGTGCGTTGATAGGGAGGATACACGCAAGCTCATTTCATTTTTTACGTACTTTTTACGCGATGTTTTTTACAAAATGCTTGCCGCAACTGTGCGTCGCCGCTGCGCCGACGGAACGTTAAGATTGCGTCGTAGTAACGCTGCGATGGCGCAGCGCCTGTGTGGCCGGCTATGCGTCAAAATATTTGCGTTGCGATGAGGCAACGCAACGCAACGCGCCGTGTGGACTGGCTCTTAGGGGTCGATGATGATGGTCTCTTACAAGTCATGGATTATTATTTTGTTTCTGCTTTTGTTGCGGGCACCATGGTTACGGGAACTCTTGAGATTTTTCAAATTGACGACCTGTTATGGCGGTAATAATGATTCTTGATAAGAATCCCGTTTGTTTTATAATTATTGTAAGGATACATACTTAAACAGCCTTACTTAAAAAGACGATGATAGCTCTCAGGACTTAACTAGTTTCTTACTTTTTAGGAGTCGGGTTACACTTTTTAAACTTTTTCTTTTATTACAAAATCTAGTTAAATTGATACTTAGCTCTAGCTATTCCGTTTGGGGAAATAATATTTTTAGGGCTTTGATTGACGTGAACGATTCATTTTACAAAGTGGTTTGAATAACATTTTTTGCGAATATTTGTCTATTTCATCATGTAGTTCGAAACTGTGGATCCAAATGTGGTGAAAAGTGCTAGGAATTATCGCAGCGTTGAAAATGTTTAATATTGATTGAACATTTTAGAGTCTGTCATCTGAAACGCGTATACAAGTAAAAGAAAAACTAAGTTGACCGAAAAACCGACCATAATGTATTCGAACCGCACATTTTTTCATTACCATTCTATGTTCATTTTCTATAGTACTTACTCTATAATAGCTATTTTTACAATGTTAATAAACAAGGTAATAAAATAAAAAAAAAACAACTATGAACAACAAAGGTAACGGGAAAGACAAAAAAAAATTATTTTATTGAAGAACACAATCGATGTATCAAGAGCATCTTTATTGGCAAATGTCCGAATAATAAGCTTGCTCATGGCAAACATTGATAAGTAAAAGGGTAAGAAGCCAAGTGAGAGATTTTCATACGTAAAAAAGCAATTGGAATCGGTTACATACATATGTTTATATACGAATCCTATCGCGTAGATGTACCTATTTATCGAGAACCCTGGAAGCGCTAATAAAATGTATTGATCCAACCCGTAAGTGCTCCTGAAATTAATAACTAGGGATGCCGAGGCAAGCGTTACTGCGGCAGACAGTGCACTAAGAGTTTTGACCACATGCCCTAGCAACGTTGGACGATGCTTCTCACCTTTCATAAAATAAAGTTTAAAATCCAACTCTACAGTTTAGACCTTTAACTCATAATACATCGTAGGTCTTCTTTTTTTTTTTTTTTTAGATCTTGTCTTTGTTGGACATAAATAAAATACATCACCTTTGTTCCACTACGATTTCAGTTACAGGTCTGTTTTCTTCTTACAATTAGATATAAAAGTAACTAATAATAGCACGTTGTACGTTGAAGAAAATATAAAATTGTTATTATTTTCAACCACAGTGCGTACAAAAGGTTTCCTATTCATGATGTTATGTGAAAAACATTTATTTGCATTGTGCGATTTTTTGCCAGTTTGAAATACACAGATGATAATTGTATAAGTAATATACCTCGATACGAAAAATCGGCTAGAGGTTATATTCTATATTATTATATTAACGTTTACATAGTGAAGCAAAAATTTTTTTTTCCTTCAGTTTAGGACCGGCGCGACTATTTTAGTGTATAACGTTAATGATTAATGTGTGTGTGTGTGTGTAGGTACAATAACCAGATTTAGGATTATTGTATCACAAACAGAGACATATTTTCTATCTACTTTGTGTTTCAAAAGGATTTGATTACTATTAACTGAGAATTTGGCCAAATTGTATATAGGGCAACAATGTAGGTATGTCCTAAGAAAATGACGTGTAACAATTTTTTATATTTGTTAACAAATCCTTGTGATATTTAAAACGTAGATCGATACCAACACTTTGGCCTCTCTTTCTTCTTTGGCCATGTATGTTAAGTAAATTTTACTATTAACAACAACTTGCGATTTATTCGGGTTTTCGTAATAGATCGGTCTGACGCCCTTTAAGATTGTAAAATTCGTAAAATGGCTCTTGGTTATTCAGCACAAGATAATCTGTCAAACGATACTAAAATGACTGGCTTTTAATATCACATGTGGCAACCTTTCACTATATAATCATTTATTGATTTTCCTGTAGCAAGTTTCGGAGCTCCACTGCCCGGCGGGGCCATTCCAACATCGAAATTCCATTATAAAAACTTTGTAGCAGTGTCTGAGTGATAAAAGTGGGTTCTGTTGTCTTGTGCTCGGCATCGCAATCAAGCTCGGCCACGCCGACGCCACGAGCGCGCTGGTTAGCAAGTCGCATTACCTATTTCAAAGGCTCTCCTCCCTTTCCTACAAAGTCACCGTTGTTTCTCCATCGTTTTATTAGCTTTGTTTTACAAGTTCCCCGCCCTGACTGTTTTCTGATTTTTGTATCTTTGATGTACCTAATCTGAGCTCCAAATCGCTTTGTTGTAGCCACTGCTTTCGGTCGAAAAATAGAAAAGCTTTTCGTGAACTTGGTGCGTTATATTTTATTGATAGCCGGTACAGGGACAAAGCCGACTTGTCCTAAACCTCCGAGAGGTTTTATTCAATTTGTTAACGTTAACTGAATACAGTTTATATTTCAATGAATCTAGCGACCGGCGCTAGTTTTACTTGTGAAGCGATAAATTGCAAAATCGTTGAACTGTAATTAAGTGTAGAAACATAAAGAGAAAGGCATTTACTGTGTACGTTTTGAGTTTCAAAAGAATTTGTTAACAATTAACGGTGAATTCAGCCTAATTGTAACAAGGCCCACGTATTACTAAGAAAATTACATAGAATATAATTTTATATTTCTTAGTTAATTGTAACCGAAACAATTTGAAACTCATAACGTAGATAAAAAAGCCTCCATCTCTATAATACCTACAGTAATCGTCAACATCATCATCAGCCATTTGACGCCCACTGCAGGGTATAGGTTTCCCTCATGCTTTTCCAAACCATCAGTTGGGATTTCATTAAAGGTTAAAGTTTGCCGCGGTTGAAAAAAAAAACATTTTTGTCTTTGTCACTCTCAAAGCCATCAATTATCGAAATACGGTTTAAGTCAAGACATGTAGGTTGGTAATTATGTCCAATAATTATATAAATGCGAACGCATAGATTTCGTTCTAGATGGTTATATATTAAACGAGTCTAATTGCGATGATTTATTATATAAATATGTGTGAACATCGATACACCTCGTTAATATAGACCAAATATGATACTAAGTGGGTCCGAGTGGTCCCGTCTAATGTGAGTGAAGCTGGCACTGGACGCTGTATACCATAAGCAGCCTATATCCGTCCCACTGAAGGGCACAGGCCTTCTCTCAGGGGGAGAGGACGCTGTATAAATAATCTCATTACGTAGAGGCAAAGGACAAAGTTTAAGTGCAAGTTGCTTACAATAATTCAGGCATTGGAATTCATTTGAAAATGATGGGTTAATCGTGACTGACCTGTAATGTGCATAATTTTACATGGATTTTGCGGATAATGTGAGTAGAAATTGTCAACGATATTGGCATTCGCATCGTGACACTGGTGAAAGTAGGTACTAACGCGCATTTTGGTGAGTTGCGATGTGATCGGTGACCTACGAGTCGATACTAATGGCATTAACCCGGGGGTCGACAGCAGCGCCGGTCAGCCCTCCTATACCCGCTTGCGAGCGCACCTCAGTAGAGCACACCCGCTTTCATTGTTTCATGACGACAATTTATCGCCACATAAATTCAGCCTATCCCTTTTGCTAGACATTTCGTAACTTTCACCTTGCTCCAAAAGTAGATCTAAAATAAATAAGCGCAATGAAATGAAATTATTTAAAGCAGACAAACAACTGCAAGAGTTTAGCTTCTTATGCACTTTGATGAAATATCTTATTTCAAAGCAAAACTTTGTAGACTCGCAGAGTGACACTCGTGAGATGTGTTTGTCAGAAGAATTCGTTCAATCAAATGAGTAAGTTACTTATATCTAGTTTGACAAGTTGCTCGGGGTGGTTTGCAAGGAAATGTGTGTATTTACCGAGATTGCTTTAGCGGGTGCGGTAATAATATAAATATTAAAGGAATATTACAGTGTTCGCGCACACGTATCCACACTTTCATAGTCGTGAAATATTCAAGAGGCGAGGACGGCGCCTTTCGCTTTCCTTTCGCCCGCTATGAAAATATATACGTGAATAACAATTGTTTACATCGTCAGGGATAGATTGTATTAACTGATTGAATCACTAAGTGCTTTACACAGCTATGCAGGAACGCCTGCTATACCTATGAATATATTACACCTTTTGTAAGCCACTTTCAACGAGAGACTTAGTCTGACACGTGTATTTCTAGTTTCCAATCGAACCTAAATGTTTCACCGAAGTGACAATTCCGAATTCTGTCATTAACTCCTGTTGTGAAACAAAATTCTGAGAAGTTCTCTTTAGGTTTTGTGATACGAGTTTCTTTCGTTTAGCCACGGGCAGCTGGGTACACATATGAATGTTCGCGATGTCGGCTGATAGTGGCGTGTATGTGTCGCGCGGTGCCCGGGGCCTCTCTGAGTAATGGAGTCACGTCGGCGCGCGTCGTGTCCGCATTAGCACTCCGCCCGCCGCAACGCGTCGCTGATAATGCCCTCTGATTCAACACCGAGCGACACATAAACAACAAACTTGTACGCCAACACTAGCTAAAGATGCGCCTAAATTCAAGGAAAAAATCGTGTCGTGATCCTAAATCGAGCAGCTCTGCGTCTCTGGGGCCCCAGCTGCCCGCCGCCCGCCCGTCCGCCGCGGTTCATACAAACTTTTACAACGGTTCAACCCGGGCGATGCCTGCATAAATCACTACAGCCTTCCTTCACACATCTCGCTTGAATTTAAATAGGCCCCTCCGCGCCAACTTTCATGGTTTAAAAGCCACTCAACTCGACTTTACTGTTTTCGCATTTTTTATTAGTTTTATGCATCGTCTTATTTGTTTATTTTGAATTAAAAAACTTGTGTTGATATCGTGCTAAATACTCATGCAGCTCAAAATATTTTTCACTTAATTTTCCACAAAATTGGCTGTTCTTTCCCACAATTTACCCAAAATTTTGGAACAGGCCGTTCCAGCACGCTCAGTGTAATTTTTGGTTATGGGAAAGGCTTTACGAGCGTTAATCACTCCCTTTTTATCTGTACTTTAAAATGTAAATAGGCAACACGTACACTCAACGAAGTGCCTACACTCGGGCGAGTGACGCTAGTGAGTAAATTACAAGACTCGGCGGCTCCGGGCGCGCCGCCACGCCACCGACCGGTTGGCGCGTTTCTGGAATTTAGAGGACTATTAAAAGTCCGCTCGGAGACCTGCACGGCTTACACGGAAGCCGTTGGATTAAGAACGGTCTGAGCCCATCCTGTAACATGCTCATTTTATCGCTAAATATTTTAAGATTTTCACGACCTTCTCTTTCCGTTTGGCTTATCTTGGTAACACACCCTTCTTTGCATATTTTTCATATTCATCATGATTGAAACCTTTTTATTCACACTCCAAGCGCACAAAATCTAGCGCAAATTACTAATGTTGCAAAAGGAAAAACGTTAAACACGGTCGGGAAGAGCAGGTTTTCTGTAGTTTTACCTTTTTTTATTGGAAATATCTTGTTCGCTTCAAGGTTTTTTTACTTAGCGCGGACCACCTCGGAGAGCGCTGCAAAGAATTTGCAACTGAGAATAATAAAAGAAATTGTGTAAGAAGTTTTTCTTACGTTTTATTTATTACTTTATCATTTAGAAATCGGTAAAGGTGTTCCGGGAGTGCATCGTGCTTTAGTCGCGGCTGGCGCGACTTGCCGAGCCACGTCCATGTCGGACATGCATTATGTATGCGGCCGCAGCCGGGGGAACCGCGAGATGCCCTGTTTACTCGTAGAACCCGCTAATTCTCTCTTAGCAAATTTCAACAAGATTTGAATGGCTCCTTTTTTCGGGGCTATCTTTGCGCCACACGTCTCCTTATATTAGATCAAAGATAAATTGTCCGCATTACGGACGCAAAAGTCAATAAGCTAGCTCAGTCACGATGCCAAGTAACAAGATGAAGATTAATCCGCAACGAAGATTTAAAAAATATAGAGATTTAGGGTGCTTTAGATGTTTTAAGGTCGAATGATATTAAAACTTTTCCGAGCAATGAATCTCTCCCAACCGATAAATGTCCATGGCGGGAAAACTCTACAAGTAAACGAGCGCTATTCGCGACAAATGAAGCTTGTCGGCCCAACTTAGGCCGAGAGACACGGTATCTTTTGGCTTTTATAGCACAAGACTTGCGAACTTTGAATTTGTCTACTCACTTTTAGCATATAAAACAGATTTTCGTTCCATCTATTATCTGACCATTAGCTCCGCAATACGTTCACTGTCAATAAATTTTGGGCGAGTCGCAAATCAGCGGAGCGAAAGGATGGAGTCGCCGCGCCGTTAAGACGGGGCTGCGTAATCGCAAGTTAACTAACGGTGGTGGCAGGGCGCCCCGCGCCCGAGCGGTAGGCCCAGCCCGCTCGGTGTTGGATAATGAGTACAAGACAATCTTTTATTGTCTGTTTGGACTGGGATAAATGGTGACAGATGATCCCCGCGTCTTCTGGATTTGGAGGCGACTCTATCCGTCTCACTCAACCCAATTTATAACGACGAGTATTCACCCGGCACTCAACTACCGCTTATATTAGGCGTTTACGTCGACGGAGCCCTATTACTCTGTACAGAAACATCCCAACGACCATGCGACGCTCGTTTTCCGCATTCATTTCGCTTAATGAAATGCTACCATCCAGGCTCATACGAAGCGACGTTTATTGTTGATCCTTCAGTAGACTCTAAATACCGGCTTATGAAAAAAAATTCTTCATAATTACATATTATGCACTAAGCTCCAAGCTACATGTAGATCGCAACGTTTTGTGCCAGACTTTAGCGTTTAACACTGGAAATTTCAATGTAGGCAAGACTTAAAATTGTTTACCCACGAAGAAATGTCAAGAACGTTTTATCTTTGTCAGGATGAGTGATAGTTTTTCGACATGTTCCGCGTGTGCTGTGGTGTTCGAGTTCTTAGGAGAATACTTTTTTTCATTTTCTATGAACAAACGTGTAGGGTTCGCAGGGGTCAGGACGCTCATTGCCCGTGACGTTTGACTGAGTAGCCTAATATCCAGTAACGTTCACCTCTAAGCAATTCCCGCCCTCCAAACGACTCCCCTGGCCCTGCGCCTGTTCATGAAAACGTTCCAGGACATCGTTATGTTTTTTATACCTACGAAATTCCCAACGATCCCGCTGAGGAGAATGGACAACATTCACGGCAGGTATAACTTCGCCTAAATTAAAAGCATCTTTTCCCCTAGTAAGCTGTCACGAGCGCTAAATTCAATATTACACGCTTTATTAATTTATATAAGCGGAGCATTAGGGAGAGATCAGCCGTTAACCAAGCTTAGCATTAAAATGCCGTTACTCGCGCCTCTGAAAGGACCCCGTTAGCCTTTAATACACCGCAGGAATATACTACCGCATTATGTTTAGCTACCTCATCCCGCATAAAAAATCGATATATTGAACATGCCTGAGTGTTTGTTTGTTACACTTTATTGCACAATAAAAAACCTTAACAAAAATGAAACTTAAATAACAGGCTCATGATAAAAAAAGTGTTTGAGTGTCTAAGATGTTCAGGTGCCTCAGCGCTTGAAATTTTCAATCTGCGATGGCAAAGCGTGGTAGCCCATACTCTATCTCTCTCTATCTCTGAGAGTAGGCCTTTGCCCTGCAGTGCGACTTATATCATCATCATCATCATCAGCCATTTCACGCCCACTGCAGCACATAGGCCTCCGTCGTAGTTTTCATAACCATGAGGGGTTTTGCCATAATCGCCAGGCTTGGCAGGCGGGTTGGCGATCGCAGTATGCGTTTGGAATCTCAGGAAGACGGTGCTGCCCGTCTCCTGGTAATTGATTTCCTTAGTCGTCTTCTACGACATCCACGGAAGGAAATGGAGTGACGTTATTCTTAATCCGTCGCCACACGGAAACTGCGACTTATATAGGCTACATAAAAATATTGAATATAGTTAACACCGTGTGACATTCATATATTTTTAGTAATTTCAAAATCTGTTGTCTAAACGTGGTATTGAAGTTTCAAGGACAATTCAGTTTCAGCTTAAACGGTTCCCTTTTATCAATAAAGGCAATATAAGTTCTGCAATAAAGCCCCACCCATGGGTCTACCTTTTCTGTCGGTCTAAAGTGGAAAGCTTGAGGTGGCTCTCCTCTCCGATAGCCGGTGATTTACCGTCCGACCCCCGCGGCTCCTGCTTTATTGAATACTCCATTCAATAGAAGAAAAATCGTATATTTTGACGTGCTTTACGCCGAATTTATGACTTGCAGTTATTCTTCCTGACAAATAGCAATTAATGTCTCCGGCACCGCTCGATCTCACTTCAATTAGGTGGCCCTCGCGACCTTTTCAGCGATCTCTTCAATTTCGGAAGATTCATAGCATAGACTGTCCTTTATCCGTAATAAAAACCTTAGTGTTTTATTAAATAGATTATTGAGGTATAAGATACTTGTATGTATTTCTAAGAGCTGCGATGTACGGTGGCTTAGCAGTCGTTAGGGCAATCGGTGGGGCCGGACCTGCGTCGGCCTGACAAAAGAGGCTCTGGACGTCGACCGCGAGCCTAGTCATTAAGCTGTCTCAATTTACGGCGTGCGCTTCAAGGCTCAGATTCACTCCATCCACTTACAGTTGTGTTACGACCCTCGCGCGGGACAACCGCAACTACCGTCAACTTTGTCGCAAAACTCGCAACTTGGAACGGCGTTCTTGTAATAACTAAAGGGCAACTTATAACTGGAACCTGTCAACGACTTTAATAAGTTAAACAGCGCCGCAATAACAGTGGGAATGGAAAAGCAACCTCCTGAAATTGTATAAAAAAGACGGGAAATTGTCACAAACTGAAATTGTGTAACGTTACGGCACGCAGCGCCTCTCTAGCAAACAACAAATATTTCATTTGGCGCAAAAACACAAATAAAACGAGATGCGAGTGTTGCAGTTCACATTCCATTGCGGTCCGACTACGTAAATGATATGTGAGGCAACGCAAGCTTGGCGGCGGATGGGGCCGAAGGGCGCGTTCTTTATTGGCCAATTAGTCGGAGCATATTCTACGCGTTCATTACGCAGCATGTAGGTGATTACCGTATTTTCAGGCTCCTAGTCGCGTGTATAAGTTATGCTTAATTATATCAACTTTATTATGCGCATTAAGGCTTGTGTTACGCTGTGATACGAGTTCCTCATTACCTTAAATAAGTACATAAGCGGTAACGAAAGTTCTATAGACTTATAATGGTAAGGAGAGTACTTACTGACTAATATATTACAACTCGAGGGTACTGTGTTATTGTTGTTTGGGAATCTTCCTCCGGTAGAGCTTTGTCTTATCTATAAATAACTTTGAAAGGTTTTAAGTTTCCTTGCTATCCAGACTAACAATATAGGGCTGTAACGCGCACCCCTTTAACCCTCTACCCCTCTCTGCTCCTCTGCTCTAATCTGCTACTTACTTACACTGCTTACACTGATCCCTAAGTCCCCTTTAATACCGCTCCTGCCACTGATGCCCGCTGGTTCCTGAAGAAGAAGTCCTCTGGAGTCCTCTGCAGCGCTCCATCTATGCCTCCATAGAATGTCTAAGAAATGGTTCTTCCACAGGAGATTACTAAGTAAAGTATGAGTACCTAGGCTTCCTACCTACTATTTTAGCTCAGTGTAAGTTAAATGTGTACTATGTAAAAGAACAATTTGTGAGTACCTAAAAACACAGAAAATTCACTTCTTTGGCCAAAATGTGATCGTCTAGATAGCCTAACAGGACCCTTTGTTGTGAAATAGTAACCAGGATCTTTTCAGGGAGTCAGGATTTCCAAAAGCAATTAAACAACTAGAAAGAGTTAAAAAAATCTATTTATTTATCAAGATTTGTAGAAATATTAACATTTGAGATTTAAAACAGATTTTAGTGAACACAGTTTAACACAGATTAGAATATTAACAGTAATTGTTAATCTTAGTTTGATTTAGTCAATATTTGAGACAAATATGGTTTTAGTTTATTTTTGTACATAGTTTTGTATGTAGATTTTACACTCACAATTTTGGTTAGGCTCTGTGCCCGTTTATGGTTTTATTAGATAGATTTAAGTTTTCATTAGTTTGGTTTATTTTGGATTGATTTTTGTTTGGTTGTTTTAGACTCTACCTAACAATTTACTTTATTATGTAAATGACTTCAACTGCTTGCAAATACTACTGCTAAACTGTCTGTTTGCTGGTTTCCTACCACGCCAAACACCAGTTCCTAACAAATGTGCGTGCCATGTTCAAGACCTGACCCATAGTGAGAAAAGAACATGGCAAAGAAACTCACCGTTCGATCAGATATAGACCTACTCCATCAAATTGATTAACTGTTTGAAATTGATGCAAGCAAGTTGATTTATTAAGAACAAATGCAAACACAAATTCTAATCAACCTTGAAACACAAGAATGTAGGTGAAGCCTACAGCGAAGTATGGTTCTGTAGACTACAGCAACATTCCAAGATGCAAATCAGACTTTGCCACATTTACTGCTAAGACCTGAGAATGATCTAGGGAGCTACCTTGACCAAATCGATGTAGTCAGATCCAATCCACTGGTATGAATCGTACCACGGCCTGCATTGCTTCAGCCATGATTTGTCCAAGCCATCTCACCAAAACGTTTCTCAAGCTATACCACTTTCACAGCTCAACTACTCAATATTTGCTGCTGTAGCCACATTACCGACACACTGTGAATACTTTAGTTTGATAATCAGTTTGCTAACTCACCCTAATCCTAATTTAGACCGGCCGGTCAGCCCCGCAAGGAAAGATTCCCAAGAAAAAACACCGCCCGATTCCCGCCAAAATCCCCAATCCCAGTGCGCGTCTCTTCCTTTTCCCTCGCCCCCACACCCCGTTGCCATCCACCCCTCTTGGATTCCCTTGTCTTTTCAATGAAACCCTTTCAGAATATTTTACATAATTTTAAATATTTTCTATCTGTAAAATAAGCATTTTGAATTCTTTACTGAAACTATATTTAATGGTTTTGCTAAATTAAGCCTTTCCAAAATATTCATTGAAGTATTATTAGGTTTTTGATGGACAACATTATCAGACTCCTACGGGCCCCTCCTTGTTCTATCTACAGATTGCCGTTGACCTGACTTTCTTCTTTACTTTTTTCCTGCCGATACATTGGCATAGACAACTTTGCATACAGCCATCTTTTATGAACGTGGTTTTGTTTGTTTTAGAACCAATTGAGCAAACGTTGTTAAATTGTTGTAAAAAGATTAAATAGTTTATTGGTTGAGAAACCAACGTTTTATTTCTTTATTTTGTAATGTGAAAGTAATGGACATTATTGCCCGAAATAATAAATATTTATTATTATTTATTGCAAAAAGGCGCCATCTAGCGAATCTCTAATACTACAGCAAAATTTGTTTAATTTTATTGATTATTGTACAACGCAAAGGATTATTATGTTCCCCTACATTTGTGAATAAGTGGCGGTCGAATTGCAAAAGCAGTGCGGACCGTCACAGCGCCCCCTGAAGTTTTTGCAAGTTAGATACTGAAAGAAACTTCACCTATACTTATTCACAAATGTTTCACGACTGAGATTATAAGCACCTTTCCCAGAGTGAAATTTTGTGTGTATTGTGTTTTAAACCATCCAATAAGAAACGGATTCAACAATTGAAAATCCAACTTGCTGACTCATCGGTAATGGACAACATACAATCGCACAAGATGCCTGAATGCCAAGGTCCTACGGGAAAGATGGGTTGTGAATCCACTCCAGTCCTAGTGATCCTCGCATTGTCTGTTCCGAAACATTCCAATTTTTCGAACGTACGAAACCTACAAATACGCCCACATGACATAAAGCACATCCTTAGAGTTTGGAAGTCAATTGTGCATTACAATTCGTCCCTTGTTTAGATTTTCGTTCGCTGAACCAATTGGTTAATGGACGGAGAATGTTAACCATTGGCCAAAGCACTCTCTATAATAGTACTGGTCAAGCTTAAGTTCTTCTGCACAATTGTTTTATTATTAATTTAAATAAATTAAAAAAACTATGGGTAAAGCGTTATGCCGACCAATCCTATAAGCAGATTTGCACCCATAGTAGTGTCCAAATCAGTTTAGTCTTTCCTCCGTGTGGAGTATAGACCTCACTTTAGTTTCGCCTTGCGAAGAAACGATTGCCATCTGGCCTACCCCTAGCACCAAGTTTCGTCTAAAGCGAGATCTCTGTTAAGTGTTGTGTTTCTGGGATTGAATGCTTATAATCTTATTCTTCCCTTTTGGTTTCTTTTAATTCGCAAAGCCCTTCACTCCAAATAAAATTCGAATTTTATTCAGCATTTATCCATTCTTCTCATACTTCTATAAACCAAATAACCGAAGTACTCTTAAGAAGACAAAATACATTGTCTTCCATCGTCTTTCATTTCAAAATCTATGAAACTGATTTTAAGTATTTAGAAAATTCTTCCTTCTCTTGCAATTCTTCCCTTTCAAACTCCCCCCCTCCCCATTTCACGCTGCTAAACGAATCACAAGTCCAATCCGGGAAGATGAAGTCAAAATTGACCTAACTCAAATGTTTTATTTAAAACATTTGTTAATAAAATGTTTTAAATTTTCTATTTTTAAGTTTACCCCATTTTCAAATTTACAATACCTATGCTCATAAACCAATTTAACATTTTTGTAACAAATTGTGTTCCACTGCTGGGTAAAACACATAATTTTGAAATGATTATATTATTTATGTATTTTGTTTTAAATATCAATTGACATTTCTTTAGATATTCACTCCTTGAATTTAATTAAGGTTTAGTTATAGCTATAAACTAAGACTAAAGTGCAATAACAATTTTAACCAACAATGTTTTCCTAAACACAACATAAACTTTCACCTGTGTCCTGGAGGGAAATAGTTCCTATCCTCTTTAATAAATTCCATTTAAAAATATTACATTTTTATTTTTGACATTAGTGATATCACAAAAGATACAAATTCTCTGAATTGCGTTTAGGTAATTTATTTATTTTTGTAACTATAGCACCGGTAATAGCAACGTCGTCATCATCACCATTCAGCCACAAGAAGTCCACTGCTGGACATAGGCCTCCTCCATGGATTTAAAAAAACCGGTTGGAAGCGACCTGCATCCAGCGTCTTCCTGCCACTTGGATGAACTTTGTAATCTTTATCAGCAATTTTGTAAGCACAATTTTTCCCATCACCTTTAATATTTGAGTAGCTATTTTGTATCTCACTGCTGGACTTAACTTGTTTTACGTGAAATGTTATATTGATTTAATAAAATAATTTAAAATTTAATAATTTTGTTTCTGAAGACCAGTTTGAATAACGTTGTTTCCCTTCCTCTACTAAATAATTTAACCAAATTTTAATAGCAATAACTTATTGAGTTTATAAGGATTTTAACCCTGATAAAATTTTCTGACATAGATCTACCTATGGCTGTCTGACATAAAATATTCAAACCATTTACGTTAAGGTCATAGAAAATATTCTTAAAAAAAAATGTATCTTACAACCCAAAATATACACTATAGTATATCTTTTAATTCCGCCAAAACTTCCGAAAGGTTGTGCCACTGTAGCAACTTCTACCACAACACTTTGTGATAAAATGAAGACTCTCTCTCTGAAGTGATCCCGCCCTTTAGTCAAGAATGTCGAAGATAAGATAAAAATATTCTTTATTATACACCAGAGTATCATTACATAAAAGGATGTAAAGGTACAAGTACTATTGGTAATTTAGTTTTTTTTTCTTCCTACGAGAATGCCCGCAAGCATACACAGAATCTTTTAGTCAGAATCTACTTTAAATATTATTATTTTTCTCGCCCCCAAACTGAAATACCCTAAAATCACATAACCGCGTTTTAACTTAGCATGATCATATAGGTTTTATTTACCTCCCTAATTAGGATGTCTACAGAATTTAAAAAATGAATTCCTCCCTACCACCACACTGGGTGCTACAATGAAGACTCTCTCTCTGAAATGATCCTGCCCTTAGTCAATAATGTCAAAGATAAGATAAAAATATTCTTTATTATACACCAGAGTACATGACATAAAAATATGTAAAGGGACAGAGTAGGTACTATTAGTAATTTAGATTTTTTTCCCTTCCTACAAGAATGCCCCCAAGCACACACAAGATCTTTTACAATGAAATTTAGAAGTTATAAAAATATTATTATTATTTTTCTCGCCCCCCAAACTGAAATATCCTAAAATCACATAAACTCGTTTTAAGCTTAGCATGGTTACATGGGTTTTATTTACCTCTCTAGTTAGGATGTCTACAGAATTTACTAAATGAGTTCCTCACTATGTGCTATTATGAAGACTCTCTCTCTGAAATGATGCTGCCCTTTATTCGAGAACGTTGCAAAATATTTCGTTTCTCTTACTTGAATGTCTCGACATAACACAAGATATTTTACAATTGAGTAGGTATTTACTTTATTTTTTTTTTTTTTTTTTGTCGCCCCCAACCAAAAGAACACATTTATGAATCAGAATTTTATTTCCCTTCCTAGTTAGGTTGTCTAGGGAATTTACAAAATAGTTTGTGAGCAAAATTTGAGGACCATTTATTAAAGTAATTTATTTTAATTGTGTTTGAATGTACTATTTACATTTAATTTGTTTTAAAACAATGAGTACAGATACAGATGATTTTTTTATTACGCCCCATATCTATATTATATTATACTAGTCTGTTAACCATAAATTAATATTTCATTCCCTTTAATCGTTTATTTCGCTTTTAGGTCTTTATTTATTTGAACAGAGTTTAAAACATTTGAGAATTTGAGTTTATCAAAAATACATGCCTGAGAGTCACACACCTTTTTATCGGTAAAGCACAACTGTGCTGATTATTGATACATTCACCCTATTATGATGTCATATTAGACATTACTCAACCTTGTTACAACCTCCTAATAGTATCAATTTCTAGCTTATGTATTATAATTTATTACAGTATCCTGTTCAACATTAGGATCATAATCATCGCCATCATCAGAAACCCGACGCCCACTGCAGGACATAGGACATTAGGATATTTAACTTAAATTCCGATTTTTTTCCTAGTAGATGTATATATTGTTTGGCTTTTAGGTCTTTGTTTCTTTGAAGAGGGTCCAAGAAATGTAAATTCAATTTAATTTTATACTGAAAATATATAATTATCTGAGATCAACTCACCCCTTTATCAATTAGCGTCGATGATTAATAGCTGTGCTGATTATTGGTACATTCACCCTACTTTGATGTCACGGCTAATCTAAACTCTAGTTAGATTAAATTAGATTAATCCTCTTTATTGCACACCATACATACCTAATAAAAGTAACGAATTTCTTAAATGTCAACGCTTGTTACAATCTGCTAATAGTATTCATTACTAGCTAATATGGTATAATCTAGCTTATCAACCAGTTACAGACGTGCAAAAACACTCTGACTGACAGTTGCTATATAACTTACTATCATCATCAACAGAATTTAATAATCTAGACCCATCAGTCTCAATCCATTATTATTGTTAATTCTTTATTGCACAGTGTACAAAAGGTGGACTTAATGCTAATGGCATTTTCTATCAAGCAATCTATCTGTTCTAACACAACATATCTAAACAGGTCACCTACCATTAGAGATTATTTGGGAAGATAAAATGTCTGTAAATAGAGAACACTTTATTGCACAACCAGAGAAAGAATTTACCTACAGTTTACTTTGGGACTTAATTACAAGCAGGCAGCTTAACATAAGGAGAGCTTCTAGATAATGAAGTTACTGTTGCCCGTCAAAATGTTTCATGAAAAACTTGATTTATGACAAATCTCTTAGGACCTTATGGATGCAATTGATAAAATGTAATACTTTCATACGAAGTTTAATAAAATTATTCCGTTATTGACTTTTACCTTTTAGCATCTTTCATGGGGAAAGTTCTGCTATGTTAAGTTACGACAACATTAACTATTTTACTAATTTATTTATTGAGTACGGAAACGACATTTAGATTGGTGGGTAAAGTTGAGATAAACTACCTGTATATAATCTTGCTTACTGCTTCCTACTATTTGATTGAATGCCTTTGCAAATCTTTTGATTTAATAAGTACCTACAAGGTTTACAAGATTCATCTGATTTAGTACTTTCTAAAAAGTTTGTGTCTATTTAGTTATAACTTTATCACTGCATCTACTGAACTTATGAAGATTTGATTCACTGATTTCATACATACATACATAAACTTACGCCTATATCCCAGAGGTGAAGGTGGAGACTAGGGAGTGTCACTTGCCATGATCCTGACAGATCACTTTCGCTTCTCTGATTCACTGATTTCCTACGATATTTAATGACTTAGTAACTAATTAAAAAGTTTTGTTAGATTATAATTGAATGTCACTTTTGTACTTCCCTTTGCAGTTTATCTATGCTGCACCTTTCGCAAATTAGAGTTGCAAGAACAAGTTACGTCATGAAATTTAGTTTTATAGAACCTTTGAAAGAAGATTTACTTTTGTTTGTAACCAAATTCCAAACTCACATAGGTAAAGTTGGACTAACCTTCAAGACTCATAATTTATAGACAGTCCCTCTACATAATTTAAGATACGCTTACACTATGCAATAACATTAATTTCTGAACGCCGCTAAACTTCTTAAGTTGAGCTGATTATTTCATTTCCCCTTTATATTCGCATTTAAAATTAACTTTCTTAGTGAAATAGATTTTCTATGACATTGAATTCAAACAATTATTACATTTAACTTAGTTTTGTATTTGTTTAATAAATCAACTCCCTTTTAAAATCCGTAAAAAACAAACATACATTTATGTGGGTAAATTTGGATATGGAAATTTTCAACAGAATTATAATACAATACACTGTCTACATTAATACCTTGAGACAAGATTTTAATTAACTTAATGGTTCTCTATTATTTTAATTCCCGATATTTTAAATCTACAATTCCCCATCAGCAATTTAAAAGAAAATCCGTTAAAGTTGAACCAATTCCCAAACATCAATTAATTCCTAAGAACACGGTATTGCCACAATTATTATTCTTCCATTGTAATATAACTTCATTAATCCTTGGAAAACCTATACGAAATTCGCTATGTTCGCAAATCACTATTTCAGAAAGTGTGTGTTCACCCTTGGCCATTGACAAAGTCACAGGAAATTGACTAGAGGGTTGCCAGATGAGGCGATTTATCGCCATTTGGGCTATCTCGGAAGGTGAATTGGCGAAAATTGCAATCAGCGATCAGACGACAATAGGCATGATGACAGTACTGGAAAATCACTAAAATTATGTATTCATTTAACAAAACTTGAATTGTGGATTATTTTTAATTGTGCTTTTCTGTGTATTTTCTGTCAAATAAAGATGATTATTATTATGATTATTATTACTAAGACACTTATTTAGCACGCATTTATTTATTAAAAGCGGGATTGATAATTATTCCGATAATTAAAATCTACAAAAATCATACGTTCGCCATTTTAGCTGAATAGCGAATGACGTCACTTTCAGGAACACGCGAGTAAACATAGAATAGTGAACTGAACATACTACTTTATAATCAGTGACATAGGTAACAATCTCTTAAAAGTCTGTCGTAGTAAATAAACAACCGGTTCTCTGGTTTTAAATAAGATCTTTCTTATTATTATTTTTATTATTTATTTGTATTTCATTTAAATCCTGAGTGAAATAACAGGCATAATGGAACAAGGGTTTGCTGAGGCAGACAGTGGTAATTTGCCTAAAATAGATGTGTCGATGGTGGGAGAATTTTTAGCATCAAGTAAAGACTTTGGTTCAGCAGAATTTAGAACGTAAAAACTTCCATGTGAGTATTGAATTACGTTTTATACAGATTAATTTTACACTTTTGTACTGTGACGTCACTAGCAAACATTAGCGCGCGTTTCGGTGGGAATTTTAAATCTAAAAAGTAAAATGTCAATTTTTATCATTTAACCTTAACTTTACTGTAACCAAAAATATGAAATACATTGTAAATAATGTAGGTTTTGAGACATTATACGACAGTTTTTCCAAATTTGTCATCAAGCCCATTGGCTATGTCGTGACCTTTGGCTACTTGGGAATTCAGTATGTATTTGAAGTTTTATAATGCTCGGCAAATAACTTGAACAAAAATCCGCGTTATCGAGATGAGTGCGATGGATATGTAAGGATAATTGGTTTTCGCTAACTATGAAAGAAAACATCGTGAGGCAGCCCGAGTGTCCGGAGTTATTCATATACCTCAGCGCTTGGAATTGCCAATCCGCGGTGGACGTGCGCGATGATTAAGCCCATACTCTCTCCCTGAGAGAAGGCTTGTGGCCTACAGTGGGACGTATTATTTATGCTAATTTGACTAACCTAACCTCCGAAATATTCTAAATCATCGGGCGTTCCTCCGCAATTGGGACCCGAAATAGAGATACCTATTTAGAGAACACTTTATTGTACATCAAAATGGAAATTACACACATATTTCTTAACTTAAGAGTACAGATGGCGGCCTTATCAATAACAGTCATCTATTCTAGATAACCTTTGCATGGACTGGACTAATACATTGGAGAAGCGAGTAGATGTACAAACATACAAAAGATAGTTTCAGAACTGTGTGAATTACACATGGCTAAAAAACAGAGTACTTATATGAAGTACAACCATGCGAAATCAAAGTAATTTAATGAAGTTATTCGTCGGACATTACAAGTATTTCTAAATTTTGGCGACATTGACCGATCAGCATCTGGCAACACTGATTGACAAAAGAGTTGTTTATTTTACTATTTATTCCATGTAACGTCTAATCGGATTCGTAATCTGTTAATTAAAAGCTGAAGAACAGAAACAACAAAGATTGTTGTTGACTATCTAGACCTCGTCCTCATCTCGTTTAAACTGTAACTTCATACTAATTCTAATTAAGTTTATGATTTTCGAACTAAAACTTTCGTAAACACTACCTACACATCAAAACAAAAACCCAAGTAAGTTTATCCGGTTACTAATTTTATAATTACCTAGGTACTTCATTCTTATGGCTACCTAATTCCTACAGACTATTGAAAACATTTAGTTTAAATAAACATTTCATTTATTGGTTTGGTTTGTTTTTTAGGTTATATATGTGCCAATAGCAATAGATGAATCTACAAGGATTTGAAAGTTCTTCAATGAAACTAACTCACAGAATGAAAAGGGAACCTAAACTCTTGCTTTGGCAAAAGAACACAAGAAGAAGGACTTCTGTACTATCTACAATGATCACACAAAGATTTTGTATAATTTACAAACAACAAAAGGTTTGTTTTATTGTTTCTCTGTCTTTCTATCTTTACTCTAGAATTTGCATAGTTAGTTTGACATCCATATACAATATAAGTTGCCTTCTGATCGAGTTGATCTAGATAGTAGTGTAGTTAAATCATACATACTTAATCCATAAATTGATACCTACATAAAACTCCATGAATGCCTTCAACAACTTGAAATGCTAACCATTAGATACTTTTCTTACAATAGGAAAACATTAATACTGTGGCCTAAATCATGAACAGCTCCCATGAATAAGTTTAATTTATTTACCAATTTTTTTCAGAATTGACAAGTCGAAGAGGAAATGCAATCCGTCCGGAAGCACATCAAAATTTATTCTCCTAAGACCCTATCTAATGCAAACTATCCATGGCCTACCTAAAAGCGCTATCAGAGAATCTAATTTGCAGACCAAATCTACTTTTAGTTTTATTGCTTGGGAGTAAACCTTATCTTGAATATTTAAGTCTGCTAATACAATTGCATGTATAAATGGAAAATTCTAAGATTTATGCATAAGTGAGTGATTGACTAAGTAAGTACTTAAGTAAATAACTGAAATCTCCACAATTAAGTAGTAATGTTGAATGTATGCATTATAATTTCAATAAATCACTGTCATTGCTTTATTTATTTCTCTCTTCTGCCTAATTACTCTTGCTTTAAATTACTATCTCTTTGCTTTACATAATGATAACCTTATATTTAATAATAGAGAACTTAAATATCTTTGCAATCTTGCTGCCCTTAAACCCTCACTGTAAATCTCAAGTATAAGATAAGATAAGAATAAGATAAGATAAGTATAATCATAAAAAAGAAAAGTTAAGCTTTAACACTGCTTGCTGTCAAAATAGCCACATAGCCTTATGCTGAATCTCAAAATGAATGATCAATCTAAACCAACCCACACCTAAACTAGCTTCTTCTCAGAATAGATTACTTTTCACTCGATATATCTCAATCTTTCTCTCCGATTAAATTTGTCTTTGAAACCATTTTTAAACAAAAGCATTTTCTCAAAACAAGGAAAACCATACTAATTTGAATTCTATGTAACTAAGCTTCTCCCTGAGATCAAATAGTTACTTGGCAATGTTTATTAAACCAAAACACTTCCTCAAGTTGTCTCAGAAGGAGAAAAACTTTAATTAATTAGTTTTAAACTTCTTCATTCAGATAACACAGACTCACTTTTTAAAAGTAATAGAAGGCAAAAACCAATTAATTTACAATAATTTAAGTTACCTAATAGAATCAATCAAAAAGTTTTAACTTTGATTTAATTACATTGATAAAAAGTTATTTTAGTTATTTACTTCTTTGTTTGACCTAGACACAATTCTAATATTTTTTAATGAAATGATAATTTTGCATACGCCACATTTTCACAGTTTAACAACCTACCTAGCTAATAGTTAAAGATAATTTTGGTTTTAATTAAAAATACCACACAACAATAAATAGGCATGTGAATCCAGTCAAGTATTATCAGATAAGTTAGTCAAAAAGGTTAAAACGCTGAAATACACAATAGACAAATGATCTAATAATTGCTTTGGAAAATCTCAACTCCCCTATCCATTTCACAACAACATTTGTGGCATAAGGCCAGATAAGATACATACATAAACATCCTGATCACGGTGTACCATTTGTGACGCGCACCCCCTTTACCCTCTCCCCACTCTGCTTACTCTGCTCTAATCTGCTACTTACTTACACTGCTTACACTGATCCCTAAGTCCCCTTTAATACCGCTCCTGCCACTGATGCCCGCTGGTTCCTGAAGAAGAAGTCCTCTGGAGTCCTCTGCAGCGCTCCATCTATGCCTCCATAGAATGTCTAAGAAATGGTTCTTCCACAGGAGATTACTAAGTAAAGTATGAGTACCTAGGCTTCCTACCTACTATTTTAGCTCAGTGTAAGTTAAATGTGTACTATGTAAAAGAACAATTTGTGAGTACCTAAAAACACAGAAAATTCACTTCTTTGGCCAAAATGTGATCGTCTAGATAGCCTAACAGGACCCTTTGTTGTGAAATAGTAACCAGGATCTTTTCAGGGAGTCAGGATTTCCAAAAGCAATTAAACAACTAGAAAGAGTTAAAAAAATCTATTTATTTATCAAGATTTGTAGAAATATTAACATTTGAGATTTAAAACAGATTTTAGTGAACACAGTTTAACACAGATTAGAATATTAACAGTAATTGTTAATCTTAGTTTGATTTAGTCAATATTTGAGACAAATATGGTTTTAGTTTATTTTTGTACATAGTTTTGTATGTAGATTTTACACTCACAATTTTGGTTAGGCTCTGTGCCCGTTTATGGTTTTATTAGATAGATTTAAGTTTTCATTAGTTTGGTTTATTTTGGATTGATTTTTGTTTGGTTGTTTTAGACTCTACCTAACAATTTACTTTATTATGTAAATGACTTCAACTGCTTGCAAATACTACTGCTAAACTGTCTGTTTGCTGGTTTCCTACCACGCCAAACACCAGTTCCTAACAAATGTGCGTGCCATGTTCAAGACCTGACCCATAGTGAGAAAAGAACATGGCAAAGAAACTCACCGTTCGATCAGATATAGACCTACTCCATCAAATTGATTAACTGTTTGAAATTGATGCAAGCAAGTTGATTTATTAAGAACAAATGCAAACACAAATTCTAATCAACCTTGAAACACAAGAATGTAGGTGAAGCCTACAGCGAAGTATGGTTCTGTAGACTACAGCAACATTCCAAGATGCAAATCAGACTTTGCCACATTTACTGCTAAGACCTGAGAATGATCTAGGGAGCTACCTTGACCAAATCGATGTAGTCAGATCCAATCCACTGGTATGAATCGTACCACGGCCTGCATTGCTTCAGCCATGATTTGTCCAAGCCATCTCACCAAAACGTTTCTCAAGCTATACCACTTTCACAGCTCAACTACTCAATATTTGCTGCTGTAGCCACATTACCGACACACTGTGAATACTTTAGTTTGATAATCAGTTTGCTAACTCACCCTAATCCTAATTTAGACCGGCCGGTCAGCCCCGCAAGGAAAGATTCCCAAGAAAAAACACCGCCCGATTCCCGCCAAAATCCCCAATCCCAGTGCGCGTCTCTTCCTTTTCCCTCGCCCCCACACCCCGTTGCCATCCACCCCTCTTGGATTCCCTTGTCTTTTCAATGAAACCCTTTCAGAATATTTTACATAATTTTAAATATTTTCTATCTGTAAAATAAGCATTTTGAATTCTTTACTGAAACTATATTTAATGGTTTTGCTAAATTAAGCCTTTCCAAAATATTCATTGAAGTATTATTAGGTTTTTGATGGACAACATTATCAGACTCCTACGGGCCCCTCCTTGTTCTATCTACAGATTGCCGTTGACCTGACTTTCTTCTTTACTTTTTTCCTGCCGATACATTGGCATAGACAACTTTGCATACAGCCATCTTTTATGAACGTGGTTTTGTTTGTTTTAGAACCAATTGAGCAAACGTTGTTAAATTGTTGTAAAAAGATTAAATAGTTTATTGGTTGAGAAACCAACGTTTTATTTCTTTATTTTGTAATGTGAAAGTAATGGACATTATTGCCCGAAATAATAAATATTTATTATTATTTATTGCAAAAAGGCGCCATCTAGCGAATCTCTAATACTACAGCAAAATTTGTTTAATTTTATTGATTATTGTACAACGCAAAGGATTATTATGTTCCCCTACATTTGTGAATAAGTGGCGGTCGAATTGCAAAAGCAGTGCGGACCGTCACAGGGCCATTTTATTTATTTATTGATACTTTTATTGCACTTAAAAAATCGTACAATGCGGCGGACTTAATGCCAAAGCATTTTCTAAAGTTTATCTTATCTTACGTTTTGAGTACATTGACGTCTTATTGTATTGGTACCTTGCGTGCTTATTTAAAGCGGCAATATAATTCACAAAAAAAAAAACAGTTGCCGAATAAAGTTGCTTCACAATGCTTTCTTATACTTTTATTAGCAGAATGTAGGGCCTGCAGGATCCGTATACGTATAGCTTATCAAAGGGCTCATCAGGGTTCGTCCGCCTTGTTCAAATTGTGTAATTACCGACTCTCCCGAGAATGTTCTCCCATATAGTTGGGAATATTTTTAACCCTGACATAAAAACAAGGGTTAATATAAGTTTGATGCCTACATTTCTCTGTCTGTACAAACGGATGGTCAAACGAAAGGAACCATCCATAAAGTACGTCACACGTGAAGGGAGGGGGGGGGGGGTCGACAAAGAGTATCTCATAAATGTGATAAACTGCGACATTGACGAGGTAGGAGTCATCACGAAATTAGTGTGACGTACTTCATGGATGACCCCAAATCTTAATGTGGTATTTGCGGAAGTAACAACGCAATAGGCGTGTTCGTCGTTCTCAGCGGTCGACTGTAACTACCACATACAGTACAAACACTTGGCCCGGATTGCCCCCGTCGTCGGCCCAAAATGAAAGCAATCTTCTAACAATCACGGTCCCAGCTCGAACCCCTTTCGACTTGTTTGCCTCTTATCTTCCATCCCTGACCATCGCCAGTAATGGAAATCCAATTACTATTTAAGCAAGATAAACGGAAAACGTGAGGCTTGAAAGGTCTTCAAAAGTCATGTTGTTAGACTAGTCCCTAAGTATGATTAAATTCTGTCGCAGGAAGTTGAAGTCGTCTGTGATTTATGAAAACGGCTCTTGGATTATTGTTCCACGAACCACTCGAACAATTTAATGAGCCAATGATCCCAGATGTTTGTCAGGATCGTGGCAAATGGTAAATCAGATTTAGATTCTGTTAAATAAATAAATAAAAAATATAATAACTTCCACACAAAACAAGCACTTGTTCTGGTCCCAACTAGGATACTCTGTGCTATGGTTACCAGGCAAAGGCGTCACAAAAATGGAAATACACCCGGACTGCGGCTTTTGTATAAATATACGGTGGCCACTAGTGGAAATCGAACTCACGACCTCCGGAATTGTAATCAGACGTGACACCGCTGGACCAACGAGGCAGTCAGTCAATTAATGCATTGTACTATAATTATAAGTTTTCTTAATGCATTGTAGTATAAAGATAATTGCATGAACCTGGCGATTTCATCTCATTGCCGCTTGAAGTCTACATGCATACTTGTATTAAACCGTCAATAGAATAAAAAACTTGTCACGTGAGTGGACCGTTAATCTATAATTGTACTATAATGCACTAACACGATCGAGGCGTTGGTATCTGTCTATTCCTCCGGGGTTTCATAAGGTCAAATATGTATATACTTACTTGAGTTTATGTATGAAATCGCAGGAGTCTGTCACGAATTGGTTTAACGGTTTGTATTTTTTTTCACAATTTATCGAAGCACTTTAGCAAGAAAAGAGGTATGATATTTCACGCTGTCGCTGTGAGCCGAGGCGTGAAGTTTTAGCCTCGAAATGAACTGGAACGAAAACCCGATCTTAGTGTTCGTAAAAAATTTACTTTAATGTATATGTAGTGACTTTGCCACTGGAATATATTCGTGCATTTCGTTCAGAGCTGAAACCTAATTCAATATCCGACGTCGTTCACTGTTGTCTGTCACGTTTTGGTGTCAAGAAATGTGATTGATGTCGTTTATTTTAGGCAAAGGATCGTTTTAATGCCTACTTTATTTGAGTTACAGCCCAGAACGATAGGAGTCTGGCAAAATCTATTTCCCCATTTTCTGCCTGCCACTTTTATTTACGAATACGCCTTTCAATCTTACCGAATCTGGAGACCATTGCTTTTTATATAGGCTCTGTAATGCCTTTAGATTGATTGCCACGTGAGTATGTCTTTGTGTTCAAATTATGCTTAAATGTTATGAATTATAATGTAAGCAGCAAATAATACACGCTGATTTCTAGGTGGTTTGAAAACCGCGGTTTTGTAATTAGTAATTAAAAATGACATCTATTTAAACTATTAATCTTAAGTACATAAAAAATAAAATAGTTGAGAAATATTTTTGCGAGTTGAGAAAACATGTTAAAAAACGCACAAACAATTAGTACCGCCTCTCTGTCTAACAGAACAATAACCCGCGGATTCGCGGCACGCACGCACCACTCTGGATGGCTACTAATATTTCTAATAGATTCGAGTTTTAGTCGATATATATCGTAGATATTTTTGAAAAGTGCTCTTTAAAAAAACAAACTAACGTATTCAATAGCTATTGTTAGGCACGTTCATTTTGCTATGTCTTTCAAACCACCCAAAATTTATGGTACGTCCCACTGCAAGGTAGGGCTTTCTCTCAGGTACAGATACCCACGTGAGTCCACCGCGGATTTCCTATTTCAAACGTTTGAATTTTTCTTTTACAGTTAGGAAATGATATCGCAACAACAAACTCACAAATGTACGTAACTTGGAAAACGTAGTTATTAGATAGAAATCGAACCAACGACCTCTTGGATTATAGACGAGCGTTCTACCGATGCGCTATCGTGTCACCACTTGGTTATAAATTATGTCGTTGGACATTGTTTTCCTTTGCCATGTTCTGTAAACTTTAGAGTTTCTCTTACCCTAATCTGGGGTGCTATTGCCTGACTTCTATACAAGGATGTTTCTTGCTTCTATACTGTATGACCCCGTCCGATTTAACGTATTCTGAACTGTCAAATGCATACATACATATGTTGACATTTCGAAAACGTTAAAATTATAACCCAATACAGAGGACAGTTGCGGAATTAGCTAGCTGGTTGGTATTGTTACATACGTACTACTCACTACTATGGTGTATGTTATCGTTATTGTGTATTTTGTTGCAGCGTCGCGTATACGATATGAGATCACGAGCGGTAACATAGGCGGCGCGTTCGCCGTCAAAAACATGACTGGTGCGATATACGTGGCGGGCGCGCTCGACTACGAAACCAGAAAACGGGTGAGTCGTCCGCTCTATTTCGCCTGCATGCATTCACAATACTCCCCAGTCAGTCAGCAAAACACCGCAGTGTGCTCTTTTACATGGTTAAACAAAAGTGGGAATTGAAATCGCCGTATAGGCAACATAGTTTTTGAAATTTGTTTGTCAAAATACATTCAGGTCTTCGTTCGCTGTTTTGCAAAGTTTAATTCTGTCGTTTATCGGTGTCTGTGCTTATCACTGTTTCTGTTAAAACGTATCGCGAAATATAGGTAAACAAATTCCGGGTTAATAATGATGAATGACTCCCGAGGGGCGATAAGGACCGGCCTGTGAACGTTCCATCGGCGGCGGCGTGTATATGAAAACAAATCGTTGCTGGAAACTTTCCCGTTAAAATTTATTTTGTTTCACTCTTTTCTTCATCGGGCTACTGATGTAGACTGTTAGTAAGTAAGGCATTGCCATTTCGTAAACGACACCGTATTTCAGCAGCTCTTAGCTCGCGATTCGCCGCGCCTCTACGTCGCGGCATCCGCCGTCTGATGTATTCATTTTCGCTACGTGTGTCGACTGCTCTGATGAAAACACGCTGACGTGACTAGCTTCATTTAAAGCTTGGTTTTATACAACGTAATCCTCAATGTCGAGCAACATCATGTTAGTCATCAATATAATTACGTTGGCTAAATATACATCTCAATTCCTATTACGTTTTTACCCATAGACACTAAATATTTCAGCTCCTTGATTAAATTGTATTCTATTAGCAAAATGATAGTTAAAGTTAATAGCATAGTTCAGTCCACAGCACTTCGACCTAATATTTTATTTGCAAACCGGGAGCTAGAGCGCCCGGATGTAAAGGTTGATGTGCTGTCGACAGTACATAGAAACATGTCAATTGAAATTTTCGAAATTGAGTTGTCGGAGCGGTTCGTTGTCTAAACATTCGTGTTCCATTATAGTTAGGAAGTTTCCCATCGATAGTCTGTCTAGTCAACTAATTTCCTCGTCTGTCGCGCGGTGTCGCTAAAGTAAGGAAACATAATTAAACTTAAGACTCCATTTATAAACAAACGGATAACAGGTGATGCTTTTAGACGAATTAAGCAAAGTTTACGGTGGGTACGGAATTGGCTTTGCGCTTCTAGCCCGTGACGTGATATTCAATTACGTGCTAATCTGCTTTGTATAATACATAAAACGCTTACCTGTTCATCGCTAGCTAGTCCAGCACTCTTAACGCAAGGTTTAGCGTTAAATTAAACGTCTTTCCCAGGGGCCAAACAACAAAGTGTTTCTTTGTCTGCTGCAAGTTTCACTTTCAGAGTATCGCGCCAAAGAGCGGCGTTATTTTCATCTTACACCAGCAATCCGAAGTTTCCTCCTCGTTACAGCCTCGAGAAAATTGTATCGAACTTTCATGAGATAAATAAATTAAAGTACCCCTTTAAGTGAGCTTTTCGTGGCTGTTGGCCACCGCCGCTGCATTGCGAATTGCGATCAAACGAAGGGCTTTCTTAAAGTAATCGAGTTTGCTCCTTTTTTGCACAGTTATTGAGAAACGACCTGAGCTATGCATCCTTTCATAAGGCTAATTGCATTCAGAACAAACTCATCTCGTCCGTCAAAGAGAGCAAACTTTGACTGATATGTGGAAATATATATAGCAGGCAAAATAAATGCAAAGCTTGCGGCACGGCTAGTGACACTCCATTTTTCGTGCTGTACCCGAGCTGGTACAAGGCCACTGGCATCATGTTTATTTATGAAGCCGCTGTCTACATGCCCGTACTTGTCCCGCGTCTGCCGACAGCTTTACAATTTCCCAAGTACTCAACTGCAGTATGTGCCACTATTTCAGGCATGCAGTGAACACACAAAGTGCCCCGGAAGCCAACTGCCCAATAGCTTAGACTAATCACTTAAATGCTTGGTAATGAATGCCCTGCTCTCTCGAATCGGATTTGATATCGACACTAGTGTTAGCAAGTTAGCAACCCCTTTAATACAGGCAATGCCAATAAAACGCTATCCGTGTTGCGAAATATGGTTTCACGTGAAGAGATAAAAATAGGTACTTTATTGATAGAGGGAGCGTTCAGAAAAATTTTCATGGACTTACGGATTTTCAATATCTTAAATTTTCCTCTGGACAAAATTGCTACTGTTTTTTTAATGCATTCAATCGGCATTGTCTTAAACATAGGCACTAGTTACAAATGATACCTACGGCATTTTAAAGGAATAAGGTCAGTAAGGTAAGGTCAGATTCAATTATTTTTGTGAATAAGTGAAATGAAATAAGTTTTTATTAAACCTTTTAACAAAAAACGCCTAGATACTGATATCTCGGTATTCTGTAAAAAACAACGACCTCTATCTTTCCTTTGCACAGATTAGGATAATTTTTAGTTTGGTTTGTTTCGATGACGTACTTCCACGCAATGACGTACTTCCGGTTTCGTAGACTCAAATTCTTTTTTTTTTGCTTTAAGCATTAATAAAAGCAGCCTAAATCGAAATATCCGGCCCATGATATACTCTCGAAAAAAAATTATATAAATAGAACTTCTTTTAGATATTTAGTAAATTGCTTTAGGTACTTCACATAAATATTACTCACCTAATATTTACACCATTCGAATATTGCACCGACGCGACGTCGACGGTTTAGTATCAATCCAGAAAAACGTCACCTATTTGAATAATATCCAATTATTCATGCATATTTGCGCACCATCTGTTAGGTTGCAGTCCGTCAAAAATTCTCACAGGCTTTACAGCGTAAAGTGGTCACTTTATCTATCCAGTTTATGTAAGACTTGCCACTGGACACTGTACAGTTTCTATGCAAAGGACTGAGCTGAGCTGACTAATTTAATACATTCAACAGCAATGAATAAGCGGGCCCAAGAAGTCGTATTTATTGTACTTTTTAGGGTTTCGTATCCGAATAGTGCCGTCGGGACCCTGTTTATATGTTTTCGGTGTCTGTCTGAAAGGCTTTTTTCTTTTGAAGCGTAATACATTTACAGAATATGTGTTATTATAACAGATTGACTACCAAATAATAAAAAAACCGGCCAAGTGCAAGTCGGACTCGCGCACGAAGGGTGCCGTACCATCATCTATACAACATTTGAATATTTCAACTACCTGTTGCTGTTATTAATATCGAGCAAAACACGACAAAAAAATCACATTTGTAGCACAAAAAATTTGTTTTATTTTATTTTATTCAATATTTATTTTATTCTGTGTTTAGTATTATTGTTATAGCGGCAACAGAAATACATCATCTGTAAAATTTCTACTGTCTATCGTGGTTCATGAGATACAGCCTGGTGACAGACGGACCGACGGACGGACGGACGGACAGCGGAGTCTTAGTAATGGGATCCCCAGGGTACAGAACCGGGTACGGAACCCTGTCATCATCAGCCATTTGACGCCCACTGCAGGACATAGGCCTCCTCCGTGGTTTTTTATAACCACAAGGGGTTTTGCCATAATCACCACGCTTGGCAGGCGGGTTGGCGATCGCAGTATGCGGTTGGAATCTCAGGAAAACGCTGCTGCCCGTCTCCTAGTAATTTATTTCCTTAGTCGCCTTCTACGACATCCACGGAAGGAAATGGAGTGACGCTATTCTTAATCCGGCGCCACGCGGAATACGGAATCCTAAAAAGTAGAAAAATAAGAAACGGGATTTTTATTTGCTCTGAGGTAAAAATTGTCACACTTTGTGTGCAGGGACTGCATATTATAACAACAAAATAATAATTAAATCTGGCCAAGTTTGAGTCAGCCAGGGGTCCCAAACTCAATAATTAACACATTTTTCTAAATATGTATTATTTTTTTTATGGTGTTACGCAGCCCCCGGTGCATTCCATCAGTGACCCTTATTCGTTGCTCTCGAGTGTAGTTGTTATCGCGTGGAATCCGAATTGTATTGTTAACTCGTCCTTGGCTGGGTCGCAGTACGAGCTGAAGTTGGCGGCGTCGGACAACCTGAAGGAAAACTACACGACTGTCGTGATCCACGTGAAAGATGTGAACGACAACCCGCCAGTGTTCGAGAGGCCGACGTACCGCACGCAGATCACCGAAGAAGACGACCGCAATCTCCCCAAGCGGGTCTTACAGGTCCTGTAGCTCCGCCTACGCACTGCTGATTGCGTTCCCTTTTGTCTGCCAATCCGTGTTATTGAAGTTTGCATGGCATGTGGTTTTGTTGTTTTCCCGACGCACTCCGCTGAAGTTTATTTGTAGTCTTTATTCAGTTGCTAGTTCGAAAGGTTTTGTATTTTATTATTATAACCGCGGTTGGTGTTGATTTTGTTTTTGTACTTATTGTGCCTTGTTTTTTCGTTTGCTTCTTTGTAGTTGTCTTTTGATGCGTATAAACTCACAGTAGCAAATCAGAATGGCGATGATTTTTGCATCGTTTAGAAGCCACTGTGATGTGATCCCCAGCTTAGAAAGGCGACCCCAAAAGTATGAAAGAAATCGACGGAGCAGCAATAAGGTGCCTGCTATCTACTTGTTTTTTCGTCATAGAAATACCTTATCCAAACATTTACTATATCTTTTGTTTGTTGATTAGCGGGAGGTTTATGTTCGACATCTTTATCCTCTACCAAAAGTTTTCCAAGTTTTGGCAGTCCCTGATCTCTGCCTACCCCTCTGGGATACAGGCGTGAGTTTACGTTATGTTATGTTATGTCAAAAGTTTTCCTTTCCCGTCTCCCTAACGATAATGCTTGGTAACTTTAGAGTTTTCCGACTATGAAGGCATTTTTTTCATTTTTCAATTACGCCGTAAAGCGATACCTGAAAAGAGCGGGCTCTTTGCGCAGCATAAATTATCTTTGTTCCGCGAGATAAACGGGTTCAAAGGTTACGATGGCGCTTACCACTTTTCATGGCAGCGAATAAATTGAACATTGCAACAACCGAGGCGAGCCTAGTAAAACAACCGTGACCGCGAACATAAATTGCTCTGTATCGATATGATATACAGCTGCGGCATCCGTTTAAATTACGTGCGTTAAATTGTAGCGAAACCCTTTACATCACAGGAAAAATGCGAACTGTGGCTGTAATTAAACCAGATATTAGAAATTCTAGGGCTTGTGAATTCTTTCCGTATAAAGACGAAGTTGAACATTTGGAACCGACTAGCCGGCGAAATGAGCGCCCGATCACGTCGATGCGCCGCCTCTTTTTAAGGATCGGCGTCAAGGCTACATTCAACTAACTGGGAAGGCGTAGGTAGGCACTGCGTGTGCATGGAGCATGGTGTGTAAATATGTGCGTTGCTGCAGTACAAGCTGACGCTGGTCGCGTCCGACGGTCGGAACGAGAACTCGACGTGCGTCATCGTGCGCGTGCTGGACGTCAACGACCTCCCGCCCAGGTTCTCCCGGGCCGCGTATGTAACGCAAGCACTGGAGGAAACCGGCCCCTTTCCGCGACCCCTTACCAAGGTTTTTTTTTCTTTTGTTTCATTTTCTTTTTTACCTGCCTATCCTGTTACTAATCCCGCGGTGGAGGCTAATCAATGAGTATCGAGATGCAATCGTATGCTCTTTGTTAATGGCTCTACAATTGCTTTGGATACGACTGGGCTTTCAGTGTACAGTGATTTGCAACTGCGAGATTCGTCGTAGGGTGAAGGATAGCTGTCGTAACACAAACCTTAAGTTCAAATTAATAAAGATATTTGATGTCCAATGAAATTTGTAAATTTCTGTTAAATTTTGTTTTATTGTTTGTTAATTTTTTAATAAAAGAAAATATTGAAATAATTTATTTCAAAGTAATAATGTCCAATAGCATTCTGTTTAATATTAAAAAATATAGTTCTTCTTTGAAACAAATTTGTGAATATTTTTCTTAAAGAATATACACATAATTACAATAATGGGTGGTAATTTACCTTAACCTTTGTAACTACTGGAAAACATAGAAGATCACAACTAACTTTTGGAGCAATTACAAACTGTATTCACAGATTTTGGAAAAAATGGTTCGTCAGCAAGAAAAGTACCTTATATACTTGTCAGCAGCATAATTAAATAATTAAAAATGTACAAACTTGCACTTTTCTTGCTGGTTACTATTTTTCCTAAATCAGCTTATTACTGCAAAAGTTAGATGTCTCCTAAAATCATTTTCCGGTAGATGCAAAGGTTCTAAAGGTATACTTCATCTTGCTGCCCCGTCTTCAATTACTACCCTTTGTACGTCCTAATAAATTTTGCCTGTGTAGTTGTGAATGGTTAAATTCCGCAACCTCTCACAAGCCTTTACTTACTCAGCAGCAATATTCATATTTTCTGTTGTGCTGCTCACAAAACCGTTTAGTAAACGTGTGTTTACGCCATAGGAGTTGACGATAAGACTAACTGTCAAGATTAATTACATATGTTCGCACTCAATTAAACCCTACATTTGTATTGATCGACATTGAAGGTGACTAAGTGGAACAATCAGGTAAGTAAACTCTGTTTAGATTGTTTGTGATTTGTGTGTTTGTCACACGTGCTTTAACTAACGTTTTGTTTTGCTGTGTCACTGATGTTGGTTATAGACTTAAGTACAGGTAAGTAATTTAGAAGCTACATTTCTTAAAATATTCTTATTGAACAACGAGAAATATCTGCTTATGAGCGGTTATTTATTGTTAGTAAAATTGACAGAAAAAAATCGTGGAAAGTTGCACGCCGTAACTAATGCATGTTGATGAAGCGAAAAGGGACTGTCAGGATCGTGGCAAGTGCCATACCCTGGTCTCTGCCTATACGTATCTAATACAATTTTCTAGAGCATTATATTGGCCAACACTCTTTGGAAGTCAGGGAGTGGAAGGAAAACGCTGATGGTACTGCCAGTTCTTGACAGGCAGATGGGGCAGTTATAGAGGTATTGCTGTATTGCTTACGGGTTGCCCTACATATTTCCAATAACGAGATAAAAAACAGGGTGATGGTTTATTCGATACATTTCTTGAAAGAAGTCATTCCACAGTTTGCAAATTAATAATGTGGGCGCATGACAATACCAAATCAACCATTGCACAGTGTCTTCTGAGAACTGATTTTTATGTCCCCATTTTTATTTAATAAATTGATATATTTTATCATTTCAAATACATAAGCAGTCTATATCCGTCCCACTGTAGGGCACAGGCCTTCTCTCAGGGAGAGAATATGGGCTCAATCACCACGTGTGCCCACCGCGGATTGGCAATTTCAAGCGCTGAGGTATGTGAATAGCTCAGACACTCAAGTTTACTCACGATGTTTTCTTTCTCCGTTAGTGAGTGGTATTGCTACTATAACTTCACAAATGTCAGGTTTCACCTAACCTAACCTAATCTAACCTTCCTCTTCATCAACACCAATGAAAAAACTCTGCAAAGCAAATAAAAACTACAGTAGGTTCCTTTTTAACCAGTGAGAGATCTTATTATTTTTATTTATCAGTATTGGAATTGGGTCGTAATCCTTTTTGTGCTTAAACAAAGCTTTATATCTCTCTCTTCCTTTGTAGCTGTCAGGAAAAAAATATTTTATGCCAAAGGCGGCCAGGTTGAATACTGATAGTCATAATAAATGCAATATTTTTATGTCTGCAAAAGCTGATAAAGTCGAATTCCGCTGACCGAAACTCAGGCAGCCATACATACCGGCGCGTAATAACCTTTTTCCGATCTACAACTCCACACGCGCCCTGCTCTCATTTTTAGGGTTTGTAAATCTAATCTAACAGAACACCTACAAAGCGCTGAGACGTTATCGTTCTCGGAAATAAAGTATTTTCGGACTTCCATTGTCATACGAGTATTAAACAGACGAGACAAATTTTAAAACTAATATTTATATACTGGCGAAATTTTATTCGTTACACGAAAGAAAACTTCATCAAAATCTTCACGGCACGTCATGGTAAAAGTCGCCGATGTCGCCGTTTATAACAAGATTTTTTTATATAATTGGAGTGAACATCGCAAATGATCCGAGTAATTACGCAAACGTCGACCCTCTTCATTCCAACGGGCGGCGGATAGCTCACGGTAATTGGACTCCCGATATCATATACCGAATAGTTATATCGACTAGAATTTTCTTCATTATTTAAAAGGCAAGCGACATAATTGATGTTCGGCCGCAACGTTCAGCCGCTGTAGTAATAGGGGTTAAAGTATGAAATTGCCGTTTTATTGCTATAGGTTCTTTGAATTGACATAGAATCTTCATGGTTTGAGGTTTTCGAATGAAACTTTTTTCAAATGGTTTCTATGATGTTCTTTTTTTAAAAAATGTGAAACATTTGAATATCGACTTTCAATTGTTTTTGTTATTCAATTTAGACAAGAAAGATGGATACTGCGAAAATTCTGAGGCATTATGAGGCACCCATTTTTCGTATTTTTTTATTTTATTGATTTGACGCAAGTGAGTCAATATTGTGGGTAAGGTAACGTTAAACCATGCCGCTAATTCCTGGGTAGTTTGACTAGGGTCGGCTTCCACTATCTCTCTTAATTCATCGTTATTCACCTGTGTAGGCGGTCTTCCTCGTGGCTCGTTCTTTAAGTCGAAATTTCCATCACGAAAGCGTTTAAACCAAAATCGCACGGTGCGTTCATTAGTAGACCCCTCTCCAAACGCAGCATTGATATTGCGGGCTGTTTCTGCCGCGTTAGTTCCGCGTCGGAACTCGTATTAAAAAATCACTCGAATTTTCGCAGTATCCATCTTTCTTGTCTAAATTGAATAACAAAAGCAATTGAAAGTCGATATTCAAATGTTTCACATTTTTTAAAAAAAGAACATCATAGAAACCATTTGAAAAAAGTTTCATTCGAAAACCTCAAACCATGAAGATTCTATGTCAATTCAAAGAACCTATTGCAATAAAACGGCAATTTCATACTTTAACCCCTAATAATTTGGTAGCTCCAGTTAACCTTTTCGAAACAAATTTTTGCTCTATCAACAACTCAGCTCGAACTCTTTAATAGAGCCTTAAAACTTTTATAGCTTTCTTTGTCAGCATGTTAAAAAGAAGGGAAGTTTTTGCTGTTGGTACCGCATCCGCCGGCTGCGAGCGGCGCCAACACGGCGAGCTGTGTGTTGCGCGCTGCATAACTTCGCACTATTATTATCCTCTGTATTATCATACCTAGGTTAGTTCGAGGCTTTCTATACATATGTCGCACCAATGTATACGTACTTACAGAGTCTCGGTTAGTGAAAATCAAACATGAACAGGACACAAAATTAATAATATTCCGCATAAGTCGAAGCGAGCGCTCTATCGATTTATTTATTCATCATACTTTGTTAGTGGTTTGTAGTGATTCCTTGAAGGTGTCGTTTGTTTTGCTTGTGGCCTATGTTTGTTTGCTTTGCGGAGTTGAATCAATAATGCACAGCCAGCCGGCGCCGCCTGAAGCCGCTCTCATCGACAGCTGCGTAACTTTCTTTAACTGCTCATACCTAAAGTGCTTTGTTAAACACAACGTCCACAGACACAAAGACCAACTTCCAATGAATGACAGTTTCAGTCTACGAATAACTGGTTGCAATATATTGACTTACTTAAATGTAGTAAGTACAACGAATGGAAACCGTCGGAAACCGATTGAATATTTAGGTTAATGACTATAATACTGTTGTTTGCTTCACAAAAGCCAAATATTCTATTGTGTTTTAAATACTCTAACAAAATAGAGTATTGAAGGAAGTATTGACTAAAAAGACAAATAAGCATGTCAAATACCTAAACAAACAAAACAACATGGAAACTATGTTACTTTCCTTCACAAGTTGATTTACTTTTCGCATCCTCACACAATATTGATGTTACACAAACAGGTCACTGCGACGGATGGGGACAAAGACAGACAACAAAACATTGTGTACTTCCTGACTGGACAAGGCATCGACCCTGATAATCCTGGAAACAGCAAGTTCGATATCAACCGCACCACTGGCGAGATATTTGTTTTGAAGGTATGTAGTGTTTGTGAATCGAGCTTAGGATTTCAATTCTATTTACGAAACGGGCCTGCTAACGTCTTACAAGTTCGCAGCACTCAGCCGGTGACTACATTCCGTCCGTTCCATTTTCTGTACGGGTACTGGGATATTCGTCCAACATGAAAGCGCGTGCTTTGAATGCACATGCACAAATGCAATCGCACATACATAACATTCTTTTAACATTCCGCGTTATGACCGTATTCTCTACCATAATTGTTCCCTTGCGCTTCCTTCTCTTATTTGTAGTAGTAAAACATATTTACTTTATTACAGCCGTTGGATCGTGATCAACCTAATGGGAGGCCGCAGTGGAGATTTACAGTATTTGCGCAAGATGAGGGTGGCGAGGGTCTAGTGGGATATGCTGATGTCCAAGTCAACCTCAAAGACATTAATGATAATGCGCCCATTTTCCCGCAAGGGGTGTATTTTGGGAACGTAACGGAAAACGGCACTGCTGGTATGGTTGTTATGACTATGACGGCTATTGACTATGACGATCCAGCTGAAAGTAATAATGCCAAACTTTGGTATTCAATAGAGAAAAATGTAATTGAAGAGGAAACTGGTTCACCTATTTTTGAAATAGAAGCCGAAACTGGTGTAATAAAAACTGCCGTGTGCTGTTTAGATCGTGAGAGGACACCGGACTACTCTATACAAATAGTAGCATCAGATGGTGGGGGGTTAAAGGGAACCGGAACGGCATCTATAAGAGTCAAGGATATAAACGATATGCCGCCTCAGTTCACCAAGGATGAATGGTTCACAGAAGTTGACGAAACTGACGGAACAAATCTACCTGAAATGCCCATTCTTACCGTTACCGTACATGATGAAGATGAGACTAATAAATTCCAGTATAAGGTTATTGAAAACAGTGGTTATGGTGCGGATAAGTTTACAATGGTTAGAAATAACGACGGTACTGGATCACTGAAAATTGTACAGCCTCTGGATTACGAAGACCAGTTGCAAAGTAATGGCTTCAGATTCCGTATACAAGTCAACGACAAAGGGGAAGACAATGATAATGACAAGTATCACGTAGCTTACTCATGGGTTGTAGTTAAACTAAGAGATATAAATGACAATAAACCACAGTTCGACAGAGCCAACATAGAAGTATCTGTGTATGAGAATGCTGAAGTTGGGAAAAGCTTGGAAACTTTCAAAGCTACTGATCCTGATCAAGGTGGCAAAAGCAAAGTGTCATACGCCATTGACAGATCGTCCGATAGAAAGCGGCAGTTCTCAATCAATCAAGAAGGTACAGTAAGCATACAGAGGTCATTAGATCGAGAAGAAACTCCACGTCATCAAGTGAAGATCCTGGCCATTGACGATGGTGCTCCACCGAGAACAGCCACCGCTACACTAACTGTGATAGTTCAAGATATCAACGATAATGCTCCAACATTCCTGAAAGACTATAGACCAGTTCTGACAGAGCATATCACACCGAAAAAAGTAGCTGAAATATTAGCCACGGACGATGACGACAGGTCTAAGAGTAATGGCCCACCGTTCCAGTTCAGACTCGACCCCGGTGCAGATGATATAATCCGAGCGTCATTCAAGGTTGAACAAGATCAAAAGGGCGCTAATGGAGACGGTATGGCTATTGTTTCATCGCTAAGATCTTTTGACAGAGAACAACAGAAAGAGTATCTTATTCCCATTATTATCAAGGATCACGGAAATCCAGCCATGACTGGTACGAGCACACTGACTGTCGTAATTGGTGACGTAAACGATAACAAAATGCAGCCAGGCTCTAAAGAAGTTCTCATCTACAACTATCAGGGTCAAGCGCCGGATACAGAAGTAGGAAGGGTATATGTCTATGACTTAGACGATTGGGACCTGCCAGATAAAAAGTTCTTCTGGGAGAGTACAGAAAACCCAAACTTCACACTAAACGAAGAAACTGGTATGATACAAATGAAACATAAAACTCGCGAAGGTCGTTATCATTTGAAGTTCAAAGTATACGACAGAAAACACACACAGACCGATGTTCCTGCGAATGTTACAGTTTACGTGAAGGAAATATCCCACGAAGCTATTATAAACTCTGGGTCAATAAGAATATCAGGAATATCGGACGAGGACTTTATACGTGTCTGGAATTACAAAACACTAAGCGTCTCTAGAAGCAAGCTAGATATCTTCAAGGATAAATTGGCCGACCTATTGAATACAGAGCGAGAAAATATTGATGTATTCAGCGTTCAACTTAGAAAGAAGCACCCTCCCGTTACTGATATTAGGTTTTCCGCGCACGGCGCTCACTACTACAAGCCAATTAGATTAAACGGAATCGTACTTATGCACAGAGAAGACATTGAGCGAACTGTAGGCATTAACATAACTATGGTAGGCATTGATGAATGTATTTACGAAAACCAACAATGTGAAGGCTCGTGCACAAACGTACTAGATATCAGTAACTTGCCATACATGGTTAACGCAAACAAAACTGCTTTGGTTGGAGTTCGAGTTGACGTTATTGCGGAATGTACTTGTGGTGCTAGAAACTTTACACAGGCAGAGACCTGCCGAACCTCGCCGTGCTACAATGGAGGTAGATGTATTGAAGGAAAATACGGGTTAACTTGCTCGTGTCCTCCCGGATACACAGGCCCTAGATGCCAACAAACATCAAGGAGTTTCAGAGGAACAGGCTGGGCCTGGTACCCCGCTTTGGAAATGTGCGACAGCTCACATTTAAGCTTCGAGTTCATAACACGCAAGTCAGAAGGTGTGCTTTTGTACAATGGACCCATTGTACCGCCTGAACCGGAGGAAATAATGGTATCTGATTTCATATCACTAGAATTGGAAAGAGGTTATCCAAGGTTGCTCATAGATTTTGGATCTGGAACGCTAGAGTTGCGAGTTAAAACCAAGAAGAGCTTAGACGATGGCGAGTGGCATAGGGTAGACGTATTCTGGGACACTGAAAACGTCCGAATGATCGTGGATTACTGTAAATCAGCTGATATACAAGAGATGGAAGATGGCACTCCACCGGAGTTTGACGATTCCACATGCCAAGCTACGGGCACCGTTCCACCATTCAACGAATACTTAAACGTTAATTCGCCACTCCAAATCGGCGGACTCTACATCGAACACTTTGATCCTACAAATTACCATTGGCAATATATGCCGATCGGCAAAGGATTTGATGGTTGCATACGAAATCTCATCCATAACAGTAAACTTTACGACTTAGCGCATCCAGGACTATCGCGGAACTCAGTTGCAGGTTGTCCTCAAACTGAAGAGATATGTAATCAAGCTGACACAACTTCACGTTGTTGGGAGCACGGCACTTGCGTTGGGAGTTTTTCAGAAGCCAGATGTCAATGTCAGCCGGGTTGGACCGGTCCGTCGTGCAACCTGCCGACTACGCCAACTAGTTTTAGACCGCAAAGCTACGTCAAATTCGCGCTAAGTTTCGAGCCTGATCGTTTCAGCACCCAAATTCAACTGCGATTCAGAACTCGCGAGCCTCACGGTGAACTGTTCCGCGTAAGCGATCAGCACAATCGAGAATACGGAATACTTGAAGTGAAAGATGCTCGCCTACATTTCCGATTCAACTTGAACTCGCTACGAACAGAAGAACGCGACGTGTGGCTCAACTCGGTCCCCGTGGATGACGGTCAGTGGCACATCGCACGAGTGAGCCGTTACGGGAGCACGGCTACACTTGAAGTCGACGGTGGGGAAGGGAGACGTTACAACGAAACCTTTCTTTTTGAGGGCCACCAATGGCTTTTGGTAGACAAACAAGAAGGCGTTTACGCTGGAGGCAAAGCCGAATACACTGGTGTAAGGACGTTTGAAGTGTACGCTGACTTCCAAAAGGGGTGCTTAGATGACATTAGGTTAGAGGGCAAGCACTTACCGTTGCCGCCCGCGATGAACGGGACCCAGTGGGGCCAGGCGACCATGGCGCGGAACCTGGACCGGAACTGCCCCTCCAACAGTCCTTGCATCAACGTACACTGCACCGAGCCTTTCGTATGCGTCGATCTATGGAATGAATACGAGTGCACGTGAGTCAACTATTACGATTGCCCGAATAATTTTCACTTACCAATTTATTATAAATCCCATTTTGTGATATTGTGACTGTGATTTAATTTCGTAAATCATGTTACTCATAATTAGTTAGCCATGTACAATAACTTCTTATAATTATTTTGATGTTCCAAATTGTGTTATTGTGTTTAAGTAGGTACTTAATTCGCGCACTGAGTTTCATCATAGTAATTATCAATTAATATAATTTATTAAACGCTTTCCATTTATTTTACGTATCACCAACAGAATGTTTAATAAGCTTTATTACATAAAACTGCTATTTATCCCAACAGCGATGTTATCTATATTATATCTGTGTAACTTTATGCAAATTATGTGGTACTAACATCATTTGTATTTATGGTGTTTATGGTATGGTGTTCAGTTGCGGTGAGGGTTTGGTCCTATCCGGCGACGCCAAGGGTTGCGTGGACAAGAACGAGTGCTTGTACTTCCCGTGCCGCAACGGCGGCACGTGCGCCAACCGCGAGCCCGGCTACCGCTGCCACTGCCCCGAGGGCTTCTGGGGCGAGAACTGCGAGCTCGTGCAGGAGGGCCGCACGCTCAAACTGAGCATGGGCGCGCTCGCCGCCATACTCGTCTGCCTCCTCATTATCATGAGTGAGCCTGATTGTAAACTCGTCTTTCCTGTATCCATCACGCACTCTCACGTATCGCACCTCATTACCTATCTGTCGTATAGTATGTAGTGTATAGCTTAGTATAGCATGCTTGTAGCGGGGCTCAGTGCGCGCCACGTCGAGTGGTGAGCTGTTAGTGACTGGCGCGTGTGTCAGGTGCCCCGAGGGCTCGGTGAGCGGCGCCGGCACGTGCGTCAACGTGAACGAGTGCCTGCGCAGCCCGTGCCGGCACGGCGGCACGTGTGTGGACCGCGAGCCCGCGCGCCGCTATGACTGCCTCTGCAGCTTCGGCTACGCCGGCCACGACTGCGAGCTGGAGCTGCTGGCTTCCGGCATCATCAAGCCCTCCCGGGATTTCGTTATCGCTATCATTGTCTGTTTGTTTTTGCTGCTAGGTGAGCACTACCATTTATGTTCTGCATGTTGTCTCCATGATCAATAGTTTCTACTCATCCATTTATAGCTGTGTGTCGTGTTAGTTTTTTTATTATAGTTTATAAATGACATTTAGCCCTTATGTTGTAGTATTTATATGCAACGACGACCCGTTGCTCTTTTTAGGGTTCCATACCTCAAAAGGAAAAAAAGGAACCCAACAAAGTGGGTCCGTAAGTCCGTCCGTCCGTTTCTGTCTGTCTGTTTGTCTGTCTGTCAAGACCCTTTATCTCGGGAACGCGTGGAGGTATCGAGTTGAAATTAAAACCATACACTCAAGTCTACAGTCCCTTGAAGCTGTGAAAAAATCAAACTTCTAAGTTAACGTTTAAAAAAGATACGGCCGTTTATGCCGCAAAAAACTCAAGAGAATCAAAATTTATAGAGGACTTTCCGTTGACCTAGAACTACGAAATTCCGCAAGTAATATAGTCTTATATTACAAGAATAGGGAAGAATCTGAAAACTATAAATTTGTAATTAAATCATAAAAAAATGTCTTTGAAGTTCGGGAAAAGCTCAGAAGAAACTGCGAGACTCGATTCCTGAACTATTTATAGTTATGTAAGTACCTACGATTTTGTACGGAACCCTCGGTGGGCGAGTCCGACTCGCACTTGTCCGGTTTTTTCTATTTATACATTTTTGAAAAAACGCAAAAAAACCTTTCTTGTACCGCTAAAGACAATTAAGGCATTGTGTAATTACTAACGAAAATATTAATTGCTCTAATGTAATAAGGTGTTAATATTGTATACCTGTTGGATTGTCCCATAATGTTAGTTTGATGTACGCACGTAGTTACGTTGCGCAATATTGATGTACCTACCTACCGTATTTGAATTTCTGTATAATTTGTTTCCGGCACCAAAATAAATTGCGTAACTCAACTATGTTCGCTCATACAAAGATTGTAGGACTATCCAATACACATGCAAATTCTACATCAGAAGGCAACAATTCGTAAGGAAAATAACAAATTAACAAAATCAGAATAGTACTTAACAAATTATTTTATTTTAAAACTTGCTCTCAAATTACTTTTCTCTTCGTATTCCGTAAATATAATAATTGAGTCTCGTACAGAATTGAAATTTGTCAAAAACAGTACTAAATATTGGGCATTGTAGTTAATGAAGCTCGGCTTGATGTTATTATTCCGTTTTTGTGTGTGACTACTGAAAAGTCCATGATTTTGTTCAGATGTATTTCAAAATCAATCTCCCTGGTCTCCTCCCTTATGACATCGCCATCGGAAATTGAAATGACTGAAAACATTCCCAACCCTCCGCTCTTATTACCAATTTCCTGGTAACAAAGCGTTGGAAGCTCCTAGCGAGTCAACCGACAATATGTCTAAAGCAGCGGTTCCTAAAGGGTGGTCCGCGGAACCCTGAGATTCCGTGGAAGAATCACAGGGGTTCCGCGGTCAATACATATCGAATACGAAAAAAGGTTTTTCTCTTTTAAATGGCGTCCTGGAAGAAACCTAATATTTTATATAAATAACGTCATAAAATCCTTGAAAGAGTATATCCCTGAGAAGAATCAGAACATCGACTGGGGACAGAATTCATTCGCAAATCATGCCAAATCGTCTGTGCCAACTGTGGCAGAGTATAAGAATTTGATTGACTAATGTCAATGAAAATCGTTCGAGCCATTTCCGAGACATGATAATGTATTATATGTATATATTCATATAATAATATATATTCATATAATAATACATATTCATGTCTCGGAAATGGCTCGAACGATTTTCATGAAATTTAGTATGCAGACGGTTTCGGGGACGATAATTCGATCTAGCTAGGTTATATATATGTATGTATGTATGTATGTATATATATAAGAATTGCTCGTTTAAAGGTATTCGATTACCTGCATTGTATTTCTTTGTTACAATAATGGAAATACTTATAATAATTATTCTTGATTTATAATTTTCATATTCTTTCTTCTAGTCTAGCATGAATTTATTGAAACTATAAGGTAAATAAACACTAGTCATCAAAATAGCCAGCTAGGGTTCTGCCAACAAAAGTATGATCAATTAGGGTTCCATGGCCAAATATAATTGGGAACCTCCGGTCTAAAGTACTTGGCATTCGATACAGGTTATAACATTTTTATCTGAGCAAATCTTAAAATACTAGTCTTAAATAAAAGACGTTTATTTCATTGGCGACTACAGACCGCAGCCTAGAATCGGCTATTCTAAGTCGGCGGGCTCATATAAATGCTGCCAAATGCGGTTCTAAAGAATATTCTATCTGTGTAGTATGGTTTCTGCGACGCATGTGTTTTCTTTTTCATTTATTAGTTTCTACGTGTATTAAACTCGAGAATGCCGAAAATGTTCATGCATCATAAGCAGAGTTACTACAAAATCATGAAAATTCTCGGCATACAAATTAACAGACCGTATGTGGGAAACCGGAGTTACCTAATTTGGACTTAAATCTATGAGTCTCACCCATTCACGTCGATCCAAAAAACCGCAATTGCGCTCCTCTTTTCGGAGTAAAGCGAAGTGTTAACTCTTTAGTAGTTCAGAGTAATGTGAAATATATAATGTAACCAACAGAACCAACAACCTTTACTTTCGGTGCTTATTTGCTCGCAACGTATCTAAGCGAGCACGGAAAGTTATTATGCTGGCATCAGTACTGTAATAATGAGTAGAGTCATAGTAAAATCTAACGCTTATGGGAGGCACTTTGCGAAATTTCTTCTGAATTTCGTCGCCGGCACGCTGCAATCCGATCACCTATATTTTTTTCTAACACCACCGTTTTTCTCACCAGTTCTGGTGCTAGTATTCGTGGTGTACAACCGGCGTCGCGAGGCGCACATCAAGTACCCCGGGCCCGATGACGATGTACGCGAGAACATCATCAACTATGATGACGAGGGCGGCGGCGAAGATGACATGACAGCCTTCGACATCACGCCGCTGCAGATTCCTATAGGCGGCCCCCTGCCCGACCACGCGCCTGCTAAGATGCCATGTAAGTATAAGACAATGGCTTTAAAATACAGAACGGTAGGTACGCTTGGTACAACTTCGTGTGTTCAATTTCATTCAGCTCTCAAGAAATCGATAATAGGGGTGTGAATGGAAGGGCCGGTAAGGGACGACCCGGACGGACATACTTCGACCAAATAGGGGATGTATTAGCAAAGGGCAAGATAAAAAGTACCCGAAACCGGCGTGCGTGCATGCAACGACTAATGAATGTTGAGGAAGCGAAAGTGATCTGTCAGGATCGTAGCAAGTGGCAGTCCCTGGTCTCTGCCTACCCCCCTGGGATACAGTCGTGAGTTTATGTTATGTTATGTTATTTCTTTGAATGGCCTAGGACGAGCAAACTACTTGATACACTGCAATGATTTAGGGTTTGAAAGACATAGCAAAATGAACGTGCCTGAAAATAGCTATCGAATACGCTAGTTTTTTTTTAAAACGCACTTTGCAAAAATGTCTCGACACAAACTCGAATCTATTAGAACCATTAGTTGCCATCAAGAGCGGTGCGTGCGTGCCGCGGGTCAGCGGGTCATTGTTCTGTAACACGGAGAGGCGGTACTAATTTGTTTGCGCATTTTTTTAAATAACATATCTCAACTCGAAACAAGATTTCTCAACTTTTTTAATTACTTCTATCATCATCATCATCATCATTCAGCCACAAGAGGTCCACTGCTGAACATAGGCCTCCTCCATGGATTTCCAAAAAGACCGGTTGGAAGCGGCTTGCATCCAGCGTCTTCCTGCCACTTGGATGAGGTCATCTGTCCATCTTGTGGCTGGTCGTCCTACGCTGTGCTTGCCGATATGTGGTCTCCATTCGAGAACTTTTCGGCCCCATCGGCCATCAGTTCTGCGTGCTTTGTGCCCCGCCCACTGCCACTTCAACTTACTAATCCGCATTCGGGAAACTTAGAAAAGTCTTTTCGTCTAATATACCTCAATCGCTCAACACAAAATATACAACCAGTGTGTGTTACCAGTGATGACTTATGGCACTGAAACGTGGTCTCTCACTATGGGCCTCATAAGAAAGCTCAAGGTCACGCAACGAGCTATGGAAAGGGCTATGCTCGGAATTTCTCTACGAGATCGAATCAGAAATGATGAGAGACGTCGACGTAGCCCAGCGGATTACTTCTATACTTAAAAGTAATAGTGTAAATAGATGCCATTTTTAATTACTAATTACATAACCGCAACTTTCAAACCATCCAGAAATGAGCGTGTATATTATGGCTTCTCTTATTTTGAAGAAAAAAGAAAGAAAGAAAACATTTATTTAAATTGTCACAGAAACACAAAGTAAACACGAAGGTACACAAATAAAATTCACGAACGTCAAAAAAACAAAAATAAAAACAAAATAGTCGTGAAGAGAACATGTGAGGCATATAGAAATTGAAGGCAGCCGGGTACCATAACGGTTTTTTTACTTGTAGACAAAAGCTGACCGTAATGAAACATAATTGACAATGTATCATTGGCCACCATTTTACGGTCTTATTTATAAAACACGAGTCCTTAAAACACTCCTCAAATGCTTTAAGGGATCTTGGTTTTGTTCTGAGGCACATAAACCGTGTGAAAAAAAGAAAAGGATTTTTATTTTGTCATAATTTTTTTGTGGTATGCTCTCTCAGACTGTTTTGATAGTACTTACCATGCAGAAAAACACAATTGAAGTCCAATTAGAACGTATAGGTGAAGATTTTTGTGAATTAATAATACTAACTCAACGAAGCGGAGCCAACAATTGAAATGGTAACAATTGAGACAATAATTTTCCTGTAGGCAATTATTTTCACATTAGAACAATACCCGGCGTGGCCGTAATCATGAGAACTGCCCCAGGTTTTGGCAGAAACATCAGTTATGTGAATAGGGATATTACGCGTAATTACACGGCATCGTTTTCTTACAATACCTTCTTTGCGACATAGAAATAAAGTAGGCATAGCTTATATAAGATTTTTTTTAATAATAGGGGTTAAAGTATGAAATTGCCGTTTTATTGCAATAGGTTCTTTGAATTGACATAGAATCTTCATGGTTTGAGGTTTTCGAATGAAACTTTTTTCAAATGGTTTCTATGATGTTCTTTTTTTAAAAAATGTGAAACATTTGAATATCGACTTTCAATTGTTTTTGTTATTCAATTTAGACAAGAAAGATGGATACTGCGAAAATTCGAGTGATTTTTTAATACGAGTTCCGACGCGGAACTAACGCGGCAGAAACAGCCCGCAATATCAATGCTGCGTTTGGAGAGGGGTCTACTAATGAACGCACCGTGCGATTTTGGTTTAAACGCTTTCGTGATGGAAATTTCGACTTAAAGAACGAGCCACGAGGAAGACCGCCCACACAGGTGAATAACGATGAATTAAGAGAGATAGTGGAAGCCGACCCTAGTCAAACTACCCAGGAATTAGCGGCATGGTTTAACGTTACCTTACCCACAATATTGACTCACTTGCGTCAAATCAATAAAATAAAAAAAATACGAAAAATGGGTGCCTCATGATTTGACTGATCTGCAGAAAGAAACGCGTGTTGAAACTTGTGTTGCCTTGTTGAACCGGTACAGAAATGAAGGAATATTGGATCGAATTGTAACATGTGATGAAAAGTGGATTCTTTATGATAACCGGACTACCATTTTTTTCATGATTTGGACAATTATCTACGTGACAAGAAGTTTTCTTCCCAGGAGGCAGTACAAAAAGCTTTCACACAGTTTGTGCAGTCTAGATCGTCGGAGTTCTATCGCAAAGGCATTAATGACCTTCCCATTAGATGGCAGCAATGTAAAGATAATAATGGCAACTATTTTGATTAAATAAATTTGTTAAAAATTTAAAAAATAAACAATTTAGATTTTCAGTACAAATCGGCAATTTCATACTTTAACCCCTAATATTATTTTCGTAGAAAATAGTTCAAGTTTAGTAATATATTAAATGGGTCTAACAGCGATCATTTAATATATTACTATGTATGAGCATCGCGAGTCTTTAAAAATACTAGTTCAAATTTAGTTACAATAAATAAGATTACCGTGTCTGGAGATTAGTTTTCTTTAGAAGACCATTATTTTGCGTCCCTGGGAAAATGGAGCTGTTCGAGATAAAGCTATCGAATGAAATTATAATCCGCGGGACAATTCGTATTGTACCGCTGAGTAGCTAATTCAATTTATTTTTATTGACAAAGAGCTGAGCTCGGATGATGCATGGTATTACATTTGGAAAAAACATGTATTGCGTTCTTATGAGACCAGTTGGGTATAAAGCGGAGGTTTTTGGCTTAATGAGAGCCTTGTTGATAACCTAGCTAATTTATTGCAGCTCGTGTCATCAAGCAAGATACAGTGAGCTCTTGCGTGTAATTTCATTTTCTGTTAGCCCCGGCGGCGCTAAACGATGCGGTGCAAAAATGGGCTCCGTGCCACGCTATAACTTCTGCCTCTGGTGTCGCTTCTCGAAATACGCTCACGTTGACAAGCGTCTAATTAAAGCACTGATTTCTAAACTTAGCGAGCTGTTCTAGACTTTAAGGCCGGGTTTTTCGAGCGCGCGAACTCTATTGGACTTTTTGCGCTGCGGGAGCAAATAGTTGAGGGGAAAAGTAGGCATTTTTAAATTTTTAGACATCAGCAACATATTCAGTGATAATAATTTGGTATATTTCGTATTATCAAAAACTCATTATAGCTAAAATAAAACCATATTTAGTTATAATTTGGACTCATGTTCACGATTTTTTTGATGCAGTAAAGTTTAAAAAAAAAATTTTAAAAAATTCCGACGGCTCTAGGTAGGACATTGAAAAGTAGTATAAATTTGTTGAGATTTTAAATAGTTAGACAGTAAGATGAATTTTAAAACACCTGTTTTAAGGGTGTGGTTGGAGAACCCACCCTTAAGTAGGTAGATACACAAAATTGCTTTCCTTCGCAACAAATGCCAACTACAACTTTGCTACGTAGCCACGTAGCATGCAGTCTGCGACATAGGCGTTTCGTAGCACGCGTTAGGGCTACGCGGTGCTAACAAGCGCCACAAGTGAAAAAAAAATGCGTTTTTGCAAAAGTTAACATTTTAAATCACAATAATCGTGATAGAAACTTTTAAAACTGTGAAATCAATTCATCTCATTAATTCCAAAAAAATATCAACCCTTCTTATAAATTTCTTGATTTTGATAGTACTTATTTAAATTTTAGTTTTGTTTAGACTCAGACCAAAATTTAATTCAGAATGAAACAAAAACCGTCTAAAATGCGCAATTTCTGAGTCACATCAATTAAAGGTTGAGTTTAACAACACCTCCTGTTCTATGAGTATCTAAATTATTTGCTCTATACCAATGACCGGATGACAAGAACGTGTATAGAAGGTCGTTGTCGTACAAAAAATAATATTCATTCTTTTCTTTAAGTTGAAAGTACCAATTATAATGAGCAAATTTTGATATCATACGTTAAAGTTAGAAATCTCTATTTTAAAGTACTAAACATTCTCCGTTTTCAATAGTTGAATAAAACGAAACATAGTTGTAACGTTTCGCTATTGCTTCGTCCCAGACCCGCTGATGAGCGTGGGCCTCGGCGTGGGCCCCATGGGCGTGGGCGTGGGCGTACCCGGCGTGATGCCGCTGCCAGGAGAGACCAACGTTGGCCACTTCATCGAGGAGCACAAGCGACGCGCCGATGGAGATCCGAACGCGCCGCCCTTCGACGACCTGCGCAACTACGCGTACGAAGGCGGCGGCAGCACCGCCGGTTCGCTGTCTTCCTTGGCCTCAGGTGAGTTGCTCTTGTGTCTTGACCGTTTTTAAGTAATTTTACGTGGGCTATTTAAGGCTCCGTTCACAAAACTGCGAATCGGCGCGTTGCGAATTTGCAACGCAGAAAACTGCGTCACGAATTGCTGCGATGCCATTTCGTGTGGCAAGGCATCTCCCTTCCACGATTCGGGTGAGCATTCCTTCGACGACCGTCAACCGTACTCAACGTATTTTGTAAACTAGGTCGTGACATGGATCGTAAAAAGAAATGCTGACTTCTGTTATTGCTAAGAAGATACAGGTAAAAGAAACAAAGAAGATTTTGGGTTCATCCATTTATAACTATCCTGAACGCCGATGCGAATCAATTCGGAAGTTCTTGCGATGCGTCGCGCGAGCTCGCAGATTTTTACGATGCGACGTCGCATCGCAGTTTTGTGTACGGGCCCTTATTGAGGACTTCAGGTGGCTCTTGTACGGCAGGGCCCTTCCCGTGCCGAAATGCCGTGATTTTATTTTCTAGTGCTGCCTCATACCACTTTTGTCAGAAGTACTTACTATTTTCTTAACAATCATAAAAACTGTTAGGCGAGAGGGGTGTCAAGTGAGTAAACGCTTTCAATGGATTATCCAGCCTCAATCGGGTGTGCAGATATCTGACCAATGAAAGAAAGAGTAAAATAGAAATATCTAAGTATTTTATTTTCCGCGCATGAAAGAACGTAAATCGAAGAAACATTTCTTTACGTTTCAGTGAAGCCGATAGATGGACAAAAGTACCTATACACAGGGTGATTTCTAAAATGCGAAGTTTCTGAGGCATCCTAGAGTTAGTGTCTTACAACTTTTTTTCTAGCAGTTTTTTCTCAGATTTATATTTTTCGAAATATCAAGGTTTACGTAATTTTATTAAATTCGCCCTTTACGCGCTATGCTAATCCCAGTCTTCAGTAAATCGTTGTCCTGCATACAAGGATGCCCATTCTGTGTATCACAATTAAACAGCTCCACTACAAATCTGAGAAACCGCGAAAAATTAAAAAAGAATGGTTAAAAGTCGTAGAAGTGTTGTTGTTAATGACAAACTGTAACCGACACTTTTAAGGAATTTTGGAAATTACCCTGTAACTTGCACAGTTAAAGAAAGTAAAGTATTGTTGGTCCTAGGAGATTGAGCTGAAATTGGGGAATCATTTATGGAGTTTGCCAATTACATTGAGCAGCTGGTAGTATTGATACTTTTGTACTGGAAATATCGAGCGTTCATCACGTTGATTGACACTGGCCGGGTAAGCGCCTGTATAAATGTGGGATTGTTCGCGAGCGCTGGGCTCTACTTTATCTGTCTAATCTGTTTGTGTGCGTAATTAGGGCTGACGCTCGCCGTATCTTTTACTTTCAAATTGTTTAAAACTCGTTTGCGCTATTTGTAGAGGCTACGGTGCTGCCCTTACTTAATTCAGAAATCACGCTCTATATGGAAACGGAACTAGGTTCCTAAATAACAGAGTGCACGAGAGACCTCAGATTTTCGGTTTTAAGATTTCCCAACGGTATTCCCAGTTTTAGCGGCTAGCCGGCTACTAATACTTAATTAAGACTTGAGGCTTAAGGTTTGTCGGGATTGTTGTAAGCGGCTAGCCCTGGTCCCTGTCTACCTCTCCGGGATACAGGCATGAGTTTACGTTACGTTTGAGTATTAATTAAAATGATCCATTGAAGGCGTGACAAAAACAAATTTTCTCTATTTGCCTCGGAGCCACGGATGTGGACCGCAATTGATAAATGAACGTCGCATCAACTCGGGACATTGATATGTTCGCTCTAAGCGATAAGACCGCCAATTGTACCTATACCACTACTTAGACATAAGAAACTATTTGTAATATCTTTCACCTCGTTGTGCAATAAAGTTTTCTCTATCTATCTATGTTCTCTCATTGTTGTGTCTGGCTGGGGTCTCCAAACTCGCGGCCTTTCGTCTAAAAAGTGCCCTGTTTACCCATTAGCCTCGTGCAAATATGCTCAGCTCCCGGAGGGTCACTATAGTGTGGTAAATACATGTTGTCTGAGAGTATCGGGTTGTTTGCAGGTACCGACGACGAGACGCACGAGTACGACTACCTGGGCGCGTGGGGTCCGCGCTTCGACAAGCTCGCCGACATGTACGGCCCGCAGGACGACGAACAGCTGTAGGCGCTTGCGCCGGCGCCGGCTGCATCCTTAGTCAATTCTCCCCATTGTCCTCCCGTGGCCGTCCACCGGCCGCGCTCACTCATCTGTAAATAGACCATTACGGAGACAGAACTTTGATCAATATGTGTAGGTAAAAATCTGTCGAGTTTCGTGTCTACGTCGTCTCGCCGAGTTTAAGTTTTTCTCTTTTTCTCGTCGATTTTTTACAATAAAAAGAACTTTTATTTTCAATGAAGGTCTAAACTTTTAAGTAATATATTTAAGGTATTTAATTACGTAATTTTTATAAAGTTTAAACTTGTAACTTCACCAAATATTTGATATATAGGTTTTTACTCAGGTTAGCCATATTATGAGTCAGTAATTTATTGGCAGTTAGGTTAGCAATAAGCGGATTTGTGCAGAAGGGCCAGTCGTGGATCTGATTCGTGGGTGTTTGTAGATAGTGTGCTATAAATGTGAATAATTTATACGAGTATTTTGTAAGTCCACAGCTTTACGTGATTTCACATACATAGTGGCCCTCCCGCACCAATCACTAGTTATTAAAAAATACTTACGTAACGATAGGCGAGTTGGTGATGCTCATATTAAACAGATTCGACACGTACTGTACATACTGCTAGTGGAATGTCACAAGTAATTAAGTAGCGAAATATAAAGTTTAATTACAACTGTAATGTACAGTAACAGGTGTTCCTCTCCGACATTTTCTTCGAATAATTGTTAGTTGTTTAAATACAGTTATGAAAGAGATAAACATGTGTAAGACTTACTATAGTGGTGGGTCGTTTGGGTGTATTTAGTTTGCGTGATGGTATGTGAGGCTCCGCGTCTGGCCTGCGCCAGCGAGTGTGCGCCAGTGGAGGGACGGCCGTCTGCTGAACGAGGCACGGCGCGGATATGTATGGGACTGTGCCAATTTATAGCATCCTATACGATGCGCTAATGACTGTAGAATAAGTGTTTGCACTTTATTTATTCGTGTATTAAACTAAAAAAAAATAGTCGCACTTAGGGAAATATCAATAATTTATTAAGAGTGTTGTGCTAGAATACTATCTCCGATCTCCAGGTGAGACAGCTTGAAGAACTGAATTTAGAAGTCACTAATTTAAAGATTAAATTTTAAGAATTTATAGTAAAAATGTAATGATATGGTTTCACGAGCTGTGTCAATCCGAGATCGGGCAATGGATCAGAGTAAACTTTAGAATATACTTAATTGCGTTAAAATGACTGATTTTATTATGCGTTTGAAAGCCTAAGATTTTGTAGTTCGGTTATTTAATTGTAAACTTGGATATACTTATATACCTACCTTAACATAAGATCACCCACTAGTTTGCACTCAAGACAAATATTCAACTCCTACATCAATATTAAAGCAATTCTCGTTAATTATTATTCGTATAAGTAGACTTTTAATAATTAGAGAACAAGTTTGATGTCATCACTATTTAAATTTTATTTTTTAATTGAGTCGTTACACTGCCAGTATCATACATATAAACGAATTACGGTAAAGCCTACTTGGTCCGATTTTGTATTACACTCTTACTTATATACAATTTTATAAAGTTTTTTGAAATGTTTACCTATAAATTTCTGAACGAGCGTGCTGTAGCACAAAGAGCATGCTTCCAGTTTTCTTGCCGCGGCCCCGTCGCATCGCGTTTGTCACTTGTTTTCATAAATCGCGGCACTGCTGTCAGACAGAAATCGTTTTATTATTTCAAACAAATGCTCGTCGCATATTTGCGTTCTGTACGTTACTGTGTTATTTTAAGAAGAACTACGAGCAAGTGGACGTCGAAGCAATTTGCTCTTGTTTAAAATAGGTAACTGAAAATTCCACGACATAAGTATACTTAAAATAGATTTCAGTGAATTGAGCTGATATAATTCGGATTGTATCCACGTAAATTGAGTAAAAATAACGGTACTTACATCTAAAATTAAAATAAGGTATCTGTATATCGCATTGAATTTCAAGTTGTAAAACGGTGCATTTTCTCCTTCTAAAACACGCAGTTGTCCAGGCGCGAACTCCGAAAGGTGTGGTACCCACTTGAAGTAGAGGTCAATCTAGGGTTTCGGAGTAGGCGCCTGGCATACTATTCCATAGATAGTGAATGTCGTAGAAAACAGACGGAGCACACACGCCAGTACAAAAGAACTGCGACACGCGCGATATTGGTCCGCGTTAATTTTACGTTTACTCAAGACATTTTCAAGTGATTATTTGTATTGTAGGTACCTATGTTTCGTTTCAACTGTGATTATTTAGTTGTACAACCCTGATGATTACATGAAAAATGAATAAAAGATAATGTAAAAAAATATGTTTTTTATTATTGATACTTGATGTCGCAAGGGCATTAGCTATCCGTTTCCTTTAATTGATTTCTTTGAAACGTAACCCTTAGTCATAAAGCTGGTCTTATGGTATACCTGAGTAATTGAAAGAACTTAAGTGACAACTTTAAGAAAAAGCTAAACTTAACTTTCGAGAACTTTTAATCACATTTTCTTTTTACATATAGAAAATGTGATTTTATATTACTTATATTAATTGGTGTGTAAAAGATGTCACAAACAATCAATAAAATTTTGCTTTAACGCGCATTTTTATTGGATTTTGGTAATTGAAATTTAACGTCACCGGGCTGGTACTGAACTGAACACGAAGAGGCAGTTTCAACAGTCTGTTGTATAAAGGGAAAAACGTAAACCATCGGTTGCCTCTAAAGAGCGTTTTAGAGAAATTCAATTTCAATGCATTAAAAAATATTTTTGTCAAACCCTGCACAATAGACCTCAGTTTTAGCTAGCAACACAGATTAAAAAGAAAAAAAGACAACGCTAGCACCTCCAGCGAAGGTAGTTTGGTCACGCGTTTTAAATGTCAAAAGTTGCGACTTTCCAGTGCATTAATTGTCGAACATTTTAGCATCACAAAATGCGTGACTCGTGCAGGCAACTTCTGTCATACTATACTACCCATAAGTGTGAAATCGACAATTTTTTTATGTTGCGTTTGCAGCTACCTATTTGTCTGCAAACACAACATCAAAGCAAAGAAATACATTCAATTTCATCAAAATAATGCCCTACCTACTAGGTAGGGCAGTTTGATGAATGTATTTCTTTGCTAGATGCGGTCGTTTCTTCACCAGCTCTTCACTGAATTTGTCTAACACTTCTGCATAGTAAGCTTCGGTTATTGTCTTGCCTTTCTTCAAAAAATCGATATAAATGACCTCTTCCCTGTCCCAAAGGACTAGGCATCACTTTAGTAGCCGAACAAACAGTCAAGTTCTTCTTTCTTTGGGACATTTTCTCCGGTAGAACTCCACTGCTTTGACTATTTTAATGGTAGACCCAAATGTCGTCAACGGTTACGAGCCAACGTAAAATTCATTCGAATTGCTATCTTAGATGTTGTTACGCGATATCGTTTTGGTTCGACTGTCAGTAAACGCGGCACTGATCTTGTGGAAAATTTTTCATGCCTAGAATATAGTGCAAAATTGTGTGAAAAACTCTTTCCTCAGTCGAGATGTGCGCACCATCAACGATCTCGCGTATCTGGACGGCCTGAGAATACAATATCGAGGATTTCATTCACCATACTCTCAGTAGTACCTACCTGTGCTTAATGGGCCTTCCTGGGCAATTGGTGTCATTGGCGGTAGTAGATGAATCTATGTAGACAACGCAAATCAGTGAACAACTTATGTACTAATCCAGGAGACGGGGCGCAGAATCTCCGTAGGTAATATTTTTTTAATTTACTTAGGATTCACCTAGAAATAATTGTGACTGTTTTCACCCGGCGGTAATTTGGAAAGTCGGTAAGTATGAGTTTGCGAGGTAAACGTACGTAAGAGCAACATTTATTTTAAGTTGTTACATATCACAAGTTATTTCTCGAGCATAATACCTTCTGAACGCCAGTGGCATGAAAAAACACGTCACGTGCGTGACCCGACCGTGTAAGTATGAAATGGAATAAAAAATGGAGGCCCAGCTATGGTCGATTCCTGCCATTGCAGGATACCGTCAACGGTAGAAATCAACTATGCCCAGTCCATGGGCGGCTAAGCGCCGAGAAAACATAGGTTTAATTTGGAACCGCTTTGTAGGAATCACTTCGTAGGTGATTCGCGAATGTTCCAAATTCTTTGCAAACAATCGCTGCGGACCTAAAGAAAATTCATAGAAAAATGTTACTCATGGGTATTTTCTTTGCGATCGCCGGATCGAATATTATTGTCGTTTGTAAATTAATACCAAACTACTTCTGTAATGGGAATTCCGTCGCACTAGGCCCTCTTAACCGAAACAAACAAAAAAGGAATTCGGTGTTTACACGTAACGTAAAAATACACAGAAGAATACTTTATCTTAGCGTCAAGCAACGTCCGCCGGGCGCAAACACACATGAGACGGGGTGGTAATCCGGCGATTTACTTGACAAGGGAGTTTTTGTAGATCTTAACTACAGAGGAAACGGGCCTCGAGCGCCGAGGGTCGATGGGAATTAGGTACCTACCTACCCAGCGTCCTTGGTTTAATGATACAGAAGGCCATTCCCTCGTCAGGGGGTAACGGTCTTGTAACTAAGTCACGCCCGATTTGACTCTACCTCCGGTCGCCGTAGCTAATTTGTTGCTTCCAACAGATGGCCCCAATTTTCCATTTTTCCCTGTTAATGTTTCATAAATAGGTACCTATTTGTATACTTAAAGCAAGAGATATTCATCGACGATAGGTAGCTATGCTGGTACTCGTACATACCTCCCTTTCGGCGCTAAATATCTGCTTGATTACCGACCGAGGACTAAATATCGAGTCCTTTGTCCGACGTTTAGCAGTAAGATGGCATTTCAATCTGCGTAACAGAGTTTAGGAAGAAACTTTAGGCACCTGAAGTTGGTAGAATGTGGTTAGCGATGAAGTATCACGGGTGTATCTACGAATACAAAAACCATAGAACTATACAAAATTCTACAAAATTCACTCACAAAAACGGCCCCTGTACTCTCGATTAGTAATGAAATGAGCGCAAAATGTGCTGTAGAGTAAATCACTCTGTGATTGGTTAATTTTGTGCGCTATGCGTGACGACGTGAACGCTTATTGGGCTATAGTAAATGACAGCGTAACCTATGATTGGTTGTATGAACAAAAAAACCGGCCAAGTGCGAGTCGGACTCACGCACGCAGGGTTCCGTACCATTATCTATACAACATTAGACACAAATGTCGAGAAAAAACGGCAAAAAATCACGATTGTTGTATGGGAGCCCCCTTAAATATTTATTTTAATTTAATTACTTAATTTTCAAGCGAATATATCGCATAAACCTGTCGCCGTTACTAATATCGGGCAAAAACGGCAAACGTTTGTTGTATGGGTTAAATATTTATTTTATTCTGTTTTTAGTATTTATTGTTATAGCGGCAACAGAAATACACCATCTGTGAAAATTTCAACTGCCTAGCTATCACGCACGGTTCATCAGATACAGCCTGGTGACAGACAGACAGACAGATAGACAGACTGACGGACAGACGGACCGAGAAGTCTTAGTAATAGGATCCCGTTTGGCATCCTTCGGGTACGGAACCCTAAAAACGTCAAACCACTGACTTCATGCTTTCATAACTTGTCAAAATATCTAGGTACCTCGCAAGGTGGCGGTCTGGCGGTGGCAGGTGCATAGATATTTTGTCGAGTAATACTGATCTCGCTCCGATTTGTCACACAACCCGCCTTCCCACAATTGAATGTTGGGTCATTTTTCTGCGCTAGTTAGACATCTATGTTTATATTTGCTTTCAGTCTAGGCTATACCTGCTTATTTACTTACTAAATTCGTAAAAGAATAACCTACCAAAGACAACCGTAGTTGACAGCGACTCAGCAACCTGGGAGATAACATAAATAAGAATACGTCACGGACGGAGATAAATAAAAATCACATTTCTTGTAGGAGCTTGGTATTGTTAAAATGTTTGAGTACCTACTTCAGTGCCTTTAGTGAAGCTTTTTTCCGCTTTTGTACGAAATGTCACAAAAAAACACGAGCACAATGCTCTTTAAAATGTCAATGCTACAAAAGTGAATAGCGTCTCCCAGAATAAAAGACATACAGGGTTATTCTAAAATGCGTCAATTGGATTTTGTAGTTTAATTTTTTTTTTGTTTTTACTTTTTAACTATTTTTTTAGAGTGGTGCTGTTTGACAAATAATCCTAATGTGTTAAAACTTAAAACTATACCTATGTGTGTAGAGACAAGTATTGGATAACCGGAAGCTTGCGACATAGTGGAGCGCGAAAAACTCGAATTTTATAAGAGGATGTAAACCATGTCCTCGGCTGTCCTCATCCAGCGACGCTACCAGTAATCTGCCTTAGATCTGGTAAACGTCCTACGCTGCGTTTGCCAGTTCGTAGTCTCCACTCTAGAACTTTTTTACCCGATTTTTGCTCGTAGCGGCTGGTTGAGGGATGGCATGACAGGAAGAATTGGCGTGCCTTGGGAAAGCTTGTGGCCGGCAATGAACGAATACCTACGGGGTTTTGAATTAGATTGGACGTAAAACCTGATATTTAAAAAAATATCAATCCGAGAATATAAATCAAGAAAATAGGAATAATGCAGTAGAAATAAGAAGGTCCGTGAGAAGTTTTTATGATGCAGTGGCGTAACTAAACGTCCAAATGGCAAAATGTCACGGGCCCCCTATTCGACGGGGGCCCGCCCCTTTCCGAGATACCGCGAACTCAGAAAATATAACTCAACCTTTTCAACAAAATTTAGTAGAAACTAGCTTTTGCCCGCGACTTCGTCCGCGTAAATAACGAAAATTGCGTGGAAGTATTCCTCGAGTATCATAAAGAAAGGTTTTATAAAATTTCAGCTGTAAAATCAAATGAAATCACGAAATCAAAGTATTTAATAAGACAACAAGCCATTTTTACGGATGGTGAGTGCTAGGTAAGAAGAAGATCTTTATGTAACGTAAATGAATAAGAACTAAAAAAAGATTTACGTAAGTTGAAAACCAGAAAAAAGGTATTGAAAGTTAGATGTCAGTTTCTCACTTATGAAGTGACAAACATGAAAATTAGTTTTTATAGGATTCTGTAAAAATAAAAGTCAGTTATTTTAGCTTTTCGGAAATTCATCTCCTAAAGCTGCTGGATGAGGAGAGCCAAGGACAGGAAGAATTGGTATGCCTTGGAGAAGCCTACGTCTATTAGTGGATGAATTTTTTACTCTCCCTCCCTTCTATTTTTAAAAAAAATTGACACGTTACCTAAGTACAATTTTATTGAAAAATTATTTGTACTAAAACTTTGTACTTTAATTTTAATTAATAATTTGTACTTTACTCTGCATAGAAACTTTTGCATCCCTTTTTACCGTCTTAAGAGTTGAATTTTGAAAAATTATGAAATAGTTGTTTTATCAATTGTGCTGAAGTACATTTACACCTAGTAAGTTTCAAGAAAATCTGACGACAAATATTTTATTCCCCCTGGTAAACCTTGGCACGATTTTCCCCCTTAGGGGTAGGTTTTAAAAAAATCGAGACATTATTATATATGTTTCATTGATTGTTTTGACGCTCATTTATACAAAGTTTCGTAAGAATTTGACCATATTTTACTCCCTACACAAACTTTTCACCTCTTTAGGGTTTAAATATATTAAAAACCTTAATTTATTGTCTACATCACACAGAAACCCTCAAAATTTCAGCTTTCTAAGTCCAACGGTTTGGGCTAAGCGTTGATGAGTTAGTCAAGACTTTGACTTTATCTAAGGTAATTTTTAAAATACGCATTTCCTGAGACGGCCCAATAATTAGAGTATGTGTTCGGCAACAACTTTAGTTCTATAAGTTTTGTTATCACATTTTAATGTTTCAAAGTATCAGGGTTTATTAAAGTTTATTAATGAAAATTTTATTATTATTAATTTAATTTAAAAAAATTAAATTCAACAAAAAAAATCAAATTCGTACAAAAGTGATGACAAACTAGCATTTACATCCCTATACTAAATAACCTTGTATACTGCATTTCACTTAAATGAATACAATATTATGCAATATCTCAATGCAAGTGTCTCAATTTGTAGGTATATAAAACAAGCCTAGGACAACACACTGCCGACGCTTCACCGCACGCCCGCGCGCAGATTCGGTCAAACTGCGCGGAAGTGCGGAGCGTGCCGCGGGGTATAACACACTGGCGCGCGTGTTTTTAAGTATTAAGGACGATAAATTTATAGATCTCGATTGTAAATAGGGATGTATCCAAAATTTTCTATGGACACGGCGGCGTCTCCTAATTCGAGTACTCAAAAACCAAATTGATAATATAACTGCAGCATCGTGAATAAGTTCGGTATTTAACCATTCACCATGAGACGGTTGACAAGCGAGTATTTGACGCGGGACCGTCATACTCCGCCACCCCGCGCGGGGAAGCAGATCAAACAGCCGCAGATCTGCGCCTCCGTCTCCGCGCGCGTGACTTTCCGCTCCGCGCACCGCGGCGGGACTTATTGAAATTAAATTACAATGTGACGATTTTGGCTGGCAGGGTCCCATCCAATGAATTTGCCACGGGCCCCAGATAGTATAGTTACGCCTTTATTAGAGAACGTTGCGGACTGAAAGAGGATGTGACTAGAATTGAGAAAGGAATGTTTGTTTAGACATATGGAGAGGATGAAGGAAGAAAGATTGACGAAACAAATATATCGAGCGAATGTGGGTGGAATGGCCGATAAAGAACGTCCCAGGCGGACATACTTCGACCAAACAGGGGATGTAGTTTATTAGCAAAGGGCAAGATAAAAAGTACCTGAAATCGTGCGTGCGTGCATGCAACGACTAATGAATGTTGATGAAACGAAAGAGATCTGTCAGGATCGTGGCAAATGGCAGACCTTGGTCTCCGCCTACCCCTTCGGGATACCGGCGTGAGTTTATGTTATGTTTTATCAATCCGAGAAAAAACTCATAGAGCAGAAGTTGTATAAAACAGAAATTGAGCATTTTGGAGGTAGGTAACCCTGTATATTTCATTCAGCTAACGAGCAAAAAATATGGAAACTTTCTACCAACAATCATGCCTGTGGCCTAATTACGCTCACCAAATCCTGAGCGATTCCAATCGTCTAACTGTCAAATTCTATACTAATTTGACACTTAAACGATTGGAATCGCTCAGGATTTGGTGAGCGTAATATAGGGGCTGACCTGCAACAATCGTCCCTGACAAAGACATTTGCTAGGAAACATTGCCTTAGATAGTGATAGTTAAAAACATAGATGTCTAACTAGCGCTAAAATATGACCCCACGTTCAATTATGGGATGGGGGGCGGCAAATTACAATCTACTTTTGACCGATTGTGAAAATGGCAGCAACCAAATCTGATTTTGTCGGTTGCTGCCATTTTCCAATGCAGTTGTTATGAGACTTTTCTCAAGTAAATATAATTAAAAATAAATTTAGGTTGTAAATTGAAACCGTAGAGGCAATTCTTAGAATTCGTTACTCAATGCCTAAATTATGCGTGTGTGTTTTTCCGTCTCCACTAATGTTACCTTGAGGTTTAATTCAGAAAAAAATAACGGAATTGAATGTGACATGCTTTTTTAATAACTATTTACATTTACATTTACAAACAATATCATTAAAAATAACTAATAATAGAAATTTGCGCCCAGATCGCCGCCTCTGGGAAGGGTACCCAGTATGCTGGCTACGTTACCTCGTTGGATAGCGAGACTTATCCTCTGCCCGAGGTAATATAATAATATAATATAATAATAATAATGCTCGAAAATGTTTTAGAACCTAAGGTGGAAATTTATCTTTTCGTTTTAATAATGTCTTTGTTTTATTTGGAATAAACGTACTTACTTTATAACGTACCTACCTACTAACCAATTTGTCCGTTTATATTCTTTGAATCAAAAAATACATTGTGGAGGTTTTTATTTTGAAAATGGTTATTTTCGGGGAGATTTTGTTCAGATTGGGGGGGAAATTCAAAAGGCGATCTGGCAACACTGAAATATTTTGTAAAGTTGCTGCTGTGTGGTTACTATCAAAAATGACTTTCAAGTTACCAACAATACAAGTTTGTTTTCTCCTCGCAATTGTATTGAAAAACGTCGTATGCAACTCGTGTGCATTGATCATTACATTACACACTCAGCTTCCTTACCGCGCTCGCCTACGGCCCGCGTTTACAATAAGCTAGCACACTTGTATCATAATGTACTAATAATAAGGAGACCGGGTACAAAAGTAACGGCGGGTCGAATGTAACAAATGCTCTCTAGATTTATCCAATGGGCGAACACCGCTTTGCTGCTGTCAGGCGATAGCCGGGAGCGCCCCCCTCAATTGCATTTAGTCGCCGCGTACGCCGCGCGCTGTTTGGTTGTGTGACAGAACGCTACGTGAATTTACAAACCAAAAGTAAGTTTTTTTACGTTTTCTTATTCAATGTTTTGATAGTCATAAAAGCAGGATAGTAATCTGAATGTTTGCATGTCTATACTGTATTAAAGTGATTGTACATTGCGTAAATTCATTTTTCTGTAGTACGTTCCCATTTAAGGTTATGTTGCACGTTTTGACAAAAATGTGAATGGGTACAAAAGTAACATAACCCTATGGGTACAAAAGTAACATGTTACTTTTGTCCTCGTGGTGATTTAATTATTTATCATATATTTCATATTTCATATTTTTTTTAACAGAATGCCTCGACAACGCATAAGAACAACTGAACGAGGAACTACCGACACGGAAGTGTATAAAAAAGCGGCTGAAGAGCATTTTAAATATGCTGCAACAATTAAAGGCCTGGCAAATGTAACATTATGCAGATTTATAAAAAAATTAAAAGCAGGAAATACTACCGCAGTTGTGGGCTACCGTTGCGTCAACCGTGTTTTTACCAACAACGAAATTAATCTACGCGACTATTTAATCGAATGCTCTGCAGTTTATTTTGGGTTATCCCCAACTGAAGTACGTAAACTGGCATACAAGTTAGCGCTTAAAAATGAAAAACTATTTCCTACAAAGTGGCACGATACTCAAATGGCTGGTAAAGAATGGTTGACTGGTTTTTTAAAACGGCACCCGAGCCTGTCTTTAAGATGTCCTCAAGCAACAAGTCTGTCGCGGGCAACAAGTTTCAATTTTATTGATTTGTTATTATCTTAACATTTATAGTTTTTGAACATTTAAAATACGAAAGTTAATTTGTGTTATTAGCATAAAGAATTTAAATAAATAATTTGTTGATTTACCATGTATAATATTGTATTAATTATCAACCCCTTTGTCTTGTTACTTTCGACCTGCCTACGTGGTCGAAAGTAACAAGGAACGATTTTTTTTTTAATTTCTGTAATTCATACAAAACACATTTTAATGTGATAAATCGAGTTGCTACAGTAAAAAACATAAACTGAACTTTTATATAATTATATTATTTTAATGGCAACAGTAACACCCATCCAGAAATCAAAGTAAAAGTACAAAGTGTTACTTTTGTACCCGGTCTCCCCTATTCTTAGTTTATAGTCTGATTACCTGAATTCATTGAGTTCCCTCAGTTTGAACTAAATAAACTCATACAGCCAAGTATGCTTATACCGAGGCATACCCATGCACGTTAGCAGGGAAATTTAGTTCTCGCGGCGGCAAACTTCTGTTGAGAGCGGAAACGAAAACTTTACGTTTAAATCATAGTTGGGAGTGTTGGGACAAGCGGCAGTCGACAGACGAGGCAGCGGACCGTAGCGGAGTCACCCAGTTGGTACAGACACCTAAAACACAATGCTGCAAAAATGAACAAGTTTAGAGAAAACTAGATCTTCTCCTCATAAACTACCAAAGTACTTACAGCGAGAGCTAGGCTTTAATCTTCGGTATAAAGCCCGAAAAATAACTTGAAATCTCATGGGCGTAATTGACAACATTTAAATTTTTTAGCATACGTATTTTATTGTCTTAAAGGAAACTAGATACAAAATAAAACGACCCGTATTTTTTTATTTTCAAAAATGATGATTTTCATTCATAATTTTCTGTTTGCATTTCGTCTTATTCTTAAAGGACGTAAAGCCAAATGACGTCACACATACGGCATAGTAATGCTAACACCTTTGCCGACTTTTTAAAAACCATAATTGTTGATTGAGTTTAATGACATTTCTCTTGTCAGTCAACTACGACATCTGTCATAACAACTTCTTTTTTAATATTGGGCAACGGTAACTCCTCATTCCACCGTATGTGTGACGTCAAAACAAAATTTTTGGTTTTTATTTATTTTCTCTAAAATTAAGCAATAATAAAAATTGTAAATATTTTTTTCGTAATCAGGATAGCAAAATTAAGAAATGGTATTTTTAGTTTTAGGCGTTGTAAAATATGAAATGTTGTCAGAATTCTGCTAACTTTGCCGGGACTCCGGGAGCCAGTTATACGTAACGCGACATGGCATATTTATTATCGGCGGCTATTATACGTAATTTCTATTAATTGCATTAATGATAACTTCGACCAAATAGGAGATGTATTAGCAAAGGGTAAGATAAAAAGTACCCGAAACGGAAGCGGTGGTAGCCTAGTGGGTAAAACATTGGACTTGGAAGCGGGAGACCCAGGTTCGATTCCCAGTGCGGGCACGTACCTATGACTTTGTGTTCTAAGTTATGTACATTTGTGAATTTATAGTAGCAATACCACTCGCTAACGGTAAAGGAAAACATCGTGAGGAAACCTCAGTGTCTAAGCTATTCACATACCTCAGCGCTTGAAATCGCCACTCCGCGGTGGGCACCTGTGGTGATTCAGCCCATACTATCTCCCTGAGAGAAGGCCTGTTCCCTACCCTACATTGGGACGTATATAGGCTGCTTATGACGATTATACGTAATTTCTATTAATTACATTAATGATGACTTCGACCAAATAGGAGATGTATTAGCAAAGGGTAAGATAAAAAGTACCCGAAACCGGCGTGCGTGCATGCAACGACTAATGAATGTTGATAAGGCGAAAGAGATCTGTCAGGATCGTGGCAAGTGGCAAACCCTGGTCTCGCCTATCCCTCCGGGATACAGGCGTCAGGCGGTACACACTATCGCGCCAGTCACAGATTGCAGAGTTAAAATCATTTTACAATTTTTATAGCTAATAAATATTATAGCTTATAAATTACGGATAAAACTAGGAAGTTACAATTTTTTTAACTTTTTAAGCCTATAAACCCATTTAGAGGCTAAAAATTCCACATTTGTAAACTTAGTTTAAGAAATTCTCTGGCTTTTTGCTCCGTGCTTTGGCCTCACTCACGAGATAAGTCTGTTTTTGTTACTATGATAATTTTTTCAAATCTCAAACCCAGAATCATAAATATCTTAAAACCAGAATAACTCCCCAAGCGTTGTTTTTGGACCACCGGTTCAAGGGGCATAACATAAGCAGCCTAACATAGGTCCCACTGTAGGGCGCAGGCCTTCTCTCAGGGAGAGAGTACGGGCTTAATCACCACGCGTGCCCACCACGGGTTGGCGATTTCAAGCGCTGAGGTGTGTGAATAGCTCAGACACTATGATTTCCTTCACCGTTAGCGAGTGGTATTGCTACTATAACTTCACAAATGTACATAACTTAGAAAACCAAGTCATAGGTACATTGGCAAGTCATAGGCATAGGTGCCCGCACTGGGGATCGAACCTGGGTCTCTCGCTTCCGAGTCCGATGTTCTACCCACTAGGCTACAACCGCCATAATCAAAAGGGACATAATTTCTTGCAATTTTTATCTGTACCTGTAACTCCTTAAAAAATGACCATGCGTAAACTAGTATTTTCAATCGAAACTAACACACAGTAAGTATATTTAGTTAAGTACTTAGGTAAAATCTTTAATTTTTTGCGATGCACTAAAACGAATGGTATTCTTCATCATCATCATCAGCCATTTGACGCCCACTGCAGGAGATAGGCCTCCTTCGTAGTTTTCATAACCATGAGGGGTTTTGCCATAATCGCCACGCTCGGCAGGCGGGTTGGCGATCGCAATATGCGGTTGGAATCTCAGGAATACGCTGCTGCCCGTCTCCTGATAATTGATTTCCTTAGTCGCCTTCTATGACATCCACGGAAGGAAATGGAGTGACGCTATTCTAAATCCGGCGCCACACGGAATCTTCTTAAAAAGTATGAAAAGTCGATTTATATTATCCGCGTGATAGAACATAAAACCCTTGGCTTGGATACATTGTACTCCCTACATACATTGTAGTTTACCTCTTGTACTTGATGAAGACCGGTAATAAATTAAATAGTAAAGCTGCTGTAACACTCCAACGAGTTTCTCTACATGGTTCTACTACATTGTCGCTTATAAACGTAGGACAGTGTTGCTATTCGACAACAGATGGTGCTGTGCTGACCACGGTGTAGTCACACCAAGTTTTTCTCTTTAAAAAACTCTACCTAGCGGAAAATTAAAGCACTAAACAAATGATAATAAGTACCATTGAATTTTAAATTCAATGTAAGTACCCAAACAAGATCAGATTAAATTGGTTGTTTATTTTCTAGAATAGTATTTTAAGTTGCCACCGTTTGCAACACTTTCGTGCCTCAGTGACGAAATAACTTTTGCTGGTAATTGACTAAAAAATACAAAATATTCAGTGTATTCAGTGGCACTTGATCTACGCCACTGACATAGAAGTATCATTAATCTAAGAATCTATTGCAAGCACAACTACTTTGCATACGAATATAAGTGCCAGGCACCTCTCGGCCGCTACTTTTAGTCCGCTCGAGAGTAGTTTACCTACCTCGTGTGTTCATAAGTTTGTTTGTTTGGTTGTTACGCTTTATTGCACAAAATAAATAGAAATAAAATTTAAAACTGGTAAGTAAGTGTAAATGTACAAATGCGGACTTATTTCAAAAGAAATTTCTTTCAGCCAGCCTAAGAGAGGTTCTATCCATAAGTTTGAGACAAACAAAATTTTTCTCGGTTACTTACTACCTACCTATATACTTAATGTATTTTAAAGAGTCACAAATTCTGTAAACAGTTATAATAATAATAATAATTATTATTTATTTATTTCAAGTAAGTACCACTCATTTAATCTAGGCGGCCTGCAATCATGCTCTGTATGCTGTTGGAGCTGTCCCGCACCCTGCTAAGCATCGAAATAATTGCAGTAAAATGAGAAAATATTATGGGCCATTCGTCTGTGGCGCCACGGAACTTTCCTAGCGGAATTCCATTTGGTTCTCTCCATAAGGCTCGCTTGAGAGATGCGAGGTTTGGGTGAGACTTTCGGCAGGCCATCAGCTCCAATTCTGTTCGAAGTGCGAAATCGTGTTTAATTTTGGGCTTGTTGAGGGCCATTCTTCGTTGCTGAAGAACCCTGGTAAATTTTCCTTTAATCACTTTTGTGTGGACTTGGCCTCATGTGACTGCGCAGAATTTTGCTGGAACACCCATTCTGTATCTTTTTAAAAGGGTTATGGATAATGGTTTTACGACACCCTCGAACGAATAATAGATTTGTCATTCTAGTAAGTAATTTTTATTTTTTTACAGTTGGAACCTTTTGGAATATACCTACCTAATTTATCATTTTGTCTACTAAACTTTTCTGCAAGGTAAATTTTTCTGTCGGTAGGTACCTTAGTAAAAACGACTGGCATCGAATAAGCCTCAATTTTATTAGGCGTTCTTTTAAGTAGGTAGTGAAGTTTTATTCGACTATAGGCCCTTGAGATCATATTTCAATTACACTGTTCACTGATATTCTCGATTATATTGGTTTGACGAGCAATCTTCTGAGTTCGACATAGGTTTCGGTAAAGTCATTCCATTATCAACGTGAAGTCTTGATGTTGGCCAGAGTTCCAACAAAGCGAGGACTGCCAATTCTCGGGCGGTCATCAAGAGAACTAGTCTCTCTGTACCGCTTCAATGTGTCGTAAACAAAATTACGGCTAGGCCCATTACATTTTATTTCATTAAAAATGACCATAGGATTTTTTTCAGCTAAAACTGGAAAAGCTGGCCAGCGAAACTAACCTATAGTAGAACGCAAATCTTTCGTTCCCGCCATTCCGTTACCTACCTAAGTATTGCAATGCACAAATTCAATTCAATTCAATTCTGCTTTACGGACTCACTGCACTGATTATACAGTACAACTTCGCCAATGTCACGTGTTAGGCAAGACTATAGCCAATCACAACAGCGAACGAGGCTCGGTCAGAATTTTGAGGCAATCAGAACTGTTTGTCGGAAGGTTATTATGGGATGCTTAGTGATTTTAGACCGTTTGTGCAATGCACAAAAGACAACAAAGTTTTAATTTTTTTTTGTCGTGTTCCAAATTCAAAATTGTAATCCAAGCAAAGTGGCCACTACATCAGAGATATAAAACTTTGTTCGAAACTTGTCTCTAAGCTTATGAACACATAACGGTGTACCTATTATCAGTGATAATAGTTCATTTATTCGTAGTGTCTTATAATATTTCCGCGTCTAGCTGTTGGACGTCGACATCATAGTTGGACGTCATCAAAGATTCAATGTAAACACAACAAAGGTGAGCACCCAAAGGAGAGGAAACATTCCTTCCACTTTCCGTCACGCTTGGTTTTTATAAAAGTCTTGGGTTAATTAACTATCTAGATTCATGTCTGTGATCAGGGGCGCTACTACACTACGTAACTGCTCTACCAAGTGGACTCGTCTGATTTAACCAACTCCGACCTGTCAAATACATACCTCCATATTTTATCGCTGTCATTGTACTACGGAATCTAGGCCCTGCCCGCATGTGTGCTGAACCATTAAATATCTAAATTAAGTTGGGTACCTACCTAATCCTACCTATTATTGCTTCTACTTACCTATTATACATCTACTTACTTTTCGTTACTAATACTGCTCATACATGTATGGATTTATCCCGAAATAAACTCAATAATAATAAAAATTATCCAAAAAGCGTGGGTCGAAACTGCCTATCTCACCTATTTAGAGATCTAACACTTGCTATATGAAACTGAAAAGTCAAACGGTTGCCAGGTATAACGTTATTTCAATAATACCTGAACTGAATTATCCAAAGGGTTAATAAGGCTAAGAAAGAAAAAACCTACTTAGTTGATTTTGGTTGTTTATTTCTCAGGAAGCAAATGGTTCACAGCATTGGTGGGATACATTCGCAATACAATACTGGGCCGAAACATTTTTTTCCTGTAAATGGGACATAACTGTAATTTTATCTTAGTACAACAGTTTTAAATACAGTAGTACTGAAATATAAAAATAAGGGCAACAAGTTAAATTGTAAGACAGTACATTTTTTATATTTTAATAAAGCGAGCTTTAATTTTTGTTTTTTTTTATTTAACTACACACTGCTAAATCACCATTTCTAATTATTTCAATCAAAAAATCTATTATTTATCACACTTATAACATTCTGTACAGAGTAAAAAAATATTTTCATACCTCTACTAGTACTTACACAAAATAAAATTGCGTCGGTTTACTTTCTGTATGTCTAATAGGCAAACATTGTCTATTGTGAAAATATCAGTAGTGGTGTTACATCTCCAGAGCCAACATTAGGTACTTAGTTATAACGACACTGGGTATTATTTATCAGCAGCAGGACGTGAATAAAACTAGGCACGGCCGGCGAGTTAGTACAAAATACAGTACATCAACCTTCACATTTCAGTCGCAAATTCGCCCGTAACGTAACTGAGTTGAGTGCATGGATGCAAAAGTGGATGTGCTGTCGCCTATACTGCGCAACTCCCAGTGATATGCAGAGCTCTGACGGACCAGCTTTGCGGTACGTTGCAAACGAGTTGTCTAAAGTTAACCTGTAAACGAGCCAATCCCTGGTCTAGTACGTTAACAAACTGTTGTCGGTGGTCTGTTGTTTTTCATGCCATAAAGCAAAATTTCAGGCTGGCCAGTTGTTCATAATGCGGGCTTTCGCTCTCGAACGCTCGTTTTGAATTTTTGTATAAAAAAATATTCACAAATGTAGAACACATTGGCACTAGAAAATTAAATGTCTATTCTATCTTTTTTAATTTTCATATACTTAGTTTTTGATAGTGAAAACTTGCAATAAACTTTTTTACACCATGTTTTTTAATGAAGATCGAGACTTAAATATGTGTTTATAACGTCCGTAATTGTATTTTCTAGTATCGATGTAGAACACATCGATATTTGACAAAATTATTTATTCATTCTTTTACTGTCATTACAATAGGTATTACAATGTGCGAGTAAGAACCCGCACTATAGACATGCGCGAAGCGATTCTTTATATAAACGTAGTTTGGTTTTAATTTACAAACGATATGTCGGATCGCAATAAAACTTTGCCAACATGTGGACAAGACTTGTAAAGCTCGTATTTCTTTTTAATAAATTTATTCTCAATTTCCAACACAGTCAAACCTCTATGTATATCCTCTAAACTTGTCGGCAAGGTTTCATTGCGATCACACATATCTTTTGTAAATTAAAACCAAACTATGTTTATATGAAATCGCTTAACACTAAGCCTCGAGCCAGAGCATACGAGAACTCGGGGGTAAAAAACTGGTAACAATTTCACCGCAATGTATGGCGACCTTACAGTGGCAACAACTAATATCGCTCATATATTGCTAGTTTATTGCATTGCAGAAAACAATACAAAAGGAACTCTAAACATCAATTGATAAACGGCATTAAATTGTGCCACAAAGTGTCAACAGATAAAAGGCCATAAAATTGCTCGCATCTACCGTGAAAATATTGCTCGTTCATAGGTCCTTACAACAGTCTCTTGGATTGGTAGTAAAACTAGAACGTAAGTAGATGGTTGGTACATGCAACAAGAAGCTTGTTATCATGATCCGGTCCCCTCTGAAGCGAACCGCATTACTGTGCTGCTTAATAATTACTATACCTCAATTATTTAAGTATTCATTTAGGTATTTCCTACACTTCAACATATTATAAATATATCGTTATAAAATTAAGACATACAAATAACGCAATAATTACATTTACATCGATAGGTACAACCTTCGTAAGGACTGAATTTTAATTTACAAAAAACACCTTTTTAAAGTGGTATGAAAGCTTAAATAGCAGAATTCTCTTTGCCCCGCAGTTTATACGTTGTCAAGACAAGACTAGTAGTTTAGTTGCTTAATGTAGTGCTACGATGCACTTGAGTTTTGCGACATCGTATTGTGTACAGCAGCGTAAAGAGAATCCGACACACGAGGCTGCCACAATGAACACGACTCGCGCTAAGAACAATCGGCCGCAGTACCGACGTCAGCACCCACCATGCGCGTGACGCATCTGACACAATAAAAAACTCAATGAATAAGTAATTAATTAAGCAAATAATTAAATCTGTCCTCTAATTTGAACTCTTCTGCAAAACGGGATCTGTATAAAATGCAAAGTTGTGATTTGTGACAGTGATCTGGCAGAGACAGGTTGGCCGTTCTCTACGGGACACTCAAATATAATTTACAGTACAAGATGCATATGCAATATCTATGTGTTAACCATTATTATTAACTGTATTATTTACAATTACGAGCACATCATATTTGACATGTCATCACTTTCTTACATTCTGTATTTATTTACAATGACTATTTTATAACCATTAATTAAAGAGCATTGCATTTTCATGGGCTTGATCAAATAAATCCCTTGTTCTGTCGACAGGTTTCAAGACATATCAATGTCATAAAGCATCACCGAAACTACACTCGTTAACATTTTATCATCAACAATCCGGGCACAGGTATGTGTGTCAACATTCTAAGGATTGTATTTCTAGACAGAAGCCGAATTACAAGCTAGTTTAGCTAGAGTTATACATCAGTCTTGGGACCAAGGAAACCTCTACAGAATTACAGAATGTTCCTTCTATGGTTTCAGCTCTTATCAACATAAACCACTTTTATTAGCCAACAATTGAATCGCAAAAATGTGCTGAAACTGTGTTTTCGGTTGACGTATACAAAACATTTGAAACTGATGAAAATTCCGAGTAACTCCCATAAAAAGTTGTTTGGATCAATAAAAGGTGAATCCACAAGGACAACAGAAGCCTTATAACAGTTTATAGGTGTATGTGTGAGCTATCACATAGTGTGTGAGCCATCGCCTGCAGAATGGCTACATATGAATACATCTAAACATAAATAAACAATGGATGGAACCCTACTGAAAAAACAATTTAGGGAATTTCATGTTTTAAATGCTTCTACAGCTTCTATGATTGTAATGAAATTGTCTATTCCACAAATATTTATCATTTTGTTCATCATAGAAAAAGAAGTATTAAATGCATACAAGTTGCCGTATTTTGGTTCAATTAACCATTATTTTTAGCAATGATAGATCAGTAGCAGAAATGCTTACTAAGTTTTGATAAGATTGCTTATTTAATTACTCAAAACGGGGATCGATTAGTTCAAAAGTACTCTCAATAAATTATTGTGATCTAAAAACTTATTCTAAGAATTCATACAAATAAATCTAGCTGCTAACAGCTTGTACTAATTAAATGTACTAAAGGTTTGTATTGTCTACTTCTTTCACACACACTGTTTGAATCTTTCGTCTAAAGCTGCATGATGTCTGGGAAAGAAAGTAGGCGCACAGCAAGAAAACCGCCGCGAACAGAAGCAACGATTGAGCAAATTATGTCTATTCGCTGCCCCCATTCCAATTACCGTACACCTAAACATCATCAATTTCTATCAGAATCAATTCAACATACTCACGAACGCACACTTGGTACAAAAGATATAAGAATAAAAATAAGAGTTTATGGTGGCAAGAACGAACCGTGCGAATTACTCAAATGTATCAAATGCCTAAGTACCTAGGCACTTTCGTCTTTAGTTGCTATGTAAAATTTATGGCACGCTTACTTTTAATTATTTCAAATGTCTATTCTGGAGTTAACACTTCTATCTACGAACATAGACAGAGATACGCTATAATTTATGATAGGCTAGCACATTTAAAATTGTCTGAATAAACAGCCAAACGGACCTTACATACCTGCGACTAAATAAAATAATTATTTTTTATATGTATGGAATTAGGCACACAATTTTATTGAATACCAAATCTATTTTTTATGATTTTGATATATTATTACATGCTACAAGTCACCACCCAATGTTGTTGATGTGCTGACATCAGTATCCTACATGGATTTAATGGAATTCCCTCTTTACATCAAAACCCAAGAATACCTAAAATAATAGCTCATCATCATAATACATCTAATTGCACTTCCAAATGCCACATAAATGATTTAGTGAGTAGTTTCTCGTCAAATTTTATTAATTCGTTAGAAAAGTCTTCTTAGCCATCTTTGGATTATAATTTTGGTTTACCTACTGTTCAGATTATATAAAATGAAAGTGCAATTTTCGACATTATTTTAGGACTCATTATTATAAAAAATCTAGAAACGTCCAATAAAAAAACAAGAACTTATCCAATGCGTGAGTCGTGGTGAATATATTGTCAACCTAACAATAGAAAAATGTGTAACTAACAATTTCATCACTCTGGGCACGGAGTTTCTCATCACGTCAAGTTAGGTAGGTATTTACAATATTCACACCCGACCCCTGTGTTACTCGATAGAAAAACCGTGCAAAAACTCGATCGAGAAGTGTCTCACCTAGTTCGAGGGATCGGTTGAGCGGCGGAGCGGCGGGCGCAGGCTCGGCGCGCGCCATCACATAGGCGGGGAGAGGCCGCGGCGCGGGCGCGGGCGCGTGCGCCGCTACTTGTCGCCGGGCTCGGGCGGAGCGCTGCCAAAGTCGAGCTGATACCCGCCGGCGCGTGTCATCTCCTCCATGCTGGGCTCCTTGCACTCGTGGCCGGCGTGCCCCGCCGCGCCGCAGTTCCAGCACGACAGCTTGGGCGGCGCGAACAGCACGGGCACGAAGCCGCCGTACGGCGCGGGCGCCGCGTAGGGGGGCGGCTCGCCGTTCGCGAATGGGGGCGGCGGGGGGCGGTAGGCGGGGGGCGGCGGGTACGCTGGGTAGCGCGGGTAGGGCAGGAAGGGCAGCGGAGGCGGGGGCGCGGCGGCGGAGGGCGTGGGGCGGCGCGGCGGCGGGCCGGGCGTGCTGGGCGGGGAGGAGGCGGCCGAGGAGCCACTGTCGGAGGAGCAACCGGCGACCCCGCCGGGCCGCCGCCGCACGCCGTTCAGCTTCTCGATGGAGCGCAGCTGCTGCACGGCGCTGTGCGGCACGCCCAGCTCGCGCAGCCGCTCGTCCTCCATGCGCCGCATCTGTCGACGACCACGCACCGACGTGTAACTTATGTACGACCACACTTCCTTGCCATATTTTCCACAGTGGACACAATAGAGAATATTCATCATCATCATATGATAGGCCTTACAACAGTGGCGGACTGTTTAATTTTTGGAATCGCAGTTAATTATATTCTTTTTGTTGCTCTAATCCATGCTGAGGACATTTTTTTTAAAACCTATTTAGAGGCTCCCATACCGGGACTTGAAGCCGCGGCCTCTGGCCAACCGTGCCAGACATGGGTGGAATTTTTAGCCTCTAAATAGGTTTTTAAAAATCGCAGTTAATATTGACGATTAATATACTAATAGAAAATCGCTTATTGGGAATTACCCAGTTAATAACGAAGTTGAAATTACCTACTTAATAACAACTAATAACGAAATTGACACATCCTTGAAGTTGTTACTCCTGTAAAGCAGATAAAACCACGCGCAGTACAGGGTTTCTACGGAACCCTATACTGCGCGTGGCCCGACACGCACTTGGCTTGTTTTTACCTGTGCAATAAACGTAAATAACGTAGAAACGTAGAAATCTCATGTCAGTGTTCGTTATTGAGCGTTATCCTCCGAAATGGCTTCACGTTTTTAATTTTTTTTTTGTGTATTGTTGATAGGTCTGAGAATAGGTCGTAGTCCATAATATGGCAAAACAACGTTTGCCAGGTCAGCCAATATATAATATACAGATATCATCGGACCCAGATTGTATTTTTTTAGCCAACCAACGGCGGCGAATCATCAAAGTCACCCTCACCTCACTGATGGAGATATTCTCGAAGTTTGCGGCGAGATGCAGCAGCGGCTGGTCGGGCGGCTGGTGCGCGGGCGGCGAGCGGTCGCGCGACGGACGGCGGCGGCGGCGCGGGGACGCCGCGCGGGACTCGCCCGGGGACGCGAGCGGAGAGGACGGGCCTCCGGCCGCCGCGGGGTAGTTCATCATCTGGAATTTGTACATCTGAGCTTAATTAAAACACTGTTGCCCGGTCCGTCGGACAAAAAAAACTTTGGCCTTTGCATCTATCTAATGAGACGATTTATATAGCGTCCAGTTGCACCTTCACTCACACTAGATGGGTGAAGAGGCCACTCGGACGCTGCAGTGCCTGGGACATTGTTTTTAGATAGAGTAGTCTTGCCCAGCACCCATACCATCCTGACAGCTTAGTCGGCCTAGCCCACAAGAAAGACAAGTCGATACGTGCGGAGCCAACCAAGCCGCGGGTTTCCTCACGATGTTTTCCTTCACCGTTAGCGTGTGGTATTGCTACTACGAATTCGCAGATGTACGAAACTTTTAAAATAAACAGTCATAGATACATGCCCGCACTGGGAAACGAACCTGGGTCTCTTGCTTCTGAGTCCATTAAATTGTTCTACTCACTGGGCTACCACCGCTTTTGTGCAATAAAGGTTTTATAATAAAATTTTCATACAGCTATGAATAGTACTCTTTTTAACGCGGCACTGGTGTCTGCCTACTCTGCGGGATGCAAGCGTGAATTTATGTATGAACTTTATTCCTAGTAAATTCTGAGGAGCCTTGTCCTATGAACAAAGTTTACATGTAAGAATTTTTTTAACCATGAAGGGTTTTGCCATAATCGCCACGCAGGCGGGCTGGCGATCGCAGTATGCGGTTGGAATCTCAGGGAGACGCTGCTGCCCGTCTCCTGGTAATTAATTCCTTAGTCGCCTTTAACGACATTTACGGGAGAAAATGGAGTGACGCTATTCTTAGTTCGGCGCCACACGGAACATAGTTAATAGCATCTGTGCAAAGCTGGGTCCAGTAGGTCTGAGAGTATTGAAAAAAAACGGACGAATACACACAATGATTGTCACCGTTATGGGCAACATCACGTTTCAACCATAATATAAGCTTTCATTACCAAGCTTTCAACCATATTTATCATACAGCTTAGTTGTAGATTTAAACTAAAGATACTGTCTCCGATTTAGATAGAATGGCAAGCTGTAAGTCTTAATAAGAATGATTTTCCATTTTGTTTTGATTTTAGGTTTTGACTCTACTAAAAACAATTTAGTGTTTATTGGCCATAGTAGAACTCAAAGGTGAAAATAAATAGTACATGATTCGAAAGTTTTCGAAAAATGGGATTTTCTCAGCTGAAAAAGTCAACATTTAGCTACAAGCTCTTTGTGGGTGTGAAAAAAAATAAAATGAGGACATACAAAACGCCAATGTGACCAAAGCTTAGGAGCAAGATTTGTCATCAGGCTGGAATCAATGACCTATATACTAAGAACACACCTCCATAGGTGAATTTATTGGTGCCACAATGATGTTCCCAGGCCAGGCATGTTGCCCGAGATAGTCCATGTTGTACTGCGGCATGGGTAGCCCCGGCGGTGGATGGGTCACCTCCCCAAGCATCGGCATGACACCACCTGCCCCGCTCAGCACTGGCGGGGAACCCAACTCACTCGCTACGTCAGAATTATTGCCAGGATTCTGGGAAAATAGTTTTTGTCTCACATTTTTTCATTTGAAAGTTCCTTAGTAGTACAAAAGATATGATTGCCACTAGCTAAGTAACAATGGATTTTTTATATGTGAATTGTACAATGTAACGACAAATGGCCTTATTTATAAAAACACGATTCCTCTAAAGCACAGAGGCAGTTTAAAATAAAAAAATAATAAAAAAAATAAAAATTGTTTATTAAACAGAAGTTTTTTCCTTGTAAAAGCTCCACCACAGACTATTATAATCAATGTTTATTGAGTGTTTTAAGGAATTGCGCTTTTATAAATAAGACTGTTCATATATTAAATAGGGCCTTGATGAAAATAAGCAGAGTGCTTGTAACTTTCACTCGCATTTGACTGAACCTGTCCCTTTGTCGCAAATAAATACGTCAGAGTTAGTTAAATACTTATATACATTGGATTATTGTGGTTACATTAATGTCTGTAATGCTGTTTGTGATCATTGGCTTAATAAATGAGTATTTTTTTTGTAAATCAGCTATCCAGTAATAGTTTGTCGGCAAAGCTCTTATTTTCATTTACAAGTACCTAAGATTCATACAAAGAATGCTATGAGAAATGATGATGAGAAGTCCAATGAAAAATAATGTACATAAATAGAATAATTGTGTGAGCAATGAATAGCACTGACCTGCACCCCCGATGACTTAAGAAACATGATACCAGGTGGAGGGCCCAAGCTTGACAGATTAGGTGGTGGAACTGACATATTAGGAGTGCCACTGGGCTGTGTAAGGCATCCACTCACTGGCGCAATGTTGATGTGCTCCTGCTGCTCATGGAACTGTATCCGCTGGTCTTCCATTTTCAATTTGTCTAATATCTCACCAAAATGTGACTTCTGGTCAAATGTAAACGCTGGGTGATGTAGCGCCATAGTGTAGAGCAGCAAAATTTCCTCTAACAGATCACCATATAACCCTTTCAACAGACCACTTTGTTCTAAACTGACCATGGCATTGTACAATGTTGTAGCACAAGCAAAATTACATGAGCGCAACAAAGAAACATATAAGGCCATTTTTCGTCGTGTCCTGGGGTCTGTGTTGGCACCTCCGATGTCTGCAGCCAGGTCAGTGGGGTTGTTGGCTCGGAGTTCGGCGCCACGCAACTCCTGGAAGTCCCGCTTACCGAGCTCTTCCAGGTAGGTGCCAATAAAGCGTAGTTCGAATGGTAAGCACATATTTAGTAGTGTACACATCGCATCTATGCGTTTATAGCTTTCCAATTCCTTAAACCATGATACCACGTCCTCTTTGCAAACCATTTCCAGAACACATTGAAATTTTATGTGAAGAATCAACCGGTCTCCTGCAGCCGTGGCGTGTTTGTTGGATATTATTTTGCGTAATCACAATTTTTGTGATCAAGCGAGGGCTTTAATGCGGATTTATTCGATTGTAACATTAGTAATCCAATGCTTTTTAGCAGTATTCCCCGAGCACAATTTGGTTAGGCAACTACGGGCAATGCTAGTAAATTGTCTATGAATTTTAGCTTTTTTTAATGTGTTTCCGTTCCTCTACGTCACGCACGCTACAGAGTAAAGATGCAGGTAGACACAGACGTTTACTTGAAGCGCCGCGCGACCACACTACCAAAGATTTGTGCCAAGTTGCCAAAACAGATAAAACCATCGATACAAATAATGGACGCACGACACATCGTTTGAAAAGGCACCTTCACTTTTCAAGAAAATTTTACACTTAATAAAAACCATACATAAAAATTGTTCACTCGTTTAATATTTTGTTTGTGACCATCCTAGAACTTCAATGCTGTCAAATAATCCAACAACTCATATTCAGAATCAACCGACTATTAATTTTCTCAGTGATAATGGCTTTATTGGTCAACACTTACATCGCTGTTGGATTGGATTGTTGATTTTTTTTTTTTTTTACTTTCATTACTCGGCATTTTTTGACATTCATTCGGTCTCATTTTGTTTGAGGTTTGGGAATTTGGAATCGTGAAGAAAATCGTAATATTTTGAAAGGATATCGACGTAATTGACGACTACAATGGCACCAGCCGAAGATGTTGAAATGAAAAATGTGGAGAGTCCAGCTGCAGCTAGCGACATTGAGTCGGAAGTCAAGAAAGATGCTGATGTTATCACGGTTCAGGATTTGAGGGAGCATATGAAACAAATAGATAAAGCAGTTACGTCCAAGGAACCTCGGTTTGCTATGCGTGTGCTGAGGTCACTACCCAGCACAAGAAGGAAGCTGAATGGTAATGTTCTTCGTGCTATTATTAACCAACTGTTTCCATCGAGTACTGAAAAGGAAGCCTTATTTGCCTACGTGGAAGCTCCAGCGCCAGGAGCCGTGGAGATTGAGGCTCCGCGTTCTAGGAGCGCAGTGAAGACGCCGGTCCCGGAAGTGGATGTGTATGTACATCTGTTAGTCTTATTGCGTTTACTGGACACCAATAAACTTGAAGAGGCCGCAGAGTGCTCGCAGCTTATCATGTCCAAGGTGACCGCACAGAACAGAAGAACCTTGGATTTGATTGCTGCTAAGTGCTATTTCTATCATTCAAGAGTATTTGAGCTAACTAACAAGCTGGATCTTATTAGAGGACTGCTCCATGCTCGCCTCCGCACTTCGACCCTGCGCAATGACTATGAAGGGCAAGCAGTGCTTATTAATTGCCTGCTAAGAAACTACTTACACTATTCACTATATGATCAAGCTGACAAATTAGTGAGCAAGTCGGTATACCCTGAGAATGCCAGTAACAATGAGTGGGCAAGATTTATGTACTACCTTGGGAGAATTAAGGCTGCCCGCCTTGAATACAGTGATGCTCACAAGCATCTGGTGCAAGCTCTGAGGAAGGCCCCTCAAACTGCTGCTGTGGGTTTCCGCCAGACGGTCCAGAAGCTTGCTATAGTTGTGGAGCTGCTGCTTGGGGATATCCCGGAACGTGCTATCTTCAGGCAAGCACAGTTGAGAAAGTCATTGGCTTCTTACTTCCAACTTACTCAAGCTGTACGGCTTGGCAACTTGCAGAGATTTGGAGAAGTCCTTGAGACCTATGGCCCTCAATTCCGTAATGACCATACTTTCACTCTGATCCTGCGTTTGAGGCAGAATGTCATTAAGACTGCTATTCGTTCCATTGGACTGTCTTACTCGCGCATTTCGCCGAAGGACATTGCCAGGAAGTTGGGCTTGGACTCTGCTGAGGATGCCGAGTTCATTGTAGCCAAGGCGATTCGTGATGGAGTGATCGAGGCAACCATTGACCCTGAGAAGGGATACATGAGTAACAAGGAGAGTTCTGACATCTATTGTACAAGAGAGCCACAGCTAGCCTTCCACCAACGTATATCCTTCTGCTTGGATCTGCACAATCAGAGTGTGAAAGCAATGAGGTACCCACCAAAATCTTACGGGAAAGAGCTAGAGAGTGCTGAAGAGCGCAGGGAAAGAGAACAACAAGATTTGGAGCTGGCTAAAGAAATGGCTGAGGAGGATGATGATGGGTTCCCTTGAAGTACCTATTCGATAACTTATCCCCATTTTTTTGTCAACTATAATATATATTTAGCTTAATATTCATGTAATATCGGTCTTCAATATATCCTTTTTTGAGAAAAATTGTCTTTACATTATTTCAAATTTCTATCCCACTGGTTGGAGATCTGATTGAAGAGCACCTAATCTCATTAGGTTATCTTACATGTTTCTGGTTTCTAGACATTTTCACCTCTATGGTACCTAAATGACTTAAAAATTATGGTTCATGACGTTGCCATAGCAATGGATCTTGTTTGTTTTGAGTATTTATCCAATCTGCCTTCAATATTTTAAAGTAGTAGTAGTAATAAGTCTTTTGGATTGATTGTGCCCATCAAAAAAGCCTTAGGTACTCTTTTATTGCACCTACTTTCCTGAAGATGGAGTTCACAGCAGGCATAATGGATAAGCTGGTGGAGCTTCTTCGACCGCCAGAGCCAGAGATACTTCAAGGTAGTGACTTGCCTCCGACTGGTGAGTTCTTAATAGATTATTATAACATTTACACCACTTTAAATTAAAAAAGTCTTTTTCCATACTTTCATTTAAAAATACGAAAGGTCCAAAGACAACTAAAAACCATATTTCATAAATGGTGAGACTTAGAGGTATTTTAACCAATAGGTTTATGTTTCGAAATGGCCTCACTTATCCATTAATACCGTATGGAAAACACTGCCAAACATAGGTACTGTATTTGTATTGCTTAAGTATAGAGCCATTCCATTTATACCACTAGCTAACCGTGATGGAAAACATCGTGAGAAAACCCGCGGCTTGGTTGGCTCCGCACCTATTGACTTGTATTTCCTGTGGGCTAGGCCGACTAAGCTGTCGGTATGGTTTAGGTGCTGGGCAAGCCTACTCCATCTAAAAAAACATGACCCAGGCACTGCAGCGTCCGAGTGGTCCCTTCACCCATTTAGTGTGAGTGAAGGTGCCATGGACGCTATATAAATCATATCATTACGTAGATTGACATAGTGCACTTTTAAAATTTCTATTTTAATGCTCAGTATCAAAATTCGTTTATTTAATGCTATTTGGCTGTTTTTGGGTCGTCTAACTCTGTATAAGTTATATATACAAGGTCAATCAATATGCCATTAGCATTATGTTCATCTTTTGCACACTTTCTTTTGTGCAATAAAGAATTAAACTAGGTAGTACCTAATAATAATCCTTTAATTAGAGGGATTAAACAAATTTTGCGTATCGCTCGCCGTAAAGCTGGAGGTTTGTCTCTTCATAGTAGTTCAATCCCTTTTTTGACTGCGTGATACCACTGACAGACATTCATGTCTATCGGTGGTATCACGATGACAACAGAGATGATGAGAGTGATCGTAAAAAGGTTTATGGATGTATCATATGGAACCCTAACATTTTACTTTAAGTACCTACCTTGTATCTTAACAGTCTTACTCCCGGTTTCTCGGCCACTAACAATCTCAATCTACTATTGAGAGTTGGCAGTTGGCCAAAGTTGATATCGCTGTTAACAGTATATTAACAGGACTGTCAGCACGAGAAACGTGGTTTCTAAATCATTCGTAGGCTACGAAATAACGTCCTCCAGAAGCGAGCTAGCGGCTGCCTCAAAAGTACCGAAAGCGCCCAGGAACATCGAGGAGTTTGAGGAGCAGCAAGCCCGGGAGGCCGAAGAGCTGGGTCACGTGGGCGGAGGCCTGGGCGACCGGAAGACCCCCGAATACTCCATGAACTACCAACAAGCGGTCACGGCTGAGGATGTATTTTTGCAGGTCAGTCACCCCCAGTTTCTCGTGTTAATCTATTGTTAACAGTTGTCAATTGACCAAAGTGCATACAAAAAAAAACCACTGACAGCAGTCTGTTAAAATTTTAATGTCAAGGTGCGTATAATCCGCACAGATCTTTTTGGCGGTAACGTGAACATAGTCACAGATAGTTTGCACATCGCTTACTGTCTTTACAGTGTTTGTGTGAGTAATTGACTTAGTGTGAATAGTGTGATGCGTAGTAAATTACTATAAGTCAATTACTAAAGCAGTCAATTACTCACACATACACTGTTAAGACAGTAAGCGATGTGCAAACGATCTGTAACTATGTTCACATTACCGCCAAAAAGATTTGTACGGACGGACTATATGTACATTCGTAAAGTCGTCAACTCGTCACACAAAGCACGTGAACATTCGCTTGCGTACACTACTCGGTTACGTTACGTTACAGATCAACCTTTACAATCTGTTGTTGTGTGTACGAGTAGGTTCGTCCCCCATATTTGTATTGAACGTGGTACTAGCGCGAGGTATCTTTAGTGAACTGTAAATATTACTCAAAATGTTGCTATGACCTACAGAGCAGTGTTATTCGTAGCTACAGGGTCCATAATGGCATTTATATAATAACTCTATCAACACCTTGTAAACTTATTGGTGCAATAAATGATGATGATTTATTTGTGCCTACCTCGGTACGTCGGACTGCCTCGTTGGTCTAGCCGTTAAGGCGCTTGGCTACCAAAACAGAGGTCGTGGGTTCGATTACCACTGGGGGCCGTCGTACATTCGTACAAATGGCCTCAGTCTGGGTGTACTTTCATGTTTGTGACCTCCTTGCCTGGTTACCATAGCACAGGGTATACTAGTTTGGGATCACGTCAAGTGATTTACATACAGAATGTACTTATAGCCTTCGTCGAACAGAACAAAAACCGGTCAAGTGCGAGTTGGGCTAGCCCAGCGATTTTCTGCTAAAAAAGTCACTAGAATTCACTAAATAATTTAAAATGGAATCACAAGGTTAACTAGTTTTGGTCTGTAATTTAGGGATATTAAAAATAAAAATGTAATATTTAGGGATAGGTATTAATGGGTTACTTACTTACTCTTAGGAATATTTAACTAAAAATACCAATATTCACTGAATAAGTAATTTAAAATGAAATCACAAAGTAAATCTAAATCAATATTTTAATTATGACTTCAATTAACAAAAATCAACTTAAAACAATTAAAATTCAACGGCGAAAACTTCTGGAGGTATGTCTTCATCATTTTCATCGGCTGCTGATGAAGTCGATGGCTGCGATGGTTCATCAGTTTTCTCAGTCTTGTTTGATTTAAAACCGTATTTGAAATTTGCTCGTAACTGCTTAACTCTACCTTTATTATGGTTTTTGTCGTGGTATACATTTGATTGATTAGTCGGGGAATCCCCAAGCATAACTAAATAAAGACCACAGATTAAACTATTCTATAAAGTCGCCTAAAGATACGTTCCAAAACAAGTAATTGTTACTTGGTACTATGAAAATTTTACGTTGACCCAAAACTAAAACAACATTCGATAAAAATCACTAAAAATCACCAAATAATTCTTCAGTGACTTTTTTTTTAAATATCTCTGTCCAAGGCTACAAAATCACTAGATCTAGTGGCAAAATCACTAAAATGGCATCACTGTCAACTCACTCAGAAGAATACTGAGATCCTACGAGCTGTCAGATTCTAGTGATACCATGATTCAATACAAGAACTATTTAAATAAACAAATATATAGTAAAAAGACTCTTAATCTCTGCAAACTTAAAAAAATATATTATATTTGTTTTATTACGGAATGCCGAGGTGCTAATATCTTGGCGTTTTTTATTAAAAAATATTAAGCCTACCTTCATTCACGTGTGAAACGAACGTTAGAAGGTCGAAATGGTCACACACTTATTCACAAAAATACATGATATTTTATAATTGTAGCATTATATTTACAGACCTTATACCATGAAATTAAGTATAATTTGTTACTATTGACAATATTTACTGGAATACACTTTCAATGCAGTCTTATTAAGTTTTTCAAGCTCTTTCAATTTGTATATTTCGTTTCCTCAAATTCGCAAAAAATGGCCTACACGACCTACATTTTTTAACAGGCTTCACAGTTTTTTCATTGAAATATGCTGCAAAAGACACTGATGCTACTAATTTATTGTCGTAAAAGACGTTCGGCCTTATTTATAAAAAAAGATTCCTATAAGTCTTTATTTTCGTAACCACAGATTAATTTATTTAATCTGTGGTTACGACTTTTCCTTAAAAACTCCACCACAGATTATTTTTATCGCCGTTTTATGGAATCGTGTTTTTTGCAAATAACATCGATTATTATTTTTTATGTAACTACTTATGCTTTATACTGCATTTATTTTAGTAAATTTTTTGCTGTAAAAGCCACTGAATATAGGTTTTTTTGTAGTATAAGCCATGCTACCTTATAAACTATCAAAGATATTCGGCCTTATTTATGAAAACACGCTTCCTCTAAAACCAATCTTGCACCCTGTTTATTTAATCTGTGGCTACATCTTTTCCTTGTAAAATCTCCACCACAGACTATTTTAATCGGCGTTTTTGAAGTGTTTTAGGAAAGGAATCGAATTTTTATAAATAAGACCGATTGAATTTAAAGTTGAATATTTATAAAACTCGATATAAACTTTTTTTATTTTTTGTTTTCACTCTCCTATAAAATTCGTAAAATGGCTTTTACAATGGAGGGTCGAGAACGAGGTATTCTGGGTCAGTCCGTTCAAAATTTAAAAGGACTACCTAACTGGCGTCCATTCCCCTGGGCACAGAACACGGGCCAGAAAAGGGCCGTTGCGAAAAAAAAACATAGCAAAAGTTATGGCGCGCTTCCGCAGATCGGCCCAAAAACAACGTCCTCGGCAAGCTGCGAGCATCTGAAGGTGCGCATCAAAATGCCAAACGACAAGAAGGAAAACGTTGACCTGTCCGTGGACCGGACCAGCGTCACCGTCAACTCTTCGCAGTACCACCTGATGCTGCCGCTTCCCCACGAAGTGGATCCAGATGCTTCGAGCGCAAACTGGGACTCTACCGAGGAGACGTTGATACTAACCCTCAAGTTGGATAGAGAGTTCGACTACATAAATTTTTAAGCTACAGCTGATTTATTTACTTGTATCTAATTATTCGGTAGAGTTGTAGTTTTAGTAATACTGGCGCTGGTATGTATTTTGGTATGAAACTCGCTCGTCACTTTCACCTGGAAGTATTCGTTTCGTCCCTCAGTGACAGCGCGGCCTTGTCATCACGTGTTCATTCTCCGTTTTGATTGAGAATAATAGGAACCTCAAGGCGGGTTGGCAATTAATTAATGTGTATCATTTGTTCATTCATTGGTAGTACCTACGCATCAATGCTGTTATCAATTGAATGATTTGCATTTAAATAGGGACAACTTAAATTTCCTACCTATATTTCATTTCATTTCAGAATGAATGATCTAGGACGAGCCAACAACATGATAGAAATTATAGCTTTCCGTATTTTAGCATGGTTTGCCACTTGCCGCGATGCTGACAGTCCTCTTTCGCTTCATCAATATTCATAGTAGTTGCCTACACGCACGCTGGTCCTGCTACTTTTTACCTTGGCAAAACCTGGTATCTGCCTACCCCCCTGGGATACAAGCGTAAGTTTACCTATGTAATGTATGTATTTTAACAATTTTTATCAACTGTTTGTTTACATGCAGACAAATGCTGAATGAAATTAAATATGTAGTCGGTAGATCGTTTGTTTAAATGTAATGTAGACAAAAGCTTATTGAAATTAAATATAGCTGTAAATACACTATATTAAAGAAATTTAGTACGTACTTATATATTCATTTTAAAATGAAACCAGGGAGTAGCAGCAAAGTACTCACCAACTAATTTCTTTCGCACTTTATTTACAACTTGAGCAACTTACGTATTTACTTAGTGAAATTCTTAATTCGGAATTGATAATTTCACTACAATTTTACTGAAGTGTAAAGATGAATACGTAGACCGTATCGGTATAAGTATTTACTTATTGGATAATTTTCGATTCGGAGTCGCCGGCCAGTCAATGATATATAAGTACTCAACTATTATTCTCCGGGATACATACACATGTATGTGATATCACGGAGGGGTAGAGGAAGATTGCTAACCTAACTTAACCCAACCGTTGAATTCGGAGTCATTGATAAGGCTCCCATTTGCGCAAATTTAATATACTTCTCCAAGGAATATAATTATGAAATAACCAATCACCCCGTACATCCAGTGATAATACAGGCAAGGCGTGTATGTTGAATTTAGAGTTGCAAGTGATGCATTGCCACGGCCTTCCCAATAGACGATAAAGTATAATTAAACAATAGGTTTTTTTTCTATTTTGTTCGAACCGCGATGTTATCGCGAGCTATTAATAAATGCTTCTCCCATACAATTTGTCTCTCCTTGAGCGACGAAATTAATATTATTTCCTAGCTGTTGGCAATGGAAGAGCAGCCAATAACGAGCGTATCAAGACTGTACAATTGCTATAGGTTTTTTTTTGTAGATATTATTATTATACCATGTATAGCGTACACAAGAATGGATTCACTGCATTCTAGTGTCTTATTACGACTGTTGCCGGCCAGTCCGCGAGACGTGAACTTTGTGCCAATTCAGTCGTTCGAATAAATTAAGTTCGTGTGCTAAATCTCTGCTATAAATAATAAATTGTATGCGGATTTAAGTACATGCAAATTTGGATCTATTATCTTATACCTGAGTGAATTTAAATATATTCGTTTAAATATAAACTAATAACTGAGGTGAGTAACTTAATTTTTTTGTTAATAAATAGGTACCTGCCTACTTATTTAAGTATTAGTAATTTAATTTAATTTTTCGTAATATTATTCATATATATACTTATTTATCTTACGCAAACCTAGCTGCCTTATTAAGGGTAAGGTTTTTTTTATTGAAAAAACACATAGAGTCAACGCCTCTTTCCTATATTCCCTATATAATTTCTATAGTGCTATTGTTGAGTTTTGACATTCTGCCGCGTTTCACAAAACTACAATCCGTAGTTTATTATGACAATTTGATGTACGTTGCGTCGCCGAGTCGTCCTCCTTGTTAATTTGTTCGTTAATCGGCTCTACAATGTACACCGAATAGTCCCTGTTTTGCATACCTATCGTATTGATACTGGACAGTTAATTTAGATTTTTTTATCTTCTACTAGATGTACGTATAAAAATAAATAACTCGATCTTGAAAATTAGCACCTGTCTGTCTAGTGAGCTCGAGTTAGGTAGTTAATTATACCGTACCTACAATAGGTACCTGTGAGACGAGTTTAAAAAAAATTTGACCTTTAAATTAGTTACTCACATAATTTTTAGAATCTTCATTAATTAGAATGATAGTCTTTTTTTGTTTTGCTAAGTGGCTATACGTAGGTACCTAAAATGTCCTACATTAGTTTAGTCTTCTAGAATTTATGTTTCACTAGGTAGCTGCAAAGTTGTGAAAGAAAACCTGAGTATATCCGGTGTTCACATACCACAGCACTTAAAATTGCAGGTATAGGTCCGCGTGGTAATTAAGCTCTCTCCGAGGGAAGGCCTGTGCCATGCAGTGGGACGTAAATTAGCTACATTAAAAAAATCGGACAAGTGCGAGTCGGACTCGACCACCGAGGGTCCCGTACAAATTTGTAGGTACATACATTATAAATAGTTCAGGAATCGAGTCTCGCGGTTTTTCCGAGCTTTTCCAGAACTTCACAGACTAAAAGTTAACTTAGAAGTTTGATTCTTTCGCAGCTTCAAGGGACTGTAGACTTAAGTATACGGTTATAATTTTGAACTCGATACTTCAACGCGTTCCTAAGATAAAGGGTCTTGACAGACAGACAGACGGATGGACGGACGGACGGACAACAAAGTGATCCTATAAGGGTTCCGTTTTTTTCCTTTTGAGACCCTAAAAAACCGGCTAAGTGCGAGTCGGGACACGCGCATTGTAGGGTTCCGTAGAGGGAGGGAGGGAAGTTTTTTTTACCTGCTTTGAAGAACTTGCACGAAGTTTTCCTTTTATAAGTTGGTCACCTGTAACTTGTCAATTTGTAAAGTCGACTTCGCCGGGATATTTTTCCGCTTTGAAAAAAAATCCACTTTGAAGCTTAATATTTCGCAAACGTATCCCTAAATCTAAAAATAGTTATCCTACACCTACAATATTATAAACCTTCAAAAAATTGCTTCCATGATTTAGGTGCAGCCTGGCGTAGGGGAGGTACCCTAAAAGACATTTTTTTTACGATTGTATTCAACCGTTTTGTCGGCGTCACTAATATGTAATATGTCAAATATATGCCAAACTTTTAGAATATATCTACGGAACCCTAAAAGCTGTTGCCCGCGGATTCTGTAATCTATCTCTGTGCTAAATTTCACACAGATCCGTTTACCCGTTCTGGTATGATTGAGTACCAACATCCATCCAAAATTTCGCATTTATAATAGTAGTAAGATTATTAATCAATACGTGCGGAGCCAACTAAGCCGTGGGTTTCCTCAGGATGTTTTCCTTCACGTTAGCGTGTGACATTGCTACTAAAAATTCTTAGATGTAAGCTGTCAGGATGGTATAGGTGCTGGACGAACCTACTCCATCTAAAACAATGTCCCAGGCACTGCAGCGTTCGAGTGGTCCCTTCACCCTTTTAGTGTGAGTGAAGGTGCCACTAGACGCTGCATAAATCATCTCATAACGTAGATGCAAAGGCCAAAGTTTTTGTACAATAATCAAAGTAGTAATAATATTATTTTTAGTATGAAAAGCGGCATTGCAGCATGTTACTTTTGGATTTTAATGTTCAACGCCTTCGGTCTACTCGACAGCTACGACACATGGAATACTGGGCGTAAGTGACTTAGCTTTATTAAAATCCAGATTTAGGATAAATATTACTTTTTGTTATCTCTTTTTTATCGATTGCCAAGCCTAGACTGACACCTAAAACCATACGTAACGATATTCAAAATCGGACTAGACGGCTATGCCGGCCAGCTACTATAAAGAGGAATCGTTACAGTACCTACCTGATAGTGCACATGGGAGTAGAGGATTTGAACAAACTGTTTGATACAACTTGGTTGGCTAGAATAAAATACTTTTTGGTATTAAGCCCGTCCTGTGCACAACGTTTTCTGGTACGTACACTAAATAATTTTATGTTACTGACAATAAACTGGCAATTTAATTGGTAATATGATGATGTCCTCCTCATCGTAGCCCGGCGACGGCGACCTGAAGGGTTGGTAGGACTTCTGCGGCGGTGGGCTCGGATGTGCCTCGCGAAGTCTAGGTTTTTTTTTAAAGTCCGGTTACATTAGCCGCAGTGACTCACCGCGGTCATTGTAATAATAATAATGAAAGTGTGAATAACCATTTATTGCCGAGAACAAAGATGTTTTACACTTTACTTATTAAATAAACATATTAGAAACTAAACTTGATGTTGTTTTAAACAAGTTCTAAGGTAGAAGTACTTTGCAATCGGGCAGACGCTCAGCCTGCAGTGGGAAGCAGGGCATCCTGCAGCGCTGATTTTCAGCGAAGTCCGATTCTTTCAAGTAATAAGTAATGTTATTATATTAAGGTGAAAAAAAGTTAGACAACCGATACCAACTAAAGAAAAAATAAATTTTTCATGATTGAGAGAGTTTATTATATTATTAGTTTGTAGATTAACATTTCACTAAATGTAACAAAAAAAAAAAAACATAAATTTACTTTCACATCCACTTGTTTGGCGAGCGTTGTGGACGCATATTATTAGTATAAGTACCAGAATGTAAAACTAAAACTAGTCTTTAAGAATGCGATGTACCTACTTTATACAGTTTGTGTCCTTTACAAATAAAAAAAAAAACAACTAAAAAGTACCTACCCACTAACTAAATAACTAAACAACTAAATACGTAATCTTGTGACAAATTTTAGGTACCATGGAAATAAAATTGAACATATTCACTTAGGTTTTAGATATGCCTAATTTAGATCTAAACAGAGGTACAAAGGCGAAACACACATATACTTTGTAAAAGTAATACATTATTATGGCACAAATAATGTCAGCAGAGCAATGAGGCTGATTGATACTCCAATAAATGAAATCATATTTTTCAGAACTGTTCCCTTCGCATCTAATACCTAAACCCACACTCAGCCCCCGTAGACCCATAGTGCGTCGCAAGATAGTGCTCTACCACAATTTCTTCAGAACAAAAGTCAGGCCCACTGCTTCCAACATGCTACTCATGGTAAGTTTGATATATAAACCAAAAGTTGTGTTAATAAAAGGGATTCAGAGATTTTTATTCGGAGCCTTAAAGCATTCCTGAAAAAAGACAAAAAGAGGTTCTAAGATCGGAAATAGCCCTTTACCTTGCAGTGGGACACAATCGAGGCTACATTAAAAATATATTAGGTATACCTATTGCCCTTTATGAGGCACTGACATAATCGTCACCGCCTTAAATTGAACATTATCGCTTTGAAATGAAGTCCAAGGCGAGACCAATAAAAAAAGTCATACTACACGTTTCCTAATATTTTTTTAAAATTACTTTCTTGACTTCACTAAGATTTTAGTAGGTATCCGTGAGCTACTAAAATCTTAGTGATTATTCTAGGACTTTGAAAATTTATCTATCATATAAACAAGTTCACATGTCTAAAGATAACTGAACATTATACTCACATACAACTAGTATTACTTATTATGTAATTATAGTATTATGTCGTTCTCTTAGCTGTTTATTACAGTAGTACACTTGATTTTTACCTGTCAGATTAAGACCTTGAAAAGAACAATTAAAAAATATTGTTATGGTGGCCCGATCGGGTCATTTACAATTCTACAGATTACTCTTGAAAGTTCCTTATTACCATGACCACTTGCATGTCTACGTACTACCGGAAACAGTTATTTTACCCTTGCTTGAGACAAAAACCGCTTAGGACGTGTTAAGGATGACACACACCAACGCGGTGGCGGTGGCGGTGGCGGTGGTGGTGGCGGTCCGTACAAAATACTACTGCCGTAAATTATGTATGTATTTTATTTTATTTATTTATTTAGTAATCCAATAGGCTCTTAAATTTGTAAAATACATTTAGCTTAAATTTAAAATGTATGCACCGCCACCGCCACCGCGTTGGTGTGCATTACTCGGGTTTGATGCGAATATTGTCGTAATTATCCCGTGCGTCCGAAGAATTATAAATCACATCTCGCTTCCCCTGCCAATGAGACCCGAAATACGTCGATGCTCAGTCAAAGTCATTCGTTCAAGTTATTTGTCGGGCATTATACTAACAGGACACAGCATATCATCACCCTTGACAATAGAGTCTCATTCAGAGTTATCTCATTCCTGTCCATAATAATCAGTTACGAGCTTAGTTCTTGTAGTAATTTAGGGTTGAACTGAAGAATCCCGTTCAGAAAATCTTCATGAAACTTTGATAAAGCTGCGCGAATCCCGTTCTCTACGGTTTACGCTGCGTTATTTTTAATTACTCACCGTGTTCAAATTGTTACGAGCTAAAATTTTGTGTAAATAGATTTTTATTAGCAATTGTTTGAAATATTCATGCTGATTTGTATTGCTAAATGAGTGTCGTTGTAAAGTAAAAGAAATCAAAGAAGTTTGTAAGTTAGGTATAATCACAGGTATAATATACGTACTTATACAACGTGTTTATTTGTAAAGTAACGCCCAACTCGGGATGCTTTCTACTCACCAACACGAACAACTTTTAGTATCGGGTTAACCTCAAAATTGCGAAAAAAACAGCTGTGCTATACTAAAATTCGACCTTTGCACGACTTATGTCTAAAATACGAAATGCCCAACTAGGATTAAAGTCCAACAAGGTTTTTGTCCAATACGATTTATGTCCAAAATACGAAATGTCCAATTAGGATTATAGTCCAACACGATTTTTGTCCAATACCACTTATGTCCAAAATACGAAACGTCCAACTAGGATTAAAGTCCAACAGGTTTTTTGTCCAACACGACTTATGTCGAAATAATGTACGAAAGTACAACTCTTGTGGTGAAGCAAATGGTATGGCTAGGCACCTGCTAGTGGGTTCTAGACTTCTAGTACTATGGACTGGAAGGGCTATTAGACCGGGGTTACTCGCACCGACATGATATAAAAAATCATATGTGACTGTTTTTTTTTTTATTTTATTTTAATTTTATTTTATATTTTAATATATTTTTAATAACTAATAATCATTAATAATAATACTCACTATTAATAATTATTAATAATAATCACTATTAATAATATTATAATAATATATCCAGCGTGGAAACGCGGCGAGTGTGATGGGCACTTTTGCGCCGGGAACGGTCAGGGGCGGGTTATTTGATTAATTTTTGACTTAAGATAATTTTAATTTTATTGTGACTTAATGTATAATGTATTGACTTAAATAAATCCATATTATTTATTATTATAATTAATAATAATAATAAAATAATTATTTATTATTATCAACAATAACAATAATTATTATTTTTAATTTTGTTATCACTAGTAGAGCAACAATCATTCAATAATCATTCAGTGGTACGACGAGGAATGACAATTCCTTATCGTGCCACTGGTGGAACAAGTTGGTGGCACGACGAGGACTAAGGGGTCCCGCGAATGCCGCGCATAGCTGCCGCGCACCTTGCGTGCTGTGTTTGGACACACCTTTTTAAACCAGTTATTTACAGAAAGCCTTACTGAAATCGTTGGTCAGAGAATAGAGTGTAGTCTAAAGGTATGATTCCGTAGCCAAACGCATAGTTACGACAACTGCCGACGCACGCAGCACATGTGCGTAATTCATTGCGGCTTCTCAGTGGTCGCCTTTATATGTATCGAGTATGACAAGTAATAGGTATGCTGTATGTATGTGCTGCATGCGTCGGCAGTTGTCCTATACGGTCGGCTACGGAATCATACAATACCTTAGGTATATTGTTTTTTTTTATGAATGCATAAAATATTGGTCAATTTTATGATTGGACGTTTTTATGATTGATCAATTTTGTGATTGGACAATTTTATGATTGGTCAATTTCTATGGTTGGACAATTTTATGATTGGTAATTTTTTATGATTGGACATTTTTATGATTGGACAATTTCTATGACTGGACAATTATAGACTAGTGGTCATTTTTCATAATTGGACATAAGTCGTGCAAAGGAAATTCGATACAGACTGAAAAAATGTATGGAACAGCGGTTTTGTTTTTAAAGATTTTCGAGTTGGTCCCAGGGTAAAAGTTGTTCGTATTGATGAGTGGAGGGTACCCTGAGTCGGGCGTTGCTTTACAAATCAACACCCTGTATAAATAAAGCATAACCTGAAATTACATCTACAAAAAATCATCGTCGTTGACTTTTTCACACCACAGCGGGAGCGATGATACCCGTTTCTTAGGGTTCCGTAAGGGTTCCCAACAAATGATTACAATCCAAAATAATCTCTTCCCATACATCACCACTGCCAAAGTACCTAAGTTTGTAATCACAAGGACTACTTTAAAAAAACAAACCTATTTCAAGAAAAACAAACTAATAAGAAATACGATGATTTTCTCATGGATCTCATCGATAGATCTTGACCAAATGGGAACACCCTTGAAATTGAACAGCGTGGTAAAGAATTATCGCTGAACATGCATAAAAATATAGAGACGAATTTGAGAACCCTCCTTTTCTTAAAGGCGGTTGAACGGTATTTAAATTACCCACATAACGATGGCAGGTATTAGTGTATGTATGCGTACATATTGTAACTTACCTATTTATAATATAAACATCAAATTATATTATAAATAGGTAAGTCTACCTATTGTATTTCTTACTCAGAACTTGTGTTCTGAGATTTCTTACATAGGTATTTAAATATTTCCATTAACTTGTCGCATATAATAACATAACAATAAAATCAGCCTATGCAACGTGTTATTGATACAACGCGAAACCTGAAAAACGTTTCTTCAGTAATAAACCAATAATCGTAAGTGGGAAACGATCAATTTTTTTTTTTCATTCAAAAAGTTCGGCTTAAGATTCAAGATTGTTTGAAAACTAAAAAAAAAATCAGAGTTTAAATCGTTTTTATTGGAAAAGCCTTAATTGTCGATACTGGGGAATAGGTTTTAGGTTTTTCGTTATTTCAAGAACCTGTTGTATGAGTTCCTCTTCAGGGCAAAGGAAAGACAGAGGCAAAGAGCAAATATTAAAATCTTGGATACATAATAATACATTAATTGGTTTTCATCGATAGAATCCTGAAGTTTACGGTAGCACTTAGTATGGAATTTGACTGTAACGGTCTTATTTATAAAAAATCGATTCTACTAAATCACTCTTAACACCGTGTTAACGCTGGCTTATGAGAGGAATTCCTCTTATAAACCGGCCTTAACACGTCGTACCAGGTTTAAGTGGTTTTCTACTTTTTATAAATAAGACCGTAAGACTTTGGAATGGTTCAGAATTTGGTGCGCGTGATATGGGGGCAGTTCGCTTTAATCATAATATAGAAGGATTAATGAAATACCAAGTGCTTATTATCTTCTTGTGGTAGCTCTTTTTTTTGTAGCCTATTTGTAGGCGTTCTGTCAGAGAGGGAGTCCATGCTTTACCATGCTTGCCCACCGCGGATTGTGTGAGGAAGACAATGACATATGGAGAGGATGAAGGAAGAAAGATTAACGAAACAAATATATCGAGCGAATATGGGTGGAAGGGCTGGTAAGTTACGTCCCAGACGGACACTTCGACCAAATAGGCGATGTATTAGCAAAGGGCAAGATAAAAAGTACCCGAAACCGGCGTGCATGCATGGAACGACTAATTAATTTTGATGAACCGAAAGTGATCTTTCAGGACCGTGGCAAGTGGCAGTCCCTGGTGTTTGCCTACCCCTCTGCGACACAGGCGTGACTTTATGTATGTATGTATGTATATATATTGAAAAACAAAATTGAGAATCATACCTGCTGAAGAAACTTCTTCTTCTTCGGTCCATTACTCCTTGGGCAGCTTTGGGCCTCAACCACAGATTTCCACTTCTGACGGTGGTTCGCGACAGCTTTCCGTCTTTCCGTCTTATCGACTTGGTCTCTTGGCCTAAAAAAAATCTAGAAACCGTTTCTTTTGCTGAAGAAACTGTTTCCAGATTTTGCGTTATTTTAATAAAAGTCGAATAAATAAATAAACTATTTTATTTTTTATGTAGCCAATATACATCCCACTGCAGGGCACAGGCCTTCTCCCGGAGAGAGAGTAGGTATGGGCTTAATTACGACGCGTGCCTTTACGCCTGCGTAACGTAATAACTTCCACAAAATACAATAATTTGTCTTGGGTCTCAAATTAGGATACCCAAATGTTGAAAAAAAAACCGGCCAAGTGCGAGTCGTACTCGCGCACCGAGGGTTCCGTACAAATTTGTAGGTAGATACTTACATATTATAAATAGTTCATGAATCGAGTCTCTCAGTTTTTTCCGAGCTTTTCCCGAACTTTAAAGACAATTTTTTTTTATAAGTTAACTAAAAATGTATGGTTTTCAGATTTTTCCTTTATTTGTAGTATGAGACGATATTACTTGCCAAATTTCATAGTTCTAGGTCAACGGAAAGTACCCTGTAAATTTTGATTCCCTTGAGTGTATATATTATTAAAATTCTTTATTGTACCAGAAACAATTTTACAATTGGCGGGCTTAATGCTATACATTTTTTTGCGGCATAAACGGCCGTAACTTTTTTTGCTTTGACTTAGAAGTTTGGTTTTTTCACAGCTTCAAGCGACTGTAGACTTGAGTACTGTATGGTTTTAATTTCAACTTGATACCTCCACGCGTTCCCGAGATAAAGGGTCTTGACAGACGGACGGACGGACGGACGGACAACAAAGTGATCCTATAAGCCTTTCTCCTTTTGAGGTACGGAACCGTAAAAACGGCTTTAGTAACCAGGCAAGGACATCACAAACACGGAAATACACCCAGACTAAGGCCATTTGTACAAATACGCAGCCCCCCAGTGGGAATCAAACCCACGACCTCCAGCATGGTGAGCAACGAGGCAGTCAATCATGCAACATTTGTAGGCCTAAAGGTTACATGGTTCCTTCATGACTGCGTGCCACTACATGAGTGTTCCCTTCCAGTCGTGGCATCCGCAAGCAGCGGAACAAGCTCAGAGGTACGCGGAGCAGTGTGAGTTCCTAAAGCATAACGACCGCAGCGAAAACACCGTGCCTCAGCTCGGCTCCTGCGGGCAGAATCTCTTCGTATCCAATGCTCAGGTCCCTTGGTATGTGTCTTTGCACCTGGAGCGCAGTTCCTGAAGCATAACGACCCCAGCGAAAACACCGTGCCTCAGCTCGGCTCCTGCGGGCAGAATCTCTTCGTATCCAATGCTCAGGTCCCTTGGTATGTGTCTTTGCACCTGGAGCGCAGTTCCTGAAGCATAACGACCCCAGCGAAAACACCGTGCCTCAGCTCGGCTCCTGCGGGCAGAATCTCTTCGTATCCAATGCTCAGGTCCCTTGGTATGTGTCTTTGCACCTGGAGCGCAGTTCCTGAAGCATAACGACCCCAGCGAAAACACCGTGCCTCAGCTCGGCTCCTGCGGGCAGATTCTCTTCGTGGCCAGTGCTTAGGCCCCTTGGTATGTGTCTTTGCATCTGGAGCGCTACTACGTAAGTCATCCACTGTATGGAGTTGTCTGATTTAGCCTACTCCGAACTGTCAAATACATATCGCACCTTCGGTAGTATAAGGGCAGAAATTACAAAAAATGGTAAAATTACTTTGCAGCAGAAATGCCTTGAAAACACTCCTTTATCTGGGTGGGATAAAGACTCCCATTAGATTGAGTTAAAAAGCGACTTTTTAACTGAATCTAATGTCTACAGGGCGTTCCATGGCTATTCCACATGGAGGGAAAGTACCTTGAATAATGTAGATCGAACATTTTACTGAAAAAAAATACATTATTCTAATTTAAAAAACAATTTGAACTGCATTCATAGATTTTTAAATAATTACATGGTTGAACCGTGAATCGAACCCGCTACGCGAGAAAAAAAATTACCCTGTAGCTTTATCATACCGATCAAAATGTTTCAATATAAGGTTTATTATTTGCTCAATAACATAGTGTCAGAAATAAAAGAAGGTCCGTGAATTTTAACATGTGAGGTGAAATTTTGTTTAGAAAAATGAAAAGCTGACATTGCCGTAAGGACATACAACTGACATTATCATTTTAGAGTACCTATTAATAATGAATATCCACCACAACATCATCAAAAAATCGACAGGAAGCGAAATAATCAAAAGAGTGCGACTTTATATTCAACAGAATGGGACTCATTTTGAGCATTTGATAAATTAAATTGATTCATTTTTAATTAAAAATGTTCAAATTCATGGTCATCCTTTTATTTTTGAGACTATGTTACACAAACTACAGGGTAATTTTTTTTCTCGTGTAGCTGGTTCGATTCCCGGTTCAACCATGTACCTAGTTTACATTGCTTTTTAAATTAAAATAATGTCTTCTTGCAGTAAAATATTACAACTACAATATTCAAGGTACTTTCCCTCCATGTGGCATAGCCGTGGGACGCTCTGTATATTTTGACACTTTGCAGTCGTCAAAATGGTTAACCTGGTAGAGTGGATAGATACGTGATAGAAAGACTGATGTGCTCTCGTAAATCGAACGGTCAAAGCAATATTGGCGGCATGGCGGTGCGGTGACGACCGATAGAGAGCTGGTGGAGAGGGCGTGTTAGAATCAGGAGTTGATGGAAAGGATTTTTTTCTGTTTCGTCATAGCTCGTAGGTTTTAAGATAGCCACTTTCTATTCTATAGCTTGGGACACTAGTTCTGCATAATTATGATGTCGTATTTGCTGCAGATCTGGTTGCAAGTATGCGTTTATGATCCTTTAAATAATAATAACTTCCACAATCACTTGTCTAAGTCACAAACTACGATGCCCCTATGCTATGATAACCAGGCAAGGACATTAAAAATATAGAAATACACCCAAACTAATGCCATTTGTACAAATCATGTACGGCCGCCTCCAGTGGGAAACGAACCCACGACCTGCGTTTTGTTAGTCAAGCGTGTTTCCGCAAGACCAACGAGGCAGGGTGTATGTGACTAAACAATAAATCGATAGAGTGACAAGCTTATCCATCGACATGCTAACACACTATTATAATTATAAGCCTACCGAAACTTGCTATTTGAAATAATTTGTGTGAATTATTTTGTGGCGCTTATACACGGGGCGGCACAAACTGCATCCGTCGACACTCGCCGCCCTTAGTGAGCATTAGGTACTGAGCTTTGTTTGTAGGCTTATAAAAAATAAAATGGCGATCACTTATTTAAATATATTCAAAACCTCTACACTTTTGGAATTTTGTTAACGTATAAGGTGATATTTTCGATTCGATTCAACTTGCTGCGCAGGTATTTTTTGTTGCCTTTTTTACTTGGCATGCATGAGAATGAAGTAAACTTGCAGGCTAGTCTGCTTACATAGAAATTCAACGATTAGGTACATACAACCTGTCTGTAACAAAAATAATTGGATCGTGAAACGGACCGTTTTGATACCATAATTAGTGGCATTGCTCAAGGTTGGTTATTCCGTGTTTTCCACAGTTCCGGTTTTGTCAGATTTTCGTACATGATAGGCCATACATGATTTACTGTTAGGTTATTAAAAAATATTAAGTTTGTCTAAATTTTTATTTTTATTTTTATTTTTGATGACAGGTAAGTGTTGCATAACAGTAACAAAAATAAAAATATAGCTTCATAAAAAGGTTTTTATGTAGGTTTACCCCCGCCTGCTCCTTTAGTACTTTATATAAATGATTTTTTTATTTTTCTGCCCCTAAAGGCCGATAATAAGAGATCCACCATTTTGCATACAACAGCTCGAACGTGCTACTTTAGACTCGTAGGCTGGATTGGTCCTGAAAGTTTCGAGAAGCTAAACATAGCTGGTTAGGCTGGAGATGCATGCCAACGGTATGGGCCGATGCAGTTACAGAAACCAGCAATGCAACCCTGTGGCCTAGCGTTATGGGGCTCAAGGTAAAGCAGCTGAGAGACTGATGGTCAATTAAACAACCCACAATAATCACGTGACGTTCCGCAGCCATGAAGATATGGAGAAGAAGAACAACGTGATGCTAAGGAATCTAAAACAACTAGTACTTTCTTCGTTGAAATATATAGCTTGATGCAAATAATCAATCAGCCCATACTGCTAGAGATAGGCCTCCCCAAGGCACACCACTTCTTTCTGTTCTTGGCAAACGTCATCCTGCCCCTGCCAATAATCTGCCTCAGATCGTCGGTCCAGCGAACGGGCGTCCTACGCTGCGTTTGCCAGATAGGTCGAGATAGGTCCGGTGAAATTTAGATATACTGATCTTATATTGGTTATCATTACAAGCTTTTACAAAACCCTTCAGCTGTTTCATATGAGTCTGAAACGGTTAATATTTTTTAACGATCTCAGATTTGGTCTGGTAATAAGTGTTTGATATTGATTGATATAAGAATAACCTCCTTTAGAGTTACCAGACCTTTCCGCAACACGCCGAAGCTTCTCATTCTCATGTGATCCATTTGTATTGGTGCTTCTCAAATTTTGTTGCTGCTTACAATTGCATCACATAACTGCTAACAAAATCAAATAATTCAGAACGATATACGCCTTAGTACTTTTAACAGTTAATTTACTTGCCTGTTTGACTGTACTTTTCTTTGGCTGTGGCAAAACTGAAAAACATTTTAAAATAATATTATAAATAGGGAGTCGATAAATAATCAATGATTAAATTATAAAAATCGACACTAGGTACATCATGCTGCTCACTTATCAGATTATATAAACTGCCTCACGTACACCGTACCAAAGCTCACATTTAGGCAAACATATCGTTTAATAAGGATGAGAAGTTGTTTACGAGACGAGTCTATTTATATTTTTTGTTCATCGCTATAGGCTTCATTTCCTCGTCTATTTCGTTGTTCGTTTGGATTGTATTCGTCACGATTTAGTGTATTGTTCTCTTCGAATTTAATTATAGCAATTTAACCTGTCAAATTTATTGCACTGGTGTAATTAAATCAGAAGGGATTGTTTTTTGTCCCGAGTTTTTAAGGAAACTACTTTTGGTAGTACAGTCGACATCAACATTTACATTGTATTAACTTAATACCGGATAAACTTACTTGGTTTTTAAGGTAATAATTTGTAGGGCTTACGAAACTTTTAGTTTCAAAATGTACATTTTAGTAGTTGCCCGAAACGTGACTGAGTAGAGTCCACGGATGTAGATGTTTATATGCTGTTGACTGTAACTAGCATTTAATGCTGATATCACGCGATCTAGGAAATTATCGGCCAAGTGCCAGTCAGAGTCGTGTACCGAGGGCTCCGTACATAAGTGTATTGTGTTACTTAGCAAAAATGTGTTTTCTTTCATTCAGTTCGCGATCCTTAGCAGGAGTCCAACGCACACTTGGGCAGGCTTGTTAGTATTAATGTTTTTACGATAGAGAAAGAACAGAAACACATTAAATGACACATTTCATGTACAGAGATTCCCTATATTTTTATTGTATGTTGTGCATATTCTGTGAAAATTTCAACTTTATAGGTCAGACGGATGTACGGCAGACGTTGTAGGCATTGTAATAGGGTCCCGTTTGGCACCCTTCGGGTACTGAACCCTAAAAATCCAAATAGGTGGAGGCCTTAGTAAAATCTGCTGTAACATCCAACTAGTCAAGAATGTATCAAATTGACTAGCTTAGCTTATTACCTATCTACTTAGGTTTGGATTTAATTAAAAGAAGATTGCTTAGCTATGATTAAATGTGAGATAAGGCTATACATTATGTTGTTAATAGAAACGACAGATAAATTGCAAGTTGCAATTGTTGTTTGAAATCTTAATAATGGAACTGGCATTGGGAATATCAACTGAACAAAGGTACGTACCGTACAGATAAATAGTTTGATCTATCACGGTCAAAATATCAGTGCAACTCACTGGAATGCGCACACCCCATCGCCAGGTGGGGTTATCTAATGTTGCCGAAAAGAGTCTTGATAATATTGTTTATTTATTTTGCACACTTCTCGACGTTTGCTTCGGTACTAAAGATAACCTGTTTATTTACCTGTTTTCATATATAATGAGTGATTAGCGCTTAATTCATAAATTTTAAATAAATTTCAACACAGGATTTAATGTTTTTTTAATAAAAGAAAGTACAGAAAAATCGTAGAACACAGGCCTAACGGACATAATTCAGGAATGGCGCATTTAGAAATGGCCCTCTCTTTATAGTATACGTGGTGTCTATTTTGTGTAAGTATAGTACTAAAAGTCGTAGCCAGCGAGCGGCCACACAGAAGGAATGAGGGGCGGGGGCGCGGAAAAGACGCTTCTGTGTGAGCTTCGTCCCGTCCCTTCAGTACATTTTGTATGAAAGTGAATTGGATTAACTACGCGTCTTTTCCGCGCTCTCGCCTCACGTCCCTTCTGTGTGGCCGCTGGCTTAGAAGAAAATATAAAAGAAGAAATTGTACAGTAGGTTCGCCTCGTCTCATTAGGAAGAAAACCGGCCAAGTGTGAATCGACTCGCACAGCGAACGTTTTATGTATTTAATGAAAATGTATAATTATAGTTCAGTCACAACTTGCACTTGGCCGAGTTTTATTGTTTTACTATAGAATGTAGGTATACCTACTATAATAACACCAATTTTTAAGGTTGTATATAAGTATCACCGTTTCTACGATGGATGAAAAGGAAAACACAGTGTAGGCTTAATAGATTTCCATTGACAACCTTTTGACAAAAAAATACCGACTAAAGCCTTAGACTACCTTAAAACTCTTTATAACGTTTTAGGGTGGCCCTAACACAGCCTAAAACAACATTTTATCATGACAATTGACATTTAACATGAACTTCTAATGATGAGTAACGGCTGCTCACCCTTTAGCTAATCGTCAACTTCACTCCATATTCCAGGTTCTTTGCTATCAAGAGATGGTTCCTGGAGTACAAAGACTTCACGTACGGAACACCCGTCCGTAACTTGATCGCGGTAGGCCACTACACGCAAATGGTCTGGGCCACCAGTCATAAGGTCGGCTGTGGCGTAGCCATGTGCCCAGGCGGACCCTGGGGAAGTTATTGGAATTACGTGTGTCACTATTGTCCTGGGTAAGTACAGTATATCATATCAATCAACTCTACGTATATCTGTTTATAACAACTAGTTCGACAACACTTGTGGCTCCAATCCAGTCCTGTGGGTTTCTCAATCACGATCAATTTCTTCGGCATATGCGCACTTTAACAGCAATTTTTCTCATCGCGTTAGTTGCAGGACGGCATTTATTGCTCCATGCCACAAGAATGAAAACTTTCTTCTTCTGATGCGAGATGGTATTAGCCAGCACAACCTTAAATTTAAACTGGCTTGTGACCTCCATGCTAGTGTTATTATGCTATACTCGCGTGCTACTTCGTCTCTACTATAGTTGTTTAGGTATTTAGAGCTTAAACGACTTATAGCAGGAGACGTGTCAAATAATGTAATTTTAAGTAAATAATGTCTGACTGACACTTCATTCTTTATGGCCCTAGAAACTTAGAATTACGAATGGAAAACTCTACATTAGTATCGCTCTTACTCTCTTGTGTTTATAGTTCAAGTCACACCGAGACTTAATGTAGCTAAAACTTTTTGTGCAGGAGCACAAAAAAACCTGTCAACAAACAACAGAATAGACTCGCTCGTAACCCATTAAACGGTGCGATCATCATCAAAAGAGTAATTGGCCACGATTTTGAAAGATAAACTGTTGTACTACGGCATCGTAGGGTACCAACAAAAAAAATCTTTACCCAACTGTCGACAACATGATAGATGCCATTCTTATCCAGATTTTTTTATTACCTTAGTATAAAAAAAATCTTTGGATCCTTTTCTTTTCCATTTTGGTGTGATCTGCGGTGGAGATTGCAGGGAGGGAGACAGATAGCGTTTTGGTTGCAGAAGCCGGATTCATTTTGGAAATACCAAAATAATACCAGACGATAAACAGCTTGAAGAATATTGTAAAAACCGGCCAAGTGCGAGTCGGATTCGCGCACGAAGGGTTCCGTACCATTATCTATACAAAATTAGACACAAAGATAAAAAACAGCAAAAAAATCACGTTTGTATAGGAGCCCCCCTCAAATAATTATTTTATTTTGTTTTTAGTATTTGTTGTTATAGCGGCAACAGAAATACATAATCTGAAAATTTCAACTCTCTAGCTATCGGTTCTTGAGATACAGCCTGGTGACAGACAGATGGACGGACAGACAGACAGACAGCGAAGTCTTAGTAATAGGGTCCCGTTTTTACCCTTTGGGTACGGAACTCTAAAAAGGAAAGCAACTCAGTACTTAAAATGATCCAAAACGCCAAAAAGAAATATTATTCTCAATCTTTCAAAAAGTGTACGAAGAATCCTCGCAAAATGTGGCAGCTTATAAACTCCTTAGCAAATAATATAAATAAAACCGATACACCTCTGTACGAGCACACTCGACATTTATTGTATTGGTAATAAGTAAACTGCTGATACAGCGAACCTGTGTGCCCCGGGCTACCTCTTAAAAATTTTTTTTTCTTTTTTTTTTCTTTGGTTTTTGTGTGTCCGCCCGGTTTATTATACTGAAAAAGGTAGCGCGGGGCACACAGGTTCGCTGTATCAGCAGTTTACTTATTACCAATACACTAATGTCGAGTTTCGTATAACCTCCCTCCACATTAGACACCCCAACTGGAATTTTAAATGATACTAAAGAAATATGCGACTACTTTAATTCTATCTTTGCAAATATTGGCTCAATATTGGCAAACGAAATTAGTATTAATGGACCTATAACTAAGACAGCGAAATCTACTACGCCGAAAAATATTAACGTAATCACTCTATTCACTCCGACAAGCAGTAGTGAAGTGGCCAAACTAATAGACAAACTCAAGCCCCACACTAGCACAAGCATTGACGGTGTAGCGTGCAAAGCAATAAAATGTATTAAAACTTTTATCACTGAGCCATTGAGTAGAAGCATTAACCTATGTCTCCTTGAGGGTAACTTCCCCGACTCGCTAAAAGTTGCTAAGGTCAGACCAATTAACAAATCGGGTAAAAAGACGGATCCTGGAGACTACCGACCACAGATATCTCAAATATTGCTCTGGAAATATTCATTGATTTAAAGAAGGCCTTCGACACCGTTAGTCATGAATAGCTTTTGTTGAAACTTAAAGACACACGGATTGCCGCTAGTGATTGCCAGTTTCAAAATTTTTGATTCGTATCTCAGTAATCGATATTAAGTGTTCGAATTAGAAGAACATCAAAACGATCCGCAACTCGTATCTTTTAGCGACACACAGGATCAATATTAGGACCACTCCTATTCTTAATATACATATATAAACAGTATCATAGACACTGGTTTGACTGGCGACATAACGTTATATGCAGATGACACTTGCCTATTTTACTTTGGACCAGATATCAATTCGATAATTGAAATAGATCAACGTGTGTTAAATATCACCCATGAGTGACTCCAAGAAAATCTTCTTACCATCAATACATCTAAACCGATAGTATCACATAATCCATGAATTATTAATAAAGAAAAAATGGAAAACTCTACTGAGGAAAAGTATCTAGGCCTAATTTTGGCCAGTCGTCTAACATGGAGACCACACCTAGAAAAAATAAGGTAGAAACCATTATCCCTGGCATGTCTCCCGAAAAGAGTCCATTATACAATCTATCATTCACTTGTAGAGCCTCACATAGAACATTTGATTGAGGTGTGGGGTTCAGCCGCAAAAATTTATATAAATGCCTTGCAAACTGCGCAAAACAAAATTATAAACAATATTTTTGGCTACAACAACCTTACTAAAACAACAAAAATCTACCAACAAACTTAAATAACTCAGTATATCTCAAATGTACAAATACAATCTATGCATACTGATACGAAAAATGATACAATGATAAAAGGATACAACTACAGACTCGATTAACAAGACAAGCTAATAATATCCACATACAAATGCAAAGAACGAACTATGGGAATAGTAGTATAGTGGCTGAACGAGCCCGCATGTATATAACAAATTACCAAAAGATATCAAGGAAGCTAAATGATTGCCTATCTATAAAGGACTATTGAGAAGCCACATTCCGAGGGATACTTCATTGTTGAAACCTTAAAACTTTCCGTTGTCTTTGTTTTTAGCATGCACTCACACTTGCGGTTAACCCCTTGGTTTTAACTTTCAACAGTGTGAACGCAACCTTATCTTCGTTTTTATCGCACTCTTTTATTATGAAACTAACAAAAACAAAGTCTTATGTACCCACTGCTACTTACTTTTAAGAATTATATGCGAATTGCCGCGGCGCGTTACAAACCTAATTGTTGTTTCTCAAGTAAGTGATTCATTGTGGTAGCGGTGGTAGCCCAGTGGGTAGAACATTGGACTCGCAAGCGAGAGACTCAGGTTCGATTCCCAGTGTGGGCATGTACCTATGACTTTGTTTTCTAAGTCATGTACATTTGTGAGATGGTAGTAGCAATAACACTCGTTAACAGTGAAGGAAAACATCGTGAGGGAACCTGAGTGTCGGAGCTATTCACATCCCTCAGCGCTTGAAATCGCCAATCCGCGGTGGGCACGCGTGGCGATTTAGCCCATACTCTCCCTGAGAGAATGCCTGTGCCCCACAGTGGGACGTATATAAATTTAAAATTAATATAAAATTCTTGTTAAGAAGTACATTTCTTAAATCACAAACAACAAATAATCAAATCCATTTCTCCTTTTCAGTGGTAATTTCGACACCATAACCCAGTACCCATATAAAGTCGGAAAACCTTGCGGGGACTGTCCAAACAACTGTGTGTCCGGATCCCTGTGCACCAATACCTGTCCACAAAAGGATACCTACAACAACTGCGGACAGCTAGTCAAGATCTCAGGAAGCTTGTGTCGTCAGGGCGTATGTAATGCAACATGTACTTGCCGTAATACCAAAATATATAAGAACTATCCTTGGCAGTAATTGGGATTCACTGATTTGACGTAATGTAGAGTCAAATAGTGATATTTTTAATTTGTTGATGAGTATATTTTATAAGCAAACTAACTAGGTACCCGATGTATTTTCCTAATAAATGTTTTAAGGTTTTTATAGAATAGCCTAAATTAAATCTAACAGCAATATTTTAAATCTTTACTCCAGCCCCACTTGAGTAACCTGTTAAGTTTCGTACAGTCAACATTACATGAACCTTTAGTTGCAAGGACGCCCGTAACGCAACTGAGCAGAGTGCATGCATGTAAAGGTTGACGTTCTGTCGATTGTACCTAACCGCTGATTTCTAATTTGAGAAATTCACAAAGTACATACCTACATAAGTATCGTTCTGTCTCTTAAGATTTTTCAAAAACAACTACACAGACTGATCAACCTACAACAGTGCCGAAACATCAGGGACTCAAATAAATTTGCTATCATGGCGGTATCTCAAATTTTACTGCATCTGAATAACTCACCGAGTTGTTAGGAAACGGTTAAAACGTTATGGGCGAAGGTTTTATGGTGCTCAAGACGTAACAGGTGAGTCAGCAGGTGGGGTGACCGGCAGTGCGGAACCGACTCTGCCGCGTGCCTTCTGCTCCTTTACCCTATATTTCTTTACTCGCTTGTAGTTGCTTCTAGTGTATGTACTTCGGTCGGCACTGTACTGTTAAGAGTAAACATCGTACAGACAATGACCATTACAAAACCATGTGTTATTCAACTGTAGCGAAGAATTTACTAACATGCCAATTGATACGCAAAAGTGAACTATACAACTTGGCAATAAATAGGGTGGATACTAATTAGTATTCCGCCGTGTGTTCCCGTCTGAGCGAGCAGCATGTTTCCCACCCCCACTACCGCGACCCAATTGTGTGCGCGGGTGCGGCGTCCGGCGCGCGGGCATTGCGGGCTCGGCCTCCGTGCGATGGTGTGCGACGACCACTCCCGCACCTCGTCTCCTCAGCGCTCGAAGCAGCTCCGCCGGCTCGCCTCCACGCGCGGGTTCAGACCGCGCCCTCAAAACGAGTACGGCTGGATCCGCGTCTTCGATGGCCTCGAACCCTTTGCCGTCGACGCCCCGAGCAAACTAGTCAAGGCGACGCTGAACACGACAGTGGAAGATATAAACAAACAGTTGGGCTGCGGCGAAGAGTTGACCTTGTGGGTGCAGATCGGCGGGGAGAACTCCCGACGGTTGGAATGCGACGAGTTCCCACTGCGTTTCCAAGAGCAGTTCTTGGCTACGTCTGGATGGACATCGGACTGCCGCCGCGCTCGGCTGGCTGTGGACCCGGAGTTGCGTCACACGTTGCGATGGTGCGCAGGGCCGGCCGCGCAGATAGGTGGTGTTTTACGCTCGGGTGTTCTTCACATACTGAAAGGGCACGTGTTTCCGCAGTGGAAGCCGAGACCTGCTTATATTATTGGGTCGCGGTTGCAAATGTGTGGTGAGTAGCAATTATACACTTATTGACTTAGATTGATGGAGTTGACCCGATTTCCCATGCGTGTTAATTTCGCTTTCAGGCACATTGGCCGAGATGACCGAGTTAAGTGGAGGTAGTATTGAACTGTGCCAGCCCAAAGCCCAGCGTTTGGTGCTGCGAGTAAAGCCGCGTTGCCATGGCAACGGCCAGCCTGGCGACGCCGGCATGAATCACTTCTTCCTCGGCTTCAGCACAACTTGGGAGAGGAACCTCTGGTTTTGCTGGCTTAAAGAGGTGAGTCTTATATAATATATTTTTATTGAAAGTGCCTACTCTCTACTTATATTTTTTGTGAATGTAGAGCACATTTTCTTGCAAACTGCCAACGGTTCTTTCTATACATGAATAATTTTAGCTTGGAAACCTAGAACTCAAATGATTCGTGAAATATCCATCATTTTGCTTTCTCGTCAGATGATCGAACATTACATTCCGGTACACTTCTCAGTGTAACGAACCATTTCGGAGTAACTACAACAAATTGGTAGAAATCTCACTCGGTGCTTATCAAACTTTTGACATTTCAATGTGTAATTCTATGCTATTGAAGTTAGGGTTGCCGCTTCTTTTGATATGTGAAATAACTACACAAGGTACCAAGGTATCAGTTGGTCGCATCTGCACAAATTTTGAGTCATACCGCGACGTTATTTAAAGAGATAACACAGTCATTATACCCCTCACTGCGACTCTATAATAGTAGATAACACACGAAAATCGCGACTCTATTATAGTAAATAACACAAGAAGATCATTCTCTTAAGAAATTGTACTAGAGTCACTTGTCAATCAGTAGTACAAAGTCAACAGTGGAGTCACTTCAACATCGCCTTTCCAACAAAGTAAAGAAAAGCAAAATGCCGTTATGTGATTAATCGCCTTTCAATAAGTACATCTCGTAAAGAAAGAAAGTAAAATTAATTCAGTCGGATAGTAACAGAGAGGCTTTAAAGCGCATAAGCTCCGTATAAAAAGTGTGTTAAGTGTAAAATAAAATTGGCTGCACACACCCTGAGCAGTCACGGTCGAGATGTGGTAGCGGCACGCGGGGACCGCTGCAGTGGCAGTCGCGAAATCAAAAGACATTTGGAGTAGTCGTCTCTCACTGAGAATTTCTCCAACTTTTATTTTAAACGTGAAATGTTAAGTGGATTCAGTGAATGTGGCTGACGAGTCTTACTTACTTGTGCAATATACGAATTGTGAGAGTCGGTGTTTTGAATATTTTTAGTTTCAGATTATGGTACCAACTATAGGTACCCTTTATGGAAGTTAAAATTCTTATCTGGATGATCCTTTCTTTCGATAGTCTAGTACAGGGTTTCACAATGTGCGCCGTAGTCATAGCTGGTGTGCCTCGGAAAAATTACAAGTTTTTGCCAAAAATTGCGTTTTTAGCGGAAATGCAATCTTGAACTGGCTTACTGGCCCGAGGTTGTGGGTGAATATCAATGAGATTTCTGGGTGACACTTTTATGCAAAATCATATTAGTTTAGAAATTACGATTTTTTGTCCCTGAAAGCCTTTTGAAGTTTATACTAAATACAATAAATACTTAACAATTATTAATTTGTGATGTACCTGTGAAACTTCCTGATTTCTTAGAATACAAAAAGTTTGCGGAACACTGGTCTAGTAGACGTTATCGCCGATCGAGTGTAAAGAAATTATCATGGCTTAAAACTACGGGACATAAATAAACTATTAATAAAATATGTATAAGGACATTACCAAGGAGCGAGCAAGAAAACACAGAATACAATTTGTGCGAGGCGAAGTGTCGTGACTCGTGATCGGAATAATAAAGTTTGACACTTGACGATTTGTTGGCATTCGGAAATTACAATGCCGGGGGTTCGACGGCCCCACTGTGACTATACACCGCGACAACTTGCGATTGTTTCCAAACAGAAAACTAGGCAACATTTTACAGCACACTAAAGACAGCGAAGGACAGTTTTCGATCAGTTTGACTCTATTCAGTGATGAAGTGCTCTAAATTTAGATCGATAGAACAATGAGTGTTGGGGACGAAGAGTTGGATTCTCTGGACGTGTTCAGCCAGCAGGGCAGTGAGGATGTATACCTTGACAGTCTGGAGCCGACTATTTTTAAGGAAAAGTGCGATGTCACGCCAACGCAACCGACAACGGTGGGTTCTCTCTATTTCGCAATTTCCAGATGGTTTTACGAAGCCCTTTTTTAATTGAAACACTTATGTTCCGTAGATTCTTATGTAGTTGCGTAGTGAAAAAAATAATAATAAAAAGAACAGTAAGAATTTTGCGGTGACGTTATCGTATCCTGCTTAGTTTATACAGTGATTTTAGCGTTTATACCGTGGCATCTGTTAAAACGAGCGACATAAATGCGACTATTAAAAAGAAACTGTATATAAAAGCTGTACACGCATAAACTTTACTCACGTGAGTTCTGCAACACAAATATTGATCTACTTTACAACGAAGTTTAATTTTAAAGATAAACGATATTTTTTACTACTTTACAACTTAAATTTTAAATTTTAAACTCCACAAATGCAAATAAATAAACTTGAGTACCTAAAGAACATTTTATACTGCATTTGTTTGAGTGTTTTAAGGAATCGTGATTTCATGAATAATACCGAAAGTTGGTTCAGTTGTACCTTGTATTTCACATCACACACAACTCGTCGAAGGATCGGTCTAAAAACACTATCTCCAAACTCGGAACCACATCCCTCTCCCTAGCCATACTCACTAGTAGTACCATACCTCCCGAAATTTTCTCATATAGCTATTTCTCCTTCCTCAGGCCACGCAAAGCACGCAGCCGCCGAACGTACTCGACCTATCAGGTGGAGGACGAGCGTCTCTCCCGGCAGCCCTCGCTCAGCACACGGCGGACGCCTTCACCATCCGCGTCCTCCGACTGCAAGGCAACGCCCTGACCGCCCTCCCGGCGGAAGTCTTGGGGTTGAACGCGCTCACGCATCTGGACATAAGCGATAATCGGCTGACTGCGCTGCCGATCGAGATGAAGCAACTGATACAGTGAGTGTTGGTTTTCTTAATTTGTGAATGTCATAGAAGGTTAGTGTAATAAAATTTGGCTTCGTCCTGATTCCTGAGGTTTCATAATCTTAAGAAATCTTTCACAGGGTTTTGGCCAAGTTCCATTATAAAACTATTCAACGTCCTCTACAAACATGCTTACATAAATATGCCTCATGAGATCAAAAGCAGAGGAAATAATAGTTCATCAAATAACTTAATAGCATCTTCGGAAAAGTACCTATTCTTACGGGCCTCCATGAAACAAAATCATGTCTTAAGGCCAAATGCCCAGGAATAGACAGCATTTCCGGTAAAAATGCTATCGAGTCCTTGATCCTAATATTCGGTCGGGGGTGCTAAATATAACTATTTACATGATTGAGAGAATTGAAGGACACTTTTTGCAGAAACAATCAACAAAAGATATTATTTTTTTAACTGGTGGTGCTAGTGAACCTCTTGGATACCCCTTAAGGGGCTTCTTCTTCTTTAAGTGCGGTCTCCTATCGGAAGTTGGCAACTAATTCGGCCATCTTGCTTTTTGAGGCAGCCAATACAAACAAGGAACTGGTACACTGTTGAAACCACAGTCACTGTCGTACAGTCACTGTCGTAAGTTGTGTAGCCATGATATCTTTGGTCTCCCAAGTCTCCTTCTTCCTGGAATCTTGCCTTGTATGATAAGTTGAAGGAGACTGTACTTGGTGTTACGCATTATATGTCCGAAATACTCTAGCTTCCGTTTCTTGTCGGTGGTTCATTCTACACAGAACGGTAGAGTTGTAGACCTCTTGAACCCAATAAATTCTAATCATTCGGCGGTACACCCACATCTCAAACGTTTCTTTAATCTAGTTTCGCAGTTATTGTTTTTAATCGAATTAATTCATTGTTGGTGCCATGGTGTAACTTTACTTGGATTTCGCGTACTTTGATGCTGTGAACGTTCATCTTTGTTGTTTGGAGATTTTTTTTTACATTTTTACAACTCCGTCCCATAATAATGCAGGGTCCTGAATGTCTGCCTCTTCGATTTTCTTCGTTTCCAAGATGGTTGTGACCATGAACTCCAGAAGCATACATGCACGAATGATTGAATACCCCGGTTTTTTAAGCAACTTCAATCCGCTGTAACGCGAAAACGCAGCGACATAGGACCTTAATTGATTGGACCAAATCAATTCGTAATGATTTAAACTGCAATCCACCTCGACGTAAAATATGTGGAAATCATATAGCGAAATGCTCGCCAGCTCCCTAACTATAAGTTTTAAACTCAACTTTGCAACTAGAGGGTTGTGGTCCGAGCCTATATCAGCAGAAAACCTAGGACTAGCTAGCATTAACGCCAAAACGGCCGTTCTTAGCATAAATGCTCTCTAGTCCCTTTTTCGTGATCCTAGGTTATTTGTCGTGGTGGTGCTAGGTGCTGGGCAAGCCTACTCCATCTAAAAAACAATGTCCGAGGCACTACAGCGTCCAAGTAGTCCCTTCACCCATCCAGTGTGAGTGAAGGTGCCGCTGGACGCTGTTTAAATCATCTCATGACGTAGATGCAAAGGCCAAAGTTTTTTTTTGCAAATACGTTCTGTAAAATAAAAACTGATTTTTTTTCATTGATGGCGCTAGTTAGCCCACTGGATCTCCTTCCGCACTTATCCTCATAGTTGGGCCATTGTACGCAGTAAGCACTGAGGTATGTAAATAACTCAGACACTAGTTTCCTCACGAGTTCATCGTTAGCGAGTGGTATTGCTCCTACAAATTCACAAATATGCGTAACTTAGAAAATAACGTTATTGGTTCATGCCGGGATTTGAACCCACGAACTCCCAGATGTGGGGCCAGCGTTCTAGCGATGCGCTGTCACCGCTGTCAAAAGGACTCATATCCAGCAGTAGTGTTAAGTTCACAAATACGGTACCCAGCACAAATAGCTAGATTGAGCCATAACATAACATAAACTCACGCCTGTATGCCAGAGGGGTGGGCAGAGACCAGAGACTGCCACATGCCACGATACTGACAGATCACTTTCGCTTCATCAACATTCATTAGTCGTTGCATGCACCTACGCCGGTTTCGGGTATTCTTGCCCTTTGCTGATACATCCTGTATTTGGTCGAAGTATGTCCGCCTTAATTAAATTTAGCCATAATTTTTCATTATTCCAAACTCGACGTAAGCAAAGCTGGCGGGCATCAGCTAGTAGCTTACAAGAAGGCTTTGTATTATGGTCCTAAGATTGATTTGGGGAATTAAGATGGCGGCGCTTTTATGTCCTTCTATATTCGCACCTACCAGTACAGACACTAAAATAGTGTAATGATACATCGTCATAATTTTCTGCTACGCTATTACGCGCACCAAATCCTGAAAGATTCCAATCGTGTAACTGTCAAAACGTAGGGATTCCGACAGGCTTTGCTGCGCATAATTAGATCTCTGTTCTTTATGAAAGGAAAAACTTGCATACAAATATTACAGCTTTTGTTTAGTCTACTTACGAAATACTACATACGTTTAGGACATCAATTTTGTAGGGTTCCACTAGGAACCCTGGAACCCTTAAGGAACCCTTATAGTTTTTGTTTGTTTCATTGAAGTATCTGTCTTTTTGCAGCCAATACATATAGAAATACAGAAAAGCAGGAAATAACAGTTTTATGATAAAAATATGGTAGTTGTACGGCTATCTAAAGAAGGCATACACAATGTATAGCCATATATGTATAGTGCTAACGCCCAACCCCCTGGTGCTGTAGAGTTTAAATAAAAACACAAGGAAATCTGTATTTTTCCATACAAACGTCCACATAATAATACAACTGCAGTAAATGTCGTATGTACATACATAAACTCACGTCTGTGTCCCAGAGGGGTAGGCAGAGATCAGGGATTGCCACCTGCCACGATCCTGACAGATCACTTTCGCTTCCTCAACATTAATCAGTCGTTGCATGCACACACGCCGGTTTCGGGTAGATTTTATCTTGCCCTTTGCCAATACGTCCCCTTATCAATGTCGTATGTATAGGCAATAAATGTTTTCCTGTTTTTAGGGTTTCGTACCCGAAGGGTGCCAAACGGGACCCTATTACTAAGACTTCACTGCCCGTCTGTCTGTCCGTCTGTCTGTCTGTCTGTCACTAGGCTGTATCTCATAAACCGTGATAGCTAGGCAGTTCAAATTTTCACAGATGATGTATTTCTATTGTCGCTACAACAACATATACTAAAAACAGAATAAAATTAATATTTAAGGGTGGCTCCCATACAACAAATGTTGTCTAAAGACAGCGCTCGCCTTGTTTGTTCTTCTTGTTCTGGCAATCTTGTGTGTTTGGCAAATAGCCGAATATACTCAGCCTGGCAGTCAAAGGGTTAATTATGATATAAGTCTAGGGGGTTTATTGGGGTTCAGTTGGACTCATTTAGCCATTTTTAGGGTTCCGTTCCCAAAGGGAGCCAAACGGGATGTTCTTCCCCCCTTAAACTTAGCACACCAATGCGCATCCGTAGAATAAGGAAAAGCATGAACCCCTACCGTACCTTGCAAGTCTTGATTTACTTGTTCCGTACAAAATTTTTTCGAACATACACATTTAATTACCGCGCGAACTTCAATTTTCTCCATTTTCGATTACTCGTTGCGACAGAACACAAGTAAGAACCTTATTATTATTATTTCTTGTTGAAATGGCAACCAGCCGATGTCGACAAATTCTGCTATGACTGAAAAAGCAAACATTTTTTTTTTATTATGTCGAAAAATAAGTGGGCTATGCCTGCCAGTATTTTCTTTTTCTCTATCCAAGGAGGTTACATCTCATTCTCACTACTTATTGAACACCCCTAGTATGTCGCCGCCATCTTATTTTAACAGCTGTCCAATTTAAAGCCTAGGAAGTTTATTAGGCGGCGGTATTCAGATACATGAATGGCTGGCCTTTTAATTGTAATGAAGCACAGTAAAATGTTTGACTACCTGGCTGATCGAAAACTAGCATTTTTATTAAAAGAATTTTATTAAATATTTGAGTAATCTCAATATTAGAAAATTAGAAATCTTTCATAAATCAATGGAAAAACCCAATCTAATAATATTTTATTGTTAAACAATAATAAAAGTTCGCTTTTTTTACCTGTAAAAAAAATTGTACGGTTCTATTTTTCCTTTTTTTCTGACTTTTTCTATGTCCTTTATGGTTACTTCAATGTTAAATTGAGGCAAGTTCCCCATTATATCGTCTGTCTTGATAAATCGTCCGAGTTGGGTCTAGCGACCATCACAGTTTATATATGAAAAAATGTGAATGTATTAGTTTTTTCTTGTAACGCCCATTCTAATACAACTGATGAGTACGATCACGCACGGTGACGTTTCAAAAGCTTGGAAATAAAAAATAAGTACTCTCCTTTTTATTGTAAAATCATAGAACAACTGTTCTGAGCATGTTCTGATGATGATGTATGTGTAGAAACTTTACAGTAAACTACTAAAAGTCGAACATAAGCATGGGTATTACGACGACGCTAGTCGCGTGTTTTAAATGTCAAAAGTCGCGACTTTCCAGTACATTAACTGTCAAATTCTAATATTTTGCGCCACAAAACGCGTGACTCGTGTCATCGGTAACCCACGAAGATGCATCAAAGAGAGGAGACCTATGTTCAACAGGGCTCGTCCGATTTCTTACTCAATACTTTATTGTGATCGTAATTATAAGGACATGGTTTATATGAAAGAAAATGTTTGGAAAATCCGCATTAGAACATTGCACCCGTGCGAAACCGGGGCGGGTCGCTACTTACTTTTTACCACAACATAATGAGGAAAACTTAATATCTATCCTTCACTTAATAAAAATAATAAAGTCCACACAAGACAATTGTCTGGACATAGAATAATAATTCGTATATAAAGTAGTATCAGTTACCAATGCTGAGTACAAATTCAGGTTCGGAATAAAAAATATCATAGTGTAGAGTAAAATTGGTACCAACACATCTTAGCAGTCGGTATTTACTAGCTCAGCTCGGGCGCTACGCTTCGCCGCCCTTGCGAGACGCTCTCGGGGTCTCCTTCGCAACCATCGCTCGTTCTATGCTACATTGTATCCCCGCGTATTCATATTTTATTGGCGTTGTCGATATATTACGGACTGCAAGTTGTCCCACATAAGAAAATAAATATATGACCTGAACATTTCAAATTGTTAATCATAACACAAATTACACGTAACAGCCGATGTTTTAATTTGTTATTGTTGAAATAAATACTTGACGCGGTTTTAGTACTTATTATTTATTAAATAGAGTAGACCGCTTATGTAATTACAAACATTTTTTTCTAGCTTTCTCGTTAGATATTTATTAGGTATCTTAAAATTTTCTTAACATGATTATTATATGTTCAATACTTTTTCATTAACAGATACTGAGATCAATGTAGAGACGTCCTCGTTCAGGCTATGTTTATGCAAAACAGGGATACCTTAAATCTATTTAGTTAGTCTCATGAAGTTTGTACTCAATACTTATTGATAGTAGACTACAGTTTCATGTGTGTCCTACCAATTTCAAAGACGCTTCAGCCATTTTCAACTAGAAATTGTACAGCCTAAACACTACTTATGGAACTAACCAATCTTTCGGACAGCCTAAACAGTACTTATGGAACTAACCAATCTTTCGGACAGCCTAAACACTACTTATGGAACTAACCAATCTTTCGGAAGCAATAAAGTTATTGACGCACTTAAGCGACGACGGTTTGTTTGGCCGTAACAAATACTTTGATCTGATTATTTAATTACATCAAGTTGCACTAATTAGTCTGAATCATTAAACCCTAACTAGGCGTAAAACTCGCACGAAAGTGTTATTTAATTTTGGCTAAACGCTAAATTGCTTGTTACATCCGCAGTTCACAGAGTTAGGTAACGCGTCTGTTTTGATGGACACTATCAAAGTTTATTGCATCAGATCTTGACTTTCGATAGACCATTCCAGTAAATCACGGGTGATGGTGGCTCCACAGTTTCCGTTGTGTGCTAATTTTTTTAAGTGAGCGCTTGCGTACGGCACCAGGCTATCAGCATCTGTGCGCCGGAGCATGCCACCTTACGTTCACTTCGCTCGACGCATGACCCCCTATTAGCTAACAGTCGATAACGTCCTATGTAATTTTACAATTAATTGTTTTTACGCTCTCTGATATGCTTAAAATATGTAACTATTATAAGCACCTGAATAAATATGCTCAAGTTGTATTTGTTTTTCCTTCGGGGATATTATGACAATTCCTACACCTCTATCTACACTTATAAAGCAGTACCATGTCTGCCTGATAGACTATGTGCAACCTGAACTGGTGCGTCATAAACGTTACATTTTGTACAAAAGATTCATACAGAAACTCATGCCTGCGTCCTGGAGGGGTAGGTGGAGACCAAGGTTTGCCACTTACCAGAATTCTGATACTTTCGCTTCTGCACGCATGCACGTCGGTTTCAGGTACTTTTTATCTTCCCTTTGCTAATACATACCTTATTTGGTCGACTTATGTCCGCCTGGGACTTCTTTTGCCTGGGACTTCCGCCCACATTAGCTCGATATATTTCTTTCGTCAATTTCATTCTTCTTTCTCCTTATATTTTTGTTTTAATTAGTACCGGTTGACACTTGACCCCAGTCACGCCTTATGGTAAACGAAGACGGGGTCTAAGATGTAACGTGTTTACCTGTTATATGCCGGTTGACTCTAGTTTAGACTCTATGTTCAAACCAATGCAACATTCCTTTCACAAGTTCCTTAACCAGGATCTTCTTATAAATGGAACCTAGAAGCACTAAGATTTCCAACAATGTATGAAAAGTCACTGTTGTTGAAATTTCAAAGAAAGATTTTGAGTCTCTTTGTTGGATCACATATAAACCGGCCAAGAGCGAGTCGGACTCGCGCACGAAGGGTTCCGCACCATAACTGTGTCTATAACATTTGAATATTTCAAGCGTCTACCTGTTGCCGTTATTAATATCGAGCAGAAAAACGGCAAAAATCACGTATGTTGTATGGGAGCCTCCTTAAATATTTATTTTATTAAATATAATATATATTTTTAGTTTTTAGAAATACATCACTGTGAAAATTTCAACTGCCTTACTATCACGGTTCATGAGATACAGCCTGGTGACAGGCGGGCGGACGGACAGCGGAGTCTTAGTGATAGGGTCCCTTACCCTATTACTTGGGTACGGAACGGAACCCTAAAAATGAGACAACTCGCTAAAAAGCTAATATTGATTTACATATGTAGCCTAGAGATTAGCATGTTGAAGTGTCAGTGAACTGGTCACATTTATGGAAGACCCGATAGTCGAGGGGTACTAAGGTACTAGATCACAAGCTGAATGATGATAAGGGGGTTCAGTAGAGATAAAAGATCGTCATTTTTTAAGTTTCAAATTTAGAAATTGGTGTTTGGCCTTTTGTTTATAAACAGAAGTCAGTTGTTTGAAAGTAATTGAAATTGATTCATCTCCTAAGGGGCGTAAAATATGGGATGAAAGTTCGAATGGAAAAGCCGAAACCGATGGATCCATAAGCACGTTTCACAGAAAATCCTTATTATAATGTAAGTGTGTCTGAAGAAGGGATTTCTTGTTATTCATAATAGATCCAAGCTCCGTGGAGGAGTGTATTTTTAAATATTACGCAATAAGAGTTGCGATCAAAGCATTGTAAGTTAAACTACCTACGTATTTTAAAGGTAACTATGGTAGATAAGCTCCTTTTCCCTTCTCTCCGAGAACTTTTATGACTTAAGGTCAACAAAGCTGACTATGAGTTCAAAATAACATAAGATTCCGTTTCTAGATATTCATTCAACGAAATCTTCGAGGACCTGTTAATTATCAGCTATTGAAATCTTGTTGATTTTAATTAAGTATTCATAGATATTATCGTTTGTAGGAACACAATGTCTTATGAAAAGAAGTAGGTACTCCTCGACATCCTTTCAACTTCCTCGCATTTAAATAGATATCTTTAAAGCGCAATTAAGGAAGCTTTGTTTAATGCTTGATATCAACTATCAATTTACCCATCTTAAGACTGCCTTGAGTGATTAGACGCAATTAAATATTCGGGCACACACAACAGAATGTGCAATTTTAGACTCTAAAAAGGCTCGCCCATGTGAAGCCCATGTGGGACATATTTTTCATGGAGTATGTATAAGGTACTTGCGTTAATATTTTAATATCGAGCCAATCTCATTAGAAATGTTATTTACACACTCTACGTAATTTATGGTCAAACTTTCTTTAATAATTAGTTCCATAGCTGTAATGCACGCACTGTAGCGAAAAATTACCTACTCTACAATAGTACCTATTCATTGACTGAGGATGAAGTGAATACGTCAAACTCACATCCGAAAATCTCCGGAACTTTAGTCCGAAAAGTTGATTCATGATACGTGAAGAATTTGAAAACGGACTAAAGACGTGTTGTGTTCCTACGAAGAATGCGAACGAAGCGAATCTCGGACAACGATAAATAACTACTTCCATATACCATTGGCTGTACACGTATCAGACAGCAACAATGCGTATGTAAGCAGCCAGTGATGGTGTATCACACCACACGTAGGTACCTACAAGGTATTGCGCGTTCTTGAGCGTGGCCAGCGGGGCGTCGCGGCCACGAGCTGCCCAACACGGAGTGGCCAGTCTTGCTGGCCGCGCGCGCTGCATCGCCAGTTTCTTGGGCTGTTACGTAAACGCAACCCCTAAAAACCATTTGGGAAATTAGCCCGGAAAGGTTGCCCTTTAGGAAAATCGGTATACGGCGGGTGGATAATTTTGTTTTGTGATGTTTTTGAATAGTTATGTAAGTGTTTTATAGCGGTGCTATTGTAGTTGAAGGCGTATAGAAATTGTTATCATGTATACTATGTGTACCTGATTATTAAAATAGGTACTGAAACAAGGCGTATATCATGATTGCTAAATTAGTGTTATTGCACTTTATTCGGTTATTTTACGGGCTACTTTGCGACTTACGGTCGACCCCACAGTTGCTAATGGCCACGTGCCAATAAGTGTTAAAAAGTACATAAGAGTGGCTCTGGATAAACTCTGGGTGATCATTGTAGGTACTGACTTAGGTACTTAAGCCTTGAAGTAATAGAAACTACTGGTTACTATAGAATTCCTTTCTAAACAAGTTTAGATTTTACTGAACAAACATTAATTGTTAACTAATTAGAGCAGTATGACTCTTGAATTTCTTTGACGGGCATCAGCGAAAACTTTTAATTTCAGCTGTCTCGGTCGACGGTGATGTAGGCCGCGGATTAACATACACAGAGTTCCGCTTCAGCCTACGAAATATGTATGTGTACCTTAGTTACCTCGTACCATCACATGTTATTGTTAACGTGTTATTTAAGTTTAATATTTTCTATTTATTTTTTTAGTTTTTAATACTAATTAAACGTTTATTTCTTATTATTTTTTAATAACTTCGTCAGGCTTGAAGTTGGTATCGAAATGAAAACAATTCATTAATAAATTTTTACTTCAAAAATAAAATCGAGAATATTAAACTATGAAGTAGTTTAGTCAAAGAATATTGGAAGTGGTTCAGTCATTGATACGGAAGAAATTAGTTTTAGGCGTTATTTCATTAAATTTCGATACTAGAACTACTTTCAGTAGTATGCACATTTACATATTGCTGAGAATAAATTATTGGGTTTAGCTGCAATTCGTGTAACAATTGTGTATTTTTTGTGACCTTTCGCAAAAAGTTAAGTATGAATAAAACTGTAGCTAAACACTTTATGCGATCAAATCATTAATTCAGCAGTATTTGCATAAAGCAAAACTTTGCCAGCCCTGTTGATTAGACACCAAAAGTTTACCCATAGGTACTTTGCTTTTCATTCAGTTTCTGCTATACAAAAAAGGTACCTAAGCGTTTGGCAGCTTAGAACAATAACTTATTTCAAAGCCCATTTGCACCGGTAGATATAATCACATAATACGTCTATGATAGAGACGCTATGCAAATGGTCGACGTTTTGTAATCCGTGACGGTACAATTCACAATTATTAATGTCGGTAGGTACTTTTCTACTCGTGTGGCAATACTGATGCTATCAGCTCCCATATAAATTGTACCGAGCGTTATAAGTCTCGCCTGATTGTTACTGCAGTGTTTCTACTTCACAGTTTCCACATGCAAGCAAACGTCTATTAAATTCTTGCATAATTGTTTTTTTATAAATAAATCCACTATAATTTTCCATACCACTGAAAAAGTAATATTCAGCGTAACAACATAAGTATTTACTAACAAAAACGTATTTCATAATTTACAGATTGGAGGAGCTACATGTAAACGACAACGAGTTGCGAACTCTAGACCCCGTATTGGGTCTGCCACGGCTGCGATCTCTTGAGGCTGCCAGGAATCTCATCACTATTTTTGGGGTATGAAGTTCATTAATTCTCATTCAACATTCTGAATCAATAATCTCAGACAAACATCAATAAGAAAATCCCCATTGGTATTAATCTCGCCTATGTATAAATGTTTTATGCAATAAAGAATTTCCAATAAATATTAAATTTCAGGATAAACATAACAAACGAATGGCTCCAGAGGAGGAAAAGAACACAGAGCATCGCGCACCGCTCACATGCGTGGATCTTCGTCACAATAAGTTGAAGGGTAGCATTATCCTTGGAAACTATGAGGTGAGGCTCACTTAATAAATTAAACGTAATAAAAATGAAAATGTGGTACAATTTCTCTTGAAACGGCCAAGAACCTGTAGTTCGCATGACGAAAGAAGACACGTAGTGCTACGTGCGGATCGTTCTGAATCGGCCGACCATAGTCACGTAATTAAGATGAGAAGTTTTACCAACTCCGAAACCATTTAAAATCAGCTTCTTCGGCTACATCGTTAGATTTCTTTACAATGAACAAAGTTAATCTAAAATCTAAAAAACATGTTTTCAGCATTTGGTTTCACTGGATGTCTCCCACAATTCGGTGGAAGTTCTGGTTGTATCTGCGCTGAGAGGGTTGAGGGAGCTACGAGCATCACATAATACGCTGCAACATTTATCTCTACATGGAGGATCCTTGAAGATTTTGTACGCGCCTCATAACCGTACGTATGATAGTCTTGAATTATTTATTGGAGCACAGTTGTATGAATCAAGTTAACCATTGTTGTTTTTACCCATTTCCAGAACTAGAAACCTTGACTACATCGGTACCACCCATAAACTTGGCGGAAATAGACGTCTCACATAACAAATTGACTTCACTCCCGCAATGGCTTTGTGGATGTTCGGACCTAACAAAACTACATGCTTCGAACAATGAGCTTACGTCATTACCAGAACATTTATTCTGTAGTGAACTGTCCAGCCTTAGTAGTTTGAGGTTGGCTCATAACAAGATAGCCAGCATCCCATCTATGCCGAGATTGAGGGCGCCACTAAAAGAACTATTATTACATGACAACTGCATTCAATGCCTTCCGGAAAACTTCTTTTCAGTCTGTGATAGATTGTGCGTCCTCAACTTAACAAATAACAGACTGAGCAGATTACCAGCCGCAAGAGGCCCATCTTCGTATTCCTTGGAAAGACTTTACCTAACTGCTAACTGTCTCACAGATGAAGTTTCCGATGTGATCACGGGATTCAGAGGACTAAAAACACTACATCTGGCGTATAACTGTCTAACGAGCCTTCCAGAAACATGCATCAACTTTTGGCCTGAAATCGAAGAGCTTGTACTATCAGGGAACTCGCTCTCTAAACTGCCGGAAAACTTGCCACAACTCAATAATATAAGAATAGTAAGAGCACATTCGAACAGATTGCGTTCACTACCAATGTTTGCATGCAGCGCATCAGTAAAAATTCTGGATTTTGCACACAACGAGCTTGATAACGTTGATTTAAGATTACTTGCCCCGAAACAACTTAAGTTTCTCGATATATCATGCAACAAAAAATTACAGGTAGACCCTTCTCAATTTAACGCATACCGATGTCAAAGACCGCTGAGCTTAGTTGATGTAACTGGAAGAAACTCATTAACGCTTTCACAAAAGAGTGCTTACCATGAAGAAATAACTGGTGCTACACCTTGGCTCGCAGGATTTTCGGAGAGTCCGAATAAATCCCTACAACTTTGCTGTGCTCAAATTCGACTGCCGTCTTTTTGCAACAGAGAAGGTCTTTTCGCTATAATAGATGGCGAAACCGATATTGACGTTCCAAAGATTTTACAATCATCACTTCCTGGATTACTCTTAGAAGAGCGATCTATAAAAGAAACAGTCAACGAATACATGAAGTACGTTGTCTTGTCTGCTCACAGAGAGTTAAAAGAAAAAGGTCAAAGAAAAGGCGCTTGTCTCATCATGTGCCATATCTCTCCAATAAACACTCCAGAAACGGGGTTCGGCCATATGCCGAAAAGATACAACTTGCGACTGGCAAATGTTGGTGATACTAGAGCAGTCTTAAGTAGACGTAATGGTGCTTTAACCCTTGGAATCGAAAATAACAAACGTCTTGGGTTTTCCGCTCGGTACCCAAACACAGTTCCTGATCCAGACGTCATTCAAACAATTATAAAAGAAGATGACGAGTTTCTCATAATGGCTAACGGGAACTTTTGGAATGCCATTGCTATAGATACCGCTGTATCTGAAGTTAGAGCCGAAAGGAATCCTATTCTTGCAGCGAAAAGATTACAGGACCTAGCCCAAAGTTATGGAGTGGAAGATTGTGTTTCGGTAATGGTAATCCGCTTTGACACTGCACGGCCCGAAGTCGATCAGTTAATGCGGGAATTGAGGCAAACCATAAGTACCAATAAATCAGTCTGTAGGTCAGACTGTTGCTGTTCTCGCTTGGACCCCTGTTGCCACTCTGCGTCGCCGACAAAACCAAGCAGTGACCGATCTTCTCCTAGCGGTCAAAGTGACCGACCGCCCAGCGAAAATGTAAGTCACCAACATTATGCCAGTGTCCGTTCACATACAAGAGCTTCAGATCGTCGAAGTTGCCGCGGTGGAGTTGCGCGAGCCATTCGCGTCAGGGTGGACGAAGACAAAGAAGATGATCCAAAGAATGATGACAGATCTGGGTCGGAGGAACAGTTTAAATGCTGGGAGTACATGCTGGAGCAAAACACGCAAATGCTTTTTGATAAAGAGCTTGATAATCTTTCCAAAGGGATCAAGTCCAATGTCAGTACTTTGAGAAATGTGAGAGGTTTGTCAGGAAGTAGCCCTCAGCTTCACATAGCAACGCCACCAGCGAAGCAATCTCGAGGTGGCGTACCGTTTCTGTCAAAGCACTTTGGTAGCGCACGCAACTTCGGCAATGCTCTAAAACCCGATTTTCGTTTTGGCTCCGGCAGATTACCGAACGGAGGACCTAATGCAGCATATTTCGGCTCCCTCCAGAGACTGATGCCGTACCATCTGGAGTACGACTTCGCAGTGATTCAGGAAAAAACTGCGCATTCTCAAGACTCGCTGGACCTCGAAGGCCGTATGCAACAATATTGGGGCGTTGCTACAACGGAACTCTAGCACATACCTGCCAACACTTGTAAATATGAATAGTCATAAAAACGGTTAGTAAAACTTCCTTTCAATAGCATAATCGTATGTATAATTTATACCATCCATTTGTCGACTAGAATTTATTTTGCACAAGTTTATCATCATGGACTTAAAAGACTTGCCTAACTATTGAGCTATGTTTATTACATTGACTTCATTGTTATGTACAATATTGTGATAATTCAAACTTTTAATTTACACGCTACCATTAAATAGATATAAAATACTCTATTAAATAATTCTATAAGAAACATTTTTTCACTTAATGTCCATGCCAAAATCGTGAACTCGACAAATAGTGAAATATTTACAAACCACGTAAGGCGTTTTAAAATCTTTTGTGCTTCCCCCATCAAGACATCAATACAACAAACACATCCAAATGTAAAACCGCCGTTCATTTACAAACCGTGTCAAGAGTCCTCACTCATTCAATAACTATTTACAAACCTATAATCTCAAGAAAAGGAACTAAGACGTTTGCCACCAGTGCGATCATAGCTCGCGCTTAACCACCAGCTCCAGAGGGCCTGCGAGCGGGGGGAAGTGAGCTAGGGGCGGCGGGGGCGGGGGGCCGTGCGCCGGCGGCGGCCGCCGCTAGGGGAAGCCGCGCGGGGAGTAGTGGTGCCCCTCCCCCAGCCACGAGTCAGGGGACGGGGGGAAGTCGGGGTAACCCCCCGCCGCGGGGGAAGACGAACTGCTGAGGTCTGAAGCGCCGCCCGCCCCCGTGCTTAGGCCTGCGCCGCTCATAGCTTGCCCTGGAACGGAAAGACGATTATGAATAACATAACATACACTCCCCAACCCAATCACTCGTCTTCCAATCACTTAACTTTTTGTATGGTAACCAGACGAGGAATTCTATGTAGGTATTCAAAGAACTTCATTTGGGAAATTACAGATAATAATATGACGCATGTCATCATGGGTGACAGGTAGGCAACGGGCCAAAGGGTTTTAAGACGCTGTTGTGCCTCTACGTCTCTACATTTTATCCCTAACAACCTATCCTATGGAACTTGAGATGTCGTTAAAAGTGAGTGACGGTTATCTCTAACTAGGTACATACTTTAAAGCCCCCCGTCCTCAAATCCCCTAGGGAATAATAATAATAATATCAAAGCAAAAAAAAAACAAATGTAGTCATACCTACTCTGGTACTACGTAAACTAGATAATTGGTCAGCTTCTTGCAACTTTAGTTAGTTTTGGCTAGAAAGTAATTGGTTTGGAGATAGTTTGGATTATGGATATGGTTTGGATATTAGGGGCGGCCACTCGCGGAAAATACACTTACTCGCGAGGGATGATTCAAATTATATAAGAGCGAAAAACAATAGGTAAGATGATCCGGATAACGGGACAACATACCGATAACGGGACAACACAGAACCTGTTCTGTGCGGGACAACATAGCAATTCATAGAGTCATCTGTAGCTCAGAAAAATAAAGATCCGGGGACGACTAGTATTACGCGGCCAATACTGCTAGCACCTGCTAGTCTGCCTCTGGATAGTACATAAATATAGTGACACTACTTTGCTTATTTTAGTAATCACGTCAGTGTGAAGTTATTGGCAACTTTCTACCTACTTAAATTGACTTGAATTCGCTCTATTCGAATTCGCTTACGACCGGACCAAATTAGCTTTAAATCCGATTGGCAAGGTTGTTTGTTAGTTACCGGCTCTTACCTATGTTTTGAATTCATTTTTACGCTTCAACTGACGCGTCATTACGTCGGGTGCCATCTTTTGACGTATACATTACGTGCCAATTACCCGGTGTGAAACTTACCTATGTTGGTGTAGACGAGGTGGTCAGGCGGGTAGTGGTAGTGGGGCAACGGGGGCGAGTGTGCTCTCAAGTACGGCGGGGTCGACGAGTACCGGGCCGCCCCAGAGGTTCCGTTGCCGCCGCCCCCCGCTGGTGACCCTTCCTCGCCCCCCAGGGCGACGGTGCTGTAGCTGTCGTTACTTAGGTCTGTTGGAGGAAATGGCGGCATGAGACTGCATTGTTCACGGAACCAAGGAAGACAATAGAATGGTGATGTCCCACCAATCAACTCGTGATGGGTAGGAAGGGCATAAATGTACACACATCAAAAAAAGTTTGCGATCACTTTGAAAAACTGAAATCTTTTTTGTTACTGTAGATTATATTATGATATTTTCTTCTTTTTAGATTCTTTATTTTAAAATAAAGAATCAGAACACAAAACAATGACACCGTTCAGTTGTTTTTTTCATATTAAAAGGCTTTCAGTCCTAGCTTACGCTCATTCAGAAATCTGATTTAGTCAATTATAACCGATTCAAGATATTTTTTGCGGAAAGTTGTGATTGAAAAAATGCCAAGAGGATTATCAGAGGTTTTACGAGCAAGAATAGTAACTTTGAGGGAAGAAGGATACACCACGAGAGTACTAGCACGCAGACTTGCTATATCCCAATCCTGTGTCGTGGCTACGTTGCAGAGGTACCACGGAATGGGGAATTTAGCTGACCGACCCCGCAGCGGTCGCCCAACTGTTTTGACAGCTGCCCAAAAGCGCTATATTAGATTGCTGGCAGCCCGTGATCCAACAATCAACGCCACTAAAATAAAAGCAGAAGTCAGGGCCGCCTCTGGGCTTGAAGTTAGCACGCAGACCGTTCGCAATTGCTTGCACCATGCTGGATTACGAGCACGGAGGTCTTGGCGAGCTCCGCTCAACTCCCGGCAACGTCAATAACGAAGATTGCAGTGGGCTAGACTTCGGCAAAATGAAGAAGGTGAGGAAGAAAACATTTGGCAAAACTGTCTCTTCGTTGACGAATCCCGAATCAGCACTCATCCAGATAACCGACGTGTCCGTGTCTGGAGAAGACCAGGCGACCGTGAAAGACAAAGAACTGCCACTGGAACAGTCAAGGCGGAAAATCGGTGTCCTTTTGGGGTGGCATTATGATTGGAGCTAAAACTCCTTTGATCCCGTATCGGGGCTACATGACAGCAGACATGTACAAAGCAGTTGTTATTGATGATATCGTCAGACCATTCCGAGTAAACCATGGGCACCAATTTGTACTGGTCAATGATAATGCGCCCGCACATCGAGCTCAACGAGTCAATGCTGCTCTTCAAGAATACGATATCACACGTTTAGACTGGCCTGCCGGCTCGCCCGACTTAAACCCAATAGAGCACGCGTGGGATGCTCTTAAACGAGCTGTATGGAACCGTGAGCCACGTCCCCAGACAGTTCCAGAGCTCAGGGAAGCCGCTATTGAAGAATGGGATAGGTTACCCCAGGAAATGCTGGATAACTTGATCCTCAGCATGCCCAGGAGGATCTCCGCATGTGTTCGAGCCAGGGGAGGAGTTATTTTATATTGAATTTAACCTTTTAATAATAAATTGTTGTTTAAGTTTAATTAAACAGTATTTTTCTTTCTATGAAATTTCTATCACAATTACATTATGATTAATGGCTCAATTTTTAATTTTATATTTTATAGTTTTATATTTTAATTTCAAACAGGGTATTCCTATTTAAAGAAAGCATACAACATAGATTTTTTTCTTGATAAAGTTAAATTTAAAGTATTATAGGAGCTTATGCTATTAATCACAAACTCTTTTTGATGTGTGTATAACGTTTTCCCCACGGACCAAATAGGTGGTCATCGAGTTAGTCCGTGAGTAAGTGAGCATGTGGAATCCAGGGAAAACAAAGTGTCTGAGAAACGGCCCCTGTCCTCACGATTAATCTGTACTAATGAAATGAGAACTGCTAGAAGAACTGTACACCGCCTCAAAAGCGGTAGGGCTCAAAATGAATATGGCAAAAACCCAATTAATGTGCTCTGAAGGAAGATATCGACCATATCACAGTCCACGGATGCAAGATCAGATGGGTTACGGAGTACGTCTACCTAGGCCAAATACTGACTCTAGACAAAGATAATCAAACCAAAGAGATCAGCCGTCGTATTCAGTTGGGGTGAGGAGCATTCAGGAAGTTGTCAGAGGTGCTAAGAGGAGACTTCCCTATATGCCTTAAGCGGAAACTCTACGACCAATGCTTGTTGCCCTCCATGACCTATGCAGCCGAGACATGGATATATACCAAGCATACTGCTCACCGGCTTCAGGTGGCTCAGAGAGCAATGGAGAGAGCGATGCTCGGTATCTCCATTAAAGATCGTGTGCGGAACACCGAGATCAGGAAGCGAACCAACGTGACAGACATCACAAAAAGAGTCGCCACCCTAAAATGGAGATGGGCCTGTCATGTATGCCGAAGAGACGACGGAAGATGGAGTCGCAAACTGTTAGAGTGGCAACCCAGAACCGGACATAGAAGCGTGGGCTGACCACCAGCTAGGTGGCGCGATGACATCGAAAAGGCGGCAGGAAAGACCTGGAGAAAAATAACTCAAAGCAGAAATGAATGGCGCTTGCATGAGGAGGCCCTTGTTCAACAGTGGATATTGGCGGGCTGAAGATGATGATGATGATGAATGAAATGAGCGCAAGATGAGCAGTAGAGTAAATTACTCTGCGATTTGACTGACCGTTGACTTCATGAAGTCAATGGTTTTACATTTTTGTTTAAAACCAATCATAAGTTACGCTGTCATTAACTAGCGCTGAATCAACGTTTACGTCGTCACGCATGGCGCACAGAATGAACCAATCATAGCTTAGATTAATACTTCTATGCAATCACAGAGTGATTTAATCTACAGCACATCTTGCGCTCATTCCATTGGTACAGACTAATCGAGAGGACAGGGGCCATTCTTGAGAGTGAATTTTGTAGCAAGAATACTATCTATGGTTTTTTTATTCGTAGGTTTGGGTAGACTCAAACTAATAAGAATGAAGGAAGTTTTTATCTCGCTGTAGACACACACTAACTCTGGCTATAAGTACTACCGACTCATAAACTTTCACAAGTTCTATCAAAATTGTGAAAGCAAACAGCAAAAAGCGAGAACAGAACAATTGATGCTCTGTAAAAGATCCAAGGGAGAATCTGAATAACTTGTATTAAGGCGCAGGCCACACAGTTGGGACGTAGAAGCGACGCGTTGTATGAGTTCGCGTCCTCGCGCCGTCTTGTCTGTGTGGCCTGTGGCCTGCGTGCGTGCGTGCGTGCGTGCGTGCGTGCGTGCGTGCGTGCGTGTGTGTGTGTGAATAGTATATTAATCCTCATAGCAGTAGTAGCTGGTATTAATGACGTAGCTGAGATATTTGAGAAATTCCTCTGAATTCCTCTAATTCTTGATATTGTGGGTTCCAAATATAACTACAATATACACTTCTCACGTATGCGAAATAGAGAGCCTTTATTCCACCCACCATTTGTCCACCCTTATGACAAGTAGGCTCTGCTTGTTATGTTTTCGATATGTTGGCTGAATGTCAATTTATAATCTAACAGCACTCCAAGATCACGCATTAAATAAGATTTTTGTACGGCAGTGCTATTTATATGATAAGTAAATTGAATTGGTGTTCTACTTCTAGTGAAGGTGATGTGACAACATTTTGGTACGTTGACATCTAGTTTGTTTTGCTTATAATAAATGGACAGCCTGTTGCGATCGTCTTACTGAAGTTCACAGTCGTGAAGTGTTTAAATGTATTTATATACATTTTTGTCATCTGCGTAAAGAAGAAACTTTGAGGAGCGGAAGAAAAGGAAGGTCTCATAGAGCAGCGGACCCAAGAGGTATCATTGAGGAACGCCAGATGGAGCGAATATGAAGTCTGACCTGTGACCACTGACCACCACCGCTTGTCTTCCATATATCTAACAGAAACTTCTTCGCCCCTTCGTTCTTTGAGTCTTCGCCCTCCGTCGCCCCACGTCCCATCTGTGAGGCCCACGCCTAGTCAACAAAACTCACCGTGGTGGCTGAACGAGTCCAAATCAATCTTCAACTCGTCCTTGTCCAGTAGGCGATCGTGCCGCGGGGAGCCCCCGCCCGATCCCTTCATGGATCTAAAGTACTGTGACCAGCGCGTGCGCCCCGCGTCCTTCTTTAGCCGCTTCTCTTTCGCCCGTCTGTTTGGACAAAAAAGTGTTCTTGACAGTGACAGTTAAAAAATAGATGTCTAACTAACGCAAAAAAATTACCTCACGTTCAATTGTGGAGTGGCGGGCAGGGCTTGTCAATTGTGTTACCAATCGGAACGAGTTCAGTATTGCCTGGCAAAATATCTATGCACCTGCCACCGTCAGACGGTTATATATCAATGAAGTCATTGGTTTGACGTTTTTGTATAAAACCAACCATCAGTTACGCTACCACTTGACATCGCCCAATCAACGTTCACGTCACGCTTAGCGCACAGAATAAATCAATCGGAGAGTTATTTACTCTGCAGCACGTCTTGCGCTCTCTAATCGAAAAGACTAATCGAGAGAACTGGAGCCGTTTTTAGTGTGAATTTTGCAGGAAAAAATACTTCTGTTTTTTATTCGTAGGTTCTTGAGGATCAAACCAAAAGGACAATGATGTGGTACGTCTTTACATGTTCGCATGTAGGTAAGTACGCCTTGTGTCACGTTGTATACCTAGCTAATCAATCTTTTTTTGAGATCAAACGAAAAGGACCCACCTTTTATTAGCTTCACTGTATGTAACTCTGTAACTGTTCGTTATCTTTTTAATGCACTTTGGCCAACTGATACCTAGCTGTTACCAGTAGATTAACATATTATTAGTAACCGAGAAACCTTTATTCCAATTACTTCAACTCAAAGTTCAACTCGTTGAACTTACTGGAATAAACACGGGGTGGGTTACATTGTCGTCATCGTGTAAATTATAATACAAGTCTAGTAATTAAAATTATTTGAAGTGGAGGTATGTTATACGGATGACAATATAATTTGACATCATTGAGGTGATCTGATCATGGAGTCAGGAGTAAATAGTGTAAATCTTCAAAACTATATTGTTATCTAAGCAAACTTTATCTGTAGCAATTACATGAAGTTCAGCGTTTGTTGTATTACTTGGTAATGCAGAACCACTATACGATTTAAATGTATGAAATAAATGGTTTTTTACTTCCCTAAAGTTTAGTGGCTAAGCCAAAGAACGAGGGCGCTTATTGGTATCATTCAATTACCCAATTTCGTGGATCTGCCTTTAATTAATTCAGACAAAGCGCAGTATTTAGAAAAGAACTTTCTCCTTTTTTAGTGCATTACCGACAAATGCGTTCGAATGAGCGGTGGTAGCCTAGTGGGTAGAACATTGGACCCAGGTTCGATTCCCAGTGCGGGCATGCACCTATGACTGCGTTCTAAGTTATGTAAAGTTTGTGAAGTTATAGTAGCAATACAGTGGTATTATAGTAACAATACAGCGCTAACGGTGAAGGAAAACATCGTGAGGAAACCTGAGTGTCTGAGCTATTCACATACCTCAGCGCTTGAAATCGCCAACTGGCGGTGGGCACGCGTGGTAATTAAACCCATACTCTCTCTCTGAGAGAAGCCTGTGCCCTACAGTGGGACGTATTTAGGCTGCTTATAAAATGTTCGGATGTAAGAACAACCTGTGTCACGCTGTACACCATCAAATAATGTAAATGACATTAGGCTTCGACTGTACCGTGCACCAATTGAACTAGTACCTACCTACACAACTCGATGGGCTTGCTTTTGTAAGACCGCTCCCTTTGAGCTGCGATTCGTGCATATCTTTTGCTGCCATTTAGGACCGTTAAAAGAACCAATAAACCAGCTCAGCGCATTGAATTTAAAATTCAATTCTCAGGGTCATAAAAACATGGAGTCAATTCAACTTTATTTGCGCCTAAGCTAATAATTCCATGGATGATATGATAATCCTACCAAAATAGTGAGTTAGAAAACTTTTCACAGACAAGCCTGCAACGTTGCCCCTCGGGGCCAATATTTCCACAGAGACAGACAGACAAAACATAGCAGCATTTGAGAATAACCAATACATACAGCAAAGGTAGGTATTATTTAAATACAACTTGGCTCCCTCGCCGGGACATGTTTTGCTTGCTTGCTATTAGCGGAGCAGCGGGGTGTCGGCTCCGGGCTTCAACAAAGAGGTTGATTAATTAAAGTGCGCCCGCCCAGCCCTCCGGGACGTTGGACCGCAGGAAGCCTACAGAAGGGCCGTTTTGGCTTCAACTGTTGATCAAAGATCGAGCCGTATCAAAATTTACTTGTGCTGCTTGTGCTGTGGACACGATTTTATAGGGAGACTGTTTTTTTAATAGAACTATAAAGGCAAGACTAGAATTGCGATCAAGTAGCGTAGGTACTCCGATTGTACCTAGTACCTAATCAGAAGTGACTTGAAGATTAATTTCATAAAGATACGGTCAAAGCTCTAATAAAAAAGTCTATCGGCTTAGTCCTCATTCCCAAGTGAAAGTATTGGACCTAAACTATGCCTGAGAAGGTATAAAGAATACATTCTCAGAATTACGCTTTTTCAAACTTTTGAGCAAACAATGCCGCTTAAACTGAACTTAACAATATTTTTTACTAAACAGCACTTTTTAGAATTATTTACGTTAGATTAGAAAAATTCTATTACCCACCATACATTATTGTTATTATTTATTTCTGGCAATTTTTCAATGGAAGAATATTCTTATACATATTATCTTATAGGGTTTGTTTTAAGCAGCTTACTGCTAACAGTAGGTAAGTACCTATTATTGTTAAACTTATTATACGAACCAACTAACTTCTGTTTGTTATTTTGTGACCCAGCTAAGGGACGTACCTATCACCACGCACGTGCTGCGATATGGCCGCGTGGGATTATTGGACAACGCCCTAAACTGCTACAGTTCACTAAACGTTATTGTAATGAACATGAGACGTGGTCGCGATCAGTCACTATTGCATGAATTCAGTAATTTCATATCTTCAAACTTTCAAACTTTGCGTGGGGCGCCGGATCAAGAATAGCGTCACTCCATTTCCTTCCGTGGATGTTGTATAAGGCGGCTAAGGAAATAAATTACTAGGAGACGGGCAGCAGCCTCTTCCTGAGATTCCAATCGCATACTGCGATCGCCAACCCGCCTGCCAAGCGTGGCGATTATGGCAAAACCCTTCATGGTTAGAAAACCACGAGGGAGGCCTATGTCCTGCAGTGGATGTCAAATGGCTGATGATGATGATGATGATGAAACTTTCAAAAAGAAAGAGACTGACAGATACTTAAGTTTGTAACGGTGCAAACCATCTTACACCATTTCTGTTATTTTCTTTCATTCTGTCTTTCGTAGATTTCTTTCGGATTTTCATTGCTACTTCACCCTTTGACTACATCTATTTTTATTTTGTTTTGATCGAAGTTTATTGTGTACCACCACCACTTATCTACAGTTTTCCGAAATAAAACCACAGTTATTGAAGTTCTACGTTACATTATCTTATCATTTACGAGAATCCTTCATATATACCGATTACCGAGCCCCGCTAGAAGTAGGTATTAACTTGAAGAAACTAAAAAACCGGCCAAGGGCGTATCGTGCCACGTGCACTTTTGGCTTCCGTAGAGGGAGGGGTTTCAACAAAGTAATTTTCTAGGAAATTTTTATGACGTTTTCCTCCTATAAGTTGCTCGACTGTTACTCGTAACTATTTTGCTGTGATAGTTTTCCCTTTAACTTAATTTTTTCAGGGTAATATTACACCTTGTCTAACGAATAGCATCACTTATCAAAAAGTCGATTATTGAATAATGATGTCATTCGCATAGGTGCGTCCAGTAATTATTCATAGAGTATTCCCAAAATGAAAGTTAATGGACATGGACAATCGAAATTGACGTTTTTCAAGGTTCGCAACCTTTTCAGTTTTACCTACATAGGTAAGTAGGTATATTATTTAACAGAAATTTACAGCAATGTACTTACTTCCGTAAGTAATTGCACTGCAATTACGTACTTAATAATTTGTACACGCAGACAATACTGAATACTACAATGTAGGTCGAAAATTGTATTCAAATTTACATCCACATAGGTACATCAAAATAATTTTCGGCCATCCGAGGGCACAAAAAGTTACGTGCCCTGGGCGAGGCCTATGCCCAGTAATCGACGAATACGGACTGATTGATTGATATATTGATTGAGTACTAAGCATTTTTTAAACAAAGGTATGCATTTATAATAGCCGTAATGAATGAAAGTTTATGAAATTAGCTCAGGACTCACCCACAAATCTAATATGGTTTATATAATGCCTATCGTGACATAAAAACTATTTAAAAACCAAAACAGCACATTGGCATAACGCTTGCCTCATTTCAAGCGGTCCTGAGTTCAATTCCCGCATGTACCTACCAATTAATTTGTTTTTTACATTACGTGCCTACCTTGTTAATTGTGTGTAGCAACACCACTCGCTAACACTGAAGAAAGTATCGTGAGTAAAACTGAGTGTCTGAGGTGTTAAAATATCTGAGCTCTTGAAATTGCCCACCGCGTGGTGGGTAAGCCCTTACTAATCTGTGACCATACTTATTCTGTGAGAATACCCGTGCCCTGCTTTAGGGTCACTATCAGGATGTTATAGTAAAATTGCATTTCGAAATTTCAATTTGATTATCACACAAAGAGAGCACAAACGAAAGCAAAAGTTAACATTTCTAATAGCATTTCTGCAGGCGTTTCGGATTACCACACTTTAGTATAGTACTTAATCCTAGACACCTGCAGTACAAACGTACAGGCTGTATACTGTTGCATATAAGTATATAACGGCGTAGATAGATACATAAGATAGGATAATGTTTTATTTACACACCAAAACACACATTTATACATTTGGGTGAAGTGAACATATAAAACGCAAAAACCTAAAAAAATATAAAAATTAAAAGACACTAACGGTCCCATTTATAAAAACACGATTCCTCCAATACACTCCTCAGAGGCAGTTTTAGACTTTTCCTTGTAAAATCTCCACCACAGACTATTTTATACGGCGTTTATAAAGTGTTTTAAGGAACGGCGCATTCACAAATAAGACCTTAAAAATTTGGCATCAAAATAATACAGAATAAAACCTTATTAACTCTATTAACACTTATCTACATAAGAACAACACAATAAAAAATGTGAATATAGTGATGCAAGTGTTACAGTTTTTAAACATACAAAACTAAATTAACAATTTAAATGAACGTAGTTATAAAAATGAAAGGGCCAAGCAAACGCGGCAATGTGTGTCCGATTTAAAAAGGTATCTGGACTCAGCATGAGCTACGGATAAAATCCGTAACTCTGGTTTACAGCCAGAACCTGTTGTGTGAAAGTCACGAGGATCACAGCAGCACAAAGACTCGTAACAACATATTCAAACGTACATGTGAAAGGAAATAAAATTATAGATAGATATAATATTATTTACTAGCTGTGCCGGCGAACTTCGTACCGCCACAGAATCCGTTTATAAGATTCTTGCACAACGCCATCTATTTTTAAAACACAACGTTCGCTCGCACAACGCCATCTATTTTAAAATTAAATTAAATATTATCCGACGGGAACGCATTACATTCAGGTCTTTTTCTACCTAATCCGTTCAGCCGTTATTGCGTGATTGAGTAACAAACATCTAAACATCTTCACTAACTTTCACATTTATAATATTAATAGGATTGCATCAGCAGGAATTACATTTGAACCTTTTTACACCATTTTTGTTACTTATTTCTTTTAATTCTGTTCTTCTGTTTTACCTACAGTTTTGCCCACCGCGGATTATTGATTTCCAGAGCTAGTGAACACCTTAGACACTCGGGTTCCTTCGCGATGTTTCACTTTACGGTTAGCGAGTAGTATTGCTACTACAACATTTTCCGATTCTAAAGTTCTTTCTTACCTACTTACCTGCTGATATCTAGGAGGCTACATTAGTAGCAGTCTCGAATTAGTTAGCAGATTAAGCAATCGTTTATTTTGCTTATAGACAGAAACATGATGCCCACGTCTTGTGCGGTACCATAAACAGGTCAGCTTCTATATTACGCGTTTATTCGTAGCGCACACAAAATTCTGAACGATTGCAGTCCTCTGTCTAATTATTATAATAATAATTGCTATCGCAAACGTCAGAATTTCAACAGGATTTGGAGCATTAGATAGGAGCTGTCCTGTTTCTCACATGAACTTGAGTGCCGTCAAGAATATAATAATGTGGGTACCTATCGAGCGTACAGGGTACAGTGCAGTGCGTGAGGGCATATTTTTGAACACACATGTTTCAAAAGTACGTAATTATCAATATCTATACGGGTGTGCTAGTGGACTGGGGGACCATAGGCCTGAATTGCTTAAGTCATTAAGAAGGCCTAATCCAACAATGGTTAGCAAGCAGTTGCTAAGTACCTACTTATAGGGGTAATGTGCGTTACAGCTAGGTAGGTACGTGAAATAATAATGGTTCACGTGGCCATAAAAAATATAATCTCAGTTACGTCTAGTTAAAGCCAGTGACCATTTCGAGATCACTCGTGTTAACACACTTTCTCACTTTACGTAGGTATGAAAAATTTATTACGAATAGGCATCGGTGCGACTGACCGCCTTGATTTATTGATTTGCCATGGCCATTTTCTGATAAACATGATCCACTGCCAAGCAAAAAATTAGATTTTTTATTGATTAATGACTTACTTATACCTTACTTACGCCTGAAACAAATATTTATTTATTTATTTAATTACTCATTGATTGTACCTTATTTACTACTTTTACTTTTTTAGTACTCGATTTGCCTATAAATATACATAATGATACAGAAAAGTGCAGTGAAACTTTGCTACTCACTAACTAGCTGTAACGACAACTTCTCTAACAATTTTTTTATAAGAGCAACACCGAAATATCGAAATAAACACCAGCTGTTTAACACATTCGCTAGAGAAAATATCAGAATGTTGTACGAAATAGCTAATATTTTTGTTAGATACCCTTATCGGAGCTGGTCTCATAATTATTAAAGTTTATGTATTGATAGGTAGGTACACCCCCTCATACTTAACAACTAAGTACCTAGTTAAATTTTACTAAGTAAAAAAAATGTTTAGTTCATTGTAGCGCAGGCTACCAACGTATACATCTATCTACTATTTTCCTCTCGTTAGAGGTTAAATATGTCCTAAAGAACTTAAGGATTCACTCATCAATACTAACAACTTTCCATATAGGACCTGAACTAAAATCGCAAATAATCTGCTGTCCCATACATACCAATAAGCTTTCATATTTATTTGCTCGACAGTGTTAGTGACTTCGAATTCGTTCAGCGTTTTTTAAGAGGACATTTTAACCATGGTTTAAAAACATACGGCGTTAGTTTTGAAAAAAGGCCTGTAATTTATTTATTTTTTTGGTTTCCCATTATTCCTTCACTTAAGTATAAGCAAATCTAATAAACGAAAAATTACTTTGTGTTATTTAGGCCTTTTGTAGTTTATGTAGTTTATTTTGTGCACATATATAGACCCCTTTTTCTACTGCTTCTCCTATACCCGAAGGTTTTCTGGAAGAAATCTCTTCCAGAGATAAGCTCGCCTTTGTACATGTAATTTCTTACGTAATGTCCTGTTAAATGTCTTGTGTGCAATAAAGTATAATAATAAGGAGTGCTCACCTATTCTGGAACCACACTTGCACGACGCGCATATCGAGGCCAGTATCCTGGGCCAGCTGCTCCCTGACGTGCCGCGCAGGCTTGGGGCTGCTGCTGTAGGCACTCTTGAGGGTCTCCAGCTGCTTGGCCGTGATCGTGGTGCGCGGCCGCTTGCTCGCCGCGTCGCCGTCCAGGGACCCCTCGCCGCCTGGGCCGAAAGTGGGAGAAATGAGAGGGAGACTCGCCTAATACATTGTATCTTTACGTAGTCTGTCACTGGCATTCTCTTAAAGAGAGGCCCATCGTAGATTGGAAATTTCAAGCTATGTATTTGGCTCTCAGTGCCTAATACATAACTTCCACGCCACAATCACTTGTTCGAGAAGTTCGAATGCGCGAGTGACGCGTTTTTCACTCACTATAGCGAGTTATCGCCTACTCGCCGCGAGTATTTGCTGTGTGTGACAGGCTATTCGCTGCTAATAGATTCACTCGCCGCGAGTTGAAGTTGCCGCGACTAGAATTGAGCATGTTCAATTTTACTAGCTGTGAATGCGCACTCGCTGCGAGAATTCGCTGTGTGTGACCAATGAGTTAAATACGTAGTACTTTAACTCAATGTGTGTGACAGGGTACTCGCGGCGACTAGCCATTCCGCTCAGCGCGTCGCTATATGACGAGAGTATATAGGTATGATGAGATGAGGGGTATTAGAAGCCCCAAACTGTTATATCTGCGTTCAATCCATTTACGAGCCCAGTTTCGCTTCTTGCGAGTTGTGAACTTAACCAGCATTTGGTTTGCTAACTTTGCACATTCCAATTGAATACACTATTTCAGACGTGTGCGACGAACAGACGACATATAATTTGAATTGACCAACAGACTGTCGAAATTCTCGTGTAGAACTAGCTGTCTGCGACAGGCAGGCTATTATTTGCAGCCTCGCAGCGATTAGTCGCTGTGTGTGACCGAAACTTTATTGGCGCTAAAATGTCAGATATACCCCCAGTTTCTCGTACACTAACAAGCTGTTAATCTACTGTTAACAGCTGTCAGTGGTTTTTTTTTGTATGCAATTTGGTCAATTGACAGCTGTTAACAGTAAATTAACGGCGTGTTAGTGTACAAGAAACTGGGGGTTAGACAATTAATGTACTGGAAAGTCCCAACTTTTGACTCGCGTCATGATCATCATCAGCCACCTGACGCCCACTGCAGGACATAGGCCTCCCTCGTGGCCTTCATAACCATGAGGGGTTTTGCCATAATCGCCACTCTTGGCAGGCGGGTTGGCGATCGCAGTGAGCGGTTGGAATCTCAGGAAGGCGCTGCTGCCCGTCTCCTGGTAATTGACTTTCTTAGTCGCCTTCCACGACATCCACGGAAGGAAATGGAGTGACGCTATTCTTAATCCGGCGCCACACGGATCATACGCCACGCGTCGTGATACTACCTATGGACTACAATTTTGCCTCAATCTTGGTGTATTTCCATGTTTGTGATGTCCTTGCCTGGTTACCATAGCAAGGACATCACAAACATGCAAATACACCAAGATTGAGGCAAAATTGTACAAATCAAGTACAGCGGCCTCCAGTGGGAACCGAACCCACGACCTCTGTTTTGGTACTCAAGCGTGTTAACCGCTAGACGAACGAGAAAAAAACACGCGTTCAAACACTCACATTGGCCCTTCGCCCTGGCGGCTTCGTAGTCCGGCTTGCAGACGAGCTTCCCGTCCTCCATCAAGTAGAACTCGTCGCCGGTGTTGAGAGTGCGCGCGCACGCGGCGCAAGCGAAGCAGCGTAGGTGGTAGACATGCGACTGCGCGCGCCGCACCACCTGCGTCGGCGGGATGCCTTGCCCGCAGCCCGCGCACTTCGTCCCGAACCGCCTGGGACAGCAGCCGCAAGCGTCCTAACATTATCAACGTGCTACGCGTGAAGGTGCGGGATTTGGTAATGACAAGAGACGCGTAGGTCCAATAAGTAAATCCGAGAAACCTATTGAAGTGGACTAGGGTAGTGAGTGCTATGACACTGGCGCACTAAATCCTGTCAGAATCCTGATGCTATAGTTAGCAATTAGTATAGAATTTGATAGTTACCTAGTTCCTTTATTCCCAGACACCCCTTCAAGATTGTCCCCTTTTCTAGTCTCCAATTCGACTAAGTAAATAATTTTAAAAATATTTACTAGCTTATCGCATTCAGTGCCGCGTCTCTTTCTCTCCCTCTATTCCGTTCTGGATTGTCGCAATCGTACACTCCCATAAAGTATGTACAAATTGTAAGATTTCAATCAACAATTTATTATAGAAAAGAAGAACTCGGAAATCATAGACTCGCTCATTGAATGCAAAAGGGCCACAAGTCAAAATCATATAAATGAAGTTTACTCAAAATTATTTTGTGCAAAAAATGAGGTTTTGAAATAATTTCCTATTTTGCATGTTTCATTTTTGACTTGTGGCCCTTTTGCATTCAATGAGCAGTGATTTCAGCAAAATATTGCTTTGATTAGAAAATTGAAATAAAATCGTATGTTTATGTAACGACCGCAAAAAAGTACTAGGCTCACATGGAAATGTAGGAGTTAATGGGGATGGCAACATGAAACTAATTACCGATGGCGTCACTGAGATTTGCTCCGACAGTATTTTGCTTTAAAAGTGTTGCTTATTTCGGATTTTTTCATGGAAATTCAATATAAAAACATTATGAAATGCTTTTCACAAAAAAGGGAAAGCTGTTGTTTATACCAAAACTGAAAATGCAAAGTTTTGTATACCGCGAAAGGAATAGACTGCAATACAAAGGTAATCTCAAAAATATTTCTTATAACCGCATACCTTTAATTAAATACAACAGGGATTGACTGGGTGATTTATTGATTATAAAGTATTATAAATTTACTTAAGAAAGTTACTCAAAAACCTCGAAAATCGTTATAAAATTATCGACACTATGTACCATATAAACTTACTCATAAAATGATATTATTTCTACATGAATTTTATTCCAGTTTGTAGACGAAGCAGCATTATGGGCATAAAATTATGCTGCGGCTCTACTACTTGAAGGTTCCTATCACCAACAACAAATTGTCCTATCAAAAAGTATCTATTTTGTATCTATATCTATTCAGATCTGCCCAGTTCAATGCTATGGGCTGGCTCTGGGTAATTAAGTGCTGCTGCAGAGATATTTTGAGATACGGGCTTAGGCCCAAGGAAATGCGTGTTACAATGTATGACTATGGATTTTATTGAATAAAACCGATGTTTACAAGTATCCAGGAACATTGTTTTACTTCACTTACAATTGCAGCAATAATAGCTAAATGGGTTGAATCATTGATATGAGAATTGCATTTTTCGTTTTTAGTTAGTTTTAGGTTTAATAGTCTAGATACCTAACTGCCTCCGTTTTTAACGAGTGTGAAAGATGCGGACCTGCAAACAAACAAGAATGATAAAACATAATTTTTAACTATGATTCTGAGTGTATGTCATTCGTATTATTTGTATTTACCTGCATAGAAATATTTTTTTGGTATTTGTTTACCAGAATCATAACCTCTAAACTTCTTGATAATCGATTTACTTCCTCCAAAATATTTAGGAGCCATAGTTTTTCTGTTACAATCTGAGCCGTAAATGAGTAGGCGACGCTAAAAGACACTACACAATATCTCTGGTGTTTATGTAAATCAACTGTTGATAAACCAAATAAATAAATAAATTACAAATATTGTGCTTTTCCCAAACAAATATTCAAGAAAACGGGACATCCTCCATTTTGAATTTCTTGACAGTTGCCACCCCCATAGTCTTTTTGTAGGAATAAGTTTGGTTTAAGAATAATAAGGTTCTTAAATTTTGTAGATTTTCAAGGAGGTTCTAAAATCTATGGTTTATTACAAACCTCCACTCCCATACTATGGAGGACAATCTTATAGTCTTGCGCTTTCGTGGGAGCCTAATACTCTAATACTCCAATACTTCTTATTTATTTAGCTCAAGAAGGCATGCCATGAAAAAGAGTATTCCTTGAAAGTGAGCCTAACAGTACAGTTTAAAAGACTTGTCTTTTTTTCTTTTTAAGCTGTGAGCAGAGTTTTTCTTTTATATGAGCGCCTCGTACTTTCAGATGAAAAAACTAAAATTAGTAACACATCAGAAAAGCATTAAGGAAAGAAAGAAAAAATACTATAACGCTATCCCTTATTATTCATTGTATAGGAGGGATCATGTTCATTGATAGGACTGCGAAAAATAGTTATCCCTCGTGGACCCGTTAACGGGACAAAATAATGGGACCACGAGAAAACACCCGTTATATAAATAATTTTCTACATGCGCGGTTTATTTCTGTATCTCATTAATTATCATAATATTGTACTATTTTTCAATAATTGATGTAGGATTTATAAGAGCGGTGGTAGCGGAGCGGTAGAACGCCGGCTTCTCATTCGGGAGGTCGAATACCGGCATGTACCTACCAATGACTTAGTTTTCTATGTTACGTACATTTGTGAAGTTATAGTAGCAATACGACTCGCTAACCGTGACAGAAAACATCGTGAGAAAACCTGAGTGTCTGAGGTGTTCACATACCTCGACGCTTAAAATTGCCAATCTGCGGTGGGCACGCGTGATGATTAAGCCCATGCTCTCTCTCTGAGAGAAGGCCTGTGTCCTACAGTGGGACGTATATAGGCTGAATACATATGTAGGATTAATAAAAGGAGACAACCTTGAAGGGGGCATCCGGGGATATTATGCCCTCTTCTGCAACTAAGAGGGGACAATGCTGAAGGGGGCATCTGGAAATAGAGGGGCACAGACCTCTCAGAGATACGCGTGCCCACAGCGGATTGGCGATTTCAAGCGCCAGTGTTGTTAACAACAGTTAACACTAAGGTTTCCTCACCAGGGGCCTAATTAGGCGCACCAAATCCTGAGCGATTGCAAGCGTCTAACTGTCAAAATTCCATACTAATTTGATAGACGATTAGAATCGTTCGAGATTTAGTGCGCGTAATATACATAATACGTAACAGGAGCAGACCTGTTACATGGAAAATTTGTACGAAAGTCAAAAGGAACTTATGAGACTGTGAAACAGGACAACGCGTGCGGCTTTCATTTTTATTTCGTCCGAAGGTGCAATATTTTTTATTAGATTAAAAATTAAAACATTCCAGGAAAATTAAACGACTAATGAATGTTGAGAAGCGAAAGTGATCTGTCAGGGTCGTGGCAGGTGGCAGTCCCTGGTGTCTGCCTACCCTTCTGGGATACAGGCGTGAGTTGATGTATGTATGTTCAGGAAAATTCCAATGATGATGGTATCGACCAATTGTTTTATACATTTACGGCCAGCAAAAACAAGATCTCAACTCAGTAACTTAGCACCTCTGCAGCTGCTCAATTCTATCATCATCATAAGCAGCCTATATACGTCCCACTGTAGGGCACAGGCCTTCTCTCAGGGAGAGAGTATAGGGTTAATCAACACGCGTGCCCACCGCGGACTGGCGATTTCAAGCGCTGAGGTATGTGTATAGCTCAGACACTCAGGTTTCCTCACGATGTTTTCCTTCACCGTTAGCGAGTGGTGTTGCTACTATAACTTCACAAATGTACATAACTTAGAAAACAAAGTCACAGGTACATGCCCGCACTGGGAATCGAACCCCATCCCACCTTTAAAGTATCTTACTTAAAGAAGTCATCCTTGCAGTAGAGCTGGTTGTTCCTCGCGAAGCACTTATCAGAGAGCGTTGCTCTGCACTCGGCGCAGCGCAGGCAGCCCGCGTGCCACGTCCGGTCCAGCACCTTCAGCACCCAACGGTCCACGATAAGCTCATGGCATCCCCCGCACTTCGGGATGCTGGCTGCAACAAGACAATATGGTCAGTCCCTCTAAACATAAAGATAATGATATGCGATTAAGTTTTCCATCAGCAGGGTCGGGTTTATATGGATTTCCATGTTGCATTGAATTTCATGTTTTATGGGTTATTCACTATTAAAAAACCGGGTCCCGAAGGGTTCCGTACCATTATTAAAAAAAAGTTTAAGTGATGGTTAAAAACCTAATCCAAAAGAAAAAATCAGAAGAAACTTGAGCGTTCTCCGCGTCTCACACGCTGCACTCACTCGGAGCAATTTGCTTATATAAGTAGGTAATTATGAGTAAATTCAAACGCCGATTGCAGGAAATGCCGACGCCGATTCAACAAATGTGGTATTCAGTATACACAGAATTTGATTCTTTACAACTTAACTCTTATAAAAAAATCTCTAAGAGTGCCGATTTCCAAGCTGGAGACGTTTGAAACCGACTATATTCCAGTTATTTACAATGTTGAGAAAAACCTTTAATACATTGCTAAACCGAACCTTAAGGTTTTGGTACTCGTTAGATGCAAAATTTCATGTTCTGTAATTTGCCATAAAGTGACTTTTCGCCAGGATGCACCGTATAAAAGTTATGAAGGGGAAACCAAAAAAGTCTCAAATTTTCAAGATTTATTAGCTGTCAAAAGTTGTCCTAAGATATCCCGTGTTACCATTTTTTATATTATTATTATTATTATTGCACCCATATTTACGAGATAAAATCAAAACACTACTGCGCCACCTTTTGCATCGTACACCCTAGTTTTGCAGCTCTAATGAATAAATCTCGTATGAATAAATCGTCAGATTTTTGAAAAATGCCATTCAATCACTTCGTCATAATTGTGTCAAGTGAAATCAGCATAATTATATAACTTCCACGCATTACCGCGCCACGTAGAAAATAAAATCATATCTTTTTTACGTGTCTGTACAATCTCTCAATCATGTTGATCAAGAACAGTGATCAAGAACCTGGAACCTGGGACTATATAGCATGTATGTCAAAAACGGCCGTTTTGGCGTTAATGCAATCTAGTCCTAGGTTTTTTGCCTTAGGTTCATGGCCATGGATCCTAAAAATCTCTATAAACATAATTGAGAGATTGTACAGACACTTTTTACAAATTCGATCTGTAAAAAAGATATGATTTTTTTTCTCGGTGGGTGGCGCTAGTGTTACTTCCTGGAGCCTCTTAATGCTCGACAGTCGGAGTTTTTGTATTTGTGTTATTTCTTTTTTTAACTATAGATTAATAGTTAGGCAATACGTTTTGCTATTCTTTCGTGACGTCATGTTGGTGATAGATGTTATGATTTTGTTATTTTATTGACCTAATTTTATTTGACAATCGACTTTTATTTTTATTTCACATGAGTGTTTAGGGCTTCGTGGCATTATCGTTGATATCATTTGCGGAATTTAATGTGCTTTGGAATTATTTTGAGTACAAATCATATTAACTAGGGAATTAAAATAGATTTATGGTAATTAATGTATTAACATAAATCCAACATAGAATTATTCGAACAGATAGAAGTCCAAGCAATACCAGTGCTTACAAAGTAAACAAAATTGTAACTAAATCACCTTATACTGAGTGCTAGGCTGAGGTGATTATCTCATATCTTCTGACGAGATGGCATGACTATCATTATAACTTGAATGTTATTTGAGCAACATCTTAGAGCCGGCCTGTATGCGAATCCATTCTATAAGCTACTTTATCCAGTCGAATAATCACCAACAACAGCGCGAATGAAAGTTCAACTTGTCTGCATCCATAGCGATAAAGCTGCAGCACTCCGACGAAAAACTCAATAATACAGTTGTCAACGGCGAGGCATCCAATTCTATAAGCATCCCTGTTATGCAAACAAGGATCCGCATAACCACAACACACAAACAAACGAGGCACGCACACAAGGACACCTGCTACGTACATAGAAACACTTCGGGGAGATGCTCCAGCTGTATGGGTGGCACGCGCATGTCTTCTAGCGCCGCGTCCTCCGCCGGGAACATCATGGCCCCCAGCATACTCGACGACCGTCCCGGGCCGGTCCGCTCGGCACACTGCTGCACCCCGGCAAACAACCCCAAACCCCTTATCAGTGCCTCGTCGCGATTGGTCGCTGTTTCGTCGCCGATAACACGCGCCACGCCCTTTTGCCAATCCCAGCGCAAACGGTGCCCACCCATCGGTCGATTCCGTAGCGATTTTTGCATCGTTTCCACGGGAGCGATATCGAACGCTTTGCTTTGGTATAAGCGAAACGTAGACAGGTAAGCACTACGTCATCGCAGTATATTGCGATAGACCGAGGTTTTATTTCCTTCCCCGGAAACGGTTCGGCTTTATAATTTTTCGATGTCCTTTTTTTATAAAAGAAGAAAAGTAATGTAAATTAACTCCACGTTGCACTTACCAAAAGTGTTACAAATCAGCCGCCTCTATCGACTTAAACAATGTAAGCAAGACTCTACTCTGCTAAAGTGTAAGCCAGCAATGATTTCTTCTGTATTTGAATTACATCTTCACTTTTTTTACAAAAGTCAACCAACGAAAATTACTGTGACAATGAGGTCTACGCGGTCTACGAATCCCCTACGAAGAATCCGCGTAGCACTCGCTGCGTAGTATCTTCGTAGCATTCCAGAAATTGTATGCAACACGTCTTTTTAAACACGCGCAAATTCTAAAAACTTAAATTAGGTAATGTATTTAGTAGTTTTTTAAAACATTGCAGATATGCAACACTGAACTTATAAGAAAAGTAGGTATTTGAAGTAAGTAAGAAGCTACGAATAAAAAACCATAGAAGTATTTCTTCCTACAAAATTCACTCTCAAAAACGGCCCGGTCTTCTCGATTCGTCTGTACCAATGAAATGAGTGCGAGATGTGCTGTAGAGTAAATCACTCTGTGATTGGTTCATTCTGGGCGCTATGCGTGACGACGTGAACTTAGATTGGCGATAGTAAATGACAGCGTAACTTATGATTGGTTGTATAAAAAAACGTTAAACAATTGACTTCATTATGTATAACCCGTGGAAATATCTAGGTACCTCACAAGATGGTGCTCTGACGGTGGCAAGTGCATATATATTTTGCCGGGTAATACTAAACTTGCTTCGATTGGTAACACAATTGACGAGTCCCGCCCGCCTTGGCACAATTGAACGTGGGGTATTTTTTTGCGCTTGTTAAATATCTATGTTTTTAACTAATACTGTAAGTAGGTATTTATATTAGGGGTTAAAGTATGAAATTGCCGTTTTATTGCAATAGGTTCTTTGAATTGACATAGAATCTTCATGGTTTGAGGTTTTCGAATGAAACTTTTTTCAAATGGTTTCTATGATGTTCTTTTTTTAAAAAATGTGAAACATTTGAATATCGACTTTCAATTGTTTTTGTTATTCAATTTAGACAAGAAAGATGGATACTGCGAAAATTCGAGTGATTATGAGGCACCCATTTTTCGTATTTTTTTATTTTATTGATTTGACGCAAGTGAGTCAATATTGTGGGTAAGGTAACGTTAAACCATGCCGCTAATTCCTGGGTAGTTTGACTAGGGTCGGCTTCCGCTATCTCTCTTAATTCATCGTTATTCACCTGTGTGGGCGGTCTTCCTCGTGGCTCGTTCTTTAAGTCGAAATTTCCATCACGAAAGCGTTTAAACCAAAATCGCACGGTGCGTTCATTAGTAGACCTCTCTCCAAACGCAGCATTGATATTGCGGGCTGTTTCTGCCGCGTTAGTTCCGCGTCGGAACTCGTATTCAAAAATCACTCGAATTTTCGCAGTATCCATCTTTCTTGTCTAAATTGAATAACAAAAACAATTGAAAGTCGATATTTAAATGTTTCACTATGAAAAAAGTTTCATTCGAAAACCTCAAACCATGAAGATTCTATGTCAATTCAAAGAACCTATTGCAATAAAACGGCAATTTCATACTTTAACCCCTATTATTAAGGAAATGTTCATTTTTTATCATAAACTTTAAGCCCGATAATATTTATTGCTAAGAAAGGCAACTCTTTTTTCTTCATGTGCCTCTCCTCTAATGGAGGATGGCTGTTAACTCTACACATTCTTCTTCATTTCTTGCCAAGCGAAATAGCTCTTCAACGCTGGCTGCATCCATCCATTCCTCGATGTTTCTGAGCCACGACTACCTTCTTCTCCCAACAAATTTCTTCCCCTCAATTTTGCACATCATTAAAAAGGGCTAAAAAAATATTTTTGTTCATCTCCCGTTTTAGCCGTAAATACATTTAACCTGGTACGTTTGACCTCCCTGTAACTTTGTTATATGAAAGTCATTTTAAAAAGTCTTATCTACTGGTTCCCACTGGTTTTTTTGTTTTGTCTCATTTTTAAGCAGAGTGTTTCCTTAGAATCCGACAACTATTATTAGATTTTGACGCTCATTGTCATAGTTTTGTGCGATCATTTGCATTCATATTTTATAGCAAGTACCTATCAACTAAATGAAAGCAAAGAGTTTCGTTTTCACAAGCTATGAATAAATCCCAACACAATCGGGTCTAGGCCCGAGTGGAGCGTGACCTACGCCTAGTATTTCAGCGCATAAATTATCCAAGTGAGCGCGAGGGCAGCGGGGCCTGCACTTTACGAGGCCATAAATCACTGACGCGTCACGCCTGCTGCCCTATCCTGCGTAAAAGAGGTGTTTGACTCAGTATTGGGTGAGAGAAACCTCACCTTGGTATTTAGAAAAATATTTCTAAGGCAAATTGTATTATTAATGCCAGGCAAACGGTTGGACGGAACGTATTAAGTATTAAGCATTTGCAAAAAAACTGGATTTTACTAAAGTGTATGAACCTAATAAGTAGAATATTGCGATGTTTAGGTAATTCCACAGTTGGTTACATGGCAATTAAATTTTGAACAGTATTTGTAGAAACTCTAAAAGTGCCATATTCGACCTCTCCAGAGACATGTAGTCTGAACGAGTGTCTATGAGATATACGCAGGTTTTATAGTTCATGAGCCTCGGTGAATTAACGTACCAGTTCCAGTAGGCAAGATAATAATATTTTCATTGGTACATTGCGTATGACTCAGATTAAGTGTAATCACTTTGCCCGTGATCCTATTTTGCGAGCTTTACTAAGTTAATCTTCTGAGAGGACCTAGGAAAGAAATCGGCCTCCCACCCTGACGGAGCCAGCAAGCCGGCTGACCGCAGCTATTCGTATTCACTATCAAGGCCTTTGATTCTATCAACAATGGACGCGATCGGCATAAAACCCATACGTCTAGGTAGCACGCCGAGCTCGATATACCGCGAGTCCATTTTATGTCTAACGCAAGGACCTTCACCTTCGCCCTGGGGCCAACAATTAGTCGGCAACAGTTTCACCCATTGGGATCTATAGATCTAGCTCTAAACCTTACACCTAGTCCTATTCGAAAATGTGCTTGGTGAAGTCAGTCACGCATTTTAGAGGTATGTGCCTGAAGCCTTTTTATTTGGGATAAGTCATTCCCAGATGGCTCTTTTGTTTTTACAGCAAGGACATCACAGTTTGTCAGTGTACCTACCATCACGTATGTAACAGTACCTATCAATGCTTTGCAAGTGTTGCCTTGAGCTGTGCTCTTGTAAGGAAATGTCCAGTTAGAGCACCAGTAAGTGCCCTCACACGAAGTTGACTTCCCCGTAAATCTAACTTTCTCTCTGCATATAGGTATGCCATCAACCGTAACTATGAAAATGAATAAAGATACAATAAATAAACACAAATTGATCCTAGTATTAAGCTCGCCTTTGTACAAAATTGGTTTTTTAGTGCAATAAATATTTTTTTCAATCAATCAATCCTGTCTGAGTGTTCATATACCTCGCGGCGCGTGGTAACTAAGCCCATACTATCTCTCTGAAAGAAGGCATGTACCTTAAAAGAAAGATTGTTGAAGTTCTTTTTCTATTGAGGGTATGACGAAACATGAAACCACTAACTCAACCGAAGTCCTAACAACATTTTCTTCGCTCGAAAAGTCACTCTTTAAACTTCCCTAACTGCTCACGTCAATAAAATCAGTCCGGCTTCCATAAAATGTTAGTCGCATTTTTCCATCATAAACAAAATTGGCGAGGGGTAGCCGCGTGCGCGGTCCCGCGGGGATCGGCGCGTGCGCCGGGAAGCGACGTCGCGCGATAATTGAGGGCTGCGGCTGCCGTGCCTTTGCACTGCAAGTGCTTCTTTGTGCTGACTGATGCAAATCTCTTACCAATTGTACTGTGAGTTGTAGCAGACTAAGAGATCCATGTGAGATGAGAGTGGAACAGTATTTTGGTGTACAATTATATTTTCCATTCTATTTTGGAATCGCTACAGCTTTGGCATTGTATACACAAGATATCTCAATTGACGGATCTTTGTCCGAGAACGAAAACTTACACAAGCTTTGCTATTGATGTAATAAATAGTGATATAAAGACCAATTTCGCGAACCACGGGAAAAGCTTGAAAACCCCTCCGATTTCTCGCACGTTCTATGCCCTTTCTCAATAAGTACGTGTACTTGCTCAAGATAATATGAATGATCCGCCTATGTATTTCGTATGTAGAGAAGGAAAAATAATAGGTAGGTACCAGCTGAATAGTAACAATACCAATGATCGGAACGGAACAAAGTTACAATTACGCAAAAAATCATATGATTTTTATGATTACACACTAATATTTGTCATATGGACCGTTTTCCCACAGAGCAGAGCAGTGCGTTTAGAGACGCGTGCCAGCGGGCCGCAGTGTCGGATTACTATGGGAAACCCGTAGGATGATGGGGACCGTAGATTTGACAACATGAAGGACACACGTACTTCATTTGATAATCGTTAGTTTGACAAACGTTCACTTGCCGTAAACGAACGATAGTGACTTGGTGAGGCCTATTCTAGCTTTGCTGAGTGGGCGAGTTTCAAAATGTTGTTTTGCAAACAAAATCCCGGGCTAAGCACAAAACGACTCTCGAGGCGAACGTTTCAAAACGCTAACGTCCTAAACACAGCACAACAAACCATTCATAATTCAAATGCGCTATAAAGTCGCGCCATCCCGCCCGCTGGGGAGCGGCGCTTTAATTTGATAATCGCCACGTTATCTAATTACGAGAGAACCGAAAAATTATATCATTCGGTAATTAGATTAAAATGCAATTGGGAGATGCGCGAAGCACACGCCCGGCGGCGCGTGTATCTGGTTGCCCCAACACTGCAGTGTAGTAAGTAGTACCAGTATCTTATCTGCCCGGTCACTAATAGCAACATGCCGTCAATTTTGAGAAAATACACGCTGCGTAGCTTCTTCTAGTTCTAGTACTTCAAGTTGACGCACTGTGTGGCTTGGTATCTAAGCCATACAATCTAAGCTAGCAAAATAAACCAGGCAACGTGCGGGTTCCCTTATGGAGTAGGGCGAGTCACCCTGCTTGTATTAAAATTAATAAGTGGGCCCTCTCCTTTATTAATGATCACACTGTGTCAATAACGAAACAATATTTTGAGCAAACACTGCTCGAAGGCATAACTCAATAGTAGTTCAGTCGAGACTTGCTGAGATCACGAAATCAAGTGGTTATTAAGTTTATTCTTTATAAACGGTTGTTGATTTTATAGTGCACAATAAGTTGTACGTGATTATTTCTAAAATGCGCAATTGCATAACATGTCGGGTAGAGATTATTCTACCACGTTTGTTTTTTTTTTTTTTTTTAATTATCCATTTAAAAAAAATTACGGTTTTTCTGTAGTCGTGCTATTTGGTAGATAATGCTTAAAAACATTTTAATAGAATACTCTTTTCCTATTTAGGACAATGATGTAATGATGACTTTGCGACATTGGTAGAGCGCAAAGTGTAAATGTAATGAAATAATGAAATTATAAATCTCTGATATTTCAAAAAATATGACTAAGAAAAAATCTTCGATTAAAATTTTTTCTACATAAACGCTAACTAAAGTGTTTCATGAATTGCCTTTTTTAAAGTTAACCGTCTATAAGTACCCTTCCAGAGTATTTTTTTCCTATACACTATTGCCGGAGAATATTAGCTAACTGACTATGCAAATATTTCTTAGAGAATAGGTACCTAAATCAAATATCCAATCAAGAATACTCTTATCTTATCTTAAATGAGATGACGACGCAGTTTACGTATGAGTAATTTTAGATATAAATATATCCAATTGGATCCAAGTATTTCGACTCTTTGATCTGTGCTGCGCTATTTGCTAACCACTCGAAGCCCTCAACCAGAGCAGCCACGAGAGGGGTGGTATTTGTTTGCAGAATAAATATTATCAATAAGCGTACTTGCATTTATTTGTCTCCTAATTTATTATGACTGACCCTTCATGCAAAAGGTTTGCAGCCGCGGAGCGTTCAGAATTATGCAATAGAAATGGATAAAAAATATACCCGCCGAATTGAGGACCTCCTCCTTTTTTGAAGTCGGTTAAAAATAAGTGGCTTACACTGCAAGTGTACAGCTCTCTACAATTTAAAACAACTTCATAATAAGTAATCATAATTATTAAATAAAAGCCACATTTTCTCACGATTAACATTCAGTCGGGCAGCAGCATTGAGAATCAGGTTTCGACGCTGAGTGAAGGCAATGGCAGCCGATTGTTTTGGTGTGAACACGTTTTCGTCGCATAATGAGGTAGCCGCATTAAAAAGAAAGCAGCGAGTTGACACATGCGTATCGAAAGTTGCTGCTAAACACCGAGTCTACACTTTATGGCATGGCTTCTGAGAGTCGGGTGGCAGAAATCGGATCCAGAGGCATGCTCGCTTCGTGGCCGCGCATTTAGTTCTGCTTCCATGCACGGCGCTTTTCAACAAAACAACTTAACAACTGTTACTGAGTCAAGGAACAATCAGTCATGGTGACACAATAGATTATCTAGATGACTTTCTTGACGGCTTCTTTAATAAGATAGCGCAGAGCAAGGCCTTTATTTGGGAGTTAGGACGGCGCTTGAGGGACCGCGGCTTGGACTATCGCTCTGGGGCATATCTCCAACGGATCTCCCTGGCTGTTCAACGTGGTAATGCAGCCAGTGTTGTAGGGACATTTGCGTCAGATATAGCCCGGAGTGGCTAAAAATGTTGCTTTGCTTAATACCTTTGCTTTTTATGCTATAAGTTATTTATGTTGGAGTTTTAATTATAATGTGACCTATATATTCTCTTGACGATGCCTATGGTGAATTATTATTTTGTTTATTAATTTATATTTGTGATTAAATTAATTTTGAGTATTTAATTAGATATTACACTTATTTTTAACCGACTTCAAAAAAGGGGGAGCTTCTCAATTCGACGGGTATAATTTGTTTAATCCACTTTGGATAACCACAACAATCCAAGGTTGAATGAAATCAAGCGAATGATCGTACCTAGAGAAGTTTAGCTTACGGAATCCTATCCTACTTAATATTATAAACTTCAAAGTGTGTGTTTATAACCCAATCTAGATTTAGATGAAAGGATCTCGACCATTAGCAGTATCGCTAAAATCTAAATAGTGTCACCAGTTTTCAGTGTCCATAATTCATGTTTTCAATTATAAAAAATTGGGGTTTTCTTATAAAACCATGACTTCTCCGTAATTCTAAATTAATAAAGTTATACAATAATTAATGCTTCCGGTCTAACGACTGCTGTCATCTTGATACAAATCCATTTGTCCATTCACAGACCTATTCAAATCTCAATCTGTGCATTCAATAATGTAGTGTTGCCATCCAACCGACCGCTACTTTTCAAATCGAATGAATAGATACAGGGAAAAATAGGTATATTTAGCTGAAAAAAGTAGAATAACATAACTTTTGTTATTTCGTTTGATAATACCTAAGTACTTCATTTGCATATTTCTTTATCCACCTGTTCATTTAGATTATTTGCGGTTTACATTATATATTAGTTACTAACACTAGATAACAGATTCAACAGTGTGGACCTTCATCATCATCATCATCAGCCATTTAACGCCCACTGCAGGACATAGGCCTCCTTCGTGGTTTTCATAACCATGAGGGGTTTTGCCATAATCGCCACGCTTGGCAGGCGCGTTGGCGATCGCAGTATGCGGTTGAAATCTCAAGAAAACGCTGCTGCCCGTCTCCTGGTAATTTATTTCCTTAGTCGCCTTCTACGACATCCACGGAAGGAAATGGAGTGACGCTATTCTTAATCCGGTGCCACACGGATCTGTGGATCTTGTGGACCTTAATTTGACCGAATCGCTCGGATGCTGATCTTTAAATAAACCTTTAAATGAACTAGGAAAGCGGTGGTTATGTATTAACAGAACGCTTGCATCATATTCCAAGGTGTTGGGTTCGAATCAGACATTGTATGTGATTTTTTATAGCAGTACGACTGTCTAACGTTTACGGAAAATATCGAGAGGAAACATGTGTATGAGGTACACCCCATGTCCCCATACTTCACCTCACTCCAAAAAAGCTAAGCATAGTGGCAGAATATACTTCTCGGTCTTTTGTACATTCTGCCGCAGCGTATGTGTGTGATCCAACGTATGTAAAGCCTTATCGGAAACCGACTTGTTCGGGGAGTTGAAAGTCATCGATCTAGCATGCAAGACGATTCGTGCCCTAAAGTGGGCACATAACGTAATCAGTACCTACGCATGGGTGACTTTGCAACTAAAATGTCATGGTTTATGTACGTAAACTGCACATTATATATTATGTTATTATGTAAAGGTGATATGAGGCCTAATAACCGGGCTTTCTACTCGCATCACGTAAATCAATTATATTACATTTCAGTTATATTTTATGAAATGGTGACTGATGGAATCGAATTGATGATCGATATAAATTACATTTTGCAGCACTGAACGTCATCGTTCATAATCTGTGCTATGCCCTGTCACCTATCATTATAACGGTTTTGCGATTGTTTTCTTCATGATCAGAATTTATATTTGTTTATTAACTACTTCGCATGAATGTTAGTACTTTTGTGAGACGAAGTGTGACGGAGTGAATGAGTTAAGCTAGAGACTTCTTGTGTTTTTGTAAGTCTCCATATTGGTGTGTATTCTATCGTAAAATACACACTCCATCATTATGGATGATACCCTGAATTTGCGATGCATAATTGTTCCCTCGGATTGCGGCATTTGCAATGGAGGTCGTTGAGGGAATTGGTGATAATATTTACAACATTATCGTTACTTGGATTTTTCCGACATCGGTAAGTTTAATTGTATATAGATAGCTTTTAAAGCTTACGCATTTTATCGCCATTTTACACGGATATAAATGTGATTACATTTTCACTTAATTTATTTTATAATAATTTTTGTATGGATTAATTCCACATACCCTAACTTTCACCTAGAGAACTAGACAGAGTACTCTGAGTTCCTTACCAGGGCCGAGTTTCATAAAACTACAATTCGGGGTTTATTATGACAATTTGATGTACATTGCGTAGCAGAGTCTTGCTACTGCTGGCCTGTGGATTAGTCGACTTTGCAATGTATTTCGAATTGATATAGTAAACCATGAATGTAGTTCTATGAAAGAGGCCACTGACTGAAAAAATATAATGTATATTTTGCAGATTTCACGTGAAGCGCAGGTTTGCATTGAATGTTTTGCTTGCTTACGAGATGCTGTCCAGTCTGAGCCAGCAGCAGCTCCTACGTTTGGGCATAGAAGTGTATGTTTCTCTTGTGGCACATCCATACTACGTGTACTTACGCACATCAAGGGTACCTGCAGATTGTGCAGAAAGGCCATTCAAATATTGATATTACCTCATTTGGTAGGTGAAACCCAAAATATCCGGTGTTATTTAAAAACACGATTCATCTAAAAAACATTCTCAAAATCTTTTCATTTACCACAGACTATTAGGTAAATATGCATTTGAGGAGTGTTTATGTAATTGAGTTTTTATAAATACCACTGTGTGTATTTAATTACTTGAATTGATTATTTTTAGGACCAAACTATGTATATATTTTGCAGATTTCACGTGAAGCGCAGGTTTGCATTGAATGTTTTGCTTGCTTACGAGATGCTGTCCAGTCTGAGCCAGCAGCAGCTCCTACGTTTGGGCATAGAAGTGTATGTTTCTCTTGTGGCACATCCATACTACGTGTACTTACGCACATCAAGGGTACCTGCAGATTGTGCAGAAAGGCCATTCAAATATTGATATTACCTCATTTGGTAGGTGAAACCCAAAATATCCGGTGTTATTTAAAAACACGATTCATCTAAAAAACATTCTCAAAATCTTTTCATTTACCACAGACTATTAGGTAAATATGCATTTGAGGAGTGTTTATGTAATTGAGTTTTTATAAATACCACTGTGTGTATTTAATTACTTGAATTGATTATTTTTAGGACCAAACTATGTATTATAGTTCTGACCTGGTGACCGCGGACCGGACGCCGCAGCGTGAGCAGGTTCCCCACCAGATGGTCTTACGACCTGGTTGCGGTAGCGGGGAGTCCCTGGATGCGGGCGGCACAAGGCCGCGAGGCTTGAAAAATCATGAGGGACGCCTATGTCCTGCGGTGGGCGTCAAATAGCTGATGATGATGATAGTTAGGTAGTTAGTTAGACCTGAGATTTCCGCACTTAGCCTCATGGTTGGGCCATTGTACGTAGCAAAGCTGTGAGTTTACTCCAGTCAGCCTATCTCTTTCCAGAAGGCCAGCAGTGCTCTGATGTCACTACAGGCCTCCTGAAGGGATCCCAGCTTCCTAATGATAGCGGTCCGTTGCTTTTCCACGCCTTCACAGTGAATGGTCACATGGGCGGGTGTTTCCTCTCTTTTGAGGCATCCCTGGCAAAGCGGGCTGTCGGTTATAGTGATGATGATGTATTATAATGGTATGACAGGATACGCAATAGTGTGATTAGAGAACGTTGTGGACTGAAAGAGGATGTAGTGACAAGAATTGAGAAAGGAATGTTGCGTTGGTTTGGACATGTGGAGAGGATGAAGGAAGAAAGATTGACAAAACAAATATATCGAGCGAATGTGGATGGAAGGGCCGGTAAGGGACGACCCAGACGGACATACTTTGACCAAATAGAGGATGTATTAACAAAGGGCAAGATAAAAAGTACCCGAAACCGGCGTGCGTGCATGCAACGACTAATGAGTGTTGAGGAAGCGAAAGTGATCTATCAGGATCGTAGCAAGTGGCAGTCCCTGGTCTCTGCCTACCCCTCTGGGATACAGGCGTGAGTTTATGTAATGTAATGTAATGTATAATGGTATATTTACGCTAAGGCCATGGCATTTTTTTCAAGATTTCATCGCAGCATGCCACGCAGCGCATGTGGTAGTATCGGTTCTCTAAATTAAAAAAAGTTTTTTCATCGGTTTTCTTGGAACCAATTCACATCAATAAATGTCACTTGGTGATTTGAGAAATGCCGGCCGATGGTGATGGTTTTACACGTGATACATAACTTTTTTGCACCCATTGGCCAAGGTTGGGCTGTTTTTTTAATATAAGGTCATTAGTGTTGATGGAAGATCTTTTCGTGAAGCTATTTCAGCCGCGGAATGATGACAGTGAGTGTTTTGTGTTCTACTTTGCCCTCTCCGTGTTGTGGCACAAAAGCAGCTACTCCACATCATTTTCCAGATATGTTAGGTCACTATATACAGTTAAATTCTATGGAGCTAATTAGTATAGGTCGTACTTGACCTTGACCCTTAGTACAGTTGAAATAAATAGCGATGGCCGCATAGATGCCAGTTATTGTCATCATTTTAATTGTTTCTAATGCTTTTCCTAAGCACTGCGCTGGCCTGTTATACTGTAAGAATACCCTTAGAATTCTCCTACGTCTCAGTCATCGTCGCTGCAACAAGTGTTAGTAACAAACGAACCTTTTCGCCTCAAATCCATCGTCAACACTCATCAACTTCCGTTTTCTTCTCTAAATAGTACTACAGCTTAAATAAACTCGCTTCCATGCATTTTGTGTGGGTTACGGCTTATTATTATTACAGCGCAAGAGCGGTTGGAGAAGAATGAGTGAAAGAATTTAGTCTGGACGAACAGTTTAGGCCCGGTGCAACCTCTTTGCTAGCGGAAATCGCCTGAGTTACGCGACGTAGTGATTATATACTCTTTGGTTACGCGGAGAGTATGCACACGACGTGTGAGAATGACAGTTTCATGTCATGACATGGTATAGGACAAGAAAAATGCGGTAGTATTAATGATCTAATTACATCCTCGTCCGGAGAATTACTTTAATGCTAACAATAGTATTTAAAAATTCTAAGCCAGTACTTCAAATTAAGGTATTATTTCATTGTGGCACAACTTTGTTGATAGCGCTACTAAGTGTCTTAATCACTTGATCATTTTCCTTTGGTATGGAGATAGTCTGAGTCCCCGCGAAGGACATAGGAGGATCTTTTCATCCCGGAAATTACTCATTCCATGCGGACGAAGTATAACACATTTTTTTTCCAATTATAAAAAAAAGCAAAAAAGAAAGAAATACATATTATAACAACGAGACACATCACAGAAAAAGACAAAAAGATGAGATATATTATTTTACTAAGTGCCAAGAGCCTTGTTAGTTTGGAACCATGGAACTTTGGCTTTATCTTATCTTTATAATTATTATAACATTGACCATCGCGATATAATTAGTATAGCTCTTGATCTTGCCCTTGTCCTGTTTGAGGCTTCGCGTGCGTACTTGACTGTACTATATTTTACAACGCATATGAGCAATTTTTTATGGTTATTACCCACTACAACATCTACAGCAGATTAACTAGCAAAGTTGATTGTAGCTTATAGCCAAGGAAGATCTTGCTTGTAGCAGATTGCAAATTGGCAGTGGAGATATAGATTTAACATTCAGAAAAGAAATCTATAAATACCTAATTACTAAGCACTTAATCAACTAAATTGCGGTGGTAGCCCAGTGGGTAGGACAATGGACTCGGAAGCGGAAGACCCAGGTTCGATTCCCAGTGCGGGCATATACCTAGGAGTTTGTTTATTTTGAAAGTTACGTACATTTGCGAATTTGTAGTAGCAATACCACACTCTAACCGTGAAGGAAAACATCGTGAGGAAGCCCGCAGCTTGGTTGGCTCCGCACGTATTGTCTTGTCATTCCTGTGGGCTAGGCCAACTAATCTGTCAGGATGGTATCGATGCCGGGCAAGCCTGCCCTATCTAAAAAATAATATCCAAGGCACGGCAGCGTCGGAGTGGTCCCTTCACTCATTTAGCGCGAGTGAAGGTGCCACTGGACGCTGTATAAATCATCTCATTACGTAGATGCAAAGGCCAAAGTAATCAACTAAACTAATTTTGTCGAGATAATAGTAAAAACAATCCTAATAACCATTTTAGAATGCCAATGCAGTGCTAATTTCAATGAATAGTAGACGAGAGAACATTCCGAGAACAATGATTAAAAAGTGATGTAAGTGTGGTCAGCAGTGCGCATTAGACCGACGCAGAAATTGATCAGGAAATCATTACACAGAAGACAAAGTAAATCAGGAAGGCTCAGCTGGCGGCCGAGTGGCGCGTGGCGGACGCGTACCGAAGCCCTACGGAGCGCGGGACTTCGCGTGACGTCAGAGCATCTGCCCGACAGATGGCACCGCGCCCCTGCGCCGGCCAGCGCCAGAGATTATATCGCACAGCACACGCGAACCAACCAACCCATCCATTCCGCGCCCTCAAAATGCACCATGTGCAACGCCACAGCACCAGCACATTATCTGTTTTGATCGCGAAGCTACGCAATAACTTAACACTACCCCATTGTTTTTATTTACGAGTGGTAATTACTGCGGTATCATCGGCCAATAAGTGATTTGATGTTGTTTACGCATTACGTTACGCCATATGCTCGTAGTCTCATCATTGTTAGTCGGCCACTTACTCTGTAATTGTGCTAATTAACTATTGTTTGCTCGGTGAGTGAATTAAGCAATAGGTGGCGAGGAAATGCAAAATTATCCTTTGGAAAATTATACTTTAACGCCCCTTAGACGTTGGAAAATCCTTAGACACGTGTAGTAGATTTCGAACTTTATCACCACAAGAACCGTAGATAAAATAAATCCTGAGACAGAATTTTCATAACAAGATTGTGGTATTTGGTACAGTCGGATTTAAAAGAAGATAAAAAATATTATTATGGGACATATCATCATCAGCCATTTGACGCCCACCGCAGGACACAGGCCTCCTCCGTGGTTTTCATAACCATGAAAGGTTTTGCCATAATCGCCACGCTTGGCAGGCGGGTTGGCGATCGCAGTAAGCGATTGGAATCTCAGGAAGACGCTGCTGCCCGTCTCCTGGTAATGTATTTCTTTAGTCGCCTTCTACGACATCCACGGAAGGAAATGGAGTGACGCTATTCTTAATCCAGCGCCACACGGACCGTATACAGGCTGCTATATACGTCCCACTGTAGGGCACAGGCCTTCCTTCAGGGAGAGAGTATGGGCTTAATCACCACGCGTGCCCACCGTGGATTGGCGATTTCAAGCGCTGAGGTATGTGAATAGCTCAGACACTCAGGTTTCCTCACGATGTTTTCCTTCAAAGTTAGCGAGTGGTATTGCTGCTATGACTTCACAAATGTCAATAACTTAGAAAACAAAGTCATAGGTACATGCCCGCACTGGGGATCGAACCTGGGTCTCTCGCTTCCGAGTCCAATGTTCTACCCACTAGGCTACCACCACTCGTCAAAAAAAAAAATAAGACTATTAAGTTATTGTTTTAACTCGGCTCAACCCATTGTGTTTCCTGCTTGACTATACGAAACGTATGATTGACACTGAGCATAATAAAAGCAAATAAAGCCCTCCATGTTTTGCCCCTTACCGTCGATATAATCTATAGTACTGTCCCTGCTTGCGAATCACTTCCTGAAATATCCGGTGAGGGGAATAATAAAATATTGGAAAATAAAATATTAATTTAGTAGACGCGATGAGTTCCAAGTAAGTCGGCTATGGTTTCATAGCATTGTTTTTTAGTTCAATTATTTTAGCGGTCATGGATAGGCCAAGAGTTCAATGTGGAATAAAACATGGTCTTTTTGTTTTCTACTAGAATTGTAATATATTTAAATTTGGTTGCTTGTTTATTTGGTAACGTTTAAAAATTTTCATTTACCTAATCAAATAAAATAATATTGTTAAAAAAGTACCCGAAAGAGGCATGCATGCTAATTATTGATGTTGAGGACGCGAGAGGATCGTGGCAAGTGGCAAACCCTAGTCTTACTATTCCTGCCTACCCCATCGGGATACAGGCTTGAGTTTTTGTATGTACGTATGTAGTGTAGGTAGGTTCATTTTGGTATTTTTCACTATCAGATTTATCATCAGCAGAAAGTGGCATGGCAGCCACTGCGCAACATTAATTTTCAACATAATCTGTTCATGGTTGTTACCGTAACCATTTCCAGTATCCCAGTCATTTAGGAACGAGTTTTAACTGGAAAGTTTTTTAGGAGTTGTAAAAATTATTATTTTCGTGTTAACGTACTCTTATCAAAACGCTAAACATTTTACAAAAAAAAATACAAGGTACATTAATTATTATAGATTAGTCTAATTTATTACATTGTAAAATGAGTATGAAAGAAGAAACCATTTTTTCCAATAATGACTGTTCCAAATAGTTAGACTCAATTTCATTCGGTCTATTTCATTCTAGGTAAGTATAATCTCGAGCTATCATGTAATTTAAATCAAATAAATACCTAAAGGTACTTTAAAAATTCTTATAGACAAACACGTTTAACCATAACTAAGGTACTTGCAGCATTTAGCATTTGACTATTTTCCAGGACTAAAAACGTTTTATTAAAGAGCAGAAAATTATAATACAGCCTGCATAAACTGTCGCTTAGTGATTTTCCACACAAAGCCGTACAGAGAACAAAACGAATAGATTACTTATATTGTAGTCCATAGGGTGGAGCCAATCGATCGGCCAGGCTTCCATTACCTAATTGCCGATGCCGAAAGCTATGGCATGGCGGCTGCATATGACTATCCGAACAGAATGAAACCATAAAACAAAGCTAATAACAAATTAATCATAATCACATCCATCATTAGCCCAGACCAAAAGCAAAACTGACTTGACCTAAATAGCCTAGACTTTAAAAGGTTATATTCGATAGACTTACCCTAACTTTTTTACCCTATCTTTGTGTACAAAGCGTTAAATCGCAAGGCGTTGCGTTGTTATAAAATCTACTTGTAATATCGTAGTGAGACAGTTTCCTGCCTATTTTCCACGTTTTTACTTTTAAAAGGATTCGTTTAAAAGATGAGAGATAAGTGTATTCTTCTTCGTGTTCGTTGAGCATAACTCTCTGGAAAAGTGGATTGTGTTTATTAAATCCTTTTTGCATCCTGGGTAACCGAGGGTCCTATTTATAGACATTAGAAAAGTTGTTTTTTTTCCAAGGCAGTATGTACTTATTGTACCCCTCAAAAAACCGAACATGGAGTTGCATTGAAAGAAAATCCATCCAAATTTTCCCACCCTTTATGAGCCTTTTAGGGATGAAAATTAAAAATATCTTAAACACGGATTTCTTTATTTGTATTGTAGAAAACGCTTGCAAAGTTTTAAGGAATAAAAATAGGTGCATCGTAACAAAAAAAAACTCGCGCTGACCGGGGTTTTGGAAAAAAAACTTTTTATCTTTATTTATATATTGTATGTTTCACATAAGTAAACTACAACGGCAATGCGGCTTTATAATTTATCACAAAGCCACTGAAAAAATATTCTTTGGTAAAAACAATCCGATTTTTCCGAAGACGTTTCGTTTGACGTTTGAACTAGGTTATGGCTTAAAATTTAGTAGCTGGATGTGCGATATCAGCGCAACATATATAGCAGCTACTTTCTTAGACCATTCAGTATTTGTACTCGAACTATTACTTCTAATAGTAACTACTAGTAGAAGTACCTAATACATCTTCATAAAGAATTACAGGGAGTCACGAAACATTGCGTGCAATCTTTTAACTTTTAGCAGAAAAATAATAAATCGCGCGTAAAGTGCATTCATGAAGCCTACGAATAAAAAAACCATAGAAGTATTTCTTCCTACAAAATTCACTCTCAAAAACGGCCCCAGTCTCTCGATTACTCTTTACCAATGAAATGAGCGCAAGATGCGCTGTAGAGTAAATCACTCTGTGATTGGTTCATTCTGTGCGCTATGTGTGACGACGTGAAGGTTCATTGGTCGATTGTAAGCGACAGCGTAACTGATGAGTGGTTGTATACAAAAAAAATACAAACCGACTTCTAACCACTACAGCACAATTTTTTTTGTAATTTTTCTATTTTAGTGGGGGAGCGGGAGAAAAATAAACAAGTATTTTATACATAATTATATCCATAATTTACCCTACTTAAATCGTTTCTTTAAAATTTGAAGTTCTCAATTTTCATCTCCGAAAGTCTTCACCAGAACATCACCAAATTACCTTGGGACTACTTTTACGCTAATTTATGAAACATACGGATATTACTAAAGGATGGGGCCCCATTAGGCCTTATGTACCTACCGCTGTCCATTGAAGAGTTCCGTTCTCCATCTCATGTCTGAAAGTCTTCATCAGATCTTCACCAAATTAAAATGGGACCAATGGGGCATTATATCTATTAAAACAAAAAAACAATTGTCGAAATCGGTTAAGATTTGACGAAGTTATGCGAGAAGATAGCAAAAAAGAGCAAAAAACGGCAACAAAATTACGTTTGTGGGATGGGAGCTCCCCTTAAATATTTATTTTATTCTGTTTTTAGTATTTTTTGTTATAGCGGCAACAGAAATACATCATGTGTGAAAATTTCAACTGCCTAGGTAACACGGTTCATGAGATACAGCCTGATGACAGACAGACAGACAGACAGACAGACAGACAGACGGGCAGACAGACAGACGGACAATGAAGTCTTAGTAATAGGGTCCCGTTTGGCACCCTTCGGGCACGGAACCCTAAAAGCAGGGTTGTTCTACGGAGTGTCATCGGCATTTTTTCGGTGAGTCTATTAGGACCAGATATTCTGAAAACAGTGCTAAAATTACTGGCAGCTTACACATCGCAGTTAACATACCTTTCCTTTTACTAAGACCTTAGGACAGAAATTTTGATATCAGTAAACAACTATGTAAGTATAATAAGTACACAATATTTACTTTATAAAACCGGCCAAGTGTGAGTCGGACTGGCGCACGAAGGCTTCCGTACCATTATTTATACAACATTTAAATACTTCAAGCGCCTATACATATACCTGTTGCCGTTATTAATATCGAGCAAAAAACCAAAAATCACGTTTGTTGTATGGGAGCCCCCCTTGAATATTTATTTTATTCTGTTTTTATTATTTTTTGTTATATCGGCAACATAAATACATCATCTGTGAAAATTTCAACTGTCTGGTTCATAAGATACGGGGTACGGAACCATAAAAATATGTTTTAATTTAACATAGGTAATTAAACTACTTGCCCAGCGGTGGGACACAATCGAGGCTATATTAAAAAAAGATATACTATGAATTACATAACATAACATAACATAAACTCACGCCTGTATCCCAGAGGGGTAGGCAGAGACCAGGGACTGCCACTTGCTACGATCCTGACAGATCACTTTCGCTTCCTCAACATTCATTAGTCGTTGCATGCACGCACGCCGGTTTCGGGTAATTTTTATCTTGCCCTTTGTTAATACATCCTCTATTTGGTCGAAGTATGTCCGTCTGGGTCGTCCCTTACCGGCCCTTCCATCCACATTCGCTCGATATATTTGTTTTGTCAATCTTTCTTCCTTCATCCTCTCCACAGGTCCAAACCAACGCAACATTCCTTTCTCAATTCTTGTCACTACATCCTCTTTCAGTCCACAACGTTCTCTGATCACACTATTGCGTATCCTGTCATTCAAATGAATTACTTACGTTGATTTCACATATTATTATTTGCTTTCACTATGACAACTACAAACGAGAGAAAAAAAAGTGATGTAGTGTTCGGGTAAAAACAATGAACTTTCACACCGGAGGCCCGGGTCGGTTTGGAGTTGTTTATTGCTGCGGTATCAAGCCATAGGAGAAGTCGAGCTTGCGGTGAAGTTGTAATTGAATTTAGTAAACAATACGTTACCGCGCGGGCCACATTCGGAACACGCACCAAATCCGCGCACCTGTTTACTAACAGCCACACATTTTCTTCCTCTGAATAGGTTCTTTATTGCATCTTGATAAAGATTTATTTTTATTCTTTCCTCTGAGATTCACGCCGGCTGGCACAAAGTGAAAAAGTTACTAAAAATTTTACTTTTTAGAAATTATGATATAAAAGGCTCGCCGACATGATAAGAAAAAATAGATGGATGACAGTAGAAATTTAAAAATAAAACGTTTTCTCTCTTGTTTTACTGTTAACCTGTAAAACAATTATGACCCTGAGAAAAACAATTAAAAACCATTGTTATGGTGGCCCGATCGGATCCTTTAGAATTCTATATTTAGAATTCGGCATTTAACAATAAATTTTTCCGGTTTTAGGCCAGTTCAATAGGTGTTAGCCACCAATGAAGTTTTTAATGAAAAAATCGTTAATTCCTATTGTTCAAACGTAGTGAGATCCTCTTTGCTGGCCAGCTGACAATCACGGATGATATTAGAGATTTAAAAATAAAAACAGTTTCTTTCAATACTTCTAAAGGAATTTAAGGATAAATTTTCCTAGTTTTAGGCCAGTTCAATATGTGTTAGCCTCCAATGAGGTTTTTGATGAAAAAAGGTACATCCTCTTCGCGGGCAGCTGGCAGAAAGTGATAGAGTTAATATAAAGTTAGACTATTTGGAAACGATGAAATAAAAGGCTGGCCAATACGATAAGAAAAAAATTCATGGATTAGAGATTTAAAAATAATAACAGTTTCTTTGTTTACTTTTAAAGGCATTAAATTGTTTTTTCCTAGTTTTAGGCCAGTTCAACAGGTGTTAGCCCCTAACGAGGTTTTTAATGTAAATAATTTAAAACATTCCTATTCTTTAGACGTAGCGAGACCGATTAGTTTGCATTAGGTACGTTACGTGTCTGGAAAACGTTTAGGCGAAATTGATAAACAGTTGCAGTTTTCAGGCCCTAATTTTCCTCTAATAAGGAAATGGTTCGGTTAAAACATTTTAAAAGTTTTATTTATTTTTTAAACACAGGTTCGGTTCAGTCTGAGTGATTCTAGTGTCACTCTATCGCTCTCTTGTGGTCAGTTTCTGTATCTTTTTTACGCTAAGTGAACGAAAACCAAACATTGAACAAGACCACAAAACATTTTCGAAAATATGTCCGTCAACTAAATATAAAACTGTACGAAAGTTTTACTTCATAAATACAAAAATGTTGACAAAAGTTGACTGCCAATAAATTGTTAAATAAATATTTAGTTTTCAATAAGAATTTTGTTTTCATTTAGCAGTTTCTTTGTTCCTATTTTTACTGTATTAAAGGCCATTGTAGTGAAAAATTTTTCCAATAACTGTGAGGTTGGTGATCATTGCCCAAGAAGCGCCAGATGTTGTTAGATTTATTGAGTTAACAACGGTAAAGCGCTTGACTTGGTTAACTGTTTATTTTTTACCGAAGATTTGCTAGATAGGTAAGTATAACAGGTAACTAGCCGCATTAAAAAGACGGCAGACCTATTGTCAAATTAGGTCAAAGATATCCTTAACCCTTGTCGAATCAATGTGGACCGGCATTTTTATTCACGAGAAAAAAGAGTACGGCAATCTCTCACAAGTATCACTTTCACCCTGCGGCGGATTGGTGTAAGGACCCCGCGTAATAATTGAATCGCGAGGGTCCGCGCGGCCCCGCGGCTAGCTACCTATTACTGATACATTTGATTATCATATTGCTCGCCGATTCATCAATTTGTTTCTTTGGTGCGGTCGACAACACTGCATCATCAGCCATTTGATGACCACTGTCTTGTACCACCCGCTCTGCCAACGTAACCAGGTCATCAGACCATCGGGTGGAGGCCTGCCCACGCTCTGTCGTCCAGTCTGCGGTCGCCAGGTCAGAATTTACTTATCCGCCCCAACGGCCATCAGTTCTCCAAGCTATGTGCCCCGCCCACTGCCACTTCAACTGAGCAATTCTTCGAGCTATATTAGTAACTCGGATTATTCTGCGGATCTCAGTATTCCTATAGGAATTACAATGCGGTAACGCAGTGAAACTCGTAACACTCTCCATTGCTCGTTGGGCGACCTTGAGCCTTGACATTTACATGCATGTACTCTACTCCATTACGTTACGGGTGACTTTACAAGAATGGTGTAAACATTGACCTGCTGTTGATTGGTATCAAGTTGAGCTTTCTTAGGAAGGTACGCTTTTTGTAGCTTTATCTGTTAAAACAATATCAACCGTGCGTTCTACATAGTCATATTTATTTCGGGAAATGTGTATTATGGATGGGTAGTCAACTACGCATTTCATCTTGTGAAAACGTAATAAATATAAATATCCAAACAAGTCCCACTCAGCGGGTAGACGCAGTTTGTGTTTGCTCTCCGCCGGGAGGGGGTCATTACTGGAGGACATTACACTTTTTGTGCCAAGTGTTTTGGTGGTATAACAAGGGTGAAAACGACCCTACAAAACGAATGGCGCGCTCCAGCCTCTGTTTTTATCATTCATGAGTAAAGGAAACATTTGTTTGGTGGCGAAAAGTTTGTTCGTTTTTGGGTTAATAATTCTTTTGCCCTTTTAGTGACGCAGCGGCGAAGTTTTCCTTTATTTTTTTATACATAGGAAATGGACAAGTTTGTTCCTACATATTCATTTATGAAATATTAAAAAAGAGTACCTACCTAAGTATTAAATAAATGTATTTGCTAGTAAAATATAAACATTCAGCGGTCGCAGAATGTACATATTTTACCCTGAATTGCGCGAGTGGTATCGCCAAATAATTTATTCAGCAGGGTAGCTAACGGTTTACGAGCAGCGCGCTTAACCTCGGTGTCCTCTCACTGAGATTCCCTGCGCAGAAACCTGCCATGTAAATAACGACGCTTTACTTAGTCGAAAGTACGATAATGAAATGAAGTGAAAACCAAAATGGAGGTTCAACGGCCTGACAACGACCTCACCCGTACATTAAAAGACGGAGGGAATACTTAAACGAGCTTTTGTCCAAACCAGATTGGCAAGCAGAGACACTTTGTAAAGAAACGCAGTAACACACTTCACAAGATTGGAACAAACACCATTGTTTACTTGAAAACTTGCGTTTGGCTCTCTCGTGAAAAAGTGAGCATACCTACCTAACTGCAATCAATTATTCCGAGCACAAAGTGTTTATTTCGCAACCTATTTCCCTAAGTGATCGCATAACATTTACATGCCCTAATACGTTTGAATGCACTAAGCGAGAGTCACCATCAATCTCGAAGGGGTGCGGAGCTCAGCGTACGCCTAATGCGCTCAACATATGGCGTCATTGGAAGTGCGGAGTGCGTACGCGTTGTTACGCTTCGACGACGCTGAATACTCCCGCGGCCTGCGCGACCCGCACAGACGTTTACACGGTTCAACCTGGACTACAAACTGAAAATAAATATAACAGAAGTTCTTTTGCCAAGAGAAAGGTTTCCAAAGTAGAGTCGACTCCACATGAACGTAATGCATTTACTCAACTTTGTTTACGGACAACTTTGGAATGAACATGAAATGGTTTTTCTTGTCGAAACTCGTCAACTAAAAAGTTCGCGTATTCTTGCATACTACCATCTAGCATGCAAAATATTACTGTAAATCAAAGATTCAACGGTTTTCCGTATTCAACAAGTCACCCTAAAAACGGGACAGGAACGAGAAATTAGGAAAATTTATAAGTTTTAGTATCACCTTTTTTGTACCTCTATAAAAAACTGAGTATAGAAAAACAAAAATATATCTTGAAAGTCCTTAATTATTGACTAATAAAGCCTGAAAATACATCCATGTAAAGTACCTACATACACATATTTTTTTTATAATAATAAAAAATGTTACAATGAGCGGGCGAGGCGGATGCCAAACATAAAATCAGCCACGCTAATCTTTTGTTCATGTATGTTCTGTGCCTGAACCACTCCTAGCTAGAGTAGATAGATGGGATCATGCTACAAGTGGACACTGCCCTTCACAACTATTGTCAATCGCCTCCATTGTAGGTCCACTTGTGCTTATTGTGACAATCCTCATTCAGAGGATATGATACTTTACCTTGGGCTCCCTGATCCATTTGCAAATTACCCGTATCAATTTGAATGCACTCGATGCTAATAAAGAATCAAACAATTGTTTGACTCTTATAGAATTGTATACAGTCCCCGTATACCTATTTTGCTTATAAAAAAACACCGATTTCCTAGTGTCCGGTCAAATTAAATAGGTGCGGGATACTAGGTATATAGATTAGATCAGAAGATTCTTTATTGCACCTTACTGCCTAGGTCAGCAACAGAAGCTTGCCACTTATTTTTAAAATGTCATTTTTTGGTTGGTCCTTTCGGCTAAGTTTTACAATAAGTGGAGATGTGAACCAGAAATTGTTTTATGAAATAAACTATTTGTATTTGAAAAAAAAAACATAATTTGTACAAAGGCGACCTTAATACTAATGAGTAATTTCTTCCAGCTAACCTTGGGTTATGTGGATAGTGGAAGGATACTAATATTTTTTTAGAATCCAGCACCAATTTAACTGAATTAGAATGACACATTAAATATATTATGGTGAGCTGAATTAGTTTTGTTGAGCATATTTTGATACTTTTCCATCAGCATTATTTATAAAATTGTCGTAGATTTTGGTGTGCAGTTAAATACTACCTAAAAAAGGCATCACAAAATTCATATTAAATAGCTTTAGTTCAAAAAGTGGCACAACAAACACAGAACATAAATTAATCAAAAATACCACCCCGGGACAAGTGATAAGTTTAAGTGACTATTATTTTCAGTATGACTAATTTTTGTTATTTTATCTAGTAATGTAAATTTTATTATAAATGTTCGTGATTTCTTCAAAGATTCAAAGTGTTCGTTCTGTATTGTACTTCCAGTATTGGAGCTTTGAAAAAGTTTTTATTTGTTAAATCTGTCGCCCGAAACGCGTAAACCAGTGAAAGAACAATTGAGTTGGCCGGCGCCGATCACAACAAGTTGGAACCATTTTTTTAAATTGATATTACTTTTCGAGCTGGTATTGTTTGTTAATGATCCTATTTTTAACCAGGTTTCGTACAAAAATAACTGGTGTTCTTTTTGTTCTTCTTAGAAACAATAACACATCTTTCTATGTCACGGTTAGAATGCCATTTTAAAATCTTGCTAACGACTTCGATATCACCCTGTAGTTTAGATAAATTTAAGATTTGAATAAGTATTTATAAATTTAGGGCATTACTAGCTGACTCGACAAAAGCTTTTTATTCTACGACCTATTCTCAGACGTGCCACAAAAATTTTATAAAAATCGTTGAAGACGTTTCAGAGGAGTTCGATAAGAAACACTGTAATACGAGATTTTTATATATTACATTTATAAAAACAAGATTTCTCTAATACACTTCTCAAATGCAGTTTGCATAAAGGGAAAGACCAATTTAAACTACATTTGAGGAGTGTTTTAAGCAGTTGCGCTTTTATAAATAAGACTTTTAGCTTGTAAGATCAGATCAGAGGTAAAAAAATAACGTCTGTGGATCAGACGTACCTTATTTTAGCTTTTATGCTGTGTCGACATTAGCTACTACGTGATGACATGAGTGAATTTCACAGATGCAAAATAAGAGCAATGGAAGAAGGTATCTTTAGACAAAATGTATTCAACATAGCGAACAAATACACAAGTCAAGCATGTGTCTGCTAAGTACCAAGTATGCTTTCAGAGGGTCTGAGTACCTATGGAGAGAGAAAGTCGTCAGCGGGCGGTCCAGAGCGAGGGATCGGCGCTAAGTGCCGGGAGGCCACATGTCACTATCGTCGCGCTAATCTCCCGGATTTGCCATCCCGACATCGTCATCCCACTCTAGCTCGAGGGCCATCCTACATCTATCTCACACGGCTCATTGAATATTATTGCTCTATGGGGATTTTGAAAATATGGACCCGTTTAGCGAGCTGTACATTGTATCCGTGCAATGGAATTATTCATACGCGTCGTGTCGCATTTATCACTTAATGGTATTAGCTATTAGACCGTTTAATCGCTTGGTGTGAGCCTTTGCTGAGGGATTTGGCTCTTTGTTTCTTTTGGAACTCACGAATCCATATCCGACTGATTTATTGCAAAGCGAGTGCTTTGTCAGAATCTCTACCTGTGCCAAACCAAACCGCGAGTTTGCTAGCCGCATTGAGGTTTCCAGCTCTTCATTTTCGAGTTAATTCTGCAGCATTATAAACATGGTCGAGAAATTCTGCTTGATTTTATTGAAATGTCAATGTCTTTGTAATAATGATGGCATAGTGCTGTCAGCACACGCCATAAGGCACGTGAAGCACATGTCAAGGCGAAGCGCTGACCGTGATTGCATGCGATTAATCGACTACTAGTTTACTCTACACGTCTGGATTTAAGGCTCAAACTCCGCTGGCAACAGTTTGTTTGAACGCAAGGGTAAGTTGGTACTATGGCAGTGTGTTGTGGGGAGTCGGCTTGTCACTGCTTCCCTCACAACCCTAAAATCGCTTTATTCTATTCAACATCGGGCGAGCGGACAGGTTAACTTTTGTCGAAGAATAAAGGCGGTGCATTACTGTTCGATTGTCGGCGCAAATGTTGAGCATTACAACGCATTTTGTATGTGCCGATTCAGGGCCATTATTTTAATTCATTACTGCTTTCCGCTCTATTTTTGTTTATGCACTGAACCCGTTCATTAGAAAGTATGTCTGAAAATATTTCCCGTCTCAATTGAATAAGTTGAATGTAGTACATATTACGTTACAAATGAATCGTTCGTAAGTCTTCACTTAATAACTCACAAACCGGTCTTTTTAAATTGATTTCTTACGACTAAACGCGACCGTGATGTATCCGCGTGGGAGATAGCTAATAGGTAGGAATTCTCATCGGTAATTCAGTCAATAGAGGTTTGAAGGCTTGCCCTGGAGGTGACTTTTCATGCAGGTTTCAGCGGCGCGATGCGGGGCGCGGCAGGGTGGGGCCGGGAAGCGCCTAGGGACGCGTGTACTCTTCTTGATTACAGAACACCCCTCTTTGCCCCTGCCCACCCCCGACCCCCTCTCCCCCGGCGATACAGCCAGCGCCCCGGTCCTGCTGCATTTCACATAAGTATACTGTCTCTACCTATACCCCGTAATTCAATATTTTCACCAGTTTTGTTTTAAATGGAATGTGCTACACTCTCAACCAATTTTCAAATCAAAGTTCTGTAGGTAACTAACTGTGTGAAAAGAAATGTCGAAAAACTATACTTTTTCACTAATTCTATATTTCCTGACATCGCATCCACTCAAAAAATTCCATATATTTTTTAACAATACAATTTCGACATTCTTAACTACTTTCTATCAAAAATTAATCACAAAAGCTGCGGTTCAGACAGAATATTAAATCAATAGCCGACTGAGACCAGCTAGCTTCACTAGCTAAGCATAGTCCGTCTGGAGCTCTCCCCTACGACCGCGGCCGCAGGTGGCCGCCCGGAGCTCCGAGATTCCTCATAAAACATGCAGCCTGCGCGTAAAAATACATATTCTATTAGACGGGGCCCGCTTTTAATACTGCCTCCTAATGAACAAGAAAGAGGTCGGGCGTCTTAATTCTGCTTGTTGAAGGCATTGCCCCTGGTAAGGTAATTATGCCGTGATATTGAGCACCTGTGTAGTGTTTGAACGGCTTCTTTTTGGAAGCAATTTTTAGGGTTCCGTAGTCAAAGCTGAAATTTGGCATAGATACATATTAATCAAGCCGACAAAAGGGTAGGATAAAATCTAAAAAAAATTGATTTATTTATTTTTCTTTAAGTATATAATTAGGAATTAATGAATGTTAAGGAAACGAAAGTGATCTCTCAGGATCGTGGCAAGTGGCAGCCCCTGGTCTCTGTCTACCCCTCTGGGACACAGGCAATATATACGTATAAATTTAAATATATTCATATTATTTTAATATAATTTGAGCTGTAAGGTTGTATACCTTTATTCATTTGTGTATGATTTTATTTGTGTATGTCGTAGTTCATTCAGTCACTTAATGAAAACTATTTAAGAATATATTTCATACTGTAGGCATAATACGTATTCTATTGTACATAATTATTATTCTGCATAATATAGTATTCTACTCTACGCGGTCTGTGACGCTCGCGGGGTAGATCCTGGCACTGACTGAAAATCAGCGCTGAAGGCTTGACCCTCAGCATACAGCTGAGTCATTTCCTATTTATAGCAACAGTGACAAGCCGTGACCTTTCGTTTTCCTTTCTTTTTTATAAAATTTATGATGTAATATTTTCTTGGTTGTTTTTTTTTTTGTTTAGTTATTGTGGTGTGTGCACTGTTTTTAGGGTTACGTACCCGAAATGTGCCAAACGGGACCCTATTACTAAGACTTCAAAAACGGTGATAGCTAGGCAGTTGAAATTTTCACAAATGATGTATGTATCTGTTGCCGCTATAACAAAAAATACTAAAACAGAATAAAATAAATATTTAAGGGGGGATCCCATACAACAAAATAATTAGTTGCCGTTTTTTGCTCGATATTAATAACGGCAACAGGTAGACGCTTGAAATATTCACAGAATATGTAGTAGTTCTATATTCGCTTAAAAAATAAATACATAATTAAATTAAAATAAAATAAATATTTAAGGGGGGCTCTCAAACAAAAACGTAATTTGTTGCCGTTTTTTCCTGATCTTTGTATCTAATGTTGTATAGATATAGAATGGTACGGAACCCTTCGTGCACGAGTCCGACTCGCACTTGGCCGGTTTTTATAAATGTTTTTTCTTCTTCTTCTTTAAAGCTTAATATTTCGTAAAATCTCTAAGCCGAAAAATGGTTTTCTTACACTCACAATATTTTTAAACGACCAATCCAAACATACCCGACACTATGGTGTAGGCGAGAATCTCTAATTTAAGTATAGGAGAGGTACGTAAGTACCCCAAAAAAAAATTTTTTTTTAACATTTTATTCTGCGGTTTTATCGCCGTGATTAATATGTATCTATATCTATGCCAAATTTTAGCTTTCTAGTACTTGTCTCTGTGCTAATCCGCAGACAGACAGACAGAGAGACAGACAGACAGGCAGATACACCGACGGACATGTCGAAACTATAAGAAGAAGAAGAAGTAGAAGAAAGACATTTATTATACTAACAAGATACATCACAGAAACAAAATAAGCACATAAGTAACATAATATGCACAACACAGAAGGAAAACTAAATACACAACAGACAAAACGAATAAATAAAACAGGACTATAGATGTAGCCTGTGGTGTATCTACATTGCCACAAAAGGCAGCTGACTCAGCGTTGTGCTGAGGAAGTGATCCCTCAGCGCTGATTTTCAGTCAGTGCCTACGGTAACCCTTGATGACTACGGAACCCTAAAAAACTAAATATATTCGCAATGATGCAGAGAATACTCGGGTTTCGGAAAGGGTGTTAGTAAATTAACCTGTACATAAGTAGATATCGTCATCATCATCATCATTCAGCCACAAGAAGTCCACTGCTGGACATAGGCCTCCTCCATGGATTTCCAAAAAGACCGGTTGGACGCGACCTGCATCCAGCGTCTTCCTACATAAGTAGATATATTATTCACATTTTTTTTAACTTTAACTTGTGTTCCTCGGGTATTGCTGTACGTCTTTGAAAGATGTGGTGGATGTTTAATTTGGTAGCAAAACTTTATCGTTAAACTTTATGAACAAACTGAGATTACTTTTCGAATTTTGAATGTACGCAAAAGTTTTTTTCCTGTTACCTCTGTGCTGTTACCTACGGAGAGATAGTTTACCACTGGGCATAGAAGATACGATACGTTTTTACCATATTTAATGCTTCGAAACTACGAATAAAAACCATAGAAGTATTTCTTCCTAAAAAATTCACTCTCAAAAACGGCCCCCGTCCTCTCGACTAGTCTGTACCAATGAAATGACCGCAAGATGTGGTGTAGAGTAAATCACTCTGTGATTGGTTCATTTTCTGCGCCATGCGTGATGACGTGACCGTTGATTGGGCGATAGTAAATGACAGCGTAGGTACCTTATGATTGGTTTTATAGAAAAACTTCAAACCATTGACTTCATGATGTATCCGTGTTGTACTCGTCGAAATATCTAGGCACCTCGCAAGATGGCGGTCTGACGGTGGCAGGTGCATAGATATTTTGCCGGACAATACTGAACTCACTCCGATTGGTAACACAATTGACAAGCCCCGCCCGCCTTCCCACAATTGAACGTGGGGTAATTTTTTGCGCTATTATTATATTTATATTTATATATTTATATATATATAAAGCTACAATCCGGTATACTCACTCACTGATTCATCCATACGTTTTCTCCGAAACGACAATAGCTAGAGGAAAATGATGTATGAAAAAGTTGTAGGAAATGTATGAATTACAGCCATCCTATGAAGCCGATTTTTGAATTTCGAACGCCTTCTCCTATACAAATGGGCCAACTCTTTTGTTTACCGGCCGATTTGGATGAAATTTGGAATAGTTGTTTGTTTCGTGATCTAATTGTGAAAAAAAATTTTGAACGTTCGAAATTCAAAATAGGGGCGAGAATATGGCCGCCCGAAAAATCGACCTCTGCGCAAAAAAGTCGGCAGCCAACTGGGCACATGCTGGAGACGTGCCCTAAACGGCATCGGGTTGTCAAAGGACCCAGGTATATGAGAAAAATCGGACATTTTGACATTTCAAGATGGCGGCCGAGATATCGACGATTGAAAATGAGAAAAATTTGTATGGAGAATTTGTACTGAAAATCGACTTTTAGTACAAAATTTTAAACAAAAATGAACAATTTTTGAAATAAACAATTTTTCGAGGCCGAAGCAGGGACGAGGAACCTCGCCGTGGCGAGGCCGAAGGCCGAGCTCCGTTCAGGCCGAGGCCGAAGGCCGAGACTATACATTTTCCGGCGAACGAGCAACAACGCAAAAGCCAGATGGGACAAACTTGCGAGGCCGAAGGCCGAGCTCCGCGAAGCGGGCCCCAGGAACCCCGCCGCGGCGAGGCCGAAGGCCGAGCTCCGTTCAGGCCGAGGCCGAAGGCCGAGACTATACATCTTCCGGCGAACAAGCACCAACACAAAAGCCAGATGGGACAAACTTGCGAGGCCGGAGGCCGAGCTCCGCGAAGCGGGCACGAAGAACCCCGCCGCGGCGAGGCCGAAGGCCGAGCTCCGTCCAGGCCGAGGCCGAAGGCCGAGACCATACATGTTCCCACTCAAACAATCCCAACGTCAAGTGTCTAGCGAGGCCCTAGGCCGAGCGCCGCGGAGAGCGAAGCTCGGAGCGGCTGGGGGTTGGCGCGCGTAAGCGCGCAGGGGGTTCACCCCCTAGTATATATATATAAAGCTACAATCCGGTATACTCACTGACTGACTCATCCATACGTTTTCTCCGAAATGACAATAGCTAGAGGAAAATGATGTATGACAAAGTTGTAGGAAATGTATGAATTACAGCCATCCTATGAAGCCGATTTTTGAATTTCGAACGCGTTCTCCTATACAAATGGGCCAACTCTTTTGTTTACCGGCCGATTTGGATGAAATTTGGAATAGTTGTTTGTTTCGTGATCTAATTGTGAAAAAAAATTTTGAACGTTCGAAATTCAAAATAGGGGCGAGAATATGGCCGCCCGAAAAATCGACCTCTGCGCAAAAAAGTCGGCAGCCAACTGGGCACATGCTGGAGACGTGTCCTAAACGACATCGGGTTGTCAAAGGACCCAGGTATATGAGAAAAATCGGACATTTTGACATTTCAAGATGGCGGCCGAGATATCGACGATTGAAAATGAGAAAATTTTGTATGGAGAATTTGTACTGAAAATCGACTTTTAGTACAAAATTTTAAACGAAGATGAATTTTTTTTCAAAAAAGCAATTTTTCGAGGCTGAAGCGGGGACGAGGAACCTCGCCGCGGCGAGGCCGAAGGCCGAGCTCCGTTGAGGCCGAAGGCCGAGCTCCGCGAAGCGGGCACCAGGAACCCCGCCGCGGCGAGGCCGAAGGCCGAGCTCCGTTCAGGCCGAGGCCAAAGGCCGAGACTATACATTTTCCGGCGAACAAGCAATAACGCAAAAGCCAGATGGGACAAACTTGCGAGGCCGGAGGCCGAGCTCCGCGAAGCGGGCACGAGGAACCCCGCCGCGGCGAGGCCGAAGGCCGAGCTCCGTCCAGGCCGAGGCCGAAGGCCGAGACCATACATGTTCCCACTTATCAAATCCCTACCCCAAGTGTCTAGCGAGGCCCTAGGCCGAGCGCCGCGGAGAGCGAAGCTCGGAGCGGCTGGGGGTTGGCGCGCGTAAGCGCGCAGGGGGTTCACCCCCTAGTTATTATATATATATAAAGCTACAATGCGGTATACTCACTCACTGATTCATCCATACGTTTTCTCCGAAATGACAATAGCTAGAGGAAAATGATGTATGAAAAAGTTGTAGGAAATGTATTAATTACAGCCATCCTATGAAGCCGATTTTTGAATTTCGAACGCGTTCCTATATACAAATAAGCCAACTCTTTTGTTTACCGGCCGATTTGGATGAAATTTGGAATAGTTGTTTGTTTCGTGACCTAATTGTGAAAAAAAATTTTGAACGTTCGAAATTCAAAATAGGGGCGAGAATATGGCAACCCAAAAAATCGACCTCTGCGCAAAAAAGTCGGCAGCCAACTGGGCACATGCTGGAGACGTGCCCTAAACGGCATCGGGTTGTCAAAGGATCCAGGTATATGAGAAAAATCGGACATTTTGGATTTTCAAGATGGCGGCCGAGATATCGACGATTGAAAATGAGAAAATTTTGTATGGAGAATTTGTACTGAAAATCGACTTTTAGTACAAAATTTTAAACAAAAATTAACAATTTTTCAAAAAAACGATTTTTCGAGGCCGAAGGCCGAGCTCCGTCCAGGCCGAGGCCGAAGGCCGAGACCATACATTTTCCGGCGAACAAGCAACAACGCAAAAGCCAGGTGGGACAAACTTGCGAGGCCGAAGGCCGAGCCCCGCGAAGCGGGCCCTAGGAACACCGCCGCGGCGAGGCCGAAGGCCGAGCTCCGTTCAGGCCAAGGCCGAAGGCCGAGACTATACATTTTCGGCGAACAAGCAACAACGCAAAAGCCAGATGGGAGAATCTTGCGAGGCCGAAGGCCGAGCTCCGCGAAGCGGGCACCAGGAGCCCCGCCGCGGCGAGGCCGAAGGCCGAGCTCCGTCCAGGCCGAGGCCGAAGGCCGAGACCATACATGTTCCCACTTATCAAATTCCTACCCCAAGTGTCTAGCGAGGCCCTAGGCCGAGCGCCGCGGAGAGCGAAGCTCGGAGCGGCTGGGGGTTGGCGCGCGTAAGCGCGCAGGGGGTTCACCCCCTAGTATATATATATATATAAAGCTAAAATGCGGTATACTCACTCACTGATTCATCCATACGTTTTCTCCGAAATGACAATAGCTAGAGGAAAATGATGTATGAAAAAGTTGTAGAAAATGTATGAATTACAGCCATCCTATGAAGCCGATTTTTGAATTTCGAACGCCTTCTCTTAGGGGAATGGGCCAACTCTTTTGTTTACCGGCCGATTTGGATGAAATTTGGAATAGTTGTTTGTTTTGTGATCTAATTGTGAAAAAAAATTTTGAACGTTCGAAACTCAAAATAGGGGCGAGAATATGGCCGCCCGAAAAATCGACCTCTGCGCAAAAAAGTCGGCAGCCAACTGGGCACATGCGGGAGACGTGCCCTAAACGGCATCGAGTTGTCAAAGGACCCAGGTATATGAGAAAAATCGGACATTTTGACATTTCAAGATGGCGGCCGAGATATCGAGGATTGAAAATGAGAAAATTTTGTATGGAGAATTTGTACTGAAAATCAACTTTTAGTACAAAATTTTAAACAAAAATGAAGAATTTTTCAAAAAAACGATTTTTCGAGGCCGAAGCGGTGATGAGGAACCTCGTCGCGGCGAGGCCGAAGGCCGAGCTCCGTTCAGGCCGAGGCCGAAGGCCGAGACCACACATTTTCCGGCGAACAAGCAACAACGCAAAAGCCAGATGGGACAAACTTGCGAGGCCGAAGGCCGAGCACCGCGAAGCGGGCCCCAGGAACCCCGCCGCGACGAGGCCGAAGGCCGAGCTCCGTTCAGGCCGAGGCCGAAGGCCGAGACTATACATTTTCGGCGAACAAGCAACAACGCAAGAGCCAGTTGGGACAAACTTGCGAGGCCGGAGGCTGAGCTCCGCGAAGCGGGCACGAAGAACCCCGCCGCGGCGAGGCCGAAGGCCGAGCTCCGTCCAGGCCGAGGCCGAAGGCCGAGACCATACATGTTCCCACTCAAACAATCCCAACGTCAAGTGTCTAGCGAGGCCCTAGGCCGAGCGCCGCGGAGAGCGAAGCTCGGAGCGGCTGGGGGTTGGCGCGCGAAGCGCGCAGGGGGTTCACCCCCTAGTTACTAATATATATAGCTACAATCCGGTATACTCACTGACTGACTGACTGATCATCTATAGATTTCCTCGGAAACGGTAAGAGCTACGTGAAAATTTTGTATGAGAAAGTTGTAGGAAATGTATGATATACAGCCATCCTATGAAGCCGATTTTTGAATTTCGAACGCGTTCTTCCATACAAATGTGCTAACTTTTTTGTTTACCGGCCGATTTGGATGAAATTTGAAACGGGCGTTTGTTTCGCGATCTAATTGTGAAAAAAAATTTTGAACGTTCGAAATTCAAAATAGGGGCGAGAATATGGCCGCCCGAAAAATCGACCTCTGCGCAAAAAAGTCGGCAGCCAACTGGGCACATGCTGGAGACGTGCCCTAAACGGCATCGGGTTGTCAAAGGACCCAGGTATATGAGAAAAATCGGACATTTTGGATTTTCAAAATGGCGGCCGAGATATCGACGATTGAAAATGAGAAAATTTTGTATGGAGAATTTGTACTGAAAATCGACTTTTAGTACAAAATTTTAGACAAAAATGAACAATTTTTCAAAAAAACCATTTTTCGAGGCCAAAGCCGGGATGAGGAACCTCGCCGCGGCGAGGCCGAAGGCCGAGCTCCGTTCAGGCCGAGGCCGAAGGCCGAGACCACACATTTTCCGGCGAACAAGCAACAACGCAAAAGCCAGATGGGACAAACTTGCGAGGCCGAAGGCCGAGCTCCGCGAAGCGGGCCCCAGGAACCCCGCCGCGGCGAGGCCGAAGGCCGAGCTCCGTTCAGGCCGAGGCCGAAGGCCGAGACTATACATTTTCAGCGAGCAAGCAACAACGCAAAAGCCAGATGGGACAAACTTGCGAGGCCGGAGGCCGAGCTCCGCGAAGCGGGCACGAAGAACCCCGCCGCGGCGAGGCCGAAGGCCGAGCTCCGTCCAGGCCGAGGCCGAAGGCCGAGACCATACATGTTCCCACTCAAACAATCCCAACGTCAAGTGTCTAGCGAGGCCCTAGGCCGAGCGCCGCGGAGAGCGAAGCTCGGAGCGGCTGGGGGTTGGCGCGCGTAAGCGCGCAGGGGGTTCACCCCCTAGTTAGACATCTATGTTTTTAACCATCACTCTGCTTAGAAAATTATCAATAGTATTGATGACATTACACATCATCAAACGAAAAATTGTGGAACGAGAAAAACTGAACAAGTCTTTAGACTACGTCACTACGTCAATAGTGTGAAGAAAAAAAACACATTATTGACTTCAATTTTTTTATTTTAGTTTGAAAAAGCTAGAGTACCTAGCTAACAATGCTGACAAAGGGGAAATAATTATATTGTTTGATGGGTACTGTTCATGCAATCTGATAAAATGCAAGAATATAACGTTATACTTACTTAACCATTAAGCTTATCCTGCCCTAGGTAGGATATTCGTTCTGATGAAACCAGTAACGTACCTAAATCCCGAGAGTTGCGTGGCTGATTGATTAAAACTCTAACAAAGGGATAAAGCTGATCACTCGGGCTTTGAGAGGGAAGCTCTATGAGCGTGTAATCAAAGAACTCCCTACGTTGCGTCCCGACGAATCATGACTTTTCGGCGATGGCTTTTTGAGTGTTGAGAAGTAAAATATAAATTTTGTACGTCGGCTTTTTAGGCACAAAAAGCAAAAAACAGATGCCAACTTGAATATGGTGCATACAGTGCGCTTGGTTTCCTACGCAGTGAAATGCAGACCAGAAAAAAATGGTAACAAAATACTTAGGTGTCTAGGTACCCCACCTATTATAATTTGAGAAACTGCTAATTTATGACAAGATTATGATTTAACTGGTGAACTTACTTCAAAGATACCTTCTAAATTTAATACGGAGTATCCTACCTACGTAAGTAATTAAGTAATTTTATGTGTACCTATTTAGTTCCAATCATAAAACCTATGGATAATACAAGGTAGTGGAATAAACATTGCATGATCAAAGCATTACTCAATAGCTAGTCCCAAGAGTAAATCGCTGCCAATATGTAGAACAAATGGTCACCCCACTCAGGTGAGGCTAGGTGAGCGGGTAACCATCACGCTAGGGCAGTCGGGAGCCGGACAGATGTCGTCCCCCGCTGGGCTCCTGATGAGCCTCGCCCCCATTTTTGATGATTAGTAGCGTGACTTTGTGACGTCAAGTATGATGTTAAAGATAGGGCAATTAATTGCTCATTTTTTGGTAGTTTGAAATTGTAGATTATAAGGCCGCGCAGCTTTCATTCTGTCTGAATGGGAGCAGATAAAATAAGCGAGTTATTGAGATGAGGAAGTGATAATTTCATTTAATATATGTTGTATTAATAAACGGATGAAAGAAATCAGTGCAAATCGTAAATAAAAATAGTACAGAATTGTCAAGCATTATCGAGATGGAAAAATACTTTGCACATACAAGAAGTAGATAAACAATCAATTGAGACGACCTGAAATAAACTGAAAACTCCTAAATATAAAAATTTTCAATCCACGCTTTATCCTAGGCGGTTTAAAAATATACTCAAACCGGAAGGAAGCATTTGGCGCGGTACGCCAGCGCCACGCGTCCACTTCCGGTGGTAATGCGATGATATAATAGGCGACGTCTCCACTTTCCCGTCCCCTTGTTTATTATAATGATAAAAAACACTGCGTCAATGTTTGCGCCAGTTCTTTCTCACAGTATCACCGCAGAATATGTAAATACAAACAAAAGTGTCCACACCACATTACCAAAGTAGGTTAGTTCATGGAGTAATTTCATAATTTGAAGTTCTAAAATAATTTGAAGTTTCTTTTGAATCGTGAAACATTGAATCGCAAATTGACATCCAATACTACGTTTTTTTTATCAGTAAATTCACCTCTTGGGGAAACTCGTTTGTAGTTATTCCTAAGACATCTTGCATGCGATTACGACTAGGTTCATAATACCGCGGTAGCTACACGTCACTTCAACCTCTAAGCAAGTCTTGGAGTACTTTCTTACAAACACAATAGATGTGAATATGTTTGAAATAAAGATGATCAACAATGACGCTATACGATTAAAAGTAAATGGAAACTGTTTCCGTGCATTTCGTAACAGCTGCCATTGAAACAAACTGAGATATTCAGCAAGACAATGCGTAGCTATTCAGCCAATTCTGGTTAAGCCCAAACATAGACTGCGTATGTCATGTTACGGTCTTTTACAGAGTACATTCTAATGCTTTCGAATGAACTAAGGGAAAAACCTGTTTCAATTAATTATATCTGCATAATTGTTTTTTACACTGCGATTTAAAAAACAGTAGTCTCCACTTTATCCGCAATTCTTCGGTGGATACCAGTTCCCACGATAGCTGGTCCCTATGCAATCGCTCGCTAATACGCATGGTTCCTTTAAAGGGCAACAATTACATTGTGTTATTGTATACTAACAATACAACGTAGTTTTGTGAAATAATAACGGTCGGCGGCTTTCAAATAAGTAAAATTTTTTACTTTGTTTTTCTTAAACATACCACTCTTTTTTATTTCAGGTTTATTAATAAAGTTCTAACCTGTAAGACTTTTGAATACTACTAGGTAAATTAAAACATACAAAAGTACAGCTAAAACTTAATTAAAAATAGATTTGGGTACCTGGGAACTGGGTACCTAAGATAAGATAACAATATTATTTATTGTACACCAGAGAAAAAATAAAACATAAATTATTTACAAAGATAAAGTACAACCCTTTTTCAAAACTGGACTCTTCAGTCTTGAATCTGAGCAATATGGGTGCAGTGTGAATAATATGATGTTATAATATAACCAAGCTACTCTTTGTAGCCTGGTCGGTCCCCCGGCACTAGTTCAGAGCTTGGTCATGATCTGTGCCTTCCATGGATCTAAGGGCCATCGAAATTCCAATTGTAAGCATCATCATTATCATCAGGCATTTGACGCCCACTGCTGGACATAGGCCTCCCTCACGGTTTTCCTAACCATGAGGGGTTTTGCCATAATTGCCACGCTCGGCAGGCGGGTTGGCGATCGCAGTATGCGGTTGGAATCTCAGGAAGACGCTGCTGCTCGTCTCCTGGTAATTGATTTCCTTAGTCGCCTTCTACGACATCCACGGAAGGAAATGGAGTAACGCTATTCTTAATCCGGCGCCACACGAAATTGTAGGTATATTAGTTTGATATTATAACAATTTATATGCAGTTTAAAACAGTACAGCTACTTTAGATTCGTTAATCTTCACAGAACCTGTTGTCAATGAATGCCACTATTAATCGCAAAGCAATAAGTGACGACAGGTCGTTCGACACGGGGGCTCCGTGTGTACAGTACAACAATAATTTGTTAAGTGCGACCTTATCGTCATAATAGGTGCCGCGCGTCAGCCTATCTGAAGGTAAAATCAAAAGCGTTCGATGGCACTCCTGGCAGCCAGCACTCAAGTTGATTACGGCGGGGCCGCGGAGCGTCGCCACGCGCCGCCCGCCCACGGCAACCCGCACAAAACCCCGGCACGCGCAGCGCCGCCGGTAATTGTAGCGTGCGATATGAACATCGAATGGACAATACCGCTGAGCGCTCTGGGCGACGCCCGCTTCTCGTTTTGCTATTATTTGAGATGTAAACATGGTTTTTGATAGCGCTGTCTCGGCGAAACTAATGGTAGGTAAGGTATTAGTAGTCCCTTTTCATTAAATATAATCGCTCTTTTAGCCATAACTGGATAAATTGTACCTGACTGTAATTTGTACAGACAGTGTATTTCTTCAGGACAAGTTTTAGTTAAGGATTCATAAATTTTACATATAAATCCTCTCAGCATAACAAGAAAGACGTAGAAGCAAATCGATACTTGCAGAGCCTCGACACCTTGCATTTACGCACTGGCCGTTTCCTATATTTTTTTAATCCGCCGATAGATAAGCTTACCAACAGTTGATATTTAATATAAATTGTATGAAATAACTGTAATATGTTAACGATTTCTAGGCTTAACTCTCCTTGGATCGTTTATAGGAAACTTGACTTTACAGAAGCTTGTTCTTGCACTCTGTACAGCTAGCCATTTCAGAAGCAATTGCAGCGTAGCCTAGTGTTCGTTCACGCAATCCTTGGCGTGACATTTGTAGTTAAAATGTATACCTACCTTCGAGCGCCTTGTTCCTGGCGAGCAGCGCGATGAGCACGTCGGGCGGCGGCGGGTCAAGCGGGTGCAGCGCGTCGGGCACGTCGAGCCGCGGCTCGCGCTCCGCCAGCATCAGCGCGCTCTCCACGAACCCCGTCTCCATGGCACTCACAGCACAGCACTCGCGGGCGACGCCGGCATCCCGAGGTAAACAAGGCACCTGTTCCGAGTGAGACGGCGGCGGGCGACGCGGGGGCACGTGGCAGCGCCGCCCACCGCGCGCCGCGTCTGCGCACTCCCCGCCCTCCCATCTCCCATTGAGAACACATTTTTTACCCCCTGAATCTGATAAACCCCTGGGTCGGCGAGGGGCGCGCGGCGCTCCCCCGCCCCGAACTAATTTGCCAGAGTCGTACGACACACCCCCGGTGCTTACATCCATCTACAATATTACTCTAGCACGTTATCCAGTTCGCGAGGGGTCTTCGTTTGTACTCATCTTGTATCGCCGTGAAGAAAGAAAATTCTGATATAATGACGATACCTACTTTTTATGATCAATTGTGTTAGAAAGAAGGCAAGGCATGCTGGTATATCTGTAGATTGCATTGATAAACATTGATAACATTTCTTGTAGAGAACTCCGAATCTCATTCACAAATTAGAGACTTTTCACGCAAACCCAAGTTTCAGGTTAGTCACAACTTCAATCAATTCTGCTTTATGCAGTCACTGCACTGACTAGTCACAAATTATAAACTTGAGATTAGTAAAACTGACAGATTTGAAACTGATTAATTAGTCTGAGGGAAATTCATTACCATAGACCTCGACCTTGAACCATGGATGTCAGTTTGTGGTGCTGAGCACAGATTAAGAGGAAGAGGAAGTGGCGAGTCACTGACTAGCTACTACGGAGGTCAATGTGCCCTCCATGATCAAACTAGTTTTTTGTTTATTCCACAGCTATTTAGTCTGTGATCATAATATTATAATCTGTTTGCAAAAAATAATTTTATTTATACTTATGCCTGGCATTGTTATTTATCATAGAATATCTTTTTTTAGTTATTTATTATAGGTGCCTACCTAAAGTACTATGTTAAGAAATGTCTTGTGATAGCTATGAGCCCAACAAAATCTTTCAGAATTTCCGGGTGGTTGAATTTCCATTTTCTTTTGTGGGCATTTCGAGCGAAGTGGAACTTGATGTGGGAGTAAACTTGAATACATCTGCTTATATGATGACCTACCACAATGGGCAGATTATGGTAAGAAACGACGATGACCAATACGCTAAGGTGGAAGTGGACAATAAGAATAATAAGGCAGACGAAGTCTATATTGAACTGAATAACTAAGTCTATATTCATCCGCTACTGGACTCAAGTGTATCTGATCTATTCTCTTCTCATAGGCACACAAAATTTGACTTTACTCAGTCTGCAAGGACCCCAGGGCCGGATTTAGGGGAGGGCAGGCGGGGCTACTGCCCTGGGGCCTCCACGAGGAAAGGGCCCCCATAAAAGGCTAATATGTACTATCATTAAGTGCCAATCTTTTATGAGTTGGTACTTATAACGTCTGTTTGTTTTTCAAATTAAAAAAATAAATTCGTCGTATTCATTGTAGTTTTTGTTTCGTATTTTTTATTTGGGAATAATAAGGGGCCTCCGCTCCTTCGTTGCCCTAGGGCCTCCAGACCTCAAAATCCGGCTCTGAAGGACCCAGCTAACACAGGCGGTACATAGATAAATATTACCTACATATCCTTACGTACAGGACATGCTAATTGGTTATTGGGACTTAATTTGGTTTGGTTTGTCTGTCAGCCTAACAAATTATTTGTTAATACATGATGGACCTAAGGCCAAAGCAGCGAAGTTGCAATTCCATAATTTTGGCGTCGTCGGTCTAATTACTAACCAAATTATATCTTACAGAAATTTGAAGATGCCCAAGCGGTTTCACCAGCTCACAAAGCTTTTGAAGTTCATCAAACGGGGGATCATTCTATAAACATTTGTTACAAACCAACAAAATCGTGCGTATCGTGGACTAGAGTTAAGAAAGACATAGGTAACAAATTTATTTGCGACTTGCGTTTTATAAAAGTCGACGGCATACCATGCTGCAGCGACCCGCGCCATGCCGAGGTTGGAAGAATGTACTTATGTGGTCAGTACGAATATTGTAAGCTATCTCATTCTCCTCAAGTTGTGGATTTTGGAAACTTGATGATTGGACAACAGCTTTCGAGATACATAGAGATACGAAATGACTCTACATTGCCTGCTGTTATTGAAAAGGATGTGCAGCCTATAGCCGCTCATCACATTATGCCGCCTAAGTTAACAATACCACCAAAATCAAAGGAACACATGTTAATAACTATAAAACCTACCTGTTTAAAAGTGCAAAATGTAGTCAAATTAAATATAAAAAATGCATCGAATATGCTCCGTGAAACAGAGGATAATTTTATACCATATGAGATAGCTATTAAAGTAAATGTTTTATACAATAAAAAACCTACAGTTTCTTGCCATGTAGCAGAGTCTTTAAAACAAATCTATGATCAAGATCCTTCTTATACCTATATGGAAGATGAACTTGAACAATATCATAAAAAGCAAAAGATTGCTTTAGGATTCTTAAAAGAAGGCAGAAGACCATTACCAGTGATAAAACAATTAGAAAGAAAAAGCAGATGTTACTCAACTATGTCATTGCATAAAATCTTGCGAAACGGATGTGAACCTGAACTACAAAGCATAGCTATGTATGACCTTTTAGATGTCTCAATATCACCTCATATAGTGGAATTTGGCAAAATTGCTTTTAAAAGCTACGGCATGAAAAAAATTACTATAAAAAATAACACACGTTATGAGATTATGATGAAGCTGATGAAGGATGAACACATTTCTTATACGAATTTAACTGTGAAATCGATGTCTTTAAAAATGCTGCCAAATAGTCAACAACAAATTAATATTTTCTGTCTCGGCATAGCTGGATGTAATTTTAGGAGTTTTAAATATTCTATTAATAAAAAATATTTGCGCGCGCATAGCTATAAATTACAAACTGAACCACCTTACCTGAGGCTCACAGAAAATATATACAAATTGGGTATGGTGAACCCTGATGTTTTTATAACTTCAGCATCAGTGAGATTAACAAACGAATTCAATGTAAGTGTCAACTTTGAGTGGGACGATTTGACACCAGACGTTCCTTTTAATATTGTGCCAAAATGCGGGTCAGTTCCAAAGCATAGTACACGATTTTGTAATATTTCGTACGTATGCAAACAAACCAGAAAATTACACGTTGTAATCAATTTTCGTTCATTTGGTAGTACGGAAGAAAACCGCAAAGATTGCAATAAAGTTACAGTGCCTGTAGAGGTGACAGTTTTAACGAGAAAACTGGGAATGAAGTTTGTGGATCCCCAATTAGTTTTCAAAGATTTGCCTCTGAATTTAGAATCTTCATTAGAAGCAAAGCTAGAAAATTGTTCTAGAGAATTTGCTACATTCTATATTGTTGAACCATTAATACCTGGCTTTCGAGTAGAGCCGAAGTCCGGTATTATTAGGCCAAAAATGCTAACAATGTTAACAGTTTCTGTCAAACTACCATGCATCATCGATTTTAACGTTGACATCACTTTTAAACTTAACTGCAGAGAAAATTTTAATTTAAATGTTTCTGGGAACGTATTAGAGCCAAGAATTGTTATTTATCCAAGAGTTATGCACTTGCCACGAATACCCAGCAATTTGTTGACCTACGTACCAATAACTGTACAAAATCTAAGTCCACTAAAAACGCTAATTGACATTCTGGAAATCGAAGACGAGAGTTGTAACAAAATGTTTGAACTTTACGTTGCATATGGAAACGAAAAACATAGAATTTCTCATTTATATATTGAAGGAAACCAGTCGAAAACTATATTTTTTAAAATATGCGAGGAGTATAGGCGAGAATTCGAATTTTACTTGCCCATACAAGTCAACCGAGTATTGGGCCCACCGAATATAGAAACAGCCTTAACAGATTTGCAATATTATACAAGGGTGCACTCATAGTAAGTAATTCTATTTAATCATCATTAGACTAAACAAGTTGACCTGCCATCAAGTTACAGTCAACCGCACATCAACCTTTACATGTTAACCTTACAGGCTTTACTTTCCAAGAAAAAGAGGAAAATGTTGATCAATCATGTTTATTGCAGTGACGTGTGAAATTATAAAATTCCCCTCTAACGAATATTATTATCGAACCATAATAAATTATATAAGTATTTTATTTCAGTCAATATGAAAATCTATCTCCACAAATAAAATTGAAGAACACACGCAGAGAAATAGCTTACTGTCGAGTTATTGGTGTCATAACTATTCCCTGGCTAAAATTTTCGCAGGATTCATTTGATATTATTTACAATGCGGCCAGTAATAATATGATAGAGTTCACAGTGACAAATATTTCAAGACGTCTGTTATATATAATTATCTCTACAGCAAAATTAGCTCCGAATTTCACACTTTACGTTGCCAAAGATGAGCATGAACAAAGTGTAAGTTCCAACCACATTGCGATTGAGTTAGACCTCAAAGAGTACGTCACTTGTACCGTAAAGTTTCATCCAAAAGGGCATGGTTTCTTCACTACGAGTGCTCCAATTTTTGTTGACAATTGTATGGGAACGCCATATTCAAATCTTACGTTCACCGGCACGCGAAAGATTGCAAAAATGAGCGCAAACACGCACCGCGTGATGTTCCCACCATGCGTGCTCGGCATGGAGATCCAGCACCCCATCACGCTTAAGCTTGAGGGAGAGGCTGACAAGACTAGCTTCTTCTGTGAGTCCAGGGAGGAAAGATATTTAAATATAAAATTCATGGATGAAACAGTCAGCACCATTGAGAATGATGAAGTATTTACCATAATCGAAGTCCACATAATCGTATGCTGCAAAATTCCGTATTCAAGAGTTATGTTACTTAATTTCTGCAACGAAAACGGTGCTGCGTGCGAAGTCGAAATAGGGTTTTGTTATCTCCAATGCCCGCTTACGTTACATGTTAATAATATAGTCGATTATAGCGAAAACACCTACCCCTTTTACCCAACAAAGGATAATAAAGTTTATGAATACATGGAACGAACCCTGGAATTTCTTGAAAAATGGATGTTCGTTCAGGGTTATAGAAGAGATTTCTATCCCCAAATTCCTGAATCATTTTATGCACTATCGCAAAAGTCATCAGCTGGGTCCAAAAGCAAAAGCTCGGCTGGAAACTTTGCAAATTTTATAAAACGCCTCGCTGGACCCCTGATCAAATATTCACGTAGAGCGAAGTAAGTCCCCATGAAACTTTAGATATTGGTCTGAATATTTTTTTTTTATTTCAAGAATTCTGATTAACATTTTTCTAATTAATTAACATACGACTCCACTCCACTCTAATCATAACTGTTCAACTTTTAATAAAGGTTCTATAAAGACCCCGGGATATTAAATTATTACGATAAATTAAACTTCTTTTTGCAGCGTTTACGGTATGGATGAAGCGTTCAAAAATGTCTTGGAGGTGTACGATTCCTATGAAGAAGTTATAAGATTGCTAAAAGCCCGGAATTGCCATTTATGGATTATCCAACCAAGGTTTTTACTGAGCTTTGAACAGTTCTCTATATACTGTAATAACGTAACATCGAAAACTAACGCAGATATATTGCTGACGCGAGAGTTACTGGAGGACCCAGAGAGTTACTACAGGCTCAGCAAGCTAGCCTGGATGGAGTTTGTGCTTCAATGTTACAGAGCATTTGTGTTGAACTGCTGTTTCCTTGACTGCGCTTGTCTCAAGACCAAACAAAGAGATGTTCTAAAAGTTCTTACAGAATGGTACAACAAGCACATAGCGGAACAACATTTTCATTTAAGAGGGCAAAACAAATCAATTAAAACCATCGCAAACATTACCACAGACATGTCCGATGGAATCGCTATAATATCAGTGTTATTACATTATTGTCCATTTATGAAAAAACATTTTAAAAGCTTTGCAGAGGTAGAGGCATCAAATGGAGCAGAAGCCTGTATAATTAACAATGCATGCCTTATAGACGATGCCCTAAAGTACATACGAATCTTATTCCCTTTGAGTTATTCAGATTTCTTGGCGCCCAATTTTGTTCAAATGTTGTTTCTTTCCATTCATCTCTTCATTGCCTTACCCATGTTTTATCCCAGAGACATAATTCGTTTTAAGCCCCCTCTACTCCGGAGTTCTGCCCGCCTGGTGACTGTATATCCTGCGACTCAAGAGTCATTGATATGCTCTTTATTTATTCTCAACAACAATAAGAACGCATTTGCTGCTGAGAAAGCTCATTTTAATGATAGCAACAAAAAATCACTTGTGAAAGTAAAATACAGCGCGAATTTCTTAGATAACGACCATGCAATATTGATAATACAAGGCACCAACAAATCAAGGATTTATGACACGTACGTTTTATTTCTTCTTGAAGGGCAAACAGGGTTTCTACATTCGTTGAAGAGATGCAAGGTATCCGGCCAACTTTATCGACCTAACAAAGTGGAAATATCTGTCTTGTCCCCGTTTTTTAGCACGGCAACTTACGACGTTTCTATAACAGACCAGGAACCACGAGTCCCTGTAAATTTCGGCAGCGATACAAAGCGTAGGTTTTACTTACGACGTTTGAACCTCTCGCAAAAAAGGATAACTCTAAACGCTACACAGAAAGGATTGTCCGAGGAGGAAAACGTATACAAATTATATTTGCAAATGGTTTGCCTGAATTCGCGTGCTGCCACTCATTTTATTTGGTTCAGAAGTGACATTGGCGAATTTTTCATAAAAGTAGTATCGCAGGCGCGCTGGGACATGGCTGTAGATACTCTGCACGCGACGGTCAGCAACTGGCCGCTGGAGCCCTGCAACTGCGGGGAGACCTGCAAGTGCTACCGGTCGACCGTGGTCACGGTGCCGCATAGGAACGACATGATGATCAAAGCATTGCGGATCGCTCTCCTTGAGCATGCCACCCCTGAGATGATGGCAGTCTTCGATCGTTTGATAAGTAATATTACCCCTACCTACTTTGGTGAACATTGTTTGTTAATTGGTAAATTCATGAATGCGTTTGGTTTTAGATTCGGTGACCGGTCGAGGGATAGTAGCGATGCTGCTGGAAGACGGAGGCACGGACGTATCGCAGGTGGCACACATCTTGCGCGAGCAGACGATCTACAAGCTGTCATCGCGCTCGCTTGTACCGCAGAGTAACCAGGTGACGCTAGCAATTCACAGCGACGCCCTCCTCCTGCTGCCTATTACACTGCCCACCGACAACAAATTCGAGAAGTTTTCCTTCTACATGACGTCACAGTGCGGCATGGACATGCGCTTTTACCGAGTGCTGTGCGTGGTGGAGACCTCGCCCACTACTGAAGAGGACCTGCCGTGTGACGAATTGGCAAAGGTCTGCTCCAGTGAAGATTCGACCAATTGTACATATTAGCTGAAGTCTAACGACCTCATTTATAAAAACACGAGTCCTGTAAAACCAATAAAACTCTGTTTAATTAATCTGTGGCTACATCTTTTCCTTGTAAAATACCATAGCCTATTTTAATCAGCGTTTTTAAGTGTTTCAAGGAATCGAGTTTTTATAAAATAAGACCGGAACAAAATATTGCAGAGCGCAATAGAATAAATTTACAGACTCTACCATACATGAGGTTTTCTGTGTTTCTGTATTTTTTCCTACTCCAAATTCAAATCGAAATTATATGTTCTTTTACAATACATGGGGTTTTAACAATAACAGTTAGAGACGAGCAACGACGCGAGCTCCTTCTCTACGCACCATGATAAAGCTCTTTGAGTAAGAGCGAAACCTATTCGGACTCTTTCGACAAAAAAATCAAGCAAGTGATTCCGGAATTAAGTTAATAATGTGTACGAAAATTTTAGTTAAAAAAAAATAATTTGGTCAATAAAATAGCATTTGGATTTGTTTTTTGTTATTACATTTACATTTTTGTTTTGTGGTATGATTTTTATTGTTAACTTAGAACCTCTGAGAAGGGAATGGGAAGAAGTCTATTTAGACTTTATTTTTACAGATTTAAATCATAATTTTATTACTTAAGTACCTTGTAGTGTGAGTGAAAGTTTTGCTAAAAACCTTAAATTTGTTTGTTCAAGATTTGTAAAGTACTCACCTATTAGTTATGTTTACAGTTACGTATTAAAATATATTTACAACTTTGTGTTTCCCAATTATTTTATAATAGAAATTGTGTACTTAGTAGGTAGTAATCATGGAAAACAAAAAATTATAACTGACCATATCAATATTAAAAATCTTTTATGTTTTAAATAAATAGATTGACTTGGCCATCGTATGAAATACAATGTATCTCACAAGTAATACATATTATATTAAATTAGATTGTGTAGTGCGATTGCCAAGTCAATGTATTTATTTAAAACATAAAAGATTTTTAATATTGATATGGTCATTTTAATATATTGTTAGGTTAGCTAATAACGTAATAACTTAAGACAGAAGGACCCTTAAGTAGGGACTGACTAAATTAACGTCTGTTAATTATTTTTTACACTTTAATTGGTATTACATGGATCACACAACTTTTTACGCTAGCAGAACTGAGTTGCGAGACTTGGTTTTACAAGTTATGTTTTTAATTGCATCTCATTTCTTTTTGTAGATAATCCTACTTTTTTCCTTGACCATTTTACAAGTTACATTTGAACATAATTATATCTACGTACCTATCTACAGCTATTATTACTTTACTAATATATATAGCTACAATCCGGTATACTCACTGACTGACTGACTGACTGATCATCTATAGGTTTCCTCGGAAACGGTAAGAGTTACGTGAAAATTTTGTATGAGAAAGTTGTAGGGAATGTATGATATACAGCCATCCTATGAAGCCGATTTTTGAATTTCGAACGCGTTCTCCTATACAAATGGGCCAACTCTTTTGTTTACCGGCCGATTTGGATGAAATTTGGAACAGTTGTTTGTTTCGTGATCTAATTGTGAAAAAAAATTTTGAACGTTCGAAATTCAAAATAGGGGCGAGAATATGGCAACCCAAAAAATCGACCTCTGCGCAAAAAAGTCGGCAGCCAACTGGGCACATGCTGGAGACGTGCCCTAAACGGCATCGGGTTGTCAAAGGACCCAGGTATATGAGAAAAATCGGACATTTTGGATTTTCAAGATGGCGGCCGAGATATCGACGATTGAAAATGAAAAAAAATTGTATGGAGAATTTGTACTGAAAATCGACTTTTAGTACAAAATTTTAAACAAAAATTAACATTTTTTCAAATAAACAATTTTTTGAGGCCGAAGCCGGGACGAGGATCCTCGCCGCGGCGAGGCCGAAGGCCGAGCTCCGTTCAGGCCGAGGCCGAAGGCCGAGACTATACATTTTACGGCGAACAAGCAACAATGCAAAAGCCAGATGGGACAAACTTGGGAGGCCGAAGGCCGAGCTCCGCGAAGCGGGCCCCAGGAACACCGCCGTGGCGAGGCCGAAGGCCGAGCTCCGTTCAGGCCGAGGCCGAAGGCCGAGACTATACATTTTCGGCGAACAAGCAACAACGCAAAAGCCAGATGGGACAACCTTGCGAGGCCGGAGGCCGAGCTCCGCGAAGCGGGCACGAAGAACCCCGCCGCGGCGAGGCCGAAGGCCGAGCTCCGTCCAGGCCCAGACCATACATGTTCCCACTCAAACAATCCCAACGTCAAGTGTCTAGCGAGGCCCTAGGCCGAGCGCCGCGGAGAGCGAAGCTCGGAGCGGCTGGGGGTTGGCGCGCGTAAGCGCGCAGGGGGTTCACCCCCTAGTTACTAATATATATAGCTACAATCCGGTATACTCACTGACTGACTGACTGACTGACTGATCATCTATAGATTTCCTCGGAAACGGTAAGAGCTACGTGAAAATTTTGTATGAGAAAGTTGTAGGAAATGTATGATATACAGCCATCCTATGAAGCCGATTTTTGAATTTCGAACGCGTTCTTCCATACAAATGTGCTAACTTTTTTGTTTACCGGCCGATTTGGATGAAATTTGAAATGGGCATTTGTTTCGCGATCTAATTGTGAAAAAAAATTTTGAACGTTCGAAATTCAAAATAGGGGCAAGATTATGGCCACCCAAAAAATCGACCTCTGCGCAAAAAAGTCGGCAGCTAACTGGGCACATGCTGGAGACGTGCCCTAAACGGCATCGGGTTTTCAAAGGACCCAGGTATATGAGAAAAGTCGGACATTTTGGATTTTCAAGATGGCGGCCGAGATATCGACAATTGAAAATGAGAAAATTTTGTATGGAGAATTTATACTGAAAATCGACTTTTAATACAAATTTTAAAACAAAACTGAGGGGGACAATTTTGCGACGCCGAAGCGGGCACGAGAAACTACGCCGCGGCGAGGCCGAAGGCCGAGCTCCGTTCAGGCCGAGGCCGAAGGCCGAGACTATACATTTTACGGCGAACAAGCAACAATGCAAAAGCCAGATGGGACAAACTTGCGAGGCCGAAGGCCGAGCTCCGCGAAGCGGGCCCCAGGAACACCGCCGCGGCGAGGCCGAAGGCCGAGCTCCGTTCAGGCCGAGGCCGAAGGCCGAGACTATACATCTTCCGGCGAACAAGCACCAACGCAAAAGCCAGATGGGACAAACTTGCGAGGCCGAAGGCCGAGCTCCGCGAAGCGGGCCCGAGGAACACCGCCGCGGCGAGGCCGAAGGCCGAGCTCCGTTCAGGCCGAGGCCGAAGGCCGAGACCATATATGTTCCCACTCAAACAATCCCAACGTCAAGTGTCTAGCGAGGCCCTAGGCCGAGCGCCGCGGAGAGCGAAGCTCGGAGCGGCTGGGGGTTGGCGCGCGAAGCGCGCAGGGGGTTCACCCCCTAGTTCCATTATAATATACATACACAGGTACACTGATTCATTCACTGCAAATGTAACTTTGTAATTTTATATATTTATATGGTATTACAAAGTTATTTATGCAATTGGTGTATCTAGAAAACTGGATCGAAATTGTAAAATATTTTAGTTTTTCCTTGATTTATCCACTAAACACTAACGGCTTTACAAATAAACGTGGAATAAAGTTGTATCTGGTGTAAGTATGAAAAAAGAACTCCATATCCATACAAAATCGTTGTTATTAGAAACTTGAACACGATATAACTTTATGCCACGTTTATTTGTAAACTGGTAATTGTATTCTAAATTTAAAGCTTCTATGCCTGCTAGAAGTGCCTTAGAGTTTTGATGATCGGTCAGTCAGTCAGTCAGTCAGTGAGTGCGTGACAAAATTAAGAAACTTTGACTAATTATAATTCTTAAACTACTGGTTCAAATTGAATGAAATTTGAAATATACCGTGTTTATACTCGTACAATGCCTGTTTGGTTACTGAAAATTCAAGCTTCTTGTTTAATCCACAACGAAGTTATAGGCGGTCGAAAATTGCCTGAAATGCTTCGACAAAAGTATGGTACGGCAGTGCCTCTTTTTTGCTCGACTTGGCTGGGGTACTGCCCCCAGATAATTCCGTTGGTCTATAAAACCTGGTTTAGACTACGGCTACCATACAACCAGTTTCGTAAATGTAATGCAAACAGAAACACAGCATGCCGAACTATGGAAAATGGAAACGAAATGCAGACAAGCCAGAGAGGCTCTAACGCCAATGTCGAAGCGTCTCACGCGCAGCCTGGTGCGTCTGAGGAGATGCAATCTGCATACACACATTAAAAAAAGTTTGCGATCACTTTGAAAAACTGAAATCTTTTTTGTTACTGTAGATTATATTATAATTTTTTCTTCTTTTTAGATTCTTTATTTAAAAATAAAGAATTAGAACACAAAACAATGACACCGTTCAGTTGTTTTTTCAGAAATCAGATTTAGTCAATTATAACCGATTCAAGATATTTTTGCGGAAAGTTGTGATTGAAAAAATGCCAAGAGGATTATCAGAGGTTTTACGAGCAAGAATAGTAACTTTGAGGGAAGAAGGATACACCACGAGAGTACTAGCACGCAGACTTGCTATATCCCAATCCTATGTCGTGGCTACGTTGCAGAGGTACCACGGAATGGGAAATTTAGCTGACCGACCCCGCAGCGGTCGCCCAACTGTTTTGACAGCTGCCCAAAAGCGCTATATTAGATTGCTGGCAGCCCGTGATCCAACAATCAACGCCACTAAAATAAAATCAGAAGTCAGGGCCGCCTCTGGGCTTGAAGTTAGCACGCAGACCGTTCGCAATTGCTTGCACCACGCTGGATTACGAGCACGGAGGTCTTGGTGAGCTCCGCTCAATTCCCGGCAACGTCAACAACGAAGATTGCAGTGGGCTAGACTTCGGCAAAATGAAGAAGGTGAGGAAGAAAACATTTGGCAAAACTGTCTCTTCGTTGACGAATCCCGAATCAGCACTCATCCAGATAACCGACGTGTCCGTGTCTGGAGAAGACCAGGCGACCGTGAAAGACAAAGAACTGCCACTGGAACAGTTCAGCAAGGCGGAAAATCGGTGTCCTTTTGGGGTGGCATTATGATTGGAGCTAGAACGCCTTTGATCCCGTATCGGGGCTACATGACAGCAGACATGTACAAAGCAGTTGTTATTGATGATATCGTCAGACCATTCCGAGTAAACCATGGGCACCAATTTGTACTGGTCGATGATAATGCGCGCGCACATCGAGCTCAACGAGTCAATGCTGCTCTTCAAGAATACGATATCACACGTTTAGACTGGCCTGCCGGCTCGCCCGACTTAAACCCAATAGAGCACGCGTGGGATGCTCTTAAACGAGCTGTATGGAACCGTGAGCCACGTCCCCAGACAGTTCCAGAGCTCAGGGAAGCCGCTATTGAAGAATGGGATAGGTTACCCCAGGAAATGCTGGATAACTTGATCCTCAGCATGCCCAGGAGGATCTCCGCATGTGTTCGAGCCAGGGGAGGAGTTATTTTATATTGAATTTAACCTTTTAATAATAAATTGTTGTTTAAGTTTAATTAAACAGTATTTTTCTTTCTATGAAATTTCTATCACAATTACATTATGATTAATGGCTCAATTTTTTTTAAATAAATAATAAAAAATAGTTTTATATTTTAATTTTAAACAGGGTATTCCTATTTAAAGAAAGCATACAACATAGATTTTTTCTTGATAAAGTTAAATTTAAAGAATTATAGGAGCTTATGCTATTGATCACAAACTTTTTTTGATGTGTGTAAAGCAGTGGCACTTACGACAGGCCATTACCCACTGAACAAATACTTCCACACCATGGGACTGACCGACAGCCCGTTATGCCGATGATGCCTCAAGGAAGATGAAACACCCGCCCACGTGACTATTCACTGTGAGAATGTGGAAGTGCAACGGACATTCACCATAGGAAAGCTGGGTTCCCTTCGGGAGGGCGGCAGTAACATTGGTGCACTGCTGGCTTTCTGGAAAGGGATTGGCTGGCTGGAGTAATCTCACAGCCCTGCTACGTACAATGGCCCAATTATGAGGCTAAGTGCGGAAACCACACGACAAACTAACTAACTAGGCTGGGTTGGGCACTTTACACTTTGTTGTTGCTCTTTTTACTTCACTGCCCTGTTTTTTCTTTATCGCTCCTGTAGCGACTGATCTCCCACTAGCTTTCTTTATACTGCAGCTCACTTACCTCCTTAGCAAATATAACACTGGAACTGCTAAAATAAGAAATTTTGATGCTTCTATTCTACGCAAGAGTACTTGGACGATAATGAAATTACAAATTAATAAACAATTTTGAACTATCTTAAATACAAAATAATATGACTAGTCCGAGTAGTCAGTTTTAAATTCTAGGCGAATAATTACTAATATCATCATCATCATCATTTAGCCACAAGAAGTCCACTGCTGAACATAGGCCTCCTCCATGGATTTCCAAAAAGACCGGTTGGAAGCGGCTTGCATCCAGCGTCTTCCTGCCACTTGGATGAGGTCATCTGTCCATCTTGTGGCTGGTCGTCCTACCGATTGCCGATATGTGGTCTCCATTCGAGAACTTTTCGGCCCCATCGGCCATCAGTTCTGCGTGCTATGTGTCCCGCCTACTGCCACTTCAACTTACTAATCCGTTGGGCTACGTCGACGACTTTCGTTCGTCTACGTACGTCTAATAATTACTAATATATATAGCTGCAATCCGGTATACTCACTGACTGATTGACTGACTGTACGTTTTCTCAGAAACTATAGCACCTACGAGAAAGTAATGTATGAGAAAGTTGTAGGAAATGTATGATATACAGCCATCCTATGAAGCCGATTTTTTAATTTCGAACGACTTCTCTCAGAGGAATGAGCCAACTCTTTTGTTTACCGGCCGATTTGGATGTATAATTTGGAATAGGGGTTTGTTTCGTGATTTAATTTTGAAAAAAAAAAATTGTGTTTGAAATTCAAAACAGGGGCGAGAATAAGGCCGCCCAAAAATTCGACCTCTGCGCATAAAAGTCAGGCAATCCGTTTTTAGGGTTCCGTAATGGACAAGGAACCCTTGTAGTTTCGCCATGTCCGTCCGTCTGTCTGTCTGTCCGTCCGCGGCTTAGCACAGAGACGGTAAGTACAAGAGAGCTGAAAGAGCCACGAAGATTAGTGGCATAGTCTCAGTGGCGCCCTCTATATTTTTTTCAATATCGTGGAGCACGATGAAACCTAGCTAGATCGATAGAGGACAAAAAAGTAAACAAGAAATTATTAAAGTCACCATGTCCTAAAGTGGCACGTTTAGGAGTTATTGAGCTTTGAAGTTTGTATGGAATTTCCACTAACTGAGTTTCATCACTGAATTTGTCACTTGATATGAGTTTTCTCGGGGATTCAAACCTACTTTGATGTTTTTTAAAGTCTGGGTAGCTATGTCTAGTAGGTACCTACCTACTTATATACATGAAATTATAGTATTATTCATGCATCCAATTCGTTCAATTCGATTAAAATTCAAAACATGTCAATATAAAACCTACAGTTTAATTAATATAGATAGGTTTAGGTGGTAGGTAGGTACCTATAAATAATGTAGATAGGTACATATCGCTAGAAACTTAAACCGCTGCTGTGTGTAAAACCATGTTCAACCATGTTTTTAACATAAATACCATTTCCTGACGTAGCGTAGTAGGTAGGCAATATCCAATAATTAGGTAGGTACCTTCATCTTCAGTTGGGCAAAGAAAGAACCTACGGACCTACCCACTGAGGTACCTACCTATTACAAACTTCTTTGAGATTAATCTTTTTGGTGAGTGGGTAAACTACTGCCCCTATATTACGCGCACCAAATCCTGAGCGATTCCAATCGTCTAACTGTCAAATTAGTATGGAATTTGACAGTTAGACGATTGGAATCGCTCAGGATTTGGTGCGCGTAATTAGGCCCCAGAAGTGACGTTGTCAACATTGATTTATATTTGGAAAGTAAGTATGTACCTCATTTGTTTCGTTTTCTTTTCATTTTCCAAAATTCAATCAAAGCATTTTGTTGACTTAGTAATTGGTTTATTGTTTGAAAAATGGCAGATTTATCTCGACAATGTTTTTTTTGTAATCGAAGTCTCGTAAGTGGACCTCGCTACGCTCGGGTGCCTTAATATACGGTATCTATAATAAACTGGGTGTTTTTTTTAAGACTTATTTAGCAATTTAGTCAAGAATCGGCAACGAGTCACAGGTGCCAAGCATATAGTCCAGTATTTAGTGAAAAATGATTCAAAAGTTAAGTTTTATAAAAATGTCATACAAACTTCAAAGCTCAATAACTCCTAAACGTGCCACTTTAGGACATGGTGACCTTAATAATTTCTTGTTTACTTTTTTGTCCTCTATCGATCTAGCTAGGTTTCATCATGCTCCACGATATTGAAAAAATATAGAGGGCGCCACTATGAACTATGCCAGGCCCCATACAAAAATCTTCGTAGCTCTTTGGCTTAGATTGGACATAGAAAAATATTGTGGGTGTAGGAAGTCCAAGTTTTTTATTTAGGGTTCCGTTTGAGAAATATTAAGCTTTAAAGCGCAAATTTTTGTCCGAGTAGGGCAAACTGGCTAAACGGTTGATTGTAGAAGCGTGAAAAAATTCAGGAGGTAGCATAATGAACTTACAAGGAAAACGTAGGCGGTGGTAGCCTAGTGGGTAGAACATTGGACTCGGAAGCGGGAGACTCAGGTTCGATTCCCAGTGCGGGCATGTACGTATGACTTTGTTTTCTAAGTTATGTACATTTGTGAAGTTATAGTAGTAATACCACTCGCTAGCAGTGAAGGGAAACATCGTGAGGAAATCTAAGTGTCTGAGCTAAATGCTCATTATAACCTCAGTGCTTGAAATCGCCAATCCGCGGTGGGCACGCGTGGTGATTAAGCCTATACTCTCTCCCTAAGAGAAGGCCTATGCCCTACAGTGGGAGGTGTATATGCTGCTTATGCTTATAAAAGGAAAACTATCACGGCTAAGTAGGCTTTACTAGTTAACGAGTAATAGGCAACCAACTTATAAAAGTAAAATTTCGTACAAAATCCATTGAAAATTACTTGGATGAAGTTGTTAGTTCTGTAAAGCAGATAAAAAAACCCTCTTTCTACGGAACCCTACATTGCGCATGGCCCGCCACGCACTTGGCCGGTTTTTCATGAAAATGCGATCCTGACTTTACGCCATCTACGGGTTCAATCGTATTTTCAAACCATCCCACAAAAATATACACACAAAATTATATCCAAATCGGTCCGGCCGTTTAGGAGGATTTAAGTGACAAATATCTGGCGCTGACTGAAAACCAGCGCTGAGGGCTCAAACCCTTAGCACACCGCTGAGTTACCTGCCTTTTGCCGCAGCAGACCCACCGCGTTTCTTGTTTATTTTGAAATAAAATTTGTATTACCTAATGTATTTCTATCTATTAATCTGTAGAATTCTAAAAGACCCGATCGGACCACGTTTGGTTTCGGTTTTGAATTAGATAAGATAAGATAAGATATTTGTTTATTTTCCGTCCACAAATTACATTCACACCCGAAAACAACATTGAATAGGTAAATGATACAGAGCAAAGGAATGTACTATTTGTGGAAAGACTGGAGCCTAAACTAGATCAAAAGATCTGTATCTTAGGTTTCCGGGCCTCCCGTATTACAAAGGATTGGTATCATATTCGTAGCTTTCTAGGTCATAATCTAACAATCTAATGTCTTTTTGTAAGCACTTTGTTATATATGTGTGTGTGAATGTTGTTGCAAATTCGTAGGCTAATTAATATGTCAAAACAACGTTTGCCGAGTCAGCTACTAAGTATATAGAGTTATAGAATTCTATTTCAATATGTCTGTATGGACATACTATGAAATAAAATAGATACAGTCCCGTTATAGACGGATTTGATTGTCTGAGATAAGGTTAGGTCCACCCTTTAGTTTATGCACAGCACGCATGCGGACGCCGTGCCTTGACCGAGGCAGTGCGCCGCTGCAGGCGTATCTCCATTATCCGATGACTCGGATGACATGAACTGCTTCGGGGTTGTCAACCATGTCAATTATCCATTTCATTAATCTTCTCGCTCTGCCCGCGACTCCGTACACATGGATTCCGGGTAATTTATTTGTGAAAATTTAGGTCATGGTCAATCCATGTGAGAAATTTCTACGGGAGAAACATCCAAAGATATAAACTGTTACGTTATAATAGTTTGTGGTATTGCGAGACTATTCCCAAAGGCATCCTATATCGCCCGGCAAAATTGCTTCGAAGCTTCATAGTAATTAGCTTCGAAACCACTAAAATTTCAAGTTTCTAGAGAAACTCCCAAGGCAAAAGTAACTTATTCGCGTAAACTCATTTTATATTTCTTCAAGAGGATACATCGACTCACCGACCAAAAATCCACCTCATTTCTCCTACGACTGCAAAGCAAGAAATTTGTAATGTGGGAAAATGCGGAAATTCTCTTTTGCTCTCGTACTTGGGAACTATCAAGTGGGCAGAAACGGATGGTTGTGTGCCCCTGCAGCCACTGGCTCCCATAGTTGCAGCTTCTCGACGTTGTAGAAAGCGGAGGTGCGAGTATAAATCGCCATCTTATTACCTCGCGCCGTCATTGTCTCGACAGCGATAGCGGCTGGCTCATCCTTCCCGCCAATTTGCACAAACTAAACCATTATATTCCATGTGGACAATTAACAAGTGCAGTTCCAGCCACTGCCTACGTAACTGCGGCTAGTAACAAAGAAAGTTCGAAGTATAGAGTGCAGTGCAATCATGGACTCGAAGGAGTTCCGGCAGGTCATGGGGGCCGTGGTCGATTTGTTGGCTGATTACGTCGATAACATTAGAGACAGGTGAGTAATTGTTTCTTTACGAGTAAGATACACTTGAGTCTCGGGGGTGAAGTAAAAATGGGCAGGACTCCTGGCGAGGCGAGAAGACGGCTGGTGATCCGAAGCAATAACTGAGTGGCGTCCGATAACAGGACGACACAGTCATCAGGTAGACCAGCAGCCTATCATCCCACCAGCAGGTGGGACGACATTTGTTGAAATAGCAGGAGATCCGTGGATGCGAATGGCAAGGGAAAAGGCCTATACCTACTCAGCAGTGGGCTATACCTTTTTATGATGATAAGATAAGAATATTATTTATGGCACACAAGAAACAAGAGACATAAATAAAAGTTACAATGAAAAAGTACAATGGGTGGCCTTATTGCTAACAACAATTTCTTCCAAACAACCAGATGATAAAGAGGACCTCAATAATTTAACACTTCCATGTGCAATAAACAAACGGTAACTTATTTCGCAGTATTAGCGATTACTACAGATAAATACCAGGGCCGAATGATTAGGTACTTCATTATATGTATTAAGGTTGAATAAAAAAAAAATCCGTTTCTTTTTTCTTTCATATATTACGAACTTCTTACAAAGCTATTGCTGTTCTATTTTTAAAGTTGGCTCGAAAATTAACTATTTTAGGTGTCACGATACATTCCATTGTTAATTAAACAGCTGTTACCCGTGACTTCATTCGCGTAGAGATGTTGATGGTATTTTTCCGAGATAAAAACTCAGAAAGCCTGTGTGCTATTCTAGACTAAAAATCTATGCTGTGCCAATTTTTTTGGCAGATAAGTTCCATCAATCCACCCAAACTTAGCATTTGTAACAGTAGAGTAATCCCGCTTTTGGGGAGGAGCGGTGGTAGCGCATGGTTAGAACGCCTCACATTCGGGAGATCGTGGGTTCGAATTCCGGCATGTACCAATGACTTTATTTTCTAAGCTACGTACAATTTTGTGAAATTGTAGCAGCAATACCATACCACCACGCAATACCGCCAACCGTGAAGAAAAAGATCGTGAGGAAACCTGAGGGTCTGAGGTCTCAGCGCCAATTGCCAATTCGCGGTGGGCACGCGTCCTGATTAAGCCCATATTCTCTCTCTGAGAGAAGGCCTGTGACCTGCACTGGGATGCATATAGGCTATAAAAAATACCCTGCTTTACGCGACCTCGCTTCGAACGGATTTGGAATTTGATATCCCACCAAACATTTTCATGTAAAATGTTGCCAATACAACACCATATACCTACCACTATCAAAACGTTATCAGATGTCACGTAGAGCCAAGCTTCTAACTCTACACGCCCTACTCTACAAGCCCTAACTTCACAAACTCTACACCTTGGTCAAAATATATGGCTTGGTCGTTTTTTTATCATGCCCCGATATACGCAAATTTCAGTTAACGCGATTTCTTGTGGAACGCGTCCTTCGCGTGAAGCGGGGCATTACTGTTTTTACTACAATTCTTCACTCCTCACTTTTCGGGTCCACACTTATTCACCAGACACTAAGCAACAGTCAAAGCGTTAGTCTTCTCCCGGGGAACATTAGACAAATATCACGGAGACTTCTTGTATTAAGGAGACTTTATTTAATTAAAACCAACTGCTCGGCAAACTTCGCACCGTCTCAAAATCAATGCTGTACTAACTTACGAAAACTAATTTTCTTCATTGAAATTTCATTACAAAATAAATGTAATAATAATAAATAGGTATAAATTAATTCTCCAGTATTTCGAGTACTTTCCTTCCGGGTGAGGTTCAAAAATTCCACCCTGTATGTATACGGATTAGAAGAGAAGATGTTTTTACAGCGACTGAATGAATATTAATATCAGTTTGTAGTTTCCACAGCACAATTATGTCATTAAATACATCGCCTAGCATTGTTTTGATTATCAACTGGATAACCTACACAACTCGGTGTATAATTATTGTATAATAACTACGTAGCTTCACTAGCTTTAGTCTGCAACTTTTTTTCTTGGTATTAAAATAACAACGTTCCAATAGTAATTTTGACAACAAGCGCACAAAACGAACCATTTTTATCCGAGACTTGGCAGCCCGAGCCGAAGGCAAGGGCTGATAGTAATGTCCAGGATAAAATGGTTTTGTGGACGAGTTATAAACTCTGCTTTTCACTTCGATTGCGAGGAAATAAAACAGTAGTATAATTTAGCAAATTGAAGAAATTAATAAACGCACGAAAAAACAAGAGCTGTTTCCCGCCCCTTTATTTTTTTTTAATCTTACGACATTGATATTAGGGTTGAGCTGTAGACCTATACAGACTACTATTAATTTTGTAATAATAATTTTGTTAAATTAATGAAATAACCTACCGTACTTGAATTTAAATCTTAATATCTTTTATGTCTTAAAAAACACATCATCATCATCATCATCATCAGCAATTTGACGCCCACTGCAGGACATAGGCCTCCTTCATGGTTTTCATAAACATGAGGGGTTTTGCCATAATCGCCACGTTTGGCAAGCTGTTTGGCGATCGCAGTATGCGGTTGGAATGGAATGTCTCCTGGTAATTGATTCCCTTAGTCGCCTTCTACGACATCCACGGAAGGAAATCGAGTGACGCTATTCTAAATTCGACCCTTTACGTCTAAATTCGAGCATTTTAAGAAATCGTGTTTTTATAAATAAACATGTTAAGATAAAAAAAGACCGACAGATCTTAGATTGTCTAAATAAGAAACTAACATTTTCATAGCAAAGATTGGCTTCACGCGCTAGCTAGCCGCTAGAAACCTATAATTTCGCTCTAAACGCCCTACTCAGGCACACAACCAAGGTCCATGCATCAATGACCGCTTGCGTTTATCCGACTGCAAAAGCAAAGGGGGGTTATGTTTTCCGCGCGTATGTAGGTATGTGTTTAATAAAGAATCGCACTCAGACCCATTGAATGTATCATTAAGTAAGTAAATATGCATGTTCATGACCGCGCAGAGGCCAAACTGCTAGTTCGATTTTCACAAATGTGGCGTCAAATGAAATGCATAGGCTACGCGATTCTCACTGGTAGATAATGTTAGAAAAAATACTTTTAAATTACGTGTTGGACGTGAGGTGTCATATTGCCAGTAAACAGTTGACAAGGGTCCTTATTCGCTATCGGAGAAATGTTAGGATCGTCTGAAGCCTGTATTCTGTCCCCTATCATCCTAATATCCCCCATATCTTAGGCCTAATTTGCTTTCTTTTCTAGCGCTCATAGCAGACCTCGCCGATAATTCTCCTTCCAATACTTTTCTCCCTTAATAGAGGGTTACATAAAAAAAAATTAAAAAAATATATGTTTATTTATAAGAAAAGATTACAATAAATTATGGTCGATGGCGACTCCCACACTAGGCGCAGCCTATGTCGTGGGTGACGGGTAGAATACGCACTTCATCGTGATTCGACATCGTTCTTCATATGACAGATCGAGACGAGCGAGTTACAAGCAAGCGTGGTTATCTCATAATTGTGCAATTGATAGATAGAGAATACTTTATTGTACATAAAAATAGAAATTACACAGGTATTTCTTAACCTAAAAGTACAGACGGTTGCCTTATCAATCCCTAAAAGTGACCTCTTCCACACAACCTTTGGACGGACTGGAATGATACATTGGAGAAGGAAGTAGGTAGATATACAAAAATAGAAAATACAGGTAATAATTTCAGAACTATATGAGTTATACACATGCCTAAATTAATAAGTCAAAATATTATATTATCAGCAAATACATACGAATAATATACACAAATATAAATAGAATGAAAATACATATCATATATTTATAAGATAAACATATAAACAGGACATGACTAAAACACGAATAACAGAAGAACAGAATCACAAAAGGTAGCAACAGTATTATAGTACGCCCCAGCGAGATAGTGCTTCTTTACCATGGCCTTAAAAATGGGCATGGACTTGGCTTTCCGCACCTCCACTGGTAGAGCATTCCATAATCGAATTGCTTGCACGGTGAAGGACCAGCTATAGAAAGTGGTGTGATGGGACGGCATTTTCAGGAGTAGGTTTTGGGAAGAGCGAAGTGGAATATGAGGAGAATGAAGAAACTGAAAGCGCTCCTTTGCAATTTCAATTTCCAATTGGTAAAACAAGTTATTTAGAGTTTGTCATTTACAACAACTTTTGTTCTACACCTTTTTAATTTTATTTTTAACCGACTTCAGAAAAGGAGGAAGTTCTCAATCCGTCGGAATCTTTTTTTTGTAAAATTTTCCACCTGGCAATATTTTATTTTGTGTGGTTTTAATGGCGCTGTTTAATAGGCAATGCTTATTACTATTTTATTTAGTTGCTTTACAAAACCCACAGCACAAGTTAATTATATATAAACATAATTACTACAAAGAAATTTACCTTAGGATAATTAAGGGCTTACTTTATGCTCACTTAACTGAGAGACAGGCATTTTCATTTTAATTTTAAAAGGCTTAAATAATAAAGAAACAAACCAACCACTTAAGTTCTTAATAAAAAATAAAGCAAAAAAGAATATTAGAATTAGGTGACAATGCTTAAAATAATATGTGTTAGAATGGGCATTCTCCTATGTAGGACAATGATTTATCTGACACTGCGACATTGGTAGAGTGCGTAAGAAGCGAGTTTCTGATATCTTTTTCAAAATATCAGTGTTTACACTGATATTAGTTTAGTTCTGAGAAAACACTCATAAAACAAAAGTTTTCAAGTTGTTGTTAAAACAAGTTATGGAATTGTGCATTTTAAAAACAACCCTGTATATTTATTTATAGTTTATATTATAACGTAAAGTATTCTTTTTATTTATTGGATAAACATTATTATATCGTTATAGTTTGCCTATATATGTATATTATTTTAAACGCATCTGTATTTTTTCTTCGTTGAGTATATTAATTTATCGAAGAGTTATCCGTTTAACATGTATTAAGTCCGCCACACTGTCATTGTATGTTTTACTCATGTGCAATAAACGTATTAATGATCATAACAAAAAACTCGTCTGCTAAAAAGTATCAAACAAACGATGAGTCAATTAAGAATATTAACTAAGGTTTTAGAATTGCAAGTTGTTGATTGCACTCATAAACCTTGTTAGGTAGATACTCGTACCAACATATGTATTAGATTTAAGATGATTTGAGAAAAGATGGTCAGAGTGGAGTTATTTAACCCGCTACCGAAGGTCAATTTGTAGTGGAGAGAAATCTCCACTACAAATTTAGCCTGAAGGCAGCGGCTAAGAGAATGTTAACAACAAATAGAATGTAAATTCCTTACGTAAATTTTTTTTTTTACTGTTTTCAGATTGAATTATCAAACTTAGCAGGCGGGACCAAAATAAAATAACCCTCCTGCAACAAATCGAAATTAAACATGTTCGTCAATTCAATTAGGCTTTGTTTGAAGCTTTTGAGCAGTCGGGTTTTTTATTTCTATAAAGTTTTTTTTTTCTATTTGCACTGTCTGTGATGTTTTCCTGACTCGGACTAATCATCCGCGACACGATCAACTAATCAAGTGATAATTTAGTTAGTCGGTACTTAAGGCAGCACTTATCATCTGTCACAAAGTTTATAACTATAAAGTAGCAGAAGAGTTCACCAGTAAAAATAAAATCTGTTTAAATTTAAATCCCAAGTAAAAATCAGCACATTTCACCAACGAAACAGATTTATTACCTACAATACGAAATTAATTACCCAGAACTTGAAAAAAACGAAAACGAGACTAGGTAATATTTTTTCGATAGAAATTAATACCAAAGTACCTATATATGTATGCTTATAGGCTGGACGTGTTCTGCAATACTACCTGCAATTTATGGAGTTAGCTCCATAAATCCACCATAAATCTATCCTGCATTCGAACCATTATGCTCACCTCTAGTATGGTACCCACGATACAGGCTTGCCTAGTGTGGGGCCGCAGTGTAAAATTGTATCGTTGAATATTGTTAACTTTAAGATTGTTTACATACATATAGATACTTTCATGTCTCACCTATAATAAATAAAAGATTATTAATGATTAAAGATTAAAGTAGGTAACGTGTAAACTTAGATATATTTTTAATGATGTTTTTATGATATTTTTATGAGATGGCTTTTAATGTTTTTTTTCTGGTGTGTAGGTACCATAAGAAGTTCTAATGTAATCTAATCTTGTCGTGCAAGTCTTATAACAAAATTAAATGTCTTAAGGTTCGCTGACATATTTGTCCTTACTCTTGATTACAGAGATGTGTTGCCTTCAGTGGAACCTGGATATTTGGTCAAAACACTACCTACAGATGCGCCCGAGCAACCTGAAAGTTGGAAGGACTTACTTAAAGATTTCAACGAAGCTATTCTTCCAGGGGTTGGTATATCATTCATTTTACATTTGAGTTACACAAGTAAACCAGAAACAGCAAATAGTATTGTTGAAACGCGGTTATCATACGGCCATACCTGCATCTACACACACTAAAAAGTAGCAAGTTTACTTTCTCACAAATGTCAGTCTTACAGCAAACTGATGGATCATTCATTTAGCTCACGTTATGATTGATTCGTCATTATAATTCAATTATAATTGCATATTTTTTCAGGTTACCCACTGGCATTCTCCAAGATTCCACGCTTTTTACCCCACTGGAAACTCGTTTGAAAGCATGGTGGGCAGCCTGCTTTGCGACGGGCTCGGCGTGATCGGCTTCAGCTGGGTAGGTCACGTTTTTGCTATCCAATTAAAGGCAATTTATTTAAATAACGCTAGCAAAGACTATCACAATGAGACTATTAAAACATCTGCACGTACCGCATAATATCTTGACCTGAGTGCAATGTATACAATAGAATAATCTGTATTGTTGTTTGCTTGTTATCACCACGAAGAAACAAGAGTATAGAGTTGAGTAATACGTTGCATTTTACAGATGTCTAGTCCAGCCTGCACAGAGCTAGAGGTTGTGACAATGAACTGGCTGGGAAAGTTGCTGGGGTTGCCGGAAGAATTCCTTAATTGCTCTGCGGGGCCTGGAGGGGGCGTTATTCAGGTTTGACATATCAACAACGATGTTCCGTGAATTAAACCTATTGGGCAATTGTAAAACCTATGTTTTTTTATACCCAGGGTTCTGCCAGCGAAGCCACTCTCGTGGGATTGCTTGTCGCCAAAGACAAAACAGTACGAAGGCTGCTTCAAGAGGATCCCAGTCTAGACGAGGAAGATGTCAAGGCTCGGCTCATCGCTTACACCTCTGATCAGTGCAACTCGTCAGTGGAGAAGTCTGGCTTATTAGGATCTATGACCATGAGGCTGCTAAAGTCCGATCAAGACGGACGCTTGCGTGGCGAAACCTTGAAGCAGGCGTTTGAAGAAGACCGAGCTCAAGGCCTTATTCCATGTTATGTCGTGGCTAACCTTGGCACCACAGGCACTTGCGCGTTCGATCCCCTCTACGAACTTGGACCCCTGTGCAACGAATCCAACGTATGGCTCCACGTAGATGCCGCTTACGCTGGTTCAGCATTCCTCTGCCCGGAATACAGAGATCTTATGAAAGGCGTGGAATACGCAGACTCATTCGACTTCAATCCACACAAGTGGATGTTGGTCACATTCGATTGTTCGGCCATGTGGGTGAAGAGAGGGTACGACGTCATGAACGCGTTCAATGTGCAGCGAATTTACTTGCCCGATATTGAAGATACCACGGTGCCCGACTACAGACACTGGCAGATGCCGCTAGGGCGGCGGTTCCGTGCGCTTAAGTTGTGGTCCACAATGAGACTCTATGGAGCCGAGGGTCTGCGGAGCCACATAAGGGGGCAGATCAATCACGCATTATACTTTGCAAAGCTAGTGCGAGCTGATGAGCGCTTTGTGGTCGAGCCTGAGCCGTCGATGGGTCTTGTGTGTTTCAGGCTAAGGGACGGAGACATTGCCACTAAAACTCTGCTCGAAAACTTGACGGCCAAGAAGAAAATATTCATGGTCGCTGCCACGTACCGCGGTCGATACATCATACGCTTCGTAATCTGTTCGAGATTGGTTACCAAAGCTGACGTCAACTACAGCTGGTCGAAAATCAAAGAGGAAGCTGACTTCATAAGTCCGCAAAAGATACACTTGAAAGCGCAATCACCGGCCATCAACCACATCGAAGAGATAGAGACAATCAACAGTTACGAAAAGTCGAAGTAGGATTTTTCCCTAATTTGTGATACTTAATCCGGGTCTCCCGCTCGTGTTTTATCATGAAACATTACACAAAACCATCGGTTTGCTCCAAATTAACTTTTTATTTTGCTTCCCCTAGCAACGAAAACTGTTTTGCGCAAAGAAAACGGAATGTTTTGTGTAATGTTTTTTAGCAGGAGACACGCCTTTACCGACATATCTGTATAGTTTCACTTGAATTAGTTAACCCAAAATAGAAGTTGAATGTCTACAGGGAAATCTATTGGATGTGTTTGGTTCTACCTGCATACCGACTGCCTATTATGTAACAAGTTGTGGAAGTAATTTTAATTAAACGGTGTTAATTTACTGCGCTCCCACATCGACATGAATCAATAAATTAATTGAATCATAAATTTATTGGCTACACATTGTCATCGCGTCGCAGAATAATGATAAGTAGGTTATAAACTTGGCTAGTTTCAGTAAATAATACAAATTAAAAAAGAAATGCAAATGTATTTTAATTCATTACCTAAAGATAGCTAACAACAGCCTCACATCATATAATTTTTAATGGTAGGTACTTTAGAACAATAGGAAAAACAATAGAATCTATGTAAATATATTTAAAACGTAAAAAGACCACAAGAGCAATCGAATCTATATTACATTTTATAGTGAACACAGGCTGTAGAAATAGTAATAGTGACTTAGATTCCGATTGATTCCAGATTTTGTAGTTTATACTAATGATCAATATCACTTTCCACTTTTATCATAAAAAAGTTGTTATTTCAGTCATCAAAAAATCAAAAAGTTATACCTTCAGCTAAGCTTTTCTTTTGTTTTTGGATTCCAAGTAACGCCATCTCGAGTCCGGTGGTAGAACTAATCATTTAAATTGAGTACAGTTAATAAAGTATTTAGTGGCGAGTTGGATCCCTACGGATACGGAACCCTATTGATATGCCTACAAAGTCTGTCTGTCCGTCTATCCGTCTGTCTGTCTGTCTATCTATAAATGGCTTTTTAGCCAGTTGAAATTTTAACAGAAATTGTGTTATTATGGCGGACCAAAAATTAATGAGGAACTTTTTTTGCTCTATCGTAAACACCGTAATATGTACGTACAAGAATCACACTCAGTGAGATTACAATGCACTTCCTACAGTAGATAGGTATAACAAATAATAAAAACAAGCCAAGTATGAGTCGCACTTCGCCAAGGGTCGCGAACTGGATGAAAGAGAACACATTTTTTATAAGTAATTAGCTGACCCGGCAAAGGTTGTTTTGCCATATTAATTAGCCTACGACCTATTCTGAGACCTACCAAATACACACAAAAAATTCATAAAAATCGGTGAAGCCATTTCGGAGAATTTATTTTAGTTTATATATGGTAAAACCCTCGTTACGCAAGTCCGACTCGCACTTGGCCCATTTTTTTACTGATATTCTATGTGCGATATCAGTCTTGAACTCAGTCCCCCCAGTTCTTATCTTGAGGACAGTAAAAAAGTAATTACAGAGCTGAATTCGCTGTCATATTAGGTACGATACACAATGGTCATTTAGATGCAACTACAAGTTTTACTGACGCAGACACCGTATGAGTATCCCTTGGGCAAACAGTGCTCTTGGCAGACCGGGTCTTCCGTCACGTCTTCATACTGGCATGCCACGCGTCGGGGGAAAACTGTAACAATAGTATATAGATCTAAATCAATATAAAGTTAAACATATTGAAGGGCTAAGTTTGCCAAAAACAAACCACCTAAGTACTTTAAATGAAGGGACTCAAAGCCTGAAATAGCAAAAGAAATATCAGCTTATTCACACAATATCAAGGACCGCCTACAGAAGGATTACGAGAGTTATGTCAGGACTGGCATACATACTTTGGTCTATGGTCCGTCAATCCAGGAAAGAGGGGCGTACAATGTACTTATGTACAGCGGACAGTTTTTCGTGTAGTACTACTGTTAACAACAAGCGCCCGTTGGTGACTGTACCTACTTATTATAATAACTATGCACTTCTTTATAGCGTTATTTTACTGCTATTATATGCAAATTACGTCCGAGCCAATGAATGTTGATTCAAAGGTCAAATGAAAATGAACGCCTGAAGTAAATTTCTACAAAGGTATAAAATGTAGTTACAGCAAGATTAATTGGAGAAAGTAGCTGGACAACTATTTGCCCTTCGAGAGCCTAAAGCTTTTCAATTATTTTCTTTTAGAAATCGTGTTATATATAATTACTAGCTGACTCGGCAAACGTTGTTTTGACATATTAATTAGCCTACAACCTATTCTCAGAGCTACTAAATATACACAAAATATTTCATAAAAATCGGTGAAGCCGTTTCATTTCGCATGTATTGCGCTTTTTATTTATATGCTGAATGCATATCCGTAGTACATAGTCGGACATACAAGAGAAGAAAATAAGTAGGTAGGTGAACAAATGTAAGAAAAACACTAACCATCTCGTTGAACTTCCGGTCCTACGGCCGGTAACGTCTCTAAAGGCACTGAAGGGACTACATTTGCAGGAGCAGGTAATTCTTCTTTCCCTTTCAATTCGTCGTGGCGACTTATTTCTTCCAGAACGTTACTCCGGATGTGAGCCGTCGCATCCTTTGGGTTGCAGGACGCGTTTTGTACTAACACCAGGAAGAACGCCGCAAACAAAACAGTGTAAAACTGGTTGAATCCCATTTCTGTTTATGGATCAGTGCAGATACTTTTGACCAGCGCGGGCGAATTTCGTAACACGAATGAGAGCCGACCACAGTACTAGTGACGCAACTCCGGTAGGTAGACACGATGGAGGTCAGTGCGCAACGCGCATTAGTATGTGAACGAATGACTCACGCACAAATGAACTCTGTTACTTGGAAGTCGTTATATTTTTTCCCGCTACCGCCATTTATTACTGATATAAAATGCATTGTTTTACTTTGAATTTGATAATAAGTCATAGATATAAGCGCATGATTGCCGGTTTATTGATCATAACAAGAACTGGCTGGAGCATCCTGGTACTCACGAGTACACAGTTTTTATTCAAAATTACATTTTGATGAGTTAAGGCTTTCCCTATAGCATATTCTAACATAATGAATGAGTATAGTTTTCAGAGATATGATTTGAGGTGGCTGTTTAATAAAATTATATACTTACATACATTTTTTACACTATGTTTTAATTTTTATATGTGCTCAGTTTTTAATAGATAAACACGGCGAAAGCAGTGAATAATAATAGTGGTGAATTTTATTTATCAGAAACTGTGTCTTATCAAAAAAAGATAATACTCTCTCAGAAGCTCTTTCATTCTATATTTAATGAGCATTTCAACTTTATGCTTTATAAATAGTTGTAGCTAATTAAAAAAAAACTTATTTTACAATCATTAAAAATGTCAGAGCGGGAGGAATGCCAGAACCTTAAATAAAATTTCAATGCCAGAAGTAAAATCTGCCTTAAAGAGCGGCGGCAGCGCAGCAGCGCGACAACAAATTAATATCAATAGGTGGCAACACATAAGCCGTATGAGCGAACTATATTCTGTACTATATAGTAATATTTACTGCGAAAAAACAGATGCCGCTGCCGCTCCCCGCAGTGGTTCCCTACCTTAAAACAACTTCAATCAAATATGTCTTCGTAGGTTAGCAGGGTCCTCTTGGCGTCTTTAGGCGGTGGGGGGTTGCGGGGCGAGGGCGCGGCGGGCGTCCACGCGGGGGTCGCCGCCGGCCGCCGGGTTACCGAGACCCGCCAGCCCTCCTCGCAGCCTTCGAGGGTGGACGAGGCCCGCGATGCCGTCTCGGCCATCTCGAATATTAGGTACACCCTGTTGACCGAGACGCTTGTGGAAGAACATACGCGAAACATTGTAGAGTTGACAGCACAACGACATCACACACACTACACTCTGTTATTTTGTAGGCGATTTTGCAACTAAAATGTGCGTAATAGGTTGATCTGCTGTCGACTGTACGTTCTTGTTGAACCAGAAACGATTAAAAACTAAAGTTAGATGTACTTTTCTTTTTCGAGCACTTCGTTTGGATTGGCGTCCAAAAATCTGGTAACACTTATTAGGGAAAGAGGAGGTCTTATCAAGCCTCATAGTGAAACAAATAACTTGACCAAATGACTGACTTCGCATGGACGTATTTTGTATTATCTGCCGGGCACTATAACATAATTCCCGGTAGATAACTTCAACAAAAATCCGCGCAGTCATCCCGCGTCCTCCACCAAGACTCCAAATTTGGTCAAGTTGTTTGTTGACCATTATATGTATTAAGGCGTCACTAAAATTAGTGGGGGGTCGAAATTCAGCATGCAAATTCAGAATGCAGCAGCAAATTCGGACATTATTGTCTGGGAATGGTAGGGCAGAATTAAGGGCTGACTCTGCCTATGGGTTCTCTATTTATCTTACATCTCTGTGCATAATCTGTTTGCAGTTTGTAATGTCAATTAATGATGACTAATCTGGTAGCTCTTGCCTTTGAGAACAAACAATTATAATTCATGTCAACAACGAGTTGCAAACTGTTTATAAACAACAGTTTAGTCTTTGAAAATATAATATTACAGACATCACAATGCAGATGTTTATAAGATTGTTATAAGTACATTATAAGCTCATTTGTTTCAAGTGACAATAATTTATTGCTGTTGTACCTGAAATTGAATGCTGTAATCATTAGACCATAATGCATGACTTTTCTTGACTTGTTCCATTTATGTCACAAATGTGCAGAACTCATATTCTGCATTAGACTCCATAGGAACCATCATAACTTAAAATACTTATTTAAAATCAGCCCAAAAGACGTCCACCTCAATATTTTTTAAACTGAATTAGTGTTCATCATAGACTCCATGCAATAACAATGCTTCTGCCCATCAGGTCCTGCACTAGCTAGAGTATCATTGTGCAGTCATGCTGTTGTGCTGTCGACAGCTCGTATCTATGTTATAGACTATTATATAATTAAAAACTTGAACTGCTGTTATAAGCGGCGCTCTCACGAAACATAGGAGCGTCTGGTACGGTACACCGGTGCGGCGTTCATGTCTAAATACAATCAACAGCAGTTCAACCTTGTCCAAACAATTTTTTTTATTTCAAGAGAGTCTACTTATAACATAACTGAGTAGATAGATAATTCTTTATTGTACACCAGGAATAAATATCTGCACTATAATATTACAAAAAGGTAAAGTTTGTATGTAGGAGGTATAATACATCCAATTATAAAATTATGGAGGCCTAATTATGCACATTAAATCCTGCCGGAATCCTGACATTTGTGAGAGCAATTAGTATGGAATCATTCCGGACTTGGTGCACATAATATAGGGGCAGTACAGGCATATCTAATAGCCTATATATTATTTTCGAACTCCAAACGGGCGAAGCCGCGAGCACCGCCAGTATCTAAAAAAAATTATGAAATATAAACTAACTTTTGCTCATCAGCAGTGTCCTGCATATACGTGAAGGGCTCATGGCTGACAAGACGGCGCCGGATGACCTCTTCTGTGATCTGCGAACCGACCACCAGTACTGTGTTCAACTGTGGGGCTTTGTTTGCAGGAGCTGGTGCCTCAGCAGCACCACTTGGGCCTGCACCCTGGAGGCGAGCGCCTTTCTCGCCTTCTCTGTGAAACAAAAATAACTAAATACTATTTAATAGCTCTTGTAACAGTACAGGTGGCCTAGGAGTTGAGTTATTTATCTACATATGTATCATATATTCCATTGACCTGAAAATAGAGCCCTGCAAGTCTGCATTAGATAAGGATGGATACTATCCTAAAAAGTGTTCTAACTGATTTAAATTATTATATTAGTGCAACAGGGTCATTGGGAGTCAGATAAAGCCATTTGAACCTTTTTTTATTAAAAAAAAAGAAAGAAGCACAGGCGAAGGTGAGCCTGGGGACCTGTAATTTATTATGCAAGGGCGAATGGGCTCCACTTGCACTTCAACGTTGGGGCAGTTGCAGTAGTTCATTCAGCCCATTTGCTAAGAGTAATCCAGTGAAAGTGACCAAGTACAGTGAAGTTAGGTATTTACAAAACCCACTGTAATCCAAAAGAAAAACATACATTACATTCTCTAGATTGAAGATTCCTGCATCCGGTCTTTAGCCCCCTACAAAGGTTGCTTAAACCTACAATGAAACAAAAAGTTTCTTACTGTTTCTCTCTAGCTGTGACGAATGAGTCGTATAGGTATTTAACTCTCGGTGCTGGCTTCTCTTCAGGCGGTGGAGGCTCCTGTGATGCACTGAAGGGCTGGTATGATGCCACACCGCCAGTAGATCCCGCTGAACCGCTTAGCTTGCGCTCACGACCTATACATGGCCAAAAAATGTAGCATGTAGGGAATGTTTTTATGCAATATGGGAATATAGTCAAACGTGCTACCACTAGACCAATGAGGCAGTCAAACACAGAGCGTTCAAATACAGCACTAACATGCACAGGTAGTATGGCAGTGCGAGTTCTGCGTTTTGTGTCAAAAGTCGCGACGTTGCTGTACATTATTGTCATTTTGACGACACAAAATGCGCGAGTCGCTCCATCACGTCATACTACCAGAGATTCTCAATTCATATGGCTTACCCGCACGAGGCCTCTTGAATGTAGCATTCTGTGGCTGTGGTGGAGGGCTTTTTATTGCAGGTATAGCTCCGCTTTTTATAAGTTTTCTCGCTATTTCACGTGCGTCCCGCGCTTCGGTGGGCCTTTTAGGTATGATTGGCTTTTCGGGTTCTTGTTTCGGAGCCTTCAACGCCTGTAATGCCTTTTTCTTTTTCTTTAATTTTTGATACTTGGCTTGCAACATCAATTCTTCTTCGGTTAAATTCACTGGGAAATGTAGATAAACCATCCTCTGTTTATAATTTTCTTTATGATTAAATTCTCCGTCCGAACGTTTGTTTACATTACGGAACCTAGTTTTGACGTTTTCACAGACTAGTAGTAGAAGAGACGTTTCTTCGTTTCAGCTTTTTTTTCGTTTGTTTGGTTTACCCAACTGCGAAAGGAATATGTTTTTCGCGTGTAACTAGATATACAGGGCGTCCCACGGCTATGCCACATGGAGGGAAAGTACACTGAAAAAAGACATTCATTATCATCATCATCATCAGCCATTTGACGCACACTGCAAGACATGTGCCTCTTTGGTGGTTTTCATAACCATAAGGGTTTTGCCATAATCGCCACGCTTGGCAGGCGGGTTGGCGATCGCAGTCAAAGAGTATCGCACAGTATGCGGTTGGATTCTCAGGAAGACGCTGCTGCCCGTCTCTTTAGACATTATTTTTTAATTTAAAAAACAATTTAAATTGCATTCATAGATTTTTAAATAATTACCATGGTTGAACCGGGAATCGAACCCCCTACACGAGAAAAAAAATACCCTGTAGCTTTATCATACCGATCCGAAGGCTTCGTCATAAGAATTATTTTTTGCTAAATAACATAGGTAGTGTCAGAAATAAAAGGAAGACATGAATTTTAACATTTGATGTGAAATTTTGTTCAGAAAAATGAAAAGCTGGCATTGCCGTATGGACATAAAAGTGACATTATTGATACTTGAGAAGTACGCATCATTTCCCTATTATAATTTAAGTGCATGATAAAATGATAAAGAGATACGTAATTAGTAGGTACCTACCTGGTTTTATGCAACAAATTGAGTTTCTGTCCAATCGAACAAGGGGAGTTTCTGCCGTATCCTGAATCTGCTGAAAGACGCGTAAATGACTTTGTCCATCGCAATGCGGCTGGCTGATTATAAAGAAATAATTCAAAAATGTGTTCCATTTTCAAACTTTTATTCTTTTGTTTGTGATTTTCTTTTTAGGATTTTTGCATTTTGTTACATAACAATGGCGCACAGACTTATCCGTTTTTTTTAAATTAATATAATGTCTTCTTTCAGTAAAATGTTCAAATGTGTCTTTTTGTTATAATAAATGTCTTTTCTTGTTCTTCTAGTTGCATTACGACTTCAGAATTCAAGCGTAATTTTATTATCGGCAGCTATTGCGGTCTATTCGATAGATAGACACATAGATAGATACGCTTACATAGATAGATACATAGAGTACACTTTATTTCACAACCAGGAAAAAGAACTACAAATGATATCGTATCTCAGTATCAGCTGGCGGTTTTATCGCAATCTCATAAGAGAAATCTCTTCCTGACAACCTTTCACATTATCTTACATTTTGTCGATTCTGTAAAAGTTCTGTTAAAATTACCGTATGTTTCTCGTAGCATTACCGTGTACTGTACAAGGCACTTCACTTATCACTATAGACGTCACAAAAAACAAAATGGCGGACTTCAGCTGTCATATTGTTAGTAAAAATTTACTGAAACAAAAAGCTTTTCAAATATATCAAAAAATATTCGAAAGAAGTACATATCAGAAATATTTGATATTTCCGTTAAAAACATACCCCTGCAAATAGCGGCAAGCTTAAATTCTTCCCCCAATCAGCCGAAACCTTACGTTTGGAGAGTATAGATCCACGTAAAACTGACTTCCAATACACTGTAATTACAGCAGATCTACTGTATTTTACACGATCTACTGTACACTGTAATACTAGAATTACAGTGTATGGAGGACACTGTAATTTTTCTACAGACAAAAATCGAGTTAGTTTAAGTTTAATGTATACTGAGCTGATCGCGAGGAAATCTGAGTGTCTGAGCTATTCTCAGCGCTTGAAATCGCCAATCCGCGGTGGGCACGCGTGGTGATTAAGCCCATACTCTCTCACTGAGAGAAGGCCTGTGCCCTACAGTGGCACGTATATAGGCTGCTTATGATATGATGATACTGAGCGCAGCCTTAGTGAAAAGAAAATGTAATTATGAAATTGTCGAAACGCAATCGGCTACTAAAGCCCGCGCCACCTCTCTGCTTATGTCACAGCTCACAACCCTTGTTTCTGTTTAAATAAGGATGAAATTTTCTTATTTTAAACGGGCATGCATGAGTAGGGGCGGCTCGGTGGATAGTTACTATGCGGAGACTCGTCGTAGACTGGAATCACTTCGTAGTATTAACCCCCTTGTCATTGTCAACCGTGTGTTAAGTAAGTTTTCAGGCCACTTGGGGCCAGCTTAAACTTTTATAATTGTATAACGCATTACTAATTTATTTGGCTCGTCCGAGTCGTTTTGTGAACAAAATAATCACTCATCAATCAGTGAGTGATTATTTTGTTTAAAGACTTGAGTAATAAAAATGCCTAATTCATCTACTGATAGTTAGTGCTAGCGGTACGCCAAAAATCGGAAGGATTGCACAAAAAAATAAATAAAATAGAATAGGAGAGGAGTTACAATGTCAAATTTTTTTTGTATGGGAAAAAATGTTCTGAAACGTATCGTGTGTATCAAACACAGAGAATATAATGGTATCAAATGAAAGGGCTTACTGAGCCGAATCTAAAAATATAAAACATAATTACATTTCAGTCACTTGTTAGGTTATTTAGAATGTTTATTTTAGGTTAAGTTAACATAAAAGTAAAATCCACAGTTTTATTTTTATTTTTACTGTAATTTTGTCGCAAACACTTTTTGAGCACCAACCAAACATTACAATATCAGTTTTTTAATCTGGTGACACTGTACCTACATGCGTCAAAAAGCTGTCAAAAATCTGAGTTATTTTATTCTGAACTGAAGTCTCCGACCCGTAAACTCGTTAAAAATCTGAAAAACATTGCAAAAGAACATAAAAATATTGCAAAATGTTTCGTGTGGCTAAAATTATGTTTCCTACGGTATCCAAAAGTCTTTTGAAGCGGCCAATTCCACAAGACAATAGCATATTACTGATTGTTCATCCGCAGAAGCAGTATTCGAATTCAGGTAAATACCCAAATTGAATGTTCCTTTTATGTTGCTGTAAATGATGTAGTTTTATCATCGTCAGGCCTTTTCTACATCACGCAATCTTTCAGTCTCTCCCAATCCGCCTCTACGGGGGTGGTTGGTGAGTAAAGTTTGTCTGCCAAATTCAGCACATAAGGTAGTTTACATTTTCCCTTTGGTTTCAGTTGCTGATGAAAAGTTTTCTTTAAATCATGATGAGGTTGGTCGTCCTTTGTACTTTGATGCTCAAGCAACGACTCCAATGGTAGGTAGAAAAAACTGCATACTTATGTACATGTTATAACCTCTTGATTTGTTGTCTTACCCCTGTCCTCATTGTCATAGGACCCGAGAGTGCTAGATGCTATGCTACCATACCTTGTAAGTTACCATGGAAACCCTCATTCAAGAACTCACACATATGGATGGGAGAGTGAAGCTGCTGTTGAGAAAGCCAGAGAACAAATTGCCAATTTGATCTCTGCTGATCCTAAGGAGATTATTTTTACCTCAGGAGCTACAGAGTCAAATAACATTTCAGTCAAGGGGGTGGCACGATTCTATGCGCCAAGGAAGAAGCATATTGTTACTACTCAGATTGTAAGTAGTCCTGAATTTTCTTTTAGAAGCATTAGCCTCTGGGTATTATGTACAATATGGGGCCGCTGAATTGAGACTTACTAGTATTAATATGCTAATCAGCTCTTGATATGCTAATCAGTAAGAAATAAATTCCTGGAGGAAATTGGTTTCACACTTCATACTAAAATTTATTAAAAGAAAAAAAATATTGTTCTCAAACAAACAGAAGGGTGGTGGGGTCTACTTGCAACCCCCCTGCAAGTGGGGCTCGGGGGCAAAACCTCGCGCTATAAAAAAAGCTACCCCAGAACCTGTAGTTAGGTTATGTGAGGTTGCTTGTGAACTCACGCAGCGGAGCCAGCGAAGCGAGCGCAGCACCATACTCATGATAACTTTACCAAACTTCTGTCAAAATCAATTTGGTTAGCTGTGTTTGTCATATTAATTTGAGGAATTTATTCAGCGGCCCCATATTCTACAGTCCTCCCCCCATTCTTTATTGCTTTTAATATCTGTTACCATACAAAATTCAGGAGCACAAATGTGTGCTTGATTCCTGTCGTGCATTGGAAGGGGAAGGGTTCAAAGTGACATACCTGCCTGTGGGATCAAATGGCATCATCAACTTGGAGGAGCTGGACAAAGCCCTCACTCCTGAGACTAGTCTAGTGTCCATCATGACAGTCAACAATGAAATAGGTGAGAAAAAATCTAGTTATTCAGAGAATATGTGAAACATGATTATTACTCGTAGTAATGTAACTTAAAATAGTGATTATTGATTCTATTCTCTTAAATAATTTCTTTTAGGTGTAAAACAACCTATTTCTGAAATTGGAGCAATATGCAAGAGCAAGAAAGTGTATTTCCATACTGATGCCGCCCAAGCTCTAGGAAAGATCCCTCTGGATGTAAACAAGATGAACATAGATCTGATGTCAATATCAGGGCACAAAATCTATGGACCAAAGGGCATTGGAGCCCTGTATATCAGACGCCGACCCAGAGTGCGTGTGGAGCCCATTCAGAGTGGTGGGGGGCAAGAGAGAGGCATGAGAAGTGGAACAGTGCCAACACCATTAGTTGTAGGCTTAGGTAAGCTTTGTAAAATATCAAACCTGCCAAAAAAATTGTGGGTGTAAGAAGACCATTTTTTGATTAGGGTTCCGTTTGCGAAATATTACGCTCTAAACCGCCTATTTTTATCCAAGTAGGGAGTCCCCCCCTCCTGGCTAAATGGTTGATTGTAGAAACGTGAAAAACGTGAAATTCAGGGCAGTAGCACATATAATGAACTTAAAAGGAAAAGTATCACGGCTAAGTAGGCTTTACTAGTTAACAAGTAATAGGCAACAAACTTATTAAAGTTAAATTTTGTACAAAATCCATTGAAAATTACTTTGATGAAGTTGTTAGTTCTGTAAAGCAGATAAAAAAACCCTCTTTCTACGGAACCCTACATTGCGCGTGGCCCGACACGCACTTGGCCGGTTTTTTTATTACTTACATTTAGAAATCATTTGTAATTCTTTTTTTTTCTGGTTGTGCCATAATATCTATATCTAACTATAAGAAATGCAAACTGCAGGAATGTATATTTCATCGAATGTATAATTCATGTAAACTGTAGATAAAAATTACCATACTATGGAAAGCTATAATGCCTGTTACATTGTTTGCTCATCCATCTATGAATCTCGTTGACTCAAGAAATATGGTTCATATTATCTTCACTTTGATAGTTTAAAAAAATTGTTTACATCCAAACCAAAGATGTATGTTACAAAATGTATATTCTACTTGCTGGGTTTAAAACCATGCCAAAAATTAGATTACCTACACTTTAATGTGTTGATTAGGTGCTGCCTGCGCATTGGCTGAACGTGAGATGGCATATGACCATGCTTGGATGCTGAAGTTGTCAAAGAGATTCTTGGACAAAATATACTCCAGGCTCACACATGTGATAAGGAATGGTGATGCTGAACAGACCTATCCAGGATGTATCAATCTGTCTTTTGCTTATGTTGAGGGTGAGGAATGAGATTAAAAATTAAATTGATTTATTAGGTAGTGAATGATGTAACCCTCATCCAAGTGGCAGGAAGACTGGATGCAAGCCGCTTCCAACCGGTCTTTTCGGAAATCCATGGAGGAGGCCTATGTTCAGCAGTGGACTTCTTGTGGCTGAATGATGATGATGATGATGAATTATGTAACAAGCCTGTATCCACACAGAGGTTCCATAATTCACAAATAATATATTTGCGTTGGTGTTAGTGTTTTGTAATTAATTGAAACTCTAATTACTAATATTATGACTTTTTATGGTAAACTATGTTTGTGTAGAGCAAAGAAAGGCTTATTTAATTTAATCGGTATATATGTTTCCAGGTGAATCTTTACTCATGGCCTTAAAAGATGTAGCCTTGTCCAGTGGTTCAGCTTGCACCTCTGCATCTCTTGAGCCGTCATATGTACTACGTGCCATTGGTACTGATGAGGACCTAGCACACAGCTCAATAAGGTAACTGTTGTAAAAAAAGTAAAGTTTCTTGTTTATAGCTCAGTGTAACATTTAACTTGGAAAGTAATATTGAATGAAATAAACTGTGTTTTTTATATAAACACGATTCCTCACAGTTTTAATAATCATTACATACGTATTTCCCTTTACCACAGACTATTTATTATAAGACCGAAAGTATGTAACTTGTCTACAAGTCTTGTGACTCCAAAGTAAACATACTATTGTATTTCAGATTTGGCATAGGAAGATTCACAACAGAAGAAGAAGTTGATTACACAGCCGAGAAGACAATCCGTCATGTGGAGCGCCTGCGTGAAATGAGCCCTCTTTGGGAGATGGTTCAAGAAGGAGTTGATATCAAAACCATTCAATGGTCGCAACATTGAATAATCATTTGATTGGGGTGCGTGAGGACCAATTATTTTTTATTAAAAGGACATGAAATGTGTTAGTTTACCTTTGTGGCTGTGGTTGCAAAATTCTTTTGGTTTGTTTTAACTTGTTGGTAATAAGGTGATTGTTAGGTTGGTATTGCACAATGTATTATCATGTCAGTCTAAAAAAGGTTTGGATTTAAAAAAACCGGCCAAGTGCGAGTCGGACTCGCGCACCGAGGGTTCCGTACAAACCTGCAATGTCAACAACATTTTTTCACGGGTTAAAGGCAATTAGATCTAAGTATTTGATATGAATTTCAACTTGATAGCTCTACGCGTTCATGAGGAAAAAAGTAATAAGTTTATATTTATTAAAAAATATATATTTTGTAATGTAACTAAAAATTTAAGGTTTTCGGAATTTTTCCTTTATGTGTGCTATAAAACGTTGCTTCATGCCAAATTTCAAGATTCTAGGTCGACTGGAAGTACCCTTTAGGTTTTGATTCCCTTGCGAGTACTTGCGAGTTTCAAAATATGCAGCTTAAATTGCTGTTTCTTTTGATTGCGTTGACATAGAAGTTAGATTTTGTTACAGCTTAAAGGTATTATAGACCTGAGTATTTGGTATGAATTTCAATTTAATACCTCTACGCGTTTATGAGGAAATGGGTAGTAAGTTTAAAATTATTAAAAAAATATATATTATGTGATGTAACTAAAAATTTATGGTTTTCGTAATTTTTCCTTTATCTATGCTATAAGACGTTGCTTCGTACCAAATTTCAAGATTCTGAGTTCACGGGAAGCACCCTGTAGGTTTTGATTCCCTTGCAAGTGTCGAAAATTTGCGGCATAAACGGCTGTATCTTTTGATTGCGTTGGCTTAGAAGTTTGATTTTTTCACAGCTTCAAGGGACAATAGACCTGAGTAATTGATATAAATTTCAGCTTCATACCTCCACGCGTTCCTGAGAAAAAGGGTCTTGACAGACGGACGGACGGACAGACGGACAACAAAGTGATCCTATAAGGGTTCCGTTTTTTCCTTTTGAGGTACGGAACCCTAAAAAGTACCTGTAAAGTAACTAAATATTTTGGTATATACTTTGGAATCTTTAAAATGGATAATCCAACCTAGCGAACCAAGTTTTAAAGGTAAATTAAGTTTGCAATGTATTGTGTGATTTCAAGCTGAGCCAAGGTCTAATGGTGTGTGGCTATGTTTATGTGCAAAGTAGGTATACATTATCTCTTTGGAAGCAAAGGCTTTTTTCTAATTGAATCTAAATATTGGTGATATGCTTAGTACATTAGACAAAATATTAGGCGCGTTTAATTGTTTTTAGGAGTTTCATGTAATTGTGTTAGTTTGCGTCAATATACATAGTAGGTAAATCATAATAAATACCTGTAAAATACATTATAAAGATTGATGTTTTTATTTTGTTTAAGATTGATTTAATAAAATATATTCCTATTCACATCTATTGTTTTATTACAAAAGAAACAAAATTTTCGTTAACCAAATGTTTCTACATATATAAACTCATATAGCACCATAACAAACAAAATAATGTTCTGCAAGTTCACTTTTCAAAGATAAAATAAATATCTTAGGTGAAGTAGGTCTGAATTTCACTGGCAAATAAATATCCAGAAAATGGCCCACTTGCTGAGCTGGCTGATATTAGATAAAATTAACTGGCCACCTCTTAATACTAGGTACAGATAAAAATACCAGATATCAACAACAAAGCAAACATCTAATAACTACATTTGGCCATTTAGTTTTAAATTCTATAAATAGCACAAAATATAGTAAGTAGTTAAACCTGAGACAAAATTATATAGGCACCTACGCATCAAATATGTATATGTACCTATATCCTCCTGCAGCCCAAGAAAATTTTCTTTCTCTCATTACAAACGCCCACCGTCCTTTGTAAATGACAAAAACTGTACTCAGCCTTGAAGCCCAAGGCATGCCATACTTATTTTCGAAGGTTAGAGTGAAGGTAGATTTTTTTTACCATTTTTCCTTGATTATAGTATTGTAGGGGGATATATTATCAGACAAAAAAAACCGAAATATTTGGTTCTTTTAGAAGGACACTGGGCGCTTATTACATAAATTGAGTTGGTTTGTTTGTCCAACTTGAAGAACATGGGGTTATTATAAAGTACACAAACTAGGATAGTTAAATCAACTTTATTGAATTATTGGTACAAAAATAGGAACTTATCATAATCAACTAATATCTAAAATCACATACCATCTCTTAGATCAACAATAGCTTTAATCATAGGCTTAAAATCTTTAAATTTTGTCTTGTAGGTCCATTATGCAGGCACTTTTATTCAATATTTATGAGTATCTCAAATAAATACTAGATTATTTTAGTCTTCTAGGCATTAAAAAAGATAAAATAAAAAAAACATAACTTCTTTTAATATCCAAAAAGTTTCAGTCTTGAAATCAAATTAAGATTTACCCACCTACTATATTCTTCGGAATGGATGGTTTAAACAATTTCGTTGTTCACAGTCCACAAGCACCGGTAGACGGGATGCTCATTTCGTCGATTGAAACATACTGCTCCTTCTTTTGCTTACGACAAATAGACTGCAGTTTCGTAATAAGAGGGTGGACTTTCCAAAGTTTGCCCTTTGACTTCATTTCAGCTATCATATTCTGATCGAAAACTACCTTTATTGCATTGCGAAGAAGCAAAAATCTGTTCCGAGCCATGTTGTCGGCGATTACATTTAGGCAGTATTTATCCATCCAGTATATCCTTATAGATGGATAACTAACACTTGCCATAACTAAACAAAAGCCTATGTACACGTAAAGCTCTTCGACAGTCAAGTGTAGGCTATGACCCATTTTGAAGACCGCAGTTTGATTAGTTTTTTCCACAACCAGGCGCGCAATTTCATCATCGAAGTACTGAAGAAAGAAACTTTATTTGTCATACTCCTTCATGTTCTGAGGTAAGTATGATGACTCTGACAAATGAAGAGATCTTGGGGGAAAACTTTTTACCGTCCAGGTAGGATTTTGAGATCCGGATTGTGAAGACGACTGAAAATTTCTCCTACCTCCTCGCTGCCGCTGACCTCGGATCAGTCCACCTCTGCTTAGAGAAGCACGACTTGTGCCAGAAGTGGTGCGTCCTTGGCTCGACATCGATGGCCTTTCTGGTTCCGATTCTGAAGAACTTGATGAATCTCTTTCGTGATCGGAGACTCTTCATCCCCAACATCTTCGTCACTAGAAGTAAAATCTTCAATATTGGACTCATTGAGACAGTCTTCAATATCATCAACTCGCAAAACTAAAAATAAAAAAATTACATCATAACAACCCGATGTCACTTACTGAGTACAAATTTATTGACCAACAAAATTGCATTAACGCCCAATGTCATTTTTGTTGTACAAATAGGTGTAAAAAAAAAGGTATTCGTCAAATCCAAAAAAGTATTGTAAATTTAACTTCTCTTATCCCAAATACATGTAATTTGATAAGAATAACAACGTTCAAAGCAATGATTTATTTAATAAAGAAGGATTTAACTCACCTCGTTTTGTGATGGGTGCCATTTTGTCTTATTTTCACCATGTGACAAACGTCATCAAAGCATCCTTACCTGTGATTGGTTTTTGATCAATCTAAGAAACTACCAATAGCAGCAATGTTAAGAAATCGCGCGAAATTTTAAATTAAGAAGGCGTCCAATGTTTTGTCTTTTTTGTGGGACAGTGGGCGTATACTCCAGAAACTTGTTCTGTTAATCTGGGCGTTTACGGAGTAGTATAATAAGTGAAACGTAACGGACATTGGGCTGCAGGAGGATATTAAAAAAAAACGTAAACATACCTACACTCTGAGAATAATACTGCCTTAGAAATACATGAAAAAAATAATACTTTAATGCACAAATTGCATTGAGTATAATAAATTATTGTGCAGGCTTTACCATCATAGTAAACTCTACAATTGATTAATAAAGAGAGATTACTCACTTAAGCAGGTACATAAAACTATTATTATTCTACACCTTTGCCCAGCAGACACTTCACCCCAAGAACCGAAAATGGAGAATAGGCTCGCATCGCACGGACTCTGAAAAAGCGAAGACATTTGCCATTCGTCTCGCAAAACCTTTCAGCCAAACGAACGGACCGATGAGTCGATGACGAAATACTGAATCAATCATTTCAGCTTTACCTACCAGTTAGACCTGCATCGCCCAGGGAAGTAACGAAAATGATTACCAAACATAGTGTTTAGTGACATTACCTACACCCACCATACTGATTCACACCTAGAAAGGCCCCACGATTCGACCTTACAACGCCAATACCTACTTAAAGAACTACCGAAAAAGGCAATCTAGTCATAGTCCCAATCAATGACATCAATGTTTAATGCGACCCTCAGGAAAAAAATAATTCCCAGATCTATGGGAAATATCTTAAATAAACCTGGTCCATAAAGCCGGTAAGCCAGCAAATGATGTAACGTCGTATATACCTATTAGCCTGTTGCCGGTCCGCTCAAAGCTGTGGGAGAAGATTTTTGCCACAAGACTCAAAGCTGCACTAAAATCCGTCGAAGCGAGTCGAGACCACCAGTTTGGATTCCAGGAAGGTCATTCTACAGTGGAACAAGTACACAGAGTCTACCAAACAATCAGACAGTGCCTTGAGAAAAAACACAACTTTCTGTAGCTTTTCTAGATGTTCAACAACCGTTCGACAGAGTCTGGCATAAAGGACTACTGCGTAAAGTTAAGACGAGGCCGATGCTACCACATAAATTCTAATTAACCCCTAACCAGGTCATGGTGTAATAGATCCGACTTTAAATTGAATCTTATCACCTTAAAAAAAAGTCCAAAACCAATGAAAAATTCTTACTACCCAAGGCAAGCAGAGGGAAGCGAGATCCCAACTCCTCGAGTATCTTGCAATGAAAATGTAGATGAAGCCTCAAACAACCTCTAGCTCCATCTTGACGCAACAGGGAAATGGCTAAGAAAGTGGAGAATAAAATAGACAGAAGGAGCTAGACACTCGATTCAAGGAACTACACTGGCTGTTGGCACAGGGCTCCCACTTATCACTTTCCAACAAGCGTTTGGTTTACAATACGATCTTGAAACATATGGATGCCAAATATGGGGCACTACTCTTCTCGTAATGCAGCGTGCCCATCAGACCACGTGGCCTAAGGGAAAATAAAATATTAGGATCTCTCTTCAGTGCAGCATGGTATACAAGGAATAATGAGATACACGAATACATTGAGATCCCAACAGTGGTATGAAATCAAAAATGTATGGGCTTAGATACAGAGAACAACTGGCCCAACAAGAATGCACGGGCCGCTGCTCAGCTTGATACCAGACACAATGTCAGGCAACTGAACTTAACACACGTCCTATTTAGTTTTTTCAATAAATTCTGATTGTTTCTGTACATGCATAAAAACATTACTTTGCGAGAACTTTGCTTTGGGATGCCACCTGCGTATGCACTTTCGCACCTTCACACGTGGGTTCTACGGCTGCCGTACCTGGGTCAGCTGCTGAAGCTGCAGCTAGACTCAAGTGTGCAAAATATAGCCAGCTGATGAGCAGCTATCTGTTTGTGCCACTCGCCGTAGAAACCACTGGAGTTTGGGGTACCCAGGGGAAAGTTTTTGTTAAGGAGATAGGGCATCGTCTCAGGAACCGTGGCTTTGACTACCGCTCAGGGGCATTTTTGATGCAAAGGTGCATTTTCGCTGTGCAGCGCGGTAACGCTGCCAGTGTTATGGGTACCTTTGGGTCGGACATGTCTCGGGGCGGTTTATTTAATTGACTGTACTTGTGTGTGTGTGTGTGTGTTTTTTTTTGTTTCCTTTATTCTTATGTTTTTTATATTTTTTATTTAATGAAGTATGTAATGATGTAATTTATTTATATGGTGGTAATTTAATTTAGTTGTATTGTTGTAATTTATTTTGTGCTGTGACATTTCTAATTAATTTGACATCATTCTTTTAAAAAATGTTCTCGCAAAGTAATGTTTTTATGCATGTACAGAAACAATCGGAATTTATTGAAAAAACTAAATGTGATAATGTTTTTGCTATTTCACACACGTCCTTGATGACAAATCAAACTCATCTTAACACCAGAACCACCCAGAAACCATCTGATTATAGCCAAATTAGGGTGATGGCTTTGCCAGGGCAAAGTTGATGTTCAAAGTTATTATAGAAAATAGAGATAGGTATTAGAAAGTAGGTTTAAATCAGCAGCTACAAGGGGGCTCCTCGGCAGGTTCTGGGTTAGATATCTTGAAGCTGTCATGGTTGAGATTTTGCAGCTCCAGTCTGGATCTGTTTGCCTCCACCAGCTGCTGGGCTATATCTGCAAACATTTCTTCCACACCCTTGCCAGTCTTGCATGACGTTTTATATGTGGTGCTGATGAGATTGTGGCACTGCTCACTGGAAAAATATTTTATTTCACTAATTAATTAAGAGGTTAAAGTTCTTATTATAAGTAATAAGAGGCTTAAGAGGTTATTACTATAAATAATCAACTGTCTTATTTAAAAAAAAAAATATCCCACTAAACTCTTTTAAGACAGAGATAAAGCCGGTTTATGAGAGGAATTCTAATGCCTAGTGTTTTATTGGAATCTTCGTCTTATAAATAAGACTAAATAAAATTACAAATCTTAAGCTGCCGGAAGCTGGCCTGGGGGGCAAGCTCCTAAACACATAAGTCGTTCAATAGAGTGATATTAGTATGGTAATGGTTGTTTCATTGACAGTATAGGTAATCTACTAAGCAATCAGATTCCAATGGTATAGACCATGCAACTTAACTCAGCACCTACCTACCTCTTTTGTGAGAGATGCCTATCTGGGGGTATGGCAGTGCCCTTGCCTTTAATTTTTGCAGGTTATAGAAATAGCTTCCATTTAAGTTTAACAATCTATTGAACTTATTAATGCCTTTATTAGACTCTGGGTCCCAGAAGTACACTAGGAAAAATCAACTTTACCTATTTATGAGGATGACGGAAAAGTGATGGTCAAAACAGACATCTTATGATTCAATGTAATAACAAAGTGCTTACCAAAATGTTTCAATATCAGCATCTGTAACTTGAGGGGACATCCCCTCCAAGTCAGACTTGTTTCCACATAAAAATATCTTGGCATTTTCAGCATATGTCACAATGTCTAGTAAATGCTGCGAAAGAATATGGAATGATGAAGCATTGTCCAAGGAGAACACCAAAATTGCTGCTTCTGCAAACTTGTAGTAACTAGATGTAACTGAAGCTATTCTCTCCATACCACCGGTGTCCCATAGTTGCAGCTGTGAAGAAACAACCAAATTATTTAATCCTGACATGACCTAGAGTTTATTTTCGGGTAGCATTTTAATATACTATAACGGTGTTATTTATAAAAACATGGTTCACTAGAACACTCATGCAAACATTATAAATAGTAAAGTAAACGGTAAAGAGAAAGACCCTGTTATGATTTAAGCATCATAACATCACAATATACACAGAGTGAAAAACACTAGTGAGAGTAAATAGTGCACACCTTAAGATCCGACCTCGTGGGGTTGTTAGGGGGATCGGGATAACACTTTCCGAGAAAGTGTTTGTAGATGAGGGCTTTGAAAGCATTGAGTTTAAAATAAAATAGCACAAGTTCAAAGCAAACCTTAACGTCCTTGTCGCCCACATGGTACACTTTGTCGAAATGGTCAAGACCTAATGTGGAGCGTCTGTCTGCATTTGGAACGAAGTTGTTGTTGATGAACCGACGAAAGAGAGAGCTTTTCCCTACACCATATTCACCGCATAAAATAACTTTTAGAACTGGAGTCTTCACTATAGCCATTTTGAACAATAGTAGTTATTCGACAGCTGTTGACGCAAATCGGATCATTGAAACTGAATAAATTAGTTTATAATTAGATTAAATTCGTAAAATACAACATTATAGGTACGTACGATTATCAACAGCAAGGAGACAAAAACAGACTAGATTAGATAGATAGATGCATAGTAGAGATACAAAAAAAAACACAATAATATTAAAGTCAGAGACAAAAACCTGAAATTTAGGCGCGGGCCACACAGAAAGGACGTGAGGCGAGGGCGCGGTAAAGACGCGACGCGTTGTATAGAGTCACAGACCACAGTCTAGTGGTCGCTTTGTGGTCTGTGACTCTGTGCGCCCCAGGGTGCGACCACGTAAGTCCTCCACTGTATGGAGTTGCCTACTCCGAAATGTCAAATCCAGTTTAGTTATGTACCTAAGTCCAACTTCGAGAAAGAGGTCACTCGTCGAATCCAACTCGGATGGGCAGCGTTCGGGAAACTAAAACGCATTTTCGCGTCCAAAATAACTCAGTGTCTGAAGACAAAGGTGTGTAACCAATGTGTGTTACCAGTGATACTTCGAAAACCAAGTCTCAAGCTCAGCTATCCTTCATTTCATCACTTACACGTAGGTACTTTACTTACTCTTAAGTGCCGATAATTATCTATGACTGATAAGTCATATACAGGGCGTCCCAAAGTTATGGGCCATGAAGGGAAAGTACCTTAAATATCGCAGATAGGGTATTTTGCTGAAAGAAGACTTTATGTTATTTTTAAAAGTTAGTAATTCTGCATTCAAAGATTTTCTAAAAATTACTTGCCTTGTCTAGGAATCGAACCGACTTAAATGTTAAAAAAAAACCCCTAATTTTATGATGCCAATCGAAAGAATGGCCAAAAAATAATAACTCTTCTTAAATAACATAGTATTTTAAAAGAAAGGAATAGCGTGAAATTAATCATTTTAATCAAATTAAAAACATATATGAAACTGCCGTAGTCAATTAAGTGGGTATTTTTTTGTAAATTAATTAATTAAATGCTTAAAATGTGATCCCTCTTGTCTTACGCAAATCGCCAATCTTTTAATGAGTCCGCTGCCTGTTGATTTTCTTATCTTTTTATGGCGAATACTCGATATGATATGGCACAATCCTGTTTGTAACTCGCCCACGTTCTCATATCGCTTTTTGTATAGCATATCTTTCACGTATCCCCAAAAGAAGAAATCTAATGGTGTAAGGTCCGGGGATCTGGCCGGCCATCTAATCGGTCCATTCGTACCAATCCAAGTAGGAGCACATTCATTTAGAAAATCTGCTGCTCTCCGAATATTATGAGCCGGAGCTCCATCTTGTTGGAAAATTAAGTTTTCTTTCTCCGCAGCGGAAAGATTTCTTATCTCATCTCTTACAATTTGAAGTATTTCTAAATACTTTTCTGTGTTCAAGGTTCCATGGTAAAAATGGATTAAGAAAACCCGGTTTTTTAAAAGTCCGCACCAACAGTTGAATGAAAAACGCACTTGGTTATTCTTTTCAGTGATTCGTAGGGGATTTTCTTTAGACCAAATACGATTATTGTGGCGGTTATACATACCGTTATTGCTAAAGTTAGATTCGTCTGTCCAAATAATATTATCCAAAAAATTTGGATTTTCGAGCAAGCGTGCCTGGATATCAAGACAGAAATTTTTTCTCCTTTCTGTATCGCCTGGAAGTAATTTTTGAACCAATCGTCCTTCAACATAACTCTTGAAACCGTGTTTTTTTAATACACGATGTATTTTACTTTTTGAAACTCCAATTTCATGTTCTCCTTCTCTCACCGATGTTTTCGGAAAAGCCGAAAAGTAAATTAAAATATCAAGTTCTTCGTCGTTGATCGTATGGTTTTCTTGCTGTGGTTCTCTTGAGCGTTTATCGAAACGTCCCAGAGTTTTCAAATTATTCACAAGCCTTTTCAAAACCTTACGAGACGGTCTGTCAGGATATTTTACGCTATACCAGCGCAAACTTCGAGAGATATCTTTATCGTTCAAAAAATATGCTTCCATTAGATCAAAACTTACTTGATATGCCATGTCCGCAATAAATTAACACAATAACACGTGTGTAAGTGAATTAAAACTAAACAGATAAATATCGGAAAAGCAAATTCTTGCACAGACTGTTCCATTTTCAAATTTAAGAACAACAAGCAAACAATTGCATAGACTGTTCCATTTTCAAATTTAAGAACAACATTTAAAAATTTGTCTTCTCTTTAAAATATCTTAAAAAGCATGCATTCAAACAAACGCTCTCATAAATTGTTACATTTTCAAATTTAACAAGAACATTATTTTTGTTTTAAATTTGGCTTGTCAAGCTTACCAAGGACGTATTGAAATACTAAATTTTATCATTTTATCTACACTTCCACTTATAATAAGGAAAACTATGCTATAAAGTATTTTATGAAGTGGGTACTTATTTACGAATAATCGATGCTATCTATGGAATGATAATATCGCTACTTTTCGAACGTCGTCGTCGGCAATAAAAAACTTTCTTGAAATTTGACTCAAACATTTTACGTTGTTCCTTTCTTTTAAAATACTATGTTACTTAAGAAGAGTTATTAGTTTTTGGCCATTATTTCGATTGGCATCATAAAAGTAGGTTTTTTTTTTTAATTTAAGTCGGTTTGATTCCCAGACAAGGCAAGTATTTTTTAGAAAATCTTTGAATGCAGAATTACTAACTTTTAAAAATAACATAAAGTCTTCTTTCAGCAAAATACCCTATCTACGATATTTAAAGTACTTTCCCTTCATGGCCCATAACTTTGGGACGCCCTGTATAATTATCGATAGATTTTTATCATGTTGTGTCCCATCTCTAATTAACTCCTGAACTGCCCTCGCGGAACGCAACGTATAGGTGGCCCATACTAAGTTGGACACAGATCTGTGTCGCGGCAGACGAGTGGTTAAGAAACATTCAAATGTTGACAGAAGTTTCTAGAAAAAGTACTTACTCGTAGGTACACAAACTTCGATAAAAATTGAACTTTACAGTCCAGTGAATAAAGGTGGTTTCACTTTCTTACTTTCAGATTGGATTCCTTGTTCATGTCATACAAATTTAATTAAAAATACAATGAATTACTACTTGCCGATGAAATGTTACAGCATGATCGGTACATTTTGGTTCCCAACTTTTATTTTTGCACTCTAACACAGCACAATAAGGCATTTTAGTAGAGTTTTCACAATTGCTTACTTTACTAGAAGCGCACGGCAACTGAGGTAAGAAAAACTGTTAGACTACGCATAGGCAATACATTGCTAATGTGAGGCACGCGGGCACCGCCCACTTAGGTACGACTTCTACTCTTTTTTTTTGTTCTGCGCTCACGCCATACATGCGTCGCGTCTTTTCCGCGCCCTCGCCCCACATCTGTTCTGTGTGGCCAGCGTGTGAGTCTCTATAGTCTGTGAAATTCTTCATCCGCAGACTAAGTAGAGAGTATAGTATTGCCATATGAGGCCATTTATTGCAATTTGGGCTATCTCGGAGAATAAAATGTATTAGAAATACAATCGATTGGCATAAAAAAATTGTGTAAATGGCTATCTTCTTGCTAACTGTACTTTTTTTCGAAAATCTGTGAATGGGGCCAGTTACCAATTTGTAGGTACTTACATAATGGACAACTACAATCGTCTCAATAAAGTTATGAATTAATGTAGGTAATTAGTTCGGGAATCGAGTCTCGCGGTTTTTTCCGAGCTTTTCCCGAACTTCAAAGACAATTTCTTTTATAATTTAGTTTTAAATGTATAGTTTTCAGATTTTTCCCTGTACTTGTAGTTTAAGACGATATTACTTGCCAATATTCGTAGTTAAAATGTACGTTTTTTGCGGCATAAAAGGCCGTATTTTTTTACGTTAACTTGGAAGTTTGATTTTTTCACAGCTTCAAGGAAATGTAGACCTGAGTATTTATATGGTTTTAATTTCAACTCATTACCTCCACGCGTTCTCAAGTTAAAGGGTCTTGGCAAATAGACTGACGGATGGATGGACGGTCGGACGGACGAACAAAGTGATCTTACAAGGCTGTATTTTTTTGGGAATAAGGCGTTTTTTTGTAGCCTTTACACGTCCCACGGCAGGGCACAGGCCTTCTCTCAGAGATAGAGTACGGGCTTAATTATCACGCACGCCCACCGCGGAGTAGCAATTTCAAGCTCTGAAGTATGTAAACATCTCGAGCACTCAGGTCTCCTCACGGTGTTTTCCTTCACCGTTAGCGAGTTATATAGCTATTGCAATTCAAATTCACAGATGTACGCAACTTAGAGAACCAGCCAAGTGCGCGTCACTGTTTTTCCAGATTTTAGCGATATTGGCCGGCCGGCATCTGGTAACACTAGTTGTGTGCACAGAGTTTGTTTGTCTGCCTGTGCCATGGTCTGTGCCATGGCATGCATGACAGAGAGGGTCACTATATTGTACGATCGGGGTGTGCATTATCGGGGTGTGCATTATCGGGGTGTGCGTTATTGGGACGTGCGTTATTGCCTCCCCACAGAGAAAATAATGCCTGTGTTGTGGCATACCAATGCCAAAGAGGATGTAATTAATTACTGACCAATGCCATACTATGTAGAGTTGTGGCAACGACGCCTGCTTTGCAGTGTTGCCAATTTAGCATATTTTATGCTAAATTTGGCATATTTTCTGTATGTTTAGCATATTTATTTGGCTTTTAGCATATAGCATAATTTTTTAGCATTTTTTATCCTACACAAATAACGTGAGCGATAACATGTTTCCGAACGTAACTACGACGTAATTTACGAATTTCTTCTTCATTTTGAGTTTTATCACCAAAAAAATAATGCCGCCTAAGTATAATCAACACTGATTGGGAGCAAATAAAAGATTTTAAAGATGGTTGCAGCCCGTTGAAAACGAAATTGTGACAGATTTATGAGATCAGGAGAACAGTCTCTTACTTGATGATCTCTTACAAAATAGAGTTGAGCGTTTTCACTGTCAATCGATTTCTGAGCTTTGTTTTAACCAAACTCATTTGATTTTGTATATAAGATTTGGACTCAAGAGAGTAGGGAAGTGCTGTTATTCCTACGAAGTGCCAGACAGTGTTCTGCGTTGGTTGCAAAGTAACTTACGATAGATCTCAACCTTCAACAGCAGCTGCTACATTTTGTTTGACTGATATCCTATTATTCCGCATAACATTATATGGGAATTAGATTATGAAACATTTAAATGAATAAACATTTTAATTCATACGTTGGCATTTTAATTTAGCATATTTAACAGAGAGTTGGCACATTTTTGGCTTATTTTCGACGTTGATTTAGCATATTTTGTAGTTACTGAGTTGGCAACACTGCTGCTTTGTTTTCTTTCAATGAAAAGTCTGAAAAATATGGACCTATTTTACGTTTGTGTCAAAGCGCATAACCCTCCAGACTTCTGTCGCCAGTTTATTAGTTCTTAGAAATTAATTTACCGGCTTCTACACAATGGATTTACAAGTTCAAACATCCCACTTAGCCGCTGCTCTTATGTCCGGTAATAGCTCCTACAGTGCACAAATTGAACCGGCTTCTGTAACTAGTGAGGAAATAAAGACGGAAATATTACGCAAAGATGAGGCACCAAAAGAACCCTCGGAGGAAGACAAAGAGGAAATTGGAAGTGGAGAGGAGTTCTCTGATGAGGTAGGTGCTGGTACACTTACAATTATTTTTACTTGACGTTTTAATAATGGGGAATGTCGTATAAAGCAGGAAGATATGGTGGGGGGAGGGTGCATGGATACCTCTTTATTTTTGTTGTTTAATCATAATTACAGTGATGCCTGTAATAAAAAAACCGGCCAAGTGGGAGTCGGACTCGCGCACGAAGGGTTCCGTAACATTATCTATACAACATTAGACAAAGATTGAATTTGAGAACAGCGCCATCTATAGAAACCAAGAAGAAGCATTTAACATTGACATTTAACAACATGATATCGGCGCTGTGAAGGTTACATAGATGGCGAGTGCTCTTTAGACAACGTTTGCAGTCTTTAGACAACGTTGGCTGTATGGGAGCCCCCGTTAAATATTAATTTTATTCTGTTTTTTATAGAGGCAACAGAAATACATCATCTGTGAAAATTTGAACTGCCTAGCTATCACGGTTCATGAGATACAGCCTGGTGACAGATAGACTGAGAGACAGATAGACAGACAGACATACGGACAGTGAATTGTTAGTAATAGGGTCCTGTTTGGCACCCTTCAGGTGCGGAACTCTAAAAATGGCTAAATAGGTCCAATTGAACCCCAATAAACCTCTAGGCTATTTTCCAAGCAAACAAGATTTCTCAGGCCAGAAACTTGGCAGTTGAAGCATTTAAGTCTGGATCTATAGTCAATCCAACTTCTCCCAGACTGTACTTAACTACTGAAATTTTAGAATTAATTAATAATTTATAAATGAATTTCAGGACAATGACGCACAAGCTGGCAGCAAGTCTACCCCTGGCCGTGGAGTGACACTTCAAATGTTACTGGAAGATAAAATGCTGGAGCCTGGCAATGCTGCAATGACTATTGAATACTTGGTATGACTTTTTTGACCTTTCAAATGTATTCTTATTGAAATAATGAAATGCCTGAAAACCAATAAACCATATTTTCAGTATCAATAAACCATTTTTAATAACCAAAAGTGTATGAGAATTTGGTATTGATTCTGATGAAATGAATTATAGGTTTTGTTTTTGCAATTAACGTGGTGGGGAACTGATAAATCACATTAATTTTAAACAAAAATTAATGTGGTTGATTAGTTCCCCTTACAAATATAGGTGTTGCTTTTTTCGTGCATCAGCCATTTGAGTCGATGTTAATGTTTCCAATTTACAGGGCCAGAAGTTTGTGGGTGACCTTCAACCTGATGGTAAAATCAAGTCCCATGAGACCGAAACAATATTCTGTTCCCCATCAGCTTGGGCTATTCACTGTAAGAGGATAATAAACCCTGATAAGAGGTCGGGCTGTGGGTGGGCCTCGGTCAAGTACAGAGGAAAGAAGCTTGACACTATAAAGGCTACTTACCTGAGGAAGAAATCATTGCAAAGGGAGAATATGCATTCCGATGGTGAGCATTGATCCTGTTAATAACATAAGCTTATACAATTATGCACTTTTTAACATTTTTTCCTGTCATAAACTATAATATTTGCATTGAAATTCTTCTGCTACTTAAAGCATAATATTTAACTTGAGATAATACATAGTCTGACAAGTAATTAACTCCCCTTCGGTCCATATTGACCAAAATGCTGTGATTTCATTGTGACTAAATTTCAATTTGCCTTAGTTCCATAATGCCTAAGATCTCAATGACTTCATTTCAATTTGTCTTTTGTCTAAATTTCAATTGGCCTTAATCCCAAAATGCCTGAAATCCGAAATGGCTTTTTACTCTATTGTCTGAAAAAATAAAAGATAAATGATGTACAGTTGCGATCAAACCCTATTTTACATCAATAATAAAACGCAAAGTGTAAGACTTTACTTAGTATGATATAAATAATTATAATATTACCTTTCCATAAGCTAACAAAAATGTTTAAAATAGGTTTATAGAATTTTTAATCTGAAAACTCCTCAATAAATGAAATGAAATTATAAGTGATCTTGTTCGATACCTAAACGTTTTTAATAATGTAATAGGGGTAATAGCGCCCCCTCTTAGTTCTGTAATTTGTTTTGTGTATTGCATATAAAAAAAAAGTAAAAAGTCAAACCTTCAATGTCAGTCCAACTCGCACTTATCCGGTTTTCGTTGAGAAATAGTGTAAGAATGATGGTATAAATCAACCAGTTTAAACTGTCACATTAGTACTAAAGACCGCCGCTAGGTGTGCCTCTGTCATTGTCTTCAACATCATCGTCAGCCATCCGACGCCCACTGCAAGACACAGGCCTCCCTCGTGGTTTTTATATCCATGAGGGGTTTTGCCATAATCGCCACGCTTGGCAGGAGGGTTGGCGATCGCAGTATGCGCTTGAAATCTCAGGAAGACGGTGCTGCCCGTCTCCTGGTAATTGATTTCATTAGTCGCCTTCTACGACATCCACGGAAGGAAATGGAGTGACGCTATTCTTAATCCAGCGCCACGCGGAAACGCTCGCGAACACCATTGTCTTCATGTCTCTCTTAATTCGGCTATCTTGTAATGTCTGACTGTGCAAAACTACTCTCTCAACTAAATCCAAGTAAAACTATTCGATTCTCTTTTAATCGCCCACAATCCAATAAATAGTTTTGTTATCCCTAATTAACCACTAGCGAGACATATAATATTAGATCATAATTATCTCACTGTCTGTGAGATTATCCGTAGCTCCAAAACAGGTGAACCACTGCAGTTTTTTTTCAGTCTGGTTTTCCAGAGTTAGAGCGCTTCGCCCACAAACTGCATTGCAGTTTGGCGAAAATTGTGTGTATTAAGGTTTTTTATATTGAATAAATAAAGTTTAAAAAAACGGGCAAGTGCGAGTCGGACTCGCGCACGAAGGGTTCCGTACCATTATCTATACAACATTAGACAAAGATCGAATTTGAGAACAGCGCCATCTATAGAAACCAACAAGAAGCTTTTAACATTGACAATTCGCAATGCAAAGTTTTGAAACAGTTGAGTTTTTATTTTTTTTTCCCGATAGTATAAGTCATTTTAAGAAACTACTTTCGTTTTTTTTGTGATTCATCAAGTTAAACACTACTAAATAATTTTTTAAAATATTAAACTGTGTGACGTCATATGCTACCCTTGCTGTGTTAGCCGCGCGATTGCGTTTGCCGTGTGAATAGACCAAACAATCTAGTTTGTCTAACAATCTAGGTTTACTGTCATTTAAAATCGTTTTCAGTGTTGTCACCTTAGTCGTATCACCACTAGAATGATGGTTTGGACCCCAGGTCTGGTGGGAACATACTAAGTCCCAGTGGAATTTATTGCGAACCTCCTCCTTTTTTATTAAGTCGGTTAAAACTAAGTACATAATAGAACAGAAGAAGAAGAAGAAGAAATACATTTATTATACCAACAAGGTACATCACAGAAACAAAGTAAGCAGATAAGTAACATAATAGTGAGTAGTACCAGTGGAATCGTGGTTGGGCAGGTTGCATTTAATTTTAGTGGTCGTCGTGAAAAAAACTTGGTGGCAACACTGGTCGTTGTATTTGTTGAGTATCCTTGGTTTGACGTGACTTGGACGTGACACAATGGTGGGAATCGAATGACATCGATGTGTTTGACAGATGAAGTTGACAGGCCATTGGTAGTTTTTCCACAGAATAACTACTACAGACGATATAACATGTGACGTCACCATAGAGGTCAAATGAAGGGCATTTAAATATTATTATTTACTCAAAACAAGCCTCATCTTTTAAGATAAAAATCTCTTACATTAAAAATACTGTAGTTTGGATGCTAAGCTCGAAATGGTTTTCGATTCAGGCAGTTCACTTTTTTTTGTATCCCGAATTAATGACATGACATCGGCGCTGTGAAGGTTACATAGATGGCCGCTAGATGGCGAGCGCTGTCTTTAGACAACGTTTGTTGTATGGGAGTATGGTTTATGAGATACAGCCTGGTGACAGACAGACAGACAGACAGAAGTCTTAGTAATAGGGTCCCGTTTGGCACCCTTCGCGCACGGAACCCTGGAAACAATGTATTTTCACCGTAACATTCACGAGACAATTTGCAATTCATTCATTGTAGTGTAAACCCATTTCGGATATCAGGCATTTTCCAATTAAGACTAATTGAAATTCAGACAAACTGAAAATAAAGTCATTTCTGATTTCAGGCATTATGGGACTAAGGCAAATTGAAATTTAGTTACAATGAAATTTGATACTTGGTCGTTAAGGACCGGAGGCATTAATTCACAAGTAACTACATAAATAAAAAAAATACTGTTTTAATACATAAAATTTTATACATTTTTGTCACGCCGCCTACCCGTACAACCAATGACCTCTTAACGTAGAACCTAGAGACCTATGCATTGAATATTTAAAAATTTACAGTGTCATTTATGAAAACATGATTTTCTTAAAACACTCAATAAACACCATATAAGTGGTAGAGGCTTACCACATTATGTATTTATGTATGATATCACAAGAAAAGATTCATTTGCCAAATCAAACAAACAGCTAGCACAAAATTAGTACTTTGTATGCCACTTAATAGACATAATAGTACATTACTGCAGCGGCCAGCAAAAGAGGCATTGATGGACGAACGTGGAAATGTGGGCCGAGGCGAAGCCGAGGCAGTCATTTTCATCTCTTGAACGCATTCTTTTAAATTCAATAAACTTTCAAAATCAGACGAACTACGAACGAACAACAATAATTTTTGCCGCGTTAAAGTGTTCGTTTTTTTTCAATAGGTATATCCAGCTTTCTATCGCAAGCCAGTTCGAAATTTAAATAAAATCTCTGATGAGTTAACCTCCTTGGTTGTCATTGTTCGGAGTAAAAGATCGTTCCATTTTTAAATAACACGACAGATATGAGTTTAGTGTGTAATGAGGGCTTTTCAAATCGTCATTATAGAAGTTTATGCAACTGTCATATAATGAAGGGTATTAAAACACGAGTGTGAGTTTATGAAACGAGCGCAGCGAGTTTCATAATAGTAACGAGTGTTTTAATACCCGTGTTATATGCAGTTGCATACACTACTTTATCTTCACTAATGCAATTAAAAATTAAATTCACGCGTACGTGTATAATCACAGTGATTTTGCCGCCATTAAAATTTAACCAATGAGAGCGCAGCTGCGCGCTTCAATAAAACGCGACCAACCTGATTGGCCCTGCAATCAAGTTGGTCGCGTTTTATTGATGTTATAATGAGATTTTACGATATCGATTATACCATCATGTGAAATTGCTTAAATTGAGTGTTTTGTTGTCTGCGCTATAACAGTAGTAATTATAAGTCAAGTATTGAAAACATAAGTAGAATGTTACAACATTAGTGGAGATAAAAAAAATACAGTACCGCAAGTTACCGATAGATGGTGCTGACGTCACATAATATGTCAAAATTGACATGATATCACTGTACCTTCTCTGTGGTTACTGTCACGTTGCTCGCTTGTTTCGTTGACGAGAGGAGAGATGATTAGATTATCACAGATTAATGACGATATGCAACATTTAAAACGTATGATTACATTTGTTCTCCTTGCAGCGCCATCTAGTTTTTGTTAATGAAACTCAACTGGCAGCTGTCATTGAAAAGCCCTCATTTATTTGGCCGCAAAACACGACAGTTATGAATTTTCATAGAACTTTTTCCGGCCGCTGCTCGCCTGTAATTGGCCAGTACAGCAATTTCGATTTATCTCGAAGAAGGTTGTCGAAATAATGCTCAAATTTCTAAGCATGTTTGAGAAAATGATATAATGTTACAATGTAATAATAATAATGTTTACTGCGATTGCGATTTCAGATAATTCTACAGTAAATTGTTTGAAGTCAGACCACAGTGGTCAGAAAAGTTTATCCAGTTTAGCCGGCCCGCAACAAGTACAAAATTAAGTAATTTAAATCAGACCTTGAAAGTATCATAAAAACTCGAGAAAATTACTAAAATGCTATTGCTCATTATGTAGACTTTTTCAAAGTCGTGTCGGATAGTTTTGAAAAAGTTTTTAAATTGCGGCAGCTAACAAATAATGAGAATAAAGTAGGATTTAGTTAATGGGTATCCGGAAAAGTAGAGACACACTTTGTGAACTATGTGAGAAAAAGAACTGTATGACACCAAATTCCATTTCGGCTGCCATGGTAACTGTGTTTTGTAACCAATTACCTCAGTAGAAATTGTCGTCTTGTCTCGTAACCACGTTACGAACGAACACTTTTTTCTGTTTTCGTAACTTTGTAATAATCATGGCATTTCCTTACCAGTTACCTAAAAGGAAATAGTTGTCTTGTCTCGTAATCAAGTTACAAACAAAGACTTCCGTCTGTTTTCTTAACAATTTCGTAACAATCCGTCAGTTACGATAGCTGAATTCTCATTCCCGGTTGGTAGAAAACTTATTTGAATTTAAAGTCCTGTTAAATACTAGCTTCTGCCCGAAACTTCGAAACTATGTACATATTTGGAATACCCGTAGCGAAAAATGTATTCTGTTTGATATATCAATGTTTTATTCCAGGCTATAAACTATCTGTGTGCCAAACAACGTTCAGTCGTTTTTGCGAGTTTGAGTAACAAATATCCAAACTCAGTAACTTGTAGATTTATTTATGTTAGTAGAATTTCTTCGTTTGTAACTTGGTTAGAGACAATAATTTATTTTTAGGTTTAGTTTAAAAAATGCCGTGACAAATTTACGAAAATGGACAAAAATGTCGTCATTTGTAACTTGGTTACGAGAAAAGACGACGATTTCTTCCTAGATAACTGGTAACGAAACATAGTTACTACGGCGGCCGAAAGGCCAAATGCATAAAGTACGTCAAAAAACGCGCCACTTAAGTCTACCCGTGACCACGGCAGCTGCAACTTTGCCGAAACGTCGGGATCAAAGGTAATTAAATTTTACCTAATAAATAATCGCGGTTAGACCCGTTTAATATCGAGATATTTCGCTTAAGATGGATGAGGAAATAATAACAACAAATGAAGATATCGGTGCAGCATTCGAACAGTTCTTCACTAATGTCCCAATCGTAACTACAGCTCCGTTAGACCTCACCTGATCGTGCAGTAAACATTATTAAAAGACCATGTCCCCTCGTGCGACCACGATTTCTCATTTAATTACATTGAGCCTGTTAAAAAAAATAATTGAATCTAAAAAAAACCGAGGACTTGTGGGGTATGTCAGTAAAAATTGATAGTCTTTGCCGTTAGTAAAAAAATTCGTTAGATGTGTAGATGAGGGGGTATTTTCGGATCTCATGAAATATAGTAGGCTAGTACCTTTATTTCAAAGCGGTGATAAACACGATCCAACAAATTTTCCTAGTCTACGTAAATGATTTACCGTTTATGGTACAAAAAATGTCTGAGATAGTGTTATTTGCTGATGACACGTTACTTTACCTTACCGAACGTAAGATTAGTTGAGAACAACATTGTGATTGGAAATGAAAATCTAGAATTTGTAGAAGATTCTGTATTTATGGGCACCTCAAGCGATGCAAAACTACAATGGGGTCCACATATTGTAAAATTAGCATATGGACTTAGCTCTGCAGCGTATGCAGTGAAAAGAATTAGGGAACTCACTGACGTTGCAACTGCTAGGCTTGTTTATTTTAGTTACTTCCATAGTATTATGTTCTACGGTATATTACTATGGGGCCGGGCAGCAGACCTTGAGACTATCTTCATCTTGCAGAAGAGAGCCATTCGATTTATTTACAAGTTAGGAAGAAGGGATGCGAATCCCTTTATAAGAGATTTCTTTAAAGAAACTAAAACTGTTGCAATATATTATGTACGTTAGAAAAAATATTAAAGACTTCGAATATATTGGTAGCCATCATAATGTTAACACTACAAACAAACATAAATTGTCACTTCCACGATTTAGACTTGCAAAAGTTAATACATCCTTTATGGGGCACTGTATAAGTTTCTACAACAAGATTCCTCAAGATATATTAGAGTTACCTCCGACGTGGTTTAAAAAAATGTGTTAAGCACACTCTGTGCAAAAAAGCTTACTAAGACATCAAGGATTATTTAGAAAACAAAGATTTTTGGTATTAAACAGTTGATTAACATTAAAGGGTATTTATTTATAGGACGATTGCGTCTAGTGTTCAATACATTAATGATTAATGAGTAATATTTAAATTTGAAAACTCTTTTATTTATTTAAGTTCACATAATATAGGTAATGCGCCTTTGCATCTACGTAATGAGATGACATACAGCGTCCAGTGGCACCATCACTCACACTAAATGGGTGAAGGGACCACTCGGACGCTGCAGTGCCTGGAACATTATTTTAGGTGGAGTAGGCTTGCCGAGCACCTATACCATCCTGAGAGCTTAGTCGGCCTAGCCCACAGGAAAGACAAGTTAATACGTGCGGAGCCAAACAAGCCACGGGTTTCCTCACGATGTTTTCCTTCACAATTTGCGTGTGGTATTGCTACTACAAATTCGCAGATGTATGTAACTTTGAAAATAAACGAAGTCATAGTTACATGCCCGCAATAGGAATCGAACCTGTCTCCCGCTTCCGAGTCCATTGTTCTACCCACTGGGCTACCACCACATACATAATATTCATAATAAACGTAGGTACATGCAGGTTAAATGGATTCGTTAATTAAGTTAAAACGTACATGATACGTGTTTTCAAAAGAATAAATGTGAAGTTAGCCTCTTCTCCACATAATCTATGAATTGTGAAACTAACAACTTTGACATACATTAAGTAAACATTTTGTTTTTATAATGAATAAAAATATTTGAATTGAATTGAATTAATTTTATCTGCTTCCAAGTCCTTAGAACAACTTTTATTTTTAATTCAAATATTATAAAAAATAAAGGAATTGCGTAAGACAACACAGAAAGTCTGATACACATTGATTGAATGCTGTATTGTATTCAGTTAAAACTACAGGTAGCTCGAAGAAAAAATCATGGAACAATATTTTTTTTTATGTTATATGCATAATAAGCAGATTTTATTTATTTTATTTTATTTTATTCATTTTACGAAGTCCACAGCACAAAGTTACAAAAGATAGGCAATTAATGTAGACCAAACATAGGCCAATTACGGACTAGTATTTTTTAAACTTATCTTATTTACAAAGCACAGTCAGAAATTATACAGCCAAGCATAAACAAAAAAAAAAAAAAGCAAAACTAACGTAAATCTTGCAAAGTTTGGCGCGTGTGTGTGTGTGTGTGTGTGTATGTGTGTGTATGTGTAAGAATGAAGAGAAAGACTAGACTTCAAGTTTTACTCTTTAAAGTTTCTATAACCTGCTGTTTGAAAGTTTCTTGAGACACACGAAATATATCAATGTCTGAGAATAATTTATTGTATGTTTCAGGCAAGCGACAGCTTATAGAATTTGGAGCATAGTTCGTGTGGACAAAAGGAATGTGGAAGATATTATGCATGTTATGTCGAGTGCGAGTAGATGGGGCTCGTAAGTTTAGTAAAGTATTAACTAGTTCAAGGCTGTCAATAGTGCCGCTGCAGATTTTATATAAAAATTGCATGTCTAAGATTTTACGCCGATCCACAAGAGTCATTATATTATGTCTCTGGCAAGAAGTCAGGTAGTCATCGTTGGGGTAGCCAGATCTGTAGTTGAGATGGCGTAAAAATTTCTTCTGAAGGCGCTCAATTAGATCTTGATAAATAATATACTGCGGATTCCAGATAGAACTGCAGTACTCCAATATGCTTCTAACATAAGCGTAGTACAGAGCGCGGCGGGTGCTTTTTGGGTTCTTGAAAGGTTTACTGACCCTAAGAATAAAACCCAGATTTCTAAACGCCTTATTAGTGATGGCCTCAATGTGATCCTGGAAAGTTAGCTTTGAGTCCAGAAGCACCCCCAAATCCCGTATGCAATTAACTTTTTGAATTTGTGTATTATCGATATAATAAACGTGATTGATAGGTTTGGTGCTCCTCGTAAAACTAATTTGATTACACTTAGAAACATTAACATTGATCCTGTTATTAAGATAATATATTGCCAAGCGATCAAGATCCTCCTGCAGATGAAGACAGTTCTCAGTCGATTTGATATTCATATAAATTTTCTTGTCATCAGCATACAAGAGAAACCTAGCATGCCTGAAACAGTGACCAATATCGTATAGCAAGGCTACATAGAGAAGCGGTCCCAGTATAGACCTTTGCGGGACCCCAGACGGTACGGGGATAAAGTCAGACTTTAAATCACCTATTACTACTGCTTGACTTCTGTTGCTGATGTAAGATTCTGTCCAGCGGAGCAGATCACCCCTAATGCCCAGTGTTTCAAGTTTCTGTAATAGCATTACATGGTCCACGCGGTCGAACGCTTTCTCAAAGTCAGTGTATATTACATCTAATTGTCCTCCACCATCCATACCCCTGAGAACAGCATCAACGAAAACAGCAAGATTGGTAGTAGTTGATTTATACCGCACAAATCCATGCTGTTCACTAGGTATATTGAGAGAAATATTTGAATAAATATGATTATGTACCACCTTCTCCATTATCTTGCTGAGAATGTTTAAAATTGAAATTGGCCTGTGATGTTCCACAGGAACTTTAGCACCTTTTTTGTGTATTGGAACAATATGTGCCATCTTCCAAACTTCAGGTACCACTCCTTCACGAAACGATTTATTAAATATCATAGCCAATGGTTTAACTAGTGATGCAGCACAATTGATCACTAGAATAGAAGGAATTCCGTCACTTCCAGGTCCTTTACTTCTATCTATGTTACTTAGCAGTTTGAGGAGGAAGCGCTGGGTTAAAGACTGGATTTTAAAGTTGAATAATGATACTTACTTCACGTATCGCGAAGTGCTTACATTTCAATATTATGGATCGGATCGCGCGGATCACAATAATTCTGGATATTCTGTGATATTATCACGATAATGCGATATGGCCTAGGTATTACACTGTCAATAATATCACGATATCGCGGTATTATTGATAATCTAATATGACCCAATGGATTTATGCCACATACAAACCTTTTGAAGAATAGTTGTTACAGGTGAATGTTCGAATTTTGGTAGTAATATAAATAATATGTCTTATTGTTTCAGAGGAAACAGAGATGGAAGTGGTCAGTCCTCCTGAACCTCCTCCACAAAGAACTGTCATGAAACACAACTCTGTGCCCAACAGAATGATGCAACAGTAAGCTTATAACAATCCTCAAAATTGTATCTTTAGGCATGATTGTAAAAGAGACAGAATTCTTACTAGAATTGGAACGTGTTACGCCGAAACATTGCAACCCACAATACCAATTGTTTTGTTTAGACGTTTTATACTTGTAAGCACTATAACATTTAACATTTCTGAAGAAAAACATGGAAGAATACAATCTAATACTAAAAAAAGCGTTTTTCTCGTAAATTACATATTGTGGGTTAGAATGTTTCTGTGTAACACGGTCCAATTACGAATCTTGTTTATTTCAAAATTATCTTTCCTTATATTTTATAAAAACACGATTCCTTAAAACACACGATAAACGCCTGTTAAATTAGTCTAGTGGAGATTTTACAAGGAAAAGACGTAACCACAGATTAAATAAACTGCCTCCGAGGAGTGTTTTAAGGAATCGTGTTTTTTATAAATAAGACCTTATGTCAATCCGCGTCCACGAAAGTTTAGAAATGTAGCTTTAGATTAGAAATAAATAAAACGAATGGAAAGGCCGACATACCAGGCATGTGAACGATTTTGGGCAAATTATGACCTCCCCTAACTCAGAATTTACTAGACATCATCATCAACCCATTATGTCCCCACCGAGGGGCACGGGTCTCCTCCCTGAGGAAGGTATAGGCCATACTCCACCACGGGGGCCAAGTCCGGATTGGTGGAGGCTTGTAGACTAGTGGCTCGTCTACTGTCAGAAGTTGTCAAGCCGCCCTAAGGCCTCTGACTTGGCTTAACGACTGCCATCTATCGATGGCAGCCGGCACCAACAGCTTAACGTGCCTTGCGAAGCACGGAACCGCTCGGAATAATGCCACTAGCGTTAGGCATAGACGGCGACCCATCCATGCACTGAACGCGCCCTGTGTTGCTTAACCTTCGTGATCGCTTAAGATCACTCAGGCAGCCGGGGCTACGAGCGATTAGACATACAAACATGGAATTTTGCATAGCTTTTAAGGTCCCTCCATTACCTTAAATATTAAGTAAATGTTTTTGTATGGTTCTCGGGATATTAACTATTTTATTAACTTAATACCGGATAAACTTACTCGGTTAAAATAAGTTAATAATGTGTGCACTATACACATTATTAACTTATTTTAATACTTTTGAAGGTTTTAAAATTAACTATTTTTTCTCAAACATGCTTGGAAATTTGAGCATTATTTCGACAACCTTCTTCGAGATAAATCGAAATTGCTGTACTGGCCAATAGCACGCGAGCAGCGGCCGGAAAAAGTTCTATGAAAATTCATAACTGTCGTGTTTTGCGGCCAAATAAATTACATACTAAACTCATATCTGTAGTGTTATTTAAAAATGGTACCATCTTTTATTTATTTAACAATGACAATTAACGATAACTTATCAGAGGTTTTATTTAAATTTCGAACTGGCTTGCGATAGAAAGCTGGATATCATCATCATCATCATCATCATCAGCCATTTGACGCCCACTGCAGGGCATAGGCCTCCCTCACGGTTTTACTAACCATGAAGGGTTGAAGCTGGATATACCTATTGAAAAAAAAGAACACTTTAACGCGGCAAAAATTATTGTTGTTCGTTCGTGGTTCGTCTGATTTTGTAAGTTTAACAGAATGAGTTCAAGTGATGAAAATGACTGCGATGCACTTATTTTAACGCCACCTGAAATTCAAGAGGCGGCAAGAGCCGTAATAGAAAAAACTTGTTACCGCCAAAATCGAAAGAAAAATATTTTTCAAATAAAAAGTTCTGCCTTAGTACTACTTACTTTTAATTTCCACGCATTATTTGAGAAAAATCATATACAAGCCTAATCATATACATCATATACGTTCGTCCATCAATGCCTCTTGCTGGCCGCTGCAGTAATGTACTATTATCACTGACTTATTCTTCAATTCATAATCGTAAACCTTTTCCAGGTTGCTTACCCCCGGTGTCTCGCACACTAACAATCTGTTAGTCTACGGAGTAGGTTAACCGGTTTTTAGTGTACATGAAACAGGGGGTAACTTAAAAGTTTACTCGAAAGGATAAAATTAAAATATGAAATAAAAAGAAGACTTGGCATTAAGTCCGCCGCATTGTACGAATTTTTTTTAGTGCAATAAAAGTATCAATAAATAAATAAATAAGACTTGTTGGGATTTACACTACTAAATATTTAGCTTGACAACATTTTCTTCTATCTTTGTCAACCATTGCGTATAAATTAAGCCCTTAAATGCTTTTGCAAGCAACAAATCTTCTGCCAAGTTGCATAGGTACTTAGTAGTGAGGATCTCAATAAGCTATCAATTTAAACAAGTCGAGAAAGTTGTGCATTCTGATCTAAGGAAGCTTCATAAAACTTGACAACCGTCTAGATGGGAATTGTTTATTTCGGCGAAGCCAACATACCGCACCTCCCTCACCGAATTTGGCCCCTTTTCCACATTTTTGTTTTTGTGGGATAGTTATTTAAACATACGAATTTCTTTTCCAGCGATGCAAACATGCTCGTAGAAGCTGTTTCTTTTACATCAGCGGGCAAGGTACAACCATTTTTGGTGTCGGTGAGCTCCAATGCATGCCTTGTCCTCGATCTGCACTGCCATTTGAAAAAGGAAGAGGTCTATGGTTACTTAGCTGGTACATGGGATCTTAATGGACATAGTAAGTCTTCATAAATGTCACTTCTAGATTAGTAATGCGAACTGCAGCTTCATAAACCAGTAGCTCCCGGTTTCTCTTCTTAATAATTTGAAATCTATATATATATATTTGCTGTTCGTTTTTCTCGCTAAAACTCGAGAACGGTTGGGCCTATTTCGCAAATTTTTCTTTTTTATATTTGTGAAACTACAAGGAAGGTCTAAACGGTGAGAAGAAAACAAAAGATTTATGTAGGTGATACGAAGTTCACGGGGTCATCTAGTACTGAATAAAAACAACATTGCCTGTTCACACATAGAATTAGCAACTTTTATCTACTGTTCAACTCTTCAACTCCTTGTAGATTGTCATGAGCTATAAATGTTTACACTTCCATTCAAGTAGGTACATTAAACAAATTAATCTTTTTAGATATGATGATAACTCACACATTCCCGTGTTTGATAAACAAGAATGACCCTCGACCGAGAGTTTTGGTAGAACTGGAGATCCAGATGGAGATTGAGAAACTGGGTTTGACGCTTCTCGGGTGGTACCACTCCCACCCCACTAATCCAGCGATGCCTAGCCTGAGAGACTGCGACAATCAACTGGAGTACCAGATCAAGATGAGGGGACCTTCTGAGATATCCTATGTTCCCTGTATCGGAGTTATATGCTGTGAGTATTTTTTTTACAAATCCTGTTCAAAGTATCATTCTGGGCATCTTTGTTTTCGATATTGCGTACAATGACGTATTTTATGTTTCACCGGCATTGTTTTCTTCCAATCCCCGTAAGACTCCCAGTAATACCATTTATATATGTGTATTTTATGTTTCTTTCTCAGCTCCCTACAACCCAGAAAGCCCAGTTCTTGAATCCTCGCTCACATGCTTCTGGGTGATGCCGCCTCCGGAGCAAAGACCCACCGAGTATCCGCGCCCCCTGCTTCTGCAGCACACCATTCACAACGACAGCCACCTCTCCCCACACGCCATGGAGCAAATCAAGAAGAGCATTAAGTATTACTTTACTTTCACTGATGACAACTTTGTTAAGTTTACGGAGAGTTTCAAGCCAGATATAACATTTTTGGATAAGTTGAAGTGCACACTAACTCCTAAGTTCCCGCGAGAGCAAAGCGACGGGTTGCTTTGGCATTTCATTCGCGATGAATTGGGTTGCTCATCAGACCAGGACGATAAGATGGATCTGGACGCGTTGTTGGCTGTGCCACAGGTTATTCCAGTCTCTAAGCCGAGCACGACCACATCTGTACCTAACTTCCCATCTGTAAGCACTCTGCAGCAAATGGTCAGCAGACCGGCCGGCGTGCCGCCAATCAACGTGTCAGCCACGATCGGAGTTGGTTCGCCTCATAAGTTCGAGTCGCCGCAGTTAAATATTCCTGTTCTACCGCCAACTTCTAAGTCTTCGAAGTCATCTAGAGATCTTTCATCCGCTTATCCGTCAGGTTTGGATATGTTGACGAGTATGGCATTAGGCCTAGGTTCAACAAATATGCCGTTAAACCTAGGAAGCAGCAGTTTGGAAAGTCTAGCCGCAGCAAATAGTATGCTGGCGAGCCTCACGCCAGGAATGTCGCAAAGTTTGACGGCTAGCTTGAGCAATAGTAAGTTGTCTGATCCGCCATCTTACGCGGCATCACTTCAGAATCTCACGAGCAGCATTGGTAGCTATGAAAAGACTTCGTCAAGTACCGTTACAAATGCGACGTCATCTTCGGCGCCCATTCCAGCGAGCATCGCCTCCAACTTGATGATGAGTTCCGCGGACATTGCCAACGCCTTGTTCTCTGCGAGCCGGTACTCCAGCGCGGGGATACTTGGCATTCCTGATCCCATGTCCAAGTCCACGCTAGCGGCAAACAACATGTTCTTGTCGCCATCTCTTCTTAAAATGCAAGAATCCTTGATGAAGCCCTTATCTAACAGTAGCTCCGGGTCATCGAAATCTGATCGATACGATCGAATGAAGTCTCCGCACGATCTAATGAAGGGCAGTAAAGACTATTTGCCGCCTGACTTTGGTAGCATTGGAAAAAGCAAGCATGATACGCCCTTAGACGTGTCAAGGCAAACAGAGACGGCAACATCTAAATCAGAGACGGCGCAATCTGACGATCAGATCACAGATTTCAGTATGACTTCCTCGAGAGGTGGCGTCAACGGGGAGTCGTTCTTGAGTCAAATGCTCGAGTTAACAAAAAAGACGACAATGCCCGATTACATGCCTGACTACGGCCAGTCACCGATGAAGTTGTCCAAGGACGGCCTTGGGACGTCTCTTCCACCTTCTAGTCACGCCTACATGAGTGGGTCGAGCGTCGCTGATTCGTTATCGCAGGCGCTGGGTAATTACTCGCGGGAAGAACCGTTCGATTACGGCAAAGAGCAAGATTTCAGTATGCACCGAGTCTCTACTAGTGAAAGTGAGCAGTAGACCTGTGTATTAGTTTATTAGTTGGTAAGCCATTCATGATCAATGTGTGTGTGTGTGTGTGTGTGTTTGTGTGTGCGAAAGTATGTTAAAATCTAAAATATTAAATATCCACTGTAATTCCTATTTATTATACTTTTTTAGACAACTCTTACTACATTTTATCAATCAATCATTATTTTTAGTGGATTATTTGAATTAAAGGTAGTGAACTGACGATGCTGATAATTTTATTTACTTCGCCATGTTACTTTCATAAATACGAATATGTGCCACGTCTATATTATCTCTCTCTTTTGCGTGTATATGGTTCGAGCGTCATATGGACGGCACTGGCCAACTCAACTGATAAAAACACTTTTGCCTTTACGTAATGAGATATTTATGCAGCGTCCAGTGGCACCTTCACCCATCTAGTGAGAGTGTTAATTGTTATTCTTTTTATTTATTATAGTTACTTATTGTTATTTTATGCATATCTGTCGTTAGATTATTCAAGGTAAAAAAACACTTTTCAATGCCACGATACTTTGTAGCGATATGGTTATTTATTACCTAGTTGGGAACTAACCTAAATATCGCAATTATCTACAAAAAATGACAAACTTACCATTCACAAGTAGTAATGGTAAGTTTGTAATTTTATTTGATAATAGCGATATTTAGTTTTAAAAAGATAAAGAAACCAAACGATTTCACCTTCAATCTATAGGAATTTGCTATATCGTTTGCCCGAATGATTTGAATGAATATAGCCTACCGGACAATCAAAGTAAATTCAAAGGGCTTTCAATCACGGTCGGTAATTAGCCGTGATCTTCGATAAGAGACGCCCAATCACACTTTGATAATGTACGATGGTGCCGCGATACAAAGATTAATGTGCGATAAGTCAAGGGTATGAATAATATTAGCCTTTCGAAGCATTGCTTTCAGTGATCTGCTTATGATAACACTTCCTGTTAGTATTTGTTGTGTTACTTTGTGTTGTGATTTTGGACAAAATAATAGTGTAATTTAAAGTGAGAAGCAAGTAAGTATATTTTTTCAAGATCGCTCTCTACCGAGACATATTGGTGATTGTATTCTACTTCTGTTATTATAGGGTGTTAAAAAACTGATGTCCAACCCGAAAGCTACGCATTTGCACACCAAGGCAACTATGAATAATGCTCAGTTTTTTTTCCATATTATAGTACTAGCTGTGCCCGCGACTCCGTTCGCGTACATTTCGATTTTTACGAAGCAGCATTTGTATGGGGGCCACGTCTTATCATAACTGGAGCTAGAATTTAAATAGCCTATCCTGTGTCCCAGATGTCTATATGTTTTTATACCAAATTTCATCAAATTCGGATAATTGGTTTAAGAGTTATGGAGGAACATACATACATACATACACACATACAGAAAAAAATTCTAAAAATCGTGAAATTAGTTTCAGTATCATATATTGAGCCTATAAACACAATATCTCTGAAAACAAACTAACTTACTCCATGACTGACCCTTACAGATTTATTATTAGTATAGATTAAAAATGTTAGCGCACAATTGACGCCTAATTTTCTACGTTCACATTGCTGAAGCGAAAGTTTTAACCAGCGTTACGTTTGTTTGATATCTCGATGTTTTAAATAAATTGTGCGTTGAATTTACTTCAAAGGAAAGTTAATCGATAATGTTCCTTGGGAAGATTCGGTATACGATACTACAGGGTGACTTTGAAATCGTTCAAGATGTTTTAAGGGAATATTATCGCTATGAAAGTAAAAGGTGTTATTTTTTTTTTGCTGACAGTGCATTTTTTTTAGTCTGTTAAACCGTAATTTGACTATACTTAATATACATAACTTTATTAATTAGGATAGGTCTTCTAACATTTTTTTTTCTCTACCTACAATGGATTAGGTAGTTCCCCTCAAATTATGACCCTGTCTAACACGGTCACCCAGTATTTTTTATGATTTTCGTTTATATTCCAAATTTCAAATTTCTCGTTCAATTACCCGAAGTATAGACTTTTGATGATCCGTCAGTGAGTCAGACAGTGAGTTCCGAAATTTGCAATTTTTAGACCCCCACATTTTCTAAACTACAATAGCTGGAAGCATGAAATTTAGAATAATCTCTCAACTTGGTAATCTTAACTGCTTCGTAAATTTTTAGTCATGTGCTCGAATAGCTTCGTGTAAATATATTATGCACAGCGCGGGCCGGCCGAGAACTTGGCTTGGCGCACTCGGTCGAAAAGTGCTCGAATGGCTTCGTGTCTTGGCCTGGTGCACTCTTAACTGTTCTTTCACTTATAAGCATACCGAACATTAGAATCTTAAACATTTAACATAGTCGATAAAAAAATTCAACGCTATGTTACTGTTACACCATTTATAATACTGTTTTTCCTAATGAAAAGAATACTGCTAACGATTTCAAAATCACGCTGTAGACAATTATTTCAGAAATTAATATCCAACAAAAGTGCGACTTTGAACCTCAATATCTCCTAAGCTTTTGTAGAATGAAAAAACCGGATTCGGACTCGCGCACCGAGGGTTCCGTACCACCGCACTTTTTTGTAAATAGATACCTAGATAGAGAACACTTTATTGTACATAAAAATGGAAATTACACGGAAATTATAATTACAATTAATATGTAAAGTATTTAGTGAGGCCGACTCGAGCTTGGCCGTTTTTTATTATTTGTCGTTAGAATATCGTTTACAAATCATACCGTCGTACACAAACAAAAATTTCGAAATAATGGTTTTTAGACTAACATGGCTTAAGTTAGTCCAAAAACCATTATTTCAAATTTTCTTTGTATGTGTACGACGGTATGATTTCTGAAGTTTTTAGTGTCATGTAAAATTTGATGAAAGTCACGTTCGCGGTCTTGGATGCCGAACGACGATGTATAATAAGTCCCATAATCACGCCAAGCTTGATACCTGTATGTATACCGTTTTTACGATAGAGCATAAACAAAAAAACGGAGAAAAACACGTTTGTTGTATGGAGACCCCCTTAATAACACATATTCTGTAAACATTTCAACTGGCTACCTATTAGTGGCGAAGGGTATAAGCCGATTATAATAAGCCGATTTCCACCGGCTTCCCTTTTAAAAATCCGACTTCCACCAAATCCAAATTTGCTACACCCATAATGTCAGGCACCCTGTACATTTTATCGAAATAACTGAATGCTAACGGCTTACCTCGGCCATAGTAGCCGCCTTATCCAACAACGCTCTGTCTCGCTCGCCTTCATTGCGCCCGAAAGTGGCCGAGATAGGCTGGGCCGTCCCAGCTTCCTTTTCTTTCTTTTTATTGCCACATGAGAAAGCGTTTTTTCACCTCACTAGCTCGTAAAAGCTCTGTTTATCATTCGAAATCTGCGTGGAAAATCGCACTTTATCCGCTAGCGTGGAAAGTGTTTTTAAAATTCGAATATTTTTATTCAATAAAGGTTTCGTACAATAAATTACATATATATAGAACCTCATTGGTTTCGTAATAGTTTATATTCTCTGCAGCCAGTCCATTGATGATTGAAATGCAAATACTTATTTCATGTCATGCGCCAGCCAGATTAAAGAATCGCACTGGCCGGCAAGAAAATTTGATTTAAAAAAAAACTTTAAAATTTTGTTCTCTTTATTGAATTCACTTTACTTCCATTATTTTGGTTTGTTTTTTGATAAAATCGAAAGAAATCATAAAATATGAGCGAAGCTAGCAGCGACGAAGATATAAATTTAAAATAAATAAACAGTAATTTAATATTTATTAAAACTGTTTTTCTTGCACCTAACATTTTCCTCGCTTTAGTGAGGTGAAAAGTTGTGTGTTGCGCTCGGCAGCAAAGTTATTTAGCGTCTCGTACCTTTGAAACCCTCGCTACGCTCAGGATTCTATATTTGAACCACTCGCTTCGCTCGTGGCTCAATCCTAGAATCCTTCGCTTGCTCAGGTTTCAATACAAGGTACTCGCGCCAAAAATTAACTTTGCAGCCTTGCATAACAAATAACTATTTCAGCATTGCGATAAGAAGTGTATTGTTTTGTCGGGAATAAATTTTGAACTATTCGGAAGTAAACAATTAGTAAATACGTGCTAATGGATTGTTGTTTGTGGTGCATGTTTGTGAAAAAAATAGTTTTTTTATGTGGTTTTCGTTGCTGTGGTGGATAATTGATATTGTCACTTGTTTATTCTTTATTTCTCTGCGTTTGTCCCTCATATTGAGTTTTCTTAGACAATTCACAGGGAGTGTTGTTCAACTTACCATTTGCTCGGTCAAACTTCGTTTTCTAATCTTAGTTTTAAAAAGATAAACCATGTCATTCAGTTAGGTGGTGCTGTTCCGAACAAGACTATTGATTGCAAGAGCAAAGATGGATTTTTTAAACATTTCCATACATCTTTTAACGACAAATATATAGTCCGCACAGATCCTTTTGGCGGTAAAGTGAACATAGCCTCAGATGGTTTGCACATCGCTTACTGTCTTTTCAGTGTATGAGTGAGTAATTAACGTAGTGCGGTATGCATGGGTAATAAATTACTATTAGCCAATTACTAAAGTAGTCGTTTTTAGTAGTTTTTTGTTTGCTTTTGCGTTAACGTTTTTTATAGTTAACTAGCCTAGTACAGTCGTATGCACTCTACTCCGTTACGTTACGGGCGACTTTGCAACTAAAATGTAAAGGTTGATGTGCTGTCGACCGTACCTACTACCAAGCATGCATGTAAAGACTGCGCACATCAAAAAGGCTTTTTAAAAAGCCACTTTTATCTTACTTAAAGGCATTGTCATCATTAAATCCTCAGCGCTTTTTTGTTTGGTGAAAGTGGGGCCTCATCTTCTGGAGAACACGTCAAGAATTCGTCGTATTGACGTTTGTATCCACTCGATTAGCAAGCGGTCTCCTTTAACCTTCGGTCGGCCGCATACAGTCAGAATTCCGTTTTGGAATTTATTTCGATTCGAAATTCGATTTTCGATTTAGAATTCCGTAAATACTTTACACACGTATACGTAAATTTCCGTTCGGAATAGCAACGCTCAGTCGATATTGAGTTCAGCCCCTTTTTTCAGTGAATATGGACGACGAATTTCTGATTGCAATTGCATTGTTGCTGTATCTATGAAGAAGAAAATATGCTGCGAGTGACGTTCGCAACGGCTTTTTAGGGTTCCGTAGTCAACAAGGAACCCGCATAGTTTCGCCATGTCCGTCCGTCCGTCTGTCTGCCTGTCCGTCTGTCTGTCAGCGGTTTAGCACACAGCCGATAAGTACTAGATAGCTGAAAGTTGGCATAGATATTAGATATACATATTTATTACGCCGACAAAACAGCAGAATAAAATCTCGAAAAAAATTTTTTTTAGTGTACCTCTCCTACACCTAAATAAGGTTTGCATTTTTTTTTCTCGCGTGCACCATAGTGTGGGGTATCGTTGGATTGGACGTATTGGATAAGAAATATTGTGGGTTTGGGAAGACCATTTTTCGATTTAGGGTTCCATTTGCGATTAAGCTTTAAAGCGCAATTTTTTGACAGAGCAGGGCGCCCCCCCACCCCCCCTCTCCCGCCAAGCACATAAGGATTCCTTTTAAGTTCATTATATTTTATAGAACTTAAAAGGAAAACTATCACGATTAAGTTGGTTAACGACAAGTTAACGACTAATAGGCAACCAACTTATAAAAGGAAACTTAGTACAAAATTCCTTGAAATTACTTTGATGAAGTTGTTAGTTCTGTAAAGCAGATAAGAAAAACCGCTTTTTTTACGGAACCCTACACTGCACGCACTTGGCCGGTTTTTTTCCGTACGGAATTCCAAACGCACAGGTACGATGCGAAATTCCGAATTGGGGAAAATTTCGAACGGAAAACTACTGTACGTATGTGGTTGGTCCATTAGTTTGTAAGAAATCACTGCGTTCGGAATCCTGAATCGATATTTCGAATCGAAATTCCGAAACGGAATTCCGACTGTATGTGGCCGGCCTTAATTTGACTTAATGCTTGTAGTCACCGTCAACTATGCGATGGAGGCCACGCGTGGTGTCAAGGGACTCAACGAGGAAAGCGACTCCGATACAGAATACACCCCCTTGTACGATGACGAAGATTTAGAGTAAGTGCCCTAGCATTATTTTTTTTGTTGCGTTCTGTGCGAATAACATGCGAATAATTGAGAAGTAGGCACGAAGAACACACTTCGTAAATAAAGTTCTTCGTGAGCGTGATAATGGCGGGACCATAATTTTTAAACCGTAATATTTTAAAACTGTCTATCTCATTATTTTATACCTTATTCCTACTTATTCCTACCTACAATAAAAAATTTCTACCTCTTGTACCTTACCTAGAATTTAACAAAATGTTTGGTCCTGCCATTATCACATGGAAAATGGCGGGACCATGTGAAACTACTGAAGTTTATGAAAAATATGAAAATCAAAGCTTTGTAGGTTTTAATACCTTTTTTTTACTTCCCTAATATCACCTTCTTTGAATTTTACAGTCAATAGTTAGGCATATATTGGCCATAAACCATGGTCCCGCCATTTTCACGGCTAAGTTTTTTTTTCATACCGAAGTAATGGTGGCCTTTTCTTAAAGTTTTATCGATTCAATATTTACTACTCATTTCATACCCTTAAATAAGTGCTACACACTGTACAGTTAACAATATATAAACCTTATAACTTAAGTTGCAAAATTGCCGGTAACCTATACAGAGTACCTGTATGTAATGATTGACGTTCTCTTGAACGTACTACTAAAGGTAGATCTGTGCGCCGCTCCGCCACTACCTACGCCACCGCCACCAATCTCCACAGAGGGTGAAATGCAGTAATCTTTGATCCCACTATATTTAAGATTAGTGAATTCACAGCAATGTAATAATTGTGTTGTTTTTTATTATTACTCAATACAAGAAGATATGATAATCAGTGTATATTATAAGTTGAACTATGAATAAGCATAACTTGTTCTTATTCTCATTAACTCCACTCCTCCCTGTTCGTAGCCACCTCCCCACAGTGTTTTTATTGCCCCAAAAAATTGAAATCCTCAGTTTATTGCTCTAATTGATTCAGCTACGTGTTTAAATGACACGAGTAGAACTCCCAGGAGTCCAATGATCATAGTTTTTTTTTTTAAATAAAAAAGTTTTCGTGACCTTCGTAGTAATAAAATAAGAAAAAAAATCCTGTAAAAAAACTATGAAGGCTTGAATGATCGTTGTATCCTGAGTGTTTAGAACTATTAGAGGCACATATTTAAGAGCTATTAATTTGTTGAAACTTTGCCTAATAACGAAGCAATAATTAATTTTATAGTTTTTGGTTTTTATTTTTTATTTATTTTTAGACTTTGAAGTAGAGCCTCTGCCTACAACAGACTCATTCTTTATTATGAGTAGCACCTACGACAAAATTTGCACGTTCTAACAACGCGGTTATTTGGAGATATTTGTTTTTAAATATTTTGATCAGGGTTGTCACTCAAATCAACCTTCGATTTTATAATTGTTTGTTCTTACGTACCCGAAAAAAATAATATATCCGACTTTTTTTTAACACTAAAATGTATTAGCTAGCCATATAAACGTATTTTAAGAGCCAATACATCCTTTATTCAAATACATCCGTAACACATGCCATCTACCAGGTTGATCACACTTTTTGACTTATTCCTAAAATATTTCAGCTGTATCACATTTTTTACAGACAGATAGAAATAACTATTTGCTCTTTTTAATACATACCTATCGCTCTAGGGATACCGCCGTTTAGCCAAAGTATTTTTCGCCAAATTTTACTTCCCAATAAACTTATGGCATCAGTTTCATTTCCCAAATGAAACTTTAGCAAGTTTTCATTTCGCATTTTATTCATTTGGTCAAATTATCATTTCGCATAATTTTACTGCGTCAAGTTTTATTAAGACAAAAAGTGGGTTAGGTTAGAACTGCGACCCCAACAGACACGAACTGTTACCAGAAAAGTGTGTTAGGTTAGGTTAGAACTGCGACCCCCTACAGACACGAACTGTTACCAGAAAAGTGGGTTAGGTTAGGTTAGAACTGCGACCCCCTACAGACACGAACTGTTACCAGAAAAGTGGGTTAGGTTAGGTTAGAACTGCGACCCCCACAGATACGAACTGTTACCAGAAAAGTGGGTTAGGTTAGGTTAGAACTGCGACCCCCACAGACACGAACTGTTACCAGAAAAGTGTGTTAGGTTAGAACTGCGACCCCCACAGACACGAATTGTTGCCAGAAAAGTGTGTTAGGTTAGAACTGCGACCCCCACAGACACGAACTGTTACCAGAAAAGTGGGTTAGGTTAGGATGAATTTTGACCAAGTATTTATTTGTTAAACAATAACTAGCCATAATAACTTTTGCTAACTGTTTATTTGCTTTAAGTTGTTTTGAGAAATGTTTTTTTGCCAAGTGATAATTTGCGGAAAACAGTTTGGGAAGTAATACTTTGGGAAACGATTTTTGGCAATACATTAGTAAACCATCGCTCTAGCTAAGGTAGGTATGCTAAGGCATCTGCAGAATATGATCAGTTTAAAAAAAAATGCAATTCCCATGAAGGGGCCTTTTTGCCTCAGCAGGGGCTTACCCAACCTGCTGGGTTGGATCCGGGCCCCGACCAGATCCTTTAATTTCAATGATGGGCCTTCGCAGACGCAGAAAATTTTCAAAACGTCTGCCTTTGCCAGCAGCTGTGCAAAATCTTCTGCAGCCTCCTAAAGAAAGCGAAATACAAATGGTCGGTGAAGATTCGTTGGATGTAGATGAGATTTTCAACGAGGAAGATGATTTTCCGGTCATACTGACAAATGAAAATGACTCATTTGAGGAGTCCTAAAAAAACGGGCCATGTTTATGTGTACCAAGGGCTCCGCCATACCATCGTCATCATCATCATCATCATCGTCATCATCATCATCATCATCAGCCATTTGACACCCACTGCAGGACATAGGCCTCCTTCGTGGTTTTCATAACCATGAGGGGTTTTGCCATAATCGCCACGCTTGGCAGGCGGGTTGGCGATCGCAGTATGCGGTTGGAATCTCAGGGTTCAAATGTAACAAGAGATTAATCTAAGATTAATTCAAAATACCGGCACGTGATTGGCTGAAATTAGCTTGACGTGAGATTAACATGAGATCAACATTTGATGGCTCTCCTAGAAACCGAGCGTTAACCTACATAAAAAATACTATTAAACTTAGTAACAACAATTAAACGTCATCATCTACGATATGTACTTCAGCGAAACAGTCCGGACACAGTTCATTGCACAGTAAGTTTGCCTATATAATGCACCCTTCTTTGGTCCTTCTATTTTTCTTTGACGGACATACAAGTGCCCAGCTCGAGTGAGGTGCTGGCAAAATGCGAGTGAAACTCACGCACCAAGGGTTTCATTCCAGCATTTTATGGATACATTTGAAAGAAAATAACAAGGACTTGCAAGGATGGACAGACAGATGGACAGACCGACAGACATACAGCGGAGGCTGAGTAATAGGGTCCTGTTTGGCACCCTTCAGGTACGGAACCCTAAAAAATGCCCAACAAATAAATCAAAATAAACGAAATATCAATATTGTTTCGATATGTACATAAAAACAATATTATATTCCAACTAATGTAAAAACTAAAAACACAATAAGTACCTACGTGAGTAGTCGCGCAGTGGGTCTTTTGCCGCACAACGTGACATTCCCACAACAATCGTCACCACTCTAGCAGCGGTAACCCGTCCACTGAATTTCCTCTAATTTGTAAAACCAGGTACGGGGAGGCAGCTACTGGTTCGCTTGACCTTGACAAATCTTTAGTCCACACAAATGACTTTGACCCGTGTAGCACCAAAAATTAATAAAAAGGGAGAGGAGCATGGGAAATTTTGTATGGAAAAAAATGTGTTAAAAAACCTATCGTGTGTGGTATTTAATGAAAGGGCTCACTGACCGATTCTAAAAATATATTACATCATTACATGTCAGGGATTTGTTATAAATTGAAATAAAAAAAATCAAAATATACCAAGTTTCAGTTCCTCCAAATACGATACGGTTGAATAATTTTTTCTAAAATATGCCTCAATTGGTACGTAATATCCTCATATCTAACTCCAAAAAAGCACCATTGAAGTATTTTTTATTATTACAAAGTGTGATAATAAATTAGTTGAAACATGTATAAAAAGTAAAATTCTAGACAATATGGATGATAAATACCACAGAACAGAGATGTGTTCTGTGATAAATACTAATGCTACAGGAGTTTTTAATTATATTTATATGATTTAATAACTTGTTTATTTAAAAAAAAAACTGTAACGGTAATAAGGATAAGATAAGATTATTACGATAAGGCTAAGAGAAATAAGGACTTGCCGTAAGGAGCCATAAATCCCATTATAATCGTTAATTCATCTCGTTACTAGTAGGTACTTTCACGGAAATCTACAGACTCCTGGTGAGACACTCATGAGGCAAAGTTGAGCGACCTCAACCCCAGGTGACCAAAATAGCGGAACCGGAAGTAAGTATTTTACTTTATTAAAAGAAAGAAACTTATTATACCAAACAAGACACATCACAAAAACAAAATAAACAGACATTGCACACATAAAAGACATACGTAAAACACAACATTTACAGAAAAAACAAAAGTGTACATGGCGAGCTTATTTTAGCAAAAATATCTTCCAGCCAACCCTTGATGTGGTGGTACGAACACTATAAACGAGGCGGGGGAAGTGTACAATAATGAGAAAGTATTATATATTAACCCAATACAGTTATATTATATAATATATATGTTATAGGCAATGTGTATAATGCAGGCATCCTATGCATTTCCTAGGTATTGTATAGAATGCCGGGGTCGTTCAGGCAATGTGTGAAATGATATTGATTGTTCAAACTATTTTACACTTTACCTAGGAAATGTATGGAATGCCTAGGCATTGTATAGAATGCCGGTTGACGCATAGGTAATGTTACATACACGTGTTTTTTTGCGTAGACAGCGTTTCTCACATAGCAGTTCCCTTCGGATAAACATTTACAACGTACAGTCAAGTGCACGTAGAGCTTTACATTTTGACATTTCCACCTCTCTTATCTTCTGCGATATTAGGACAGAATCGAATGGCAAGTGTAAAGGTCTAAGTGCACTTGACCGTACCAAAAAATTGCTGCAGAAAGTCGTCCTGTTCATTTCTTACCACTTGATTATGGAAATTTGATCATGATACAAAAAATTCAAATTCATCAATAAACACTCGATTCTTTGTAGAAGCCGATTCTCTGTTAGTACGCAATTCTAAGTAAAACCTTTCTTTCATTAGTAAGTACCGCTGATCAGTAGCCATTTTCCATTCAATAATCACACAAACAATGAATGATCACACTCTCAGTTTAGAACCAATGCATAAACTAAAAAAATACGTCTGCATAAAACAAAGGAGTGCTGCGTACTAACACAACGAACGAGTACGAGTTGCAACTTGTTTACGGGGTAGTCCCGCACGCCGCGCACTCGCCTCCTTCCCGTGGTCGTTTATTATACACATTGCCTGATGCGCTTCGGGCATTTTATACAATACCTAGGCAATGTATGAAATGAATCGTATTATACACATTGCCTTAACGTTTTAGGCAATGTTTACAATGCCTAGGCATTCTATACAATGCCGGATTATACACATTGCCTATAACATATATATTATGTATGTATATATACACATATATATAGATACATACTTAAATATTTATTGGCTGTAAAGTTTTATATTACAAAGACCTACTTACAAGATAATAGATAACTACAATACATAAATAAATGAATACATAAATAAACAAAATATATCTATTGTAATAGTGAAGAAAGGAAGTGCTCTTTCAGTGCGGTCTGAAGTTGGCGTGCGTAAGCGCGTAGGACGCTTTGCTCCTTAGTATTTCTATAATACAGCGTGCAACAAAGTCTCCCCTATATATCCGAAAATAGGAGGTTCCACTCGTCAATACGAACAACGTTTACTATGGATAAAAATTGTAAATCACAAGAAAAATATCAGAAAATGCCGCAAGTGGTGACTTTACAATGGAACAGCTGATATGATTCTTGCGAGAAGTTACTGCAAAGTAAAAGTTTGTATTTATTTTATGTGTATTTAATTTGTTTGTAGTTGGAAAATTTGACCCTATTGACAAGTAAAACCACCCATATTTGGACGAATATGGGGATTTTGTTACACTTAAATAGCCACACCGAGTTCACGCCGACTTGGAGATGGCGTGGGCACCTAAAATCACTAACGATTCACGAGCACTCGCCAATCATTCATTACATAGCTACAAGCTTCTATACAGTTAGGTTAACGCCAACTCTGTAACTAAAGTTATAAGGTTTATATGTTGTTGTTAGTTTTAACTGTACAGTGTGTAGCACTTATTTAAAGGTATGAAATGAGTATTAAATATTGAATCAATAAAACTTTAAGAAAAGACCACCATTACTTTGGTATGAAAAAAAAACTTAGCCGTGAAAATGGCGGGACCATGGTTTATGGCCAATATATGCCTAACTATTGACTGTAAAATTCAAAGAAGGTGATATTAGGGAAGTAAAAAAAAGGTATTAAAACCTACCAAGCTTTGATTTTCATATTTTTCATAAACTTCAGTAGTTTCACATGGTCCCGCCATTTTCCATGTGATAATGGCGGGACCACACATTTTGTTAAATTCTAGGTAAGGTACAAGAGGTAGAATTTTTTTTATTGTAGGTAGGAATAAGTAGGAATAAGGTATAAAATAATGAGATAGACAGTTTTAAAATCCCAGCTGTGGTCCCGCCATTATCACGCACACAAGTTCTTCTTATAGTGGATTTTTACCCCGCTGCCTAGCAATATAGCATCAATTTCATTATGATATCCCTGTTAAAATAATTATTAGAGTAAAGTAGAGACAAGCATATTGTACACAAAAAAAGGAAATAATACAGATAGTTCTTAACCTAAGACGGTAGAGACGGTCACTACAAGTGATCTCTTCCAGACAACCTTTGGATGGACTGTCTTTTAACGGGATCCGTTCCGCGTCACCAATGGAAAAAGGCAGATCATTTTTGCAAAATTTTCAAAAACTACAGATGATTTTTTTTTCATTGGTGGCGCTAGTGAATGTTATAGATCCCTTTAATATTCATTACGTCGGAGAAGTAGTTATACAAAGACAGGAAATAATAATATCAGGGGTATAATTTTAATACCGCGTGCCTAAATAGGTACATTTTATCGACGCATAAAAATACTTGGTTATGAAAACCACGAGGGAGGCCTGTGTCCTGCAGTGGACGTCAAGGGGCTGATGATGATGATACAAATACTTAAACTAAAATATTTAAATTATGTTTGGCTAAGTAAAAAAGGTCCTAATTACACACGCACACACGCCAAGATAGAAAGATATACTCCGTGTGGAAACTTGAGTGCCTCAGCAATTCACACCTTATAGCTTCAAGTAAAATGGAAGACACAGGCCTGATTATTTATTTACACATTCAGCGTGTGGCGTATAGAACGTATATAAACCGTTTCTTCAGTCCCGATCCATAAATTTGACCGTTTCCATAAAGAAAAAAAAGAGTGTCAAGATAGCACGAAAAAATATTTAAAAGTTAAATATTAAAGAGCCACGAAGATTAGTGGCATAGTCTCAGTGGCGCCCTCTATATTTTTTTCAATGTCGTGGAGCACGATGAAACCTAGCTAGATCGATAGAGAACAAAAAAGTAAACAAGAAATTATTAAAGTCACCATGTCTTAAAGTGGCACGTTTAGGAGTTATTGAGCTTTGAAGTTTGTATGGAATTTCCACTAACTGAGTTTCATCACTGAATTTGTTACTTGATATGAGTTTTCTCGGGGATTCAAACCTACTTTGATGTTTTTTAAAGTCTGGGTAGCTATGTCTAGTAGGTACCTACCTACTTATATACATATATACATGAAATTATAGTATTATTCATGCATCCAATTCGTTCAATTCGATTAAAATTCAAAACATGTCAATATAAAACCTACAGTTTAATTAATATAGATAGGTTTAGGTGGTAGGTAGGTACCTATAAATTATGTAGATAGGTACATATCGCTAGAAACTTAAACCGCTGCTGTGTGTAAAACCATGTGTAATACTTACCTGGTGAAATAGACTGTACTTGGACTTGGGGAATGAGGATATATGTATAAAAATGACTTCTGTCAGCCAATAATTACCTACATTGAAGTGACATATATTTACTATGAAACCATATTAAACATAGAAACAGGGATTAATCATATTTTCAGGTCTAACTACCTAATTATTGTTTAACTGCTAATATTTAATCAGATAATGCTTATAACTAAACACAGCCACCATAAAACTTAATTTAAGTACAAATGTTTCTTCCGGTACCTACTTCTCCGATCAATAACTCGCTCACTGTTCGGTAGAATGATTTAATGACAAGTAATGCCTAATTGTATATTGTAATTAGTCTAGCAGCTAAGTGTAATTTGTAATTAAAATAAAGAAATATCTTGTGAATTTTCCTTTAAATACACTATTTTATTTATTTACCTGATAGGATTGATGAAAAGCAGATTTATAACTCTGGTAAAAGCTCCCGTAATACCCTCGCATTGTAAGCATCCTCGCTACGCTCGGGTGCCTTAAACGGTATCTATAAACTGGGTGTTTTTTCTACGACTTATTTAGCAATTTAGTCAAGAATCGGCAACGAGTCACAGGTGCCAAGCATATAGTCCAGTATTTAGTGAAAAATGATTCAAAAGTTAAGTTTTATAAAAATCTCATACAAACTTCAAAGCTCAATAACTCCTAAACGTGCCACTTTAGGACATGGTGACCTTAATAATAGCGGCGTTTTACCTGAAATAAAACGCTTATTAAATACTTACCTTATTTGAAGCTTTAAGTTTGGAGATAGGTAATCTCCTTTTCCGTGCCAGTCGACGCCGCTTGAACCCTAATCGTCGCACTTTGCTAGTCTGTGACACTCTACCAACCAGGATGCCTTCCGCGTAGTAATGATTTCAGAACGCGCGACGGCGATCTTGTTTGTCATTGTGTCGAAAACCACAGGCAGGAATTAAATATAAGCTTCAAATAAGGTAAGTATTTAATAAGCGTTTTATTTCAGGTAAAACGCCGCTATTAAATCCTGTACGTTATTTGAAGCTTTAAGTTTGAGACGTGTTTGTTATCGCCTGGTGGTAGAGTATGCCAATGTGAGATGATTCACAGTTAGCTGTGTGTGTGTAATACAAAATAGTACAAAGCTGGGTAGGTACTGTATTAATGTAAAATATTCCAATAGATATCCACAGACCCAATAGTGCGAGTAATTAAATTTTACCCCAATTCTCTGAAATCAGGACAATAACACAATTTGCAGGTACGTACAAATAAACAAAGGATAGATAGGTAGGTGTACACATATCTATCCATAAAATATATGGGATAGTAGGATTCGGAGCTTATGCGATCGATCTACTATGATAGAACTGTTAAAAAGTCAACAGGGTTTCTCCACTGATATAAGCATCCTTATCATCCTTAGAGTTTTCTAATAAAATTGAATAATAATTATATCACTTGTGACCAGAGTGACATAACTTAATGAACTTAATAACAAGTAAACATTTATTCTTTGACAGACTATTTTGGAAGTTACAGTTGATCCAGACCCTGCAATACTATGCCAGCTGCTGATAAAATAGTAGGCCTTCAACCTGCGTTGTAATAATAATATGATAGGTAGCTTTTGATGGGCTTCCTATACTTACAAACATGTTTATGTAGAGCCTATATAACAGGTTTGTCTTTGAACCTGCAAAGGACCTGAATAAATTGACATGATTCAGATTTTGGCTTTGGCAATAACATTCAACTCGATTACTTATGGGCTATGGTTTTTGAGTCAAACATAACACAGTAGCACAGGAAACCGTAGTGTCGTCTATGTCTGCCATAACAGATTTAGAGAAAGGCAGCTGTGTCTGGCGAATTATTTAGATAGCTAATTAACTAATTATGTACTTCAACAACTATATTGTTTGTGGAAGAAACTTAATCACTTATTGCAGACGGGATTTTTGTTCCCGGGTAGTTTGCTTCAGCAACCGATAGCAAAAGAAGTGTAGATTGACGTCCACGAATGTGTTAAATACATATTGCTGGCAAAGGTATGCGAGCCTAACATTTATCAGCTCCCGATAAGTCTTCTCAGGCGTTTATTAAAGGTTCATGTAAACCTGCTTAGGAATTGTATAACTAGTGGAAAAAGAGCCACTCGTTCTTGTTTTTAGCTCTGCTCAACAAAATACAAAAAACTCAATATGGTCTGCGTCCTCAAGGGCGGTGGTTCATAGTTTGCCACTACGGTCGCATTGCGGTAGTTATTGGGACTAGGTACCCACTCTTCGTATATATACAGCTTGCCTCACAGTGACGACGCTAGATTCCATTTTTATGGCCGAGGATGTGTATTTGCTAAGACATACAGAGCCAGCTTCATGGCGGGTCGGATGCGCCGCACCATGGTGCCGAGTCCAGGAGGGCAGCGCAGGACTATTGACCAAACTGTTTGAGTAGACTTAGATTTAACTTAAGTATCATTACCTGTATAGTGCGGATATAACATAATACCTTTATTTAATCTAATTACTACTAACGTTAGAAGTCAGAAGTCGATCAGAAAGAATATTGTTCAATTTAACGTGAAGCAAAGGGGAACTTTTGCCTGGGAACTGGAACTTTTAGTAAGGGTGCCTTGGAAAGAGTATATAAACCGACTTGCTGACAAACTGCATTAAATAGCCCTTTATGACAAGGAACAAGCCACTTCTTTGAAAATCTTCGCCCAAGTGAAAACTTGATAAGGCAAAAATATCAAATCATATGCTAGACAGTTCAAGACAACCATTTTCAAAACTGTTGCCATTCATCATATTATTATCTACTCGAGGTTAGTCATGTCGATGACCACTTGAGATATATCCTTGCTTATATCTTACTCGGGTAGGACATATTCGCGGTACACCTCACTGGATTGGGGCTGCAATACTGCTCCCACTTGGGACCTTATGGCCCAAGGCTGGTGCTGGTGATGTAGGATCATCCTTCTCAAGGTATACGTAGTACTGACTGAGCTTGTCCAGCAAATCCATCAAAGGCTTCATCTTTGTCCCATTTTGTTCGCTAAGTAAGATAAAACCATCCTTGCGTCTCATAGCCTAAGAAAGCAGATAACATAAATACTGACAGTTCCTCTGTTATGCAGTACAGCTTATACTCCAGGCAGGTTCACTTTTCTGATAGAAGTTATTTACATAGTTATAGACCACAGCCATACCTATGGGTTACATTCACCCCCAGTTGATATAAATAGGATCCAAATTCAAAAAGAGTTGAGCCAGTTAGGGTAACTTGAAACTTCTTCCTTTTAAGCACCAGTCGAATATAGTACCTGAGGTACTGGACAAATCAAGAAATGAATTGTAAAACAAATGATTCCCAGGCGGTCTCCCATCCAAGTACTGAACACGCCCGATGTTGCTTAACTTTGGTGATCGGACGAAAACCGTGTATTCAACATGGTATGGATGTTCGCTGGTTTATTATTCTGAACCATTAATTATTTAGAAGATAACCATACAGTAATGGTACCGTTGAGAGGACATTGACCCTTAAATAGGTAAGCTTAACCCAGTAATGCTGCGGATTACTTTGCAACAAAAGGTTGATCTTCAACTTGTATTTGCTGCTACTTTTGGTCACAAGGAACATAAGATAGGAAACATTGTTTAACAGTACTTTTACAGCACGCCATCTTCCTTTAGCCTTGGTAGGTAGAAGTTTTCTCACAAATAAAATGGAACTACATAATTAGCTTGTACTCTAAAGTTTCCATCGTTATGATATGTTGATAATTGTTGCCGCCCCCCCCCCCCCCTTTTGAGGGTTACATGTTATTGCTTGTCCATCTATCTGTGTCTACGTCTTCGAACAGCTATGAACCGCTTCTTATATAACCTGCGAGGCATGATAATAGAAGTAATAACTACACATCAGTGTGTTGTGTATAATAATAGTGCTCTGCGAGAGTATGTGATTGCCAACTAAGTTATGCTAATAACCCCGTGAGGGTTTATTCATGTGTTGGCAAGGATACTGTAATTTTATCATTAAAATTCAATTAATAAACATTTTACATATTCCCCAAAATTGTTTTGCACTCAGGCTTAGGCGACACACGCAGACCCCGCGAGGGTGTACTTAATTGTTTAGCAAGTCTGACTTTTTATAATCTTGCGAGGGTTGATATTAGGTACCATGCATAGTTGTTGATAGTACCCTACGAGGGTATGTGAATATTTGTCAACTGTAAAACTCTGTAACAGTGGATAGGTATTTACCATATCTGAGTATTATTCTACACTGTACCCTGCGAGGGCGCGTGATTGTTTGCTACTTACCACGTACCTATAGGTGTATTGTACAAAGGTAGCGGGGATATTGATTGATATACAATTGATTGCCAACTCTGTTCACCTTATAACCCTAAGAGGTCTGCTGCTTAACACATATATGCATGTTTGTACATGATATCCTGCGAGGATACTTGATTGTTTGCCAACTCTGATCAGGGTTCTGTGAGGGTTGATGTAGAGCCTGGCACATTACACATAGTAGGTACCATGCGAGGGTATGTGATTTTCTTGTGTTGATATCATGCGAGGCTATGTGATTGTTTGCCATCTTGGCTTAACTTAAAATCCTTCATAGGTAGTACCCTGCAAGGGTATGTGATTTGCTTGGGTTGATATTCCGCAAGGCTATGTGATTGTTTGCCAACTTAGCTTAATGTTCTTCATAATAGGTACCCTGCGAGGGTATGTGTAGCTCCATGGTAACTCAGTTGTAATCAATAACCTGCAAGGGATGATAAAAAGCAAGCATAGATGCATCCATTATAGTAGGCACCCTGCGAGGGTAGGCAGCTCTGTGGCAAGTCAGTATTTAATAACGCTGTGAGGGTTGATGTCGATTGCACATATTTTTGTATACAGTATGTAACTCCATGTACCTTGCGAGGGTAGGCAGCTCTATGGCAACTCAGTTGTATTTAATAACCCTGCGGGGGTTGATATTGACTGCACATAATATTGTTCTTAAACAGTATGTAGCTCTATATACCCTGCGAGGGTAGGCAGCTCTATGGCAACTCAGTTGTATTTAATTTAATTAATAACCCTGCGAGGGTTGATATTGACTGTAAACAATATTGTTGTATACAGTATGTAGCTCCATGTACCCTGCGTGGGTGTGTAATTGTTTGCCAGAGACCTGCGAGGTCTGGCGTACAACCTTGCCAGTTCAGATTATCAAAACTGATGTCTTTCAGATAACTTCTCGTCTTCCAGCCATCGGTCATGGACTAGTTCTTTTAGAACTGCCTCAATCATCTTTGGAATTATGATTAGTAGGTGTCATTAACCTCAAGTCTCACGAACTTCTCTTGTAACGCAACATGACTGCGTGGGAAGCTAAAGAATCAAAATCGAACTGAAAATTGCAAATATTTTATTCAACGCTGCTTGCCAACATTGACAGTAGATTAAAATATCTTCATTTACACGCCTTTGACCGATAATCGAATGGGTACTGAAAATCGGCGAGGGCACCGACACCACACCATAACTTTCGTTTCAACAAAATGAAAGATATTCATTGTCGGAATTATAACCTCAAAATCTACAAGAGTAGGATATATTATGTAAGATACTCACTGTTGACGTGGTCTTAAAACACCAATTGACATTATCAGTAATGCAATACTTACGTGTTAGATATTAACCACTCAATAACTATTATTTTACCTGAAAATTTTTTTAGGGGTTCAAGCATTTTTGTGAACTGCGTTCGTAGAAGCAGAATATTTATAACACAAACGGTAACACCGTTATATACTAATTGTCGTGTTGTTTATACACAATAGCACGAAAATATCACACTTTTTAGAATATTTGTATTTTTTGTCGACTGTCATTAGCGGAAAATTCGATGCCAATGACAAACAAGATCGCCGTCGCGCGTTCTGAAATCATTACTACGCGGAAGGCATCCTGGTTGGTAGAGTGTCACAGACTAGCAAAGTGCGACGATTAGGGTTCAAGCGGCGTCGACTGGCACGGAAAAGGAGATTACCTATCTCCAAACTTAAAGCTTCAAATAACGTACAGGATTTAATTTCTTGTTTAGTTTTTTGTCCTCTATCGATCTAGCTAGGTTTCATCATGCTCCACGATATTGAAAAAAATATAGAGGGCGCCACTATGAACTATGCCAGGCCCCATACAACAATCTTCGTAGCTCTTTTGCTGCAAACTTTTTTTTTACCTAATCAGCTTCAAAAAATTGTTAGCGAAGCGCTCTAACGCGTGTTCTATATATTCATCATCATCATTCAGCCACAAGAAGTCCACTGCTGACATAGGCCTCCTCCATGGATTTCCAAAAAGGCCGGTTGGAAGCGGCCCTTCCTGCCACTTGGATGAGGTCATCTGTCCATCTTGTGGCTGGTCGTCCTACGCTGCGCTTGCCGATATGTGGTGTCCATTCGAGAACTTTTCGGCCCCATCGGCCATCAGTTCTGCGTGCTATGTGCCCCGCCCACTGCCACTTCAACTTACTAATCCGCTGGGCTATGTAGACGACTTTCGTTCGTCTACGGATCTCATCATTTCTGATTCGATCTCGTAGAGAAATTCCGAGCATAGCCCGACCATAGCTCGTTGCGTGACCTTGAGCCTTCTTATGAGGCGCATAGTGAGAGACCACGTTTCAGTGCCATAAGTCATCACCGGTTACACACACTGGTGGTTAAATTTTGTCTTGAGCGATTGAGGATATTAGACGAAAAGACTTTTCTTAAGTTTCCCTCCACATGTAAATAACAAAACAACAACAGATGGTTTATTTTAGAATCTGAAAAAACGGTTTTCAGCGTATGCATTCTGTACGCAACACGGCAACACCCTGTATATTATGTATATTATTTATTAATTCTTCTTTATGTATGTATGTGTGAACTGAAACGGCGTGACTGATTTTGATGATTTATTTAAGATTCACAAATGGACCCTGACACTGCGGTCAAGTTTCAGGATATTTTCAGCCAACTTTCGGGCATATTATGTAGAAATTTACTTTTTTGTGTATCTAATCAATATTTGTGATAGGTACCACAATTACTTGCCTACCTCTATGGGTACAGACCACAGATTACGGAAAAAGTCTTTTGGCACATACATCAGTAGGTTTGTCATATTTGGATGTAAACAACCCGTTGTAATTAATCCCTTTGTTTGCAGACACTTCTTTGTTTCGGTTCAGGGAACTAGTAAATAATAAAACAAACGAGCGGTTATTTATTAATAATTCACTAATGCGTTGAATCATTTCCAATATCTACCTTTAGTTGTTGATTAGATTGTAACGATAATGCAACTCCGTCATAACGTTAACATTCTTCGAGGACTTAATGTTAGTACAGGTAATGCCTACTAATCCAACATGAAACTACGGACACTCATGTCTAACTCACGGATAGTATAATTCGTTGATATTCAATAATCATTGTGTAATAAATATAAATGGGTACTAACGAACCTTTTGGCATAGCGGTGACCATAATTTTGCGGGAGTTAGTCAAAAGAAGGCGCACAATAAAATCTATGATGTCATCTTCTTTTTGTGTTCTGTGGATGTCATTATATATCAATAGATAATCCATAGACGAACATAATGTGCCGCCTATTTGAGAAATTCTAACAAAATTATAATCAGTCAGCCAGCCTTTAGGGAAACAGGTTCTTACCCATGCCCGTTTTATTTTTTTGAGGAAGTGAGTAATTTTATATTGCCAATATTTCGAGTTCGGCTGTATTCGTAATTTTAACCAAAAAAAGAATCTGCGTATACAGAACCGGAAGTACCTACGTCACTGTATAGGACTGGTCGTTAGGACCCGTCGAAATGCAAAAATTATAAAACTTATAAGCTCTATGGCAGGCTGTAAATTTCTAGTGATAGGTATCTTTTTAGCATTTTAACCCAGTCGTAATCTCAGATTATAGAGTCCTATAAGTCATGAACATTGAATGGTATTTTAATTGTGTTAGAAAAAACTGTACATAAAAAAAATTTGTTTATTCTATAAAAGGTACATACAATTTTCACATTAACTCGTTTCCGCCAAGCTAATTGATAGTTTATTGGCAGACTTACGGCCGATTTCTGAATTGAGAATTTCACTAAAAATACTTTAGTAACGTTCTGTCACGTTCTTTTCTGAGAAATTCGAAGACAGCACTACAGTTAACTATTTACTTAGCGAAATTCTCAATTCAGAAACTGGTTCTATCTCTCAGCTTAAACTAAGTTACTTAAAATACCTAACTAATTATTTAAATTAAGTTTACATAGAAAAGTAAAACAAGATACTTAACATAGGATCAATTTATGGTACTGGTTACAAACTGGTTCATTAATTCAGAAGCTACACACTTTTTATAAAGCATTTTACTCGCATATTGTGAGGGTCTTAGTTCCACTGACATTTCATTTAGTAAAGTAGGGACTAAGTACTGTCTTGTCCTTTTTCCATAATAGTTGTTTACTGGTGGGACAGTTAACTTTTTATTTTTTACATTCCGAGTGTTTTTCATGTACATTACAGGATTTAAGGGTTTTGTTTATGTACGTTTATAATTATTCCGTTGTCATGGGCCCACTTAATTATACTTAATATTCTCCAAGTCTCATTGTATGCTAGATTCAATTACTTTTAGGTCCTTATGAGCAAAAAGTAAACAGGTGTCATCTGCATACATATACATTGTACAATTCTTTATCTTATCTTCAATTCTTTTATCTTACAATTATTGTACAATAAACATGGCATCATTGCAAAAAAAAAACGACCAATGACATCGTTCCTTGGTACCCAAAAATATTAAACAGAAGGTCGAATGAAAGTTATAGACTTGTGTACCACAAATAGTTGCATATTATTATGATTGTAGTATTATATTGAGTAAAGTTATACCTTAAAAAAACCGTATCATCTGTAAGTATAGTCACTATTTAGGACAATGCCCATTTTATACCTACACATTGGGTTTAGATGGCAGTCGTTAAGCCAAGTCAGAGGCCTTAGGGCGGCTTGACAACTTCTGACGTAGACGAGCCACTAGTCTACAAGCCTCCACCAATCCGGACTTGGCCCCCGTGGTGGAGTATGGCCTATACCTTCCTCAGGGAAGAGACCCGTGCCCCTCGGTGGGGACATAATGGGTTGATGATGATTGGGTTTAGGAACACACACGATAGGAAAGCTTAATGACTTTATTTGCCCCAAATTACATTATCATTATGAGATACTAGTAGCACTGACGCTGATTGTAAAATTGCGATGAATGAATATTAAAACACTTTTTACCTCCTTTTTAGAACCCTTTGGTTTTAAATTCGGCGATCTGCGTACTCACAATGATGATTAGGGCCTGCTTCCTGAAATATACCTTATGAGGCTCGACAATTTTTTAATACTAGGTACTCGTTGAATTATCAGAATCTGCCTACGCTGCGCTTAGCGGTTGCATACGCTAGATTAGATTAAAACTCTTTATTGCACACCATATATAATAAAAGTAATGAACTACACTAGTTTGTGTATGTTAAATTCCCAACCCCGTATATTTTAATAATAATAATAACTTCCACACAACACAATCACTTGTTCGCTGCCGTACTAGGATACCCTGTGCTATGGTAACCAGGCAAAGACATCACAAACATAGAAATACACCCAGACTGAGGCCATTTATACAAATGTAAGGCGGCCGTCAGTGGGAATCGAACCCACGACCTCTGGCATGGTAATCAGACGTGACACCGCTAGACAAACGAGGCAGTCATCTTAACATTTGTTTCACTCGCAGCGAAAGAACAGCCCAGGAAACGAAAGCATGGAACTTATTCCGGGATATCCCCGTGAAGCAAGAGTCGGGTTCTATGATCTCCACGGCCTGGGTGGACACGAGTGTGAAGTGTCTGAAGCTGCTGGCCTACATCATCGTCTTCACAATAGTGCTCGGCTCCGCGGTCGTCTCCACTGGGGCGTCGTTTTTCATTACTTCTCAGTTGAAAAAGGGCCGCGAGGTCAACCATTGTAATCGGCAGTTAGGTAAGCACTCTTGGTCCTCTAAGGTAATTTATCTTCTCAGTGTGTGTTTTCGATTCACAAACGCAAACAAGCGCACAAACGCACCCAAGCAATTAAACATGCGGTACGCGACAGAAACACGGACGCGATTGAACTATGGCGCAGGCAGACTCTACGTGACGCAGAATCTGCCTGCGCTAGTTCAATCGACTAACCGCAATATTCGAATAATTCAACAGCGCCGCGGCCCAGCAGGAAACTTGTACTAGCGACGTCACTTACTAGCGACCAGATTTACCTTTAAATTCTGTATTGTAATAAGACAATATCCGTAAACAAGGCCTGCTTAAGAAGAGAGAGGAGTCCAGTAATGAACTAGGTTAGAAGATTTTAGTTAACGTTTATTCCACAGCACTAGATCAACAATTCATAACCGTGCTACCGCTAGAGGAACGGGTCACATGGCTTTGGGCAGCATTCCTCGTGTTCAGTGTTCCTGAGTTTGGAATATGCCTGCGATCCGCCAGAATATGCTTCTTCAAGACCGCAAAAGCACCGAATATCTCCCAGATGTTCGTTGTAAGTTACGTTTGGATTTTTCCTTACATAAGCAGCCTATATACGTCCCACTGTAGTGCACGGGCCGTTTCTCAGGGAGAGAGTATGGGCTTAATCACCACGCGCGTCCACTAAGATTGGCGATTTCAACCGCTGAGGTATGTGAATAGCGCCGACACTCAGGTTTCCTCGTGTTGTTTTCCTTCACCGTTAGCGAATGGTATTGCTACTATAACTTCACAAATGTACATAACTTAGAAAATAAAGTCATAGGGACATGCCCGCACTGTTAATCGAACCTGGATCTTGCTTCCAAGTGCAATGTTTTACCCACTAGGCTACCACCGCTGATTTCTAGTTACTTTTCGCATAACATAGGGGTCGTTAATTCACGTGATGTTTTTAGCAACTTTTTAACCCTCCCCTCCCCCTGGTTACACGTGGTGAGGTTTCAGACCCTATACAAAATCACGAGTATTTTTTGGTACAAAGTATGTTAAAAAAGCATAATAATATACGGTTTTTATTAAGATCAGGAAATTTAAGCACCGTGATAAAAATGTCCAGACATTAAGGTAGAAGGTTGTTTTTGATTGGCATAAAAATAATAGAGGAAAGGTGTAATATTGTTAAAAAACATATAATTGTACTTGTAGGTACTTTAATATATATTTAATGGACATTCCCGTCCTTTCGAACCTCACGTGATTAATTGTCGACCAAAGATAAAATTCTTAATTTTTTTAATTTCAGGCGTTTCTAGTGGAGTCTCTGAATACAATCGGTGTAGCGATGCTTGTGCTCATAATATTACCAGAGATAGACGTAGTAAAAGGGGCGATGCTGCTGAATGCAATGTGCATTGTTCCCGCTGTTCTGAATTTCGTATCGCGTGACCCTACCGATGGCAAATACTACACGAAATTGTTCCTGGACGTGTTAGCTGTGTCGGCCCAAGCGACGGCGTTCATAGTTTGGCCGCTCTTGGATGGGGACCCAGTCTTGTGGTGCATACCATTTGCTTGCGTTTTTATTTCGCTCGGCTGGTGGGAGAATTTCGTCAACAACCCTAACAAAAACATAGGTAAAATGTGTTAAGTTTCATTAATGAAAATAAATATTTTATTTTAAAAACCTATTTAGAGGCTAAAAATTCCACCCATGCCGGGACTTGAACCCGCGACCTCTGGCTTACCGTGCCAGCGCTCTCCCAAATGAGTCAATGGGCAAGTGCAGGCATCGGCGAAATTTCGGGCCTCTTTACAAACTTCTCTGAACCATGCCCGATTCTATCTTCCCTCATAAGAACTTAACCAATAGACAGATTTTGACAAATAATATATCAATCGATTCGTCGTATTTGCGCGGCTATGAATTCAGCATAAAGCAAAAAAAAAAAAAAAAAAAACACTAAAAAGACGAAAATTAAAAACGAAAATAAAAAATAACCAACATCGGACTGCTGAGCATTTACTACTAAGCAAGCGGGACCCAAATTCAATAGTGCAACTCATTGCGTGCGTCCTCAGACTCGGTGGAGCGATGATCTCCGCAGGGCGGCTGGCAAGAGCTAGATGAGAGTAGCCGAGGACCGTGCTCAGTGGCGTGCAATAGGAGAGGCCTATGTCCACCAGTGGACAAGCATAGGCTGGTGACGATGATGATGATGATGAACTCATTGCTAAGTACCTAGGTTGGTTCCGCCTGCTTAGTAGTTAATGCTCAGTAGTCGGGTTGATGGTTAGTTATTATTTCAGTTTTATTTTTCATTGTTGTTTCATTACTTTTTTCAGTAACACTGTATTTGTGTGAGTTAAGAGAAGGCCTCAAGAAGAGCCGATACTATACTCAACGACTCCTCACCGTTTGGAAGATTATTCTGTTCATGGTTTGCATTATGATCTCGCTGCACATTCAAGAGGACGATCCGTTTTCTGTCTTCAGCAAAGCCGCGGAAGCTTTCAACGAACGTAATTACACTGTTCAAGAGGTAATAAAAACCTACTTCGAATTACGTATGTGAAGCGATTCTACCGTTACCAAAAGCTAAACTGACGGCTCTATAAATAGAGATGATATAGGTACAGGTTCATAGGTTCCTAGAAGGTAGCTGTGAGATCAACTTTTGAACAATCAAGAATTGGTCCTGCCCCCGTACTCTCGACGCTAAGTTGGCCAACTTGCGTTACAATTGATTGAGTTTATTTAATGATTTAGCCAAAGTATGCCTTTAGTTTCCAATGCGCTCCAAAGTTCAAATATGGATTTAGATTTCATAGATTTTTTTAATTGTAAAACGTCACTGCGTTGTACCAATTGTATTTGGTAAAATGTTTATTTTGTTCCAACTTAGTGCATTTTAATTGTGGCGCAATTTGGCACGCAATAACTTCGAGAGTAGAAGGGCTTTTGATAAAAAAATACCAGTGATAGTTTTTTTTTATTCGTAGAAAAATACTAGTTTGCCATCTCATTTTAATCATCTTACTCGTGTTGTAGGTTCAAATAATAATAGGAGACGCGTACAACGGAATAATGGAAACCACCCCAACAGGCGCCACGTACGCGTTGCCGGTCGTTTGGTCCACCTCTCTCTGGGTGGCCCTAATCCAAATCGCCGCTGGGTACATTTGCTTCGCCAGTTCAAAGTTCGCTTGCAAGATCCTGATTCAGAACTTCAGCTTCACGTTTGCGCTGACTCTCGTCGGACCCGCGACAGTCAACCTGCTCATTGCCGCCTGCGGGCTTAGAAACGGCAACCCTTGCTACTTCACGAGATCGATCCCGCCGTACTTGTTCTTCGAAATACCTCCAGGTACGTAATAGGTTGTAGCGTACATTATTTTGGCATGCAATTAACACTTGGCGATACCTGTAGTGACGAGTAGTGCTATACTTTTCCCGTATAAGCGTATTAAATTAGGACTTTAGGTTGGCTTTGGAAAGCTAAAGAAAGATTCAGTGAATACTCTCCAGATAAACTCTTTTGAATACCTCTACAAATCGAGATATCATTCTCCGAGAGCGACTCACACTTGGCCGGTTTTTAGGGTACCGTACCTCAAAAGGAAAAAAGGAACCCTTGTAAGATCACTTTGTTGTCCGTCCGACCGTCCGTCCGTCTGTCTATCGGTCAAGACGCTTCATCTCAGGACTGTGTGGAGGTATCGAATGGAAATTAAAACCATAAAAACATGCATACCTAGGTCTACAGTTGCTTCCAGGCCGTTTGTATTTCGACACTCAAGGGAATCAAAATGTATAGGGTACTTTCCGTTGACCTAGAACTATGAAATTTGGCAATATCATCTTATGCTACCAGTACGAGGAAAAATCTGAAAAGTATACATTTGTAATTATGTCATTAAAAAATGCCTTTGAAGTTCTGTAAAAGCTCGGAAAAACTGTCAGACTCGATTCCTGAACTATTTATAACATGTAAGTACCTACAAATTTGTACAGAACCCTCGGTGAGCGAGTCCAACTCGCACTTGTCCGGTTATTTTTCTTGGTTACAACCTACGAATAAAGAACTCGGTCACTGGTTCTTCTGTAGCATAGGGCCACAACCCCAGATTACTGCTTCTGACGGTGGTTCGCGGCAGCTAGTGCCGATCGACCTGGCCTCTTGGGCTATGGATCTTTTCCAGGTGACTCTTGGCCTCTTTTTCGGTTGCTCAAGGGGGTGTACGTAAGGGATTCTCTGGTCAGACATCCCTTGTCCCGGCGAGTGTTTGGCCTATCCACCAATGGCTTATCATCATCATCATCATCAGTTCCTCATTAGGGAAATAGGGCTCTTAAAACAGACTTCCATAGCGGCTGATTTTGCGCCTTCAGACAAGCTCATCCATATTGGTCCTGATTCTGCTCGCTTTCTATTAGACTGCGCGTCTCCAGGTCTCGTTCCAGTGGGGCACCATTTTAGTGCAATTTTGGATGGCTGGTTATAGGATCTACTTAATGTACGTCCTATCCAACGCTTTCGCATCTTTGTATTTGTTCAGTAATCCTCCAACATGAATCCTTGAGTAATCACTGATTACAACAACAAATAACTGTGTATTATGCCCGTTCGCCAGTATACTTTTTGTGGGACTACTTGGGCCGCGGGATGGCGTGGGTGTGGGTGCTGTGGCTGGCGTCGCAGGCGTGGGTGACCTTCCACGCGTGGCAGCCGCGCTGCGAGCGCCTCGCCGCCTCCGACAAGCTGTTCCGGAAGCCATGGTACAACGGCTTTGTGCTCTCGCAGTCTATGCTGCTCAACCGGACGATGGACGACGAGAACGAGATACACGTCGATGTGAGTGCAATTAGTAGTAGGAAGTTATATATGTATACATGTTAGAGGAGCTCTGTAAGCAAAACGCTCTTTAAGGCCTAAAGATCCTGTTTTGAAGACTGTTTCAACTCCATATGAAGAGTTTTTAGAGGAATTGATTTATGTTAGTCGTTGATAAAAGTTGAAATGCTCGCCTGACGCCTTCGGTTTCTCGTAAACTACCTGTGTCGCCACGATAAATATTATAACGCTAACCGAAAACATGTGTCAAGGTATGAACGAACAAACATAGGCGACAAAGGATTTGGGTTACACGGGATTAGATTGAGAATTCTACACATAGCTAAAGTGCAGTATGTATATCCTAAAGAGGATAATGGAGGATGGGTCACATCATCCAACGCGTCATCTCTTTAACTCTCTCCTTTCTCTTAGTCACAATGAACGAGGGGGGAGCCACTCTTGGCCCCCCACAGGCCTCCAAACCACCCCTCATAGCCTGCCTCGACCTCCGCGGAAACTCTGCCACAAAAACAAGATGATACTCTGCTCGTTCAAGATTTACACTCTCAACTCTTTTACCATCTCTCACTCTCTTTCTCTAAATCTCTAGATTCATTATTTCAGATACAACATAAAACGATCTCACCAAAATTGCTCTTGTGCACCACCCTTTTCTCCACACGTCTCTCTCTCGTCCCGCACTTTTTCGCCATCTTGCCTTCATACCCCCACCACCGAAAAAATAATCCAAACTACTCACAGAGTATCCGGTATCATGACATGCATTCGCGATGATTCGCGACACTCCCGAACGGCCGGAGAAGTCAGAGCATGGCAATCAGTTGCCGCGTCCATTCAGCGATCTTCTCTCTCGCTTTAATGGCCGCGGCTCTCCTCGTTCTGCTCTCTATTGTCTCTACTTCTTGGGCATTGTAGGCTTCCACGGCCGCATCTTCATTACCCAACTCAGTCTCTCTGTAATGGAACTCTACACTACCACAGTCCTTACTTTGCTCTTGGCTAGGAATCTCTGTTCTAATACTAGTTTTGTTCAAGTCATTGCTAGAGTCCTCGACTTCTAACTCGTGCTCAGGGTTACTTTTGTCTAACTCTACGTTATTATTCTCAACTTGACTTAACAACTCATCCCCGTCTGTTCTCAGTGCACAAAATTTTCTATTCAACCTCTCCATGCGGGCATCAACTGGTTCCGGATTCTGTTCCACTGCAGTTCTTAAGACCTTTTCCGCAGGTGGAACTGTCTCAGCCATCTCGGGTGCATTCGGTTCTGCTTCTAAAGGGTACAGGTGTCCAATGGAACGCGTAAATTCGGTGGCTCCAACTTTCACCTTTGCAACTCTGCACTGACCGTCAGATCCTTTCACAAGTGACGTAATTTTCCCGACTTTCCAGTTCACTCTGTTTTTAGAGTCATCTTTGATCTGGACAATATCTCCTATGCATGGTGACTTTTCTGAAACTACTCTGGGCTGTCGGTAAGACTGTTTGTACTTCTCACGAAGGTTTTGTAGATATTGACCAACGAACATATTTTTAAATTCACTTATTATGATTAGGCCTCTTCGCCAGCTCTCGATCAAGCCCTGCTTGGTGACTGTGCAATATGGCAGCATTACACTGTCTGATTTCTCAGTAACTAGGCATTTTCCCAATGTGAGGAAATCTGCTGGCTTCAGAATATAATCTAGGTCTGAGCTGACACAGGTCAGAGGTCTTGTGTTTATTACAGCTTCAACTTCTTTCATGATGGTTGACAACTGGTTGTCTCTCAGGAGATGTTTCTCTAACGTTCGCTTCAGACAATGCTTGACAAGACCAACCAGACGTTCATAGAAACCACCATGCCAAGGAGCTAGTTGTGGAATGAATTTCCATTGAATTTTTTGTTGTATACAGTATGAGCTAGACAATACCTCGGAAGTCAACTTAAATTGGAGAGCATTATCTGACACGATAAGCTTGGGAAGTCCTCTGGAAGGGATAAATCTTCTAAGAGCAAGAAGACACTCTTCGGCCGATAAGTCTCTCACTATCTCTAGGTGGATTGCTCGCACTGCCAGACAAGTAAATAGACAAACCCATCTCTTCTCTTTACCATTGCTTGTGTTTACAAATAGAGGTCCGAAATAGTCTATACCGGTATATGTGAAAGGTGTAGTGTAGTTCACACGTTCTGCTGGCAAAGCTGGCGTTTGAGGTACTTTGTATGGTCCACCGCTATGTTTAATACACTGAGGGCATTTCTTTAAGATTCTCTGTACTTGCGCTCTTCCTTGAGGTATCCAATATAACTGCCTTATGATGCTCAAAGTATGGGCCACTCCCACATGATAGTTGTTAATGTGAGCTTCTCTAATGATTTTATTTGTGAAATCGCTATCTTTGGGGATTAAGATTGGGTGCTTCATATCGTAAGACCATTCTGTATGCGTCATACGACCCCGACATCTCAGAATACCATCAACGTCAAAGAAAAGTCCTAGATTTCTTGTCAAGTGTGTTTGTTTTCCTTGAGTTTCTTCAGGAAAGTATTGAGCTTGTAATCTGCGAATTTCTTTAACACTCTCATGAGTCGCTGTGTCCAGATTTACGGTGATGTCACCTTGCTGATACAGTCTATCAGAACGAACATCTTCTTTGTTTGTCAAAACTTCTGGAAGCATGGCGTCCAGACCCTCCACGGCCACACAAGCCGAGCTCTGTAAAACCGTCTCATCTGGCCAAAATCTCTTTTCTTTGGTGAGGAATTGTGGTCCATGGAACCATAAATCTTGTTTATGCCAAAGTTCAGGTCTGGTTGCTATATCGGCTGGATTTAACTTTGTGTTAATATAGCACATCTCAACAGATGTATTTCGCTTCACCTCCTCGACTCGTCTTGCAACAAATGGTGGAAGCAACTTATTTGATTTCATCCAGCTGAGGACAATTATACTGTCGGTCCACAAGTATTGCTTGGAGATCTTCAAGTCTATGCTGTTCTTTACATATGCCAGCAATCTACTTCCAATGACGAGTCCAAGCAGCTCTAGTCTTGGAATTTTTAAACTTTCTTTCTCTTGAATAGGGGTTAGACGTGATTTTGACATCATGAGCTCTATTTTTATTTGGTGGCCGTCATCGACTCGCAGGTACACTGCTGCAGCATAGGCGTTCTTCGAGGCGTCCGTAAAGCAGTGTAGTTCGTATGAGGCTTTAGTAGTTTTCGTGCTTCCGACGTAGCGCGGGATCTCTATCTGTTTTGCTGTTCGGAGGTTATCTACTATATTGTTCCACTGTTGGTTAAGCTCTACAGACAAAGTGGTATCCCATTTATACTTTTGTTCCCACAGCTGTTGTAAAAGTATTTTAGCTGGTAATATTAGGGGTGTTACATAGCCACATGGGTCGTAGAAAGATGCTATGGTCTTCAGCACTCCTTTCTTGTTTTGACTGTTCTTCAGCCCTTCCTCTTTGAAAACTTCTTTATTTAGATTAAGTTGGAGAGTGTCTTTTCTCACACTCCATATCAATCCTAAGACTTTGACTTGTTCAGTTTGGGTCATTCTGTGTTGTTCAGGAATTTGATTGATAAATCCTTTATCATTAGAAGTCCATTCCCTGATGTTCATCGAAATATCTTGAAAAACTGATCTTGTCTCCACGTACAAGGCACAGGCTTCACTTCTGGAATTTACTCCGGTAACTAAATTGTCTACATAGCATTTGTCAGCTATTTTGCTTAACAGGGCATTGTTTGTTCTTGACAAATGGTAACGAATAGTGGCTGTCAGCAGGAAAGGGCTGGATATTACACCAAATGGAACGCGACAGAATCTCAGATGAAGGAGGTTTTGCATAGACACAGGTTGTTTGGGATCTTTTAACCAAAGAAATCTGGTGACATCTCTATCTTCTGTTTGTAAGCCGACTTGTAGAAACGCCTTCTCCACATCTGCAATTACCCCTATTCGGTTTGTTCTGAATGAGAGTAGCAATGCTGTGAGATCTTCAAGCATGCAGGGACCTCGGAACATGCATTCATTGAGACTATTTTGATTTTTCATATTAGCAGATGCGTCATAAACGATTCGGCTCTTCTTTCCTTTCTGCTTTACAATATGGTGCGGTAGGTAATGGACTGGGTGAGATGTCTGACAGGGTGTTGTTGGTTCTATAGTCTCTATTACAGCAGCATCTAACTGCTCCTTCAGGATTGTCGAATATTCTTGCAGTGTTGAGCGGTCCAATCGTTGACAAAGGCCTTTTAGTCTTCCATATGCTAGTCCAAAGTTGGTGGGTAAGTCAGGTGGATATTGAGTCCACGGCCACTTCACAAAATATCTGCCCTCCTGATATACTACAGTTTCATTGAAATGCTTTACAGCCTCTTCTTCTCTGTTGGACTTTGGGGAGTCAGTAATGCCGATACCTTCCAGTGTCCATAGGAACTTGATGTCTATGTTCCTCAATGGAAGGTCTGGTTCCGTAAGATATGGACAGCTAGGATCACATTGGCAATATGTTATGATGGATAGAGTATTTTCTTCGTTCACCATGCTAGAGCTTCCTGACAGCATCCATCCAAAATCTGTGTTGATCATGTATAGATTTTCTTCTATCTGTATCATCTCATTTCTCATGAATGAAAAATAATAGTCATTGCCTATCAGTAGGTCTATACCTGTACCCGTGGTATCATCATCAGCCATTATATCTACAGAAATCTTTACCTTCGGTTGAATAGGTACCCGGTCAGTTATGTGTTGAACAATATTAATTCTTATAGACTTTTGTGTTCCTCTCTTTGTGATTAGATTGATTTGTGCTGAAGGACTAGTTGTCTCTGTTGGTTTCTCTGAGCCAAAGGTATAGATCATGAGGAAATCTTCAGTGTCTGTATCCAGTTTTAGTCGTCTCGCCATCCGTGCTGTGAGGTAGCTCCTTTGACTTCCAGAGTCAAGAAGCAATCTGCATGCTTGATGCTTGTTATTGTTCTTTATTGTTACCGTTGCTGTCTGTAACCAAGATTTGGTATTAATGGCCTTGGAGGTCGTGTGCAACACAGGTTCATTATAAGTTGTTTTTTTACTAGATGCCTGAGGGCATAAGGCGCGGTTGTGCGCTCTAGTGCAGTGGTAACACGGCTTTCTTTGCTTGCAGAACTTGGCACCATGACCTTCTTTGAAGCAGATGAAGCACCTTCTGCCAAGTTTTGCTTTTCTCTGCTGTAGACTTTCCACCACAGTGCATTGGTCGTTGAAATGATCTCCGCTACAGAAGATGCAGGTTTTTCGGGATTTCTTTGCTTTCACTGCTGAATCGTCACTTTCCCACTTCCTCTTTCGGCTGGATGCAACAAAATGGCTCCTAGAAGGAGCTCTTTTTTCTTGCCTATGCTTGAGAAACTGTCTTCTATTTTTAACTGGTACTCTGTTGCGAGGTTCCCTGCTATTGATACCATCCCTTACATATAAAGCTTCTGTGGAAGCTGAAGGGGCTGCAGATTTGTTTTGATTTACTTCGGTTTCTATAGAGAATACTGACCTTTGGGAAAGTTCCATTGCTGTAACAATATATTCTAATCTGTTTCTGATGGACCTAACACTTTGATCTGGTAAGTTCAAATTGAGTTCGTAAACTATCTTGTCTGGAAATTTATTCATTATTGATAGTCTGAGGTGGTTATTGTCTATGTTTTCTCCAAGGGACTGAAGAACCCTAAGTATTTTCTCAATCTTATCCAGTGTCTTTCGACACTCCGATGGAGTTTGTGAAGCCTTTTCCATCTTGTTTAATTGTTCATAGTGTGCGTCGATTTGGAAGTGCTTGCTGCCATACCGTCTAGTAAGTGTGTCTATGGCAATATCGTAGTTGTCATTAGTAGTCGCTAGTCCTTCTACGGCCTCCAGCGCTGTACCTTTGAGGAGGGAGAGGAGATATAGTAGCTTCTCTACCTTTGGGATCGCTTTGTTATGTACGCTTGCTTGAAACTGGTCCCAGAAGTCGTTCCATTTTAAAATGTCACCATCAAACTTTGGAAGCTCAAGGCGGGGCAGTCGTGCATGGCTATCTGAATTAGTGGTAGACTGGCTGGGGTTGTGATTGGCTTCCTGCAGCATACACTTCACCTCTACAAGAAATTCCTCACCCTCTGTCTCCAGATTTGTGCAATGTATGACTAGGTCTTGTGGAATTCCTTCTAGTTTATCGAGACAGTGAAGAAGATCAGTTCGAAGTCTCTTAATAGCTTCTGTTAATGTGACTTGTGCCCTATTTATTTCCGACAATGTAACTCCATCAGTTTTGAACCTAGCAACCATTTCCTTTGTCTGGTTGACAGTTTCTTCAGCCTTCTTCCTTACGAGGTCTAGTCTAAGAAGCAACGCCCGTTCCATGCTGACCTCTTGACACCGACTGTAATTGCGTTTTAGTACCTATTACAATATTTCCTCATAATTTCAAAGTGGTTCCTGATAAGTTACAAAATATATCCACGTACCTTTATTCCTTTTAGATGACCGGTAGGCTATTAGTGAAAAGTGCTGCGTTTGGCCTCTTAAGAGCCTTGCCCTGTGTTCGGGCCACGAGGATTCAAACTGGAAATTAGGTTTTTTTTTGTATTTCTCTAACTTGCTAGGCGGTAGATTCGTAAATTCTCTATGAATTTCTGATCTAACAGGTCGGATTCCACAAAAGGCGCTGGCCAGTCAACAACAAAACATCAACGTTCGAATTTTACAATCCTTCTATTACCTACTATGTAACCAACTACGCCGCCACACAGTACCGGTAGGGACGCAAACTTTCTTGCTAGTTCTCATTGGTTTCAGTACGCAGTAGGTAATTCTGTTTACACATAGATTTAGATTGGAAATCAATTTATAAGCCATAATACTCACGTTTTAATGGTTTCCTCAAGAAAAATTCACAAATTAGGTATCCACAAGTTCACATAAGTTCCCAACCAGCCGGCAAAGGTAAACGAGCGAAAAAGAAAATGTCGGTTGACGGTCGCGAAAAATAAAACTTCGTTCGTTCTACGCACGAGAATATTTTCAAAGTACCTAGGTAATTTAGCCGTTCGCGTTCCCTTCCAAACTTGATTTCGTTCATCGCACCCTTCACACTACAAACGCTTCTAGGCGCGATCACCCTCGCCGTCATTACCTACACGCTGTGTACGAAAGAGACAGAAAGAGTAAAAAACTACGTCACTCGTGGACGAAAGTTTTCTAGTGTAGTAAACCGAGAAAAGAAATAGAATACATGCAAACCGGAACTGCGAATGACTGACCATAAACAATAATAGTTATAGACAAGACAGTTTGTTTTCTATACTCAATTCCACCTACATGTTACTAATCATCTAATACTCTTTACTGTCCATAACCCCTTTTAAGCGTAAAAGGTTAGAAACCAAAATTAAGGTAAAAGCAGTTTCATTAATTAAAGGTTTGATTTATACATGTAGTAAATAGACTGACTTCTCGGTAAGAAGAAATAAGTTTCACTTTAAATTTCTTACGGATTTTGAAAGAAGAGAATTCTACATTGAAAACAAAGAACTCAGTTTAGCCAACTGAAATATTGTTAATTCTGGTGCGTGGGTTTACAATACAAATGATTGATGGATTTTGAAAATAGGTTTCAGAGGAAATTATTTCGAAATCTGCAAATCTATGCAACTGCAGTGCACTTAACATAAAATGTCTACTCTCTTTATCGCAGATTGATGATCATCATCTACTAACTCTGTCTCCAAAATACTTTAGATTCTGTTAGGTAACATTATAAAAGGAGTGTACCTACTTGACTCGAACAATCGCAACTCTCGATTACGGTCTAAACGGTGTAACGTCGTTTTCTTTCTAGTGACCACCGCGTGCGTATCCTCTCAAGTGTCACGTCGTTTTCTTTCTAGTAACCACTGCCTACTTAACCTCTTAATAACAGTGTCACGACGTTTTCTTTCTAGTGACCACTGCGTACCTACTTAACTTCTCAACAGTGTCACGTCGTTTTCTTTCTAGTGACCACTGTCCACCTGACCTCTCTAAACAGTGTCACGTCGTTTTCTTTCTAGTGACCACTGTCCACCTGACCTCTCTAAACAGTGTCACGTCGTTTTCTTTCTAGTGACCACTGTCCATCTGACCTCTAAACAGTGTCACGTCGTTTTCTTTCTAGTGACCACTGTCCATCTTAACACCCCGCATCACACTTTCACTTTCTATATACGGTTTGTGGGTAAAGTTGTACCGAGTGATTCATCGCTGTCTATCAATTGTCTCTCGATCCCAGCTCCTCCACCATTTTGTCGCCACGATAAATATTATAACGCTAACCGAAAACATGTGTCAAGGTATGAACGAACAAACATAGGCGACAAAGGATTTGGGTTACACGGGATTAGATTGAGAATATCTACACATAGCTAAAGTGCAGTATGTATATCCTCTTTATGGGTCACATCATCCAACGCGTCATCTCTTTAACTCTCTCCTTTCTCTTAGTCACAATGAACGAGGGGGGAGCCACTCTTGGCCCCCCACAGGCCACCAAACCACCCCTCATAGCCTGCCTCGACCTCCGCGGAAACTCTGCCACAAAAACAAGATGATACTCTGCTCGTTCAAGATTTACACTCTCAACTCTTTTACCATCTCTCACTCTCTTTCTCTAAATCTCTAGATTCATTATTTCAGATACAACATAAAACGATCTCACCAAAATTGCTCTTGTGCACCACCCTTTTCTCCACACGTCTCTCTCTCGTCCCGCACTTTTTCGCCATCTTGCCTTCATACCCCCACCACCGAAAAAATAATCCAAACTACTCACAGAGTATCCGGTATCATGACATGCATTCACGATGATTCGCGACAACCTGTTAATCTACAGTCCTGTTAACAGCTATCAGATGTTTTTTTATGCACTGACCAACAGACGGCTGTAGACGAACAGATTGTTAGTTTTTGAGAAACAGGGGGTAAGAGGCCTTCGTGTCTAGCAGCAGGCTGTTCTGAGTGACTTGAGTAATCAGATCACGACTTAAATTATATAAATTAAAATTTTAACAAAATATTCGTGACACTATTAAATAAAACTTCTCTAACTAAAATTTTAACAAGAGAAAGTGGCCCGAAAGTGTCTTGCATCAAAGTCTGTGCCTTGACCGCTCAGTGGTATTGTGTCAAATTCCATGTCGTGATATTGATCTCGAACAATAGTTCGAGAAATTTATTTAAAAGTTACCAGAAGGTTTCTTTGTGTAAAAAACTAATTAAAAGTCTTGATTTCAGAGACGAGATGATTAAAGTTACTATCCATATTTTTTTTGTGAAAGCAATTTATATTATAAATCATAAATTATAGCTGGAAACCTCTATACCTAAAAGTTATGTTTAAATCTACATTAAAGGCCTGTGCAGACAATGGACTTTTGTTCCCATGGGACAAAAATCCCTGAATCGTGTAAAAAATGTCCACCGAGTGCTCGTACTTGTCACGGACTCAACGCATACGGCGTGCGGTAATCAGATACGTACGTTACTATCGAGCGCTCAATACAGACTTAAGTCCGTTGTGCTTGTGTGCGTTGTTGCGCCTAGTTACGTTAGTTCTGTTTTTTTCGGGGACTCCCCCTACTTTTGTACAGTTCAGTCTCGGTGTCCTCGGTAATTTGGGGGACTTTTGTGCGGTACTTTTAGTCCTCTGTGTGCGTTATTCGATACAATTTATAAGAGATCTATATCGATGGACGAAATAATACCTACCCGGGCGACAGTACCTCGTCTGCGCAGGCCTTAAATATAAATTATTAGTGAGTTCAAGGTTTCGGCATTTCTAGGACCTGAAAGACCTTCAATCGGAGGACGGCGGATCTGTTATGGGTGGCGTCAACAATATCACGAATGATATCAAACCTACGGACAATGTCACAAGGTAATCTCCCTCTCATATTGCTAGGATGCTATTTGGCCGAAGCAATAATAGTTTTTCTAGTTTTGTTAGAATGGTATCTTTTTGAGGGTTCCGCACCCAAAGGGTAAAAACGGGACCCTATTACTAAGACTTCGCTGTCTGTCTGTCCGTCCGTCCGTCTGTCTGTCACCAGGCTGTATCTCAAGAACCGTGATAGCTAGAGAGTTGAAATTTTCACAGATTATGTATTTCTGTTGCCGCTGTAACAACAAATACTAAAAACAAAATAAAATAATTATTTAAGGGGGCTCCCATACAACAAACGTGACTTTCTTGCTGTTTTATTATCTTTGTGTCTAATGTTGTATAGATAATGGTACGGAACCCTTCGTGCGCGAGGCCGACTCGCACTTGGCCGGTCTTTTAAAATTTAGTTTCATACAGGCATAAGGTAAACTTAAACATTTTATTCCACGAGCGGGCGAAAACCGCAAAAGGCAATCTAACGTAGCATTTAAAGTTGTTGATGGTACTTGTGGAATCTTATTATGTAGGTTGGGTCTGATGCACTGAGATGAACTGAGTTTTGACGTTGGAAGTGACTTTTCGTTCGCTCCAGTGTAGGCTCCGATTTGATGAAAAAGTGCAATTTATATCTCGGAGAGTTGTGAAGACATGATATTCAAAGCTTAAAAGACGCGTATTCACGGGAGCTGTAAGGAGAAATTCAAGAACGAAAAAAGTTTTGGCCGAGATAGCAAAAAAAATATTGTTTTTTCTGAATTTTTGATTTTGTCGCTCGATATTTTGGAAACGAAGAATGATATCAAATATTTGAGATAAGCTCCTAAAACAAAGACGATCGGGTTAAGGGTTTGCCCTGTAGCCTAAAATTTTAGAAAAAAAGTCAAAACGTCACGACATTTTTCACATGACATTTATGACTCGATTCATTTCCAATGTGCTCGATAGTCGTGTGAGGCACGAAATCTGTGAATTTTTTCTCTGTTTTGTAATAGAGATAACTCCATTACAAACTCGACCCAACGGTAGAAGATTACATTGTATATTGACATTTAACAAACAGGTTGTAAATTCTTTACGTGGAATCCCTGATCTCCGCCTACCCCTCCGGGATAAAGGTATGAGTTTATGTAATGTACGTAAGTTATTTGAGTTCCCGATATTAACAATGATGTTGAACCACGAAAGCTCTTAAAAGTATATTTTGTATTAATTTTCATTTCAGGATTTACGTATGCGCGACTATGTGGCACGAGACGAGAGATGAGATGATCGAGTTCTTGAAGTCCATATTACGGATGGATGAGGACCAGAGCGCGCGGCGAGTGGCGCAAAAGTACCTGGGAATCGTGGATCCCGACTACTATGAGCTTGAGAGTAAGACCAATGAATGATGTAGGGTTATACGTCAATGAGTAACACGTGACATGAAATAATATTCCCATAATAATGTATACTTACATATTTGTAAAAAAGAAATCTAGATACTCCTTTTCTTGGTAGAATCATGCTTATCACTTGTAGAACCAAACATTAGTTGAGGCCGGGTTGCCCGGAAAGTAGGTTTAGACTGATTGGCCGATAATATAAGTACCTACTGCAGTGAGTTTGTTTTTGGAACAAAATATCTGAGCAACACATATTATAGATAAAATACGATTTTCATTGATGCACTTTAACAAGGTACAATTTCATCATCATCATTCAGCCACAAGAAGTCCACTGCTGAACATAGGCCTCCTCCATGGATTTCCAAAAAGACCGGTTGGAAGCGGCCTGCATCCAGCGCCTTCCTGCCACTTGAATTTGTATTAACTATATGTTTTTGATAGATTACAATTGATCTTCTGAACCGAGGATGAGATGTTTTGATTTATTCCGATTCAGAGACAGGCAATTCTTCTGAGACCATACTGCTACCCGATCTAAATACTCGTTCAATTTACTCACTGCCATCTCTGTTTCATCTGGAGCGCACGATGTGTAAAATTAAAGGTCATCTGCGTATAGGTGATAGTTATATTCAACCACAGTCGAGACTATATCGGCACTCTACAGGATGAAAGGCAAGGGTCCTAAAATTGAGCTTTGCGGGGCCCCTAGATAAAGGTCACGGGGCCGAGGACACGTCCGTTCCGTCTGCCTTCGGCCAGATCTGTAGCAGAACCTATTCCACCGCGGCACTATCCCGGCCGTAGTAACTCGTCTTAGATAATAGAAGGGAGATGTTTAATCAGTCAAATGTCCTGGAGAAATCAAGCAATAAGGTGCTCCTGCTAACATCCCGAGCTGCAAGTATGTTATGTACCACATCTAACAGCGCTGTCGCAGTGCTTCGCCCTTTGCGGAACCCTGACTAAAGCGCCCTCTCCAAGTATGCAGACAACTGATCGCATACCACACTCTCCATTATTTTAGTTATATAGGGCAGAATGCTTACGGGTCTCAGATCTGAGACCTATACAGGATGTGGTTTGATTACTACTTGATTATGAAAATATATCCTTGCCTAAAGTATTGTTCGAACACTATTATCAATCTTCTACATATTATTTGTGTACCTTCACAGCACACATTTTCATGGATGACGCCTTCGAGATCTCCGATCATAGCGCCGAAGACTCCCAAGTGAACCGCTTCGTCAAATGCCTCGTGGACACGATCAACGACGCGGCCACTGAAGTCCACCTCACGAACGTGAGACTTCGGCCGCCGAAGAAGTACCCGACCCCGTACGGAGGCAGGATGGTATGGACGCTGCCCGGAAAGACGAAGATGATCTGCCACTTGAAGGACAAGGCTAAAATCCGGCACAGGAAGAGATGGTCACAGGTGTGTGCCAAAACGCATTCAATCAAATTTATAGCAGCGCATTTTACTCTAAAGACAGCTGATAAGTAAACAACGAATAAGTGAGTCCATTGAATTTTAAACCTAAGCAGGCGGGACTTCATGTTGAATTTCTTGTAGGTAAGTATTGTTCCGCTTGCTGAGGTTTTAAATTCAGTGGACTGATTTTTAGTAGCTAAATTGCTTCATAAGATTTTTTTTATTTCAAGTTTTTTAGTGGCTTTTTACTGACAGTGTGACAGCCGACGTCCGCCATTTCGTTTTGTTTGTGACGTCATATAGCGACATAGTTAACATATATCGGGTCTATTGGCGATTATTAACGTCCGGAATTCAGAAAATTTAGTTTATCTCATAAATTAGATCCGTTACATACATGTATTTAATAACTATGTACAAGTATCGCGAGTCATAAAAAAATACTACTGTCATTATAATTGGCGACACCGATTACACTCGCGTCATGAATACCATTCACTTGAAGCCTCATTGTCAAAATCGGTTCAGCCTTTTGGCCTCTGCGGGGTCATAAAAAGACAGCGGCTAACATTGTACATTGACATTCAAGGAACAGAATGTATTGTAAATTCTTTACGTTGAATAATTTTTTGATTTCTGATTTCAATGTACTCATGCCAATATTTTCCATGGTAACTGGTGATCTCTTCAGGTGATGTACATGTACTACTTCCTCGGCCACCGCCTGATGGACCTCCCTATCTCCGTGGAACGCAAGGAGGTAATTGCAGAGAACACTTATCTCCTTGCTCTGGACGGAGACATCGATTTTAAGCCCACAGCTGTCACGCTGCTGATCGATCTGATGAAGAAAGACAAGAACTTGGGCGCGGCTTGCGGACGCATCCACCCTGTTGGCTCGGGTAACTACCATACTAGCTCGAGACGATAGCTTAACTATCTAGTAGTGTAGTTTGAGGAGTTATGAATGAAAAGTTAGCGGTAAGAGTTACTGTGAGCAGATTGTTGAAACTGATATAATATAACCAGAATCTCATGCTAACAGACATATGGTCAAAAGCATTTGTTCAGCACATTTCTGAATTAATAATTTCACTACGTAAATTCTTAAGGGCCTTCACCACCTCGACATAAGGGCATGTACCACCTGTTCTCGACAGGACCAGGAAACAAAAAACCTGCCCTAATGTTACGCGCACGAAATCCTGTCGGAATCCTAATGTCTTACTGTCAACTTGCATACTAATTGCTGTCGCAAACTTCTGGATTCCGACGGGATATGGTCTGCATAATTAGACCCCTGAAAGTGATGCGAAGCTACGAGCAGGATGCGTCTTAGTGTACTTTACGCCTAAACAAGTGTTTTAGTACATAGATAGTTTCTGATCCGTTGTTTCTGTACAACAATGTTTTTCAATCTTTTCGAAGACGCGACCCCCTTTACAAGTAGACAATTCTGGTTACACCCAGGGCCGTATTAAAACTATATGTCAGTAATTTTAAAAGTTATGTAGATAGAACCTACAACTGAGTGTTGCCATATCCGTTTCAATCCGTTCCATAGTATTGAACTTTGAAAATATAGGACAGTGATTCGACCAATTATTCTCCAGGCTTCATGGCTTGGTACCAGATGTTCGAATACGCGATCGGACACTGGCTGCAGAAGGCCACAGAGCACATGATCGGCTGCGTGCTCTGCAGTCCCGGCTGCTTCTCCCTCTTCCGCGGCAAGGCGCTTATGGACGACAACGTCATGCGAAAATACACCCTAACGTCCAACGAGGCCAGGCACTACGTGCAGTACGATCAAGGTACGGGCTGAATTTAAGTTTATTAAAAGTTCGTAATAGTGTTGGGAGAGAACTGGCCATTGTAAAACACATGATTTATCTTTTCAGTGAGCAGGGTACCACCATACTTTATAAAATATCTTTATGCCACACTTGGCCAAAAAGCGGGGTTTTCCGCACGCTACGCGTACGGGAAAACACACTTTGAGGCCAAGTGACGACATAAAATTGTGTACACAACACGGACCGTAAAATAGAAAGCCCTCTATCGCATATTTATGACCCTCGCCTGCGGCTCGGGTCTTAAACCAGAAATCAGAAATCAATAATTTATTTCAACGTAAAGAATTTACATTCTGTTTGCTGAATGTCAATGTACTATGTTACTATGTTAGCCGCTGCCTTCGGGCCGTATTTGTAGTGGAGAAAAAGGCAGCGGGAAAAAAAACTCCACTCTGACCATCTTTTCTCAAATCATCTTAAACTTATACATCAAAGCCTATATGATATGATTCCGTGATAGCCACTAATAACTTTAAAAGCCAAAATAACACTTCTTACAAAAGTAGGAAAAACAGTAATGCTGCGGCCAGACACACGAACAGCACCCGTTCACGAGCATAACGCAGGGGTCAGCCATCACCAGTCTCAACCATTTTAGAGGGAGATAGGTGACCCGGCCACCACGCCACCATTCGAATGACCTTTAGCAAACCTGCAGATTGAGTTCTTGTCAGCTATAAAATGTGTGCTATAGTTATTAATGTGCAATCACGTCGTCAGTACACGTTTTTAAAACTAAATAAATTATAATATTAATAATTAAATAACAATGAAATCGCAGTGGAATTGGCTTACCACCAAGGGCTTATATCGTTCATATACTCGTCTATTCTATAATAGGCTTTTTTACATAGCGATTTTTTAATGAATGTTTTAAATTTATTTTCAGACAAAGATAGAACATGTTCTGGAATTGTGTTGTAAAAACGAACGCAATAGCCTACGAACGATGTATTTACCTTGGCTAAACGAAATTTAGAATAAGCAAGCTTATTTCTATTTCTAGTGTTTACGTTATGGACGTCCCTATTTAATTTGAACATTGTTATATTTTTACGGACATACATTATATTATCGAATATATATTGGCAAGCCAGTGTAAGAATTCCCCGACGTCTTGGATGTTTACATGTTTGTGATGTCGTTGTTTCTGGTTCCCACGACACAGGGTATCCTAGTGTGGGGCCAGAAGGAATGTATGTGCCTGTATGTAAATGTATGTATCGCAAGACAAGGAAAAATTGCGACTCTTGGCTGCGAAAGCCAAGATATATTTTGGGTCGCTGAGTCAGCGAGAATTAATGAATGAAATCTCTATGTTTGAACAGTCAGGTATTCGGTAATGTTGTCTAGGACAGCTGGTGAGTTGATGAGTTGGTGTGCCGTTTCAAATAAGTAAACAATAAAGTTAGCCGTTGCACCTAACAGTCGTGCAGCAGACATGCAGAGGTACATTAAAATAACTCCAGTATTCGATAAAATTAACCTTCACAGACACACCTAAATATCAAAGAGGTGCGATTTTTTCAGTAAAATCACAAAATGTTGTAGAAACTTAGGAGATTCTATGAAATAAGTAGATGACGTGTAATTTTGACAGGCGAAGACCGCTGGCTGTGCACGCTATTGCTGCAGCGCGGCTACAGAGTCGAGTACTCGGCCGCGTCGGATGCGTTCACGCATTGTCCGGAGCGGTTCGACGAGTTCTTCAACCAGCGCCGCCGGTGGGTGCCCTCCACCATGGCCAACATTTTCGACCTGCTTTCGGACTCCAAACGCACCGTCGCCGTCAACGACAACATTTCCACGCTCTATATTATGTACCAGGTACGTTGGCACTGCGTCTTTCTATTATAAGATAACATATTTTTTATTGTACACCAGGAAAAAAACAAACACACAATTTTCAAAAACTACAGTACAACGACTAATGTTCATGAAGCGGTAGAGGTCTGCCTACTCCTCATAGAAACGGGCGTGAGTTTATGTAATGCAATGTATACAGTACAATTGGCGGCCAATAAGGCTAACTTAGTAGCAGTTTCCTACAGATAACCGACGATGGAAATCATCCCGTACGCGTGTACTGCTTGACATACGAGTAGGCTTCCCCAACGCCACGCCCCTTCCTTCTGTCCTCGGCGAAGCCTCTGCCAGCAGTCTGCATCAGATTATCCGGTAGTCGGTATACAGTATTAAGTCCATCTAAACCATTATTTCCAACAAATCTTTTAAGTGAACTGCAGGTCGCTAACCGCTGTCGAGATTTGACCATGGTCTGAATACGCTAGAACTAAGTTAGTCCTTCGGGCCTGGGCGTAAACAATGACCACTAGACCACAATTAGATATAAGAATCGTGCATGTAAACTGATTAAGAAAATAAAAAAAGTATTTGACTGGCATAATGGCCTCCAAACGCAGCTAGGCGCCCACCCGTTCGCTTCATATTGCGGGTATCGACTGGACGAGGATGGACTAGGACAGAAAAAGTTCCTTGGGAGAGGCAGTGGCAATCCAGCAGTGGACAAGTACGGGCCAAGGATGTTCTTGGTACGGGCTGATTGATAGATTGACCGATGAAGGCAGCTGTTACGTCGAGCATGCTGTCTCGCTCGCAGTTTAATATTTTTTGTGATTGTAATGAAATAAGTATACATTTCATAAAAGTGATCTGAGGGTTTGATAGATTATAAAATTACAGACATATAAGACATATTTAAAACTATTAATTTAAGAAACAACTTTTCTTTATTTAATACAACTTAGAATAGAAAAAGTTTATTTCAAAGGCAGAACTCACATAAAACAATAACAAAAGTACTTATTAGAGTCAGAAACACACGTCACTTGTTGTATAATCGGCGCTTTATCGTTGAAATTGTGACGAATAATTGCTGCCCTATTGCTTCAAATCAAATCTTTTTTTTAATTCTTAGTAGCACAGAAATTGCGACTTAATGAACGTTAAAAGTTAAACTATGTGTCCATTTCAAAATCTAGATCATTTTGGAGAAAAATCGGACAAAAAACTCTGTCTTTTCCAAACTTAGTCTTTTCAAGTCCTTAATTAAGAGAGTTTTTATAAATATTCTAAAACCTGGAACTCATGCATTGAACTGGCTTTAATTCCAGACATCTTTGTTGTCTAAATAATCTTTAATGTTAAAGTAGCTTTTTTGGCACAAAGTGTGCTTTACACATTTTTTTAACCGCGTTTCTGCCAAGCTTATTATATCCTCAGCGAAATTATTGTAGAAACGTATACAATGCCCCATAAAGGATGAGGATTAACCTTTGCCGGCCTAAATTTTGGGAACGAAAGTTTATGTTCTGTTTATGTTTTTTTAGTATGCACTTTGGTCAATTGACAGCTGTTAACAGTAGATTAACAGCGTGTTAGTGTACGAGAAACTGGGGGTGAGGGAAGCAATGGCTGGTCTATGAAAAGTGCAGTGATTGCACATAAATAGTTTCTTCTAAGATACAATGGAAGCAATTGTCTGCTTAGAGGAAGCAAATAGAAGCAATAGGGCAGCAATTATTCGTTACAATTTCAACGATAAAGCGCCGATTATACACCAAGTGACGCTAACCTTATAGCAAAGCAAAAATGTATTTAAAATGTCCGTAATTTCATTGTCATATTCTTTTAGTTGCACTAATCCGTGCTGAGGACAATTTTTAAAACGTAATACAGAGAAGTTTCTATAGAGCTTCGAAATTTTGCCGATGCCTGCACTTGCCCATTAGCTCAGTTGGGAGAGCGCTGGCACGGTTAGCCAGAGGTCGCGGGTTCAAGTCCCGGCATGGGTGGAATTATTAGCCTCTAAATAGGGTTTTAATTTCATTGTCTATCAAACCCTCTGACCACATTTATCAAAAGTGTACTCATTTCATTACAATCACAAAAAAATATATATTATGCGAGCGTGGCAGCATGCTCGACGTTAACTGAAGTGCCTCAAGAGCCTATCAACACCTTGTGAAACGGGCTCTAAACACATTAATCTCGTTGCAGCTATTACTGATGGTGGGCTCGATCCTCGGGCCCGGCACTATTTTCCTCATGTTGGTAGGCGCCATGAATGCCATCACCGGCATCAGCATCACGACCGCGCTGTTCTACAACCTCATCCCCGTCGCCTGCTTCCTCATAGTCTGCATGACTTGCAAGTCCCAAACTCAGGTATGGAGATCTGCCAGGCTAATATGACATGAATAGACTTATCTTCTATACGCTTACAGTCTTGGGTCTCTTTATACCCTACGGTGTTTAGCATTGCTATTTCTGTTAGAAGTAAATGAAAGTCGAGTCTACACCTGAACACATAATTTTTTTTTTTTTAAACTGAGATATTTCCACTATTCGTTACTAGTTGGTTCCAGTAACCAATAGTGGTAATATCTCGGTTTTGAAAAAAATAATGTCCCTTACTGTGTATATTAGGGGTTAAAGTATGAAATTGCCGTTTTATTGCAATAGGTTCTTTGAATTGACATAGAATCTTCATGGTTTGAGGTTTTCGAATGAAACTTTTTTCAAATGGTTTCTATGATGTTCTTTTTTTTAAAAAATGTGAAACCTTTGAATATCGACTTTCAATTGTTTTTGTTATTCAATTTAGACAAGAAAGATGGATACTGCGAAAATTCGAGTGATTTTTGAATACGAGTTCCGACGCGGAACTAACGCGGCAGAAACAGCCCGCAATATCAATGCTGCGTTTGGAGAGGGGTCTACTAATGAACGCACCGTGCGATTTTGGTTTAAACGCTTTCGTGATGGAAATTTCGACTTAAAGAACGAGCCACGAGGAAGACCGCCCACACAGGTGAATAACGATGAATTAAGACAGATAGTGGAAGCCGACCCTAGTCAAACTACCCAGGAATTAGCGGCATGGTTTAACGTTACCTTACCCACAATATTGACTCACTTGCGTCAAATCAATAAAATAAAAAAATACGAAAAATGGGTGCCTCATAATCACTCGAATTTTCGCAGTATCCATCTTTCTTGTCTAAATTGAATAACGAAAACAATTGAAAGTCGATATTCAAATGTTTCACATTTTTAAAAAAAAGAACATCATAGAAACCATTTGAAAAAAGTTTCATTCGAAAACCTCAAACCATGAAGATTCTATGTCAATTCAAAGAACCTATTGCAATAAAACGGCAATTTCATACTTTAACCCCTATTATTTTTGGTACAGCCGAACTCATGTTACTAGGACTGATATAGTAACCTATAAGTACGGAATTCGGAAACCTATGTTTCTTCAATTGAATTTGGGAAGTTATCGTAATGCTGGCACATTATTCTGGTTCTAGTGAGAAGAAGGCTGCTGGTACTGATAATTTCTAACCGACACCAAAAAAACGAGGAGGTTCTCAATTTGTCGGAATCTTTATTTGAATTTTTGTTTTCGGCCCACGGCCCAAATTTTATTTATTTATTTATTTATATCACCACTTAACATCTATCATTACAGGTGTAGTACCTAATGCGATAGAGTTAGATAAAATAAATAAACGTGTACAAAAAGAAATAACACTTAATATTCCACATAAAAATATCGTCTTTGCCCTGCAGTGGGACACCCATATTATGGAGGCTACATAAAAATTACACATTTGTGTACATTATAAGATAAGTTCTTAACTTAGCTCCACTAGCCAATACGCTGTATCGATTGTGAACATTTTCGGTTTCTGTGATGCGATATTGCAACCATTACGCACTATTATATTATTTTATGTGTAGTATAATAAGTATAATACTAACTTATTGTTACAGCTTTTATTGGCAAATTTAATCACCTGCCTCTACGCCTTGTTGATGATGATGGTGATAGTGGGCATCGTTCTTCAAATAATCGAGGACGGATGGTTAGCGCCCTCTAGTATCTTCACCGTCGTAACATTTGGGACTTTCTTTCTGACAGCGGCGATGCATCCGCAAGAAATCAACTGTCTCTTCTATATAGTCGTGTATTACATCACTATCCCGAGCATGTACTTGTTGCTCATCGTTTACTCGCTCTGTAACCTCAACAACGTTACGTGGGGTACCCGAGAAGTGGCTCAGAAGAAGACCTTGAAGGTTGGTAGTACTGTTTTATTTCAAATTATTACTTTAAAGTTTATACGGTGACTTTTTTTTAAATAACTTCTAATTTGTGGTGTATTTTCGTAGAACACTTCACTGGCTTATTTAGGGTTATTTTCCTAGTCGGCCTGGTCCTTGAAAAGCGATGGTACACGACACCGAATATCAATGCAAACTCAATGGAACTGGACTATGCGCTCGTTGACTCACATCAAAATTAATGAAAAAATATGTTTATGTCCTTCACTACTTGTAAATACTACTGAACAGGCCAACTTCACGAATAAAAATATATCGATATGAATACATAACAGTAGAAGATAATTTTATTGTGGTGTCATGGCAGAGGTAATCGTAGAACATCATGGCTGACAGCGTTTTCATCTGTTCATGAAAAGTTAAACAAAATAGTTAAATATTTTTTAACATTGCAATAGAACGGTAATTCAAAAAAAGGTCCAATAGCGTATTCTGGAGTGGGTACTGCCCATCCTGCTCTCCAGAGCAAGTGCGAACACTTAGGTACTATACCAATCTTGCGCTTTGACTTGAATAGCCTCAGCAGCACTCGCACTTGCACTAACCGCTGACTACTGTTGCCAATATTACAAATGTTGGCGACTCATGCATGTTCCACGATTTTCTGAAGTGAATCACAGTACCTAGCGAACAAAGGCGCTACATCTCCGTCGTCAACAGGCGCGCAGTAGCTCTTATCTCCCGCGGCTTGTTTGACTGTTAGCTGTATTGGGCGTCACGCATTCACGCGTCCTTGGATCAACGTAACTTGCTTTATTTTCACGTAGGAGATGGAACAAGACCGCAAAGACGCCGAGGAGGCCAAAAAGAAAATGGAAAGCCATTCCATTCTCAAGGCGTTCGGAAAAGGCGACGAAACGCAAGGCTCGATCGAGTTCGGCATCGCTGGCCTGTTCCGCTGCTTTTGCTGTACGCACCCCGAGGACCATAAGGAGGACTTGCATCTACTGCAGATTTCCAACTCGCTGGAGAAGATTGAGAAACGACTGGACAACATGTGAGTAAATCAGACAAATGGAAGCTAGTATTTACTACAGTATATAGTGCAGCCCGCACATTTATTAGGTAAGATAATTTGTAATAGCAATACCACTCGCTAACTGTGAAGGAAAACATCGTGCGGAAACCCGCGGCTTGGTTGCCTCCGCACGTATTGACTTTTCTTTTCTTTGGGCTAGGCCGACTAAGCTGTCAGGATGGTATAGGTGCTGGGCAAGCCTACTCCATCTAAAAACCAATGTCCCAGGCACTTCAGTGTCCGAGCTGTCCCTTCACCCATCTAGTGTGAGTGAAGGTGCCAGTGGACGCTGTATAAATCATCTCATTACGTAGATGCAAATGCCCATCTGACCCCCCTCACCCATGTCTAAGAAAAATAATAACCCTTCATAAATGAATGAAATACATAAATGAAATGAAAAGACTTGTTTTCTTTCGTGCATCTGCCTTTTATTTAACACACTCCACCCTTTTAGGCTAAGCCATTGAACATCATGAAATTAGGTAATTGTTTATTAGTTTTTAGCGCATGAGTGACAAAAGCGTGTTGTTTCGTTTCATGCATTTTAATTTATTTTAAAACTTTTTAATTAAAATCTAATTACACAGTAGGGGCAGAGAGAGAGTATAGGCTTAATTACCACGCGTGCCCACCGCGGATTGGCAATTTTAAGCGCTGAGGTGAATGCGCGATGTTTTCTTTCCCGGTTGGGGAATGGTACCATAATTTCACAAATGTACGTAACTTAGAAAACCACTAAATCGAATATGTGGATGTACTACATGTTGCTTCGGTTGATGTTTGCATAACAATAGAAAATCGCAGACTAAGAAGACAATTTAACTATCCAGTCATGGCTCCATCATCAGATCAGCTGGACGATACCAAATTATTGTATTGTTATCAGAATTACATACACTTATTGTATTTGATAGATAGATAGATAGATAAAACATTTATTCACATTTGCACTCGCAAAGTTTTAAATCGATAGGGCAAAGAAATAGGTTAAAGCTGGACTCCGAGGTTTGTTACATATTCACCGTTTTTGTAGTAAATGTTCTTTTTATTGTGGGTGTCAGCTTAAATAGCAATAAATGCTTTTATCTTTTTTATGTTGTATCTGTTACAAGTGTATCTAATAAAAACGTGAAAATTATCTCTAACATGCCTTTTGTGTTTTATACAGTACATAAACTCACGCCTGTTTCCCGAAGGGGTAGGCAGAGACCAGGGTTTGCCACTTGCCACGACCCTGACAAACTTCTTTCGCTTCATCAACATTCACTAGTCGTTGCGTGCACGCACGTACATCCCCTATTTTTGTGTTTAATAATGCCTTTATGATGAACTATGTGTAAAGGCTTACTATTCTGTTGAGGAATATCTGGACGAACAACCGAATTGACATTTATTTATTGTCTATGATTATTAGTATTTTAATTTTTTATTTATTTGATTGATTGATTTATTTAAATGTATTTGTTATGAGACTAATTTTATTAATAAGCATCTGCTTAGATCTTGTATTACTTGTTTGACGATGTTGTTACCTAAACTGAATAAATGAATATGAATATGAACTGTTTGCCTTGTCTTCAGTGGAGCGCCGAACGAAGTAGCCGAGCCGTCGCCGACAACGCGGCGGCGCTCGTCCATAGCACTCCGCGGCGAGACGTTAAGCGTCCTACCCGAGTATGCGGAGAGTGATGACTCCTCCGATATTCCCAGGGTAAGGTTTTGCGAAAGGATTGAAATTATATTTATTTAAAAAAAAGGCCGAGGTCGCGGGTTTAAGTCCCGGCATGGTTGGAGTTTTTAACCTCTAAATAGGTTTTTAAATTGTCCTCAGCACGGATTAGTGCAACAAAGAATATAATTATATTTATTTGTGTCCGTGACATGGAATTTCAGTTTCAGGGGTTCCGTGCAAGCAACAAACAAGCGCTACCAATAAAATAAACATGTATTTTAATTTTATTTTATTTGGTGTACAAAACAGATCACAACCATTACACGATATAAAAGTAATAATATGACATTAGTACTAAGTTGTGGTCTAAAGCATGCACACACAACTTCGCCACATGTAATTTCACAGATCGTTTTTGCTAAATCAGAGCGAATGTTGACCGAATGGGACTAGATGGCGTTAATGCTATCTATCTAGTCCTGTGTTCATTGACTTAGGTGCTGGGGCCCACGGGCATGATTGTCAAAATTTCTATTAACATGATTGAGAGATTGGTCTGACACTTGCAAAAACGATCTGTAAAAAAACCGGCCAAGGGCGGGTCGGACTCGTTTCGTACCATTATCTATACAACATTTGAATATTTCAAGCGTTTACCTGTTGCCGTTATTGATATCGAGCAAAAAACGGCAAATAAATCACGTTTTTGTGCGGGGTTAAATATTTATTTTATTCTGTTTTTGTATTTGTCGTTATAGCGGCAACAGAAATACATCATCTGTGAAAATTTCAACTGTCTAGCTATCACAATTCATATGATACAGTCTTAGATATTGTGTGGAATCAGGCGTTACTTTGCGGAAATCTTTGTCGAGTCTTAGTAATAGGGTCCCTTACCCTTTGGGTACGGAACCCTAAAAAAGATATGATTTTTTTCCATTGGTGGCGCAAGTGTTACTTCATGAAGCTTCTTAACCACCTAAGTAATCAAATTAATTTAGAAAATCTGAAAGATAATAGGTTTAATGCTTAATTAATCCGCTGGGGAAAGGAAAACAAAATGGATTGGTCTGTCCCTGTACCTGTTCATTGAGCTGCTGCATGTTGCTGCTGGTATTCTGAACCACTATGAGCGACGCCCGGCTGTGTGCATATAATTTGACAACATAATGAAACGACGCCCGGCTGTGTGCGTATAAATTGACAACATAATGAAAATGCAAGGAAAAAATCAATGAAGATATAACTATGCCCTCTTAGACGTGTATTGCACAGAGATCTACGTTTATTGCACTGGGTAACATGCATCAATGAATGAGATTGTACTTATTAACTTTAGAGTACCTAAGTAATTTTACTCACCGCGTCGCCGACCTTTTGCCGAGCTTGATTGTTGATTCAACATTTCTATGAGGGCTGTTCTTATGGCCTTCAAATGGATACATTTGTGAGACTTTGTAGCTAATGCATTATATTCAATATTTGAAGGCAGGAATTCAACGCGACTCGCCGTTTCGATTTGTAGTTGTTGGCGCACTTAAATGTGTTAAGTACGTCCGGGGACAACTGAAACCTCATTCCGGAACGTCCGTTCTCCATTCTAAGTCCATTCCAAACCTCACTTAAAAATGCAGAGTACTTATACACGCTGATTTCTGGGAGGTTTGAAAGCCGCAGTTATGTAATTAGTAATTAGAAATGACATCTACTTTGACCGTTTACGTCAAATAAAAAAAATCTTGATATCTAATAAAAAAAAATCTTGAGAAATCTTGTGTAAATAAATACGCGAACATTTCGTAGGGTCTAACTAACAGAACAATGACCCGCGGACCTGCGGCATGCTTGCACCGCTCTGGATGGCCACTAATGGTTTTAATAGATTCGAGTTTGTGTCGAGATATTTTTGAAAAGTGCGTATTTTGTAGCTATTGTCAAGCACGTTCATTTTGCTGTCTTTCAAACCATCCAAAATTAAAGCAGTAGGTATACGCCCCCCCTGAAGTATACAGGGGATACTTTCAGAGAGAGGGAATATTCCGGCTTATTTTGTCTGATATTAAAATAGCGCGAAAAGCGAAAATAGCGAAATGCCTAGTGCTTTGAATCTTTTATTCATAATGATCTTGAACTCAGAGCCATTAGATGTAACAAAGTCTCAATTGCCCAGTATAAACTGCGCGCTATTGCTTATGACGATGACGGATAGAATATTCTTTATAGTACATATGGTGCTACATTACCGCACTATAGTGCGAAAATGAGCACTTTACGTGCCTATGTCGAAACTTCAAAGGGCCATATGTACTATAAAACGTTGTACGATACACGTGCGAATAGGTAATCCGCAACTCGTGTCGATATAAAACACTCCCTTCGGTCGTGTTTTAATTTATCGCCACTCGTTGCGAATTTCCTACTTTTCGCACTAGTATCGTAATGTACTATTATTGTACACGAGGAAAACATTACAGTACAGTACTTACTTAAATAAATATTACAGTACAATTGGCGGCTTTATGGTGAACATACTCGTACCTACCATAATAACTCTTAAGCGAATGTTTACTAAATAAACCGCTTTAACTTAGTCGTTTGCATGGATAGGAAGAAAGAGACGACCTGATCAACCCGTATTGGATCGAAGACCCGGGCCTGATGAAGGGCGAGGTGGATTTCTTGGCGACAGCAGAGACGGCGTTCTGGAAGGAACTCATCGACACCTATCTCCGCCCCATTGAGGAGAACAAAGAGGAACAGGTCGGTAAAGCACGCGTATCTATGTAGCAGGGCCTCCAGAGTTAGGATCATGAAGTCGACATGAATTAGATGGCTGTACGAATTTGATGCTAGAATCGTTTGCGCCTTTTAAAAACATAGCAAATAACGTCTAAATTCATTGAGTATCCGTCGGCGCACGAAAAATATTATGTTTTTTGTAACCCTACTTCATATACAAAAAACTGTGGATTAAAAAGCCTTTTGATTCAGGGAAAGATGCCGGAGAAAGCGACGTAACATTGTTGGGTCACCAATTAAATCATTCGGCATCGGACGTTTATTCTGTGTTTAGACGATCCATTCCAAAATGAATAGATTAATTTTTTGCCCATGGAAGGATTTTTTTTACAAGTTGTGTTGACTTTATAGTGAACATATCCTATTTCTCTAAGTTCTTAACTAGGCAACTCAAGGAAATCTTGGGTGACAGTGTTCTGCATGAAAAATTTGCGGTCCGATTATGTGTGCGAAATTGAACTAAACCCTAATTCAGGCAAACCTGTCTTGAAAAGAATAATTCTGGAGTTTCTTTAGTAGTTTCCTCTCCGCATAATCTATTAATTGTGAAACTAACAGCCTTGACGTTCGTTAAGACTGTTCTTACGTGAAGCATGCTATCTCGCTGGCACAATGTAACATTTTAAATTATTTTATTTATTATTTTAATTCTTTATTGCACTAATTACATTGTAAGTGTACAAGGGCGTGCTTAATGCAAGAAGCATTCTCTTCCAGCAAACCTTTGGTTTATGGTAATAAAATGAGTAAACTTTTCATAAATATGCGTAATTAAATTACGGACATTTCAATTATATTTTCGTTTCCCTATACGTGGTGTTTAATATAGAAAACATGTTTTTCAAAATTATTAATTTTGGTATCAAATTTGCTCAGTCAAAAACTTAGTACATGGTAAAAAAATATGCCTTACATATTATATCCGCAATGTAACTGTCCATCAAACCCTCAGACCACATTCATCAAAAGCATACTCATGTTATAACAATCACTAAAAATTTTAAATTGTGCGAGCGAGACGGCTTGCACGTAACTGAAGCCTTAAGTAAACATTTTGTTTTTATAGCAAATAGAATTTTTGACTTTGACCCTCATCCCTTCGCCAACACAGGAGCGCATCAAGACCGATCTGAGGAACCTGCGCAACATGATGGTGTTCGCCTTTGTGATGCTGAACACTCTCTTTGTGCTGGTCGTGTTTATGCTGCAGTTAAACCAGGACTTGCTGCACTTCAAGTGGCCACTCGGTCAGAGTGTTTCCATCAGCTATGACAATGACGCTAACCTGGTAAGAATTGAAACCGTTTCACGATTTATTTGTATCTGCATGAAGAAAGGAAACGTTCTCGCGCAGCCTTGGTTTACGATATTATTTATTTTATTTTGTTTTGTTAAGGCTGTTCTTGCTTGGAGTGTGCTGTCTCGCTCGCAGAATTTAGTAATTGTAGTGATTGTAATAAAATGAGCATACTTTTGATAAAACCTTTAGTTTGATAGACAATAAAATTGCGAACATTCAATGCGAATGTTTCTTGCCCTGTACTATGTTTTTGATTGAGAGAATTTGATTCCAAAATCGATAATTTTGGAAACAACTTTTCTTCATTAAAAACTAAGTATGGGAAAAAAAAATTCAAATGTCCGTAATTTAATTATGCGTCAGACCCTCAGACCACATTTATCAAAAGTTTACTCATATTATTTCAAAATAAAAAAATCTTAACTTGTGTGAGCGGGACAGCATGCTCCAAGTAAGAACAGTCTTAAGAATCACCAACAAGAGTTAGGTAGGAACACAAAAATCACATAGTAATTTATTTTTTATAGTTATACGATGGGTTATTAATTGCTCTTAAATACGGTTTTTACGGCTGCGTGAAAAATTGGATCGCGCGATATATTTGAAGGTCACCGGGGATCAACGACGGGAAGAGATAAGAGCTCTCTCTCTCTCTCTCTCTTTCTCTCTCTCTCTCAATTACTATTGAGAGAGACAGAGATAGTTTCATAGTTTGCTTTGGGTACGGGGCTGTGTCAGGTGTGTAAAATTTACTAACAAATCAATATCAATCAATAACATATTCTTATTCGACAGCAACTTTTTAAACTAACTTTGAAGAAGAAGGTGGTACTCAATTTATCTTCTGTTTGTTCACTTTTATATCTTTGAAAGACAGTCTTCGAAAACAGACACACAGCAGTGTTCTCCACTGTACTCTTTTGTGTTTACAGGTGAACATAACGCAGGAATATCTGCAGCTGGAGCCGATAGGCACGCTCTTTATCGTCTTCTTCGGATCCGTGATGGTGGTCCAGTTCCTGGGAATGCTAGCTCACCGATGGGGCACACTCACGCATCTGCTTTCTACCGTGCATCTCAACTGGTACATCACTAAGAAGGTGAGCACCCAATGCCGGTTGCAGCGCCGTTCATGCCGCAAAGAGTTGCGATAAGCGGCGGGAATCCGCCCGATCGCAGAATCATCCGACCTACGGGGAGTGACACTGATCCTAAAAAAATGCTCTAGGGTAGTGTGAAGCAGACGTACATAACTTATCTTGTAACGGTATAAAACAGTTATCTATCGCACTGTGTATTTTTAGGGTTCCGTACATCAAAAGGAAAAAAGCGGAACCCTTATAGGATCACTTTGTTGACCGTGCGTCTGTCTGTCAAGACCTTTTATCTCGGGAACGCGTGGAGATATCGATTTGAAACACCCTCGGTGGACGAGTCCGACTCGCACTTGTCCGTTTTTTTGTTATCATCGCGAGTTGCAATATTATATTACGTTCTATACAGAACCCTGATAATAGCGCAAGGATACCGCCATACTCGTCAAGGCTGGACGTTTACCTCAAGATTACACAAAATTATCACACGAATATGGTGAGATGTAGCATAAGCAGCCCATATACCACTGTAGGGCACAGGCCTTCTCTCACAGAGAGAGTAAAAATATTGTCAAACACAATAGTTAAATAAAAATGGATTGACGAACCATTTAACTGTTCCGTTGGGGAGGAATTTCTAGTCGGAAAAGCATTTATTTTTCATTATACATTACTACCGCATAAAAATACCACCGCTGTGGATAAAAGTAAAGCATACGCTAAGTACGTCACTCTTTTCAGTCTAGTCTGTTTTTTAATTCAGTGCAAAAAAATACTGTCACTTTGATATGTGCCCATCTACCCATGTGGACTCGAAAAATTATCCATAGTCGAAGTCACAAGTGAACACGGGAAACAACATTCGCGGAACCAAGAAAAAAACGGAACCAAGAAAAGAATGTGTTAAAACTCAAACCTAAGGTTATCACCATCCAAGTGTTGCTAATACGTAAAAAACTAAAAATCCCCTTTTAGTTCCAAATAAAAATTGGCTGAGTTACGTTAGTGTATTTTTTAACTGACTTCAAAAAAGGAGGAGGTTATTAATTCGAGTTTTATGAGTAACGATTCCGTGTGGCGCCGGATTAAGAATAGCGTCACTCCATTTCCTTCCGTGGATGTCGTTGAAAGCGACTAAGGAAATCAACCAGGAGACGGGCAGCAGCGTCTTACTGAGATTCCAACCGCATACTGCGATCGCCATCCCCCCTGCCAAGCGAGGCGATTATGGTAAAACCCCTCATGGTTATGAAAACCACGAAGGAGGCCTATGTCCTGCAGTGGGCGTCAAATGGCTGATGATGATGAGTAACTAAATATTTAATATCTTTGATGCAATAAGGTTTGGTCACACGAATCTACTTTTTTACACTAAAAAAATCAACCGCGTGTAACGATATTTTTTATAACACTGCCTCTTTTTTGCATCGAATTAAAAAACAGACTTTTAGTTAATTATTTTGCGTCAAACTTTACTGATATTCAAAACTTTCAACACAAAACAACGTTCAATAGACACAAAACAACGTTTTTTCCCTCAGGCCGACGAACTGACCCAACACGCCCACATAGAGAAGAACGCGATAGAGATTGTTAAGGACCTTCAGAAGCTCAACGACGACGACCTCCAACGTGGCAACGACACCGATGTGGGCCACCGCAAGACTGTGAAGAATCTAGTTAAAGTCCGGGAGAGCAAAAGCAACTTCGGAAATCTGGATGCCAACTTCAAACGCCGGCTGACGGTACTCCAGAACTCTGATCAGTCTTGTAAGTATTGCTGGCTCTCATAGTTACTGGGCTAAAGCGGAGATCTCTATAAGATTAGCAAGCTGGAGAGGCATTGGGTTGGTCACATATCGCACCCTTAATCCAATACCGTCACTAAACAAAAATCTCTAAATTTCTGGTTTTAATGCCATCTATTGCAAATATTACAAAGTAGCACTAAGCTCTGACTAGTTCACTTAAATTCCTATTTAAAACTGTAGATGGTAAACGAAGCATAATACAGAACTATATACATTTGACTACACATTGAAAATCTTTAATAGCTTCTCCTGCACAATTTACATTTTTCGCTTAGTGCCAGTATTGGATTAAGGGTGCGATATGTCGAAGAACCGATGGTCGATGGGTTTCTCGAGTGGAAACCACGAACTGGCTTGCTGGCAGCGGCTGGATGAGGATGGCCGAGGACAGAAGGAGGTGGCATGCCTCGGGAAAGCCTATGCCCAGCAGTGAACAAGTACGGGCTCATTGAGTGATTGATAAAGTGGAGACGGGCTGGGCAGGTGGTCAGGCGGCAGGATGGTTGGTGGACTAAGGCGGTCACAGAGCGATGGCCGAGGTTGGATAAACGATCCGTGGGCAGACGAGCGACCTGTTGGATCGATGACATTACTAAAGCGGAGATCAGGTCAGATATTATCAGGGCGGCAAGAGGGTTGGCGTGGCAGGGAAGAAGCCTATGCCCAGTAGTGGGCTCTATTCATGGGCTGAATACAGTTACTTCAGACTGCCTCGTTGATCATGGGTTCGATTCTCAGCAAGGGCCGCCGTATTTTGTTTTGTACAAAAAGACTCGGTCTGGGTGTTTTTCCGTGTGATATCTGGTTTCCATATATCCTATACATCCCACTGCAGAGCGCAGGCCTTCTCTCAGAGAGAGAGAGAGAGAGAGCGAGAAAGAGAGAGAGAGAGAGAGAGTGAGACAGTATGGGCTTAATTACCACGCGTGCCCACCACGGATTGGAAATTTCAAGCGCTGAGGTATGTGAACACCTCAGACACTCAGGTTCCGTCACGTTCTTTTACCGTTGGTATTGCTGTTATAACTTCACAAATGTACGTAACTTAGAAAACAAAGTCATTGGTACATGGCGGGATTCGCACCCACGACCTCCCAAATGAGAAGCCGGTATTCTACCGTTCTGTAATGTATTAAGTGGATGTTATTATATTACAAATAAACGTGATGTAAATTGATTTCGATAACTTATGTGAAGGGATCCCCTCATCCCTGGTGTGTTTCCCCCAAAAATGTAACTTCTAAACATCTAAAAAACGGCTTATTCTATATTCCAACTTCACCAACTTCCAACAACAAAAGTCAGCGAATTAGCCTCACTGAGTTAACAATTTTGACTGTCGCCTGCTTGTGCTTTTCTATATAATAAATCGGCAACGCTTCATCTAACCTGACTTGCTCGGGCGATACTTGTAATGACGTAATGCCAACTGTAGATTGAGTTTTGTATGAAGAGTAACATTAATTACGATAAAGTTAATATTGTAAAGGAGATATTTCGTACAATACTCAAATAGATGGCAGTTGTTAAGCCAAGTCAGAGGCCTTAGGGGGCGGCTTGACAACTTCTGACAGTAGACGAGCCACTAGTCTACAAGCCTCCACCAATCCGGACTTGGCCCCCGTGGTGGAGTATGGCCTATACCTTCCTCAGGGAAGAGACCCGTGCCCCTCGGTGGGGACATAATGGGTTGATGATGACTCAAATAGAGAAAAAAATATTAACGGCCTTATTTATAAAAACACGTTTCCTCTAAAACCAATTGAAAACTGTGTTTATTCAATCTGTGGCTACATCTTTTACTTGTAAAAGGAAACCTCCACCACAGACTATTCTAATCGGCGTTTTTGAAGTGTTTTAAGGAATCGGGTTTTTATGAATAAGACCGTAAGATGTTTAAAATATATTTTTGTTTTTTACACTTGCATCATAAGTGTCAATGAAACAATTGTAGAGCATAAAATGACGATTAAAGCTCGAGAAATAAACCGAAACGGTCAACCACCAACTTTATGACGTCATAACTAGACCAGCCGCCCTTTCTCAAATTGACCATGACCCTGAGACCAAATCAAAAAATCAAATCCAAATTGAGACAAATCCATCCTGCTCCTGCTTCTGAGACTGCTCCCACAGACAGACCAAGCATTGGTTGGGGCCTTATTGTATTAAGTATGTACCTAACGTGTTCTTTTATGTGAATAAGAGTATGTAGCCCGTATGTATATAGCCTGTGTTTATGCAAATTTTATTACGAATTTTATGTTAAGTTTAAGTTTTTTTTACTAATGTGAGTCATCTTGTCTTATTATTTATAATTTGTCACATTCTTATATAATTTATGTACACCTACCTACTCTCTTCATCTTACAGTCCTATACACCCCAAGGTTGTCTGGAAGAGATTGCTTTTAGCGGTAAGACCGCCAGTTGCATATTTGACTGCCTGGTTGGTCTAGCCGTTGAGGCGCTTAGCTACCAAAACAGAGGTCGTGGGTTCGATTCGCACTGGAGGCCTCCGTACATTTGTACAAATGGCCTCAGTCTGGGTGTATTTTCATGTTTGTAACGTCCTTGCCTGGTTCCCGTAGCACAGGGTATCCTAGTTTGGGAGCAGGTCAAGTGATTGTATTGTTTGGAAGTTATTATTATTATTATACTATGTAACTTAGATATTTAAGATTTTTCATGTATCTTATCGAATGAAACTAACAAATGCGATTAAACCAATCCAGCGGCGATCGCGCGGCTGTCTTCTCTGGGCGGCACCGACGCGGTGCGGCGCGCCACGCTGCGCGTGCTGCAGCAGCGGCGCGACTCGGTGGCGCACGAGCGGCGCCGCTCCACGCTGCGCTACGGCGACGACTCGGTGAGCACGCTTACGACCACAGAAATTTGATAGCATGACGCCCACTATCGCACTTTGTTTATAGGGTTCCGTACCCAAAGGGTGTGGGACCCTATTACTAAGACTACACTGTCCGTCTCTCTGTCTCTCATGAACCGTGATAGCGAGACAGTTGAAATTTTCACCGCTGATGTATTTCTGTTGCCGCTATAAAAAAAAATAGTAAAAACAGAATAAAATAAATATTTAACCCCGCACAACAAACGTGATTTATTTGCCGTTTTTGCTCGATATTAATAACGGCAACAGGTAGACGCTTGAAATATTCAAATGTTGTATAGATAAAATGGTACGGAACCCGTGCGCAAGCTTTTGCAAATCATCATACTTAGATCGCACCACGCCCACTTTAATTATAATATGTCTTTGTTGTTTGTTCTTGACTGTAAACATTGGTGGCAATTCACGCATTCAAAGTATTGTAAGTAGTAAAAGTGAACATTGTGTGACTAAACAAACTCTTCCTGCTAATAGTTGCCATTTGCTATTTCAGGCATAGTGCGATCTCACTTATGAAGATTTGTAATATTTGGCATTGTGCTACTGATTGTATTGAAAAATAAAAGTAACAAAGTGCTGTTGTGGGCATTGTGCTACCAAACCCATCAGTTACTAACAACCTACTTCGCGTGGAGTAAATGGACACTGTCCTAAATATTGATAGTAGTATAAACTCAGTAAATATAATTGGTTCTCTAGAGCATGTGTTGCGACATGATAGACACCGACTTCTTCAAGTTATTATGATGGGCAAGATTGAGGGAAAGAGGTGTGTCGGGAGAAGAAGGAAGTCGTGGCTCAGAAACATCAGGGAATGGACGGATGTAGTCAGCGTAGAAGACCTGTTTCGCCGGGCAAGAAACGAAGAAGAATATTTGGAGCTGACGGCCAACCTCCATAAGTAGAGAGGCACAAGAAGAAAAAGAAGATAGTCTACAGCTGAGGCCTAATTAAGCGCACCAAATCCTTTCGGAGTTCTGACATTTGCGATAGCAATTAGCATGGAATTTGACAGTTAGACTTTAAGAATCCTTGAGAATTTTGGTGTGCTTAATATAGGGGCAGATTACCTTTGCGCTTTTGTTGTCAAGACACTCTTAACTGAGTTAAGTGTACGCGACGAAAGGTCACTTGTGCCTTAGACTAGCAGTCACCAATATGACATTACGAAACTCTCTCATCCGCCACGCAGTATTTAATTTTGACGCAACCGTGACGACTAGTCATGAGGAGAGAAAATCCGTTTACATCTCAAATAGCCATGATTCATGTTTTCTGCTCTCTTATCGCGTTGAGACTAAATATCCGGTAATACCCCGATTCGATTTTTTTCTCCTACGTACTGCATACAAATAAATACCAATAGAAATAAAATTAATATGCTTGATACTCCTTTGTGTCTCGGAAATGCCTTTTGAGTTTTTAAGTGATTACCACAGACGGGCCTTGCGATCCACCCAGAATGATCGCAAGGCCCTCATTGCGCACAACACTTGGTCATTCGACAGAGTTCTTATTACCTTATCTCATTTAAGTACACATTACTTTTCTAGTACTTATATTTTATATGTAATATATATTTCACTATTTTGTCCTTCCGTGTGATATCATTCATATTTACGTAGGTTTATTTTATCTACGACCTGTCTTTCAGCTACTTTCTTCTCTTCCGTAAATGGTTGTGTGACGGACCAAGCTCCGTACAAATGCTCACGATCGTTAATATCATGTTGAATTGTGTTCTGCACGAGAAGATTAAGGATGGAAGCTAAAATAAACCGAGAAATGATAATCGTATACTTATATAGGGATTGTAAAACATTTAAAGAGCGTATTATAGAATCGGATAAAGCGCCGAAACGTATTGGGTTCCTCGACATAAAATACAGCTAGGTATATTTTGTTTGTATCATTTGTAAATATTTAAGCAGTTCTTGTGAGATATTGCGTTGTCTTTTATAGATTAAATTTTTACGATAATTGAGATTAATTACAACGGCATCTATTTTGCGAGATGGCACAACTAATGAATTATGGATTGAAGAAAGTTTTTCACCTAAAACCTGTTACAATACATGACAGTTCATCGCTTTGTTCGTAGGTGACGCTACCGGTCTATACGCGTGGGTCTGAATTCATTCTCTAATAAAACAAAAACAAAAAAAAAGTGCATCCGAAAAGCTTTTGTTTTGTAGCATTTGTAAACATTTAAACAGTTCTTGTAAAATACTTATTGCGTTGTCTTTTGTAGATTAAATTATGCAACTGGTTTTAGGGATGGTTTACGATAATTGAGATTAATCACAATGACATCTCTCTTGCGAAATAGCATAACTAATAAATTTTGGATTGAAGAAAGTCTGTCACCTAAATCTAATACAGTACATGGCAGTTCATTATTTTGTTCATAGATGACGCTTTTTTAATTCATTCTCTAAAACAAAACAAAAAATTGCATCCGAAAAGCTCGGTCATTCAGGTACTAAATAAATAGGGAACTTAAATCATATAAAACTTTAACAAAACAACATAGACTCACGCCTGTGTCCCGGAGGGGTAGGCGAATGTCGGGGACTGCCACTTGTTGCGATTTTGACGGATCGCTGTCGCTTTCTCAACATTCATTGGTCGTTGCTTGCGCGCGCGCCGGTTTCGGGTGCTTTTGTCTTGCCCTTTGCTAATGCATCCCCTGTTTGGTCGAGGTGTGTCCGTCTGGGTCATCCCTTGCCGGCCCTTCCACCCACATTTGTTCGATGGATTTGCTTCATCCTCTCCACATGTCCAAACGAACTCAACATTCCTTTCTCAATTTTAGTCACTGCATCCTCTTTTAGTCCACAACGTTTTCTAGTCACACGGTTATGTGTCCGGTCATTCAAAGTAACACCAGACATACTTCTCAAGGACCCCATTTCTACTTAAAAACGTAGAATTTAGTTTTTCATTGAACTCTGAACGTTTTCTTAGAAACATTATTTTACGAGATGACTCATATATATTGATAAACGCTTCATATATTGTAGGCGTTGCGTTCATACGTTGGGGAGTGACGTCATGGTCTGAGGTCGAGTTGTATGCCGCGTTGTAGTGCCGCGTGATTGTATTGACTTTTTGACTGTTTGTATCGTAGGGAGTGTATGGTCGCGGAAGAAAGAGATACCACGTTTTTTTGCCTTTGGACGTGTCCTCTCATACTTTATTAAAGTTTTTCTTGGTGCAAGTCCCCATTATCGAATATCTTCGCATAAGCTCTAGAGTTAGCTCCATCTAGGAGTGAGTAGCGTATCAGTATTAGTTCTTTGTTAATACGATATTAACCGTTTGAGTGGGGGGGCGCCACTGTTATTTCCGTCCGGTTGACGCCAACCAAATAAATCATTATAACGCTTCAAATCCCAATTGTAGATAAAGTAGAGTATGTTTAGATGAATATAGACTGAATTAAAGAGATGTTGTTCTATATACGAGATACGAAACTTTGTTATTAACAGAAACTAGTTTTTCGAAAACACCACCGCGTCATTCAAATGTGCGTTGAATAAATTGATAAAAGGATTGTAGAAAAATAAATCAATCGGGAAATATCGAGATAAATAAATAGAAACTTAATTGACAATATAATTGCAGACATTAAATATTAATTTATAAAATAGCATAATATTAAAGTTCTGAAATTGATTGAGAAGATAGTGGCGCGATGTGGTACGAGTTTGACGAACAAAAATAGAATTACCAATGTTGAAGTCCTTAAATTAATAGCAATAAGGAATAAAATTCTTAGTTGGCGGGATTTCGTTATTGGTTTCGCGAGCGGGAGAAGTGGCATCATATTAGGAGGGGGCCGCGAGGTTATAAAAGCTGGGTTCGGGAACTATTGGGGCTTTTTCCGGAACAGAAAATTGAACAGTAAATACGTCTGCTGCGCTCGTAGGCAAATTCGCCATTTTGTGAATTTACTATTAGGGAGTTTCGTTTGTATTTAAATTCGAAAGTAGGAGAGTGGTTTTGGATTTGTAACCTAACATCACCTGTGGGCATTGCGTCCCAGACTATCAGCTCTGGTGTGAAGTTTCAGGTTCTGAATTACTTTCTTAGCTAGGGAATGAGATTTGAAAGTGAAGTGTAAGGTTAGAAGCGGCCTTCGATTCCTAAACCGTTTGTATATTTAGCTAGAAGTTTTCCGCGTAAAATAGGGTTTTCAGCCTTAGTAATTAGGGTAGCTCTCGCGAAATAAAAGTTTACTAATCCTTTTCCTCCACAGTACTACGTTTATGCGGAAGTAAATTTGTGCAAAGGAAAACTCACGGTGATAAAGGTATGCTATGGATAATCCGTGTGTCTAGCCTTTGTCAAATAACCAAGGCTCGGCGGGGGCACACGAGATGATCGATATCATTCTTGCGTCATAGCTTTCTGAGCCTTTGCAGACATTTAATTCCACTTATTACTTTAGCTTAATTCCACTAGCTAGTGGTAATTGAGTTTCAGTATACAAACGTGTGAATTTAGAGCGAATTCACTTGGGAGCCTTAAGAAGTTTAAATTAATGGACTAAGGAACCCAAAATCTAGCTCTGCTTACTATGCTACGGCTGAATCTGAGTCTGCTTGGGTTGAAAGGTTTAAAGAATCCCTTCACCGGAGGCATTCCCAATTTAATTTAATAATAAAAAAGTAATACTAACAATAATTTTGAATTGAGATAATTACATTAATTATCTTGTTTGAAGATTGGGATAAAATGCTTCTTGTGAATGCGGTGTTAGATCTTCTTCCGTTAGCATACGTGGTGTAGCAATTTTCCCCCTGCTTACCCTGAGTGACAGACGATTCTAGCCCTCTGGCACTTTGCGCCCATAACATATTTATGTATTATATTCCGAATATTCTTACCTTGCGGGTGGTTACCGAACCCATAAAACCACCTGCGCATACACATCCTAGGCTACACACTCTGGCCGGCCAGAAAGTCTGAAAGCTAACTGAGTCAAGTTACCAAGTAATTTGAAACAGTCTGGTTTTCCGGAGTTAGGGAGGATAGAAGTAGGAAATAGCTGTGACTAGGGAGACACCTTAGGCACTCACGCATACACACGATTAAATGTAAATGGGGTTTGTTTTGCTGAAACAATAATAATTTTGATGGGTGGTTAAATATATTAGCTTACGGGGTTGGGAAAAATTAGGCAGGCTCCCCTTTTCTTTCAGGGTATCCAGTTGTATGATGAGAGTAAGTATTTCCCCAAGTCCCCACCATAACAATGCGGTCATTAGATGCGTTTAAGGTTCATTTAATAAAACTAAAATAAGTGAAATTGGTGCTTCTACAATGTTTTGTAGTGTAGCGATATTGTAATCAATATGTCGCAATAGGTTTAGTGTACAATAAATCTGTTTCCAAACCCGTCTGTAAATGATAGCGTTAAGTAATTCTCTTATCACCTACTCATAAGGATGTAGATGTAACCCCGCAAAATTCCGCGCCGCGCTAATGTAAACCTGCAAAGCTCTGTTGGACTAAAAGATTGTATTCGTTATTTAATTGTGCGAGTCTTGAATTAGTAGCTACTAAACTTACTGCTTATCTATGTCTCTGGTCCTTACCTTAAAACTAGACGTAAACGTTGGTGCGTTTCATCCACACGGTGATCATTTGAAACTAAGGAATAGGTAAAACGAAACGAAAATATTAGCTTCATAGGTACTTATCTTTTGACCTTCGGACGGGTCATTCCACTATTGCAGAGGTAGGAACAATTTATGTAGGTGCGTAGATACTTTTCCTTCCGACCGTTGTTTCTTTAGTATTATTGCATTTTAGGCGCAATATGGGGTGAATAATATATAGGGTGGTCAAAACTCGGATTATTGTTAGGAATTGAAAGACGTTATGGGACGTTAGAGAGTAGTTAAGAGCCACTATAGGCTTTGTAGTAGTAATGCTATATGCATTTTAAGTATATTGGCTTAATACTCTGCTTAATCTCATAGTTGCGTGAGCGCGGCTGGATTGTTTCAGTGTTGGTAAGCTTCGATGAAGTCTTATTCCAACGTACTTTGTGCATTTGGTTATTACCTCTCTCACACTCGTCTGCCAATGCATTGTACTGCTGAACGTCCCTTTGCCAATTCTTGCGTTAATTATGTATGTTTTCTTAAGGCATAGACTCGGAATAATGAATCATTGTATTCTTATTTCTAGTCAGTCATAGTTTTATTATTTATAAGTATATATTAACAGTATAACGTAGTGGTGGCCAATCCCCATCCACGGTAGATATAATTAGCACTATCGGCTAGTAGATAATTGAGTATTGCACTCACTTCTTCTTATCCAATATTATCTACTTAGCTGGCTAATAATGTCTGCCTTAACCGGCCTTTGGTAGGGGACGTTATACTAAAACACTCACATGTGTAGTAGTATGACAAGTAGTTATTTCAAATATTTTGCTACTATAATCTTATTTTATTTACATGGAATTTATTTTATTTAACCTTTAATTTATTGTCTTCTAAACTTAACTTCTTTATTTAAATTTTCCTTCTTTATCCCAATCTTGTCTCGCTTCTGCTTATTTAATGTTGCTTTATTGCTATTTTAGTTTCTTCGAATCTTTCTAAAATTTACCTTTTCTAATAAACATTTGATTTGAACTGAATGTTCTTAGTTCCACTTTTATTATTTTAACGGATCTCTTACATGCACTCATTACTCAATCTCATATCCTAAAAGTTCTTGGGTTATTAATACGTTCACAATGAAGGGTCCTCACTAGACTAGACGATCACAGTTGGCCATTGGAGTGTTTTGCATCATAGTAACTTTTCTCCTTTACTATCGGGGTCATACGTTTAATATTCCGGGGTGGGGGTTACAATATGGTGTGCCGTGACCATGATATTTTAATACGAGTTTGAGTAGTTTGTTTGTATTTTTTATGATGCAGAATATTCTTATTTTTAATTATTATCGTTGGCTTTATGCCACAATTTGATGTTCGTGAAATGGAAAGGTTTGAGATTGACGATGAGGGTGTGATTGAGATCCGTTACTTTTGCTTTCGCATAGATTTATGGATGTATGCACGGGTAAAAATAAATATTTAATTCGTGTATGGATCTATTTATCTAATTGTTTACGTGTAATCACGTCATTTTTACTAGCGTTCCATAACTTTTTGGTAATTTCTATTCAAATTACGTTACTTTACAATAAATTTTTAGTTGATTCAATGCTTTCGTGTCGGATTTTAATAATAGTCTGTAGAGGTTATACTGTTCGATCGTTTTTAAGTAGGTACGTTTAACAGTTTTTTATTCAGGGGGTTGTATCAAATTATGTTTTACGTCAGAAGTTGCTTTCATAGGTAAACTAAGGTTAATAATAATTCCAGTTTAATTAATTAAGAAAATAATTAGGGAATTATAAAAAAACGAATGTCATCAGGTTACATTAATTAGTCAAAGGTCTGCTTTATGGGGGGTTGTCAAAATATCGGTTTTCTTTTACGCGATTTAAAATTCTTAAATATTTTAATACTTGTTTTGCTTATTAATTAATAGTTATTATTTTGAAAGATTTTTGTTATTTTTAATTTGTTGATGTATTTAATGTTAATTATTTTTATGCTGGGGTTTGATATCCTTCTTACTTTCGGTTTAGCATTCCATTACGCGGAAACTTTTCTTTTATTTGGGGGGTTGTGGGTGTGATGTATACGGATTGGTAGGTAGGTATCACTATTTGTATTAGTTGCTAAGTGGGTAGTTTTTGTCGTTTTGTCAGTCCTTCATTAAAGGTCGTTGGTCTAAGCTGGTGTTTCCCTGCTCGGTCTCTAAAGATATAACAGTGGGGTTGTAAAAGAAAAAAAAAGCAACATAATTAACAAAAGTTTTCTCGACGGGGGGTTGCTATTATTACAGTATTGCTAGGAATTTAGTATTGCGTAATTCGGTAGTTTCGTATAGTGGTGGCGCAAATAAATTCAAGAATTCTAAATTATTCCATTAGACTCGAGATTAATTTTAATTTAATAAAATATCAATATGTCAAATAAATTTAGTATATTTTATTCACATCGATTCGTAAATTTCTTCAGACCTAAAAAAAAAACTAATTTATTAAAAGAAAAAAAAAAAAAGAAGAAAATTTTTATTTTATTTTGGTAATCCGCGTACCTATAATAAATTATAAATAATAGAGAAAAAAACAACACATTTTGTTTTATTTTAACAATCCGCGTACAGTAAACGATAAAAGTAGATAATCGAATATTCTAAAACCAAACTGGATTTAAATGTACCTTACCATAATTTACGTCTTACCCAAATACTATTTTTAATAAAATACGGACGCGAGTTAATCTAATCGGGATTTACACTTGATTATTTAATTTTCGTCGTTGACTGTACTTCTTAAACCAGGTAATTGAAACGGTTTTGAAAGGTAATCTGGTAATTGAAATTGAGGTATTGTGTACGGCAATCAAGGTAATTCGTGTGGTACTGTGTAAGGTAAAACAAATTTAATTTTAAAAATTTTACTTGCGTCTCATAACGTCTATCACTAGGTTTTATTGCGATCGCGGGCTCTGGTTCAAATTATTTTATTCCTCATATTGGATGGGGTTGTCAAATTTATAATAAAATTAGTAGTTTATTTTATATCGCGGTAATCAAAATCATATCTGCGAAGAGTTCATTCGCTAAATTCTCAGGCTTCATATATCAGTATGTAAGCAAGTAAGAGTAAGCTTGGAAATGATTCAATGAATGGAGAAGGAATTAGTTGGAGTATTTAGAAAGAGAATGAAAAGGGGCTTGAATGGAAGTTCTAGAGTTCGGTGAATCGGTTTTACGCAGATAACTTGTTTTATTTAGTTTCCGAATACAGCACACACCTCAAGCGGATACAAATACTTCTTTTGATTTTCATTTTAAATTAAGTTAAACTGTATTTGTATCCCGGACTCCACAAGAAGCTAAGAACTAGTTTCGGCAACTGAGCAGGCTCCAGAAGCGAAGATGTTGTCGATTGGGGATTTTCATTGATTAATATCGTTTGTTTGATAGCTTCCCGTAGTGATTTCGCAGCTGATTGTTATTTGAGGCTATTGTAAGGGTCGGTTCTACTACCGGTGCACGTTTGCTCTTGGGGAGGCCTCCCCTTTGGAGTTTAAGCGAGTGTATCTGGTACTTAGCAGTCGGTGCCTTCGGGCTGTTCTGCCTCACAACCAGGATCCCTTTATCAAGGTCTTAAATGATAGGCTGTGTTAAAAGCTGCTAAGCGATCCGAATAAAACGGTGTCGATTGAAATTTCACATAGACAATTATCCGAAGAGTCTGGTTGAAAAACACAACTCACTCATTTCGTCATTTCTGGAAAATAGTGAAACAAGTAATTAATAACTTATGTACCTAGCAAGACCACTCTCGTGATCACTTATGTTTTATTGAAAATTTGATAACGACAGGTCTTATCCAAATTTTGGGGGTTGATTGTGACGGACCAAGCTCCGTACAAATGCTCACGATCGTTAATATCATGTTGAATTGTGTTCTGCACGAGAAGATTAAGGATGGAAGCTAAAATAAACCGAGAAATGATAATCGTATACTTATATAGGGATTGTAAAACATTTAAAGAGCGTATTATAGAATCGGATAAAGCGCCGAAACGTATTGGGTTCCTCGACATAAAATACAGCTAGGTATATTTTGTTTGTATCATTTGTAAATATTTAAGCAGTTCTTGTGAGATATTGCGTTGTCTTTTATAGATTAAATTTTTACGATAATTGAGATTAATTACAACGGCATCTATTTTGCGAGATGGCACAACTAATGAATTATGGATTGAAGAAAGTTTTTCACCTAAAACCTGTTACAATACATGACAGTTCATCGCTTTGTTCGTAGGTGACGCTACCGGTCTATACGCGTGGGTCTGAATTCATTCTCTAATAAAACAAAAACAAAAAAAAAGTGCATCCGAAAAGCTTTTGTTTTGTAGCATTTGTAAACATTTAAACAGTTCTTGTAAAATACTTATTGCGTTGTCTTTTGTAGATTAAATTATGCAACTGGTTTTAGGGATGGTTTACGATAATTGAGATTAATCACAATGACATCTCTCTTGCGAAATAGCATAACTAATAAATTTTGGATTGAAGAAAGTCTGTCACCTAAATCTAATACAGTACATGGCAGTTCATTATTTTGTTCATAGATGACGCTTTTTTAATTCATTCTCTAAAACAAAACAAAAAATTGCATCCGAAAAGCTCGGTCATTCAGGTACTAAATAAATAGGGAACTTAAATCATATAAAACTTTAACAAAACAACATAGACTCACGCCTGTGTCCCGGAGGGGTAGGCGAATGTCGGGGACTGCCACTTGTTGCGATTTTGACGGATCGCTGTCGCTTTCTCAACATTCATTGGTCGTTGCTTGCGCGCGCGCCGGTTTCGGGTGCTTTTGTCTTGCCCTTTGCTAATGCATCCCCTGTTTGGTCGAGGTGTGTCCGTCTGGGTCATCCCTTGCCGGCCCTTCCACCCACATTTGTTCGATGGATTTGCTTCATCCTCTCCACATGTCCAAACGAACTCAACATTCCTTTCTCAATTTTAGTCACTGCATCCTCTTTTAGTCCACAACGTTTTCTAGTCACACGGTTATGTGTCCGGTCATTCAAAGTAACACCAGACATACTTCTCAAGGACCCCATTTCTACTTAAAAACGTAGAATTTAGTTTTTCATTGAACTCTGAACGTTTTCTTAGAAACATTATTTTACGAGATGACTCATATATATTGATAAACGCTTCATATATTGTAGGCGTTGCGTTCATACGTTGGGGAGTGACGTCATGGTCTGAGGTCGAGTTGTATGCCGCGTTGTAGTGCCGCGTGATTGTATTGACTTTTTGACTGTTTGTATCGTAGGGAGTGTATGGTCGCGGAAGAAAGAGATACCACGTTTTTTTGCCTTTGGACGTGTCCTCTCATACTTTATTAAAGTTTTTCTTGGTGCAAGTCCCCATTATCGAATATCTTCGCATAAGCTCTAGAGTTAGCTCCATCTAGGAGTGAGTAGCGTATCAGTATTAGTTCTTTGTTAATACGATATTAACCGTTTGAGTGGGGGGGCGCCACTGTTATTTCCGTCCGGTTGACGCCAACCAAATAAATCATTATAACGCTTCAAATCCCAATTGTAGATAAAGTAGAGTATGTTTAGATGAATATAGACTGAATTAAAGAGATGTTGTTCTATATACGAGATACGAAACTTTGTTATTAACAGAAACTAGTTTTTCGAAAACACCACCGCGTCATTCAAATGTGCGTTGAATAAATTGATAAAAGGATTGTAGAAAAATAAATCAATCGGGAAATATCGAGATAAATAAATAGAAACTTAATTGACAATATAATTGCAGACATTAAATATTAATTTATAAAATAGCATAATATTAAAGTTCTGAAATTGATTGAGAAGATAGTGGCGCGATGTGGTACGAGTTTGACGAACAAAAATAGAATTACCAATGTTGAAGTCCTTAAATTAATAGCAATAAGGAATAAAATTCTTAGTTGGCGGGATTTCGTTATTGGTTTCGCGAGCGGGAGAAGTGGCATCATATTAGGAGGGGGCCGCGAGGTTATAAAAGCTGGGTTCGGGAACTATTGGGGCTTTTTCCGGAACAGAAAATTGAACAGTAAATACGTCTGCTGCGCTCGTAGGCAAATTCGCCATTTTGTGAATTTACTATTAGGGAGTTTCGTTTGTATTTAAATTCGAAAGTAGGAGAGTGGTTTTGGATTTGTAACCTAACATCACCTGTGGGCATTGCGTCCCAGACTATCAGCTCTGGTGTGAAGTTTCAGGTTCTGAATTACTTTCTTAGCTAGGGAATGAGATTTGAAAGTGAAGTGTAAGGTTAGAAGCGGCCTTCGATTCCTAAACCGTTTGTATATTTAGCTAGAAGTTTTCCGCGTAAAATAGGGTTTTCAGCCTTAGTAATTAGGGTAGCTCTCGCGAAATAAAAGTTTACTAATCCTTTTCCTCCACAGTACTACGTTTATGCGGAAGTAAATTTGTGCAAAGGAAAACTCACGGTGATAAAGGTATGCTATGGATAATCCGTGTGTCTAGCCTTTGTCAAATAACCAAGGCTCGGCGGGGGCACACGAGATGATCGATATCATTCTTGCGTCATAGCTTTCTGAGCCTTTGCAGACATTTAATTCCACTTATTACTTTAGCTTAATTCCACTAGCTAGTGGTAATTGAGTTTCAGTATACAAACGTGTGAATTTAGAGCGAATTCACTTGGGAGCCTTAAGAAGTTTAAATTAATGGACTAAGGAACCCAAAATCTAGCTCTGCTTACTATGCTACGGCTGAATCTGAGTCTGCTTGGGTTGAAAGGTTTAAAGAATCCCTTCACCGGAGGCATTCCCAATTTAATTTAATAATAAAAAAGTAATACTAACAATAATTTTGAATTGAGATAATTACATTAATTATCTTGTTTGAAGATTGGGATAAAATGCTTCTTGTGAATGCGGTGTTAGATCTTCTTCCGTTAGCATACGTGGTGTAGCAATTTTCCCCCTGCTTACCCTGAGTGACAGACGATTCTAGCCCTCTGGCACTTTGCGCCCATAACATATTTATGTATTATATTCCGAATATTCTTACCTTGCGGGTGGTTACCGAACCCATAAAACCACCTGCGCATACACATCCTAGGCTACACACTCTGGCCGGCCAGAAAGTCTGAAAGCTAACTGAGTCAAGTTACCAAGTAATTTGAAACAGTCTGGTTTTCCGGAGTTAGGGAGGATAGAAGTAGGAAATAGCTGTGACTAGGGAGACACCTTAGGCACTCACGCATACACACGATTAAATGTAAATGGGGTTTGTTTTGCTGAAACAATAATAATTTTGATGGGTGGTTAAATATATTAGCTTACGGGGTTGGGAAAAATTAGGCAGGCTCCCCTTTTCTTTCAGGGTATCCAGTTGTATGATGAGAGTAAGTATTTCCCCAAGTCCCCACCATAACAATGCGGTCATTAGATGCGTTTAAGGTTCATTTAATAAAACTAAAATAAGTGAAATTGGTGCTTCTACAATGTTTTGTAGTGTAGCGATATTGTAATCAATATGTCGCAATAGGTTTAGTGTACAATAAATCTGTTTCCAAACCCGTCTGTAAATGATAGCGTTAAGTAATTCTCTTATCACCTACTCATAAGGATGTAGATGTAACCCCGCAAAATTCCGCGCCGCGCTAATGTAAACCTGCAAAGCTCTGTTGGACTAAAAGATTGTATTCGTTATTTAATTGTGCGAGTCTTGAATTAGTAGCTACTAAACTTACTGCTTATCTATGTCTCTGGTCCTTACCTTAAAACTAGACGTAAACGTTGGTGCGTTTCATCCACACGGTGATCATTTGAAACTAAGGAATAGGTAAAACGAAACGAAAATATTAGCTTCATAGGTACTTATCTTTTGACCTTCGGACGGGTCATTCCACTATTGCAGAGGTAGGAACAATTTATGTAGGTGCGTAGATACTTTTCCTTCCGACCGTTGTTTCTTTAGTATTATTGCATTTTAGGCGCAATATAGGGTGAATAATATATAGGGTGGTCAAAACTCGGATTATTGTTAGGAATTGAAAGACGTTATGGGACGTTAGAGAGTAGTTAAGAGCCACTATAGGCTTTGTAGTAGTAATGCTATATGCATTTTAAGTATATTGGCTTAATACTCTGCTTAATCTCATAGTTGCGTGAGCGCGGCTGGATTGTTTCAGTGTTGGTAAGCTTCGATGAAGTCTTATTCCAACGTACTTTGTGCATTTGGTTATTACCTCTCTCACACTCGTCTGCCAATGCATTGTACTGCTGAACGTCCCTTTGCCAATTCTTGCGTTAATTATGTATGTTTTCTTAAGGCATAGACTCGGAATAATGAATCATTGTATTCTTATTTCTAGTCAGTCATAGTTTTATTATTTATAAGTATATATTAACAGTATAACGTAGTGGTGGCCAATCCCCATCCACGGTAGATATAATTAGCACTATCGGCTAGTAGATAATTGAGTATTGCACTCACTTCTTCTTATCCAATATTATCTACTTAGCTGGCTAATAATGTCTGCCTTAACCGGCCTTTGGTAGGGGACGTTATACTAAAACACTCACATGTGTAGTAGTATGACAAGTAGTTATTTCAAATATTTTGCTACTATAATCTTATTTTATTTACATGGAATTTATTTTATTTAACCTTTAATTTATTGTCTTCTAAACTTAACTTCTTTATTTAAATTTTCCTTCTTTATCCCAATCTTGTCTCGCTTCTGCTTATTTAATGTTGCTTTATTGCTATTTTAGTTTCTTCGAATCTTTCTAAAATTTACCTTTTCTAATAAACATTTGATTTGAACTGAATGTTCTTAGTTCCACTTTTATTATTTTAACGGATCTCTTACATGCACTCATTACTCAATCTCATATCCTAAAAGTTCTTGGGTTATTAATACGTTCACAATGAAGGGTCCTCACTAGACTAGACGATCACAGTTGGCCATTGGAGTGTTTTGCATCATAGTAACTTTTCTCCTTTACTATCGGGGTCATACGTTTAATATTCCGGGGTGGGGGTTACAGTTGTCTGGAATAAATTACTATTAATAATGAGGCTGCCAATTGTACTGTAATCTGTTCGTGGTGTAAAGTAAAGAATATCTTGATTCTATTCTTGATTCAGTATACTTGATGCGTTTGTGTGTGTATATTATTAATAATTGAACTTTAAGCGCCTTGACCGTGGTTTGATACTGGCTGGGTACACTTATAGAACATAGATATAGCTTTCTAATCCATGGTAGTTTCCTTCGCACGCGTCACATAAGAGTGAGGTTTACAACATAAACTCAAGTTCCCTAATACAGTTAACTCCTGAACTGCCCTCGCGGAATGGAACGTATAGGTGGCCCATACTAAGTTGGACACAGATCTGTGTCGCGGCAGACGAGTGGTGCCAAAACTAAGCGCGGAATTTAAAATACGTGTATTCATGTTATACAGATGAACACCGGCGGCCGGCCGTCCACAGGCGCTTACATGAACAGGGGGTACGAGCCAGCCCTGGACGATGATGACGATATCATGTCATCGCCGTTACCTAGACGCAGCACCGTGCGATTCCGCGACACCTACAGTTGATTGTTGTACAGCTTTATTTTTAGAGTAATAGAGGCGAGTTTCTGTTGACGATTTTTTTTTCGATAGTTTCCCTAAAAGGTCACCCCCTTGTGAAGCTGTGTAAGTCATTAAACATTAGTAATGTAGAACTTGCCTCAGATATTGCAAGTGATAGCAAACTTTGGTCTCTGGTTCTCCGACCTATAGCTCAACATAGTCGCTTTTATAACTAAAGCCCTAACAGATTGTCTGCGTAGACTGCAGAATTACTAATTTGCTAAAATGTTTTGGTAATTAATTAATTATCTACCAGTTTCTAATGTTATTTTTATGACGGAGAAACATCGACATTGCACTATGAAATAAATGTATAACGTCATTATTTAAATATACATAAGCAGCCTATATATATATATATATATATATATATATATATATATATATATATATATATATATACGTCCCACTGTAGGGCACAGGCCTTCTCTCAGGGAGAGAGTATGGGCTTAATCACCACGCGTGCCCACCGCGGACTGGCGATTTTAAGCGCTGAGGTATGTGAATAGCTCAGACACTCAGGTTTCCTCACGATGTTTTCCTTCACAGTTAGCGAGTGGTATTGCTACTATGACTTCACAAATGTACATAACTTAGAAAACAAAGTCATAGGTACATGCCCGCATTGGGAATCGAACCAGGGTATCTCGCTTCCGAGTCCGATGTTCTGACCACTAGGCTACCACCGCTTAATTAAATGATTTATTATTAAATAATTTGTAATAATTTTAGGTAGAAGAATAATTTTCATCCAATATTATTCCTTACACAAAAAAAAACAATCGATAATATTCGTCCTGAATCAACTCTATTAAATCTGTGATCCAAACAGGGATTTATAGATTTGAGTAAATTTAAGGATATATAGACCTAACCCAATTTAAAATCCATTATTTTGAGTCGGGTCGGATGACGTACGGAAAAACCGAATGTGAAGTCTATGTAAAGGTCCCAAGTTGCCAATCTTAGCTTATGACTCAAGTTAGAGGCTGCGCTGGCGGAGAGAGAGCGGCGCGCGACGAACGTTAGGCCTCCAGTGACCGCGCGACTCACGCGCCGAGCGAGCGTATCCATCGCGCCAAACCATGCCCATAGACGGTGCTCGCGAGTGTATACAGCCTACACGTGAAGTGACCCCATAATATTCAGGATACACACACCCTAGGATTTATACGGAGTGATAAGGTAATTTGGGAAATAAGTTTCGGGGTTGATTGTGCGGTTAGGAATTTAAGATTTGAAACTTAGTAAGAGTTGACCTTTTAGTTTCCAAGCATACTTTACACACGCTGTTGAATAAGCTGTGAACTGCGAAAGTCTGATGAATTAAATCGCACAGCAAATTGATCCGTGGATAAACTGTCACCAGACATCCTTTTAAAATTCAAGATTCCATTCAGAACTCGAATTCCATAGTAAGTTCACTTTCGAAAGTTTCTCGGAATAAAGTAGCCCAAAGAAAACGAAATTAACATGTATTGAGGTGGTTGAACAATAAATTTGACACTTTGAATAGGTACATACCTTACAAATACTTTTCCAAACATTTTACAAAAACTTTCTTAGTCATAAAAATATAGGTTCAATTAGTTAGAGACTTGCCTACACTCGCGTACGTAGGTAAACAAAAGTGAATGTAGGCGTAAATAGGCGCTGCATAGAAGGTGTAAGATTGGAAACAAGGACAGACTTCATTTCCCTTGTATCTGCCAGTAATATCTCTTAGTTGTGTGCGGTGGTAACAAAGGCGCTTATAACTTGATACTATTATTTTTATTCAACCTTGAACTGTCTCAATAGAGTTGCCTATACTGGCTTGAAGAATTTTGAAATACTCCTTCGCCATTCGGTGCAGTGAGCTTGTAAAAAGTTTATCTAACATTTTATTTTTAATGTGTTATCCATACCTAGTATCTAATTAGTATCTAATAGACTCAATAAACATAACTCAAGATATCTTTCACGCCATTAGCATTACTATGTAGTTTCGAATTTATTGCTGGTAGCGAGTGCGAAGAATGTACAGAGGCCTCGCCAGCATCCGGTTCCGGCAGCGTTCTCACTGCGCGGACGCAATACGCTGAGGGCACGTCCACATGAGCCGTATGCCAACCAAAGGAACTCATCCATCAAGTTCCCTGGAAGCGGTGGACTAATTAATATGCCTGGTGTGAATGAATCCTAATGCAATCATTGTGATTAGCTAACGTTCTCTATACCACCCTGTTGCGTTGCCAAAACCGTGTACAATGAGTAATTAGATTCAATAACTTTTAGTATTTTCAATTGTTTGTACTCATACTTAGAATAGGGCGTAAAGCCGTTTCCCCATTGCGTTGCGTTATTGGCTTCATAGCCAGTCGTTACTAACATGTCTTGGAGATATTTACGACTGTTGAACAAACGCTTTTTTTTGCCTCAGCCCAGACCTTTACAACCTGACCTGCCTCGAACCTTGACAGACGATGTCATCTCCAAGATTGTATAAAAATAAAACATTGAGAATTAGAAACTGCTTCTTAGAATTAGTTTAAATATCACTCCGGCCCAGTATATTTAGGAAAAAGTCGATTCGTTGCTCTGTAATGTACAGTTTTGCATCTAGGTATTAGTAGGTGGTATAGGAAAGTGTGAATGATACAGTACGAAGCGAATTGGTATTATTTAAATGTAAATAATATATAACGTCGACGTTGGAACCTTATTCTGGTCAATACAAACTTGTTTCTTCCTTTTGAGTGTGTTTGTAGCTAGTTTGTTTTTTGCATAAAGTTGCAAGACAATACAAAATGTGCAGAAATCTTAGGAATTTTCTTTTAAATAAAAGGCAGCTGACAATACGTATGCTAATAAGGCCACCGAACGTAGACAGACGATGAAAAAAACTGCCCACGTATTTCACGTACATTTGACAGCACTTCAACCTTTACATTTTTATTGCAAAGTCGCCCTTCATTTAACTGAGTACAGGCACGGATGTAAATATCCACTTACCGCCGACTGTACTTTATACATGGTTGTGCATAAAAATATGATTAAATATTTTCCTTTTGCCAGAAAAAAAGTAATCTAGAGTGATTAGTTTTGGCGAGCCAGTACCTAAATACTGTTTTTTTTTGCTATTTTCTTTCTTGCTTTGCGTAATTGAACTTGAAAAAATCTTAGAACGTCATGGTCGGACGTGGTGAGGGGCGTGGTTAATTCGACCTCAACGATACACAAAGAAACAAAACCGTATTACGTGTTTCAGAAAATTCTTGCTTGTAGCCGATTGCTAGAGTATTGCTCTACCCATTAATTATTTTTTATTATCTTACCAACTGAAATAATAAAAAAATACTTTCGGAACTATCTGAAGCTCTATAGGTAATACTTCCTTCACCCCTTTAGTATAATCCTATGGAGCGCAGTGTAAAAATATTACGTATTTAAAAATATGACTGTATCACGGAGAGCTCTTCAAATTGTATTAAGCTATACGAACGGTACATTTGAATAGACTGAAACAAATCAAAACTCACAGCATAAAACAGTTGCGGCTACCACGTGTGCGTAAGTAGGCTTCTAATTATGATTGGACCACAAAACCGTGACTCGGCTCGGACAGAAGAAAGTAAGGCCTTTGGCACTAGGCATGCACGCATTGCTAATGCATAATAGAGGCTTTACAAACATTAACTTTTTCTCAATAATTCATTATAGTGGTTGATGTTTTCTCTTAATTCCTATGAAGCTCTATAGAGTTCGCAATTTTAGCTTTCTATGCTACTCAATTAACTGCAAAATGTGGAGCAGTAGATAGATATTAATTTCTATGTAGTTTCTAGCAATCCATAGGCCTATATAAAGCCTGTCACACACTAGCGCGGTCGTGGTGTCGGTGGCAGCCAGATGTTTTAAGTTGCGACCGCGCTCGTGTGTTGCACGACTCAATGGAAACTTCGCCCAAGGCTCGACATTAGTCATTTACAAAGAGATTTGGAAACGACCTTATACAAAATAATTACCAGTTTTCCAATACATATTTTTTTTATAAGTAGAACTTCAAGCGATTTGACTCGTTCGGTCTTCCAATAAATGAGGACTGATATTCGTATTACTAACATTTTATTAATTTTGTAGCTCATTTGAATGAATTGTTCGCAAGTGCTAAAGTAATTCGGGCCACGGTCAGTCAAATTCGTTCCACTAGAAGCTTACCATTTCGTTAACACTGCGTTGCGAATACAATCGACATGTAAATAAAAACACAAAAGACACACTAACAAAGGTTATAGTGCGTCTTAGTATTTAATCTACGATATTTCCACTGAATTATATCTCAGTGTAATTCAGAGTAGATTAAGTCTTGTTAAGGTGAGCACCCAAATATTGTTATGAAGATAAAAGTAAGATTTGGGAATTATACAGAAAACAATCATAGACACACTAGGTATTTTTTCCATTCTATCGGACATTAAGGATAACATTAGGTGGTAAAACAAACTTAACCTAAATAGGATCGGCCAGTTACATGTTTTCACTCTTCCTACCAATTAGGTAGATAATGTATGCTGGAAGATCATATTTAGAGTGAGTTTGTTAAAGTTTCTTAAAGTAATTATCACAAAATATGCATTATAGAGCCAAAAACGCTATAAGAGCCATTGTATTGCCAATAAGAGTCTCTGCAGGACCCTTTGATTTTGCTCTCGTTATATCTGACATTGCGCTCCATAAAAGACATCAACGCGCGTTCGTGCGCCTACGCAACTGTTGCAATAAAATCGCGCTCGATGGTATATTGACTTTGAATTGACATTTTGTTGTATTAGTTACATTACTCTGTTGTAACATAAACAGTAAATGAGAATTGAGTAACAAACCATAATTAGGTCTACTTAAGACCTATTAAAAACATGTCTAGTTATGATTGAGTTAACAAATGATAATTAAGAAACTGGTTGTGTTGTACACAAATGAATTTTATCGTCAGGGTGAGCGGCGGCAAGTTTTGTAGTCATATAACTCTTACTGCGTTTAGCATAAAGGTCATAGTAGTGCAAAGGTTAGCAGGCTGGGCTCTGTAAAATACTGAGATTCATGCCTATGGTACAAGTTTATAGATTGTAACCGCGCCTAGGCGTTGCGCCACTTGTATCCACTTTCTATTTTTTTTGTTAGCAATCGTGCGCATAGCTCATGGTCTATCAATACTACGTAACGTAATAGACAGCATGCCAGCGAGATACATCGTAACAACAATATGGTTATAACCATAACGTCACTTATCGTGCAGCACGGATCGGAATAGATTGGACTCTTGCGACTGTGTATATCTAAAGTGGGCACTTTTCTGCATGAGCTCTTAATTATATATTTACTTCTGTGTGGTCTAATTTCTTATTCTTATTCTTAACCTAGATCAGTCATGTACAGATTTGGTGTATATCTTTAAATCCTCTTTGAGAGCTAATCAGAACCCAAACTAGGCCAACGATGTACAGATTTGGTGTTCACGTTTTGACTTATAATAAAATGCATTTTTGGTATGCACCAATAGCCGGAAAAACTCGGCGTGTGACACTTCATAACAGTGTGAACTTCTGAGGTGTAGAGCGTGATGTCGCGAGGTCGGCAGCGGCGCTAGCGCGGCCGAGACCACGCTCCAACGATTTTCTGGCACACACACGATCTATCTATCTTTCTTAGTTTTAGATCGAACGTCAAAAGGCCTCGTCAGAAACCTAGAATTGAACTCCCAATTACTTACCGTTTTTTGCTTGGATCAAGTCCCGTTTTATTGGTTACAATTTGACAATCCGCATTAATTTATCAGGTGTATAGGTAAATAAAACTTGACATTTCTTCAAAGTAACTTTGGTTTAGTAGTAGTTTTTACTCGATGTGACATTAGGCAACAGATACCTTTGTTCGTAATAATCTATGCATGCTGTAGCTACAGGATTGTTGTAATGCAAATTCTCTTTTACCAATATGCATAGCCAAGTGGACCGAACACAAAAATAAGCCGCAGCTCGCACAGACTCGGTGGTCATACCAGTTTTGTGCACAAAGACTAGTGCCACGAAGAATGCGCTTCCATTTGTGAATGTAAGGCAGTGTTGCGCAGTGGCGGCTGCGGCAGAGCAGGCGCCGCCGGGGCGGGGCTTGCGGTCGCGGGGAGAGGAAGCCAGCTGGCGGCCGCCAAGAGTGAAAGTGCACCGGCCAACCTTACTGCAGCCAGCCTCCGCGAGACCGCATATAAAGCATATCCGTCAGAGCATTGATCGATCGCGAATATCGTTTGCACAATATTACCTAATCGAATTACACTTGATAGAAAACTCTAATGCAACTGCCTTCAGTCTGAATTTAAAAAGGTGTTAACTTCTTGGAGAACGGCGTGGCCGCGGGCGCTCATCATCATCACTGCAAGAGATAGGCCTCCCTCATGGTATTCCAAGCTTCCCAGTCTTGTGGCGCGACTCCCCGCTGGCACTCACATGTATTTATTGCTTTTTATTTAAATCCACAAATCTATGGGTTACAGTCAATGATGTTTAAAACTGCCTTGGTTTAATGTAGCCCTACCTACTACTAGATCATAACAATTATTTGTCTTGGTTACTTTGGGAATAGACAAAATGCAATTACGTCACTTTAATAATTTACGCACGATTGTTGCTTGCACCCGCCCACAAGCGGCATTTCTGCTAGAGTTAGTAGTTTAAGTAATTTTTTTGTAACATTTTACGCTTCTAGTCTTAAATCTAAATCTAAATTAGTGTGTCGATTTTTGTATTTAACATTGTAATTTTTTGTACAAAACCCTTTCAAATAAAGATTATAAAAAAGCGGACAAATTAATAAGTTTATTTGTTGACTTCTTGTTTCTGAGGCGTTCATTAAAACGTAACAAACAGAGATGCCTCACTGTATATTATGTTTTAATGAATTTCAGCTTCCTGTGTCCGACTTCGCAACTAGCAAATTGCATAACAGAAATAACTTTGGGACACGAAACAAACAATCACATGATATAAGGAAATGCTTTGTTGCGATGTAACTTGGCCTTTGTGTACTTAGATAATGGCCCAAGTCCTCTATGCATTGGGTAGAGCCTATCTCAGCGCACAATGGGTCCGCGAGTGAGGCGAGGGCACAGATAGTTCCCACTCTCCGATTTCCGACTACAAGGTATAATTGACGACATACTATAGCTCTTAGTATGCGGATGCTTACTATGCGGATATGGTCTTTTTTAAGGCGGTGGAAATGTGTGACAAGTAGTTGAATCCGTTATCTCTATATACTTATTAAATTTATTGCTCCTTCTTTACAGTCTATATTTCTAATTAAAACATCCAAACGATTCTAAGACCCTCGCCAAACGCACTGTAGAAAAAAAGTGTTCTTCTTACACCTATACTGTTACTGGCACGTATGTGGATAGGGTAGGAGTGAATTGCATTACAGAGTATTGTCCGGCTGAGCGGGAGTTGCCGAGTCGCTGACCTTGCGCTCACGCCCTGAGAGCCTTAACCAATGCATTCGGTCGAGTTGTAATGTTCTTATATGCCTTAAATGTTCAACAATGGTTAATTAATCATAAAAATAAAATATGCGGAAACGCCAGTTTTTTGTGATCTTCGGACACCAATTTGTTAAGACTAAGAAGTACGCAAAAAAAAAAAAAACAATTTATGAACGTAGAATCATTAGTGCCACTAATGCAATTTTACAGAGTTCCGTAACTAAACCGAATAATTTCGAAAAATAATTTATACATGCCAATAAATAAAGTTTAAAATGTTGGCAAAGTAACAAAGTCGTTTATTCATCGAAACTCGGAGGTTTTTATTTAAAAGGGATGAACGACCTGCAAGGCCGACGAATCATGCGCAGACGCAGGGAGCGCGAGGAATGCGTGAGTGCAAACGAACTGAAATTCGAGGTGATTCAGATTCCGCAATCGATACAAACGATGGAGTATTTACTTGCCATGTATTAGGAAGCATTTGCTTAAAATCTAAATGAGATATTAATTATCTAATATTGGTGCATAGGTACAAGTGACCCATTTAGCATAATGTTGTAACCGACTAGTCGTAGAGACAAGCATTGTGCGAGACGTTTAGCTCACGTTTTTCTGAACCGTAACAAAGTCACGAGCCTTTACTCTGAGCTGTATAGAGACTTTACCTTTCAGTTTGATTTTGACCTTTAAGTCAAGGGTAGCAAGAACTTTTAGGTGAACTTTAGCGTCAAGATGATGGTCTACCTACACAAACGAAGAAGCGTGACAATCTTCCAATCCTTGTTAAAATGGAAAGTCGTGTTCTCGCTAATTTCTCATCGTTTTAAGACTTTTTATTTATGAAACGTTCCACAATCGGTCTCTGGCCTACATTATTTGCGTAAATGTAGAGTGTCTACTTATTGCTATGGAGCCCACAAAAGTAAAAGAGTCAGCCACGATTTAATAATCACGAGGGGCGTAAACATTAAGCACATTAACATGACGTTTCCCTTTTAGAAATTCCCCGAGGACAGTAATTATACTTAACTCGTGCATTAGAAGTTTGCCGTGCGCGCGTTGATGTCTTTTATATGCGCCATAAAGTTTCCAACGTAGCCGCTGATCTTTTCACTGCATTTTCTTTTCGTGTTTAAATATTGGGTTTGGCATCTTTATTGTTTCAATTTTCTTTCTTCCTTATCTACCTCTGCTAAAACCCAAAGACATGTACAGTCGATAACAGGTCGACCTTTACATATTTGTTGCAAATTGGGCCGTAACTTAACAGAGCAGAGTGCACTGCACGCGTATAAAGATTGATGGGCTATCGACTGTACTCTTATATCATTAAAACCGTAGGTATTCGGACATATGTTTGTTTAGCATCAGTTTGCCAATTGAAGTTTTAATTTAATTCAATAAAGCTCAAGTTACAGAACTTTTTGATCCAGTATTTGTGTAATTTAAATACTGAAAGCATGAGCTAGCCGTGGCATTATTTTGGTCAGATATTGATGACACCTGTCAAAAGCTGACCACACGACAAGTCTGCTATAATAAATGTTCGTTCGTGTATCATGACTATAGCATGCTGATGGTAACAGTCTATCAATATATTCGCTACAGTTCGGCAATACCGGCAAGAATAGGCTATAATGGCTCTAAGCTGAGTAAGCCAGCAAGGGTAGTACGATGGCAGGAGTCACGCGTTCTGTGGCGCTAAGATGTCATAATTTGACAATAAATATTCTGGAAAGTCGCAACTTATGACATTTAACAAGCGCGACTAGCGTCGTCGCAGTATCCAGGCTGTAAGCCAGTTGATTTATGCCTATGGATAAAAACTCAACTATAATGGTCCAATTTGTCGGCGAAAGGGGCATAAAATTTATCAATTCAATTTCTATTTATGGATCCAATGCACCTATATTAGTGAAATTTCACCAATATCACATGCTAGACAGTAGTTTTAAGGCGAGCATATAATTGTCAGCATTGTACGCGTCGCACGCGCCGTACGTGCATTTTAGTTTTTTGGAATCTCCCACTGTGCGCGCAGCATTTCATAAAATGCGGTAGGCATCAGAATAGTGAGGGACGCAAGCTTATGACCTCATATAATGCGGCGCCAAGGGCTAACGGGGATAAGAAATAACAAAAGCAAAGTTTTTAGCAATACTAATTAGAGATTTGCGTACGGCGCATACGACTAAGGTCGGCGCGTACAGCTAAATGCGGCGCGTACACTGCTGAAAAATGTAGGTATCATCTGGTTTGTTTCCAGAGTGTGAGGTGGTCGCCATGGCGACGTCGGGAGGCAGGCGGCGCGAGGAAGGCAGCGATGCGTCCGACGACGAGCTCACTCCACTTGCCAACGAGGTTTATGGCGGGAGGTCAGTACAGAGCTACCTTTACGCGTCCAATGTCTTTTAGAAGAGATTTAGCATCAAAACTATGTGCAAAAGTGCAGTCATGAAAATTAGCTGCTAGTCTACCGGAACGACGTCTGTAAGAAGCTACCATGCCACTGAACAGCAATTGCAGCAACTTGTCACACGCAGCAACGTGCGTTGCATGTATGCTTGCAAGGGCGTAGCCAGGTGCGGGCCATTCGCCTTACCCGGCTAAACTGCCACCCATTGCAGATAGTCAGCGGAGTTTCAAGCATATACGACGTAATCTGTAACTACTAAGCCTCATGATCACAATTAAGTGGAACTGGAAAATCACACATTACATTGATAAAGGGTAATATTTGTGGCAAGAGTAAATTTACATTCGGTGGAAACAGTCTTTTTTTTATCGAATTGTAGCTTTTTATTACGAATATCTTAATGTGTGATAGGCGTAAACTTTTGTCAAAAACTAGTGAATTTTCCTACCATTACCACAGGGTGACTTTGAATTCGTTCACCGTATTTTAAGGAGACATTCTAACCAAAACCTATGGTGGTAGCTTTGAAAATAATTAGGAGTAATTTTTTTTTTTTTTTTTATTGCCTAAAGTTACTTTAACTTAAACATAAACATAAACAAACAATGCCAGGACGACAAGTAATAAAAATCCAAATACACTATGTTTTGAGCCGTCTTATGGTCGGCGACGGTCAACTCAATTTTATTATTTTTTTAATTGTTTACGCATATCGAACGTCAGACTTAAGCATTTAACATATCGTCATCATCATCATCAGCCATTTTTACGCCCTCTGCAGGACACAGGCCTCCCTCATGGTTTCCCCTAATCATAAAGTGTTTTGCCATAACCGCCACGCTTGGCAGGCGGGTTGGCGATCGCAGCATGCGGTTAGAATCTAAGGAAGACGCTGCTGCCCGCCTCCTGGTAATTGATTTCCTTAGTCGCCTTCTACGACATCCACGGAATGAAATGGAGTGCAGCCATTCTCAATCCGGCACCACACGGATTTAACATACTTATAAGAAAACATTTTTCAACGTTATGGTACTTCCTACCACTTCGTATTTGGATTCAATGTTTGGAGCCAAACGTTGGAAATCACGAATATGGCGATAAGACCGCCAGTTGTATACTATGTAACTCAGATATTTAAGATTTTTCATGTATCTTTATAATGTATGGTGTGCAATAAAGAGTATTAATCTAGTCTAACTTAATATTTACAAATATATTTAACCATCACTGATAAATCATTAATAATACTGTTTATCACAATTAAAAGAACATTCTTTCAAAAAACGGTAAACGAATTCGAAGTCACCCCGTAGTTAAAATAGTATTTAGTTTTTCGGAATACGAATGGTAAAATTAAATGGGCTTAGCATCGGTCAGCAGAAAACTTATCAGGCTTTATCAGGCTGGGACATCAGATAAATTCAAGTGACTTGCATTTATAATGTAAATAATTTTACTCTTTCGTGAGCCACCCCAGATCCAAATCCTGGCTACGCCCAATACCTATGTGTGCTTGTCGTTGCGATGAGGCGTCGCTACCGCAATTTTGACAGCATTGTTTCTCAAAACTTTAACGCAGTGTCACAAATACATAGGAAGCATAAAACTTCGAAAAAACTAGCATCATTACTGGGCTTCTCAAATTTTATTCATAGGATGGCAAAGCAAAGAGGCAAGCAGCACAAATAATGTTTATTCATCGATAATTACACACATTTAATGTGGTTGCGGTTTAAGAAGGTGGACAGCAATGACATCTCGACACCAGCTGTCGAGTCACCTACATAAATATGCAGCGATAAATAACAGGTAACCTTTCATTAGATGAGTCACTCAGACTTTCTTTATTTGTTTTTTGGAATTTGATGATCATTCCTCATACATGCAGTAACTGTAACTTTTTGTACTTACCTTATCGGTTCTGGATTGTACGCTTTGCCATTAAAAGGTCATTTGTGGGCTTTCAAATATTTTTTTATAAAATTATTATGGAATGCGTAAGCGCAAATCGATAGTCATCAAGAGTCATCAGAGACGTTACACACGCAATTCGATAAGGAAAATTGTAGCTACATTGCGAGACGTTCACTCGCAAGTTTAAAGAAGATTTAAAGTTAACCGTACGGTTATTTAGTATGACCTTCTTGTACCTATGTAAAGCAGCGGTACTTTTGGTAAGTTCGGGGCGATTAGCAGCAGGCATCTTTGGTGATTACATGGAGCATGTTCCGTGCGTATGACATCACTGCGCCGCCAGTTTGGGAGCGTCTACCGCGGTGCGGGCCACCGGCCTCCTGAGGTCATCATTTGAACCTGCGTGTTTTGAAACATACAACAATGTTGTAATCTAATGTGATACGTGGTTAAGAAAAGTATTGCTTTGGTGGGTTTATTATAATCGTAGGAAAATATTATGTAGATAAGACTGTAAATTCGAGACTGTAGATATTTCGTATGTTAAATTAATGCCTAATGCAGATAAAGTCGTTAATAACTTTGGGTTCTTTTTTGTGTTGTAATTTTTTTAATAAGATGGTCTGAGTGCTCACAAAAACCATTCGTAATACGGTATCAGCCAACCCAAGGTGGGTAGCAAATGAAAAGCAAAAGTTCACAAGAAATATGCGAGTTTTTGCCCATAATACCGAAAGTAAATGTCTTTTAGAACTAATCCCCAGTGAGTAAATGTTGGCTCATTTTCAAGGTCACAAGTTAGGTACGACAAAGTAGCTTAGTGTCTACGACTGTCGTGGCAATTAGAGCAGTTAGAGTGGAATGAAGTCAATTAAGTGATTTATTCATACCCTGGCGATCACCGCATAACAATGCACTTAGCAAGAAGTTACTACTGACGAAGAACATCATAATAGGCATACCGACTCTCTATACGGCTCTCTAACCTTTGATTGACTTGTACCTTCTTATGAGACATGTTTGATTACTTTTACTCGTCCAAGGAAATGCGGGTGCCTGCATTGACCGAGAATATTGTAGTCTATATTTAACCGAGAATATTGTGCAATGTTTCCGCTTTTTTATTGCACAACAGTTCAAATAACTATCATGGATTTTTTAAATAAAAAAAGTTATGATAAGAGAGATTGAAATAATGACTTAGAGTAGGTTTTTAATGGATAACATAATATCGAATTTATTAACCTTTAAAATTCCGTTTATCGTTGGCATTCTAGGTACGTAACATAACAAAAGTAAAATAAACTAACGCCTGTATCCTGAGGTGTTAGGCCGAGATAGATCTTTGCTAATTGCAAACCCTGTTTGGGTTTACTTCTGTCCAAGGTAATCTGGAGTTTTTTTTGTTGCACTGTTAAATTAGGTTAGGTTACATACACAAGTTGTCATTTAACACGAATGTTCGACCAGTAAGTTGCTATTCATTGTGCGGTCGCCGCTGCCCGGAACCAGCCCAAATGCCAAGGTTGACAACTCTTGACGACAGAAAGTTTCGATACAGCCGCCGCTTTATTTATACGTTCCACTTAATTCAACGATCACCTCATCCAACCCAATGCGCTAAATAGAGTCAATTTATTGCTTCCTCATGAAGACTCGGTCATAAATTCACAGTTCGCGTATTTATGTGATATTGTCAGAAATATCATGTTAGTTCTTTCTATTTACTCCTATTGAGTGGAATGGTCATTGATCAATCCTGTTACGATATTCCAGAGAACACTGTGTCTTACTCAGTTATTTACTGTTCCAGTGACGTCCCAGTACTTCTTCAAACTATTTATAGTCAGCGCTAGTCCGGGTCAGGCGTGCACTGCATGCTCATGACATCAACGGTTCGTCTCCACCTCGATATTACTACCGACTCTACCAAGCCGCCCGATGATGATACATGGCTTTATGCAGACCTGATGTTTGACCAACGCTTCGCACTTTCACATCTGACGTCTTACAAGCGTTACTACGGCTAAGTAACTGCTATTACTATCATTAAACGGTGACAAGTTGTGTAGATAGTTGTAAAGGTACAAAAAAGAACAGAAAACATGAGTGGCTAGCTTCTACTTTGTTGATACCTACGTACAATACAAGTAAACCAAAAGTGATGACATTAACGATAACAAAAGCCGGTATTAGTGGCAAAATGACCATGCCTTGCATGCGCGTCTCCCGAAAGAGTCACGGTCATCGACCCGGCGCGGGCGTTTGCGTCTGGGGGCGGGCGGTTTGCATACTAAAGCGACTCGAAATGTATCTTCTTGGGGGTTTAGTTCAATTATACTATGAACGCGAAAGACTTAAAAAATGGCATTGGGCCACCCCAATGCCTATAGGTGATAATAATATGCATAAAATTCTCTCGATAGTAGGTAAAAGTAAGGGACAGGGAGGGTTTTAGGGACAAAACTTAAATCTGTGCTTGAAGCGCCAATCAATACAAATGACAAGACGAAACGGGGAAGTTGTCTCAAACTTAAGTTGGTGTGACACTGTTTTTATAGCGTATAACTCAAGTTAATTAGATATTTTTGGTCTAAATAATACTAAAAATCAATAAAAAACTTATTAGATTTGGTTTATTCATTGAATTCTAAACGTTTTTTAATAACCGTGTAGACTTATAAAAAACATTAATTCACGCGATAACTCAAATATTGATAAACGGTTCATCATGCATTATAAGGCGTTACGGGCACCTTATGATGTCGTAGTTTGAGCCCAATTTGTATCGTTTTTGTACCAAGTGGCTTGAATTACTTATATCAAGAAGTATTAGTTGTAGTGAAAAAAAAATCAACTCAAATTTGAACATGGCCTCTCCAATGACGTAAAAACATTTTTTTGTGCAAGTTCTTTTTTTTTCTTGTGATGTGTTAATTTGTCCCAATAAATGTCTCTCTTCCTTTCTTTCTTTCATTGAACCCTTTAGCTAATCTCTAACCGGGTAAACGACTTGTGGTGCAACGAGTCTTGTCAAAAGCCATTTCCAGCGAGAGTCACATCCGTCATTATTCAGAAAACCCGAGTGGCAAACGGTTCAATTATTCCTAATGCATCCAACACACGGATAGTTGATTAAGAGGCGAAGCTTTCGCAAGTTTTCGTGAGCGCCAGCGACATTGAGCGATCTATTGTTCGACGTTGCGATGCCACAGGCATAAGACCGACAACCATGCCAAAATAAACTTTAGCACCAAACCGTTAGAGCACGAACGTAGAGTTAGAAGCAATACAGTAAATGCTTTATTTGCGCCCATGTCCCTATAAGTCGTGCGGCGCGGAAGGTTACGTTGTCTAAAAACGTAATGCATGGTTTCAGATCAAGATTCCAGTATGAAGGAGGAAATAACTAAATGTGTTGGTTATTGTGTAACTCAGTTGTCAATCTGAGCGTTTTTACGTAGTACCTAAGAGGTCAAGACATGATACTGGAATTATTAAAATGTCTTTAACTGACTCTTTTAGACAGATTTGCTATTTGAGTCTATTTTCTAGATAATCATATTTTGATTTATGATCATAGTAGTGGAACCCTAATAATTTTAGAGACTTTCCTTTGAGCAACACCATGTGGTACGCGATCACACTAGTAATTAGCAAGCCACCACCACCGATGTAATTTCACATGCCCACTGCGGCAGAACGAAGAAATAGCTGCACAGTGGGTCTGTACAGTATTGCTGTAGAAAATTAATTTAATTTAGGATTAGGACAGGCAATTTAGGATTTAGTCGGAAAAAAGGCATTATTATATGTTACATCAAAAATAGACTTTATAGTTTACAAAGAGCACGCACAATAAGAGCACGTATCGAAGGCACTATAAACAATCTTCTAGCTACAACCACAACGACACAAAAATGTAGCAAGCGACCGAATTATGCACTGTAGCATGAAGAAAAGAAAATGAAAATTTTGTCCAGTGAGACATCCGGCGAGCCCAGTGTGTGTCCACTGCGGACGCGTGCCGCAGCCCCAGTCGCTATTGCGTTAGCACCGTTTGCTGTCCTGAATCAAAACAATGAGTTATTGAGCGATATTCACACCGACAGGACACATTTGGCAACGTGGCCACACGCGCTGCGCTGGTTCCTTAACGCTTCCCATTTTTTTTACGCGATACTTTTCCACAAAATGTTTGAAAGTGAAACTAACTACAACGTCAGTGTTTCGTAGAATATCACTAGTGACGTAAAAGAGGTGTGAGCATATTGGAAATGAGTGATCACGATCATAAAAGCTATTACGATAAAGAGGAGGAGGAGCACACGTATGGGCCGAACAACGACAATTCCCTCTATAGTACTGGTACATTGCATTACTGTAGCATCTACAGGTAACGTTTTCCTTTCAAAACTTTCTTTCCAGTTATTAATCAACTTTATTAAGTGGCTGACTGACGGAATCGCATAAATTGTGGTAGTTGAATACGATAATTTCAGTGTCATCTTAAAATGCGTAGGTATTTCAACGACTTATGCATAGCTAACAATTTTTTTATTGCATTGGTTCTTATGAAGTTGAGTTCCTGCCTACGTATTTCGGTCCACCAATAGTAATTATTGTTCCGTGTTGGTATATAAATACATTCTTATTCCTTCGCTAATTTTGTACTTGAACGTAAAACTAAAAACAACTATAATATCCTACATAACAGTGAAATTCTTATTTGAGTACGTCATAAGAGGTAACCACGCGGGATTTAAGTGCATATTTTCTTTGAGAAAGCCAAAGCCTGTGTCCAGCAGTGGGACGTATGTATTGTACATGTACATAGGCTGCTTACGGTACACATATACCTACTCGTATTCAATATTCATATTGATGACGCCAATAGCAAGATAAAAAACCGGCCAAGTGCGAGTCGGACTCGCGCACGAAGGGTTCCGTACCGTTATGTATAGTACAACGTTAGTCAAAGATCGAATTTGAGCACAGCGCTATCTATAGAAACCAACAAGAAGCGTTTGACATTGACATTTAACGACATGACATCTGCGATGTGAAGGTTACATAGGTGGCCGCTAGATGGCGAGCGCTGCCTTTAGACAACTTTTGTTGTATGGGAACCCGCCTTAAATATTTATTTTATTCATTTCGTATTTGTTGTTATAGCGGCATAGACATCGAGCGCTTTCTTTAGACAACGTTTGTTGTATGAGAGACCGCCTTAAATATTTATTTTATTAATTCAGTATTTGTTATAGCGGCATCTGTGTGTATCATCTGTGAAAATTTCAACTGCCTAGCTATCACGGTTCATGAGATACCGCCAGACAGACAAACGGACAGAGAAGTCGTAATAATAGGGTCCCGTTTGGCACCTTTCGGGTGCGGAACCCTAAAAATGAAAATGAAAGAAAGCAGATCGTTGCAAATGCCAGCTATAGTTTGGTTCAATCAATCAGCCAGTCCTCGTCCATTGCTGGGCATAGGCCTCCCTCAGGGCACTTCTAGTTTGAATATCCCCGTGAAACAGTCGCCAGAGTTTATTAAGTTCAACTTGAAGCACCAAATATCGGTCGTCTTAAAGCAACAAAGAAGGCACGCGCCGAGTCACCGAAGTGGTCGCAAACTCGCAACGTGTAATTGGGTTACACCGATCCACTGTCGTAGCTCTCGTTACGTAAACCCCTCAGTCGTGTCGCACTGTTGTAACAAAGTAGCTACCACTAGCCACTGCTTGTTTTGAAACTAATAAACGTTGGTTTATTATTTTCCCTCCATTACCCAGCGTGAAAATGCCGCCGCGCGAAGGTTACAGCTGCAAGTTTTTTGGCCCAAGCATTGAAAAGTTGAATAGCACGGAGTGTCTGTCCGTGAAAATATTTTGACAAAATGTGACTGTTTTATCACTTTTCGCATTGTAAAGGTATTTTCAAAGCTTCCTTTAAGCTATTCGTACAAAGCTAATGAATTGAAGAAGACTCACAACGTACTAAACCTATTTCGAAGCTTCTGTATTACGAGTATATGATATGTAATAGTCGGAAGGAAGGAAGTCTGATTGTAATTGTAATGAATGTCGCTTAGTACGTAAGAGATTTCTCTCTGTTCTGAGTCGACGCGAACTCGTGTGAAAGTTGTCGATCTCGCCGCGGCAAAACATCCGACTCAATGCTTATCGATTACGGACGAGTTTAGCTATATATCGGCGAATTCTTGAGCATCGAATTATTATTATCATTATAAGCTGCTTAAAAAGTGAAACTGAATCTGTAAAATTGTCCACTTACCTACAAATTACTCTTTTCTGTACCTACATGCTTACACCGCGTTTAAGCTATTTGTACTGTGGTTTAAACTCTGACAAGGGAACTATCGCTAGCCACTATATTGTACTGTTAGGCTTGTTTTTATATTCTACATTTAAAGTTACTAAAGGATCGCCGTTAATAACTATATTTGCATATTTATTTCTAGATATCTATCAAACTAGAAATTAATATGCAAGACTATTTTATTTATTTATTGATACTTTTATCGCACTCACAAAAGAAATCATACAATGTGGCTGACTTAATGTCATAAGCATTTTCAACCAGTCAAGCGCAGGAGGTGAAGAAAAGAGTTGGTAGGCGTGCAAACAAAAAAAGCTATATCTTATAAATTTTCTTATAGAACACTGAATGATGTATAAGGTAGGTATTACACGTTTCTTGGTCTTACGTGGTTCATTCGGATGTTACTTTCAGACAAGAGTAGTCTGAGAATAACATCCGAATGAAGGTTCAAAAGGCATTAGAATTAATAATTACAACACTAATCGAAGAAACAGGTTGTCTAAGAACTTGCCTGTGACAGAAGTACTTGGAGGCTGCTGAACCGACAAGGGTCTAACTTTTAAATATGAAAATAATAATATCAATGATGAATTGACAACAAATTATCTCTTCTACACAACCGTTTAACCGTACCTCTTTTCTACTTTCAGCCAGCGCACAGTACAAGAGACGAAAGGATGGGACGTGTTCAGAGAGCTGCCGTTGAAACAGGACAGTGGGTCCATGGAGAGCCAGTACTGTCTGGAGGTGACCGTACGGCTGATGAAGATCCTCGCGTACCTCGTCACCTTCGTTATGGTCCTCGGCTCGGGCGTGCTGGCTAAAGGCTCGGTGCTCTTTATGACCTCGCAGCTGAAGAAGGATAGGAGACTAGCTTATTGTAATAGGGATATAGGTAAGTCCTTGTCTTACATAACTTCGTGTCTTCGCCTTGATTTTATTGCAAATGTCAACGGAAGGCAGAAAACGTGATTAGTAGGTTGGTAAGAAAGAGGTCCACAAGCAGCAACGAAACACTTTTGTCGCCGAGTCATCATCACCATCATCATCATCAGCAGTTTGACGCCCACTGCAGGACATAGGCCTCTTCATGGTTTTCATAATCATGAGGGGTTTTGCCATAATCGCCACCCTTGGCAGGCGGGTTGGCGATCGCAGTATGCGGTTGGAATCTGAAGAAGACGCTGCTGCCCGTCTCCTGGTAATTTATTTCCTTAGTCGCCTTTTACGACATGCACGGAAGGAAATGGAGTGACGCTATTCTTAATCCGGCGCCACACGGACGTTCCGCCGAGTAGGTAGATAAATAATTGTATTCGGGAGAATCACATTTACTACCTACTTAAGATTTGGGAGGGTGCATGCAGTGGCGTATCAATATTGATGAAACGAAAGAGGTCAGGATTGAGGCAAGTGGCAAGCCCTGTCTCTGTCTACCCTTCAAACAGGCGCGAGTTTATGAATAGTTAAGGTTTAGCAAATGAGCATAGAATAAAATATAAACAGTTCGTCATATTATCGAATTTATATAACTACGATTCTACGACGTCTAAAAGAATTTTGATGTTTTTTCCATTTTTTCAATATATTTATTTACGTGGTTTTCATTGTTATACAGTGGCACTGTTTGGTGAAAATGCTTAAAACCACTATGTATTAAATAAAATGGACATTTTTCCATGTAATGCAATGATTTTTCGGAGGCTGTGACATTGGTAAAGTCCATAAAGCGCGAATGTAATCAAATTATGTACACCCAAAGATTTTGAAAAATAAAAATCAGAGAAAAAATCTTAGAACAAGTTATTGAAAAACACCTACTCTAATTGAGGGGGCAGCCCTGTTTAGTCTTAATGACTGTATTGTGAAGAACTCATATTTTAATTCCCTTTTATGCTACGAATAAAAAACCATACAAGCATTTCTTCCTACAAAATTCACAATCAAAAACGGCCCCAGTCCTCTCGATTAGTCTTTAGCAATGAAATGAGCGTAGAATGTGCTGCAGAGTAAATCACTCTGAGATTGGTTCATTCTATGGGCCATGCGTACGTATAACGTACAAATGAACGTGACGTCATTTTTAGCGCTAGTTAGACATAATATGTTACTAACTATCACTGCTTTTATGTTGTGGCGTCTCCACAGCACAGTCACTTATTTGATCCTGTCACCTTTAGTTTCTGCCATCGCTGCGTTTCAGGTAGAGACAAGCAATTTATCGTGACGCTTCCGGACGAGGAGCGTGTGGCGTGGATGTGGGCGCTGCTGGCGGCGTTCGTCATCCCCGAGGTGGGCACGCTCATCCGAGCCACGCGAATCTGCTTCTTCAAATCCTCAAGGAAGCCCACTAGTGCTCAGTTCATTGTGGTACGTTGACTAGCAAATAATTAATTAAGCTAGTTTTACATGTAAACCTTTTTATGAATAAAATCATCATCATAAGAAGCCTATATATGTCTCACAGTAGGGCATAGGCCTTCTCTCAGAAAGATAAAGTATTATTATTAATTATTTTTTTACCAAACACAGACATGAGGCGGCAAAAACGTTTCATGCCAGATTTCTGATTTCTTCTACAAAACAACAGTAAACTGTTGACAACGTGAATCATGTCCCTTATAAAATTGTTTCGCGCGCTGTACTTTCTACTAGCACGATACATCAATACACACAACATTGCAATTGTGCTACGTACCCGGGGTATCTTCCGTTGCGTAAATATTATGTGAACTCATGTTCCTCGGCGTTCGCTTTTCAGATATTCATGTCGGAGTCTCTTCATACTATCGGAGTGGCGCTTTTGATATTTAAAGTGTTGCCGGAATTGGACGTCGTGAAGGGCGCTATGATCACTAACTGCCTGTGCATCATCCCGGCTATCCTCGGCCTGTTGTCACGCAACTCCCGGGAGTCGAAGCGGTTTATGAAGGTCATAGTCGACATGGTGGCGATAGTGGCACAAGTCACCGGATTCATCGTGTGGCCGCTGCTCGAAAACAAGCCAGTGCTGTGGCTGATACCGATCGCTTCGCTCTGCATATCGCTAGGATGGTGGGAAAACTTCGTGAGCCGACAAAGCCCAATAGGTAACCGTCACAATAATGAACTTTGAGATCTTTGAAACAATGAAATAAGAGCCAATGAAACAATGTGCACTTTTAATATTGCAGGTTTGATAAAAAGCCTGGGAAGACTAAAAGAAGAGTTGAACCATACGCGCTACTACACATACCAGTTCATATCTGTGTGGAAAATCATGCTGTTTCTCATATGTATTCTGTTTAGTATTTGGATGGATGGAGACCAGCCCGCTATGTTCTTCCAGTTATTTAGCGAAGGATTCGGGCCGCACAAAATTATTATCGAGGAGGTCAGTTGCTTGAAATATAATCTTATAATTCGTTTGAAGCCATTAGATATTTATTAACTCCCAACAATTTCACATTTTTTAGGTCCAAACGCAACTAGGCGGAACTATTATTCCCGACCTAGCGAACGCCACGTTGACCGGCGACTCTGTGGAAAAGCAAGCGGTTTACAGCTCAGCTTTCTACGTACTTCTCATTCAAGTGTTTGCGGCATACTTCTGCTACATTTTCGGCAAATTCGCGTGCAAAATACTTATTCAAGGCTTCAGTTACGCGTTCCCGATCAATCTCGTGATTCCATTGGTGGTCAACTTGTTGATTGCGGCTTGTGGCATCAGAAACGGAGATACCTGTTTCTTCCACGGAACGATTCCTGATTATCTCTTTTTCGAAAGTCCGCCGGAATTTACGCTAAGCGACTTCGCATCCCGGCAAATGGCATGGGTCTGGTTACTATGGTTGCTGTCGCAGACATGGATTACTATTCACATCTGGACGCCAAAGGCTGAACGTCTAGCGTCTACCGAGAAGCTCTTCGTGCTGCCTATGTATAATGGACTGTTGATTGACCAAAGCATGGCCCTTAACCGGAAGAGGGATGATCAGAAGGATGTTAAGACTGAGGTAATCTTTTTTGAGACTTGCCTACTAAGTTTGAAACTTGTTAGTGGTTATTGAGAGTTCATTGAATATTATTTTCAGGATTTGGCCGAGATCGAAAAGGAGAAAGGTGATGAGTACTACGAAACGATATCTGTGCATACAGATAACACTGGTACTTCGCCTAAGACTGTGAAATCGTCCGACCATATAACAAGGCAAGCATAGATAATAAAAATGTTTCTTCATGCATGATACACCACTGAACACCGATTACATGTTAACTCTGTTTACAGAATATACGCATGCGCTACTATGTGGCACGAAACGAAAGACGAAATGATAGAGTTCTTGAAGTCCATTCTGCGGTTAGACGAGGACCAGTGCGCGCGGCGAGTCGCCCAAAAATACTTGCGAGTCGTCGATCCGGACTACTACGAGTTTGAAAGTAAACACTCGTATAATTTATGCAACTATTACATATTCTTTATTGGAATAGGAACTGGTACTATTTCATTGCTATTTTGCAGCACACATATTCCTTGACGACGCTTTCGAAATATCGGACCACAGTGACGATGACTCTCAGGTGAATCGATTCGTGAAACTGCTGGTGGTTACCATTGATGAGGCCGCCTCCGAGGTGCACCAGACTAACATACGGATTCGTCCGCCGAAAAAGTATCCAGCTCCTTACGGTGGAAGGTTGACATGGGTACTGCCAGGGAAAACCAAAATGATCTGTCACTTGAAGGACAAGGCGAAGATTCGTCACAGGAAGCGTTGGTCGCAGGTGATGTACATGTACTATCTGCTTGGGCACCGCCTCATGGAGCTGCCGATATCCGTAGACCGTAAGGAAGTGATGGCAGAGAACACGTATCTGCTCACTCTGGACGGAGACATCGATTTCCAGCCACACGCTGTCCGGTTACTTATTGATTTGATGAAGAAGAACAAGAATCTGGGTGCTGCTTGCGGTCGTATTCATCCAGTTGGCTCTGGTGAGTTGCAATGCTTATAACCCTATGTAAATAAACTGTCAAACTACCCTCCATTCGTGCGGCAAAAAATATCAATATACAAATTGAAAAGAAAAAAAAACATATTCTATACACTTAATAATGATAACCTGTTAGATTATGACCTTGAAAAGAACAATTAAAAACCATTGTTAATGTGGTCCGATCGGGCCATTTAGGATTCTACAGATTACGCAGTTTCAACTAGTTCCATTGTCATTCAGGTCCGATGGTGTGGTACCAAATGTTCGAGTACGCTATTGGCCATTGGCTGCAGAAGGCAACGGAACACATGATTGGCTGTGTGCTCTGTAGTCCGGGATGCTTCTCGCTGTTCAGAGGGAAGGCTCTGATGGACGACAACGTCATGAAAAAATACACACTGCGATCCGACGAGGCCCGCCATTATGTGCAGTACGATCAAGGTAGAAACGAAGTCAAAGTATTGTAATCATGTTTAAAATCAGGTGATAAACAAGTATTACAGCAGTCTAGGATTTTCAGCGAAATTGCACAACGTTGTAAAACCTTCTTAGTATAACTATCACTAAGGTTTGACTGCTTCGTTGGTCTAGCTATGTCACGTCTGATTACCAAGCCGGAAGTCGTGGGTTCGATTTCTACAGAATTGCGGTTGTAAATTTGTACAAATTGCCTCAGCCTGTCTGAGTGTATTACCATGTTGTGATGTTCTTGCCTGGTTACAATAGCACAGAATATCCTAGTTTGGGACCAAGGCAAGTGATTGTGTTATGTGGAAGTTATTTATTTATGACAAAAGGGGTAGCTAAAATGGTTAGTATTCAATCACGTAGGTAATACAAAGCAAAGTGAATAAGGGATCCATCGACATTTTTTTTCATTTAAACGGGTTGGTATTAAAGAGTAAATTATACAATGCCAGCCTTCCTATTACGTAACTGTCCATGGGTAATTCATTTCTACGTGTCCCAAGTGTCAAAATTATGTCTGTATTTGAGAGTTGACTAGATTTAATCGGGCGAATCCATACAGTTGAGAAGTTACGAATGTAATCCGTATTTGAACGGTACGGATAGAATCCGGATTTAGGGAGGTTACGCGGATTTTTTCGTACATTTCAAATCCAGATTTAAATCTGTAATTGTAGCGCTCCAGGTACGCTATGTAACATTGGATGACACAAGGATTCTCACAACACCAGAAACTTTTAAATAGTTTCGAGCATTCAGAAATTTAATTATTTTCATTTGACTTTTCTCTTCACCTGTCCATAGGTGAGGATCGTTGGTTATGCACGCTCCTGCTACAGCGCGGATACCGCGTAGAGTACTCGGCTGCGTCAGATGCGTACACGCACTGCCCCGAAGGTTTCAGCGAGTTCTACAACCAACGTCGACGCTGGGTGCCCTCCACTATCGCCAACATCATGGACTTGCTCGCTGACTACAAACACACGATTAAAATCAATGACAACATATCGTCTCCGTATATTGCATACCAGGTAAAGTTAGTTCCTATTAATCTGAGGTACCTACGCACCGAACTGACATGGGCGCCTGGTAACTGAGCTATGTGTAAAAGTTTGCCAATCATATAACTGAAAATATCAAACCGAGAGTAGGTACTTAAATAAAATAACCCACCAACAGAATAGTGTAACCAACTGAAATGCCGCGGAAAATTCATAAATTCTTGCTTGTAAGCAAAAGACACCATCCCACTATAGGCCCTGCGCGAGCTTCACTATAAAATTGCAACCGGTAAGAATCCTATCTAAGCAAAATCACGATTCAGTAAGACAATCAGAACTGACAAGTTTGTAACGCGCTAATGATATTTTCTTTAGCTTCCCGTTGCCGGGAAGTCATTGGAATATAATGACTACTCAGATTCATGGGAGATCACCAGCGTCATGAAGCTTCAGCCTTTTTTGTTCGGTATACCATACTCTTATGCCTCGTATCATAATACATAAAATAAATTGTATAAAATTTCTTAATTGCATGCAAAATCTGTACTATCGCTATGTTACAATATTTTGATTGTAATTTAAAGCTATGTACCTAAGTACCGTCCTAAATGTTTACAAATGCTGTGTATACCTTTAATTGGCATAATCGCTAGCCCTAAGTCACATTTATTATAAGTTTTGTTATGTTTGCGTGCTTGCTGTTGGTGTACCATAATGTGGGGTAGTAGGGTACCATGCGAAAGTTTAACAGTTATTTAACATATTCTCAGACAACAAACCACGAAATGCACATCTATCATTTGACAACTCATCATTCCATATAAAAATGTTTCGCAAACCTTACACCTCATAAAGTAATTATTTCATATAATGTCATTTGGCGACATAACATTAGATAAGTTTTCTTTGCATAAATACATTAAATCAACAAAGTTCTATTGAGATATTTTTCTTTCACGTTATGGTTACTTGGTCTAAAGACATTAGAAAATTTATCATTGTGTAAGTAGGTAATTAAGTAGACACGCCGAATGGAAATGACACACTTGCAGAATAACATTTTCGAAGTTATATTGCAAACTTGAGATTGTCAAGAATGTCAGTTTATCTTTTAATATAATAATAAATAAAGTATTTTCGAAATGCATAGTAATTTGCTATCTAATTTTCTTTAATGTAAGTTTATCTTTTAAACATATTATAAATGATGCATTTAAAAAATTAATGTCTTTCAAACAAAGATGTTGTTTTCAAATGAATATTTGTGATTGGATTTCATTGTGAAACAACAGTTTGTAAAACGCAACGTTGACAAACGTTGCTTGTGGAATGATACCTTGTTAAAGAATTGGTCATGACATCATAGACCTAGCTGGGCATCCTGTTGCTGATACGATAGATCGTTTTTAACTCTGGCTTCTTTTTCTTCACAGATGATGTTGATGGGCGGTACGATCCTGGGCCCCGGCACGATATTCCTCATGTTGGTGGGTGCCTTCGTGGCGGCCTTCAGAATCGACAATTGGACTTCCTTCGAGTACAACCTCTACCCGATATTGCTCTTCATGTTCGTTTGTTTCACGATGAAATCGGAAATACAGGTAAAACAACGAAGCAAAAACTATTTTTAGTTGTAATGAATGGTTTACAGTAATTATTATTAATTTATTATCCACAAAGTATTTTTACGTAATTTTTTTACTTAAAAATTTTTCTAAGAAACTAAACGTCAATTTTTTTCCAGCTACTGGTGGCGCAAATATTATCAACGGCTTATGCAATGATTATGATGGCCGTAATCGTGGGTACTGCTCTCCAGTTAGGAGAGGACGGCATTGGTTCTCCGTCGGCCATCTTCTTGATAGCTCTCTCCGGCTCGTTTTTCATAGCAGCCTGTCTACATCCGCAAGAGTTCTGGTGCATAGTTCCGGGTATCATTTATCTACTATCAATCCCGTCTATGTATTTACTATTGATCTTGTACTCGGTCATAAACTTGAATGTCGTTACTTGGGGTACTCGAGAAGTGCAAGTGAAGAAGACTAAAAAGGTGGGTACCTGTATTTTGAGTATTGTGCTCTTTACATGTTTTTATCTATCTATTTAGAAAATATTTCACACGCCGAAAGTTTACACACTATGATTCCCTGTGTTGTGGAAACTAGTCCTATTAAAAACTGTTTTTGCGTGACACAGACAGTTTTCCTAATTCCTTTCTCATATAATTATTATTAAATAGTTCAGCCTTTTTATTACATTTTTAAGGAAATTGAACAAGAGAAGAAGGATGCCGAGGAGGCAAAGAAGAGCGCCAAACAGAAGTCCCTGCTCGGATTCTTGCAAGGAGTGAACAGCAATGAGGAGGAAGGCTCCATTGAGTTCTCCTTCGCCGGACTGTTCAAATGTCTGCTGTGCACACACCCTAAGGGTAACGAGGAGAAAGTGCAGCTCTTACACATCGCATCGACTCTCGAGAAGCTGGAGAAAAAGTTGGACACTGTTGAGAGGTCTATCATCTTTTTGTTAATCTTCTACTACATGCTTTAATTCCAGTAGCGTGGCAGACGTAAACTCGGCGTTTGTCTGCGCTTGCTCAAGAAAACTCCATACGCAAAAAGGGATACCTCTGGGGTAAGAGCAGACAAAACGTTTTTTGCAAAACGGGGCAACCTGAAGAGCCCTATTTATAAATATGTATTTTTTCTACACACTGTGGTACGCATGTTTCTAACACACAGGTTTTTTTTTTGGTTATATATTCACACTTTATAGAACAATTGACACTATACACAATTTACACTATGTAAAAGTATCTGCTAGAGAAATAGGTCAAACCGAATCATGTAATATAAAGAAGAAAATTAAACGTAACTTGTTTATTATATTTTTCATCGTAACATATTCAGTCTAACTTGCTTCGTCATTATCATTTGTAGGACATTAGATCCACACGGTCTGCACAGAGGCCGCAAGCTGTCAGTAGGCCACCGCGGAAGTACGAACGGGGATCACCAGCTGGACGCACTGGCTGAAGACGCAGAAGAACTGGATTCTGACAACGACACTCTATCGACAGTACCTAGGGTAGTAACAGAACGCCAACTTACTACCTTGTATTTTAGGAATACCATTTAATTTAATTTAGACGCAATACAGTTACAACTAGTGGGTATCTTGTCCCGTCGAACTAATTGTAAGCAGGTGTAACTGTATTCCTGTCGGAAGCCTCAAAACTCTTTGCGTGCAAGAGTATAGTCATTTCGATTATATTTCTATCACCACCACATCAGAACGTATTTAATATTATATCATTTCAGGAAACAAGAGACGAACTAATAAATCCCTATTGGATTGAAGACCCTGAGTTGAAAAAGGGAGAAGTGGACTTTTTGACTCAATCTGAACTGCAATTCTGGAAAGACCTTATAGACAAGTATTTGTATCCGATCGATGCTAACAAAGAGGAAGAGGTAAATTAGAACGTGGATTAATTTGAAATATTATTATTTTTTGTCTATTAATCTTTTTGAGTTTTAAAAAAAGAAGATCATCATATCACGTGATAAGCGCGCATATTAATAATCAACCCTTCGACTTTTAAAACACAAGAACAATCAATTTAATATTGGGTATGAATCACGTTGAGTGGTTTTTCAGTATTTTTTTGAGCTGTGCTATTCAAAGCTTTTCAATATTCGAGATCCGGAAAAAGAAAGAGAGAGAAAGATTCCGATTTATCTTTTGAGTCATGTTCTGTTTTTGGTCTTGTTTAATTTTTAATGATTTTCTGTAATGTTTATGACTATTTTTTTATTATCCAAGTAATTAATGACCAGCTTTTTAAATATTTAATTTTAGTAATGTCAAAAACTACTTGTTTGGTATTAAATTAATGACAAGCTTTTTTTTCAGGTTCAATTTGCTTTATTTAATTTCGACGTCGTGTATTTTATGAGTATCTTCCCCTAATTTTAGGCCCGTATCTCCCGAGACTTGAAAGACTTGAGAGACACCTCTGTGTTCTCATTCTTTATGATCAATGCCCTCTTTGTCCTGATTGTGTTCTTGCTACAACTGAACAAGGACAACCTTCACTTTAAATGGCCCTTTGGAGTTAAAACTAACATAACTTACGATGAGGTCACCCAAGAGGTAATGTGGCAATCCACTAAACAGCACTTGGCCTTCAACGATGATTCGGGAATTGGCGCTCCATTTTTACTATCACTGAGTCATTTCTCTCGAACAAGCGTTCAGGATCCCAATCACCCTTGAAAGTTGATGCAATTTTTATAAATATTTGTTTGTTTTGTGTACTTTTACAGGCTCGAATTGCTGCTGACTTGATAGAGCTTCGCAATAAGTCAGTTTTCGCATTTGTAATGTTCAATGCTTTATTTATCTTGATAGTGTTTTTGTTACAACTGAACAAAGATCAACTCCACGTGGATTGGCCTTTTGGAATAAAGACAAACATTACGTACATCGAGGAGACAGGCGAGGTATAGCCAAATGTTACCAAAGAATCTGTGTCATTTCACAAGTCTAACGACCTTTCTCTAACCGGCTATTCTGGTGCGGCACCAGCATGGAAACCCTGAGACTTTACACTTAAGTTTTAAGGACACCTAATGGTTTTCGTATTTCTCTAATAATCACTTCACTTCAACCCTTCGACTTCCTTTCAAAACAGACGCCATGAATACCAATTCAAGGTCACTTTATTCACTTTAATAGTAATTAAATATTGTCTAATAGTAAAGGAAATCACTATGTTGATAGAAAAACATCTAAGATTCAGAGTCAACGTCCCTCTTCACACTTGCACATCCCTGAGAATCATTACAGCAGTTAATCATACTTATTTCCTAAGGTGGAGGAACTTCTTCTAAATTAAACTTGGTAATAGGTCACTGGCTCCCTCTGTACATACCTACTCTACACCTCGGTCGGACTACGTGGTGATTTGTGTAACACTATTGTTTTTAATGTTTATCAAATCAACGCAAAAATGCAGTATGAATACTAGCATAAGCGCTCGCGAAACTACTGTATTTTTGTAAAGCACTGTGCTATCCACCACTACTCTTGTATGAGTCATCACCAGCATATTTCAATCAATGTATTAATTTATTTTTTCATGCATTGGTATCTAACACAAATGTTCAGGTTTGTTCACAACCCCCTACTCCTTCTAATTCATGCTTGTATTTTAGGTACTTATCTCGAAGGAGTACTTGCAACTGGAGCCAATAGGTTTGGTGTTCGTGTTTTTCTTCGCGTTGATTTTGGTGATTCAGTTCACGGCAATGTTATTCCATCGATTTGGAACGCTTTCACACATTTTGTCATCTACAGAATTAAATTGGTTCTTCACAAAGAAGGTAACCATATTTCAAAGTTATTAATCTTTGGTTTATGCAAAAGGGAAAATTCTACACTTCCTGCGATGTAATTATTTTTTTCATTTACCTTTATAGGCGGAAGACTTATCTCAGGATGCACTGCTAGATAAGAATGCAATAGCAATAGTCAAGGATCTACAAAAACTGAACGGACTCGACGACGATTACGACAACGACTCCGGTTCGGGACCACACAATGTCGGCCGCAGAAAGACTATTCATAACCTGGAGAAGGCGCGACAAAAGAAGAGGAATATTGGCACGTTGGACGTTGCTTTCAAGAAACGATTCTTTAATATGAACGCTAATGATGGACCAGGTATGACCACATTACGAACATAAGATCTTTTACTACTCACCTGGTTCCAACAGAACCTAATGAACACAAAGCTTTGGTCGTTGTTTTGGAGCATTTTGTCCAAATGCGATTCCAGCTTGCAGTCATCTAGCACGGCATATAACGAGAGTCTATCGCCGTCTTTTGGGGCACTCGATTCGAAAGTTTCTAGGTGATCTTGAATGAATGAATGGACGGATAAATGAATGAATGGATGAAAACTATTTATTATCACTGACCTTGTCAATGCAGGTAACTATAATGTCCGTATAATCCGTTTGCAGGAACACCAGTTTTAAACCGGAAAATGACCCTGCGAAGGGAGACGTTAAAGGCTTTGGAGACGAGAAGGAACTCGGTGATGGCTGAACGACGAAAGTCGCAAATGCAGACGCTTGGTGCAAACAACGAATACGGGGTTGCTGGCATGGTAAATCAACTTTTTGTAAATTAAACAAAATTCACTGTTTTACTACCGCTTGGGGTTCCTGCCAAGAAACAAAGATAGGTAGTATGTGTAGGAGAATTGTGTATCCCCAAGAATGGTAGGGATTGTTTTTTTGTGATTTTTAGGATACCTGTGACGAAATTTAATTTGGATTTGTCCAACCTAAACCCCTGCTAACGGTAGGTAACCAGTTGAGCGTTGAGAATTCTATAGTGTTTGAAACCCAAAGTCAAGTATGGTTTCCAATGTATAAGTCAAGCGAAACAAAAAATGCAAGTTTCACTTTAAGAATACACATAACACATTTTCCAGATAAATAACAATCCCAATGTGATGCCGCGTCACCGGACATCGACTGCGAATATATCAGTCAAAGACGTATTCGCGGAACCCAACGGCGGCCAAGTTAACCGAGCCTTCGACGTCACCCTGGACGACGAGGACAGCAACTCCATCCGACTGCAGCCCAGAACAAACCAGGTCTCATTCCAGGGCCGATACCAATGAGACTATCCCCGAAACATTGAGTTGCCAAAACTATAATTAGATAATAAGCGTACGATTAAGACCCTCTAGATACTCATTTTGATACTTTGTTGTAGAAATTTACAGTTGACAATGTGATATTGTTACACTTTTGAAATGAAATTCCATAACTTTCAAAGCTGTAATAGGTATTCTGATATTTTCCATAGAATGGCGATTGCTTCCTTTTTAGTGAATAAGTAAAGTATAGATTAATAACATTGTCAACATAATATAACACTGCCAAGATAATATTTTTTTAAATTGTGAATTAGTCTTTTGTACCTATTTATTGAATTAAAAAGAAATGTTCAGAAACAGTGTTCTGTACAGTATTTCACGAAAATTTGGAGATTTATATCTGCCTGTATTGTATACTTGAATTGCATAGTATAGGAGATTATTAAAGAATCACAGCAATATTTTGTTTGTATTATTTATTAATCTAGGTAGGCATCTTAAATTTAGAGTTTAAATTATGTTATGATTAAAGATAAAGTTAAGGGACCATGTAACACATTGAAGTTGAATGGGGTTCCCAAATAAGTATACATAATAAATAACAGAAAAGCACTTACTTAATTCTCTAAGAATGAGACAAATTCAGTGAGCTTGAATAGCTGGTCTTCGCTCGAAGTATGCAATGGTGCTGGCCTTATTGCCGGCTTGGGTGCAACTGTGACACCATCTGCATCTAACTCCCATTTCCTGTCACGGCATGCATGCAGTACTGCATCACTGCTCAGACCCGTCATCAATGCTACAGTCTCCAGGGAGATGGTACTGTAGGAACGCCCAATCAAGGTGAATGCCCTTTCACGGACCTTATCTGTAAGTAAAAGATTAAAGCGTGGCATAAATGAAAAGGAAATTAAAAGATTGACATAGCACAAACTTTCACTTTCGAGACATAACCCATATTTCCATTTTCTCTTTCAATTTATCCACTCTTACATTGGCCTCTTGCAGTAACTCTTCACATAAATAAAATACAAATAAAGAATCAGAATCATTGCCATATCTAGAATTGTATTTACTGGTCTAGCACCTGAAAAACAATTGTTGTTTACACTAAAACCCCCAAATCATATATTAGAGGTTAAAGTATGAAATTGCCGTTTTAATGCAATAGGTTCTTTGAATTGACATAGAATCTTCATGGTTTGAGGTTATTGAATGAAACATTTTTCAAATGGTTTCTATGATGTTCTTTTTTTAAAAAAATGTGAAACATTTGAATATCGACTTTCAATTGTTTTTGTTATTCAATTTAGACAAGAAAGATGGATACTGAGAAAATTCGAGTGATATGAGGCACCAATTTTTCGTATTTTTTTATTTTATTGATTTGACGCAAGTGAGTCAATATTGTGGGTAAGGTAACGTTAAACCATGCCGCTAATTCCTGGGTAGTTTGACTAGGGTCGGCTTCCACTATCTCTCTTAATTCATCGTTATTCACCTGTGTGGGCGGTCTTCCTCGTGGCTCGTTCTTTAAGTCGAAAATCACGAAAGCGTTTAAACCAAAATCGCACAGTGCGTTCATTAGTAGACCCCTCTCCAAACGCAGCATTGATATTGCGGGCTGTTTCTGCCGCGTTAGTTCCGCGTCGGAACTCGTATTCAAAAATCACTCGAATTTTCGCAGTATCCATCTTTCTTGTCTAATTTGAATAACAAAAACAATTGAAAGTCGATATTCAAATGTTTCACATTTTTTAAAAAAAGAACATCATAGAAACCATTTGAAAAAAGATTCATTCGAAAACCTCAAACCATGAAGATTCTATGTCAATTCAAAGAACCTATTGCAATAAAACGGCAATTTCATACTTTAACCCCTATTATTTGGTCAGTTTCGGCCAGAAAGCATCGTACGAGAAATGTTTTCGGGTTCAGCCTTATCACAACTTTAATCTGTGTTTTCCACGTTACGATTGGCTTACCATGGGAGTGTGTCTCTGTTGCAGGTTGAGCTTCAGTCAAGAGTCAACTAATGTGACTAATATTTCACTATTCTCACCTTCTAGAGCTTTAATGATGCTTGCAACTGGTTCTGTCCAGTTGAATGCAGCAATGGCCTGGTATGTGCCCGCCAGATTCTTCAACCAGAGCTTCTGTCCCACAGACCAGATCGCTACAATCTCAGGGTTACTGCTTGTGATACTTTGTGGTATCCTTTTCCATAAGAATTTTGCATTACACCTGTAATGTTTATTACCAATATGTATGAGATTGAACTGAACTCACCAAGCAAATAATGCTAGTTAGTACATATCAGACACAGGTTGCCTCACAATGTTTTCTTTCAGTTGGCGAGGTTTGATACTACAAATTCACAAATGTTCATAACTTAGAAAACAAACTCATTCGTGGTTACTATTCACACAGGGGGCTGCCATACATTGGTAAAAATGGCCTCAGTCTGGGTGTATTTCCATGTTTGTGATGTCTATGCCTGGTTGCCATTGCCATATCACGGGGTATCCCAGTTTGGGTCCAGGTCAAGTGATTGTATTGTGTGGAAGTTATTATTATTATTGGTACATGCCGGGATTTGAGAGATCATGGCTCTCAAATGATAAGAAAATTAGTTTGAGGCTTTGTGGGTTCTATCAATGCGTTACCACTGCTCATCTCTATGCAAGTACTTAATGCTATGAGAATAGCTTTGTGGGTTCTATCGATGCATTACCACCGCTCATCTCTATGCAAGTAATGCTATATACGCAGTTAAGTCTGTCTAGAAGATGGCTACTTACAAATCATTAGTAAACAGATATATGGCCAACAGTTGAGCATATGTGGAAGGTGTTGCTATACCATTTGGAGCCTGAAAAATAAAAATAAACTAGTATTAATAGAAAAAGTGGAAGACGTGTGCACACGAATCATAAAGCTGAAGTGGAGATGGGCGGGACATCTAACAAGACGAGAAGACGGACGGTGGACGAATGCAGTCACACAGTGGTGGCCGAGAACTGGCCGTCGCTCGGTGGGTAGGCACCCAACCCGATGGGTTGATGATAGTAAGAAGGCGGCAGGAGGGCAATGGACAAGATTAACAGGGCGTTGGCGTGACGGTGAAGAGGCCTATGCCCAATACTGGGCGTCTTTCATGGCCTGTATAGATAGATAGAGATAGATACAACACCGAAACATAACCTACAATTCTTGTAATATAATGTTTACCTCTAACTCTTGTTTCTCTAAGTCTACTAAGAGCTTTTCGTAATTAGCTAACATCTTACAATTCTACTGCGAGAAATTGTGCTAAATTCACAAAAACTCGAAAGAAATAAATTCACAAGAACACAAACAAAAGCTGGGTATTCTGACCTGTGTGCATATCTTTTTAAAATATGTCAAACTAGAAAAAAAAAAACAAAGCGTCGCAATTGGTTACGTTCAGAGATTTTCTATGTGGTTACGTAGGACGTCGTGGGGCACATCGGAAGGACGCAGGGCGAGGGCGCGGACAATACGCGGTGTCTTTAGGCTGGCCGCACACGCACGGTTTCCGGATCAGGTTTCCTGATTCGGTTTCCGCTTTTTCTTACTAGCACTAGTAAAAGTGAAATGGCAATCAATGTTTCGTCATCCATGTCGAAACGTGTGTTCACGAAGATGTCACTCTAACTAAATCACAGAACACACGAGAAGAATGTCAACACCATAGAAAAAAATACTGGCAAGAAAAAAACCTAATAAGAAAAACCGGATGTATGCGCTACACTCACGGAATTCCTGATCAGGAAACCGTGCGTGTGAGGCCAGCTTAGTCCAAATGCTTCATAGTCGTATTGTGTTCGGTTAGATATACACCTTTATGGTTTGCTCGTACCTATTTCCTATATAATCTTGTCTCTTCAGAAAATAAAGTCAGTGTAAAAAGTGTCAAACAAACCACACGAGCTTTTTATTGCAATATTACACTTCTGGATACATCTATTGGCCCACCTTGCATTTTCCGTTTCGTTTGGTCCTAGCTAAAATTTTATATTATGTGGAGCAAAAAGTTTTTATGCAGTTTTGAACCTGGCACATTCATAATTTCAAACAATAGTCTTTTTTTTTAATTTCTAACACAGAATTTAAAGAAACAGAAGACAATTTGGAGCCTGTTCGTTGATATCAAACAATCGAATATTAAGAACACTTGATTTTATTGGTATACTTGGATTTAATTCTTGAAAGTGTGATTTTTCTCTTTGGTTTTGCAACAAACATTACTTATTCTTAACATTAAGGTGAGGTTCTATCAATAATCTATGGATACTTCACCTGAAGTCGCCGCCCAAGCTGTGACACTTATCCAGGCCGGACACAGCCAAAGAAATGTGAGTGCTCAACTTAATTTAAGTCGATCTGCGGTCCGAAATGTTTATCGGAGGTACCTACCTAGAGACTGGCGGCTTTGTTCGTCGCCAAGGAAGGCCACGATTTCGGGGCACAACTGAAAGGCAGAATCGATTCATCGTGACGACCAGCTTGAGAAATCGTCACCTTACCTCCATTGAGATACAAAACCAACTTTGCGACTTCCATGGAGTATCTGTGAGCGCTCGAACTGTTCGGAGAAGGTTAAAAGAACGCGATATGGTACCACACAAGCCAGCTAATGGCCCTAAACTAATGCGAACCCACCGAACAGCGCGCCTTCATTTCGCGCGCACTCATTTAAATTGGACTCTGCAGTATTGGAGCCGTGTACTCTTTTCTGATAAGTCTAAAATTGTGTTACATGGCAATGATGGAAGGAAGAAGGTCTACCGACGTAAGGGAGAGCGTTTTGCACAATGCTACTTTGAAGAGATGGTTGCTTATGGCTGTGGCTCATGGACTGTCTGGGGCGGTATATCCGCGAGCGGCAAAACTCAACTTTAGGTTGTTACGGGACCACGGCTGTCAACATTAAATGCTGAAAGGTACATACATTCGTGAGTGTTTAGAACCTCACGTGATGCCATACGCGGACTATGTGGGCCCAAATTTCCTTTTTATGCATGATAATGCAAGAGCCCATACGGCCGGCATCGTCAGGGAAAATCTTCGGGATGTGAACATCACAGTTATGGACTGGCCAGCAAGAAGCCCAGACATGAACCCCATTGAGCACACGTGGGACGAGCTAAAAAGACGTGTTAGGGCTCGTCAACCAGTTGCCCAGACGATGCAGGAGTTGAAAACTGCCATAGAAGAGGAATGGGAGAGGATCCCTCAAAATTTCATAGAGCGGTTGATAAACTCTATACCTAATCGTATGAGAGCTGTGGTAGATGCCCATGGAGGCAACACGCGTTATTAAATTAAACCTTTATTTGATAAAAATTGTTTTTTATTCAAAAATCAACTGCCTTCATCAAGGCGCATACCCGACTTGTTACGCGTAGCTCCATGTCGTGTAGTATTCTGAATTCAAATTTAAAACAATACGATCGAAAAAGATGGTAAAATGTATCAGGTTTAAAACTGCATCAATAATTTTTGTTCAATCAAGCAATCATATTTCGGTAGGGGCCATCGAAACCTAAACTCTAAGGTGGGCCAATAGATGTGTCCAGAAGTGTATAATTTAAAAATACAATTAGGGGGCAAATAAAGCTAGATATTCTTGCCCAAACATTTTGGTCCAAATTCGAGACGGATAGAAGTAAGTAGTCCAGAAACAATTATTGCAATTAAAGACGTTTGTGGGAATCGAAATGTCATCACATTGTTTCGTTGAAGCTATAAGTTACAATGGCTACGGAAGTCAACGATCCTATTTTGATTACGGAATTGGATAAAGCATTAAATGTCGTTTAGTCGACCAAGGCTCCCAGGCAAGCTTCGTGAACGAGCTGCGCAACTTATTAAGGCCAAGAGGTACCCGATCCAAGGTATAGTCGTCGGTGTGGGCTCCACAAGAGAAGACATCAAGCAAGTAGTTCAGATCAAGTTAGAATCCCAGTGTGAATGGAAGTCAAAACATATGTTATGTCCAAGCAACTGACTACCAAAATACCAACCCACACGATTAACGAAAGAGACTGGTCTCACTTAGAAGGGCTAGTGCTGGCAGATCCAACCTATCATAAGCCAGGGACCATCGATTTACTTCTGGGTGTCGACGTGTATGCCCAAATAGTACAAAATCAACTGATTAAAGGTCCACCAGGTTCCCCATGTGCTCATAAAACAAACCTGGGTCGGATTTTGTTTGGCGAGGTGCAAGATACACAGCAACCAGAGTCTGTCGTCGTTATGCATCATCAAATAATCAACGAAGATTTTTTGAAAACGCTCTGGGAAGTAGAACAAGATACAAAGAGAAAATATACAAAGGAAGAACAACAATGCGAAAAGATGTATGAGGAGGAGTACACCAGAAACGATGAAGGTCGATACATCGTCAAACTTCCATTTCGCTCCAAAAACCTCATTTCACCAGATGGTAATTCCAGAGAAATTGCAATGAAACGCCTGTAACAACAAGAAAAGAGATTAGAAAAATCGCCTGATCTGAAAAAGGAATACGACCAAGTGTTAGAGGAATACATAACAATGGGGCACATGGAAAAGGTGCCACATGAACAAATAAACGATCGCTCGGTTTACCTACCACATCATGCTGTGGTACGGAGAGATAAAGAAACAACCAAGGTGAGAGTGGTATTCGATGCGTCAAGCAAAAACAATAACGGCGTTTCCTTGAATGATGAGTTGATGGTTGGACCTGTACTTCAAGAAAATTTGCGCAGTATTATAATGAGGTGGCGTATGCATAAGGTTTGCTTCATAAGAGATATCACAAAAATGTACAGAATGATTCTCGTAAGAAAAGAAGACGTGAGTTATCAGAGAGTGCTCTGGAGAAACAGTGATGATAATTCATTAGAAGTCAAGGATTACAGACTATTAACAGTTACCTTTGGAACGGCATCTGCGCCCTACCTTGCGATAAACACACTAATGAAGCTCGCAGATGATGAAGGTGACGTTTATCCTAAAGCTTCCAAGATAATACAAGAAGTCTTTTATGTTGATGACCTTATATCAGGCTGCGATACAGTTGAACAAGCGATTAGTTTGAGCCAATAAGTTATGATGATAATGCAAAGAGGCGGTTTCGAGCTACAAAAATGGGCTTCTAATGATACATATTTTTTGATGTCGATCGATACTAACAAGGTCAGTACAAAAGCAAACTTGGACTTGCTACGAGACGGTACAATTATTAAAGCTCTTGGCGTATCGTGGAATCTCGGAGAAGACGAATTTCGTTATCAACTTCAGTTGGAATCTGCAACTCCAAACATTACGAAAAGAACTGTCTTATCAGATTTACAGAGATTGTTTGATCCACTAGATTGGATTGCGCCGGCCATTGTTACGGAAAAGATATTCGTTAAAAAACTGTCGCTTGAAGGAGTTGGTTGGAACCAAGAAATTAAAGAAGAATTAAAGAAAGAGTGGCTGACTATCAGAGACGATTTGGAAAATGTGAATCAGATTACCATAAATCGTTGGCTTAACACATAGAGCACTGAAAAGCACCGCATCACTTTGCACGGATTCTGTGATGCTTCCGTGAAAGCATACGCAGCGGTCATTTACTGCCGAGTGCAAAGTGAAGATGGACAGAATTATATAAACGTAATCGCTGTGAGAACTAAGGTAGCTACATTTAAAACAATTTCACTGCCAAGACTCGAATTATGCGGAGCGACGCTGTTAGCTAAGCTATGGCACAAAGTAAGTCAAGCAATGAGAATAGCAGCACAGAACGTGTTCGCATGGACAGACTCGACAATTATTTGTCATGCCTTTGTGGAGAACCCAATAGATGGAAACCGTTTATCGCGAATCGTGTTGTGGAGGTATTAGAGCAAACAAATGATACGTACTGGTTCCATGTTCAATCATGTCGCAATCCTGCCAACATCGCATAGAGAGGGTCGTCTATAACTGAAATAAAACAGAGAGATTTATAGTGGAATAGGCCTGTATGGCTCGCAAGTGAGACTATAGAATTCACAAAACCATTAACTCTTTCCACAGAGTTAGAAAAGAAGAACATGCAGTCCTACGGTACCTAACGTAACAGAATACGAAGAAAGGAGTTTAGGATCCGACAAGTATGATACACTTACAGAATTGCTAAGAATTGTAGTACACTGCAAAAGATTTTTAAATCTCCGAGAAAGATAGAAAAGTCAATAACTACCGATGAAATTCAAGGAGCGTTGGAAATATGTATAAGACAAGTACAAGAAGAAAAATTCACAGATGAGATCAGAAGACTGAAAGATAACAAGGCTGTGAGGACGACAAGCACTTTAAAGACGCTTAATCCATTTCTTGACAAAAAACACATTCTCAGGGTGGGCGGTAGATTGAGAAACGCTGAAGTTTTTGAGAATGTAAAACATCCTATCATCCTAGGCAAGAAAAATGATCTCATCTCTCTTATATTAGCCGATGCACACCTGCAAACAATGCATGGATGAATTAATATGATGATAACTTACCTGATGAGTAAATACTGGATCGTAGGCTGCAAGAGTTTGGTACAACAATACATACATAAATGTCTGACCTGCGCAAGACAGCGAGCAGCTAGTAGACAGCAAATTATGGGTGATTTACCTGTACCTCGCGTAACGTCTTCACACCCCTTCTCGAAGTGGAGTTGACTTTGCTGGGCCAGTATATGTAGGTACATCGTCGTACACAGGGCCGGATAGACTATGTCGAGGCCCATAGGCAATGCACTAATAGTAGATTGTTAACCAAGGGCTGTATGACATCAATTGCATACGAGGTTTTTGGCGACCGAGCGCAGCGAGGGCGCTAATTAGCCCGAGTATGCAATTGATGCTTACACCCGAGGTAAACACTCTGCTTTACATATCGATTGTGAGGTAAGTAAAAAAACAAGAAAGCAGGACTTTTGAGAAAGAACTCCAAAACACGAAAAAAAATTACTTTCGCGCCTAGCTAGTCGACTGACTTTTTTACTCTTCACGATTTTTTGGCACGCAAGCGCGTCAAATCGTGCTGGCCAGTTTGATTTTTAAATCGATTTCAATTAACATACGATGTGACTGCGAAACAAATAGTTCGATATTTAAAATCTTCATAAATTCTAATATAAAGTAAATAATCGATACCGAGAAAAAAAAATTACCTTTTAAAAAATATTCTTCTTGCAGTATGAGTATGACAGTTCTTTTTTCAAATTCCAAAACCTATGCTGTAATGATAACATTACATAGTATGTTTTGAAACCTATGCTGTAATGATATCCATACACCCCGGCATTCAGGGAAGTAAGTGACTAGGTACTTACAGAGCAAGAGATATGTAAATATATTTTTTCTACCACTACACAGTTTTTAGTTTCGCCATGTCCGTCTGTGTGCCTGCCCGCGGCTTATCTTCTCCGATACGATTAGCACTTAGGTACCTAAGTTAGATATAGGTCTCTATTTTAATTCGGTATAAAAAAAGAGGCAGTGTTATCATTATAAAATATAACATCGTCATACACGGTAGTTTTTTTTCAAGAACATTAATATTTAGTTATCCGTAAAAAAAAGTAGGTATTTAAAAGAACACTAACGTAACTCACACAATTTTTATTCGGAAGTAAAATGCTCAGGTAAAATGGGATTATTAGTTTTTTACATATTGGTAATATTTGGATGTTGATAACCTTGGGTTTGAAGACATAATTTCAGGAGCTCCGGTAAAAAGAGGTTTAAGAATTCTTCAAATGATTATATGCCTACACTTAAGCTTGTTTAAGACTTAATCAAGTCAATCAAAGACTTGTATTAGATTAAGAAGTTTATCAAAGTTCCTAATTAGATAAATTAAGTGCCTTAAATATTAGCTTTTTTGATAATTTTAACTGTTCAAATGATTAAAGATAAGATAAGATTACGATATGTTAAAGAGTTCTGTCGACAAAGATCTCAGTTAAATTAAGTAAATAAATGTCATAAAATTTAATTTCATTAGTTTCATAAAAAAATTATAGTTAAGTTTTGACATTTTTAATATAACTGTGGTTGTATTCTATGAAAAACTTTAATAAACGTACGTACCTACTCAATATGAACATAGCCTTATAATGTAAGCAGCAGTTTTTTTTAATCGAAAAAATTACCCAAGTTGCTGTTTTAGCAGTAAAAGTTGGATATTTCATGTTAAAATATAGGGTGTCTCAAATTAATTATCTCAAATTTTAGAGGCTAACTTGGGACAAACTATTTAAAAATCGAATAAATTAAAGCTATTAAAATAATTGTTGACGACATACGGATACCGGAAAATATAAGTATAGACTGTAACATAAGAAAAGAAATGAGATCGCTGCAGCAAAGATTTTTATTTTTTTACTTGTCTTGAAATCCGGAAATGTCTGAAATTACCCCGTAACAATCACTAAAAATGTTATATTGTGTGAGCGAGACAGCTATATTCTTTAATTAATACTTAACTTTATGTTATTTAAATACATAGCGCTGTAATTGAGTGGCTGTATTAGAAAGTTGGAACATGGTTCAAAAGAAATATGAAAATAGAACTGTGGCGAGCACATGTCAACTCTGCGCGCGCACTATAAACTCCAACATTCCTACATCGCGCAATCAAAATGTTTCACATGACATACCATAAATATAACATAAACATAAACATTTACATACAGGCACATACATCCGACGAACATCAGTCGGACCGGCCGTCCCCAGGCATACGATCTGCCTGGCGGGAAATTTCCCTTTAAAGTGGAAGAGCACGATTACCCGCTCTTCCCTATAGTGGTGCTAGGGCTCGGATAAATATGTAAGGACATATTTTTTATTTGAATCAATTTGCATTAGTTATTTAGTGTTTTACATCAAAAATATGATTTGAACTGGAAAATTAGGTTTTTAAAATCCATATTTTTCCATATTTCAGGGTTAAGACCATATTTTTAGAATTTAATTACATTATTCCATATTTCCTGTCTTTAGTACTTACTTCAACTGAAAAAACTGCAGAATGTTTGCTTTCATAGTGCCGCGAGAATCTGTATTCTCGCAACAACTGTTTGTTGCGCAGCAAAAATGTATGTAGGTAGACTCGTCAGTTGTGCGATATTTTTTATGGATACCCTCTCTGGCGCAGCGGCCGCCACTCACAACTTGTTAGCCTTGCACAAGTACTTGCATATATTGTGTTTGTGTAGCATGAGCGTACGCTAAAAATCATTGTGTTTCGTTGTTGTAATTTACACATTTTCCTACACATCTGATTATTTTGTTTGTCGCACAAAGAAACACTACAAAAAATCAACGATATTCTTAGTGGAACATCGAGCGCCAATCCAGAGGAAGCATATTCACTTACAGAGTTGTGCAAATTTAAGTTTGCGCCAGTTACTTCCTGTGACATAGAAAGGTCGTTCAGCCTTTATATAAATATAAAGCATTTTTTCGACCAAACAATTTTGAAAATTTGAAGATACATATTGTTGTATACTGCAACAACTCGAATAAAGAGGTAGACTAAATTGTAACTAAATAATTTACTTTCGTTCATTTTAATTTTTCAAACAATTATATTAGAAAAAGTGTTTTAGGTTTGGTATTAGTTGTCTTTTTTTTTAGCCCATATTCTTCCATATTTCCGTGTTTTAAGTCCATATTATATGTACATTTTTTTGATTTTTTAGCACATATTTTTCCGAGCCCTAGTGGTGACCCTCGACAGAACAATGTCAACCTTCCTTCGCTCTCGCAGCACCCCACATACAATCAGTCTCAAAGCAAGGCCAGCATCCTCTTCCCTCTCACCTCATCAGTTCCACTACAGTCAACGCACCGACTACTGGTACTGATGGTGATCTCCCCCAACCCCTCGGCACGGCAGCCACACAGCAATAGCGCACGTTGCCAGTGGTACAGCAGCCTTCACCGGTTCCTACCACATGCGCGGTCCCCATGGTACTGTCGCCGGTGAAGTGACTGTTAGCCGCCGAACACCCTCAACCGCTAGTCGACTCACTGACTCAGCGCCTCCTGGCACTTGTAGGCTTTAGAGCACAGACTTCGATTCCTATCAGACCTAGCTATGCGTAGCTACGGTCTTGAAGGGGAGTGATGTGGCGAGCACATGTCAACTCTGCGCGCGCACTATAAACTCCAACATTCCTACATCGCGCAATCAAAATGTTTCACATGACATACCATAAATATAACGTCCGACGAACATCAGTCGGACCGGCCGTCCCCAGGCATACGATCTGCCTGGCGGGAAATTTCCCTTTAAAGTGGAAGAGCACGATTACCCGCTCTTCCCTATAGAACTATAGTTTTTTTTTAAATAACTTGACAGATTTCAGTAGAAAACAATTCTCCCTAGGGTTGAAAAGTATTACTTTCAATCCGCTCCTCAGGCAACTTCAGACCTACTTTTTTCCGAGTATGAGTAATAAAATAGTAGATTATGCATTAAGGGGATAAAGCAGTGTCTCGGGCGATATTTTGAACCCCAAGGACGAGGGATCCTAGGGTTAACTCACGAGCGAAGCGAGGGAGTTAAAGCTGGAATCCCGAGGCCGAGGGGTTCAAAAACGCCCGAGACAAATACACTGCTTTATCCCCAAAATGCATACTCTACTTTATATAAACACTGCGAGGCAATAAAACATAATACAATTAAAAAGAAAAAGTTTTCATTCTAATTTTGAATAAATTCTTCTTGGTGTAGGGCTCTATGAAAAGTTTATATTCTAATTTTGACGTTTGGTCATGGATTGCAAGGAGCTCGTATATTCAATGTTGATTGCATTCCAAATTCAAATGTCATAATTCCCTAGGGGATTATGAAATTCAGTACATTTATAATGACCCGGCTAGACCATAGAACACAAATGACTTGCTTTAAGTTGAGTTTGCATGACACATAATATGCCATTGATGAGCAGGTGTTATATAATAGTAGTTTATGCAACTGTCATATAATGAAGGGTATTAAAACACGAGTGTGAGTTTATGAAACGAGCGCAGCGAGTTTCATAATATTAACGAGTGTTTTAATACCCGTGTTATATGCAGTTGCATACACTACTTTATCTCCACTAATGAATTTGTCGGAGAGGTTTTTGAGATACGCAAGAATGACATTTTCAGAAAATGATGTAGTTTTCTTTTCGATCTTCTATGCCAAAAAGTTATTATATTCTTTTTCATATAATTTTCTAGATTTTTCTGGCAAAAGATTGAGTTAATTTTGTTGCCACTTCTAGAATATCCGGAGGCGTACAAATATCATCGTCGCTATCCATTTTTAACTTTTAATTTATTAAATTAAATTCGGTTTACTAATGTATTGCCAAAAATCGTTTCCCAAAGTATTACTTCCCAAACTATTTTCCGCAAATTATCACTTGGCAAAAAAACATTTCTCAAAACAACTTAAAGCAAATAAACAGTTAGCAATAGTAGATTGTACAACAAGTGCATAAAACGCACCATTTTACTCGAGACGTTTATCCATCCGAGCGAGCTTGCGAGCGAGGATAGATATAAAGTCGAGTGTAAAATGGGTTTTATGGACGAGTTGTACACTCTACTTTTCACTTCGATTGCGAGGAAATGAAACAGCAACATGTAAAAATAATTATGGTTCCCGCCAATTAACTTTTTTTTCTTTTTTTTTCTGTAGGGACGTGACACCTGACTTAAGGTCGTTACATACTGCTCAGTTATAAAAACATTTTCTTTTTATAACTATGATAAGTTGTTGTTATGGCTTAAATACTATACTGATCTACTAAATTGAAAAATAAACAAATATAAAAAAATAATAAATGAGACGAAATACAAATTATAAGTTTATTTCATGAAGTTTTATTGTGTACTTTGGCTGTTGGTATCTTTGCCTTGGTCTTAGAATACGAACGAAACGAAATAAAATAAAGAGGTTGTTGTATGAAGTTAAAGATGTTCGTGTGGCTGTTGCAGCGATTGCCTTGGTCTTCGACGAAGATTTTACTTTATGCTCTAGAGCATAAAAAGCGACTTTATGTCGCCTACGCACGACATAAAGACGAACTTTTAGAGCATGAGAAGTGAAAAAGTTATTATGGCAAGTTATTGTTTACCAAATAAATACTTGGTCAAAATTCATTTTATTCTAACCTAACACACTTTTCTGGTAACAGTTCGTGTCTGTGGGGGTCGCAGTTCTAACCTAACCTAACCCACTTTTCTGGTAACAGTTCGTGTCTGTGGGGGTCGCAGTTCTAACCTAACCTAACCCACTTTTCTGGTAACAGTTCGTGTCTGTAGGGGGTCTATATAACACTTGCCAAAATAAAACGTTAGCATAATAAACGTTTGTCTTAATAAAACTTGACGCAGTAAAATTATGCGAAATGATAATTTGACCAAATGAATAAAATGCGAAATGAAAACTTGCTAAAGTTTCATTTGGGAAATGAAACTGATGCCATAAGTTTATTGGGAAGTAAAATTTGGCGAAAAATACTTTGGCTAAACGGCGGTATCCCATTAAATTCACGCGTACGTGTATAATCACAGTGATTTTGCCGCCATTAAAATTTAACCAATGAGAGCGCAGCTGCGCGCTTAAATAAAACGCGACCAACCTGATTGGCCCTGCAATCAAGTTGGTCGCGTTTTATTGATGTTATAATGAGATTTTACGATATCGATGTGAATATTATACCATCATGTGAAATTGCTTAAATTGAGTGTTTTGTTGTCTGCGCTATAACAGTAGTAATTATAAGTCAAGTATTGAAAACATAAGTAGAATGTTACAACATTAGTGTAGATAATAGTTATTTACACAACAGCTGGGGCCGTAAAATAAAGAAAGGCCGATATTGCAGAAGTTTAAGGCCCGAGCCGCAGGCGAGGGTCATAAATATACGATAGAGGGCTTTCTATTTTACAGTCCGTGTTGTGTATACACAATTTTATGTCGTCACTTGGCCTCAAAGTGGGTTTTCCGGTACGCGTAGCGTGCGGAAAACCCCGCTTTTTGGCCAGGTGTGACATAAAATATTTTTATCGTTTTATTAAAAAAAATCCTAATCTGTTATTATGATTTCTATGGCATAAAAGCATTGTCACTCCAATCTAAGTTAGACGCAAGTTCCCCATTGTTGGAAGGCGGGCGGAATCGGAGCGAGTTCAGTATTACCCGCCAAAATATTTATACACCTGCCACCGTCAGACCGCCATCTTGCGAGGTAACTAGATATTACGAAGGGATATTTGTATTTATTCATACATTATGAAGTCAATGGATGGAATTTGATTCAATGAAATTTCATGGATGGTTTAAAGAGAGGGATGGAAACGCGTACCTAGTTCACTTGTAGCGTGGTGATTCGGTGGTGGTGGTGGTGGCGTGCCTCGGCGACTGTCTTCCCTTCAAACTACGTGTGTTTTCCTTTTTAACGTTTTTGTATAAAACCAATCATAAGTTACGGTGTCATTTATTATCTCACCCAATCAACGTTCACGTCGTCACGCATGGCGCACCGAATGAACTAACCAAAGAGTGATTTACTCTGCATCACATCTTGTGCTCATTTCATCACTGATTAAAAAGACAACATTTCATTGGTACTACAGACTAATCGACTGGGCAGGTGCCATTATTGAGAGTGAATTTTCTAAGAAATACCTACTTGTATTCATAAAACGGGTGACTCGCACCTACGTGCCGCCTAGATGGGCAGCAGCGTCTTCCTGAGATTCCAACCGCATACTGCGATCGACAACCTGCCCGCCAAGCGTAGCGATTATGTCCTGCAGTGGGCGTCAAATTGCTGATGATGATGATGAAACGTAAATTGTACGAATGGTACTCGTACTGGCACTTACGGCTATCGCCTGAAAAAGGTAGGTCTTATGAAGAATTGAGGGACAGCCATAGTAGTACCTACTTAATGTTTTTCCGGTTGTTTTGTGTAGTCGGCGAGCTGAATGGACAAGTTATGATTTGTATGAGACGATGGCCCAGATTTTATAATTGAATTTCACGGCTATTGATCAGAGGCTTGGGCGGGCTTGCTAGGTGACTTGACGACTACGCTTGCGTCACATTTATTGTAACCGGAGCTGATGGACCGAGACGTGCTGAGTCACCCATCAATAGTGTCGCTCATAATGCTAATTTTCTCGTTATGCTTGTAGCAATTTGCATATTAATGCCTTTATTACACAAAAAATCGGCGCTTAGGTATCTAAACGTCGAGTTATATCTTACTTATAATTTGTAGATAGGTTGTTTGTTGGTATACCGTTCGTATTACTTCGTGAAAAGTGTACAAGATATGGTCGAATGGTCTATGTACGGTCTATTCTTTCTACTTGCCAAGCGAAAACTACTGATAGAGTGATATATGGCGCTGGTGTAGAGTTTATCCAGCCAGCATCTAGTCAACACTGGTCAACGTTAGATGCAAAGGCAACGCATAACAAAATGTTTGCGCAAAGTGCTTTAATATAGGGACGTTTTGTCACTTTCACTGATGGAATTGTCCAATGAAACTGTTGTCACGCTTTGCCGGTAACCAATCGGCAGGGCTGCAGCCCCGCCTCGCAGGATAGGCGTGCGCGGCGGCCGCGGCCCAGATTACCACAACAGTGCTGAGTTGCTGGCTACTTGGCTGTAACAAGCAGCTAACCAAAACACAAACACGACAGAATACTAACTGCCAAATGCAGTGCGTTTCAATTGCTGGTAACGATAAGCTCAAAGCTTACCTTCGCTTCCATTATTTTCATTGAGTAGTTAGTTTCATCAAAAGGTTGGGTCAATTTATTAGTGACCGTCGCGTTAGCTTAGCGGTAACGCGCTTTTTACTTGAACCAGAGGTCGTGAGTTCGATTCCCGCTGGAGGCCGTCACATGCATCGTGGGTCCCACAAGGCTCTGCAGTCTGGGTGTATTTCCATTTTTATGATGTCCTTGCCTGGTTAATGGGTATACTAGTTTGGAACCCTCCGGGCTAAGATGACAGGCGTAGATGAAGCTTTAACATTACCGTTTCGCTTAGAAGCAGACGAGTCTAGTCGGGTTCGTATAATCTGATCATGCGATCCGTTGAGGGTAGAAATTAATATCGCACTCAAGGCGTGTTCTGATCTCGATATCAGTTTCACTAACAAAAAAAAAAAAAAGAATGAAAAGTAGGTAGAATCTGATCGTGTGATCGGATTCCACTGAAACAATCTCTTAAAAATGTCGACTGATCACACAAAGTTTACAGTGGTAGAAAGACAATACCTAAATGTGATGAAATTTATTGTTCATTTTCAAATAATTTATAACAGCATATTACTTATTTGCTACTGTTTTTGATCAAAATATATTTTATATAAGTTCTTATACCAAATAAACTATTTGTATTTGTACTGTAAGTATAAAAGTCCAGTAGGTCACAATTCACGTGGCGTCGAACTATAGTTATTCGCGATGCGGTGATGTCGCCCTTCCGTGATTCGCCCTTACGTGTTTACCTACGCTAAAATATCGCTAGGGTATACTCAGCGATATTAAAAGTATTTAATAGCAAAATAACTCAACGTTCCCTTGGTCCCCACAAACTTGATGTTGTGGCTTAGCGATGGTTTAGCTATCGGAAGGCAGCATAGGATTATCGATCTACCCACACATAATATTTAGTTTAATAAATTAAAAATGCCCGAACTCAGTCCTTTGATTCTGACTCTTCTCTCTCCTCCCTCCGATTCTCCTCTGACAAAGTCTGGGAATTTTTAATTTATTAAACTAAATATTATGTGTGGGTAGATTGATAATCCTATAAATCTACTAGCTGACTTGGCAAACGTTGTTTTACGCCTACGACCTATTCTCAGACCTACCAAATACAGACAAAATATCATAAAATTCGGTGAAGCCGTTGCGGAGGAGTTCGATAACGAACACTGTGACACGAGATTATTATATACTAGATGCACCCACTAGACTTTTATACTTAGTTATATATTTTAATAAAAAAATGACAAATAACTAATATGCTGTTAAAAACTGTTTGAAAACAAACAATAAATTTCATCACATTTATTGTTTTTCTACCACTGTAAACTTTGTGTGATCAGAGTCGACATTTTTAATAGATTGTTTCAGTGGAATCGGATCACACAATCAGATTCTACTTTTCATTCTTTTTTTTGTAGGTAGGTGAAACTGATATCGAGATCAGAACACACCTTGAGTGCGATGTCAGTTTTTTAACTTTAAACGGATCGCGTGATCAGCCCCTATATTACGCTCACCAAATCCTGAGCGATTCCAATCGTTTAACTGTCAAATTAGTATGCAATTTGACAGTTAGACGATTGGAATCGCTCAGGATTTGGTGCGCATAATTAGGCCACAGATTAGGTATACGAACCCGTCTAGTCTACGCCTGACAATACATGGACAAGACATGTGATGTGTTGTGTGGAAGTTATTATTATTGTTATTCATGTGCTGCGTTATGCATAATATTTTCATGATTATTATTATTATTTACCTGGGTACTTGGTAGTAGGTACTGTGAGGGAATAATTTACGTATGCTGTCGGCAGGGATCGTCTGAGAGTGGTTCCGTAGTGACCCGCGGCAGGGGTCATGCGGGCGTCGTCGGACCCGCTTGCGCCGACAGTACTGTGCAAAATCGTTAATTGCATTCAATCACAGCCTCACTTCACGGAATATTGAGGCGTACGTACGATGCCCCGAGCCACTGACGTTATGTTTGACTATCCCCGTAGCTTGACGTTAAAGTCTTGTGGTGTTACTTATAAAAACACATCCTTAATACACTCATGAAATGCAGTTAAAGTGGTATGTTCTTTTAAACAACAGTATTTAAACTGCACTTGGGGAGTGTTTTGAAGCAGAATCTTGCGCCAGGCCAAGTTCTCGGCATTAACCACTCGTCTGCCGCGACACAGATCTGTGTCCAACTTAGTATGGGCCACCTATACGTTCCATTCTGCGAGGGCAGTTCAGGAGTTAATACCTAAATAACACCGTCTGTGACGCCATTAAACATGGGAATAGGTAGGTAGATAGGTCAACTTTGCAGACGACAATATTACCTATTTAAGTTAACGGCAGAAGAGGAACAAAAAGTTTTACTTCGTACAAATAAGTAGGTACCTACCTACTTACTTACATAATACCAACAAACACACATCATTCTTGGCGTTCCACTAATTTTACACTTAGTGCTTATATTCTACGTTGTTGTAGCTTAGTGCCACTGATATCAATGTTCATAAAAAGCATGAAAAATACTCCTTATAATGAACATTAATTAATACAATTATCCCAGGGCAAATTGTATGTGAGCACGAAATAATAAGCGTAAATTGAGCCAGCTTTACACTTCTGATTTATTGTCCAGCATTCGTATGATTTCTTCGAAAGAGAAAACGGACCAGTTCTGACGGATATTACGGGTAGTATAAAATTGATAATGAATATTTATAAAAAGTTAATCACACTGCACCGAATTTTCCACGGGGTCGAGCAACGAAAAATCATTAATCACTGAACATTTCAACTGACTCTCATGCAAATCGCGATATTTTCACTTGGTTAATTTATTGCTTTTTAAATTGTCGACAGCATTCGGGTAGTTACTGTCGACATTCATATAATTTTTGTTGAAAAGTTGCCTGTAACGTGCCTAAGTAGATAGCTAGCATGCATGTAAACAGAGGTCGGTCGTGGGTTCGATTCCTGCTGTAGGCCGCCGTACTTAATTTGTACTAATAGCATCAGTCTGAGTGCATCGTAGTGTGAAAGCTACTATTGCCCACTTATTAGTTGACATAATAAAATAAAAAAAGTTTTTTTTATTTGTTTTTTCAATCATAGAAGGTTTTTACTTGTGTTCGGTCGCAACGAACGGAGAAAATTGAAGTTCGCTCCGTAATTAAATATCTATGTTCGGAAAATTTTACTACGGAACAAGTAAATCAAGACTTGCAAGATACGTTAGGGGCTCATGCTCCTCCTTATTCAAAGCTCGCGTTTCAAAAAAAAAAAAAAAAATTGTAACTTGCAAGTATTTTTTCTTCTTCATCTAGTTTTTTTTTTTTCATTAATATGCGCAATTTTTGGAAGTCGTAAAAAGAAAACAAACTTAAAAAAACATAAACCGTGATCTTTGATTAAGTATATACGAAGTTCTGTACCTATTTTTGTAAAAGCTCTTTAGGCTTGTTTTTTTGGGTCTTAATTTTTCAGGAGTACACAGTAAGTTACACCGAGATAATTGTACATCCTACAATGTATTATATAATATATGTAACGAGACAGCTTATGCTTTTAATGGTAGAGACAGGTTGCCTACTTTATGAAGGAACTAAATTATCTTTTCCAAATGTTCATGTCAGGCAAGTTAGGCAATTAATAGGACATCAAACTATTGTCAGCGACGCTTTAGGACTTAAATACCTAGGTACCTGTTAATAGTGGAACTTTATTGTATTCATAACAACTTAAGAGTATTTAATTTGACTAATTTGTTAGTACGGAAAGTTGCTTGGCCATCTAGATAAACATGAAGGTATGAAACCTTCATGTGATGACGTCACTGTAAAAAAAAAGTAAGGGAGACGCCACTTTGGCTTATCGTTTTTCTGGCGCGAAGAACGTAATTGTAATTTTGTAAAGAAAATTACTCGAGTACCTAATAATCTTGTTATCTTCTGCAGATTATTCATTGTAATAATGCTAACTAATTGACGATGTGACAAGTATAAATATAAATGTGAGTATGTCTTTAAGTATTTTATTTCACATAGGGACCTCTGCCACTATTTCCATAGTCAACCATAGGAAAATACAGGTGTGTCCCTTTACATTTCAGAAGTGGGATGAATTCAGGGCCAATCTGTTTGCAAATTTTAGCAATAAAATTCACATTTAGATGTGGTAGACAAGAATAAAAAAATATACCAACTTTACTAATGTACTAAATTGTCATCTGTGCCGTAGACAAGATCAAATTTTCAGTTCATTTTACTTGCTGGTTTTTTTTTTTATTGATTATTTAGTTAACGTAATATGTAACACAGTTTGGTTTTTATTTTGTTTATTTTATTGTTGAAACAAACAGTTGGGAACGTGTTATATATTGTTTCCTTGGTCGTTTATGAAACGATTTGATCAATACTTATTTTTACTCACTTTAATTAAAACTTAGAAGCTGAATTTCGCTCGACCTTTTAGGCAATGAGCAGTCCTCTGTGCGAATTATGTTTGGTTTGTTTGTAGAGACGGGGAAAGCAGACTGCAGATCGTGAGCAGTCAGATCAGCCACACACCATCGGGCGGCGGGCCATGTGGCGAGCGCGGTCAGGCCTTGCATTGCGGCGGTTGCGGACTGGCGCAGTGAGCCGGCGACGTGCGCCGGTTGAGGACTGGTGCAGCAGGCCCCTACAGCACACCGGCGATGGAATGCAGCGGCAGCCAGCTAACGGAGCGGCGCCTTGCAGCGGGCTGGCGCAGTAGCGTCTTACAGCGCGTCGCCGGCGGGCTGACACAGGCGACTTGCAGCGTGCAGGCTGCGGACTGGTACTCCGCGCCGGCGATGGCATGCAGCGGCGAGCTAACGGAGCGACGCCTTGCAGCGGGCTGGCGCAGTAGCGTCTTACAGCGCGTCGACGGCGGGCTGACACAGGCGACTTGCAGCGTGCAGGCTGCGGACTGGTACTTCGCGCCGGCGATGGCATGCAGCAGCGGCGAGCTAACGGAGCGACGCCTTGCAGCGGGCTGGCGCAGTAGCGTCTTACAGCGCGTCGACGGCGGGCTGACACAGGCGACTTGCAGCGTGCAGGCTGCGGACTGGTACTTCGCGCCGGCGATGGCATGCAGCAGCGGCGAGCTAACGGAGCGACGCCTTGCAGCGGGCTGGCGGAGTAGCGTCTTACAGCGCGTCGACGGCGGGCTGACACAGGCGACTTGCAGCGTGCAGGCTGCGGACTGGTACTTCGCGCCGGCGATGGCATGCAGCAGCGGCGAGCTAACGGAGCGGCGCCTTGCAGCGGGCTGGCGGAGTAGCGTCTTGCGGCGCGTCGACGGCGGGCTAACACAGAGGCGACTTGTAGCATGCAAGCTACGGATGGGTACAACGCGCCGACAATGGAATCCAGCGGCGTCGAGCTGGCGGAGCGGCGCCTTGCTGCGCGCTGTCGGCGGAGCAGTGGTGTCTCGCAGCGTATGAGGTCGGAGGCACGTTGCTGCGTCCTGAATGCGGACTGGCATCCTGCAGCGCACCAGCGGTGAAGCAGTGACGCCTTGTAATGCTTCAACGGTCGAGCTAATGGTGCACTGGCGCAGTGGTGCCTTACAGAGCGCCGGCTGTGTACTGGCATAGTGGTACTTTGCAGTACATTGCGGCAAACACGACGGCAACGGGTTGGTGCTGTGGCGTCTAGCGGCGTGCCAACGATAATCATTAGGTATATCACTTGTTATTTTAAATTATGTGCTATTTAGTCAATAGGATGCGTAGGTACTGATAATGCTGAGAATTAGAAAATATGCGTACCTAACGCATTATGCAAGTTTGATCCCCCTGAAAAGGAACAGATGATGATCCGGGGGTCTATAGGTACTTAAAATTGCTAACAGGTTCTCCTACATACCTAAGTTTTCATAGGCAAAGTCACCTATTAAAGGAGCATAATTTGAAGGATGCTGTAACAAGATAGTGTAGGTATCATTCATAAGTTGATATGAATCCATAAGTGGAGTTTCTTTGTTGGCTTCTTCTCCGCATAATCCGTTGGTTGTGAAACCGGCAGCTTTGACGTTCATTAAGTAAACATTCTGTTTTACAATGAATAAAAATATTTGAATTGAATTGAACTGAACATAATAGCTGACGGTTCCGTTATGTTAGGCCTCCCAGGGCTAATATTTGTCAATGTTGCACTCTAGTGATAATTGGTAAGATAATAAATACTTTGTTAGTATCACGTACGACACAATTTAATGCATGGCAGTTATTTACTTATTGAATATTTAAACGTAATTTTAACCAGAGAAAATGAAACATACGCCATGTCGTCTTTATTCTATAATCAGGTTTTCCACGACTTTGTTGATGTAAATGACGATTTCCATTCTGACTTGATTATCTGTTATTATCCCCTTTGGGAATAGACTTCGAAAGATTCCTTCGTAACGTACCGTAGGGATACTTGAGAAATAATTCTTCTAAACGGCAAATCATAAGTTTACTTACGGACACCTCGGTGTGTCTAGTAAGTGAACTCCTCCTTAATAATGAACGAATATGGTACGGAGAAAACCGTAAGTTTGTATGTATGGATGGATGTTTGTTACTCTTTCACGCAAAAACGGCTGAACGGATCCGGATGAAATTTTGCACAGAGATAGATTACAGTCTAGATTAGCACATAGGCTATTTTTTATCCCGGAAAAATACTCATCAAAATTACCACGCGAACGAAGTCGCGAGCAACAACTAGTCTCATATATGAGCATTGAGAGTCATTAGAATATTATGTCCCGAAAATAAAAGACACGATATCTGATTACTCCCTCAGTCAGATATGACATTTAGTCATATAGGCACATTTAGAGCAAGTCTAATAGATAGTTAGATAATAATTTATTTGTGCTAGGTAATAGATACAACAGACTGATTAACTAGGTGATGTCTTCTGTAAAACTATAAACCAAAGTCGTCGGGACATTTGTATGGTTGTTTGTCAATCCTTTGTTGGAAAGCGAAGACATTATGCCTTATTACTTAGAACTATGTTTCAGATAAACTCGCTAATGAAGCATAGTACAGGTATTGGTTAGATAAAACTACAACTAAATAAAAGGTGAAAATAGGTATCTTCAAAAAGAAAGTGGAGCGACCTAAGATCTTATAAACACAAATTATTTTTTAAATTACAATATTTTAACAACCTATAGTCTCAAAATTTATACAACCTTAAACAAAATAACGGACCTAATTCTAACTAATGAAGTTAATTCAACTACCGACAAAAGTAACACGGACAGTAGGTATACAGTGCATAGCTTTTCCAAAAAAAATAACAATGTCTATGCATATTATTATTGTAACTTTGCATAAACTTTTCACTTATCATTATCTTGTTAACATTCACCAATTTTGTTGATGTAATAACACCAAATGGATAATGCCTGAAATAGAAATCATGTATAACTTATACTTACGAGTTCGCTAGACATAAGTAGGTAAGTATACGTAAACATTACTTAACATTACGTTTACATTACATTTTGTAATTAGAAATAGTAAACATTTCAAAAATTCTGCTACCAAACTAAAACTTTATAATGCTCTTCTAAGATCTCAGCTAGAATATTGTTGCACAGCCTGGAATCCTTTTAATAAGGTACCTATATATATATATAATAAAAAAAAAAAAAAAAAAAAAAAAACGTTTAGAGAGTGTTCAGAGAATGTTTCTATATCATCTTTAACAGAGTAATTTCAAAGCTAAAATGCTACCGAGCTTCTAGGCTGGCACACAACCGGATGAGTCCTGTATCAGTTCGTTGGAAAATCCACGACTTGGCGTTTTTACACAAGTTAGTTAATCGTGCTGTAGATTGTCCTGAACTGCTACTTTAATTATCATTTAATGCTCCTAAGAGACTACCTAGATTCAATCCTTAAACTACCTTTCTCTAAAACAAATTTGGGAACTAATGCTCCTATACCGAGATGTTGCCTAAGTATTCTAAATCTGACATTAACAACTTAACGCATCAAGTCTTGTATTAGTAAAGCTCTAGGTACTTTCTAAATTAATAAAAATCAAAGAATAAACCTAACTTGTTACACGTTCAGCTTAAGCAAATTATTATTGTGATTTTTATTACGTGGGTCTGCCCACTTTAAAGCATTTTTTTGTCCTTAGGTACTTGCCTTACTAACGCATGTTGTACCTATAAGTAAGAGTGCACAATGGCCTTTTAGAACTTATATTAAGTTTTTATATTATGTCATTTTTGTATAACTCTTGCTGGTGATCTTTAATAAGATAAAACAAATAAAATATATCTACTTAATATTTAATGGACAAGAGTAGGTAATGCGACGTAGCACGAAATAAAACGAAAATGACGTTGTAATGAATTTCATGTTATGTTATCGTGATGTAAGTTATGAACGATATTAATTACATGTGGATTAAATTTGACCCACTTATGCAAACTGAAGTACAATTTTAGGTAATTTTAAAACTACTTGGTGAAACTAATTATTTACCTATCTAGGTACTCTATGATTTGAAGATGCTGATGGTGGTAGCATTTCTTTAACTTAAGTTTACTTTGATTGATGGGTAGCCTTATTCACAGCGCAGAGCGAGCTTACCTGTATGTCCAGTATTCATAGGGTCACTTAGGTTATCAATAATGAATTTAATAACCTAATTCCCAATTAATCAAAGAATGTCTCATGACGTAGGTATTACTAAAGCGAATTGATTGCTGATATAGATAGAGAGATAGAGAACACTTTAGTGCACAACCAGGTGAAAGATATAGTAAGATGTAGAATCCGATACCTACCTACTTGTTTTTATAGCGACATTATGTGTCTTATACAAATCATCATTTTTGTTGGAAGACCTTTCTGGTTCTCGAAAACATAACATAATACGGTTTAAAAAAAAATCCTAAGGTCCAAATAAGTACAAAATCACCCATAAACTTTAAAAAATGTGCCTGGCTTTAATTAATGGACTAATAGGTATTTATAGATTGCTCCTTTCTTAAAACTATGTGTAGTTTGTTTCATATTTTCATGTGTGAAATGGTATTACTTAATATTGAGAACATTTCCCTAACTCAGAAAAATAGAGGCTTACTCTGATGCGGAGACAGTTATAACTTTAAAAGTGTTCATAAATTGAACTCATGTACCTACTTAAATATATTAGTTAATATTTTTGGTGCAAACTTTAAAAAAAAAAAGAGAGAACTAAAATTATTATAACCATCATAGTCGTATGTGTATAGATAACGCTAGAGTTATTTCTGACCAGTACATTGGTTTCTTAATAATATATTGATTTGACACGGTTTAACCGAATACAAAATATCATTTGTAAGTGAATAAATAAAATTCTAATTTCTTATTCTAATCTTCTTTGGCGTACTTTTGTCAGAAGAACATGTTTTGTTGATGTTACAGGTGTTTACTTTAAGTACACTGTACCTAATACGATATTGTACAAATTCACACGACTTTAAATTATTATGAAAACGGTTACTTATCAGACACTAAATACATAATATTGTTTAATATTATAAAAATGTATTGATTAACAAGAGTAGTAAAAAAAAAAAAAAAAAGTTTTAAGGCGAACTTGTTGTTGTCATATTGAAACTTCACAGCTCGACATCTTATTATAAAGAAGTAAAATGCTTCTATACAGTTGCCGAAGTTAAACTGAAAGAGATACAATACAAATGAAACAAGATACAGTAATATTGATACAAAGTTAAACGAATTAGGTATTCAGGATGTGGGGCCTGTTACTATGGTATGCATGACGAATGCGATCTGTTACCATGGTATTCAGGACGCGAGGCCTGTTACCAATAGTTTTAAGTGGTATTCAGGATGTGGGGCTTGTTGCTATGGTATGCATGACGAATGCGATCTGTTACCATGGTATTCATGACGCGAGGCCTGTTGCTATAGTTTTAAGTGGAATTCAAGACGCAAGAAACCTGCTGCTATAGTTACGTAAAATTAATATACCTACTAATATTATAATATGGATAAAGTACGAGGTCGTACTTATTGTAAACGGATGGCCGACTGTCAGCGACGCTTTAGGACTTAAATACCTAGGTACCTGTTAATAGTGGAACTTTATTGTATTCATAACAACTTAAGAGTATTTAATTTGACTAATTTGTTAGTACGGAAAGTTGCTTGGCCATCTAGATAAACATGAAGGTATGAAACCTTCATGTGATGACGTCACTGTAAAAAAAAAGTAAGGGAGACGCCAGGCCCTCGTCACTCCATACAAAAAATATTATGAACGTACTTTGTGCCAACATTGAAACAAAAAATATAATCCTGCTAAAACAAAAGGCATTAACTCCGCAGTGAATCACGTAGATGTATCATGATTTAAAATTAAGTCGGGTTATATGTGAAATCTAATGTTGGTATTACGTATTTTGCAAATGGCCGGTAATTTTGTTCGTTTGTCGTTTTTGTGTGGCATTATTTTATTTATTTTAACTTTAGCAATAGGTGTAGTGCGTGAAAAGTGATTAAACAAGAAATATGGGAGGAAAAGCATTGAGGAAATGTGAAATTTGTGGCATTAGAAGAGTCAGAAATTAATGTACGTCTGGCATATTCTTAACCAGATATCCACTGGAGCCAAACAGGTAAAATTAGCAAGTTTATCATAATAAATGTACGCAAATTTTGATATTTATTTAATGCGCTTGGATAAAACAACTGTATTATTTAGAACAATTTACGATTTTGACAAATTTAAATTAACGCCGGTTGTAGTGCGGTATCCATGTGGTACTTTTTTTTATCGATATTTTGGACGATTGATTTCTGCCAGATATTTCTACATGCTGTCTAAAATTGATCACAACTACTTAATTTTAAACGTCGAACACCACACAGCAAGAACAGAAATGATTTATGTTGTTTTATTTTGCTAAATTTTGCGGTATAGATAATATTATATTTTTTGACTTATTGTTTTGTTTGTTGCAGACTCCAAAGATCTGAAATTCGACCAAAGTGCAAAGTTTTGATAGCGACGTGACGCATTGGTGACATTGTTTTCTACACCTGATGCTAAATAAATGATTTGATTTAAAAAAAATGGCTTTTTCATTATGAAAGTAAGCGATAATCCATTCACACCATGTCATACTCGAAATAATTGAGTTGACCTACTGTGTTGGGATTTATCGCCTACTTTAATTTTCAAAGCATGAAAATGAGGTAAGGGGAGAGACGTCTCGAATTTTTTTTTTATCGATATCGATAAGCAGTCCATCACTAATGTTTTGCAATTTCATTCTCATGTTGGTATTATACTATTTTTTGTTAGGTTGGTACAAACTACGTTCATAATTTTGAAAACGTGTTGTTAGCAAGTGCCGACTCTTATAACGTAGTGATTACATACTCTTTGGGAGACGCCACTTTGGCTTATCGTTTTTCTGGCGCGAAGAACGTAATTGTAATTTTGTAAAGAAAATTACTCGAGTACCTAATAATCTTGTTATCTTCTGCAGATTATTCATTGTAATAATGCTAACTAATTGACGATGTGACAAGTATAAATATAAATGTGAGTATGTCTTTAAGTATTTTATTTCACATAGGGACCTCTGCCACTATTTCCATAGTCAACCATAGGAAAATACAGGTGTGTCCCTTTACATTATTAAGTAGTAAAATAGTTCTAAACACTGTAAATAAGTAAAGACTACAACTATTTACAAAAAATATTTACACAAAATATTTCTTTTGATGGATCTTTCGAGGGAATAGATTGCGTGACCGTGTTTTACCACAACAATTGGAATAGTTTTTAATCTGGTTGTTATAGCCTAAGTGGGTACAGGTAACAGCACATGAAGCTTTACATTTTTTACAATCAGTATCATGTAGTTCATTCCGTGGTCTTAGATATTTTTTTTGTTGCAAAGATTAGTTGCAAAGTCGCCCGTAACGTAACTGAGTAAAGGGGACGAATGTAAAGGTTGATGTGCTGTCGCCTGTACTCCACATAATATAACTGCGTAGCATTAATTGCATTTGGAATGGAAAAACGTTTCTGCTCTATGACGAATAAAAGTATTTGTTTTTTTGTTAATATTTATTTTTATTTAGAGGCTTGATTCATTCTCAGACTCACCAATTGTTAATTTTCTCAAACGTCACAGAATTTTGTATTCTTGGCTAAAAATAACAGCGTATAATTACTCTTAATTTAACAGATAAACTGTTATGTTTTCTAATATACAAAAATAAATATAACATAACTTTCCATGTCTGTGACGTCCTTCCCTAGTTACCATAGCTCAGGGTAGATCTCATAGTTTGGGACCAGGACAAGTGATTAAAATGTGTGGAAGTTAATCCTAGTCTTAACTGAGTAGAGTGCATTGTGTCTAAAGGTAAAGGTAGATGTGCTGTGTACTGCCCACTCCCTTATTGTGTTTTATAGTGTTACTGATTAAGTATGATTAGAATCTTAGGCGGGCGATCAATTCAAGCCGAGACAAGGCTAGGACAGGAGCGCGTGTCCATCGACAGGTAACAAAGTGTCGCAACGGTGGGCTTACTGCGTACACGCGTTATCAGCGAACATTTAATAAAATGGCGGGCGGATGATCGAGTGAGTGAAGCAACCGCCAGGGTCCGGCCATTACACCTGACAGCCTTGAGCGATCGCTGCTCGTGCTTCCGACCGACCGACCGCCGCGATTGTCACTAAACAATGGCATGAGCTATCTTTAATCACCACAAAATATATTCTAATTGGATCCGCGAAACGGTGCCCAGTTAATGTTGGGTGTAAAAAAAGTTAATTATTCGATTCGAGTTATTCGAGGCGCAGGCCATGAGAATATCGTGAAAGGGTTATTTTAATTAATTAAGCTTCAGGATCTCACTTGCGGGTAGAAGTGTAAATATCTTAAACGAGAGGAATCGTGTTTTTAGGGTTCCGTACCTGAAAAGAAAAAACGGAACTCTTATTAGGATGTACGTAAGTACCTACAAATTTGTACGACACCCTGGGTGGGCGAGTCCGGCTCGCACGTGTCCGGTTTTTTTTATAGGTATAATATAAGACCAATACTTTTGCTGCGATCCATAAATCTGTTCAATCCGGAAGTCCCTGAGGATAAGTAAAAACCCTCAAGGACCGCCGGATGGAACAAATTTATGAGTCGCCTTAAAAGACTTTTGTATCTCTGTAGTGATATGTAGTGATAAATAGGTACGTGTTGTCACAAATGGGTGATATGTGGGATGATATTTAGCCCTTTGCGCCATGATTTTTACCTCATTAACATTATTTATGCGGCCGTGGGTCAATCCATCGATAAATGTCCTGAGCAGAAACAAAATGCGCTGTTAAGAATTTCTGGCCGATTAAATCAACTGCACGTGACTGCACATACTTAATTTGGAAGGTAGGTACTTTAAAATATACAGCTCTCTACACTTCGATTCGCTTTGAAAAATATTTGCTTAAGTGCTCATATTTTTCTCTACGACGAACGAAAACTGAGCGCAAGATTTGTTAAATACTAAATTGTTAACTTAATTCTGGATTCACTTACTTAAGTTAAAAATGAAAATACTAAGTGCGTTAAAAAAAATATCAAAGACTTTGAAAATGTTGGTAGCCATCATTATGTTAATACTAGAATTAAACATAAATTGTCATTTCCATGATTTAGACTTGCAAAAGTTAATACATCCTTTATGGGGCACTGTATAAGGTTCTACAACAAGATTTCTCAAGATATATTAGAGTTACCTCCAACGCGGTTTAAAAAATGTTTTAAGCACACTGTCTAAAAAAGCTTACTATAACATCAATGATTATTTAGAAGACAAAGATGTTTGGCATTAAACAGTAGATTTACATTAATTATAGGACGATTGTGACTAGACACATTCATGACTAATATTTTAAGTTGAAAACTCTGTCAATCTGTTAATCATGTTAAAATGTGTTTTGAAAATAATAAATCTGGAGTTTCTTTGTTAGCTTCTTCTCCACATAATATATTAATTGTGAAACTAACAACTTTGACGTTCATTAAGTAAACATTCTGTTTTTATAATGAATAAAAATATTTTAATGGAGTTGAATTGAATTGGATGAATAGTTGACAGTCAAGAAAAAACGACTTTACCATAGTTCTTCCTACGACCTGAAACGTCGAAGCCAGCCACAATTCACACGCTGCTTAGCATGTAACCGCCGTTGTAGGGCAAAGAGACACCTTGTTAATATAATCGAGATAGCACCGTGACCAAACATAGCGTCGGCAGTGCAAGAGATGATGGACGGCGGCGCTGCCACAATCTGTGGAAATACGAGGCCCCGCGAAAGCACTCTGTGACTTAGAGCTGGCCGGTAACGGCCGCAGCTCGTAAATTCAAATCGATAGCCGGCACACTTACTACACGTTAGTGATCGAAACTAACGACGCATCAAGCGTCTATTACCTGATCTTTTGACTCTTAGGTTGGGTCGATATGAAACTGATAGGCTTTGAAACTCTACAAACGATTTACAACGGAAAGGCGTAGTGTTGTCCTAGCCTTCGTGATACGATGGGTAAAGGTGTTCAAATAACCGTTACATGATAGGTTTTGGTTTACGATGACGCTCGCGTGAAATGTCCAGTTAGCAAAGTGGGCAATATTGCGCTATTGCGGCGGCGTGGGGTGATCGTGACGCTGCGACGGCGCCCGCGCCGGTCACGAGTCGCTCCGTTGACCCCGCACCTCTTATCACAAGTCCCAACACTGAACATCAGGGATGTAACGGAGGTAGTTTTATCGGAACCGAAGGCGGAGTCGGAGTTTTTAAATTTGCTTTATCGGAGTCGGAATCGGAGTCGGAATCAGGGTCGGAGGCAGGGTCAGAAGTGGTGGCATGAGAGAGAATTTTTATTTAAGGACAAATAAAACATTATTTAGTCAAATTTTTTTCATTTCAATTTTCAATTATAAAATAAAACACAAACAATGAAAAAAAATTCGCATATTTCCAAGTAAACAAGAAATTAAAATAAATGAATTTAAACCTAAACTACCCAATGTAGCATATTACATTATATTAAATGAACAAAAGCTTTAAAACAAATTAAATGAAATGAATTGACTCCAAAAGTAGTGTATTATACTTTACGAACAAAAGCTTTGAAGCTTTGTCTCCATCCAATCTATTTCTTAAGGAGTCATAGATTAGGCCAGCGCCACTTAAAAGTTGTTCGCTCGCTACCGAGCCTGGTGGACACTGGACACGACAAATATTGGCTGGCAATGATTCAAGGGGCTGGAATTTTGTATTTCCATTTACTTTCCACCACAATAACGGATCATCCCTAATACTTATACGTTTTTCTTTTTTGAACTCATTTAGTAAACTTTTTTTGTAATGACAACAAAGTCAAGAACTGAACATTTTTCAGATGTGGTATTATCATCTTTTTTTTACTTCAATGAAGTAGTTCCAAACACAACTTGATTTAGGTTTCATTGTCCAACACAAAAACAGATCACTTTCATTGATAATAAGCCACAAAAATCAAAACGAATATCTATAACCTATGAACGTATCGTGTGCGTAACAAATTAACAACAAGTGAAAAAATAATTGACGATAGAGTGCTCAGTGCACGTAGTGGGAGTCGGGGGGATTCCCCACGCGACATGTATGAACCTGTTCATAACAGTCGACACAGGCCGCCGCGCCGCCGCTATGTTATAATGCTTCGACCTCCGATTAAAACCTTCGATTTAAAAGTGTCGGAGCCGAAGTCGAAACCGAAGGTGTAATAATAATCGGAAGTTCCGACTTAACGGAATCGGAGTCGAAGCTCCGTAACATCCCTGCTGAACATCCACAACAAAGAACAACATAGGCCTGTTTGAATGTAGGTACATACTTTGAAGTAAAAATCCTAAGTACTTAGATAACATCTCAAACTTTACCACGATAATGCAGTATGTCTGACTCTACATTTCACTTTATCATAGCATAACATGTTTCTCATACTAACCGTCAAAGTCGTGCTCACATAAGCTTCTACATAAAGACATGAAACCTTAATCAAATTGTAAATAATGTATATTATGTCCAAAGGCGTCACATGGCGTCTCGAGATCTCTTAATATTAACAATTAATGTGTGCAATAAATCAAATGCAACACGCGCATTAGATAAAACTGAAGGCTTCGGCGACTTAACTAGGCGCATTAAATATAATGGCAGTTGCACACGGCTGCAATTTTATTAACATTTTAGAGAGCCCCAGCCCGTGCTTCGAGAATGCACAATCAGTAATCAGCAGTACGTAAGTAAGTAGGTACGCAAAATTGCATGTAATTCCGGCAACTCAGTACGGCACTTAAAAGGGTGTTTAATTTTAAATTACGTTTTGAGTTAAGTAACGAGTAGGATCAAGGTACGCAGTGACCTATGTCCGAAGTGCATTAAGCCTAGGGCCAACTTTATTTCTAGTTTTCTCATCGAGGTAGGTATATCAAATTCTGCAGATACTAAGTAACAAAGTGTATGCTACCTAGCTGGTCTATTTACAGTATCTCGTTGATGGTTTCCAACTACCGTAAGTCAGTTCTTGATTGGACCATAAAATAGAGGCTATGAATAAAATTGGTAAAATCAGACAATTTTATTCATAGCCTCTATTTTATAAGCCTAAATAGATTTTGAGCATGAAACGTGAAGGGTCCATTGTTGAATTTAATAGAAAATACTCAGTGCTGCTATTATAGTGGTCTCGAAGCACCATTTAATGGTGGCTGGCTGCGCGCACGCTTTCTTTGTACTTACCAATAAATTATCACGAAGATCATGTTCTGATGTAGCGGCTGGCTGCTTAGTGGCATGGGAACCCGGCGCAGGCGGCCTGGACCACGCGTTCACCATTCGGCTTGTATGTTACTCTAAAATGTGTTAAAGAACGCAAACTTGAAAACCGTTACTTGGGTTTTCATAAATTAAACACGAAATTTGCACGGAATGTACTGATTTTAATCGAGATGAATAATTTAGACCGTAACTAATAGTATTAAAAAAAAGGCGGGCCCAAAAATCTAATACCTGCCGCATATCAGGTAAAAGCGGAGGCAAATAGCAATATTTGAAATATGAAAGGAAAATAAGTTGTTCACAGTTTTCGGATTTTATCCTTTTAGGTACTGGCGATTAAAATCCGTCCAAACGATTAATTGTTTGTGACTAGCTGACCCGGCAAACGTTGTTTTGCCATATTAATAAGCCAACGACCTATTCCCAGATCTACCAAAAATGCACAAAACATTTCATAAAAATCGGTGAAGCCGTTTCGGAGGAGTTTGAAAACAAACACGGTAATTTCTATATATTATATACGTTATATTATATACTCAGAAAGTTTTGCGAAAATAAAATAAAGTGTTCTACACTCACCGGCACATTTCACCGCCCAGCTTTTTAGGGTTCCGTTGTCTGACAAGGAACCCTTATAGTTTCGCCATGTCCGTCTGTCTGTCTGTGTATCTGTCCGTCCGCGGCCTAGCGCAAAGACCGGTAATACTAGAAAGCCGTAATTTGGTATTTAAACAAAGAATAAAATGTTGGAAATTTTTTTTTTTACTGTGATGATCATGAAAAGTGGGGATGATTTTTTTTCGTCTACCCCATCATGTCAGGCATCGTTGGATTGGTCGTTGAAAAATATTGTGGGTGTAAAAATTCAGGTTAGTAGCACATATAATCAACTTAAGAGGATAACTATGACGACTAAGTAATCTTTACAAGTTACCCTGTAGGTAATAGGCGACCAACTTATAAAAGGAAAATTTCGTACAGAATCCATTGAAAATTACTTTCGTAAAGTTGTTAATTCTATAAAGCAGATAAAAAACCCTTTTTCTACGTAACCCTACACTGCGCGTGGTGCTACACGCAATTGGCTGGTTTTTGTGAAGACCCTAGGACTAATAAAGGATTGCTATCCGCCTTAATTTGCTTCTGTCCATTGAACGGTTCCGTTCTCCATCTCAGAAGGTCTTCATTCTGATGAAATAATCCTTCACCAAATTGAAATGAGGCCAATCGGACGTTATTCAAACACAAAAGAATTTCCGAAATGAAGATGAAGAAAGAAGAAGAAGAAGAAACACATTTATTAAATCGGTTAAGATTTGACGAAGTTATGAGAGAACATATAAAAACCAGCCAAGTGCGAGTCGGACTCGCGCAAAAAGGGTTCCGTACCATTATCTATACAACATTTGAATATTTCAAGCGTCTACCTGCTCCCGTTATTAATATCGAGCAAAAAACTGCAAAAAAATACGTTTGTTGTATGGGAGCCCCCGATAATATTTATTTCATTCTGTTTTTAGTATTGTTTATTATAGCGGCAACAGAAATACACCATCTGTGAAAATTTCAACGGTCTAACTGTCACGGTTCATGAGATGAAGCCAGGTGACAGACGGACGGACGGACGGACCGCGGAGACTCAATAATAGTGTCCCTTACCCTTTGGGCACGGAACCCTAAAAAAAAGAAAAAACATACGCGTCAAATTGAGAACCTTACCCTTTTTTGAAGTCGGTTAAAAACGGAAAAATCATAAAATAATATCAAAAACTGGTACCAGGTAAGTCCGCAATTTAGAGAAATCAAAAAGTCACACATAGGACTGACATGAGACTCGAACCGGAGCCTGTCGATTGTCTTCGTACAGTCGAAAGCAGATCAATTTTTTAATTTTTGGTGGAAAGTCACCCTTAACGTAGTTAACATTATTGACTTTGCGACAAAAATTTAATCAGTTGATTAAAGTGCACGTATGGTTAACATTGATGCGCTGTCGACTGTTCCTATTGCGCTGCCAAAACGCTTCAATCAAGGTAAAATATAGGCATTAAAAATTCGACACAGCAATAAATGCGTGCGTATACGACGATCGCATAATTGCTAGTAGACTATAGATATTTTGAGGTCGTCAACTTTCTTTAAAATGAGAAGCACCTCTAAATATTAAAAGAAGCGCAATAAATATGATATTGCCGTGTAATTTCCAAAACAAAATTGCATGGCACTCGCGGCCGACTCAGTAACGTATAATTTGATGATTTATATTAACGGCGTCTCCGGTTTTAATCACTGCTTTTTGCGTGTTCCTGACAGGAATTAGTGCAAGGCGAGCGAGCCAAAGTGATTCGTGCGGCGGCGCAGCCCGCTGCCATCACGGGTATCTGTTGATATTCGAAGATCATCAAAAGCTTTTAAAGCACATTACATTTCGGCAGGACGGCAATAATGCATTTTTGCAAGCAGATCGAGCGTGGTGCGGCTCTGTTACGCAAGGATGGCCGCGGAACTGGTTGGACCGGCTCAGGATCTGGGCCAGAACCATCTCTCCGCTAACATATTACCGCTAATAGATATTGAACCAGCCAGCCGCCGCCACGCCGGCCAGTCGGCACGGACCTCTTCAATTTGCTTTTTATGTAGATGATTGCCTCCGCGAGCTTCTGCAATACACGATTGACTTACGCGATAGGATTTGCTATGTTGGGATTACTATTTTGCAACTTTGTAAGTACAAAATAATAAAAGGCTTCCAATGATTTCAATTCTTCGAAAATTCAATCGCTGGATGGACATTTACACTAGAGACTGGCGCATGAAAAACGTCACCTGAGTTATTGTTGGACTTTGGTGTCACCTGATACTGATCTACTGAAATAAGTCTTTAGGTACCGATTGCTGCTCATATAAAATTCACCATCTCGGAATGTATAATAATATCTTGATAATAACAATAAGTACCTAAGTATTGGTATAATTAAATTAGTTGTGCAACGGTACCTACCAATGCTATTGTGTTCGTCGAGTGCAGATCGCTGATCTCAGAGGGAAGGACGAGAGCGGACCACCTTACACAATGCAGGTTTCACTGCGTGCTGACATTTCATTAAAATATATTGAAATCGTGAAATGGGGTTTGCATCCTATTGATTGGAGCAGGTCGGAGCACGCGCGTCCGACGCAACGCAATAATGCGCCCCGGTATTGATTTGTTTCGTGTTACGAAACGGACCAAACGATTATTATGCATAAATGGTTATTTACGATGCAATTATTGGGAGTACAATAGATATTTTTATTGTCTCTTCCGAGACCCATATCTTTTGTTTTGAAATGGTCCAAAACTTCAGGAAAGCTTTTCTCCACATAGGCTTTTAGCTCGCGACAATAAATAACCATACGGCGACAAGGTGCATGCAGCTGCTCAAACACTCGCTAAGTAACCAGCTTTCGTTCAGATTCATTAGGCGTCGGGCGCGAACGCTACGCTGTAATCGAAGCAATTGTTCTCTAGGAAATTCAATTATTAGCTCGTTGGAGGAGCGGAGCTGGCCGCGGCCGCCGGACAACCCGCTGCGTCGTCGTTAGAGGCTTAGAAATAATTGCCAGCGATTTATCTGTAGTCCTGGACGATAATTAAATGCTTAATAATTGAAAGAGCGCGTCGGTTTGTTCGGCCGATAAATCGTTTAACAAGTCTCTTGGTGCGATATTACACTTAGCTTGCACTTGCTTCGTGCTTGTTGTAATTTGGTACTGAAAGGATTATCCAGGTTGGCTCGGTCTCACGGCTATCGTTCTAATTTAAGCGTTTGAGTTTATCTTTCGTTTATGGCCTCTAACTCTATAATTAATTAGGCAGGTACCTAAGAAACCACTCAACTTTGAACCTGTTGTTTGCGCACTTCAGTAGACTCGTGCTGCTTTGTTCAGTTACCTCTCACCTGGCTTTTAAATTGACAATAGTGATTCAGGAAAGTTACAAATACTTACTCCATAAATATTTACACAGAGCAAGTGCAAACATACAACTTGTGTTGAATAATTCCCTAAACGAACGAATAAGGACATGCACGGACACATATATTTACATTAGGCCCTTATCCCGGCCCACACCTTACAGCTCCCAATAAAATTTCCCCTCGCGTGGAATACAAAAGACCCCGGGCGCACCTGAATCATTGTAAAGCTCCGACAATAAGGAAAACGTGACGCCAACTGTAAATTTATGTGTAACGGCGACGTGTTAAACTGTGCACCTTATAAATAAAGTACGATTGTCTATTGTCATTGGATATTCTGGAGGATAAATCAACGTTTATCACGGCGTCGTCGCCGACGAGAGCGGTGCCATCGCGCGCTCCGCCGACGGTGCCCTAATGATATCGATAAGGGCTTCGCGACGCACGACTTGATATGCAGAACAAGCGATTTTGTCAAATTGTACCTGATGCAAATTGTAATGGGTCTGTTTACCTATGAGAACAAAACCGTGAGATGCCGTTAAAGATTTGGCCGGATGCCATTTTACCAGCGATAATAATTACGATGTGCGAATATTGCGGTCCCTTAGATTATGCTTTGACAAATCACGACTTTGCAATTCCAATGCAGTGGATTTAATGTATGGGCGGTAGTTTGCATTCTAACCGCGACCCGGCGGGCCACCTCTTTCCTAATGCACGCTTATTTGAGCTTTTTAACCTTTCATCTGCGCGGGGTTTGAGCATTGAGGGGCAATAAACATAATGTGGATTCTTTAGTGCGCACTCATTGTTCCCTTTTGCCGAGACGATGCCGTGTTTAAAGAAGATTAGTTACAAGAACTTGTTATTTTCCAATGTAACGTTGAGCCAATAGAAACGATGCCGACGGGGTGCTTGTGTACGGTCCTATATCTACACCTCTGTGGGTTAGCCCACGGAATGTTTATGAGACATTCACAAATTGAAATTATGTTTTATAATTGAAATTTATCGCAGTTCATCTTAGACATATGATTACAATAGATTATCCTTACACAGTAGAGTTCAATTAATAGATAAACTAAACTCTGCCAATAGGAAATTAAATTCAGCAATAGCGATTTATAAGCAAATCGTGCCACAATACTTGCATATTTGCTAATGCATGTTGTTGGAGAGCCGAGCGCTACACGCCAAGGGTTGAAAGGTACCGTGGAAGTGTGCGATAGGTAGGTACTAGTTTTGTAAGCAGAACCATTTATATTACGAGCTCAATGGGGCAAGCCTCGGGCGAGTGTTTCTATTCTGGGGAATAGCATGGTGTGTGACGTAACTGCAAGTGCATGGTGGTGGACCGTGCGGGGGTAGCTGGTGGCGAGGGGGGCGGGGCGAGGCGCCGCGGGCGGGCGGCCGGTGAAAGGGCTGGGCGGGGCGGCGTGCGCGGCGCCGCCCACCGCGCATTTCACCACCGCGCCGCCGTCGCCGCCGACGCTCCTCGCGCGTCCTACTTCCCTCCTCGACGCTCCGTATTCAATTGTGATTGTGGCTCGCCACTCTCCACCAAACAATACTATTGTGAAATCCCGTTTGTTGCTTTGTGTCGACCCCGCGGTGCTGCGACGGTTGTAAAATTAAAGTCGTCGTTAGCAGATAACCGTCTTCGATAGGCATATTACTTGGTGTTTGATGCAACACCTAAAACTTCCTTATCGTTACTGGTACTTGGAAACCTAATATAGTCGCTGGCATTTCCAAATTCTAGAAAATGCAGCATCTCGGAATTTGTATACGAAAATACGTCTAGGGAGAGAGCCGAGCGCAACCGACGCGTTAGGGCCTCGTAACTATGCTAATGTGGGCAACTTACAGGGTACGCGATGTTCGACTAAACGCGGCGCATTGCTCGCGGTCGTAATTGCGCTGAAAGGCATCAATTTGAAAGGCGATTGAGCCGCGTTTGGGCCTAAATAAGACGTCGCTACACGAGAACTGTAAAGAGGTTGCATTACACTTATTGAGGCCCGAGGGCCGCATTATCCGCTAGCCGGGAGGCTCCGCGCTCGCGAGCGTGGCAGCGTACGGTCGGAGCGACCAGTAATAGGTACTTACTACGCTGATCATTCAAATGCACTCGTAACTTACGAGATTGTTTCAACCAACTGTTTTCTAATTATTATTTGCACTCTTTTCCATCGCCTTGCTGGATTACACTACGTCTTAAGTTTTGTGAGGCTGGTAACTGCAAAATTTATCACTATTGATGCGTGTTATGAGTTAGGTAGGTAAAAAAAGGTACATCGGTTCAGTTATAGGTCTAATTTAAATTCAACAGCTTTGCTATAAATCGGTGGGGGGCGTGTCCACCGCGAGCTATAAGCGTCTCGTCGTTTCATGTCGTCATTGTATCCTCATAAAATAATCCTTTACAACAGATGATTACAAATAAATGAAGAAAAATCTTCAGTCACTGTTTATTATTTCATTCTTACTTTGAATACTATAGACGACTTTATAAATCCATTGATATTGATATTTTTAATGCCACTAGAGCCAGAACGTTGAAATATTTAAAGCGATTAATTCTTGACTACGGTCTTTTACCTATGACCATATCTAAATAATTTCAGTGTCACCTCCTATTCTTTATATGAGGATATGCTTAAAGCTCGACTGTACCGTGCTCATATTTTCGCGACGTTGTAAGTGTTGTCACAGATCTCAAAGGTCGCTGATCCGAGACCTCATTGTTTCGTGTTGTTGCGTCAGCAAGAGTTCTCGGGATGCAGTGAATCGGAATGTTCAATTTATGACATTAGTTTGCCTCCAACAAATTTAATTTATCTGTTGGTGTGTATGAGTGATTACTTAAACTATAATACACCTCCTCAGTCTGTCGACCGACAGTGACATACACACAACATGGAGCGAAATATTATAAAATTCACAGTAATTTACGAGACATTGCAGGTAGCAAAAAGTGATACTTTTCTCTATAGGCAGCACGAAACGGCTCCGGGTTTGCGTTTTATGGCGCAAAAATATATGCGTTTGACAATTAATGTACGGGAAATTTTGACTTTTGAGTGCGTCAAAAAGCGCGATACGCGTGGTCATGCTACCTGTGCTGGATTGCCTCGAATGTTGTTGAATTTTGTCCGACAAACCTGGGCGCATTGCCGTGGGTACAGCGAAATCGATAGTTTAGTCAGCTGTTAATGGTTAAACGGCCATAAAAGTTTAGGAGCTCAAGACAACTAGTCCCGACGACGGCGAGGCGGGCACGAACTGACAATAAGAGCAAAGTTCAGCGCGGTTCAGGACTCGCTAGGAATGCGGGGGCGCGCGGGGTGAGCGCTTGCGAGGTGCTGCCTGCTCCACTCGGAGCCTCACGATTACTATTTATATCGACGTGTCCGAGATAAACATTTACTCCACACAATTACAAAACGCCTGCAAAAACCATAGCGACGACACCGGAGGCAGTGAATCTTCTAATTATATTCGGTTTTCGAGATAATCCATCGGCTTTGTTTATCCGTTTGTGATACGATCACAATCGATTTCTAACCAATGGGACGCGTCGGCGAAAGTTTGTTTTACGAGGGAATGTAACGAGTTGTGTTCACGCATGACCCGCAGGTCAGTGTACACATTCAGACACATGTCAATTAAGAGTCTCGCTCGGCATCGGCACTGGGCGCGGATTGAGTGCTTTGACATGTTTGTGGAAAATCTGCGACGAGGCTGATTCATTACTTCATCTAATGCCGACTGTGTAGCAGTGGCTACAGGATTTATTGCTAACCGTACGCTTTGAATTTGTTTCCCATCATCATTTAAGTAGCAGTCGGATTTATTTTCAAGCAAAACTATGCGCATGAGAGAACAATATGTAATATAAATCGACAATGTGACAATTACACACAGTTTATTCGTACATGAATCACCGCGGGCGCGCGTTCATACATTAAGTATGGCAATCACCCGCCCAACGCTAGGTCGATAGCGAGGTAGTTTCCCAACAGAAATGGCTGTGGTTGTTGGCAATTTACCACCTCAGAGATCGATCAGCTCCTATTATCTGAGGAGGTCGGACGTGTACAAACATCGATTTCGCGTCGTTAATGTGACGTGCTGTCTCTAAGCGCTAACTGGCGCGGCCCGGCGCAGGCGCACGTAGCTCTCTAATGATCATCACGTGTAATCATAATGATACGCTCAAATCGGACCAACAACTGGAGATATGATTATACTCAGACCCTATAATTATACTCAGACCTTATGGGTACCTGCATTTTCTAAAGCTTACTGTACAAAGAAGTTACAAAGAAACTACAGTTGCGATAAACCTAAAAGGTAGGTATCTACCTCGTGCCGCAGCGGTAGTGCATCTACATACCATGCGAGAGGTCCCGGGTTCGAATCCCGGCTGGGAACAAAAAAAATGTTTACATGTTTGTGATGTCGTTGTTTCTGGTTCCCACGACACAGGGTATCCTAGTGTTGGGCCAGAAGCAATGTTTGTGCCTGTATGTAAATGTTTATGTTTATTATTCGATGACATCGATATTATTCTAAAAACGGGTGGTTACTATCAATTAAGAAATATTTATTGACTGCTAAGGCGCCTCATCTTAATTAAAATATTAAGACTCCATAAGATTGCTATTTTAACATAATCAAGACACATCGCGTCTGTGAACTTTTCCGAAGCGACATTGGCATTAATTGATAGCCTTAGGGCCCAATTTAAGGAGTGCCATTAATAAACAGAAGTGACAGATCGAGTCACTAAAAACGCTAATTAAAATTAATTATCTGATCAATAAGTGTCCCTATAATTACTTCGAACATAATTGTTAGATGCAAGTACTCGTAAGATATTGACCTTAGTCTAAGATTTATCGCAGGATTTTGTTGAGATGCTCCTTTTTCATACCGTGAGAACGGCCTTTATTTTTCGTGAGCCAATTTTGTGATGCTTGTTTGTATGATCGATCGCTGGGGCGCCGCCGCCGCCGCCGCCGCCGCTGCCAATGGCGCTGGCGCAACATTGACGCTTTGTTGTCAGTCTTGCCCAAGCGCGAGTGTCTTGATCTCCGACCTAAACGAAACGAGATTGATTTCTAATAGCTTATTATACGCGCGACTTATATCAGTCAATCACGCTCTAGTATAGGCATCTGCTTTTGTAACAGGACGATTCCGATTCCTAGAAAATCTCACGTGAATGTTCTGTTAGAATTAATTGATAGAATAAAACCTTCAACTCAGGTAAGCAATCAGTAAAACATGATTAAAACATGTAATGATTGCGCTATTCCGTGTTTACGTAGTTAATTTACTGTGAGCCAAGTAAAGTAAAGGGACAGCAAATAAGTAGGTTCCCGCTGCTTATTAGTGGTGTTCGCGTGAGTTTACGTTTCTGTGCTATCTGTATCTCAGAGCCTAATTAGACTGTCGGTGCTGAGCTTTATAACAAGTGCAAAGTTCAGCTGGGTTGGGCTGAGAGTTTCTCTAAATTGAGTCGCCTTAACAACCGCTAATGTGTGTTTTCAATGTTCGCAGTTCAGCTAATTGCTGAAATGTGATTAAAAGAAATTACATCCGTGGTCGTCTTGATGTTCTACGCCTTATACTACAACAAGTGGGAATGGAGCAAGTAGCAAACCCTGGTCTCTGCCCACCCATCCGGGATACAGGCGTTAGTTTATCTAAGTATATTTTTTTACTTTAACGTATAGAAAATTTTATTGAAATAATGCAAAACCTGAGAACAGATTCTTCAGTGTCGATATTTAATCAACTTTCAAGTGTATTTATCTATCAACTCGTGCCTATCTATGTGAATAAAAGATTAAAATTCTCAATATACAGGGTGTAAAAAATCTGAAAATGTGGTGTCCGACTCGTCTATAAGGTCTCTAAGGTCCCCGACGAGCAATGTAGAGAGATATGTTAGGAGTTTCACTGCGTGATCGAATCAGGAATGAGGAGATCCGCAGAAGATCCCGAGTTACTAGCATAGCTCGAAGAATTGCTCAGTTGAAGTGGCAGTGTGCGGGGCACATAGCTCGGAGAGGTGATGGCTGTTGGGGCGGAAAAGTTCTGACCTGGTGACCATGGACCGGACGACGCAGTGTGGGCAGGCCCCCCACCAGATGGTGGCAGGGATGCGGGCGGCACAAGACCGGGAAGCTTGGAAAACCATGAGGCAGGCCTATGTCCTGCAGTGGTCGTCAAATGGCTGATGATGATGATGATGACTCGTCCATACGAACAACTATTACTACAATGTGATGCATGTAATTAGTCAATAATGGCGGTCCGTTAGTTTTCTACGCTCTCACAGTGCATGGTTCGTGGGCGCGTGTTTCCTCATTTTTGAGGCATCCCGGTAAAGCGGGCTGTCGCTTAGTCCCATGGTGATGCTTATTCTGTGAGCAGTGGCCTGTTAGGACTGCCACGGCTATACGCAGATCACCTCGTGTTAGACGCAGCAGACTGCGTGAAAGACGTTTTGCGCATTTTTAGTAGTGCTTGCTGTACATACGATTATTTCATTTAATTCACCCACAATGCGGGTGCAAGAGGGTGCGGTTAAGTGCTCACAACTGCATTCAGCACCTTAAGGCTGTACCTTAACTTATGTCTGGCATTCCGTCTTGCTCGCACATTCTAACTTTTGATATTTTTTTGTGGTCTGCTTTGCCAGATAATAAATTTACGGACTTCTTCAGCTTATTTTTTGATAAGAAAAGGTGCTTTTATACAATCTACGAAAATTTTCTCAATCAAAAACTAAGCGTAGGATAACAAAAATATGTCTTAAAAGTCCATAATTTTCTTATGATTTTTTTTACAATCATTAAACATGTTAGAATGTACAAGCGAGACGAATGCCGCACGCACGTAACAGCAGCCTTGAGCCCCGTTAAATTACTCGATAGCACTTTATGTGTAGCTACAGTCGACGGCAACCTTTACACTTTTGTTGCAAAGTCGCCCTTAGCGTACTGATTACACGTATGTAAAGGTTGACGTGCTGTCGACTGTACTACCCGGGATCGTGGACCCCATCGCGGCGGCACGCCCGCAGCCGTGATTGTGGCCAATTATTTTCTGTTTATCTCTAATTACGCATGCGCTCTAGCGTCAGCGACTATCGCTGATCTACCCTTCGGCCCGAGATGCCATCTCCGCGCCTAATCAGCTCTCAATACGATTTACATGAGCGCATCGACGGATCGACCGATGAATTGGGTCAAATTAGGGCAAATGACGGATAATAATTGTCGAAGAAACTGCTGTTCATTTCTGATAGCATCGAATCAGGCAATTTCGTGACAGTACCTCCAAAGGTTGCATATTATATTGGTAAGATGTTTTACGAGTTCAGTTCGATTTTCACATTACGGATTTTGTTTTGTGGTTAATTAATTGATGATCTTTATGAGATTTTTTAAAAAGAATCTTTTTGTATAATTAAATTAATCGCAATATTTACAATAAGTGCTACATATAAAAAATGGTCTCTAGACCGCTGCCTTTGGGAAGGGTTTGCATAAGCAGCCTATATACGTCCCACTGTAGGACACAGGCCTTCTCTCAGGGAGATAGTATGGGCTTAATCACCACGCGTGCCCATCGCGGATTGGCGATTTCAAGCGCTGAAGTATGTGAATAGCTCAGACACTTAGGTTTCCTTACGATATTTTCCTTCACCGTTAGCGAGTGGTAGCATCAATATGCTATAACTTAACAAATGTATGCATATACCTATGACTTAGTTTTCTAAGTTATGTAACTTAGAAAACTAAGTCATAGGTATATGCCCGCACCGGGAATCGAACCTGGGTCTCTCGCTTCCGAGTCCAATGTTCTACCCATTAGGCTACCACCGCTGTTTTTTTATGTTCATTTGGGTTTATTAACCGACTTCAAAAAAAGAGGAGGTTATCAATTCGAAGCGTATGTTTTTTTTTAGTTTTCAGAATTACCGCCAACAGAAATGCTCTCGTCGCAAAAACGATTCCTACGTTTATTACCAAATGACTGGAAACTGCCACACAGGATTGGGATTATGTCTGCGGGGAGGTTGGTGTTCACGCCGTGCACAGGCTGTCACTGTCAGCGAGGGCGCCCGCGCAGTATTAATTTATCCGCAACTCGTGCAAACAGAATGACGTGTCGCTTTTTTGTGTGCACTCACGGTGGTGAAATTAGGGTGCATTAAGGCAACAAGGTCAGTGCGGTCGCGCCGCGTCCTGTGCGGGCTTGGTGCTGCGGTTCTTTTAGAAATTCATTGGTTTTGCGGTTAATGATTTCCGTAACACACGTTTGTTCGTCGTATCGTAATGAGTTGTGGAAGTTACCAAAAATCACACTAATTTCGTAATTTCGGTTTCATTTATTTTTCACGCAATAAAAAGCCAATCTTTGCCCTAGACACATCAACCGCCGCGAATTGCTTGCGTATTCGTACATTAGTTCATGTCATTTAGGTACATTGCATGTGAACGGCGTCCGTTAATCACCGAAACAAATACTCATGATGTTTCTCACAGTCTGATATTTTATCTAGACGGGCGGGCAGGCGGGCGGCGGAGTGAGTGCGGGTGCACTTACTCTACAGATCTAGATCAGTGTTAGTCATCAGCGGCATGTTATCGGACGCATTTATCGACCAACCGTGTGAGAAAAGCCAATCAGTTGCCGCCGTCGGCCGCGTAATCCTTCAATGAACTGACTCATACTTCGCTTACGAAATTCTATTTAGCCAGGCAGCCATAAACTGATGGATCTGATGGGCTTAAGGAATTAGGTAGCGTCGCTGAACACAACTAGACTTGATTATTTATTTTAACGTCATGGGAATAACGAGATTTTCAAAGATAAGCACATGCAATGTGCTGATTACGGCCATCGTTAACTCGACGCCCGGGGCGCATGAAAGTTAGTATAACACTCAGCGCTAAACACTATGCAGTGCGGCATGGTTTACTACTTTCAAGAAGTGAGTTAATGTTAAAATTACCAGTGTTACAAGCCAGTGTTACAAACCTTGCACTACCATGAGCGATGAATATTCATAACATCTGCTGGGAGATTCGTTTCGAAACCCATCTTGATATTTTTAATCGATTTAAGAGGACCACTCACAATATTTTCTCAACAAAGAGATGACCCAGATCAATCCCGGAGATTCTCACGTAGTGACAGTAACAATGGTGCAGTCTGAGCACCTACACCCGAAATATTATGATCCTTAGGGTTAAGGTACATAACCTGTATCTCTATGGAACAAGATACCTACTTTGTCTTTGGAAGTATTTTCCCGTCGTTTCATGCACAACTAACTGCAATGAATAAAATTAAATATTATTCAGTGCTTATTAACATCATTTTAAAACAACATAAGTAGATACATTTTTAATCCAAATGCAGAGCTTCTAAACGTGTGGTAGAAGCTCTACATTTGGCCACTGCTCCTCCCACGATACGCCGATAAGATTGCGAATGACTGATGCGTAGGACAATATGTTTGTAATAGATCGACGACCAGCACTAGAGATACGCATACGAATAATAGCTAGTCCATCGCGATAAGGCACACTGTTATTACTTCATTATATTTCGGAGAAACTGTCCTAGTAACCATGGGAAACACTTCCAGAACACATTAAATGTAGATGGGGAAAAAATATCGGCATGTCAGAGCCAAAACTGCTTCAAGGCGTAAATTCACAGCTCTTTTAGTTATTCTAAACAGCTACCTACTTGAACTATACAGGGTCTATAGTATCAATAATTTGATCACTATCAATAAGCAAAATTTAATTTATTTTTTCATTCATCATACGAAGTGAACGCATCGAGTTTCAAGAGCGTTTTAAAAATTTAATATTGAAAATTTCTATGTTTTGCTAGTTGGGAGTGATAGCGAGACATACAGAGAAACGGTTTTTACGTTCTCCATTCTCTATGCCACACCATGTATGGTATGAAAAACTTTGTAACGGTTTCTTTTGACTCTAGAGCGATATGTTACTGATACTATGTATAGAGTCGTCTTAAAATACGATAAACGTAAGGCTGACATCTGTTGATCTGTACAAGCACCGATGAAAACTTGACGAAACTTTGTAGGTACGCAACGTGACGACGTAGGTAAGTGTATTGCGATTATCGTTGTGTGCCTAATTCCTCGCTATTCACATTGTCAGGTGATTAGTTACAAGTGATGTATACCTCGTAGAGACTCCTACCGAAATTACTTTACAATGAGGTGTAATCATATACGAATGATTTCTTCACGTGATCCATGGTACGAATTACGTAATAGAAATTGAAACTGTTGCACAAAATAATTTGTTTCTGCCATGTCATTATGATAAAACTATTTAACACGTCTTTTAATTGATTTATAGTAGGAAGTCAAATTAAAGTAATGTGGTACACTTTTAAACAAACACCTGCGCCTGTTTCGTGAGATGGAAATCCTAAATAGCTACTCCAGCCCTTGTTTTCAAATTGCGTCAAAATTAAATGCAATGTATCTGAATAATAGCTGCAAAGGAGAACCTCGTGAGGAAACCTGAGTGTCTGAGGTGTTCACATAACTTAGAATTAGTCAAATTGCCATTCTGCGGTGGGCACGTGTGGTAATTAAGCCCGTACTCTATCTGAGAGACGGCCTGTGTCCTGCAGTGGGAGGTATATACTCGTAGGCTACATAAAAACTAAAAAAATATCAGAACAATGGCTTAGTATATGTTTTAGTCATAAGAAAAACCATTATGCTTACTGAAACTAGAGCGGAAACTGAACGATTTGGCAAAATTATGCCCAAATGTAAAGCAAATTGACCAATTTAGCATGGAGAGAACGTGTGAGGTTCAACACTTCTCCGAAAAGTTTCTTTCATTATGAAAGTGTAAGAGTGTAAGAAGATCTACGGAATCGAATAATAATAAAAAAAATCAGTTGATAATGTTACAGTTTTCAGTTCAATATGTATTTATTGATGACTAGCTGTTGCCCTCGATTGCGTGGCAATTTGTATTTTTCCGAGATAAAAAGTAGCCTTTACTATTCCACACTATAATTCATCTATGTGCCAAAGTTCTTTCAGATCCGTTCAGCCGTTCTTACGTAATTGAGTACATATTTTATACCTGTATTTTAGGCTGTGTATGTAAGAGCTTAAATTATTATAACGACATAAGTTAACAATAACTCAGGAAATAATGTATGAATCAATAGAATCAGTAAGGAAAAAAACGAACCTTAGAATTAAACATAGGTTACTTAAAACTACTTAACTTACAACATTGATCTCTGTCTCATCGTAAGTCAGTCCTAGCAAAAAAATGTGCAACGTAATTTTGCAAAGTCGTGCGTTTAATGGGACCTTATAGAGTTTTGATTTGACCTGATTGTAGGGAAAATAATAATAATAATACACCCAGACTGAGGCCATTTGTAATTAAATAAAAAATAAAAACCGACTTCAAAACACTACGCTACTAAAATTTAAAACAATACCTTTAAATTAGAAGTATGTATACATGCAGATATTGTAGAAGTATAATTTGCAGTCGGTGTCCAAAATACATGTCCTGGTCATGAAACTGGGCACCGACTACAAATTATACTTCTATAATACCTACATGTATACATACTTCTAATTTAAAGGTGTTCTTTTAAATTATTTCTAAATTTTTATTGTTTTGAAGTCGGTTTTTAGTTTTCATTTAAACATTTTTAGCGGGAGCGGGGTAAAAATAAATAAGTCCTTTAAAACCACAATTTACCCAACTTAATTCGTTGCTTTAAAATTTTAAGTTCTCAATTTCCATCTCCGAAAGTCTTCACCAGAACATCACCAAATTACCTTGGGACTGCTTTTATGCTATTTTATGAAACATACGGATATTACTAAATGATGAATGGAGGATTACACCCATTAGGCCTTATTTACTGCTGTACTTTCGTTCAAAAGTTCCGTTCTCAATCTCTGAAACCCTTCATCAGATCTTCACCAAATTCAATTGGACCAAGGGACGCTATATCTATTCGAACAAAAAAATAATTGTCGAAATCAGATAGGATTTGACGGCGCTATGCTAGAACATAGTAAAAAAAAACATACGCGTCGAATTGATAACCTCCTCCTTTTTTGAGATCGGTTAAATATGTACAGCTGCCCCCAGTGGGAATCGAACCCACGACCTCTATCTTAGTAGTAACACCTTAACTGGTCCAACGAGGCAATCAGAAAAGGGCCGAGAGATACAAAAAAATCTTTGCGCAAACGAATGCTTCACCAATGACGAACTACAGACTATACGGTAAACGATACTTCACGGAGCCCGGTGTCGAAGTCGCCGTAACCTCCACACGATGATGATGCAAATTTGGCCGAGAAATCGTCTCCTATCGCATACTTTCATAACAATCCAGTGATTGATTATATAAATTTGAATACAGCCGCCATTAAATCCAAATTAAATTCATCCGCGGCATCAGATGAAACACGCGTCCATAAGTTTGATATATTACGGGAATGCTTTAACAAACTTGTGTGAGATACGGTTGCGCATAATAAGTAATCTCTTGCAAATTACTGCATTTTTACGTAATTTGCAGTTATGTAGGTAAACCTCAAAAGCATCATCAGCATTGAAGTGGACTGTACAATCTGTACATTGCATACATACATTCTTAACGTAACGAAATACATGATCGGACCAATTTATTTATTCATTGGTCTAGCGGTATCACGTCTGATTACCATGCCGGAGGCCGTGGGTTCGATTCCCACTGGGGGCCCCAGTCTTGGTGTATTTCCATATTTGTGATGTCTTTGCCCGGTTACCATAGCACAGCGTATCCTTGTTTGGGACTAGGACAAGTGATTGGGTTATGTGGAATTTATTTATTTATTATTTTCTGACAGTGTCCAGGAGTCGCAGGACATCACACATTAACCAGAACCAGTCAGGCGCGACTCGTGGTTGGCTCCCCTTCCCTTTTCCCGCTTTCATTATTGTAATTAATTGCATGTAAAACCCCCTCAATTTCACGGCGCTGCGCACGTGTGTGACTTGAAGCTCAAAGTGCGAAGTAAAAAGGAACAGAAGAATTGCCTAAAAAGAAGTAAAAATTTACACGTTTCTTGTAAGCCTGGGGTGAGGAGGACCTTATAAAAACACGTAATGTAACTGATTGGATGGATATAAAAGTTGATATGCTGTCGACTGCATTTGCCGTTGCCGCATGAAAATTAATTTATTTCGAGCACGGAAAGCTTATTAAAGTATCATTATCTTTGTCCACTAGACAATAATTCGTTGTCAGTAAGAGCTCATTGTATTGTATACACATCATGCATGACGATGACAATAACAACTGGATCGCTTGGCTTCAATCTGTCTAGATACCAGGACAGACTAGACTATGGAGGCTCAAGTGAGGAAGTCTTTACTTGTAAATCCAGTGGTAGTAAATAAGCGCTGGGACCTTTTGTTTGTACCAATTATTAAGCTCGAGGCTACCCCGATAAAGCCGATACAACTACAATTCGTGTTTGGACAAATTATCGCCATTCATTTCTGTGGTTGCGCTTTATCACAAAAAGCTAGCAGGTGCGCTTGCGCGATGCTTGGGAAAATATCCACTTCTAACTAATTATTATCGTTTATAAGTATATTCGATATTTGAATGAAATTTGAATGAAATTTATTTATTTCACTTGTTCCGCATTTACATGGTGTAAGTATGATTAACTATCAGTGAAAATTACATGTGAGAAAAGGTCCTCCACCCTCCGTACTAGTATAAACTGTATTACGGCAGGGTAGTATCACGTCTCTAACAAAAATTTATTTTCAGGCAAAAGTTATAAGCCTTTGCCTAATAAACCATGCAACGGTGGACAGTGGTTTACAGGTATGAAATGATTATAGTAAGTAATCTAATGAAACAAGAGAGAAAGTAATATTCTAATACTAAGATGTAGTTAAAAAAATTCAAAACACCAATATAAAACGTTATAGTTTTCAAGAAACAATGCCTATGCAAATATAATTAATAGTAGTACATTTAAATACCATGTATATCGCATAATATATAATCATATTTAGGTACGTATGTTCCGTGTGGCGCCGGATTAAGAATAGCGTCACTCCATTTTCTTCCGTGGATGTCGTAGAAGGCGACTAAGGAAAGCAATTACCAGGAGACGGGCAGCAGCGTCTTCCTGAGATTCCAACAGCATACTGCGATCGCCAAACCGCCTGCCAAGCGTGGTGATTATGGCAAAACCCCTCATGGTTGTGAAAACCATGAGGGAGGCCTATGTCCTGCAGTGGACGTCAAATGGCTGATGGTGATGATAAGGTACGTATCTATAGATATTTACTAATTATAAGATACAATGTAACTATTCACACTTATGATGATATTATTTACTGTATATTTATATTTTGTATACGTAAATTAATTAACACGTAACATATTTTCCGTAGTTTAGAGTCCATTTTAATTAGGTACGAAGTTATTTTGTTTTATATTACACTTTTGAAAAAGATTATTGTAATGAATATAAATACGTTAAAAAAGCCGAACAGGAAAAAATCTTTATTCGTAAGGCTGATTATGACGTGTTTAGTTGTGCTCCAAAATATTTTATTAAAAATACCCAGCCAAGTGCGAGTTGGACTCATGCATCGAGGGTTCTGTGCCACCAAATATTATAAAGGGTGTAATAAAACCCCTATATCTAACAAGGGGGGGATTAGACTCAGCAATTTTTTTATTATTTGTTGCTAAGTCGGAAGAAAAGCCTTTTGTATGTCTAAGCCGTGTTTTTTTATTTTTTTTATTTTAATACAAAATTTATGTTGTTTAGCCGATTAATGTACAATTATTAATCTACTCTTCCTTCTTGTGAGTATGTGCCTTATCGGTTATGATAATAATTGTAATAATAAACCGTGAATTGTAGGCATATTAATTAAAACTAAGTACGAGCTAACAATGATAAGTTTACAAAACTCACTAAACAGCTAAACACTCCTTTAGTGCAAATCTATGAGTATACAAACACATTGGTTTCCATTCAATTTCATCCTGCAACTCTATCCAATGGCTCAGATCTACGTGTCGGACAATGAATGCGTCGTAAAACTTTATTCGTACTAAATTAATATCTGCTTGATGTATTGTGTACTATCCACACAGCCTTTGCATAAAGAAAGGCTATCTTTACATGAGTACACCTACAGATGTACGGATTACTGTTAGTTTACTACCCTCGGCAAACAATAAACGAGTAAATATCCGTGCAAATTCGGTTTTCATTAAGATAAGTTCATAATTTTTTTTTTCGTATAATGTTCAAGTACATATACAATACAAAGGACGTAGTTTAGCAAAAAGGTTCTAAACCACACAAAGTGAGTTTTGAGATATTTGAGTTTTTAGGTTTAAGCTGAATTTTGACAGATATGTCACTAGTTTTCGGCATATCGTTCTTAGAAACATATGTTGGTTTTATTAAAACGCTTCAAATGTTGTACTTTTCTTAATATTATTCTAAGTACTTTTTACAATATTGGCTGAAAAGTAGCCCTGGATCGTTTTTGATAAAATGTTTTTTCTAGAGAAGGCTAGAAAAGTTAAATAACAAAAACGTTCCAAGGCTCACGTGATTTATTAAAAATAACATAAAACCGGTTTTAATTACAAAATTATCCATTATAACAACAGCTTAATATACCTTGTATGCTTTTTACAAATAAATAATGAATCCCGATTAATTTTTATGAAGTAGTAATTTATTATAGTTTACTTACCATTATACTCAAACCCTTCTATATCATTAGTTATGGTAGGATTTCCGCTGAGGGATGTATAAAAATCAATGCAGTCATTTGGAATCAGATGAAACATTGATTTTAACTCATCCAGCTTAGCTTTTGGAATTTGTTTTCCTGCAGGCCAGAAAGGAATCAACCCTGTTTCTGTCACAGGCATGGATGTTTTTTGATGTTTTTTTTTTCAATATTTAAATCTTCGTATTCTTCTTTTCTTTAGTTCTCATAAATATAGATTTTTTGTTTTCTTTCTTTAATAATATTTGCTTGGTCTTCAACCAGTTCACTTTGTGTTTGCTGCAAAAAGACTTTCGGTTTACAATGTTTTTCTGTAACGTTTTTGTCCCAACAAAATCTGCTCCTGCTATTCTTATAACTTGTAATAGGTCATTTTTTGCATGTTTTTATAACGTTTATATTATAATCATTCGCCGCGTACAACCTCTGAAAATGTTTCAGATGGCTTTACTCCCGACCCGGTTGAGTAGGACTTAGATATGTAGCTTCCATGTTGGACGTATTGCTCTAGATCTCTTAAGTAATCGGAAAATAAATTTGCTAGTTTGGGCGTAAACCTTAATGACACTAATTTGGCCAATAGTATGTCATTGTCCACTCTGTTGAAAGCCTTTTGGAAATCGAGGTATACTAACTAACTTTAACTATGGCTAACTTTGTCCATTACTGCAGAAATGAGGTCTGTAAGAGTCAATAAATTTGTGTTCACTGAGCTTCTAGGTCTGAATCCATGCTGGGAGATTGTAAAAAATGGTTGAATTGGTGACTCCAATTTTAATTTCAAATTTATTTCAAAGATTTTAGCACATGTGCTTAAGATTGCAATGGGTCTATGTTCCTCTACTATTGTTTTTCTACATCCTTTGAGAAAATACGCAGGCATACAGTCAGGGCCTATCGCACTGCAGGGTTTCAAGAGACTTATCGCTTTAAGTATAATTATCCTTCTTGAAGGTAGTAATATTAATATAGTTTTTTCTTGATAATGAGTTGGAGATCGCAGCATTAGTAGCCGATAATACAGGTGATTCTGCGAGAGATACTGAACTGCTCAGCGAAAGCATCAGCTGCTAATGTGCCTGACAGGAGTTCCTCTTTATGATCTACAGTCGGCTCAAACCCACCTTTAGATCTTAGGGACCCTATGCTGCCAGAAACGGCGAAGGTTTTTGGAGATATATGCCTCTACATCTCTGATATGCACGTCGTAAGCTAATTTTTGCTTAGATATAATGTCAGCTCCTAGTTTACTAAATTGAGAGTAAATTTGAGAGTCAGAACAGGCGCAGAATCAGACCAGGCCGCGCAGCGAGCAGCACTTCCCTGCAAGGGGTACCACGATCTCGCCGTAGCACGGTCCAGCCACTCTCGGACAGCTCAGCGTCTTGAACAGATGAATTCAGAAAACTTTCTGATGCCGCAACTACATCATTTTGTATTACAGTAAGGTTCCGTCTCCATTGTTTTAATTTTTTTTTTCAGCCCTCTCACATTTTAGTAGTAGATACTCATTTTCTGGTTATTGCGCGTCTTAGCGGATTTTTTCCAATTTTTAGTTAAGAAAAAACGTTGCTTTTTTTATCTCGCCTTTGTCCTTCATTAGGGGAGGAATTGGAAGGCACGTCATTAGTGGGAGAATTCGTAGGCATCTCCACCAAGAAGGAATTCGTAGGCATATCATTCTGATTGGTATTTGTTCGCACTGTATTTTCCTCAATTAGCGTTATGTACGTACATATGTCTTAAAAAATAATACGCATGCCTAAATACATATTGTTCCTTCGTTTAAATTCATTCCTTGGGTGAAATTGGTAGAGGGGACCGGGGTGGTTGATTTGGCAATTCCATGTTAAAGTTTTCCTAGTCTGTACAAATAATGAGTTATTTAAAATTAAACATTGTGCTAATTAATTTTATACAACTAACTCAGGTTAAAATATTAGACTTGTTAAACTCACAGACCCTTCTTTTTCTTTGGCAAGAGCCTTTTGCAAGATGAAATAGTTTCTTCGCATGATGAGAAAAACACATACACTATGCAGGTAATTCAATGAACAAATATTTTTTCCAACTACCTACCTACTTATTGAAACGTTAGTGTAAGTAAGTACCTGTTTTAACTATAGACAATCTAGTGGTGTTTCGTAGGCAAAGACCTTTCAGCCAACAGCCAACATTATGCTGTACAAATCGCTATATATTTATTAACTATTTGTCTTCGCCCATTTTAATGAACGTAATAGTCAGTACCTGTACCTCTATTCAGTCACAATCTGGCCATGTTTTCGCAACTTATAAAAATAAGTTCTGGGTGGTAGGACCACTTTGTTGGAGGCCAAAAAATATAAATTTTCACAACATATGAATTTCTGGACTGAACAAATTAGTCTGGATCGTTTTAAAATGCTTATTATGGACGATAAGAATTATCGGCTAATAGATTAAATGTTTCAAGATATCAGGATCATTGTATTGAAATGTCAAATGTAGAACGAGATTAACGATAAGATTTAAAATATCGTCGGCTTATTGCAAGAACTCATTAACCGACATATTCACTATTGGGAGAAAAACCACTTTTTAGTTTGTGTTAGTTAATGGTTGTATATAACATCGTTAAAATAATGTCTGATATTAAAACACCACTATTGTATCATTGTTCAATACATCTATATGTCCATACCTTTAAAAAAAGCGGTTAGAGAGTTTTTGCAGTAAATGACTTCTTGCAGTAAGCCGACGATATTGAAAATGTTCGAAGTGGCCTGGATCGTTTTTATTAAATATGTATTATAAAACTGTACAACTATTCAAAATATTAAAAATGTTCCAAGTGGCCTGGATCGTTTTAAGTTAATGTGAATTACAGAATTATATGACTTTTTAAAATATTAAAAAGGTTCCAAGAGGTCTGGATCGTTTTAATAAAATGTGAACTTAAAATATTTATTACGTTCTAAGCGGTTTGGATCATTTTGTTGAAAGGCGTATTAAAGATATAAAGGTTATCTGCTATATCAAAAACGGTCCAAGAGCTCTAGATCGTTTTTTGGGAAATGTTTTGTGGGCGAGAAAGTAAAATGCGTAAAAATAGAATGTTCCAAAAAGCTTGGATCATTTTTGCCATAACAAAATTTAAGCTCTCCATACATGTGGGTTGGACTATCATGTGCCATAACTTTGCGCATACTCATCGGATCGCTATGAAAGTCTTTGATTCTTAAAATATAGAGCATAGTGATCATTTTGGTATATGTAACTAAAAAATGACCATGTTGTGGGTTGGAACCTTTTTGCTAAACTACGTCCCATTAGACACCAAAGTTTGCCACTTGCCACAATCCTACTCACTTCTTTTGCTTCATCTTCAAATACATCGCGCTATTATTATAGCGCGATAGACAACATACCTACTTATTTAAACTTATTGGAATGTTGTGAAATACGAGTCGGTAAATACAATAATGTTACTCTGTTCATGGTAACTAGGCACAAAATACAATGTAAGGCTTATTTTGAATAATCGCCTCGTCATAATGTCACTGTTGGAGCTGCAACGAATTCCCCAGAAGAGACCGTTCGACGAGATTCACGACTCGGCACTCATTAGCATTCGCAAATTGGCAGATTGAGTATTACATATTATGATTATGTTGTATTATTTGAATCACTGTAAAATGTACAGAAATATATTTAAGATCTCTCCAAATTGCGATGAAATTTTTTTTTTTCTAAATATATTTAGGTTAGTAACAAATTGCGTGTTTATTTATTGGGTTTTAGGAAAACCATCGGCTAGAGATAACATCATAGAAGGTACATTGTAGTCATTAGATTTCTCTGTTATAATGTTTTCACTCATAGCGACATTGTAGTTCAGAACACACTAAAAGGTAACAAAGAATATTGGTATGTATCTACCTATCTATGAATTATAATTATACCTACAGTATGCGTACTTTTGAAACACAAAGTTAACGTTGTAATTTGGTGAAAATTAGAAGTAAGAATCTTGCATGTAACCCGAATAAATAAAAAGCTAGTTACCTTGTAACCTCTACAATAGAAAAAAAGACGTCTGCCTGTATGTCCGTCTGATCTACAAAGGGCTGTATCTCTCGAACCGTAATAACTGTAAGAACCGTAATATGCGCAAAGGACTCAATAAATAATAAAAATTAAAAATTAAAGGGGCGCTCCCCATTCATAAAACGTGTTTTTAAATTATTTTTTCTTGTTTTTAGCAACTATCGTTAAAACAATACTTTCGAATGCCAAACGTGGCCTGGTATTAAGATGTAGAACAGTCCCTATAGATTACCAACAAATAAATAAAAACTGGACAAGAGTGAGTCGGACTTCCGCTAAGTTTCGCGAACCAAATGAAAGAAAATTATATTTATGGTAGTATGAAACCCGTACTACCATGAATATTATATAAAAAGTTTAACGGGAATTTCCCCGGTTATTTATTATTTACCGGGTTCCACATTTTTATCATCTGCATCTACATACACAGCGTGTTATTAAAGGCCACTGGAGGCCGCAAAACGTTGCACAAATGGCCTCAGTCTGGGTGTGATTCCTTGTAGCACAGGATGTCCTAGTTTGGGACCAGAACAAATTATTGTGTTGTGTGAAATAACTCAAAAGTTGCAAACTGTTTTTATTTGAATGTATATATAGTGGCATTCGAGCCCACAGCCTCGGTGTTGATAATCATATCATATCGCTAGACCATCGATGAAATTAAGGGAGCTTTTTTGGTTTTGTCGTTAAAGTATGGAATAAGCACATTTCAGAGGGTTTATTTATTAACTTGTATGTAGGTAATAATAATAACTCCCACATAACACAATCACTTGTCCTGGTCCCAAACTAGGATACCCTGGTGCTATTGTAACCAGCCAAGGACACAACAAACATGGAAATACACCCAGTCTGAGGCCATGTAGTTTATTTACATTGGGGTAAGTATTGAAGAAACTGTCTCAAATCACCCCATGACTCCTCCTATAAAGTATATATGGATTCACTACTTAAGAAGAGTCTCTAAATTTTGACAAGTTTGTCTTTTTCAACTGTGCGACCTTTAGAAATGATATTTTAAATCTCACGTCAAAATGTACTTACCACTAAGTTCCTATCGTGATAGACAAGTTGCAGTTAAAGCTATTCCAACTTTGGATTTCCATACGAATGCTTTAACATCACGATGTTCTTTGTTATTATGACTATGGTTATTATTTATATGGTTTATTATGACAGTATATTGCAAAAAAAAGGGAATTTAATTCAATAAAAACTGGAAAAGTACGAGTCGCACTCACTCACCGAGAGTTCCGTACAAATTTGTAGGTACTTACATAATAGAAATAGTGCAGGAATCGAGTCTCACAGTTCATTCCGAGCTTTTCCCGAATTCCCCATTTAGTTAAACATGCAGAGCTTTAGATTTTTCCCTGTACTTGTACCTAGTATAAGACGATATTACTTGCCAAATTTCATAGTTCTAGGTCAACGGAAAGTACCCTATAAATTTTAATTCCCTTGAGTGACCAAATATTCATTTTTTTGCGACGTAAACAGCCATATTTTTTTACGTTAAGTACGAGTTTTATTTTTTCACAGCTTCAAAGGAATGTAGACCTGAGTAGGTATATGGTTTTAATTTCAAATTTATACCTAAACGCGTTCCCGGATAAACAGTTTTGACAGACAGACGGACGGACGGACCACAAAGTGATCCTATAAGGGTTCCGTTTTTTCCTTTTCAGGTACGGAACCCTAATATATTTACTTGTAGCAACATTTTATGCCATTCATGTATTTTGTGAGCTTATACCAATGAGTTTCGTACGTTTGTGAAGTTGTAGTAGCAATAAGTACAACTCGCTAAAGGTGAAGGGAAACCTCGTAAGGAAACCTGAGGGATAATTTATCGCCTCGAAATGATGAGAGACAATGCAATCTTGGTGCAAATGCACTGTTGTTCGGTCAAATCGAAGTTTCAGTGTAAGTAAGGAGAATTTACGCTGGAAACTGGGCCAGAGTGGTCAATAGAGCCCCAGGCATATTGTAATAACTGTGAAGGAAATAGGCCACGTGCTTTTGCACTGTTAGTTGCTCCACCGAAAAGGTAAGATGCAGACATATTCAATTCATGCGTCTGTATCAAGTATTATGGTTGTGAAACACTTGCCCCTTATACTGCCTGACTTTTTAATCAAACGCCAATTATTTTACGCAGTACAAATAGGTAACTTGATTTTTTTTCATAACAGACATATCTGCATACATTTGATGCACTGAATGAAAGAAATGTGTGACGTGCGGGCACATAGAAGCTTCTCGCGCGACGGTGACAAAGACAAATTCTTTAGACAAATTTGTGTACGTTATATAAATGTCATCATCGTCTTGTTATTTTTACCGATCAATTCGATCCTGATATTAAACCTTAATATTAAGATTAAGCTAGTGACTAAAAAAAACGGGCTGGCTGGGTACAGGGTTATTTTAAGTGCGCCGTTCTTGAAACATGTTGGTTAGAATTTATTATTTTTAAACAAAGTTTGTTCAAACACTTTAAATTTTTTTTTTTTATAAATTTTCCATTTAAAAAGGAATTTTTGTGACTCCTTGTCGTTTTTCTGTTTGGAGTGGCGTTTTTTAATAAACAATTCCCCAAATCATATGAGTTAAATAGAATATACATTTTTTATGTTTGACATTTACTTACCGAAAGCTGTGACATTGGTAGAGAGCGCAAAGAGCGAATTGAATAAAATCATACAAACTCTGATATTTCAAAAAATATAAATCTGACAAAAACCTTACAGAACAAAAGTTGTCACCAAACGCTAACTCCAATTGGGATGTCTCAGGAATTGCGCATTTTATAAATAACCCTAGGTATACAGGGTTATTTATAAAATGCGCAATTCCTACCTTTTCAGCAATAACTTCCGTGCAATTTTCGAAACTCAATTATTCAGATTGTTTCTGATGTAAACAATACAAGTGCGGTTATTGTTCCTTCAGCCATAAAGCATTACGTAGCAGCTAGCCTGCGGGCATGCGTTTCCTCGTAAACAAATTTTAAGCGCACTGTTTACTAATATCCTGATGTAAAAGCATCATTTTTCTTTGTGAATTGAGTCATAAAGTTGGCCGGATTGCTCGATTCGCTAGGCGTGGGCCGAATGCGGAATACCTGACCTAACTAATAGCCTGGCAACTTAGTTGCATTTGCGAATTTGTTAGTCAAGATGTTTCGGAATGCTGTAATTTGACGCGGCTTACGATACAACCACAGATGCTAAATTTACCTTATTTATGCCTTTATAAGTATGTCTCTATACTTACAGGTACACCTTATTGCGAGTCTCAAGACGACGACGTATCTTATTAGTTACCTAACTGCATTTATTCCATGATGTTTTGGTCGAAAAATTAAGAATGTTAATAGGATAGATAAGATAAGATATTTGTTTATTTTCGCATATAAAACAACATTCAATAAATAATACACAGCAAAAGAATATACTATTTGTGGAAAGACTGGAGCCTAGACTAGATCAAAAGATCTGTATCTTAGGTTTCCAGGCCTCCTGTACCACAAAAGATTGGTATCATATTTGAAGCGTCACCAGCACAGGGTACACGGTGTTATACGTTACGTATCAAAAATGACAGATGTTATAAAATAAAGGAAAATAAGTATGTGCATGTATATATGTCTGTATGTGTGTGTATAATAATTGGGCACCGGTTTTATTCAACTGCAATTTTTGTAGTCTGTGAATTATTTTAAAATTAATCTATAAAAACACGATTTTTATCATTTTTCCCGTGGAACCATCTAAAACTCAACAAAATAGATGTTTGCCTTGCAACGTCTAGACGTTAGACACGTCCGACAAAAACGAGTTTTGTTTTGCCGATTCGTTCTTGTAATATCGTTGTAATTTATTTAATGTTAGAAACAGACCTCGCCCGGGCCCACAAAGAATATTGGCTTTCACAACGGACTCGGCAAATTTATGTGCCGCGAGATTTTGCCAACAGTGGGCCGCCATCGCCATCACGAGAACAATTCAACACGGCCAAGTGTCGAAAGCTCCGTCAGGATGCGGACTGGCGTCGGCGCACATTGTCGATCGTTTCCGCGTTCTGGCCGATTAAAGCACTAATTTATTATGTCACTGACAATAACAAATTCTCTACTAGTTTTTTGTGCACCCTATTAAAAGTTCTCAAACTACTCAGACTCGATAATAGTTGAGAGGATATATTTAAAGCTTATCTTGAGCATTTTTCATTGTGTCTGAGCTTGAGTGACGTTAATACTTATACATACGTACCTACCTATAAAGCTTAACACTCCATACATACGTATGCTTTATTTCGCAACCGAGCCAAATTACAAAGAACTTGAGCAGGAAATGGGAAAATTCCTTGTCCACGGTGACGCGTGTAGGCGCAGGTAGATACCTACCTACATTATAATCCCCTGCAGTTGTCTCGCTGGCCTGAAGCCACCCCTTCGCTAGAAATGACGAGTGTCGTGAGCAATGCTGCACCTGCCTCAGCAAACGGTTCTTGTAATTACGCTAATTGTTTCAAACATCTTTTTGCTCGACGTAGTTATGTAGGCAACGGCTATCTTAATTAAAATGTTAACTAGCTCAAAGTTTCAAGAAGAAGAAGAGTTTGAGGCTCTAAAAGGTGTTTCATTTATTTTTGAGTGCGTAAACAGTGAATGTAGACACCTTTTAAACTTTACAGGGCGTAACAATATCCATATATATAAATCCGATACATCCAAAAGAGGGTTCTACTACTACTAGGTCTTCCCCTTAGTGAAAGTTGTTGACGAATAGAATCCCTCATTTTTAGGGTTCCGTACCCGAAGGTTGCCAAACGGAACCCTATTACTAAGACTTGACTGTCCGTCTGTCTGGCTATCTATCACTAGGCTGTATCTCATGAACCGTGATAGCTAGGCAGTTGAAATTTTCACAGATGATGTATTTCTGTCGCCGCTATAACAACAAATACTAAAAACAGAATAAAACAGGAGACTCCCATACAACAAACGTAATTTTTTGCCGTTTTTTGCTCGATATTAATAACGGCAACAGGTAGGCCACAAAATATATTGAGTTTATATTACAATTAATTAAGCGAATATATCGCTTCGACAATAAATAATTAAAATAAAATAAATATTTAAGTGGTACTTAAACAAACAACAAACGTGACATTTTGCCATTTTTTCTCGATCTTTGTGTCTAATGTTGTATAGATAATAGTACGGAACCCTTTGTGCTCGAGTCCGACTCGTACTTGGTTGGTTTTTTTTATGTATGTGGGGTTTTTGTTACACCCTGTATGCTTATTACTAAGATGACAACAAAACAAAAGCAACAACTTGCTTTAATTGTTGATTTTCCTTGAGGTATTATCTGCGACGATGCCCATTAAAGATTCGTATCAATCAACGAGAAAATTGCATCAGCAATTAATTACAGCTTTCAATAGCTCTCCAGGGTCGTTGTCGAAGTTGATGGATCATCCGGGCTATTGATAGCAGAAAAGAGTATTAAATTTAATCATTTTGCAGGTTGCTAATTACTAGTATGTTATTGGTAGGTAGCGCGGCGCATCAAGCAAGGCGCGTGCGCGCTAGACCAACAGGTTCGCTATTAACACAAGATGCTGGCTACTGAAACTAATTGCAGATGAAGCGTGACAATGATCATATGTCACTTTGGCGGGCCGGTAATTGGCAGGCGCTCCCGACCTGACTCAACGCCGCCATTGGGCTCATTCCCATCCGGGCCCCTATTGTGTTCTACTTCTTAAGATATTGTCCTTAATTTATACCAAAAAAAATTTTTAATAAAAAATAAAAACCGGCTTCAAAACACTACAGCACTAAAAAGTTTGAAATAATTTAAATAATTAGAACTATTTATACATGTAGGTATTGTAGAAGTATAATTTGGAGTCGGTGCCCAAAAAATATGTACTGGTCATGTAACTGGGCACTGACTACAAATTATACTGGTTTTTATTTTTTATTTAACTATGTTTATTTTTAAATTTTTAGTGGGGGAGCTGGAGAAAACTAAACAAGTCCCTTATAGCCATAATTTACCCTACTTAATTCATTGCTTAAAAATTTGATGTTCTCAATTTCCATCTCCGAAAGTCTTCACCAGAACTTCACCAAATTAACTTGGGACTACTTTAACGCTATCTTATGAAACATAGGGATATTGCGGATATTATTTACTGCTGTCCATTGAAGAGTTCCGTTCTCCATCTCTAAAAGTCTTCATCAGATCTGCACCAAATCAAAATGGGACCAATGGGACGTTATATCTATTCGAACATATAAAGAATTGTTGAAATCGGTGAAGATTTGACGGAGTTATGCGAAAACACAGCCAAAATAAAAATGAATTGATAACCTCCTCCTTTTTGAAGTCTGGTAAAAAGCTATACTAATGAAGAACAGTAGATAAACATGATCCATCTATCAATGTTTGCATTTAACTGAAGTCTGTTTTTTAATTCGATGCAAAAAAGAGGCGGTGTTACCATTATAGTATATATATATATCCTTAGATTTGGTTGATTTTTGTTTTACTGCAAACAAGTAGGCTCGTGTCACCAAAAATATATGGCGCGTTATCATCGGTCTATAATACCTACCGGAAGCGTAATTGCGATACCTAATGCGTTCCGATTCCTTGCACACCACTGCGTTTTTATCGTCCGATAATTCTATTTCGTATTCGTATTTTTGGCCGGTTTTTCCCTAATGTCGGGCAGATTAGCCATTTTTGTGATGGTCGCCATTTTTCCATACCTACTGCTAGTGATAAAAATTCTTCGTCTGATGATAAATCAATAACCATATCATAGATTTTTAGAACACTGGTAACCGTCGATAAAAAGAAAATTTCGTCCTTGACGTACTAACGATCTCGCAGCGTCCCAATACAAATGTTCTAAGAACTTATATCGGAATATCGCAGGACGGAGGAACGCAAGCGTCCTACATTTATCGCGTCGTTACTATCGCAGCAGTGTGTAACTTCATAGCCGTCCATACATAATGTACTAAAACAGATATGGCAATAACGCATCTGGTATTATCGACCGATGATAACGCGCTTATGTGGGAGAGCCTTGATTGCATCAAAGACATTAATATTTAGTTATACTCATAAAAGAAAAGAATTAAAAAAAAACCGGTCAAGTGTGAGTCGGACTCGCGCACGAAGGGTTCCGTACCATTATCTCTAAAACATTAGACACAAAGATCGAGAAAAAAAACGGCAAAAAAATCACGTTTGCTGTACAGGCACCCCCCTTAAATATTAATTTTAATTAAATTAATTGGTGTGGGACGCAACCTGCGTTGACACACTGGCGCCTTCCCATGTCACGCACACCAGCAGGGCCGCGGGCGCGGCGGCGGCTATGGCAGAATGCCTCAAGCGGCGCAAATACTCTATCCTTGGGGACAGCTACTTATATGCGCCGTTTGGGGTCGAGACGATGGGTCCGTGGGGCCCTGAGGCGCGTAATCTTTATAAACAAATATCTATGCGCCTCATCGACTTGTCAGGCGACCCTATAGCTGGTAGCTACCTCGGTCAGCGTATCAGCCTGGCCATCCAGAGGGGTAATGCTGCCAGTATCTTGGGAACTCTCTCCAACGGCAGCAGTCTAGAGACAATCTTTTATATATAGATAACATTTATTGTAAATATGTAAATAAAAATTTTGTTATTTTACATTCTGCAAATAAATTTTAATTAATTTCATTACTTTTGAAGTGAATATACAACTAAATATTCTGTGAATATTTAAAGCGTCTACCTGTTGCTGTCATTAATATCGATCAAAAACGGCAAAAAATCACGTTTGTTGTATGGGAGCCCCCCTCAAATATTTATTTTATTCCATTTTTTTTTTTTTTTTTATAACGGTAACAGAAATACATGATCTGTGAAAATTTCAACCGTCTAGCTATCACGGTTCATGAGATACAGCCTGGTGACAGACAGACAGACGGACGGACAGACAGACAGCGAAGTCTTAGTAATAGGATCCCGTTTGCCATTCTTCGGGTACGGAACCCTAAAAACACTAATGTAGCTCACACAATTGTTATTTGGAAGTAAAATGGGATTATTAGTTTCTTACCTATTGTTAACACTTGGATGTAGATAACCTTTGGTTTGAGGTTTGACGCATTCATAAAGACGTAATTAATTTTCAAACATTCCGTTTTTTTCTTGGTTACGCGAATATTGTTTCCTGTGTTCTCTTTTAATTTCAGCAATTTTGGCTACTTTTTCGAGTCCACATGAGTACATGCATCATGTGAAAGAGATTTCTATAGTATAAATACAAGATCTTTTAACTTTTGTTTTGGTAATAGTTTACGTTTCAAAAATTAACTTGTATTGATATCTACATAGAGTACGTCAACAAATGTAATGGGTTGTGATGGATTAAGACCCCGACACATGTCAAAGTGACAGTTTTTTTGCATTAAAAACAGACTTATGATGTTCTGGATTCAACGTAAATATTTTTAATACACGAAGTAAATCGAAAACTATGATATATTAAACAAAATACTTACATAAATATTTACATGCTTAGTAAATTCGAGTAAAAAGGACTTTATGGATTATCAATTCAAGTTCCTAGATTAAGTTAAATAAAAGGAACCTTTTATTTTTATTTCGCCATTCCTTCCGTAGGATCAATTAGACATGAGCTTCTGCCAGCTCGCGTGCCAAGAATGCGCGAGCGCATAACGGTGCCAGCAGCTGATCCTAGCCATTGTACTTACGTTAATTAAACACAATAACGCATTTTTACAGGCCACTCTAGCCCGTTTTATACGCCAGGCAAATAATTAGTGTAATGAGTTTTGTACTGCAATATAGCAAACGAAATTAATTGCAAATGAATAGTTTAGCTGGCAGATAAAATATTATGCTGGAAGGCCGGGTGACGAATGAAATAGTCCTTATCTACATGCATAGTTTAAGATCACCTAACACATGCATCGTCTATGTTTTAGTAAACGGCAGATGTACGGAGGTGTCCACTGCAGGCGTGCAGCACACCGCGGGCTTTAGTTTCTGTCGTCGCAGCGGCAGTAAAAACATTATGCTAATGGCTGGTACGTGTTAAGTAGGTACGCGAGTAATTAATGAAATTTTAAGTTAGAACATACCTACGTTTGGAAATTCACGACATAGAGACTAAGGTGACTAATCATCTGGAAAATATTTCATCCTCGGATGAAATGTCACCCTCTTCCATTCATTAGGCGACAATTCATTCGTAAGTTGGGTCGCTGTCGGATAAGTCATCACATACTCGTAGTTTTTACTAGCCAACAAGTGAAATAGAATCGAGTCTCTTTTGCTGTTTAGCTCCGCCCCCTGCACCGCGCAGGTACCTCCTTGTCTATAAAAGTACTTAACTAAATATATCGAGCGAATATGGGTGGAAGGGCCGGTAAGGGACTGCCCAGACGACCATACTTCGACCAAATCGGAGATGTTTTTGCAAAGGGCAAGATAAAAAGTATCCGAAACCGGGGAGCATGCAACGACTAATGAATATAGATCGTGGCAAGCGGCAGATCCTGGTCACTGCCTACCATTCAGAGATACAGACGTCAGTTTATGTATGTATTTATGTAACAAAATTCTGTCTGAAAGCCCGATTAAAATTAAGTTCATTGATAAATTTTTGAACCACTAAATTAATTTGGTTACGTACTAAATCACCTAACATGTGTAAACTAGACATAAGATCAAGAAAGTTATTTTTTCATTAAGATACAAAGGATATCTAGTGACTTGAAGCTCCACGATGTTAGTTTAGTTTTTTATTCATACACGATTATTACAATTAAATCTAAGTCCAATTTCGATGTGGTTGAGATTCGACGAAACTTTTCGTGTCCTTATGTGTATCTCCGTCACATTGTTACATTGCTGATATCTATGCGATATGCACACTTATGCGATGGGTACCTACGCTTACAATGTAAAGAATGTACCGTTTTCAGTAGCTATGTATCCAAATATGGCATAATACCGTACACTTAGAGCAGATGACTGCAAAGCCGCTGTACTGGAGCCCTGCACTCCTGGTTAATTAGGGAGCGGCTGGGCTAATGTGACACGTGAGGGGCCGCGCGTCGCCTAATGAATGGTATCTCACACGTTCATCGCCACACGTCCGCGCCGCGAAGCCTGAAATAGGAACTGCACTCATACATCTACTGCACCTTCGGAAACTAAATAACGATTCCCTGACTGCTGGCAATTAATTCTCTCGATTTCTCGGTTAAGGGATAAAAGGCTTCTGCAAATAAACTCCATTGCCGATAAGTATAAGGACTATGAATCAGTTTAATGCGACATGTTTAGGATGAGCAGCTATAAAATTAGCTTAACAACTCCGTGAGTAAATGATTGTAAACTTTAATCAAGCGCTCCATCGCAAATCAGCCGCGGCAGTAAATGTTTATTGTTCATCGGCGTATCATTATATGGAGAATGTTGGTGTAGTATCGATGCTAGCGTACGCGGACTTAACACACGATACTCGTAAATAACGAAAACCGTTCACATCACTTATATATGGGCTGTTGTGATACAATCTTCGTCCATAAGCATTTGCTTAGGTAAATTAGAAAAGCTGTTCTTTGTAACGTTTTATTGATCGGCGCGGTGATCATCGACATGTGTTTCAAAACATCTAATTAAGGTGGCAAATAAATAGTTTAGGCGGCTTTCGCAAGAGCGGCTCGGCTGTGGCAAAAGTTGCATACAAGATGCTATCGCTAGTTAAGTTACCAGCCTGTCCGCCATTTTTTCTGATACATTTATTATTTCTACTGGCGATGGCGATGTAATTATCGGTGATGACGGCTGCGATGATGGAGTCTGCTCAAGAAAATTATTATGCTGCAACCAACTCGGCCCTTCTTAGGATATGTCTCAAACACGCTCTTATAAGCGTTTAAATGCTATATAGTTTGCACATTGTTAATTAATGAGTTATTTTAGTCACCTTGCGAATATGAGGTTGATCATTGCTACTTGCTTCCACCTTTTAATAAAAGTTTCTGCAATTCAGGACTTATTTCATATCGAGCTTAATGCTGGTACTTAATGCAGATAGAATAATGATGAATATGGTCGACAGGTTTGATTAAACGCATCTGCTCCATCCTTATAAATGAAGCAAAGACCGGGAGCGAGCAGTTAGCACACTCACATCATAAGGTAACAAGGTCAGACCACTTTAGGCTTGTGAGTAAAAATTTAAGCCCATTTCTCTCTCGCTGTTAAACGTAACAGTTTGGTGAGTTATATAGTTATGTACCACTTGTATTGTATTGTGTTATTTATTAATGAAAAAGGATTTGGATCTGTCAACCCTGTATTATCATCATCATCAGCCATTTGACGCCCACTGCAGGACAAAGGCCTCCTTCGTGGTTTTCATAACCATGAGGGGTTTTGCCATAATCGCCACGCTTGGCAGGCGGGTTGGCGATCGCAGTATGCGGTTGGAATCTCAGGAAGACGCTGCTGCCCGTCTCCTGGTAATTTATTTCGTTAGTCGCCTTCTACGGCATCCACGGAAGGAAATGGAGGGACGCTATTCTTAATCCGGCGCCACACGGAATCCCTGTGTATTTAGACAAAACTCTTAAGGATACAAATACAAACCTAAAGGTCTCATCTTGTTATCTTATGTAGGACGTAGATTTTCTAACTACGCGCTCGTTCGTTAAGATTAGATAGTATATGACAGGTACATTTACATACACATTTACATATTTATATATTTATACTTACATATAATAGGTACATGGTTGTACATTTGCTACGCCAAGCTAATCTTGTTATTCGTGAATTACTAATTAATTACAGACATGCGACGCGACGTCTATTTCATAATAATCTAAAATGCAGTGGACTTGTTTATTTTAAAACTGGATTCTACTTAGTGCTAAATATCATGAGTTAATCTTTAATGCATTGCAAGCTATCATCAGATCCGCTTGGAGGCGAACGGGTCCTGCGACATGACAGGGTGGACAAATTCGTGCACTGACTTCCACCCACTTATCGAACAATTTGTCACGATACAACACCACATTTTTGGGGCATTTAGCCAAAGAATAAAAAGTACAGATATATTCCTTCTTTTTAATCAAACACTATGTTTAGGAAAATGAAAATGTATTTAAATTTGTAGTAGCAATATCACTCGCTAACAGTGAAGGAAAACGTCATGAGGAAACCTGAGTGCCTCAGTTGTTTACACACCTCAGTGCTTGAAGTTGGTAATCCGCGGTGGGCACGCGCGGTGATTAGGCCCGCACTCTCTCTCTGAGACTTCGGCCTGTGCCCTACAGTGGGACGTATATAGGCGATATAAAGAAATGCCCATAAAATGCGTACATTTTTCTACAATAATTAAAAATAATAGAACGTGTGAGCGAGACGAATGCAAAACGTAATAGCAGCCTTAACTAAGTGAAACACACGTAGTAGTTTGTGTAATTAACGTACGTACTTTGCGGTACTAACTTTTAAAACTTTCGCTCTTAATCTCTTAAGATGCAGCTTGCCCTGTCCTCCCAATGAGTCAGTTCCAATAAATCCCTTTTTGGAAACAAACGAAACTTATTCGGAACAAAACCTAAGTGGGTGTCTATAGTTGGTTGGTCAGTGATAGATTCGAGCCGCGGCTGTCCCCTCCACAATAAACTCTTCCGTTAATTACTGGCAGCGAGGACTCACGACTCTCGCTAAAAGGCTTTAAGTCGTGTCATTTATTTGCGGCCATAATGGACCGATAAAGACTACAATTTGGCATCTTTTTGCTTTTAATTTCTCCGCTACCCGACTTACCCCGCGTTTCTCGCATAATCTGTTAGACGGAGGGTCCGTGGATGCGGATGGCAAGGGACCGTGAGAGATGACATATGGGGAAAAAGGCCTATACCCACCAGAGGTCAGCGGAGGGCTGATGACAATGACGATGATGAGCAATCTGTTTAGGTTGATCAAAGTGCATGGAAAAAAACAACATACGGCAACAGTAGATTAACAGGTTGTTAGTGTACGAGAAACCGGGGATTAGTAAATTAGTCAAAATTATATTTTTCCAGCAGTGCCGTACCCAACCATGCCATCAAGGGTTACGGCGGAAATGTTTCACCAGATTGGCGTACTTAGACCGCTTTGGGTATCTAGGTACCTTAACTGAACACAAGATATCTAACTGGGTCTTCCGATGGCCTGTCACTTTTTAGGTAGGCCTTAGACTATTTTTAAATCTGTTTAAGAGAAAGAAAGCCAAAGCGGCGCATTAGCTGTAGCAATTTAAAAGAATAATGCTGTACAAAACTTTCGTACAGCGAATCATCCAGTTCATCACCTTGGAGATGTGAAAATAATTACTTTGGGTTGGAACAACGTCTAACTAGCGCCACTAATGAAAAAAAAATCATAGCAACGTTCCTTTACAATCCGTTTTTGTAAAGTGTCTCCCAAAAATCTCAATATATCTCAATGTATTCCGGAGGGGTAGGCAGAGAACTGGCCATACCACATACCACGATCTTGCCCGACATACCTCATTCGCTTCATCGACAATATAAATAATAGTGATTTTGTTCAGGTTCCTTGTGCAATATTAACCTTGGACCAGGTTTTAGGCTGTACATAATTATTACTACTGAGATTTCTGGGTGACACTTTTTTGCTAATACGGATTATAAAAGCAGATATGACTTCTCATTTTTATTTTTTAATGGAGGCGTTTTAACGAGCACCTGTTAGCCCTTAAACTTCTGTTGTTGATTAAGTACGAGTCAGGCCGATATAGTTATCCGATTAACGCCAACGTTGCACAAGGAATCTGAAAATATTTACAGATACACTCACAACGATTGCACTAAATAACTGATAATGAATCTTAAATGGCTAAGAATTTGATGTTGTGATATGCATTTAATTCTGAGACGAAATTATAATAATTTCACGTAATTATGGCATTTATTCAGCGGCGAGGCCGCGCGGCTTGCGCACTCTATCTTGCGTCGCATTATCGCTTGTTTCAATGCCTCTCGCGCGGCACTTGAACAACAATGAAATTTATATTTAAAGAGCTTTTACGTGTTAAGTACTTCCGCATATCAATCTTTTAGATATGGTTTTCTTTACAACTATTTTTAAACGTATTTCGTATTCTGCGTTAATCGGTTCTTGTCTAGTTTATTCAAACAACTTCGAATGAAAATCAATTTTTCCTTGCGGGTGGGCGAATACCTAGACTAGATACTTTAAAACAGTTGACGTGTGTCTTTACAAGAAGAAATTTAAGGTTTTTATTGCAATAATCGAATGGCAATCTTGAGCTGTAAAAGCTCTCGTAATAATCATATTAATATCAATAAATAGAGTTTGAGAAAGACAATCCAATCGGCTCTCTGAGGAGGCCTTCTATAACCGATTGTTTTATTAGACAAGAGGTCGTAAACTTGCTGTTTAATGTGAGACAAAGCTCTTCCGCCGGGACAGACTTGTTATAAGAAGACAGTTTTTTAAAAAAACTTTTTTTTGTGTTATAAAGCGTAATGTTTATCGCCCGCTCTCAGACGATATCAATTTCGATCCCCCGATTCCGATAACGCGTCGTTACTGGCGACATGACCTTATTCGCGAAGGTTTCGCAATTTCCTATGAATATCGGTGAAATTGTCGTTTTACGATTTGGACTTAAAAGTAATTTCCTGTTATTGGCGCCAGGTACTCACCTTCCTGTTATCTATGGTTGCGACCACAGAACAGAAAAATGGTTGCGACTTGCGACTGTGGCATATAGATTTCACGAGGCACCATTTACACACGTTGATTTTTTTTATTGATAAACCAGTAAACTCCTAATGTCTTTAAATAAACATAAACATTTACATACAGGTACATACATTGCTTCTGGCCCCACACTAAGATACCCTGTGTCGTGGGAACCAGAAACAACGACATCACAAACATGTAAACATCCAAGACCTAGGGTTTTTTTTTTGTCCCCAGCCGGGATTCGAACCCGGGACCTCTTGCTTGGTATGCAGATGCACTACCGCTGCGCCACGATGTCGTTAAATAAATAATAATAATGACTTGTGCGCAAAAATTAAGTTAAATGAATTAGGCGCTTTAACCTAATAGTTCAAGAAGCGTGATCGCATCTGCACGTTCCGGAAAAAGTTCGCATCGCATTGCAAGTCAACAAACGAGTTATTTCCACTCCTAACTGGCATGAAAATCCCGCTTACGATATTCTTTTATTTGTTTCACCATAGGAGTAAGATCTCCAGAGTACCTGAGATGTTCACATACCTCAGCGCTTGAAAGTACCAACCCGCGGTGGGCAGGGCACGCGTGGCTATATTCGACTTTCGGCAGACTAGATAATTGTAGCCGAATAAAACATGGCTAATAATATACGACCAATATCCGTATATATGGTACATGACTTATTGCATGCGGTTGGCAATAAGTCCTGTCCCGAATTATCAGCATACCGGCGATGCAATAGCCAAAATTTGCTGACCACGTATTATGTGCCACGTAGTAGGTATATGAAAATAAATAACAATGGCAGCAAAATATTATGCTTTACTGCAGCGCGTTTACATAGCTTCTCTCAAAAATATCATAAAACGCGATTCAGAAATCGTCATGGGCGATGTCTGTTAAGCTTGCCACCGTTGCACGTCTTTCTGGAAACAATGCGATAAATCGCAAATTATTGGATTGTAATTCAAGGTTATGGTATCTTGAAGAGTATATAAAAAAATTGTATAAGAGCAAAAATGTACTAAGAATATGACGCATAACAATTTTTTATATTTAGTCAGTAAATTTTAAATGTATCAGTATGAAACTTATAACGTACATATAAAAACGTCTCTCTCTTCATGATTCAATATTAATTTTATTATGACATAAGTAACTTGCGATCAATTCACATTTCGGTAAAAACTGTAGCCGCTTTAAAAAAAAATTTGCGTTTTTATCTTTAAATATCGATTCATTATTGCTCTGAACGATCAAGGATAAAGCAATCTAATGTTAAATTAGTGGCTTTTGAAAAAGTATTTGTATCAAACTCTCCAGAATCTTCGGGTATGACATAGTGCATTAGTGCGAATTAATATGTTCCAGATACATTAGTAAAGCAATAGACGAAGTGCCTTATCATCCTTACCAAAATGACCGTTGCAAGTTTTTATTGCCACACTGATTGTAGACTACGAAAAGATAAAGAACGTTTTACGACCTCACTACCGACTGGCACTACCGCATTGTGCTTTGATTTTTACCTGACTGCGGCGAATCTAAAAAACTTTATGTTTCTGGCTCGTATGTATGTAAGTATGTAAGTATGTTTGATTCTCGAACTAAAACTTTCGTAAGCACTACACATTATTAAATTATAAAAAACAGGAAGTAATTTCGAAATTAAGTTAATAATATCTTTGATTCTATGTTCCTTCATAACTCCTTCATCGATTCCTCGATTATTCATCCATCGGGCGTCACAGATTTTATGAAATCAGCATAAATCCGTCCAAGGAACTTAACCTTTTTGAAATTCTTCAAGAAGTTCCCTTCTTAGTCACTAGATGGTTTATAGCTTCATCTCGTCTTCCTACTTCTTTGATCTTGCTTGAAAAGCTAAAAAAATAACAAAAAATCTGACTACTGACCATAAACTGCTAAGCAGGCGGAACCCAAATGCAACACTGCGACCCATTATAACTTATTATACCTAGTTTGAATCTGCCGGCCTAGTAGTAGAGATGTTCAGCAGTCGGGTTTATTGTTATGCATTTTAGGTTTTATTTTTACACCGCGTATATCAGGTCCGGCATCTGCTCTATTGAGCTGCGATGGTCTCTACAAAGCAAGGGTGCCCGAACGATTTCCATAGAGAGCCAGATTTGTTGGCCAAAAAAATCAGTTGTCTAAGAAAAGCTGGCAAACTTTTTAGCCGGTTTAGAATGAGAAGGTTTTAAAACTAAAAACAAAAGCGACTGGAATAATGGATAAATTTTTGACTTTTAATTTGGAATTTATTTTATTCTTCGAAAAATCATGAATCTTTTACTTATGTATTGAAAGTGGTTTGTTAAGTTAAAGTGAAAATCGGTTTTCAGGTTTTTCGTTGTTTCAACAACACTTTTGGTCTCTCAATTAAATCCTTCACGTGGGTTCGAATCCCGGCATGTACCAATGACTATGTTTTCTAAGTTACGTACATTTGTGAAGTTATAGTAGCAATACCACTCGCTAACTGTGAAGGAAAACATCGTGAAATTGCCAATCCGCAGCGATGGGCACGCTTGGTGATTAAGCCTATTTTCTCGAGAGAAGGTCTGTACGCTGGGCTATGGTAACCAAGTATTAAAGACATAACAAACATGGAAATACATCCACATTGAGACTATTTGTACAAATCAAGTACGAACCAAACCCGAATAATGTTAACCGCAGAACCAACAAGACAGCTAGTTGGCGGGCCACTTTGAGGCCCGCGGGCCTTGTGATTGAACAGTCTTGCCCCGAAGCTTATGGAGATAGGTATCGGTCTCTCTCTATCGGTTATTATTAATTCATTTTTCATAGTGATAGGCATCAGCGTAATCTACAGCAGCCACCGGTGTTCCCACGTTACGAATGTAAACTGTTACAACGTCTCGTCCCGATGAGATATGGCATTGAATGGAAGATAAATTTATCATTACCGTACCGCACGGCTCACTCACAGAAATTATTTAGATTAAAAGTCAACAATGAAATTAAAAAGGCTATCTTCATGTGACCATTTCGAATCACTAGGTAGTAGGTAACTTCTAAACTACATATACCCACGACGTGGTTCGCATTGGGTACTGTGGAAAATAAGTCTGAGTGTTAACCTCGGACATATTTATCTGATATGCCAAATCAGATTGAAATCCAGTCAGAGTCAGCCACAATCAGATGTTTATACGTGAATGAGAGACCTAGGTTCCTATGACTTTGTTTTCTAAGTTATGTACATTTTTGAAGTTATAGCATCAATACCACTCGCTAACGGTGAAGGAAAACATCGTAAGGAAACCTGAGTGTCTGAGCTATTCACATACTTCAGCGCTTGAAATCACCAATCCGCTGTGGGCACGCTTGGTTATTAAGCCCATACTCTCTCCCTGAGAGAAGGCCTGTGCACTGCAGTGGGACGTATATAGGCTGCTTATGTATGTATAATTGACAAACATCCAAAAATACCCAGGAATTCTCACATTTTAAGATTAGTTGGTTGATTAATGTTTTTCAACTCCTGGGTAAGTTACACCTATGCTTTTGACGTGCAAGAAGGAACTCAATAGGTAACTTGTCTTGGAACCATATAAAGCTGTCATTATGACACAGGTAAAGTAACAATTTTACGCTTCATGTTACAGCATGGGTAGTAAGGCGATTGGAGTCGCGCTTTTTAATATCAAAAGTCGCTACTTTCTAGTACTTTAGTTTAAAAATGAGACCTTTTAGAACCACAAAACGCGTGACTCGCGCCGTCGTACTTACCTGTGCTTTAACCTCTAAAATGCGCAATTCCTGACACACGTCAAGTGTTTTGCAAACACTTTTGTTGTGGCAAAAAACACTTTACAATTAAAAAAAATAGAAAACTATAAAAAAAAAACAAATTTCGTAAAACCAAAGTTGCTGTAAATGAAAAACTCTTATGTAGGTATATACATATCAATACAAAACATTCTTGTTTTAAACTTGATTTTACTTTATGCCACTTTGCAAAGTGGTAGTGTAGTAATAGACATGTTCAAAGAACGATTTTTTGTTTTTTTTCTAGAAATTAGGTAATTTTGAGAGCCTTGGACAAATAATTTGATTTGGGCTGCTTCTATAAATTTTGGAAGTCAGAAAAAAAAATCTGAGTCTACGAAACAGGAAGTACGTCATCAAAAGAAACCAAACTAAAAAAAATCCAAATCTGTGAAAAGGTAGAAAAAGTTATGTTTTTTCACAGAGTACTGAAATGTCACCATCATGGCGTTTTTATAAAAAAATATTAAATGTTCTTTCATTCACCTGCGAAGCAAACATTAGAAGGTCGAATGAAAGTCGTACACTTATTCAAAAAAATACAAGAAATCAGTGAATACTTATTATTAATTTATGATTGTACCATAATATTTACTTAGCTTATACCAGTGATGTCGAAACATTGGCACGCGTGCTATTGATGGCACGTGACATAGTAATTCGGGTACGCCAATAATCACGGAGTTTATGTAAACTCGAAATAAAATATTAATTTCAATATGAATACAAAAATTTATCGAAATAAGAAAAGGTTAAAAAGACTACGGGCAAAATGATTGAAAATTAAGTATATAAAGTACATTTAAGTGCCTGAAAAATCTGTTAATTTGGGCTAAATTTCTTCAGCTACGTTGGCACGTGACCGCCACATAGATATTTTTTTAAGCAAATTGGCACTTTCTCCCACAAACGTTCGCCAAGCCAGGGCTTATACCTTTAAAATGCCGCGTATCATTTATGAGTATTAAATTTTAGGACTATACTCATTTCGCATTTTAGAAGTAACAATGTATATTAGATTATCAACACTGAAAATACAAATAAAAATATTCTTGGGTGTCGGAAGAACAGGGACTGAAGAAGCCATAGATATCTACTGTTCTTGGATTTTCTTAATTATGGTAAAATGGTACTGAACTGAGTAAACAGAACAAAGCGTTATACAATGTAAGTTCTCTACTGAAGTATGTTATAGATAGACCAGGAACTGAATAAATTTAAGAGAAAAAATAATTTGGGAATAGGCCTACAATTCCACTAACTGCAGAGTAGGGGAACTAAATACTACACTCTAAAGAAATGTTTCGTGACGATTTACTGACAGTTGGCCCGTCCACAAATACTAAATTTTTATTTAACGGCCAGGATGAGTTATATTTTTTTCACAGTTACACATCTTAATCTAAAAAAAATATGTTTTATCACAGGAGTTTCCGGATCCCTACACTTTTATATCCACTCAACACAATTAAGGATCCGAGATATTTAAAGAAAGTTAATAAAACTTTTTTCTCTAATTGCTGCTTTCGAAACACGGAAATCCGATGTGTTTTAAGACTGCTGTTACATTTAGTAGCCGTTTCGCTCGCACATGTTAACATTTTTAATGGTTATAAAAAATGAGTATGTTTTGGATAAATGCGGTGCTGGACTTTGCCAGATAACATTTAACATTTCGGACATTTATGGTTTATTTTAGTTTACTTTATTATTCTTAGTTTTTTATCAAAAAAACTTGATACCAAAATAAATAGTTTTGAAGCCATATTTCTTTAGCAATACTTAAGCACAGGAAAACATAAATGTATTTAAAATTATATTCTTTTTGTTGCACTAACCCGTGCTGAGGACAATGAGGCACGGTTAGCCAGAGGTCGCAGGTTCAAGTCCCGGCATGGGTGGAATTTTTAGCCTCTAAGTAGGTATTTAAAATGTTCATAATTTCATTTTCTAGCAAAAAGCCGCAGAGACCTCATTTATCAAAAGTATACTCATCTTCTTACAATTACAAATTAAACATGTTAGAATGTACAAGCGAGACGGACGCCAGACGTAACAGCAGCCTTAGGACACTGTGTCGGTTAAACCAAACAATAACTGTGAAGGTGAGGAGCTGTTTATCCGCGCGGCTTGTATGTGGGGCGTCCAAGTTGTAACTCCAGCGCACTTTTTTTCCTTTAGTAAATTATTTCAATTACCTACGAGTGGAAAGCTTAAACACTGGTAAATATGTGAATCATTTAGCATAAAAACAGTACATTTAATTGCGAGGACACTTGATACTTATCCCAATCTCCCTTATTATGGGACAAGATTGTTATGTTTTCGTCACAGACATTATCTTAATAGTCGTTTTATAACAATTTACTGCTACGTACGTAGGTACCTACATACAGATGTTGGAAACGTTCGTATTGGAATCGTATTAAAAAACAGGTTTTTGGAAAAAAATACTTGCGTTGTGTATTAAATAAAAATAATAAGTAATAACATCAGACTCATTTGTATGACAATACAATTTCGTTAACAATTTAACCTATGTTTAATACTCATTCAACCGATTTTTAAATCAGACTATAGATACCTATGCAATATCTTCTGAATCCCGCTGTTGAGATCGCTAAAACAGCAAATTATTATAAGTGATGTTTGTTACCTAGGTAAATAAAGCGCGTGTGACCATCAATTGTATTAGTTGTTTGTCGTTGCATCGGTGAATGTTACATTTACAATCGAATAATAGAGCATGCAGATGCAAGGCCAGGTCGAACGAGCGCGGATCCGCGAATAATCCTTGACCCATCCTGAAGAGGCTATTCTGAATGCACTCGCGGTCCTGTCACCGGCGTACTCACTCGTAAATAGGTATTTAAAATACCGTTTGCCGTGGGAACCGTAACGAACGCCGCGATAACCCTGCGCTGCCACGGGCCGGCGCGGGCGCGGCGGGCGGCGCGACGCGAATCAAACAATGAACTCCGATACCGAAAGTCATTTGGTTGCTTAATTTTATAGCTACATCTATCTCTTTTATCTACGCTTTTATTTTCAATAAATGGTACAGCTAAAAAATAAGCTTTAATATCCCATGTTTAAGATCTTTGCACAACAGTTAGACGAGGCAATAAAGGAAATTGTGTTTTATGTAACAGTCGTAAAGTGCACTATTGCAAGTAACGGCACACGGAGCGGGCTCAGAGCGCGCCGCGGGCCGAGATGACATCGCGAGCCCCCGCTGCGCCCCGCGAACAATATTGTCTCCGTTCTAACGTATAGTGAAGTCAAATCAATTCATATTTCAGCAACGTTTGAAACGTCTTATGATTCGTAACTAGTTTCAAACTCAATCCAGGATCGACGTTATAACGTACAACATTTAACGTTATATCTTAAAGTCTTCGTCCAACGAGGCAACAGTTTTGCATAAATATTCGATATTCTATTTGCGTCACAAAATCATTAAACAGGCGTCATGTTAGTGAGCAATTAACAGTCGTTTTAACGTTTCCTTCGGTGAGTTTATCTGTAGTTTGAATCCCTGCTCGGGCAAATCGCATTAAACTCCTCAATGTGACATTGGTGAAACATTGATAGTGTGACCCAAGAACCAGAACCAGTTCTCTAAGCAATCACCGCTTTTACGACGCATCATTTACAAAATCGGCCCTCGGCACTCCCAAGCTTTGTAGTTTTCCGTAACAGAAAAGCCTCCTTGTATCCAGCCAGTATGCCACGTATGCTGTACGCAGCGTGAGCTCCCATAATATTGTCGGTTATCTCTAAAGGCGATCTAATTAGGTATAAATAATGTGTCGAGATATTCGTGTTCATAAGGCGGATTAGGTGGTTAAAGATTCAAGATTAGAACCTACGAAGACTTAAATTTTTGTTACTTACTTGAACAATAACACGTATTATTAGATAGACTAATTTCTTCGAATTATTTCAGACACGACCGGGTTAGCACGAACTAAAGTAACTCATCAAATCGCCCGTTCACCGTTCTCTTGCGCTGTCCCACGATTGATCTTATCGATTTATAGATATGGTACAGAATCGAGAGGCGCTTCGTACTGTGCATAACGTTTCTAAGATATGCCACAATGCCCTGTGGCCTACCATAAATTGGGTTCACGCGGCTGCAGCGCGCACGCAGGTCACCGCGCATCCGCGACGAAACGTGTACGCCACTCACTCGGCCCAGAGATTAATAGCCAATTAAAATTGAACATAATCAAAACAATATAATATAACATAAAGTCACACCTGTATCCCGAAATTGTAGGCAGAGACCAGGGTTTGCCACTTGCCACGATCCTGACAGATCTCTTGGCATAACCAAATAAAAGCATTAAATTAAATCCCTTTACAAAAAATATCCGTGACATTCTTTATATCATAGATTAATGAAGAAAATACTTTGAATAAATAGATACCTATAAAACGTATAACTTGAATAGTAATTACTGCCTTTTAGGTGTAATTTGGGCAAACATAATTTAATTCAGAGTTTAAGACCGCGAAAAATACACATAAATCTTTTCGTTGTCCAATCAGCTTCACTTCCTACATCGACCGAGTGTCGAGCGCGGCAGTGCTTCCAAATAAGTGCCCCGACGATATTTTTCTTCTTGAACAAAAATAGAGCAAACTGGTTGGATGTTTTTTTCACACTCGGTGACCTTGCAGCAGTGCTGTTCACATACGAGCTTAGCGACCGAGCGATTCACAGCACGAACGACGTGCCTACCGGGCATTACTGGAATCGTTTCCCCTATTTGCTTACATTCACCTTGAGCAGTTAATAGCCTGCATTATGGAGACCAATTACTCATACAAAAGTAAACCATCCAAAACTAGTCGGTGGCCAGTAGCCAACGTCAATCATACTATATCCATTAGATGCCACGCTTACTTAAGGCTGGGTTCTCCGACACTACACCTAAATCAGGTGTTTTAAAAAACATTTTATGCTCTAATGGTTAGTATCTAAAATCTGAAAAACATATATATTACTTTTCAATGTTCTATCTAAGGCCGTTGTTTTTTATGATTTTTCAAGCTTTACAACATCGCGAACATGAGTCTAAATTATCACTAGATATGGTTTTACTTGAGCTGTACTGAGTTTTGGATAGTAAAGAATACACCAAAATGACTATCACTGAATGGCTTAGTGACGTCGGTGGTTAAAATTCTATTAGTACGATTTGTAATTCTGTAATTTCAAAAATGCCTATTTTTACCCCAGCTATTCGCTGCGCAGCGCAATAAGTCCCATACAAATCTGAGCGCGAGAACCCGGCCTTTAGCCCAATACCGTTCCGATTGAATATGTATGAGTGCTGTGCCGCGCCGTAGTACTTACTTAGTAGTAAGTAATAAAATAACATAATTGGACTCTTACGTCTATCACTGGTTGTTTAATATCCCTCGTCTTTTATCGGCGTTGTACCAATATGAAAAGAATCACGATAGGGTCATCCTTGTTTATCTTTTAGTGGTAATTCTAGTAACGTTTATACTATACGAATAAGGACCTTACGTGATGTGACCATACAAAATTACTTTTATCTCACTAAAAGTAACCTCTGATTGTAATCAATTTAGCCAAATATAGGAGCAGAAAATGCACCTATACACCTTAAATAGTGTAGATAGAATATTTTACGTTATCGAGGCATTATTTAATTTTAAGTCACAGTGCATTCAAAACTTTATTTTTAAATTGCTTGCCTCATCTCGGAATCGAACCGACCAAATGTAAAAGAAAACTGTATTTATTATTCCAATCGAAGGGGTAAATTATAATTCGCTATGCAAAGTTTCGAAACAGTTGACTTTTTTTTCCAGATAGTAAAAGTCATTTTAAGAAACAAATTTCGTTTTCTTTTTGTGATTCATCAGGTTAGACTACAATTTTTTTTCTTAAATAATAGGGGTTAAAGTATGAAATTGCCGTTTTATTGCAATAGGTTCTTTGAACTGACATAGAATCTTCATGGTTTGAGGTTTTCGAATGAAACTTTTTTCAAATGGTTTCTATGATGTTCTTTTTTTAAAAAATGTGAAACATTTGAATATCGACTTTCAATTGTTTTTGTTATTCAATTTAGACAAGAAAGATGGATACTGCGAAAATTCGAGTGATTTTTGAATACGAGTTCCGACGCGGAACTAACGCGGCAGAAACAGCCCGCAATGGTTCTCTGCCTTTTTGCAGAAACATTTTTGGCCGATTTTCATTTGGCAACTAACGTTTCGAAGAATATTATTTTGCGGAATAAACATTTGCCAACTTTTCTTATTATTTTTTTTTATTTCCCAACCTCGCAGTTGCCAACTGTTTGTTTGGTTTGCTTTTTGTAATGACATTTTTTCAAAATGCCAACTTTTAAGTAGCGTATGTTTTACTTAGCGTAATATATACAAATTCTATACAGGTATTTATGATTTGTCATTATTATATTGGTAAGAAAGTTAGGGCAAACCTATAGATTAACCTAAAGGTTAGGAAAACCTAGTAAAATGGATAGAATTTTCCTTTTTCCGTGTGTTGGTCACAGTTCTAACCTAACCTAACCTATAGGTTTGCAAAAAAAAAAAACTGTATTGTTATTCATCTAATAGTTGTTTGGCCTAGTAAAAGATTTGAAAAATAATAAATACCCAAAACGTTTTGTTTCATTATAATAATCAGCTTAACAACAATCCTACCAAATGAAACGTTGCCATACAAAAATTTGTAAATCGTTTGTTGTCAAAGTGAAAAATAGGTGAAATGTTGGTTGGCAAGTGATAATCAGCGTAACAATTTTCTGCGAAAAGGCAGGATCCCGCCCGCAATATCAATGCTGCGTTTGGAGAGGGGTCTACTAATGAACGCACCGTGCGATTTTGGTTTAAACGCTTTCGTGATGGAAATTTCGACTTAAAGAACGAGCCACGAGGAAGACCGCCCACACAGGTGAATAACGATGAATTAAGAGAGATAGTGGAAGCCGACCCTAGTCAAACTACCCAGGAATTAGCGGCATGGTTTAACGTTACCTTACCCACAATATTGACTCACTTGCGTCAAATCAATAAAATAAAAAAATACGAAAAATGGGTGCCTCATAATCACTCGAATTTTCGCAGTATCCATCTTTCTTGTCTAAATTGAATAACAAAAACAATTGAAAGTCGATATTCAAATGTTTCACATTTTTTAAAAAAAGAACATCATAGAAACCATTTGAAAAAAGTTTCATTCGAAAACCTCAAACCATGAAGATTCTATGTCAATTCAACGAACCTATTGCAAAAAAACGGCAATTTCATACTTTAACCCCTAATAATTAACTGTGTGACGTCATATGCTACCCTTACCGTGTGTAGCCGCGCGATTGCGTTCAATTCAATTCAATTCAAATATTTTTATTCATTGTAAAAACAGAATGTTTACTTAATGAACGTCAAAGTTGTTAGTTTCACAATTAATGGATTATGTGGAGAAGAAGCTAACAAAGAAACTCCACCTTTATTCTTTTCAAAACACGTTTTAACTTAATTAACAGAGTTTTCAACTTAAAATATTAGTCATGAATGTGTTGAACACTAGTCACAATCGTCCTTTAAATACTATTAATCTACTGTTTAATGCCAAACATCTTTGTCTTCTAAATAATCCTTGATCTTATAGTAAGCCTTTTTGCACAAAATGTGCTTAACACATTTTTAAATCGCGTTGGAGGTAACTCTAATATATCTTGAGGAATTTTGTTGTAGGACCTTATACAGTGCCCCATAAAGGATGTGTTAACTTTTGCAAGTCTAAATAGTGGAAATGACAATTTATGTTTATTTCTAGTATTAACATTATGGTGGCCACCAACATTTTCGAAGTCTTTGATATTTTTTCTAACGTACATAATATTTTCATAAATGTATTGATATGCAACTGTTAAGATGTTGGTTTCTTTGAAGAAATCTCTTAGCGAATCCCTACTAACTAATTTGTAAATAAATCGGATGGCTCTCTTCTGCAAGATGAAGATAGTCTCAATGTCTGCTGCCCGGCCCCATAGTAGTATACCGTAGGACATAATACTATGGAAGTAACTAAAATAAACAAGCCTAGCAGTTGCAACGTCAGTGAGTTCCCTAATTCTTTTCACTGCATATGCTGCAGAGCTAAGTCTGTATGCTAATTTTACAATATGTGGACCCCATTGTAGTTTTGCATCGATTGTGATGCCCAGAAATACAGTACCATCTAAAAAATTCTAGTTTTCATGTCCAATTACTATGTTGTTCTCAACTACTCGTACGTTAGGTTACTTTATACATTTTGTCTTTTTAGAATTTAGCAGGAGATTATTTGCTGTGAACCAATCTAGTACTTGCGAGAGAGCATTATTTGCTTCGACAAGATTATTTTCTTGTCTCCTTGTTTTAAAAATAAGTGACGTGAATAGGTGAATATTTGTCATGTGAATAGGCCAAACAATATAGTTTGTCTGTGGTTTAATGTCATAAATAATCGTTGTCAGTGTTGCCACCTTAGTAGTATCACCACTGGAATGGTGGTTTGGACCCCCTGACTGGTGGGGAGAAATTCTATCTAGTGGCTAGCGGAATTTTTGATGGAATTTGGGACGTATTTTGTATGTATATGCCAAACAAAATATTTTCCAAATCGGTCTAGGCGTCTTTGAGTAACCGGGGAACATACATAATAAAAGTCTCGCTGGAATTGATTGAGGACCTTCTCCTTTTGAAGTCAGTTCAAAATAAAAGTAACTTAAAAATGCTGTAGTGGCACAGAATACATAATAGTGAGTAATACCAGTGGAATCGTGGTTGGGCAGGTTGCATTTAATTTTTATGGTCATCGTGGAAAAAAACTTGTTGGCAACACTGGTCGTGGAATTTGACTTACGTGTTTGTTGTTTGTAACGCGTATAGCCTGTTCTTTTTTCAGTTATTAACATTTCAAAGTCAAAGTCAAAGTAAAAATTTTTATTCACTATAAAAACAAAAACAAAACGTCAAAGTTCGTTTTCGTCATAATGAACGTTTTACCAACGATTTTGCTCATACCCTAGACAATTAATTGATATCTTGCATTCGACCCGGCTTTTCTACTCGCGGACTATAGTCTCATTGTCTCGCTAGTCTAACTTAGATTGCAGTGAAATTACTTTTATACCAAAAAAATCATAAAAAATCATAGCAAACATTTAAAAATAAAACATTTAAAATATTTATTTCAGGGTTTTCACGGTCACAAAAATGCAAAACATAAAGTTACTCTAATAACAAAAACCTTATTAGATTTAGTTTTTTCCTTGAATCCTAAACGTTTTCTTATAAGGGTGTACAATATATGCATAAAAACATTATTTTATGATATAACTCAAGTACTATTAAACGCTTCATACATGACAAGGCAGTGCGAGCAAGTTGTGACGTCATAGTTTAAGCCTGATTTGTGTGGCGTATTTTTGTATCACGTAACTATATTGACTTTTTGACAGGTGAAAAGTATTAGTCGTAGAGAAAAAAATACCACGTTTATTTATCTTTTAACATGGTTTCTCCTATTTTTATCTCCTAACATTTTTAGTGCAAGTTGTACATTATTGGGCCGCACATATTTGATCGTAAAATTTTTGTACAATTTCCAAGATTTTCCGCACTCAGCTTTAGTTTGTATGTTTAGGGTCCCGTACCCAAAGAGTAAGGGACCCTATTACTAAGACTCCGCTGTCCGTCCGTCCGTCTGTTACCAGGCTGTATCTCATGAACCGTAATAGTTAGACAGTTGAAAATTTCACAGATGATGTACTTCTATTTCCGCTATAACAAAAAATACTAAAAGCAGAATAAAATAAATATTTAAGGGGGGCTCCCATACAACAAACGTGATTTTTGTGCCGTTTTTTGCTCGATATTAATAACGGCAACAGGTAGAAGCTTGAAATATTCAAATTTTGTGTAGATAATGGTACGGAAACCTTCGTGCGCGAGTCCAACTCGTGACCAGGGTCTCGATTCTGTTAGTGCATTGTAGTATAATGACAGGTACACTGTCGGGTCACGTGACGTGTTTTTTCGTACCATTGACGCCTAGAAGGTTTGATAGGTGTGCCCGCGTAGACTTAAAGCAGCCATGAAATGAAAACCGCCATGTTCATGCAGTTGTCATGTTACTACAATGCATTAACAGAATCTAGGCCCTGGTATAGCGACGACATTCGCAAAGCGGTGGGCAGTGACTGCAAAGAAGAGCCGAAGATCGGGCTCAGTGGCGTGTCTTGGGAGAGGCCTATGTCCAGCAGTGGACTGACACCGGCTGATTATGATGATGATGATGATGTGTACAGTGACCGGGTTATTCCTACATGAGGTGATTCTCGAATAACGACATTACTAAGAACGCCTAACTACCTAATCTGTTATAGAAAGAGTATTTAGCTTTGTTAGAAGACCTAGCCTATAATATTTATAAAAAAAATAAGTAAGTCATAAAAAATACTTGGCTAACTGATAATATTTCTCGTCTCTAACTACTATTGACAATTCACCAGGAAAAAAAATCATTAAGAATATACAGGGTGATCGAGTAATACAGATTTCTCATTTGAGACAGCATATGAAGAGTAACAACCTAATTGTTTTATACAAAGAAAAACTTTGTCCTCGCCTAAATATTTAAATTATGTATATTTGCCGATACAGTTATGTAAAAACTTAGCCGTTACATTTTAGGCAGCTAAGCAATAAAATTTATCAACTACCGACCGACTGTCCCAAAAATATTGAGTTTTACAAGTCGCATCCTATCGCGCGAGTTTTATATTACTTCTGAGAAACAGGTTTTTATTCTTCAATGCACACAGGCTAGCTTGTTACTATTGGGAATTTATGCAGAAGAACATATGAACTGGAAGAAGCACATTGAGGTCCTTGCGGGGAAACTAAGTAGTTTTAGCTATGCATTAAGATGCTTGTCGAAAATTACAACGACACATGCATCATTACAGGCATATTATGCCTACTTTCACTCCAGACTTCTTTATGGCTTGGCGCTGTGGGGAGGAAGTGTTGAGTTAGACAAAATTTTCATTTTACAGAAGAGGTGTGTTCGAATTTTAAGCGGAGTCAAATCAAACAGAGTGTCTTGTCGCGATCTGTTTTGGAAACTAAAAATTCACACGGTTACAGCGCTCTACATAATTGAATTGTGCAAATTTGTTAGGCATCTTCCAGAGAAATTTCCAATCAGCGCTGAACGTAAGTATGGTAGGTTAAAAGAACGCTTCAGGCATCATCTCGAAGTTAAGTTTTGTAGAACGACATCTCACAGTAAAAGTACTAGCCATGCAGCAGTTTCTGTATACAATAAATTACCAAAAAATATCAAGCTTCTCCCTGGTGATCGATTCCTCAAGGTATTAAAGGAATATCTACTTGTTATGTGCCCATACAATCTGAACGAATATTATGAAAATTGTAAATAGTTTTTAATACTGATTATTGATCTAATGCTGAAATTTTACTGATTTATTATTTAATGAGCTATGAAATAATGTACCTAATGTTATTATTATCTATTATACTAATTCTAAATTATCAAATTGCTATGCCATTATCGGTAAAATTACACTTGTACCACATTTTTTGTAAACATCATACTATACTGTAATTTATTGCAATAAAATGAAATGAAATTAAAAAATTGTCTCCAAATGTTAGCAATAAAACAAAAATGTTACTCATAGAAGCCATGGGTGGGTCATTAAAAAGGCGTTACGAACCCGTTTACCAGCATAATTGAAAGCACTAAAACTGTAATAGTCTTAACAAGAAGTGCATATTGCATTCTATTGTGACCCAGCTGCATTAAAGATTGTATCTTATATAATTTATAGAGATCTTTACACTCGCCCTCGGCATGATGGCAGAGGGGAAGCGACAACGACTACTAAATAGCGACTCAATAAACGAGAGTAATAATAGAGTTTTAATTTAAACACTTTTGCTATAAAGCGCATACATCATAAATCTTTCATTAAAACTATTTGATCTGGCTTATCTCGTCGCGTGATGCGAAGGAACAATTATACATAAAACAAAATTATGTACACCTTTTTAAACCATAGACTGTACCAGATACACTTTCCTTGGATGTAACCATATTTTATTCGAGAACAATAAATAAGGCTCACTGATGAAATCCGTCCTTCTCAGCAGAGAAAGATGCTAATTTAAGAAAATAATAACACAAAAAAGTAGGATTATTCTTTATCTTTTACTATGGCCTCCCTAATAGGGTCAAAATATAAAGATAATAAGTTTGTAATAATTAATTTTCTAATTTATGATATGCTATAAAGAATAAAATATGTTTTATGGAAGCTCTCCATTGTCTGACCACGCCTACGTGTAAAGCCTTGTTTCAATCTGGCATTATGTAAACTCGTGTTAATGTTTAAATAAACTTGTGTTAATGTTTAATTATACATACGTTACAACCCAAAATAGTATGCTCTTCTTCCATAATGATTATGCTACAAGGAGGACGATCAATGAAAATTCTCCAGTGAATTACCGTGAGTTATCCCCAGTCTTGACTTAAGAAATTTAACATCCATCCGGAGCAAACTGTCTCGTGCCGGCTGCCTCTTCTATTTAAACGGCACGAGTATATCTGATCCAATTCGAACAATAACTCCAGAAATATATTTTTTCTTTTCTATCAGTTGGTCCGGAGACAGACTTTTTTCATTACTGGGCCCTTATTATGAAGCAGCGATATGTTCGGAAGGGTCGTCAACGTCGCGCTTGAGCCCGACAAGTCACTCGAATCTGGCGACAAATAAATATAGAATGCTTTATTGCACACCACACCAAATAATACTAAGTTAATCCCCAAATCATGACTGGTCATTAAACGTTCTATTGAGTACAGAGTAGGTATGCACATGTACATTCAATGGGCGCATAATGTTCCACTCGTTCGTTAGGTTCAAATGAGAGAACAATGCAGCACAATTTGAGTGTTCGCGATCAATGACTCAAGGTCCACCAACTCCACCACGCCGATCAACTCTTCTTGACAAGGCTGGTGTATTCGAGGTCAAACCGTAACACAAAAATCAAATTATTATTCCAAAGAAACATTGAGGTTGCGACACAATAAGATGTTTGATTCTTATTGCGACTTGTCGAACGACCTCTAGCTCATTTTGGGTAATCTCTAATCTTGCACATTACGTCCTCTCTAAAGAGGTTTTAAATTACTATTTACAGTCAAAAACATGACTGTTGGTGATCGATAAAATTCGTTCGCACTTCACTGCAAACGCAGTCCGAACCGGCGCACCGCGTTGATGTCTTTTGTATGGGCGTTAGATGCGGCTATAAAACAGTGTACGGAAGTTGAAAATACAGAGTTATCTTTGAAATGCACAGGTTCTAAAACACGTCAATTAGATTATGTTCTTTTGGTTGCACTAATCCGTGCTGAGGACATTTTTTTTAACCACGGTTAGCCAGAGGTGACGGGTGCAAGTCTCGGCATGGGTGGAATTTCTAGCCTTTAAATAGGTTTTTAAAAAAACGTCAATTACGTTAGAACCGCATACTGCGATCGCCAACCCGCCTGCCAAGCGTGGCGATTATGGCAAAACCCCTCATGGTTATGAAAAGCATGAAGGAGATCTATATCCTGCAGTGGGCGTCAAATGGCTGATGATGGTGATGATGATGATGAGAAAGGGTCCCACGTTGGGCACCAGTAAAGCGGAATTGTTGATGTGAATGATAAGAATATTATAACCCGTTAAACTTAACCGAACCTTTCTGCAACATGATGAAGAATTCTTCTATTTGAGATAATGATTTACTACAAATAGCAACATTGGTAGAGCGCTTAAAGCGCGAATTTCACAAAACTGTGTGACCTTTGGTATGCTATTTTGGAACTAAAAGTTTCGTAAGTACTTAACATAATTCCGGATTCACTTACTCGATTTTTTTTTGAAGAGTCCAACCAGGTTTCGCTTTTATTCGAAGAACTTAATCATGGAAAGTAGAGGCGTGGCTCGCGTCGTCGCTTACTCGTCTCTCGTTACAGAGATCTCGTCTCTCGTTACAGAGATCTCGTCTCTCGTCTCAGTAACGAGCAACCGACGACGCGAGCTCCGTCTCTACTCGCAATGATTAAGTTCTTCGAATAAGAGCGAAACCTGGTCGGACTCTTCCGACAAAAAATAAAACAAGTGATTCCGGAAGTAAGTTCATAATTAACTGATATATTTTGAAAAATATCAATCTGAAAAAATACTCGTAACAGAATTTGTTATAAAACACAAACTCTATTGGCGTATTTCAGGATTGGCGCATTTTAGTGGTTACCCTGTAAACTCGTAGCCTTTCAGTGGTAACTCTGTTGTTGAAAGACATTACCTTTATTAATTTCATTAATGGTTGTATGCATTATAATCAATTAGAGATGAACAACAATAATTGTATTGTATCATCTATCCAAATTTCTTCAGCCTTGCTCTTATGATGAGCAGATAAAGGTACCTCCTTTCAAGCTATCATCTATCTTAATACCTAAATATTTCAAAATAATATTCAATATATATATCATAAATATTACCTATCACATTATATGTGTAAGCTCATATTTTATTACCAAATAAATGTTTTATTACAGTTGAACTCTTAAATATTTAGATGTATAGTAATTATAATAGCGTATAATAATATTTTATTGCCTACGTATATTCAAACTAAGAGTACAGCGCGTAACGTAATAGAGGCACTCAATAATGTAATGGACCGGCCTTTTTCTTGCGGCAGATTGGCATAAAATACACGTTAGCAAAATTATAATGGCTGTATCTAGACCCATTTTGTCGTTTAGTGAATTAATGAGTTTAGTTAATGCCATTTGTCCAGTTGTGCGAGTGAAGCTGCGGTGGTGAGCCTTTGTCCAGCGCTGGTCGGCGTAGCGCCGCGCATTCATGCATAGTAAATATTAAATAATTACAGTGATCGCCGGCAGGTGCCGCGCACGCGCGCCTAGACATAGAAAGCCACATTGCAGTAATTATTTTGTACAGTTATCCCTAATAGGCCGTTTTTCAAAAGCTGTTTGAGTAAATAGGTGTAGCGTCCTGCACGCCGCCCGTGCGCACGGCCCGCCCGCCCCCGTGACACTTTCAGCGCTTGATTCAGCACAATGTGTGATCGCTGTACACAAATTGACATCATTTGTAAGATTTTTCCTCTGCAGGGATGGAGGTAAAGTTTATTTTGATTTTTGTAGCAGAGAAAAATATAAAAAACGGAGATTAAGCACATTTATCTCTCTCTCTTCCAAGCTTTAGTCTCACATGGTAGTGGGGTAAGCTTTTCTTATTTTTTCTCATTCTGTGAGATTTTTCTTTATTACAGGAATTGTTGGACGTAGCACTGCGTTACTAATGTAAAGTGAAAGTGAAAGTGAGAAAATATGTTTTCATTGCAACACAAAAATAATAATACCTAATATAATAATGCCGAACACAAGTGCTACAACAGAAAACAAAAGGCTTTACACCAGGCACATATTATTGCAAAATTTTACAAAATGTCCTTTAAGGATGTAAGCGCTTAATCTAGCACGCTTGTGTGTCGCACGTACAGGTCTTAATAGGAATTCCTTAGGATAAGCGGTTTATTTATAATTGTCTGTTGAAAAAAACTGCTTTATGAACATAATTGTGCGCTCTAATAGAGGGTCGCAGGTTTCCAACTTTATCATTCATTTTTTTATTCAACTGGTCCGTTTGTAATAACAGTTAGTTTACAGTTTCAAAAGACCCGCGGGTTCGTGACAAAAAGTCAGTAAAGTTACTTTTATTTTAGTACCCAACGTAAATTTTGACCTTTAGTTATAAAGGAATTAGGTGCTTATTTATCGTGGTATGTTATGCTAAATAATGACATAAAATTGTGATTGTAAAAATATGTTGTTTCTATACTCGGACTATCTAACTGCCTGCAGCTAGAAAACATTAATAATGATATTCGCTGCAGATGCAGCGCACAGAGCGCATGGCAATGCAAATTTGCCAAGGAAACACACCGGATACGTGCGACCAATGCGATAGAATTCAATTTGTAGGAGCATTTAATATTCACAATAAGTGTTACCTCTGAACCTCCCTTAATTATCTGAAATAACTTAAAATTATCTTCTTATCTATAAGGCGAGGATGTAAAATTAAATAATACCTCTCTGTAAAACAGTAATAGAGTCACAACACCCCATTATTTCAGTTGCCACTAAACGCTACATTATGTGAAATGGATATCAATTGATCATATAGCTTCGAGAAACTATAAACAATTTGCTTAACAATAGATGTGACGTGCTTAAGGGTCGTAATAAAGTGTCACTTGCACACCATCACAATTGGGCCTCTGACAATAGTTTCCTTTAACGATGAAACACGATGGAATAGAAAACATAGCACACTGTTTTAAATCACTGAAAAAATTTCCCGATGCTGTTTTCCACATTAATCGATCAAGGAATGCATTTGAAATGTAAGAGTAGAACACCCACGTGTCAATTCCTATTACTTTATTTTTAAAAAAATTAATAATATTTCGTGACCTTGGCTTAGAAATTTGTTTAATTAATTTTTGTAGGCGTAACGGATCAAGATGTCATTCTTTTATTAATAAGGTTTGATAAATCATTTTACAGCGCATATTTTCCAATTTAAAATTTTTGGAAATCACCTCGGGATATCGAGTAATTAATTTTTTTTTCAGATTTTGGTTTTTATTTTTTTTCTTTAAAATACCTCAAAAGTGCGATCTGTAACTAGCACAGTTAAATTGCTCTTAATTAGGTTTATCACTGATAAAAAGATCACGTTGCTCCATCGCGGCCTTTGGGAGTTACGTACAAAGGTCAACTGACACATTTTAGGGTTGTCTCTAAAGGTCAAATAAATATAATGTTTATTTTTTGTCTCTAATAAAACACTTTACGGGGTATATATACAAAAGGTTTAAATAATTCAGGGGTGGACTCAGACCATGATTTTGAGTAACTTTCCCAAAGAAACCAAGTGTCGGAAATGAATTTTTTTTCGACTGTCTATAAAAAATTGGTAGCTGACTTTTAGTATTTGTATGAAGAGTGGACAGGAACGATAAATATTTTACACGAGAAATAGTAAAATAGATTTAAAATAAATTTTCCGGTCTAATATACCTCAATCGCTCAAGACAAAATTATACAACCAGTGTGTTACCAGTGATGACTTATGGCACTGAAACGTGGTCTCTCACTATGGGCCTCATAAGAAGGCTCAAGGTCACACAACGAGCTATGGAAAGGGCTATTCGGAATTTCTCTACGAGATCGAATCAGAAATGATGAGATCCGTAGATGAACGAAAGTCGTCGACATAGCCCAGCGGATTAGTAAGTTGAAGTGGCAGTGGGCGGGGCACATAGCACGCAGAACTGATGGCCGATGGGGCCGAAAATTTCTTTCGGCAAGCGCAGCGTAGGACGACCAGCCACAAGATGGACAGATGACCTCATCCAAGTGGCAGGAAGGCGCTGGATGCAGGCCGCTAACAACCGGTCTTTTTGGAAATCCATGGAGGAGGCCTATTTCCAGCAGTGGACCTCTTGTGGCTGAATGATGATGATGAAATTTTCCGAAAAATAGTGAACCTAGTACTAAAATTAAAAAGTGAAAAATAAACTTAAAAGACTTGAATATGTTGCCAATTAATAACAATTATGTCATTAGATACAGGAAATTGGAAACCAACTAACGAAAAGTTACTTCAAAATATATTATAGACGTTTTCGCATGTTAGATTGCTTTCAAATTTTCTGGATTTTATGGCTCGTATGAATAATTTTCGGTTTCTAGTACCAGAGGGCAGTCATCAAAATTGGATGAATCTTCTTCATCGTCTAACGATGAAGATTCATCTATTGATGGATCTTCGCCATCTTCTGCTGTGAATTGCAAGTTTTCTACAATAATCGGCTTCAGAAGTCCACGAACGGTTTCTGGCAGACAACAGTTTGTTCAAGAAAACAGCATGCTTGTCTCTGAACCTCTTTTTGTTCCGAATGCATCTTTTATAAAACCTAGTGGCTTTTCTAAGAAATGGGTAAACAACGTTGCTTATAAGTCTATCTTTTTCGCTACATGAGAGATCTTTAAGTTGCTCGCCCAAATCTCTGTAAAGTACGGTCATCAAATCCGATGGTGTTAGGTCGTCAGGAGACCCGGTCTTTTTATATTTTTTACTCTCTGCGTAAAACATTCAAAAATATGTAGTCGCGAATAAACTCCTTGCATACTTGCGGTTACTTCTGGAGTTTGATAAGAAGTACCGGCTATGGGGTGATCCATAGCATCGCTTGCCACTCGTGTACCAACATGAGGGTTGGCGCCCTTATGCCCCCCTTGTCCTAAGTCCTCCGGTCGGGGCCCGGATGGACATCCCTCAGCAGGTTTGGTAAGGCCCTGCTGAGGCGAAGTGGCGCCATGGGTCTGTAACGGCTCCATGGTGCCTCACCCCCGTTTCTCAAGTTAACATGTATACGCTACATGTTAACCATAATTGAACTAAATCTAAGTACTTACTTAAAGTAAATACTTAAACAAAACCAAGCAATCTACTTCAGGTAACAAAACTAAAATTGTTTTAAGCATGTAAATGTTAGTCTATATAATGTGAGAAAGAAGCTATTTAGAAGATATTTTAAGTGTATGTCTAAATAATATATAGTTTTGCAACTAATAAAAAAAAAAGTATATATTGATTTTGACTAAATTGAAAGGTCAAGTTGAGTGACACCCCTAACACAAAATTTTGAAATTCAATAACTCATAAACGCCGCGTACGTGCAACGTGATTTTTTTATCAGTGATAAACCTAATTAAGAGCAATTTAACTGTGCTAGTTACAGATCGCACTTTTGAGGTATTTTAAAGAAAAAAAATAAAAACCAAAATCTGAAAAAAAAATAATTACTCGATATCCCGAGGTGATTTCCAAAAATTTCAAATTGGAAAATATGCGCTGTAAAATAATTTATCAAACCTTATTAATAAAAGAATGACATCTTGATCCGTTACGCCTACAAAAATTAATTAAACAATTTTCTAAGCCAAGGTCACGAAATATTATTATTTTTTTTTTAAATAAAGTAATAGGAATTGACACGTCGGTGTTCTACTCTTACATTTCAAATGCATTCCTTGATCGATTAATGTGGAAAACAGCATCGGGAAATTTTTTCAGTGATTTAAAACAGTGTGCATAGTAACGTAATGGAGACAAAGCAACCTAGGTATAACCCAGTTTCTCTTTTCAAATTTGGAAACTGGTTGACGCGCTGTCAGTTCAGTGCAGCGGCGGCGATGGCGGCGCACGCGCCCGACGCAGCGGAGGCGCGGGAGCCGGTCAGGGGTTAACCAACACTTTATTTTGAATAATTTATATGTCTGCGCGATAGACGGCCTGCCCTCCGACTTGGCTGTTTATGGTAATGCCGCATATCTTGCATTGCAAATGCGCTGGATGTGTCGGCACTAGAGGGCGCTCGCGATAAACTCCCTACAAACTGTAATTCTATGAAATAGGGATGTTGTTTTACAAATATTTTAATATCCAACGCTTGTGTTTCACGTTTATTTCTTGTGCCATTTTACATTCTTATGGCGCGTCATTACGGTTGAGTTGCAAGACAAAAAGGGGTTGTTTTGTCGTACTTAGTGCGTGGTACTTGTCGCATGTATCGATGAAAGTTTTTGAAACTGCCCTCAATTATCTCGATTTAATGTAATTAAATTAATGGGCCGCTCCACGTACCTACTCGGATTGAACTTTTGAAATATAGATGTCCGTTTTTTAAAATGTGACATGAAAAATGTTGAATTGCATCGAAACAAGAACAATCGATCAATGTGCCCAAGGTTAATTAAAATGTGGACAGGCCGCTTCCAGGCAAGGCAAGACGGGTGACTCCGGGTGAGCGCGATAGTTAAGTTAAAAATCACTTTTGAGAAATGGCCATTAATCAAAATTAATGGAGTTATTATCGCACTCCGACTTTCAAAAAAATATTTATTGCGGACATGAATCAGTTTTAAGGGCCGTAACGAACTTGCGAGCGTTGATTTCTAGCTCCTCGCGGGGCATGATTTATTTACTGGAGCACTGGAACTTTACAATCTGACTCTAAATAATAAAGTCAACAGTCAATAGCTTTTTTACTGTACACTATAAAACCAGTCGACAAACGTTCCGTTTCGTAAGTTTAGGGAACAAGTAAGAGAGCTGCGCGTTTCGTAATTATTATTGTAGTGATTTATAGGCGCTTCGAGATTGTGCCCGATAGCGCGCGCTCCGCACAGAAAGTGAGATGAAGTGAGTTTATACAAAATAGCGAATAATATGACGTGATATTTTTGATAGATAATGATGTTGATGGACGACATCAGTGAAGGCCGTGCGCCTGCATCGTGGGAACGATTTCGGCGGCGCGTACACCGATATTTGTAAACAAACGCTTTAATTGGATCTTTGAATAAACAACCGCAATCGATCCTATACTAAAAGTAATTCATTTAATATTTTGTCAAATACTTGATATTACAATACAGATATTTTGTTTATGTGAGCTATATGCCTATAGAATCGCAATTATATTCAATCTCTTTCTTTGAGTGGCCGAGTTATATCTGTAGGTATATATAGCCCAGGGTAGTATCACATTTGACCGGATGTTAAAACACATAATTTTAATTATCTAAATTGAATACCTGCTAGATCTACTCTGTTTCGAATGCAGTTAATATTGCGTGCGCGAAAATCCGACCGAAGGCCTAGGTACTCAATCAGTGAGCGAGCTGCAGCGATGCGAAAACGAGGAAACGTACTCGATGTCAGAAAGATTAAGAAATTGGCACCTGGCAGTGGGTTTACTTTGATTATAATTGGCAGTATATTAACAAACAAACTGCCGACAGGGGCGGCGTGCTGGCAGGTTTATGCCCGGCCGGAGTGACCCGCGCTCGCTGGACGAACCACCTCGGGACACTTTCCACTGACCTCCATGCGGTTCAACAATTTCGTTACCGATCGCTTTCATAAATCAACTGACATTTTTGTTCCAGTCAATTTCGAGGGAAACTTTAGCCATGAACGGTTCTCATACTGCGCCTTCACTCATTTAAAGCTACAGTTGATAACGATTTCATCAAAATTGATAAGTCTAATCTGCATTCGAGAGACACCATTTTTTTTATGCATAGATTAATCAGTGATGACTCGCAGTTAGTCTAATACAAGCACGTAGATACTGCGAAAAATCTTATTTTAGACAACCAGATTTGCATTGCTGGTTCATCAATAATTCGGCTGGACTTATAAATATTTATTAGCATTATTTATTAGTCGATTTACTTTGAAATTATTGAAAGTCTCGAGTGATTCGGATGATTGTTTATAGAGGCAACCATTGTGCTTATTTTAAACTGAAGAATAATTGCCCGACGCTATCTGGACCACGATTTTGCATTTCATTCCGAGTAATCAATTTTTACGCTTTCGGTAAAATGTAATTTAGCATCCGTTTCATAACTTTCAAGTAGATTTTATCTTTTCATTAAGTATCACAATTCGCAAATACTTAAGTCGAGAGCTGCTGGAGTTTTGACTTTTTTGTATTTACTACAATATTTTTTGGCAAAGTACCAATAACGTTTCTCCTATATCAGTCTCAGAACTAAGTTGTAAGCTACTATATTTTTGTCCTCAATAAGTAATGCTTTTATAAAATGCTTTTATTGATTTGCAACATAATATGGCGAGTGTCGGAGTCGGGAAGTTGGTCAGTAGGTAGGAGAGCTGCGCGGACGCCGCCATTTCGACGCGCCTTATTTATATGGACAGGCGTCAACGGCCAGCACAAAGGTGACCTCGGACCATATCACTTTTGGTTTCTTTGTATCTGACGCACCACCACGCCGCTGCACCTACACTACACTCGACAGCGAGGCGGAAAAACCACAAAACTCAGTCGTGCAGCAAAATCGCTGTGGGAGGCAAAAATTACTAGTATTCCGATTAATTCTTTACAAAAACTGTTTCTTGTACAAGTAATATGATTATACGATTATAGCCCTCAAAGATTAATGACAACGCTTCGTGGAACGGTGAAAGTTGTCAAAATGGAAATAAATCATTGCAATTTGTATGAGGACACGGCGGAGATAAACGCTTCGATGAAATAATGCCCGTTTTGCTCAGAACACGACATGCACCGACATGTGACATGCGCACTCGCGGCTCTACAACACACTCGCGGTCTCTTGTACGCTATAAACAACACTGCTGCAGCAGGTATTATACCTCAATCTGCAGCATAAAAACCCTAAAGTCTTCGCAAAGAACAATTGTGACGTAAGTACTGAGGATACAATTGAAAATCACCCAGACATCAATGGAATTAAAAAAACTAGTCTCGTGACCCGACTATAATTTACTATATTATAATGCAGATAGCTCTAAACCGCTGTCCGGGGGCACGACCACTGTATGGAGCGCGTCAACGCGATAAGATCTCGCAACGTCTCGCTCTTATTCGCCACATAAAGCAAGACGACGCTATCGGGCTTTATACGCCGTGCCGCAGAGGCTGGCTCGTCGAGCGGCGCGAAGTCTCGTTCTATGGGCGGGAACCGATCGGCACAGGCGGCGCGCGTAATGGACGGCCGGAAAGTTTCCAGCAAGCTCCGCATTTTTAAGCTTGACCGAAACGAATAATTACAGCCGGTATGTACGGTAGTGCTTTTAGAACTTTATACAGCAGTTTTTTATTTGAGTGGCTTGTAATGGTATAAAATTTATTAAAATGAAACGTTATTTCATTTGCTTCTACAAAATTAATCGTAGCTGTAAATTTTTCGAGCTGAAAAGTAAGTATACTTTAAATTGACCGATGCAGGTAATGCAAAATGACTCGCCAAAATAAAACCCCAAAAGAAAAAAACCCTTGACGAAGGAGGTTAATTTCCTCAGACAAAAGTGAAGTGGGACAATCTGATATAAGGAGGCTATTGAAAAATGAAACCGTAGCAATAATCACAGCATGCAAAGGTTGGTGCGAGCTTGCGACAGCGCACCCACTGCCATATTGTATTCACGAGCGACGCGAGTGCGTTTGCAAAGAAATGATCAATAAATTTGTGCCGTCAATAAAGATATCGATCAAAATTACAGGGTTCCGATGATTTAACAAATATGACTCGGCTTCGGCAAGTATGCGCGCAGGGTGGCCGGGCTCTTCCGTGAAATTGTAATGTTATGGCCCTTAACAATCATTTGCTCGTCCAAGAAAGCTGAACCAATTTCTTTAATTACCCATTCGATTGAGCTGTTGGGTGCACTCCATTAAACAGAAGAATCACTTATTTACAAACGGATTTTTTATGACGCTATTCTGTTTGCCAAAGAAGGCGTAATAATATGTATTCTTTAAACACGATAAGGTGTTATTGCTTCCTTTGAATGAGAATATCAATGAAAAAGTTAAATAAAATGTCGAACGGAAAATTTTATGTGCGTAAAATATTGCACGTGGATGTAGTTTTTCGAGATACAGTAAAATAACTTTGACAACTTGGTACGTCTGGAAATATACATACTGGAACACAAGGTTACTTAGCGTAGCACTACCGGCCTCAGTATGTGTGTGGGTACATTCCTCAGAGTTTTCTCTCAGCGAAAAATATGTGTAGCTGTGAAATTATATATATCTGAGTCAACATAATTTGAAATCTAAATTCAAAATTTAAAAAAACTTTATGTAAGAAAAAGATAACATTAAAATTTTAAATTTTCAATTTTCAATAAAAACAAACATTATCCTGATTATCTCCACTAGGTGAATCTATCATATAGGTGGATCAAGAAATAGTTAATAATAATCTCTTACAAAGATAAGCTCGCCTTTGTATATGTTATTTCTTATGTAATGACCTGTTAAATGTTTCGTGTGCAATAAAGTAATTATAATAATAAACTTCCACATAACAAAATCACTTATCCTGGTCCCAAACTAGGATACACTGTAATATTGTAACCAGGCAAGGGCATCACAAACACGGAGGCCTAGACTGAGGCCATTTGTAGAAGTCAAGTACAGCTGCCTCCAGTGGGCATCCAACAAACTGTATAATAAATAGGATACTAGGTATCCCTATATCAAATTACTTAAACAGTTAATAATATAGACCATATTCTTTTTGTTGCACTAACCCATGCTGAGGACAATTTGAAAACCCTATTTAGAAGCTAAAAATTCCACCTATGCCGGGACTTGAACCCGCGACCTCTGGCTAACCGTGCCAGCGCTCTCCCAACTGAGCTGAGGACTTTAAAACCCTATTTGTCCTCAGCACGGGTTAGTGCAACAAAAATAATATAATCATGTAGGTGCAGCGATATCATTCCGATGAAAAACCTAACTACAAAGTGGGTTACTCGGGGCTGCAAGTGATGTAAATTGCTGAGGCCAGATGTCGCTGCCTGTAAGTAATACAGAGAAGTTTGTAAAGAGGCTTGAAATTTCACTGATGCCTGCACTTGCCCATTAGCTCAGCTGGGAGAGCGCTGGCACGGTTAGCCAGAGGTCGCGGGTTCGAGTCCCGCCATGGGTGGAATTTTTAGCTTCTAAATAGGGTTTTAAAGTTAAGGCCTATTTAGCAGTAAACATCTATTTCAATTGACATCAAGTCGACCAATACAATAACTGCAAGATATTTGTCAAAAAGCGCACGCACCCATACCAATCAAGAGCGAGCGTGCGGTTGCGTGGCGCGACACAGCAGAGCAATCATGACCTGCTACCCTTACCTGCGGTGCGTTACCTACTCCCAATGTATAAAAAAGTCGATCCGAGGCTCATTAACGCCTTGCGCAACCTCGAAAGCGGCCCTTCAGGCGACCCGCTGCCAGAGACCAGCCACGCAAATTACTTTGGCACCGTTTGACGGCGGGAAATTTCATTACCACGGGCACATATCATTATTATCTCGGCAGCAATCTACATATTTTACTTGGTAATAAATGCGCGTGCAGTTTCACTTTCGGGCACTGGTTTTCGAAAATGACCCGACTTCATGCGCTCTCGAGATTGCTATGCTACAGTTTTAAGTGAATTTCTTTTTGACCTCCTGCTCCAAGGTGTTGCTCGTAATTACTTGATTCGTGTAAGTAATTTTGCGCAAAAACTACAAAAAAAGTTGACATTTATACAGGCTGGTATACTTGTACGTCCGCGTAAGTATGTGTGCATGGTTCGTTATGTCGGGTCGTTGCGTGATGTGTAATTTACTGTTGCTTCTGAAATTTTTACAGTAATACATTCAACATAATGCCAGACAGGCATTTCTTTGCATTTACCTTTGTGGATCGCACAATCTTTATTGCTTCCTGTTTAAGCAGTTTGAATAATTCAGGCCCCCTTTTCTTCAATTGACATTCGTGGATACTTCTAGCATTATCTACACTTAAAATTGAGCAGGTACAGCACAAATCTACAATTACACAACTGACTTACCCCCAGTTTCTCGTACATTAACACGCTGTTAATCTACTGTTAACAGCTTTCAATTGACCAAAGCACATACAAAAAAACCACTGTTAGCCGTTAACAGTAGATTAACAGCTTGTTAGTGTACGAGAAACCGGGGGCTAGTTTCACACGTGTTGAAAAAAATCTTTGACATTTGCGGAGAGCAAATTCGTCGATTCGGTGATCGCAACTCCTTAGCCCACCGTTCTGTCCGACCGACAGCGTAATGACAGGGATACGCCTCTTGTAATCGCCGAAGCGTGATTTTACTCCACATCACACCTTAAAATACTTATGTAAATTTGATGTTTTTCACAACATATCGGAGTCCTCACGTTTTCTCTCAGTCCAGTAAGAGTATCATTAAGTGATACGAAGGTAACAATTGTACGCTGAACAAGTGTAAAACAGATTTCCATGATGATCATAAATTGGTAGCCGTAGATATGACCCAACTTCAGCATAATTGTACTAATTTGTAAGTACGTTTTATGAAATCTGGGTGAAATTTATTAACACTGCATTGAAGTGTTTTTCATGGTTTCTTAAAAAAACATGCTGAACTTTGGAGAACAGAAACCAAACACAGACAAGCCAAGGAGGCTCTACCAACGATCTCGAAACGTCTTTCACGTAGCCTGCTGCGTCTGAGAAGGGATAATCTGCGCAAAACTGTGGCAATCCTAACAGGCCACTGCTCACTAAATAGACATTTTCACAACATGGGACTAACCGACAGCCCGCTTTGCCGGGGATCCTTTAAAGAAGAGGAAACACCCGCCCACGTGACTATTCACTGTGAAGGCGTGGAAAAGCAATGGGCCGCCATCATTGGGAAGCTGGGATCCCTTCAGGAGACCTGTAGTGACATCAGAGCACTGCTGGCCTTCTGGAAAGAGATAGGCTGGCTGGAGTGAGCTCACAGCTTTGCTACGTACAATGGCCCAACTATGAGGCTAAGTGCGGAAATCTCAGGTCTAACTAACTAACTAACTATCCCTATAAGTTTTGATTCCCTTGAGTGTCAAAATATAAGTTTTTTGCAGCATAAACGGCCGTAACTTTTTTTAGCGTTACTTTAGAAGTTTTATTTTCTCACAGCTTTTAGGGACGGCAGACTTGAGTATATGGTATTAATTTCAACTCCTGTTCCTGAGATAAAGGGTCTTGACAGTCAGACGGACGGACGGTCGGACGGTCGGACGGACGGATGGACAACAAAGTGATCCCATAAGGGTTCTGTTTTTCCTTTTGAGGTACGGATCCTTAAAAACAAGTTCTTAAAAAAACGAACTACCATTTCAGTATCTATCCTGCAAATAGTTCCAACAATCAAAAGTTTAAAATTCTCTAGTATTTTCTTCGTTTTTCTCAACATTATAAAATAATTGCGAGTTTCGATCATTTGCTTACTCGAAGTTGTATTGTTATAACTGCACAAAAGGAACAGTTTTTACGTTTTGTGCTATTTCAATAACATGTTTTACATGAAATTTATATGCAGGTACTGCTGTTTGGTGCGTGGTGATGGCGGTCACAAGTGCGGGGCGGGCGGCGCGGCGCGGGGCGGGCGACGGCAAGCTATTCGCGTGAGAGCCCTTAAGATCCCGCCAATTATTTCACATCACCGAAAAATTAAAGCAAAAGCTTGACAACATTTAAACTTGTGGTTGGATCCCAGGCGAATCGCTTGTCATATCAATGCGCCTCCAGCGCTTGCGGTGCGTCTCTGAAGGCGCAGCAAGCGCCTCACTGCCTCACACAAACCTGTATCGCAAATCGATTATGCCTTATTTTCTGCCGTTGCGATCGCGTGACGGGCTTTAATTACAAGAAGGTGTCGATTCGAAAATTGTTCTGTATTTATACAATGTTGGCGCTTACCATTTAGTTACTTTGACTGTATTTTATTTTTTATTTTATTGTTTGTTGAAATTAAATAGCAAATGAATATTTTGAAAGTTGAAGTAACTTGATGGACTTTCTGTTGACGTATGCTGTCTACTGAGATGGTTATGAGTAGATCCACAGGTGTCGGCTGCGCAAGTATGAGTGCAAATGTATTTCAATATTGTTGCGGCTATCACGGTGATCTGATAACGGGCGGCGGCGGTGGCGGCGGTGGCGGCGCGGGCGGCGCGGGCGGGAGGCGGCAGGCTGCGCCGGCGCGGCTGCCAGTATCGGCCGCGCTATCTCACGCCCTGTTGCCACGTTTCTCACCTCGAGTCAGACGCCACCTCCGCCTCAATGCTTTATCGCCTCCAATCGCCCCGGCACATCTATTATTCGAACCTTACCCACTAAACCAAATGTCGTTCCGTTCGAAGCTGACCTACTCAGGCATCTCCTTCCTTAACGGAAAACGCGTGGAAAAAATACGGAGTTGTGGGGCAATTTACAATTGACTATTGCCAAATTGCATGAGATAGATTTGCCGAGCTGAATAAGACGTATATCCGTTTAAACATACACTTTAATGTCAATGACAATTGAACAAGTTCGGCGAATAACCGAATTTAGTCACTGGGAATCTGGCATTTAATGTGTGCTAGTATCTAGGTTGATCAGTCGAGCAGAAGTAACTTAGATTGCCTAAGCCGTTTTATGCTAGTATAATCCTAAATCTATATCGCTTTTTTGTTTGTCTGGGTCTAGCACTTAGGCTATAGTCTAGCCGCTAGACAGAGCGTCTATCTAACGGTGTCACTTAGCAGGCCTACCGCGAACTAGACGTCACAGCAACAGCGACAATGTGGAGACTGAAGAAAGATCTATATTCGCAACTTTACCATTGTATGTCATCTAATTAATAGAGTCACTAAGTAATAACTAATAGAGTCACTCAAAAATGCCTATCCTGTTTAATTAAAAAATATATTTAAATACATAAAAGTTACAAAATTTTAGAGATAAAAAAAAGATTGTTGTGCAAAAATAAGATAAATAAGATGGATATTTTCTTATCATCTAGCTTATGCTAGGCCCACATATTCCCATTCGATGCACATTATCTAACTTGTCAGCAGCTTAAAGATTGCAGATAAACTCACACACGCTCAAACATATCGAGATAAGTTAATATGTTTCTTGAGAAATTGAATGCAGTAAATTGACGATCGAACTTACTTATTGATCATACTCGTACTATCCCAAAAATTGTTAATTTATTTGTGACAAAGGATCTAAAATATGACGGTACCTAGACTAAATTGCATCAACAAAAGCGATAAAGTCCATAAAGCCTCTCTTGGTATAGCGTAGCAAACGTGGCCTGTGTCCATGCTAAATACTTTGTATGTTTCAATAATAACCCGTATTTTATATGCAGTAAGGACACCATAATAAAGTTAATGTTGTAGGTAGACTAAATACAGAGCCATCACAATGCATCAGTTCAGCATGCAAGTGAAGGGCCGCCATGCTGTTCACGGATTATTTTAACTTGTCATTTTCAATGTCAACGTTTAAAATAATTGCATCACAATTTTTTTATGCGAACCTCTCAGAGTTTATACGATGCAGTTTGTAAAATAACAAGAATATTTCCGGGAACGTAGTATACGGCACTTCTTTGTTAGCTTATGTATTTTAGTAACTCAACCTGTTCTAGTATATGAAGATGAAGGATTTATGCCTTCGTTATTTTGTTTTTAACGAATAGTATTCATCAGTCGTACAAAGAAAACGTCAACACGTTAAGGCACAGTCGTGACTCGTGACCGTTCGCCAGTGACGCCCAACGGCCTTATTCTTCGATCACAATTATTTGTATTGAAATTACTGAAAATCACTCTCACCAGCGGCTCTATCGCCCATTGTCTCACATCGGAAACGCTTTTGACAATCGAATACCTCGTGCGGTATTTAGAGATCATAAGGTACCTATGAATGTAGTAGATGTGGAATTAGGTCGTGATCAACATGTATGTATACCTAGTAAATCTCAATCCCACTTACTACTATTATAAATGTGAAAGTTTGTAAGTATGATTAGGTTTTTGCCGAATTAAAACGAATTTAGACGAAATTTGTCTTTTGCCGTGTACATACCAACCGACCGAACTTCAAAGAAGTTTGTCACGTCTAGTCTCATGCAATCTTTACGTGTATTTGCGTGGGCCGTTCTCTTCTCTATTGTGCTTCAATTTGAGCATAATTCCGGCGACGACGAATTATAAGTACCTACTGCGTCTCCAAATAAGATTTCATTTGGATAGAAAGCCAATGTTGCCCCGAGTCTGTTCCTAACTTGCCTTCGATTAATCTCTGTAATCCCTTATATATTCCTTGTTTATTACAATAAGGTTTCAGGTAAATAGATGAAAAATAACTCTCTGCAAAACTTTACTCAAAAGACAACTGCACCATAAAAACAGAAACATAATAAAAAATGCGATTACTAAAATATTAACTAGACAGAGAACTATTATCCTCAGCGTACTATTTAAGTTTTTTTGGCACCTACATGCACACTGAACAAGTAACGCTGTATCGCATAGTACATCCTACTCAGGATCAGGATCAATCAGACAAACTAATGCAGACGTATTAATTAGAACATAAAGAAATATTCACACTCAGTCGATGTTAGTTGAGGCGTCAAACGCAGCTTCAGTTATCACAAAGTAAAACTGAACAGAAGTTTCAATTCAATGAACCATAGATTAGAAACCTCTCCAGTAAGAGAAGCCTTGTGATTTGGAAGGCTAGCTCGAGTGTCTGAAATTAAACAGCCTCCACATTATTACTTTAATTTCTTTAAATACTTTACTGCACCGTTCAACAAGAGCGTGCTTAATACAAGAAGCATTCTCTTCTAGCAAACCTTTGGTTCTGGTGAGATTCTATACATTCACGTTCAACTGCAATCCTCTTCTGTATGATTTAGTTAGTTCGAAGTCTTTAGTTATTAGCTGCGGGTTTCGGAGCCTGGGAAGCGCCCCCGGCGGTCGGCACTCGGCCAGCCGATTTTGTAAATAGACAACGAGTATAGGTAAGACACCAATCAACTGTCACGTCTCTGTTCCACTTGTCAACCTCACTTTGAGCGGTGGATAAACAACACAGAGAACACTTGGAAAGGAAAATTATGGTTGGTATGCAAGCGGCTGCTGCTGAAACACGATTCCTTAAGGCACTCCCCAGATGCAGTTTAAATTCTCTGTGGTTAAGGGAAAGACGTAACCACAGATTATTTAAACTGCCTCTAAGGAGGGCTTTAGAGGAATCGCCTAGTACCAAATAACACCGTAAGTTTACAGCTACAAATAAATTGTCACTAAGGAATATGGGCTCAACACAAAGAGTGCAATTCAAGGAAAAAAACTTGAACCCGTCCTAGGTAGCTACAATGTAGCTGGAGCAATTAACTCGGCCACAATAAAGAGCGCTGATATGTAGAAATACTCGTGTTATTATAAACCACTGAGAGAAACTCAAGGGAATTTCGGAGGTAACGTGTCCGACCCGACATGACACAACGAGACAGCCACAACTCGGGTCAGCAGCGTACCGCACTTAATTTCAATGTAAGGGCATATATTATTGCATAAAAACAATCCAGTGATTCGTTTTTAACAACGGCCTTATAACTACTGAAAACAATCTCACAAACGACTGAGTATATCAAAACTTGCAAAAAACAAAGTACTTTCTTGTCGTGTTATGCACAAAGTTACTAATAAGATGAAGGGGCGGTGAGTCGTACTGACATAAGATTTACTTAGACGAACTTTCGAAATAACGAGCCGTATTTGTGTTTTGAAAGAACGCCTGCAGGCGCTAGCCAAGAAAAGCTGTGTCATGTCAGAGGTCGCGCCGCCGCCGCAGCCGCCTATAAGACACGCAGGATCTGCGTGTTTCCATGTAAATGCTGCTACAAGATAATTAATATGCCATTAATGGATTTCCAATTAGCGATTCCAACTTATTTCACAACTTCCCCGCCGTTAAAGTGTCGTTACATTGAATGATTCGCTGACCTGCGCGAGAGGTTCTCAGTTTCTAATTAAATATTTCTTGTTCGCTATAATATTGAATAATACACTTACCTACTTCAATTATCTAATTATCTTTACCTGTTACAAGCGATAATCTCAGGTGAAACAACCTTTGTTTCATCTATTGGTATTTAACTATACCGTATGGCTCTGCCTACTCGTTAAATTGCCGGCAGTTCTTAAGAAGTAATTTTATTATTATATTCTTTTTGATGCACTAACCAATGTAATAAAATAGCTAACTTTCGCAGAAGGAAGGCGCTGCTGTCTGTCATACAGTTTTATAACTAGTACAGATATCACAGTTCTAATCCTATCATTAGTTAAATAAAATTACATTCTCTCCAACTATGCTAAAATAGGATAAGTAAATTGTTAAACTTTTCTGAATAAAATCAATTTCAATTTCAATTTCATCAAAAGGAATATAATCATGTAGGTACAGCGATATCATTGCACACTGCACACTGGATTACTCGGGGCTGCAAGTGATGTAAATTGCTTCGGCCAGATGTCGCTGCCTGTACGTAATACAGAGAAGTTCGTAAAGAGGCTCGAAATTTTGCCGATGTCTGCACTTGCCCATTAGCTCACTTGGGAGAGCGCTGGTGAGGTTAGCCAGAGGTTGCGGGTTCAAGTCCCGGCATGGGTGGAATTTGTAGCCTCTAAATAGGTTTTTTTTTTTAATTTTTATGATGTTTATGGAGTTGTAACATTCTCAAGTATGGTTGACATTAAACAAAGATGGTGCAAAGAGTATGATGATATCCGGCGCTAATCATTTGGTGCACAATGGCGCAGTAACCACGCATCAATCTTCATTAGCCGCGTGAACCGCGCCGCGATTAATTCTACATGAATGTGAAAGTCTTACTATTTACGCGAATCCCATGCTTGTACGCAGCTACAATAATATAAGCCAATGAAAGCCTTATCTTAGAGCAATAAAAGCGTTTAGTGCTCGTTTAGTGGTTAATCAATTTAAAATGAGCATCACGTATAAATTACGCCTTGTCAATCTCAAATATTTTGTGATACGATCGTATAAATATAAATGCTCTTATCGCAAAACTTTTTATAATATCGTAATTTTTTCATGGATCATACAAAATCCATTCAAAATTACATATTTACGAGTAAATTGAATACGTAATGTTTTTATTACATCGATTTATGCCTCCAAATTCGCCTAATCAATTTTGTTATTGTTTTATGATTGAAACAGTGAAAGTAATTTCCTCAAACTATCCACAGCCATCAGTGCAATCAAACGGTATACTCGTACTTTACCACACTTTAATAACATTTTATGAAATAAGCAAGACGTGCTTACCGGATCTTTGTTGTGCATTATTCTCGTACCTACATCTTTTGACCATAATGAAAGTTGAATATACCTATCATAGATCGGGCGGGCTTAGCCCAATCGATGTGTTTAAAATTATTGCATTGTCTCATTTTTTCGTGACGAAGTCAAAGTTTAACTTCCTATAATTTTGCTCTCACAAACGTCAGGTATTTTATAACGTATTTCCGTTTTTCTTTTTAGATACCCTGTTACTCTACCCCGCATAGCACGACTCTACATTGAACCAAAAAAGCTGCGTGTTTTGTTGCAATCTGGCACAATACAGTCAGCGGACAGCACCACATACTACATTATTAATCTAAATGAGCAGAGCAGAGCTGAGTAGAGCAGTGGAGGGCATCGGCGAGTGCGATGTAGTGTCGGCGCGCGACGGCGACGCAAGCGCCTTTCACCGCGGGTCACAGGTCAGGGCGCGCTCAGGTGCTCCGCCCTAGGCCCCCGCGTCCCGCGCCCCGCGCCCCTCAAGCCTCCGCCACCACCCTGCCTTACTAACGGCTCGCCGCCATGCCCTATTCAGCTGTCGTCGCACACAGCATCCGCCGCTGGGAACAACAACACTTATGAATTATTCCACCGCCCTGTTTAGAAACAATTACAAAACAATGCGAATTCATATCATAAATTTCACAATGTGCTTTGTTGGCTTTCGGCGGCGCTGCGTTTACATGGCACATGCGAATGCGAACCGGAATATAAATGGCTCTGCAGGCCGCTGCTAACAACCGGCGCTGAACTAGAGGAGGTGCATTGTAGCGTAGACTTTCGACATATTCCTTCCTAGCCGATTAGTGATAACGACCCAATCAAATTAAGTGAATTTGCTCGAGCAACGTCTACTTACGTATCTATCATCACAAATTTCATGGAAACACCGTAATTTACCAATCTTTTTCTCAGTGCACGTGTTAATTTCCTGGATGTAATGAAGGTATCAATTTGGTGCAGAGTTAATGCGGCTTTGTGTCGTGCGAGATGCGTCGTTAAGGCGCAAGCGCAGCGACGGCGGAAGCTGCGCATAGCGAGCTTTCGGAGGTTCCCACGGCGCGGCGCCCCCCCCGCGCGCCGGCCGCGCTGCCGCCCGCCGCTGTTACACAATACGAGGTGAACGCGGATCTAAGCAATCGCTTAACCTCGCCCACAGCAGGACCGCGCGCAAAGAAAGCTCTGCTCGCGGCGCGAGCCTTCCGACGTCCTTTACCTTTCGTCGACGACGGCGGACCTACTCCGTGACTCACGCCAAAATGAACAAAAGTAATCAACTTGAACACTTTCACTAACCGCACCATAGGCTATAGAATCTCAAAGATTGATTTAGTTATATTTATGGTAAGGAATTGTATACGTATTTATTACTGGAAATTTGTTAAAGTCGTCGTAAAAAACCAGCCAAGTGCGTGTCGGACCACGCGCACTGTAGGGTTCCGTAGAAAGAGGAGTTTTTATCTGCTTTACAGAACTAACAACTTCATCAAAGTTATTTTCATTGCATTTTGTACAAAGGTTTCCTTTTATAAGTTGGTCGCCTATTGCTTTAGACGCCCTAATCTGACAAAAAATTGCGCTTCAAAGCTTAATATTTCGCAAACGGTACCCTAAATCGAAATGGTCTTCCTACACCCACAATATTTTTAAACGAACAATCCAACGATACCCCCCCCTAATTTAGGTGTAGAGAAGGCAGCCTAAATTTCATTTTTCCTGATTTTATTCTACCGTTTTGTCGGCCTAATAAATATGTATATCTGTGCCAAATTTCAGCTCTCTAGTACTTATCGTCTCTGTGCTAAGCCGCGGATAGACAGACGGTCAGATGGACAGACAGACAGACGGACGGATATGGCCTTATTGACTACGTAACTACGGAACCCTAAAAATTGGTTATAAAACACAAAAATTCTTAAATGCGAATTGTAGTAAAATAATTTGTTTGCATATTAGACATTTCCTCTATAATTTCTTACCAGAAATCAGAATATGTTTATATAGCAGGAAAAAATGCGTGACATTCCATATTGACGGTAAGAGATATCTATTGGAAACCCAAGAATTGAGCCTGTTAGCTTAACTCTATGGTCCGCATAAAACGATTTACATAGTCACTTGCTACAGGTACCTTTAGTAGATATTTTTTAAAGAATTAAAGCATTAAATCGATCGCTATTATGCTTGCTTTACGAGAAGCACACATGAACTTCCTCATTATCGAAAATTGCAGCATACTTACAATCGACCAGAGAGAGAAATCATCGTATCATTGTTTGTATAATTGGCTCAAGAGGATAATTTAGGGAAATTCGTTGCTCGAAGCCGTCTTCTCTATGTAAGCCCGTGGATAATCGCATGAAGTCAGTACACGCATAGTAGTAAAACGATAGTAGACTCATTGTAAGTAAGCAAATACAGTATTGAAGTGACGGGTCACTGTGATGAGTACTCGCGGCATATCCGGCAGTTCACGCGAGGTCACGCCGCTGTATGTGCACGCGACGCGTGATTATGCCCGCCACGCTTAATTATGCTGTCACATCGTCACTGATGGGTGCCAGTGAAAGCGAACTTTGGGTAATGATTGGGACGGACAAAAAACCACAGGAGACCGAACGTCTTACGAACATTTTTTTTGACAGCTATTTTGAAATTTTGCACTCTAAGATAATGTTAAAGAAATATTTGATACTGAAGAATATTCCACGGTTTTTCTGTTAAATATTTTCTTGTAAATCTTTTATATTGTGTCGTTTCATATTATAACCTATATATATGAATGGCCATTCTTGAATAAGTTATAAAAATAATAATGCCTTATAGATATGTATGAATAAAACAAATTAACTGTAAGAAACCACGGTTAATAAATAATAATTGCACCGATTACACATGAAACAAGAATGTTTTACACCTTAGACAGTTCGCACCTGGCTCGCGCTAGTTAGTGTTTCTGTCTATAAACTACCCACTCATTGATGATATCATTGCTTGTAATTAAAATTACACTTACATTGACGAGAGAAATAGTAGATTAATTAAAACAGCCAACGAATTGACAACATATGATTAACGCAAGCTTTTGATTGTGTCAAGAGCTTGGCGTGGAGTTCTGTCAATAAGCAAACCGCCCGCGAACTATAAAGTTTAATGGTAAGGAAGTAGTTAAACTGTACACGATGCAGGCCGACCCGCCAACGGTTATTGCACGCTGCAAGGCCGCGAAACCCGCTTTTTGAGCAAAAAGACGGGCGAGGGCACCGAAAGCGAAAACAATGAGATCTTATTCAATGGAGCTAGTTATTCGATTGGACTCTTCAAGGCCTGAGTGAGTGGGGCGGTCACTGACGATGAACCAAAGTGACAAAGTCGGAAGGACTCTGAGATATTAAAACAATAAAGGCTGGCCATAACAGAATCAGAGTAGGAGAGACACGCTCGAGAGACCACAAAACCTAAAATTGGGTATGTGCCCTATATGTACCTTCTTTAACAATACAATAAGTTTAAAATCATAATTCGAATAGGGCTTCTTCAAGTGGATCATGAATCATCATAAGATTTAAATTTTCCAACTAAGACTTTCGTAAGCACGACACGTCTCCGTCTCTACTCACCATGATTAAGCTCTGCGAATCAGAGCGAAACCAGGTCGAGCTCTTCCAACCAAAAATTAAATGAGTGAATCCGGAATTAAGTTAATAATGATTTCAATAAACAATTGAAATCATATGAATACTTCGAGTTTTCGCTTGAGCTTTCCGAAGCACTGACTTAGCCAACTATGTACCTTGCACAATAGTGCTTGCACACTTAATGTGGCAGAATTGAGGCCTAAGTTTCGAGGATTTATCTCTATTAAAGTTGGAACTTGAAAAAGCTTTCCTATAATAGGAGTTGTCTTTTCTCCGGAAACTAAACTTACATTATAAGCGCTGTTTTTATTTAAAAAACTTTCTGAACTGAAAAAGTTTGTAAGCCCCTAGCTTAAAGGAAAGCATTCTTATATTACACATTCTCTATACGTAAGTGTTTCATCGGCTGGATATGGATGGACGAGGACCGAAACAGAGGCCTTTGTCTGGACAAAGGCTGGCAGTGGACGAATATGGGCTGGTGGACAACACTGTAGAATATACGTACCTACTAACTTTACCATGTATACATTAAACATTAAAGTTGTCTGCTTTTTTTATAATTTGCAATTACCTTTATCACGAAACTACAGACAATAGAGACTAGAGCAAATTATTTTAGAAAGTTATTCCATTACCTACAGTAATTTTTGACATTACCTATCAGGAATTGCAAACACAATAACTGCGTGAGAGAGAAACGGTTTAATCATTCTTTATTAATAAAATACCAACGTGATGCTATTTTCTTCCTAATTATAGCGATAACCATTGTGTATTACTTCGAAGTTGATCCCGGTCTAGATATAAGTACACGTAAGAAGATCTACAGAAAGGCTACTTATGGCGGCCTGTGTCAAGTCACTGGATAAGTAAGTAAATAAAACAAATCCAGGGAGCAACGAATTATTAACTGGGTTGTCAATCATACCTACAATTTACCTGGGGCCTGTTTATAGTAATACAATTATTGATTTACTATGACAATTCGATATACATTCGGTAGTCAATCAACCCACAAATTAACAAGATTAACTCTGCTACGCAATGAACATCGAATTGTCATAACAACATAACATAACATAAACTCACGCCTGTATCCCAGAGGGGTAGGCAGAGACCAGGGACTGCCACTTGCTACGATCCTGACAGATAAAAAGTACCCGAAACCGGCATGCATGCATGCAACGACTAATAAATTGTCATAATAAACCATGAATTGCAGTTTTATGAAACTCGCCCCATATCACGGTGTAAGATGATTTTTGCAGTTATTCACAGGATAGAGTTTAACCCCTGGATAAACGTAGATGTAGCGCTGTCAGATATCGTTGGCCCAAGCAAACCTAGCCAAAATGTTCATAGACCAACAGTCTTATCTATTTATAAAAACAGGATTCTTTTTTTTAAATAACACTGCAAGTGTTTATTACTACAAATTTATAACAAAGATAACTGATGTTTTTAAACCACAGTTATATTTTACCTGGACTGCCACTTGCCACGATCCTGACACATCAATTTCGCTCAACATTCATAGTCGTTGCATGCACGCACGCCGGTTTCGGGTACCGCCTATTTTATAATGATAGCTATATTTGCCAATTGTATCTTTTCTTTTGTCATTACTGTTTCTGTAACATTTTTTCCGGTACACAATAAAGAATATTCTTATCTCTTATCTTATCTTATATTTAATAAAGTAAGTACCTACTTTTTGCAATGATTTAGTAGCATGGTATGTGTAAGATAATGTGATATACGCTTTTGAAACATATATTGGTAAGAGATTAGTGTTTGTTTTGTTTTTCTAACAAAGTGGTTTTAATTGAAGATATAAAAAATAATGAGTCAAAAATATTTTACCCAGATGTCTAATATTTTTGTATCTCACAAATTTTCCGGCTGGAACTCGCTTGATGTCGCTAGAAGTAACCGCTACAAACCGAAGGGTTATTCTGTATTTCTTACTTTAGCACATACTTTATTTTGTGGTCCAAGTCAAATGCGGGTTAAGTTGAAACGGGCAGCTGTACTAAAAGGATCGTTAATTAAACCGTTTAAGAATAATGTTCGGATGGTTGTCGGCGCAACGCGGTACCCCTCGCGCTGTTCCGGCTCCGTAATGGGCCGGTCCTCCTTGAAAGTGCGCCGGCGCCGCTGAATCCGACGCGCCCAGATATGCTGGATGCTGCTTATAAAATGACAACAAAAATATAGTGCCGGCTGTAACAGCCGCAATGCATTAAAAGGAAAATAAGAGGTTTTCTTGTTTCGTTTCCTGAAGTGAAGTCACTTATCTTGCTCTACAACTGCCAAAGCTTTTATTGCAAATTTTTAAGCCTCTTAATAGTAATTTCCACACAACACAATCACTTGTCCTGATCCAAATCTAGGATACCCGGTGCTGTGGTAACCAGGCAAGGTCATTACAAGAAAACACCCAGACTGAGGTCATTTGTACAAATCAAGTACGGCTTATGAGTAATAAGTTCAAAATCCCGAGATGCCACCAGGTTTTCGGTAGCTTTTTTTAGATGTTATATTTTAAAAACGTCTTATTGTAGACACAGTCACAAAAGACGTGAAAGCTCTTGTAATAGGTATTTTGTCGTGCGGATAAACGGTAGAGAGATGCAGTTTGAACTTTTGGGAACAAACAGTAGATAACAAGCAATAAAATGCAGGCGAGAAAGCGTAAAATTAAAAATTACCAACATCAAAAACTTACCATGCCTTTCGTAAATTGCCGTAAAAGTTTGATCCAGCGTTCATCTTAATGCACAATGCTTTGACATGACAAATTCTGTTTGTCACCAAATTACCGAAGAAGGTAGCTACATTAGTGAATAAGTGCTAGGTACTGAAAAACGTGAAAAAACATCTGCCCTGAAATAACCACTGTGTTGTGCGCAACAAACCGGTGCGAGCGAAGTGCAGGCAGTTGAGTAGTGGGTTTTTTCTCATTTGTACCTACTTGTACTTGGATTAAAACCCCGGTTAAAACTTTTCGACCCTGTTAAAACCCTTTTTTTGTTGGGCTAAGACTGAAATCGCAGAAATGTAACAAATGAAGTCACTGCCGGGACTTTGGCTGCTTTTAAACGGCTTCCCCAATGATGCCGCTCGAAGTGCTACATAGTAAAAGTGAAAACAATGATCGATAGCAAAAAAGTGACCTACCGTAGTACATAGGTATTTTATTCGAAATAAAATAATGGATCTTTGAACTTTTAATCTGATAGTGGACTAACCCAGTTATTACTGTTGGTTGTATTTAGAGACGGGCCGTTGAGAATCTTCTGGGACAATATTCTCGAACTGAGAATGAAGCACTTATTATGCTAATTTTAAACGATTCGCTATCTGGTATCTGGTGGACATAGTTGCAGCCGTTCTGAAGATCATCACCTCTAATGTCGTCCTTGAGAGATTCTCAGCTTCTTTTTTAAGTACAAACATGGAGATTTAACTCAAACACTCAGTTTCATGGTCACTAATACCTGCTTAAGAACCTCTAGATCTAAGTCAGCGTTGCACCTAGAAACCCGGAATTAGTGATGAAATACAAAATTTTGTTTACCAACTGTTAACTCAACAATTTTAAATTTCATTTAAAAACCTACTTTTTATTATTCTTATCTCAAGCTATAACGGCATTCTCGGTATATTAATTTAATTTCTAGGTGTCTAGCTGCAATAGTGCCCTAGGTTAGGTACAACTGTTCTTGAGCTGGTCATCATAAGCACCTAACTCTTTGGATCTAGAAAATGACTATGTAATTCCTGGTGTACATACAATAAAGAATATTCTATCTATCTATCTATCTATGAAACTAATTATTTCAATTCCAATTCCAGGTTTCTAGATGCGAAGGTGCCTTAGGTCCAATTATTTTTAGCTGGGATTTCTACTCTTCTTCTCTGGGGTTTAATGCACTATCTATCTATACCGAGCGTCCAGGGGCATGTTTCATACAACTACAATTCATGGTTTCCTATAAAAATTCGATGCCCATTACGAAGTCGATTAATCCACCGATTAATAAAGAGGAAATCAATGTACCTACCTCAAATTATCATTATATACTGCGTATTGCAACTTGGCCCAGGCGGCAAATTAGAAATTATGTCCCTCAACCCGCTTGAAATTTACCTAGTTAAGTGTTACTTGTTATTAGAACCAGTTGCCATGTAAAAATAATAGTAATAACTTCCAAGCAACACAATCATTTGTTCTAGTACCAAACAAGGCTAACCAGTGCGGCGGGAACCAAAACCAAGGACATCACAAACATGAAAAAACTTCCATACTAAGGAAATCTGCACGAATTAAGTACGGCGTCCTCTAGTAGAAAGCCCACAACCTCTGTTTTGATAGTCAAGCGCTATACCATAAGTATAGTAGGTAATCATGCGCTATACCAACGAGGCAGTCAAAAATTGATTAACGGTACCAAACACCTTGGAACTACTCGCAGCATAAAGTTCCTAGATTCACTAGTGTCCTAGAACCAGTTGTACTTGTACTAATCATCATCAGATCTCGCTTGTTTCCAGTCCGGCGTACTATTACAAGCATCACATATTACTCTCTTCGCACATCGCTACACCACCCCATGCTCACTAGTAGTATTAGTTTTTTTCCCACCTCATCGGGTTTTAACGGAAATTAACTGGGTCTTTAAGATAAGATAAGATAAGATAAGAATATTCTTTATTGCACACAAGAAGCGAGACATAAAATATGAAAGTTACAATGAAAAAGTACAATGGGCGGCCTTATTGCTAACAGCAACTAACAGGTCTTTGCTGGGTTTAAATCCATTGGCGGATTGCGGCATCTACTTGTCAATTCAATTTCAAGGGCAGTACAAAATCACCCGGTCGGTAATATATCAGCTAAAAAGATTAAAAACACGTGTTTGTCGGCTACACTATAGAAAATAAAAAATAATTTGACTAGAGTAATAACGTTAAGTAGCTAAGCCAAAGAGCAATAAATAATTAATATATCACCCCACGCTTTTCTCTTTTAGGTATTTACAATTACCTACGTATACATACATACGCAGCCTATATACGTCCCATTGTAGGGCACAGGAGTACGGGCTTAATCACCATGCGTGGCCACCGCGGATTGGCAATTTCAAGCGCTGAGGTATGTGAATAGTTCAGACACTCAGGTTTCCTCACGGTGTTTCCCTTCACAGTTAGCGAGTGGTATTGCTACCATAACTTCACAAATTTACATAATTTAGAAAACAAAGTCATAGGTACATGCCCGCACTGGGAATCGAACCTGAGTCTCTCGCTTCCAAGTCCAATGTTCTACCCACTAGGCTACCACCACCGTTACCAGTACATTACCTACGTATGTAGCAAAATTATTTTCTACTTTTTAGTGAATCACCGGTAAAGTGTCTTTTAAAGTAGCTATAATTTATATTTTAAACATTCTCGTCCATGGACCGTAACTATTTATTATTCCACTTTGAAACTCATTAAACCCTAATTATCTCTCTTTCTCGATTCATATTACAAACACTAGTGATATGTAATAAACAAAAAACATGTAATTAATTTGTACGTACCTAATACTTGAATATATTTATTTAAACGAGAATTGGAGCAGACCAATATAGCTCAATTGACTAATTGCGGTTTCCGTCACAACTTCAATTTCCGCGTCTAGATTTTAGATAATTAAGAACGTGATAAATAAATAAAGCACTTAATATTCTGCGACATATATTTAATAACTCTTAATCACATCTTAGCACAGGAACAGGAAACCATATAGATTTTATTATAGTTTTAGTAATGTTCCTATTTATTGTGAAGGAATAGGTACTTAATGATTTATTTTTAATCGAAACTCTTCAATATTTTTCATACACATATGATTATAAAATTTTGTTTAACTTTTTTATCCAAAGGCAAAAGCATTCGAGAGAATGGCATAAAACTACAAGTCAGCAGAGGCATGTTATTTTATCGATTATTTGTTAACTTTATCAGACTTTTACCACAAAAACACCCCGTTTCGCACTCACAGAAATAACGACGACTTATTTGCCACCCGGTGAACGAACTATACGCGGTCCTTCATTCACTCATTCGTTCGCTGAGCACAATTTGCACCTTGAGTTATAATTGTCACTCACGAGCATAAATAGAACTCATATTGATCCCATTTCGAACTAAAAATAAGCTGCAATTTTTCTCCACTTAGTTCCATTTAGGTTAGATATGGGTTCTCTGCACCTTTATGGAACTTGAGCATGGCTGTAAAATTCACCCAGAGTAACAAACGGATATGATATCAGAGCTATTTGCCACCCATTGCGTTACTTGGGTAAATATCGGCTGATTTATGACGCCATGCTTTCTTTTTTGTCATCAAACAATCAATAATGTACAGTCAACAGCAAACCAACCTTTATACGCGTACACTCTACTCAGTTACTTTACAGGTGACTTTGCAACTGAAATGCAAATAAATATGTACTATCGACTGGACCCAAAGCTTTACATTTTGTTGGCAAAGTCACCGGTCACGTATCCGAGTAGGGCCCCATGTAAAAGTTGTTATGTTGTCGAGATACTATATACTTTTGACACAGGGTGACCTGTACATCGTTCCATGAGCAGTTGACCGAGGGGTTTTGGCTATTCAATAAATCTCGCTTTTTGACTAGTACCTTCGTGGTCTACACGCTTGACTACCAAAATAGAGCTCGTGGGTTCTATTTCTACTGGGGGCTGCCGAACCTTTTTTCCATGTTTGTGATATCCTTGCCTGGTTATCATAGCACAGGGTATTGGGAGTATGGGTCAAGTGATGTTTTGTGTCATCATCATCATCATCATTCAATCACAAGAAGTCCACTGCTGGACATAGGCCTCCTCCGTGGAATTCCAAAAAGACCGGTTGGAAGCAGCTTGCATCCAGCGTCTTCCTGCCACTTGGATGAGGTCCGCTGTCAATCTTGTGGCTGGTCGTCCTACGCTGCGCTTGCCGATATGTGGTCTCCATTCGGGAACGTTTCGGCCCCAGCTGCCATCAGTTCTGCGTGCTATGTGCCCCGCCCACTGCCACTTTAACTTGCTAAACCGCTGGGCTATGTCGGTTTCATCATTTCTGATTCGATCTCGTAGAGAAATTCCGAGCAAAGCCCTTTCCATAGCTCTTTGCGTGACATTGAACTTTCTTATGAGGCCCATAGTGAGAGACCATTTCAGTGCCATAAGTCATCACTGGTAACACACACTGGTTATATAATTTCATCTTGAGGGATTATATTGGGAGGGAGGGAGGTATATTGGAGGAAAAGACGTTTCTAAGTTTCCCGGATGCTGCCCAGCCGAGATGTTTTGTGAGGATGTTATTTATTAATTTTCAACACACCTGCTCGTAAAGTAGGTCTTATTACAGCGTATTTACACTGATAATGCAGAATATTACCCATGCCGTGCCTTTTACATTACATTATCGCACTAGTGCCTTTTCATTACATATCTTTTTAAATATTAGCAAGAAGTATTAATGTTTCGAAAACAGCTAAGTAGTTATTTGCGTAAATATAAAATTCAATTCAAAATGTGATAAATAATTAAAGAATTTCATGAAACTGCTTGTTAGCTTGTTGGTATTTATATTTTGACGGTGTATTTTTACCTATAAATACCCAATTTCAAAATTTATAAATATGTGGCTGATTAGCTACTTTGCCGGTGCCCTTATCTCAGACTTGCGAGCGCATGCAGCGCTGAGCGCGCGAAAAAATAAAATTACGGCCGCCATCTTTTAAATGGGTTTCTGTTTGTTAAGTTTAAATAAATGTGAACTTTTATTTACTTTTCCTCGCAAGTGTGTTGAAAAACGTCGTATGAAACACGTGAGCATTGGTCATTACACTTCTCGTCTCCATTAAGCCTTCGCCTTCGGCTCAGGCTTAAAAACCGACTCGAGTGTAATGACCAACATACCACACTTGTATCATAATGTACTATTATATCTTACGTACTCTGTTTTACGAATCGACGTGTGCCCAGTATTCGAAAATGTTAAGAGTTCTTCTACATTTGATCGCTCTCTTTTAAATTTCTTTTGGAAATTAATAGTATATTTCATTACAAGTGCGGAAAGGCTGTCATTGCAAAGAGTTCCGACAAATGTCTACCCGAGCCGAGGCGCAGCCGAAGGCGAGGGTTGACAGTCGGAACAAGTTGCAATGACGGCTCCGCACGTGTACTGAACGACTATTTTTAATACAGTTGCGAAAAAATGAAAAACTATTTGCTTTTTTCTCTTCTCTCCATGCAGTATTCGTCGTATGTAGATATGTAGCGACTTTTTGACTTTTCCGGTGAAATGTTCTCCGAAGCATTTTGTGCAAATTATACTGCGATCCGATGGTGTTAATTCAAAAAAACTAGGGTCGAAATTACTCATCTTGTGCAACAAACAACTAAACTCGCAAAGAAAATTTCTGAAAAATGGCGCCAACCGTAGAATATAAGCAGAGTTTTTTTTTTCTTCACCCATTCTGGTAGGCAAAGGTATGCCCATACAGCCAAGTCTTCAGTAGAAGTTTTTTATTGATATGAAATGAAAATGAAATTTAATGAGATGAATAAATTAAATGAAACCTAACCAAACTCATTCAATCAAATAATTAAATCTGATATTGAAACAAATTAGTAGCTTCTTTTTAGAAATATACGTATTTACATGAATCATAAAAACTTCTATGATTTTTTTTAGTAAAAACTTCATGGTTGGTTATTCTTTTTAATAGACATTATTTTGACAGTTGGGAAAGAGAACGCACGAGTGCGGGAAAGGTAAAAAAAAAGCACGAGTGTGTAATAGCCCACATCCCGAACGCTATACGTCCATGCAATACGCCACTTTTTGAGCAACTGTATTAAAAAATGTATTTTTTATCGGTTCAGGATTACAAAAACAATAACTTTATTAATCGTTAGTCTTCGTTTTGTTTTTCTCATAGAAATGCACTCGAATATCGGTGCCAACTAAAGCTCTACCTTTCATAGCTTACGCACAACACCCACGTAAAATGTGAAGAAAGTACGAAATATTTGATTAATGTATTGAATTGCACAATGGAATGGGACACGAAACACAATAGCGCATAATGTTTGTGTCGTCGCGTTGTGCAACCCTGAGGATCGATGGACACGGACCGCCACCACCGCCACTCTGTCTTTCGGCCTAATGAAATATTGCATAGCCAATATGTTAGTACCACATGACACACGACGCAAGCACTATTATAAACGAAAAAGCTTCAATAAATCAACTTATCAATTCACGATCTTTATCGCGTGTGGGCAGAATTTTCTGACGTAAATAAAATCACGGTGAAGCTACCTATTGTCCCCGTCTCACTGATCATTGGGTTTAAGAATACTGGTTCTGTGTAGCCCGGTATTTTTCATCGCAATCAACACCAATGACTCATCAGTTGATGCTTAGATTAGAACATAATTTCGCTGAGAAAAGTGGACTTAACATTTGCTTTTCTGTGCTCATAACGTAAAAACTATCACCTAAAGCGAATATCGATTACCTTACCGTACAAGCTTAATTCACTAATCATGATTTTAGAAGTTCCCACAAAACTAACTTATTTTAAATCGATTGCTAATATCGCCGTACTTGATTGGTGGTGTTAAGACTCTCATGGAAACCAAAACAAACAATCGTTTTTTTTTTGTGAAGGTTTTCACTTACTAAACATAAAATAAACTCAAGTCAAGCCCGTATCCCAGAGGAGTAGACAGGGGTGAATATTTCAATGGCACTAAATTGATATAAATGATTAGATAAGTATCTTACTTTATCAGGTCTCTCAGTCATGAGATCAAGACCAAAAAGTATGATTTTGATAATTTCGATAACAACATGCTACGTATTAGATACATTTTAGGGCATTTTGTGTCCCATTGCTGAGCAAAGATAAAAGCTGAGCTCCACATTAGCCGTCCACTCCTCTCTATGTACATAAAACATAAAAAAACCGGCCAAGTACGTGGCGGGCCACGCGTAGTATAGGGTACCTACCTACTTTATAGAACTAACAACTTCATCGAAGTAATTCCTATTGGAATTTGTAGGAAATTTTAATTTTATAAGTTAGTCGCCAATTACTCGGTAACTTGTAAAGCCTACTTAGCCGTGATAGTTTTCCTTTTATTTCCATTATACGTGCTACTACCCTGATTTTTTTAACGTTTATACAATCAGCCGTTTAGCCAGCAGAGGGGGCGACGCCCCATTTGCGCCCCATTTGCCCATTTGCGCTTTAAAGCGTAATATTTCGCAAACGGATCCCTAAATTGATAAATGGTTCTCTTACCCTAATAATATTTGTAAACGACCAATCCGACGATACCCCACACTGTAGTCTAGGCGAGAAAAAAAAATGCATCCCTAATTTAGGTGTAGGTACCCTAAAACATGTTTTATCTAACGTTTTGTCGGCGTGATTAATATGTATTTCGCAAAACTTCAGCTTTCTAGTACTTGTCGTCTCTGTGATAAACCGCGGACAGGCAGAAAGACAGACGGACAGACGGACGGACACGGCGAAACTATAAGGGTTCCTTGTTGACTACGGATCCAGAACCCTAATAGGTAAAACGCTGACATCGCAAATCAGCAATATCGTAATGTTTATCGACCGAATGAAATTCTGTTCGAAATTACATGTCCACGTAGGATTAGATAAGATTAGAACACTTTATTGGACCCACCACAAAACAAAATACATTAAAGGCGAAAATGTCTAAGTTGAATTGAAGAGGTAATGATTTTATTACATTGATTCCTGCCTGCAACTTCTCAGAAACCAGGGTTTGCCACTTGCCACGATCCTGACGAACCTCTTTTGCTTCATTTATTGAAATATCAAAAATGTTGCACGCAATGAGCTTTCAGCATTCTTATGCCACAAATTTGCCGCTGCTAGCTTCTGGAACTTCTAAAACTGACAAAAGTCTATTTCGGTCAGAATCAAGAATGCCATTTTAATTTTAATGGGGAAACTCCATACCAGTCACGCACGCCGGTGTAAAAAGGGTTAATTCAATGACATTTAAATCTTATTCAATGAAATTTTAATGATAATTGTAATGTGTGTTGTAATCGATTTATTAGCTCTATATTTAAACAATTCTAATTTGCCATTGAAATGGAACATTTTGATTATTATAATTTATTTTTCTGTAAATAATTATTATTTGTGTCCTGTCGTTAGTTATTTTGTGTGATTAATTTTGAATTATCTATTAATTAGTGTTCTTTTAATTAGTGTTGTGTTCTTTCTAGCATAATCGTAATGGCGCATATGTAATATCTGTAATTTTAAAAAAAGTTATTAAAAGGGACGGGCTGAAAACCAGCGCCGAGGCTACGCATCCAGTCTCGGCAATAAAGCTGAGCCCATTCCTTTTTACCACAAACATTGTGAATGAAAGAACTATTATTATTTATTATTTTTGTGTGGTAAATAAAATATTTTCACTTTCACTTTCACTTTCAAAAATTGAAAGTACATATATATTGTTTCTGAAAGAAAGTTTTTTATAAACGATAATATCTTCCTTAAGGAGAAATGTTCAGAACTTGGGGATCGTTAGCAAAGGTTCTTTGATTTATATAATACACAATGATTTAATTATATTTGTGATCTGTCAGGATCGTGAAAGGATTGCAAATTGTAAACTGCATAGACAGAGGAGAATTTAGTGATACCTACTAGTAAACGTATCTATATTTGACCGACATAGTTGTCGGTATACTAGAATGTATAAAAACGACATGTTTGTTTTAGGTGTCAATCGAAGGCGTAGTGATTATGATTGGTATTCATGATAATTCCCTCTTTTGTTCAGCATTACAGTACCTATGTGTGCAGTGCACTAATCTTTTTTTCGGATCTTTCGTAGACGCACCAGCCAGCCTACGTCAAGCACCCTCCGGTCTCGTGGTCCCCTTAAGATGTTCCCCTAGGGGGACAATAAGGAATTTGCATTTACTTTTAGTCCCCCTTGATTCACACTTAACCGTGGGATGTAATGTGGTATGTATATGGTCCGGTAACTTAGTGTAAACTTGAAGAATCCCAGTTGCAGGTTGCGGAACGTACCCATGTATCTACATAAACATAACGGCAAGGAAAAATCACAAATGAGTACTCCAGAATATATTTATTTACTTACTTAAATTATGGCCATATGCACAGATACGTAGTACTATACGGAATTTTTGAGCCCATAAGTATTAAGCCAATTACATGCCACATTGCATCCCACGGTCAAGTGTGAATCAAGGGGGACTACGAGTAAATGCAAATTCCGCGTCGTCCCCCCAGGGGAACATCGTAGGGGGACCACGAGTCTGGAGGGGTCAAGCAAGATATTATGCTTTAGCAGCTGTAGCTCTGCAGGCATTATGAATCCGCGCGCATGGAAGTTTATTTTATTTAGCAACTTTAATGAACGACGGCGCTGCGGTGTATCGCAAGAACGGTAAAAGAAATACCGTGTTCCCAGTTATCTCTACGTATACTAGTTAGGCAGGTGTGCAAAAAGAAAATAAACTTACAAACTCTTGTCCATAAGTATGCACTAAACAATGCATTAAAATAAGTTGGCAGTTGAACGTTTTATGCAACTTTTACAAACTATTATACCAAGTGCGAAGCGCTCAAGACAGCCATTCCAATCTATCAGCCCATGTCCATCCACTGCTGAACATAAGCCTCAAAGGCACAAAACACAGTATTTCCGCGAACGTTTCGCCTCTCGCAGCGCGCATGGTGGCCTTCAGCGCGAATAATTTCTTCCAGACATTCCCAGTGCATGGTACGGCAGGCTATTCGAATTCTTTTACTGTGACAGCAGTGCGCTTGTGGAATATACTACTTCTGTGCATACGCCAGGCCCCGTCAATCCATGTGTTTACAATTCTTTGCGCTTCAGAGTAATCCAATCCAATAATTTTCAAACTTCTTTCTGTCAAATTTGTTGCGACGGATTATTTATATCTCTCCTTATTTATTTAGGTACCTATAGTAACGTTTTCAGGCTGGGTGTAACACGATCTAAATATGTGTCTGAATATGGGGGTTCTACTCGTCAATACAAACAATTTTACTAAAGGAAAACTTCGAATTAAATACAAGAAAGAAAACTTAACTTTTAAAATTGCGAAAAAATATACGCTGCTCGATACATTTTAGTGTAGCAGGTGGTAACTCTAGTATGGAACACCTGGGCCCTATTTCATGGAATTACAACTCATGGTTGACGATTCAGTCGACTTTGGAATGTACATACATTCCAAAGTCGATTAACCTACAGACTAACAAGTAAGAAGACTCTGCTATGCTGACATTGATTTGTCACAGTAAGCTATGAATTGTAGTTTTATGAAACGCAGCCCACATAATTTTAATGCGAATTCGAAGTTTTCCCCATTTTAAAAGTTATTCGTATTAACGAGTAGAACTCCTCGTTTTCAGATGTTTATGTGGATTATGTTACACCGAGTAGAGTTACGATACTATAGTCATAAAATTGTACTAATGACGTAAACATTCACAAGGCCGTCTACATATTCAATACTTCTATAATACAATAATTTCTATTGGGTTCATTTGAAATAGAACTATAAAGAGCTACGAAGATTTTTGTATGGGGCCTGGCATAGTTCATAGTGGCGCCCTCTATATTTTTTCAATATCGTGGAGCATGATGAAACCTAGCTAGATCGATAGAGGACAAAAAAGTAAACAAGAAATTATTAAGGTCACCATGTCCTAAAGTGGCACGTTTAGGAGTTATTGAGCTTTGAAGTTTGTATGAGATTTTTATAAAACTTAACTTTTGAATCATTTTTCACTAAATACTGGACTATATGCTTGGTACCTGTGACTCGTTGCCGATTCTTGACTAAATTGCTAAATAAGTCGTAGAAAAAACACCCAGTTTATTATAGATACCGTATATTAAGGCACCCGAGCGTAGCGAGGATGCTTACAATGCGAGGGTATTACGGGAGCTTTTACCAGAGTTATAAATCTGCTTTTCATCAATCCTATCAGGTAAATAAATAAAATAGTGTATTTAAAGGAAAATTCACAAGATATTTCTTTATTTTAATTACAAATTACACTTAGCTGCTAGACTAATTACAATATACAATTAGGCATTACTTATCATTAAATCATTCTACCGAACAGTGAGCGAGTTATTGATCGGAGAAGTAGGTACCGGAAGAAACATTTGTACTTAAATTAAGTTTTATGGTGGCAGTGTTTAGTTATAAGCATTATCTGATTAAATATTAGCAGTTAAACAATAATTAGGTAGTTAGACCTGAAAATATGATTAATCCCTGTTTCTATGTTTCTAGGTACCTCAGTGGGTAGGTCCGTAGGTTCTTTCTTTGCCCAACTGAAGATGAAGGTACCTACCTAATTATTGGATATTGCCTACCTACTACGCTACGTCAGGAAATGGTATTTATGTTAAAAACATGGTTGAACATGGTTTTACACACAGCAGCGGTTTAAGTTTCTAGCGATATGTACCTATCTACATTATTTATAGGTACCTCATCATCATCATCATCAACCCATTATGTCCCCACCGAGGGGCACGGGTCTCTTCCCTGAGGAAGGTATAGGTACCTACCTACCACTTAAACCTATCTATATTAATAGGGGTTAAAGTATGAAATTGCCGTTTTATTGCAATAGGTTCTTTGAATTGACATAGAATCTTCATGGTTTGAGGTTTTCGAATCAAACTTTTTTCAAATGGTTTCTATGATGTTCTTTTTTTAAAAAATGTGAAACATTTGAATATCGACTTTCAATTGTTTTTGTTATTCAATTTAGACAAGAAAGATGGATACTGCGAAAATTGGAGTGATTTTTGAATACGAGTTCCGACGCGGAACTAACGCGGCAGAAACAGCCCGCAATATCAATGCTGCGTTTGGAGAGGGGTCTACTAATGAACGCACCGTGCGATTTTGGTTTAAACGCTTTCGTGATGGAAATTTCGACTTAAAGAACGAGCCACGAGGAAGACCGCCCACACAGGTGAATAACGATGAATTAAGAGAGATAGTGGAAGCCGACCCTAGTCAAACTACCCAGAAATTAGCGGCATGGTTTAACGTTACCTTACCCAAAATATTGACTCACTTGCGTCAAATCAATAAAATAAAAAAATACGAAAAATGGGTGCCTCATAATCACTCGAATTTTCGCAGTATCCGTCTTTCTTGTCTAAATTGAATAACAAAAACAATTGAAACTCGATATTCAAATGTTTCACATTTTTTAAAAAAAGAACATCATAGAAACCATTTGAAAAAAGTTTCATTCGAAAACCTCAAACCATGAAGATTCTATGTCAATTCAAAGAACCTATTGCAATAAAACGGCAATTTCATTAATAATTAAACTGTAGGTTTTATATTGACATGTTTTGAATTTTAATCGAATTGAACGAATTGGATGCATGAATAATACTATAATTTCATGTATATATGTATATAAGTACCTACTAGACATAGCTACCCAGACTTTAAAAAACATCAAAGTAGGTTTGAATCCCCGAGAAAACTCATATCAAGTGACAAATTCAGTGATGAAACTCAGTTAGTGGAAATTCCATACAAACTTCAAAGCTCAATAACTCCTAAACGTGCCACTTTAGGACATGGTGACTTTAATAATTTCTTGTTTACTTTTTTGTCCTCTATCGATCTAGCTAAGTTTCATCGTGCTCCACGACATTGAATAAAATATAGAGGGCGCCACTGAGACTATGCCACTAATCTTCGTGGCTCTTTAATAAGTGTGAGTAGTAGAATGTTCACAAGAAAAAACCAAGTTTATTTAACATACTTGTTGACAAGAGTAGTTAGGTTGACATGTTAGTACTCCATTCATGTGAGAAAAATGTCTCGACAAATATGGAGATGTTAATAATGTTAATAATTGCAGAAAATTACGAATCTCACGCATGACATATTATGTTCCTATTGTTAGGCATGACTCAAGCTACTACTAGGTAATAATAAATTATCACTACTTAGAGCCTGTAATAGAGAAAATAAGTAAATATGTATTTAGAGAATGTCTTCCATAGTTCTCTACACCAACATTTCAGTGACTGCAGAAGGAATTCGATGGCCAAGAGGGTTGTTCTACTAGTTTTTCGATAGGTATATCTACAGGGTGATTTTGAAATCGTTAACATTCTTTTGAGGGAATGTTCTTTTCATTGTGTAAAAAAAGAGTATTATTAGATAGAGACAGATAGATAGAGAACACTTTATTGTACATAAAAATGGAAGTTACACAGATATTTCTTAAACTAAGAGTACAGATGACGGCCTTATTACTAAAAGTGAAGACTAAAAGCACAGATTTATCATAGCATAACACATTTGTATCCATATATTCGACATTTTCGAATTTGGCTCCAAACTGTAAATCTAAATTCGAAGTGGTAGGAAGTGTCATAGAGCGTTGAAAAATGTTTTCTAATATGTTAAATGCTTAATAGTCTGTTGTCCGATATGCTTAAGCAATTAAAAAAAGAATTAAATTGGCCGGCGCCGACCACAAGACGCTTGAACCATAGTTTATTCAGTTTTTATTACTTTTTTTCCTGATTTGTTTGTTTGGGCTTAAGTGAAGTAATTTTTAGTAACAAAAAACATTTTTTTTACACGTACTTTTATCTTAATATTAGGACCGTATATTTCTAAATCTTGACTATGCTTAGCGTTTGTGGACTACGAAAAAGCTTTCGATTTGATCGAGATATGGTCGGTACTTGAATCTCTCCAGCGGTGCCAAATCGACTATCGCTACAACGAAGTTCGAAGTGTTTGTACAAAAACGCCACAATGTTAGTACGGCTACAGGATCAGAATACGAATCCTATTCATTTGCAGCGCGCAGGGAGACAGGGAGCAACAGCAACAGCGCACGTTTCCAGTGGTACAGCAGCCTTCACCGGTTCCTACCACATGCGCGGTCCCCATGGTACTGTCGCCGGTGAAGTGACTGTTAGCCGCCGAACACCCTCAACCGCTAGTCGACTCACTGACTCAGCGCCTCGTAGCACTTGCAGGCTTTAGAGCACAGACTTCGATTCCTATCAGACCTAGCTATGCGTAGCTACGGTCTTGAAGGGTAGTGATGTGGCGAGCACATGTCAATTCTGCGCGCGCACTATAAACTCCAACATTCCTGCATCGCGCAAGCAAAAATGTTTCACATGACATACCATAAATATAGCGTCTGACGAACATCAGTCGGTCCGGCCGTCCCCAGGCATACGATCTGCCTAGCGGGAAATTTCCCTTTATAGTGGAAGAGCATGATCACCCGCTCTTCCCTATAAGTTCAACGCTCAATGACCTGAGCAGAGCGTCTTTTAAGACCCACTCTCTTAGAAGCTCTGCTCAGGTCATTGAGCGTTGAACTTATAGGGAAGAGCGGGTGATAATGTCAAAATCCCATGTAGCACCCACTCCTATCAACGTTAGCGGATCTGACTTTGAAGTTGTCGACCACAATGTATACCTGGGACAAACAATCCAGTTAGGTAAGTCCAACTTCGAGAGAGAGAGGTCACTCGATGAATCTATCTTGGATGGGCAGCGTTCGAGAAACTAAAACACATTTTCGCGGGTAAAATACCTCAGTGTCTCAACACAAAGGTGTATAACCAATGTGTATTGAGGGTGATGACTTATGGATATGAGACCTGGTCGCTGACTATGGGCCTAAAAAGAAGGCTCAAGGTCACCCAACGAACAATGGAGAGAGCTATGTCAGAAGTTTCACAACGTGATCGAATCAGGAATGAGGAGATCCGCAGAAGAACTCGAGTTACTGATATAGCTCGAAGAATTGCTCAGTTGAAGTGGCAGTGGGCGTGGCACATATCTCTGAGGACTGATGGCCGTTGGGGCAAAAAAATTCTGACCTGGCGACCGCGGACCTGACGACGCAGCGTCAGCAGCACCCCACCAGATGGTCTGATGACCTGGTTACGGTGGCGGGGAGTCGCTGGACGCGAGCGGCATAAGACCGGGAAGCTTGGAAAACTATGTCCTGCAGTGGGCGTCAAATGCCTGATGATGATGATGATGATATTTCTAAATCATAGTTAGAATGTTCCCTTAAAATACGGTGAAGGAATTCAAAGTCACCCTGTATGGGCTTAATAAGCACGCGTGCCCACCGCTGATTGGATTTCAAGAGATGAGTTTTTTGTTGCCATTAAGTTTAAGGACATAGAAAAGTTTTTTTTTAATTTTAAATACTAACCATTAGAGAGTAAAATATATTTTAAAATACCTGATTTACGGTAATGTCTGGGAACCCAGCCTTGAAACTGTTTAGTGACAATACTATAATTTTAAATTGATACTACTAAGTTTTTTTTTAATGTGTCCTACATTCGTCCCACTGCAGGGCACAGGCCTTCTCTCAGAGAGAGATAGCATGGGCTTAATCACCACGCGTGTCCACCGCGGATTGTCCATTTTAAATGCTGAGGTATGTAAACACCTCAGACCCTCAGGAATATTCAATTATTTCTTATATACTATTCGGGAATAATAGTTTTGAGTGAAAGTATTTAATAAATCGGTTATGGGATTTTCTGTTTTATTGTCTATTTATTTTGCAATATCCTCACTGAATTAAAATATAATTTATAATTAGTACGTTACTAGGACTACATTCTTTGAGACTAAAGATGTTATTTATAAAGACATGATTCCTTAAAACACTCCAAAACTGTAGCATAATAGTGTGTGGTTAAGTCTTTCTCTTGTAAAGACTCTACCACAGACTATTTATACGATCCTTATTGAGTGTTTTAAGGAATGGTGTTTTTATAAATAACACCGTAAGGCTTTTAAAAAACTGCAAAAATATTTTAAACATAATTGGATTTTATTGCTTGCAGTTTCAAAACATAGTTCAATTTATTTTAAAGTTTTTAGTTATAATCAAAGTGGATCCTGCAGTAGCGCGACCAAATCAACAATTCCGTAGCTACTGCTATTCCTACTGTTTAAGTCCGCCTAAGAAATCTACAGACTAATGCCCGATTTCACCGACTTTAAAGTCCTTAACCTGTTTTTAGGGCTACTTGGGCGTTTATTTCGGTTTCACCAATTTAGGTTCTGTCGTCACTTACGGCGCTAGGAGCATTGTTGCCAAAATCTTCCATTTTGGCGGAAGTCGATCGCCTGTAGGTTCTATAAATTTCTGTTGGCCACTTTTGTCAAAAATAAATTGTATGTTTTTACCGCTAGTTAACAACTTAGGATATAAGTAAGTTAAAGATTTCCTATTTAGGAGGCATGAGTCTGGTTGCTGTAAACGGGCATAAGGGTGGATGGCGTAGTAGAGATAGTTGGAGAATTTTACTATCCACTATTCGCTCCATAATCTTATAACCTCGATGATACCAAATGATTAAATTAGCATCCGAATTATAGTTACTTGCAAAGTTTCACATGTGTACGGCAGTTAAAAGGAGATTAAACTGAATTAAACAAGACTTGTTTAATAAAAGCGTGTGAAAAAGAATTCTACATTGGTAATCGAAACTTTTAATTTATATTAAACCTCATTTCACATCACCGCAAATTCCTTTTTATGTAAGATAGCTGTCCCGGCGAACCCCGTACCGCCACAGAATCCGTTTACACGATTCTTGCACAACGCCATCTACTTTTAAAACACATCGTACGCTCGCACAACGGCATCTATTTAAACTTAAAATAAATATTATCCCACGGGAACGCATTACCGGGATATCAAGTATGCTATGTCTCAATTCAGGTCTTTGTCTACCTGTACGCCAAGTTTCATGGAAATCCGTTCAGCCGTTATTGCGTGATTGAGTAACAAACATCCAAACATCTTCACAAACTTTCACATTTATAATATTAGTAGGAACTAGGATAACACTATGCCTGTGGCGCCTTTTTATTTATATCGTAATAAAGCTTTGCCTGTCAAACAAAAAACACATCGTTAGTCGTTTCACCTCATATTTTGATGCATGACCTGGGCAAAACTTATTTGCAATAAGTGCATACAGAGACTGCCCGCTATGTATTACCACATGTATTATATCATACTTAGTCCGCAGGTTTCACTTTGTCGTCAAACTAAATTGCGTTACATCACTATTCGTTTGGGTAAAATGACATACCGTGTACCTACTTCCTCGTCATTTCACTATTAAATACATATGTACACAGCTTTAACGAACTTGTATGTGTCGAGAGCTCGTTTGTGTTAAAACGGTAAGCGAGTAAAATCGCAACTCGTCGAAGTTTTTGGTTAGAGGCTAGATCCTTTGGAGCTAAGTACCTAATCGTAAGTTTTATAAATTCAAATTTGACTGGAAGCCGTTAATAGCAGGTATTTAATAAACATCAAATCAATTTCAAACAGTAAGTATGTCAAGAAATTCAGCAGTAAAATTTTAACACCAGCTCGCCAAAACGTTAAGCTTTATAGGACCGAATGACTATTATGTATGACCATAAAGTTTGATGATTCTTCACACACGAATTTTGTGCAACTTTTGAGTGCAGTAATAAAGACTGCATTTTTTGTATCAATAAAGACATAAACAAGTGATAAATGTAGATATATTTTTGTAACATCTCCTGCATAAATTTTTATTTATTTCTCATTCACCGGCAGCTATAAAAAGGGCAAGTTATCGTAATTCGTTTACCATCTATTAGATGCGCATGCGCTTACTGAGAATTTCCGCAAATTGACGACGTCCATTGTGAGGTAACTAGACATTTTTAACTGCCGTGTCAGGAGGTCATTGACTGACGACCAGTCGCCTATGACATCAGCCGTCCTAATAATATTGTGTAACAACTAATACATGGTCATTGTAAAACTCTCATATTTACGCGGATTGTTTTCCATAATTTAGTTTTTGTTTTTTAATGAACCTTCAGGAACATTAGAACAAACCATGAAGTTCAAACTGAAAGCTATAAAAATAAGTGTCAAATTTGAACGTAGCTAATTAAACAATACACTGTTGTAAACATTTAAGAGATTACGTGTGTAGCCCGAAGCGTATGTTGTTAAAGAATCTGCCAAATTAAAAAGTAATTAATTTAGGTAACCAAAACATTTCTCTACTTAAAAATGACAGCTCTATTACTAGTGCACATTGCTCAAAATCTATAAAAAACCGATTGCTAGAACCGACGACAGCACATCAACCTTTATATCCCGTAATGTTCATCCATGCAGTCTACTCAGTTGAGTAGAATCCATGGATAAACATTACGGGTGACTTTGTAACTAAAATGTAAAGGTGGATGTGCTATCGACTGCATATTAAACATATTATTATTTAATTATGGATAAAACCAAGATTATGTTCAATGAACACGTAAATCCGAAGCCAATTGCAGTTCAAAGTTATCAATTGTTAATGAGTATGTTTACCTCGGGCAAACCATGCAGTTACGTAAAAACAACTTCGAGAAAGAGGCCAATAGAAGAATTCAGCTGGGCTAGGCAGCGCATGGGAAATTACGTCGAGTCTTCACATCGCCAATCTCACAGAGTCTAAAGAAAGTCTTCAATCAGTGCGTCCTACCCGTCATGACATACGGCGGCGAAAGGTGGACACTCACGGTGGGGCTGGTCTACAAATGCTGAGCGTGCTATGGAAAGGGGGCTCCGGGTTTCTCTGAAAGATCGAATTCGAAACAAGGTGATCCGAGAGACAACCAAAGTCACCGACATAGCCCACCGAATCAGCATGCTGAAGTAGCAGTGGGCCGGCCATATCACCCGAAGAACTGATAACCGATGGGGTAGACGAGTTCTTGAGTGGAGACCGCGGATTGGTAAACGTAATGTAGGACGTCCTTAGACTTGGTGGAGCGATGATCTTCGCAAAGCGGCTGGCCCTTACCGAGATGGATGAGAGTACCCGAGGACCGTTCTCAGTGACGTGCATTAGGAGAGGCCTACGTCCAGCAGTGGATAAGCCACAGGGACAAGCGTATGCCGATGATGATGATGATTATTTAAAAGTTCTTATTCTATTATAAGTTTTTATTCTATTATTTCCGTGTGGCGCCGGATTCCGTGTGGCGCCGGATTCCGTGTGGCGCCGGATTCTGTGTGGCGCCGGATATTCCGTGTGGCGCCGGATCAAGAATAGCGTCACTCCATTTCCTTCCGTGGATGTCGTAGAAGGCGACTAAGGAAATCAATTACCAGGAGACGGGCAGCAGCGTCTTCCTGAGATTCATACTGCGATCGCCAACCCGCCTGCCAAGTGTGGCGATTATGGCATAACCCTTCATGGTTATGAAAACCACGAAGGAGGCCTATCTCCTGCAGTGGGCGTCAAATGGCTGATCATGATGATGATGATTCTATTATTGTCACCCATTAAGCGAGAGGGACTAGTTTCCTAGTGTGGGAACTACGACTACGTCCTTTTGTATGTAATTGTTTTTTAAACAAATTTTTTTTTAATTTAATTTTTTTATTTTTATATCATGTGTTCTGAACTGAACAACACCTTTTCCTTTTAATATATCTGCCAACAAAGAAACATAATATCGGCCATTATGAGCTGAAACGTATTTAAATACGATTCAATTTGCATAAGTTGTCATATATCGCCAATGGGACCTTGAAAAAATAATCTGCAATAAAGCGAATAGCTTTTGCCGATCCGCCTAATCCGGAATCGCACGCAGATGTCCACTGCGCGACCTCTACACACATGATCAATCCTCCGCTCTCCTTCGCCGACCAAAAAATATGTTAATTCCATTATTTATAACGAGGACCAGTCCATCGCGGAGCTGATCACCTGTCTGTATCTAAGCGACGCAATCGGTTTTAAAAGGAATATTTTACTAACGTAGGTAGGCAGCCGAGCGCCGTCCTGCTCTACAAGCTGTTACGGATGTGGAATCCATTCCACTTATTCACTTTTAGTTTCGTTGATCGCCTGACACAGAGATAATATGTTTATGACACGTGTAATTTAGTACGGCAAGGTAATTAACTTCTTAGGCATTGAATAATAAAATACTACGAGTATATTAGGAAATCTGAAGGTGTTTCCTTTTTTTATTGTTTCTACAAATAAACTAAACGATTAGGCACAGAAGCGCATTACTAAGCTAGAACATCAGTCCGAAGTCGTAGAACTTCAAAATATTATTATCATGTGGTTGTTTTTGCTGCCTTAGTACATCATTAGAATTGTCAAAACTGGACTTGCTACTTAGTAGGCAGAGTGTGTGGGAGGATGTGTCTCACAATCGAGCGACAAGCTTCCATATTTACACAGCACGCGCAGGTGATCTACCGGCGCACGAGTGGGCCGCCTCGCTTGTATGTAAATGCAATAGTAACACTTGAAATAATTAATATCGAGCCACAAGATCTTTCAGAAGTTTACTATTCGAAAATATAAACTCACGCCTGTATCCCGGAGGGGCCGATCAGGGTCTGCCACTTGACACGATCCTGACAGATCTCTTTCGCTTCATCAACATTCATTAGTCGTTGCATATACGCACGCCGGTACTATTCGAAGTTTTTCGAAAAAAACAATAACTCACACAAATTCATACCCGGGTCTCCGGGATACATCCGTGAGTTTATGTATATATAGCTTAACTAACTCAAATTTCAAGGAAAAAGAAACAAATTTCAAGGAAAAAGGCCTTACGAGTTACACCGACATCGACTTTTTATGAAACTGAATCCAAATAATACCAACAAATTAATGTAGGTTCTTTTACTACAAACAAAATAAATAGACTACGTCGTTTTAATTTTTAGAACCCTCAAATGTCTTTGCATCTGATTTGGATCGATTTTTTTTGCTCTCGAGTGTACTGAACTAACTGTCATCATTCATTGACAAAAAGTGGACTTGCTCTCATTTTTCGAAAGTCAACATAATGCATCCGAATATAAAATGCAAATTTAATTCCCTCTGTATTTATAACTGGAAATCCGCGACCTTGATGTAGAGACGAGATGCGATGGTGTCTCAGCCAAAAGTAAGCGATAAAGGATACAATAATGCAACCTTGAAGCGCAGGCGCAGACCGTCTTTCCGGGTTTGATCTTGCACCGTCGACCAACGCAGACACACTTTTTACAATCATCATAAGCAGCCTATATACGTACCACTGTAGGGCACAGGCCTTCTCTCAGAGAGAGAGTATGGGCTTAATCACCACGCGTGCCCACCGCGGATTGATTTGTACAATATATTATAATAATAATGCAGTCTATATACGTCCCACTGTACTGCACAGACCTTCTCTCAGAGACAGAGTACGGACTTAAATCACCGAGCAATGGGAAACTCGCATCAAAACTACATTAGAGTGACATAGTATTTATACCATAAAAAGCATAGAAAAACGCCCAAACAAGTAAACCCACAAAATTTTAATATTATCTTTGTGGTTTTACGGGTCTCAAAAAATGTGAAAAATCAATAATAATAATAAAAACTTTTAGATTTATTTCTCACCTTTGATTCCTAACCGTTTTCTAATGAGGATGTACATAAAAACGTCATTTTACCAGATACCCTTAAATATCGATAAATGCTTCATACATTATAAGGCGTTACGAGCAGCTCAATTTAAAAGGCGCGTTTTGGTGTTACTAGAGTTACATTATGAAAAGTATTAGAACTTGTAGAAAAAAATGTGTCACGATTATTTATCTTTTAACATGGCGTCCTCTCCAATCACAGAACATAGGAATCTGTCTCCAATGACATCAAAACATTTTTCGATGCAAGTTCTCCATTCAAATACCTACATGAAAATCTTGGTTCGCCTTAATTTTTATGCACATTAATATACCCTGGTGCGCAGGGTGCGGGGCAGCACCAACACCGCCCTGGCAATGATTGCGGATAGGATAGATTGCCCGTACATCCGGCACTGCTGCGACAGGCATATACATGCATAGAAGTGTGAATTTGAATGTGTTTTGTATGCACTGTAAGTGTTGTCTCTCTTTGTTGTTTTTATTTTTATTTTGTCAATATGGGTCTTGCAACCTGAAATAAATGAATTTTGAATTTTGAATTTTTGAATTTTGAATATAACATTTTTTTTTAGTATTTATGTAAATTAACAAGAAGTGTTGAAGCTGATGGTCTGATTAGCACATCCATTTAGTCTAGAAATAGATCCAGACTGTGGTTTCAGATAGAAACCGTTTTTTTTTTTTTTTCAAAAACAGATTCGAGTTCGCTTTATAAAGTTTTAAAACAGCCGTAAATATAATAAAAAAAACTCTTATCATTCTTACAGAACGATGTGGATGTCCTTGCGCTTTTATTTATCAGGTTTTTTGCTATAAGATGCAAATGTGGAAGAATGTATTTTAATCTACCTTGATGGAATCTAGGTCTGTTTGTTGAAGTTTTCAACAGTATTCAAACAGTAGTCAAAACGAAACCCAAGCGAAAATCGGAGTAATCAAGGGCAACACCCAACCCTCTCTCTCCTGTGAAGCGAAAATATATCTACCGCTTAAAATATTGTCTCGTGTAAATAATACTGTAAAGCCTTGCAAAACCCCCTTCCAATACAACACTACATATTACCTAGCTGTAAAATGCACAATTTTTGAAATACGTCAATTAGAGTTTATGTTTTGCGACAACTTTTATTCTATTAAGATTAATATTATTCACATCAGATTATAAGACTTTACAGAACTAAAAAATTAATAAAGATAAACTAGTAAATATCCACGCAAATTCAGTTTTTATTACATCTAATTTTATTCCACAAAGAGTGAATTTACGCTTTACGCACTGTGACGGTCCGCACTGCCTTTGCAATACGACCGCCACTTATTCACAAATGTAGGGGAACATAATAATCCTTTGCGTTGTACAATAATCAATAAAATTAAACAAATTTTGCTGTAGTATTAGAGATTCGCTAGATGGCGCCTTTTTGCAATAAATAATAATAAATATTTATTATTTCGGGCAATAATGTCCATTAATTTCACATTACAAAATAAAGAAATAAAACGTTGGTTTCTCAACCAATAAACTATTTAATCTTTTTACAACAATTTAACAACGTTTGCTCAATTAGTTCTAAAACAAACAAAACCACGTTCATAAAAGTTGGCTGTATGCAAAGTTGTCTATGCCAATGTATCGGCAGGAAAAAAGTAAAGAAGAAAGTCAGGTCAACGGCAATCTGTAGATAGAACAAGGAGGGACCCGTAGGAGTCTGATAATGTTATCCATCAAAAACCTAATAATACAGTCAATGAATATTTTGGAAAGGCTTAATTTAGCAAAACTATTAAATATAGTTGCTTATTTTACAGATAGAAAATATTTAAAATTATGTAAAATATTCCTGAAAGGGTTTCATTGAAAAGACATGGGAATCCAAGAGGGGTGGATGGCAACTGGGTGTGGGGGCGAGGGGAAAGGAAGAGACGCGCACTTGGACTGGGGATTTTGGCGGGAATCGGGCGGTGGTTTTTTTTTCTTGGGCATCTTTTCTTTGCGGGGCTGACCGGCCGGTCTAAATTAGGATTAGGATGAGTTAGCAACCTGATTATCAAACTAAAGTATTCTACAGTGTGTCGGTAATGTGGCTACAGCAGCAAATATTGAGTAGTTCAGCTGTGAAAGTGGTATAGCTTGAGAAACGTTTTGGTGAGATGGCTTGGGCAAATCATGGCTGAAGCAATGCAGGCCGTGGTACGATTTATACCAGTGGATTGGATCTGACTACATCGATTTGGTCAAGGTAGCTCTCTAGATCATTCTCAGGTCTCAGCAGTAAATGTGGTAAAGTCTGATTTGCATCTTGGAATGTTGCTGTAGTCTACAGAACCATACTTCGGTGTAGGCTTCACCTACATACTTGTGTTTCAAGGTTGATTAGAATTTGTGTTTGCATTTGTTCTTGATAAATCAACTTGCTTGCATCAATTTCAAACATTTGATCAATTTGATGGAATAGGTCTATATCTGATCGAACGGTGAGTTTCTTTGCCATGTTCTTTTCTCACTATGGGTCAGGTCTTGAACATGGCACGCACATTTGTTAGGAACTGATGTTTGGCGTGGTAGAAAACCAGCAAACAGACAGTTTAGCAGTAGTATTTGCAAGCAGTTGAAGTCATTTACATAATATAGTAAATTGTTAGGTAGAGTCTAAAACAACCAATTAAAAAACAATCCAAAATAAACCAAACTAATGAAAACTTGAATCTATCTAATAAAACAATAACCGGGCACAGAGCCTAACTAAAATTGTGAGTGTAAAATCTACATACAAAACTATGTACAAAAATAAACTAAAACCATATTTGTCTCAAATATTGACTAAACCAAACTAAGATTAACAATTACTGTTAATATTCTAATCTGTGTTAATCTGTGTTCACTAAAATCTGTTTTAAATCTCAAATGTTAATATTTCTACAAATCTTGATAAATAAATAGATTATTTTTTAACTCTTTCTAGTTGTTTAATTGCTTTTGGAAATCTCGACTCCCTGAAAAGATCCTGGTTACTATTTCACAACAAAGGGTCCTGTTAGGCTATCTAGACGATCACCTTTTGGCCAAAGATTTAAATTTTCTGTGATTTTAGGTACTCATAATTTGCTCTTTTACATAGTACACACTTAACTTACACTGAGCTAAAATAGTAGGTAGGAAGCCTAGGTACTCATACTTTACTTAGTAATCTCCTGTGGAAGAACCATTTCTTAGACATTCTATGGAGGCATAGATGGAGCGCTGCAGAGGACTCCAGAGGACTTCTTCTTCAGGAACCAGCGGGCATCAGTGGCAGGAGCAGTATTAAAGGGGACTTAGGGATCAGTGTAAGCAGTGTAAGTAGCAGAGAGCAGAGTGGAGTAGAGAGTTAAGGGGGGTGCGCGTTACAGCACTCTACTAGTGTCACAGCCTCCGGTAATTTTTTGTCCTACAAAGAAGAATGTCTATCTATTTAACGCCTACAGTCTTATCTACCAAACAACTACGAAGCATAACCAATTTAAGAGATGTACAATCATACATTTTTACATATGTACATTTTTTCTACAAAAATGAAAAATTGAGAAATCGAGATCGCACAAGCCCTCAAGTATAATAGATATGATGGTTCCTACCGACCTAACAAGATCCCATAAGTACAATCAGTAACTAGCAATCCTAAAAAATCCTAAATCCTAATGAGTCACTGCACGTATTCTTACAAAAGTAAAAAAAACTAATGCTGTTTCGGGAATAACGACTTTTAGAGGTAACTCTTTACATCTATCTAAGTATTAAGAATAGAACTGGTACGTCACCTACTGATCAATAATTACATTTCCATTACCAATAGAGTGTACGCTTGCTGTCGACTTTAAAACACTAACACAGACCATGTAAGTGTTGTCACAGTAACATCAACAATACCAATACTGACCTATTTATCCTACTAAAACACGGAAACACAAAACCAATGAAAATAACAAGTGCTAAAATAGTTTATTGAGTTTCAGCGACGTTTTATAATGAATTAAATAATGAGTAAGGCAATCACGTGGTATGCATATTAATGATACAATTATATTATAATACAATATCATTACAAGCGATAAGCATTCTAAGAGATTAATATTGAATAACCTATCACATTATCTTTGGAATCTGATTTTTTATTTAACTATGACTCTTCACAATTTTCTATTTCTTTCTTTAAATCTTCTTTATTATTAGATTCCTTGTGACTATCTTCATTTGTATTATCATTGTTATCATTGCTTTGTGTATTTTCTTCTGCAGTCTCAGCAATAGTTTGGGGTTGATTTGCCGTCTCACTTGTGCCTAATTCAGCGTGGTCCGTGGCAGTACTCAAGGTTGGCACCTCTAAAATGATATCTTCGTTTTCAGTTTCTTTCGATACCTCCGCCACCCGGTTTTCCTCTAGAGGTCGAAACAGTTCCTGAAGCGAGGAAACTTTTTTCTCTGTGGGTATTATTCTATTTAAATATACTAATATGTCTGAGAGAGACACGATCCCAATTAATTTGTCTTCCTTATCTATTAACAACAGTCGATGACTTTCTGTTCTAACTATTACTTCTAAGGCCTCGTATAGTGTAATACTTGAACGACATTTCTGCAATTTTTCTTCCCAGTCTTTCTTTTTATTTCTTACACTGCCTATCGTTGTAGACAAATCAGAATACAATTTTTCACTTACTAAATTCAATACTTCATATTTTGCATACACATCTATAAGCTTGCCGTCTTCATCTAGAATTGGTAAAGCTGAGATGTCTTTTTCCAACAAAAGCTGAAATGCGCGTTTGATTGTTGTTGCATCAGTAATAGACACAATGTCCTCGTACGTCCCAATCTTCAAATCAGGTAAGTTTTTATGAAAAAACGTTAGCTCAGGAAACTCGTTAAGGTATACAAAAAGGAACCTTAGTATTCTTTTGTGAGAAAGAATATACAACACATCTCCAGAAATTTGATCAACCATCAAAAGTCGATGTACGCGGTGTTTGTTCAAATAATTGATTGCTTCATGCAGCGACTGGTCCGGGCCGACGCAGCACAGCGGCTTGCGTGAGGGCCGCAGCAGTCGCTTCCACGTGTGCAGCGTATGCCGCTCCAACTCGTCCACGGACACCCCTTCCGCATCCAGTTGTAGGAGAATTCGAATAAAGTCACTGACAGTGATCATGCCAACCAATTGCTTCTTTGTAGAGTCCCAAAGTGGAGCGGATCGTATTCCGTGAGAAATTAACGTGGGGAACGTCTTTTTTACAAGAAACTGTGTGTCAAATATTATCACCTTAGCTGATTTAGGTAAGATCTCGTAACATTTGTGATATTTGAAAAAGTTTAATAGCAGCCTCGTTTTATCTCGTCCACCTAAGGATATTTGAACAATTGATAAATAGGGATCATATTTTGGAAGACCACGAACTTCCCTAAATAACTGTTTTGCCTGCATGGGATCCAGAGACGCGTATGAGTTCTTGTGGTAAGTTGGAGAAGTGGTCCCGATGGAGGAGCGGCGCGGCTGCTTTACGTTTTTCTTCTTCACCGGGTCCGCCGCCGGCTGCTGCGTCTCCGAGGCCGGCTTACTTCTGAATATATCCATTACCCTCGTAATTGGACTATATTTACGAGAAGACGCACCTGTCACTGTATGATAATACTTTTTATGTGAACTTTTGGAGTCTTCAACACTTTGTTCATCTTTTGTCGTCTCAGGCGCCTCGGCGGTCTTGGACGTTCCTGCAATAGCACCTTTAACATTTTGCAAAAGCGACTGCTGCTTCTTCGCATCGCTCTTTCTTCGTAAACGAAATATATCAAAAATAGAACTTCTTGGACTAGATGTAGTCCCGTGGAACGTCTCGTACTCCTTAGGGACTGCCTCGCGCTCAGCACTGGATGGCCTGGTGGGGTCCTTTTCTGTCTTATCCTTGAATATAGAGCGCACGTGAGGCCTCTGCGACTCCACACCTCTACTTCCGAAGTGCACTGTATGCGCATTATTATGTGGTACAACATCAGGTGATTCCTTCTCCTCTGCTGGTGGAAGCTTCGTCACTACAAATTTTCTTCTCTCGCCGACGACGGTTTGACTCCCCGATTGCACATCTGCTTGATTCTTTTTCTTCTTATTTTTATGTTTTGACTTTCCATACTTCGTGGGCGTCTCAGATGTTGAAGCTTCATTCTCTAGTATTGGATCCATTTTTATATATTAAATTAAATATGCTATACCTTTACAGTGGACTATAATGGAGAGGAACTCGTACAGTAATCTGGAAAGACAGAAAAAATCTTTTAAACATCACAGCCAAACAATTAATGAAGTAAGATATATATATATCCACCTACATTCCACAAATAAACGATTTTGTATTTGTATAAGATAAATTACTTAGTAACCAAAAGGTTGCAAATAAAAGTGCATAGGAAATTAAACACTGATTTTATATTGCTAGGTAACGCAATGCACCAACACTGTCACATACATAGGTACATATTGCATGCACAAAAATCAAATTAGTATCTAAGATTGTTACATAACAGTGTATAGTTCATGCACTTTTATTTAGCATAACTAGGTATACTTTTGAGCAATCACTACATCAAAGGAACAGTTCCAAAATATTGTTTTTACTAACACGAAAGCCACCTAAAGACAGTTATCATATCACCGAACCCCTTTTATTTGGTCACCCTTTTTAATCAATACTCTACTGCGTCCACATGAACTCTTGGAGTAATATTTACACACCCCACCGCTAATAGATAGACAGAGCGTACCTGGCTGTGGTGTGGCTACCATTGTCATTTAGGAGTTTGATTATTTGTTAGATTGCTACCACTGTGAAAAGATACTTGGTTTTGCTTGTGTTATCGATGACAGCTGCGATTGGCGGCGCGGCGGCGCGCCATGTTGGCGTGGCTGACGCAGGGCTGGCGACCCCGACATCTGCTGTCCGAAATGGGGAACTCTATGACGCCCCGTGCGGTTCTACACAACAATGTGTAGTTTTTCCTAAGCGCTTATAGGTGTCGTACGGTGGCTGATTTGGACATGATTGAAAATCTAATTTGCCGTGGCCGTAAATCTTGTTTACAAAGATTTAAAACCTTTTAAGTAAGCGCTTTGATATAAGTTTATGACAACAAGCGCTGGTTTCTCAATTGAGAATTTCAATACCTACTTATTAATATCACCGTCTTATCGTTTTTGGAGGAATGTCCATGTATTTTCTACGCCTCTTTTTCACGACAGATAAATGTGCCCTTTTTGAAGCTGACAAAATAACAATATTCTATCTTGATTTTCAATCAATGGTACTGTCGACAACATTCAACCTTTCCACCGGTGCAGTCTATCCTAATTACGTTACGTGTGACTTTGCAAAGGAAATGTAGAGTTTAATCTGCTGTCGACTGTACATTGTATCTTTTATTGCATAAATGTTTAGTTTTACTTCTATTTTCTTATAATTAAATTCAGAAAAAGTGAATTCGAAAACTGGCGATAAGTCACGTTACTAAAGAATGGCCAAGTTTATGATCGTTTATAAGAATCTAATGACGCCGTAAAGTTATTATTTATTATAATTTGAATTATCCTTTATTTCAAACTTAATATCTAATCTACAGAATGGTGAAACGTTTTTGTTAGAGCTCATGGTAGGTTCAGTCGACTGCACATAAACCGTTATATTGTATACCGAAGCACTTCAGTTAAAACAGGCAACTTTTCAACCAAAACATAAAGGTTAATCAGCTAGATCCTCTTTGTTGGGAATCAGCTGTAGAGTCGGAATTATTTGCAATAACTATTTTTGCGTTACCGATGGTGGCAAAATTATTGTTCTATTCATAGTGATATAATATGTTTTATTTATATGATACTGCGTAGCAATTATTTATGCCTAAATCCACGGGGAAATCGTTGAATAAAAAATTTACCTAGTTAGATCCACTTATCGTCCCCGAAACCACCTAAGCTTCATCGAAATCGTAGGAGCTGTTTCAGAGATTTTTTTTCGTCGCCCCGAATAAGTGTTAAAACATGAGAAAAATTAATGAAACAATTTTTCATTGTGAGGCGGTACGAAATTCGCCGAGCCACTTAATTGTATACAAATGTAGCATCTGTGGGAGCGGTGAAGCTTAGTGGTAGAACCTCGGACTTGGAAGTGGGAGACCCAGGTTCGATCCCCGGTGCGGGCATGTACCTATGACTTGGTTTTCTAAGTTATGTACATTTGTGAAGTTATAGTACCAATACCACTCGCTAACGGGGAAGGAAAACATCGTGAGGAAACCTGAGTGTCTGAGCTATTTACATACCTCAGCGCTTAAAATCGCCAACCCGCGATGGGCACGCGTGGTGATTAAGCCCATACTCTCTCCCTGAGAGAAGGTCTGTGCCCTACAGAGTGGGACGTATATAGGCTGCTTATGTAGCATCTGTATTCGTAACAAATAGGTATAGGGTGTAGCTATTCACCTAACGTGTCGCCTACTTTACCAAATGTGTTGTTTACTTAAATTTACTTCAATTTGTTCTAGACATACATAGCGTGCAAGCAAGTAATGTTCAAGGACGGTCAAGGATATTCCACTTTTAGTAACGCAGTGCCCGTTCTAAAGGAACAAATATAAATAGACCAACCTATAAATATGACGATGCTATTCAAAAACTTACAACCTCCTATGTCGTCGTCACAAACAAAACCTATTTCGCAGCATCACCCACGTTAGCAGTCTCAAAAATAGCCGGCAACCGTAAGGGAAAAAGACCGCGCAAGCGCCTAATCCGTGACGTAACGGTACGTCACAGTTATCCGTGACGTCATTGTTGTATCACGGGCGCGGGGTAAACGATTACGTAGTGGCTGCGCGCGGGGAGGTGGGCGCCGCACGATCGATACGGAGCTGATAATAATATCTGTTTTCGGATGAGTGACGTCAGCGGTGTGATGCTGCAAGTAATGTAACCTTCAGCATGGGTCGTCGGCTCATGTGCATGACATTAGTTGACATAGGTCAACCGTTAACAGAAACTATGTGACATTATAATATACCTATTTAACAATTTCAATATGAATGAACTCTACTGACCGTGTCGGTGCCTGTCCATTGCTTACACTTTCGCGTGATTCACTCCATTACATTATTAGCACGTACATACTTGACTAAAGATATAATATGTTATTTCAGTACCTCTAAGGTTTCAGTATCTGCACTCTGGGGAAAGGCCAATTAGAACTATCAACTCCCACCTTCTTAAAATCCCAGCTCACAATACTGGAGCTTACGGTGACTCCTTCACGGTCCATTCAGTTAGGCTTTGAAACGCACTGCCACAGAAAATATGCGCTAGTCCCACAATTGGTGCATTTAAGAAGCAGTTGAAAGAGCACTATCTATCTCTATCATAACTTTGAGCAGTGCGTGGAACGCTCGTGCACGATGAGCATCTTGCGACGAAGCGCGGCGAGTCCCCGAGGCGAGCATGTAAATTAGACATTAGGGTTCCTTATTGACTACGGAACCCTTAAAATACACGTGCTGAAAATAAATATTCTAGATCATATTTATAGTGTTACCTCAAAAACACGCTATTTCTGAAACACTACAATAACATTTTGTTTTTTTCTCAGATTTATATATTTTTTAATTTATGCGGAATTACACAATTCCATTAAATTCACGCAATTTATTCTTCTTACTTATTTTTATGCAGGCTTTTTATTACCAACCAAACGAAGGCGAACGAACGAAAGCACATCAACCTTTACATATGCGAACTGTAATCTAATCTATTGTGTGTAATAATTAATTAATTTTTTCATTTTAATCAACTGATTAGAGTGTGCGTATGTAAAGGTTGATGTGTTGTCGAAGTATGCTTACTTTCGCTTTGACGTTCACACCGATACATTCGCTTTTGTTCCTTTAATGAAATTGTGATTCCGCATATTATTGTAAATATAAATCTTTAAGGTAACTACGTTAAGGGCGACTTTGCAACAAAAATGTATAGGTTAACTTGCTTTCGTCTACGCAAACATTATATCGTTTTCTATTCCTTCGGGCGTGTGCAGTGCAGCAATGGCAGTTGCTACGTTAGCCTTCTTTTAGATGGCCTGTACGCAGCCGCAGCATCAAATTTCATTACTCCTCCGAGGAACTTAAGGCCAACTGGGGCCAATAATTAAATGTAGATACAAATATTGCTTCTGATGACAATTAAGACTTTAATCAGGGCTAACTAGCGCCGCTAATGAAAAAAAAATCGCATCTTTTTTTGTATCCGTTTTCCCAAAAAGTGAACGACGGAGTTTTCTGTATTAGTGATAGCTATTTTTAGAACATACAACTTAGAACCTTGGGCCAAACACCTAGTCCACAATTTCATTTCCACCAAAAACCGCCGTTTTCGCCAAAAATTAAATTGGAGCCTAGATTCTTGAACCTAATTTCTAAGCTGTAGGTTCTAAAAATTGCTGTTACCAACACAGACATTTTTGTCGTTCACTTTTTCACGGATTGTAAAAGAAGATGTGATTTTTTGTTCATTGGCGGCGCTAGTTAGCCCTTATAAAAGCCTTAAGAACTATGTATTCATTCTAATAAATTAACAAAAAGGAATTAAATGGAGACCAATCCGTTGAACAGGTGATTTTGAAAAAGTCGTAGAGCTCATTATCTATGATAACAGGGTTACATCCCCGGTGCCATCCCATTCTGAGTTTTAGGTTAAACTGAATAAACTGTGAAAACCTCGTGAGTAGTCGTGAGGTATATTATGTTATTTTTTTATTAAACAAATACCTATCTCACATATTAATATTATGTTATCATACCCAAATACCATCAACAAACATGTCGCTTGCTCAAATAAAGAAATCACCTTGTTACAATGTGTTTGTTTACCCCTTTGTGATCAAGCGCGTGAGGTGAGGGTATGAATGTGTGTGTTTTTACATAATAATGAGTCGCGCCATCGCTGTATTGTCACGTGTATAGATCTATCCAGGGGCGCCTCGCCCTCAGGCGTGGTGGGGCACATAGGAAAGACGTTGGACAAGCACGCAGAAAGGATGCGAAAGAATTCACTTTCATACAAAATGTACTGAAGCGATGGGGCATAGTCCACACAAACAAGACGAGACGAGGACCACAACACGAACTCTATACAACGCAAAACGCGTCGGATCTTTTCCGCACCCTCGTCCCACGTTCTTCCTTTGTATCCCACGCCTTAGATTTATTGGGATACTAGTAGTTATAACACAAAATCCATTGTACGTTTACTCTGTGTACTACTCCAGTTTTGTGTCAAATGAGTACATAAGCATACATGCATAAGCAGCCTATATTATACGTCCCACTGTCAGGGAGAGAATATGGGCTTAATCGCCACGCGTGCCCACCGCGAATTGGCGATTTCAAGCGCTGAGGTATGGGACACTCAGGTTTCCTAACGATATTTTCCTTCACCGCTAGCGAGTGGTATTGCTACTATAACTACGCAAATGTACATGACTTAGAAAACAAAGTCATAGGTAGGTACATGCCCGCACTGGGCATCGAACCTGGGTCTCTCGCTTCCGAGTCCGATGTTCTACCCACTAGGCTACCGTACCGTAGTGAACATACAAAATACCATAACTATATCAATAGTAGGCACGTATGTTGTATGTATGTTGACACCGGATTAAGAATAGCGTCACTCCATATCCTTCCGTGGATGTCGTAGAAGGCGACTAAGGAAATCAATTACCTGGAGACGGGCAGCAGCGTCTTCCTGAGATTCCAACCGCATACTGCGATCGCCAACCCGCCTGCCAAGCGTGGCGATTATGGCAAAACCCTTCATGGTTATGAAAACCACGAAGGAGGCCTATGTCCTGCAGTGGGCGTTAAATGGCTGATGATGATGATGATGTTGACACGGCTGCTCATTCGTGAGCGTTGCCTATATTGTATCCTCCTACTAGAGATAGGCCGTAAATAATATTCTCCGAGAATGTTCTCGCACGACAAGATATTAGAAATTGATAAATGATTATTTACTCAGTTATTCACTGTAATTCACAAATATACTGATTTCACAGTATATTATTTCAATTCTGAGAAAATTCTGGCCTCCCATCACTACCTCTTACCTGCCTTATTTTTATGATGACTACAGCCCTCCCTTTCGTGAAGATGAGGTAATTTTGATACACCACAGCACAGTCAACAGCTCGTCGTCATTACCAAGTCAGTCTATTTATTTAAAACATGAAAGATTTTTAATATTGATATGGTCACTAAAAGATGTTGTTAGGTTAGCTAATTACGGAATAACTTAAGACAGAAGGACCCTTAAGTAGGGACTGAATAAATTAACCGACTTGGTAAAGAGTTGTGAGATCCATGTAGATCTCACAACTTTTTACGGTAGAAGAACTGAGTTGCGAGACCTGGTTGGTTTTTTACAAGTTATGTTTTTCATGGCATCCCATTTCTTTTTGTAGATAGTCTTAATTTTTTCCTTGACTATTTTACAAATTATCTTTGAACATAATTATATCTAGGTACCTATCTACACATATTATTCCACTGGTACACTGATTCATTCACTGCAAATGTAACTTTAACTTTATAATCCTATATATTTATATGGGATTACAAGGATATTTACGCAGTTGGTGTATCTAGAAACTGGACAGAAATTGCAAAACATTTTGGTTTTTCCTTGATTTATACCTACACTAAACACTAATTGTGTTTTAAATTGTCTGCTAGAAATGCTTTGGAGTTTTGATGATCGGTCAGTCAGTCAGTAAGTGACAAAATTAAGAAACTTTGACCAGTTACTACTGGTTCAAATTGAATTAAATTTGAAATATACCATGTTTATACAATTCCTGCTTGATTACCGAAAATTTAGGCTTCTAGTTTTATCCACAACGACGTTATAGAGGGTCGAAAATGGCCTGAACTGCTTCGAGAAAAGGATGGTACGGCCCGTGCCGCTTTTTTGCTCGACTTGGCGGGGGCACTGCCGTGCCCCCAGATGATAAAAATAAATATGACCGTATAATGGATATATGCAAAAAGGAGCCATGCCAGAAATTTATTCCAGTAACAAAAATACTCCAAAAAAACTATCGCGGTTCGATTGCTCTCGAAGGATGGAACAGCAGGTACAACGCCAGAATGGGTCAAAAACGAACTTTACCATCATTTATTCATGTATTACGCAAAGAAGCGAAATAGCAGGAATTAAAAATTACACGCGCCATATTTATTGATTGCCTTGAACGTAAGAAAAGTGGTGAAATTTTCAAAAGAAAATACATGAGGGAAATTGAAAAACTCAATAACCAGGAGATCACACCGTTTACATTTTTACAACGAGTGACCCATGTAAAACGTATTGTCTTTGGAGACTAACTCGTAATAAATAAAGAACGTATGTAAGACGAACCAAACTACTGTGTTATAAAAGTTTCTAAATAGTTTAGTTTAAATTTTGTTTCATTATTATCTAAAAGTAAAGATTACTTTTCATATTTTTTTTTTCATTGTAATTGTTTTCTTTGCTGTCCCTGACCTTTTGCATGATTGGCGATTTCACATTTTTGACGTTTTATCAGCAAGACGTTTTGACACTCTAGTTAGCTAATAAAACGTCCATAATGTTAAATCGTCACGAATATGACAATGTCTAGACTTTTTCTAGACCTTTTATATGATTTTGACACTAGACTCTAAACGACTTGCTATTAAAACGTCCAAGAAATCATCAATCACGATAATTTAATCGTGATAATTTAAAATTATAGACATTTTACTTACTAGTCGTTTCACATTATGGACGCTTTACTAGCTAGTCGTTTTGCCACTCTAGACATTGTCACCTAACAGAAGTTTTAACAGGTGAAGGTTTTGCGAACAATTATATTTTGACCTTCTGATTCGGAGGGTCTGAAACGGATAAAATTCTCTAAAACTAAAAAAAATTATCATAAAATTCTCTATAAAAAGGTATCGACACGTTTTTCCTTACAAATAACCGTACTCGAGTTAGCATGATTTCTGGCGGTAGGAAAATTATAGATTGATAGGCCGTATTTTCAATTTATAGATTGATATGCCGCGGACAGCTAGACGGACCCACAGACAGACGGGCGGACATGGCTAATTATGAGAGTTCATTGTTGACGATGTACACATTTCCGCACCATCTTTGAACTAGTTTACTCGGCGCTTTTTAGGGTTCCGTAGTCAACAAGGAAATCTCATTGTTTTGCCATGTCTGTCCGTCTGTTTGTCGGCCTGTCTGTCCGCCGCCTATCAATCAAAATCAGCCCCTACGAATAAAAAAAAACATAGATGTATTTCTTCCTAAAACGGCCCTAGTCCTCTCGATTAGTCTTCACCAATTAAGTGAGCGCAGGATGTGCTGTAGGAATCTGAGGAATGCCGCAGTTTTTCGAACGCAACCCTCTTTCTCCAAGTTGGTGCCTCGTCCAGTCCAATCCACTATTTTCAAGACATCTTCCATTGCATTGGTGAACAGTTTCAGAGAAATGACATCTTTTTGTCTCACACCTCGTTGCAGTTTCGTTTGCCAATCCTCCACAGCCTAGCTTAGAGACTATTAAATAAAATGCTTAAATTCGGAAAAATGTACACTTTAATCATGGCAACAAAACGGTAAAACCAAAATATATATTTAGGGTGCCTTTTTTCTCGTATATCCTATAGTATGGAGTATCATTGTATCTATTGGTCGTTTAAAAGTAATGTAGGTGTAGAAAAAATTTTTTTTACCAATTCAAAAAATATGATAACTATGAGGATTGACTTGTTATCTAAACATTTCGCACGGCAATTGGTAAATATGCTTATCAAAAAACTGATAACGTGTTCTGTTTTTTAATCACTCACGCACAGTCGACAGCACATCAACCTAAGTTACATTTTAAAGTCACCCCTAACCTAACTGAGCAGAGTTTACGAATGTAAAGGTTGATATACTGTTAACTTATCTAACTAGTTAAATACCTAATTTGGCAATTAAAATGACGTGAGGAGTAAAACGAAATTGGTGAATTGTAAAGATAGAAATGGGATCACTGAAAATCTATATGTAGATACTAAATAATGTAAGTGACTTGTACTTGGGACGAATAAACATTATCTTTTTATAATTTTCAAAGCAAAGGTTCTCGAGAGGAGGCCACGAACTGGCTAACGCAGCGTACACACATAAAAAAAAGTTTGCGATCACTTTGAAAAACTGAAATCTTTTTTTTTACTGTAGATTATATTATGATTTTTTCTTCTTTTTAGATTCTTTATTTAAAAATAAAGAATTAGAACACAAAACAATGACACCGTTCAGTTGTTTTTTCATATTAAAAGGCTTTCAGTCCTAGCTTACGCTCATTCAGAAATCTGATTTAGTCAATTATAACCGATTCAAGATATTTTTTGCGGAAAGTTGTGATTGAAAAAATGCCAAGAGGATTATCAGAGGTTTCACGAGCAAGAATAGTAACTTTGAGGGAAGAAGGATACACCACGAGAGTACTAGCACGCACACTTGCTATATCCCAATCCTGTGTCGTGGCTACGTTGCAGAGGTACCACGGAATGGGGAATTTAGCTGACCGACCCCGCAGCGGTCGCCCAACTGTTTTGACAGCTGCCCAAAAGCGCTATATTAGATTGCTGGCAGCCCGTGATCCAACAATCAACGCCACTAAAATAAAAGCAGAAGTCAGGGCCGCCTCTGGGCTTGAAGTTAGCACGCAGACCGTTCGCAATTGCTTGCACCACGCTGGATTACGAGCACAGAGGCGAGCTCCGCTCAATTCCTGGCAACGTTAACAACGAAGATTGCAGTGGGCTAGACTTCGGCAAAATGAAGAAGGTGAGGAAGAAAACATTTGGCAAAACTGTCTCTTCGTTGACGAATCCCGAATCAGCACTCATTCAGATAACCGACGTGTCCGTGTCTGGAGAAGACCAGGCGACCGTGAAAGACAAAGAACTGCCACTGGAACAGTTCAGCAAGACGGAAAATCGGTGTCCTTTTGGGGCGGCATTATGATTGGAGCTAGAACGCCTTTGATCCCGTATCGGGGCTACATGACAGCAGACATGTACAAAGCAGTTGTTATTGATGATATCGTCAGACCATTCCGAGTAAACCATGGGCACCAATTTGTACTGGTCGATGATAATGCGCCCGCACATCGAGCTCAACGAGTCAATGCTGCTCTTCAAGAATACGATATCACACGTTACGACTGGCCTGCCGGCTCGCCCGACTTAATAGAGCACGCGTGGGATGCTCTTAAATGAGCTGTATGGAACCGTGAGCCACGTCCCCAGACAGTTCCAGAGCTCAGGGAAGCCGCTATTGAAGAATGGAATAGGTTACCCCAGGAAATTATTATTATACTTTATTGCACACACAAGAATAGAGTACAGGAAAGGTAACAAAAGAAAGTACATGTACAAAGGCGAGCTTATCTCTGTAAGAGATTTCTTCCAGCAAACCTTGGGGAGTCGGAGCGGAGGTGTGAAACGGGTCTACGCACGTGCACATGATATAATATACTACATACATATTTACACAAATAACAAAATAATAATAATATAAATACCTACCCAAAAATACAATATATATATATATATATGACAATAATGAAAAGAATAAACTACATAAACAATGAAAGGAAAATACGTACTTACTTAAAATATATACCTAATGACAACTTACTTATCAGGGAGTTAAGATATTGATAGGTAATGCTCTTTCAACCGTTTTTTGAAAATACTAAGTGATGGGCTAGTACGAATACTCTGCGGCAGTGCATTCCACAGCCTGGCTGAGTGCACCGTGAAGGAATCCCCATAAGCCCCAGAATTGTGGACAGGAATGTGAAGAAGATGAGAGTTTATTGATCTTACAGGTCTCACTCCAGAGTGCAATAGTTGGAAACGCTCTTTTAAGTAAAGAGGATAGGATGGGCTGTGCAGGATTTTGTAGAGAAGAGAAAGGATATGTGCATTCCGGCGAAGACGAATTGGGAGCCAATTTAACTCATGTCGAAAGCTGGATACATGATCAAACTTGCGTAAACCGTATATGAACCGGATACCCAAGTTTTGGAGTCGTTCGAGTTTATCTAGCAGCTCCTCGTTGGCATCCAAGTAGCAGACATCCGCATAGTCAAGTAGGGGAAGTAGGAGAGTCTGAGCAAGAGTAGTTCTAGTTTTAAGGGGAAGGAAGAATTGGAGACGGCGGAGCGAATGGAAAGCTGCAAAGACTCGTCGACTGACCTCACCGACATGAGCAGCCCAAGTGAGATGACAGTCAAAGAGCACTCCTAAGTTCCTAGCGGTGGTTGAGTATGCAATAGGTATGCCATCAAAGACAACCGTGGGGACCACTCTATGCTTCATAAGCAACTTATAGAAGTGCGGACTGCCAATTAACATCGCCTGCGATTTCTTGGGATTCACCAGAAGACCAAAGTGACGAGCCCAATCTAGAATCCGAAGCAGGTCGGCATTCAAGGAGTCCACAGCAGAATCAAACTCATCCACTCCAAAGTGCCTATAAAGCTGTAGATCGTCTGCATAGAGATGGTAACGGGATGACAATGATTCCGTGACAGAGTTAATGAAGACAGAGAAAAGGAGAGGGGAGAGGACTCCACCTTGGGGTACGCCCGCAGTGAGCTTGCACCAATCAGAGGATCTCTCATCAGAGCGCACACACTGCTGGCGTCCCCGGAGATAGGAGTCGAACCATTCTATCACAAGAGGAGATACGTTAAGAGAGCTGAGGATGGCTAAAAGGATGTCAAAGTCAACACAGTTAAAGGCACTGCTGAAGTCAAGCAGCGTCAGCACAGTGAGCTGCCTGTTGTCTCTGGCAAGACGTATATCATCTGTTACCTTCAGCAGTGCCGTAACCGTGCTATGACCGGAGCGGAAACCGGATTGGAAAGGGTTAAAAAGATTGTTTGTGGAAAGGAATGACGAAAGCTGGATGTTGACAAGGGATTCAAGGACTTTGGAAAGGAAAGGAAGGATGGAAATTGGGCGGAATTCCGAGAACGAGGTGGGATTGGTAGATTTGGGGAGCGGAATTACATGTGCCCTTTTCCAGAGAGAAGGAAATGAACTTGTGACCAAGGAGAAGTTAAAAATATGTGTAATAATTGGTACCAGTCCATCAATGGCCAGCAGCAGCATTTGTGAGCTGACCTGGTCATCGCCAACTGCCTTAGAGGAGATGGAAAGGATAGCTTTCTTAACGTCAGTCATTGTGACAGTTTTGAAAGAGAACGGAGCGCAGTCGGGTTTTCGCTGTAAAGAAAGATTATGAAGTGTGCTGTTTTTGATGCTGTCTTCTAAAGTGACAGGAGGCTTGGAGAAATGCATATTAAGGGCATTAAAGTCAATGTGAGTAGGATTAGAGTTAGGAGATTTACCGATACCGAGCGTCTTGAGGAATTTCCAGACTTCAGCTGGACTGTACTTTTCAATTGACTCGTGGATGTGTCTTCTCTTTGCATCCCTACACATTCTACTACAGCGATTACGCAGCACCTTGAAGCAGATAAAGTTTTCGTCTGTTGGATCCTTTTTGTACCTTCGTTTGGCCTGATCGCGCTTAGCCATTAATTGCTTAATAGCGTGCGTGAGCCAAGGAGCGGGTAAATGCTTGACCTTAACTCTTTTGAGTGGCGCATGTTTGTCGAAAAGGGCCGTCACAATGGAGTTGAAGTGGGTCACCATCTCATCGCAGGTCATGCTGTCGGTGACAGGCGACCAGTCCATTGCAGCAACATCCACCGCAAGAGCATTCAGATCGACACCCTTGAAGCTGCGAAGTAAAAGAAATTTCGCCTTCCGCTTGGGGGGACGAACTTTGTAAGAAAGGTAGATGAGGTCGTGGTGTGAGAATGGGGCATCAAGCTGGCCATGTTTGGCCACCTTGGACAGATTGGACACAATAATGAGGTCAAGAAGGGATGGATTACTGTTCGGAGCGTGGTGAGTTGAAGAGAGAGGTAGAATGTTTAAATTGCAGGAAGAAATAACAGACTGAAGATTAGCAGAGCGCGTGTCGTTTTTGATCAGGCAAGTGTTAAAATCACCTAAGATAAGAGAGTCGTCATACAGAGGAGAAAAGGTTTCCAAAAGGGATTCAAATTTATTAAAGAAGTTTAAGTGAAGGGAAGGGCTGTAGTATACGCCAAGAAGCAATTTAGTGTGATAAAGACAGATTTCCAAAAAAAGATATTCGGGATATTCTGTTGCCTGACTGACCGACTGATCTAGAACCTTAGCCGGGATGTCGGACCGCAAATAAATTGCAACTCCACCACAGGCACGAATAGTTCTGTCGTTACGGAACAGTCTGAAGCCAGGCAAACAGACCATAGTAGAAGGTAAAGATGGCTTTAGAAACGACTCGGAAACAAGAATGGCATCTATGCGTTGCCTACTAAAGGACGCCAAGAGATCAGAATAATGAGCCGGAATGCTTTGGGCATTTATGTGCACAACATTGAGATTTGGGTGAAATCCTTGCAGCACTGTATCCAGACGGTCGTGCAGGGTCAGCTCAGCCACAGAGTCATCACTAGCACTAGCAAATTCGTCAGATGAAGAGCAAGAGAAAAAGCTGTCATTTATATTGGAAGAGATATTCATAAATATATAATTATATATGTCCTTAAAACAACTGAAAATAAGGTAAATAAAATACTAATTAGGTACTTAAATACTTTGGGTCTGCAGAACCCAGCCATATTTTTTCACTCGGTCCCAGCCGCACCACTGGGGCGTCTGGAAGAAATCTCGTGCTTAGCTTACACAAAGAGAAGAAATGAGATAAGAAAAAAAAAAATTAAACAAACACGAGAAGTAAAAGGAAAAAACAACGATCATACAAATCACTACCATAAGTAAAGAATTATTTCTGAACGCAACTTAATCTGAGTAAAAAAAAAAAAAAAATAATTGACAGATCTGTAAATGTCAACTCTGTGAGCTTACTCTGTGATATTGGCTGAATGGCGAAATAAACATAACCTAAAAGGAAACATACAAAAAGATTAAACGATTAGAGTTCACATTCTACCCTTCAAGAGACAACAAGAAAATTATGCAGGATAAAATGTGCGTTCACTATAAACCGACCGATTGCAGTAGGTATACAATACAAGACACCAGAGTTATTTCTCCTTCGCCGCACGTCTGGACGAAGAAGCCGGTGCCGGTGTCGTAGACTTGGCCTTCGAGCTTCCAGCTTTGGACTCCGCGGCCTTCTTCGGCCGAAATGCTGGATAACTTGATCCTCAGCATGCCCAGGAGGATCTCCGCATGTGTTCGAGCCAGGGGAGGAGTTATTTTATATTGAATTTAACCTTTTAATAATAAATTGTTGTTTAAGTTTAATTAAACAGTATTTTTCTTTCTATGAAATTTCTATCACAATTACATTATGATTAATGGCTCAATTTTTTTTAAATAAATAATAAAAAATAGTTTTATATTTTAATTTCAAACAGGGTATTCCTATTTAAAGAAAGCATACAACATAGATTTTTTCTTGATAAAGTTAAATTTAAAGAATTATAGGAGCTTATGCTATTGATCACAAACTTTTTATGATGTGTGTAGGACGCTGGACCGACGATCTGAGGCAGATTGCTGGTAGTGGGTGGATGAGGATGGCCGAAGACAGAAGCCGTGCCTCGAGGGCCGTCTATGTCCAGCAGTGGACGAGTATCATCATCATCATCATCAGCCATTTGACGCCCACTGCAGGACATAAGCCTCCTTCGTGGTTTTTATAACCACGAGGGGTTTTTCCATAATCGCCACGCTTGGCAGGCGGGTTGGCGATCGCAGTATGCTGTTGGAATCTCAGGAAGACGCTGCTGCCCGTCTCCTGGTAATTGATTTCCTTAGTCGCCTTCTACGACATCCACGGAAGGAAATGGAGTAACGCTATTCTTAATCCGACGCCACACGGAAACGACGTGGACGAGTATGGGCTAGTTGAATGATTAAATTTTCAAAGCCGGACTATTTCTGATTTGACTATTTCACCGAGAAGATAACCGAAACATCAGTCAGTGTCTTCAGATTTCTCATAAAAAGTCCGGTACAGAATGATACCTAAGTATTTATTTACACAGTGAAATTCTCAGGTCAGAAACCGACAGCAAGCACAGTCGACATCACAACCTTTAGATGCATTCACTTTATTCCGTTAGGTTACAGGTGACTATGCAAAAAAATGTAATGGTCGACCAGCCGTCGACTGTACCCAAGGGTGGAGTCAGTCATTGATACCGAGTGATACCCAGTCGCTTTTGTTCGATACTCGCCTTTATTACTTGGGCGAAAAGAACTATCGCGCGTGGGATATTGTGTGGAATCTGAAACTGTATGATCTCAGAGGTCGCACACTAGTAGGAGATAAGACCTTATCTTATCACATATCTCGACTAATCCCAAAAGACTGCGTCAAGAGACTCAAGAGTCAAGTGGCAATCACGTCGCCGCGAAAGTCAAGCCCACTTGACACTAGGGCTGTCAAGTGTCACCTCACTGGGTTAGCAAGATAATTCTCCGGGTCCGCAGTTCCTTGCGGTAGCTAAAATATTAAAATGTACAATAAATTTTTGATTTGACACGTCTAGGGTTTCTTAGTTGACCGTCAAAATATGCGGACTTAGAAGGGAGGTTTTTTTTATTGATATTATGATTTGGTATTACATACTTATTATTGTTGCTGCAGTACTCAACTAACGACTTCATCAAAGTAATTTTTAATGGAAGTTAGACTATAACTTGATCGACTATTACTCGTTTACTTGTAAAGCTTACTTAGCAGTAGTTAATTTGTTTATTATATGGTAGGTACTTTCCTAATTTATTTTTCACGTTCTACAAACTATCGTTCAGCCGGGAGAGGAAGCGCCCCCCTTCTCTGAAGGGCTTTGCGGTTCAAAGCTTAATATTTTGGAAGCGGATTCTTAAATCCAAAATGCTTTTGCTGCACTCACAATACTATTTAACGACCAATTCAATGATAATCCACACTATGAGGTAGACGAGAGAAAAAATCCCTAATTTTGGTATCATCATTAAGTGGGGTGTGTACTGTATAGGTGATGATGCAAACATCCAGTGGTTCTTGATAGCTGTTTATTTCTTCCAGGTTCAGGGTGGTGTAGTAGCTAACTGAAAGCTCATCCTATTACAGAGAATGTTCCGGCTTATATACTATTCGGGCCAGCCGTTCGACCAATCACAGATGTTTCTGGAATATTCCACTGGTCTTACACAATATTTACACATGTTACATAATATTTAAAGGGCCTCGATCAGCATACAGTTATCTGCGAACCTAACTTAGACTAACAGGTTTAGGGGTTCGCTACATTTACACAATATAAAAATGCCTGGTTCAGCCTACAGCTAACTGCGAACCTAATTCCACCTAACCCGTCTCGGCGTCCACTACAATCATCATCAGCCATTTGACGTCCACTGTAGGACATAGGCCTCCTTTATGGTTTTCATAACCATGAGGGGTTTTGCCATAATCGCCACGCTTGGCAGGCGGGTTGGCGATCGCAGTATGCGGTTGGAGTCTCAAGAAGACGCTGCGGCCCGTCTCCTGGTAACTGATTTCCTGTCGCCTTCTACAACATCCACGGAAGGAAACGGAGTGACGCTATTCTTAATCCGGCGCCACATGGAACTTTGGTATAGATATCTTAAAAAAGGTTTTTAAGACTTTATTCCAAATTTAAGCCTATTACTAATAGTAAGGGTATTATTAATAGTCTCTAAGCTAGGCCGTGGAGGATCGGCAAACGAAACTGCAACGAGGTGTGAGACAAAAAGATGTCATTTCTCTGAAACTGTTCACCAATGCAATGGAAGATGTCTTCAAAATAGTGAATTGGACTGGACGAGGCACCAATTTCGAGAAAGAGGGTTGGGTTGCGTTCGAAAAACTGCGGCATTCTTCAGAGCCTAAAGACAAGGGTCTTCAACCAGTGCATCCTGCCAGTTATGACCTACGGAGCTGAAGCGTGGTTACTGATGGCAGTACTACTCCACCGATTCGGGGTCTCTTTGACGGATGGCATCAGAAATGAGACAATCCGTCAAAGAACTAAGGTGACAGCCTATAAGATTAGCTGGTTGAAGCGGCAATTCGTCATCAATGAAGTGAATGGTTTGACGTTTTTGTATAAAACCAATCATCGGTTACGCTGTCACTTTACTATCACCCAATCAACGTTTACGTCTTCACGCATGGCGTACAGAATGAACCAATAACAGAGTAATTTACTCTACAGCATATCCTGCGCTCACTTAATTGGTGAAGACTAATCGAGAGGACTAGGGCCGTCTTAGGAAGAAATACATCTATGTTTTTTTTTATTCGTAGGGGCTGATTGTGATTGATAGGCCGTGGACAGACAGACCGACAAACAGACGGACAGATATGGCAAAACAATGAGAGTTCCTTGTTGACTACGGAACCCTAAAAAGCGCCGAGTACACACGGAACTTTGGTATAGATATCTTAAAAAAGGTTTTTAAGATTTTATTAAGAATTAAAAAAAATATATTTGTAAAAAAATTGAATCTATCTCAATGAGGTAAGAGTCTGTCATTGCTATTTGCAGACGAATATAGCTAGTATTTACCTACATCTCTAGGTGTTTATTCTCTGTCCACCTTTTAACCTCCGCTGATATATCTATATAGTCGGGGATCAACATTTTATATTTTTATTTCGAAATCGGCTGAAACGTAACTGAGTAGAATACTCGTACCTTCTAAAAGTCGAAGTGCAGTTGAATAACATATTATGCAACGTCTTGAGTTGCCAGTTTATCTTCTCCATCTACCTACCAGATTATTTACGTCAACGCGCTGGCCATATCGGGTAAGGCTTTTTCTTCTTTGATTCCATTTTTCCTCTGGAGAATTCGAAGCTAGTGATAGTTGAGTCTGAAGCCAGTGACAGTCAGTTACAATCGTTATGCCAAAGTAAACTTTAGCACGCACGACATAAGAGATAGACACACGAATGTACTGTTAACAGGTGCACAGTATACGCTACGGGCGAATTTGCCAACTAAAATGTAAAGGTTGATGTGCTCATAACTGTTCCTAATGACGCGAATCCTTGTCCAAATTCTGCTACCTGCTATGAATCAGTGGTTTGTTATCTAAACAGGAAGGAGCTTGTTTGTACGCAGGTACTTAGTTTTCGTTTACATGTTTGTACGTACAGTCGAGAGCAGTAAACCTTTACATTTTCGTTGCAATGTCGTCCGTAACACAACTGTATAGAGTGCACGCACGAAAAGGTTGATAAGATAAGAATATTCTTTATTGCACACACGAAACAAGATACATAAAATATGTACAATGGGCGGCCTTGATGTAACTATATTTTCAGCGGTACCTACCTCATTTAAATCTATCTAAGTATTAATCTATACAGCCAATGTAAGATGTCGACTGTAAAATCATGCGCATGCTGTGCTCATTTAAATGCTTGTTATTTATTATTTGGGTAGTTTAGGTACAGTTGACAACACGTCGACCTTAACATTTCACATTACATTAACGTCGCCCGTAACGCAAGAGAGTAAAGTGCTAGTATGTAATGCACTGTCGTCTGTACCTACTCGCACGTACCTGATCAAATGCAATAACGACAGGTTTATTTAGGCACAGTCGACAGCACATAAGCCCTTACATAAGTGCACCCTAACACGTTGCGTTAGGGGCGATTTTGCAGCAACAGTTCAAAAGTTAACCTGCTGCCGACTGTACTTAGCTCAGACGGATTCAACGTAATAATTAGGTAGATATTGATGAAACTGTTTCAGACAAGGCCGTAGGTATGTAATTAGCTTATACACAAGCTATCTGTATGTATGCTACATTATAAACATTACTTACTTAATTGTCCGGTGGTTTTCCTAAACAACAACAATAAAACTATCTATTTTCCGCACATTTATACATTGGTAAACCGCCAAATATTCCTACGAACAACTCCGAAGGGCCATGTGACGAAGGAACATCCAGGCAAACCGCCCATAAACTTCTATAAATATTTCCTAGTCGACATTCTTTAACATAACCTCAAAACTTGTAGTTGCTACTATCTGTAAACTTTTAATTACAAAAAACATACTTACAATAAATAGCTCTCATTGCGCCGAACTCCTCTTGCACTGACTGACTATTTACGAACCACTCACACACTCACATCAGTGATGCTTAGTGCACCAACAATAAAATAGTTTAGCAGCGCGAGCTATAGGTACAGAGCTATACCTATCGCTGCCGATGTCGTAACGTAGGAACTTCACCCACTGAATGCGCGGACGTTGAGCACGGGAGCCGGGGCATTAATTGAAGGCACAGTATCTTGTATGGAGACCGCCATACTCAATTAGTACAATTTACAAACGCACAGCAGCGTTCCAACCAACGCGCTGACAGCAATCAAATCGAAACAAGCAAGTCGCGTTCACGTTTTGATGGAATTCTGTAGCCCGAAGCCGCTGCGTTCGTTCGGCACTGTGCGCTAAGCGGCACACACTGACAGCGTGTGTTCACACGCTCGCACGCACACACACGCCGCTGTCGCAGCCGCGCTGCTGATAGCACGATCCGGCGCGCGCGCTCCCGCCACCGACACTCGTCTACTCACACAATTCAGACCAAATTAAAATACTTATACGTACATATGTGATGTCAATTAAATACTATTCTATCACAAAACTGGCGTTTAGACAATTTTTTGGAACCGTTGACTGAAACATGACAGCTAAGTCCTAATCTGTGCATGACAGAAACAGAAATTGGAAAGAAGGTTCGATTTAGCTGAGGCTCTGACCTCCATGGTACCAGTACTACGAGTATAGCTAGGCTATAGATTGCATCCTAATATTATGGCGAATATAAATAACATTCTTGCTATAAAAAAAACCGACCGCACGTTGGACTCGCGCACCGACGGTTCCGTACAAATTTTCATGTAGGTACTTACATATTATACATAGTTCAGGAATTGAGCCTCGCAGTTTTTTCCGAGCTTTTCCCGAAATTTAAAGCCATTTTTTATGACATAATTACAAATATAAAGTTTTTAGATTTTTCCCCTATTTATTATAATGTTGGTATAATAAATGTCTTTCTTCTTCTTCTTCAATGTTTTTGTGTAATGTGTTAAAAAAAGTGCGAAAGGTTTTCTCCTCGACTATTCCTCAGAGCCTAAAGACAAGGATCTTAAACCAGTGCGTCCTGTCAGTTATGACCTACGGAGCTGAAACGTGGACACTGACGGCAGGACTAGTCCACCGATTCAAAGTCGCTCAGCTTGCTATAGAAGGGCTATGCTAGAAGTATCTTTGATGGAAATGAGACAATCAGCCAAAGAACTAAGGTGACTGAAATAGCCTATAAGATTAGCAAGCTGAAATGGCAGTGGGCTGGTCACATACGCCGAAGAACCGATGGTCGATGGGGTGCAAAGATTCTCGAGTGGAGACCACGAGCTGGCAAGCGCAGCGTGAAACGCCCACGGACTTGCTGGACTGACAATCTGAGGCAGATCGCTGGCAGTAGCTGGATGAGGATGGCTGAGGATAGAAGGGAGTGGCGTGCCTTGGGGGAGTCCTATATCCAGTAGTGGATGAAAACGGGCTTATTGATTGATTGATCAGTGCAGTGAGTCCATAAAGCAGAATTGAAATCTAGAAACTGAATAATTATGCAGTTGAAAGAAATCGAGAGTCCTGAATGACTTATTACAATAAGACAAAGAGTGCACGATGGCAATGCGAGTGAGCGTAGAGCGGCCCACTAGCGTAGCTTTGGCAAGCGAGCGCAGAGCGGACGGTGAGTGTATCTTGGGCGATGAGCGAAAAGCGGGCCGCTAGAGTAGTTTTTGGTGGCGAAACTAGATTTGGGCAGCGAACATAGTGTGGACTGACAATGAAGCTTTAGGCGATGAGCGCAAAGCGGGCCTCTAGCGTAGTTTTTCGTAGCGAGCATAGATCTGGGAGGTGAACATAGAACGTGAGGTATGTGTAGAGCCGAGCATAGAGCGGGCGGTTAGTGTAGAGCGGGCCGCGATTTTGGTGGCGGGTGGCGAGCATAGAGCGGGCGGTGAGCGCAGCTTTAGGTGGTGAGCGTAGCTTTTAGCGTAGAGCGGACTGTGAGTGAAGCTATTGGCGACGAGCGTAGTTTTGGGTGGTAAGCGTAGCCTTTGGTGATGGTCAGCGAGCGTAGCTTTGAGCGGCAAGCGTAACTTTGGGCGATGAGCGTCGAGCGAATGCAGAGTAAAGGGAGGGGGGGGGGGGGGTAAGTATGTAAGTATGACGTAGGTAAGTCCTCAACAGTACTGTTTTTTACTCCAATTTCATCTTTTTACTTCAATGGAAAGAGCTATGTTAGGAGTTTCACTGCGTGATCGAATCAGGAATGAGGAGATCCGCAGGAGAACCCGAGTTACTAATATAGCTCGAAGAATTGCTCAGTTGAAGTGGCTCGGAGAACTGATGGCCGTTGGGGCGAAAAAGTTCTGACCTGGCGACCGCGGTCCGGAGGACGCAGCGTGAGCAGGCCCCCCACCAGAATGTTCTGACGACCTAGTTACGGTGACGAGGAGTCACTGGATGCAGGCGGCACAAGATCTGGGAGCTTGGAAACCAGGCGTATGTCCTGCAGTAGGCGTCAAATGGCTTTTGATGATGATACATACATAAGAGAGTATGGGCTTAATCGCCACGCGTGCCCACCGCGGATTGATATTTTTTATTTTTGAACCCAACAATTGGCTGAGGTATCAACATGAGGATGATGGTGATAACTTCAATTTCAGAGCTGATTCTAGAAAAGTTGCCGATTTTAGTGGTTTCCAAACCATATTTCCAAATCAAAGGATGCAGTAAAGCTGGGAACTAAAAATTATTTCTTTGACTAAATCAAAGTATTGAGCCTTCAACTAGTATTGATTAACTATTACCTACAATTATTTCATAACGGGAATTCAGAGTTCGCTGGCTACTTTTTTTATGCAATGCTGACATGATAGCAGTAATGATATTGATATGTTTTCAGCAGCATTGCTTTCGGTAAAGGGCATTAACCTTGATTGGAAACTGTTTAGATGTCCTCACTAAGACATTATTATTTTTTTATGTAGGCAAAGTCAAAGTCAAAAATTTAATTCACTATATAAACAAAATGTTTACTTAATGAACGCAGCCTACATATTATGTGTTTCCCCACAGATTTTCGGTTATTTGCCACCGCTGACTACTACGGCAAGAATCGCGATTATTATTATTTCGCGAAATAAGCAATCTCTTAAAATGAAAGTTGTCACCCGTATGTAAATCAACACCGCGTACCTATTTAACAATGCTAACTATGACTGCTTGAACAGCTTGCGCAAATAAACTTAAATTTTTCTCGAAGCGTTCTGAAATACAAACACATTCTAAAACGCATTCTTTATGGGTGGAGGAAGAAAATTTTAAATTGCATAATTGTTTGCCATGCGGAAACTTTGCACTGTAGGCGGAGAGTAACACCTTTGACGAATAATTAGTCTTTGTTGGCCAGTCTGCGATGCGACAGTATCGATTATAAGTAAAATTAGAATAACTGGACGTGTGCCCGCTCTGTGTGCAGCAAATAGTACTGGGGCATGCGACCAATCGTAACAGACGCAAATACGCGCGCGACGGACCTATACAGGGCTGAAACAACCATCTCACTACTATCATCAAATCATCATTTACATCCAGTACCCGAACTGTGACTGTAACGGAAAAAATCTGACTCCCAATGTTTGCTGGAAGAAATCTCTCTCACAGAGATAAGCTCGCCTTTGTACATGTATTGTCTAATGTCATGTTTCCTATATTGTGTTTTAAGTGTATTAAAACACAATTCCTTATCACGAAGAAAGTCCTTAAGACCAAAGAAAATAGGTCTTTTGAAATGGTCTTTCGCATTAGACAAGACCATTTAAACTGCCTTTGAGAAGAGTTTTAAAGGAATGATGAATGATGATGGAATATTTATCACATTCGTTTTTATAGTCGAGGCTCTACCAACGATCTCGAAACGTCTTTCACGTAGCCTGCTGCGTCTGAGAAGGGATAATCTGCGCAAAGCTGTGGCAATCCTAACAGGCCACTGCTCACTAAATAGACATTTTCACAACATGGGACTAACCGATAGCCCGCTTTGCCGGGGATGCCTCAAAGAAGTAGAAACACCCGCCCACGTGACCATTCACTGTCAAGGCGTGGAAAAGCAACGGACCGCCATCATTGGGAAGCTGGGATCTCTTCAGGAGGCCTGTAGTGACATCAGAGCACTGCTGGCCTTCTGGAAAGAGATAGGCTGGCTGGAGTGAGCTCACAGCTTTGCTACATACAATGGCCCAACCATGAGGCTAAGTGCGGAAATCTCAGGTCTAACTAACTAACTAACTAACTATAGTCTACCTTATTTATAAAATCACGATTATCTTAAAACACTTCATAAAGCCGGGTACTCATCTGCGAGCCGTAACTGTAACAGAGCAGATACAGTAACCAGGCTCTAGTGTGTACGCGTGACAGGAGCCGAGTACTTACGGCTCGCAGGAGGTTCGCGAACCGCGTACACACTATCGTTTTTTGATACAGAGCATGCAACAGTTACAGTTGCGACTCGCATATGAGTACCCGGCTTAAACGTCTGTGGCACCGTACTTCTTCTCTTAAATTATCAAATATTCTGCTAGCCTAACACGGCAGGCATTTTGTGTGTGATACCAGCAGAGATATCACTTTTTCTTGTGGAGTTATCTCTTGAGCAAGCACTCTTAACCGACTTAAGGTTCAGCTTTAATTCCATACCGCGTTGTCCGATTTAATTTATTTTATTTTTGTTATAAAAGAATTTGAGACGGAATTCATGAAAAAACCGGCCAAGTGCGAGTCGGACTCGCGCACAAAGAGTTCCGTACTATTATCTATAGAACATTAGACACAAAGATCGAGTAAAACCCGCAAAAAATCACATTTATTGTATAGGAGCCCCCCTTAAATATTAATTTTGTTTTAATTTACTTATTTGATTTTGAAGCGAATATGAAACTAAATATTCCGTGAATATTCCAAGCGTCTACCTGTTGCCGTTATTAATATCGAGCAAAAAACGGAAAAAAAAATACGTTTGTTGTATGGGAGCCCCCCTTAAATATTTATTTTATTCTGTTTTTTGCTATAGCGGCAACAGAAATACATCATCTGTGAAAATTTCAACTGCCTAGACATCACGGTTGAAGAGATACAGCCTGGTGACAGACAGGCAGACGGACAGTGAAGTCTTAGTAATAGGGTCCCGTACACCTTTCGGGTACGGAATCAATCATCAAACGCTTGGATTTGCAAAGGCATCTCTTCACGGCACTGTGGACACAACCATACCGCAATAAAGAATACCGTCAGCGCCACCTCGTGATAAAATTTGCGGTACTTGCGGCTACTGTTTAGTACGTATTTTACGTATTTTGAAGGCGGTTATTTTGTCTTTGTTGACTTGTACTAGGACTGAAAATAAAACAGAACATAAAGCTTCATCATCTTCGATGTTTTGCTGCTCTACATTTACACTACCATCAGAAGGTAAAGGCAAATTTGTTTGTTGAACTTTAAGGGGCTCCCCTAATTTAAAAGAATATTATAGTACGATTTCGCAAAAAGTGAACATCATAACTGACGTAGACGTCACTCCCATAACATGACTTTGGGGCATGACTGACTGTCGGGCACAGACTTTCTGTCAGAGAGTATGGGCTTAATCACCACGCGTGCCCACCGTGGATTCGCAATTTCAAGCGCTGAGGTAGGTGAACACCTCAGACACTCAGGATTCCTCACGATGTTTTCCTGTATAGTCAGCGAGCGGATTAGTTCATGTGACATAAACAGTGTTACAATACAATAAACCTCAATAATGGTGATAGCTATTTTTAGAGCCTATTGTTAGTAACCTAAGAGCTTAAAGCATTTTTGGCAAAAACGGTTGTTTTAAGCGGAAACTGCGTCCAGTCCGTTAGACAACATATCTACAATACAACAACATATATTTCCATCATCTGCACATGACCCCATGATTAGCTTACTTAATAATTCTAACTACGCCCTCTGGTAATGTCAGCGGATGGAGCGGATCACCTGGTAATGAATTCCAATACACGTTCTACCCTTTATTCCTAAATGAATTACTTAATTACGAGTAATATTTACCTCTCTACAAGACAGTTAAAAGTTTCTTGTTTTCTTTCACAAAACAATTGCTAAGTATACATACACTGCATTTTGAAATGTTCTGAATAAGAATATATTACTTTACTAAACGTGGTCGTTGATATAGGAAGCGTGATAACGCCGTTAGATTAATTCTATGGGCGACACCAGTCACTAAAGTCTATTTACCAAGTATCGTATGAACTTAATCAAGTTTATATTTACCTTATCTTTAAATATCAAACGTAAGAACAAGTTGTGAAAATGAAACATACTTATGTATTTATTATTGATTGATAGATAACTGTTATTTATTAAAAAAAAAGGATAAAATCAGAAAATTGTTAATTTATAGTAATTATCACAAAAAACATCTTTGCGCTTACCTTTGCGTTTGGTTTGTTTGGAAGAATATTTATTGTAACCTTCTGAGGTTACAAAAAGAAGATTGTAACCATCCCGAGCCCTAAGGCCGCAACTTCTTTCTGCCCGCAGCTGTTCGGTTTTCTTTCGATTTTCTTTAACTTCTTAACCCCAATCACAGATTGTGTTTTCCAAAAACTTTTGATTATTTTAATTTTTGATCATGTAAATATTACTTACATATTTTATTAAATTCGTGCTATATGTGCTCTACCGATGTGGCAGTCTCCGTTAAATTATTGTCCTATCCAGTTATTGTCCTATATTTAACATATCTAGATAGTTTTAAAAACTACATACCTATTAAATAGTGCCACTACTAAGCATAAAAAGTTTAGAATAAAAGTTATAAATGACTAAATCTTTTAGGAATTGCGTATTTTTAGGTAACCCTATAGGTATAAAGATGTAACTGCTGTTACGCATGCCACTAACAGCTTTTCACTTGGCAGTAATCGCCCCGTCCTGCGCTCACGCAGCGTATTAGAGGAGGATGGTGGGAGTCTTTGCCCATTCTTACCTTTCTCGAGACGTCCATTGGCGCTCAGGGGCCCATTTCATAGAACTACAATATAATTCATGTTTACTATGACAATTCCATGTATTAATCGCGATTTTTTATCTTTTAATATGGGCGGTTTTTTTATAATCTCATGAGAGAAATGAGATTATAAAAAAACCGCCCAAGTGCGTGTCGGGAAACGTGCAGTGTAAGGTTCCGTAGAAAGAGGCGTTTTTTTACCTGCTTTACAGAACTTAAATACAACTTCATCAAAGTAATTTTCAATGAATTTGTACGGAGTTTTCCATTTTTAAGTTGGTCGCCTATTACTCGTTAACTTTTAAAGCCTTTTAAAGCTAAGTAGCCGTGATATTTTTCCTTTTAAGTTCAGTATTATATGCTACTGAATTTTTTCACGATTCAAGCATTTAGCCAAGAGAGGGGGGGGCGCCCTAATCTAATTAAAATTTGCGCTTTAATGCTTAATATTTCGCAAATCTTAATAAAAAATTGTTTTCCTACACCCAACATATTTTTAAATGACCAATCCAACTCACACTATGGTGTAAGCGACAAAACAAAAATTGCATCCCTAATTTAGGTGCAAGAGAGATAACCTATAAAAATGTTTTAAAGATTTTATCCTACTATTTTGTTTGCGTGATTAATATGTATATCTTTGCCAAGTTTCAGCTTTCTAGTACATGTCGTCTCCGTCCAAGCCGGACACTCAGACGGATAGACAGACAGACGGACGGACATAGGGAAACTAAAAATTGTACAACTTCTCCATTGTAGTCTTACAAAATAGAGCCCTGAAGTATGTACAAAACAGGCGTAAGGAGCAGCCCTATACAGGTCCTGCCGTGACGAGCGGCGCAATCAATGCGGAAACGCGCGGGCTCCCCGAATGGGAGCGCGGGATGCGTCGCCGACGCTCCCGTGTCTCGCGCCAGAGCGTCACCGCCGCATTTGTCACTTCAGACCCCGATATATGTGAGCTAGACGCTGTTCCCTGCGATCCTTTGGAACGCAGCGAAACTTTTAATGGCCTAACTGCAAAAAAAAAAATCAATAAAAAACTTTAACAACTTTGACGTTCATTAAGTAAACATTCTGTTTTTATAATGAATAAAAAATTTCTTATTGTGGTATGAAGTATGTCACTAACCCCCTCTTGCTTATGCACTAAATAAAATGAAATAAAAATAAATAAACAAATAGCCTTTATTTACATGCAAATAATTTCTTAAAGGTAATTAATTATTCAATTTAAATTATTGCATATTATTATTTACATATTTCAAATTTTTAATTCATACATTGTTGCAATTAATTAGGGGGCACCCATTGCTGGCTGTACGCCTCGTCTGTCTCCTTCCATCTTTCCCTGTCTTGGGCTTAACGAGTCCATGTTCTGCCAGCCACCGCCACAATGTCGTGTCTCCATCGTCGGCCAGGTCCTATGTTGCCATCTCTTGGGTACCAGTGAAGGATCTTTTCGCTCCATCTGTTGTCTGCCTGCCGCGCAATGTGCCCAGCCCATATCCACTTTAGCTTGGCCGTAGTTGTGAGAGCGTGTTATTTTAGTATGGGAACGTATGTCCCTGCTGCGGATTTTTTTTTTAGTTTGAGCCCCAGCAGGCTTCTTTCAGTAGACCTTTGAAAAGTTATATTTCAAAGTTTCTACCGTTGGGGCCCATGTTTGGCATCCGTAAGCGAGACTAGGTAGTACATGCGGGTCCATGACATTAATTATCTCCTTCAGAGACTAATATTTTCGCCACGCAATGGCTATTCGACTTTCTACTTCTTTTGAGGTAGGATCTTTAACAGAAATGTTGTGGTATCCATGTTAATTAACCTACCCAGATATATGTAGGTATCCACGTATTCTATTAGCTTATTTCCAATACGCAGCTTATTCCCCATTTGACATCGCTTTCGTCTTTTCTGGGTTCATATGTAGACCACATTTCCTAGTCCCGTCTAGAGATTTTAACATTATTTGTAAGTGTTCGTGACTCTCCTATAGTACAACTATAACGTCGGAGAACCTCCGATGTGTAAGGTATTCTCTGTTTATATTTATACCTAATTTTGTCCAGTCGATATCCCTTAATATGTGTTCAAGTAGAGCAGTAAAGAGCTTTGATGATATGGTGTCGCCTTGTCGGACGCCTTTCTCTACTTTAAAGCATTGGCCATTTTTCTCTAATTTTACTTTGGCTTTACAGTTTGTGTAGATTAGTTTTAATACATACATAAATTCACGCCTGTATATCAGAGGGGTAGGCAGAGACCAGGGACTGCCACTTGCCACGATCCTGACAGATCCTGACACTTTTGCTTCCTCAATATTCGTTAGTCGTTTCATGTACGCACGCCGGTTTCGGCTACTCTTTATCTCTAATATTTTTAGTTTTAATAGAGTTATGTATTTTGAGTTAATCTCTTGCTCTGTGAGAGACCTCCATAGTTTATCATGTTTTTGTGTAATCGATGAATTTTAGGTAGATGGTTTTCCCATGCCACTGTTCATACTTTTCCATGACTTGTGTTATTGTGAAAATATGGCCAATTGTAGAGAAACTCTTGCGGAACCCAGTTTGCTCTCTTGGCTGTTTATCAAGCTGTCTCGTCCTCTGTCAGTTATTCTCCTTAGAATGATTGCAGTAAAAGTGTTGTTTACTGTACAAAAGACTGATATATATATAGTTTCCAATACAGTGGGGGTCGCCTTTTTTGTAGATATCAGTGATGAGGGAACTCTTCCATTCATCGTGGATGCATTCTTGAGGAATAACTGTATTGAAGAATTTTGTAAGAATATGAGTAAAGGTATCATCGAAGCTCTTTAAGACATTGTATGTTTTGCCATCTTGGCCTGGGCTTTTGGTGGTTTTTAATTTTGCAATAGCATGTTTTACCTCAGATTCGATAAGCAGTGTTGTTTCTTCATCGTCTATGTTACAGTTGAGGCAATCCTGATTTCAACTCTGTGTCTAGATAGAGCTCTTGATAAAACTGGGTGGCAGCTGCGATAAGATGTTGGCGGGTTGTAGCTAGCTTTTTAGGGTTATCTTTCAATTGCATGACCCATTTTTTGTGTTACCTCAGTGTAAGCTTTACTCGTAGAGCCTGTCCTTTCAATATTTTCCCTAGTATATTTATTATTACTTGTTATACTCTCGTTTTATCTCATTTTTTTATTTTTCTGTACAATCATCATCAACCCATTATGTCCCCACCGAGGGGCACGGGTCTCTTCCCTGAGGAAGGTATAGGCCATACTCCACCACGGGGGCCAAGTCCGGATTGGTGGAGGCTTGTAGACTAGTGGCTCGTCTACTGTCAGAAGTTGTCAAGCCGCCCTAAGGCCTCTGACTTGGCTTAACGACTGCCATCTATCGACGGCAGCCGGCACCAACAGCTTAACGTGCCTTGCGAAGCACGGAACCGCTCGGAAAAATGCCACTAGCGTTAGGCATAGACGGCGACCCATCCATGCACTGAACGCGCCCTGTGTTGCTTAACCTTCGTGATCGTTTAAGATCACTCAGGCAGCCGGGGCTACGAGCGATTCTGTACAATATTTTTAGTCTTTTTCTTTGTTTTGAACCTAAAGGTTCTATGAGAAAGGGTATTTCAATTTTCTCACTCCTCAATTAGAATATTGATTTTATTGGTTTTATTTTCTTTTGCGGGTCTAGTGGTTCTTTGGTGGTAATATTTAGGGTTCCGTACCCAAAAGAGTAAGGGATCCTATTACTAAGACTCCACTGTCCGTCCGTCTGTCTGTCTGACTGTCTGGCTGGCTGTCTGTCACCAGGCTGCATCTCATGAACCGTGGTAGCTAAACAGTTGAAATTTTCACATATGATGTATTTCTGTTGCCGCTATAACAACAAATACTAAAAACAGAATAAAATAATTATTTAAGGGGGCTTCCATACAATAAACGTGCCGTTTTTGCCGTTTTTTGCGGACGGACGGACGGACGGACGGACAGTGAAGTCTTAGTAATAGGGTCCCGTTTGGCACCATTCGGGTACGGAACCCTAAAAAGTCGTCAACATTCTCATGTTATAGATAACCACCTTCAATGCTCTCTTTTGCAGCAAAATAAATTAGTTTACGAATTGGGTGGTAAGTATTTAGAAACAATTGGGGTTAAAGTATGAAATTGCCGTTTTATTGCAATAGGTTCTTTGAATTGACATAGAATCTTCATGGTTTGAGGTTTTCGAATGAAACTTTTTTCAAATGGTTTCTATGATGTTCTTTTTTTAAAAAATGTGAAACATTTGAATATCGACTTTCAATTGTTTTTGTTATTCAATTTAGACAAGAAAGATGGATACTGCGAAAATTCGAGTGATTTTTGAATACGAGTTCCGACGCGGAACTAACGCGGCAGAAACAGCCCGCAATATCAATGCTGCGTTTGGAGAGGGGTCTACTAATGAACGCACTGTGCGATTTTGGTTTAAACGCTTTCATGATGGAAATTTCGACTTAAAGAACGAGCCACGAGGAAGACCGCCCACACAGGTGAATAACGATGAATTAAGAGAGATAGTGGAAGCCGACCCTAGTCAAACTACCCAGGAATTAGCGGCATGGTTTAACGTTACCTTACCCACAATATTGACTCACTTGCGTCAAATCAATAAAATAAAAAAATACAAAAAATGGGTGCCTCATAATCACTCGAATTTTCGCAGTATCCATCTTTCTTGTCTAAATTGAATAACAAAAACAATTGAAAGTCGATATTCAAATGTTTCACATTTTTTAAAAAAAGAACATCATAGAAACCATTTGAAAATAGTTTCATTCGAAAACCTCAAACCATGAAGATTCTATGTCAATTCAAAGAACCTATTGCAATAAAACGGCAATTTCATACTTTAACCCCTAATATTATCATAATCAAAATTGGTCGTATTTAGACTCCGGTAAGCTCGCGACGCGCTTGTATCGTCAGACACCCGGTCAATGCGCCGTCGTTATGTAACCAACGCACACTTGCACGTGATTACATGCACATCGCACGGGCACACTGGGCTTAATTTAGATATTTCACGATCTTCTTAACACATGTTACAACTTACTGAATCAGCTGTTATGCAAAACACTACACAATTTGATCAAATACAAATACAAAGCTTCTTTTACATATGACCTAGTTCAAAACTGAAATCTTTGAAATCCATGTCCTGTAACAAATCATACAAGTACTCTTTGGTCTCACAACAAATATTTCCTTATTCTGGATACCTCTGAAGCTGGACGTAGAAAGACAATATCATGCAAGGTCGTAAGAAAATACACCTACAAATATTTCCAAAGTATAAGCTTAAGACTACAGCCGCAGCTGTTTATCGAATCCAAACAATCCAGAGCTTTGCTGAAACGCGGCGAGTCGTGTACGAGGGGCGGGCGGGGCGCAGCGGGGCGGGCGCGGGTGGATGAAAGCTCCACTCGCGGTGCCGTTAGCGCAGGCTCGGGCGGGCGGCGGTCGGAGGGCCGTGGGAGGTACCGTTAGTGACGTCACGAGGCGTGACGTCGCGGTGGTGACGTCAGGCGACGCGATATAGGCAGCAGGCGAACGCCGCCGGCCTCAGTAACGCACCACCCGCCTGGCAGCCCAGACGCGCCCGATCGCGCCGCACGTGTGTAGCGAGTGTCAGTGAGTGATGTGCTCGGCCGTATGAGGATCTTGCTGAGTGAGCTGGGACTGTCCGGCGCGTGCTTCGGCCTGACCCTGGAGCCGCGCGCCGCCTCGCCCGACCTGTACAAGCCTGCGCCAGGTCAGCGCCCGCTGACTGCGGGTCCGAGACACCCTGCACTTCTGTGTTTATTTTCGCTTTCGTTGTGTAGAACCTCTGGGTGTTAGACTCTTGAGTGGAACTGTCGTGACGATGGCCAACGGCTAGAATGCGAGGTGCGTTGCTGACGCCCTCCGCCAAACACTGCGCCCTCACGCATTTCCGTCATTCACGTATGTATTCCCCGTTTTGTTTCTTTTTTTATTTTTATTTTGGTTTAAGTTTAAGTTTAAGACCATCATCGTCTTTTTGTCTTTTTTTATTATTTAACCCTCTAAAAATCTCAGTGAGCTTTCAAAGGCTTCCTTGAAGACTTTTTAACTGGAATTCATGAAAAGTTCGCTGAAAAAACGAACACTGTCAGTTACTCTAAAAATATTTATTTGAATGGCATATTCATTAATGATATAAACAAAGATTTTTCTCCCATATTAATATAACTATAAAGTATTCTATAAACTATACATACATTCTTATCTTTAATAATTATTCATTTCGCTAGAGTTTGTTCATTACTTTTTCGTTGTCATATCGGCGGGAAAAGCTTTCAGCGAGCTTCCGCATGCGCCCTCAAGTTATTCCTGAAGTTATTCCTATAAGACCTGCTTACTAGTGATACGTGAATGTAAGTTGCGTTCATACATATTTTACCCATAATAATATTTGCATATTGGCGATTAAAAGGCAGCTCAAAATATGTATAATATCCTAAAAAATTGTGTGCATAATTATGCATTCAAATTTACAGTTATTTTAAACTTCAGTCACTTATTATATGAGATAGTTATTCATATAAATATAATCCACTTATATTACTTCAACTCCACCAAATTTTTAAATCGTCACGACACACCAGAGTAAATTTATGTTTGTATGCATTTTTGTATTGTACGGTTTTTCCCAATTTCTGTTGTTGCCCAAATTTACACAAATAAAAGCTATTTACGTATGTCTGCTACTTTATATTTTTGAATATATTAAATTTAGTATAGATATATAATAAAATTAAGTTATATAGATAATACGGACTAATATAAGAGATTAATCTAATTGCGACTCGGTGGAAGACGAGCCGCCCGGCACGCGACGGGGCGTGCGCCGACGATTGCTTTACGTTTTGTTTGTAGCACTACAGCCAAAAGGGAGTTATTTAACTTTTGGTTGTTTTCAACAAATTTTGTTTTATCATCAAATTTTATTTATACTTAAAAGCTACTTTTTAAGTGTACCCTACGACGAAGTCTGTCTATCTATCTGTCTCGCCTATAGATAATCTTTTGAATCGTAATAGGTAGCCAGTTTATTTCCTCTCATAATATGTGTTATTATGGCGGATCGCCAATGAAATGTTACCAAGTACAAAAGGTAAAACCGAAGGAGAACCCCATAAGTAAAAAAACATCGTAAAAACTGTACCTAATACATACAATTGTTAGACTTAGTAGGGTCCCTAGAGTTCAACAACAAAAGCAAGCCAAGTGTGAGCTGGACGCCCGCTATGGGTCATATTCTTAATTACTAAGACAACATTATATGGTGTCGTCGGTGCTTGAGTCCGACTACCACTTTACCTGTTTTTAGTACTTATGACCTACTAATACAAATTAAAACCCCTTCAAGTGTAAGCCAATTTAGGACATGTAAGGCTTTATAAGATTTTCACATCTTTGTATTAAATTATTTATATAAGACACATATGGTGGTAACATCTACCTACACCTTCTACCTAGGTGAAGTGATCACTCAGATTCTGTAGTGCCTGGGACATATTTTGAAATGGAGTACCTACCCCGTCGGACATCAGGCCACTAAAATTTCACCGCATATAGGGACTTACGCGCTTGCAAACAATACTAATAAATTGCCAAACGTTGCTATTGGAGCTCACCATAAACTCGTCAGATAGAAAAAAGTCGTTGTGTCGGCTTGAGTGATTTGTTTCTCTTGGCGCGCATTAGGTAACAGTCGTAACTATAATGTGGGATGTTTATCGGCAAAGTCGATGGCCTTAGATCTGCCACTTGCCCAACCGACTGTCGCAACGAGTGCGCGGCCGCTGCACCTGCCCCGCGAGCCTGCGGCCGCATACACTTGTGTGTACATAGCCACTTAGGCGTTAGGTGCGATGTTCAGCATATGCAAACGCCATGCAAAATAGCCTTACCATAGCTTGCAATGCAAATATCCATTCCTGTTCTAAAACACGTCGAAACTAAAGATGTTCACTTTCACTTTCGGTTTTATCTTTGAAATTTTATTACCCAATATTGTATGCAAGCTTGGTTGAAAATAAAAGTTGTGCTATTAGATTGTTACAATGGTGAGACACACGTTCTCATAGCTTTAGTGGCGAAACTAGTCATGCAGGAATGTTGCAGTTGCATAAATCGTATAATCGATGACGTATTTCGCATACGCGAATAATGTAATTGTCAAATGGACGAGATAACCCGCTGATAAGGGTCTTATATCGCGTTCACAGCTGGCGTGACGTCACGGTCGACCCCTTTCTCCGTCGCCCCTTGGGCCGAGCGTCTACGGGTCTGCGGCAAGGGCAGGGAGCCCAAACTTAGCACCAACGGCCGACCTTCACGCTTCGTCCGACCTCCTTATCATTCCTCATGGCTTACATTCATTTGGAGGCACTCTCCCGAATACACCACTAGCTCAAACAAGATAGAACAGTCGGAACCTACTTAGCTATTATTGAAGCTTTCGACAAAATAGCATAACTCAGCAGACTTCCAGAATGATAAATTGGTTCGCTATACTTCCAATTATAATTTCTTGTACCACAACTATTATTATTATGCTTATTCAATAAATATTTCTTGAGCAAAACTGCGATGCTACCCGAATAGATCACAGCTTTGTTAAAATAGACTAATTTAGTTTCTCTCGAGTTGGGTTTTCCAACACCCACGCCCTCTCCATCAATTATTATTACAATGAATCAATATTACTTTCGATTAACTCTCAATACAAATGGAACTCTCGACAACTTGGAATAACGTCTTTATTCCAAGTTGTTGGCAAACTGGTGTATTTTTAGTCATTAATTTTCTTGGTTCCATCAGTTTGAATTGTATTACGTCATGTAGTCTATAAATAAGTCTGGTTATTGCGCGGGTAGTGTTGCACCCCCGGCTCCCGCCCCCGCCCCCGCCCGCCCTACATCGCGTAGCTTCACCCTCTGACGTCACAGCGGCATACGTCAGGCATCGACCCGACCTGTGAACCTATTCAAGGACAGTTTATATTTGCCCCTGGAAGTGTGTATGCCGATTCAGTTTAGCAAAAACTTTGTTTGTCTGTACATCTATTTATATTTCCATCCATCAAAGTAGTTAAAACTTATATCATTCATGAAGTCCCGTTGTAAGGCACAGCCTTCTCTCAGAAAGAGAGTTCGGGCTTAGTAACCACCGCTGTGGTTTCGCGATTAGGGGTACGTAAGCTGTTTGTTTACCTGAAATACTTACCCACTTCCTCAAAGTTCCTCATATTTGTATCAATAGGTAATTTATAACTACTTCTTTGAGAAGAGTGAACTTTATTTCCTTTAGTTGGATTGCCATTTCTTCCGTCGTGAAGTCTAAGACCAATAAAAAGGTCTTCCACGTCTGTCTTTCCGTGGCGGTTCCATCCATATTAAATTTTTCCAAGTGTGGGTCGGTCTTTTCCGGTCGGTCGGTCGTCGTGAACCTCCGCTAGCCTTCCAGGGGAGCGCCACTTTCGGGATGTGCCTAGCAGGTCTTTGCACAATATAACCCAGCCATCGCTATTTCCGTTCATTACATTGGTGTCATACCTTAGGAGCTGATTGGATTGATTATATTAGTAGAGAAGAACTGAGATTAATATTAATGAGTAACAGTAGATAAGATAATATTATGGGATACAACAGGTAAAATGGACCTTCACCAAGCGAAATACACTTGACAACCATTTAATGACTTGTAATGGGTATCGCAGCAGATAGACAATAATTTGAATATTTAAATGGTTATGGCAAAAGATCACTGTAGAGGAGAATATCAATTATTTCTGTAATATATGCCAAGCCACGCCATAATGATGATGAAACGACTGAAAATGCCGTAAAAGCTAGCGCAGCATTTTGATTCTCATTGCCTCATTTGTATAATATGCCTAAATGCTTTCATCATAATATACCTTAGTGAATGTCTCAATGAAAAAGTAACTTAGTAGCTGACACTATAAATCTGCATAAATTTAAGCAACGTTATCAGAACGTATTCGGTGTTTATAGGCAATAATAAAATTATTAAACTTACCTACCTTATATTAGGAATGTAAATCGGCTCTAAAACCAGCTTTTAGAATAAATTAATCAGACAGCACCAAAAAACACCTTTGAAATTCGAAATAAAACTTCAGACACGTGACGGGGTGTCTCCTCTATTTTTACGAACACTTATAGAGGTGAGGCTGAACTGGGTAAACCGATCGTGGATACATTTTCACTTCCATGCGGCAGCAGCGACGGGGGGGTGTATGACGGCAGTGCTGCGTCACGTCACGTCGCAACCCCCGCCTCACCCCGAGCCTCGCGCCCGCCTCCCAACAGCTGATCAATCCGACAAGCCTCTGAACAATAAAAAAGTCTGCGATTTATCAATAAAATGGTTTTTAGCACCTAAAAAGCTTATAAGACTGTATCATCTTTGAAACTAGACTAATGCGGGAATGAATATTTTATAAAAACAAGCAGACCTGTCCTTCTCGGCGACCTTGAACGTCTATCGTGACACATTACGGACAAGATCTAAATTGCTAGCTATGTGACTGAGAACTTGATCTGGTCTAAAAACTTTAGGTAGGTAATATAAAAATACGCAATTTTTAAAATTTATGTCCACATTTTAAATTTTAATGAAAAATGTTTATCATAATAATAGCTCAATTTGTAACGAAACTGAAACACAATAGAAAAGCAGTATCGTGGACCGAGGCGTCACAGACGTCATACCATCCTGCAAACGTCACCGGAAGAAAAACATGGAAAACTAATCAATAGAACCAATAGCGCTGCCTCCTTTTCTAGGAGCCAGCGCCATCTAGGCGAGCGCCGGTGTGGCGAATAAATGGAAAGCGCCGAGGACTGACCGAGCTTGCAAGCTTGCTATGTTCTCTTCACGAAACGTGGCTCTGCAAACGTTGCGCTTCCATAAGTCACAGATGTCGTGACTGGTTTTAGTAGCGTGCCGTATCTCTGTTTACCCACTTTTAGAAAAATTGTCGAACAGTGAATATTCGTGGGATATTCAAATTATCATAGAGTTTTCTTATTAAATAGATACGGGTTAAAACATTTTAGTTAATAAGCCCGTGCTCGTCCACTGTTGGACATGGCCTGCCCCAATGCACGACGCTTCCTTCTGTCTTCGGCAATCCTCATCCAGGCACTGTCAGTAATCTGCCTCAGATCGTCGGTTCCGCGAGCTAGTGGGCGTCGTCCGCTGCGTTTGCCAGTTCGCGGTTAAAACATGTGAATAGTACAAAAACTAAAAACTATTATAAGTAGGTAGGTATCACGTGGTATCACCTCCAAATCACATACACTTCATCTAGTATTGGCCTACGATCCCCTGGGCGATTTCTGCTCAGTTTAGTACTTAACATTTTTTTTATGTGCAATGCAGATTGCAAAAGACATGTATCTATTAATAAGTATATCAAAATGGATTTGACCAAATTAAATAATTATGTTATCGCCTTAATAAATAAAATATCGATCGCCAACCCACCTGCAAGGGGTTTTTGCCATAATTATGCAAAAACCCCTCATGATCGCAAACCATGAGGGAGGCCTAGGTCCTGCAGTGGGCGTCAAATAGCTGATGATGATGATGAAATAAAATATGCTACAGAGAATATCGCCCGAATCATGTTCAATGCTCTTTTAACCCGGGTTGTGTGGTCTACTTGATTATCAATAAAAACAACACTGAAATGTTAAAAAACAGCTATTACGTTTTAACCTACGACTCCCAGATGAGCAAAACAGCAGATTTCAGTTCTTCAAGGTGTCAGTTTATTGAATCGATGGGAATGCCTCTTATTTTTTCATGTAGACATTTACATGTCTTACATGCAAGGCACAGGTCTTCTCTCAGATAATTACCACACAGGCCCACCGCGGATTGGAAATTTCAACGTATGTGAATACTTCAGACTCTCAGGTTTCCTCACGATGTTTTCCTTCACAGTTACCGAGTAGGATTGCTACAAAAACTTCACAATATACGTAACTTAGGGCGCTTATACACGGGCGCCCTAAGAGAACAAAGTCATTAATCCATGCCGGGATACGAACCCACGATCTCCCGAATGTGAGGCCAGCGTTCTACCGTTGCGCTATCACCGATATCATCCTACTTACATAAATGTTAAAGTTTGTGAAGATGTTTGGAGGTTTGGATGTTTGTTACTCAATCACGCAATAACGGCTGAACTGAATTACATGAAACTTGGCGTACAGATAGACAAAGACCTGAATTGAGACAGGTAATGCGTTCCCGTGGGATAATATTTATCTTAAGTTTAAAATAGATGGCATTGTGCGAGCGAACGTTGTGTTTTAAAAATAGAGGGCGTTGTGCAAGAATCGTACAAACCCATTCTGTGGCAGTACGAAGTTCGCCAAGTTCGCCTGGACAGCTAGTAATTAAATAATATATTTTAAAGGTCGTATAATAAGTGTACTTAAATTATGTATAGTCCCAAAACCCCTTTTCGTAGCATACTATGAACTATATTTCGTGGAGGCTCGTAGTCCACCTACTACGACGTAGGTAGCGTAAAAATGCATGTTCAATGTCTTGCATGTTCAAACTTTTTACTCCAGTTTTTAGAATATTACTGAAATATTGATGTTGTGATTAATTTGTTTTAGTTTTTGGTGAATAAATTGACTATAAACAAAAACATTCATATTGTTAGACAATAACTAGTTGCGATTTTTCGTAGCACGCAAAGTCCACCCGATTTGTCTGTGATTCGTAAATCAGGTAGACTTATATGATATCCAAGGTATTTTTTAACTGTAGGTAAACAATCCAAAATCATTGTCCCGAATCTACATCATACCCTGCTAGACAGATAGCACCTCTAACAAAAGCCTGACTGTTTTGTTTATAGTCTAATAAGACAGAAATTAATGGGTCTTAACATAATAGAAACTGCAAATGCCACTGATTTCATAACTTCCCAAGGGATACATCGCTCGTTCGCCCCAAAAAAATTCTAAAAGCTCTACCCGATCTAATTTGTTCCTTAGTGCCCCATGATAAGGGTAGAATTTTCTCATCGGCATAGCTTGTGTTATAATACTTAGCGATACTATCTACGAGGTGTGTTGTATAGAATTCAATTTTCGGGGCGTGGAGAATCAAGCACCGTGACGCGATGTATTCAAAGCGCTAATATTTGGTAGGTAAAACTGCAGTATAAATGAGAAGGCCTTTCCTCCGCGCCCTCACTGATAGCTTGTAGTCGAACGAAGCTAAAGGTGTTGTAGCGTCGGCTGAAGTAACGATTTATCGATTCGATTCGAGTGTTGTGGTGAAAGAGGAATCAAAGTATGTTCGCCGAGGGTAAATATATATTATGCATGGGGTGTGTAGCGTGATAGTTCAACGTGTGGTCGTCGCGGCTCGCTGGCCGACCTATTAACGGCGCACCGGGCCGCGGTTCGATTCCTTCACGCGCTTCTCGCCGGAGAATAAATATCCACAAAATACTTATATTTCAATCCTAGACCTAACGTGTTTTAGACAAGTAAACGTCTGTGTGTACCCGGCGTAATGTTTGCTGACGAGTAGTGGTTGCTTGTTGCAGGGCCGAGCGCCGCTGAGCCGCGCTCGCCAAGCGCCTTCTCGACCAACTCATCCAGCATGCTACTGCTGCAGACACAGGTTAGTACATTCGACATGTTTTGAAAAAAGAAACCTCAAGATATTTAAGAAGACTTAGGAAAATTCAACAACATCACAAGCTCTTATCAAACCGATCCCTTTTTGATTGGCCATTTATTGAAAGTAAAACGTCAGTGATTGTCAAACATCATAAAGTCTTGTCATAAAGTAAGCAGCGTCCTTGGGACCCAATTACACGAGGCAGGAGGCGCGGCTAGCAATAGCTGATAGGCGGCGACGGTCGCTTCAAGCACGCCATTGGCGCTCGCGGCCGCCCCTTCGCCGGCCCACTTTCCATTGCCGCTTCTTTATCGATTGTCATTTCCTTTCAGAGCAACTACGGTTCACCCTTCATTGATCTACTGTCACCGCAGTTCCAAGAAGATTCCAGTGAAATCTTAGAAGAAAATCTTGACCCGTTCCCGGACGTTGAGTTTCATGCGCCAAACCCTCCTGAAGTGAAATCTCAGCGCGCCACTCCCGTTAGCGAGAGTTCTTCGCCGACACTAGCGCCGGCGTTACCTAGCTTTGAAGAAACCTATTCAGTTCGATATCCAAAGCAAGAAATGGCGGAGTTCGGTCTTAAAATGGACGAAGACTGCTACAACATCCCATACTCACACCAAGGCCACGCATCTACGCAACTGCTATACCCTTATCACCAGCCAACAATCAACTACGTGCCGCCAGCATACTACGCGTCGCCACAACAATGCAGTCCGACATTCGACACGGGTGGCGCCACTCCCAACCAGGACTCCTATTCACTGCCACCCTTCCCGAGCACGCTTGAGCTGCACGTGTCGACCGAGCAGAGTACGCGACGGCGTGCGTCGCTGCCCGTGCAACGCTCCGAGTCTACAAGCTCAAATGACAGCCCTAAGCTGCACGGCGCGCGCATCCACTGCATGCAGCAAGCCTCCACGCCCAACTCGGGTGCCAGCTCGCCGGGCGGCGGCAGTATGCCGCCGGAGAGCGCCGGCCCGCGTGCCGCTCCCGCGCCGCCGTCGCCCAGCCAGCTATGCGCCGTCTGCGGCGATACGGCCGCCTGCCAGCACTACGGTGTCAGGACCTGCGAGGGTTGCAAGGGATTTTTCAAAAGGACTGTTCAGAAAGGATCGAAATATGTCTGCTTAGCGGAAAAATCATGTCCCGTCGACAAACGGAGACGAAACAGGTGTCAATTTTGTCGGTTCCAAAAGTGTTTGATGGTCGGTATGGTGAAAGAAGTAGTGAGGACAGACTCGCTGAAAGGGCGTCGCGGCCGTCTACCGTCGAAGCCAAAGTGCCCGCAGGAGTCACCGCCGAGCCCGCCAATCTCGTTAATAACGGCGTTAGTACGCGCGCATGTGGACACGTCGCCCGACTTCACTAACCTGGACTACTCGCAGTATCGAGAGCCGAACCCACTGGAGCCGGCGCCGTCTGAAGCCGAGGTTATCCAGCAGTTCTACTCACTACTCTCCACCTCCATCGAAGTCATCAACGTATTTGCGGAGAAGGTGCCAGGTTACGCGGAGCTGTGCGCCGAGGACCGCGAGCAACTGTTCGCCTCGGCGCGCCTCGAGCTATTCGTGCTGCGGCTGGCGTACCGCACGCGCCCCGAGGATACTAAGCTCACTTTCTGCAACGGCACAGTGCTGGATAAGCGCCAGTGCCAGCGTTCCTTCGGCGAGTGGCTGCACGCCGTGCTCGACTTCAGCAACACGCTGCACGCCATGGACATCGACATATCTACCTTTGCCTGTCTCTGCGCGCTCACTTTGATAACAGGTAACATTTTTTTAGAATACTCTTTAATGTATTAGGTACCTTCACTTGTGGAAAAAGCACTAACATAATGTTTTGTTTGTTGTTCAGAACGACATGGGTTGAAGGAGCCAAACCGCGTGGAGCAGATCCAGATGAAGATCATCGGTTGCCTGCGCGCGCACATGCCGCAGGGAGCGGGCGCGTGCGCAGGCGCGGGCGCCGGCGCTCCGCACTTCAGCCGCGTGCTGGGCGCGCTACCGGAGCTGCGTTCGCTGTCCGTGCAGGGCCTGCAACGCATCTTCTACCTGAAGCTGGAGGACCTGGTGCCTGCACCGCCGCTCATCGAAAACATGTTCCGTGCCAGCCTGCCCTTCTAGAGCCAGCCTGTCCCACGTCTAGCACACTCCCAAGAGGACCACCCCCGCCTTCGTACCGCGTTCTCTATCTCTGTGCAGAGCCGACTCTGTTATTTTTATAAGTGTTTAGATTACGTATTTTTCTAGAAACTACTACCTGCATAGATGGACGCTTCATTATTATTCGATCTCCAATGGAATCAGTTTGAAAATAAAAAGAAATTTAAGAAGAGAAGACAATGATGGGCGTAATTTAAACTATACCTATACTTAAGTTATAAGAATAATTTATTGTAATTAGTCGTATTTGGGTGTGATTCTGTTTAAACGTATTTTGAAGTCTTTGCATTTGAGTTACCGCTCGTGATCGATGGCATCTTGTCGTACAAATATTCCTATGTTATTTACTTATGTTACGCATTATTTTCGTAGATAAAAAATCTAGTCAAAAGACTTAGAAATGTTACATTATTTGGCTCGTGAATATCGAGCTTTTATAGTTAATTTTATATTAGATGGCTAAGATCAATTTTCTATGTGACGTGCGTGACTATGAATGACTATCGACAGCGCTAGCGCCCGCCAGTTTGTCTGCGATAGTTTATCTCGACTCGACGACGTTGGTCGCACCTTGTTTGTACAATCAATTGTTGGAAGTTACCTTTTAGGTTTAAATTATTTATACTGTAACCTTAGAAGCTAGGTTATAATGTAATTTGTTACAGTAATGAATTAAAAGACAGAGAAAAAGTTCAGCATAATCCTTACCACGTGTCTTAAAGAGTACCTTTTTAGAGATGGTAGTGGTTTTCTTTACACTTGCATTTTATAATGTTAATGGATACATTGTACCTAAACCACTAATTTGTAGTAGAGTATAACTTGCACTTAGTCCTAGATTTATAAAAGAATGTACGAGTCTGTTGCAGCGAAAAGATGAAACGGAATAAAAGTGATATTTATGATACGCTAAATTTCTAATTCAATATTATTTACAAATAACAAACAGTATTTTTGTGACATATAAGTAATACATATATATAAAATGAAAGATTTTAAAAACTTTGGACCAGTTAATGAAGATAATTATTTTCGTATTCGAAATTGATAAGTGATGAAGGAATGGTTATGTAGAGGCTGCATGGATAGATTTGATAAGAGGGAATACCTAGTGGAGCTCCAAGTTGCCTCCCACTACTCAGTAGAAAGGGGCCTCGATATATTGTAAGCGTGACTTGCTTTCATATTTTCATACTTTATAAGGAATCGTGATTTAGCTCGTAAATTGAAAAGGAAAGGATGTTACTACGGAGTTGCATCTTTAAGCCCATTTACTTACCTTGTGTTGTGTCATGCCTAATGCGAAACGACTTTCTAGAAATGCTGGACTTTTTACTCCATATCCAGAGCTACATTATGAAATATTAAAGTTGTAAGTTTAATTTTAATAGATTTAAGTGTCCTTGAGCATATCATTTCTTGTTACAAACCAAGTGGCGTAATTTCGATTGTTTTCTATAATATTATCTACTATCTTATTATGATCGTGCTTTTGTACTTAGAATTGCCTGCCTATTTCTAACTAAAACAGCGCAAAATAACATAAATTTAGATGATCCTTACTTTTAAGTGTACCTATACAAAGAGCTCGTTCTTTCAGTGAAGTTTCCTACGTTCCGATACCACATGACTGTCTAACAAATAAATATTGCACTACAATATCTACTGGAATCATTCACAACATTTCCTATTTATTCTCTTTGATAAGAGCTTTGGTACTAAACCTGCCCTCCTGCAACGCAACTGTCCACTGTACAAGATTGTTCTAAAATATCAAAATATGTATTAATTTGGTTAAATCGGAAGAGTCCATACATTGGAGAAGTCATGTAGTAGTGCCCCAGACCACAGAAGAAAAATTTAAAATTAATTTCAAACGTACCTACCACAATTGTAAAGAAACCAAAATCCCTTAAAGAGCGAACTACCCAGTTCTGTTTCGCAACTTTAATTATTATATGTAATCTCCGGTTCTCAAATTATGAATTTCACTGAGTAAACTTCACAAAAAATATTCGGCATCGTTATATTTTGAAGGGAAGAAAATGTGTTTTCTTAGTCACATTCTCAATTCAAGTCGGCAGTTTGACCACCTACATACATTAATTTAAAAATAGATGGGGTTTTCCATGTTATGTCATGACTGTACCTATCACAGGTTGTAATGGGTACAGTCGACATCACATCAACCTTAACTCACGTACAGTGACGTGTCGTTATTGGCGACAGAGCAACGAAAACGTAAAAGTGGATAATCTCTTTACTCTTTCGAACTAAAACTTTCGTAAGCACTGATTATTAACTTAATTCCGAATTCACTTACTTGCTTTTCTTCCGAATCCGGAATTAAGTTAATAATTAAGCTCGTCACAGTGAAGTCGCCTCTAACGTAAGTAGAGTGCGGGGCTTTAAAGATTGATGTACCGTCGACTGTACCTAGCTATCGTAATGTAATACTCTATAATGCATTTGATTTTTGTACGATGAAAATTATCTAAGTACCTACCTATATTTAATTTCATTAGGCTTTTCACGATATATAAACAAGCAATTCCTTGAAATACTATCAAGAAAATTAAGATGTGGGTTGATATCTCGTGAATTTATGCGATGAATGGACGAGCAAACAACTTGATAGACTTTCAAAGGTTTGTTTACATCTAGAGAAAATCTGAATGAAATTAAATATATCTACATAATGTTCGATGTGCTTTTGTTATTATTACAAAGTTATTTTTCTCTGTAAATACCTAATTTGAAACAAATACATTGTCGCGGAAGCGTCATTAAAATTTTTGTTTAATATCATAACTGAAACCCCAACTAAACCCTAATCAAACACTAAAAAACACAATATTTATGCATAGGAATCTATAAATAAATAATAATCGTAGTAGGGAAACTTGCCTAGGAAAGTTAAAAAAGCCACTCGTGAAGAAGTTTCCGGTTCCTTCCTTTTCCGGAAATGGAAACAATTCTTGCTTACCAGCCGACATAGATCACAAGTATTACCTAAAATCGAAATCTAATCTAAATAGATTTTTAATCATTTGTTGACACCCGTGCCTTCTCCCTACACAAAACAAAATAACCCATATCCGTACCCACGTGCCCGTAAAATGTAGAAACTGACTTAAAACGGCCGGATGTAACTAGATGTCGATATCGTGTTGTTATGGTAGTTGTCCAATGTGAAACTGTTCAATGGACGGGCAAAGGCAGGATCTGGCAACACAGCACTGCCTTATGTCACTATGCTGCATAAAGTGTAAAAGCGGCCCTGCGGCCTTCTTACTCTCGATGCTAATTTTTATGTGATAATTTAACCAAAATAATAGTCCAGCAGATAAGTTCATACCCAATATTGTAAAACATAAAATATTTATTATCTGTGCCTGTATTTTCTCCAAATAAAATAAATAAAAAATACATCGGTTTCCAAAGCGCTATCGTTATTTCGCATTTATTGCATCAGGGGTTTCCCCCTAAATTTAGGGGGAGGAAGTGTAAAAAGGGGGGTTTTTGGGGCAAGAATTTTTTGGGGTTTTTTTTAAGGGGGTTTGTTCTGACGATTGAAAGTTACAATACCAGTGAATTGAATTACATTTTTTAGTCCTATACGAAGATGGCATTTTATAAAATTAAAACAGTTGTATTATTTAACGAACGCTGCCAATATGTATTTTCGAACCCAGCCGAGAACGACCGAACGAACGGCACGCTCCATTCATCCATCACTCATGATAAACGGGAATTTCATTATAATTTCTTTAGATTCGATTGGGATTTTTAATATATATAAATTCGAGCCCTAATCATCATCATCATCGTCATATAGTATCCTACTATATTAGGGGCTCAAATACAATATTTCTAAAAAAAATATATATACCTAGTAGGCGAAACTACTATATTCTAAAGCTCGCTCTTCAAGGCTAAGTCCGTGAATCGCGCGGCACGACTGCCGCTATTTTTTACTGTTAAACAAGTTGGCAACCCCATCCTTATCAGCCAACTGCTGCGCACTACTGGCACAGAGAATATAATCACTAACTACTGGGTATATATAGGCCTTTTTACCCTAATAAAAAATATGTTTATTTAAAAGATGCGTTTTATTTTTTAAGTCAAAACTTCTTGTTAAACTTACACATACTAATGCGACGTTATTTGTGGATATAACAATTCTAAAAAAAATGGGGGTTTTAGGGGTATTTTAATATTTTCTTGGGGGATTTTTTCTGTAGGGGTTGTTAACACTGTTTGTGATTTGTGAAACGTCAAACGATTATTTTCTGTTCTGTGACGAAAGAATTGACGTTACAAATACAATAATATCTATCTTCGATTTATTTTCTAATCTGTCGGTTCTTGTTTTTGCAGTCATATTATAGTGTGCAATTAATACTGCCATTCCCACTAGCTCTCTTAACATTCGCATAATGACCGATGTAGACATAAAAGAAGTTTTGGATCGGAATCTCGAAGATGACGAAGTCCAGGAGGTCCTTCGCAATGGCACGGATCTGCGAGAATACGCGCTTCAGATAGACAAAGGGATAAAAGAAGCTGAAAAGAATTCCGTATCAGACTACCTAAAGGAAAGCGAGAACATTGGACAACTGCATAATCAGATAGAGGAGTGCGACGAAATTTTGGGTAAAATGGAGAGTATGCTCATGGTCTTCCAGGTAAGTAACATGTTGTTTTGATACCTACTTTAGATCACTTATCTCAGTGCTGTCAACCTAATCCCAGATTAGAGGACTGATCAACTATCCTCTCTGGTTGGACACTTTTGACAAAAATTTAGTATTACCAGGAGTTAATTAAGACCATAAATTTGAAGTCACTCATATGAGTGATTTATTATTAGTAACAATTGTTATAGCATCATCTGTCTGATGTTGTTGAACCAAGCAGAGCGTCAATGGTGTCCGCCTTAGGACACAGGAGAATGATAATTCGATAATAATAACACTTTTTATTATAATAGCACTTTTATTTTCATATAGAGACACATGACATGACACAATACCTATCTGACATAATATTCTTTTTCAATGAGATAGGTCACAGCACAAGTTAATAGTTCGAATACAAAACTCCTTTAACACTTTCCCTTATTCAATGCTATTCCAAGGGCATGGCAAAGGAATGAGAATCTTGGCCGTGGTAGTCCTTTAGTTAAGATATCAGCTAACTGATCTGCAGTGCCAATTCTCTTGACTTCCATTGCTCCTTCAGCAACTTGCTCTCGTATGTAGAAATGTCGAATTCGAATGTGCTTTGTTCGCTTGTGAAATTCTGGGTTATGCGCCAAGCGAACTCCTGCTTCGTTATCAACATATAGTGCAGGAATATGCTTGAGTTCAGTTAACTCCTGCATTACTCTGGTTAGCCAAACCAACTCTCTAGCTGCTTCACTGGCTGCTACCAGCTCGGCTTCGGTAGTAGAGGTAGCAACGGACACTTGCCGTTGACTGAGCCAAGATAAGGTGTGATAACACCTCCTGCATAGCGACAGGCTACGCCTGTGGTAGATCGGCTGGTCTCTCGATCACCTCCATGGTCAGCATCGCTGAATGCTTCGAGTATTGCTGGTTTATGCTGTTCATACCTAATTCCATAGGCAGATGTTCCTTTGATGTAACGCAAAATCCTTTTTACACCAAGCCAGTCTTCCTTGGAGGGGGATTCTAATTTTCGGGAGGCAACACCCACTGCAAATGCAATGTCAGGACGTGATCCGACCATTAAATATGCTAAAGCGCCGACGGCTTCTCTATATGGATACTTCACGGTTTCGGATTCGACTTTCCCTGATTGAATAGTCGTAGCTTCCTTCTCGATGGGTGTTGTGACAGGGTTGCAATCTGTCATTCCAAAACGCTCCAATATTTTCTTTGCATAGGCTTCTTGCTTAATGAAGACGGAGCCCAGTGGCGTAGCATAGGTCACTAGTACCTACCCGGTGCGGATTCCAAATTTGCCGCCCTCTTATTTTTGTAATCCATGTACCGTTTAAAAAAAATTTTTTTAATCTTTTTACTCGCTAACTTTGTGAATATATCCAATGAAACGGTCATCGGTAATCGTTGAATCGTTATTTTCGGTAAGCAAAAAATGCTATCGATTGCCTCCAAGGTGTAATTCGTGTTGCAACAATGTACGCGTAACGCGTATCTTCGCTGTTTTTTTGCCAGTAGCTTTTAGCTCAAAAGGCCGTTTACCAACTATTATATTAATATATACTGCCTAAGTATTCATCAAAGGATTTATACTGCAAACTAGATACGCAGAATATCAATATGTACGTAGTTTCATACGAGAAGCCGCGAATTCGACAAATTGGGGCAACAATCCGCAAGCTTGTTTTTATATCTTGCTTTTTACTCAAAGTCATCAATGCCTTGTGAAACGACGGTCTGTCATTACCGTATTACGGTGAAGTACAAAGAATGCGTAAGGAGACATATTTATTTAGAAACGAAATAAGTTTCCTAAATAATAGTTATTGAGAAACCTTGCGCTTGCATCACCCATGCATAGAACCTGCATAGGTACCTGGGTATTTGGTAACATAAAAAAAAGACGAAAAAAACACTGAAAGATTTTTTTTTTCTAACTGCCACCTCCGCAGCGCCGCCCCCGGCAAAGTGCCGCCCGGTGCGGACCGCACCCTCCGCCCCCCCCATGCTACGCCACTGACGGAGCCGTCCTCCTCTCTTTCGATTTGTAGCCCTAGGTAATATGAAGCGGGCTTTGACGTTATCTTCAAACGTTTCCGTAAATCATTAAGAAACGATTGTGCTAAGTCTTCATCACTTGCGGCTACTAATCCGTCATCTACGTACAGCGTGATCAATAGCTTCTTTCCATTAGTGTATAGACAACAGTCAGCCTCGCATTGCTTGAAGCCCATATCAAGTAAAATGCTCTCAAAACACGAGTTCCAACATCTTGGAGCTTGCTTTAAGCCGTATAAGCTTCGGTTAAGTTTCCAGACCTTAGGCGTTCCGTCGCTAAAGCCTTCGGGTTGTTGCATGTATATTTCCTCTTCAAGCTTTCCGTTGAGGAACGCAGTAGCAACATCAAATTGCACTAGATGCATGTTCTCTTGAGCACTGACACTCAACAATGCTCTGACAGTCGCTAGGCGTGTGACAGGACTGAAGGTCTGATCGTAATCGATTCCTTTTCTTTGTCTGAATCCCTTCACAACGAGTCGTGCCTTGTATTTGTCAATTGAGCCGTCTGGGTTCCTTTTTGTTCGTAGGACCCATTTGTAAGGAAGCGCTTTTCTCCCTTTCGGTAGACCACATGCTGTCCACACGTTGAGGTCCTTCAGTGACTGCATTTCACTGTGCATCGCTTTACGCCATTCCTCACTGTCGTCACGACCCATTGCATCAGCGAAATTCGACGGGTACGTCTCTGTAATACATACGTAGTCATTGAGTCTTTCAGGTCGTCGTATTTCGTTGCGATTGCGTAAATTGTAACGCGGCTGTTCGGCGTCAAAGTCGACTGCTTCAGGATCATCGTGGTGCGGTTCGAGTTCGGGTTCGTATACATGGTCTTCTTGGACCAGATCGGGTTCATGTACTTGGTCTTCTTGAACTGGTTCGTGTTCCAAATTTTCTCCCTCAAGGTCAAGTTCATGATCTCTGGAGAGGCTATCTTCAGCATCTTCGAAGTCTCCCTCGGATACATCTGGTAATGGATCTTGATGTACTTCAGGAAGTGGAGCCGGTTCCTCGTTGCTGTTGGGGTTACCCATCGGCAGCTGTATTATGTACTCCCTCGTATTTGCGTCGTTGTTAACACAAGCTGGGTGAACATTTTTGTTAGGCAGCGGTCTTTCATCGAAAGTGACATCACGTGATTGGACGAGCTTGTTACTTTTTCCGTCAGTAATCCATACCCGGTAGCCATCTTCATCGTAACCGACAAGTCGTCCTTTTATGGCTTTTTTGTTCATTTTTTTTCGTTTCTGCTTTGGAACGTGGACGTAGGCATTGCATCCTATGATACGCAGATGTTTGACTGTTGGTTTTTTCCCAGTCCAAAGTTCGTACGGTGACTTGTCTTTGTTGTTTGTCGGACCTGTTCTATTGAGAATGTACGCGGCAGTATTTATCAATTCTGCCCAAAGTTCTTGTGGCATAGGTTCGTGCGCGTACATCATAGATCTCGCTGTTTCAACCAGGGTGCGATTTTCACGTTCGCTTACACCATTCTGCTCTGGTGTGTAAGGCATTACCAGTCTTTGTCGAATTCCATGAGAGTCTAGTATATTTCTAATGGACTTGTTGTCAAATTCGCCACCGTTGTCGCTTAGCAGGCATTTTACAGCATATCCTTCATTATTCGTCTGAGCTAGCATTAAGGCAAGCTTATCCTTAACCTCTGACTTGTATCTTAGGAAGTATACCATACGATAGCCTGTATAGTCGTCTTTGAACAACACGTAGTACTGGAATTTTGAAAAACTTGGTTGAAATGGTCCACAAACGTCGGTGTGCACGAGTTCTCCTGGCGCGGTAGCTCGGGTTCTCGTACCGAATTTAAGTCTATGAGCTTTTCCATATATGCAGCCTTTGCACAGCTCCTTATCAAGAGGAAGATCTAAGTCAAGTTCGCGTTTAACTGTAGCTTTTACGTGCCTCTTGTTTTGGTGTGCTAACCTCTCGTGGTAAAGTTGCATAGTATTGAACGTCGCAAAGACTTCAGCGGGGTTCTCAGGATGTACAACTCTTAAGTCAAATTTGTACAATCCACCTTCTTTCTTACGTCTTCCTATTAAGCACGCTTCTTCGTTGACATAGACGTTGCATTCTTTTGTCGTCGATACGAATTTGCTGTTCGGAATCCTGTCGTGGAGTGCTAGTACTGAGAATAAATTGTTCGAAATGGCTGGCACGTACCAAACTCCTTGAAGGGTTGCTCGTTGTAGCTTCCCTCTTACATTTGCTTCGACTATTACTGAACCTTTGCCTTTAGCGCGAATCGGTTTGCCATCAGCCGTTGTTACAGTATGGATAGTGTCAAAGCATTTGAAGGTTTGGAATAAATCAGCCCGGTTTGTCACGTGGCTCGTGGCGCCGTTATCCACGTACCAGTTTTCGATGTCAGTAGCGATTGAAAATACTTCTGTGCTATCGATAGACAACAGGATCATGTTTGCAGATTTAGAAGTAGAAGGTGTTGCTCGCGGATTGCTGCTTTTTGGAGGCTTGCCGTCTTTGATCCACTTCTGACAGTTTCTCACTCGATGGCCGATAGCTTGGCAGTAGTTGCATTTCAACTTTCTATCCTTCTTTTCTACAGTAGACGTAGTGCCGGAATTTGAAACAAGAGCTTCCTGTTGAAGTACGTTATTACTCTGCAGAGCTCGTTCAAATGCACATAAATGGCTTGTAAGGCTTTCGATGGTTCGTTCAGATTTAGGTAATAATAGCCAGCTGCTTCTGAAGGAAAAGTAGGTTTCGTCGAGCGTATCGAGAATCTTGCAAAGGAGTAGCAGTTCTGGTAGCTCACCGGTTTTGTCCTTACTTAACTCCTGATTAAGCTGCGTCTAAATATTTTTCAATTTTGACATGTTTGTTGCTATGTCATCTCCTGGATCTTTTCTAAAGCCAAAGAAGCTCATACATAGATTGTAGGACTTATCTTCGTCCGTGCCGTCGAATAGTCTATGTAGCTCAAGCCATACGTCTCTTGCATTCGTGTATCTCATGACCTTTCGAAGTGTCTCTTCTTTTATATTGGTGGTTACGATAAGTAGAGCAGTTGCGTCAGCTTTTACAAAACGGTCTAGTTCTGTCTTGTACGTGGTCACTGCAACTGCATCTGTTAGAAGAACGGGTTCTGTGGGTTTTTTGAACGAGCCCTCCACTACTTCCAGCGCGTGCGGGACGGTGCGTAGCAGACTGGTGGCTTTATATTTCCAGGTATCCCAATTTTGTTTTCCTTCCAATAACCCAATTTGTAATTTTGCGATATTCTCCATTTGTAGGTGGGACCGATAACCTGATGTTGTTGAACCAAGCAGAGCGTCAATGGTGTCCGCCTCAGGACACAGGAGAATGATAATTCGATAATAATAACACTTTTTATTATAATAGCACTTTTATTTTCATATAGAGACACATGACATGACACAATACCTATCTGACATAATATTCTTTTTCAATGAGATAGGTCACAGTACAAGTTAATAGTTCGAATACAAAACTCCTTTAACACTGTCTGGGTATATGTCAAACGGGAAATTGTTTTGTGATGCCACATCTGCAATTTCATATAAAGTCACACCTGTAACTCAGAGGGGTAAACAGAGATCAGGTTTCAAAGAAACAAACCTTCGCTTCATCAACAATCTGCAGTCTCTTTGATGTTGAATACTAAGGATTTGCAAACTTAAATATTTACTAACTAGTACAAAATAATCTTAACTGAACTTACTGAATGAGTATTTGGCCTGTTATATACTTACAATACAAACATCTTCACCCAAAAGGTGATGTACGAGAGAATGGCAAGATGAGAAGTACCCAAAAGAGGCATTCATGCATGCAATGACTTATGAATGTTGATGAAGCAAAAGAAGTTTCTTAAGATTATGTTAAGTATCAAACCCAGATCTCTGTCTATCCCTTTGCGATACAGGTGTGAGTTTATGTAATGTAATGTTTCTTCTTACTTAATAATTTAAATAAACATGGTTCAATCATTTCAGAATGACCTAGGCAGCATCAGCAATGAAATTATTAGTCTTCAGAAGCGCTCTGTATCAATGTCTGTACAACTATCCAACAGACAAGTACTCAAAGGTCCCCTTTCATCCTTTATAGAGGATATAGCTGTGTCAGAGACTCTGATATTGTGAGTGTTTAGTCGAGTTAAGAATTTATTTTGATACTTTGAGAATAAGACTGAATGTCTGATTAATTTTGTTTTTATTACAGTAGCATAAATAATGTCCCAGTCACAGACAAGGAATTTATGGTCCAGTTAGCAATTCTGAACCAGAAGCTAAACTTCTTGAAAGAACAAGATTTCAAGGAAACTAAAGCATGCCATGATGTTAAGGATGTGCTAGAGAAATTGAAAATTAAAGCTGTGTCCAAAATTAGAGTTTACATTTTAGAACAAATCTTCAAGTTTCGTAAACCAATGGCTAACTACCAGATGCCTCAGAATGCAATGCTGAAGTACAAGTTCTTCTTTGAATTCATTCTTACAAATGAGAGAAACGTCGCCCAAGAAATATGTAATGAGTACATTGATACTTTGAGCAAGGTCTACTACTCCTACTTCAAATCATACTCATCAAGACTTGACAAGTTGAAATATGAAGAGATGCCAACAAAGGATGATCTGATGGGTGTTGAGGATGGATCTAAGGGGGGATTCTTTCAAAAGTCTAATTTAAAAAACAAAAGTACAATTTTCACAATAGGCAACCGTGGTGATGTATTAGCTCAACAGTTGGAAGCTCCAATGATTGTGCCACATGTTCAACAAAAGACAAAGGTAAAGCAGTTGATTTTACATGAGCCTCTAAATGTTATGATATGATTGCTCACCTCTATAATAACGTGAATATTTCTGTTCCAGTATTCCTACGAGGCACTGTTCAGGAGTCTTCAATATGCTCTGGTGGACAACGGTTGCAGAGAATATCTCTTCACAACTGAATTTTTCCATGTCAAAGGAAATCATGCTCAAGAGCTCTTTGATAGAATACTCGGAAAAACACTATCATTACTAGTGGTGTGTTTTTGTTACAATACCTATTAATTTTTTACTTTATTATGGTTGAGACTGTGGCTAAGATGATATATTTAACTTTTTTTTTCAGAAAAATGTTGAAAACTATGTCTTGGAGTGCTTTGATTGCCTTGCGCTATTTCTGTGCATACAACTGATAAACAGATACAAATGGATGTGCCACAAAAGAGCAGTTGCTGCATTAGATAGGTGTGTATTCAAATTAAATTTCAACAGTGGCGTAGCATAGGTCATTAGTACCCGGTGCGGATTCCAAATTTGCCGCCCTCTTATTTTTGTAATCCAAATTTTTGTAAAAAATTTTTTTTAAATCTTTTTACTCGCTAACTTTGTGAATATATCCAATGAAACGGTCATCGGTAATCGTTGAATCGTTATTTTCGGTAAGCAAAAAATGCTATCGATTGCCTCCAAGGTGTAATTCGTGTTGCAACAATGTACGCGTAACGCGTATCTTCGCTGTTTTTTTGCCAGTAGCTTTTAGCTCAAAAGGCCGTTTACCAACTATTATATTAATATATACTGCCTAAGTATTCATCAAAGGATTTATACTGCAAACTAGATACGCAGAATATCAATATGTACGTAGTTTCATACGAGAAGCCGCGAAATCGACAAATTGGGGCAACAATCCGCAAGCTTGTTTTTATATCTTGCTTTTTACTCAAAGTCATCAATGCCTTGTGAAAAGACGGTCTGTCATTACCGTATTACGGTGAAGTACAAAGAATGCGTAAGGAGACATATTTATTTAGAAACGAAATAAGTTTCCTAAATAATAGTTATTGAGAAACCTTGCGCTTGCATCACCCATGCATAGAACCTGCATAGGTACCTGGGTATTTGGTAACATAAAAAAAAGACGAAAAAAACACTGAAAGATTTTTTTTTCTAACTGCCACCTCCGCAGCGCCGCCCCCGGCAAAGTGCCGCCCGGTGCGGACCGCACCCTCCGCCCCCCCCCCCCCCCCCCCCCCATGCTACGCCACTGATTTCAAGTTCGAAGATCCACTCAGACTCCCCAAGGTTTGCTAGAAGAAATCTCTCACAGAGATAAGCTCGCCTTTGTACATGTAATTTCTTATGTCATATTTCCTGTTCTGTTTTTCGTGTGCAATAAAGGATAATAATAATAAGATAAGAATTTTAAGATAACTAGATTTTTGTACTAAGGTTTGTCAAGCAACCTTGCATTTTTGTTGCATATTCACCCGTAATGTAACTGAATAGTGTGCACATGTGCTGTCATGCTGGATGCTGCACATCCATTATGTTTTAATTTTTTTCCATTTCGGTTTGTTTCATGTATAAATAATGTTTATGTGGTACCTAAATGATCATTTGTCTTTTCAGCTATTGGGATTCTCTGCACAGCATATTTTGGCCAAGATTGGAACATGTTTTGAAACTCAACATTCAAAGTGTAAGAGAATGTGATCCTGCTAAATTGTCCAATAAAGAAATGGGTCCTCACTATGTAAGTATAATTTTCACGTACCTACTTGGTAATTACATCTCTAAACAATTATTAAAAAACTAGCTGACTCGGCAAACGATATTAAATCGATGAAGCCGTTTCGGAGGAGTTTGATAACAAACACTGTGACAGAGATCTAATAAACAAAACCTCGTGTCACAGTGTTTGTTATCGAACTCCTCCGAAACGGCTTCACCGATTTTTATGACATTTTTGTGTATACATATTGGTAAATCTGAGAATAGGTCGTGGGCTAATTAATATGGCAAAACAACGTTTGCCCAGTCAGCTAGTTGATATATTAGATTAGGTACTTATGTTATATTATTGGCTTGTTTCAGATAACACGTAGATACGCCGAATTCTCAGCAGCTGTGTTGAGTTTGAGTGAACAGTTCCCTTCTGAAGATCTTAGCAACCTTCTGCTAGTCCTGCAAGATGAAGTCCACTGTTTTCTACTCAAAATGGCAGCAGAGTTCCCTCAAAGAATTCAACAACTGATATTTTTGATTAATAACTATGATATGGTGCTAAGTATTCTCATGGAAAGGACCAGGGACAACACTAAAGAAGCAGAGAGCTTCAGAGATCAACTGCAGGCTCGCAGCGCCGAGTATGTGGAAGAGATATTAAGCCCGCATTTTGGCGGCATCATGCAATTTGTAAAGGAAGGAGAGCATTTACTTGAGACTGATAAGAAAACTGAATTGGCTGGCCTCGAAAAGAAATCTCTCTCTCTGGTTGCTTCATTTAGTGCTGGATGGAAGCAAAGTTTAGAGGAGATACACAGGGAAGTTCTTGTTTCATTTCCTAATCTAGTCACAGGATCTGGTTTACTACAGATGGCACTCACTAACTTCGTGCAATATTACCACAAGTTCGTCAAATTGTTGACACCAAATGCGCGTACGCAACTCGTAAACATCCACGTTATCATGGTAGAAATCAAGAAATACAAAACAAATTATTAATTTATTCATCATGTAAAATATGTTAAATAAAAGCGAATCATGTAATTCTATTAACGTTTTTATTGCTTCTCTTTCCAAATACGTAACATGTAAGAAATAATGGAAGCCATCTCCATGCAATTTTCACATGGCATAATTCCAAACATTTGTACCTAAATACTCCCTATTAACTTTCCTTACAATATATCACTCGACACTGCCTCCAAGGATAAAATAACACAGGTGTCAACCCAATGCGTATTTCGCTAGGATGCGTGTCCAAACTTTAATCGGTTTCTCTCTCACAAATTCACGCAACATGTCTTCCAGATGCCGCGAGACCTCTCCTTGGGCCTTCCACGACAGTAGAGCCTGTGTGACCCGATACGGGTCGTGCCTTTGGATGTACAAGAGACTTGTGAAAATAGCTTCTTGCAGCCTCTGTGAACCTGTAAAGTAGTAATGTTATTTTAGGACTACTCATGAAAGTTGAGGAAGCGAAAGTAATCTGCCAGGATCATAGCAAGTGGCAGTCCCTGGTGTCTGCCTACCCCTCTGGGATACAGGCGTGAGTTTACGTACCTATGATTTGGGTTTCCGCAACTCTACTGCTAGTAAGGCTATTTTACGTAGGTATTGGAAGATCTCGTCTACATTTATAATATGAACTACGAAATCTGATAAAACTTATATTACAAAACGAAAATCCAACTGCCAAAAAGTATGCAAACAAGACTAAATGAATCCATTCAATCCAAAACCTCAGCAGGCGAGACCTCCCGTTGACTTTCTCGTAAGTAAGTGTGATCCCGCCTGTTAAAGTTTATGTAGAATAATTTAGGCCTCAATATTGTATACTCGTAGATTAAGGTAAACGTTAAAAATCGCACTCCCTAAAACATGTAAATTAGAGTTTGTCATTTTGCAAAAAAATCTAAATTTTTCTACTTAATTACTAGATATTAATTATTTATTATTAATATTACTATTAAATGCTTTAAACCAAAAACACAGTGTTACGTAAAATGGACATTCTTCTATATAGGACACTAATTTAAGGATGAAACACACCAACACGGTGGTGGCGGTGGTGGGGCGGTCCATATAAATACTGCTGCAGTAAATGACGTATGTATGGACCGCCACAGCTTTGGTGCGTTTAATCCTTTACGGAGGCTGCGAGATTGGCAGAGCGCTCGAAGCCCGAATTTAATAAAACTAGAAAATCGGACAAAAATTGTTGTAAAACACAAACTCTAATTCAAGTAACCCTGTAAACATTTCTCTCAGTGGCAGTCTGGTATTAATAACAGCATTTTATCCACAATTCAAAAAGGTAATTAGTTTCGATAACTATGAAGCAAACGTAATTCTTACTACTTAGCTCCAACATATCGAAAAGCTGATTCAGCACTATTTCACAGTGCACTTTCATATCATTTGGGTAAGGCTTCATCAGGGGGCCCAACATTGACACACCGAACTCCTTGACCCTTTCTGGCAGGTCCTCCTTGTCAATTAACGGAAGAAGTATCCTTTTTAGGAGATTATTCTGACACCACTTTGGGCCTTGGCGCTTTGCAATAATTATTAAAGCTATCCTTAACATCTTCTTCTCAGTTGGTATATCTGAAAAGCAATAAATCGTATTGTAACTTAAATTTTTCCTCTACAAATTTCTAACAAAAATCATTAGGTACAGAAGAGCTTACCACGCAATTGCAAAATTGAATTTTTGAGCAGATCCAACATTCTCGACTCATTCCACTCGGTCATCTCAAATGAGTATCTCTTCTTCAATAAAAATCTAATTTCTTGCACCCTCTTGAAGCTATCTTCGCATTTGTAATAATGAAGTAGGTACACTATGCAAATGACCAACGGACTCTTAGCTGAAAACGACATTAAATTATTGCATTATGTTGAACTGTAAATCTTAATGCAAACAAAATAGAGACCATAATATACCCATACCCATTCCCATGTGCGACAGAGGTAAAACATGCATCCAAACATCAATGCAGGTCTTTATCAAAGGTATCGCCTTGTAAGTTAAGCAATACATCGCATCAAGAATAAAAAGTCGCAGCCTGTTCTTGGCTTTCGAAAATCTGCAAAGCACTGCATAGAAATGAGACAAACTTTCAATCACATCGAAGTCGGGTGCTTGACCTAGTCTGAAGATTGAAAACTCAATATTTGACATGATTTCGTCAACAATATCGACCGGCGCCCAACTAGTCTTTACTTGGCTAATGAGGTAGAGAAGAATTTGTTCCGACTTTGACATCGGAGGTGCTGGTGGTGTCGTAATTTTATTAAACAACTCTGTTTTCCGAGCGGGTTGCTTTAAAAACTTGAGAAGGCCTGACAAGAAGTGCTTGTAGGGTAATCCCTTTATGTCATCCACTAATTTGTCCAACTCAGCTTTACTTTGTGCAGTCGGACGCTCTTTAATCGACGCAATAGACTGCTTCAGCGTGGTACAAATCGTATCTGTAATGTGTTCTGAAATAAAAATATTAATGGCTTATTAGGAAGTTCCAATAAGAAAATAACTAAAAGGCAGACACACAAATGCTAAGTTAGTACCTGGTATCTGCTTATGGCTAAATTTATTATTTCTGTAAATTCCATATTTTTCTATCATCTTGCACAATATATTTTCCTTGGGGTGACTAATGCATTCAGAAACAGTTTTCTGTTGAGATACTGTTTCAATAGTTTCAGTAAACATATCCATATCGCCATAATCTTTACATGTTTTGTGCTCGTGTTCATTGTTCAATACTGTCTTTTGCTTGTCTGCTACAGGTATATTGTCAGACCTACAGACATCCATTTTAGACAAGACCGGGTTTTCATGCACCTGATCTCTTCCATTAAAACTACGCAGTTTTCTTTTCGTTTCCAACTCAGATATACCAATACAAGGTCGTTTGAGACTGCTCCTCTTTCCAGGTGATTTTAAAGGTGTATCGTCGTTTATAGCCGATCCGTTAATTTCGTCACTAAAAATCACATTCTGCTCGTCTTCTGATAGTGATGATTGACGCGTCTTTCTTTGAGTGTTGACTATGGCTTTACTTCTACTCCGTGTTGTGACTGAATTTATTTCTGATGCAGATAAAGGGACACATTTTGAAGAGGTTCGAATATCCTTTTTGTCTTCATTAACCAATCGCGGATTTTGTCTGAATTTTAAAATTTTAGGTGCTGGTACTTGCTTAGATTGTTCTAAATCCATTGCTTTGTTATTAAATTCAGTTTTAGCGTGAACGCGACCAGATCTTGTCACGAAAACCTTCTCGTTCTTGTGTTTTTGCTTAGCCCGCAATTCCGCGACGACTGCCAACGCTTTTTCATAAACAGCTTTATCATTAAGTTCTGTTTTTCCAGACAAATGCACTGCATTTGAAGCAGCTCTGGGCCTTAATTTCTTTGTTGTTTTTTTCGGTCCTTCTGCTACCTTGATTTTATTTTTTGGCTGCAACATTTTCTTTATTTTTTCTAACTTAGTTAATTTACTTTTTTTATAATTTTTTTGAGTATGATTGTTATTACATACAACATCTAACTTTAAGTTAATATCACAGTTATTAATGACTGTTCCCTGTTCTTCGGGGCAATGAAAATTTTCTGCTTCCAAGCCATTATCATCGGATAATGCTGATTCATCAAACAATAGTCTCTCTGCTATCCTACCTTCACTTTTTCGAGAGTTGTTTGTAGTGATCTCTGGAGTTCCACTAAATTCATCAACAGGTTCATCAGAAATGAACAGCTCAGAAGGTTCCTCGTTATTTGTGATTGTAGCATCATCACAAAGATCTGATAACTGGATGAGAAATTCTTTAGAAATTTCTTCAGAAATTTCATTGCTTTCAATGTCCTTGTTTAATTCGTCAACAGCTTTTAGATTATTGTAAGCTACTTCACAGACTGGATTGATTATCCTTTCAACTTCATCTGCCTGTGGATGGTCCATGTTGAATAACTGTTGTGTTTGCATCTGTTTATCACTCACTGTGATAACCTCATTCTTAGCCCGACCTCCACCGACAAAACTAGGTTCCTCGCACTGTGTTTGAAGCTCCCTCCATCCCTCTTTTACGGAAGACAAGTTTGGATTAATTTCTTTTTCTTCTTTGTCGGCCGAATAAACCCCACGTGGAACTTCGTTACACTCTCTGGCTTTAACTGGGTTTGGGAAGTCAGTTTGTCTCTGAACTGTTTCATCTGTGATGATAGTGTTAGGTCCAATCCCTAGGTTGTTACAATGACTGCTAAGCAGAGATTTAATCTCCTTCACTTGCTGAGCCAGACTGGCTATGCTAGCATGTAAAATTTTGTTTTCCTCTCGTATTTCAGCAGCCTCTTGGCAAGAGTGAATATTTGTATTTTCTGCTGCACTACAACTAGACATTGAAGTTGGACTCTGGGGTAAAGGTGTAATCAAACTATAATGGAGACCCATCTTATTTAGTATTGTAGACACTTCATAATCACTACTATTTTCATCACTAGGTAGAATAGTGTTGCTGTTATTGAATTTAAGACATTGGCTCTCGCTCCTTGGTGTATTTTGAAAGACTCTTTGACTGGGAGGTTTCAAGAAACCATCGTTGGTTTCATCTTCAAATTGGTTAGTATCTATATCATCAGACCTAGAGTCCATTACGAACGTTAAGGTTTCAGATGCTGTTTCTAAATTTGGCTGCGTGGAACCGATTGCGATGTCTTCAAGTGTACAATGGTCACTTGTTTTTGGCACGGTTTCTGCCTTTGTCGTAGTCTCACTCTCCATTAGATCATCGAAGATGGATGCTCCTGATTTGGTTGCGACAGTAGGCGGGATTGTATGACTAGATACACTATCACTATGATTGCTTGGCGCTGCAACAGAATTAGGCAGAGTATCAACATTGCAGTGATTAGGACTGTGGAATCCCTTTTCATTATCCGAACATGCAAGTGATGATCCCCGGCCTGTGTCAACACTTAATGGTATTTCGTTGCTGCCATTAGAATCGTGATCCATATCTTTGTGTTGCTTTGGTTCGTCTGAAACATTAGTATTAGGTTTATGCTGCATTATAAAGCACATTAAAAACACAAAATAAACTACCTGCATTAATGCATAAAATAAACTTACCAAGGTTCTCAGGAAACGAATCTATTGTTTCTATCTTTTCGTCCAAGATAATTTTTAAGATCTTGTCTGGTTTTAGCACTTTTAGTTCAAGTTCCAACTTGGTGGTCTGAAAATTGTAACAAAAAATATTAACACTTGGATGTGTTAATTACGCATGAACAGCTGAATGGATTTATATTTTGCACACAGTTAGACTATATCTTGAATTAATCGCTGAACGAATTCGCTGACACAGTACAGGAGTAGCTATCAGGCTAAGTAAACACCTGAGAATGAACCTAGGGTTACAATCTATCAATCCGCCCGTATTCGTTGCCATTGTTGCACATAGGCCTCCCTCAAGACTCGCCACTTCAACTTGCTAATCCATCGCCACTTCAACTTGCTAATCTTATAGGCTTAGTTCTTTGACGACTCCGAGCATTCTCCGTTCCATAGTACGCTGTTAAAAGTTAGCAGTGTTACTAAATACAATATATATTTTCTCACCTCCTGGGTATCGCAGTCCATGAACGCTTCATTCTTCCACGAAACCGAGGTCTCGTCTGCTTCGATGAAGCTGTCATAAGTTTCACAGTCGGACGCTGAGACGTCGCCGCTATCTTCCGACTTTCCTTTGTATTTCTTCAATGCATCTAAAACTCTCCTATCCAGTTTTTCTGCCAAGACGAAAGAAACATGTGATGCTAATTGTCTTAGATAAATTGGTTGCTTATTCTTACAAATATAATTGACCTCTATTTTAAACCACTTTTCTTTAGTAGGTACATTCTGTAACGGTTTTTTGTATCGAATTTACCTATGAGTTCGATTTTGTACGTTACGTACATCCGTTAATTTTTAGTAAAAATATCACTCGCTAACTGTGATGAAAAACATCGTAAGGAAATCGGCCCGTTTGAAATTGCCTTTCCCGTGGTTCTAAGCCGGTTAAGCTGGTGGGAAGACCTACGTCATCTATAAACATGTCCGAGGCACCACATCATCAAAAGGGCACTTCACTTATCTAGTGTAGGTATAGGCGGCGATGATGTATAAATCATTTAACATAGGTAGATTTAAAAGGCCTAAATACGGTATTTGACACAATCAACAATAAATTATTTCATATGCTCGATTAAAACAAAAATTACAAAATATCTCGGAAAATGTATCTCTTTTAGTCAATTACTAGTTGTTACAATTTTTAAATAGATTAAACATAAAAATAGTGCTGTGAAATGTGACGTCATAAGCAAGTATTTTCATACAAAATTCCGTTTTAAAAGTAACTCATTTGATATTTTGTCAAATACCCAATTAAAACAATACAATTTCCCTAGATGTAAACATACGTATTGTTTTAAATACAATCAAAGTCAAGAATTCTATATAAAGGATGGGTTCTTTAGTCGATGAGATGAATTAATTATGTACATTACTCACGCCTGTATCCAGGAGGGATAGGCAGAGACCAGGGTTTGCCACTTGTCGCGATCCTGACAGACCTCTTTCGCTTCACCAATATTCATTAGTCGTTGCACGCACGCACACCGGTTTCGGATACTTCTTAACTTTTTATTACATCTATCACAAGCAAATAACAAAAATCTTTTTTTTAGAATTTATGTCCATGGTTTGTTGCACGCAGGGAAATTTTACCTATCTATTATGGAGTATGGTTTATTTTCTCTGATATACAACAACACATAGGAATGTTATTGTTGGTACCACGATGTTCCCCTTGTTTTTAGAAGATGTGGAATAGTTTTGCAGTGAAAACTTGTAAAGTATGATCTGTACATTTAAAAATTACACAATTTTTTCTTATTCATCTATATTAATACCTTTAAACGACCAATGCTTGTACAATATAATCTGGATTTCGGAAACGGCTCCAACGATTTTCATGACTTTTAGTATGCAGGGGGTTTCGGGGGCGATCAATTGATCTAGCTAAGTTTAATTTTTAGAAAACGTCGTTTTATCCGTGTTTTCAGGTCATGAAAAACCATCTACAAGGCTGTAATAGCTCAGGTGGGAAATCGGGCTGTCCCGAAACCAGAAGACCCCGGTTCGAGTCCCGATGTCTCCAGTTCGAGTAGGTATTTTTTTTATCTTTTTTTTTTTCATCGATTTACAAAAAAAAAACACCGAGCAAAGCTCGCTCATTCAGGTATTATAACCACATCAGTTACCGCAGCGCGCTCGTTAGTGCTAGTCGCATAAAACCAGTCCTCTGTGTTATCTTTAATTCTATTGTGTTGTGAGGTTTAACTATTATGCCGGTTCTATACTTCGAATATGGATAGTGAGAAACCAAGTTCCGACGTCGAGATTGACAGTAAATGCGTGGAAAATACATGTTTAGAGGAGAATGGAGTTGTGTTTACACAAAGCAAGTCGAATCTGATGAATGAGGGTAGTTGCAATAATCGACCCGAGAAGCGGAATCGCGAAATGGATCATAATGAAATTTGGACTATAGTGGGGAGAAGAGGGAAAATACAAGCACGCGCAGACAGCAATGACAGCGATCTAATCGTACCCCAGGAAAAAATTGAAGTTAGTATTTCATCAAAAGAAAAATTACCAAAACAAATATCTTTGGCTCGGATATTGAAGGAATTAAACATCAAAAATATTACCAAGTTGAAGTATCTTGACCATTATAAAGCACTCATACAAGTCAATGACGAAAGCAGCGCTAATAGGCTGATATCCTGTGAAGCATTAATATCTAAAGGATATAGGCTTCAGAAAACCTTTGAGATAGGCAAATCATTTGGCATCATCAAAGACATCGACCTTGATTTGACGGATGACCAATTGATGGAGAGTCTTACATCTGATATCCCCATCTTGAGTGTGAGAAGGCAAAGAAGGCGCAATCATGAGACGAATGAGTGGGAAATGACTGAAGCTGTCCAAGTATGCTTTAGTGGTCCGTCCTTGCCGCCATATATCTTGACGTATGATACAAGGCTAAAGGTAATACCTTTTGTCTTCCCTGTAACCCAATGTTCGAAGTGTTGGAAGTTTGGACACATCAATAAAGTCTGTCCCTCGAGAATAAGGTGTCCTAAATGCGGAAAGAACCACCCCAATTGCGAACCCACAAAATTCAAGTGCCCTAACTGTTCTGGCAATCATATGGCTTTGGCACGTACTTGCCCATTATACATCAAAGAGAAACGTCTGCGAGAAATCATGGCTGAATTTAACTGCTCTTACAAAAAAGCTCTCACTATTTATGTCCCACCAACATCTCCAGCGGTAAATTTGGATGACATTCGACATGAATTTCCGCCTCTAGCCCACTGTAATAATGAAACTGAAGAAACACTGCTTCCAGCCCAGTCAAATATTGGGCCAACTACTTATGCCCATTCTCTATATACTCCAAATAAAAAAACTTCATGTGAAAGCGACGAGGTACTTAACATGCCAATGGCTGAGAATGACAAAAAAAGGAAGAGGAAGAAAAAGAGACTGCCGAAAACTCAAGGTTCGCATTTAGAGGATTTCGACATGTCATCGTCAGAAAATTTGCTGGATGTTGAAAATAAACCAGAGGAAGAGATAAGGAAGTCGGACAAAAACAGTCGGCGCAGAGGAGAGAGTTTCACAGAATTATTGACAAAACTGAAAGATCGGGTTTTTTTACAAAGTGGTAGTCTGGAGGAAAAAATTAAGTTATGCGCGAAACTGGTGTTAGAATACATACTGTGTGCTGCGGTGGATTATATATCGGATGTACCGTGGCTAAAGCCAATATTCGGTAATAATGGCTAATAAAAGTAGAGTTAATAGATTCAATATAATGCAATGGAATGCCCAAAGTGTGCGCCCAAAACAAACAGAGTTAGAATTGTTGTTGTATCAACAAAAGGTCCATATATGTATCTTATCTGAAACATGGCTTGAACCGGACAGCACCTTAAGAATAAACGGATACAGTATCTTTCGCCAAGATAGGTTGGACTCTTATGGCGGTGTGGCAATAATAGTTCATAATTCAATTAAAGCTCAACAGCTAATTCATAGTATAGTGAACCCAGACATTCAGATAGTACACATTAAATTATTTAACTGCTATTCTTTAGAAAATATAATTTCTGTATATTGCCCATCCTCTGTCCACACAACGCAAAATGATTGGGATTGCATATTCTCTCTATGCACAAATAGTTCTATTATCGCAGGAGACTTCAATGGTCACCACTCCAATTGGTCAAATAGAACTGATTCAAGAGGGTCGCAGTTATTTGACTGTCTAATAGATAATAATTTCGTATCTCTAAATGATGGCTCTCCTACACGTATGAAACTTGTCAATGGTAGAGTTCAAAGAAGCGCCCCAGATGTAACATTCGTTTCAGCTGACATCGCACTGAGTTTTAACTGGAAAGTTTCTAACGAATCTTTAGGTAGCGACCATCTTGTGGTAATGTTTAGCACAGATGATAACAACAGTGAGCTATTAGATCCTTCTTTCAAGAGAAACTATAAAAAAGCTGACTGGGAGAAATATAACTCGCATCTAGAATACGTTTTTAATAACAATTTTACAATAAGTGAGGACCCTCAGTTAGATTACAATAGATACATAGATATTATAAATGAAGCAGCTAATAAATATATACCTAAAATAAAATTTTGTAATAGCCCTATTCGAATCCAACATTTTAGACCTAAACCTTATTGGAATGCTAATATTTCTCAAGCAATAGCAGAACGTAGACGGGCCTTGGCGATATTCAGAGGGAACCCTACTCCACAAAATTTAGAGAAGCTACAACTAAAAGTTTCTGATGCTCAACGTATGATTCGTAAAGCAAAAAACAAAGCCTGGCACGAATTTTGTGACAGCATTGATGGTACTACGGCTGCAAGTGAAATGTGGAGGCGCATGAGATGGCTCAAAGGTTACCGTCAGCAAAGAGTTCAAATAGATTCTCAAGTAGGTGATACACTAATACATAATCTGTGTCCGGATTATGTACCACCTGATTGTCCAGTGTTCACATCAAGCAATGACAGCTTGGATACAGAAATTTCATTAACTGAGCTTGAGCACTGTATTAAATCTAAGGACACTGCTCCAGGAGATGACGATATCTCATTTTCCATGTTGAAGAATATGCCTTTGATTGGTAAGTCATTCTTGATCCAGTTATATAATAGATTTATGTCTCACAGATTTGTCCCCTATCAATGGAGAACCGTAAAATTAGTGGCTATTCCAAAATCTAATACCACAGCTAATACCAACTCGGCTGTCAGGCCTATCGCGCTTATGTCATGCCCATGTAAAGTGTTCCACTCAATAATCAAGAATAGACTTGAATGGTACCTTGAACAAAAAGGCATATTCTCTCAGAATACAGTAGGATTTAGAAAAGCCAGATCATGCTGGACAGTCTTTCCCTATTAGTATCCAATATCCAGTTAAGCTTTGCGAATAATTTGGTCACATTAGCTTGTTTTATTGATATTGATAGCGCTTATAACAACGTCGACGTAGTTAATCTAGTACAAACCCTCGACAAACTTGAAGTAGGTAAAAGAATATGCCAATACTTGTTTGAATTTCTTAACTACAGGGTGCTAACTATACATACTGCTGATAATAATAAAATCTCAAGACGCACGGGAAGAGGTTTGGCTCAGGGTGATCCCCTGTCCCCAATCCTTTTCAATGTAGCAACATACAATATTTGCCACTTAACACCTAGTATCCACATCTCACAGTATGCTGATGACTTTGTGATTTATAGTTCAGATAAAACGATCCCAAAGGTAACGGCTGCTATTCAACAAGCTTTGGTAGTCTTATGTAATTTCATATATGGATTAGGTTTAGACATATCCTCCAGAAAAACGTGCATTTGTTTATTTAGCAGAGGCTACAGACAACAAAATGTTGAGATCAAAATAAATGGACACGTTATCGGTCAAATCGAAATAGTGAAATACTTAGGAATGTGGCTTGATCGCTCATTGAAGTGGCGTAAACATATTAACGAGTTATACGAAAGAACATCTAGTTTTATTAAAATTTTTAAGGTGCTGGCCGGGTCAAAGTGGGGCTTACATCCCAAACATTTAAGAAGGCTATATATAGCTATTATTCGCAGTCGGCTAGATTATGGATCTTTTCTCTATGATAGTGCAGCAAAAAGCCATCTATATAAATTAGACAAAATTCAAAATTGTGTGATGAGAATCATAGGGAGTTTTGTACGATCTACTCCGATACACGTTATGGAGAGCGAGCTGTCACTTCCTCCATTGAGTTTGCGTCGACGATATCTTGCTAGCAAGTTTTGGTTAAAATCTAAGTCCTTTCAAAATAACTCATGCATTGAACTTTTGAATAAGCTATCTCTTTCGTGTCAAAACAACCGTTACTGGAATAATAAGAAAATACCTGTATTAGTGCTGGTGCACAATTCCCTTAAAGATAAGCCTATACAACAGAGTAATGTTCTGGAAATGTTTGCATTGGAAACTTGGGTAAGCAGAATCGATCTGTCAAATGTAGTGCAATGTTCAATTGCAGGGATTGATAGAGCGAAGGCTAATTACAACCCGACGGAATTATGTGAAATTGTTAGTCAATACCTAGTTGATACATATACGGGATTCTATAAGGTTTTTACTGATGGCTCTAAAGATAAGGGGGGAATAGGAGCTGCCTTCTATGATATTGAAGCAAACATTTCCGCAAAATTCAGGATCAGTACAGAAATATCAATAATGTTTGCCGAACTGGTGGCATTGGCCGAGGCAATATCTTACTGTTGTAGTGTGAATGCTAGCAAGTGTGTCATCCTTACAGATTCAAAAAGTGCGCTCCAGCATGTGGCTCGATGTACCTCTAGTTCTAGAGGTTCGCCGATCGCCTACTCAATTTTACAGATGGTCATAAATTTTTTTAAATGTAAAAGGGTCATCAAGTTACAGTGGATTCCATCACATGTAGGTATTTACGGAAATGATGAAGCGGACCGATTGGCTAATATTGCAATATCAGATGGCGATCCTACACCTTCCTTGCCTTTCTATACAGATTTATTACCTTATGTTAAAATGAATTGTCACACATTGTGGAAGGAATACTTTGATCATCGGTCGCTTACTTTGGGTATTTGGTACAGGACTATTCAATCACACCCAACACGTTCTCCTTGGTTTGATTCCACAGACTTGGTCAGACGTGATATTATTACAGCTTTTCGTTTACGGTCTGGGCATTTGCCTTTAAATAAATTCGCATTCCTAACGAAAAAAGCAGAATTTCAAAACTGTACCGAGTGTGGTGTGATTGAAGATGTCTATCACATCTTAGTTGAATGTATCCGGAATAATGGTGTAAGAGAGCAGATTTACCAGATGTGTGAGACATTTCACGTAGTCGGTGGTTGTAACATCATTCTAGCTTTTCCGGATTCGGAAGAAGCTAGAATGATGTACAAGATGGTTAATTTTGGATTACGTGCTAGATTATCAACAAATAGATAAGTTTAGAATAAGTTTAGCATAGCAATAATGAGGGTGGCATGGTCACTTGTGTACCAAACCCTTTTAAATAAATAAAGATTAAAAAAAAAAAAGGTATTATAACCACTGCTAATTCCGCGAATATCTTGGTAAGTTCTTTTAAATCAATTTTTTTTTAATATTTACGTTTTGGTGGGATTTCATGACTTTTTTGTTAAGAATATTAGTCTGATGAAGTGCATAATGCTTAGAAACGAGAACCGCCATTATAGTGAGAAAATAGCATAATTTTATTTTCTGTTTATCACACCTCCTAAGAAACCCTTTTTTCTACCTGCAACGGATTACAAGGTAGCACTTAATATACCGTCTCAACTTACTACCCTGTATAACACATACACCCGATTTTAGATTTTTGTCACGGTCTTCATATGTCTGGGTCCTAATAAGGTTTTTGCGATGAAATTTAAAAAAAATATATTTTATTTTGCTGCTGACACTACATATATTATTTATGAATGCAGGAATGCATACATAACATTAATAAATAGGAGTTTCCGTATAAGGTTTTTCTCCAATAATTACGGATTAGGCACTTAAAACGCCGTCTCAATTATGTCCCTATCAACCTGTATTATGTTAAACTATTTTCGTTATTTTTTTATCGGGCTTCACATATCTAACGAACGGCTAGTAAGTTTATAAATATGACATATTGTCGCTATGAAAGTAAAGTGTTATTTTTATTTATTTGCTGGCAGTACATTTTTTTCAACATCTGTAGTTATTATTATTTGTATTTCTATAGTGAGATGTGTGTATTTATGTACCACGTTCCGGGTGCCAAAGAAGAAATTATATGGTCCCAACTGAAAATCAGCTGGTGTTATGCTAACCATAGCACACACCAGTAAAGTCACGGACACAGAACACAGGAATAAGGTAGAAAGCGCATGTGGGCGGGGCGCGCGCGCCACGAACTTGTACAAATGATCATAGTTTACAAAAACATACCCAGTCGGCCGCGTAGTCTTACCGAGCATGTTACTGAAGAAAAACTGTTAAAAAAAGGGTAAAAATGCCATCGTGCGCAATTATCACCTGCAGAGCTCGAAGCAGAGACGTTAGTCAGACTAATGGAGGAATTTCTTTTCATCGGTACGTAAATTAAACCTTTATTTTGAGTGATTTGATCGAAAATATTGAAAAGAGTATGTTTTCCAGCAATAGTGAAAAAAATCGCAAGATGAAGTATACATTGCCGGTGTTGTACGCAAATAATTGCTGCGCCAACGTGTTATGTACGCGAAGAGCAATGCAAAGCATGTGTGTCTGCATGAACGATTGACTTCACAATATTCCGTGGTACTCCCCAAAAAGAGTAGCGAAGGGAATAACTTATCGATAGTGTTGGGTCAGTTTGTCGTCGTGTCGATATTGTTCAACTTTGTTATTACGGAATATTTCATTGCTCTTAGAAACCGGCTAAGTGCGAGTCAATATCGCGCACCGAGGGTTCAGTACAGACTTGTAGGTATGTAAATAGTTCGTCCATTGCAGGAATCTAGTTTCCAAGATATTTTTTTTTGTAACTACTAATTTACGGATTTCGGATTTTTCTCTTTCATTGTTTTTTATAAATACATTTATTTGCAACTACAGTCACACACACAAAGCCAAATAACACAACATGAAATAAACATAACAAAAAAGAAGAAAAAAAATAGGCAGACGTTAAAATTTATATTTTTTTGCACATTCTGAGATCTACAATACGCCGAAATTTGGTTTTATGACTTTTGAGGCGAGTTCCCCATTTAACCACTTCTGACACACTTGCCACAAGTATTTACGATAAAATTGCCATAAGTAAATAATGAAACCTAACCTGATAGAATTAAGCGCTAAAGAAGAGTAGAGACAAACCAGTACATGCAACAATAAATAATTAATTACACACAATATATCAAAATTTTAAAATTACGTTCATGCGCAAAAAGCTTCGCCAAACAAAGTTAATAATATCGATATCTTTTAACTTTTTGTCAATCCCTATTGCTTTGCTTGTACGTACAACAGGCGCACGCACACATCAAAAGCTGCGTTGGTGTGAACTGCATTGGCCAATTGCAACGCTTGCTTTCGCGGCCTCGGACTCACGCACACATGTATAAGCCTGCGTGCGTATTGCTTACATTATGCTTACATTAGTAGTAGTAAAGAACGGTGGGGGGTGAAGCGGCGACAGCGGTTCCCGTACAAAATACGCGCTAGGGCAATTCTAACTTATTTTCTTTGTTCTGTGGTCACGGAGGCACGAGGCGTTTGAGGTCCGAGGTGGCTGGGTGCCATACATTACTGTATGCCTCACATGAATATTCCTTTGACTCTATATGCCTCACATGTTCTCTTCACGATTGTTTTGTTTTATCTCTGTTTTGTTGACGTTCGTGTCTTTTGTTTGTGTACCTTTTGTTTACTTTGTGTTTCTGTGACAATTTAAATAAATATCCTCTTTCTTTCTTTCTTAAAAGCAAATATATTATTAAATCTTCAACGGATTAAGTAGTTCCTGTCAAATTTATACCATGTATAACATGGTCATTCTGTATATTTTTTATGAATCCGATTTTAATAAACACTGTTTATATACCAAATTGCAAATCTCTAGTTCAATTACAAATACCCTAGACTTTTGATGATACATCAGTGAGTGAGTTAGTGAGATCGTCTAAAGTACAATAGCTGGAAGCGTGAAATTTAGAGTAATCTTTCAATGCGGTAACTTTAACCCCTCCCCAAATTTTTAGTCATGTGACATCACTGGCTTCAAAGATAGAGGGGGGTCGAAAAGTGCTCGAATCCCTTCGTGTAATATTATGTGCACAGCGCGGGCCGGCCGAGAACTTGGCCTTGAAAAGGGACGAGAAGTTGGCCAGTTTTTTTTACATTAACGTTTTGGTCAAAGGGCCGATGGAGCGCAGCATACTGGGTGTGAAGAGGATTGATAAAATCCAGAACACAATGCTGCGTTCCAAAACAAAAATCGCTGATGTTGGAGCTGCGACCGCAAAGCTCAAGTGGAACTGGGCTGGTCATGTAAGCCGTATGGGTCCAGACATACATAACATAAGCAGCCTATATATGTCCCACTGTAGGGCACAGGCCTTCTCTCAGGGAGATAGTATGGGCTTAATCACCACGCGTGCCCACCGCGGATTGGCGATTTCAAGCGCTGAGGTATGTGAATAGCTCAGACACTCAGGTTTCCTCACGATGTTTTCCTTCACCGTTAGCGAGTGGTATTGCTACTATAACTTCACAAATGTACATCATGTGATTTTATGTGTGCAATAAAGTATAAAGTAACTTTGAAAACCAAGTCATAGGTACATGCCCGCACCGGGGATCGAACCTGGGTCTCCCACTTCCGAGTCCGAGATTCTACCCACTAGGCTACCACCGCTCGGGTCCAGACAGATGGGCAAAAATTGCCACAGATTGGGTTCCACGCGACGGACGTCGCAAATGTGGCAGACCAAGGCGAAGATGGAGCGACGACCTCACAGCTTTCCTACCAGATTGGCAAAGGGTGGCTGAGAACAAGGAGGAGTGGAGAATCCAAGGGGATGCCTTTGCCCAGCAGTGGGACACTGAAAGGGCTCCATGAAAATCACGATGTTCCTCTTGCCTACATACGTCCCACTGAAGGCCACAGGCCTGTCTATGCTTCGTATACGCGCAGACGACCGCGGGGAAGGCGAAGGGAGAAGGGGACAAGCCAGCGGACCCCGTCCCGCGCGCGCGCACCGCCCGACACTTGCACCTATCTTGGATTACGAACGGACGCATTTTTCTATTTTTCTGTAATTACCTGCTTCGTTCATTATAGTATTTTAAAGCAAGTCATCTTTTATTTAAGTCCATATCTTGGACAGGCCTTTTCTCAGAGAGAGAGAGTACGGGCTTAATTACCATACGTGCCCACCGCGGCTTGGCAATTTCAAGCGCTGAGGTATGTGAACACCTCAGACACTTAGTTTTCCTCACGATGTTTCTGTTCGTTATTATTTACGTATTAAGTTGGATAAATCCTCCTAAAACGAAACATAGAACAACACAGGTACTTACTTTTGCCAAGTACGATGTCTTTCAGTACTAAGATATGCTGAAGCATAACTTCCTTTTCTCGTTCCAAAGACGAGACCTTTTTTTCACATTCCTTTGCATTAGATTTTTGCAACTGGTTCTCAATCTCCATAGCCTCGATTTTGGTTTCATTGTCTTTGACGAGTAACTAGAAATTTGTCAACAGTTAGACAATAATTAAAAGATACATGCTTCATTAAATAAGAAACGTTCAGTAATCGTTACGAACTTTCAGATTTGCTCACCATCGGTTTTTAGTACACTAGTACACTAACAAGCTGGTAATGTACTGTTAAAACCTGTTAGTCAATTTTTTTTTGTATGCACTTCCATCTGACTCATGTTAACACAAGATTGACAGATTGCAGTGTACGAGGAACACAGATATTGTATAACAATAAATCATACATACTTGTAACTGATTGGCATGAGATTGAAGAGCGCCATATCTATTTTCTGAGAATGCGCAGCGCTCTTCAAGCTCTTGATTGGCAAATCGAAGTTTCTGTTCACTCTGTAACAAAGTTGTACATCCATCAATGGGGTACTTGCATCTAACTTAGATTGGAGTGACATTGCCTTTATACCCTATGGTACGACACACAAAAAATCATGAAAAATTTAAAAATAAAACCATAAAAATAATATTTTTTGGGGTTTTCGGGGTCTCAAAAATTGGGAAAAATCAAGTTACTGTAATGGTAAACAACTTATTACATTTTGTCTTTTCATTGAATTCTAAATGTTTTTTAAAAGGAGTGTAGATATATAAAAGTATTATTTTACGAGATAACTGAGATATTAATAAACGCTTCACACATTATAAGGCGTTACATCATAGTTTGAGCCCGATTTGTACGGCGCGTTTTTGTAGCACGTGAATCACGTGCGAAGTGGTGAAGGGTCCATATAAGTCGATTCTCACCGGCTTTTTAAAAATCCGACTCCGACCAAATCCAAATTTGCTACACTCATAATGTCAGCCACTCCAAGTTCTCTATACATTTTATAGAAACAACCCGGAATACTTTAAGTAGCCGCTTTATACAGTAACGCTCTGTCTCGCTCGCACTCCCACAAATAATGCTCTGTCCCGCTCTCCTTCATCGCGCCCGAAAGCTGCCGAGGTAGGCTGCGCCGTCCCGGCTTCCTTTTCTTTCTCTTTTTATTACCGTATAAGAAGCGAAGCGGGCGCGATCGGTTTTATCACTCGGGCGCGATCGATGTTATAGGGATGGAAAATAAAATTTCAGCAATGCAATAAGAAAATGCATTAGACTGTTTTTTTATAGAAGTGTATTGTTTTGTCGAGAATCAATTTGGAACTACATATTCGGAAGTAAAAAAATAGTACGTGCTGTGTGTAAACGACGGATTGTTGTTTGCGTGTGTTTGTGAAAAATAAATTGTTTTTATGTGGTTTTCGCTGTTGTGGTGGATAATTGATATTGTCGCTTCTTTATTCTTTATCTCTCTGCGTTTGTCCCTCATATTTGTTGCGGTTAGTTTTCTCAGTCAATACCTATGGCATTAATTCACAGAGAGTGTTGTTCAACTATTTGCTCGGTCAAACTTCGTTATAAATTCTTAGTTTTAAAAAAAAAAGCATGCCATTCAGTTAGGCCCCTTCAGACCGGCCGTGCTGTTTCAAAATTGACTATTGATTGCAAGAGGAAAGATGGATTTTTTAAACATTTCCATACACGTTTTAACAACAAATATTCGATGCTCCGTTTGGAGCAGGTCGGATTTACGGATCTTAATAATTTTAATAACTTTTCATTGTTGTTTGCTTTTGTTTTAACATTTTTTAACTTACCTAGTACCTGCTAACAAGCATGCATGTGAAGATTCTGCGCACGTCAAAAACGCTTTTCTTTTTAAAGCTACTTTTATCATACTTGAAGACACTGTCATCATCAAATCATCATAGAATTGACGCTTGCATCCACTCGATGAGGTTTTTTCATATACATAACTACAATTCGGAGTTTAATCTTTAAATTATATATTGCGTAACCAATTAGTGCAGATAGTCTTACCACTTGTTTATCTGGATTACGGCAATGCAACGTACATCGAATTGTCATAGTAAACCATGAATTGTAGTTCTATGTACTCATGAATATAATTATTTTTTTATTATTAGACCGACTCTGATACCGCCAAATAATAACATCTGTTCCGTTTGGACGCTATGATGCTACCCACAGACACACTGACGAACGTACTGACAAACTAGCAGATGAACGTACGGACAGACATAGGCGACAAACTTATAGCCCTTATATGAACCCTCGTTTTAAACATTGAAGAAACGGAAGAAAAAAATTAATTTAACGCCACATAGACATACATAATAATTATACAGGAAAATTAATTACAGAAAATAAGGCAGATATAAGACGAAACCAGAAGAAACAATACGTACCTCTTCCAAATATGTAACTTTTTGAAGTGCATTTCTGTAATCAATGCAGACTTGCTTGCATTCTTCTTTGGACTCAAACAGATTTTTCTCAATCTGTTCCAGCACATCTTTCTTTTCATAATACTTTTTGATGAGAGAGCTGTAAGGCAAATGTTACATAAGGAGTATATTTATAAAGTCATACAAACAGCAAACCTGTTTGTCACAGTAGCAGAAAGCATAATATGTTTAGAAAAAAGATAACCGACTAATTAAGAACCTCCTCTTTTTTTAAAGTCGGTGAAAAATACCAATCCAGCTTGTATTTGCAAAATTAAAACTAGAAACGTATCAGGCCAACTGTCGGCCCCTTCAAACAATTAATTCGCATTGGTTTACTTGATATGTAATTCATTATAATAAAATTACTATTACTAGCTGACCCGGAAACGTTGTCTTGCTTGGATATCAATTAGCCTACGACCCATTCTAAGACCTATCAAACATACAAAAAAAAATCATAGAAATCGGTGAAGTCGTTTCGGAGGAGTTCGATAACAAATACTGTGACACTGACACGAGATTTTTATATATTAGATTACTAGCATTTGCCCGCGAATTCGTCCGCATGGAATTTTTTCACGTTTCAACCGATTAGCCAGGAGGGGGGAGAAGGGGACGCCCTACTCGGACAAAAATTTGCGCTTTAAAGCTTAACATTTCACAAACGAAACCCTAAATCCAAAAATAGTCTTGCTACACCCACAGTATTTTTCAACAACCAATCTAACGATGCCCCACATGATGGGGTAGACGAGAAAAATCTTATGAAGTAGCAATAACTTTGTTATTTCACTGATTTTTCCTTCGGTTGGAGTCGGCGGTGCAGGTGGGTTGCGGTATTCTGCGCCATCGGACAATGCCAAGGCGACTTATAAAAATGGTAGGACTGTACAGATGTTTCACGTTAAGTTGCCTTTTTGTAGAGATGGGTAGTGGATTATAACCCAGTAGTTATAATCCAGTTTTAATCCGGGTTATAACGTTATCGACCAGTTTTATCCCATTAACTACTTTTTTGGTGGGTCAAAATGAAAGACAGGAGCGATTCGATTTAACAAGGACTAATTACAACTAAACAAATATGCTTTGTGTAATCGGGAGTTTTGCTTGACATTATAGTGCCATAGTGATTTATTTTTGCACCACTGAAGTATTTTTAAGTTTTAATGAACTGCATACACTTTCAAAATACTATGTTTTCTATGAATAAAAGTACAAATAAAAGCGTGTCGGGCCACGCGTAGCTTAGGGTTCAACAGACATCTAGTTATTACAACCTATTACCTAACATAATCACAAAATTCAGCTATCAAACAAAATAGGAGGCTTTTTTACTAATCCCATTAATGTAATCGACCATTAACCTGTAAAGCCTAGTCAGCTATGATAATTTTTCATTTAAATTATTATAATAGGGGTTAAAGTATGAAATTGCCGTTTTATTGCAATAGGTTCTTTGAATTGACATAGAATCTTCATGGTTTGATGTTTTCGAATGAAACTTTTTTCAAATGGTTTCTATGATGTTCTTTTTTTAAAAAATGTGAAACATTTGAATATCGACTTTCAATTGTTTTTGTTATTCAATTTAGACAAGAAAGATGGATACTGCGAAAATTCGAGTGATTTTTGAATACGAGTTCCGACGCGGAACTAACGCGGCAGAAACAGCCCGCAATATCGATGCTGCGTTTGGAGAGGGGTCTACTAATGAACGCACCGTGCGATTTTGGTTTAAACGCTTTCGTGATGGAAATTTCGACTTAAAGAACGAGCCACGAGGAAGACCGCCCACACAGGTGAATAACGATGAATTAAGAGAGATAGTGGAAGCCGACCCTAGTCAAACTACCCAGGAATTAGCGGCATGGTTTAACGTTACCTTACCCACAATATTGACTCACTTACGTCAAATCAATAAAATAAAAAAATACGAAAAATGACTGATCTGCAGAAAGAAACGCGTGTTGAAACTTGTGTTGCCTTGTTGAACCGGTACAGAAATGAAGGAATATTGGATCTGTATTGGACATGTTAGTAGACCCCTCTCCAAACGCAGCATTGATATTGCGGGCTGTTTCTGCCGCGTTAGTTCCGCGTCGGAACTCGTATTCAAAAATCACTCGAATTTTCGCAGTATCCATCTTTCTTGTCTAAATTGAATAACAAAAACAATTGAAAGTCGATATTCAAATGTTTTACATTTTTTAAAAAAAGAACATCATAGAAACCATTTGAAAAAAGTTTCATTCGAAAACCTCAAACCATGAAGATTCTATGTCAATTCAAAGAACCTATTGCAATAAAACGGCAATTTCATACTTTAACCCCTAATATTTGCTACTATCGTGATTTTTTTTATATTTTTAAATGCAAAGGTTTAGATTGTAGAGGGGGGGGACACAGGTACAAGCTAAATATTTCGAAAATGGATGCCTCAATTGTAAAATGATCTTAGGAAACTCCCAATGTTTTTAAAATAGCTGTCCAACGATTCCCCACACGGTGGGGTAGAGAAGAAAAAAAACCAGCCCCCCCCCTTTTCATGTTCGGGGAGGTACATTAAAAAAAACTTTCTGATATTTTATTATTTAACTTTGTCGGCGTGATAAATATGTATACACATACCAAATTACAGCTTTCTAGTACCACCGGTCTTTGCGCTAGGCCGCGGACGGACGGACAGACAGACAGACAGACAAGTACCACCGGTCTTTGCGCTAGGCCGCGGACGGACGGACAGACAGACAGACAGACAGGCGGACATGGCGAAACTATAAGGGTTCCTTGTCGGACTGCGAAACCCTAAAAATGGAAGATTTAACCTAAGTAACATCTTGTAAGATTTGGACTAAGTGACACGCTGCAGTCCCCGTGAAATATTTTCAGATAATGTAGTCCTAATAATGATTCTGCATCTATACTTTCTAAATAATCCAGAAATATTTAAGTAAAACGCCAAGTGCATTCAACACAGGCGGGCATCATCACTTCATCAGGAACTGCAGTGAGTGACTGAATCCTTTACACAATGAAAAAGTTCATAAAATATCGCGTTGGAAGTTCAGTCAGCATTCAGGCCAAGGTCATTCAGGTAAACAGTGATCACAGTAACAATAAACAATGCCGGCTCGATAAAAAAAAAACACGAAATTATACCAAAAAACGCTCGTGCGCATTCTAAGCAACAAAGTACTGGAGTGAGTGCTGTGACGTACGCATTGTGCACGGCGCAAGTGCGAGCGAGATTGACGATGTCGTTGTCACACTCGCTCACGCCCGGGGATTTCCGGCGCAAAGGATCATAAAAGTGTGGCTTGCTTGCTATACTTTATGAGATGCATTGCCTGCAATGCTTAGGTTTAAATGTACTAAGGTACTTAGGGCCACTTGCAGATCTCGCAAACTAGAGTTTAAGTCAAGCATTTGACAGATAATGCACGAACTGTCAAAATCTCGACTTAAACTCCATTTAGGACACTGGCCCTTAGTACTAATGCGAGCGCAAGAGATAAAAACTAAACTTCGAAGTGAAATCCCACCCTAATATTGTATTGTATGGAGAATTTCCTGTATATTTATGCGTGCATAATTTCATAACGATACATGCAGCTTACAACTACAACGCCGTTCACATTATTCGACGTATTCCGTATTACTATTGAACGAAATCATTATGAACCGCCATAATGGGTTATAACGGGTGCATAACTGGGTCAAAACTGGATTATAACTCACCAGTGGATTATAACCTGGGCTATTACCCATCTCTACCTTTTTGTAACTAGTTAGCTAGTTGTAATAGTTTTTTTTTTTTGTATCCAACCAATGTCAGCACATATGCAAGTTATATAATACTTACTCAGTAGCAATTGTTTTCTTCTTAGCAACCAGTACAGCCTTCCTTTGTTTCTCCAATTTGTTCAGGACCTGGTTGATAACAAAGTGTAGAACCAGTTAACAAATAAATAACAAGTTAAAAATGTTAGGGCCAGTTTCTGAATTGACAATTTCGGTAAGTAAATAGTTAACTGTAGCCCTGTCTCTTCGAATTTCCCAGAAAAGAGCGTGACGAAACATTAATTAAGTATTTCCTTAGCGAAATTCTCAATTCAGAAACCGGCCCTTATTATCATTAAAATTCTTTATTGCACCAAGTAAATATTGTACAATAGGCGGGCTTAACACTAATTAAAAATGGATATGGAATACATAACCAATATCATCCTATTATACAGATAATAAAGCAAACTAATCAATATTATTACAGAAAGGAAAATTGGTGCAGCAACCAATGAAAACTCCCATTTGCCTGGGAGTTTTCATTGGTTGCTGAGAACTTTTCGGCCCCAGTGTGTGTTACCAGTGATGACTTATGGCACTAAAACGTGGTCTCTTACTATGGGTCTCAAGAAGGAATTTCTCTACGAGATCGAATCAGAAATGATGAGATCCGTAGACGAACGAATGTCGTCGACATAGCCCAGCGGATTAGTAAGTTGCAGTAAGTGGCAGTGGGTGGGGCACATAGCAAGCAGAACTGATGGCCGATGGGGCCGAAATGCACAATAATCACATAAAATGATTATGTCAATAAGTGACATAATATGAAAATAACAAAAAGAACTCAGTTCTAAGCGTATGTTACCCATCATTTTTGGGAATCCCTAAAAATCCGTTTCGTTTTCAAGCATGGACAAGTGCCATATGTGTTCAAAGCAAAATCGACAAAATTATGTAGAAAATCCAAAGAAGTCATCAAAAATAAGCAAAGCAAAGACTGCAGTGCTTACATATATACTTAAACATAGATGTAGCCTGTGGTGTCTAAATTGCCACAAAAGGCAGCTGACTCAGCATTAAGTGACAATTCGGTATTTGACACAATCATTAATAAACATAAACATTTACATACAGGCACATACATTGCTTCTGGTCCCACACTAGGATAGGTGTGGTGGAAACCAGAAACAATGACATCACAAACATGTAAACATCCAAGACCTGGGGGTTTTTTTTTTTGTCCCTAGCCGGGATTCGAACCCGGGACCTCTCGCATGATATGCAGATGCACTACCGCTGCGCCACGAGGTCGTCAATAAATTATTTCATATGCTCGATTAAAACAAAAATTACAAAATATCTCGGAAAATGTACCGTAAACTGGGGTGAATAACAACATGTTTCAAGGTTTAATGCCATACATTTTTGCAAACCCAAGCTGAATCCTTCAAGTAATAACTTATAGATGCGAGTCTTGGATAGTTTTTTTCATTTCTAGTGACCCCAATACGTTAAACTATTAGTTTTAATAAATTGTCCATTAAAAGATTGCGTGTTGCAATTCAGACTTTGACTGGGGTCACTAAAAACGAGATATGGGGTCATTTGCGAACAGTTTCTAAAAGTACAGGATTTTATTGACAAATTGACAGATTTGCAATGAAATAACATCAATTTTTATGTTGATAACTTTATTACAGTTTGCTTAACTATATAGGTACTACAAAAGTAAATAAAAAAACAGACCTTAAATCTTTTTAAAAGATAGCAGAAAACAGGAATGTTAGAGATCACAATTTATTCTTAAAACTAGTATAAAAAAGTTGAATCTGCTTACTCTGAGCTTTCATCATCATCAGGCCCATAGCCAGATTTGATGGGATTAAAGTCCTCAACTGCCACGCTGTCATCACTGTCTGCTTCTAAACAACGACGACATATAAATTCAATGGCCAAGACGTCATGTCCTGAACATTTGCAGCATATCAGGTTTTTGCACACATTGCAAATTCAAATTCAGAATTGAGGGCAGTTTGCCCACCCAGCTTTTTCATAGACCTGGTAGGATGTCGAAAAAGAACTGTGTGTTCGATGTTATGCTTTTCTCCAGCAGCCCGAAATGATAAATTGTTAATGTTTTTGTCTTCTAAAGCCTTTTCAATGTCTTCTTTTTTGTAAGAAACATGTCTTTTACTCCTGGATCTGGCTTATAATTTCGAGGCATTTTAGCAGCTTGAATGATCACCCTGTAAATAACATGTACACATATTCAGATTCTGTTTATAAATAGTATAAAAACATACAGGTAACTCGAAAAATATTACCCAAAATACAAGCCAAAATGTGTTGTTATTGACCCCATAAGTCGTTGGTATTCACCCCACATGTTGTTGTTAGTGACCCCATAGCGCGTTGTTAATCACCCCGTTTGGCAATAAAATTCTAACCTCTAATTTTAAGTGTATAGAAACTCCTAAAATACTAAATGTAAAGCTTACCTCTTTGTCGTATCCTGTAAACGATGAACAAAAGCCATAGAATACCACAGAAAAACTGATCTTGTTGGGTTTTTTCCTGCCGAAAACAATAAAGTTTTTTCCATTTTTCAAAATGGGTGTTTTTTTTTTGTACTTACTTTGACAGCTGTCATCAAGTAGTGTTGTCAGAATTTTAAAAAAAAGTATTGACACATAACTTTTTTATTGAACATTAGGCATAGATTTTGCTTAAGTCTTTCTTTACTTTATTCTTGAAAGTGTTGTTAAACACCCCTGTAGTTGCAAAACACCCCAGATTACGGTATCTAAAATTATAATAACTAGTCAATTACTAGTTATTATAATTTTTAAATAGATTAAACATAAAAAGAGTGCTTTGAAATGTGATGTCATAAGCAAGTATTTTCATACAAAATTCCGTTTTAAAAGTAACTCATTTGATATTTTGTCAAATTCCTAATTGCATAGAATAGGTATCAATCTTTCGATATACTAAAAAGAAAAAATGCTAAGCATCCTATTAATTTTTATTACTTGTCTTATGTATTATAATCCACAATAATAATGCATTTTCTGTGAAAATTTGAATTTTGGTCCTAGTTTAACCACTCGTCTGCCGCGACACAGATCTGTGTCCAACTTAGTATGGGCCACCTATACGTTGCGTTCCGCGAGGGCAGTTCAGGAGTTAAACAGATTTATTTTTAAATACTATCCAAGTCAAGATATTGCTTGTAGGGAGGGGTAGTCTATATTTCATGAATTAATGAGATGAACTTAGGTCAAGCACACACACATTATTTCTTTCCTTACTTTAACAATTTCTATAATATACATGTAGACTAAAGCTAAATGAAATTAAATTCCTATTAATGTTGTCAAATTAGACAGTCAGTTTGATGTTGTAGGCATTAGTAGGATCCCGATCGGCAAACTTCGAGTATGGATCCCTTAAAATGGAACAGTTTCAGGATCACTTTGCTGTCTGTTTGTCCATCAAGATCCTTTTTCATAAGGACAGATAGGCTATCCGTTTGAAATTATTATCAAATACTAAGGCATAGTCTCATCAATGTGTAAAAATTAGAGCATCTAACCCTAATTGCTCATGTTGTCAGTTGTTGGTTTTTTATGCACTTTGGCCAACTGACTGTTGTTAACAGTAGCCTAACAGATTGTAAGTCAGATTAAACCAGGGCCACTTCAATGTGAGGCAACCATCTATTCTTTGCACTATCACCGCTTATGAACCTGAACCTAATAAACCATATAACGTGTTTAAAAAATGGGATATGGTTTGGGTAACCACTTTTGTCACAAAAAAGTGCTTAGGTAAGGAAAGAAAATCGATTGTGGTAACGTTTTTGTCTTTTACCCCCATAAACTCAAATAACAACAAAACATCAAAGGAAACTGTGCAAAATTGTAGCAATCGCTATGCAAGAATACAAACGCATCCATAATAATGTAAGCTGCTCCGTAAAAGAAAAAACTACATAAATACTAAAGATAACCTCTACATACCGTCACGTCATTGTTTTGATGAAGAAAATCCAAATCAAAGTCTAATACAGCGTCTCCAAAGGAACTGGCCATGATCAACAATACTGTATGCTAAAATAATAACACACTAGTTTTACGAGCCTATTGCAGTTCATAATTTCTCAGCTTCAACCGGCAAAACAAGACATTAGACACCACACACCCGCCATGCCAATCAACTTAACCAAAGACAGACTAGAGCTAGACTTAGTGTTGCCACCTTAGTTTTAGTGATGGGGCAGTTTAAGAAGCTAAAAAGGGCTAGATCGGACTAGATGGAGCACAAATTACCAAGAAAAGACTTGCTGTAAAAAAAGCCTAAAATAACACCTTCACTAATGATTTCAATGATGCATTTATTTCTTAGTTTGGACCATAAACATAAACATTTACATACAGGCACATACATTGCTTCTGGCCCCACACTAGGATACCCTGTGTCGTGGGAACCAGAAACAACGACATCACAAACATGTAAACATCCAAGACCTGGGGTTTTTTTTTCCCAGCCGGGATTCGAATCCGGGACCTCTCGCATGGTATGCAGATGCACTACCGCTGCGCCACGAGGTCGAATCACAATAACATTTTTCAAAATTAAACTGAATTTGAAGAAAAATTAAACCAATTTAATTGGTTACAAAATTGAAAATATTATTTAGTTATTTAACAACTAAAATTAATAAAAATAACAGGTTCTTACACATAACGGTTGATTTAAAATATCTTTAATTAGTCGGTTCATAAAAAGTAAACGCTCTGGGTATTCCCCGCCACCGCCGGACTACGGGGAATACCCGATGGGTGCAGCGTAGAGATGCGGTATGTTGCCATAATGGAACAAATGGTATCTACCACAAAAACATAAATAAATCAATATCTACGACACAAAGCGCGAAAGCTTGATGTTATAGCGGTGTTAGCATGGCGCAAATTTTAGACTTTAGTGCAATAAGAAAATTAAAAAGGCTAGATAGCCCTTTCCGGGCAAAATCATTAAACAATGAGTCCACCTGCAGTAAAAAGTGCTAGATCTAGCCCCAAAAGGGGTAAGGTGGCAACACTGACTAGACTACAGCTAGATAGAGATGAGGTGGAGATGAGAGATGGGCCGAGGAGAATGTATCAAAGCGTGAAACTGGCAGAAATAGTCGCCATCGGCTGATTGCCATTATACAAAATTGAATTGAATTGAGGAGAATGTAGGTACTGTGAAAAATCGAGAAAGGATTTCTTCGTTAAATTAGTACAGCTCATTTATACACTGGAATCGGATTCAGCAAAGCAAAGCGGATCCCTGCCTATTTATAAGAAAGAAAGGCAAAAATAAAATTGTCTTAGCCCTGTATATTGACGACGGGTTAATCGCTTCCACAAATGAAAAAGAAACTCAAAACTTTCTGGAAGAGCTCAAAAAGCGTTTCAAAATAACTGTTAAATCAGCGAACTATTTCCTGGGTATGGAAATAGAGAGGAAATCGGACGGCTCTATTCTAGTACATCAGAAAGCGTACACTAAACGCGTGCTAGAAAGATTCGGAATGGCGAATTGTAAAGCCGTAGTCACACCAATTATTAAGACGAATAACATAGAGGATAAAAATACTTCAGACCGCTTCCCCTACCGTCAAGCAGTTGGAGCATTGGCTTATCTTATGACTGGTACGAGACCAGATATAGCTATAAGCGTCGTATCACGTAATTTGAACCATCCTACAAAAGAAGATATTAAGAAGCGGATATTACGGTATTTGAAAGGCACAATGGATAAAGGAATTATTTACAAAAGCGGTACAGCCCCTGGTCTAGATTGCTATAGTGATGCTGATCACGGAGGTGATGGTGGTCACGGAGGCACAGGACGCTCCACTACTGGCATGTTATGCTTGTTTGGTGGTGGACAAATTTCATGGCAGAGTAAACGCCAAACAACCGTTGCAATTTCATCCACCGAAGCGGAGGTAATAGCTGCCAGTGAAACTGCTCGCGAGATCATATGGTTGAAGAGAATCTTGAAAGATATTACTGGCGAAGATTGCTCGACAAGTCTTTGCATCGACAATGAGTCCGCAATAAGACTAGCCAAAAATCCACCATATGAATATCATCAGCGAACAAAGCACATAAGAATTAGATAGTTCTTTATAAGAGAATGTGTAACTAATGGTGTTCTTGATGTATGTAAGGTCCCTGCAGCTCGACAGCTTGCCGATATGTTGACAAAACCGTTGTATGGACCCAGAATTCAAGAGCTCAGCGAAATGTGCAACATAAAAAACGGAGGCGGATGTTAAGGAGTGTAACCTCCTTTATATTTCTTTTAGTCGTCTTTGACAAGTCGATGGTATTCGTCGATTGTTTTACTGTCAATAAATATTAACAGAATGTAAAACTTTATTAAATGGAGAGCTGGTGAAAGCGCGGGAAACGTTCGACTTTGGCGGGCGCATTTTTTTTGGTTCAGAATTTTAAAATTAATTTAGAATAGGTTTTTAAGATCAGTTTCTTTTATATTTGTAATATATTGTAGATTAGAGTTTCTTTTAGTAGTTTTTGTATATACTTTTCATATCTGGTAAGTTACACTTTTTCTTTCTCCTGGGCCCATGGAGGAGCCACCCGATCCGGGGGGCACAGTCCCTCCGGTCGGTGTTAATGTAACAATCCCTGTAAATAGCATTAACAATGATTCCACTGGAATGGACACTGATGGTTCCATCAGATCTGATAAAAGAAAAAGGTCAAGAGCGCAGCGTAAGGTCTGCAGACATTGCAATAAAAGGAGGAAACATCATAAACATAATACAGATGCTGTAAATGTGTGTGGATGTGATAGCGACGACAGCAATAAAAAACCTATCGGTTGTGAAGTGCCTGGCTCAGAGGAAACTTCGTCTCAAGTGGACGCAGGTTCTTCTGTGTCTCGTACTTCAACGTTACCCGCGACTCCGCCCCAGCAGTCCTCGCAGGTTGGCAGGACTCAGTATGAATCGACTGATGCATCCCCTTATGTTATCCACATACAAAAAAATTCAATTGCGTCTTCACCTTCTCCCACACTCCACCCAGTATCGTTTGGCCATTATTTAAAGAGACGTGGGTTTAAAAATATCATTAATGGCAGTGTCAAACGACTTAGCAGAAGTAAACTGAGCATTTCTTTCTCTGATTACAATGATGCAAATTCATTTCTGTTGGAGCCAGACTTGAGTAAAAATAACTTCAAAGCCTTCATCCCATCATTCAATATCACTAGGATGGGAGTTGTTCGAGGAGTCCCAGCAGAGTGGACCCCTGAAGAGGTCCTCGACAATATTTCTGTGCCAATTGGATGCGGTAAAGTGCTCAAAATAAGAAGATTCAATTATAAAATACACGGCCCAATCCCTACTTGGAAACCCTCACAGACGGTTGTATTAACTTTTGATGGTCAAGTTTTGCCAAAAAGAATTTTTCTCTGTTATAATGCACTTCCTGTCGAGCTCTATTCATACCCTACAGTTCAATGCTTCAATTGTTGCCGGTTTGGCCATACTAAGATAAAATGTAACTCTACACCAAGGTGTTACAAATGTGGTCAAGATCATTCAGGTGACTCTTGTAACATTGAGAATGATAATGCAGTGTGCTTATCATGTAATGGAAATCATTTCGCCACAAACAAGTCTTGTCCAGAATATGAACGTCAGACCCGGGTTAAATTATATATGGCACAAAATTGTGTCTCATACTCGGAGGCTATTAAGTTACATCCTCCAGTGAATAAGTCCTACAGTGATGTTTTATCCTCTGCACCAACATCTAATCTCTCTTCTCATCCCCTCCCATCATCGATACCCCCTCATCAAAAAATCAATTCAAATTCCTATAAAAAAACAGTCTTTCGGAAACCTTCTGCCCCAAAATCCTCTGCCAAAGGATATGATCGCGCTATTCATAGATCACTCACTTCTGACTATGATCCTCCCTCTCCTCCAAATGGTTGTGCCCTACAAGATAAAGTCAGGGACTCAGGGGAAATTAACACAAATGTCTTAGAATTGATCTCAACTTTAATTCAAGTAATCTCAAAATCTTTCTCTAATAGTAATAACTCATTACCGTCCAACGCTGCCTCTATTATCCAAATTGTAAATTCTTTAGCCAAAAATGGCCAACTTAGGCAAGATCCTGCAGTGGAATTGCCGAAGCATAATTAGTAAAAAGTCTGACCTGATTCATCTACTTAATAAGTACAATCCATCTATATTTACTCTTTCAGAGACATGGTTGAAGCCAGGGTTTTCTTTTAAAACCCATGGTTACACCTGTCTTCGTGAAGACAGAGATGATGGGTATGGTGGGGTGGCCATTCTCATCAATAAGTCATTCTCATTTACATCTTTTCCACTCCCTTCTCACAGCAACGATATCTCTATTGTAGCTGCTATTGTAAATAATATTTGTATAGTTTCTGTATATTTTTCTCGACCATCTGTAAATATTTTAACTGAAATTAGTAACATAATTAGTATTCTCCCAAAACCCTTTTTGGTGACAGGAGACTTTAACTGTCAACATCAGGCATGGGGTAGTTCTTCTACTTCTTGCTATGGGGAACAATTACTAGACATCATCCAGTCTCATAATCTTTGTATTCTAAATACTGGTTTACCAACCCGTCATACTAAGCCTGATGAAGGACTTAGTGCCCCTGATTTGACCTTTTGCACTCCTGATCTTGCTTTGTCTTTAAATTGGTATCCTCTTTTGTCATCGTATGGCAGTGATCATTTTCCTTTAGTTATTTCTTTTCCAAATAGTAAACCCTCTGTTTCAACACTTAAACCTCGTATTAAACATAAATTAAGTAATGCAGATTGGAGTTTTTTTAGGGAATGTGTAGAGCTAAAAGTCAAAGCTTGTGAATCTCAGTGTGCCACAGATGCTGAAATGTTTGCTAAGGTTTTGATAGAGGCTGCAGATGAGACTTTTCCTCTTAAAAATGGTGCTTCTGGCAAAATCCCTTCTCCTCCTTGGTGGGATGCGGAGTGCTCAGAAGCTGTAAAAAAGAGAAAGGAAGCTGAAAAAATTTATAGTGTTGAAATGACTCCAGAGAATTTCGACAGTTATTTAGAAGTATCTCGGATTACTAAAAAACTTTTGAAACAGAAAAAGTATGAAGGGTGGCAAAAATTTTGTACTTCCATTTCCCCTAACACTCCACCATCTGCTGTCTGGAAAAACATAAAACGGTTTAGATCAGCCTTCAATAATTCTCACACTCCCAAAATGCCCCTTTCCCTAGCTGATGAGTTTATGGACCACCTAGCTCCTCCCTCTGTTCCCGAACAAACCTCTATTTATCCCGTTCGCCATCTTGTGCATAGTTGGTCTGATTTAAATTCGCCTTTCACCTTAGAGGAATTAAAAGGGATCCTCTCTCATGTTAGGGACTCTGCCCCAGGAGAAGATGGTATTCCTTATTCTTTCATTGCTAATCTGAGCGATTTTACTCTCCTAACTTACCTAGAATTAATTAACTCCATTGTAGTTTCAGGTGTTATTCCTCTCTCCTGGAAGTCCCAAACAATTATTCCAATTTTAAAATCCAATAAGCCTTCTGCTGACCCTTCTTCTTACAGACCCATTGCCCTATCCTCTGTTCTGGTTAAAATTGCTGAATACCTTGTCAAAATTCGTCTTGAGTGGTTTATTGAGAGCAATAATCTTTTATCTCCTTCCCAGTATGGGTTTAGAAAGGGCAGGGGTACTATTGATAGCTTAAGTGTTTTTACCACTGATATTCGTATAGCTTTCTCAAATAATAATTCAGTTCTTGCAGCATTTCTTGACATACGTGCTGCCTATGACAGTGTTCTTGTGTCTGTTCTGGAACAGAAGCTTAATTTATTAAAAGTTCCCAACATGCTTGTAAATTTTATTGTAAATATTCTGTCAGAAAGATACATTAATGTGTATATAGATGATAATAAGATATCTAGATTAGTTTGGAGAGGTTTGCCGCAAGGTTCGGTTCTCTCTCCCTTATTGTACAATATATATACTCACGATTTAGACTCTGCCCTTGGTAGTTCTGTAGAGATCTTGCAATATGCAGACGATCTTCTTATTTATACAATAGGTAACTCAATAGACTCAATGTCTTCCTCTTTAACTGCCTCCCTCTCATTACTTCAGGACTGGCTATCCTCTAATGGTCTTGATCTTTCTGTCAATAAAAGTGCTGTGGTCTTGTTTTCAAGAATGAGAAAGCAACCAGATATTTGTGTTCAGTATAATTCCACTCATATCCCTGTAAAAACACAAGTAAAATTCTTAGGAGTTATTTTAGACAGCCATCTTACAGGACTGCCACACTGCGAATACATTGCTGCCAAGTGTGACCGCTTGATAAATATTATGAGATGCCTCTCAGGGGTTTGGTGGGGCGCTCATCCTTTTTCGTTGAGGTTGCTCTACAATGCTATAATAAGGAGTGTTCTTGACTATGGAACCTTCTTGTTGGAGCCTGGTAGCGCCGCTGGTTTCAAGAAATTGGATGCTGTCCAGTCCAAGGCTTTGAGAATCATCTTGGGAGCTATGAAATCTAGTCCTATTAATTGTTTACAAGTAGAGTCCGGTGAGCCACCTCTTAGGTTAAGACGTCAATACCTTTCTGATAAATTCTTGGGTCGATGTCTGCAGCTCTCTGATCATCCTTTGCATGGCAAATTACAGCGTCTTTCAGAGTTGGTTGTAGCATCCAAGTATTGGTCTCACAGAGATACCCCTTGTCTACTTAAAAGTTTTCTGAAATTTAACGCTATTGAGGCTTCATGCCATAACTCTAACTTACTTCCTATCTTTCATTGCCCGTATAATTCTTTAGTACAAGTTCCAAACGTCCGTCTTGATTTAGGTATTGCGAAACATGGCTTATGTCAAAATAGTGAGTTCAATAACCTTTTGTACGACCAATTCCAGGGGTATCACACCATTTTCACGGACGCTTCAAAACACTTAAATAGTTGTGTAGGTGTAGGTGTTTTTCATGCTCAGTATACAATTGTTCAAAAAATTAGACTCCCCCCTGAAACGTCGGTATTCACTGGAGAATGCTTTGGGCTCTTAAAGGCAGTGGAATATATACTCTTGATGGGTCTGCGGAATACTCTGGTATTGTCAGATTCCCTAAGCTCTCTCCAGGCTCTAGTTAAATTTCCATTTTTTCATCTAAATCAGCCAATAATTTTTGATATACGTAAGTTATTACTTCAATGCTCTGAGAAAGGTCTTACAGTTCATTTTGGTTGGATCCCTTCCCATTCCGGTATAGTTGGCAATGAAAAAGCAGATAAACTGGCCAATGAGGCTGTGGAGTGTGGGGATCTGTTTCCGTTCCAAAATTATTCTAGCGATCTCACCACTCTTCCCAGGCTTTATCTCCAGGAGTCCTGGGATAAAATCTGGGCAGAGGATTTCATAAAAGGTATGCATTATCACAGAATTCAACCTGTTATTTCATCAAAGCCCTGGTTTTGTCGAACTGATGCCAAGTTTGGTAAGAAGGTTACTTCAATTATGATCCGCTTGCGTTTGGGCCATACTTCAACCCCGGCCCACCTTGCTAAGCTTGGCATTGTACAGAGTCCTGCCTGTGCTTGTGGAGCTGAGGTGGGAGATATAAATCATTTGTTATTTTCCTGTACTAATTTTGACAATTCTTCCTTTTTTGCTTCCCTGATTTCCCTTGGTGTCCCCTTTCCTTCCTCAGCATCCTGCCTTTTATATAATTTTGATGTAAATATTTATAAATGTATTGCTAAGTATATAAGTAAAAATGATATTAAAATTTAATTTTAGTTTTTATTGTACATATAATTTTTTAACTATATTCCTAATGTCATTATCACCTGATTGTAATTATATTCCTAATGTTCTTATCACCTGATTTTAAAATACCCTTTTCCAAATTCCGTTTAATTTTTCCTTTTAAATTCTGTTCCGTTTCCCTACCTTTAACCTTAGTCCTCGTCCTCGATAACTTGACACTGGCGTAGGCACAAATCGTGCAAAGCCATTACCCAAAAAAAAAAAAAAAAAAAAACTTTATTAATTATTAATTAAAATTATTAAAACTCGTCATTGGCAGAAGTAGTCGTCCAAAACAGGACCGATTCGAGTTGCCATTAAAAAAAAAAACTTTATTAGAAGTGGTGTAAACACAATGAGGAATATGTTTACTAGGTCTTTGTGTAAACATAATGGTTGTTAAAAAGAGAATCCTCTTCCATGTGTTGACGTCTGGAGTTCGCAGTATGTGTGGAAGCTATTAGACTGATGGATATAAAGGCTTTTAACTATAAAAACAGACTTTTATTCAAATAATAAGCTAGATTTTTATAACGATGACATATTATAACAGATTGTCATAAAAGACGACAAGGAGTATTAAAAACCGCACCATGCAGAATATAGTCACTGGCTTGGTTTGCCATCCGTCTCCTTTAACACGCCCTCTAAACCAATGCTAGTGCAGACTTCATCCTCACAAAGGTAGGCTTCGGCAATCCTTTGGTCATGATGTCTGCGATCTGGTCTCTTGTTCCAATTCGCTTGACGAATATAGCACCTTCAGACACAAGTTCTCGCACGAAGAAGTGTCGGATGCGAATGTGCTTGGTTCTCTTATGGAACTCGGGGTTGTGTGCCAATCGTACTGCTGCTTCATTATCGACATGAAGATTTGGCACACTCTTCTTCTTCGTCAGGTCTTCGAAGATTCTTGTCAGCCAAACTAACTCTCTGGCGCCTTCACTAGCAGCCACAAGTTCAGCTTCAGTTGTAGACAGCGCTACTGAGGTCTGTCTTTTACTGGTCCACGATACTGGACCTCCTGCGTAACGGCATACGATTCCAGTGGTGGATCGTCCAGTCGTAGTATCACCACCATAATCGGCGTCACTAAATCCTTCCAGCTCTGGTAGGTTCATGGTCTTCGGCTTGTATTGTATCCCTAGAGACGTAGTTCCCTTAAGATACCGCAGTATACGTTTGACCTTGTTCCAATCATTTCTGGTCGGCTGTTCTAAGTTGCGTGATACTATACCAACTGCGTAGGCAATATCAGGGCGGGTTGCTACCATAAGGTATGCTAATGCGCCAACGGCCTCGCGATATGGGAAGTTAATCTCCTTGTTATTTCCTTTCTCTTCATCAACATGTGGTGCAGACGAGTTTTCTGCAGCATCAATTGGTGTTGAGACAGGATTACTGTTGGCCATATTAAACCGTTCTAGTACCTTCTTGGTATACGCTTCCTGATGTATTACTATCGTGCCGTCATTGCATTGAGTAATCTCCATTCCTAAATAATAGGACGCGGGTTTCGTCGTAATTTTAAGTTTTTCTTTCAGACTCTCTATGAAATCATCAGCAAGCTGTTTGTCTGAAGCAGCCACTAGTCCGTCGTCGACATAAAGGTAAGTAAGATCTGTTTCCCCCCTACTTTCTTTGTGTATAGACACGGGTCGGCAGTACTCTGTGTGAATCCGAGTTCAAGAAGTACTTTACGGAAACGGTGATTCCAACAGCGTGGCGCTTGCTTCAGTCCGTATAAGCTTCTGTTTAGGTGACAAACGCGACTAGAGCCATCGTGAAAACCTTCGGGTTGCTGCATGTACAGCTCTTCTTCTAGCTTGCCGTAGAGAAAGGCTGTAGTCACGTCGAATTGAGTCAAGTACATCCTTTCACTCGCAGCAACGCTTAGTAGTGATCGTATGGTTGCAAATCTGGCCACAGGACTATATGTTTCCTCGTAGTCGACTCCTTTGCGTTGTTTGAATCCTTTCGCAACCAAACGCGCTTTATATTTATCAATAGAGCCATCGGGGTTTTTCTTTATCTTAAAGACCCATTTGCACGGTATGGCTTTACGATCTTGAGGTAGTTCTTGAAGGGACCACGTGTTGTTCTCTTTCAAAGAATCTATCTCTTTTAACATAGCTTTAATCCACTCGTCTTTGTGTGAGCTCTTCATTGCTTCTTTGAACGTAGTGGGTTCAGTTTCTTCATCGGTAAGTGCACAACAGTCTCTGAATTTCTGTGGAGGACGAATGGTGTTTCTGTCACGTAGGTTGTACGGATGTGTCATCGTTTCATCTTCGGAGTCAGATGAATGATGTACATCGGCGTCATGCCATACTGGACTGGTTGGTCTAGACAGTTCATCACTAGCGGGAATTTCCTCGATAAATTCGGAAGGTCTACTATCCTCTTGCTGTTCTTGTGCATCTATCTGATCTACAGGATCAGGTTCCGATTGGTCGTGTTGATGGCTTGTTGTCGAATCTTGATTAGCTTCAATGCGTTCTGGATTAAATGATACTTTCAACTCATATTCATTGAACGGTGTTTCATTTTTCGTTGTCGGAGATACAACATCGTCGCATTGAGTTCTATCAAGTGGTTTCTCGTCGAAGATAACGTCTCGTGATCGAATCAGTTTATTATCATCACACCAGATACGATAGCCATCATCATTGTCGTATCCGATTAATCTTCCTTTGAGGGCTTTCATAGAAAGTTTTCTTCGCTTTTGTTTGGGGACATGGACGTAAGCTGTGCAGCCCAAGATGCGTAAATGAGAAATCTTCGGTTTCTTTCCATGCCATAGTTCGTAGGGTGCCTTGTTCTCGGTACGGGACGGGCCTGTTCGGTTTAGAACGTACGCTACCGCATTAACTAGTTCTGCCCAAAGTCGTTGCTCGAAACTTCCACTATTCATTACAGTCCTTACAGCCTCTACTAAGGTCCTGTTTTCTCTTTCGCTGCATCCGTTTTGTTCTGGTGTATACGGCATGGTCAGTCGCTGTTTGATTCCATGCGTGGCGAGGATCTCACGTACTTCTTTATTATCAAACTCACCACCGTTGTCACTCAGGAGCGTTTCGATCGAATGGTTCGTATTGCGCGCTTCCGCGATGAATTCTTGCATCTTCTGCTTTACTTCTGACTTGGCTTTCAAGAAGTAAACATAGCGATAGCCGGTGAAGTCATCTTTGAATAGCACGAAATAGCGTAGGTTTGTAAATGAATTGGGAAACGGTCCGCATACATCGCTGTGTACAAGTTCGCCGGGTCTTGAAGCTCTTGGTCGGGTACCAAACTTTAATCGATGCGACTTGCCAAGTATGCAGCTTTCACATGTGCTTTCATCTGGAGGAAGCTCTATTCCCAGTTCTTGTTTCACAAATTTTCGTACATGTCGTTTATTTTGGTGTACGAGTCTCTCGTGGTACAGCTGTGTCTTTGTTAGTGTTAAGTTGACTTCCAAATTTCGTTTTGGAATCACATTCTTTACGTTTAGCTTGTATAAGCCTCCGCTTATGCTGCGTACACCAGTCATCTTTACTTCATTTCGAGTATAAAAAGTACAGTTCGTAGGTGTCGAGTCAAACCTGCTGTTTGGGTTGCAGTCATGAGCAGCTAATACAGAGAAAAGATTTTTCGTGATCTGTGGCACGTACCAGACATCCTTCAGGGTGATTTCGTGAACTTTTCCTTGAACCTCCGACTGTATGATTACATTTCCTTTGCCTTTGGCTTGCACTGCATTGCCATTAGCTGTAGAGATGATGTGCATGTTATTATTTTCAAAAGGTTCAAAAGTTTGAAATAAATCGCCTCTGTTGGTGATGTGGCATGTTGCGCCGTTATCTACAAACCAGTTTACTGTATTCGATGAAGTCGCTGATACTTCATGGTCTGATAATTCTGTTGTCAGTACTTCAGCTATCTGAGATTCTTTTTGGGTTGAAGAAGAGGAAGGCGGGTTGTTTGATTTAGGTGGTCTGCCGTCTTGGATCCACTTTTTACAGTCTCTGACGTGGTGGCCCTTGATCAAACAGTAATTGCACTTAATCTTGCAATCCTTGCTCTTTTTCGTATTCCCTTTCTGTGTGCTTGTCGATGCTAAGGCTTCTTGATCCGGTGGCACGGTAGCCGCGATCATATTCCTTTCAAAGACACACAGACGATCGGTGAGATTATCTACGGTTCGTGCGGACGTAGGACACATTAACCATCCACTTTTAAATTGATTGTATTCTTCTCCAAGTGTGTCTAGAGTTTTGCAGATGAGTAGGACTTCGGGTAACTTCTTCTCATCGCCAAGCTCTTGATTTAACGAGGTCCATATGTTTTTCAATTTCGATAGGTGAGTGGCAATGTCATCTGATGGATTCTTCTTAAGTCCAAAGAAGCTCATGCATAATTGGAATGTCTTGTCTTCATTAGTTCCGTCGAACATTCTATGTAATTCTAACCAAATCTCACGTGCAGATGTGAATCGCATAACTTTTCGTAGCATATCTTCTGTCATATTATTTGTCATAAAGAAAAGAGCACTGGAGTCGGCCTTCGTGAACTCACGAGCGGGTTCTGCAGGCACTGCAGCGCCGGATGCTGCGGTCCCACTGGCTTCACTTTCTTGATCCGAGGTAAGTCTGCCTTCAATTACGTCAAGAGCGCGAGGTATACTCTTGAGTACGATTAGCACTTTATAGTTCCAAGTGTCCCAGTTGACTTTTCCTTCAAGGGGAACCATTTTACACTTGAACGTTGATTTTTCCATTTTCAGCTAAATTGCGGCAAATCTACCATAACCTGTTGACGTCTGGAGTTCGCAGTATGTGTGGAAGCTATTAGACTGATGGATATAAAGGCTTTTAACTATAAAAACAGACTTTTATTCAAATAATAAGCTAGATTTTTATAACGATGACATATTATAACAGATTGTCATAAAAGACGACAAGGAGTATTAAAAACCGCACCATGCAGAATATAGTCACTGGCTTGGTTTGCCATCCGTCTCCTTTAACACCATGCTGCCTCAAGATTATAGTATGCTACCTAAAGTAAGTGTTGATCTAGCGTTGACTGGCGTTGACTGATGCGAGACTGATAACACATTCAGACGATCAGTCTGCCGTCCGTCTGTGACTGACGTCGTGACTGTTGAAAATTATCAAAATATTAGAATATCCGTCAGTCTGGTCCATCAGTCCATCAATCCATTGAATAGACAATCAGTCTGCCATCAGTCTAACCAGACTGATGGAATTGACTGACGCCAGACTGAACGTGTAAACTCCGTCTATATCCCTATGTGATGGACTGATGGACCAGACTGACGGATATTGGAATATTTTGATAATTTTCGTCAATCACGTTCAAACTGACGGCAGACTGATCGTCTGAATGTGTTATCAGTCTCGCATCAGTCAACGCCATTCAACGCTAGGTCAACACTCAGGCAGCATACTATAATCTTGAGGCAGCATGGAGGAGGATTCTCTTTTTAACAACCATTATGTTTATACCACTTCCTCTTTTGGCGTTTTTTCATCGCCTTAGCTATTATTATTGCAACGGAGTTTTTTTTTTAATCTATCATCATCAGCCATTTGACGCCCACTGCAGGGCATAGGCCTCCTTCGTGGTTTTCATAACCATGAGGAGTTTTGCCGTAATCGCCACGGTTGTCAGGTGGGTTGGCAATCGCAGTATGCGGTTGGAATCTCAGGAAGACGCTGCTGCTGGTAATCGATTTCCTTAGTCACCTTCTACGACATCCACCGAAAGAAATAGAGTGACGCTTTTCTTAATCCGGCGCCACATGGAACGCGGTGGTAGCCTAGCGGGTAGAACATTGGACTCGGAAGCGGGAGACCCAGGTTCGATTCCCAGTGCGGGCATGTACCTATGACTTTGTTTTCTAAGTTATGTACATTTGTGAAGTTATAGTAGCAATACCACTCGCTAACAGTGAAGGAAAACATCGTGAGGAATCCTGAGTGTCTGAGCTATTTAAATACCTCAGCGCTTGAAATCGCCAATCCGCGGTGGGCATGTGTGGTGATTAAGTCCATACTCTCTCTCTCTGAGAGAAAGCCTGTGCCCTACAGTGGGACGTATATAGGCTGCTTATTTTTAATCTATAATCACAGATAAAGATCTGTGCTTGGTGTTGTCGTATTGGTGTTTTCGTTCGGACTGATGCAAAATCCATCAGTCTTGAGTGACCGTGTAATACCTCGCCTAGCTACATCAGTCTGGCGTCAATCCGAGCTTGATCAAGGTCACGGACTGAACTGACGCCAGACTGATCGTGTAAACGATCCGTCTATCCTATATGGGCCGAGTCACATTTTTTTTTCAACTCGAGTAGCTCGAGTTTAAATAGGTAAGGGCTGACTCGAGTAGTAACTCGAGTCACCTCGAGTCAGCGTTGTCTCAGCGCGCACACCGCCGTCAAGTTGCGCGAGTCGGTCGGATCGGACACACCAGCACGGTGGCGGTAGCGGTCCATACAAACGCACCGTTCTCACTCTGACACACAGCTTGGTCGCATAGTACTGACTCACTCAGCCACACTCGCGAGTCAGCTCGCACGCGCACACCCGCCGAGTGAACTCGGGTAGACGGAATTTTCAACTCGAGTTTACTCGCTGGCAGCCCAACTCGAGTAAAATGACTCGAGTCGCCCATCGCTAATATCGTCTCGTCTGAAGTCGTCTGTGACTATTGCTCACTGTAAAGAGTCTGTGGTGGCGTGTATTTTTGTTTGTTTTTGTGATTTGTTACAAAATTACTGGTATAGTTTTAAAAATTACTGAAGTCATTGTGCAGTGCAAATAATTTTTGCCTTCATCCTGTCAGTAAATAAGTTGCATTGGTCGTACATAACCAATGTTTTGGTGCCTCTTAACATCGAATTTGGATTACCTATACCAAGTTCAAGGTTAGATTTTGTCCTGAAACCAGCATCATCACTACTACGGACTCTGTAAGCGGTGGATTAACAGGTTTGACTTGTTCTTATTTAATTTTCTTCAAGCAAACTAGCATCAATGTTGAAGACATGTTTAAGATTGAAAAAACTTATGTACTTATGCAAATAGTTCTAAACAATTTACAGTAATAAAGATACTGATCAATAAATTAACACTTTGTTAACAGATGGGGTACACGGAAAGAGAAATTACACAAACCAGTTTATATGATCGTGTTAGCAAATTATTGGAATCATATGAATGGAGCGATTGCAGATTCTTCGTTTCTGGTCAATATTTTAAAGCCCACAGGCTGATCTTGGGTATCAGTAGTCCAGTGTTCAAAGCTATGTTGTATGGCCCAATGTCTTCTAGTGAAGATATTGTGATATCAGATATTGAACCAGATGTATTTCAACTTATTATCAATTATATTTACACTGATAAAGTGGAAATTTCATCTCTTGAGCATGCATTTGAGGTAATGTATGCTGCTAAGAAGTATTTGTTGGAATATCTGATAAAGCAATGTATTCACTACATAGAGACCAATTTAAGTGTTGATAATGTGATATCTGTATTGGTGTTTGCTGAATTTATACAAGAGAAGACCTTAATCTCATCTGCACTAAAGTTGTTCTGTGAACACGCTGAGTATTTGTTGATTGAAAACATAGATAAAGTTCCATGTGCATGCCTAAAAATAATTCTAGAATGTAATGAAATCAACATATCTGAAAAGAATCTCATAAAATTAATTTTTAAGTGGGCAAAAAATTACATTAATCTCAACAATGTACCTGATACTATTGAGAATAGAAGAAGAGCGTTAATTGATGAAAGCCTTTGGAAGCTATTAAGATTTTCTGTGATAACTGAAACAGAACTTGAAGAAATTTTAAAAGATGAAAACAATTTATTACTGACCAATGAAATAGAGGCAATAAAAAAACCAATGATTCTACACAATGATCCCAGTGATTCAACTGAAATAAATCCTACTGTGAAAACCAAGATCAGGAGCCGAGACTTCCTAAAAGTGAGACTTTACATTTGCCATCGCAGTTCTGTGCGATCTGCTGCACCACTGATCATAGATCCCAACAACAACAGTGTCAGTGTGAGAATAAAGGCAGACAAAACAGTTTTTGTCAACTCATTGAATGTGCCAACTAGGATGTCACCTCAGATAAATTTCCATAATCATGACCCATTGTTATATTCAGAACAATTCTCAGTATCTGTGATCCGAGAATCGAACAACAGTATTATAAAATTCACCAATTTCATGAACACTGTAGAGTATGACTCTAATGTTTTTATTGAATTTTGTGAACCATGTGTGTTTAGAAAAGATGAGTGGTATTGTGTTACTTTTGCTTGGCCTCGTAACAAATATTATTCTTATAAATATATTGTTGGCCACAGAGATTATGCATCAAATCAGAAAGCGAAATTTAACTTTGAAGATATATTCAAAGACACAACTACTGATGGCAGCTTTTTGGAAAGTTTAAAATTTTCTCTTTAGATGACTTGTATGTGTAATGTGTATGTAGAGGTATCATGTACCAATGGATTAATAGTTTAAATTAAAATTTAATCAAAAATTTGCCTTTTTATAAATATTATAAACCATTCTCCAAACTTTTGATAAGTTCTATCTATACTTTTGAAAGAAAAGTAATACCGTTTTGTGTTTCGAAATTAGAGATCACCCTTTAGCATGTATGTACATAAAGATAGGTATTATCTGTAGGTACCCCAAAAATAATGATCTAAGCATACATGCTAAAGGGTGACCTTATGCTAAACTATGTCTGAGCAAGTTCTTCACAATATAGACTTAGGACACATGGTGCCTCTGCTAAGGGTAAATTACATCCTGTGGAGACACACCATCATGAACATAACCCTTTAGAAGGTAGAAAACAATAATTAGGTGCGAGTAAAAAAATATGTGTCAGTCTCTGAAGTAATCTGAATGCATTTTATACACGCTGAATTTAGACCAGTGTTTTTCAATCAGTGGGTCGTGACCCCCAGGGGGGTCGCGTCGTCTTGCTCGGGGGGTCGCGGTCGCCAGTCAGGGAAAACAAAAAAAAAAAACAAAAAATAACCAACAACCCGACTGCTGAGCATTAACTACTTAGCAGGCGGGACCCCAAACCCCAATTCAGCAATGTAACTCCTTAGGTTGGTCCCGCCTGCTTAGTAGTTAATGCTCAGCAGTCGGGTTGTTGGTTAATTTTTATTTTTGTCTTTTTAGTGATTTTTTTATGCTGATCAAACGTGATGCACGTGATAAAGATCCGAGCATAATTAAATATAACAGCGCCATCTACTTACTGATGGTTGTACTATAACGTTACTTAATAGCGTCTACATCTAACGTATTCTTAGGATCTGAATAGAATAAATTAAATGTAGCAGCGCTATCTAGTGACTCAATGTAGTACTTTAGTACGTAGCTTAATAGCGAATTTTAGTTTTTGTGACTTATCTGTTCTATTAATACCGATTTTATAAAGTCGATTGAGACCTCGATTGTTGGAACATAGAATCGGACATACATACATACGAGCTAAGTACATTACCCTCCTTTTGGGCTCCGCCGCAGTCGGGTAAAAATAGTAAAATGCAAGGTTTGGTTCGTGCCAAATCGATTGAGATAAGATAAACGGACATTGACCTCAGAAATGAGCCCAGTGTTAAAAAAGGGTAACTTAAAAATACTCAATTTAAATGTGATAACAATGTATAAATATTGATATTATTCCCACTTCTAAGTCAGTTCATATGTTTTGTTTTATTGTTTGTTAAAGAATATTGTCTTTGGTTCCTATAAACATCCCAAAATCTTACTTACATCGTGATAAATGTGTTAAATTATATCTTTTTAGTTGCTCAAAAAGTGGCGTACGTATAGCGTTCGGGATGTGGGCTATTACATACTCGTGCTTTTTTTTACCTTTCCCGAACTCGTGCGTTCTCTTTCCCAACTGTCAACAATTAAAAAGAAAAACCAACCATGAAGTTTTTACTAAAAAAATTCATAGAAGTTTTTATGATTCATGCAAATACGTATATTTCTAAAAAGAAGTTACTAATTTGTTTCAATATCAGATTTAATGATTTGATTGAATGAGTTTGGTTAGGTTTCATTTCATTTCATCTCATTAAATTTCATTTCATATCAATAAAAAACTTCTACTGAAGACTTGGCTGTATGGGCATAGTTCCCTTTGCCTACCAGAATGGGCGAAGAAAAAAAAACTGCTTATATTCTACGGTTGGCGCCATTTTTCAGAAATTTCTTTGCGAGTTTAGTTGTTTGTTGTACAAAATGAGTAATTTCGACCCGTTTTTTTGAATTAACACCACCGGAACGCAGTATAATTGCACAAAATGCTTCGGAGAACATTTTACCGGAAAAGTCAAAAAGTCGCTACATATCTACATACGACGAATTTATTGCGTGGAGAGAAGAGAAAAAAGCAAATAGTTTTTCATTTTTTCCCAACTGTATTAAAAATAGTCGTTCAGTACACGTGCGGAACCGTCATTGCAACTTGTTCTGACTGTCAACCCTCGCCTTCGGCTGCGCCTCGGCTCGGGTAGACATTTGTCGGAACTCTTTGCAATGACAGCCTTTCCACACTTGTAATGAAATATACTATTCAATTTACGGTAACTAACGCAGCATTTCATTATACAATAGTTTTATATAAGAAAAAAAAATTGTAAGCAGTGTAATCATTATATTGAGCTTTTGCAAATTCATCCCTTAAAAATAAACAAAAAGCGTGTTACCTCAGTTCATTCTAAAAGAAACGTGACAATGACAGCCAGAGATGCGTCACCTTTTTTGGCCAGTCCACCATTTTGTTTTCATTCGTGTTCGGATAGCGCTTGCTTGTGTACGTCTCGGGTAATTCGTTTTCGTTGAATTTATACTGTTAGATTTATTATATCGTTGAGTTTTTGTTGTTATATTAGTTTTACTGTGACGATCGTTGCAGACCGACATGAGTTCAGGAGAACCTAATAAAAGACCCGGTCCTTCAACATACCGTGGAAAGAGACGTCGCTGACCCATAATAAATGTAGCAAGTACGTACAAATAATTAAAAATCCAACGATATAGCCTTTCCATTTCATAAAACGCTCTTTTTATTTGACCATGTGGTATTTATTTTCTTAAACAATATTCCTTCAAAAATATATTACCTACTATAGTATGTATTTTTGTCATTTATTTACAGGCCCATTTTCTGGAGCACCTTTAACGTCGCCAGTAAAAAAAAGAAAACCTACCACTTTATAGAAATTCCCATAAAGTACCAGAACAGGGAATAAGTAATAAAAGAAAAAAGTCTATTATTGACAAGTTAGACGATTTTGATGAATCGGCTATAAGAGCAAAAGTGCATCAGTTCTTTCTCGCAGGAGAATCACCGAATTTGGACAACATTTTGCTTAGTGTAAATCAAGATGACCAGTTGCCAAACCTGAGCAAAACTTCGCTGCGACGTGTGTTGCACCATTTGAAATTCAAATATATAAGGAGAAACAGAAAAAGTAGTTTAGTAGATCGCCCAGAGATAGTTCTGTGGCGTACCAGATATTTGGGAGAAATACAAAACCTAAGAAACGAGGGTCATAAATTTTTTTACCTATGGATTAACGCAGGTCATACTGTGGAAAAGGTATGGGTAGACACCACAATTTAAGCTTCTCGTCAAACACGGTTGGAAGGCTACTCTACGGGGTTCAAGTCCCGGCATGGGTGGAATTTTTAGCCTCTAAATAGGTTTTTTAAAAAAAATAGTAAAGTTATTATACATTTATTTCAATCATTATAAAATAAATAAGTACAATAAATAATTACATAATTACAAATAAATAAAGTCCGACACATAAAATGTGCCTATAGGTATATAGTAGGTTTGTAACCCCTGGTTAAACTACCGAAAGGTCATTGACCGTTTTTCTCAATCAATTTCGCACGAACGTCGCCAGTGACTTTGCCAAATTGGCGAACGGTGGTAGAATATGGGATTTGGGGGACTATAATATTGATTTTTTTATTCTTTTCTTTTCGAGGGGGACTATAAAATTGATTTTTTATTCTTATTGCTGAGTTTTAAGGTATCGAAGTGAAAATGTCAATATAATATCAAATGCCAAAATGTCAGCCTATTAAATTTTCGACACCATTCTGAACATTTTTCGGTTTATACGTAATTAATGAATTACCCACCGTCAATTTAGTTTAACGACAGATTTTTTATTTTTGCTAGTGTAAGTTCTTACGAAAATTCCACCGTTAAGTTCATACATTTTTTGCGTCGCTATAAGACAGGGGCGTTGGATTTTTACAGAAATGAATTAAATTGGCAGCACAATTTAGTAAATCGGGTGCGCTCGCCTATTTGACAAATCTTTTATAATGGAAGCGGTGGTAGCCCAGTGGGTACAACAATGGACTCGGAAGCGAGAGACCCAAGTTTGATTCCCAATGCGGGCATGTACCTGTGACTTGTCTAGGAAAACATAGTAAGGAAACCCGCGGTTTGGTTGGCTCCGCACGTATTGATTTGTCTTTCCTGCGTGCTATGCCGACTAAGCTGTCAGAATGGTATAGGTGCTGGGCAAGCCTACTCCATCTAAAAAACAATGTCCCAGGCACTGCAGCGTCCGAGTAGTCCCTTCACCCACCCATCTAGTGTAAAGGAAGGTGCCACTGGACGCTGCATAAATCGTCTCATTACGTAGGTGCAAAGGCCAAAGTTATAATGAAAGGCGCTTAGTTTTTATGAAAATACCACCGAAAAAGTAAATTCTCTGGCTAGCTTACAGACAGATCTTTTGTTTTTGAAGGCTCTGAGTTTTTATAGACCTGAATAAAATTAGCGCAATTCATTTATTTATTACATTTTCAGGCGCACTAACGCGCGCCTATAAGACAAATGTTTTATAATCGAAGGCGCTTAGTTTTTATGAAAATGCCTCCGTCAATTTAGCCGCCATAAATTCTCTCGTCTCGTCTTTTGTTTTTGAGGGCGCAGTTTTAATGGAACTAAATGAAAAAACCATTGAAGTAAATTTGTAATCGCGCTCACCCGCGTGTACCTACATACAGATAATTTATTTTCGAACTCGCTGAATTTTCACAGAACTAAATCAAAATGCCACCGTAGTAAATTTTCAGCCGCGTTGACACGCAAATTGCTTTGATCATCGGGTCATTATATGTTACAACCTGAAAGACTAAGTGGGACTGGTCCCACTTTTTCTTTTAAGTCCCGATATTGGTAAAAAGGATATGGCAACATAGTTGTAGGTTCTAACCACAGATAATTGTTTTAACTACATCATCTTTGAAATTACTGACACTTTTAATGTAGCCTGGGGGGTCACTAGAATTTTTTACTTGCAAAGGCGTCTTCAGAAACATTGAAAAACACTGATTTAGATTTTAGACTATTACGTTTAACGTCAGATTAATATTTTTTGTTTAGGTATTTATTTATAATAATAAATGTTTCTCGGAAACAAATCATTCGCCAAACTGCGTAGCAGTTTGTTGGCGAATTATAGCGCACTTCTTATTATATCTCTTACTAGCTGTTGCCCGCGACTTCGTTCGCGTGGTAATTTTGATGTGTATTTTCCGGGATAAAAATAGCCTATGTGCTAATCCAGACTACAATCTATCTCTGTGCAAAATTTCATCCGGATCCATTGAGCCGTTTTTGCGTGAAAGAGTAACAAACATCCATCCATACATACAAACTTTCGCGTTTATAATATTAGTAAGGATATTCTAAGGCTAATCTGAGCTTTTATTACAGTTATAGACGTAAGTACATAGGTACTTACGTAATAGTAACACTACAGGGTGAATTTGAAATCGTTAGCTGTATTTTGAGAGAGTGTTCATCATTCAAAACAGTATCATTAATGATTCATTGTTAATGGTATTTGTGTTAATGGATATGTTATTAAATCAATCAAATAAATTTTTTTTTCTTCAAAGTAGCACAGAAACTGCAACTTAATAAACGTTACAAGTTAAACTAGGTATCCATTTCAAAATCTAGATCATTTTGGAGAAAACATGGACAATAAGAAAACTCAAAACGTAGTCTTTTCTATAGACTATTCATCCTTACTTGTCCAATTTAGTAAACAAGATTCTACCCGCAAAGTATGACTTTTTAGTCGAAAACTGCCATATTCCCATAAATGAAGTAACCTGGGACACCATTTTGGATAACACGCTGCTATTTTTATAAACAAAGTGCACGAACTTGCAAGAAAATATCTAGTTTCGGCATCAAATGTCAATTTTGAGGTTAGAATATTGTTTACTAAATTGGACAAGTAAGGATGAACAGACTGTAGTCCTTAATTAACAGAGTTTATATAAATATTCTAAAACCTGGAACTCATGCATTGAACTGGCTTTAATTCCAGACATCATTGTTGATTTTTTGGCACAAAGTGCGGTTTACACATTTTTGGACCGGCGTTTCTGGCAAGCTTATTATATCCTCAGGGATGTTATTGTAAAAAAGTGTACAATGCCAAAAGTATAAATTTCGGGAACGAAATTTTATGTCTATTTCTAGTATTTACATTGTGTTGGCTACCTACAGTTTTAAAGTTACTGATATTTTTCCTAATATACTGACTACCAACTGTAAGGATGTTAGTTTCTTTAAAGAAATATCTTAACGAATCTCTACTGCCTGGCTTATATATAATGAATCTGATCGCTGCGCTCTCTTCTGCAGGACGAAGACGGTCTCAATGTCTGCTGCGCGACCCCACAGTAGATACCTAGTATACCATAGGACATAATACTATCGAAGTCACTAAAATAAACAAGCCTGTCAGTTGCTACATCGGTTAGTTCCCGGATTCTTATAACTGCATAATTATGCTGCAGAACTGAGCCTATTTGCCAATTTTTCTATATGAGGACCCCATTGAAGCTTTACATCAATTGTGATACCTAGAAATACAGTTTCTTCTAGAAGGTCCAGTTTATCATTCCCCAATATAACATTGCTATCAACCATTTTGACATTTGGTAGTGTAAACTCTATACAATTAGTCTTTTAAATTAAAATAAGTTATTAGAAGTAAACCAATATAGTACCTCGGAGAGAGCATTATTTGTATCCTCAAGGTCATTTTCTTGTCTCCTAATTTTAAAAATAAGTGACGTGTTGTCTGCAAACAATACTATCTCTGACGTGTTTCGAACCATGAACAGCAAAACATTTACATATATATATATATATATATATACGAGGAAAAGAACGGCATCAAAACACTGTGGCACTCCCATCTTAACCTCCGACCCTGGCGATTTAGTCCTATTTATGTCAGGTTTTTGAACCCTCCCTTCTAAATATGATCTCATAAGTTTGAAGTTTTTCCCATTTATTCCGTAGTTTCAATTTTAAGAGAAGTGTTTTATGGTGTACGCAGTGAAATGCCTTCGACAAGTCACAGAAAAAGCCTATAGCATCCTTCCGATCCTCCCATGCACTAAATATATTATGTTTAACTAATGTGACACCAGCGTCCGTCGTAGACCGCCCTTGTGTGAAGCCGAATTGCTGACTTCCGTGTGGTGCCGGATTAAGAATAGCATCACTCCATTTCATTCCGTGGATGTCGTAGAAGGCGACTAAGGAAATATACCAGGAGACGGGCAGCAGCATCTTCCTCAGATTCCAACCGCGTACTGCGACCACCAACCCGCCTGCCAAGCGTGGCGATTATGGGAACCAGGGAAAACCATGAGGGAGGCCTATGTCCTGCAGTGGGCGTAAAAAAAGCTGATGATGAATGTGACACCAGCATCCAACCGCCCTTGCGTGAAGCCGAATTGCTGACTATGGAGAAGTTGATAATTATTAGTGTGTAAGTAGCTGACCAGAACTATTTTCTCGAATATTTTACTCAAAACGGGTAGAATCAAGACTGGTCTGTTTGTGGGATCTTGCCTATTACCACTTTTAAATAAAGGAACAAGCCTAGGTAGGTACTATATTTCAATAGGTCAGGGAATGTACCCTCATCTAAACATAAAATTTGTTAAAGATTCTGGCCAAATGAGGTGCTAGGACATCGATTACTGAGCTAACTATTATTACTGACATACCCCACACGTCGTCAGTTTTTTTTTTTAATACCTACAGTTGCTCAAAAAGTGGCGTATTGCAGGGACGTATAGCGTTCGGGATGTGGGCTATTACAAACTCGTGCTTTTTTTTACCTTTCCCAACTCGTGCGTTCTCTTTCCCTACTGTCAAAATAATGTCTATTGAAAAGAAAAACCAATCATGAAGTTTTTACTAAAAAAAATCATAGAAGTTTTTATGATTCATGCAAATACATATTTCTAAAAAGAAGCTACTAATTTGTTTCAATATCAGATTTAATGATTTGATTGAATGAGTTTGGGTAGGTTTCATTTCATTTCATCTCATTAAATTTCATTTTCATTTCATATCAATAAAAAACTTCTACTGAAGACTTGGCTGTATGGGCATAGTTCCCTTTGCCTATCAGAATGGATGAAGAAAAAAAAACTCTGCTTATATTCTACGGTTGGCGCCATTTTTCAGAAATTTTCTTTGCGAGTTTAATTGTTTGTTGCACAAAATGAGTAATTTCGACCCTAGTTTTTTTGAATTAACACCACCGGAACTCAGCATAACTGCACAAAATGCTTCCGAGAACATTTTAGCGGAAAAGTCAAAAAGTCGCTACATATCTACATACAACGAATTTATTGCGTGAAGAGAAGAGAAAAAAGCAAATAGTTTTTCAGAAAATGTTATGTTGGCATAGATACTTCTCCGAACTCTCAGCAAAATTAAAACCTTCTACGTTATGGTCGAGGTTTTCGATGATAAAAAGTATGCTGAAAATAAGGAACAACGTGGATAGTGTAAGTGAATACCCAAAATTAAATGCTTTCTTAAAACGACAATCAGACGGTTTTACACGTAAAAAGTCGAAAATATTAACATCGAATGAAGTGGAAAGGTTTTTGAACGAAGCTCCCGATGATCTTTATTTAGCCACAAAGGTAATTTATTAATAAGTAGGTACTTATATTTTTCTTTAGTATATTCAGTTTACGAAATCACAAAATACAGTCATTGATACATTATTTAAAAAAATATTAATCAAATCCCTTTTTTTTTTTGTAGGTTGCTCTGATTTTTGGCGTTGTTGGAGCTTGCCGCAGAGAGGAGTTAGCCAATATTACTTTAAAAGATATTGAAGCCCATGGAGAAATGCCAAGAAATGCTACTAATCAAGATTCCGAACACAAAAATAAGATACCGAGAAGCTTTTTTGTTGAAGGAGATTTTCTTAGAAATGTGCAAAAATATATGAATCAGCGGTCCCAAAAAGGAAAAACCGACCGTTTTTTTCAAAATTACCAAAAAGGGAAGTGTACAGCTCAAGCAATCGGGATAAATAAATTTGGTAATATGCCAAAAGAAATAGTTACGTTTCTTGGTCTGCCGGATGCTGAGTATTATACTGGGCACAGCTTCAGGAGGACCTCTGCTACATTATTGGCAGATTCAGGAGCCAATTTGACGTCCTTAAAGCGACTAGGAGGTTGGAAATCAGATAAAGTTGCAGAAAGCTATATTGGTGATTCATTAAACAACAAACTAGAAACTGGGAAAAAAATCACACACTCCATTAATTTAAGGTCCAGTCCGTCTCCTTCACATGTTGCAGAGAACGTTCGTCCATCTACCTTCGTTGATAATGATAATTCATCAGATCCAACTCCATCAACTAGCAAACGCCATTGTATGACAAATATATTGAACAATCATACGAAACTAGTAATAGTTTGTCTCAAACAGTAAATATGCAACCTAAAACTTCCAATTTCAATGTATATGTGAATTATAACTTTTATAAGAAATAAATGTTACGTTAGTTGAGTTTATTGTGTTTTATTATTTTATTAAATTGCTTAATTTTTTCGCAACTGTATTAAAAATAGTCGTTCAGTATACCATGTGCGGAACCGTCATTGCAACTTGTTCAGACTGTCAACCCTCGCCTTCGGCTGCGCCTCGGCTCGGGTAGACATTTGTCGGAACTCTTTGCAATGACAGCCTTTTCACACTTGTAATTAAATATACTATTTAAGATTTAGCTTTTTAAACGCTTTATTCGCGGTATGAGCTTCAATATAATCAAACGAAAAATCACGATCACAGGGAGGGCCATTATCTTTCAAAATACTTTCTGCAAGATCAGGAGATGAATCTTAAGGAGCCATCGCTATAATTGGAACATTTGTAAAGAATTGTTCAAAAGCCGCGGCTATGTCTTTATTTGAAGTTATTAATTTCGTGGTCTCCTGATTTGGATTTACCGGTTTCCTTATTTATTAATTATTATAGTCCAAATGGCTTTAGATTTATTAGACGATTTAAGAATTTTGGCTTTTTTATGCTCGCATTTAGCTTTGTGGCAGACGGCTCTAAATAATTTTGAATATACTTTAACATACCTACCTACTGTAAAAAAACTTGGGTCATTATGTGTACCTATGTCTTTTTCTCATATAATGAATAAAGTATGTCCCTACTTTTCCGGATGCCGGCAGAGACCCATTCACTAAATCTTACTTTATTTTTTTTATGATAACTTTTTCAATTTAAAAACTTTTTCAAAACTATGTGAAACAATCTTAAAGAAATCTTCATAATGGGCATTAGTATGTATTGATGGTTTTATTTTTTTCGGTATGTAAGCCACTTTGTAAATCAGTTTTAAATTCCCCACAGTGGTCAAATTGTACACATTGAAGCAGATTTAAAAAAATTACAACAAGATATTTACTAGATACTTTTCCAACCGGTCTTTTTGGAATCCATGGAGGTGGCCTATGTTCAGCAGTGGACTTCTTGTGGCTGAGTGATGATGATGATGATACTTTACATGCCCATGACAACAAAAAAATAGAATTATTAAATCGAGAAAATTAGCGAGTCTCTCTATTATCGCGCGCGAGATAAGAGCGCATGCGTGAACACTCTAAAAGGAGGCGATTCTCAGGGTGTTAAAAAGACAAAACCGGTAAAAATCAAGCAAAACAATTAGTAAAGTCTTGTTACCTACGCGTGTAAGTGGATGTGTAGAGATAACAGGGATAAGCTGAAAAGCTCGCCTTTGTACATGCTATTTCTTATGTAAAGTCCTGTTCAGTGTTTCTTGTGCAATAATTTTATTGTACCTAGGTATATATTATGTTGTTGTCATTGCGACTATACACAAAGTACGCGTTCAAGCACAGAACATAGGAGGGTTCCACTCGCACTGAACAACTTTTTTCACACGATGTTTTTATCTTGATAAGTTTGGGTATAGGTATGTATATCAGACAGGTATCATAGTTTTATAAATAGGTAAGTATATTTTTTCAAAAGTAAAATAAACTCGCAAAAAACGAACAGCTAAAAAGATTATCTAGCAGGAGGTGGACCACCAAACTTTTTCGTCAATAAAATAACGCGCTCAGCTTCGCGTATTCCGCTGAGCCTGGCGCCGTGCACGGTAGCAAAGAACCCTGGCACTGTTGCCTCTCCGGAGAACAGCAGCACGGGCGGAACGGGGTCACACGGGCCTGGCACAGGAGACCCCAGCTCGCACTGCTGGCTCACAGTTGAATTGCATCCCATATAGGAGTAAGCACCACAGAAATGTGGGTCGGACGCCCATCTAGATCGTAACATCATCTGAGGGTAGGGCAGGCAAGGATTCCCCGTAAACTTGCGCAATACTTGCGTCAAGCCTTCTGCCACGTCATTGTCTGCCATAGACTCCATGAGCGCAGCCTCTTGACCAGAAATCCAAGCACACAGCACGTGCTTGCTGCCAGGCATCTCGTCGATAGAACACACGCCGCGAGTCCAGTCGCATCTGCAGCAGAGCTCCTCGGCGGACCATGCCATCTTCAAGCTGCCTTCGTGACAGACCCAGAAAGGTTCTGCGTATTCCAAAAATACTTTATCAGCAAGTCCAAAACCTAAACCACAAATTGCTTCAAGTTTACTCATTGGAAGAGGCGGGGCAAACAATTTATCAGCTTGGCATTTCAAACAACCCAGTGACATGGTAAGTATTATATAGTCTCCGTAAATTTCTTCGCCATCGCAACATTTGACCAATACACGACCGCAGCCGGTCTGCCCTGCACCCCAGCGTATGACGGCTGCTGGCTTGTTGTACCGTATGCAGTTGTCGGGCAAACTACGCAACAGAGGTGCCATGACGCCTACAAACCCAAGTGGCACACGTACGCTTCCTCCAGGCAGCTCAATATAACTTCCGTATTGATCTGCGCTCACTAGAGAAAGATCTTCTCCACACTTCATCCGTAAGATATTGCTCAATCCAAACATAACTCGCGCTGCGTCATAACGTTGATCTTCAGGAAAGTTGTGCAACTCTTGTTGTATCCGTAATCCCACGAAATTTAACAGCGAGCCATGGCATCTCTCGCAGCCAAGCCTAAAGAGATTTGCAGCTTGTTGCTCTATTTGACGAAATGTGTGGTAAGCTGTTATGGTAACTGGCAAGTCAATAGCACGGCCTTCGCTGGTGCAGAATAGCCCTCGCGAACAGTCCAAACGTGGTAAAGGCGATTGCAAGAGTCTGTCGTGGGAAGCCAAGGTGTAAACAGTATTAGACAAACAAGCACCAGAAATCCATTCTGCACCCATTTCTATAACTGCATCGCCAAGCCAGCAAGAATGTATTCTTCCGCCTGGTCTTTCTTTGGCTTCAAGGACGATAAAGTTTCGTATGCCGCATTGAGTGAGACGATGCGCCGCGGAAAGGCCCGCCATGCCGGCGCCGACGATGATGACACGGGGTTCCTTGATGCAAGGGTCGATGTGGCAAGGATCCATTATGCATTGTTGGTTCACATCACTTGCTAAGCTACGGCTCCACCTACCGATTAGCCTGACTCCCTCGTTCCTCGTCAGAAGACATTTTGATATTGCTCGACCGGGATAAAAAACTGATAGTTTAAAAGAAGACATGTTACGTCATTACCTTTTACATATTAATTTTGGATTACACAATCTAGTGAAAGCTTAAAAAAATATGTTTTTTATTTATGTGAAAGACGGACGGAATTTAATTCTGCTTTAAGGGAGGAATATTGTGAAGAAGATGAAAATGTCATTCTTGTCAATTCAATTCTGCTTTATGGACACAATGCACATTCTTGTCCTTTGTTCTTGTCTCGCTTTTCTTTTTTTGTATCTTTCATTTTGTGTAGGTTTTAGCTAATATAATTGAAAACCTCATTGAAATAAACCGGGACAAAAAGTTTCTCATTTGTGGTCCCACTGGTATCAATGGGTATGATTTAAGCCTTGGATTTAAGCTATCATCAATTTATTCAGTTTTGAATGTAATAATAAGGTTTGTCCGTAAAATAATAGATCTGTCATCAGAGTTAAGTAGTCGCCAAACAATATAAAAACAATTTCATAATAAATCACATATAATCATAGGGATATATTATGAAGTATCAAATAAATAGGTTTGTACTTATTTTTAATAGGTTTGTCCTGATAACTGTATAATCTAATTAAGGAAAAACGGTCATTAACAAAATGAAATACGTAACTTAAAAAATTCATAAATATCCAAAAAAGAATGTTTCTGTACCTATGAATTTAACTAATATCTTACATTAGGTACTTGTATACTGGTTGTAACTGTTGTTGTTTCTATGTAGGTATATCTACATCTACGGTAGTTTTATTTACACCGTAAATATTTATTAATTTTGAATTATTATTTAGAATAAGTAAGTCGTATGAATGTATTAGAATAATTAATGAAACACAGAATTACTTAAAATCACAATAATTATCATTACTTAATACCAATAATGAAATCTAAATGTTAGGTACCTAATTGCAGGTAATTGGCAGTATGTACCTAACCGAAGTAAAAAAAGTTTACACAAAAGAAACGAAAATGTAAGTACCTACCTAATTGTTGAAGAATCAGCGCTGGTTTTGCTTTAGAGGGGCGCCCTCTTTTCCTTTTTTGGCCGATAGGCACGTTTTTTGATTCTGGTGGGGGGTTAGCAAGTTTTAATCGTATGGCTTAACCGCATAATATGATTGCACATATATTCCTTGTAAAATGCAGGGCAGTTGCATTTCCCATGCATCTAGTCAACATTGTGGGGTAGGCCCACTTTCCATTTGCTGAACCATTGGACTTTGTAATCATCAAAATCAGTCCATGCATTCTCAATCTCGTTTTTTGTCTGCCTTACCAGCCGGTATGTTTAAAAGTATCATCACTGTAAGTCAGTGTTACCTACTTCTTTGCCCATTGGTAGGCTTCTGTCCAGTCTCTTAGAGTCATCGTTGGCAATAAATAAATATTTACATACAGGCACATACATTGCTTCTGGCAATTTTCGCAGTATCGATCTTTCTTGTCTAAATTGAATAACAAAAACAATTGAAAGTCGATATTCAAATGTTTCACATTTTTTAAAAAAGAACATCATAGAAACCATTTGAAAAAAGTTTCATTCGAAAACCTCAAACCATGAAGATTCTATGTCAATTCAAAGAACCTATTGCAATAAAACGGCAATTTCATACTTTAACCCCTAATATTTTGCTATATTGTATGGGGAGTTAACGAGTAAACCGGCCATTGGTCGGTCAGCGTCTGGCAACACTGCAAAGCATACTTTTTTTTTTTATTCGTCGAACGGTGTAATGGGTCGCGGGTTCAAAGTCTGAGAAAAATTATTAGCTTTTTCTGTATATTTACCAAGTTTTATTTGTTAATACAGCAAAAATATGGCGAACTACAAGTTATTAGGTGCCCTCAAACACTTGAGAAGTCGAGGGAATTTCAAGTTGTACAATGGTACGTTGGTGCATGTACTTTCAAAGTGGTCCTATTACTTTATTTCCCATTTATTTTCGATGCGAATCGCTCTATACCAAGTTAATTGTATAATTTTTGATCTCGTTAGGTTTCCAGAGCAGAACATACGCCGCCGCGACCACAACTCAAGTTCATACAAGGTGCAGGAATGTCAATGGCGTATACGTTGTCACTTTAGACTCTCCAAATGTTAAGGTAACTTCGAAAAACAAATGAAAAGACCTTGTTGCTTTCATGAGAAGTACATAACAGACAGTGCAGTAGGCACTGTACATCACACGGAAGGAATTTCTCAATGTCTGTTATGTATTATATAGTATTTGCATTTGAAGCAGATATCATTGAATAAGAGTAATATGTTGATTTTAGGTTAACTCGTTGAATACCGCTGTTATGGACGAAGTGAAGAATGTTATAAATGAGGTTGAGTCAAACCCAGCCATTGAAGCTGTAGTGATCATATCGGGCAAGCCAGGCTGCTTCATTGCAGGTGCTGACATCAACATGATTGAGGCTTGCAAGACCAAGGAAGAAGTTGTAGCTCTGTCCAAAAGTGGTAATGTTTAAGTTTATACATACATACATGAACTTACGACTGTCCTAGAGGGGTAGGCAGCGACCTGGGACTGTCAGGATTGTGGCTAGTTTATAATGTTCATTTGTAATTTCAACCAGCTTCTTTGGTAAATCATGACAAAATCCCAAATGAAATTCGTAACTCCATTGCGCCTACTTATAAAGGCTTTACTCTACATGTGATTTACCATTTTTATCATATTTTTAAATATGTTGAGCTAGTTCTAGTTAGACCTGCAATTTCCGCACATAGCCTCACAGTTGGGCCATTGTACGTAGCAAGCGCTAAGGTATGTAAATACCTCAGACACTAGGGTTTCCTTACGATGTTTTCCTTCACTATTAGTAAGGGGTTTGAACCCATGACCTCCCGAATGACAAACCGGCGTTCTACCGCTGTGGTACCACCACTTTTAAGTTGAGCTAGCTTCACTATCGTACAACAATAGAACTGCAACTCTATTGCTGTTAAGGTTATTTTGTGTATACATATATACATAAACTTATGCCTTTATTCCGCAGGGGTAGGCAGAGGACAAGGGTTTGCCACTTGCCACAATGTTAATATCTCTTACACTTTAATTTGACATCTTATTTTTATTTCAGGCCATGATATTTTCAGAAGGATAGAGGCTTCCCGCAAGCCTTATGTTGCAGCTATTCAAGGCTCATGCTTGGGCGGCGGTTTGGAAACTGCTCTGGCGTGTCATTACCGCATCGCTGTGAAAGATACCAAGACTGGCTTTGGCCTGCCAGAAGTTATGTTAGGCCTTCTGCCAGGCGGTGGTGGCACCCAAAGGTAAGTTTTAAATACCAAAACCGACCAACCAATATGCTATCTAAGTTACCACAACTGGAAGGAACCATTTCTAGCATCAAGGTAAAATTACCTGTATTTCATTCAGCTTTTGCTAATATTTTGTTTACATATAGGCAAAAAATGGATAGAAAATCGCAAGTAATAAATAATGTCTATCAATTTGTTTGTCCTAGGTCATCCATTCATCTCATTAATATCATCCCCTATTATATATTTTTTTTACTTTGATAGTGTGTCAAAAAATATTTTTTAAGACCCAGGGATAATCGGAATAAAATTAATTGTATGGTCTGAAATTTAACAGGTTTCAACAAGGACTTCTTAAAGTATTATTCTGTTTGTATCCAGGATGCCAGTTCTCACTTCCATCCCAACGACTTTGGACCTAGCACTGACCGGTAAAACTGTTAAAGCAGACAAGGCTAAGAAATTAGGAATAGTAGACTTATTGGTTTCTCCTCTTGGACCTGGTAAGATTTTAGCTTAATGGCGCAAATTTTTAAAAATAGCTCTATATCCAAGTTATCTTTATGTTTTTTGCTGCTTTAGGTGTTGGCCAGCCAGCTGAGAATACTGCAATGTACCTAGAGAAAACTGCTATTCTAATTGCAAAAGACATCGCATCTGGTAAGATGAAGGTCAACAGGGTCAAGGGTGGCTTAGTCAACAAGGTGACCGAAACAGTCATGCAATTAGACTTTGTCAAGAATATCATCTTCAACAAAGCTAAGGAGCAGGTCATGAAAGCATCCCGTGGCCTTTACCCAGCCCCTTTGAAAGTAAGTGGTGAATTACAAGTTTACTAGCAGTAATTTACAAATTTTTGTCACACAATCACGCACAAGACTGGATTTGGATGAAATTCTGCGGCGGTTTTCTCGTGGTCCCATTATTTTCTCCCGTTATTCGTCATCAATGGGTCCGCGAGGGAATTCTGTTTCATAGTCCCATTAATGAAGATGATCCCTCCTGTATAATGGATAAATAAAGATAGCAATATCTACTTATCTCTTCTTAGGAGTTGATACCTACCGCATTAAAGACAAAGTTTATTTTATTTTTTTGTAAGATAAAAACAGTTTTTAGCAGAAAGTATTAGGCGATCAAAGGAATGGGCTGCTTTTAGGCTCAGAATAAAGGACGTACTTCGCGGCTCCTTTTGAATAAATTTTTGAGAAAAAGTATTAGGCTCCCATGAAATCGCAAGACTTAGGCCCCTCGCCCACGGCGACTTTTTGTAGTGATGCTGTCGCGCGTTTAACGAACGCGCTTTAGTCGCATTTGCAACGCGCTACAGAAGCGATGCCAACGCGCTACTAACGCGCTACAGCATCGCGACTGTATCGATGCAAACGCGCGAGCGTATCGGAAGACATCGAGAGGAGAACGGAAGAAGGGAGGCGCATGAGTAGTGCAACACAGAGAGATCGAGTGCTGTTGTCCATCGGTCCAACGGAGTCCATCTTGCTGTAGCGATCGCAGGCATTTTGGTTCCGTTACTGAATCGCATTTATATCACGACAAGAGCGCGACGGTATCGCGTTTGCATCGCGACTGAATCGTGTTTACGGTGGGCGAGGGCACACAACTAGCGCCCGCATCGCGACTGTATCGATGCGAACGCGCGACAGCATCGGTACTGCATCGCTACAAAAAGTCGCCGTGGGCGAGGGCCCTTAGAGAAAACACTGGAATAGAGTAAGTAGGCAGGCCATTTTATGGTTATTTATTAATGACAAAACCACAGTACTTGTTTAAAACAATGGAATACTTTTTGTCCGAAACCCACATAAATGAAGTAATGGCATTGAAGTTGCTATTTTCTTTACAGCTGTATTTTTTTTAATTTGGGGCTCTAGAGTAAGCTTCGACTTCAGAAGATCCATTCACAGTTTTTACTATGAAAATACTTGTTCATTGTTGACGAGAACCCAGGAGCACTAGAGATTGTAACATTTATTACGTACCTAAATAATTTTAGATCCTTGAAGTGGTGCGCACGGGAGTAGACAAAGGCCCCAAAGCAGGCTACGAGGCGGAGGCGGAAGGTTTCGGCGAACTGGCCATGACTCCACAGAGCAAAGGCCTCATTGGTCTGTTCAGAGGCCAGACTGAATGCAAGAAGAACCGGTTTGGCAAATCTTCTGTTAATGTGAAAACTGTAAGTATTATAAAGCCCAAGTTGAACAAATGACTTTGCTTTAACATGTTTTGTATGTACCAACTTCTCCATATTTTCATCATCATCATCATTCAGCCACAAGAAGGCTGCTGGACATAGGCCTCTTCCATGGATTTCCAAAAAGACCGGTTGGAAGCGGCTTGCATCCAGCGTCTTCCTGCCACTTGGATGAGGTCATCCATATTTTAATTATGCAAACTACCAATTATGGGAGAAGTAGGAAGTCATGGCTCAGAAACATCTTGGAATTATTGGACGGATGCCCGGATGTAACCAGAGTTAAAGACCTATTCCACTTGGCAAGAAAGTAAGATGACTACTCATGGCTAATCTCTATTAGTGGATTATTTAATTTCTTCTTCTTCTTCTTATATATACCTCCTATATATAAGAAGAAGAAATTAAATTTCGGAATTTTCCTTTGGACAAAATGTAAAGATGCAGAGAATGATCAGTTTAAGATCCTTGTTCCTGGTCTCTGCCTACCCCTCTGGGATACAGGCGTGATTTTTTTGTGTGTGTACATAATAAGTACAAAATTTTATTCCATTATAGCTCTTATATTGAACTCAATTAGTGCTTTTTTATGAACAGTAACCACAACCCTTTTAGCACATCACGTGCCTGTTATATTTCATTGAGAACAAAAACCTGTTGCAGATTGGAGTGTTGGGAGCAGGCCTCATGGGTGCTGGTATTGTACAAGTGTCTATTGACAAGGGCTATAATGTGGTTATGAAAGACGCCACTGACGCTGGTCTATTCAGGGGAGTTGGACAAGTTCAGAATGGACTTGTAAATGCAGTTAAAAGGAAGAGGATTTCTGCGTAAGTGTATATTTTCAAAGTACATACATAGAAATTCTGTATCCAGTTGTATTTTTACTGTGGATAGGTTATTTCGGAATTTTTATACTTGTTGACTTGTTAAAAGTGGGTAGTTTCATTCTTCACTACAATTTTCTTTGTTGATGGTAATGCAGTTCCTTTTTTATTATCTTCTTTTGATTTGACGGTTGCCTTTTCTATAGTTTCGTTGTTCAACGTGTTACGTAAATCGGTTGGGCGTATCAACACACCATCAATGTCATATAATTCGGGATGTTTAAGATGATCTGCTGTCACTTTACTTGAAGGATTCGCAGATCTGAATAAATCGGACCAATCTTTTTGCTCGTAGTAATCGCCACCTTCGCCGTTGCTCTCGCCTTTCTCAAAGTAGTCATCTTGAGGGCCTGCGGATCTTTTCGTCAGCTTAGGCTCTAGCTGTGGTACCCAAACTTGTAAATCTTCAGCTTCACGGTGAATCAAATTTCGGAAGAAACCACTAGCGACATTCGCCTTTGAGTCTCGTTTAATAATATTTTTCAAATGAGCAACTTCTCCATGCTTGTTACAAAATGAACACAGGTTTACTGATGCCGAACTCTGGAGATGGATTATCAAGGCTATAAATACGTGTTTGAAATGGAGCCTCATATTAGCGTGCGTTTTTTGCTGCAATCGCTTAAGTACTGATCTTGCCGCGCGGATGTTATTAAACAAGACTCGCCGAGAGAACCATACGTTAGATGTTTACGTTTATCTTAACACAAATTAAATTGTTTGATATTCTATTGCTACCGTCGTTGGCCATATCTGAGGCGAGCGAGACACAATCAGTTGGAGCTGAAAAATTAAACATTAAACTATTATGTTGTTCCTTCATAACAATCTATCTCAGTAAAAATAAACTAAAAAAACTAACAGACAGATAGGGGCTTAAACCATACAAAGTCGAAACTAAATTGTGGAGGCCTAGAAGCGTTTGGGTAAATTGTAATAAGGTTAGCATCAAAGTTTCGCATTACAGAATTCACAGATTACGATTCAAATAATTGCAATCGCATCATAATTCAATGATGAATTTCCGAATTACAGTTTGCAAAAGGACCTTTTCATATCGAACTTGCTACCGACGCTGGACTACGGCAAGTTCAAGAACACGGATTGTCTAATCGAGGCCGTCTTCGAGAACATTGACATCAAGCACAAGGTGATCAAGGAGCTTGAGGCCGTGGTGCCACAGCACTGCATCATCGCCACCAACACCAGTGCCATCCCCATCACTAAGATCGCGGCCGGCAGCAGCCGACCCGAGAAAGTCATTGGTAATTCATGTCAAAAAATCGTGATTTGTTTATTTCATTACGTAACAGATGAGTAACAGTACCTACATTCTTATAATTATGGTGGAGGTTTACGTTGTAGATCCGCGAGGGGAGCTACGACCTAACTTTTCTACTGTATGAACTCGTCCAATTCTGGTCTGTCAAATACATTTATACTTTCACACTTCAGGAACGACAAATTAGGTAACTCATGGACAGTTACGTAATAGGAGGGATTGGCAAAACATTAAGCCATTTTACGTTTATTAACTTAACACCGGATAAACTTACTTGGTTTTTTGCCGGATTTTACGTTTATTGTAATTTTCGCAGTTAAAATATTTATTGTGCATGTGACTTGATTTGTTGCTACAATCAATTCCAAATATTCCCATGTAGACTACTCGTTTTTGTCTACCTTTTAGTCAGCGTCTATCGGGTCCTAATGCAGGGAAAGGTCATATCCTTCTTAAATAAATACGCAATGAAAAAAATGTGAGTTTGCCAATGTTTTACGGCCGACGTGGAAAACTAATGGGCCCTCTCTCATAAAGCTACAATTAGTAATAAACTTACAATTGCCACTTAGTTTCGCCCAAACGACCACTCGTGAAGCTAGGTTGGGCGAAAATTACTGACAATTTATTGAAAGTTTATTACTAATTGTAAGCTATTTGTACAACTTTAGGAATTACCTACCTTGAAAAGCTTTTTCTTTGGCGTGTCGATGCAGAATTGGTTCATACTTGTGTATTGTCAGAACAGGAAAGGTTTCAAATCACTCCTTTCAAACTAGACTTCAAAAGCAGCTTGTCAAATGCACCATTCAAAGAATCCAAGTAACAGGCTTAGGGTAGCCATAATTAAGAATTGAATTGAATTGAAGGCTGCCTTGTGGCCACGGGTATAAAAATATGACCACCCCAAATCGACTCTCGTGAGAAGCCACACTGGAAAATACAGAAGGTGCAGCACTCCTGGAGTAAACCTCTCCTGAGCTCACCACTGGCCTGACGGTCGGCACATCTTTGACATCACATCTAATGACGATGACGAGTATAGTTGACGTTGGTCTAGCACGCTTGATACCGAAACAGGGTGTGGGTTCGACTCCCACTGGAAGCCGTCATACTTGACTTGTTCATATTGCCTCAGTCCAAGAATCACAGGTCAGTTTGGGACAATGTCAAGTAACTGTGTTGTGTGGAAGTGATTTATTTATTTTCGTCTACCTGACCACTCGTGAGTCTAGGTTGGGCGAAAATTACTGACAGTAAGTTTTTTCTAATTTAAATAAAGTAACTAGAAAGTTTTCTCTATCTCTATCTATCTATTTGTACAACTTTAGGAATACCTTTGAAAAGCTTCTTCTTTATCGCGTCCACGCAGCATTGGTTCATACTGCAAGGAAAATCCAGAAAGTAGGCAGCAGCACGTCTCCTGTATCGTGGAGCAAACCTCTACTGCGATCACCATTTGCCTGCCGGCAAGAATCTCTCATGGCGCCTTCGGGAGGCCCATGTCCAGCAGTGGACGAAGATTGGCTGATTACGATGACTAGAACAGTTATAACTCACCGTCACTTCCAGGCATGCACTACTTCTCGCCGGTGGACAAGATGCAGCTGCTGGAGATCATCCGGCACCCTGGCACGAGCGACGATACGGCCGCCGCGGCGGTGGCCGTGGGGCTGCGGCAGGGCAAGGTCGTCATCACCGTCGGCGACGGCCCCGGCTTCTACACCACACGCATCCTCTCCACCATGCTGAGCGAGGCTGTCAGGTATTATGCTAGCCTGCTAGGCAGCGCCAACACAGTGTTCACTAATCGACCTGACGGTCCACTTATACGCAGACTGTTGAGAATGTCGGGTCGATACTTACCTACCAATAAATATTAATTAACGTAATTTAATTTCATTGGTAATTTATAATCTTAATGCAATACATACTAATTATTTATTTCGTAATGTAAAAAATGTGCCGCGACTTCGAGACGGTCCTCTTTTGTTACCGCACTAGCAAAGGGCAACCTAGTTCAGGGGCCAGCCCCCCTATTCTCTATTCTACTTTCAGCTTGGTGGATTTTCTATTTTATCGTAAGTTTAATAAGAAATGTAACCCAGTAAAAAGTTAGAGAAGTAGCCCGTAGGAAGTGATTATGTTGTGTGGATGTTATGTAAGGCACGGTCTAGGCGAGTATTGCATGTAAAGATATAACGTTATACATTCCACAGACTTCTTCAAGAGGGCGTCGACCCGAAAGAACTGGACAAGATGACGACGCAGTTCGGCTTCCCGGTGGGCGCCGCCACGCTCGCTGACGAGGTCGGCATCGACGTCGGGTCCCACATCGCCGCCGACCTCTCCAAGGTAACGCCTACCAGACTATTTTACTATTTAAGTGTATGGTTTGTCATGAAACTAGGTTAGGCGTTCCAACCCTCCTCTGTTCGCTTTATTCACGGAAAATATTTTATATAATCACGGAAAGTATTGCCAATCTTTAAAGAAGCAACATTTGTTTTAAAATTCAATAAATTTAGATACCTGAGTGCGGTGGACTTTTTACAAACAGGGTAGCGAGAGGTTAACACCATTCAGATGAATGTTCACTTGGCTGGGCTGTTAAAAATGTCGTAAGAACTATCGTTCTAGTTTTTACGACATTACATTTAAAAATGATTTGCCACCAACATTTTATAGTAGTTTATTTTGATGTCCAGTAGCCCTGAGGTCGAGGTAAGTTTTATAACATCCTGCGTCTAACTACTTCCCACGTTGCTCCAGGCGTTTGGCGACCGCATCGCCGGCGGCGACCTCGGCATCATGCAAGACCTGGTGAAAGCCGGCTTCATGGGCCGCAAGTCCGGCAAGGGTTTCTACGTTTACGAGAAGGGCACCAAAAACCGCGATGTCAACCAGCAAGTGATCCAGATGCTCAAGGACCGATACTCTCTCCAGCCGAAGGGCGCCAACACCGTGGAGGATCAAACGCTCAGAATGGTGTCGAGGTAGGGTTGCCTGCATAGGTAGCGTGGCGACGTGAGTCACGCGACTTAAATGTCACAAGTCGTGACTGTCCAGTACATAAATGGTCAAATTGTAATTTTTTTATTGGACTAATTATAGTCCGCACAGATCTTTTTGGCGGTAACGTGAACATAGTCACAGATTGTTTGCACATTGCTTACTGTCTTTACAGTGTTTGTGTGAGTAATTGATGTAGTGTGATGCATAGTGATGTGCAAAGTAGAAAAGATTTAATCAATCGATTAATAAGTTCCGACTAAATGCAAGAAAGAGGTAACCAAAATTTGCTATATACTTCGACATAAGTCGGCATATTACTTATAACGCTAATGTAATTAATCTTGAAATGTATTTTTATAGGTTGCTATAATAATGCAGCCTATATAGGCTATACGTATGTACGTCCTCCTGTAGGGCACGTGCCTTAATCACCATGTGTGCCAACCGCGGATTGGCAATTTTAAGCACTGAGGTATGTGAACAACTCAGATACTCAGGTTTCCTCACGATGTTTTTCCATCACTGTTAGCGAGTGGTATTTCTACTATAACTTCACTAACTTAGAAAACAAAGTCATTACTACATGCCGGGATTCAAACCCACGATCTCTCAAGTGAGAAGCCGGCGTTCTACCGCCCGCCCTGCTACCACAGCTAAAAGGTTGCTATGATTTTTAAACCAAAACTTTCGTAAGCACTAAACATTATTAGCTTAAAAATCTAGTACATAACTGAATCCGCAATTAATTTAGTTTGGGGTTCAGAGTTACTTTATATATTGTTAATTTTTGTTCAGCTCAATAAACATTTTTCATTTCAATAAGGTTGCTATGATTATGTAAAATAGCAAAGTAAGAAATAATGCTATGATATTTATTTATTTTTAAATACAAGACATATTTCACAGAAGATTACAAATATAGTACCGACCTATAAAAAAATAATTTATATACAAAAGTAAATTAGATTCTGACGCAGATGATGGCAGAGGTTCTACGCCTTACATAGACGTAGAGGGTCCAGCAGAATAAATGTCCAATTCGTCACTGCTGCTCTCATCTTAACTGGAAGTGTAGTCATTGTTTGAACCCAGAGATATGATGAATTCATCAGTGACATTATCAATAGCATGGTCACTTTGGAAATACTCTTCTTCTGTTTTTTACGTGGTTGACTAGGTCTAACCAATCAGCAGCTCCCATATCATATTTATTATTGCCGGCATTTTAAAAGTGGTATTCTTGCTGGCAACATAGTATTTTATGGCTGCCCACTCCATTTCTATTGGGTTAAGATCCGGGTGATAGGGAGGGAGCTGTAAGGCTGTGTGCCCAAATTCGTTTATCAATGCATCAATCAAATGGCGAGTGCAAGGTGGTTTGTGAGCCTTGATAATTTTATATAGCTCTGGCTTCAAGAAAATTACATCAAAGTCAATACCTACCTTTTTCACGCAGCCAGTCCTGCATTTCTGCATTTCTTGTTGCACTTGTAGGAAGTTTCTCGGCATATTTGTTGTGGTATGCTGCAGTGTCCATGATAATAACTAAGTTTGGTGGACAGTTTGGTAGCAATTGCGTTCTCAGCCATCTTTGATGATGGATGAATCTGGAAAAAAACAGGTGATTACCATTTACCATGTGTAAATGGTAATCACCTGTTTTTTTCCAGATTCATCCATCAGCAACCCGTCATTAATGAAGCCATAGTCACCGCCACCATGTGCAATTATTAATCCCTTACCTTTTGAATAAGGTACTTTCGACCCTTTCATAGATCCATCTCTCCAACCACTTGATGACGCATTATATATTTCGTCGATATAAATTAGAGGTCTTCCTTCCTCTGTATTTTGTAATAGCTTGCAGGTATTCAACTCTCTTTAATCTTATACCAATTTTAACTTTCGCCACATTAGGCCTAAATCATTAGGCAGTTTATCATTCTTCCAAATCGTGGCATAATACATGCCTCACAGTCTTCCCTGGATTAACCAAATTACTAAGAAAATAAAAAGTTACGATCTCAAGAATATTCACACACACAAAATGTTCTTTCTAAATCTGCAAAAGTGTGGCGGGAATTCATTTTTTTTTATCTAATCTGCGATACTGACAAACAGTTATACTCGTTGCTGATTCTAACACCTTTTTCCAAATTCCGGTCCATTCGTTCAGTTTCCCAACCTTTTTCCTAGCAGTCCTTCAAAAACTTGACACCGGCCATAAACAAAAAAAAAAGTATACGAGGCAAGTCTTACAAAAAAATATTACCTATTCTACCAGTGGTACCTACGTCCCTAGTGACCACAGAACACATATACCCGAGAAGAATGTCAACACCATAGAAAAAAAAAGCGACAGTTTTCATGCCTAGTAGCGCCATCTCGTTTGCAACCCAAAGCAACTTTATAGCAGCGGGCTTGGCGGGAAATTCGAATTTGTGGCGGCTTTCATAGACCGATAAAAATCCTTGGCCGGTCGTATGGAATACAAACTTTTGCCAAAAGCAGCTCGCCTTTGGCAAAAGTTTGCATTCCATATGACCGGCCGAGGATTTTGATTGGTATCCCTACGACCATATTTTGGGATGATTTTGGGTACCATTAAGCAAAACAGTAGCATTCTAGTTTAACAATATTTATTTACATTTTATCAAACAAGGGTGTAGGGATGTGTATAGAAATGATAACTGTATTTAAATTCTGAGCTAATACAAGTGCCATGCTGCACAACGGAAGATAAATGCAAGTTATAGCCTCTTTTTTTTCCAAGTCACCTTTAAAGCCATCAAAATCACCTTGACACTCGCCCGATCCCCTCTTCGCGGCTATGTAAAGCTACCTCAAAGGCCATCATAAGCTCGCAGGAGTCCAGTGTTCATGGTGGTCATTGTCAAAGTCATTAACTATTACCATCTCTACGACCATTGCCGGGTCTCATATTCGCGGCTGTGTGGAGCTGCCTATGGGCCATCAAAAGCACGCAGGAGCCGTCACATGGACTGAAAACCTTAAAATATATTTATGGTTAATACATGCAGTTTGTACAAACAAAACAAAAAATGGACTATGGAAGTGAGTGTGAAATACAAATGAACGGATATTGTTAGAGTTTGCATTTCTACCACACAAAAAAGGCAGAGCAACATAAGACTAAAGTAGATAGCAAAAGATATTGTAGAAAAACAGGGTTCTATTTATATGCATTACCACAAAAGATTTAATCATTTGGATGATATGGTCGGCCCACTGCCACTTTAGCATGCTAATTCGGTGGGCTATGTCAGTGACTTTGGTTCTCTGTCGGATCATCTCGTTTCGAATTCGATCTTTCAGAGAAACCTCGAGCATAGCCCTAAAAGATTTAATACCGCAATGGAATAAAAAGAAATAAATTACACTAACCTTAGGTGCTGCAGGCTGCTCACACGGATCCGTGGATATGGATGGACCTGGCATAGGCTCCAAATAGCTGTTCTGTCGTTGTATTTTACAGTATGAATGGTCATTATCGGATGGGCTGAAAACCTTAAAAAAAAAAATGGTTTTAGTTGGACCTACCTAACTACACATTATATTATCTATCACAATATATCTACATACCAAGTGTTCTTCATTTTCTGGAAAAGCATTCTTATGAATTCTCTTATTTGACAAATCCAAGAATGCCCCTCACCTAAAATGTCGTGAGCACAACATCTTGTGACTGCTATACAGCTCTCGCTGGAATTGTGCCGAGGACCAATTCTGTTCAGGGAAACAATATTTGGCCCATTCTTCAGACCTGCAAAACATAATTAATTTTATATGAGGTAGGTAGTAGGTACTTAGGTAATTGGTAACGGCGAAAAGTTTGAGGAAAAGTATACTAACCGTTGACGATTAGTCACACCAGGTTTAGAGAAGCGGTATAAAGCACTGCTGCTGTCCGGCTTCCTCCCACAATGACAACACTTTCTTTTCTCGTGCATCTTTGATGAAAATATTTTTTCAAAACTTTCTACAAATGGAGCGACAGACGCCTACCATTGCGAGCAAAATGCACACAGATTCCAAAAAAGAAACGAAAACTTGTACATATTTTATGTTTTAATTAATCTGTGATTTTATGACAACGCTTTAAAAAAAAGTACTATGACAGAGAGATATCGCGAAGGCTTCTGATTGGTGGTTTCTGTAGCCCACTTTTTCTGACCAATCAAGAACTGTCGCTGACGCTCCATACAAAGTCGACCCACCCTGCTAGTGACTCCCCGCGCAGCTCCCCTTTGACACCTAAAATACGGTATTTGACACGATCAACAATAAATTATTTCATAATATGCTCGATTAAAACAAAAATTACAAAATATCGGAAAATGTATCTCTTTTAGTCAATTACTAGTTATTACAATTTTTTAATAGATTAAACATAAAAAGAAGACTCTGAAATGTGACGTTATAAGCTAGTATTTTCATACAAAATTCCGTTTTAAAAGTATGTAGGTAACTCATTTGATATTTTGTCAAATAGCCAATTGACAACATTTCAAAATAGTGACCCGGATATTTTAATAGCTTAGCCGAAAGTAGGTAAAAAACTAAGGGATTTGCTTCCAACCCTTTTCCAAAATATAGATTTTTTTTATTTTATATTAATATTTAAAATATTTTTTTTTGTAAAAACCACTTGTTGGCTGAAAAACTCATGAGCCATTGCCATCAAACTTTAAAAGACAAGAAGCAAGCAGTGTTGCCGTACCGAGAGGAATTTCCCTTTTGAATGGAATTTAGGCTTGAGAAGCGAAGAAGGGGAAAGTTTCCCTCCCATTAGGACGTACGGCTGTTATTCCATTGATTTTAAAAATAATTCAATTATTAATTACCTAGTCATACATTTATGTTTGAGTTGTGCCATTGCAGCTTGTAGTAATCTAAAATGGCGTATGTATTTCAAATTGGATTTTTTTTCTGGTACGGAACCCTAAAAAAGTACCTAAATTATACTGAATAATTTTGAAGAAGTGAATACATACATGCCTCTGTAGCCTACGAGACGTGGGAAACTATAACCATCAAAGTGGCAACACTGATGTCAACGCGTCAAACAAACGTCAAATTTACAGAAAGGTTGAACGAAACAAAAAAAAAATCACAGAAAGGTCACATATTATATTCGGATGTCAACATGACGTTGACAGTTAGTTTTTTTACTTCTAGGCAAAGGTATTGCAGCTCTTCAGCCCACATCCTTAATATTTGATTATTTTCTTTTTAAAAAATCTCTAAAACGAATGAACAGAGAAATAATAAAAGTTGGTTTCGTAGTAAGTTTTTATGGCTTTATCAATGGACAATAAAAATTTTCACCTGGCAAGAAATGAAAACATGTCAATCAGTGAAATTGACGAACTTCACTCAGCCGCCAAAAAGATTTACGCGTACTATACGAAAGTAAATGCACTATTGTGCATTTATTTTATTGGACTAATTGCTATTGTAATTAGTTCAATAAAATAAAATTATACTTTGAAATATTTTTTTCATTAACTCAAGTACATTTTTCATTAATCTTGACAGCTTTGTTTAGATTATGCTCATCTGGTCCATCTAACAACATATTAATAAAATAATTTGTAACAAGACATACTGTACACGTTTAAATTGTTGGAACCAATGTCCTTGGCTGGAAGGCGCAAGAGTAATAGCGCAAAACCAGAATACTTTTGTTTTCTGGATCATCGTTTTTGTCCACAGATTCGTGAACGAGGCAGTATTATCGCTGGAAGAGAAGATATTGCACAGCCCTCTGGAAGGCGACGTCGGTGCCGTGTTCGGTCTTGGTTTCCCGCCATTCACTGGGGGGCCCTTCCGGTGCGTACCCATTTTACTATTATTTATTACTAACCCCGATGACCCCTCGAATTTCGTATCACATTATTTTTTCGTTCTTACCATTTAAACTTTCCCTGGTCCGGTACAGCCGTTCTCGAGTTTTCAAAAATTGGATTTGGACAGATTTGTAAGAATTGTACTGTCAGCAAAAAAGTGCCTATTCTCACTTTTTTTATTATGCCATTCGATTCTGCTGCTAATGGTCAAAGGTCGCTAATGCACCAATTGAGGTTAAAACATTAGAAAAGTCAAAAATGGAAAAAACATTTGTTGCCAAAAACATTTCTAATAATTTTTTTGGTGTTTTTAGATGGGTTGATCAATTTGGAGCAGACAAGTTGGTGAAGAAAATGGAAGAGTTCCAAGGACTGTATGGAGCTCCATTCAAGCCAGCCCAAACCTTAGTTGATATGGCCAAAGACCCCAGCAAGAAATTCCACAAAAATTAAGTAACCACAGTGCCTTCACTAAATAGCAAACTTGTTAAGATTTAAATTTGCTAATGATTAAGAATGATTGAAAATAAATTGTAAGTTCGAAAATTTTGCTTGTATTAAAAAAAAAACATTTTAACCAAATCGAATTGTATCATGATACTTTTGTAAAATACAAGTTAATCTAGAAACATGTTTAAGTGATTATAAGCAAAACGAGTGAATCTGTATTAATTAAGATTGAAGATTATCTAATAGAAATTATTTATTACACTTAAGTCTTTCATTTATTTGTGTATGTGTGTTAACCCCACATAAATAAAAAGTACTTACCTTTTAAAAACCTATTTAGAGGACTAATTCACCCATGCCGGGACTTGAACCCGCGACCTCTGGCTAACCGTGCCAGCGCTCTCCCAACTGAGCTAATGGGCAAATGCAGGCATCAGTGAGATTTCGAGCCACTTTACAAACTTCTCTGTATTACTAAAGGTTTTTAAAATTGTCCTTAGCATGGGACTGAGCTAATGGGCAAGTGCAGGCATCAGTGAGATTTCGAGCCTCTTTACAAACTTCTCTGTATTACTAAAGGTTTTTAAAATTGTCCTCAGCATGGGACTGAGCTAATGGGCAAGTGCAGGCATCAGTGAGATTTCGAGCCTCTTTACAAACTTCTCTGTATTACTAAAGGTTTTTAAAATTGTCCTCACATGGGTTAGTGCAACAAAAAGAATATAATCATGTAGGTACAGCGATATCATTCCGATGTAAAAACCTAAATGCAAAGTTGGTTGCTCTGGGCTGCAAGTGATGTAAATTGCTTCGGCCAGATGTCGCTGCCTGTACATAATACAGAGAAGTTTGTAAAGAGGCTCCAAATTTCACTGATGCCTGCATTTGCCCATTAGCTCAGTTGGGAGAGCGCTGGTTAGCCAGAGGTCGCGGGTTCAAGTTCCGGCATGGGTGAAATTTTTAGCCTCTAAATAGGTTTTTAAAATTGTCCTCAGCACGGGTTAGTGCAACAAAAAGAATATAAGTACTTACCTATTTATTAATTTAATGACAGGGAAGTACAATTTGTCATCGGCAATGTAGGCTCATGGTGGCTTTGTATGAACAAATAATACTGCAATATTGATAAAGATATACCTATATTATTTTTGTACAGTATGTTAAATTATATTCAAAATTATTTAGGGCCGTCTGCCACAAAGCTAAATGCGAGCACATAAAAGCCAAAATTCTTAAATCGTCTAATAAATCTAAAACCATTTGGAATATAATAAATAAGGAAACCGGTAAATCCAAATCAGCGGACCGCGAATTTTCGCTTAAGATAGATAATAAATTAATAACGTCAAATGAAGACGTTGCCGCGGCTTTTGAACAATTCTTTACAAATGTTCCAATTATAACTACGGCTCATTTAGATTCATCTTCTGATCTTGCAGAAAGTATTTTGAAAGATAATGTCCCTCCCTTCGATCACGATTTTTCGTTTGATTATATTGAAGCTCATACCGTGAATAAAGCGTTTAAAAAGCTAAATCTTAAAAAAACTGAAGACCTGTGGGGTATGTCAGTAATAACAGTTAGCTCAGTAATCGATGTCCTAGCACCCCATTTGGCCAGAATCTTTAACAAATGTTTAGATGAGGGTACATTCCCTGACTTAATGAAATATAGTAGGCTCGTTCCATTATTTAAAAGTGGCGACAGGCAAGATCCCACAAATTTCAGACCAGTCTCGGTTCTACCCGTTTTGAGTAAAATATTCGAGAAAATAGTTCTAGGTCAGCTACTTACACACTTTAATAATTATCAACTTTTTCATAGTGAGCAATTCGGTTTCACGCAAGGGCGGTCTACGACGGATGCTAGTGTCACATTAGTTAAACATATATTTAGTGCATGGGAGGATCGCAAGGATGCTATAGGTGGTTTCTGTGACTTGTCGAAGGCATTTGACTGCGTAGACCATAAAACACTTCTCTTAAAATTAAAACACTAGGGAATAAATGGGAAAAACTTAAAACTTATGAGATCATATTTAGAAGGGAGGGTTCAAAAAGCTGACATAAATAGGACTAAATCATCAGGGTCGGAGGTTAAGATGGGAGTGCCACAGGGATCAATTTTGGGGCCGTTCCTTTTCCTCGTATATATAAATGATTTGCCGTTCATGGTTCAAAACATGTCAGAGATAGTATTGTTTGCAGATGACACGTCACTTATTTTTAAGATTAAGAGACAAGAAAATGACCTTGCGGATACAAATAATGCTCTCTCTAAGGTACTATATTGGTTTACTTCTAATAACTTATTATTAAATTCAAAAAAGACAAAATGTATAAAATTCACACTTCCAAATGTCAAAATGGTTGACAGCAATGTTATATTGGGGAATGATAAACTAGACCTTGTAGAGGAAACTGTATTTCTGGGTATCACAATTGATGCAAAGCTTTAATGGGGTCCTCATATAGGAAAATTGGCAAATAGGCTCAGTTCTGCAGTATACGCAGTTAAAAGAATCCGGGAACTAACTGATGTCGCAACTGCTAGGCTTGTTTATTTTAGTTACTTCCATAGTATTATGTCCTATGGTATACTACTGTGGGGTCGGGCATTGTATACGTTTCTACAATAAGATCCCTGAGGATATAATAAGCTTGCCAGAAACGCGGTTCAAAAAATGTGTGAAGCACACTTTGTGCCAAAAAAGCTACTATAACATTAAAGATTATTTAGATGACAATGATGTCTGGAATTAAAGCCAGTTCAATGCATGAGTTTTAGAACATTTTTATAAATCCTGTAAATTAAGGACTTGAAAAGACTAAGTTTGGAGTTTTTTTGTCCATTTTTTCTCCAAAATGATCTAGATTTTGAAATGGAAATGTTTAACGTGTAACGTTCATTAAGTCGCAGTTTCTGTGCTACTTTGAATAAACAATTTTTGATTTTGATTGATTTTATATAGAGGTAATCGAAAGAGATCGTGGCAAGTGGCAGAGCCTGGCCCTAGGTAGGGCCGAATTTAGGGGAGGGCAGGCGGGGCTACTGCCCTGGGGCCTCCACAAGGAAAGGGCCCCCACAAAAGGCTAATATGTACTATCATTAAACGCCAATCTTTTATGAGTACTTATAACGTCTGTTTGTTTTTCAAATAAAAATAAAAAATTCGTCGTATTGTAGTTTTTGTTTCGTATTTTTTATTTGGGAATAATTAGGGGCCTCCGCTCCTTCGTTGCCCTAGGGCCTCCAGACCTCAAAATCCGGCTCTGTGCCTACCCATCCGAGATACGGGCCCTCGGAGTATCAATAGCTCCAGACCACACGGGTAGGGACCATGTTTACTGTCCCATGTGGTAGGGACGTTTATCTTCTGGGCGCTAGCGACGTGTTTTTATAAGACTGCAAGTCTCTAGGCCGCACCTGCATCTGCAAGCGGAGTGACAGTAAGTGTTCTGTGGACCCGACTGTCTCAATGTCCACGAGCTCGCCATTCCTTTTCGAATCATTCCCTTTCTTACTTGCGTCGCTAATTGTTGTGGGGTTCTACAAACACCTCTATACTGCATTAATTTTGGGAGGTTTGAAAGACAGCAAAATGAACGTGCCTGACATCATCATCATGGGCCATTTGACACCCACTGCAGGACATAGGCCTCACTCATGGTTTTTCAAGCTTCCCGGTCTTGTTCCGCCCGCATTCAGCGACTCCCTGTCACCGTAACCAGGTCGTCAGACCGGGTGGGGGGCCTCCCGACGCTGCGTCGTCCGGTCCGCGGTTGCCAGGTCAGAACTTTTCCGCCCCAACGGCCATCACTTCTCCGAGCTATGTGCCCTAAAGGCGGCCTTTATGCCATCGTCCACGCTATAGTCCGCACAGATCTTTTTGACGGTAACGTGAACATAGTCATAGATCGTTTGCACACCGCCTACTGTCTTTACAGTGTATGTGTGACTAATTGACGTAGTGTGATGCGTAGTAAATTACTATTAGTCATTTACTAAAGTACTCAATTACTCACGCATAAATTGTAAAGACAGTAAGCGAAGTGCAAACGATCTGTGACTATGTTCACGTTACCGCCAAAAAGATTTGTGCGGACTATACTACGTAAATCCTCCACTGTATGTATGCTACGAATAAAAAAAAAATCACGCATTTATTTGCACTTTTTACAATGAAATCGAACAAAAACAACGGGAGCACTCACACTAGACAGAAACTGACAGCGGAATGTTTTTTTCACAATGGCGGATGACGAGGCTGTAGTTACAATTTTGCCCACCTGAACAGATAACTTGGTGGCGCTGTAATTGGGTATTTGACAAAATATCAAATGAGTTACTTTTAAAACGGAATTTTGTATAAAAATACTTGCTTATGACGTCACATTTCAGAGCACTCTTTTTATGTTTAATCTATTTAAAAATTGTAATAACTAGTAATTAACTAAAAGAGATACATTTTCCGAGATATTTTATAATTTTTGTATTAATCGAGCATCATATTATGAAATAATTTATTGTTGATCGTGTCAAATACTATTTGAACGTCTAATGTGAGAAAACGGAATTCGGAAATCTGGTAAGGTTATCTATGGTTTATGTCAAATATGACTGCAGTCAATGTTGCTAGATTATGCTATTTTTCCTCAGATTTTTTCCCATTTTGGCCATCACGAAATTAACTCGGTCACTGTCGAGCTAATACTAAAAACAAAATTGTGTGGTGTACAATAGCCCTCGAGGACATTGTAAATTAATTAAGATTATTTTTTTATTAAAGCTACAAAAAAGTGGGCTAATAACCTCACTTGACATAAGGACGGCACCCTATAGATAAGTTCATTTTAGAACATGATGTGTTCTATTTAGTACCTTTTCGGCTTATGTTTCTAGCCACAAATACATTTCTGCTTAATTTAATTTTGTGGGTGAGAATTCAGGTGGATTTTAAAAGAGGAAAATAAAGCAGTTCAAGCGTTTCATGGCAAAAAAGAAACGGAAACTTTAATCATACATATTAATAGGCCCCATAATATGTATGAACATAGGAACTGATCTTAATCAGTATACCCACAATGGATATCTATCACATAGGGATACCTACTTCTTATAAATCTGTGGTGGATAGTATAATGTGAGCCACAGATGCATAGTAATATTATTATCGTTGTGGTGCTTTAGGTTTTTTAATATAGGAAGAGGTCATCGCTTTGTCGTTTACACAATAAAGCTAGGTACTTAGTCCAAAAAAGTTTTGCTCAGACTTTTTTCTGTAATTCTTAATATCTTACACTTAAAAGTAAACAACCATAGCTATTTCTTAAAAAAAATAGTGTGAATTTTCGGTAAAACCACTAATAAAGTTTAACTTCCGGTTTCTTGTAATTTTGGACAAACTTTGAAATGTCTCACTGAGTTTTGTGCTATGCTATATAAATGCAATTTAGATTACGAGAATGAAGGCAATTTTGGGCTAATCAATTTGATTTTTTTTTTGACATTTCATAAAACTTGAAATAATGTCGACATCGGTCGGTCGGGATCTAGCAACACTGACTGTGAGCTGCCAATTACTCCTTGTTATTCGTTCCTGATTATTTTGGTTTTATTTATTTAAAAAACATTGGTAATTATACAGGAATAATATTCTTTTGCTTAAATTAAAGTAGCTGCCACATTTTATTTGTCTTTTAATTTCATTTGTTAATTTTATTTAATTTATCTACATATTTCAATGTTTAGCAGCCTCATTTATAGAAACACGGTTTAAATGGTATTTCCTCTTAGGCTAGACTATTTAAACAGCATTTGAGGAATGTTTTAAGCAATTGTGTTTTAATAAATAAGACTGGTGCATTTTATTATTAATTACCAGACCTTATTTCTTTGCAGATCGAGAAACTAGCATAGGAATAAGAAGAAAAAATATATACTTAAGAGTTCAGCATAGTCAATTCAGCAAAATGTTACTAAGATTTGAATCCATCAAAAGCAGAAGCCTAAAACGTTTCCTGGAACATAGCCTGTATCTCGCAATATTATTTTTACTTATCCCAGCATTCCTTTTCTTTGAAATTTTCATTGTTTTGCCAACACTTTTCGATAAATGGTCTTTGGGATATGTATCACTCTTCCTCCTCGCTGCCTTTTTACTTCTGAACATTGTTGGCAACTTAATTTTCGGCATGTTGACAAATACAAGCATAAAAAATAGGTTTTTGGCATCAACTGCTAAAAGTGACTGGTCACTATGCACAGTATGTGAATGCATGCGGCCTCCACGAGCCTGGCATTGTGAGACATGTGATATCTGTGTGTTGAAGCGTGATCACCATTGTACATTTATGGCATGTTGTGTTGGATACTTTAATCATAGATATTTCATGATGTTTGTTTTGCATCTCTTCGTAGCAATGACTATTTCATTCTACTTTAATGTCCAGTTTTTAGCATCAATTATTCATTGGAATCACGGCCTTGTTATTATTAAGTTTATTTTTCCTTTGGCAAGTCTCGCTTTAGGTTTTGAAGAAGAGTCTGTTTATATTTTTCTTGTGGTTGTTAATGTAATTGTCACAATATTCTCTGGCTTCTTATCTTTTTACCATTTAGCTAACATTTTAAAAGGAAAAACCACACCAGAGAGAAAGGTATTTTCTGACCACAGTAAGTACAGTCAGGGCTGGTTACCTAATATGGTGGAAGTATTTGGTTCGAGATGGTATGTTACGTGGGTGTCACCTTTTGTACAAAGTCCATTACCAGGCTATGGTGTTGAATGGGAGGAGAATGAAAAGTACAAGTAGTTTCATAATAAACAGAACAATCAAGTGGTGCACCTAATGTGCCTTTACCATGAGATATATCCGTTCAATAAGTGCCTCAATTTATACCTGCATAAACTTAAGTAACTATGTAACTCTTTGTCTCTATGTAATGAAAAGAATATAATATAATGTTATTTTAATTTATTTGAAAAAATCGCATACAAGGTTTTACCTACTATTATATTTTGTCAATGGAATAAGTAAGTAAGTAAGTAAGTAAGTAAGTAAGTAAGTAAGTAAGTAACTGTTTCATTAATGCTAAATAAGATAAAATATACTTTTTATTTATGTACAACGTCTAATATTATTTCTAAAACTACTAATGGTTATAATCTACTGTCTGTCAGGAGTGGTAGGCAATATCTGAGCTAAGTACCTTGTGCGGATTCGGTCGGACTGCTCTAGGGCAGAGTCTCTTTGAACGGTTTGTTCCGCGTCAGAATCGACTGCGCCGTCTGTCTCAGTTTCTTCGTTAATCAACAAATTCGCAGTCTCGTCATTTCTCTGATACCTATAAAAATAAGAAAACAGTATAAGCAGTCTAGTATTAAGCTAGCCCTTGTACAGAATGTTTTAGTGCAATTAAAGTATATTTCTTTACGAGTGCGGAAAGCCTGTCATGTCATTGCAAAGAGTTCCGACAAATGTCCACCCGAGCCGAGGCGCAGCCGAAGGTGAGGGTTGACAGTCGTAACAAGTTGCAATGACGGTTCCGCACGTTTACTGAACAACTATTTTAATACAGTTGCGAAAAAATGAAGCAATTTAATAAAGAAAATTTTTGGAAAATGGCGCCAACCGTAAAAGAATATAAGCAGAGATTTTTTTTTCTTCACCCATTTTTTGGGTAGGCAAAGGGAACTATGCCCATACAGCCAAGTCTTCAGTAGATTTTTTTTATTGATATGAAATGAAATTTAATGAGATGAAATGAAATTAAACCTAACCCAACTCATTGAATCAAATTATTAAATCTGATATTGAAACAAATTAGTAGCTTCTTTTTAGAAATATTTGCAAGAATCATAAAAGGCTGCGCCTCGGCTCGGGTAGACATTTGTCGGAACTCTTTGCAATGACAGGCTTTCCGCACTCGTAATGAAATATACTATTTCAAAACACAGATTTATGTAGTTTGTTGATTTTCCATATCTGACGGACTTATTGCTTCAATTTAAATCAGGTAGGATTATACATAGCGGTCTATATCTAACGTTACGTACATTTGTGAAATAGCAATACTACACGCTAACTGTGAAAGAAAACATCAAATTGCCAATCCGCAGTGGGCACGCGTGGTAATTAAGCCCATACTCTCTTTCTCTGAGAGAAGGCCTGTGCCCTGAAGTGCGACGAATATAGGCTAGGTACTTAAAAAAGGTAATATAAGAAAAAGTAATATAATTATTTGGCGCCTTAGGACTTGCGGTTATTCTTTGTTTCACAAATATTCAACACTGAGTACCTAAGCAGTGAAACTCAAGTGAAGTCTAAATAGCATACTTACATTTCTTGCTTGCTTTCTCTTTTACTGGGCGATACATTGAGAATACCATCACTGGCGGAGTCCAATATGTAAATCAGTACTGCAGCTATAAGCGACACTAAAACAAGAAAATATTGTTCATATTCACAACACAATCCACAGATTTTTTAGTGCCTACGTGTTCCCTTCAAGTGACATGATAGTTACCAAACAGGCAGCCCAAGAAGAACATTTCCAGCATTAAATAACCATAATTATCCACGATATGTCCAGCCAAAATTATTACTGTAGCTAGCCCCAAGTTCTGAACTGCCTGACATCTGAAAAAAATAATACAATCCTGCACTATAATATTAGGGGTTAAAGTATGAAATTGCCGTTTTATTGCAATAGGTTCTTTGAATTGACATAGAATCTTCATGGTTTGAGGTTTTCGAATGAAACTTTTTTCAAATGGTTTCTATGATGTTCTTTTTTTAAAAAATGTGAAACATTTGAATATCGACTTTCAATTGTTTTTGTTATTCAATTTAGACAAGAAAGATGGATACTGCGAAAATTCGAGTGATTATGAGGCACCCATTTTTCGTATTTTTTTATTTTATTGATTTGAAGCAGTGAGTCAATATTGTGGGTAAGGTAACGTTAAACCATGCCGCTAATTCCTGGGTAGTTGTCTTCCACTGACTAGGGTCGGCTTCCACTATCTCTCTTAATTCATCGTTATTCACCTGTGTGGGCGGTCTTCCTCGTGGCTCGTTCTTTAAGTCGAAATTTCCATCACGAAAGCGTTTAAACCAAAATCGCACGGTGCGTTCATTAGTAGACCCCTCTCCAAACGCAGCATTGATATTGCGGGCTGTTTCTGCCGCGTTAGTTCCGCGTCGGAACTCGTATTCAAAAATCACTCGAATTTTCGCAGTATCCATCTTTCTTGTCTAAATTGAATAACAAAAACAATTGAAAGTCGATATTCAAATGTTTCACATTTTTTAAAAAAAGAACATCATTGAAACAATTTGAAAAAAGTTTCATTCGAAAACCTCAAACCATGAAGATTCTATGTCAATTCAAAGAACCTATTGCAATAAAACGGCAATTTCATACTTTAAGCCCTAATACCTAATATTAGTGCTAATGCTGTATGCGTTCAATAATTTTTAAAATATATAATTAATTTGTTAAGTAAAAAAAAAAACTTACATTCCATAAGCTGTGCCCAATTGGTTTTCAGGAACAATCAAAGCTACCAATGGCCACAATCCACTGGCAAGTAAAGAGTATGATATACCTAATGAGATCTGAAACAAATAATAATCGATCATCAGAGATTTGAAAGCAAACAATAATGACATCTAATACAAGTTGCTGAGCGTGCCCAGTATAACGTGCCGCCAGCTTATACATACCACACCAATATAGGGGTTGAAGAAAGTAAATGCCAACAAGAAATGTGCGCCAATGGTTGTGACAATGCTTATGATGATCCAAGTAACGTTTCTCCCGGTTTTATCTATCAGAATGCCAAAGAACGGACTGAGCGCCGCCGATAGCAAGTAGACCATGGAATTGACTGTGTTAGCGTTCTGCGGCACATAGTCGAACTTGCGCTCGAAGAACAACCTGGAAAACCAAACATAGACAATGGAGAACTTGCACTTAAAATGTTTTAATAGAATAGGAGAAGACACATTAAAAGATAAATAAACGTGGTATTTTTTTTTCTTTGCGAATAATACTTTTTGTAATATAAGCAGTCGAAAAGTCAATATAGACACGTGGTACTATAACGGGCCATACAAAGCGACCTAAGACTATGACGTTACTCCCTAACGTAAAGCCTTATGTGTATGAAGCGTTTATCAATATTTGAGTTATCTCATAGAATAATGTTTTTAAGCATGTAACTACACCCTTATAAGAAACCGTTCAGAATTCAATGACAAAACGGAATCTAATAAGTTTTATGTTATTAGAGTAACTTTATTTTTCGCATATTTTGTGACCCCGAAAAAAACATTTTTATTGTTTTATTTTTAAATTTTTTCAAGGAGTTTATATGATTTCTATGGTAAAAGAGCAATGTCACTCCAATCTAAGTTAGACACAAGTTCCCCATTATTAATACTTTACTATTAGCTATGTGCTGTAACTAGAGCGGTGGTAGCCTAGTGGGTAGAATATTGGACTCGGAGGCAAGAGACCCAGGTTCGATTCCCAGTGCGGGCATGTACCTATGACTTTGTTTTCTAAGTTATGTACAATTGTGAAGTTATAGTAGCAATACCACCCGCTAACGGTGAAGGAAAACATCGTGAGGAAACCTAAGTGTCTGAGCTGTTTACATACCTCAGCGCTTGAAATTGCTAATCCGCGGTGGGCACGCGTGGTGATTAAGCCCATACTCTCTCTATGAGAGAAGGCCTGTGCCCTACAGTGGGACGTATATAGGCTGCTTATGGCATGTTTCAAATTTCTCCCCTTGGCCGAAAATATGTGAAATAATCTGTTTTGTTCTTCTATTCTATCCATCTTCAATGTTTATAGCTAACCGTGGAATAGTAATGCTAGTCCATTACTTTTGAAAGTGGTTTAATTTATCAATAGGAAAATACGAAACGCTTGTAATTTTTTGCGTTATTTCAATGACACGCTGTATAGGGCTCAATAAGAGCGTAGCGCAACACTAGAACACAGGTGTCACATTCGGCGGTCTTGGTTTCGAATCCAGGCAGGTACATTGGCTTTATTTCTAAGTTACGTACATTTGTGAACTCGTAGCAGCAACACCACTCACTAACCGCGTACCGAAAACATTGTGAGGAAACCCTAGTGTCGTACTTACATACCTCGGCGCTTGTTACATAGGTACAATGGCCCAACTATGAGGCTAAGTGCGGAAATCTCCGGTCTAACTAATAGGTCACAAAATTAATTCATGGAGGTACGTATAATGTGCGAGAGTCTGCAAATGTGTATAGTTCTGACAGTAACAAGGGCGGAAAATAAGAGTTTTCTTAAAAATAGTTACAGTTATAGTATAATCAAATATCCTCCTTCCTACAAATTTTACAAATGTGAAAGTTTGTGAAGATGTTTAGATGTTTCGAGGTTTGGAAGTTTGGATGTTTGTTATTCAATCACGCAATAACGGCTGAACGGATTTACATTAAACTTGGCGTACAGATAGATAAAGACCGAAATAAGACATAGCATACTTGTTATCCCGATAATGCATTCCCGTGAGATAATATTTATTTTAAGTTTAAAATAGATGGCGCTGTACGAGCTAACGTTGTGTTTTAAAAATTGATTGCGCTGTGCAAGAATCGTATAAACGGATTCTGTGGCGGTACGAAGTTCGCCAGGACAGCTAGTTATATATAGTAGTATTTTATAACATTTGTTTTATGAGTTTTTTCTGAGTATCTTTCTGAAAACATAGAGGTTTCATAAATTTATTCGATTTGCGCTTTACGCGCTCTGCCAATGTCGCAGCCTCCAGTAAATAATTGCCCTACAGAGAAGAATGTCTTGGAAGAATTGGTTAACTTATCGAACAGCGAATGCAAAGCAGAAAGACCGTCACTTTCATAATCACTTTAAAAACATTGGAAAGTCCTAGAACAAAAATTGTTGTAATGGACAAACTCTACTTATACCTAATTAACATATTCCAGGAATTGCGCATTGTTGAGGCAATACTTTATAACAAGAATACTTACTTTCCCAGCGCAATGAAGGGGAAGATGGCTAGATAGTAGGCAACACAGATGAGCGACACGAGCCAGAATACGGCCTTGAAGTGGCGCACGTCGGTGAGCTTGAAGGGCTCGTCTGTTGCGGACTGCGCCTCCTGGCGGCCGAGGATCCTCTCGGCGCGGTAGTCCATCCAGCCCAGCACCAAGCCACATATCAACGACACCAAGCATGTCAGCGACGCTACAGACAAATAACAGCAACAAATTTAATTACATTCTTTTTGGTCAGCTTGATAATTATTTTGGTCAGCGGAATAAATAGATGAGCAGCAACATGTAGTTAGCAAACAAAGAAATCAAATACGGTTAAGTCGGCAAATTAAATAATTTAATCGTAATACAACAATAATGCAAAAGCTGATAAAATAGGAAGTTTTGCTGACTAATTTGGAATTTTCCCCTGTCCCATTTAATTAGTCCGCTGCTCAATTTTGTATTTGGTTAGGACTCTAAAATTGCTACTCAAGACTTTGCTGACCAAAACCGTTTTTTTTTTGTAATCGCCGATAAATTACTAATTAAATTATACCTTTTAAATCGCCACTTGGCCTCAATATACATCACTGCGTCAGCAAGTGTAGGAAGTTTGGGAAACAAATTGCGCACAAATCATTCATGTTAAAGACGATTAATTAATAAAAAATATAAGGTTTTACCAATGAAAAGTACAACTCCAAGGCGCTCGTAGCCATCATAGTATGTCGCGATCCATCTGTATATCGGCTCCATGACCCAAAAGTTTACGGTGCTACCAAATCGCGAAAACGATAGCTGGAGGCCGAACACCATGTTCAGTTCCTTCCCTTTGAACCATAGCACGACATAGTTGTTTACAGCCACTTGCAATGATTCACCACCGATGCTGAAATAAATAGTATATTAATCCTTCTAAATATAAATATTAATCCTTCTAAAAAGCATATAATTTAGCACACTCTAGGTTTAATTTCTATGGTTGAAATTCGTCCTTGAAGGCCGATAAACTGATAAGATATTAATGTTGTTAGTTTTAATTAACTTAGTTCTAATAAGTCAGAAGTTACCTCTCTCTGAGGCCTTTGTTTTCCGTATTTATTTTCTCTTTCTCCAATTCGTGGTAAGCGTTGCTGGTTGTACAATTACTTAAAATACTGAATTGTTACCTAAGTTGCTGTTACCACTCATTGTATAATTGTTTGTTTACCCAAATAAAACAAAATAAAAATAAAATACAGTTAGACACTGGTTAATTCGTTATGTAATTTTTTTAAAAGTGAAAAGAGACTATTGATATACTTCTCTTTCGTTTTCAGAGATTTACCTGTTGGCTTGGTCTTGGAAAAAAATTTTGCAATTGTTGTTTTTTGGCAATAAATAATATTATTGTTTCATTGATGTTTTTACTAGGGGCCAGCTTTAGAGATAATTATGGTCGTTGATACATACAAAAACTAACATTTTATACTTACCCAAATATAAATCTGCCCACAATCATGAGCCAATAAGCATTTATGTAAACACCTAAAGCAAAAATTACAGCTCCGATAAAGACAATGGTCATATAAATTATTGTACCAAGTCTCACTCCGAAACATCTGAAATAATAAGAGTCTTTATAGCCATTTTTCACAAATATCTGATTCAATGCTCTGAGTCATTTTTATTCTGTGCTTATGCTCAATTTTTAAAAACCTATTTAGAGGCTTTCTCCGATGCTTGCACTTGCCCATTAGCTCAGTTTGGAGAACGCTGGCATGGTTAGCCGGAGGTCGCAGGTTAAGTCCCGGCACGGGTGGAATTTTTAGCCTGTAAATAGGTTTTTTAAGAATATTTTTTTTAATGGTTTCTTAACAAACAATAATACAAAAAAATAAAAAATAAGGGGGCACCCCCTTATAAGAGGCTTTTTGTTTTTGTTTTTGCTCTGTCGTAGAAATAGTAATACATACAAGTATTGAACTTGGTGTTATTATAATGCAACAGTAGTAGATTAAAAACAAATAATAAAAAGTGTCCAAATGTGAGTCTGACTACATTTGTACCTTATTTAACCACCTTAGCCTTAATGTAAGAATCAGACTAAAAGGTATGAATTTTATTATATTGTTGTAGAAAATTCATTATGAGTCATTACCAAAAACTGGATGGACCACATATCAGCAACCTTTGGTTCCTTTTATGAGCAAACTATGTCATACCATTAAAGGAAACAAGCCAACTGAGACGTAAGCTTTATCAGTGAAATGTAATACCAATAAAATTATACTAGTATTGTAAACATGGAAACAGAATAGTAGGTATATTAGTCACAAAATATCTTTGTGTGCAAAAGTTATGTAGGGCACAGTGTGAGACCAGATGCTCTATTGAATCTAACAAATAATTTCCACAAACCTGTCAACAAGATAACCACCGATGAAACAAAGTATTACATTCGGCCATGAATATATGGAGTACAACATGGTAACCTGGGATATGGAGAGATGTGCAACATCTTTGAAGTTATCAGCTAACGCCCCTGGTGTGTCATAACAAAAGTAGGAACCTGAAATAAATTTAATGTTTTACTAACTTGAAATTTTAATACTAATTGAGTACCAAGGGTACCTGTGGTATAGGCACTACAGCACCTGAATGGCACTTTAGCGTAGGTTAGGATTCCAATAAAGGTTGATGTGTTGTCGACTGTGCATAAGAAAATCAACTTACCGAAACATAAGAAGCACATTAGCATCAGTGCCAGGAACCGATGGACGCGGTTCCCCGGGTGACACCAGGAGCTAGGCGGCGCCGGCGGCGGGGCCCGGCTGCTGCTCGACTCCACGGTATCCATAATTATCACTTATTAATCACTGAAATTATTAGAATACTGCCCTGAATTTTCGAACTGTAGGACATTTCGTTATCAATAACTGCATTACTGTAACCAGGCTTGTATCTGGTTGTAAATGATGCTGTGTTATCGCAAAGAAGATACAAAAACCTGTAATTAGATAACAATAACATCAATATGTTTACAATACATGCCGTTCTATATTAGCGTCCAGCGAAAAATAGTAAACTGTTAAAATGTGAGCCATTTATTTATCATATAATAGGTTTATGATTTATTTTCTCAAAGGCAGGCAATTTTACAAAATCGCATCACACATCACAGCATAGATACACAAAAAGAATACAATACAACAGATACAAAGAGAATGATAGGTACAAACAATGACAAATAATGGCAAGAACTGTCAGAAAAAAATTCGGAAAATTATGATGACACGACGTCACAGAGTAATTAGAATAAACATGCTGTCGAAAACAGTAACACAACACTACATGCTCAGTCGAGTCTATAATCGAATAAGAATCGAGCAGACTATTGAATTTATTCGGATGATTCGATTACACACACAACAGCTGACTGATGTGATGCAACTTCTACTGAAGGGACTATGAAAATGTAACGACAATTTTTAATTCTTATGAAAGACGTGTGAAAAGCTCTTTTAGTTCTCTGTTACATATCGTATTCTTCGGCGTTCGTGTAAACCTTTGCCCACTGTATAGTTTAGAAGAGTCTGAGTACAGCTTGTGGTACAGCTTGGAAGAAAATAGTAAAAACTAAATAGAGTAGATGAGGTTTTGCTCATATTGTTAACTAGGTTTTGGACATCCTACATAAAAAGACTAACGTGAAAACTATTGTTACTTCCTAACCAACTAACCACGGACCTAATAGGTTCTCGATACGTTTTGTGAGGTAGCTACAAAATATTTAATTGTGACATTTAGGTAAAGTCTGTGCTAATACTAATAGCAAAATGTTTGTTTTGATCTGAGGTCATCGAATCATAATTTGTCAGCGTTTCGCTTGGCGGTGCGCGCCGTGAAAGCGAGTGGCGCTGCAGCGGGAGCGGGCTCGCTTGGGCGGGCGGGAAGCGCGGGGCGGGCGGGCGGTCTGGGCGGCGCCGCGCGCAGTGCTCCTCGCGCAGCGGTCACCGGAGCGGGTTCACTCGGCGGCGCGCCGCGGCGCGACATGCCCAGCTGATGTTTATTTATACCGCGAGCTCGGCGGAGGGCGCGCGCGGGAGGCCCTCCCCTCCGCGGCACCACGGTTTCGCGTGATGCAGACGAGCGAGCTCGCCGACGCCGCGCACGCCGCCAGCGGTAGCAACCCGCAGCGCGGCATCCACGGTGGCCGGTTCGACTTTGACGATGGTGGCACTTACTGTGGTGGCTGGGAAGATGGCAAGGCGCACGGCCACGGAGTGTGTACCGGCCCTAAGGGGAACGGCGCCTACGCCGGCTCCTGGCACTTCGGATTCGAGGTCTCCGGAGTGTACACCTGGCCCAGGTGAGATGTGGTGCCTTTAGCCCGGGCCTCGCACATGCTCGAGCGCAAATCCGCGTCCGAAGCCGCTCCAAAAATAGGCTGCTATTAATAATTGAGTTCGGTGTTTCGCTAGAAAACGCGTGTAACAGCGGTGAAAGTGCCTCATGGCCCGCGAGCGGTCACACCGTTCATATCGATCTGTTGCTGATAGCGCGCCGGCGATAGACGATAACAACATCACTAACGCTGGAGGCTCCCTGTCGCCTCGCCCGCTTCGCTACTTGGCTCTATTTTGCCTTTTGTCGCTAGCTGGCAATGCCAGAAACTTGCCAAAAATTATAATTGCAAAGGGATGATTGTGTGCTTAGTGTTAAAAGTAATCATCTTCTCACATATCTCGTGCATAAAATAAGATATGTGAATAGTTAACGTCGTGTGAGAAACTAAGTACAGAGATTGATAACGAAAAGCGGGAATAGCCTGACGTCAGAGTTGGCGTAACACTCAAAGCATTAGATAGAACTAAAATTCAATTCAGTTCCAGCCTCTCTGATGTATCTTCTGAAATAACACTACTAATTTAAAAGATCAATAAAATCTGGTACCTACCTAAATAATGACCTACGTACATCTCAGGGTAAAACAAGGTTTAACAAAAAATTGCCTTAATACGGTGCTACATGTAAGCTTTTTAATGTATTTTGTTTTCTGGTGTGTACACAAAGTGTTCTAATCTAATTTAATCTAAATTAACTACAGCCTTATAGCATAGCCTTAGCTTGCCTTATTGGCCTGTCGGATAAACGCTTACCTATCGAAGCAAAGGTCGAGGATTCATCTCGCAGGGGCTGCTGTACATTTGTACAACTTATAGCCGCAGTGTACATTAGGATGGCGGACGGGTTGCCTGACAACCAAGCAACTACCATTTCGGGTAAGCTCAAATCATACTTGGCTGTTAAGCAAGACGCTCGCTATCGCCCTCCTGACGTATAGTCGGCAGTAGGTCAGGTCAACCTTTACATCGTTGTTGCAAAGTCGCCCGTAACATAGCTGAGTAGAGTGCACGCGTGTAAATGTTGGTGTGCTGTCTACTGTACACTCAGTCTCCATGATTGTGAGTTTGGCACGCATGATGACAACTAATGGAGAACTTACACAAAAAAATGTTTTAATATATTGGCAGTGGCCATGTTAAAAGATAAATAAACTTGGTTAATTTTTTCTCTACTACTAATACTTGTCATAACGTGACCTATCAAAAAGTCATCTAGTCACGTGGTAGGAAAACGCGCCATACAAATCGGACTCAAAATAGGACGTCACAACTTGCACGTAACACCTTATAATGTTAAAGCGTTTATTCATGTTCGGAAAAAATTTGGAATACAATGAAAAAACGAAATCAAATAATATATGTTTATATAATTAGATTAACTTGATTTTTTGCATTTTTTGGGATCCTGAAAAAAATGTTTTTAATGGTTTATTCCTTTATTATTCTTGAGTTTTTGTTCCAAAACAGAAGTACCTTACTCCGACTTTTTATGATAACAGTTCATGACTGAGTAAATTATATGAATGCTAATCCGAATAGCCATCAAATTTCATGAGAACTATTTTGAATCTAGACTAGACTCTCGAAGATAGAGCCGAAGTAGTCCAGCCACGGTTGATTGGCTTTCTTTTTTTTTATAGATTTATAGATAGGTCTTCCGGTTATTTCGTCCAGAGTCCTTATCACGAACCTATAGGATAATGATATGAGGAGTAACATAATCAGATACCAATATTTTACTTGTGCGTTATAAAATGGATTCATAGTTATATTTATTCTTCACCAAATATCTCAAAGCAATATTGAAATCGGTCGTGACGTGACACGAGACATGAGTACCTAGTATTTTCGACAAATTAGAACAATCGTAATCCTCCGGGTGTAATTAAGTTGGAGAGTGATTATTACGTTGTGATTGTATACATTTGCACGTAAAGTTCTATATAATAAAAACTGGCCAAGTGCGAACCCGACTCGCATACCGAGGGTTCCGTACTCGCACTTGGCCATTTTTTATTATTTGGAATATTTATAAATAATAAGTCCCACAATCACACCAAGTTTGATGCCTGTATGTATTACCGTTTTTACGATAGAGCATAAACAAAAAGAAACACGTTTATTGTATGGAGAGTCCCTTATATTTTATTATTTTTTTTTATTGTAGGTATTAACTATTTGTAAGGTCATTTACCGTAATAACACATATATTCTATGAAAATTTGAACTGGCTACTTATTACGATTCCAAAGATAGAGTCCAAAGGCCCCTTTAAAGGTCGGACTGACAGACAGCGGAGGAAGAGTAATAGGGTCCCGTTTGGCACCCTTCGGGTACGGAACCCTAAAATGTACCTATTCTGAGGCCTAGAACTTTCGCAAGCACTACACAAACATTATTATCAAGTAAGGGTATTCGGAATTTAATTAAGCTAATAAAATTAAGCCTTGTATAGGTAGCTTCTTCCGATACAAAGAAGCCTCCACAAGGGACAAAGGGACAAAAAAAGCCCACCTCTAAGATGCCACTTGAAGAAGAAGAATAACCAAATGAAGTATTTTTAGGGATGTGTATGATGAAAATGAGTACTTACTTAAGAATTGTTTACCTAATAGCGATGAATCGCACTAGCGGTTATTTAACATGTAGTCAAATTAAAGAATCTATGAACAACTACTGAAACTCGCGGTACGATTTTCGTTTTGTTCATCCGCATCCCAACCCGCTTGCGGGTAAGTGCCCGTAAGTGCGTTCAGTCCCTTAAGGTGTGCCAACAGACAGTTCAATCAGGACCCTGTTTTATAAATCTTCTTTTATTTAAATGGCAATAAACTTACAATAATAATTGTCGTTTATTTTCGCCCAAGCGACCAACCGTGCGTGAGTCTAGGTTGAGCGAAAATGGCTGGCAATATTGTAAGTTATCTTATCTTAAAGTGGTCGTGCGGGGGCCGGCGACACTTCGACCCAGTGGGATCTGTTGTATCTGCTCCTTGACCTTACACCTAAGCTTAATCGAAGATGTACTCAACGAGGTCGGTCACGCCCTTTAGGAAAGGTACCTAAAGTCGTCTGGTTTGGGGTAAGCCATTCCTGTGCTGATATTGTAAGTTACTAACTTATTAACTTAACTTATAACTATTGGTCTCTAAGGGTTTCAGCACTACATACGTTGCGTTGAGTTTGCGATAGGTCTTCCGCCAAGAACAGCCGGCCATCGAACCGGGAGTTGCGAGGCAGAGGCATGCGGCTCGTCGCGTGACCTCTATTTGAGGACGACTATCTGACTTCCCGAGAAAACAAATGCAATGTAAGAAACAAAAGAAAGCGATTCGGTTCAATTAATCTGAAACTATATCGTCCGTTTTCGCCTTAACATCCAAAATCGAGATTTCCACGGGTATGAGAGCTGTTTTCAAGCATATCTACTGACTCTTTCTCAGAAGAATGCGGGACTTTTTCGTCACACATAACACTACATAGTGTTGTCCTGATGTAATGTTCTGGTTCGATACTCCCAGAATCCCTATTCCGAATTTTCGTTTGTGAATATGAATCACAATTCTTGGAATGTTACTGGTACTAAGTAGCATCTGGCTTTTCGTTGCAAGTTCTTCAGCTTTGTGACTGAGTCACTTGTTTGAGAGTAGGTAGATGACGCAGACCGTGCACAATATTTCAGACTAATTCGTTTTCATCCCATGGGAGGTATTGTCTTGCGCCAATAAACAGAAACGAAGGTAACTAAATCCTGGATATAATCCTGGGTCTTGAATTATACGAGATTAGTACAAGAAGTTCCGTTAAAATATCACAGTAATTTATGCGTGAGCTCTAATAAACCAGTTTACTGTTACACATCTACATTTATTTAGCTGTATGTGTAACATAAGCCCTAGGTGAGATTAGGTGTAATATTCGCACGACACGAGCTGTAATCTGACCCAGGCAGAGTCTAAGTTACTCACCTACTTTAATGGGCATCGATTCCGCTGGGCTTATAAAGGTCGTGGCACATTACAATGCCACAATTGCCACAGCCACATCGCGAGTCTCAAGATTCAGAATGGGGGACGGAACGTTTACGATGTGCAACTAATTTTAATTGTCTTTTAATTATGTTAACACATTCAGCGTCGTTATTCCTGAAGTAAACAGAAATAATTGTAACGCAATTGGTATTGCTAACCTTGAGTGTATATCCAGGAAAGATCGGAAGGAATCGTCATTTCGAATCTGGAATTTTGATGCATATTAGTCAAATTGACACCTCGGAATTTTAACATATTTTATTGGGAAAAAATCCCGTGTGAAAATTGTTATTTTTAAGTATATTAAGATCAGTGGTATAGCGCCGTTTTAGGTAGATCGTTCTATTCTCTCCACAATACTCATCCGAAAGTCCGTCAGTAAAATATCATTAGACTGGAACAAAAAATGAAACTCTCACCTTAGTTTTTTGAAATTTTAAAATTATCTTTTTGAAGTAGGTAGTCATTTCTTGTATTACGTAAAGGTAAAACGTCTTCTGTCTTGTCTTTCGAGAGTAAAGCCTATAAAGATGTTTTATATGAATAGAGTCACCGACTATTTTCCTGTCTTAGTCTTACTTTCTACTCTACAGGGTGTCATCAAATTCGTTAGTATTTTTTTAAAGGAGCATTCTGGCCTTTATTTAATGACTATTTTTTTTTCTGGTACCAAATATTCCTTCACTTTATCATAAACACACCATATTAAGGCTGCTTGTACATGTGCATCCATCTCTCTCGCATAATCTAGCATTTCTAACTACAAAATAATGAGCCCACTTTTAAAGAAGAAAAAGAAAAACATTTATTTAACGCCACATAGACATACATAATTATGCAGGAAAAGTAAATACAGAAAATAAGGCAGACATAGGACAAAAGCGGAATAAATGTGGCAAATGCGACAAATGTGACAAATGCGGACTGGGGCTGTGCTAGAAAGTGAAATCGAGGACATTTTAGATATACGAGTATGTTTCTTATGCTATACTGAATTTTTCACAATGAGGATTGGCTACTAAAATTATAAACATCTTACGCAATTTTTCTCTAGGTACCTAAAACCACGATGAAAATTAAAACCTGTCTAAAATATCTATGTTTTGGTTAGTTGTCATCTCGGCCGCTTCTAAAACTGTGACGCGGGCGACTTTCCACTTTTCAAAATTGTTATTGTTCATCGCGGCCCTTATCAGTTTTACTGGGACGAGTTTCCACATTCAAAATTTGCTATTGGTCGACTTGGCCCAATAGAGTGAACTTGGTATAGAAAATTCTTAGCGAACATTTTAATATAACCTCCTCAGTCCTGGCCTTGAAAATAACAATCGAAATTCGTTGTTATTTTCAAGGTCAGAACTGAGGAGGATAAGTACCACTAAAAATATACAGGGTCACCCCTAAAATGCGCAACTCCTCAAACACGACAGCAAGAGGTTGTGTTTGAATCTACTTTTATTTCGATACTCTCGCCGACACTACATAGACGGTGCATTGTGTGAGCGATAAGCCAATTGGTGTTCTGTTACTTTCTTCAATTAACCGCGCTAAACAAGTTGTACTTCCGGTTTCTCGTGAACTAACAATCTATTTATGCACTGTCAAAAATGCTAGTTATTTTCATTTGTACACCGGCCAACTGAGAGAGTGTTAGGTAGAAATACAGAGCACATTGTTCTACTTACAGGGTCTTAAAATACTCACGCCCTACCGGAAAGCTACGTATACTGGATACCAACTACTTTAACCATACAGTTTTGCTGGGATATAATTAATTATTGTGGATTCCAGAAAAAATATGGTAGCGCGCAATGAACGCGTAACTTTTAGGTAGCGTCCAGCGCCTAGCTCCACGCTTGTTTGAAATCCCAATGTAAATTGTGCTTCAAAATTTGAAATTCGCCTTCTAAAAGAAAGCCTGACGATAAGCACGCTTGGAAAGAATGGCTAGATGCATTTTTGCAGAAATATGCAAAAAAGGGTGCAAATTTAAACCTCAATATCACCTAGGTCGTTGATTCCCCGGGGCATGGTTCCTTTGGAAAAAAAATCTTGAAGATAAAATAGGTACGTGAGTTTGAGAAGGGCATTGATAAACTAACACTTGATATGAGCTGCGACCCTACGACTTGTAACTAAATAGCTCCTGCTGCGCTTTATTGGTCCTCTGTCCATATTTTGTAACCAACAGCGATTTATGGCACCTACCTACTAAACGTGTCATTAGGTAAAAAATTGAGTTTTCAAATTTAAATCGTCTTTCTTCTACGAAAATGCGAATATATTAGGGCGTTAGTCCGCCGCATTCTACTATATTAATATAAGTTCAATTAAAGGATTTAATTAATAAATCGCAAGTTAATTGTATTGTGGTATCATTTGCATTCTGTTATAGAGACCACGGCATTCATTAGGTTTCTTAACAATTGACTAGAAATATAAAAATAATTATCGTCGTTTTCTCAGTAGCTTTCGCCCTTTTTTAAAATTTTGCTAAATTCTCAGTTATATAACGAATCCTTTTGAAAATTATAACCTACCTAGATAGAAAATCTGTAACGGCATCTATTAGAGTTGCCTCACACGGACCACCAGCCACAAGCATAAAATGCCACCACCGGCATATTTCCTGTACTTTTCATACATTTTATTTGTAGCGTGTGGCGGTCACCGGCGTCAACCGTGTCCGGCGAGTTCATCCATATAAAATATATGATGAAAACTACAGGAAATGTGGCGGCGTTTTGTGACTGTGGCCGGTGGCCCATGTGCGGCGACCCTTAGATGCCACAATCAGTTTGAATCAAAAAAAGAATCGGGTCGGTCGGTCCCAGAGCTGGAAGAAAAACAATATTCCTAATCCATAGAAAATAAAATAACAGGTCAACAGAAAATAATTGTTCCCGTACCGGGCTTAAAAAGAAAATAATTATAGAGCTGCTATAACGAAAGAAATCAAACAGAAAGTTACAAATGAAACTGGTTTAAAATTCAATTAACTCCTGAACTGCCCTCGCGGAACGCAACGTATACGTGGCCCATACTAAGTTGGACACAGATCTGTGTCGCGGCAGACGAGTGGTTAAGGGAGTTGGTAAGGTGCTTCGTAATTTGGAGAACTTTACGTTTTTACCGGTTTCTTCGATGCCTACTCAAGTCTTGAGAGAGCTTGTAATTTCGAAACAATATTTTTAAACAAAAGCACTACCCCCGGCTGGCCGGCCCACTGTACAGTCGACAGCAGGTCAACCGTTACATTTTTGTTGCAAAGTCACCCAAAATATGTAAAGGTTGATGTACTGTCGACTGTACCTAAATTAGAACTTTTACGTAGCTTTATCTCCTTACTACTATAGAGGCGGAATCCTTTATCCGAATCAGGAGGACTGAGCAACTATAGACGGATGAACTGTTAAAGTGTCGGTACCAAATTATTTTTCACACCTCCTGCTCGACAATGCCTTATTACGTACCGTCAAATATCATCGTAAAGCATGGCCTTGTCTCTCGAGGGCAATAATAATGAAGAATTTCCCTAGGGAATAAAGTGATTTGAATTTAGAATGTCAAAATTCGCATGAAAACTATGGAGAAGCCCCGCATTGCAATTCGAAATTCGAATTGTTGTTCGAAACTCACCTCTTTTTTTTCTTTTTTTTCTGAAATACTGTGTCCTGTGACCGCGCGAAACACCAACAAAAAAAAGAAAAAAAGGCGCGAATTGCAAATACGAATTTAAAAGTTATATTCAATTTAAGTTGCTAAGCCGTAAAAGAGTGTGGACTTTATATTTAATTTCAGGTTTTAATACATATTTTCAACTTATGCAGCCCTGTCTTTTTATTGTCTCCCAGATGGTGTGAAAAGTAGAGTATTCACCTCTGGAATAAAACATGTCTTAGTCTCGGGCGGTATGAACCCCTCGCTTCACTCAGGACTCTACATAACTCCCTCGCTTCGCTCAGGAGTTAAAATTTAACTCCCTCGCTGCGCTCGCGAGTTAACTCGGAGTCCTTCGCTCCGCTCAGGGTTCAATATGCCGCCCATGACATAATACATGGTTTTATTCCCTTAGTACATAATCTACTATATCTTATAGTACGTACATATGTACGTCTGTAATTTATACCAATGGCTAGTCTAGAGACGTACCATTTATTAAGGAAACGTATTCAATACATATTCAAGCTAATAAGGCACGATGATATAATATAGTACCTTTAAAGCCTATAGGGACGAAGTTTATAGTATCTTCTTCGGACCTTTAACTCCTTGGGGAGCATTAGAACCTCAACTACAGATTTCCATCCACTTCTGACAGTCGTTCGCGGTAACTTCCAATTCAGGCCAGCCAGAGTGCCGATCGAATCTTTTCCAGGTGATCCTTGGCCGCCCCCTCGTTTGGTTGCCCAAGGGGGTGGCCATGGATCGCATGAGGGCTGGCCTGGTTAGGCATCTTTTGTCCCGGGGACTACCCCGGATTACCATACATTAGTATGGCCTATCCAGTGCCATTTTCTATCCAAGATTTCTAGATGCACAGGTATCTGACTGGTACACTTCCAGAGTAGACCTCCAAGTTTATAGTATAGTTTATACTAAGTATTTACTGCTGTCTCTGTAATACAATAATAGTAGATTATGTACTAAGGGAATAAAACCATGTATTATGTCATGGGCGGCATATTGAACCCTGAGCGGAGCGAAGGACTCCGAGTTAACTCGCGAGCGCAGCGAGTTAGTTAAATTTTAACTCCTGAGCGAAGCGAGGGAGTTATGTAGAGTCCTGAGTGAAGCGAGGGGTTCATACCGCCCGAGACTAAGACATGTTTTATTCCAGAGGTGAATACTCTACTTTTCACACCATCTGGGAGACAATAAAAAGACAGGGCTGCATAAGTTGAAAATATGTATTAAAACCTGAAATTAAATATAAAGTCCACACTCTTTTACGGCTTAGCAACTTAAATTGAATATAATTTTTAAATTCGTATTTGCAATTCGCGCCTTTTTTTCTTTTTTTTGTTGGTGTTTCGCGCGGTCACAGGACACAGTATTTCAGAAAAAAAAGAAAAAAAAGAGGTGAGTTTCGAACAACAATTCGAATTTCGAATTGCAATGCGGGGCTTCTCCATAGTTTTCATGCGAATTTTGACATTCTAAATTCAAATCACTTTATTCCCTAGGGAAATTCTTCATTATTATTGCCCTCGAGAGACAAGGCCATGCTTTACGATGATATTTGACGGTACGTAATAAGGCATTGTCGAGCAGGAGGTGTGAAAAGAATATTCTTATGTTAGAGTAGACCTCCAAGTTTATAGTATAGTTTATACTAAGTATTTACTGCTGTCTCTGTAATACAATAAAGAATATTCTTATGTTATCTTATACTTTAGTCTAGTTTAAAGTTGTTTTATTGTATAGTCCCCATATTATATCAACGAAGTATCACAGACGTGAGAAGTATGTCCAGATTTTCCCGCTTATACTTAAACCAAAATGTGTGAAATGATTGGACAGATTTCATTCGCCCGTTGCGTAGGTAGTTCTAAGCTTGGTCGTACTTTTATAAAAACGCTGGAACTGGGGTTTCCAATAAAAATTTAGAGCAGGAATAGGTTTAAGTTTCTATTACTTATAGCCCTATGAGATTGATTTGGGGGATAAATATGGCGGTGCTTTTATTTGCATCCCACTCACATACTAAGGCTAACTTGCATCACTTTGTTAAATGTGGCTTAGACAGCATTTAACTAAAATTCTTCATATAAATTTAAGAAGTGGTGCAAATACCTATCCTTCCTTTATAATGCACAGCGTCTGACTGTTCAATACTTTATGGAAAGAGAGACTGGCAGGCAAAAATCGCTGAGTTCGGTTAGTTAGAATAGAACAGGAAATTAGTTGTGAAAAAGCGGTCGTGGATTTTCAATTGTGATGGTATCACAAGTTCAGTGCGAGTTCAGTATTAACCGGCAAAATATCTATCCACCTGCCACCGTCAGACCGCCATCTTGCGAAGTACCTAGATATTTCGATGGTTTATACATGAATGACGGCAGTTGTTTATCCTTGTCAAAAAAATCTTAGGTAGGTACTAAGAATGGTGCTATGCAGGCATGCTTGAACTCCGAGGAAGTTATGAGTAAAACTGATCGTGAAAACATTATATCTATAGACCTCTCAGCTTTATGTAGGGTGTCCAGTTTTATACATGGTGTCCAGAGTCAGCCTTAACTTTTAAGTTAAGCACACATAAGCTCTCTTCGTTTTTCTTACGAAGCGTTAATACGAATCACGAAGCGTGATTCTTAAAATCGCCGGCGGCGTTCCGTTTTTTTTTATGCAATGCAGCGGAGTGAATTACTAGATACTATTATTTTAGAAGGAAATTTGTGAATTACGGCCATCTTATGAAGCCGATTTTTAAGACTAGGGGCCCACCACGGATTTCAAGCACTAAGGTTTTTAAATACACTCAGTCAGCCACGTTTTCTTGTGCCATTAGCGACTGTTATTGCTGGATAAGATAAGAATAGATAAGATAAATTCCTCTTAACGCCGCTATATTCTCAAAAGTCAGTACACAACTAAATAATACTGTTTTACTGCAGTGCATGCTGTCAGTATGCGTTGATAGCGTAGAGCGAGAGGAGCCGTTCTAGGCGGCTTGTGGCAAAGGGTGTTAAAATGCGTGAAGGAAAGGCGACCGTGGCGAACGGGGTGGTGCGCCGTTTTTGATAAAAATTAGGAGGTTCATAATTTCAGTCTTATGTAATATTAATTATATATCGTGTAATGTCTATTAAAGGGCGCCCTGATTTAGGGCTGGAACCAGCACTGCATGTCCAGTCGTTATATACATTTGGAAATGCATCTGAACCGAGAAGGCTTTTTTTTATATGTATTATTAGAGGGGGTCTATAAAAGCTTAGCTTCAAATTGTAGACCAAGATTTCCTATGTGCATTTTCCCCCATCTTGAACAGAGTTAAATCCAGTTTCTTTACAGTCGACCAAATCTCTTTTTTTATTGTAAAATAAATAGTTTTGATTTTATTCATGAAAGGAGACGAAAATTGTCTATCTCGCCCGTGATCTCCGAAACGACTAAGCCTATTTTGAAAAAATACAAAATATAGTTATTTCTTGTAGATTACAGGAAAACCTATAAGAATTCTATTAATTGAAAATAAAGTGATAAACTCAATATAATACGTTCACTTACGGAAAATAGTTCACTGAAACATCACTAGATAGCGCTATAACTCACGGATTTAACATACCACAATAGAAAAAAACATTTGACTTTGGCATTGTACGTAACCCTCTCCACGCGAGTTCAACTCGCACTAGGCCGGTTTTAAATTAATCTTAGTAATGAAATTCTTAATTTTATTTTAAGTAAATATAAAATAAAGACAGAAATTTTGTTATAAGCATCCGGGGCTACTCGACTTTTCCCTAACTAACATAAAGTCCTAAGGCGCAAGATTCGCCGCTTTTTGAAAAAATCCCGTAAAATTATAGTAACTGAATTATAAATGAAAAAAGATTCGGACTTCTCACAACGCACACCACCCTGGAGAGTCTGGCGGCCGCAGTTAACGAGATTATATGGTAAACATATTACGGAACGTGTCCGTCCCGCCCAAACAAATAAGAAACGTGTCGCCTATAGAACCACTCCCTCGCTTAAATGAAATTAAATAAATCCGCCCTACCATACTAACTATAAAATTAATTTCTTGTGCAGCAAAATAAATTATTTATTTCGTGCTTTTATTTTATTTTATTTGGTGTACAAAACAGATCACAACCATTACACGCTATAAAATTAATAATAAATAAATAAATCATTTTTATTCCAGCTAAAGCCATATCACATAAAATAATAGGGGTTAAAGTATGAAATTGCCGTTTTATTGCAATAGGTTCTTTGAATTGACATAGAATCTTCATGGTTTGAGGTTTTCGAATGAAACTTTTTTCAAATGGTTTCTATGATGTTCTTTTTTTAAAAAATGTGAAACATTTGAATATCGTCTTTCAATTGTTTTTGTTATTCAATTTAGACAAGAAAGATGGATACTGCGAAAATTCGAGTGACAGTTCAAATCATCAACCTAGATATTATTATTTTATTTTGTCGAAAAAATCCAAGGAGTTTATACCTACTTCATTCTCACTACTTATTGAACACCGCTCATACATCTATGCCAAATTACAGCTCTTTAGCACTGTCGTCTCTGTGCTAAGCCGCGGACAGATAGACAGATGGACGTACATGGCGAAACAATAAGGATTCCTTGTCGACTACGGAACCCTAAAAAATGGTCCAATCTTCCCTTCGGCATCTGGCATCCTTTTGCTCACACACTAACAAATCTATCATTTTGCTTTCTAACACAGGCAGTCTATATTCTTGCTCATTATAAATGTTATAACTTGCGAGCAAGAGAGATGCCCGATGTAAACTGCGGCCGTTCTACATTTTATTCTAGGTCAGTAGCTAGCTAGTTACAGTCGACAGCACATCCACCATTGGATCTGTGCGCTCTACTCAGTTTCATTACGGGCGAGTTTGCAACTACCAAGGTTATTGCGCTGTCGACTTTACGTTGAATCTATTCTCTGTAGTTTTTCAGAAAAGAGTTTTGTTCACAAAAATAGTCGTGAAAATGCAATGGTGAAATGAGATGAAATGCTATATGGGGTCCAAATATTGTTGACCAACCATAGAAAGTTAAATTCCAGAAATTATTTTCAGAAATTTACTCACCTACCTGCTACTATCCCGTCTTATTTAGGTAAATGTCACTATAATTTGTACAGGTAATCGATAGTGTGGCTAACAGGCCCGCCCTCTTTTTGTAGCCACAAGGTCGTTTTCCTTATAACTTGTATTATTTAGATAGTCCACCGCTTTTTGTAAAGCTATTGCTATAGCTTCTAATAGGCTACGCATAAAAGTATTTACCCTATATTCACGTTGTATTGTTGTTTTTGCGTATAAATGCTTTGTTATGTTCTTCTTTCAATAATGTTGTTACATATTTCCTTTGTAGGTAGGACTTTTCAGACAATATAATTATCTACAGGTGAAGCACAATCTATCGGGTTCAATTAAGTAATATGTGCACTTGGGTACAACGGTACTTAAGACGTTTGTAACGGAGGACATCAGCTAATTAAACTCAGAAAATTTCACAAGAAAAGAAAAGAAAAAACTATAGCCGTGATATTACTTACATAACTCTAATGAAAGAAGTGCCCAACAGTGCGATATAAATAGAGCCACGTTGTGCTGTCCGTTAGGCCGTCTTTTGCTTGCGCAAAACAGACCATTCCATTATCTGACCACAGGCAATAAAGCGAAAGGAATCTCAACAGTATCTTATACTGTCTGATGTTCTTTTGGTATACTTACCTACTTATGATGCTATAAACTTCCGCTCTGGTTTGAATCAAAACTATTATTGAACTGACTTTGGATACCTTGGGTAATATTGCTAGCTTAAAGTGTCATAGGGTGCACTGACACTTCTACCCTTGAAAACCCCATGTAAATAGGTTGTTACCTACGTGTATGAGTTTTATGTATTACTCAAGGTGACTGACAATAAATGTAGATATAAGGACAGACACGCAATGGTACGTCCGTCCCGTTCTTGGATTCCGTGCATCGTTATAATTCCATGTTATAAAGTTCCCACCACAAGCTTTTACTTTTTGGTCCCACTATAATCAATAATCATACGTTTCTCTACGAAACGATGCAAACGTACATAAGTTTTTTTGACAACTGCTATCAAACTTATGCAAAATGGAAGAGTGGTATAAAACAGTCCAAGTGCAAGTCCCATTTCGGCTGAAGTAAAGATAACATGTAGGATTTCGTAGACAACGACAATTTGAACCGTTTTTAAGGTACTTCTCAGACGATGGTCCTTCTTTCATCGAGCCCTGAGCACCCTAACACCTGCACTTAGGAGGACCTAATGATTCCAAGTGATAACGTAGACAGCGTCGCAGAGTTCTGGGCCACAACTGTTTAATAAAGACTTTTAATAAAAAATTTTTTGCCATCCATACGCTAAGAAGAAGTGCAAGTCAGACTCACGCCCCGATACACGTTATGTTCTTTCTAAAGAAAATTATTCTAAAAACCCCCTTAATAGGCAAAAAATTTAAAATTGTCCTTAGCATGGATTAATGCAACAAAGAATATAATGAAAATAATTCTTTTATTAAGCTGGGGACCCTTAGTGGGAGTCCGGCTCAAACTTGGCCGGTTTTTAGGGCTCCGCAGTCCGACAAGGATCCCTTATAGTTTCGCCATGTCCGTCTGTCTGTCTGTCTGTCCATCCGCGGCCTAGCGCAAAGACCGGTGGCACTAGAAAGCTGTAATTTGGTGTGTGTATACATATTTATTACGTGGACAAAGTTAACATGAAAAGTGGGGATGATTTTTTTTTCTCATCAACCGCATTATGTGGGGTATCTTAAGATTGGTCGTTGAAAAGTATTGTGGGTGTAGGAAGACCGTTTTTCGATTTATGATTCCGAAATATTAAGCTTTAAAGCGCAAATTTTTGTCCGAGTCGGGTGTCCCCCCTCCCTGTCCGGGCTAAACGGTTGATTGTAGAAACGTGAAAAAAATCATGTAAAAATTCAGGTAGTAGCACATGTAATGAACTTGAAAGAAAAAGTATCACGGCTAAGTAGGCTAAAGCCTAGTTAACGAGTAATAGGCAACCAGCTTATAAAAGTAAAATTTCGTACAAAATCCGATGAAAATTACTTCGATGAAGTTTTTAGTTCTGTAAAGCAGAAAAAAAAACCTCTTTCTACGAAAGTCTGTATTGCGCTTGGCCCGACACGCACTTGGCCGGTTTTTTAATTATTTACTGGCGTACTGTAGAATCCACGCTATAATCACACCTTGTATGTATTACCGTTTTCAATAAAGCAAAAACAAAATAAACACAACGTCTGTTGGAGATCTCCCTCATTTTTCTACTTTTTGTTTATTACTAGAAATTTCGACATGACCTATTACAGTTTATCCAACGTGGGCTACATAAGTTAAGCTGCAATAGGTTTAAAGCTAAGACAGAAGGATGGCGTAGAGTTAGAAACAATTTTCAAGCTAAGAACATCACGATATCAGCAGCTCGGTTTGGTGAATAAGTTCATGGTCAGCAGATCCTTTCAAGGATCAGCGTCTTTTCCATATAAGAAGATAAGAATATTCTTTATTGCACACAAGAAACTACTCCACGACAGATGTAGAGCAGCAGAAGGGGAACCAATGTGTTTTCAAATTGTAGCACTGTGTAATTGACGTGAATAACACTGGTGCGCCATGGATTCTTCATTTATGTTCTTGCATAAATATAGAATCGAATCTTGCAAGTACTATTAAAGTATAAAACTCGAGAGAAACGAAGAAGGGTGACTGACAAAATGTGGACTAACTGGAAATATTATGGAATCGTTCTCGAGATACATACAGCATGATACAGCGACACTTTCACAGGTATACAACCAAACCAAAAATTTTAATGCTACGAAAAGTGTATGCTACGAAGTGTTACGCTGGTGCTACGAAAACAAAAACCTTGACTTTAAATATAGTCATAAGGACCAGATTTTTTTTTTAGTACTAGCATAGCACTTCGTAATGAAAAATTTATGCTACGAAGTGTTAAGTTGGTGCTACGAAAAAACATATAGTCATAATATGGACATCATCTTTTTTTTCATAGCACCAGCGTAGAACTTCGTAGCATACATTTTTCGTAACATGAATTTTTGGTTTGGTTGTACTAATAGTGATGAAAAATGAAAGATTGTGAAGATTTAATTTTTACACGCGAATAAAGTAAATTTAAATTTCCTCTTCACATGCACGTGTAGAACCTCATGAAGGCTTCCCGATCCAATCTGCAGTATGTGCTGAATCTCCTGACGTAACTTGGCTATTGTCTTGGAGTAAATTTTTCGCTGCTAGCACGTTTCATTCCGTAACAGCCTTCAAAGGGCGACCACTTCTTTTTTTATACCTCAAAGTTAGTCGACCGTGCTTTAATTCGTTAAACAATGATACACAAACCCCTCCCCTCTCCCCTAAGTCTAAGTTAATGTAGTTTATTATTGTATTTCAACTTTTTCTCGCACTACCCGTCGCCAGTCTCTTCAATACCAAAGGTTTGCTGGAAGAGAATGCTTCTTGCATTAAGCACGCCCTTACATTAATGTAATTAGTGCAATAAAGAATTAAAATAAATAAATAATTTAAATGAGTTCGCCAAAAACCTGGAGAGAAATTTTGAATATGAAACACACACAGGGTATCCTAGTGTGGGGCCAGAAGCAATGTATGTGCCTGTATGTAAATATTTATGTTTTATCACTTTTTTGTCCGTACGTCCGTAGACAGACGTCTATCAAGACTTTTTATCTCGGAAACTCTACAGTCCTTTAATGCTGTGAAAAAACCAAACTTCTAAGTTAACGTAAAAAAAAAAGATAGGCCGTTTAAATGCTGCAAAAAAAGTATATTTTGACATTAAAAGGAAATCAAAATTTATAGGGTACTTTCCGTTGACCTAGAACTATGAAATTTGGCATGTAATATTGTCTTGTACTACAAGTACGGGAAAAAGTCTGAAAACTGTTTATTTGTAATAAAATCATTTTTCAGTCTTTGAAGTTCGGGAAAAGTTCGGAAAAAACTGCGACACTCGATTCCTGAACTATTTGTAATATGTAAGTACCTACAAATTTGTAAATTTGAAACCCTCGGTGGGCGAGTCCCACACTCACTTGTCCGGTTTTTAGGGTTCCATAGTCAACATCCTTATAGTTTCTGTCTGTCCGCCTGTCTGTCCGCAGCGTAGCTCCGAGACGATTAGTACGAGAAAGCTGAAATTTGGCATAGACATACATACTAATCACGCCGATAAAAAGGTATAATAAAATTTAAAATTTTTTTTTTTTTTGGTATCCCCAACACCTAAATTAGGGATGCAATATTTTTTTTTCTAGTCTACACAATGTTGTGTGGTGACGTTGAATTGGTTGTTTAGGAAGATCATTTTTTTTATTTAGGGTTCTGTTTGCGAAATATTAAGCTTTAAATAGTAGATTGTACAACAAGTGCATAAAACGCACCATTTTACTCGAGACGTTTATCCATCCGAGCGAGCTTGCGAGCGAGGATAGATATAAAGTCGAGTGTAAAATGGGTTTTATGGACGAGTTGTACACTCTACTTTTCACTTCGATTGCGAGGAAATGAAACAGCAACATGTAAATATAGTAAAATAATAAATGAGACGAAATACAAATTATAAGTTTATTTCATGAAGTTTTATTGTGTACTTTGGCTGTTGGTATCTTTGCCTTGGTCTTAGAATACGAACGAAACGAAATAAAATAAAGAGGTTGTTGTATGAAGTTAAAGATGTTCGTGTGGCTGTTGCAGCGATTGCCTTGGTCTTCGACGAAGATTTTACTTTATGCTCTAGAGCATAAAAAGCGACTTTATGTCGCCTACGCACGACATAAAGACGAACTTTTAGAGCATGAGAAGTGAAAACGCCATTTTTTAGCCGAGGAGGGCGACCCCCTCTTTCTCCTGTCTAAAGGATTGTTTGAAGAAACGTGAAAAAATTCAGGGTAGTATACAGGGTAGTTCACATATAATGAACTTTAAAGGGAAACTATTATAGCTAATTAGGGTAGGTAGACAAGTTAAAGAGTACCTAATAGGCGACCAACTTATAAAAGGAAAAATTACGTTGATAAAGTTGGTAGTTCTGTAAAGCAGATAAAATCCCCTCTTCCTATTGAACCCTTCTGCGCCTGGCCCGACACGCATTTTTTTCTTCATTTTACAATACTTTCTAAGGAGCCTTGTAATAAAAGTTTCGATATTTTGCTCCTAACAGCCTTATAATATCGCTTTTTACTATACTGAATAAAAAAAAGAAATCGATTATTCATCTGTGGCGTATTTCTGACTTCCCAAATTCGTAGGTGTACCTTGCACACAAAAAGTTCGCGGAACACTGTCCGAAATGAACGAACGCATTTCTTTCAGCGGGAGCTCGTACGAGGGCCAGTGGCAGAACGGCAAGCGGCACGGGCTGGGCGTGGAGACGCGCGGCCGGTGGCTCTACCGCGGCGAGTGGACGCAGGGCTACAAGGGCCGATACGGCGTGCGCCAGAGCACAACCAGCAACGCCAAGTACGAGGGCACCTGGGCCAATGGCCTGCAGGACGGATACGGCTCCGAAACCTACGCCGATGGAGGTGAGTTTGCGCATAATTTCGAGAACTACTACTCTCTGTCTGGGAACGCACGAAAAGGAAAGAAGAAGGTTTAGTTCTAAAAGACAAAAAAGCAGATTTTCTTGTACTCATCATCATCATCAGCCATTTGACGCCCACTGCAGGACATAGGCCTCCTTCGTGGTTTTTATAACCATGAAGGGTTTTGCCATAATCGCCACGCTTGGCAGGTGGGTTGGCGACTTGTACTCATCGGCAGTCAATCGATATTCGATATTTCGCGGCGGTCAATGGTCGAGCATTGATTGAAAAATTGAAATCATTTTAAAAAGCTAAGATTCGTTTTTATTAGCGTCACTTGTATATAAATAACTGATGAAATACACATACGCGGTGACGGTGGCGGTGGCGGTCATATGTCATATGTATGACATTTACGTTTGTATGGACCAACGCGGTGGCGGTCCATACTTTCTTCATTTACGGCAGTAGTATTTTCCTTTAGTGTGTCGTCTCCAAATAGGTTACAAATCTAGGAACACAGGTTTAACCTACTTCTAACTGTCGTATCAATTTGTTACTTTGTGAGTGTTTTGAGTACGTAATTCGGGTGCAATTACAATATTTGGTGTAATCAAGCTGATCTGATGATGGAGCTAGGAGTTAAAGGTTGAATTCTTCAACTATTTCTCTCTCTCCCTCTCTCTACTTCGCCGTCTATTCCTAGTTGTCAATTTATGTAGATAAACTTTAACAGCAACTATAGATGTCGTTCAGGGGTTGTTGGTTAAATGACGCTGTTTTAATTAAGTATGGAAAAAGCTAACATAAAATTATGTTTATGTTTAATAATATAATTATTTATCGCATTACCCAAAAATGGTCAAACTATAACTATGCGATAAAAAGTTGTAAAAAAATAGTGCACTACCGACAATAATGTGTTGTTTGAACTATTTCAATTTAGGAAACTAAAAATTTTCAAGTAATAGTTATTTACACAACTAGGGCCGTAAAATAAAGGAAGGCCGATATCCGCAGGCGAGGGTCACAAATATGCGATAGAGGGCTTTCTATTTTACAGTCCGTGTTGTGTACACAATTTTATGCCGTCACTTGGCCTAAAAGTGGGTTTTCCCGTACGCTTAGCGTGCGGAAAAACCCGCTTTTTGGCTAGGTGTGGCATAAAATTGTTTTTTCAAGTGAAAGTTATAGAAAGTTTGTTCAAATAATAAATTACAGCCTAGACCCCATAGTTAACACACAGGTAGGATGGTAAAAAATATAACTTCAATACATTTTCAACAATTACGCCTATTTAGTCTGTGTTCACCCTGGAGCTTACCTTACAAAACTTTTAATGGTAAAAGAGAGAAAAAGGACGACATTGTTTGGTTCAAATTATTTTGTAACTTAATAGTCATTGTGAGCCATTTTAGTGTCAATGTAAATAAATACGAAACCTACAGTCGACAACCCATCAACCTGTACGTTTTAGTCGCAAATTCACCCGTAACGTAACGCGCTGAGTGCACGCATGCAAAGGTTGACGTGCTGTCAACTGTACCTACGCGTTTCGCTCACAAACCCAACCATAAAGTTTGACCATAAGTAAATACGCGACCGTGACCCGAAGTTGTTTCCAGTAATTTCAATCTAAAGTGCTGTTTGAGTCATCCTTGCTCGTAGTATACTTATGTTATCCATATTGCGTTCCATGTTTAGTACCTAATAACCTACCTAGACTGTGTGAACTAGGAAGCCTATTTGCCTTGTTTGCGTGTGATGTTTACTCACGGAATTTAAAATGGACGCATAGGATTTGCGCAGCGTTCTCTACATTAAAATTTTCTTTGTGCTGGGTAACGTTCATTACCTACGTAGCTACGTTTGTTTATAGTTAGGTACCAACATTAGTAGGTACATTAGTCGGGGTTTGTAGTCACTAATGAGTATGAAAATATGCTGAACGCGAATGAGTTGAGAAACACATTATTTCAGTATTACCTTGAAAGTCTTCAATTTCAAATAACTCGCAATAAAATTCTGTATTAACTTTATGTACCTAACTCCAAAGTAATGATCGAAAAGTAAATATGCGTTACTTGGGTGCGGTACTTACGCAATATGAGCTTTAATCAGTAAACTTGAATGCGACTTACGCAAGACGGCACAAACCCGATTCTATTGAAACAATCGTAGGTACATTTCCCACTGTCCCATTGTCCCACTACTGTAAGGCACAGGCCTTCTCTCAGGGAGAGAGTATGGGCTTAATCACCACGCGTATCGCGGATTGGCGATTTCAAGCGCTGCGGTATGTGAATAGCCCAGAAACTCAGGTTTCCTCACGATGTTTTCCTTCACCGTTAGCGAGTGGTGTTGCTACTATAACTTCACAATATACATAACTTAGAAAACAAAGTCATAGGTACATGCTCGCACTGGGAATCGAACCTGGTTCTCTCGCTTCCGAGTCCAATGTTCTACCCATTTAGGTATGTGGTATACTCACCATATACTTAAAACAACATCATAAATTTATCACATGGGTTCAAATAACAATAGACTATAACAGGTTGTACGGAGAGAGCGCAGCGTGGATCGTCACCTGCATAAGTCTCGTTCTTTAGTCACAGTAAAAACATAATTGGAACTGGTTGAAAATGGACTTGGACACTATTTCCGAACGTCATTACGACTGTACGTCATCACCTTAGTCACATCCATATTCGTATTGGGAATATGCATTTACGTACCTACTATAGTGCAAATCATCACTTTCATTCAGTACGATAGTTGAGGCATAAAACCCGGTCGATTTTGGATATGCCATTCAAGAAATTAATATTTACAGTTACTACGTAGTAAGCACAACTTGGCATTACATAAGCGCGAACCTTGCTACGCTGTTGCTGTAAGGTCAGCTAAGCGAAGGAAAGTTTCAGTAGAGTATAATAGCGGAATAGAGTATAAATCTGTAATGCAAATAGCGGAACGGATACGAGTCGTCTCGCGAGACAGCTCCAGCCAGCGGTAGGTAGCGTTCCAGTTACGGATGCAATAAGCATTTTTCAGCAGTTTAATAGGTGAATGGTTGGAGTGAAACGACCCGACGCACGCTCCGCGCTCCGCCCGCGGCCCTCGCAGACAAATATAGCGCAGGCGCGCCCGCCGCACTCCGCCGCGCCGACAATCATGTCGACCACTCATTCCGGCACTATTAAAAAAAACTGTACCACAAACGCCATTCCGCCCTCCAAAAATGCCTACGTCTAACCATAATCGATAAGATGCCTACCGGTTGTACGACGTTTCATAAATAATTAATTTCTTCCTTCGAAGTCTAACAAATTCTTTGAATTTTAATCATGTCTAAAAATAAAGACATATCATCATTTTACGATAGTCACCAAGCAGCCAAAGTTTTCCATTCATACATTTTGAATAATAGGTACGCCTTATATATGAGTAGCTACAAACGTGGGAGGGACGTAGATATGTACTCGTAATGTGTAGTCACGTTAAAATATAGCTATATTTTTCACGCGCCCTTTTACATAAATTAAAATAAACACCTGTAAAGTATTAGAGCTGCACTATAGTTCACACAGTCTTGAAGGTGAGTGTAATGCATTTGGGAGATGCATAATGCATGTAACCTGTCTAACCTCGCCGGAAACGCGCCGCAAACCACGGTTATTGTACGCGATGCGACTGCGTCAAGGCTTGGTTAAATTCTGGTTTGACCCATTTTATTTCATGAGTCATCTGCCTTCGCATATTTGACTCATTTGAAGGTTGGCTTTATTACGTGGCCTTTGTTTTTAGCGTAGAAAGCCCGGCCTAGCATCATTCATGTTAGTTAGATGGGCAGTTTAGTGGACTGTATAGAGAACTCTTTAATAGACTTGTAGTAAGCTTTTCATACTAAAATGTCTAAAATATAGCCGAAATGTCTAAAATAATGAATAGTTAATTTTCGTGTCTTGGCCTTGGGAACAATTGGAGTTGGGGTTTTCAGGGGAAAGCCTTTTTTAATGAGGTGCTTCTCTCCTCCTCTTTTGATACTAAGCGACGCATTCTCAATTAGTTGTCGGTGATGCCACGATGTGCTGGAGGTGGCTGGCAAGTTTGGGTCCTGCACTCAGATAGTTCGGACAAGTGTAACGTCCACTACATTAATTAAGTCAAGACTACATAGCAGATATAAATACACAGATTTGGACCGCATACCAATCTCAAATACCGTCAACTTGATCTATCGAGAAATAGAGATACACAGTTTCCAAGTGACTAATCTATCTGTCAAACATCCTGCTTAATAAGGTGAACTGAACTGTCGGTGCGCAAGTCTGACACGCGCTTATTTCGATGAGTGAGCGATTAAATATTTTATAAATGACTAGCTGACCAGGCAAACGTTGTTTTGCCATATTAATTAGCCTGCGACCTATTCTCAGACCTACCAAATATACACAATTAAATTATAAAAATCAGTGAAACCGTTTCAGAGGAATTCGATAACAAACACTGTGACACGATTTGTGATGGTGTGATTTTTATATGTATATCAGATTTTATTTGGACATGAATATCTCGAGATATTATTAACTTAATTCCAGATTCACTTACTTGCTTTTTTACCGGAAGAGTCCGACCAGGTTTCGCTCTGATTCGCAGAGCATAAACATGGTGAGTATAGACGGAGCTCGCGTTGTCGGTTGCCCGTCAGAGACGTGAGACAGAGATTTGTAGGGTTACGAAAGTCTTATCCCGAAATATTATTAATTAATTTATGTTTAGGATTTCGAGTCATTATGGGGACCTTAATAGGCGTGCAAAGTTGCATCTTTGTAGGGCCAGGAAATTTTTGGTTTTTGAGGGGTCGCTGACTAACTTTAAAGCAAGACATCGTGTGAGTGTCTGAGGTGTTCACATATCTCAGAGCTGGAAATAGCCAATCGTAATGGGAAAAAGTTTGATTGGTGTGACATTGTATTTATACCATAAAGGACACAGAAAAACTAATAAAAAATTCAACCATAAAAATAGTTTTTAAAAATTCAATATATTAAAAGCTAAGCTAACAAGAAAAAGAGATAGGATAGTAAATATTCTTCTAAAGGTGGTATGCGGTCCAACTATATTTTATTTTTATCTGCTTGTAGTCTTGATTTAATTAATGTACCTAGTGAAAGAAATATTAAGTAGGGTTTTCGCACGGCGCTTGCATGGGCTTCCGAGCCGGAATGCCGTCGCAATGTACATGTACAACTTATTATTAGAATTCCTATATATTAACATTTTTGTGAACTTAAAAAAAATAGTTTTTAGAATTGTATTTAAACAGATTATTATTTACTGAGAGTGTCTGCCGTTAAACTGTCATATAGTTTGGCAGAAGGGAATATATTGTGTTACTTTGTCACTTTACTTAAAAAAATAAGAAAAAAACTAATTATTAAAAAAACACTTGGCTGAACTATGTGAACCTGCCAGCCACCGTGGCGTCATTGACAACTAATAAAAAAGCGTTGCTTTTCGTGGAGGTTAATAATACCAAACACTATAGAATCAGCCAATAAAACCGGCCCGGACATATCCGACCCAAAGGTTCCCATAACGCTGCAGTATTACCGCGCTGCATCATCATAATACCTTAGAGCGGTAGTCCATAGTAGAGCACGGTTCCTTAGATGACACCCTACCTCTTTAATAAAGGCTTTATCCTGAAAACCCTAAAAAAATACAAAAATCGTACAATAAGAGTTGTTGTAAATGTCAAGCTCTAAAGTTTCAGGAATTGCGCATTTTAGAAATAATCCTGAAGAGAAAATCTGTATTACAATTTATCTTTTAACATGGGCTCTCCAATGAGGTCAAAATATTTTTCTCCGATGATGCCCATTATTCGAGCAACTGTTCCAACTTTGAAAACCATCCTTAAAACCATATTCGGGCGATAACGAACATTTAAAAGATAATTGCCTAATTGGTGCAGCCGTTCCCAAGTGATAGCATTTCATTTTTATAGATTGACAAACTGAATACTTCATTCGAAACCCCACTGCTCTGTTCCAGGCACCTACCAGGGACAATGGATGCGCGGAATGCGGCACGGCTACGGCGCGCGCACGTCGGCGCCCTTCGGCCTGGCGTCGCACTACCGCGGCGGCGCCGGCGCACGCGACCAGCGCGGCTCCGTCACCTCCCTGGCCGATGCCGCGGGCACACCGGACCCTTCCGAGAGGCGCACCACGCGAATGGACGATGCGAGGGGCGGCTTCGTGCTCAAGGCCAGCTCCGACGAGCCCTCGGCGCGAAGAGGGTCGTTGGTCGAAAAAACTAAGAAGGGACTATTTTCTGTGAGTGTCTAGTTCTGTAGAGAAATGATCGTTGACAACCTATGATACTTAACAATGATTCATCGTAATTAGGGCTATAGGCTGAGCGCTGTTGGCTTTCTGGAAATCGATAGGCTAGCTAAAGTATCTCAAAGCCTTAGTTCGCCCAATCCAACAAGTGCGGAAATGTCAGATTAGATTAGATTAATACTCTTTATTGCACATCATACATTATAAAGATACGTGAAAAATCTTAAATATCTAAATTAAACCAGATATAAACAATAACCCATGGTGCTTTGGGAGACGTTTTTCTAATTCGTTTAGAAACTTTCGAGCTTGAGCTTTTTCTGTCAGTCAACCGTAGGAGATGGACGTGGAATGTGGATTGTGATGTGATAGAATGTCACATCGTTAAAACAAATAAAACCTTTAAAGAGTTTCGGTGGACAAGAATACAACTGGCTTTTAGTTTGACCTTCAACTCAAATTAGCTTGTGCAAAATACTTTTCAGTGCAACTAGTGCCACTTATTTAATGCGTTTCTGCGGTGTCTAGAAAAATGTACGAATTTTTTTCACAACCCATCTACATGAACATATTTTACGATTGATTTCCACATTACCCTTCTCCCATAGCCATTTATTATCTCTACTGTATGTTAAAATAAGTCGGACCCTATCTGACTAAAATAAATAAGCATCTAAAAACGGTCTAATCGTTAATGTGCTTTACAGAAAAAAAATTACTATTCACTTGTCGCGACTTTTGACATTTAAAACGCGTGACTAGCGTCGTCGTGCTACCCATGCTGGTCCCAAACTAGGATACACTGTGTAACCAGAAAAATGCATGACAAACATGAAAATACGGAGACGGAGGTCGTTTGTCCAAATCAAGTACAGCGGCCTCCAGTGGGAATCAAACCCACGACCTCCGTATAGCCAAGCGTGTTTACCGCTAAACTAACGAGGCAGTCAAAAGTCATTTATTGTAACGTTTACGATCTGCTTGTATAGCTCGTCGCGTTATAACTAATAAACACTTCACTTCACTCTGCATAAAACTTAGGTACCTACTTATTCAGAGAAAAAAAAATGCTCCGTTCAAACAAACATACCTGAAGAGATGTACAAAACTTAGTATCCTGCGTTCATAGGAGAGTTATTTAATAAAGTTTTTATTTTTATTATTGACATTAATACGTTTATTGCACGTAACCATAATTGAATACTATTTAGTATTAAGCCCGCCAATTGTACATTTTTTTCTGGTACAACAAATCATTTTAATAATAAAATAAGTAACCATTGCAATGGCAATGCGGTGGACAGAAAAAAGAAGGACTACAAAGGAACGATATAAAAGAAGGAATGGATCAATGAATTCTGCTTAATAAAATATACAGTTGGTCGATTTGATGTGCCCTTGGACTGGATGTGCATGAATAAATTAAATGTAAACAAACGGAAGCGACGCATAAACGACAGACAAGAAACAGCATAATTATAGAGAATCGACCTACTAATCTTTGGTCAAGCAGTATGACGAGACCTGGGCCCCGTTTCATAAAACTCCAACCGAGTCTGCCTAGGCACTTGTTAATCTTCGGGTGTATCGACTTTGTAATGTACATAGATTTGTCACAGTTAACCATGAATTGTACTTCCAAGAAACATGCCCCTGGAATTCAATGACTCTATATTAGAGTTTGACACCTCAGCGTCTTTCCTATATTGAAGCCCGAAGCTTAGTTGACAGCACTCAACCTTTACATACGTGCATTCTAATTAGTTACGTTAAGGATGACTTTGCAAACAAATGTAAAGGTTGACCTGCTGTAGACTGTACGGCTAAAATTATTCATAGACAGTCTAACAGTCTTATTTATAAAATTGAAGTAACACGTGTTAGAGGAGCTCTTTTAGCAAAACGCCCTGAAGACCTAAGGAACGTTTAAAGTTACTGTAATGTACGGAGATTGCATAAGGACTGTGTGAACTCCATAACAAGAGTGTTTTAGAGTGATGATAACTTTTCAGAAATAAGACTAACATTTAAATTTTAATGATTGTGGAAACGAGTATATTTTTGACAAATTTGATCCGAGGCGTAGCCCGAAAGTAAAATCAGATTATTTAGATATATCTTTGTTATTCTATAGGTACTTATGGCGTTATTTGCATAAAACGCATTCTTTATTTATACTGCGATTATGGAATGTTTTAAGGGAATCGTGTTTTCATAAATAATATATTAGTTTATTACGAAGAAAATGTTAAAGTGTTTGCAATGTTATTATCTGGTGAAGCCTCAGAACATAGTTTTCGAACATACGATCACACGTTAACTTGTGAAGCCTACTTACCGTGATGGTTTTCCTTTTAAGTGCATTACATGTGCTAATGCCCTGAATTTTTTCACGATTCTACAATCAACCGTTTAGCCGGGAGTGGAAGGGGGATCGACGCCTTACTCTGACAAAATTTGCGCTTTGAAGCTGAATATTTCGCAAACGAACATTGTTTTTATATCATACAAGACAGCAAATTTCAGAAAAAATAAATAAGACTGTAACGGTCTTATTTATAAAAACTCGATTCCATAAAACACTTCAAAAACGGCGATTAACTTAGTCTGTGGTGGAGATTTTACAAGGAAAAGACGTAGCCACAGATTAAATAAACAGAATTTTAGATTGGTTTTAGAGGAATCATGTTTTTATAAATAATGCCGTTAGTCTTTTCATCGAATTAAAAAGATAAGATAAGATAAGAATATTCTTTATTGTACCAGGAAAAACACAAACATGAAATACTATTCGTAATAATAATTTATACATTGTAAGTAAGACGTTAACTGCACCATGTGACGTCTTAGCTCGAACCCAATTTGTATTTTTTACAGGTTATATTATGAAAAGTATTAGTTGTAGAGAAAAAAAGTTAACCATGATTTATCTTCTGACATGGCCTAACCAATGAAATGAAAAAAATTTAAATAAAAAATAAAAACCGACTTCAAAACACTACAGCACTAAAAAGTTAGAAATAATTTAAATAATTAGAAGTATGTATACATGTAGGTATTGTAGAAGTATAATTTGGAGTCGGTGCCCAAAATATATGTGCTGGTCATGAAACTGGTACGCGTTAAAAACATTTTTTGTGCAAGTTAACAGTATTACAACAACGAGTGTTGTTCACAGAGGATGCGCAAGCAGCGCAGTACAGGGGAGCTGGATAAGCGGGGGGCGAGTTCGGTGCGGAGCGGGGGCTCTGGCGGCTCGGCGTCCTCCTGGGTGTCCTCCGTGGAGTCTTCGCACTCAGCCATGACGCACGGCTCGCTCCACACCGACTCCAATGCCAGTTTTGTCGTTGAGGTAATTCTAGTTCTTAGACTCTGCCCCTCTATTACGCGCATCAAATGCTGAGCGATTCCAATCGTCCGACTGTCAAATTCCATAATAATTGCTATCGCAAACGTCAGGTTTTCGACAGGATTTGGCGCATAAGCTCACTTATATTTAATTGTATTTATATTTTGTCTGGGGGTAAACAAATATTTTTTTGAAACAAAACAACCAGTTAATCACCATTGAGATGAAAATATTAATCAAGAAAATGGGGGGAATCAAAAAGACAAATAAACATAAACATAAACATTTACATACAGGCACATACATTGCTTCTGGCCCCACACTAGGATACCCTGTGTCGTGGGAGCCAGAAACAACGACATACAAACATGTAAACATCTATACCTGGGGTTTTTTTTTGTTTACCCCAGCCGGGATTCGAACCCAGGACCTCTCGCATGGTATGCAGATGCACTACCGCTGCGCCACTGGATAATCATTGCCCGGTATAAATTGGAATGGAAAAATTTGGAAAAGGTTGATTTTTTTCAAGAAGCTGATGATGATGGTCCTAGTTTGGAGCCAGGCTACCCTTTTAATTTTTTTCTATTCCAATCTGTATCGGGAAATGAGTATCAAGTTACCCCATATTCTTGATTTTGTCTTTCCATCTCAGTGGTGACTGACCGACCACCATGGAGATGGAAAGACGAAATCTCGGTGGTTCTGTTTCTGGCTTGTGGTTCCAGCACTGCCTTATACCATAAGTCGAAATAAGAAAGTGCTTAATTTCGGGAGTACCTTTTTGTGCATTTTAAGTTCATTCTCAATACATCTAAGCAAAAACAACGCAAACCTAATTCAGAACTGAGGTCATACTCTTTCTAATTATACCCCGTAAAGTCATTGTACCCGAGCATGATACATGTAACATCAACTCCTAGTTATTATAACGGCCTCGTGGCGGAGCGGTAGTGCATCTGCATACCATGCGAGAGGTCCTGGGTTCGAATCCCGGCTGGGGACAAAAAAAAACCCCAGGTCTTGGATGTTTACATGTTTGTGATGTCGTTGTTTCTGGTTCCCACAACACAGGGTATCCTAGTGTGGGGCCAGACGCAATGTATGTGCCTGTATGTAAATGTTTATATTTATGTTTATTTACACTCCTTATGATATCGGATGACTCAAAGGAATCAAGAGGCCAACTTTCCATCTCCTTCTGAGTAAACTTTGCTTTTCTGGAGCAAATCCTGGTCGGTTGCAATCGATAAAATCTGAAGCACTTAATTGAAATTAAAATATTTTGTTAAAAAAACACACTCGTAAACATATATCCGCGAACTTTTATAAACCATTTTGGCTCGGACAGTCCATTGTAAAGTCCCGCTTCGCGGGTCTATGCAAAATTGCAACCAAAAACACTTATTATAAACAAATTTGAGGATAGTTAAGCCTGCATCCTACCGTTGAATTCACAAATTTTAACAATCCAACTAATGTTCTCGTCATTTCTAGAACGAACACTTGGACGCGAGCGTAACCGAGTCGTACTTAGGCGAATGGAAGAACGACAAGCGCACTGGATTCGGCGTGAGCGAGCGCAGCGACGGGCTGCGGTACGAGGGCGAGTGGTTCGCCAACCGCAAGTACGGCTACGGCGTCACCACCTTCAGCAATGGCACCCGCGAGGAGGGCAAATACAAGAATAACGTGCTCATCACCAGCCAGAAGCGGAAACACATGTTCCTCATGCGCTCGGCCAAGTTCAGGGAGCGCGTCGACTCGGCGGTCAACGCGGCGCAGCGCGCCTCTAAGATTGCGCTGCAGAAAGCCGACATCGCTATTTCGAGGTGAGGGATAAATGTTTAATGTATCATACATAAAAAAAACTCCCACATAATACAATCACTTGTCCTGGTCCCAAACTAGGATACCCTGTGCTTTGGTAATTTGAATTTTTCTGTAAATGTTGTGTTTTATTTATGTGTGCAATAAAGTGTAAAGTATAAAGTAATCAGGCAAAGGCATCACAAACATGAAAATACACCCAGACTGAGGTCATATGTACAAATGTAATTTGTATACCAGTGGGAATCGAACCCACGACCTCCAGCATTATTACGATCTAAAATGTGAATCAATTCGAGTGATGCGATAATGGTTTTTTTCTTTACAGAACGGCAACCGCAAGAGGTAAAGCTGAACAGGCCGACGAAGAGGCGGACAAAGCAAAAGAAGACTGTGATATAGCACAAGTGACTGCGAAGCAGTTTGCACCAGATTTTAAGCACCCCGGCTTTGATCGAATAGGCTTAAGAGAAAAATATAGACAAAAGGCATACAATACCCAAATGGCGGCGCCAGTATCACAAGAATCTGAAAAGATCTTGGATGGAAAGAGCATTCCAAATCATATCCCTCCGACTCACACACAAATTCCTCAAATGAATAAAACCCAGAACGCGATGCCCACGAGGAGACCGTCCAACCAGTACCCAAAGCCGCCGCAGGCGCCGAACCGGCTAGCGGGGGCCAGCTACGGCGACGAGCCCGCGCAGGACGCGTGGCAGCAATCGCCCACCGGCTACCCGCCGCAACCGCAGCCGCAGCCTCACCGCCTCGCGCGACAGGACGCCGTGCCCGGCGGTGACCTCGCTGGCACGCCCTACCAGATCACGCAGCCGCCGCGACGACTCTCGGAAGCCACGAGGCCGGGATTCAACCCGAGACCCGGCCTGCAGGACTGGAATAGCTCACAGGGTGCCGTCCGACGACAGAGCATACTGGGCCAGCCTACGCACGAACAGCCAGATGCCCCGTTCGTAGACGGCGTCGCCGCCGCGTACGGACGAAACGAGTTGCGAACCGGTACCGTGCACTCGGAGGGACTATCGCTCGACAGACCGCCGACGGCCGTGGACCCACAGATGTACCGACAAAACGTCGACCCGCGAAATTATCAACAAGTGGACCAACAAGGGTATCGACAAGCACCCGATCAACAGCTTTATCGTCAGCCGACAATGGATCAACAACAATACCGACAGCCGACAATGGATCAGCATCAATACCGCCAGTCGACCATGGATCAACAACAGTACCGGCAGCCAATGATGGATCAACAGCAGTACAGGCCAGCGACGCTGCCGGAGCAAGACGTGCCGAACGGCACGCGACCTATGACGTCGCGACCGTCGATCGACTACTTCGATCACTATAAGAGGCCTCCGAGCCGAGACTCAAGCGTAGACCGCTACGGGCGGCGCTCGCGGCAGACGTCTGTGGAGGCGGCGGCGCCCCCGGCTGCGGGATCGCGCGGGGGGTCAGTGGCGCCCCAGCCCGCGCCGGCGCCGCGCCCCGCATCCCGCGCCACCACACCCGCGGCCGGCAACGGCCACCTGGCGTCGGGCCGAGGTTCCATCTCCCGCGCCGTATCGCGCGAACCCGCCTTCGAGGAGTCGCTGCTGCGCAAGCGCACCCTCGGACAGGAGATCTCGCCCTCGCCCTACCAGCCCAAGCGCACGGAGAGCCTCTTCGTGCCGCAGATACCCGCGCCGGCGCCCGCGCCGCTGCTCTCTGGAGGGGGCGGAGGTGGAGGTGGAGGAGGAGGAGGACGAAAAGTAAGTGCTTCTTTGCTAAATAGTTCTCCAATTACCCCCTTTATTATGAAAGTTACATACCCTAGAGCTATCCTCTTTCGGTAAGCAGCAGTCATAACAGAACTAAAATAAAGCTATGTAAACAACTTCTAAAAAACACTGCAGTATAGGATAAAGATAAGATAAAAAAGTATTTATTGCCTCATCAAAAAACTTAAAATAAAGTAAGGCTTAACTAGTGATGACATAAAATAAGGCAAAATGTAGTCTACAATCCGTAGACCTCGTAGCATATTCGTAGGCCCTCTACGGCGTAGGCGTCTACGACTATGAAGTTACAGCGTAGAAATTAATGTGTTGTTATTTTATTACTTGTGAAATAGGTATGTATTTGTTTTTTATATTATTTGATGAATAATCATTTTAGTGCCGGCAAGTGTTGGTGGCACATTGGCCTTAATATTGTACCAAAAACATTGCGCTACTCTACCGGGTACTATTCCTATGTGCTACGAGGACCTACGACTTGGCTTAGACTGCTTGTCGTATGAAATCCTCGACACTAACGATCAATCAATCAGCCCGTACACGTCTACTGTAGGACTAGGCCTCCCCCAAGGCATGCCTATTCTTTCTGTCCTCGGCCATCGTCGTCCAGCCGCTGCCAGCAATCTGCCTCAGATCGTCGGTCCAGCGAGCTTACAATAACGAAACAAAATTAAATTAGAGTTGCAAAATAAGATTAAATAAAAAAAAATATTTGGGATTAAATAATCTTGAATAATTTGTATTCCTATTATCTTACTGTCGTAACTGTAGCCTGGCCCGAGAACGTTTTTCACTTGAGATAACTCACCGAAAAGAAAAACGTTTCTTCTGCCATGCGACCAGCGCGAGTCTTTTTGTGCGTAACGCACTAATTAAAAAAATGTGATTACGATTATGAGTATGGTTATGAAATTGCATAATTATAGGTATTTACTACCTACTAGTATGGTGCAATTAGACCCAGACCTCAACATCCAAAGTAAAAGTATCATTCCAGCTCCAAATTGTTCAATTCAGTCCACATATTGTTTGGTAAAATATTTTTGGATGGAAAGCGGACATTTTTTCGGCCCGCGGTTTTCGATTCCGAACTATTGCTACTGTACACCGTCTGTAACTCTGGAACCATTCACTTTAGCAAGATTATGCAAGTAATTATTTTTGTTTGCAATTTAATATAGATTACTTTTGTCCTTAGCACTTTGCGCTAAACCACATAGTTTTCGAAATATTTAAGAAAAACTGATAAAACTTAACTTCGCCCCCCCGCCCCCTTCTCCCCAAACCCGACGCATAAAATGGTGTAACTTTTTACCGAACAATACGTGGACTGTATAGAACAATTTGGAGCTGGAGGGATACTTTTACTATGGATTTTGAGGTTAGGCCGTTTTTTGGGCTAAATGCACCATACTACTACATTGACTTCTGCAAATCAATGCGTTTGCAATTAACTGAGAAAATTATGTATTTTTTTTATTTCTCAGTTAATTGTTAACATAAGTAGCCTATATACGTCCCACTGTGGGGTACAGGCCTACCCTCAGGGAGAAAGTATGGGCTTAATCACGACGCGTGCCCGCCGCGGATTGGCGATTAATTGATATAATTATTAACGAATCATTTTAAAACTCATAACTTAAGGAAAGTCTGATATCGCAGAATTTTAAGGCCCGAGCCGCAGGCGATAGAGGGCTTTCTATTTTACAGTCCGTGTTGTGTACACAATTTTATGCCGTCACTTCGCCTCAAAGTGGGTTTTCCCGTACGCGTAGCATGCGGAACACCTCGCGTTTTGGCCAGGTGTGGCATTTTTTTCTCTCGAAAGTTGTCATATTATTATTTACTTAATGGATTATGGAGACACAGTAAATTTCAATCTAATATATAAAAATCTCATGTCAGTGTTTGTTGTCGAACTTCTCCGAAACGGCTTCACCGTTTTTTTTTATTTATGTGTATTATTCGTAGATCTGAGAACAGGTCATAGGCTCATTAATATGGCAAAATAAAGTTTGCCGAGTCAGCTAGTAAAATATAATAATTTGGAATCTACTTACATAAATACATTAAACATTTTCGTAAAGAGGAAAACAAGGGTCACGTTTAAAAAAAAAATGTTGCTTCTCGTATTTTACTCTTATGAGGAGATCAAAATATTGATCTTGGAGATTTAGGACACGACAATTAGGCAAAGGATAACGAACAACAAATATCGCGCAAATAACGAGCTTATTATCGCTTGAGCATATTTAAAACGAAGTTTTTTGAAACATGTGGAATGCCAATCTTGTACACGAAATCGGAGGACAGAGGGAAATGACCAATAACCCAAAATTCTTACAAAGGACTATGTTATTGAATAAGATAGTGGGTAGGTTTTCATTTCACAGTTTTTCTTTCACATTTTGTAAACATTATAACTCAAACGAGGCTTAGGAAAACTGACAAGAAAACTGATTCAGTGTTTTTTGTTTGTCTACGTACAGTTCTTGCAGAGAACAGAATATTGACTTGAACGAAATATTCCAGTCTCGGTAGTTTTCCATGTTTTGAAGTCATTGCCGTCTTTGCTTGGTTTTCATATAAAAATCAAGATCAGAGACCAACACAAGAGATATGTGGATATTTGAAAAGATCAAGTACATTGAATGGGATGTTTGAATAATATCCTCTTATTTGGTATGATCACAAAAGCTTTTGAGCGATTACGCAAGGAGAAATCAAATGAAAGTAAAAGTGTTACTATAAGCATATTATAGTAAGCAGCTAGGCGCCAAAACATGAAGTACCTACACATGTGTTTACATAGAAGTGGGACAATGGCCGTATTGTAATTTATCCCTTTATTTTCAAACGCTATGGTTAGATGATATTGAATAGTAGATGACTCGTATTAATGAGCTCTCTTTACATAATTGGAGTACAATTGCTAGTGGCACGGCGGCGGCGGCGGCGGCGGCGTGGGCGACTCACACACGCAGCCGAGCTATTTCTAATTCGAGACAGTTACCCGCGGCCGCCCTCTGAGCATCACCTCTCCGCTAAAATTAACCGAAAATATTCAACTAGCGTAATTAAACTCCTTTCGCAATTAATATCGGTGACAATTTACTTCGATATGAGATTCGTAGCTTCGCGCAACGACCCAAAAAGCCATTATGACGACCAAATAGTGGCCGCGTGTCCAACATAAGAGCGCACGGCAACGGAGCTTGTGCTCGATGAGATTCTAGGACGATAAAGTTGGAACATCTGCGCAATGTGGTACGTGGGGGAGGACGAGGAGGAGGACGAGGACTTGTTGTGCTCGCCGGCGATCCTCGCGCGGCGCGCTTCCGAGAGCTGGATCAATGTGCCGCCGGTCGAGGTACAGCTCGTCAGCGTGAGGGGTCATTGCGACCTCCGGCCGGCTGATTGACCGTTCGTTTCGCTCGCAGATGCTGAGCACGCCGCAGACGCTACAGCGCAAGAAGTCGCTCTCGGAGGTGCAGAATATGGCGCCGAGCATGTCCCGAGAAGAGGTCTCGGCGCTGGGCTCGGCGCGGCGCGAGGAGGTGCGCCGCATGCAAGACGAGTCGGAGAAACTGCGTGCCAATCCCCTGCTCTACCTCGTCAGTCCGCAAGTCAAGGTCCGACTGCACACCACTGTGCACAACCTCCTGTCGGTCCACAAAATTGGGACGGAAAGATAACATAGAACTAAATCTGACGTCCAGATGCTGCGTAGCTAATGTTTGCAAATAGTTCCTGCAACATAAGAAAACCAGTCCTTGACATAAAATATATTTTTTTATATACAACCCAATCAACTATTTTACCATTGACTCGGAACAATTAGGCAGACAGAGATACTCGAAGATCTTTGTTTGATACTCGCATTAATGTCACGGGAAGTAAGAGATTACGGAAACAAGCCCCGACTTTCTTCAAATCTACCTCAAGAACTCTACTCAAAGCCTCCATTGTGTATCATTGTGTAACCTTAATGCGTATTGAAACGCGATGCAATAAGACGCGAAATAAAATAAACATTATTTCATCAGACAATCAATCAATCGAATGTGCATGCAACGATTAATGAATGTTGAGAAAGCGAAAGTGATCTGTCAGGATCGTGGCAAGTGGCAATCCCCGGTCTCTGCCTACCCCTCTGGGATACAGGCGTGAGTTTATGTATGTATAATAAATCAAGTGCCCACGAAATCTCTTGAGTCTATATGTAGGTGCATTACGCTCCAATCTTTTTGGTTTCCAGGACTGGTTCTCGCGGCAGCAGCTGGTGATCCTGGTGTTGTTCATCAACATCTCGCTGGGGCTGATGTTCTACAAGCTGCTGACGTAGCGGCGGCGGGAGGCGCGCCCGCGCCGGCCCAACTGTACATATTACTCTACGACTCGTTCAAACCTACCTATCATGCAAATAGTCTAATTTGTTTCGATGGAAAAATGTTTCTAATATATTTCTTGATCCTTCTTTTGATATAAGTGTTCCATTTAAACTTCTAAATAAAAAGTGTTTTTATCTATTTTAGTAATCATTAAGGACCGTTTGCTAGTGTATCGTATTTATGACGTCGTTGTAGTTTATAAAATATGTGAGTGAACGGCATCGAACAATGAACGTGCACCGTGGGCAGGCAATGAAGGACCGCTCTATATTGCATGCACAAGAATCCAGCTTGAATATTGACGCGAAATATATTTTTACCAGGATATAACGCTACGGATACAATATTTACAAGACCTTGATGCATGAATCTTCAAAACTTCAGTCAACTTTTAAAACAAGCTGGATGACTAACAAACATTAATCTTACCGGCGAATGTGACGTTGGTTATTTTTATAAGTCATGAATTCCGAGTTTCAGTACTGGACTCGTCTAGAATCACATTTTCCATGCAACCATAAAATGGCCATGAAATGTTTCTTCTAGGCCATGAAATGTACCTGCTAGGTGCGCTAGTATATATTGAACAACTATTTCAACCTTTTCGGTGCATTGAGATCCCGTGTTACTGACATTAAGTTTCTAAAATTTGTTGTTTCAGATCTATTTCTTATTTTAGGATTGCCCAGGCGAGTATGACTGAAAATACTCTAATTTTACAAGATAAACTTCCTTATATTTTTCAAAGAACCATATCTTTATAAAAGGGAATTTCTGTCCATTTACCATAAGATGCTCTCATGACTGGAGTTAGTGAGTCTAATTACCTAATTTCCAACGAAAATTATGTTAAATTTCATTCAATTCGAATATTCGTGATTGGCACAATGTACGAGTATCTTAGGGAGATTATATTGTAAAATTCCTTGGGTATTATTACTGAAAATATTTAAACACGCTCTACAAATGAGCTTTTCAATGTAAAGCTGATGTCCACTCCACTCGCTGAGCGAGATGGTTTGATGTAATCTTTACTTTCTTGATTGTTTAAGTATTGAAACGTCCCGGTAAGGAATGCCCCAAGCGGACATTATGTCCAAGAAATATCCCCTAAAACAAGGGGAAAGGTACTGTACCCGAAACTAGCGAGCGTGCATATAGCGACTAATGAATAAAACGAAAAGGGTTTGTCAGCATCGTGGCAAATGGCAAAGTCTAGTCACAACCTACCCGTATGGGATAGAGGCATAAGACATTTTTTCCTTAACCGGAGATTGAAACCATTTAAAACAGAAATGAAATTTCAAAAATTTCTGAACCTTTTTACCGAAAATTTAATGTCTTGGGTGCTAAATCATGTACAAGTAAGAAACTTTAGTGATTATGGAAAGCACAAAGTAACAAAATGTAAATAAATTATTAACCCTGTTGCACTTACGTGTAAGTCTAGTTAGCTGCTAATAAATAATGGAAATTATTGAGAGTAAACGCTTTTCTTACCTTTAAATAAACAATTTATGAAACAAAAACTCCCAGATTTTATATAAGAATTTATATTATGACGTCAATTCTCTCGTAATCGAAGTTTTTGATAATTGGGTGCCGGTGCCTCCTGAATTCTTGTAGGTTTAATTGAAAAGTGTGTGAGTGAGACAGTGGCATGCTTATGAGTTGAAGAAAGCTAAACTTGATAAGACAGTTTTCACAGTTTCATTATTATATATATTTAAACACATAAGGTTAACTGTAAGAACTTTAATTACTTGTATCAATTTTATCTACGTTTCACAATTAAAATATTTTAACAAAACATGACCCGTTTATTTACTCTACAACATCTAAAGAGACACACACTAAGTATGTATTGTGGCTCTCCAGATATTGCAGAGAGTCTCAGAGTCTCTCCAGAGAATCTTAAGCCTTTTCATTCACATTCTCACACTTATTATGCACACGATAAGAGCTACCTTCATAGAATAAAGCCGACTATTGCTGAGTCTATCAGCTTATTTTAATGCAATAGAGTTGAAAGAAAGCTAATTAGATTATTGCCCTACTAAAATTCACCCTAAATAAGCGACACAGCAATATTACTAGCGTCCAGCTAGTTTCACGAATATACGTTACGTAGCTATAAACTTGATCAATAGGATTAATACTGTATGGTTTCTTACAACTTCAAAGTCGCTCCTGTAGTGATAGTAAATGGACGTTAGTTTGTGTTTTAATTGCTGTTTATAATTTGAACATAATGACAAAGAACTGTAAAAATGTGACTTGTGAAAGTACCCAAAACCACACATCGGTAACTTATGTTTGCTTTAAATATAATTAATGTTCTTCACTAAAAAGAACATCAACGTTCTGTTTCTACGTTGACCGTGGACGTGATTTTTTAACCTTGCATGGTCAAGCCAGCTTGTACGCTCTCTCGTGTCACATAATAATGGAAACTATATACCTATTCAGGCTGCAAAGGAAATAAATGACGACGCTCTGGACCTGGATGACTTGCTGCCGAAGATAGGCGAGTTCGGGCTGTACCAGAAGCTTCTGCTGTGGCTAGTGTGTCTGCCGGCCTGTCTGCCATGTGGCTTCTGTGCTTTCAACCAGCTGTTCATGACGGACGTCCCCGAACACTGGTGCCGCGTGCCCGCCCTAGACGCGCTGAACCTCACGCGGGAGGAAAAGAGAGCCCTTTCCATACCTAAAAGGGTATGTTGCAGTAATGAAACAGAAATTAGAGAATTTGGTTTGTTTGTTTAACTGGCCGCAATAATATTTCAGATTGACCATAACACTACTTTTGAGAAATGCACGCGTTATGCCGTAACCTGGAACGACATCATTGAAAGCGGAAAACCTCTCTTAGTGAATACAAGTTCGCCAACTGAAAGTTGTTTTAACGGATGGGAATACAATACAACTGAAGTACCTTCGTCAGTAGTTATTGACGTAAGAAATTCTGTCAGGTCCAGGAATATTTCGTCTACTAGGCTGGTCACTAACTACTAGACGAAATAAATATGCCCTTGGTAAAAAAGTAACTGATAACTAAGATTATGAAATATATATCCTTCAAGAAGTTAAGGACGTGCCTGCGCCCTGAGTACTGAGTAGGCACACGAGTAAAGAGTAATGGCAATCTTCCCGAACCTGACCTTACATAAACTAAAATAGTTGCTTGATATATATGTAGAGTTAAAATTGAATCTAAATATTTTAATTTCAGTTTGATTTAGTATGTGATTACGATGTGTACCCCACACTTGGCTTAGTTGCTCTGAACGTCGGGGGTCCAATAGGAGTCTACGCTTTTGGACTGCTAAACGATCGCATCGGTCGGAAAAAATCATTTTTCGCGTGTCTCACGACACTACTTCTTGGAAGTTTTATGACAGCTTCCGCACACGAGTATTGGTTTTGGGTACTTGCACGAACCATAGTTGGTTTGACTATACCAGCTATATACCAGATACCGTTCATTATTTGTAAGTGTAGCTGATATTTTCTGTGCATACCTATTTCATATATAATGATAATAATCCTTTGGCATTGACTCAATTTCAGCTCTAGAATTGGCAGGACCAAACTACAGGTCATTTGTTACAGTAATGACTTGTGTATTTTACACGCTCGGACTTATTTTGCTGTCCGGAGTGACATATCTATTGCGTGATTGGAGAGCTTTAGCTTGGGCCACTTCGGCGCCTTTTGTCCTGTACTATTTGTACTGGTTCGTACTGCCAGAGTCACCGAGGTGGTTGCTAATGAAAGGGAGGCTAGAGGAAGCGAATACCATCCTAAAATCCATAGCTCGTGTGAATGGCAAGGACCTACCAGAAGAGTTCACAACAAAATTACAAAAACAAGTACTGGAGCAAAAAAAGAGAGGGTGTAAGAACGACAAGTCAGTCAGTGTCTTTGCTCTATTTCGGACACCAAATATGAGACTCAAAACCTGTCTGATTACTCTGAACTGGTGTGCATCTGAGATGGTATACGTGGGACTGAGCTACTACGGTCCCGCTATGGGAGATAACCAATATATGAGTTTCTTCCTCTCATCAGCAGTGGAGATTCCAAGTTATGTCATGTGCTGGTTTCTGATGGACCGCGTTGGAAGAAGATGGCCACTCTGTCTATCGATGGTCATTAGTGGAATATTCTGCATTGTCACAGTTTTGCTTCCAGAGAGTAAGTAAGAATCAATATTGCATTATGATTGAAGAAAATCTATAACTTTTCACATAAGCACTGCGTTTTCAGATGCTCCGACGGAAACTTTGATATTGTACTTGATTTCCAAATGTTTCATTTCGGCTTCGTTCCTGATAATATACCCGTATGCCGGAGAACTGTATCCTACGGAACTGAGAGGTGTCGGCATCGGGACGTCTGCTTATATTGGCGGATTGGGTTTGATAATAATTCCATTTGTTAATTACTTGGTAAGAACCTCGCCGTAAAATAAGATTTAAGATTTCAAAGATTTTTTGTTGATTGTTTTTATTATTTTCAGCACAGTCATCACCTCACCAATCATATAAGTAGATTATATTAGAATATTTCTTATTGTACACAGAAATGGACAAGTAGAGTCACCGCAAAAAAATCATCTTCACATCTCATCGTATTTAGGTAAACACCTTTATTTCTTCAGTAGCCTTTGTATCAATAAAATATGGTAGGTATGAATAATATGGCGTGGCATTCGTGCAGTTCGAATTTCGCTCGCTGTCGCTTTCACTTAGTTTTTCAATAATAACTATTTAAACAGTCTGTTATATATAACTATGCATATTTCATTTTATTAGCTTTCCCTAAACGTGGGTAGACAAACCGTTGATAGAAATCGTTAAAATATGGAAAGCAATAATGTCTATGTAGTTGTTTACTCATCCTATTCATCATCAACGCATTTGTCCCCACCTAGGGGCACGGGTCTCTTCCCTGAGGAAGGTATAGGCCATACTCCACCACGGGGGCCAAGTCCGGATTGGTGGAGGCTTGTAGACTAGTGGCTCGTCTACTGTCAGAAGTTGTCAAGCCGCCCTAAGGCCTCTGACTTGGCTTTACGACTGCCATCTATCGACGGCAGCCGGCACCAACAGCTTAACGTGCCTTGCGAAGCACGGAACCGCTCGGAAAAATGCCACTAGCGTTAGGTATAGACGGCGACCCATCCATGCACTGAACGCGCCCTGTGTTGCTTAACCTTCGTGATCGTTTAAGATCACTCAGGCAGCCGGGGCTACGAGCGATCCGATCCTATTCATCCATCTCATATCTAATTATGAAATATAGGTGTGTATGAACTCGTGGCACGCGTGTATAAAAAAATATGAAACTCCAATATTACTCCCGTTTCCAGGGTTCGAGCAATCTCGTACTGCCTTTAGTGGTGATGGGCGCAGTGTCGGTGGTGGGGGGGCTGACAGCGCTACGGTTGCCGGAGACACTGCACTGCTCTTTGCCACAAACCGCCGAAGAAGGCGAAGAGTTCGGCAAAGACTGGACCATCAAAGACTGCTGTGTCTGTGGTGGACACCGGTAATTGTTGCAGGCTTCATTTGTATAATCATAATCAAGTGAAAAGTGAAAGACGGCCTGCACATGACAATTCTCGTATTGCTTCTTGGTACTTTCGGTACTTTCGAAGTAGCGTAGCGTAGTAGGTTTGTGTAAATACTCGTAGATTGTTATTTAGGCTTGTTGTAGTTTATGTAGTTTATTTTGTGCACACACCTGTTTTTCTACGGCACCTCCTATGCCCTATGGTTTGCTGGAAGAAATCTCTTATAGAGATAAGCTCACCTTTGTACATGTTATTTCTTAATTAATGTCCTGTAAAATGTCTTGTGTGCAGTAAAGTACAATAATAATAAAGTAGCAATACGAGTAGTGTAGCGGGAATACCAATTTCTTACGGGTTTTTCGGTGTTGCAGCTGTACTGGACTGTCAAAGTATCATTATCACTTTCGTGTTTCATAATATCAATGTTTCGTTATCAAATTATTTAGTAGTGGTACGGCTTAAATGCCCGTTTTTCGGCACAGTAAATTAGTTGAAATATTATTGTTCAACTCCGTGAAGTAATTAAGAGGACACAAGTTTTATGGAAATGATAGCTCAATATCATCATCATCGTCATTCAGCCACAAGAAGTCCACTGCTGGACATAGGCCTCCTCCATGGATTTCCAAAAAGACCGGTTATAGCTCAATATAAATTAAAAAAATAAATAAATAAAAAATAAAAATTCTCTATTTCAGGCAGTACCCATATATTGTTAGTATCAATGGTAACTTAAAATCTGCGTTAGTAACAATCATAAGCAGCCTATATAAATAAAAATCCGCAACGGTTTCACCGATTTTTAAGAAATTTTTTGTGTAGGTATATTTGGTAGGTCTGAGAATAGGTTGTAGGCTAATTAATATGGCAAAACAACGTTTGCCGCGTCAGCTACTATTAGTAAAATTGCCCGCCACACCTTATATACCTACTACATAATCGAAAATACCATTTAGTTTAATTTCTTTTTCCTAAAAGTAGTACCAGTTACAAACAAAAGAAACTGAACAAATCCCCGCCACGTTCGAAACAAGGTCTACAATAAGCTCGTTTTGTAGCGCCTTACAAATGTCGCTGTGAACCTCTACTATTTTCCCTCTAAACAGGTTGTAAGTAAAGTACTTCACACACGGCAGCTATAAAGTATCAAACACACAAAAGGTAATGTAATGTATCTTTCCCTTAATTCCATTGATATAGGTACGTCTTACTTTCCAGCCGCTAAAGTACTGAATGTATACAGGGCGTCCCAGAGTTATGGGCCATGAAGGGAAAGTACCTTAAATATCGTAGATAGGGTATTTTGCTGAAAGAAGACTTTATGTTATTTTTAAAAGTTAGTAATTCTGAATTCAAAGATTTTCTAAAAAATACTTGCCTTGTCTGGGAATCGAACCGACTTAAATAAAAAAAAAAACACCCCTACTTTTATGATGCCAATCGAAATAATGGCCAAAAACTAATAACTCTTCTTAAGTAACATAGTATTTTAAAAGAAAGGAACAACGTAAAATGTTTGAGTCATATTTCAAGAAAGTTTTTTATTGCCGACGACGACGTTCGAAAAGTAGCGATATTATCATTTAGCATTGATTATTCGTAAATAAGTACCCACTTCATAAAATACTTTATAGCATAGTTTTCCTTATTATAAGATATAAGGTCTAATGATCAAAATATGATCTAATGGAAGCATATTTTTTGAACGATAAAGATATCTCTCGAAGTTTGCGCTGGTATAGCGTAAAATATCCTGACAGACTAACACCGTCTCGTAAGGTTTTGAAAAGGCTTGTGAATAATTTGAAAACTCTGGGACGTTTCGATAAGCGCTCAAGAGAACCACAGCAAGAAAACCATACGATCAACGACGAAGAACTTGATATTTTAATTTACTTTTCGGCTTTTCGGAAAACATCGGTGAGAGAAGGAGAAAATGAAATTGGAGTTTCAAAAAGTAAAATACATCGTGTATTAAAAAAACACGGTTTCAAGAGTTATGTTGAAGGACGATTGGTTCAAAAATTACTTCCAGGCGATACAGAAAGGAGAAAAAAATTCTGTCTTGATATCCAGGCACGCTTGCTCGAAAATCCAAATTTTTTGGATAATATTATTTGGACAGACGAATCTAACTTTAGCAATAACGGTATGTATAACCGCCACAATAATCGTATTTGGTCTAAAGAAAATCCCCTACAAATCACTGAAACGAATAACAAAGTGCGTTTTTCATTCAACTGTTGGTGCGGACTTTTAAAAAACCGGGTTTTCTTAATCCATTTTTACCATGGAACCTTGAACACAGAAAAGTATTTAGAAATACTTCAAATTGTAAGAGATGAGATAAGAAATCTTTCCGCTGCGGAGCAAGAAAACTTAATTTTCCAACAAGATGGAACTCCGGCTCATAATAGTCGGAGAGCAGCAGATTTTCTAAATGAATGTTTTCCTACTTGGATTGGTACGAATGGACCGATTAGATGGCCGGCCAGATCCCCGGACCTTACACCATTAGATTTCTTCTTTTGGGGATACGTGAAAGATATGCTATACAAAAAGCGATATGAGAACGTGGGCGAGTTACAAACAGGATTGTGCCATATCATATCGAGTATTCACCATAAAAAGATAAGAAAATCAACAGGCAGCGGACTCATTAAAAGATTGGCGATTTGCGTAAGACAAGAGGGATCACATTTTGAGCATTTAATTAATTAATTTACAAAAAAATACCCACTTAATTGACTACGGCAGTTTCATGTATGTTTTTAATTTGATTAAAATGATTAATTTCACGCTGTTCCTTTCTTTTAAAATACTATGTTATTTAAGAAGAGTTATTATTTTTTGGCCATTCTTTCGATTGGCATCATAAAATTAGGGGTGTTTTTTTTACATTTAAGTCGGTTCGATTCCCAGACAAGGCAAGTAATTTTTAGAAAATCTTTGAATGCAGAATTACTAACTTTTAAAAATACACAACATAAAGTCTTCTTTCAGCAAAATACAATATCTACGATATTTAAGGTACTTTCCCTTCATGGCCCATAACTTTGGGACGCCCTGTATTTTCGTATCGCTCTGTATCTTAAGATACAAAGATGTAAAAATATCTTGTGTTCTTGTGGTCTTGTGTGTTCTCCTGACGATGTCTATGAAAAGATGTAATGAGATGTATTGTGCTATAATAAACATCTTTACATTATATCTGCCGTGTGTGATGTCCCTAATTCTACAGTCCCCATAGTAAAAGTGTTCGTATTAACTTGCACTTCCTGTTCTTACTATAGTGAAGACTGCACCTCCTGCTGTCGTTAACACTGCTTCTAGCCGTTTCAAGTGTTTCTTTACGTGCTAGTAAATTCAGTACCCAATAGGTAAGTACCTACCTAATAGATACTGAATTTACTAGCCAGGCCTACCTATATACTTTCTATTTGCAGGCAAGTAGCGAACGCAGACTCCTACGAGAACCTGGATCAGCTGGAGTTGACTCAGGCCATGCCAGTGTGCGAGGACGAAGTGTCCGAGCTGCCAAGCTTGAGACGCAGCTCCATGCGAAAACTGGTGCGACAGTCCAGTATTATAGAGACCCAACGGGACTTGGACGGGAATATGAGGATGACCTATTGGTTCTAAGAAAATAAATACACAATGTATTTAGTTTTACTTATTATAGATAGTTAGATAGATATAGAGTTATATTAATATTATAGAATTAATATTTGTTTAAAATAAACGATTGTGCAGTCGACAACACAATCGTCCTTTACACGCGTGCACTCAGTTCAATATTACCGTAGCGCTGTGAGCCTCCCCCACCACCGACAACATACGCAACAATGTTAAGGTTGAGCTGCTGTCGACTGTGCTTATGAGACACTCTTTTTTTTATTAAAAATGCTCAAACATAAGTCTTATGTATAAAAAGCATGATTCCTTAAAACACTCCTCAAATGCAGTTTAAATAGTCTATGGTAAAGGAAAAGACTACCACAGACTATTTAAACTGCGTTTGAGGAGTGTTTTAGATAAATTTAATCCTAGTCCGAAGATTGGTAATGGTATTTAAAATAGGATTTCATCAAAACATTATTTATAAAATAACGATATTTTTAATCGAATCGTCCAACTATACCGCACACTATGGGACTGACGAGAGAATGTGAGGTACCTTAAACAAAACTTTAAAATTTGTTCTCCCGTTTCGTCTGCGTGATTAATATGTACCTATTATATATCTGTCTGTCTGTCCACGGCCAAGCCTAAAGATGATCGATTAAACTAATCACAAAACAATAGGCCCGTTTTGACATCTTCATAGTGACGTAACTAGTGATGACCTACGAGTATGCGGCTGAGTCAACGATATATGAATAAATCGATCGAAGTTTGTATGAGTAGGTACTTAATTGATTTCATTGTTTTGTAAAATACATTTAGTTGGAAAAGACTTAAGTTCTGATGAGAAAATGCAAGTTGAACTATAATATAATGGGTAAGTAATTTTAAATGATACGATGGTACGATTTAATTTGTATTTAATTGAAAAAATACAGTTTTTCGCTTACAAAATCTGTATCTGTAATAATGTCATTATCTATTATGCAGTCAATATTGACGTCTCTGTCATAATCTTCCTTTATTATCTTTCGAGTACTATCTACCACTGGTGCCCAGTTCTCTTTAGTGACCTCGGCACAAGCCTTTTTTAGCAATGTCATCATATTCTTGGTGGAGAATGGTGGCTTTGTGTTATGACGTGCTGCGTGTCCTTTAATCTGAGCCCAGATTAATTCGATGGCATTGTACTGACAATGGTAGGGCGGTTCTTATAACTTTGTGTCCGTGCTGAAGTGCCAATTCGTCAATTTCATATTTTATTTTCGCATGTTTATTCTGTTTTACTAAATGCAGCAGATCAACTTTTAAAAAAGTCATGTCAGTGGGATAGTAAACAGAAGTAGTCCAAAAGCAAAGCCGAGTCAAGAAAAGATATCAAACATAAACGACCGCACAGTCATTTCACAAGATGGCAGCGCGTGTCACATTATCGCTTGGTCATAGACAAGAGAAAGGAGACAAACATTCAAAATTTTACGTATACGGCTTATTATGTTTTTCAGTAAACATCACTCGAACTGAAATCGAATAAAGCTGGAGAGACTCAAGAATGAATTGGGTACAACGCTCCGTTTAAAAAAAAATACTGAGAATGTAGCTGTTTCTGAGACATTTCGTAATAATAAGAAATTTCATGCTACTATAAATTAAACGCGAAAAGAGTAGTCGCAATGTAATCTATCACATTATTTAAAACATCACAAAAAATACACATATTTTAAAAACCCTCTAGGTACCTAATTGAATAATTATTTATTGTTTATTTCCGTTTCGTAACAAGTTACGTTCTATGGTCTTTTTCAAATGTCAAAACGGGCTTATTATATAGTGATTGGTTTAGTAGATAGGTACTTATAAATATATTAATCACACCAACAAAACGGTAGAGCCCCATAGTGGGGTATCATTGAATTGTTCCTCAACTAAACAGCATGTCGCTGTTTTTTCATCATCGACAATTTCCCTGATAGACCTTCTGATACGGAGGGATCCCAAAAATAGATACTGAAATTAATAATGCAATAAAAGATTTGGAAAATGGCCTAATGAGTGTGGGGAACTGTATTGAAATTATTTCACCATGCGCATTTTTATTTAAAACTAAGGAAACTAAGGAAGTTGTTTTCTTTTAATCTTAAGAAGAGTTGTTTTTATGTTTGTTAATGAATTGATTTTATGTTATAAATGTCATTATTAAATTTATATATCTGAAATAAACCACACATAAATTGTATATTTACGGTTGTACAAAAACAATTAATTAAATACAATACTCAATTCCAATAAACATTTCTTCTGTAATCCGGTTATTATTTTGGATTCAGTATTGGTTTGATTCCACTTGATCCAAAACTGACTAAAATCGAGTAGGTATCATCATCATCGTCATCAGCCGATGTCAGTTCACTGCTGGACATAGGCCTCTCCCAAGACGACGGCGACGATGCCCTAGGTACTGTAACAAAAAATTACGCATTAATAAAGCTTCATATTTCGCAAATAAAATCCTGACTTCATCGAGTTGTATGGTTTTATAAAAATTCTTATCCCTAAAATTTACTTTATTCAGATACTCAAATTCACATGTGGCAATGTTGTGTGTGCATGCTTTAGACCACAACTTAGTACTCATGTCATTTTATTATTTTTATATCGTGTAATGGTTGTGATCTGTTTTGTACACCAAATAAAATAAAATTAAAATAAAATAAATAAACGGATCCCTAAATCGAAAAATGCTTATCCTAAAACCACAATATATATTTGAACTAGTTACGGTTACGCAAGACGAGAGAATCGAGAAAATAGTTATGAGCACACTCTCCTTAACGTAGTAGACGTTCAAATCGAAGAGCCGATCTTTTGGATTCAATATAGCTTTAATTTTACTTGACCTGAACCGTGTAGGTATCTGGGTAGTTCGGCCTTGGGTATTTTGAGTTCAGTGTAAGTTTTATTTTACTTGAATATGATCGATCGAAACCTAAACATGATCGATGTCTGGTCAGCATTGCTCTTTTGTTTCCCTTCGGCCGTTAAGGAAACCGGAGTTTGGAAACCAGTTTCTAAAAGGATTTTTTTTATCCTTGTGCGTAACTGGTTTCCTATAAAGATTTTTTTATCATTCTACGTAACTAGTTTCCTATAAAGATTTTTTTATAATTCTATGTATCTGAATAAGTAATCTCCGCCCTCCGGTGAGGACATGAATAAATTCAATATCTATTTTAACAAAGAGTTGCTAAACAATACAGTCATTGAGAAAACTTGTTGCGTGTACGGAACAGGTCAGAACAACGAACAACTTGGAAGGTTGGCATAACTGTATCAACAGTACAACTGTATATTGGCAAGGAAAATGTTACAGTAGCCATTCTACTAGAAATGATTAAGGAGACTAAAGTTAGTAATAATTTTTAAACTAACTGCAAAAAAAGTAAACGCTATCCATTCCGGCTACCCAGCTCTAACCTCTTACTCCGTAGGTAAGGAGTCACCTAGCTCCTAAAAGGAAGAATAAACGTATTTATCACTAAGATACCGCCACCACAGCTGGATAAAGCCTTTAAAAAAGGTGGTATAATCAACTTATCTAACTACCGCCCAATATGCATCCGATGCCTTCGACGACCATGAAAAGGTTGGTCAATCTTAAATTAGTGCACCGTGTATGCGCTCTACAAAAGTTACAATTGGAATTTAGAATTACTTGGACGTGGACACCTAAGAGAACCAACTTATCTATCATCAAGTCCGTACAAAAATATCATCCGCTTATTTGGCCACACAATCCCATATTTTGAAGAAGTTTGTAATTACTGGCCAAGTAGGTAGTTAAAAAACACGCCACCCCATGTGGTTTACATCTCGAAAATTCGACACAGATATGAGTCTCTTGACAAAAGGAAAGGCAATTGAAAAGTGCCTCACAAAGTCTTGCTTGAAAGGATGCTGGAAAAGTTTTTGTTTGGTATGGTAGAATACCGGGTACCTCATTCCTTAGAGTGCAGTTTAGCGGATGACTTATTAAATTATAACAGAGCTATACTGTACAGCGGAGTTGAGTTGCAGTAAAACCCTACGGTTTCATGGAGCCATTGAAATATCAACCCGGAAGTCGTGATTAAAGTGGATATTAAGTAAATGTTGATGTGCTGTCGACTGTACCCCGTACCGAGCGCAAAGTTGGGCCGCCCACGGGCGCGACCAGGAAGTCTTCCACTGTATGGAGCATATGGAGTTGTCTAATTTAACCTACTTGAACTGTCATATACCTATATACATATTTTGACTAGTGATAACTAGTTAACATGTAGTTTTTTATTCGTATTTTGACACTGGAGTCGTCTCATATTCATAATGTACTCTGTGGAGTCGTCAAAACGGTTATATCTGTGGGTTAACAAAATAGAGCGGACAGTTACGTGATAAAGAAGGGTAGGAAGAATGTTGCCGCGTGACGAGACCTTGTAAATAAAAAAATATATATCTTATTAATTATTTTCGCTCAGTTATTCACAGTTATCCACAAATTGTCTACATCAATAAATATAATTCACACCATTTCCAATTTTAAGTTCTCGTGCGACAATATTCTCAGAGAACATTTTCTCTCGCCCATCACTAGCCGTGCGGTACGATAACCGAGAGTCCTCTGTTGAGTGAATGAATGAATGAATCAGGATTCAGTATTCTGTGGCTTGCTGGACACGTCAACGTCATCGTCAAGCTGACTGTCATCATCTGTGTGTGAAATTCACACACACACACAGATGATGATAGCAGTGTTGCCAATTTATTTACTTTGTCGCTAGAAATGACGACTTTTACTTAATCCTTAGCGACAAGAAAAACGTTTTGACGACAACAATGATTTAGCGACTTAGCTGATGACTTTTTCAAGTACAAGAAAACAAAATCTGCCCATCACCTTTTTTTTTAAATGCTCACTCGCAATTAAATTATCTTCACCAGTGGTAGCAATGAGATCGGGAAATCGCCGTATTTTATTATTAGTTCTTTATTATTCGGTAGTTTTCGTACCTATGTACTTCCGCAGGTCGCTACTACGTAATTTGAGTAGAGTGCTATTCGGATTCTGAACTCATTACATACTCGTACTGTACCTAGCTACATTTGTTAGTCGTAACTCATGATAGTGAATTGCAGTGTATGAACTGTTTTGTGGTGGATAAAATTTGGCCTGCAACTTATTGGAACGAAAGAAAGTTATTAATTTTCAACAAAAACCTCTGATCTCGATCAATGTCAGCTTTTAAGCGAAGTTCAACCTTCTACTTCCACTGCAGCTGAGTTACATGAGCATGAGGACGAAGAAGTAGGTATTTAATTTATCAAGTGAAGGCGAAGAATAACATTTCTACATTTTTTTTATTATTAAAGATGTTATTGCTTATGTAGTATATTCTTATTCACTTGTCTCCCCCCACACCCTTTTCAGGCTGCAAATGGTCTCCAGTAATCCTACCAGAAGGAAATCCGGAAACCTGAGACAGGTTGAATCAGTTTTAGCGCTTTCTAGCGACTTATGATAACAAATCTAGGGAGACGAATTTACTGGAGTTGGCAACACTGGATGACAGTGAATGAACAATAAAACAGCGGCGGGCGGCGATTTGCGTGGTGTTGTCGTGGAGGATTTTATTCTTATCAATTTTTGTGTCAGTCAACTTTCTTTTCGTAACAAAGGAAGAACAAATTGCTTACGGCTTAATGTTATTGTTTATTATTCATTAAGGAATCAAAATGTTCTGCGTAAATAAACAAATTGTCAGATTCTTGGTGCTCCTCGGACTATTGGTGATAACAGTGTTGGGACATTCTCATTCACATTCCCATGAAGCTGGAGACGATTCACCCGCATTTAAATATTCCAAAAGTGCCAATGAAAAGTACAACCCAGAAAAAGTTGTGGTGGACCAGTACGACTTATATGTGAAAGCTTTAGGATCAACTTTTTTCATCAGTGTAGTGCCGTTTGTTGTACTCTTCTTCATACCAATTGATGGTTCTATAGAAAAGCAGCCGCTACTGAAGATTCTATTGTCCTTTGCGTCTGGTGGATTGCTTGGAGATGCATTCCTGCATCTAATTCCACATGCACTTGTATCTAATACAAGCGGCGATGGACACAGCCACTCGCACAGCCACTCCCACGGCAGCGACGAGTCTCACGAGCCCCACGACATCACCGTCGGACTTGGCGTCCTCGGGGGTATCATCACATTCCTAGTTGTAGAGAAAACTGTGCGGCTCTTTGATGGAGGACATGGACATTCCCACAGTGCGGATAAAAAGAAATCAGACGAAAAGTTGAAAAAAAAGGGCAAAGATAAGAAAGAGGAAATCAAAATTGCTGGATACTTAAATTTGGCAGCAGATTTTACACACAACTTCACTGATGGTCTGGCAATTGGAGCTTCTTATATTGCTGGACAGAACATTGGCATTTTCACTACACTAACAATACTGCTGCATGAAATTCCTCACGAGATTGGGGACTTTGCCATTTTGGTGCAGTCTGGATGCTCACGGAGGAAGGCTATGATGCTGCAGCTGTTGACTGCATTTGGGGCAGTGTCTGGAACTGTGATCTCTATCTATCTGCAAGGCTCTGGGGAAGGCCTTGTCTCATCTCTTATTCTACCATTTACAGCAGGTGGTTTTATTTATATTGCAACTGTCTCTGTAATTCCTGAACTTTTGGAAGGCTCTAATAAACTGTCCCAATCTATAAAGGAAATAGTAGCACTCCTGGCAGGAGTGTATATGATGGTGTTAATAGCACAGTATGAATAATGTTACTAAATTATATCATTTGATGTTGTATGTAGTTTTAAGATTTTCCACTACAAAATGTGTTAAAAACAAAATAAACATCACAAGTCCTGAAATGTGACAGCCCCTTTTAATTTGTTTTTAAACAAAGCCTATTTTGCATGTACTAAGTAATTACAAGATTATGACTAAATTCACTATCAACTGCATTCTTAGCTGTGCCTATCAGAGTAACTACAAAAGAACAAAGAAATAAGACACCTGCGTGTTCAGTTGATAATGAGCACCAAAACTAAACAATGTTTTAAATGTTATGAAATAAAAGTAAGCTTTTCGTGGAAATTTAACTTTATTTTAATTTACTTCTTCTTGGACACACCAACAGTTCTTCCTCGCCTGCCGGTAGTCTTAGTGTGCTGACCACGGACACGCAGGCCCCAGTAGTGACGCATGCCACGATGGGCACGGATCTTCTTGAGCCTTTCCAAGTCCTCACGGAGCTTAGAGTCCAAGTTGGAGGATGTCAGCTGGCTGTATTTACCATCAACAATATCCTTCTGTCTATTCAAGAACCAATCAGGGATCTTGTATTGTCTGGGGTTAGACATGATAGTCACAATCTTCTCGACCTGTGAACAATAGAAAATGTTCATGAAAATTTTGTTAAGCATTAGAGATCGACAGTGTTGTCTATAAAAACAGACTTTCCTCTAAAAGGCAGTTTAAATGGTTATGGTTTTCCCTTTACCACAGACAATTTTCAACTACCTCTAAAGAATAGCGGGTTGGTAGGTAAAGTTGGGTGTTGTCATAAGATTTTCAATCTAATTCACTACATAATGCTCTGTCGAAAATTCAAATTGATAACAGTAAGGGCTTGAATGTGTGAAACTGTGAAATAAACTCGCACCTCAGTTTGTCACTATTTTGATCTCTCATTTTTATCTTCACTCCCTTCACGAGTCGTTGCAAGCACTCGCGATTTCGGAGGACGCTAACAACATCCCAAACCCTCCTCCTAAGGAAGTCTCGGAAGTACAGTGAAATATCAAAAATATAGGTTGGTGGGTTATATTAGAAATAATGCGTACCTCCTCCTCGGTGCATTCTCCAGCACGCTTGTCAAGATCGATATCGGCTTTCTTCAACACAATGTTGGAGTATCTGCGACCAACTCCCTTGATGGCCGTCATCGCAAACATAACCTTGCGCTTGCCATCGATGTTCGTATTCATGATACGAAGAATGTGTTGGAATTTATCGGGTATTACGAGCGACTGAAACAATTCCAAACATAGGTTATACCGAACATATTTTTTCTATGGAAATACACCGTCCGACACAAAATCACAATGATTAAATATTTTCCAAGATGTATTCATTAATTCTCTTAAAAGAAATCTCATAAAAATCAAAGGATTCACTACCATTTTTACGATTTTTAATTGCAAAACATCCACTAACAACACCACTTTCCGTTCCGACACTTCACAAAAAGGAAGAATCTTTCTAATAATCTGTGAATAAACGTCAAATGGCATTATTCTGTGAAGTGAACTATTAGTACCTATCTACACTCTACACTGTCAAACTAGATTCCAATAGCATGCTCTGAAAAATGTCGCCGATAATAAAGTCTATATTTGTTTTTTTTTTACCTCCATTATTATGGGATTTTATCCAAACGTCATGAATTGTTGTTAAGTTATACATGGTTTATTAAAAAAACACTCTATTCCAACGGCCTTATTTAAAAAAAAAAACGATTCCTCTAAAGCACTCCTTAGAGGCATTTTATTTAATCTGTGGTTACGACTTTTCCTTGTAAAATCTCCACCACAGACTATTTTAGCAGGAATAAAGCAGAAGTAATAAATAAGATTAATGTGTTTTATTTATAATAAAAATTGTCTAACGAATTTCTATTATAAATAAAACACATTACTGCTTTATTTCTGCAATATTCATTTCTATCCATAAATATATAAAATTAAAATACCTCTTGAATGTTACTACTCTACTACGTATGTTTAAGCTCGCCATGTACACTTTTTTTCATTTTTCTGTAAATGTTTTGTTTTATTCATGTGATTTTATGTGTGCAATAAAGTATAAAGTATAATGCCGTCCATAATATGTGAGAGAAAGACAATAATTATTGAATAATAATAATTCAATTCAAATATTTTATTCATTATAAAAACAGAATGTTTACTTAATGAACGTCAAAGTTGTTAGTTTCACAATTAATGGATTATGTGGAGAAGAAGCTAACAAAGAAACTCCACATTTGTTCTTTTTAAAACACGTTTTAACATGATTAACAGAGTTTTCAACTTAAAATATTAGCAATGAATGTTGAATGAATTGAACACTCGTCACAATCGTCCTGTAATTAATATAAATCTACTGTTTAATGCATCTTTGTCTTCTAAATAATCCTTGATGTTATAGTAAGCTTTTTTGGACAGTGTGCTTAACACATTTTTTAAACTGCGTTGGAGGTACTCTAATATATCTTGAGGAATCTTGTTGTAGAACCTTATACAGTGCCCCATAAAGGATGTATTAACTTTTGCAAGTCTAAGTCGTGGAAATGACAATTTATGTTTATTTCTAGTATTAACATTATGATGGCTACCAACATTTTCAGTCTTTGATATTTTGTTAACTTGAGTAAGTGAATTCAGAATTAACAATATATAGTATTTAACAAATTTTGCGCTCAGTTTTCGTTTGTCGTAGAGAAAAATATGTACACTTAAGCACATATTTTTCAAAGCGAATTGAAGTGTAGAGAGGTGTATATTTTTAAGTAGGTACCTACATTCCAAATTAAGTATGTGCAGTCGCGTGCAGTTGATTTAATCGGTCAGAAATTCTTAACAGCGCGTTTTGTTTTTGCTCAGGACATTTATCGACGGATTGACCAACGGCCGCATAAATAATGTTAATGAGGTAAAAATCATGGCGCAAAGGGCTAAATATCAACCCACATAATAATATCACCCATTTGTAACAACACGTATTTCTTAATTAAATATCACTACAGAGATACAAAAGTCTAAATACTTAGTTTTAAGGCGACTCATAAATTTGTTCCATCCAGCGGTCCTTGAGGGTTTTTACTTAAGCAAAATATCTCGATCTCCTAATTTTGTTTTACCCGTTTCTCTATTTATTATTGTCCAAATTGTTTTAATTTTATTCGGTGATTGTAAGATTTTATTCTTTATATGATAGCATTTAGCTTTATGGCAGACGGTCTTAAATAATTTGGAATATTTTTTGACGTGCTGTATGAATTTGGTGTCATATGTTACAATAACATACATACATACATAAGCAGCCTATCTATATACGTCCCACTGAAGGGCACAGGCCTCCTCTCATAATAATAATAACAAAAATATTAATCATAATAATAATAGTCCATCTGGCCACTTTGATCAGACGAGACTATTATCTTTTTTATCCCCGCAAAAATAATTCAATATTTAAATTCAATAATTCAATATTTATTAAAAAAAATCGCGATTTCATTTATGTTTTAATATGTCTGTTAAATGTATAAATAAATTGTTCGCCAGTTCTTCCTTCTTATACTAACAGTGCTTTCTTATTTTCACAGCTTTCAGTTTTAACAGAATACGGGGGCTGATATGTGCTGTTGGCGTACTTGAGCGCGCTTCATCTTCTTGATAGTGTAGTGAGAGTCATTGTGTAGAGTCCACATTAAAACGTGTTTTTATGGCAACACAGCATGATTATATTGCTTTCATTCTTTCATTTCAAGAAAATTGTTCGTTCATTCATTCATTCGTTCGTTCACCACTCCAATCGTGCCGGTTTTTCGACAGTTATTCTGGTTCCAGTTTTTGTATTTTAGCCTGAGTTACACCAAAAATAGTGAGATACAATGCACGCGGAAACGACGTTAACCCTTATACAAATTTTAGAGAAAACTATATCACCTGGTAAGTAAAAAATAAGTTCCTTTCTAGTGTAGAGCATGGCGCTTGTTCTGTCCAAATGTCAAAGCTGTTATCCTCAACGTTTCATGAAAACTGTTGTAATTTCATTACAATAGAGTTTTCGGCTACTTTAATAAATTTTCACGCAGTATCTGTACGTTAAGAAGTAGCATTTGTTAGTTAATTTTATTTTATTAGGTACTGCACTTCGAGATAATTCCTCCCCTTTGTAACGGCTTTGTTCGCAGTTTTTACCGTATCGGGAGGCCGACCTCACAACAACACTGTAACATGAAAAAAACCCTCGATCACGTCGAGTCTGTGCCAGTATTTTTTGCGTCCAGCGTATTACTAATATATATTATAGTTATATCATATAGGCCTTGAAAACCATGAGGCCTATGTCTTGCAGTGGGCGTCAATGGCTGATGATGATGATGATGATATGATATAGGCATGAACCTTTATCATGTATCGTAATCTTTACAGTTAATGGGTACATTACTGAACATCAAACAGTACACAAAACAACATGCTCAGCTGAAATATCTTAGCAAATTGAAGAAAACAACTTACATGCTATGGTGCCGAATAAGTTACCTGTAAATCTAATGGTTGTATTTTGTGACATCAAAAGGTTTATGAAATGTAACACTGACAATAAAAAATTACAGACAGAAATGAATTGGAAGCAGCAGAAAAATATTTGGACCATGCCGCCGCTTCAAACTTCACGACATTCATCAAAATGCTGTCAGATGTCCTGGTGCAGGGCGTCAACAGCCAGGTGGCGCGCATGGCCGCTGGGCTGCAGCTAAAGAACCATCTCACCTCCAAAGACCCTGCACTCAAACGACAGTACCAAGCAAGATGGTTAGCGCTACCTGAAGACATTAGACTTTATATAAAGAAAAATGTAAGTAAAAAATGAAACCCATCATTGAAATTTACTGCTGATGACCTGCAAATATTGCAGTCTTACTAATCCTTTTTAGGGTTCCGTACCCAAAGGGTAAAAATGGGTACCTATTACTAAGACTTTGCTATCTGTCTGTCCGTCCGTCCGTCTGTGTGTCACCAGGCTGTATCTCAAGAACTGTGATAGCTAGAGAGTTGAAATTTTCACTGATTGTGTATTTCTGTTGCTGCTTTAAAAACATATACCAAAAACAAAATAAATTAATTATTTAAGAGGAGCCCCTCTTAAATAATTACAACAAATGTAATTTTTTGCTGTTTTTTCTTTGTGTCTAATGTTGTATAGGTCTAATGGTACGGAAACCTTCGTGCGCGAGTCCGACTCTCACTTGGCTGGTCTTTTCATTTTGTTTAAAGTCAAACTGCTAATAAAAAAAGGATAAATCCTCAAAACTTTTGTACTAAATATAAATTATTTCCAGATCCTAGGTGCGATTGGAACTGAGAACAGCCGACCCAGTTCCGCAGCCCAGTGTGTTGCCTATGTGGCGGTTGCTGAGCTCCCTGTTGGACAGTGGAACGATCTCATACCAATTCTCGTTGAAAATGTTGTTAATGCTCAATCCACAGAACTAAAGAAGGAAGCTACACTTGAAGCTATTGGTATGTCTTTATTCATACATATATATATAACTATGGTCTGAGGCTTCACCGCTTTGACATGTTATTCGTAATAAACTAATATATTATTTACGAAAACACGATTCCCTGAATCGCTCGTAGCCCCGGCTGCCTGAGTGATCTTAAACGATCACAAAGGTTAAGCAACACAGGGCGCGTTCAGTGCATGGATGGGTTGCCGTCTATGCCTAACGCTAGTGGCATTTTTCCGAGCGGTTCCGTGCTTCGCAAGGCACGTTAAGACGGCTGCCGTCGATAGATGGCCTTAGGGCGGCTTGACAACTTCTGACAGTAGACGAGCCACTAGTCTACAAGCCTCCACGAATCCGGACTTGGCCCCCGTGGTGGAGTATGGCCTATACCTTCCTCAGGGAAGAGACCCGTGCCCCTCGGTGGGGACATAATGGGTTGATGATGATGATTTATATGTATTTGTTCAATTATATATTCTATTGCAATCTGCCTTCCAAAGACATTCAGCATTTGTAGGTATGTTTTATCTTCAGTATATAGCTGGTAGTTCTGCTGTTTCAATAAATAAATACAATATATATTTCAATGACCCTTACCCGAGTATAACCGTCCGAGTATAGACCACCATCATATTGTTAACTAACCTACTTTGTTATTACTAAAATTCCATTAAGTATAAATGCAACTTACCCTTAACTGCATTTTAGTTATTGGGCAGTAATATCCAGTCAACAGCCTACATTCTGCCTTCAATTTTCATAAACAATATGCCAAATTCATTGTCTGCATCAAATTCGCAGTGAAGTATGAAAAAAAATTGTGCAAATTATAAAATTACCTGGATCAACATTTTTGCTTACAATCTCCTTTATCTTTGCTTAGCTTTACTTGATAGGATCACCAGGACAAGTGGAACTAAGTAAAAAGTTGTAATGTCATGTTATGTACCATTTTAGGATATATCTGCCAGGAAATTGATGCTGAGGTTTTAACTGAGCAGAGCAATCCTATCCTTACGGCTATCATCCATGGCATGCGGTCTACTGAGCCTAGTCACTATGTGCGCCTAGCTGCCACTCAGGCTCTCCTTAACTCACTTGAGTTCACCAAAGCCAACTTTGACAAGGAAAATGAAAGAAACTTCATTATGGAGGTGGTCTGTGAAGCAACTCAGTCCAGCGACATGAGGATCAGTGTTGCAGCGCTCCAGTGCTTAGTAAGTTTAAGTCCAGTTCAACTTTTTCCGACTTTTACTAATGTATAATAATATATTACCTGTTTGGACACAGTCTGGGCGTATTTCCATGTTTGTGATGCCCTTCCCTGGTTACCGTAGCTCAGGGTATCCTTTCTTGTGACCAGTACAAGTGTTTGTGTTGTGTGGAAGTTATTTATTTACTTTCTTTATTCTAGGTGAAAATTTTGTCCCTGTATTACCAGTACATGGAACCATACATGGGTCAAGCTCTTTTCCCTATCACATTGGAGGCCATGAAGTCTGACATTGATGAGATTTCCCTTCAAGGCATTGAGTTTTGGTCTAATGTCAGTGATGAAGAAATTGACCTTGCTATTGAAGAGGCAGAAGCAGCAGATGCCGGCCGTCCTCCTGTAAGAACCTCCAAGTTCTATGCCAGAGGGGCTCTCCAGTACCTTGCACCTGTACTCATGCAAAAGTTGACCAAGCAAGATGACTCTGATGATGAACTAGAATGGAACCCTTCCAAAGCTGCTTCAGTATGTCTTATGCTGCTGTCCAATTGCTGTGAAGATGAGATAGTCCCCCATGTTCTACCCTTCATTAACTCCAATATTAAAAATGAAAACTGGCGATTTAGAGAGGCGGCCCTTATGGCATTTGGCTCAATACTAGGAGGTCTAGAAGCCAATACTCTGAAACCATTGGTTGAAAAAGCCATGCCAACTCTGATCGAGGCTATGTACGACTCCAGTGTGGCTGTGAGAGATACAGCTGCTTGGACCTTCGGCAGGATCTGTGAGATTGTTCCTGACGCAGCTATCAATGAGACTTATCTCAAACCACTTCTAGAGAGTCTTGTCAATGGATTGAAGGCGGAACCTCGCGTCGCAGCTAATGTCTGCTGGGCTTTCACTGGATTGGCTGAGGCTGCCTATGAAGCTGCGGACAGTGGTGATTCAAATCAACCAAAGACCTATTGTATGTCCAACTATTTCGACTTTATTGTGCAGAGGCTTTTGGAAACCACCGATCGCCAAGATGCGGCTCAGCATAACTTGAGATCGGCTGCTTACGAGGCGCTCATGGAAATGGTGAAGAACTCGCCCGCGGATTGTTACGTAACTGTACAGAAGACCACAATGGTGATTTTGGAACGTCTGCAACAAGTGCTGCAGATGGAGAATCATATTTCGAGTCAGGCGGACCGCTCGCAGTTCAACGACCTGCAGAGCCTGCTGTGTGCCACGCTGCAGTCGGTGCTACGAAAGGTGACACCGGAGGACGCGCCGCAAATTTCTGACGCCATCATGAATGCTCTCCTCACCATGTTTGCCAGTAACGCCGGCAAGGCTGGCGGTGTACAGGAAGACGCCCTAATGGCTGTCTCGACATTGGTTGAAGTGCTCGGCGAAGGTTTCCTCAAGTATATGGATGCATTCAAGAGGTACCTCTATGTTGGTCTAAAGAATCATCAAGAATACCAAGTTTGCATAGCAGCTGTTGGGCTCACTGGTGACATTTGCCGCGCATTAAAAAGCAAGGTTTGTTGTATTATTTTTTAATAAGAAAATTACTAAAAGTGAATAGGAATTGTAATAGACAGTAATTTAGTTGTATTAAATCGCTGCGGGATTTTATTAAATTTGAATTATTTTATGTTACAGGTGTTACCATATTGTGATGAGATCATAGTTCTACTACTGGAGAATCTTGGTGATCCCTCTATTCACCGCTCAGTGAAGCCCCAGATTCTCTCCGTGTTCGGAGATATTGCGCTCGGTATTGGGCCTGATTTCGCCAAATACTTTGAAGTTGTTATGCAAATGTTACTGCAGGTATGTGGGCCATTTGACAATATTTGTGTACTTCCACCCATTCATTTAATATCTTCTAAAAGTGCCTGTCCGTCATTGGTTGGCAGTCAGTTCTTTACAATGCTCCCTGCTCAGTGAAACTCTGAACAATTCTTCCGCAGTTTTAACACTGGCCCACTCATTCAACTTACACACTCCTTATATTTTTTATTTTTGCAATGATACTGATTGAATGACTTCAAAATCATCTGACTTCCTGTGTTTTGGACAACCTGTTTTTACTTATAATAATAATTATTCTAACATGTTGCAGGCCAGTAATGCGCAAGTAGATCGTAATGACTATGATATGGTGGAGTACCTGGGGGAACTACGCGAGAGTGTACTTGAAGCATACACCGGCATCATACAAGGTTTCAAGGGAGGAAGTGATGAAGTGAGTTCACAAAGTGTTTTTTAGTTATCTGAGTGTGTAGTGTGAAATAAAACATCTTAGTACTAGTTTTATACCAGACTCAGTAGAAGTTGTTTCCACAGATGTGCAGAATTATTATTATTAATATGATCATTGCATATAAGTAAACTCACAATAATTAGTAATTTATTCTCGAAGGCAAATAAACTAAGGCCGTTTATATCTATGCTAGGTGATTATTATGTCTATTCTACTAGTCGTAGATAGGTGAAGTGATCACTTAAGAATATTTTTTAGATGGAGTATGTGTGCTTGCTCAGGACTTATCTATACCATCCTCTCAGTGTAGTCCACTTATTTCACACGAAGGGCAACATCAATATGTGCAAATTAACAGGCATAGCACTGTGAGCATTGAGCATTCTTCTTAGCATGTCGATGGCAAAAAAAAAATTAAAGTCTTTGTTAACAGTTGCGGCCCAAAACTGCGACGCTGACTGCGTTATCACTTGCAATCATTAGGTCCTTCTGAGTACAAGTACCTCATCCAAGTGGCAGGAAGGCGCTGCATGCAGGCCGCTTCCAACTGGTCTTTTTGTAAATCCATGGAGGAGGCCTATGTCCAGCAGTGAACTTCTTGTGGCTGAATGATGATGATGATGAGTACAGGTGTTAGGACACACTGGGCACGATGAAAGATAGTCCATCAACTGAGAAGTACCGCACAGACCATTCAAATTAACGCAGTCAGCAGCATTTGTTAATAATATTGCCATTCCGTTCCCACTATTTGTAACTTTACGCAAACTTCGTCTTGTCCATATAAATAAATATAAGACCGCTAGTTGTATACTATATTACTCAGATATTTAAGACATTTTATGTACATTAATATGCATGGTGTGCAATAAAGAGTTTTAATAAATTCTGCATAACAACCAATGTTATGAAAATAACAGAAGGTTACTTTTAACAGGTATTGATAACTATGACAAAAATTGTTCTACTTAGTATCACTGTTTGCCTTTAGTTTTCATCAACGACTCTATGTGCGTTTTTTACATATACTGCAGGTACGTTCAGACGTGGCTCTAGTGGAGCCTCACGTGGCAGCCATCGTCAACTTCATGATGCAAGTGGCGTGTGAGCCGGAGCGCACCGACGGTCACATGTCCGTCATTGCGGGCCTTACGGGCGATTTGTGCTCGGTAAGCTCTTACTTGCTTCCAATCCAATCAATCCAAGTCCCTCAATGCTGAGGATCGTGGCCGCTATTTCCTTTTCCTTTTTTCCTCTCTGTGCCACTATGACGGGGTATGGGTGCAGAGTGCTCTCCATCTGGACCTGTAGTTCGCTGTGTGGACCACCTGGTGAAACTCAGTTTTATTTCGTTTGTGGTCCTGATCACCAAGGAGACTGGTCACTCTATTTAACTATTACTTAAATTTTTTAATTGCTATTTTTGTATACTGCAAGCGGTGGTAGCGGATCTGTGAACGCCGGCTTCTCATTTGTTCGAATCCCGGCATGTACCAATGACTTTGTTTTGTAACTTACATACATTTGTGAAGTTATAGTAGCAACTAGGGGGTGAACCCCCTGCGCGCTTCGCGCGCCAACCCCCAGCCGCTCCGAGCTTCGCTCTCCGCGGCGCTCGGCCTAGGGCCTCGCTAGACACTTGACGTTGGGATTGTTTGAGTGGGAACATGTATGGTCTCGGCCTTCGGCCTCGGCCTGGACGAAGCTCGGCCTTCGGCCTCGCCGCGGCGGGGTTCTTCATGCCCGCTTCGCGGAGCTCGGCCTCCGGCCTCGCAAGTTTGTCCCATCTGGCTTTTGCGTTGTTGCTTGTTCGCCGAAAATGTATAGTCTCGGCCTTCGGCCTCGGCCTGAACGGAGCTCGGCCTTCGGCCTCGCCGCGGCGGGGTTCCTGAGGCCCGCTTCGCGGAGCTCGGCCTTCGGCCTCGCAAGTTTGTCCCATCTGGCTTTAGCGTTGTTCCTTGTTCGCCGGAAAATGTATGGTCTCGGCCTTCGGCCTCGGCCTGAACGGAGCTCGGCCTTCGGCCTCGCCGCGGTGAGGTTCCTCATCCCCGCTTCGGCATCGAAAAATGGTTTTTTTGAAAAATTTTTCATCTTTGTTTCAAATTTTGTACTAAAAGTCGATTTTCAGTACAAATTCTCCATACAAAATTTTCAAATTTTCAATCGTCGATATCTCGGCCGCCATCTTGAAAATCCAAAATGTCAGATTTTTCTCATATACCTGGGTCCTTTGACAACCCGATGCCGTTTAGGGCACGTCTCTAGCATATGCCCAGTTGGCTGCCGACTTTTTTGCGCAGAGGTCGATTTTTTGGGCGGCCATATTCTCGCCCCTATTTTGAATTTCGAACGTTCAAAATTTTTTTTTTAAATTAGATCACAAATCAAACACCCGTTCCAAATTTCATCCAAATGGGCCAGTAAACAAAAAAGTTAGCCCATTTGTATGGGAGAACGCGTTCGAAATTCAAAAATCGGCTTCATAGGATGGCTGTATATCATACATTCCCTACAACTTTCTCATACAAAATTTTCACGTAACTCTTACCGTTTCCGAGGAAACCTATAGATGATCTGTCAGTCAGTCAGTCAGTCAGTCAGTGAGTATACCGGATTGTAGCTATATATATTAGTAATACCACTTGCTAACGGTGAAGGAAACACATCGTAAGGAAACTTGAGTGTCTGAGGTGATCGAATACCTCCGCGCTTAAAATAGCCAATCCGCGGTGGGCAGGCGCCCCTTCTCTCTCTCTCTCTCTGAGAGAAGGCCTGTGCCCTTCAGTGGGATGTAACAGGCTACATAACAAATATATATATATATATATAAACAGGGCGTCCCACGGCTATGCCACATGGAGGGAAAGTACCTTGAATATTGTAGATGGAACATTTTACTGAAAGAAGATATTTTAATTTAAAAAACAATTTAAATCGCATTCAGAGATTTTTAAATAATTACATGGTTGAACCGAGAATCGAACCCGCTACACGAGAAAAAAAAATTACCCTGTAGCTTTATCATACCGATCGAAAGGCTTCATCATAAGGATAATTTTTTGGGTGTCAGAAATAAAAGGAAGACCATGAATTTTAACTAATAATTTAAAAGAATATCTTTAAATTAGAAGTATGTATACCTACATGCCAATCCGCGGTGGGCAGCCAACCCGCGGTGGGCACGCGTGGTGATTAAGCCCATACTCTCTGTGTGAGAGAAGGCCTGTGCCCTACAGTGGGGCGTATATAGGCTGCTTATGATGATGTAATGCCCAAAATATATATCCTTGTCATGAAACTGGGCACCGACTACAAATTATACTTCTTCAATACCTACACATATACATACTTCTAATTTAATACATAAATAGATAGATAGATAGAATGTTCTTTATTGTATGTACAGGAATTACATTTCGTCGTTCATATTGCAAAATGTCACATGTCCAAAAATACGATTATTGTTTTTGCATCGAAACAGTATGAAAATTAGTAAATCAGAAGAAAATTATTACGAGGATTACGATGTCCTGCACGTGTGCAGTCTTTTCAATTTGAAGATTTTTTCAATTTTTAGTGCTGGAGCGGGAGAAAAGTAAACAAGTTCCTTATAACCATAATTTACCCTGCTTAATTCGTTGCTTTAAAATTTGAAGTTATCAATTTCCATCTCCGAAAGTCTTCACCAGAACATCACCAAATTAACCTGGGACTACTTTTACGCTATTTTATTAAACATACGGATATTACTAAAGAATGGACCCCATTAGACCTATTTCACTGCTGTCCATCAAAGAGTTCCGTTCTCTATCTCTAAAAGTCTTCATCAGTGCTTCACCAAATCGGAATGGCACCAAAATGGGACGTTATATCTATTCGAACAAAAAAAAATTGTCGGAATCGGTTAAGATTTGACGGAGTTATGCGAGAACATAGCCAAAAAAGAACATACGCGTCGAATTGATAACCTCTCCTTTTTTTGAAGTCTGTTAAAAATAGACCGCCGCGCGTGATAAGTTAACTGTATAATGTTCTTGTTCTCTAGAAAGTTGAAAGTAAGATATACAATAATTGTATATCTTACTTTCAACTTTCTAGAGAACAAGAACATAGGTTATAATCTTATTGTAAAATTCAGCAAAACTTGCATTGTGAACCCAGATAGCGTGAAGTTTCACGATCGGAAACTAGGAAGTTTGATTCAAACTTGCTGTAAGCTTATTCCACTAGTTTATAAATGCCAATGTAGTAATATATGCAGTAGATAGATATACAGGGCGTCCCAAAGTTATGGGCCATGAAGGGAAAGTACCTTAAATAACGTAGATAGGGTATTTTGCTGAAAGAAGACTTTATGTTATTTTTAAAAGTTAGTAATTTTGCATTCAAAGATTTTCTAAAAATTACTTGCCTTGTCTGGGAATCGAACCGACTTAAATGTAAAAAAAACACCCCAATTTTATGATGCCAATCGAAAGAATGGCCAAAAAATAATAACTCTTCTTAAATAACATAGTATTTTAAAAGAAAGGAACAGCGTGAAATTAATCATTTTAATAAAATTTTTTTTTTTTTTTTTTTTTTTTTTTTTATTTTTAATTAAGCACAGTGACAAAGTTATACAATATATTCCCTTCTGCCAAACTGTATTGCAGTTTAACGGCAGACACTCTCAGTAAATAATAATATGTTGAGATACAAATTGTAAGTTCACAAAAATGTTAATAATATGTAGGTAGTCTAATAATAAGTTGTACAGTGCGACGGCATTCCGGCTCGGCTGCCCATGCAACCGCCGTGCGAACGCGCATGTGCGTCACGCCAGCGTAACCATGTAAAAACATACATGAAACTGCCGTAGTCAATTAAGTGGGTATTTTTTTGTAAATTAATTAATTAAATGCTCAAAATTTAAGAACAACAAGCAAACAATTGCATAGACTGTTCCATTTACAAATTTAAGAACAACATTTAAAAATTTGTCTTCTTTTTAAAAAGCATGCATTCAAACAAACACTCATAAATTGTTACATTTTCAAATTTAACAAGAACATTATTTTTGTTTTAAATTTGGCTTGTGTCTAGCTTACCAAGGACGTATTGAAATACTAAATTTTATCATTTTATCTACACTTCCACTTATAATAAGGAAAACTATGCTATAAAGTATTTTATGAAGTGGGTACTTAATTACGAATAATCAATGCTATCTATGGATGATAATATCGCTACTTTTCGAACGTCGTCGTCGGCAATAAAAAAACTTTCTTGAAATTTGACTCAAACATTTTACGTTGTTCCTTTCTTTTAAAATACTATGTTACTTAAAAAGAGTTATTAGTTTTTGGCCATTATTTCGATTGGCATCATAAAAGTATGGGTGTTTTTTTTTTATTTAAGTCGGTTCGATTCCCAGACAAGGCAAGTATTTTTTAGAAAATCTTTGAATGCAGAATTACTAACTTTTAAAAATAACATAAAGTCTTCTTTCAGCAAAATACCCTATCTAAAGGTACTTTCCCTTCATGACCCATAACTTTGGGACGCCCTGTATGCAGTAGATAGATAGCATGAAATTTGACGAACGGAAACTAGGAGTTTAGGTTGAAGCTTATAAACTCTCTACAAGTTTGAATCAAACCTCTTTTCCATATTCTCACTAGTATACATGCTATCTGGGTATCCATCCAATGTCTACTATACCATTTCTAAACTAGTGGAAGACTTCTATCATACTGTCTTCATTATAAGACACTTATTGATTGTTAGTTACCGTTTGGGTTTACAGTAATTTTGGAATATCTGGATTTACGTATTATGTCACAGCCTCTGATAAATCATAGTCCTGCATAGAATGATATCAATAATATTGAACAAATACGGTTGTAAGCAACATTTATCAGACAATTAAAATACAATTCAAGTTGCATAAAATGGTGGTATTGGTTACAAATGACAAACCAATCAATGTGTTGTAAAAATTACCTTACAATGTCGTGTATCTCGCCTCCCTCGTTGGTCAAGCGGTTAACTAACACGCTTTGCTACCAAAGCAGAGGTTGCTGGCTCGATTCCCACTGAAGACTGGCATACTGTATTTGTACAAGTGGCCTCAGTCTGGGTGTATTTCCATGTATGTGATGTCCTTACCTGGTACAAGGTACCATAACACAGGGTCTCCTGGTTTGGGACCAGGAAAAGTGTTTGTGTTCTGTGGAAGTAACTATTATTATCGTCCGCCAGGCGTTCGGCGCGCGGGTTCTGCCACTGATTGAGACGCGGCCGCTTCTGGACCTGCTGCAGGCGGCGCGCCGCTCGCGTACGCCGCGCACTAAAGCGCTCGCCAACTGGGCCACCAAGGAGATCCGCAAGCTCAAGATGCAGGCGCCACTCGTCAGCTGGTAAGATACAGAATATGCGAGCCAACTAACAATAGCATCGCGCTAGCTGCCAGTTTGGCATGACATATTTGTTAGCTTCGGCAAGCTCAGAATACAGACGCCATTAGTCAGCTGGTAACAGAATATGCAAGCCAACTAACAACTGCATAGCCCTAAGTGCCAGTTCGACATGGCGGTTGTTAGCATCCACTAGCTCAGAATACAGATCCCATTAGTCAGCTGGCAACAGAATATGCGAGCCAACTAACAATAGCATCGCGCTAGCTGCCAGTTTGACATGGCAGATGTGTTAGCATCCGCAAGCTCAGAATACAGACGCCATTAGTCAGCTGGTAACAGAATATGCGAGCCGACTAACAATAGCATCGCGCTAGCTGCCAGTTTGACATGGCAGATGTTTTAGCATCCGCAAGCTCAGAATACAGACGCCATTAGTCAGCTGGTAACAGAATATGCGAGCCAACAAACATTAGCATCGCGCTAGCTGCCAGTTTGACGTGGCAGATGTGTTAGCGTCCGCAAGCTCAGAATACAGGCGCCATTAGTCAGCTGGTCACAGAATATGCTTATAGCATTAAGTCCGCCACATTGCTATTGTATTTTTTACTTATGTACAATAAACGTATTAATAATAATATGCGAGCCAATTAACAATAGCATCGCGCTAGCTGCTAGTTTGACATGGCAGATGTGTTAGCAAAGCATCCGCAAGATCAAGATGCATTCGCCACTCGTCAGCTGGTAAGATTCAGACTGTGCGAGCCAATAACAGGATCGCGTTTGATGACAACTTCAGATGGCCGATGTGTTAGCACTGCATGTGATGGATTTTAAAGGGGTTTATTTGAATGTGCTTTAAAATAGACATTTCCAACTACATCTTAAAATTAATTACTTGGTCTAATAATTGCAACTGAGTAAAAAAAATATCTCTTAACTTTAAAATTAATAGTTGCGGACCGATCCCAGGCTCAAGATCTCGACACAATACCACTCACCTCAGGTGAGTCACCTGTCAAGTATGAGACTTCGGTGCATTAATTGCACCAAAAATAACATTAAACTTATTGAAACATTATATAGATAGATAGAGAACACTTCATTGTACGTAATAAAAACATACGCGTCGAATTGATAACCTCCTCCTTTTTGAAGTCGTTTAAAAAGGAAATTACACAGATATTTCTAAACCTGAAAGTACAGATGCTAGACTTTAGAGCGCGTCAGAAAGTGAAGGCATATTAAATATACCCGTTTAGAGTAGTTTTTATCGTAACTCAAGCCTGGATCTTCCATCTGCCAGCATAAAAAACATTTCGTTCTCATTCTGTGTACGCCTAACTTGGATGCTATAACTGAGATATCTAAACATCATTGTCTGTTTTCAGATTTCAATCAACGTTGGGTGACATTGACGTCATGCTATTTCAGACGACATGCTGCTGGTAAATTAAACATAGGTTGGCAGGTCATATAGTAACATTATTGTATGAGTCGTTAGGTGCATTTGTTTACGGCCACTTAATTTTATTTTTATCATGAATTTTAGTTTAATTATATGTTTATATATGATGTACTATAATATTGTTCATTTCTGTATATTGTTGGTGTTTGGAACCAGTAAATTTATTAATTGTAAATGATCACAAAGTGACAAACAGCTGCGAAAACTGATGCACCTATCGTAGCATTCTTGATTTGTTTCAGTACGCATATGCCTGACCATAATCTTTCCATAACAATCGTAAAAAGCTGAAGCATTTTCCTATTTGGTATTATAAATACAGACAGTGGCTGTGGTATCTTTACATGTGAGAATAAGGTGATAGAATTAGTCTGAAAGTGAGCTAGAATGAAAGTAGAGGAATGTTATTATAGGCATGCACATTTGCAAGGTGATTTTGAATTGTATAAATAAATAATTATGTTTTGTAAGCGGTATGAAAGGCATTGTGAACAGTGGTGAGAGTGTATGCGACGCGTGTGTGTGTGTGCGTATGTGATTTATCATTATCACAGATATTTTGTAAACTTAGGCGTATGTCGAACTATGAAGATGGTATGTGTGTGTTACCGTCGACGTTACGAGAGGCTGGGGGACGCCATATTGGTGACAATAACTTTTTACATATCACAATCTTATCTTAGTCTTGCACCGAAACAAATAATATGACAATATTATGTATGTTTTAGAAGAACTCACTACTCGGCCCTTGATAATTGTGATATTCAAAAAGTTTGCCTTCAGTACTCAAATTAAAATTATTTACATTATTTGTACATATGTAATTAAAGACTTTCGTTTTACGTCTGTATGACAATCAAATATCGTCCGTAAACATATTAAATTTAAAAACTTGAAAGTCTGTGAAAAGATTGAAACATGTTATTGATATTAGCACTATTAAGGACGTCATCATCTGAATCTCTACCAAAAGCCTTTCTTACTGACCTAATCGAGGCGATGTTGCGGGGCGGTTTTCCTGGCAACAAGATCCATGACAGTGTAGTTGTGTTTGTTAAGTTTGCTGGCAAACTAGTGAAACCAACCAGTGGCCAAACTTGTTGTCTAATAGTAAGCTGCTGATTATCGCTCTAATTGATATAACTAGAAAAATATTGGAGATGGGCAATTTTATTTGGTTTGGTTACTCCTATCCATCTGTCGCTGTTCAGTAAAGGTTTATCCATGTTACAACGGGCCGGTGACGTGCGTGCGGACCTACTTACGCAGTTAGAGACAATACAGGTTTTTTTTGCGCTAGTATTTTAGTAGGCGGGGCACATAGCTCCGAGAACTGATGGCCGTTGGGGCGGAAAAGTTCTAACCTGGCGACCGCGGACCGGACGACGCAGCGTGGGCAAAGCCCCTACCACATGGTCCGATGACCTGGTTACGGTGGCAGGGAGTCGCTGGATGCGGGTGGCACAAGACCGGGAAGCTTGGAAAACCATGAGGGAGGCCCATGTCCTGCAGTGGTCGTCAAATGGCTGATGATGATGATGATGATGTACTACCTTCAAAGTATTTAAGATTTATTATAGTTTGTATTGTGACGCCCGCACATCGCCGCCCCACTGTAATGTGGATAGTCCTTAATAGGTGCGATTCCAAATATTAATGTTTCTGATTGTATTCCATTGTTGTGTTTCATTATGGCGTAAAATCAGAGATAGGATTATTGCTGTAGCTTGTTTCTATACACCTCTTATTTACGATTCAGATGTTAGAAATTGCTATTTCCAAGATGTATAAATACCATTTTTTAAATGATCCTGTAAAGTAATGCACTAAGATAATGAGTGTTTGCTAGTCTGTGAGCATCACTGGCAGAGGATGATGTATGCCCGAATTATGCAAGACAGAATGTTTTACAACTAGGTACATATCCAAATTACTTTTATTTGCGACTTTTTAAAATTATTATTTCAGTCAGTTTAAATGTGTGATAGGAGAATGTGTGAGGACTAGTGCCATGCCATGAAAGGTTCTGAAATTAGAATCATAGGCATCGAGTCAATGAATACCACCCACTTTTCCTGATTATATCAAAAATTATTAATTTTTGGTTCTACTCTATAATTTGTTTTACTATAACCACTTCTGTAGGTACTTCTGTAAACTTTTCCATAGAATAAAACATTTTAGTGACTTAATTATTCTTTGTATTTACCGTTTTTTAATTGTCCATTTATCATTGTGATTGTATTCATTAGAATATGCGCGGCGCGCTGTCTAACTATAGCCATTAAATTTAAACTCAGTGCTGTATCGAGTACAAGCAAGTTGCACAACACGTCACGGAAGTATTACAGTCGCTTGTTGATACGGCATCGATCGATACGCACGTGCGTGAGTGCGAGACTACTGATCCCGCGTCAATGAAAAAGCCCCTTTAACAACACTACATCATTGGGCAGGGCCGCGTTTCATAAAACTACAATAATTCATAGTTTATAATGCCAATTCACTTGTTATACTGTGGGTTAATCGACTTAGCAATGTACATCGAAAGTCGTCGACATAGCCCAGCGGATTAGTAAGTTGAAGTGGCAGTGGGCGGGGCACATAGCACGCAGAACTGACGGCCGATGGGGCCGAAAAGTTCTCGAATGGAGACCACATATCGGCAAGCGCAGTGTAGGACAACCAGCCACAAGATGGACAGATGATCTCATCCAAGTGGCAGGAAGGCGCTGGATGCAGGCCGCTTCCAACCGGTCTTTTTGGAAATCCATGGAGGAGGCCTATGTCCAGCAGTGGACTTCTTGTGGCTGAATGATGATGATGAATGTACATCGAATTGTCACAGTAAACCATGACCACTGAAGAAAACATTGTGCAAGGGCTTCCAAAACATATTTAGACTGACGCCCTTGGGAGTTTCCTATCTGCGACGGCCAGTGTGTAGTTTAACGGTCTTGTTTTTAATATTATATTATGCAATTATTGAACAAAGGAAACGAAAACCATGAGGGAGGCCCACAGAACAAAAAAAAACGAGTAGAAGTCGTAAGTGGGCGGTACCCGCGTGCCTGACATTAGCAATGTATTGCTTATGCGTAGTCTTTGACAGTTTTTTTTACCTCAGTTGCCGTGCGCTTCTAGTAAACAATTTGTAAAAACTACTAAAATGCCTTATTGTGCTGTGTGTGTTAGAGTGCAAAAATAAAAGTTGGGGACCAAAATGTACCGATCATGCTGTAACTTTTCATCGGTAAGTGGTATTTCATTGTATTTTTACCTTTATTTACTTGACTGTAAAGTTCAATATTCATCGAAGTATGTGTACTTTTTCTAGAAACATTTCAACATTTGAATGCGTTTTATTTAGAGATGGGACACAACATGATAAAAATCTATCGATAATTATATATGACTTAGTCTAGATAATTATCGGTACTTAAGAGTAGGTACCTACGTCTAAGTAGGTACTTTGGGAAAATAATTGTTGTTATTTTATACCTATTTCCGAAGACATGAGCACAGCTAGATTCGCGATAAAGCTCCTCCTCACCCGCTTGTCAGGGATTAAAATGGATGGGAAAGTCACGTGACTTTCGTTGGCAAATGTCATCTCCATACATAAGCGAAGCGTAAGCGTTAATAGAAATCGACATTGTAAATAAATATGTTAAAAAATTAACTCTGTACACGATAAGTTTTCTAGGCTTCGTTTCGACAAACAAACTAGAACTCGCAATACGTCCCATCCTTGGCTGAGTAGCAACATAGCAGATACTTGTTTTCCAATTTTCGACTTTATGGCCTTCTCCCTTCTCTCTTCTCGACGGTCAGACGGGGGGCTGGTTCCATCTAGTGTAGAGTAGCGGTACTACAATACAAAGAGTGAGTGTCAAACTTAATTTCATTATTATCATTTGATTTTGATCATTGTTTATATTAGCGAAAGGTTCATATTTTACTTGGAACTTTTGTGATGTAGACCTTTTCGGCATTGTCTTTATTTACCAATGGCAGCTTGGTATTCATAGTGTGCGTTTGGTTTATATGTGTGAGTTTGATCACACTGGTTTTCATACTAATAGATCATGTCACTACTTCTACTCTTTTTTTTTTGTTCTGTGGGGAGGCCTAGCTATGTCCTGCAGTGGGCGTCAAATGGCTGATGATGATGATTGAATAAAGAACGGATTTAAAGCGAGGGCTATAGATGAATCACAAGCAAGTTAATGATTCTAACGACTTTAATTGTTAGAATCCTGAGCGACGCGAGTGATTCAGACCCTCAATGTAAATCTGTACTTTATTCAAGAGTTGCATAGGTATAATACACCAGGGCCTAGATTCTGTTAATGCATTGTAGTATCATGACAACTGCATGAACATGGCGATTTCATTTCCATGGCTGCTTTAAGTTTACGCGGGCACGCGTGTCAAACCTTCTAGACGTCAATGGTATGAAAAAACACGTCACGTGACCCGACAGTTTATCTGTCATTATACTACAATACACTAACAGAATCGAGGCGCAGGACTACGAGAAAAATAAATAATTTAAGTGAAAATAGACATTAAATGAAGAAATAAAAACCGGCCAAGTGCGTGTCGGGCCACGCGCAATGTAGGGCTCCGTAGAGAGGGGTTTTTTTCTGCTTTACAACTAACAACTTCATCGAAGTCATTTTCAATGGATTTTGTACGAAATTTTACTTTTATAAGTCGGTTGACTATTACTCGTTTACCAGTAAAGCCTTCTCAGCCGTGATACTTTTCCTTTCAAGTTCATTATATGTGCTACTATCCTGAAATCTGCTGTTTATAACGAGGTCATTTTAGAGAATCTTGAAAACCGGTTGGATGAATGGCCCCTGACTGAATTGCGAAAACTGCACTGCACTGAATTGCACTGCCACATAACATCCGTCGTACGCGTTTAAATTTGAACAGACAGTTCAGGACACAGTGGATAGGTACACATGGTCCAACTAAGTGGCCACCTCGCAGCCCCGATCTAACGCCTCTCGATTTTTTTTTTTTTTTGGGAGCACGTAAAAAACGAAGTCTACAAAAGGAATTATGACAGTGTTCAGGAGCTCAAAGAGGCATTAACGAGGATTTTAAATAATATCCATCCAAGAAAATTATAGGCTGCTACTAGCTCAGTACAAAAACGAGTAAACTTAGGTATGTATTCGCGAAAACGGCGGTCATCTCGAGCAGTTTATTTCGTAGATCACATATTTTTAAGGGTTCTCTGCCTTTTTGCAGAAACATTTTTGGCCGATTTTCATTTGGCAACTAACGTTTCGAAGAATATTATTTTGCGGAATAATCATTTGCCAACTTTTCTTATAATTTTTTTTTATTTCCCAACCTCGCAGTTGCCAACTGTTTGTTTGGTTTGCTTTTTATAATGACATTTTTTCAAAATGCCAACTTTTAAGTAGCGTATGTTTAACTTAGCGTAATATTCATTCAGTTGTTTATTGTATACCAAATGTTGCATTAAGTTTCGTTAAGCAAACCTATAGATTAACCTAAAGGTTAGGAAAACCTAGTAAAATGGATAGAATTTTCCTAGCACTCGCCGACCGCTGCCGCGGCACGCTCGCTTCGCTCGCTCGGCTCGTGCGTGTGTTGGTCACAGTTCTAACCTAACCTAACCTATAGGTTTGCAAAAAAAAAAAACTGTATTAAAGTTTTTTTTTTTATATATTATATCTATTTACGAAAAGGGAACTGTTTCACAGACGAAACGTTATTCATCTAATAGTTGTTTGGCCTAGTAAAAGATTTGAAAAATAATAAATACCCAAAACGTTTTGTTTCATTATAATAATCAGCTTAACAACAATCCTACCAAATGAAACGTTGCCATACAAAAATTTGTAAATCGTTTGTTGTCAAAGTGAAGAATAGGTGAAATGTTGGTTGGCAAGTGATAATCAGCGTAACAATTTTCTGCGAAAAGGCAGGATCCTATTTTTAAGTTTGTGTCAGTGTTGTTGTGACTTACCGTAGTTTTTGTATTTAAATTTCAGTTGAAGTTAAAGAATCTTTTGATCATAATAAGAAATATGATTGCCAAAATAAAGAATATTTTCGAGTTGATTTTCGTTTTTCTGTACAAAATGTATGAAAAAAGTTTTTGGTGATTTCTGTCATTTCGAGTACTCAAAGCTTAAATGGTCTCATAGTCTTTTCATCCCTACACGAAATAGGATCGATTGGCATAAAAATATATATTTTTTTGTATTAGCATTTTTTCGCTGACTGTACATTTTCTCTAAAATCTGTGAATGCAGTTCATAATATCCTAAAAAGTTGGGGATTGTCTCCTAGGAACATTTTTCTGTACCTAACTATAACGATTAAGGTACCTGCCCTTACTGACCCGTCTCGAAAATCCACCTGTATACCCGCGTGTGCGTCCGTTTCCGCCTGTCATCTTTCATTACAGACGATCATGTTTTTTTTCATCTTTTGAACACATCAAAAAATATATATTCTGTGAAAAAACATATCGAAATCGGATAATAAATGACGAAGTTACAGCGAGCACAGGTTCCAAAAACCGGCCAAGTGCGAGTCGGACTCGTGCACGAAGGGTTCCGTACCATTATTTATACAACATTAGACACAAAGATAAAAAAACAACAAAAAAATCACGTTTGTTGTATGGGAGCCCCCTTAAATAATTATTTTATTTTGTTTTTAGTATTTGTTGTTATAGCGGCAACAGAAATACATAATCTGTGAAAATTTCAACTCTCTAGCTATGACGGTTCTTGAGATACAGCCTGCTGATAGACAGACTGACGCACAGACAGACACCGTGCGTCTTAGTAATAGGGTCTTGTTTTTACCCTTTGGGTACGGAACCCTAAAAAACGGGCGCAAACTGGCGCCATACGCTTGACACGTCACAGCTTACGAAGCTACTACAGAACTTTGAAAAACTTGGTCACAGCGTCTATTGAAAGGGAGAAAAGCTTACTTTAACTATTCTATACATAAACATATAAATAACCCAAACTTACTATGGAAAAACATAAAAAATACAACGTTATTTGATAAACCCTGTAAAAACTTAATTCCTAGTCAGTTAAACGACCCTGACAAAATAAACGATCACTTCTTATCTCTCCCTCCATACAATGAATCAGATTTAGGGCCAATTTTTTAATAGTCAGATAAAACTTAACTGGAGAATAAAACTGATGTTGTCACTGTCTTGTCATATGATTTAGACAGTGACAGCAAGCAATTTATTCTCCAGATTAGCTTTATCTGACTATTGAAAAATTGGCCCTTAGAGAAATTAATAAATGATGGCAATAAAGTGGAAAACTCTTTTGATCTAAAACCCACCACAGAGGTAGAGGTTAAAAAAAATAATTAATACTATAATAAAATGGCAACCGGTCATGATAATATAAATATTACAAAGATTAAACTAACCCTTGATTTGACACTCCCAATTATTACAGCAATCGTAATAGTAGTTTATCTACACTAATGTTGTAACATTCTACTTATGTTTTCAATACTTGACTTATAATTACTACTGTTATAGCGCAGACAACAAAACACTCAATTTAAGCAATTTCACATGATGGTATAATATTCACATCGATATCGTAAAATCTCATTATAACATCAATAAAACGCGACCAACTTGATTGCAGGGCCAATCAGGTTGGTCGCGTTTTATTGAAGCGCGCAGCTGCGCTCTCATTGGTTAAATTTTAATGGCGGCAAAATCACTGTGATTATACACGTACGCGTGAATTTAATTTTTAATTGCATTAGTGAAGATAAAGTAGTGTATGCAACTGCATATAACACGGGTATTTAAACCCTCGTATATGTGTTCTGTGCGCCAGACTGATGTAAATAGCTAGGCGAAGTATTACACGGTCACTCAAGACTGATGGATTTTGCATCAGTCCGAACGAAAACACCAATACGACAGCACCAAGCACATACCTTTATCTATGATTATGGATTTAAAAAAAACCTGCGTTGTAATAATAGTAGCTACGGCAGTTGAAAAAACGCCAAAAGAGGATGTGGTGTAAACATAATGGTTGTTAAAAAGTGAATCCTCCTCCATGCTGCCTCAAGATTACAGTATGCTGCCCCAAAGAGTATGTACTTGCTAACACGTTTTCAAAATTATGCACGTAGTATGTAGCAACCTAATAAAAAATAGTATAATACCAACATGAGAATGAAATTGCATAACATTAGTGATTGACTACTTATCACATATCGATATCGATAAAAAAAAATTCGAGGCGTCTCTCCTCTTACCTCATTTTCATGCTTTGAAAATTAAAGTATGCGATAAATCCCAACCACAGTCCCAACACAGTACCTACGTCAACTCAACTATTTCGAGTATGACATGGTGTGAATGGATTATCGCTTACTTTCATAATGAAAAAGGCATTTTTTTTAATCAAATAATTTATCTAGCATCAAGTGTAGAAAACCTAATGTCACCAATGCGTCGCGTTGCTATCAAAATTTTGCACTGGTCGAATTTCAGATCTTTGGAGTCTGCAACAAACCAAACAATAAGTCAAAAAATATATTACCTATACCATATTTATTTGAGGCTGAGACAAAATAAAACTTTTTAAATGATACTGTCTGATAATATTGTATACGTAATTTTTTTATAAAGTATTAAATCGAATTCAATCTAATATACTTAATTCTTAGTGTAAAAACCGAAATAACATTTTTTGGCAATGAAAATAGTCTAAAGAGTAGGTACTGAAAAGTTGTTTACATTTGTGTGTCAGCCCTAAATAAATATGGTATAGGTACTTCTAATAATATTAATGTCAGAGAAAGTTTGTATTACCTGTTTACTAATTTTAGACAGCAAGCAGAAATATCTGGCAGAAAAAAATCGTCATTACAAAAGAAATGATAAAGGAACACGGTGAATGTATATCTAAATTAACTAAAGAATTAACTAAAGATATGATTATGATGGAAGACCTCGGCATAATGCTCGAAGACCTCAGTCGAGTTTCCCAACGTGTGGGCCTTAAAATGAACATGGACAAAACGAAGGTCATGTCGAACGCCCGTGTTGTGCCCACTCCAATAACATTGGGGAACTCGACTCTCGAAGTTGTAGACGAATACGTCTACTTAGGACAAACAGTCCAACTAGGCCGGCCCAACTTCGTGAGAGGTCAATCGTCGAATCCAACTCGGCTGTGGCTGGGCAGCATTCGGGAACTTCGAAAAGTATTTTCGTCTAATATACCTCAATCGCTCAAGACAAAATTATACAACCAGTGTGTGTTACCACTTTACCAGTGATGACTTATGACACTGAAACGTGGTCTCTCACTATGGGCCTCATAAGAAGGTTCAAGGTCACGCAACGAGCTATGGAAAGGGCTATGCTCGGAATTTCTCTACGAGATCGAATCAGAAATGATGAGTTCCGTAGACGAACGAAAGTCGTCGACATAGCCCAGCGGATTAGTAAGTTGAAGTGGCAGTGGGCGGGGCACATAGCACACAGAACTGATGGCCGATGGGGCCGAAAAGTTCTCGAATGGAGACCATATATCGGCAAGCGCAGCGTAGGACGACCAGCCACAAGATGGACAGATGACCTCATCCAAGTGGCAGGAAGACGCTGGATGCAGGCCGCTTCCCACCGATCTTTTTGGAAATCCATGGAGGAGGCCTATGTCCAGCAGTGGACTTCTTGTGGTTGAATGATGATGATGATTACAAAGATGTTATCAAAATCTAGGCATAGTACGGAAAATGAAAATTTTGAGACTTGATGTAGATACAGTGTACTTATTGTACTGCAATTTTCAATACAGATGTATCCCTCATCTCCTCTCAGATAGTCTGATGATACCACAAATGACACGTAGATAGGTTATTAATTGGCTTTCAAATAATACCGATCAAGTGCGAGTAAGACTTTCGTTGAGGGTTCCGCTCTATTCCGTTTTCAATGGGAATTTACATGTGGGGTTGACTCTACATCACATTCACATTCCCTGCTTCTCGATTCACTAGTACTCCACCTTGTTCTGCTATTCCTTTGCATGCGGTTCTCTGCACCACCTCAGGTTAAACAAAAAAAGATACTCTAATGGGTTTTTTTTTTTTTTTTTTTTTCCACGCTTGGCAATGCACTAGACTGTGCTTATGCCATTATCAAGTTAAAAGGTAGGGAAACAGGGTTGTCAAAATAAAATATACAATAGGAACGGAATTTGGAAGGAGTTAAAAACAGTTTGAATTTGAACAGGATCAAACAAATATAAATATACTTAAATATCAACAGGAAATCATAATAAATTTAAATTTTAATATCATATTTATTAAAAAAATTAGCAATATACTTATAAATATTTACATTAAAATTAAATAAAAGGCAGGAAATGGAAGAAGGAAGAGGAACTTTGATGGAAACGAGGTCCGAAATAAAGGAAGAGGAGTCATAGTTAGGACAGGAAAAAAGAATATGATTGACATCGCAAATCTCCGCGCCGCAGGTGCAGGCAGGGCTCTGCAAGATGCCAAGTCTGGCAAGGTGCGCTGGTGTGCATGTATGACCCAATCGTAACCGAATTAAAATAGAAGTGGAAGTCTTGCCGAACTTGGCCTCCGCAAACCATGGTTTCGCTAATACATAAGGCTGAATATTTCGATAGAATTTGCCTTTAGAGGCATCCTCCTCCCAGATCCCATTCCAGGAATCCCGTAGATAGGATCTAGGAAGAGAAGCCAGATCATGGGAATAATTCTTGTAGGGAAACAGATCACCACATTCGACCGCATCATTAGCCAGTTGATCAGCTTTCTCGTTACCTGTTATACCACAATGAGATGGGATCCAAGCGAAAAGCACGGACAAATTTCTCACTGCGCAATTAACAAGCAAACTGCGAATGTCAAAAATAATTGGTTGATCTACTGAGTAAAAGGGAAATTTAGATAAAGCCTGGAGGGAGCTCAGTGAGTCTGAGAAAATTAAGGTTTTCTTAAGTCCTAATAAAAGAATGTATTCAACTGCTTTAAAAAGTCCTAAACATTCTCCTGTAAAGACGGAAGATTCAGGAGGAAGCTTAATTTTTTGTACAATTTTGTATTGAGAGTGGTAGACACCTACCCCTACACAACTGTCTGAATGTTTTGATGCATCTGTGAAAATGGTGTGACACCCCTGGAATTCATCGCTCAAGAGGTTATTCAATTCATTCTGACAGCTAACGTTTTGTTTAGTAAGACCTAGGTGAATTATGTTGGGCGAAAGAATTAAAGAGCTATATGAAGAGTGAAATATAGGCAATAATTTGTATTGGTGAACAGGAGCGCTAATGGAAACAAATTTTAAGAAACTTTTAACAAGACATGGAGCCCTTTTGTGAGACCAATATTTAGATGTAGAGATTAAATGAGACAGACTACGAAGTTTATTGTGTAAAGGATGACTTGAAAGTTGTAGGCATCGACTTATGAATCTGTCAGATAAATATTGGCGTCTTAAGGAAAGAGGAGGCTCAGCACATTCTACCTGTAAACAGCTTATTGGTGAAGATTTCATGGCCCCAGAAATAATTCTGAGAGCCTTGGATTGTATACCATCCAGTTTCTTAAAACCAGCAGCACTACCAGGCTCTAACAAGAAGGTGCCATAATCCAAAACACTCCGTATTAGTGCATTATATATCAGTCTTAGAGAAAAAGGATGTGCACCCCACCAGACTCCTGCAAGGCATCTAATTATATTTAACAGACGCTCACACTTAGCTGCTATGTAATCGCAATGTGGGAGTCCTGAAAGTTGAGCATCTAAAATAACTCCTAAGAATTTAACTTGTTTTTTAACAGGAATGGGTGTTCGGTCATATTCTACAAGGACCTCAGGAGGTTTCCGCATTCTTGAGAACAAGACAACAGTACTTTTATTCACTGAGAGGTCAAGACCATTTTTGGCCAGCCATTGCTGAAGCATATACAAGGATGAAGTCAAAGTAGAGCACATTGTGTCACTGGAGTGGCCAGGTGTATAAAGAAGAAGATCATCGGCATATTGTAAAACCTCTACTGATCCACAAAGAAAAGATTCTAAATCATATGTATAAATGCTATATAAAATAGGTGAGAGAACAGACCCTTGTGGGAGGCCTCTCCAGACTAGTCTTGATATTTTATTACTGTCAGTGTACACATTAATAGATCTTTCTAAAAGAATATTTATAATGAAATTGGCTAAAATATGAGGCACTTTCAACAAAGTTAACTTATGTTTCAGAACCGAGACAAGAACATTATCATAAGCTGAATGAATGTCAAGGAACGCTGCCAGAACTGATTGATTATAGGAAAAAGCTAAACGGATATCTGTAGTAAATATACTTAAACTATCTAAAGTGCCTCGTCCCTTTCTAAACCCATATTGAGAGGGTGATAATAGATTATTACTTTCAATGTACCACTCAAGCCGAATTTTAACAAGATGCTCAGCTATTTTAGCTAAAACAGAAGAAAGAACAATAGGACGATAAGAAGTTGGAGCATTTGAGGGCTTGTTTGATTTTAAAATAGGAATAACAGTTTGAGATCTCCAGGATAGTGGTATATCACCTGATATCATAATAGAGTTAATCAACTCAAGATAGATTAAAAGGGCAGAATCACTAAGATTAGCAATGAATGAATAAAGGATACCATCTTCACCAGGTGAAGAATCCTTGACATGGGAGAGAATACCTTTTAACTCCATTAGGGAAAAAGGGGAATTTAATTCTGAGTGATCCAACTCCAAACAAGAAGATGGAGAAATAGAATTTATTTCTGGAACAAAAGGGGGAGCTAAGTGATCCATAAAGTCATCAACAAGGTCAGAGGATATATAATTAGATGAAGACTCAGTAAAAGCAGATCTAAATCGCCTTATGTTTTTCCATACAACAGATGGGGAGACACTTGGGCACAAAGAAGAACAAAATTTTTGCCAACCTTCATATTTTTTCTTTTTGAGGAGCTTTTTAGTTACACCAGCCACCTCTATATAGTTATCAAAGTTCTCAGAAGTCATAGTATTACAGTAGGTTTTCTCAGCCTCCTTTCTCTTTTTTACAGCCTCTGAACATTCAGCATCCCACCAAGGAGGAGAGGGAATTTTACCTGACACACCATTTTTAATGGGAAAAGTCTGATCTGCAGCCTCCATCAAAATTCTTGAAAAGCTGTCAGCATCTTTCACACTATGAGTTTCTCTGATTTTATTATCTACACACTGTCTAAAGGCACTCCAGTCAGCGTTGCCTAATCTATGCTTCACACGAGGTTTATTTAAATGGAGGGGAGGATGTTTACAGGGAAGAGATATGAGTAAAGGGAAATGATCGCTACCATATGGAGAAGAGAGCGGGGACCAAGAGAGAGTAAGAGCCAAGTCGGGAGTACAGATGGATAGGTCAGGAGCGCTGGTTCCTTCATCAGGCTTGGTAAGGCGAGTAGGCATACAAGTATTTAGAATACATAAATTCTGAGCATGAACTATATCAAGAAGTTGGTCCCCATAGCAGGTAGATGAGGAACTTCCCCAGGACTGGTGTTGGCAATTAAAGTCACCCATCACTAAAAAGGGTTTAGGTAGTATAGAGAAAATGTTACTGATTTCTAGGAGAATATTTACAGAAGGACGAGCAAAATATAAAGAAACTATACAGATATTATTTACAATAGCAGCAACAATAGATATATCGTCACTATGAGAAGGAAGAGGGAAAGAAGAAAATAAAAGAGATTTTTTAATGAGTATGGCTACTCCACCATACCCATCATTTCTGTCTTCTCGGAGACATGAATAACCCGGGATCTTGAAAGAATACCCTGGTTTAAGCCATGTCTCAGAGAGAGCAATGGAAATTGGGTCAAATTTATTGAGGAGATGTATTAAGTCAGATTTTTTATTGATGATGCTGCGACAGTTCCACTGGACAATCTTGCCTATATTGGCCATTGGAGAAGATAGATTTTACTAGATTAATGATTAGGGCAGCGTTGGACGGTAATTCATTGTTTGGAGAAACTATATTAGAGAGAGCTTTAACTAAAGCTGAGATTAAATCTACAATATTCATTTCTGTTTCAGTATTTTTTCCCCGAAGAGCACAGCCATTAGACGGCGAAGGAGGATCGTAATGAGCAGTAAGGTCTTGGTGAGCGACACGGTCATATCCCTTATCTAATTTTGAAGGGGAGCGAGGCTTTAGAAATACTGTCTTTCGGTGGTGTTTGGGAGACGATTCAGGAGCTGAAGATGAGGGATGAGAATGGGAAAACTGGATACTAGGAGGAGGAGCAGCGGACGATAAAACATCCGAAAAGGATCTGGAGACGGGTGGGTGAAGTTTGATTGCTTCAGAGTATGATACACAATTCTGTGCCATGTACAACTTGACTCTATTTTGTCTCTCAAACTCAGGACATGTTTTATTAGTGGCAAAGTGATGACCACCGCAAGAAAGACAGGAAGCACAATCAGGCTCAACATCACAGGAGTCGCCAGAGTGGCTTTGACCGCACCTGTAACAACGAGGTTTCGACCGGCACTGGAGTTTCGTATGACCAAAGTGGCAACAATTAAAGCACTGGATTGTTGGATACTTATACAGTTCCACAGGGAGAGCATTATAACACATGAAAACTCGTTTAGGAAGAACTTGTCCGTCAAAGGTCAAAACAACAGTTTGACTGGGTTTCCACTCAGGATTGGGTCCATGGACTTTATAATTCATCCTTCTAGCCTTAAGAATTTTGCCACAGCCAATGGGAACAGTGATATTCTCAATAGTCTCTTCCGGCGACCACTCTGTCGGGACACCCCGAACAAGGCCCATCCTGGTAACATTGAACGATGGTAAAAATGCCTTGAAGTTATGCGCAGAGAGAGTTGCATCATTTAAAAAAAGATTAGCTTCAGAATAATCTGAAAAAGAAACTGCCAATTTGCTCCGAGTTAAGCGCTTTACTGAGCCATTTATGATGTGCTTTATGCCCCGTTTCTTAAGGTATTGGCCAAAAGAAACAGGGTGAAGAGTGGGAACAGTCGAAGTGTCTGTGCTCTGCTTCTGTACATGAACAACATACGGTGACACATCAGTGGGTTCATACAGAACCCTACCGACCTGAGGCTGCGGTTGATAAGACTTTTCTATTGGCTTTTCAATGTCTACATTATTTTGTAATTTTTGAGAAGAACATGCAGTTTCAACAATTGAATGCTTTTTATTTGAGTCATCAGAATCACATTGGCATGGACATGCTGCAGATGAATCACTTTTCTGATGTTTCCTTTTCTTATTGCAATGTTTGCAAACTTTGATGGTCCTAGACCTTTTCCTTTTTTCGGATCTTACTGATCCATCTGTGTCCATACTAGAATCTCCTACCGGAGGACCTGCACCGGTGGAAATTGTGATGTTTAGACCGACCGGGGGGACAGTGCCCCCCGGGTCGGGCGGCTCCTCTGCCATCGACACAATAAAAATAGCTTAAAAACTTACCAAATCAGCAAAAAGTTATATAAACACAATATTTACAGATATAATAATAAAATTATGGTACAAATATTTACAAACTGTACTTAAATCCAATAAAAAAATTAAATTAATTAGCTCAGAAAGAAAAAGACGCCCGCCTATTCCAAAGTTTCCCGCGCTTTTTCCACTCTAATGGGTTAAACTGTCAAAAACTATTGGCGGCAAGCAGTGTTGCCACAATACAAAAACCAAAATGTCATGTCGACGTAACGACGCTTAATCGCGAGGGTACGCGACATTTGTCTTGTCAGGAAGTTCGGCGATTCTTTACGACCGAATTCAAGATCAACCTCCATCGGGTTTTGTTCACCACTTTCATTTTTGTTTTCAACTTCGGCTTGTAGTAGCGACTGGCTATCTTTCTGGGTATTTGTAAGATTAAGTCGTCTGTATGATCCGTTGTATGTATGTGGATACAACTGGGCTATAGAACGGGTGAATTCGGTGTCTCCCACTCTAACTTTGGCAACTCTATGCCACGGAGCCAGCTGGGGAATGATTTTCCAATATATTTTGTCCTGGATACAGTATGGGCTGAAATCAGCTTAAATGTTTGTGAATTGTCAGAGACAAACATGTGTGGTAAACCTTTAGACGCTATAAATCTTCTTAGGGCAACAGGCATTCTTCTGCTGTGAGATTTACCAGGACTTCAATGTGGATCGCTCGGACAGCCAGGCATGTGAATAGGCACACCCATCTTTTCTCGTTACCAGAGGCTGTAGTCACTAGCAATGGGCCAAAGTAATCAATGCCTGTATAAGTGAAGGGTGCACTGAAGTTCATTCTCTCGGCAGGTAAGGCTGGAGGAGGCAGCAGTTTGTAGGTTCCTTCGCTATGTCTGACATATTGTGGGCATTTCTTTATGATCTTTTTGATCAATTCATGTGTGAAAGTAGAGTCTCATGGTATGAGTGCAGGGTACTTTTGTTCATAAGGCCAGCTTGTATTGTATTCATCATATGCCCGTGACATCTGTCAATTCCACCTTTTCATATACACTTTCGTATACACTTACAATTCTGAATGCAAATTATCAAATTTCTATGATTAATGATGCATTTGCCATACAAAAAATTCCCTTAATTTTACTGCTCGTGGAAAAAAAAACCATAAACGCTAAAATAATGCAAGCCTAAGTACCTACTAATGTTCATACTTCTGAGTAAAAAAATTACTAACTTCCATACAAACTTTCAGTCCCTTAGAAATGACATCATGTTTTGCAGAAATTATTCAAATCACACGAAAAGTATGCAGAAAAGTATCGACCCACTACTTCTGCGAAACTCTTAACCTCATTTGTATTTGTTATAGAGCGTTTCAAGCTGCTTGGGGGCCGTCCATATATTACGTCATTCTAAATTAGGGGGGGGGGGGTTGGTCTGCGGATGACGGTAAATGATAGATGGGGTGGGGGGTGTTTCGAAATTGACGTCATTCTTATTTATTTATTTATAGTTTATTTTTCACGTACAAAAAGATTATTTCTAAAAAGAAATTTCTTCCAGCACACCTAGTAAAATAGCTGCCCGCCCCGGCTTCGCCCGTGGTACTTACATGTATTATACATATAAACCACCTTTAAGAATCAGTCTATCTATTTAAAAAAACCGCATCAAAATCCGTTGCGTAGTTTTAAAGATCTAAGCATACATAGGGACAGACAGCGAAAGCGACTTTGTTTTATACTATGTATTGATAATAAACACAATACTTAAATAATAACTACAACATTACATAATTAATACAAGTGCATATTAATACTATACTTATACTTAAATACATGTCTCATACTAAGGAAAGATAATGTTCTTGTGATATTTTGCAAGTATCCAAAGAAAAGTAAAAAATAAGTAGTTATATTATATCAATGATTATTGCCAAAGTAAAAATAATAAAAGGTGATTCTATAACCAAGTGTTTTAATCATATAATACCCTATTTTTCTCAAATCTGCAATGTTTTATTTTGTCAAACTAGTAATGACGTCAATTTTGGGAGAAGGGGGGGGGGTCATTAAGAAATGGCGATAGGATGATTATAGGGGGGGGGGGGGTCTAAAATCTGAAAAAATCGATGACGTAATTTATGGACGGCCCCTTGAGACATTTGTGCAAAACGCGCTTAAAGGATTCGGTACCTATTTTGCAGATCCTGTTTTTGTTAAATAACTTTAACTACGATTTTTTTGCAAAATACTTGTTTTGCCTGAAAAATAAAGTAAAAAATTACGTATCTCGTGGTATCAATAACTCAATACCTGATTTTTTGTGGGTTGAGAGTTGAGACCCGTCTGCTTATATCAGCATCCAGCCAGTTCTACTAGCGCTAGCTATGCCGTTCGTTACCACCACAAAAAAATCTTGGCTGGAATGTTAGGCTTAGGCTAGGTAGTTTCGGAAACATGTTCGCGACTCCGTTCGCGTGCTAATTTTGATGTGTATTTTTCCGGGATAAAAATAGCCTATGTGCTAATCCAGTCTATAATCTATCTCTGTGCAAAATTTTATCCGGATCCGTTCAGCCGTTTTTGCGTGAAAGAGTAAAGAAACATCCATCCACACATACAAACTTTCGCGTTTATAATATTAGTAGGGATGTACCAAAAGGTACGCTAATCCCCAGTTTCTCGTACACTAACAAGCTGTTGATCTACTGTTAACAGCTGTCAGTGATTTTTTTTGTATGCACTTTGGTCAACTGACAGCTGTTAACAGTAGATTAACAGCGTGTTAGTGTACGAGAAACTGGGGGTAAGTGGCGTTGCACAAAAAAGGTACGGTCTAGGGGCCGTTTTCGGTATCTGGCAACGCTGGTCCCAATGTGAATGTGAAACCCTCAACATGAACGGAACATTAATTGATACGTTCATTCATTCATCAATCATTCACTCTCACTCGATTATTTCCTTCTTTCTAACCGACTTCAAAAAAGGAGGAGGTTATCAATTCAACACGTATAATATTTTTTTGCTATGTTCCTCGATAACTCCGTCAAATCTTAACCGATTTCGACATTTTTTTTTGTTCGAAAAGATATAACGTCCCATTGGTCCCATTTTAATTTGTTAAAGATCTGATGAAGAATTTTTAATTGGTTTTGGTAAATAACACAATAAATTAGCAGAGAAATAAAGCTGATATGTATTTCGATAGACAGATAAAAATGGAATGACTATTATAAAAATATCTAAATAAATGTCAAGTGTTTAGATTGCCAGTTACTGTAAAAAGAGATTTTCAACACCTCCCCGCAATGTAAACACCCTATTAAAGTAATACACCAATATGAAAATAACACACACTATAAATATAACACACACTCCAGAGTCTTCAGGTAAACTAACTACTTACTAACAAACAAGCTTAACAAAAACAAGAGACAGATGACACATTATGTTAGACCTAAACCCTTAGAAAATTTTACAAGCTTAAGTTTAGGCAGAAGTTTTGTTAAGGCGTCTGCAATGTTTTCATTAGATGATATGAAACTAATGCTAAGTAGTTTGTCTTGTAGCTTTTCGCGAATGAAGTGATATCTGACATCGATATGCTTTGTGCGTGCGTGAAATGTGTTACTTTTGGTGAGTTTTATAGCGCTTTGATTATCACAGTCAACTGTGATTGGATGAACTACTCCGAGGATTTCAGAAGCAAGACATTTGAGGTAGATTGCCTCTTTGCAAGCCTCCCCGATAGCCATGTATTCGGCTTCAGTAGTTGACAAAGCAACCGTCCGCTGTTTGCGGGATTCCCAAGAGACAGCTCCGCCGCACATCTTGAACACAAAGCCCGTGTATGACCTTCGGTCAATGATATTGTTGCCATAGTCTGCATCAGCGTAGCCAACTATGTCCTCACTTTCCTATTTGTCGAAAGTAAGTTTAAGATTTTTGGTACCCTTTAGGTACCTCAGTACTCGTTTAGCAGCCTTAAAGTGTACCTCCCCGTAATGTGCATTAAATTGGCTTAAAAAGGAGACTGCATGCGATATGTCCGGTCTCGTACCAATGGAAATGTACTGCCTATAAGCTGCTGGTAGGGTAAGTTCAAGTTTTCGTCTTCTACTCCGGTTGGATGTATAAGTTTAATACCAGGTTCCAATGGAGTAGTGGTAGAAATTGCGTCAACCATATTGAATTTATCTAGTAAAGATTCAATATATTTGGTTTGGTCAAGCGTAATAGTACCTTTCTTGATATCTTGATGAACTCGCATTCCTAAGCAATCTTTGCATGCGCCCAAATCTTTGATTTTAAATATCTTGCTTAGTTCGTATTTGAAATTTTCTTTTATTAAATCATTATTTGAGACAATGAAGAAGTCATCGACGAACACAGCTACTAGTAGGAGATCGTTATCATTCCTTTTGTAGTAGATACAGTGTTCAGTTTGCGTCTGTTTCATTGATAAGGTAGTCAAGGCCTCTAACAGTTTTAAGTTCCATTGTGGCGCTTGTTTAAGTCCGTACAATGACTTTTTCAGTAAACAAACCTTCTGTTTATGATCAGTCATAAATCCTTCCGGTTGCTCCATGTATATCTCTTCTTCGAGATCGCCGTTTAAGAAGGCTGTTTCCACATCAAGGTGGTCTACTTGTAAGCCTTTCTTAGCGGCAAATGCCATAAGAAGCCTGATCGACGAAAGCCGAGCAACTGGAAAAAAAGTTTCCCCATAGTCAACACCATAGACTTGTGTGAAGCCTTTAGCTACAAGTCTTGCTTTGTATTTGACTATTTCTCCGCTCGTATTTTTCTTCAACTTGAAAACCCATTTACTTTTGATAGGTTTCCTGTCTTTAGGTCTATCTACCAAAACCCATGTACCTACCATGTTTCATAAGTGAGTTATATTCTGATTTCATGGCTTCTAACCATTCTTCCTTATTCTGATCTTCCATGGCTGATTTAAATGTTTCAGGTTCGTTGGAAGTCAGGTACAGAGAGTCGTATGCGTTTTGACAAAAACGAACTGGGGATGACGCTCTCTGGTGGGATATCGCCCCTCATTTTCAGCATTTTGTGGTGATTCTGCAGGGACAGGATTAGTTTCTACGTCCGTAAATACTTCTTAAATTTCCTGTTCAAGGTCTGCAGATTCCACATTCGCTGGTTGTTCATGAATATCGTCTTCTTCACCATCGGGTTGTGACGATGAAGACTGTACGGAAGTTGGTATTGTACTAGGAATGTTAATAAAATTTGGAGCTAGTTCTTCTTGAACGATTTGCTGATCTTGCGTGTGTTCAGTATAGGCACGATCTTCAATAAAAGCGACATCTCTGGCTACTATCACGATCTTCAATAAAAGCGACATCTTTGGTAAATAACACAATGAATTAGCAGAGAAATAAAGCTGATATGTATTTCGATAGACAGATAAAAATGGAATGACTATTATAAAAATATCTAAATAAATGTCAAGTGTTTAGATTGCCAGTTACTGTAAAAAGATATTTTCAACACTTTCAGACATGGGGAACGGAACTCTTCAATGGACAGCAGTAAATAAGGACTAATGAGGCTCATCCTTTATCCGTATGTTTCATAAAATTGCGTAAAAGTAGTCCCAAGGTAATTTGGTGATGTTCTAGTGAGGACTTTCGGAGATAGAAATTGAGAACGTCAAATTTTATGTAAATTATGGTATTAAGGGTCTTGTTTATTTTTCTCCCGCTCCCACACTAAAAATGGAAAAATAAAAAATAAAAAACGACTTCTAAATACTACAGCACTAAAAAGTTAAAAATAAATATGATTAGAAAGAAATTATTGAAATTATTTCTAACTTTTTAGTACTGTAGTGTTTCAAAGTAGGTTTTTATTTTTTACTTGGAAAATTTTCTCGATATTATCCAAAACGCGCTACATAGGTGATAGGTACAAAAAATGTCCCAATGTGAAACCGGCAACATGAACGGAACATTCCTTGTTTATTCATTCATAAATCATTCACTCACTTATTTCCTTCCTTTCCAAACAGCCATTGGTACCTGACCAAAACGCGCGCACGGTCGAAACAAATTTTTATTTCGTTTCGGATTTAATCTCCGGTCGAGCGGTTTATATTTCAGTTTCCTTCAGCTAACAAATAGTTATACAAACTGCTTAAACGCCCTAGTACATTTCACTATTTAAACTATAGCTGTGTTGAAACAAACGGGGAACAATGAAACCTGCATACAAAATCGGTAAGTTAATTTTGTGCAAATAGTACACAATAGCTTACATCTTGAGGCATCTAGAAAGACTTGTATTGTAACTTTTTCATTTCTCAATATGCCGAAACAAGTAGCCTATGTTAAATATAGGTTATGTTTACCATGTGTTACCCCGTGTTTTTCATCTTTGAAGATATACAGCATCCGCGAGTTTTATTATCGTTTGACTTTATGTTATCGGAAACATTGGTATTTCTCAAATCAAGCTTCAGATATAGGTTTGTGATATCCTTATCATATCTATTGAAATAAACCAATACTTACAGGCAACCAATACTTGATAATAATATGATAAGGCTGACTGACAGAGCATTATTTGTTCACAAATAACCACTTCTCAAAGTTCAAGCAGGGAGTGCCTCTGAGACAATTTATGATTATCTTTGCTTCAAAGAAGAGATCTATGTCCAAAAGTGGGCTGTTTTTTGGGTTGATTAGAATGTTTCAAAGGAGAAATGTCAGCAAAATTTTAGTTAATATTGCGTACAGTCGAAATCAGGATAAGGTTTACATTTTAGTTGCAAAGTCGCAATTCTGGCAACATTCCAATAGGGTTTAAAGGAAATTATTTTAAACTAAAAAAAATCCAGATTAAAACGGTGAGGTATCAGCACTTGCTACAATGGCCCTACTTTGTGGCTAAGTGCGGAAATGTCAGTTTAACTGCAACTAAAGTGTATAGGTACTTTAAACGTAGTCAGTATATTGACACTTCGAACTGTCATGTTAGTGAAAAAGTGAAGTGTTGTAAACAACAATCAATTTAACAACATGATCAATTATTTTTTCACTCATCCTATAATAATATATGGGTGAAGGGACAACTCAGACACTTACGCGCTTATAGTCCAAGACGATACACATTGTGAGTTTTACTCAATTAGTAAGAACATGTCTTGCAAAAGTCACATATTACCTACGACTCCTATATCTAGCCAATAGGCACCTCAGCTTCCGAGTTCGGAGTGACTAGTGTCGCGTAAGATTAATTAAAAAGTATTTATTTATTAAAAGATAAACATAAGTAAATCTTCGACTTAGCTCCAGTGGCATTTACTTTTCATCCATATCACTAAATAATTGATATTCTATATTCATCATGTCTTAAGCTAACATAAGTTGTAGAATCATTTTATGAAAGACAAAAAATTATAATATTTTTCTGTTAAAAGCTAGTCACATCGCAAATGTCATTTTACTAAGTTTATGAAATAGACTTCCGTGATAATTCATTTATTCTGTGTCATTATTATCATTGATTTATAAAATCTTGTTGATTAGATATATAGGATGACAAATTGCCAAATATTGATAATGAAAACATAAAACATGCTTGTGTAAACTATGTACAAAGACAGATTATACATGACATACTCGTAAGATAAAGAATTTTCCATTAATCTATCAGCTCTATACTCAGGAGACTGAAGTCAGTCAACTAATGCATTTTATCAATATTCTAATTCCAACTAGTTACCTGAGATTTATGCAGTTATCCCCAAAGTTTGGCCATTGTACCTAAGGTAAGCGGACGGACACCTCAGAAGCTTAAGTTACCTCAGGACACTACAAATTCACAAACTTAAAAAATAAAATTATTGCTACGTGGGTTGGATCCAAACCCATGTAATTTTACTAGCAGCTCTCTGATTCCAAACTTAGATCATCATCATCATCAACCCATTATGTCCCCACCGAGGGGCACGGGTCTCTTCCCTGAGGAAGGTATAGGCCATACTTCACCACGGGGGCCAAGTCCGGATTGGTGGAGGCTTGTAGACTAGTAGCTTGTCTACTGTCAGAAGTTGTCAAGCCGCCCTAAGGCCTCTGACTTGGCTTAACGACTGCCATCTATCGACGGGAGCCTGCACCAACAGCTTAACGTGCCTTGCGAAGCACGGAACCGCTCGGAAAAATGCCACTAGCGTTAGGCATAGACGGCGACCCATCCATGCACTAAACGCGCCCAGTGTTGCTTAACCTTCGTGATCGTTTTAAGATCACTCAGGCAGACGGGGCTACGAGCGAGACTTAGATATTCTCTTATATTACTTTCTGCAGCCGACGCGTCGCTGGCGGAGCTGGGCCGCAAGGAGATCATGCTGGCAGAGAAGGAGATGCCGGGGCTCATGTCATGCCGCCGCAAGTACGCCCCCAGCAAGGTGCTAAAGGGCGCCCGCATTGCCGGAAGCCTGCACATGACTGTACAGACTGCTGTCCTCATCGAGACCCTCATAGAGCTTGGGGCTGAGGTAAGCCATAGTTAGGCAAGGAGAAATCAGACGTTCACATGAGTGATCGTTTATTTTCTCTACCATTCCTCAACCACAAGACATGGCGATAATTAAAGTTTAACGGTTATTCTCTAAATCACTCTGCAGAGGCAGTTTAAATAATCTGTGGTTACCTCTTTCCCTTTACCACACAATTTAAACTGCCCCTGAGGATTGTTTTAAGGAACCGTGTTTTTATAAAAAATGACGGTCTTATACCTAAAAAAACATGATTCCTAAAGACACTATAAAGGGTGATTAAAGTAGTCTCTGGTGGAGATTTTACAAGGAAAAGATGTAACCACATTAAGTAAACTGCCCTTGTGGAGTGCTTTAGAGGAATCATGTTTTTATAGATAAGGCCGTAAGAAAATAACAGTCTTATTTATAAAACATGATTCCTGCAAAATAGTCTGTGGTAGTCTTTCTCTTTGCCACAGACTTCGAGGAATGTTTTAAGGAATCGTCCTTAATCACTAAAAGTTTAAGAACCACTGGTATATTATATGCTCGACATTGTCCTATCTAAACGTGTATCTATCATAGTCCAGTCATAACGTCGAAAAAAAAACGGGTTAGAAATGCATGAATAAAGTGTATAAATGTATAAGGCACTCTTAATTCTGCTGTGTATAACGAGGTCATTTTAGAAAATCTTGAAAACCAGTTGGATGAATGATCCCTGACGGAATTGCGAAAATTGGTGCGCCATCTTGTTGAAAATTTTATTTTCAAAGCGATGGCGCACTGCCACATAACATCCGTCGTACGCGTTTAAATTTGAACAGACAATTCAGGACACAGTTGATAGGTACACATGGTCCAACTAAGTGGCCACCTCGCAGCCCCGATCTAACGCCTTTCGATTATTTTTCTGGGGACACCTAAAATACGAAGTCTACAAAAGGAATTATGATAGTGTTCAGAAGCCGAAACAACGAGGATTTTAAATAATATCCATCCAAGAAAATTATAGGCTGCTACTAGCTCAGTACAAAAACGAATAAACTTATGTATTCGCGAAAACGGCAGTCATTTTGAGCAGTTTATTTCGTAGATCACCTATTTTTAAGTTTGTGTTTAAAAATTTCTGTCATTTCTAGTACTCAAACCTTAAATGGTCCCATAGTCTTTTGATCCTCACACGAAATAGGATCGATTGGGATAAATTTTTTTTTTGTATTTTAGCATTTTTTTCGCTGACTGTAGATACATTTTATCCAAAATCTGTGAATGCAGTTCATAATAGCTTAAAAAGTTGGGGATGGTCTCCTACGACCGTTTTCATGTAACTATAACGATTAAGGTACCTGCTCTTACTGACCCGTCTCAAAAATCCACCCTGTACCTCTATCTATTTTTATAGCACAACGGGCAGTGAGAGTGGAGGTTAAAAGCGGTGGTAGGGGAGCGGTAGAACGCCGGCTTCTCATTCGGGAGGTCGTGGGTTCGAATCCTGACATGTACCAATGACTTTGTTTTCTAAGTTTCGTACATTTGTGAAGTTGTAGTAGCAATACCACTCGCTATCCGTGACGGAAAACATCGTGAGGAAATCCTAGTGTCTGAGGTATATACATGCCTTAGCGCTTGCTACGTACAATTACCCAAATATGAGGCTAAGTGAGTAAATCTCGGGTCTAACTAGAACTAGCACAACGGGCGGAGCTCGTGGAACAGTTCGCTGCCTGACAATAAACACTATCAGTGTCATTGACGTAATTATTGAACAAGCCCCAGATGTGCCCAGATAGTCGAAATGCTGTAAAAATCCCTAGAAAAAAAAAATTCCTAAGCTAAAAAAATGTGCACTGCATAAAAATTAAATTTATTATACCTAATATCAACAGGGCAAATTGGCAACAGACATGTATTATTCCATTCCAAATACGCTTTTCCTGGATGAAAGCCGTTGTGGTATGTGTGCAAAAAATCCTTCTATCTAGCCATTTGCTGCTCAATGAATGATCTCATTGATTAAAAAAATACTAATATATGATTTCTATTTTGGTATGACTTTTATCGTATCTCAAATAGTTTGTCTGGCATGGAATATACTTAGTTATTTATTATTGTACCATTCCCAACGATGAAATGTGTTGATTTGCTGCTCAATGAATGATCTCATTGATTAAAAAAATACTAATATATGATTTCTATTTTGGTATGACTTTTATCGTATCTCAAATAGTTTGTCTGGCATGGAATATACTTAGTTATTTATTATTGTACCATTCCCAACGATGAAATCTGTTGATTTGCTGCTCAATGAATGATCTCATTGATTAAAAAAATACTAATCTATGATTTCTATTTTGGTATGACTTTTATCGTATCTCAAATAGTTTGTCTGGCATGGAATATACTTAGTTATTTATTATTGTACCATTCCCAACGATGAAATCTGTTGAGTAACAAAGATCTCATTATCATCTTTATATTTAAGAGCTAGACACTTGTCGGTGCACCATCTTCCAAATGCTCCTGCCACAGGCAGGGAGGGGCGAAAGAGGGGGCTAAAATGCGTCGTTGTTCAATAGTGTCATATTAGTAGGTATGTCAATGGTTGTTTCATTGACACTATTGGTAGTCTAGTAACAATGGTTTAACCCGTGCAACTTAAATCAGCGCCTCGTGCGCTTCAATCTCTTCGCGACAGATGCCTGTTTAATTTGCGAGGGTTATGCCATTGGAATGACATTGTAGTTGCACATTAGACTAGAGACGAATATCAACTATTGTCGTGTTTGTATTAATTTATTGAAAAACGATGTACCTATGTATTAGATTCTGGGGCCTTCTTTGAGTCTGGTACGTCACGACATCCACCATCTCTTTAATTTGGTCAAAATAGCTTCACCGTGACCTTCCTCTAAACACAATGAGAGATCTATACTGGGAACGATCGAATGTATAAGGGGGAAAATGATGGGCCGCTTGCTAAGCCATGAAAGTTTTATAACGAACATAAAACTAAATGAAAGATCTGGATCTTAAAAAAATATTGAGTTTAAACATTCTGACAAAATTTTCTTTATATTTCATCATTAAATAATGCAGGGCTTCCCAAACTGCGTCTGTGACGCCCTGGTATGGCGTCGCGAAGCGTTCCATACAGATTGCCACTTGCAGTAAAAGGAACAAGTATAGGTCGCAAATAATGCAATTTCCAAGCTAGAGCCCCGTCATGAGAAGCTATGCTGAGAAAAGCAAGCACATCTTTCTCATTAGTAAAGTTAGAGAAAGAACTCTTTAATTTTTATTTGTCTGTAAGATCTTATGTTTTTTAAAAATTATAGTGCTTAGCGTAATATTAATTTTAAAACCTAGGCTAGAACTACGCACTGGTAGTCTTTTTAGCCAGATAGGTTTTGGGGCGTCGCAAAGAAATGCGAAACTTCCAAGGGCGTCAGAGTTAAAATAAGTTTGGGAAGCCCTGAGATAACAGTTTGCGTAATAGTTTCTTATCAATAGCAAGCACATTGAATGCCTGTTCTGTTGTTGTTATTATTAAATGTGAGATAGACAACTTCACCTCTGACCAAGGATGATACAATCAATGTTAAAAAAGAAACATTAGGTATGTTTCTTCAGTACTAGCTTGTCATGTAAAACAGACGAGAAAGGTATCGCAAACTTGGCTAAGAGGTTGTCTGAATGAGATCAATATTTGTGATAAGACTGCAGTCTGTACTTTTCATATGAAAAAATTGGCTAAGTGCGAGTCGGACTCGCAAATCGAGGGTTCCTTGTATATCCTTTCAAAATATGTGTCTTTTCATTCTTTTCGGGTCGCTTACCGGGCATACGACTATCATTTAACCGGTTTTTTAGGGTTATATACATAAGCAGCCTATATACGTCCCACTGTAGGGCACAGGCCTTCTCTCGGAGCGAAAGAGTATAGGCTTAATCACTATGCGTGCCCATTGCGGATTGGCGGTTTCAAGTGCTGAGGTATGCGAGTGTTTCCTCACGATGTTTTGCTTCACCGTTTAGCGAGAGGTATTGCTACTATAACTTCACAATTGTATATAACTTAGAAAACAACTGGGAGTCGAACTGGGGTCTCTCGCTTCCGAGTCCAATGTTCTACCCACTAGGCTACCACCGCTCCGAAGGGTGCATACGGGAACCTTTTAATAAATATTCGTACAACGTTTGTCTGTCAGACGGTGTGAACTTTTCTAGTGGAATTCGCTTTGCTTCTCTGTATAGGGTTCGCTTGAGAGATGCGAGGTTTGGGTGAGACTTTCGGCAGGCCCTCAGCTCCAATGCCTCCAATTATGTCCAAAATGCGTAATCAAGCGGGTTTTTAATCTCGGCTTGATAAGAGCCATTCTTTCGTGCTGATGAACCCTGGTAAATTGTCCTTTAACCACTTTTGTGTGGACTTGGCCTTATATGACGTCGCAGAATGTTGCTGGAACACCCATTTTTTATTATTAAAAAGGGTATTGGATAAGGTATGAATCGCTCGTAGCCCCGGCTGCCTGAGTGATCTTAAACGATCACGAAGGTTAAGCAACACAGGGCGCGTTCAGTGCATGGATGGGTCGCCGTCTATGCCTAACGCTAGTGGCATTTTTCCGAGCGGTTCCGTGCTTCGCAAGGCACGTTAAGTTGTTGGTGCCGGCTGCCGTCGATAGATGGCAGTCGTTAAGCCAAGTCAGAGGCCTCAGGGCGGCTTGACAACTTCTGACAGTAGACAAGCCACTAGTCTACAAGCCTCCACCAATCCGGACTTGGCCCCCGTGGTGGAGTATGGCCTATACCTTCCTCAGGGAAGAGACCCGTGCCCCTCGGTGGGGACATAATGGGTTGATGATGATGATTGGATAAGGGTTTAACAATACCCTCCAACATGTTTGTGAACCTCAATCGCTTTAAATCACAATTAGTTAAGTTAAAAATTTAATAAGTAAGTAAGATCCTTAATTGTTGATTAAAGTTTTCTTGGTTTTCTTTACTTAATTTAATACTTACTTATTTGAGTAAAGAGAGCTCTTGGATCCGTTTGTAGAAGCGGATCGGGCCACAATTATGTCCTGGTGCGACCGTTCGGCGTAGGGTGTCTTCGATACTTTGCACTGAGTGGTCGTATTTGGTATGTGCTTTGGCTCTCGTCCATATTCTACCATGCTGTCATCACACGTTAAAGGATATGTAACTAAATTATAAGCTTTCATCATGATATTTTAACATGCAATGTTACTTATCTGTTGTGTAATGCAATAAATAAAATAAAATAAATATGTCATTCTGGTAATTTTATGGCTTCACTTTGACCCCTTGTTGATAAAATTGCAGTTCCGTCGCTCCTTCATACAAAGACCCCCAAACACATGCTGGATGATGGGAGCGCTGGACATTTCGCCAGAAGTCGGGACCTCTTATGAGCTTTTGGCATTATACTTCATCATTTAGTCGATTAAAATTTCTTCAGCGGTATAAATTTTGATTTACATCTCGTCAGCAAATAAGATTTTTTTCGGAACGGCCGGCATCGAATATTTTCTGATGCGGTTGTTTAAGTAGTTAACTTTACTTCGACTATAGGCTACCTACCTTGAGATCATATTTCAATATTCTGTTCACTAATGTTCTCGATATTTTGGTCTGAAGAGCCATCTTCTTTTGAGATTGACATGGGTTTCGGCGAAGTCGCTCCCTGTTCAACTTGATGTTGTTGGCCGGAGTTCTAACAGAGCGAGGACGGCCAATTCTCGGGCGGTCATCAAGAGAACAAGTCTCCTTGTATCGCTTCAATGTGTAGTAAATAAAATTACGGCTATTTTATTTTATTAAAAATCTCCATAGGATTTTTTCCAGCTTTATGCAACGAAAGTATGTATAGTAGAGCGCAAGTCTTTCGTTCCCGCCATTCTAATATGATGGCAAGAAACCCGCGGTGCGTGAGTCCGACTCGCACATGGCCAGGTTTTGTTATTATTATAGGATCTGCATTAAAACTATGATACACCAAGTTTGACACTTGTATGTATTAAAATTCTTGAAATAGAGAAAAAACCGGCCAAGTGCGTGTCGGACTCGTGCACGAAGGGTTCCGTCCGTACCATTATCTATACAGAATTAGACACAAAGATAGGGAAAAAACCCCAAAAAATCACGTTTGTTGTCACGTTTGGGAGCCCCCTTAATTTTAAGCGAATATAGAACTAAATATTCTGTGATAATTCAAGCGTCTATCGGTTGCCGTTATTAATATCGAGCAAAAAATCACGTTGTTGTATGGGAGCCCCCCTTAAATATTTACTTATTGGTTGTAATAGCAGCAACAGAAATACATCATCTGTGAAAATTTCAACTGTCTAGCTATCACGAATACGATTCATGAGATACAGCCTGGTGACAGACAGACAGACGGACAGTGGAGTCCTTATCCTTTGGGTACGGAAGCTGAAAAATAACTGGCTACCACACCGCCATAAATATAATATTACGTATTTAGCAGAGATGTGTGGTGTGCAATAGTATTTTCTGTCTACAAATCTCAGAATTTTCGTTAATGGTATTTACTCATCGCCATAAACATTCCAGCCAAGCTTAAAAACTGCGCACTGTGTCAGCACCATGCCAAATTGTATCAGGCCCTTATCGCGTATCGCATTATAAACAGTGATAACGTAGTCACGTAATGATACACGGGCGAACTTTACCGACGAGCCTTTAAACCGCGGTTAAGCTCGGCCGGCCGTCGCGCTTTAGTTAGGTATTTTTCAGCAGAACTAGCTTTGGCTCGCAGTCCCTTGCGAACTTCTCCCTCAACGTTTGTAGTTTATTGGTCAAAGTTACTTGAGATACATCAGGCCATGTACAGAAAATAATGTATCATGTATGTTTTACCTATTTTTTTTTAGAATACAGAAAGTGGCGTGTGTACAAAATATAGTTTCCACAAAAACTACATTTGCTATTAACCAACTGACTCCCAAATTGAAAAACAACCTGCACTGTTACATGAATTTATTCCTTTTCATCATTATGTCCCCACCGAGGGGCACGGGTCTCTTCCCTGAGGAAGGTATAGGCCATACTCCACCACGGGGGCCAAGTCCGGATTGGTGGAGACCAACTCTGCGGTGATAACAAAGACAATATTCCTTTTACCATAGACTATTTAAACTGCATTTGAGGAGTGTTTTAGAGAAATTATATTTTTTAATACTAAGACCGACTTTCTTAAACGTGGCTTAAACAGCATTTAACTAAAATTTTTCATACAGAAGTCGATTTAAATGGCGGCTTGAGTGAAATTTAAATCGACACCTAGTTCACTTCCCGATGCTGACACCAAGAAGAGGTGCAAGTCGGTCTTAATCCATTTGGTTTAAGCTATAAAGAGGTAGAAGATTTATTAACATTTATTATATTGCAGCCATAGAACTCTCAATCACACCAAGAACACACACACACTGCTTTTAATATTACGTAGGTTACGTTTATTTCAATTTCTCCTCATTTCTATATTTGTGGGAGAGTAAGCGCTCCTGTATTTATAGGCTTGGGGACTGGTCATTTATTCTGTAAGACGATTACGGGAGAGGAGAGGGTTTGAACAAGTACTACTTGTTTATATATGGGGTTGAAATAAGGCTTATTTCGTCTTACGAAAGGGGGAGAGGGGGTCAGAAAGTGGGTAAAATTGTGTCATACTAAGAGGATCAGTATTTTGTGGCCTTGTATTTTATTAGTAAATGTTGGAAAATAATTTATCTATTTATTTATTTAATGAGAGACTAATAATTAATTGTTCAATGTGATTGACAGGTGCAATGGTCAAGCAGCAACATCTATAGCACCCAGGATGAGGCGGCGGCTGCTCTGGTTGCAGTCGGCATTCCGATCTACGCGTGGAAGGGAGAGTCGGAGGAGGAGTACCTGTGGTGCATTGAGCAGACTCTCATATTCCCTGACGGAAAGGTACCACATTATATTAATAGTCTTACATTTAAGAAGCAGTTGAAAGAGCACTATCTATTATTTATGAATTTTTTTCTATGTATTTTGTTTATTTTTACGGGCATTTAGTCCATGTAGTATATTAATTTTCTGCTTAAAGTAGGTTATTATTAAGGATTTTTTTAGTTTATTTTGTACCTACATATAATATATATCCCCTAATATATAAATATACCCGTTTTTTTACCACTGCTCTGACTCTCCAAGGTTTTCTGGAAGAAATCTCTTACAGAGATAAGCTCGCCTTTGTACATGTTATTTCTTATGTAATATCCTGTTCAATGTTTCGTTTCGTGTGCAATAAAGTGTAATCTTACTATAAAATCTCGTATGAATTCTAGAACGCGCGGGGTAAGAGCTGTCGTGGAAACGGTGCCTAGTCGTTACGTCAAAATCCTAAGCTTCAAGAGAAAGATTCAAATAGGCTCAATTTCATATCCTCTAAAATGTAAGGAATATTCGAGTCGATCAAACTTGCTAGATTTTAGTCAGGTCAGATTAAAAATGTTGTTTTCATTAATTTTGTGTGTACAAACAGTAAAAATTAAGGTGGCTCCCCATACAAAACCTACTAAGGGTTCCAAAGCGGTGGTAGAACCTCTGACTCGGAAGTGGGAGACCCAGGTTCGATCCCCGGTGCGGGCATGTACCTATGACTTGGTTTTCTAAGTTAAATACAATTGTGAAGTTTTAGTAGCAATACCTCTCGCTAAACGGTGAAGGAAAACACTCGCATACCTCAGCGCTTGAAACCGCCAATCCGCGGTGGGCACGCGTGGTGATTAAGCCCATACTCTCTCTCTCTGAGAGAAGGCCTGTGCCCTACAGTGGGACGTATACATATAGGCTGCTTATGTAAGGGTTCCAAACTGACTGAAAGAAAACTCTCGCGGTGCGGAGTCCGTCTCGCGCTTGGCCGGTTTTTGTTTCCTTTTGAGATATGAAAACCTAAACACGGATTAAAATAAATTTTAGTAAAAAACTTTTTTTTTTCAGCCTTGCAACATGATTTTGGATGATGGTGGTGATCTAACAAACCTGGTACACAAGAAATACCCTCAACTACTTGAGGGTGTGAAGGGTCTTTCCGAAGAGACAACCACTGGAGTGCACAACCTCTACAAGATGTTCCGAGAGGGTACACTCAAAGTACCTGCTATCAATGTGAATGATTCTGTCACAAAGAGCAAATTTGACAACCTGTACGGATGCAGAGAGTCCTTGCTGGACGGCATAAAGCGAGCCACAGACATTATGATAGCAGGAAAAGTTTGTGTAGTTGCTGGATATGGAGATGTAGGTAAGGGTTGTGCCCAGGCTTTCAAGGGATTTGGGGGTAGGGTCATTGTCACTGAAATTGACCCAATCAATGCCCTCCAAGCTGCCATGGAAGGATTCCAAGTTACTACTATGGAGGAAGCTGCTGAAATAGGCCAAATATTTGTCACAACTACTGGAAACATAGACATCATCACCCAGGACCACTTCTTGAGGATGGGAGACAATGCTATTGTGTGCAATATTGGCCACTTTGACTGTGAGGTAGATGTTGCTTGGCTTGAGAAAAATGCTAAGAAAGTAAACATCAAACCCCAGGTAGACCGCTATCAACTCCAGAATGGAAACCACATTATTGTTCTAGCAGCTGGACGTCTTGTTAACTTGGGTTGTGCTACTGGCCACTCTTCATTTGTTATGTCCAATTCATTCACTAATCAAGTCTTAGCCCAAATTGAACTGTGGACCAAATCAGAGGCTTACCCTGTTGGTGTCCACACTCTGCCTAAGAAGTTAGATGAAGAAGTAGCTGCCCTGCATTTAGACCACCTTGGTGTTAAGCTGACTAAGCTGACCCCAAAGCAGGCCAAATACATTGGAGTTGGAGTTGAGGGCCCTTTCAAACCTGATACTTACAGATACTAATAAATTTGATCTGGAGTTTATAAGTGAAACAGTAATAAAATGGCTAGAAAAGAATGAGTTGGCCAGAAGTAATCCTGTACTGGCTAATGGTTGAAAATGCAAATAATTGAAGTAAGAAGTATCATAAATCCAAGAAACCAGTACTTACGAGTACCATGTACTTTTGTACGTTTAAGTATCAATGCCATTATTTTTTGTGTTGCAATTATTGTGTTCAATAAAACATTGAAAAATTATTATGCATTTGTTAACCCTTGACTTTTCAAATGACATTGTATTTGATATTGAATTAACATCATCTCTTCCTCAGGGAAGAGACCCGTGCCCCTCGGTGGGGACATAATGGGTTGATGATGATAACATAGGTGATAAGGTATAGAAGTGTTACTATTTGATATTGAATTAACATAGGTAATAAGGTACTTCACTGGAACTCGCCGAGGTCGTTGTCGGATAGGCATGACTTCTCCCGTGTTGATCTCATGCTGTACTACGCCAGTTCTTCCAATGCCACTGTCGTGTGCAGAGAAGACACTGCTTATGCGCCTTCAGAAGCTCTTCTTTCGTGAGATCGTTTTGGCAGTCATCCAATAATTTTCCGATGTCCACAACTTTTCCAGGTTTGTCGCTCTCGTTTGGCTCATGACAACGTCGAATCCAAGGAATTTCCTCACATGATCCAATAAGGGTTCCTTTTCTAAGAACATGTTGAGTGTCACCATTGAATTTTAATTCAATGGTGTCACTTAGATTTAGGACTCTTGTAAATGCTGTAGATGACGTCGTTACCACCGTGCGAGCTGGCAGCCATGGTTAACTACCATCTATCTTTTCTACTAATGCGCAGCGTTGAGTTCCATGTCTCGTACCATATGGTAATTTCACCGGAACTAGGGCTTGCGATCTCGGTTGGAGTATCGTCTTTCTAGCACAAAAGACATGTCCACTCACTCCACCTTCCATAGGAACTTCATAAGCGCCAATTTCCAGCAGGCCGCCATCCAAATCGATGTTACATCCATACTTTCTCATAAAGTCCAGACCAACAATGCAGTCATCTACAATGTTAGCAATGATGACCTCGTGCCAGTATGTCTTTTCTCCAATCTTCACTGCCACTTCTTGCTTCCCTTGGACGGAAATGTACTGGCCGGTAGCAGTTTGCAGCTGAAGGTGCATTGGTCGGACTAGACGATCTCTGGTTAGATGTTTGAGCAGTCTAGAACTGACCACAGTCCGAGAAGCTCCGGTGTCGATAGTAAGGTGACATGGTATTCCACCAATTTCTCCTTTGACGACCAGACTGTTCCCGTCGTCCGCGTCTCGTCGTCTCCAATTTCTTTTCGGGCAGCCGGATTGAATGTGCCCTCGTTCGCCACAGTAGTAGCATCGAGGCCCATTTTCACGAAGCGGAGCAATCGGATCCCTAACCGCACCTTCGCGCACTCTGAAGGATCGCGTCTGGTCCTGGCGTACAGCTTCTACCTCAAGGGCATGGGCAAGTGCATTTTTCAGGCTCCCATGGTGACCCAGACGTACAGCAGCCCTCACTTCATGGTCTCGAATTCCGTCTATGAATGCTTGTACTAGCATTCCATCCACAAATGTGGCTGACGAATCCTGGTACGCTATCCAGACCAGTTTCTTTATTTCCAGGGCCCACTTTTGTAATGACTCATTACGACCCTGAGTTCTGTTCTTCAGTTGAGCTCTAAACACGTGCTCTAGGTAACTGTCACCGTAACGTGCCTCTAGAGCTTCCAGGAGACGGAAGTCTTATCCTTGCCCACCGCTTCCAATACCGTCAGAGCTTCGTCTCGTAGAGCCAAACTTAATGCTGTTTTAGCGTAGGCCTTGCTCCATCCATTCGCTACGGCAGCAATTTCAAATTGAAGTTTATACGCGGCCCACGAAGAGGTACCATCAAAGGGAGGTACTTTTAATTTCTCACCTTCTGTGGCCGGTGTACTCGACGAGCTGGTGGTGCCGATGGCCACTTTTGTCTCACTTCTGGAGGCGATTCTCGTGGCCCTCTACTTTTTCATTTAACTCATGGAGGCGCTCCTCGTGGTCCTCAACCTTGACGTCCACCTCCATAAGTTTATCCTGAACGATAGCCATCTCCTTCCTCCACTCTGCAGTGGCTTCGTGTACCTCAAGCAGAAGTCTGGCTTGTTCCCGTTGAGCTTCCTTCTGTCCTAGTAGCTCTTCCCTCTGTCCTCGTAGCTCTTCCTGCAGAGTTCTGGCTTGTTCCTCTTGAGCTTCCCTCTGTCCTCGTAGCTCTTCCCTCTGTCCTCGTAGCTCTTCCCTCTGTTCTCGTAGCTCTTCCTGCAGAGTTTTGGCTTGTTCCTCTTGAGCTTCCCTTTGTCCTCGCAGCTCTTCCTGCAGAGTTCTGGCTTGTTCCTTCAGGAGGACTATAGGGAAGAGCGCTATAAAGGGAAATTTCCCGCCAGGCAGATCGTATGCCTGGGGACGGCCGGTCCGACTGATGTTCTTCGGACGTTATATTTATGGTATGTCATGTGTAACATTTTGCTTGCGCGATGCAGGAATGTTGGAGTTTATAGTGCGCGCGCAGAGTTGACATGTGCTCGCCACAAGGACCAGAATCGTGTTCATGTCCACTTGTGGCTTTAGTGACTCTGCCGCCGCTGCATCTGACGTTCGTGGCGGTGCCCGAAGAGTCCTCAGACCTCCCAGCTGCGGCTTGGCTACGGGTTTGCGTCCCCTCCTCTCTTTCTCGCGGAGTAATCGGCATTTCCAATCCCACTTCTGACACCAAATGTTATCTACGCTCTAGGGGTGGGTTCGTGATCGAAAAAGCACTTTATATACCGAAAGAGTAGGATTTATTTCACACTATTTCTTAACTTCACAACACTTCTCTAAACAAACACTTATAATCACACTGCACTGATCCGATAATACTCGTAGTACTTCTTCGTTCGCTTGTACTTCGTGTTTCTTCCGCTTCCAAAATAAAACTGACTGCGGCACCCGTCGTCCCCGCTTATATAGGTACCTACTGTTTGAGATGTTCTCGAAAACTCTATCAAGCCTTGGAAGGTTCTGCCGTCTCGCTCGATCGTGATGTCTGTCACATCTTTCCGGAATGTTCGGACTATAGCTATCCCTCTCTAACAGTGCTATCTCTTTCACTCCTATTGAAAATTTCGTCATATACTGAAATGTACTTCAAGGGCCCATAAGGGGTCCTGACAATGCCTGAAAACGGGTTTTCAGGTTATGGCGTCATCGGATTGAGGGCGGCCTGCCTGAAACGGACTGAAAACATGTTTCAGGCGCCTGAAAACCATGGTAACTTGGGTGAAATTTAGATAAACTAGTATGTGACAGAGCACCCTCTGAAACGACCTGAAACGGTATTTCAGCCTGCTGAAAACACCTCCAAGGCACGGAAAAACGCGTTCAAAGTTTTACCTCCTATCCACCGTCGTAACCGAAGGATCTTCTTTCCCTTCAATAGCAACTGAAAGAAAGATGTGGAAAAGGAAAAAGTTATTGCATTAATAATCAAAGTATAAAATTCATTATTTGGTTAATTCTCATATTTTAGAAAAACGAAAAGTCACAGACCGTGAAGAACATTTTTGGAGACCGCAGATTTTTTAACCTCAAAGGCGCTTATACACGGGCGGCACGTGTGCCAAGTTGCCAACTGCAGCCGTCGACACTCGTCGACGGCAGACGTGCGCCGCGACGCGCTGACGCCGACAAAATCGATGCTGACATGTCTGCGACTGCCGTCGGCACACGCGCCGCCCGTGTATAAGCGCCTTTATGGGGTTAAAAAATGTACTACCTTAAACGTCTGTTAAGCCTGATGTACATGGGTAGAGTAAATAGTAGAGTCAACTAGCATACTACTTTACCAATTATAGTAGAGTAACTGTTTACACGTAAATTTTCATTTTGTCGGTAGAGTTGTTACTATGTAAGAAGCACTAGAACAATGAATGTCACTAATCGAGAAATTGTAAGAAACGCTCTGATAAACTTCAGAGCCTGTCCAGACGGAGCGCTTTACGCGCGAGGGCACTCGCGCGTTCCAGAGGTACTAGAGCTACATAGACCCCGTTCGTAGTTCGCTTCGTCTGGACAGGCTCTAACAGATTTATTATTAAAGTAGGTATAAAAGGCTGTCAATGAAGAAAATAGGAAGAAGAGAATATGGACGAGAGACTGGATTTTGAGAAGAGATGTCCGAGGCTTCAGCTTAACTTTTGAAAGAGTTGGCTGAAGAGCATGTAAAAGAATATATATATTTTTTAATTTAATTTAACTATGACGATGACGCCGGAAAAAAGGTCGGTTCTAAAATAAAGAAACATGTTTGAACTAGTTACTCTAGTAACCGTTTACATGGGTCGAGTATTCGGTAGAGTAGAGTGGGGGAAGGAAAGTGGTAGAGTAGCTCGCCCACATTGCTAGTTACTCTACTTTACCAAATTTCAGTACTCTACTCTACCAATGCTGTTTACATTGGTATAGTTAGTACTCTACTATTTACTCTACCCGTGTACAGCAGCCTTTAGGAATCATAAAATTTTGTTGAAAAGATAGCCATGGTTGTGACATTTCGTTTTTCAAATTGGGAATTACCCATTTGTTAACTTTTTGAACTCCTATTTCAGTCTTTAGGATAAATAGTAATAATTAATGCCAATTATTATAATTCAGTGTATGTTATAAGTAAAACTATAGAGGCCACTAAATCAGTTTACATTACATATCTTATAAAGCATAGTATCTGAGAAGTTCTTCATCTTTAGGTTTCAGGATACATTGATCTCGCAAGTTAATAACCCAACCTGGCTCGAGGCCATAAAATATTTGTCTTGGATCTTTCCTGTCACAGAGCATGCTGTACGACTCATCTGATTCTAAGTTAGGCAACTCATACCCATATTTTTGTGCCAGTTTCAACCTTTCCTGGGATATTTTCTCAGGATCTGCGAGGTACCCACGTGACTCTGCACTGGTGTAGTATTCTATTGCATCTGGAGGGGGAATCATTCTGCGCGGAATAGCCTGACCAGTTTCAAAAAACCTTTTGGGATTCTTTAACAATAATAAACTATGGGGATCATAGTATGCAGTGGTGATAACTCCACCATTTTTCTCTATGGCTGCAATCACCTCTTCGCTTGCCCATTGAACTTCGATGTTAATTTTAGCTGAGAATATATCGGCCCCTTCATCAGTTAGATGGACACCAAACTGTTTCTGATCTGGTTGGATTGTGTACAAGCCTGATTTTATTATAGTGGCAATGTCTATGGGTTTGTTGACATCAACACGGTCCAGATCAATTAATTTCTGCAATTTCTGAAGAGACAACGGTGGGTACTGCCTTCTATGACTGAAACAAAGACATGAAATCAAAATCTAACGCTTATCGAGAGGAAATCTCAAATTTTATTTGAACATGAGATTAGAAGAGGCATTGTACTTACTGATGGCCTCTGTAATAATGTTCTTGAGGCACTCTCAAATAGAATGGGTTATTTCCAGTTTCATATCCAAGTCGCATGAAGTTTTGACGTTGTCCTGAGCCTTTGTTGCCTGCCCCGTGTTTATCACCACCATGTTGGGCACGACCTCGTTTTTGCTGCAATTAATGATACATACTATATATTTTCACACATTGTGTAAGAAAATTTGTTTAGGCACGACAAAAAAACAATGGGGCTCCGTGCAACATAGTTATTTTGTTAATAGCTCACAGTTCTCTTTGATCCAGGATTGTCTCTAATATTAGCCAATGATATTCTTGGCAAAGACCGCAACATTAGAAGGGACTTCTCGATAATTTGACGAGATCCCATTTTGAATCGATGGTTTTCGTACAGGTTTCATACGAATTATATCTACTGTGTAATCTTGAAGGGAGGTAATTTGTTTGCATGCAATATTGTAAAACTGAAGAAGATTAAAACTATTGTAACTGCAAGAAACACAACGTATTCAATTCAATTCTGCTTTATGGACTCACTGCACTGATTATCAGTGTTGCCAGAGCCTACTCAGCCCAGGTTGCCATTTGTAGGTTCAAATGTTGCCATGTGAAACCAAAGGTTGCCATTAGAAAAAATGTGTAAAAAAAATTCTACGCGTTTTTAACTGACTTCAAAAAAGAGGAGGTTATCAATTCGACGCGAATATATATTTTTTTTGGCTATGTTTTCGCATCATCATTATCATCATCAGCCATTTGACGCCCACTGCAGGACATAGGCCTCCCTCATGGTTTTCATAAGCATGAGGGGTTTTGCCATAATCGCCACGCTTGGCAGGCGGGTTGGCGAGCGCAGTATGCAGTTGGAATCTCAGGAAGACGCTGCTGCCCGTTTCCTGGTAATTGATTTCCTTAGTCGCCTTCTACGACATCCACGGAAGGAAATTGAGTGACACTATTCTTAATCCGGTGCCACACGGAATGTGTTTTCCCATAACTCTGTCAAATCTTAACCAATTTCGAAAAATTTCTTTTTGTTCGATCAGATATAACGTCCCATTGTTCCCATTTTAATTTGGTGAAGATCTGATGAAGACTTTTAGAGATGGAGAACGGAACTCTTCAATGGACAGCAGTAAATAAGGCCTAATGAGGCACACCCTTTAGTAATATCCGTATGTTTCACAAAATAGCGTAAAAGTAGTCCCAAAATGATTTGGTAATGTTCTGATGATGACTTTCGCAACAAATTAAATAGGGTAAATTATGGTTATAAGGGACTTGCTTATTTTTCTCCCGCCCCCCACTAAAAGTTGAAAAAAAAATCAATAATAATAAAAACCGACTTTGAAACCCTACAGCACTAAACAGTTAGAAATAATTTAAATAATTAGAAGTATGTATACATGTCCGATGTTCTACCTACTAGGCTACCACCACTGTCCTACCTTGGTTCGATCCACAGTGCGAGCGTGTACCTATGACTTGGTTTTCTAAGTTATGTACATTTGTGAAACTTCATAATAGTAGCAATACCACTCGCTAACAGTGAAGGAAAACATCGTGAGGAAACCTGAGTGTCTGGGCTATTCCCATACCTCAGCGCTTGAAATCTAGGTACAATACGCGGTGGGCACGCGTGGTGATTAAGCCCATACTCTCTCCCTGAGAGAAGGCCTGTGCCCTACAGTGGGACGTAATAGGCTGCTTATGTATACATGTAGGTATTGTAGAAGTATAATTTGTAGTCGGTGCCCAGTTTCATGACCAGCACATATATTTTGGGCACCGACTCCAAATTATACTTCTACAATACTTACATGTTTACATACTTCTAATTATTTATATTAAAAAAAAATATTGGGTACTGTTTATTGCTCTGCATTTTGGTTGATAAAAATTTAATTTGCCATTTCGGATGATTCAATCAGTAAAATTGGTTTTTCAAATAGGTCTATAAGCAGCTTCTTCGATTAAAACAATAAAAAGAGAACTTACCAATAGATTTAAAAACAAAAGTAATAGAAAACCACGAAAAAAGCTTCCTTTGCACTGCACTGCATACTGCACACAGACACACACTTTCTTCCATGTTGGTTTTAGAGTTTTCATAATATACTTTTATCTCTAGCTTCACCAAAATAGATCTTTTTTGTGTAGGAATACGAGTACAATTTATTTGTCTACTAATTATTGTATTGTTTTCATTTGGGAATAAAAATGGGTTCAAGATTTTCACGTTGTTCAATTCGATCCGTTCATTTCATCTGCAAAAGATATTCGATATTTTTTTACTGACGATCGGGCGACAAGTCGAAAAGTTGCCATTTGAGCTTGGTTGCCACTTGGTTGCCACGAAGGGTCAAATGTTGCCAAAATGGCAACCAAAGTTGCCAAATGGCAACGCTGCTGATTATACAGTACAACTTCGCCAATGTCACGTGTTAGGCAAGACTATAGCCAATCACAACAGCGAACGAGGCTCGGTCAGAATTTTGAGGCAATCAGAACTGTTTGTCGGAAGGTTATTATGGGATGCTTAGTGATTTTAGACCGTTTGTTTTTTAAGCTAAAGTTTGATATTGTTATCTGAAAGGAATTTACCTATAATGTATACAAGAGGGGAATTTGCCTGGGAGAGGATAAGTTTAAGATTAGTAGGTCGGACAATGTTATCAGGGAGGACATCCAAAAGAGAAAACCGGAGATTAGGGCAATTAAGAAGCAGATGTTCTGCAGAGCCATCGTCCAATCCACACTCACAAAGGGAGTTGTCTCTCACTCGGATCTTAGCCAGGTGGACCGGTGTGCAGGCATGCCCCAAGCGTAAACGACAAATGGTCGAGGTCACACGTTTATCCAGATCACGAAATCTAAAAAACCATGGTTTCGACGGGATGACAGGTTGAATTTCCGCATAATGCTTGCCTTTAATGGTTTGGGAGATCTTCCAGTCATTATCCCAGGATTTTTTCATCCGTGAGCCAGCCAAGGGGGCCAAGTCGTGGGCAGCTATTTTATAATGAGGGATGTCACCAATTTGAGTGGCTATTTTAGCATGGGCATCGGCAGTATCGTTGCCAATAATGCCACAGTGTCCGGGAATCCATGCAATGGATATGTCTACATTTGATTCTGCCAAAGCTTCTCTAATTTGGAGTACTACTGGGAATTTTTGTTTACTTTTAAAGGGGTTTGCTTGTATGGCATAAAGGCTACTCAGGGAGTCCGTGAGGATGATGCATCTGTCTATGTTATGGTTTTGAGCGTAGCAGATTGCCTCTAGAATTGCGATGGCTTCCCCTGTGAAGACTGAGGATAATGGGGGCAGTCTGAAACTGAGAACTATCTGAGTTCTGGGAACCCATACCGCAGCTCCCACGTCACCTTCTTCAGAGAGTTTGGAAGCATCTGTGAAGATAGGTATCCAATCCTTCCAGTCCCTTTCCATAATACTTCTGTATTGTCTCTCCGCAAACATGGAGTCCTTATCAATGCCAAAACCGGTAACTATAGGGGGGGTGAATTGGAGAGCGTTGTAATTGGTGCTAAAGAGGGGGCATTTGTCAAATTTTTGGATCGGATAAGGAATTTGCGTAATCATTTGGAAGCTTTTTAAAAGGCATGAAGGTTTCAAATTGTTGTTGGAATCGGATAAGTCTGATAGTATCTGAAGCTTACTCCATAAAGGATGACTTGAATATTGTGTAATTTTAAATAGAAATTTGTCACATAGGTATTGTCTTCGTACGTGGAGGGGGGGGTCTGAGCACTCAACTTGGAGCGCATTTGTCGGGGTCGACTTCATCGCCCCAATCACTGTCCGAAGGCCTTTGTATTGGGAGCGATTTATTTTATCTGTAGCTGTTTTGGAGTACGGGTCCAAAACAAAACTACCGTAGTCGAGGTGGCTTCTTATGATGGCATTATAAAGGAGTTTTTGGCAGTATGGATGGGAACCCCACCATACACCAGAAAGAGCACGGAGGATGTTGATGTTTTTTTCACATTTTTGACTGATATAATTGCAATGAAGAAGAAGAAGAAGAAGAAGAAAAACATTTATTTAACACCACAAAGACATACATTTAACAATGATTAAAACGGACAAACAATTGAATATGAAAAAAAAAAAAACAAAAATAATCCCAAAACAATAAGGGACCCAGGGTATGTCTATGCAGCGGTAAAATGGCCTCGAGCTCAGTATACGCTGCGGTTTTGCCCACAGCACTGATTTTCGGCACGGGCCTTTGGTAAATCACGGAGTTTCCACCGGACGATATATATATATATACACATTAACATACATACACTGAAAAATAGTTACTAATAAACTAGATACACTTTAGTACATATATAGAATACGACCTCGAATTGTGCAAGGGGAAGGACAGCATTAGAAGGAGTAGCATTTAATGCTGGAAAAGAAAGAAAGGTTCATGATTTCTGGATACTCAACAAATAACCCCTAAGTTTGACCTTAAAGGCATATCTGCTGGTAAGGAGCTTGATAGGAGGAGGAATGTCATTCCAGCATTTTGACGCCGCGAATCTGAAGCTGCCTCGAAAGGCTGCAGTTCGATGTGCCGGCACTACTGCTCTGGTCTTGAATTTGTACTTATTATGAGACCACTGAATTTTGTTATACAAATATTCAGGGGTCTCAGTTTTAATGATATTGAATAGCAAGCCAGCAAGATGAAGGTTTCGACGCGCGGACATCTTTAACAGATTCGCATTGTCCAAATACGGGGTGACATGGGTTCGTGGTGGTATTCGGAAACAGAAACGAGCACACGCATTCTGCACACGTTGTATCAATCTTTCAGACCTGCGAAGTAAACTGCCGCTATAGACAACGTCACAGTAGTTTAGTTTTGACAGGACAAGCGACTCACACAACTTGACCCGCATGTCAACACTGAGGTAGTCTCGTATTCTGTACAGTACTTTAAGCCGATACAAACAGTTTGCCACAACTTCGACGACGTGGTTCTCAAAACGGAGCCGCTCGTCCATCACCAAGCCCAAGTTCCTGGCTTCTGATACTCGTTCAATCGGCTCACCCCGAATACCGATGGGCCTTGTTTGACTCAACCAGTCTACGGTATTTCCGACTTGAGCAGCCGATCCCAGTACCAGGTACTTGGACTTGTTGGGGTTAAGCGACAAACAATTCCTTTCGGACCACTCCGCCACTGCCTCCAAATCTTCATTGAGCTTGCTCACAGCCATCGGTATTTCTTCAAGAGAGCACGAAATATATAACTGAAGATCATCTGCATACAAATGGTACCTACAGTGTTTAATGACTGATATTATATCAGCACTGTACAAGATGAAAATCAGAGGTCCCAGGATCGAGCCCTGAGGGACTCCTCGAGCCAGAGGACATGGAGCCGAGAAGAGAGTGCTCCCGTCCATCTTTTGCAAACCAACGATTTGCTCACGATTGGACAGATAGCTGTCAAACCACTCCACCGTAGCCCTGTCCAAGCCGTAATAACTCATCTTAGATAACAAGAGGGCGATGTTCAGGCAGTCAAAAGCCCTTGAGAAGTCAAGCAACACTAGAAAGGTGCTTTTGCCAACATCCCGCGCAGCGAGTGTATTATCCACAACATCTAGCAGTGCCGTCGCAGTACCTCTCCCTTTGCGGAATCCTGACTGCAACCCTGGTAGTATACCTGCCCCCTCCAGGTATTCAGATAGCTGATCACATACTACCCTCTCTATTATCTTCGATATACATGGCAGAATACTCACAGGTCTCAGATCTGAGACTTGTACAGGATTGGGCTTTTTAGGAATCGGAGACACCTTAGCAATCTTCCAGTCAGTCGGATAAGTATTTGTCAGAATACTACGGTTTATAATACCTAAGATTATGTCAATAGTTTTTGGTAATGTCATAATTAACATGTCAATAGAAATATAGTCAATACCCTTAGCTGATGTCTTAATGTTTTTGATAACTTTAAATAAATCGTCTTCACAAACAGTTCTCAGTCGAAACGTTGCATCAGAGTATCTGTTGAATTCGTAATACGTCAGGTCTGATATCGTCACATCCGGTTTACCAGGTAAGGTCAAAAAGTGTCTATTGATAACGTCCGGGTCTTGTAAATGTAAGGGTAAGTCATTTTCTCTTTTATTAGGTAGTATTGTTCGCTTTAAATTTCTCCACAGTGTCTTCGAGTCATGTGCGTGTTTGTTAATGTGTCGGTCAAAAAATACTTTTTTTTCATTAAATACGGCAACATTTACTTGATGTTTCAAGTCCTTGTAATACTGTCTGTGTGCTTCGCTTTTAGTCTTCCTGTATCGGTCATGTGCTTCGTCTCGTAGTCTCATCATGAGTCTCACGTTACTAGTCAGCCATGGATGAGGTGCCTCTCTTACCGTCATGGTACGTTCAGGAGCATGTATATCAAACAAGGTGATAACATAGTCATTGAAGCACCTCACCATGTCGTCAACGTGGTCAAATTGTTTAATAATGTCCCAGTCAATATCATATAAGTGCTTGTTAAACATATCCACGTCGATGTCATGAATCGGTCGGTAAGTTATTGTCATAGGTTTAGGTTTCCTTTTTTTTATGTCAATTTCAACAGTTCAATGTGCCTGTCCGTTCAGCCTCGAATCGAGGATCACTCCTAAGAATTTAACTTTTTTTTCCATTGGTATGGATTGTCCTTCGATTTGGATATTTAAGCTCGGAATTCTGTACTTTCTGGTAAACACAACTACACAGCTTTTTGCCACAGAAAGAGATAATCCATGGTTAGTCAGCCAAAGTCCTAAATATGAGAGAGCCAAATTCAACCTTTTTGTGGCTTCTGCAATGTCATTCACTGCTAAATATAGTGTTAGGTCGTCGGCGTACTGCAATACGTTGCAGAAGCAATTTACTGTTCTTTCCAGATCACATGTATAGAAATTAAAAAGAAGTGGGCTTAGGACGGATCCTTGCGGGAGGCCCTTCCATATATGCCGAGGAGAAACGTTGGAGCCGGGGTGTCTGACGATAACTGACCGTTCCATTAGCAGATTACATAAGTACCGAATAATTTTGTTTGGGATACTGTAGTGGACTAATTTTTGTTTTAATTGTGGTAGCTGGACGTTGTCATAAGCCGATGTTATATCTAAAAAGACTGCGACCAGGAATTGTTGACGTTTAAACGCAATTTGGATATCCGACGTGAGGATGCAAAGGCTGTCAAGCGTGCTCATACCTTTTCTAAAGCCATACTGGCTTTCAGAGAGGATCTTTTTGTTCTCTAGATACCATTCTAGGCGGTTTTTAACCATATGCTCTAGCACCTTACACAGCGTTGACGACAGCGCGATTGGTCTACGAGCCGTGGGGTCTGTAGGACTTTTTCCTGGCTTTAATATAGGAAGAATCACTTGGGTTTTCCAGGATTCGGGAAGGGAACCGTAATCGTAGATGCGATTCACGAGGGCTAGATAGTGCCTCTTAGCTTTGGAATTAGCTTTTACTAAGAATGAATAGGGGATACCATCGATTCCTGGTGAGGTGTCCACTAGGCCATCAAGAGCTGACTGTAGTTCGGTCATTGAGAATGAAGATTCAAGGTCCTCAGACGAGGGGATGTATATTGGAGGGAGAGGGAGGAGCTAATCTATCAGCAAACTGATCAATCCAGGTGGAGGGGTCATTAGAAGATAGGTTGTCAACATTCATGGAACCTCGGAACCTTCTGATGTTTCTCCATACCACCGTCGAGGGGGTTCCTGGACATAGGTCTTCGCAGAATCTTGTCCAACCATCTCTCTTTTTCTTGCTCAGGGTCCGTCTGGTACGAGCAGCGATATGTTTGTAATTTAGATAGTTAGCCATCGTCATCGAATCGTTGAACTCTAATTCTGCTTGTTTTCTGGCTTTCACCGCATCCATACACTCCTCATCCCACCAGGGCGGAGACGGCTTGTACCGTTTGCTATTCTTAAGGCGGAAATTAGAGTCCGCCGCATGATTCAGGGCGCCAATAAATTCCAAGTATGATGCTTGTATATTGGAATCCAAATTGACAGAGAAGCTATCAACTTTTTCATCCAGGGTGGTGGCATACCCCGACCAGTTAGCCTTGTTTAGTCTGTATTTTAGAAGGGGGGGATGGGTAGTATTGGAAACAGATCTATCGGGAAATCTGATTAATATTGGGAAATGATCACTACCATAGGTGCTAGGGAGGACTTCCCATGTCAGGGTAGAGGATAGAGACGGTGAGCACAAAGACAAATCTACTGCAGTTTTAGGGTTTTGGGTGGGAGGGACTCTTCGGGTTGGAGATCCATCATTTAGGAAGCAGATATTAAGGTCATGGCAGAGGTCGAGGAGATCTACTCCAAAGGAGTCACTAGAGTAGCAACCCCAAGCCATATGGTGAGCATTGAAATCACCCAGTATGAGGACTGGCTGGGGAAGATGGGAAATAGTTGAGAAGAGCTCTGGGAGTAGAGAGGTTTGAGGATGGGCTATGTATATGGAGAGGATAGAGATATTCATGGCTCTACACGCGATTAGGTTCATATCTAGACTGTGTGGAGGCAGAGGGATTGTTGCAAATTGGAGGTTTCGTTTCACTAGCAAGGCACACCCTGCATAGCCGTCGTCCCTATCATCTCGGAGGCACGAGAAGCCAGAGATCCGAAATCGAGTCTCTGGGACTAACCATGTCTCCGAGATCGCAATGACGACAGGGGAGTACTCATTGATTATGTATTGTAATTCATACTTCTTACGACGAAGGCTTTTACAGTTCCATTGAAGGATTTTCAATGGGGCCATTATTTATGTTCAAGAGTATATTCAGTTTTTCGGCAACGTGGGGCGGTATAGAGTCTGAGCATTTGGAAAGGATGTTGATAAGAGCTGAAAGAAGGAGTTCCAGGAGGTTTTCATTAGGCGAGACTGGAGGAGGAGGTGTTTGGAGCGCACACCCATTTGGGGTTGTCGACCTTACTGGAGCTGTAATAGCTTGATGGGCCCGTACATCGTATCCACCTGAGGAGGAGGTTCGGGGGCGTGGAGAGTGGAACACAGTTTTTCTGTAAGATTGTGTGGAAAACAAGGCCTGAGAGACTTCAGCATATGACCTCCTTACTGGTGGAAACCGTGCAGAAGCCTCTAAGAAGGAAATGCTTTCCTGGGACATAACTTCCTTTATAAGTCTCTGTCGAGACTGCTCCGCGCAGGATTTATTGATGGAGAAGTGAGAGGAAGAGCAGAATATGCAGGTAGCTCTTTCTTCTTGTACGGAGCAGCTTGACCCCGAGTGAGGTTGAGCACAGCGGTAGCAACGAGGTTTTGAACGGCACTGGGACGCTACATGGCCAAATTTGCAACAGTTATAACACTGTATGGTGGGGTATCGGTATTGTTCTACCGGTAGAGATGTAAAGCAGGAGAATACCCTCTTTGGGAGAACCTGTCCTTTAAAGGTGAGTACGACAGACTGGGTAGGAATAAAATGCGCTTCACCATCTACAATTTTCTTCCTGTTTATTCTTCTTGCTTTAAGAATGATACCACAGCCATCTGGGAGTGTTACAGAATCCACGAACTCCTCCATGTGCCACTCAACTGGGACCCCCTTTACAAGGCCCATGCGGGTGACACCATATGTTGGGATGATAGCTTTATATTTGTGAGACTTGAGGGCATCCGACTTCAAAAAGTCGTTTGCCCCTTTTACAGACTTGAACTCTATAGCTACTCTATTTCGACCTGCATTTTTTATTCCATCCCTCATTATGTCAGCCTCTGGAAGGTTTTCGAACATAAATTTCCCGAACGTAATGGGTCTTAGAGATAGGCCCGCCGATAGATCCGGCTCACACCGGGATACATGAACTACATATGGGCCTGGGTCCGTTAGATCGTATGCTAAGTTTAATTCCTCTAAGCTGGGGTGCCAAAAGATTGTTTGGACCGAAGCCCTAGTTTCCGTTGGGTCTACAGATTTGGATTTATTACGACCTTCAAAACTTTTGTCATCCGCGTCGCCGTCATGGTTCCTGGGCCTTTTCCGGTCATGAATCCTGGAGAGCGAGGAAGAGTGGGGGATGCCCTCACCCTGCCCATCTGGCGGGTCCGGGGGGTCCGGAGGCGGACGGTTCATTTAGATTTTAGACTAGTTCCTATTATTTTTAAACGGTTAAAAACCGTTAAACCAGTCCTGATTGAGTGATTTTACAATAAAAATTCCAAAATTTCCGCGGAGACAAGTGTCACCCAACAGCGATCGAAATTCGAAAAAATCGATACACAACGTAGTGAGTTGTGATTATTTTTTTTTTTTTTATTTGGACTTTGCCCCGTGCTTTTTTTTTTTTTTTTTTTCACGCTTGGCAATGCACTAGACTGTGCTTATGCCATTATCAAGTTAAAAGGTAGGGAAACAGGGTTGTCAAAATAAAATATACAATAGGAACGGAATTTGGAAGGAGTTAAAAACAGTTTGAATTTGAACAGGAACAAACAAATATAAATATACTTAAATATCAACAGGAAATCATAATAAATTTAAATTTTAATATCATATTTATTAAAAAAATTAGCAATATACTTATAAATATTTACATTAAAATTAAATAAAAGGCAGGAAATGGAAGAAGGTAGAGGAACTTTGATGGAAACGAGGTCCGAAATAAAGGAAGAGGAGTCATAGTTAGGACAGGAAAAAAGAATATGATTGACATCGCAAATCTCCGCGCCGCAGGTGCAGGCAGGGCTCTGCAAGATGCCAAGTCTGGCAAGGTGCGCTGGTGTGCATGTATGACCCAATCGTAACCGAATTAAAATAGAAGTGGAAGTCTTGCCGAACTTGGCCTCCGCAAACCATGGTTTCGCTAATACATAAGGCTGAATATTTCGATAGAATTTGCCTTTAGAGGCATCCTCCTCCCAGATCCCATTCCAGGAATCCCGTAGATAGGATCTAGGAAGAGAAACCAGATCATGGGAATAATTCTTGTGGGGAAACAGATCACCACATTCGACCGCATCATTAGCCAGTTGTATCAGCTTTCTCGTTGCCTGTTATACCACAATGAGATGGGATCCAAGCGAAAAGCACGGACAAATTTCTCACTGCGCAATTAACAAGCAAACTGCGAATGTCAAAAATAATTGGTTGATCTACTGAGTAAAAGGGAAATTTAGATAAAGCCTGGAGGGAGCTCAGTGAGTCTGAGAAAATTAAGGTTTTCTTAAGTCCTAATAAAAGAATGTATTCAACTGCTTTAAAAAGTCCTAAACATTCTCCTGTAAAGACGGAAGATTCAGGAGGAAGCTTAATTTTTTGTACAATTTTGTATTGAGAGTGGTAGACACCTACCCCTACACAACTGTCTGGATGTTTTGATGCATCTGTGAAAATGGTGTGACACCCCTGGAATTCATCGCTCAAGAGGTTAAGATGGCGGATCTATGCACGCGCTTGCATTATCACGTTCTGTACATATAGTTACACACACGGGCCTACCTAACGATCCCAACAAAGAATATTTAGCGTTGGCTATCGCACGCTCGTTGGCTTTCGAAGGTATTGTAATGAGTATTTTTGTAGGTATGCAAAAAAAAAACAAAACTTCCTCACAAACGAGCGATTCCAATCGTCTAACTGTCAAATTAGTATGGAATTTGACAGTTAGACGATTGGAATCGCTCAGGATTTGGTGAGCGTAATTAGGCCAATGCTCTGCATGCTCTGATGAACAACTCCATCACCGCGATCACGACTCTCCATTTTTTTTTTCACGTTCCTTGGCCCATAACCTTTTACGGGTGCGCTTTTAAATAAAAGTTATTTTATTTAAATAAGGGATTTTCTTTTTATTTTTTTTAATTTCTTCCCTAGTCGCTGGATAGATGGCGCTTCACTTGGTACGTTACTGCAAGGAAGGGAACGTCACATTAGTTTTTGATTAATTCACTTGGATGTTGTAGTATATTAGGTTAGTGTCTGTTCGAGAACTACCCTCGTAGATACGAATAAACCAGTGTTAAACCAACAGCTGACGTGTTTCATTACATGGTGACAGCGGTGGGATACTCACTCACATTGACCGACACGCAAACACGCTATGCGCAGATCGAAAAAGAGATGCTAGCAATAGTTTTTGCTTGCGAGCGTTTTCATCAATATATTTTTGGTAGAACAGACGTCACCGTCCAGTCAGACCACAAACCGTTAGAGGCTTTGTTCAAAAAGTCACTTATATCGGTCCCAGCCCGCATACAACGCATGATGTTACGAGTGCAGGGTTATAATATCAACGTAAGGTACACACCTGGTAGATATATGTATATTGCGGATACATTATCGCGCGCGCCATTACCTACTGTATTTCATAACCGTGTGAGTGAAGAAGTGGATGCACAAACCTGTTTTCAATTAGAGAACGTTCGTTTTAGTGATAAGAAGCAACAGATAATTAAAGAATGTTTGCTTGTAGGTAGATTCCGAAGCTCAATTACTAATTAAATATATTTTGAATGGGTGGCCTAAATATCGTAGTGAGGTGCATGAGAATCTCAGATGTTTTTGGCAATTCCAAGAGACTTTGCAATATTTAAACGGATTAATATTTAAGGACAACAAATTATTCATCCCATTAGCTTTGCGTGAAGAGATGCTAAAACGTGTGCATGAGGGTCACCTCGGCATCGAACGCTGCAAGCAGCGCGCGCGTAAAGTTATGTTTTGGCCCGGCATCGGCATGGCGACCGCCGTCGAGAAGGAAGTGCGAGCGTGTGCAGAGTGTGCACGACATGCAGCGTTGCCGCCACGCGAGCCATTGCAACCACACGCAGTACCAGACCTGCTCTGGTGCAAGCTCGGCTCCGACTTGTTTGAGTATAGACGAAGCAATTATTTAATAGTAGTTTAATATTTTTCTAGCTTTGTTGAGGTGGCTCAACTTAACAACATATGTAGCAATGCGGTCATAAAGGCGCTCAAAGAACAATTTGCCCGGCATGGTATTCCGCGTGAACTTGTTACAGATAACGGACCGGCATACAGTTCAGCGGAGTTTAAGAAATTCATAAATGAATGGGAAATCATTCACACCACCTCTTCGCCGCATTATCCCCAATCCAATGGGAAAAGTGAACGTACAGTTCGCACTGTAAAAGAGATGCTAAAGAAATGTCTAGACTCGGGGCAGGATTTTCAACTCAGTTTATCAAACTTTAGGAGCACACCACGCGACGGAATGGATTCTCCAGCTCAAATATTAATGGGTAGACGGCTTAACACGCGCTTGCCAATCAGTAACAATTTACTATACCCGGCTACGAATATGAATAACAAAAATCATCGTGTGCTATCTGATAACAAAACAAAACAATGTCAGCAGTATAACAAAGGTTTTATACGTGTTCTTAATCAACTACAACCAGGTAAAAGCGTCATACTGAGGGACAAAAACGACTCCATCGGAAAGCCAGTTAAAGTAGTATCAAAAGTAGATAAACCTCGATCGTATCTAGTAGAAGACGCGGTAGGCCGTAGGGTCATTCGAAACAGGAGATTTTTAATAGACCGGGAACGAGTGCAGCCGACAACATCGACCGATGACGCAACGAAAATCGCGCATTCTGAGCCCGATAAGAAACCCGTTTCCAGCGCAGACACTAATATCGACACGGCAGCTAATACGAATAATATCAAGGGTCCTCTTACTAGATCAAGGTTACGCAAGCTAGCCGAAAAAAGTTTTAACATAAATGACTACCTCTAAATAACCTTTAAGTAGGTAATAACTTCCATAGCATCTAGTTACCAAAGATCATTGTTTGTAACTAAGTATAAAATATAAGATTACTTATGTATAAAAAAAATAAAATAAAAAAAAACTAACCCTAATAACACGACTTTTTTGTTTTAAAATTTTATATACGTTTCATTAAATAACTAGATACTAAGATAAAGATTAACCTGTTAACATAATGTAGATTTACAGAAAATTTTAGATTAGTTTTATTAAAATAAATAATCTAGGTATCTAAGATAAGAAATCCTACTGTTTGTTACCTATCGATATGGTACCTATTAAATAAGTACCTAACTAAGATAAGAAAGAAGATGATGTAATGGATTTAAATAAAGTGCCCATCGTTAAGCCAGATACCATACCTATACGCTATAGTAATATTACATCAGGCTATTGTTTTAGATATTTCATAGTCCTCTAAAATGTTTGTTTATTGAGATTCTTACTTCCAATTAAAAAGAAGGGAATTGTAGTATATTAGGTTAGTGTCTGTTCGAGAACTACCCTCGTAGATACGACTAAACCAGTGTTAAACCAACAGCTGACGTGTTTCATTACAGATGTAGTTTGAGATCATAAAACGAAACGTACTGACAGCATTACTTCCTCTCTTTTGTTCATACCGAAGATTCGTATGCAAAATTAGCAAGAACCTACGACTTTAATGTCTTCCTCATTGAAGTCGTATAATTTAAACGTTTTCTATAAATTAATCTGAGTATGTAAGCGATCTGCAGTGCGTTCAGGTTTGCCCACGGTCGCAAATTGGAACGTTCGGCTGGTAACTTAGTCAGTTCAGCGCCATCTACAGAGTCCTTGGGAACTACTTTTTCAAAAAGAAAACTTCCCATTGTGACTATATTCGTGAAAATTTTGTAAGCAAGTGACAAAGAAAAACACGATGACACCAATCAAATAGAAAAGTACCTTTTACTCTATTCAAACATTCTTCATCCTGTCATACCAGCCAGTCTGAAGTAGAACCATTGCAAACCTCTTTCTAACCGTTAGTAGCGCGCTGGCATCGCTTCTGTAGCGCGTTGCTAATGCGACTAAAGCGCGTTCGTAGCGATGCTGTTGCGTGTTTACGAAACGCGCGACAGCATCTCTACAAAAAGTCGCCGTGGGCGAGGGGCGTTATGGACATACTTTCGAAAGCCAACGAGCGTGCGGCACACAACGCTGAATATACTTGGTTGGCGATCGTTGGGCCAGTGTATACGCAGCATTCGCCAAACCGTCCAGACAGGACCAACGAAGGCAAGCAAAACCCAATCGTTGGCATTCGTTGGGCCGGTGTGTAAGCAGCATTATCAGAAGAGAAAATCTGTCGCGTGACTGAGGTTTATTTTTGATAGACAGTTTATTTTTGATAGATAAATCACACTTTAATGTGCTGCGGATCCTTTTTGTCGATCAATGAGCATCAAGTTGCGCGTTGAGTAATTGACTTGAGTGCCAACTGCCAACGTATACTATCACTGGATGCGACAGTATGTTGTATTATTAACTTATTGTTGTCTCGCAAAAATCTCAACTAGCACGATACATGGACCTAACCCCTAAGTCGCACAGAAAGACCGTCTCCTTAAAACCAAGGCCCCGTTACCCACTTTCACCAGGGTACGACGTATACGCCCACCAATCCTTGACCCGGGATTATTCCTACTCACCCTCTCAAAATGGTTGTGCTCTGAGTAAGGACAACAGAAGCCCCGAACCAACTGGTACTAAAGAAGATCCAATAGAACAACTCATCTCCCTCCTCTGCACTCTGATCTCATCTAAATCGTTACCGGACCACGTTGCCCATAAACTCGATTCCGTTTTGTTCACGCTCCATAATGACGCCCGCGCTTACCCTCCTGCAATGGAACGTAAGGAGTATCAATAATAAAAAACATGAACTCATAAGCCTACTAAATGAACATAGGCCAGCTATATGCTGCCTCAGTGAAACTTGGCTTAGGCCAAGCTATAACTTTAATACTCCAAATTATAATTGCGTACGTGACGATAGGCCTGACAGCTATGGAGGCTGCGCCATTTTAATTAATAGAAATACTCCGTTCATCCCCATCCCTCTTCCCTCTATAGACAGAGACAATGTAAATCTAGTTGCTATCAAGGCCCTCGACGTAACATTCATTTCCATTTACATTACAAACCCCAATGCTTCACTAGTTCTCCCACTGAAATCTATATTCAGACAATTGCAAGGCCCGTACATCATCATGGGCGACTTTAATGGACACCACTACCGCTGGGGCTCGGAACACTGCGATGCGTATGGAAAAGAGCTGATCGACATGTTCGATGACCTGGACCTATGCGTACTCAACAGCGGCTGTCCCACCCGCAGAGGCAATGTTGGTGAAAGGAAAAGCTGCGTGGACCTAACTGTCTGCTCATTGGATTTGGCATCTCGCTGCAACTGGGAACGTCTGAACTCTACACATGAAAGCGACCACTTCCCCATAGTAGTCCAGTTACCAGATAAGTCCCAACCGGAAAAAATGTCCAAGCCATTACTTAAATACCGCCTTAACAAGATTGGTTGGGAAACCTACTCTGACCAAATGTCACTTGAAGTAAGGAAACTACCAGCGGTAGAGCAAAACGACCTTGTTTCCTGCTATGAGTCTTTTACGGAAGCTATTAATAATGCTGCTGAAAAAGCCTTCCCAGTTAAGAAACCCGGCCGCGGCAAGGTCCCCTCGCCCCCGTGGTGGGACGATGAGTGTACTCAAATAGTAAGAGAACGCAAGGAAGCTGAGCAAATATGCAACGAGCATTGCACTGTAAACAACTTGGTAGAATACCGTAGAGTCCTTGCCAAATCCAGGCGGGCTCTGCGGAAGAAGAAAAGAGCTAGCTGGCTCTCATTCTGTACCTCTTTATCTCCTTCCACACCCCCTTCGTTAGTATGGAAGCAGATTAATAGATTCAGAAATAGTTTCGCCCCAAGGTCCTCAACAACTATAACTGACGCAGTCGCAGAGTCGTTCTTTACCAAATTAGCCCCCCCCCTACGTTCCAAATGTGGATGAACTCCCAATCCCGGACTTGCCGCCGGTCAGCTGCCCGGATAAATTTGACGAGCCCTTCTCCATGGAAGAGCTAAAAACTGTTGTGGACTCTGTAAAGGATACTACGCCGGGTGAAGATGGGATTCCTTATTCGTTCCTTGCAAAATCGGGAAACACTACCTTGGATTACTTCCTGGGTCTTGCCAATTCCTGCTTCCTAAACGGCTTTGTCCCAGAACCATGGAAAAAACAACTGATCATGCCTATTCTAAAACCAGGGAAAAGTCCTGACGATCCTAATGGTTTCCGCCCCATTGCCTTGTCATCTGCACTTGCGAAAGTACTAGAACATCTTTTAAAAAACAGGCTCGACTGGATAGTAGAAAGCAGAGACATCTTACCCAAGACCCAATTTGGATTCCGAAAAGGCCTTGGCACGATGGACAGTGTCTCGGCATTAGTCACTGATATTAGAATGTCACTAAGTAAAAACGAGTCGACGGTAGCAGTTTTCTTAGATATTTCATCGGCGTACGATAACGTCGTACTATCAATACTGAGGGAAAAGTTGCTCTCCCTGAAGATCCCTGCAAGGATGGTCCGTTGCATATGTCTGCTGCTTATGTCACGATCTGTTGCACTTCGAGTACCTGATTTTGAAACTAATACTAGAATCCTGTGGAAAGGCCTCCCCCAAGTTCCGTTCTAAGCCCTATTCTGTTCAACATTTACACCAGCGATATCAACACGAGCCTTAATTACAACTGCCAGATTCTTCAATATGCTGATGATGTGGCCCTCTATGTTTCGGATAGTCTCATAGACAAGGCTGCAAGGTCTTTGAATCTATCACTAAACTCGCTTGGCCACTGGCTCAGTGAGCATGGATTTTCCCTTTCACCGCAAAAAAGTTCCCTCATGATATTTACCCGAAAACGCTCGATACCTGAAATTGCCATCAAAATTGACAACATACGAATTCCCCAGCAAACCAAAGTTAAATTTCTAGGCGTTTACTTAGATCCAAAACTTTCCGGGGTCCATCACATCGAGCACCTGGTTAAAAGATGCGAACGAGTATACTCCATCCTCAGAGTCCTTGCTGGAGTCTGGTGGGGAGCACACCCATTCTGTCTCAAGCTGGTTTATAATGCCTTGATCCGTAGCATTATGGACTATGGGTGCTTCGTCTTGGAGCCCATCAACAAGACTGCAATGGTAAAATTGGACCGTATACAATTTAAATGTCTTCGTCTAGTCCTGGGCTGCATGCGTTCTACCCCGACGAATGCGCTGCAAGTGGAAGCTGGTGATCCGCCTCTTCACCTGCGCAGGCAGTACCTTGCTGACCGCTTTGTTGTTAAAGTGTGCGCACGCACGTCTCACATATTATCACAAAAACTCCAAGACTTAGAAAGGATTGTACGAACTAGCGCCTACTGGAGACACAAAGATATCCCTGTAATCCTCAAAAGCTACAGACAGACCAAGCAACTTCACTACCCTTTGGCAACATCCAATAAAATTCCGCTCTATGATCACAGTTTCGACGTTCTACTTTTTAAGCCCAACACAGTCACCGATATCGGTATCTCTAAGGACAGCCCCGGGGCTAATAGAACCTTTAACGCCATCGTACAAGAACGCTGGAGAGGGTTCCAAAAGTTCTTCATTGATGCTTCGAAAATGCTGCAGTCCTCTCCAACGGGTGTAGCAGTCTATTTAGAAAATAGCAACATCGTAATGAAATTCAAGTGCCCTCCTGAGTCGTCCGTTTTTACAGGTGAATGTATTGGCATCCTTGAGGCCTGCCTATTCATAGAATCACACAACATCGAGAGAGCGGTCATTTTTACAGACGCACTAAGCTGTCTTCAGGCTCTGGACCAGAACCAACTTAAAAGCAAACTGAGTAGCCGGATTAGTCTGGATATTAAAAAGGCCCTTTATAACTGTGCCAAGAAAAAACTAGAAGTATATCTGGTCTGGATACCAGGCCACTCTGGGATAGTGGGTAATGAGAACGCTGACTTAATAGCAAAGCATGCTTGTGAACATGAAGCAGACCAAAGGCACTACACGCACCAACCGTACGACTTGCTAGCTTTATCCAAAACACATCTGTCCGGATCCTGGCAGCGCCTGTGGCAGGAGAGCAGCCTCGTGAAGGCGTCTCGTTTTTTTGCCGTCCAGCCAAATATCAGGCCCAAACCATGGTTTTACCACTACAAAAAAGTCGGGAAGAGAGTTGTTTCAGTTATTTGCCGTATAAGAATCGGGCACTGCTGTACCCCCGTATTTCTCAATAAGATAAGAGTCCGGGACAGCCCTGTGTGCGATTGTGGTCTGGAGGAAGGTGACCTGGATCACATATTTTTTGCCTGCCCCAACAATAACCGCTCCATAAACATGTACAGTCTTCTCCCCCAAATTGATATTCCTCTACCGATAAATTTTATATCCCTATTAACTTATATGATATCTTAAAGATCTCTTCATACTGCTTATTAAATTTATTAATGAAAATGAAATTAAAATTTAACCAAAAAGCTGCTCTCCCTACACCTATTGGTATTTTTAGTATTTATTTATTTCAGAGCCTACAAAAGGTACATAAGTAATTTGTTGGAAATAAGTTTTGATTCGGTCGGCCACAGAATAATATGTGGCTAAACGCATGTCATGTCAAAGCGTGAAACTGGCAGAAATAGTCGCCATCGGCTGATTGCCATTATACAAAATTGTTGTCATAGAGGATGGTGTGGATGCGATCATAGGGATGCGTCATCACACCGAAGTCAGTGGACTGTGTGGATGCATGCATCGAGGACTGTGCTACCCACAGAACGGAGATGTTCTGTGGTGGTGCTACCTCTAGTGATATTGCGACTTTTGTTTGCCACGTAAGAAAAAATTAAAATGTCAAAAGTTTCAAATACTTATTGTTAATCTGTGAATCGAAAGCAGAGAGAAAATAATATAGAATCGTACATACATACATTGTATCTATTAATTTAATTATTACATACATTACTCTGCTATGTGTGTGGCTCTGTCTGTGCTGTCGTGGTGCTGTCTGGCTGTGGCCCTCATCCATCGTACACACCCAATAGTGCTTTGGGCTTGAAGTTACCTACCAATTACCTACTTGTCTATTGTCATTCAGTTTCGTTTAAAATCGTGTGTATTTCCTATACAAAACGTAGGTACTATGGAGTCAGAGTATGCCAATAATGCTATAAGAAAGAAAATAAACAAAATATTCGACAGCCACATCGCTGCTGATAATAGCGAAGCGTTGAACACCTTATCTGGTTTGTGCAATTCAAATAGTACAAATACGAAGAGAGTTTTGATTAACGAAATAGAAAAACGTGACTTGTTGGTAAACAAGGCTGTTCTTCTTGAATTTAATAAGGTTAAAACTAAATTGCATTCCTTATTAGACACAATTTCTTCACTCGATATTGCTGTAAGGGATATGTCCAGCAGATTGGAAGATTCCAAGACAAAAACTCACCATTTGATCAGTCAAACTACTAAACTCAAGGACCAAAGTAAGAAAACTGAGAAGAAAATCATTTGGGTAAACACATTGGTGAGTAATTTTCAATTATCTGCAGAACACACAGAATATCTTTACAATGTGTCAATGAAAACTCCCTTGACATCCAATTTCTTGATAATACTGTCGCAAATAGAAAAGTTGCACGAAAAGAGTAAAATGCTTGTAAAATGGGGGTATCAGACTTCGGCTCTTGATATAATGGAAGATATTGGCCTCCAGCAGGAGGTTGCAATGGAGAAACTGTATCACTGGACTATTGGGGCTTGTCGTAGCATTGACTCCCCTAACAATGTTTTAGTGCCAAAAGCTTTATCAAAGTTCCAAAACAGACAAGTTCTGTTTGCAAACATTGTGGATGAGTATGCAACAGCTCGCAAAACTACAATAGTTCAACTATTTATTGATGCACTGACCAAAGGAAATGATACTGGATCCAAACCTATTGAATTCTATGCGAATGACGCCAAACGTTATATTGGAGATATACTGACATGGGTTTACCAGATGATTCCAATTGAAAAAGAGAACTTATCCATCTTGTTCAAGCATTGTGAAATGACTGACATAAGTCAGCAGATAACAGAAGTATTAACTGGTATAATGGAAGCCATTTGCCCCCTTTTGAAAGTAAGAGCAGAGCTTATCTTGAAACCTGACAGAGATCCCCTGGTGCTGTGGTCCATCACAAACTTGTTTGTTTATTACAAGGACATTATACAAGCTACATTACCCAGTGGGCATTTGATAGAAACCCTCGAATCCCTCGTGAAAAAGAGTGAGGAGGCTTTTGTCATTGCTTTGGATACAAAAATACAAAAAGAACTAAGCCATGGGGTCAAAGCACCACCATCAGATCTAAACCCTTCTGGTGTTGTGACAGATTTAGTCAGCTTTTTAAGAGATCTACTGGCAACTATGAATATTTCGAACAATATCAACACAGCTGATAAAAAAATAATTATCATCCATATGTTAGATCCTTTACTCAAAGCTATTAATGAAACAGCTTGCCACCTGAGCTCAACAGATATGTCAGTTTATATGTTGAATTGCATTTACCACATTCAGTGTACCCTATCTCTTTACACGATAATGGATGAGTACAATGAGCGTCTGCAAGCCCAGTCAGAAGCACAAATTGACACTCTAACATCTGAACAAGCCAGCTTTTTGGTAGCCAATCTAAATCTAGGCCCAATTTATACTATTTTGCAAGAAAAAATTAATGGGCCACTGTCAGCTATTCCTGGCATGGACACTGCTACATTAAAGGTGTTTTTAAACAAGTTTGACATGTTCATAGTCAATCCAGATTTGTACATGTTGCCGCAGTTGAATTTACTCCTGAGCCATATCCACAGATCCTCTGTGAAAAAGAGATCATTTGAAGTCATTGTGGCAATATATGACCAACTATATAAATCTGTTCATGACCCCTTGAATTGCTATGCAGACCCACAAATCATTGTTCGAAGATCACCAGATGAAGTGAAAAAATTGCTAATGTAATAAAAACGAGCATGTAATAATTGTAATTTATATATAACCAATAACAATATGTATGTACTACAGTTAATATTTAATAGCAATTAAATAAAGGTTTTTATCTACACTAATGTTGTAACATTCTACTTATGTTTTCAATACTTGACTTATAATTACTACTGTTATTTATAGCGCAGACAACAAAACACTCAATTTAAGCAATTTCACATGATGGTATAATATTCACATCGATATCGTAAAATCTCATTATAACATCAATAAAACGCGACCAACTTGATTGCAGGGCCAATCAGGTTGGTCGCGTTTTATTGAAGCGCGCAGCTGCGCTCTCATTGGTTAAATTTTAATGGCGGCAAAATCACTGTGATTATATTATACACGTACCCGTGAATTTAATTTTTAATTGCATTAGTGAAGATAAAGTAGTGTATGCAACTGCATATAACACGGGTATTAAAACACTCGTTACTATTATGAAACTCGCTGCGCTCGTTTCATAAACTCACACTCGTGTTTTAATACCCTTCATTATATGACAGTTGCATAAACTACTATTAAGTGTCTACTTGGTTCCCTCTTTCATAGAAGTATTATAGGTAGGTACATTGTTTAAGGCTGCTCTTACGTTGAGCATGCTGTCTCGCTCGCACAGTTTAACATTTTTTTTATTGTAATAATTTGAGTAAACTTTTGATAAATGTGGTCTGAGGGTTTGATGTATAATTAATTAAATTACGGATATTTTAAATATAAGTAGGTACCTATATTCTTTTTGTTGCACTAACCCGTGCTGAGGACGTTACACTGGCACATTATAGTTATACTCAACTAAGATTACATAATAACGAGTTGGCCTCTGTTGCCGAACTAAGTAAGAACCTGTATTTCAGCAAGCAGCGCCTTCCCCAAAGAAGACAATTATAGCATCAAAAAAGCTGAAATAAACAACTTTAAATTCTAGTTTAAATTAAATAAAGTGTGAATGTTAGTGTGACCTCTCGGTGTGTGGAGTGTGTGTGTATGTGTATGTATTTTTAAAACATCCTCGGTATGATCGTACAAGAGTGTAAGAAAATGACTGTAAATGACCTTTTTGCAGGCTTCTTTAGTTAGAGGATAGATACTAACCCCCTTACTTATAAACCTAGTATAAAGTTATGCGTAGGATAAACTAGGAATACCTATACAAAATTTTATATTATTCCAAGGTGTAAATTTATGTCGAGTTTATTAGTAAAGCCCTAAGACTTTACTGTCCGTCTGTCTGTCACCAGGCTGTAGCTTAAGAACCGTGATAGCTAGGCAGTTGAAATTTTCACAGATGATGTATTTCTGTTGCCGCTATAAAAACAAATACTATAAACAGAATAAAATAAATATTCAAGGGGGGTTCCCATACAACAAACGTAATTTTTCGTGCTATCAAGCAACAGGTAGACGCTTGAAATATTCACAGAATATTTTGTGACGCATCTCAAATAAATAAAAAGGTTCTGAATACTTTTTAATTACACAATTTATTCAAACAATCACAAGGTTCTTTCCAAACAATCTATCGCCGGAAGGACTTGCATCATCCCCGGCCCACGCGTTTTTTTTTAATGGCAACTCGAATCGGTCCTGTTTTGGACGACTACTTCTAATCTGCCAATGACGAGTCAGTCATGGGAGTGACACAATTACTGTTGACTGGTTATTTGAACTGTAGCCGCAGGCCGGTGGGGAACCCAAAACCAAAGAACAAACATAAATACCTAGCAACACCACCAATTATTAGAATATTAATGTCTAATAGCAGACTTTTACAGTTTAATATTGTTAGAACAAATAAATGAAGCCAAAGTTTTAACAAAGGGAGTATTAACATATGTTAGAACGGATTTAAAGTCAGTAGGTCTTTGGACAAAAGGAGGCAACAGGTCATAAAGAGAACACGATGACTTCGGGCAGTTGAAAACTATGTGATCTGGGATTCCCTAGTCGAGACCGCACTCGCATAGAGAGCTGTCCCTGACTCGAATCTTGGTTAAGAACACCGGAGAGCAAATGTGATTAAGGCGGCATATCGTAGATGTGGTTCTTTTGTCAGCCAGGCGAAATTTAAAAAACCAAGGTCTATCGGGAATAGAGGGTTGGATATCTCCATAATGTTTGCCCTTAATTTTTCGAGAAGTATTCCATAACTCGCCCCAAGTACCCTGCAATCTAGGTTTAGCGGTAGCGCATATGTCTTGTGGGTACAATTTATGTAACACAGTACCAACTTCAGTAGCCTCCCTGGCATAAAAATCGGCTACATACTTCATTCCCTTTAATGCCACAATGGCTGGGGATCCAAGCCACACTTTTTTTTTTGTTTTTTGCGCGTTTTTTCAACCACAGTTTTCAAGGGCAGTGATGGCAGCTAGAGTCTCCTTTTCGGTAGTGGAGTAGTTTTGTTCATGTTTATTAAGAGTTTTACTCATGTAAGCAATAACAACTTCTTTACCATTTTGCATCTGAGTTAGCATTGCGCCTATGCCGTAGTTAGATGCGTCACAGTGAACAGCGAAAGGTAAATTAAAGTCTGGGCAGGCGAGAACTGGAGTAGTTACTAACAACTCCTTTAGTTTTAAGAAAGAAGCGTTAGCTTCAGGCGTCCAACAAAATTTTGGGGCATTCTTTCCAGTTGCCGAGAGTTTATTGAGAGGAGCGGCTAAGGTGCTGAAGTTAGGAATGAAGCGTCTGAACCAACTACAGGTGCCATGGAATCGTCTGACTTCTTTTTTTGAGGTTGGAGTTGGGAAATCGAGTATAGCACGGATTTTATCGGGGTCGGCACGTAAACCGTATTCATCGACTACGTAGCCAAGATAATTAAGTTCTTTTTTGAAGAATTGACTTTTTTCAAAGTTAATTGTGAGTTTAGCATGAGTTAGTTTCTCGAGGACTTTGAGTAAGAGAGAGATATGTTCTTCAAAAGTTGAACTAACGATAATTATATCGTCTAAATAGCAGAACACCTTGTATTCAAATTCAGGTGTGAACAAGGTATCCATGAGTCTTTGTTGAGTAGCAGGAGCATTCGTCAGACCAAAGGGCATGACTGTAAATCTGTACATTCCTCTACCGGGAACATAAAAGGCAGTTTTATCCTTATCAGCGGCATTTAAAGGAACTTCCCAGAAGGCTTTAGCAATATCAATGCTAGAAAGATATTTAGCATTTTTTAAGTGGTCTAATTTCATTCATAAAAGGGAGGCTATAGGCATCGCGGCGAGTAATAGAATTTAGTTTTCTGCTATCTACGCAAAAACGCCATTCTCCATTTTTCTTTGGAGTTATGAGGACAGGAGATAGCCAAGGGCTTTCACATTGTTCGATGACCTTCCAGCTCACCATTTTATCAACTTCGTTAATAAGTGCCTTTTGTTTTTCAGGAGAAAGTCTATAACATCGTTGTTTGATTGGAAGATTGTCACCAGTATCGATTTTATGACAAATCAGATCAGTACGTCCAAGTTCGCCCATTTGTTCGAATGAAATTAATTTAAATCGAGCAATAATATCGTCAGCGATATTTTTTTGTTCAGCAGTTAAGAAATTGTAAGGTAAAACTTTCTTATCTACAGAAGTAACTACATTGCACTGTAGTTGTTGGGAGAAGGCGGGGCTAAGAATGTTGGGAACAAGGTTAAATTCTTTCCAAAAATCTACCCCAAGGATAATAGAAGGATGTATTTCGGGAAATACATGAAATCTAATTATGTGCAATTGATTGTTAAATGTTATGGGTAAATCAATATAGCCAAGCGATTTTACCTTATGGTTATCAGCTGTAGCAACAAAAATAGAGCACGACTTGGATAAGGTGTAGCCCAATTTTAAGATTTCGAGATGAGAATTGTTACCAAGTATTGAAATTGAGCTGCCGCTATCCAATAATCCGAAGAAAGGAGAACTATTCAAGAGAATTTTAAGAAAGGGCCTAGCAAAGTCCTTCTCGTTTTCATAGAGAATAGTAGAGGTTTTGTAGAGTTGAAAGAAATTTCTGAGGCTATGAAGCCAGTTCTGCCAATCTTCGGGATCAAAGTTGGAGGGCTTATCTAAGTCGTGCGTAATTAGTTTTTTGAAGTGTTAGGAGAGCCTTCGTAAGTATTGCTGTTACATTTCGGACAGTCAGAGACTTTGTAACCTTTGAGGCCACATTTGAAGCAAACTAGGAAACGAGGTTCAGGACAAGAACTCAATGAGTGGCCATTAGTACGGCAGCGGAGACAAAATAAGTTAGAGGTGAATTTTTTTGAGATGGAATTCACCTGTCTTTTGTAGGAGTTAGGTTTGTAGAATCCTGGGGTGTGGGGTGATTTTTCGCTCAAGATAGAGGAAGGTTTAGGGGCAGGCGAATAACTAAATTCGAGTGCAAGAGAATTTTCGGTTGGTTTAGGTTCTTTGAAATTGCGGTCCCTGTCTAAAATGTGTTCATAGTTCTGGCAAGCAGAGATAAGAGAGTCGATAGAAGTAATTTCGTTAAGAGCTACGAATACAGAATAACATGGCCGAATGTTGCGAAGAAGGATTTTGAGTTGTTCAAATTCGGAAAGTTTATTAGTTAAACGGTTAAACATGCCAGACATTATGGAGACGTAGATAATAATCGTTTCAGATTCTCCTTGTGTACGAGAGTTAATGGCGGATAGGAGTTTAAAATCATAATCCGTATCGCCGAAATCTTTAATTAAAAGTTCACAAAGACGATCCCACGTTAAGTCGTGATGGCGAGTTTTCTGAAATCTAAGCCAATGGAGTGCTTTATCAGCAAAGATTTCGTAAGATTGATCGAGGAGTCTATCTTTAGGAATCTGTCTAGAAATCCTAAATTCCTCGAGTTTCATTAAAAAGGACTTAGGGCAAGAAGTGCCATTGTATGTGAGTTTCTTAAGTTCCGAAATAGTATTTGGTGGGAGGACTTGACTAGGAGAGGGGGTAGGAGTAACGTTAGGGTTAGACATAGGAAGAGATCTAATTTCCTGAAGACAAGGAGAGGATTGAGCAGAGGTGAAGGATAAATCTTCGAATCTTTTTTCTAGCATTGTTAATTCGGACTGTAGATTCGTCAGTCTTTCTTGGAGGGTAGGGTTTGAGTCTACTTCAATACGCTCCAAGCGGAAGTAAAGATGATTCAAATAAGTTTCAATTTTTTTTTATAATAACGTTGAAAATTTTTGTTCCAATGTTTGTAATTTGGACTGAATGTAGTGGAAAGTAATTTCGGCCTGATCAATGTCAATATCATTAGGAACGGTAGAAGTTACAATTTCGTGTGCCGGTGTGGTTTTAGTGAGGGGATCGATTTGTTTTTTAAGGTTCACAAGGGATTCTGCCGGAGTTTCTAGGCGAATACGTATTTCATATTCCAACTCAGGCTTATTCAAGTTAAGATAGTTAATAGTTCGAGACATTTTAGAGAAAGAAAAATAAATTATAAAAAGATTAGTGGGGCCGAAAGGAATATGCCAAAAAAAGCTTTACTTTAGAATTTTGAAAAGGTGGTTCTGATGATTATTATGTTGGGCGCCAAAAACTGTCACGTTACCGGGGGTTGTGTGAAGGCACAACCCTTGGTAACGGAAGCTAAAGAAATAAAAAAGAGAGATTTAGAAATGTAAAAATGTAATCATCAAAACCCCCTAACCTATAATTAAACTAAAAACTTAATAATAATAAAAACATCAAAAATATGTACAAAAGCAACCTTAAGTCCCTGAAGGGTAAGCGGATCGGAGAGGCAGGCCGTGGAGTCAGGTCGTGGAGGCGGACAGGCAAGTTGCGAAGGCAGGCCGTGGAGACGGGCAGGCAAGTTGCGAAGGCAGGCCGTGGAGACGGACAGGTAAGCGGCGGAGACAGGCCGTGGAGAGGTAGGCGGGAATTCAGGTAACTCAGGTAAGATTCTTGAAGTATGACTCAGGTAAGACTCTTCAGGTAGGACTCAGGTAACTCTTCAAATACTATTCAGGTAACTCTTCAAGTAGGACTGAAGTGAGACTCAAGTAGGGCTCAAGTAAGACTCTCAAGTAGAACTGAAGTGAGACTCAAGTAGAGCTCAAGTAAGACTCTCAAGTAGAACTGAAGTGAGACTCAAGTAGAGCTCAAGTAAGACTCTCAAGTAGAACTGAAGTGAGACTGACTCGGAAAGCCTTCTTGAGCGGCTTTTATACCCCAAAAATAGTTCGATTCTAATATTCAAATTTGATCTGAATCTGCGTCAGAATTCTTCTGGAAGTTTCTGGATCCTGTTCCAAATCCATAATTTCAAATTCTAGATCTTCTTTCTCTTTCTTGCATTAAATTCATAATTTCGATTTAGAATGCGAGTAGTCTTCTAGAAGTCTCCATAGGCCAGAAGTTTCCTTATTCGACCTTCTTAGTATGACGATTATTTGACATAATTTAGAAAAATAAAGAACAATATTCAAATAAAAGAAATATCTGACTACCAGTTGAATCGTTGACAGTAAAGCAAAATACAATATTTACAATGTGAAAAGTGGAAAAATAATTAGAAATACGTATTAGCTTTGAAATAATAGTGAACCAATCTTATGTTTTCGTTCGTGATAACATGAAAGTGTTGTGAAATTGGATTTCAGTGGTTCAGCTTGGACAAAACGTAAGTCTTTTTTTTGCATTGATAGAAAGAGTAGGGTGCTAGGCAATAGAACCGCGCTAGACGCGTAAGCTAATCCCTACAATGTGCCTTTCCATACGATCCATGCAGACCACCTAGGACCATTCGTCCGTAGTAGTAAGGGCAACGCATATTTATTGGTAATCATAGACAGCTTCACGAAATACATAAATATTACTCCTGTCAGAAACACAAAGACTGCTTCGAGCATAAATGTATTCCAAGAGCACATCAGCTACTTCGGTGCCCCCACAAGGCTAATCACGGATCAAGGGACATCCTTTACGAGTCATAGTTTCAAATCTTTTGTAAAATCTCTTGGCATAAAGCATATCCTCAATGCCGTGGCCACGCCTAGAGCGAATGGCCAAGTGGAAAGGTTCAACCGAACTATTCTTGATGCTCTTTCCACCAAATGTCACGGTAAAGACGACAAGAGCTGGGATAACTATGTCAAGGACATTCAGATTGGTAGGTATAAATACCACAATCCATAAAACTACAGGGAAAAGTCCATCAGAGCTCCTGTTCGGCTTTAAAACTAATGGTAGTACAGAGAATGTACTCAACGAAATCATTAATGAAACTATTAATACACCTTCAGTTGAGGACTTGCATGACATGAGATCAGTGGCGTCTCAGCGTATTGCTGATCAACAGGCGAAAGATAAAGCCAATTTTGATGCAAAGCGCAAACAAAGTCATAAATATCGTGTTGGTGACCTAATAACCATCATTCAAAAGACAAATTCCAAGTGACGGAAAGTCAAAAAAACTGGCTGCCAAATTTCAAGGCCCCTATCGCATTTCAAAAATTCTCCTAAACGATAGATTTTTAGTAGAAGACACCCCTATCACACGTAAGTCTGGCCGATGCAGATATGAGAATGTTGTAGCTGTTGACAAATGTAAACCGTGGCTCAATTTCAATAAAGAATTTGCTAGTGATTCGGGCACAGACAATGAAACAGACGAAATTGAATAAGAAAAGTTTAAAATAAAAAGGAGTCTAAATTAATATTGTAATATTTAATCACAAAAACATTGTGTCATCACTAATATTATGTTATCGATCACAAATATTATATAATCTAACGATAATTTAAATAGTATATCTAATTATTGTTTAATTTACGGTATAGTAAAGATAATAGTATTGTGTAAAAGTTAATTCCTCATTATAAGTATACAAATTTATGTTCAAAATAAGAAGCGAAGGGACTCGCTTTTTCACAGGACGGCCGAGCTGTTAGGTAACATACTATTTAAAGCAATTGTGAATAACCAACATATTATTTTAAAGTTTAGTTGAAGTAAAGCGTATTTTTGTTATTATTATGAACGCAGCGTTCGGCGTGTTAGTTGTGTGTTTCCGCCTTAAAGCGGTTCTTACCCGGTGCGGTAAATTAAAACGCCGAACGCTAAGCGGGTCTTCCCCTGGGCTAACTAATGGCTCGACCAGTCAGTCATCGCTGGGTGGACGTACGAATAAGGTGTAGAAATTGTGAAGTGACTTGTAAGCTGAACGTATTTGGATTGTTGAAAAGGTTGTACCGATTTTAATATTATTAATTCTTAAATAAACCTTGTCGACTATGTAATATTTTGGAGTTTCCCTTTCAATCATTACGTAAATATTTTTCCGAAACTCTCCGCTCTGCTACCATGTAAATAATATGCAGTCTAAGATATTAAATGTAGGTTTATTTTCAACAACGTTACAGAAACATACCGACACAGTGACAATTAAATCAAAAGTCTTCTTAAGAAGCATAGACAAACCGGTACATTAGATATACCATTTATCTTCAGTAAGGAGGTACTAAATCATTATTTCAACAGGCATCAATCAAAAATCACTGGAGTTCAGCCAAACACAAGAAAAACATGATAGGTTTTCTGGATCATCTCAGCTAAACTTTTTTTTAAATTTACTTTTTATGTTTTTATTTTTACTCATGCAGCTTTCTGATATATAAAACGGTTGTCTCTTGGTCAGAGAGAATGTAAGCACTTGTCTTGGTGAACAAAGTTGTGTCTGCACCTGTCCGACTGACCTGTCGCTTATTTCTTTTTAATAACACATAACACAATAATTACAGTCTGTAAAATATATGATGAAAAATATGAAGTTTTTAATTTTTTCACAGAATATTTGTACTGCGAAAACTCCATACTTACTGCACAGATAGTGATGTCTAACAAATTACAAACCTTCGATGGTTTGGTGATGGCTAATCTAAACTTTCACAGCTAATAAAATGCTAACGTTGCTGCAAAATGCATGTAAGCATGTTACGCCAGAAAATTGGAAAAAGGTAGTTACGAAATGCAATCATAAAACCTTGGATAACTCCTGGGGTCTTAAATTGCATTAGAAACCGAAATAAAATGCAAAAAGATTTAAAGTCAGACCCTAATAATGAAATTTTGCTGCTCACTTTTAAGAGATATCGAAATTTTTGTAATAAGTTAATAAAAAAGCTAAAAAGAAAATATGATCGCGAAAAATTACATAATTCAACAAAAAGTTCTAGACTACTATGGAAGAATATAAAAAATGTTGCTAATTTAAATAATAAAACTGGAAATAGTGCGCTTTTGAATATCTGTGGATCAAAATCTGCGCAATTAATAAATATTTTGCTAATATCGGAAAAACGCTAGCTGAAAACATTACCTTAAAATCTACCAACACCCATGCACTTGCTTGCGATAAAGGGCTTTGCAGGGTGCCCAGCTCGTCATTTACCTTACTTGAAACATTTCCGGAAGAAGTCAACACCGTCCTAATGAGTCTTAAAACTGATAGCGCAGCTGGATGGGATAACATCTCAACCCATTTTCTAAAACTAACCAAGCAAATTGTTGTCCCTATCATCAGTAATTTAATTAATATGTGCTTTCGTAAGGGTATTTTTCCATCTCCTCTAAAAAAATCTCTCATAACACCTGTGTTCAAAGGAGGTGAAAATAAAGAAGATTTAAATAATTACAGACCAATTTCAGTATTACCGTCTATTTCTAAAATTATGGAAAAAATTATGAATGACAGGCTATTAAAATATCTAGAAACATTTAGCATCCTCTCGAATACCCAATATGGTTTTAGAAATGGAAGATCAACCGAAGATGCTGTCGCAGCATTGACACAATTAGTGGTCAATAAGTTAGATAGTGGTAAAAAATGTTTGACTGTATTTCTTGACCTCAAAAAAGCCTTTGACACGGTTGACGTCCCGATTATGATGCGTAAACTGGAAGACATTGGTATCCGCGATGTTCCTTTGAGACTGTTTGGAGACTATCTTAGTAACCGGAAACAGAGTGTTAAAGTTGGAGACTATGTGAGCGATTATACTGACGTAACTTTCGGAGTACCTCAAGGAAGTGTCCTCGGGCCCACTCTTTTTCTAGTCTACATAAATGATCTGAGCAGTCTCAAATTAAAAAATGGAACCATATTTTCTTATGCGGACGACACCGCTCTGGTTTTTTCTGAGGCATCATGGCAGGAAGTTCATAAAATTGCTGAACAGGGTCTCATTACAGTTTCTAAATGGCTAGAGACTAACTTACTATCGTTAAACACATCCAAAACTAACTACATCTGTTTTTCCATCACAAATCGTACACAGCCGGATGATGACCTTAAGCTATCCATTCACACGTGTGGAGACTCTGGTAATCATGCCTGTCTGTGCTCTAGACTAACCAAAGTCACTACCGTTAAATATTTAGGTGTAATGATCGACCAAAGATTGTCTTGGCATGCACACATTGACCTATTGACAACAAGAATTAGAAAAATGATATGGATTTTTAAAACCTTGCGCTATATTGCTGACAGGGAACTTTTAATTAAAATTTATGTAGCCTTAGCTCAATCAGTGTTAACTTATTGCATAACAATCTGGGGTGGTGCATCAAAGACAAAATTCATAGAAGTTGAAAGAGCACAGCGGGCTTTGCTTAAAACTATGTTCTTCAAGAAATTCAGATTTGCAACGACATCTCTATATGCTCTCGGTGACCTCCTTTCTGTAAGAAAACTTTATATTTTAAATATTGTTCTAAAAACGCATAAGAGCCTTAAATTTGATTTAAATATTTATAAAAATAAGAGAAATACGAATGTTGCGCCAACTAAATATAAAAGAACTACTTTTGCTGCCTGTCAATTAGAAAAGAGATCCTCTTATTTGTATAACAAAATAAATAAAGTTTTAGATTTATACCCAAAAACACATTATGAATGCAAAAAGCTGATCACCGCGTGGATTAAAACTCTGGATTATGAAGAAGTAGAACAATTTTTGAAAATTTTAAAATAGGTTTACGTTAGTATTATTTTACGAATCTAATAGCAATGGGCCACTTTTCAAGCTGTATGTGCATGGGTATGCGTGTATGTGTGTTTGCATGCGTGCGCACATCTATGCGTGCATGCATGCATATTTATGTATATATAATGATATCAATAGTTTCAATTTTAATGTAGGACGTAGTTTGCTCTAAGACTGCACAGTGGTGACCCTGTGTATGCTTTCAAATACATACCTAAATTTAGCTTAATATGATAGTTATAATATATTAAATATATAACCTACTGCTAACTCGGTCTAAGAGTAGGAAAGTGAAAAGGTGACAAGTTCAAATTTAATGTGGTCTAACTTGAACTGACGAGACCGGTAAATTGTTTGTTTCTTGGATCTTTTAGTATTGGTTTTTGTCGGACCATTATCTCACTGCCTATGATGTTTGTTTTTACTAGCTACCTTCACGGGTTTTTGCTATCGCTTTATTTGTCGTACATTGTGTAATCTTTGGTGTTTAAATAATTTGCTTGATAATCGCTTGACAAATGTTTTAATGTCCCCTCTTGTCCTGTGGTCTTAATATTGTATAGTTACGTACGTATATGTATACCGATCCCAAGCTGTGGCGTAGGGCAGGGCAAGAGGTTGTGAGATTGTTATAAATTGATGTTGGCAAGAAAGTTGTTAATTGTGATTTGATGTGAATACTCTCATACGTTGTATGTAACCTTATGGGTAAGTAGCTTACTCCTTAGAATTTTTAGCTAGCCTAATGTTTGCTTAATCTCTGTACATTGGTGTGATGCCCGACAGATAGTCTAACCGACTTCGACTTTGCACGGGCGAAGTTCGGATCATTGGCGAAGGACGCGGATGAAAAATTTCCCTCGTAAGAACATCCCGACTGCGCGGATTTTGTTCAAGTTGTCTGCCGGGTGTTATACTATAGTACTCATAGTATTTCAGATTGAATTTTTTGGCCAACTTTTCTTCCGAGAGTCTGAGTGTACTAAACTAACACCCTAAATTAAGAAAAAAATATTACTCACTATACCTCACACACATACACACACCCACACACACCCTCACACACACACACACACATCATAATACACTATACATACATAGATACGGTAATACCTACCTAGAAAATAAGTTGATTAGCATTTAGACCAACATTAGATATAGCGTCCAAGTGTGGAGGAGCGGAGCTTCCTGATACAGGTATTTCCATACTTAAAAGGAAGTTCTTGCCCGATTATGTCACTGGAAGCCTTTTGTAAAGTAAATAAACGATTTATTTATTTATTAAATGCAGAAATACTATGCAAGAAGATTGGGAGCGAGATGTTCGCTTTGATAATATTGAACAAGACTTGATTATAAATTTGGAAGACTGCTCCAGTGACTTTGATTCAGAATTCGAATCAGAAACTGATTTAGGGATTTTAGGATGTACACCTCTACTTGAATAAAACTTTGTAAAATAATATTTCTCGTGTTTTTTTTTTTTTTTTTTTTTCACGCTTGGCAATGCACTAGACTGTGCTTATGCCATTATCAAGTTAAAAGGTAGGGAAACAGGGTTGTCAAAATAAAATATACAATAGGAACGGAATTTGGAAGGAGTTAAAAACAGTTTGAATTGGAACAGGAACAAACAAATATAAATATACTTAAATATCAACAGGAAATCATAATAAATTTAAATTTTAATATCATATTTATTAAAAAAATTAGCAATATACTTATAAATATTTACATTAAAATTAAATAAAAGGCAGGAAATGGAAGAAGGAAGAGGAACTTTGATGGAAACGAGGTCCGAAATAAAGGAAGAGGAGTCATAGTTAGGACAGGAAAAAAGAATATGATTTACATCGCAAATCTCCGCGCCGCAGGTGCAGGCAGGGCTCTGCAAGATGCCAAGTCTGGCAAGGTGCGCTGGTGTGCATGTATGACCCAATCGTAACCGAATTAAGATAGAAGTGGAAGTCTTGCCGAACTTGGCCTCCGCAAACCATGGTTTCGCTAATACATAAGGCTGAATATTTCGATAGAATTTGCCTTTAGAGGCATCCTCCTCCCAGATCCCATTCCAGGAATCCCGTAGATAGGATCTAGGAAGAGAAGCCAGATCATGGGAATAATTCTTGTAGGGAAACAGATCACCACATTCGACCGCATCATTAGCCAGTTGATCAGCTTTCTCGTTACCTGTTATACCACAATGAGATGGGATCCAAGCGAAAAGCACGGACAAATTTCTCACTGCGCAATTAACAAGCAAACTGCGAATGTCAAAAATAATTGGTTGATCTACTGAGTAAAAGGGAAATTTAGATAAAGCCTGGAGGGAGCTCAGTGAGTCTGAGAAAATTAAGGTTTTCTTAAGTCCTAATAAAAGAATGTATTCAACTGCTTTAAAAAGTCCTAAACATTCTCCTGTAAAGACGGAAGATTCAGGAGGAAGCTTAATTTTTTGTACAATTTTGTATTGAGAGTGGTAGACACCTACCCCTACACAACTGTCTGGATGTTTTGATGCATCTGTGAAAATGGTGTGACACCCCTGGAATTCATCGCTCAAGAGGTTATTCAATTCATTCTGACAGCTAACGTTTTGTTTAGTAAGACCTAGGTGAATTATGTTGGGCGAAAGAATTAAAGAGCTATATGAAGAGTGAAATATAGGCAATAGTTTGTATTGGTGAACAGGAGCGCTAATGGAATCAAATTTTAAGAAACTTTTAACAAGACATGGAGCCCTTTTGTGAGACCAATATTTAGATGTAGAGATTAAATGAGACAGACTACGAAGTTTATTGTGTAAAGGATGACTTGAAAGTTGTAGGCATCGACTTATGAATCTGTCAGATAAATATTGGCGTCTTAAGGAAAGAGGAGGCTCAGCACATTCTACCTGTAAACAGCTTATTGGTGAAGATTTCATGGCCCCAGAAATAATTCTGAGAGCCTTGGATTGTACACCATCCAGTTTCTTAAAACCAGCAGCACTACCAGGCTCTAACAAGAAGGTGCCATAATCCAAAACACTCCGTATTAGTGCATTATATATCAGTCTTAGGGAAAAAGGATGTGCACCCCACCAGACTCCTGCAAGGCATCTAATTATATTTAACAGACGCTCACACTTAGCTGCTATGTAATCGCAATGTGGGAGTCCTGAAAGTTGAGCATCTAAAATAACTCCTAAGAATTTAACTTGTTTTTTAACAGGAATGGGTGTTCGGTCATATTCTACAAGGACCTCAGGAGGTTTCCGCATTCTTGAGAACAAGACAACAGTACTTTTATTCACTGAGAGGTCAAGACCATTTTTGGCCAGCCATTGCTGAAGCATATACAAGGATGAAGTCAAAGTAGAGCACATTGTGTCACTGGAGTGGCCAGGTGTATAAAGAAGAAGATCATCGGCATATTGTAAAACCTCTACTGATCCACAAAGAGAAGATTCTAAATCATATGTATAAATGCTATATAAAATAGGTGAGAGAACAGACCCTTGTGGGAGGCCTCTCCAGACTAGTCTTGATATTTTATTACTGTCAGTGTACACATTAATAGATCTTTCTAAAAGAATATTTATAATGAAATTGGCTAAAATATGAGGCACTTTCAACAAAGTTAACTTATGTTTCAGAACCGAGACAAGAACATTATCATAAGCTGAATGAATGTCAAGGAACGCTGCCAGAACTGATTGATTATAGGAAAAAGCTAAACGGATATCTGTAGTAAATATACTTAAACTATCTAAAGTGCCTCGTCCCTTTCTAAACCCATATTGAGAGGGTGATAATAGATTATTACTTTCAATGTACCACTCAAGCCGAATCTTAACAAGATGCTCAGCTATTTTAGCTAAAACAGAAGAAAGAACAATAGGACGATAAGAAGTTGGAGCATTTGAGGGCTTGTTTGATTTTAAAATAGGAATAACAGTTTGAGATCTCCATGATAGTGGTATATCACCTGATATCATAATAGAGTTAATCAACTCAAGATAGATTAAAAGGGCAGAATCACTAAGATTAGCAATGAATGAATAAAGGATACCATCTTCACCAGGTGAAGAATCCTTGACATGGGAGAGAATACCTTTTAACTCCATTAGGGAAAAAGGGGAATTTAATTCTGAGTGATCCAACTCCAAACAAGAAGATGGAGAAATAGAATTTATTTCTGGAACAAAAGGGGGAGCTAAGTGATCCATAAAGTCATCAACAAGGTCAGAGGATATATAATTAGATGAAGACTCAGTAAAAGCAGATCTAAATCGCCTTATGTTTTTCCATACAACAGATGGAGAGACACTTGGGCACAAAGAAGAACAAAATTTTTGCCAACCTTCATATTTTTTCTTTTTGAGGAGCTTTTTAGTTACACCAGCCACCTCTATATAGTTATCAAAGTTCTCAGAAGTCATAGTATTACAGTAGGTTTTCTCAGCCTCCTTTCTCTTTTTTACAGCCTCTGAACATTCAGTATCCCACCAAGGAGGAGAGGGAATTTTACCTGACACACCATTTTTAATGGGAAAAGTCTGATCTGCAGCCTCCATCAAAATTCTTGAAAAGCTGTCAGCATCTTTCACACTATGAGTTTCTCTGATTTTATTATCTACACATTGTCTAAAGGCACTCCAATCAGCGTTGCCTAATCTATGCTTCACACGAGGTTTATTTAAATGGAGGGGAGGATGTTTACAGGGAAGAGATATGAGTAAAGGGAAATGATCGCTACCATATGGAGAAGAGAGCGGGGACCAAGAGAGAGTAAGAGCCAAGTCGGGAGTACAAATGGATAGGTCAGGAGCGCTGGTTCCTTCATCAGGCTTGGTAAGGCGAGTAGGCATACAAGTATTTAGAATACATAAATTCTGAGCATGAACTATATCAAGAAGTTGGTCCCCATAGCAGGTAGATGAGGAACTTCCCCAGGACTGGTGTTGGCAATTAAAGTCACCCATCACTAAAAAGGGTTTAGGTAGTATAGAGAAAATGTTACTGATTTCTAGGAGAATATTTACAGAAGGACGAGCAAAATATAAAGAAACTATACAGATATTATTTACAATAGCAGCAACAATAGATATATCGTCACTATGAGAAGGAAGAGGGAAAGAAGAAAATAAAAGAGATTTTTTAATGAGTATGGCTACTCCACCATACCCATCATTTCTGTCTTCTCGGAGACATGAATAACCCGGGATCTTGAAAGAATACCCTGGTTTAAGCCATGTCTCAGAGAGAGCAATGGAAATTGGGTCAAATTTATTGAGGAGATGTATTAAGTCAGATTTTTTATTGATGATGCTGCGACAGTTCCACTGGACCATCTTGCCTAGATTGGAGATTGGAGAAGATAGATTTTACTAGATTAATGATTAGGGCAGCGTTGGACGGTAATTCATTGTTTGGAGAAACTATATTAGAGAGAGCTTTAACTAAAGCTGAGATTAAATCTACAATATTCATTTCTGTTTCAGTATTTTTTCCCCGAAGAGCACAGCCATTAGACGGCGAAGGAGGATCGTAATGAGCAGTAAGGTCTTGGTGAGCGACACGGTCATATCCCTTATCTAATTTTGAAGGGGAGCGAGGCTTTAGAAATACTGTCTTTCGGTGATGTTTGGGAGACGATTCAGGAGCTGAAGATGAGGGATGAGAATGGGAAAACTGGATACTAGGAGGAGGAGCAGCGGACGATAAAACATCCGAAAAGGATCTGGAGACGGGTGGGTGAAGTTTGATTGCTTCAGAGTATGATACACAATTCTGTGCCATGTACAACTTGACTCTATTTTGTCTCTCAAACTCAGGACATGTTTTATTAGTGGCAAAGTGATGACCACCGCAAGAAAGACAGGAAGCACAATCAGGCTCAACATCACAGGAGTCGCCAGAGTGGCTTTGACCGCACCTGTAACAACGAGGTTTCGACCGGCACTGGAGTTTCGTATGACCAAAGTGGCAACAATTAAAGCACTGGATTGTTGGATACTTATACAGTTCCACAGGGAGAGCATTATAACACATGAAAACTCGTTTAGGAAGAACTTGTCCGTCAAAGGTCAAAACAACAGTTTGACTGGGTTTCCACTCAGGATTGGGTCCATGGACTTTATAATTCATCCTTCTAGCCTTAAGAATTTTGCCACAGCCAATGGGAACAGTGATATTCTCAATAGTCTCTTCCGGCGACCACTCTGTCGGGACGCCCCGAACAAGGCCCATCCTGGTAACATTGAACGATGGTAAAAATGCCTTGAAGTTATGCGCAGACAGAGTTGCATCATTTAAAAAAAAATTAGCTTCAGAATAATCTGAAAAAGAAACTGCCAATTTGCTCCGAGTTAAGCGCTTTACTGAGCCATTTATGATGTGCTTTATGCCCCGTTTCTTAAGGTATTGGCCAAAAGAAACAGGGTGAAGAGTGGGAACAGTCGAAGTGTCTGTGCTCTGCTTCTGTACATGAACAACATACGGTGACACATCAGTGGGTTCATACAGAACCCTACCGACCTGAGGCTGCGGTTGATAAGACTTTTCTATTGACTTTTCAATGTCTACATTATTTTGTAATTTTTGAGAAGAACATGCAGTTTCAACAATTGAATGCTTTTTATTTGAGTCATCAGAATCACATTGGCATGGACATGCTGCAGATGAATCACTTTTCTGATGTTTCCTTTTCTTATTGCAATGTTTGCAAACTTTGATGGTCCTAGACCTTTTCCTTTTTTCGGATCTTACTGATCCATCTGTGTCCATACTAGAATCTCCTACCGGAGGACCTGCACCGGTGGAAATTGTGATGTTTAGACCGACCGGGGGGACAGTGCCCCCCGGGTCGGGCGGCTCCTCTGCCATCGACACAATAAAAATGGCTTAAAAACTTACCAAATCAGCAAAAAGTTATATAAACACAATATTTACAGATATAATAATAAAATTATGGTACAAATATTTACAAACTGTACTTAAATCCAATAAAAAAAATTAAATTAATTAGCTCAGAAAGAAAAAGACGCCCGCCTATTCCAAAGTTTCCCGCGCTTTTTTCTTCTCGTGTTTGATTTCATATTTCCAACTGCTCGAAATTCTTCTTTCCATCCACGTTTTTTTTTTTTGGATTGTGGCTCTGCACGGTTTGTGCCTACGCCAGTGTCAAGTTTTTGAAGGAAAGGATAAAGGTAGGGAAACGAAACTTATTTTACAAAATGAGAATGGAACGGAATTTGGAAAAAGGTATTGGAATCAGCTGTTACTAACATTGGGAAAGAAAATAAAGAAATAAATGAAAATATTTACATAAGGACATATAGGTACAAAGGAAACTAAATTTTAATATCGTTCTTAAAAACTTTGATATACATTTATAAATATTTATTTTATAGCTACATAAAAGGCAGGATGCAGAGGAAGGAAAAGGAACACCTAAGGAAGTCAGGGAAGCAAAAAAGGAGGAATGATCACAATCAGGATAGGAAAATAATATGTGATTAATATCTCCCACCTCAGCTCCACAAGTACAGGCAGGACTCTGCACAATGCCAAGTCTAGCAAGGTGGGCCGGAGTTGAAGTATGGCCTAGACGCATTCGGATCAAGGTTGAAGTAATCTTCTTACTAAACTTGGCATCGGCTCTACAAAACCAGGGCTTGGGCAAAATATTAGGTTGGATTCTGCGATAGTGAAAGCTTTTTGATAAGTTCTCTGCCCAGGTTTTATCCCAGGAAGCCTGGATATAAGCCCTGGAAAGAGTGGCAAGGTCATTATAACGGTTTTCATAAGGGAATACATCTCCACACTCCACCGCAGAATTCGCAAGTACATCAGCCTTTTCGTTACCCATTATGCCACAGTGGGAAGAAACCCATCCAATTTGCACAGTAAGACCTCTCTCAGTACATTTAAATAGTAATTTGTGGATATCAAAAATTGTTGAGTGATTTACAGAAAAAAAAAAACTGAAATTTAATTAATGTTTGAAGAGAACTTAGTAGATCTGTCAGCACTAACGTATTCGTAAGACCCATTAATAAAATATATTCTATCGCTTTCAGTAGTCCAAAGCATTCTCCAGAGTATATGGAAGATTCAGGAGGAAGTTTAATTTTTTGGACTATTGTACTCCCACACAACTGTCTTGGTGTTTTGAGGCATCAGTAAAAATGGTGTGCCACCCCTGGAATTGATTATCTAAAAGGTTATTAAACTCGGCATTCTGACAAAAGTCGTGCTTCGAAATTCCTAAATTAAGACTGACGTTTGGAACTTGAATTAACACGCCGAACGCTGCGTTCATAATAATAACAAAAATACGCTTTACTTCGGTAACTAACTTTAAAATAAGATGTTGGTTATTGACAACTAATTGCTTTAAAATAGTATGTTACCTAACACAAGAGACTTGAAAACCACTGACTCTTGACAGATGAGCCGCGCGGCGGCGGCGGGAACATTCCGCCGGCCAGCACGCGTGAGGCGCGCGAACGCTCCATGTAGGATGCACTACTACACGTCTTTAGCATGCTCTTTCAAAGCATAAAAGCACACATTTAGCAAATGTGAATGTGCTAATATGCTGACAGACAGTCAGTGTTTTTATCGTTATCTGTGCTTTTAAAAAAGTATCTTATAAAAATGGCGTCGCCAGTGAAGTGGACACGGGATTTGACAATTAAATTGTTAACAGAATATGATAAACATGCGTGCTTGTGGAGTTCGTTTAGCAAAACTTATAAAAAATTTATTTTATCACAGCCAATAACTGATAAAATTTCAACCGCTTGCAAACTCATTAGAGATTTCATATTTTCCACTTGCGATGCGTGTGCTTTCTTTGCTTTTTGAGACAACTTGTGTTGAAACTAGCACAGCAAATGTATATCGGCGTCTTTAATCAGCACTCTTTTAGTTTAGCATGCTAAAACAACAGTGCTAAATAGCACGGAATCTATAGCAAATGTAAACCAGCCTATACAATAGATAAAGACCCTAATGTGGTCCCTCTCTCGCCCACGAATCTTCGATGTGAGAAAAAGAGACGAAGTTATGATGTCAGTATGCCGATTTCCAGCTTGTTACAACACTACCTGTCAAATAACTTTTTTCTTCTTAATCTGTAATTAGGGTTTCCGATCGGACATACAAAGTTCAACATCGATAAGAATGTCGTAGGAAAAAAATGTGGTAGAAGTAGGTAGGTACTACATTTCTTTCCTCCGCTGAAAATTTATTAATATTGAAAAGTTTTTAGGCCGCCGATTCTAGAAATATTCCTTGATGGACCTAGAAGTAACTATCTCTTCTTCTAGGTTCGACGAATAACACACGACAATGTCGTAATATTTTCAAATTCTGTCAGACCATACTTTACTTCTACCGGAGAAACATAGAAAGGGCATGGGGCAAGGGGTGCGGAATAGTATATTTTAATACAGTTGCTCAAAAAGTGGCGTATTGCAGGGACGTATAGCGTTCGGGATGTGGGCTATTACACACTCGTGCTTTTTTTTTAGCTTTCCCGCACTCGTGCGTTCTCTTTCCCAACTGTCAAAATAATGTCTATTAAAAAGAATAACCAACCATGAAGTTTTTACTAAAAAAAATCATAGAAGTTTTTATGATTCATGCAAATACGTATATTTCTAAAAAGAAGCTACTAATTTGTTTCAATATCAGATTTAATTATTTGATTGAATGAGTTTGGTTAGGTTTCATTTCCTTTCATCTCATTAAATTTCATTTTCATTTCATATCAATAAAAACTTCTACTGAAGACTTGGCTGTATGGGCATAGTTTCCTTTGCCTACCAGAATGGGTGAAGAAGAAAAAAAAACTGCTTATATTCTACGGTTGGCGCCATTTTTTCTTTGCGAGTTTAGTTGTTTGTTGCACAAAATGAGTAATTTCGACCCTAGTTTTTTTGAATTAACACCACCGGAACTCAGTATAATTGCACAAAATGCTTCGGAGAACATTTTACCGGAAAAGTCAAAAAGTCGCTACATATCTACATACGACGAATTTATTGCGTGGAGAGAAGAGAAAAAAGCAAATAGTTTTTCATTTTTTCGCAACTGTATTAAAAATAGTCGTTCAGTACACGTGCGGAACCGTCATTGCAACTTGTTCCGACTGTCAACCCTCGCCTTCGGCTGCGCCTCGGCTCGGGTAGACATTTGTCGGAACTCTTTGCAATGACAGCCTTTCCATGCGAAAGGCTGTCATTGCAAAGAGTTGTGTCTACCCGAGCCGAGGCGCAGCCGAAGGCGAGGGTTGACAGTCGGAACAAGTTGCAATGACGGTTCCGCACGTGTACTGAACGACTATTTTTAATACAGTTGCGAAAAAATGAAAAACTATTTGCTTTTTTCTCTTCTCTCCACGCAATAAATTCGTCGTATGTAGATATGTAGCGACTTTTTGACTTTTCCGGTAAAATGTTCTCCGAAGCATTTTGTGCAATTATACTGCGTTCCGGTGGTGTTAATTCAAAAACTAGGGTCGAAATTACTCATTTTGTGCAACAAACAACTAAACTCGTAAAGAAAATTTCTGAAAAATGGCGCCAACCGTAGAATATAAGCAGAGTTTTTTTTTTCTTCACCCATTCTGGTAGGCAAAGGGAACTATGCCCATACAGCCAAGTCTTCAGTAGAAGTTTTTTATTGATATGAAATGAAAATGAAATTTAATGAGATGAAATGAAATGAAACCTAACCAAACTCATTCAATCAAATCATTAAATCTGATATTGAAACAAATTAGTAGCTTCTTTTTAGAAATATGTATTTGCATGAATCATAAAAACTTCTATGATTTTTTTTAGTAAAAACTTCATGGTTGGTTTTTCTTTTTAATAGACATTATTTTGACAGTTGGGAAAGAGAACGCACGAGTTCGGGAAAGGTAAAAAAAAAGCACGAGTATGTAATAGCCCACATCCCGAACGCTATACGTCCCTGCAATACGCCACTTTTTGAGCAACTGTATTAAAAAAGAGATTTCGTCCTTCCAAGTCACTTTCATACAAAATGTACTGAAGGGACGGGACGAAGCCCACACAGAAGAGACGGGGCGAGGCATGACACGAACTCATTACCACGCGTCGCGTCTTTTCCACGCCCCCTCGCCTCGCTCCGTCCCGTCCTTCCTACGTGACCCACCCCTTCGAAAATTAATTTAAAAAAAAAACTTTGTCTATGGACAGATCATATGATCAATGAATGATCGACTTGTTTCCTCCCAATTTTTGTGTCTTTGGTGGTGCTTTGGTGTTCCTCCATTGTAGGGAAGCTTTTGTGAAATTACTCCAAAGAACGCGAAGAGGACTAGCTTCAAGATGAAAGGATGTATTTTTAACATCGACTCCGGTTATCTGGAAGGCTTGTGCCGCGGTTTCAAGTGTGGGATCCTGAGGCAATCCGATTACTTGAATTTGGTCCAGTGCGAAACATTAGAAGGTACTTGGCTCAGTCCCTGACTTAGATATTTATTTGTGTACTTAGATGACGACAAAAATAACTTTGTAACATGATTTCAGACTTGAAACTTCACTTGCAAGGCACCGACTATGGAACCTTCTTGGCGAACGAGCCCAGTCCTCTTTCCGTGTCAACAATCGACGATAAGCTTCGCGAGAAGCTCGTCATTGAGTTTCAACACTTGAGGAACCACTCTGTGGAACCTTTGTCCACATTCTTGGACTTTATCACTTACAGCTATATGATTGACAACATCATTCTGTTGATCACTGGCACTCTGCACCAAAGGCCTATTTCAGAGTTGATCCCCAAGTGCCACCCTCTGGGTTCATTTGAGCAGATGGAAGCCATCCATGTGGCTGCAACCCCTGCAGAGTTGTACAATGCAGTCTTGGTTGACACACCGCTGGCTCCATTCTTCGTCGACTGCATCAGTGAGCAAGATCTGGATGAGATGAACATTGAGATCATTCGTAACACACTCTACAAGGCCTACTTGGAGGCCTTCTATGAATTCTGCAAACAAATTGGCGGGACTACTGCTGATGTTATGTGTGAAATTCTTGCGGTAACTGCCCTAATGATATTTGCTCACTAGTCTACTTCTTATTCATCAGTCTCATGATCCATAAGCAGATTAGTTGTCTGAAGATTTAAGTTAGAGTATGTTGCTTTTTTTCAGTTTGAAGCTGACCGCAGGGCTATCATCATCACCATCAACTCTTTTGGCACAGAGTTATCTAAGGATGACCGCTCCAAGCTTTACCCTCGCTGCGGCAAATTGAACCCTGATGGGCTGGCAGCCCTGGCTCGAGCTGATGACTATGAGCAAGTGAAGGCAGTTGCAGAGTACTATGCAGAATACTCTGCCCTGTTCGAAGGTGCTGGTAGCAATGTTGGAGACAAAACATTGGAGGACAAGTTCTTCGAACATGAGGTAAGCCTTATTTATTATCATTTGTGAGAGTATTTAGTTGAGATGAAACTTAATTTGTGCAGAGCCCATGCATTACAGTTGCATAGAGTAGATGTCAGTAACTTTATTACATATTATCTAGGCTGCAAGTTTCCTTTTCCTTCACTGTTAGCAAAGTGCTGAGAGGATGGTATAGATGATGGGCAAGCCTACTCTGTCTAAAAATATGTCTCATGCACTACAGCATCTGAGTGGTCCCTTCACCTATCTAGTGTAGGTGGAAGTTGCTACTAAATGTTGTCGAAAGCATCTAAAATAGATATATATCCTATATCTATTGAAACTTGTTATTTTGACCTCAAAATGGTTTTCAATTCAGCCCTCAAAAAATAAACTGACACCACAAATTATTATTTTAGTCACTAATTGACATGACACTAGTATAATGACAAAAGAAAATTATCTTGTCTCCAGGTGAACCTGAATGTGTTTGCGTTCCTCCAACAATTCCACTTTGGAGTCTTCTACTCTTACCTGAAGCTGAAGGAGCAAGAGTGCCGCAACGTAGTGTGGATCAGTGAGTGTGTGGCTCAGAAGCATCGCGCGAAAATTGACAATTACATTCCTATCTTCTAAACCTTTGTCCAACTTGCATGTAAAAAAGAAATATTTCAAATGTGAAGATGTTAATTTTGTGAGATGACGTTTGAAGTCTTCTTCTGCAGTATTAAGTATTGCAGTGCATTGAAGACATCATCATTGATTTGATCTTGGGCACATTCAATTAGTGCATTTGTATAAGACCCAATTTGTTTTATGCTCTAGAGTAACAAATCTTTTCAAATATATGTTTGAAACTGTTATAGAACATATATCTTATCTATTGGAAGAATTTGTTATGTGCTGTACATATTGTTGTAGGCTTTGAAATTAAACTATGTATTTCATAAAATATACAGGAAAAAAAATTATAGAAGAATGATACTTGTTCATGTATTACATTACTTAGCTACTTTATAAAAAGTTACGTAATAAAAACATAATTTATAATATTGTGTAAATTATATTAGAGAAATATAAATAAAATACCTTCTGAGTTTACAATGTATTTAACTTTAATATCCTTATGATGTTATTTTAAGTGATTCTCTAAAAAACTTCCTCAAATGCTCTAATGGAATTTAAAAACCATTAACCGTTAAAGCAATCAAAAACTATTTAAGATTGCATGTGAGTGTTTTAAGAATTTTTTTTTTTTTCATAAATACAGTTAGAGGAATTAAATCCTCATAGCTTGGCATGATCTCAAAATTTAATGCACTGTTGTGCCATATATAAAGGTGATGGAAAATTTTAGCTTTTCTATAAAGGGTAAAATTGTATAAAATTTTACCTATTACTAATATATATAGCTACAATCCGGTATACTCACTGACTGACTGACTGACTGACTGACAGATCATCTATAGGTTTCCTCGGAAACGGTAAGAGTTACGTGAAAATTTTGTATGAGAAAGTTGTAGGGAATGTATGATATACAGCCATCCTATGAAGCCGATTTTTGAATTTCGAACGCCTTCTCCCATACAAATGGGCTAACTTTTTTGTTTACTGGCCGATTTGGATGAAATTTGAAACGGGTGTTTGATTTGTGATCTAATTTAAAAAAAAAATTTTGAACGTTCGAAATTCAAAATAGGGGCGAGAATATGGCCGCCCAAAAAATCGACCTCTGCGCAAAAAAGTCGGCAGCCAACTGGGCACATGCTGGAGACGTGCCCTAAACGGCATCGGGTTGTCAAAGGACCCAGGTATATGAGAAAAATCGGACATTTTGAATTTTCAAGATGGCGGCCGAGATATCGACGATTGAAAATGAGAAAATTTTGTATGGAGAATTTGTACTGAAAATCGACTTTTAGTACAAAATTTTAAACAAAAATGAAAATTTTTAAAAAAAAACCATTTTTCGAGGCCAAAGCCGGGATGAAGAACCTCGCCGCGGCGAGGCCGAAGGCCGAGCTCCGTTCAGGCCGAGGCCGAAGGCCGAGACCACACATTTTCCGGCGAACAAGCAACAACGCAAAAGCCAGATGGGACAAACTTGCGAGGCCGAAGGCCGAGCTCCGCGAAGCGGGCCCCAGGAACCCCGCCGCGGCGAGGCCGAAGGCCGAGCTCCGTTCAGGCCGAGGCCGAAGGCCGAGACTATACATTTTCGGCGAACAAGCAACAACGCAAGAGCCAGATGGGACAAACTTGCGAGGCCGGAGGCCGAGCTCCGCGAAGCGGGCACGAAGAACCCCGCCGCGGCGAGGCCGAAGGCCGAGCTCCGTCCAGGCCGAGGCCGAAGGCCGAGACCATACATGTTCCCACTCAAACAATCCCAACGTCAAGTGTCTAGCGAGGCCCTAGGCCGAGCGCCGCGGAGAGCGAAGCTCGGAGCGGCTGGGGGTTGGCGCGCGTAAGCGCGCAGGGGGTTCACCCCCTAGTTCTATGATATAACCATAATTATTCTATGATGGTACAGTAAATTTGCAACAAATTATGTCTCAACAACTGAGGCTCAAAATCAATAGTTGGAAAATTATTCTAAATTTTCTGGGAAATATTTACAAAAGATCACAGCATAAAAATCACTTTTTACAGCACCTTTTTAAGAGCCAAGGAGTGATGGACAAAATGAAAAAAAAATTGCTTCAAAACTTATTAATTTAAGAAAATACTAAGGGATTGAAGTATAGTTTATAAAAGTAACTATTAAATTGCATTAAAAAAACAAAGTGGTGTCCATCAAGTGGTTTTGGTTTTTTTTTTAAATTATATAATATTAAAAAACAGAACACTTGATGGACACCCCTCAGTTTTTTTACAGACACTCATTTGTTACAAATTACCTGATGCACCACTGAGTTCAACAGGTTGAATTTGTCATCCATCACCTTGTATAATAATGTCATCATGTGTGGTCTTCAACTAAAGTTTTTATCCATATTCAGACATCAACTATTGTATTTTTACTCAAATTTTCTCTTTTATGAAGCAATAACTAATTTTCTCCATTTCTTACATTTAATTGTTCTACCAGTAATCTTGTAGCTGACCCTTTATATAATGGTATTTGTTTTGGTTTATCCATTAGCAGATATGAATTCTCCTTCCAGAATATATCTTTGAGCATATCGTCATGTACATCTATTATCACATTTGCTGCTTCAGAAATGTCACACACCACTGGTTTCCGAAGTAACAAAGTGCCTCTCTTGAATATTTCTGGTTCATTGTTGTAGTTCGTATTAAATTCCTTGAAAAGAATTTCGTTTTTGTCTGCTGAAACAGTTCCACATAACCGTTGTTCAGCCTGCGAACAATAAGGGAAATGTTGAGTTGTCGCAATGCATTAGAAAAAAAATATTTGCAAAACTATTAATTGAGAAGAACTAATGTTTTGTTTTTATTGTCACATGTAAGGGAACATATTTACCAATGTAAATATTTAAACTTTAAAGTAGTGGTGGTAGAGGAGCGATAGAATGCCGACTTCTCATTTGGGAGGTCATGGATTTGAATCCTGGTATGTACCAATGACTTTGTTTTCTTTCTTTGATTAAGCCCATACTGTCTCTCTGAGAGAAGGCCTGTGCCCTGCAGTGGGATGAATATAGGCTACATAAAAAGAAAAAACTGTTAAGTACCTACCTGTCCAAAAATGGGTGATATTGTACTCTTTAAGAAAATGGGTACTTTTACAAGCAGTATGCAACAGTAATTGGTCCTAAGACCAATCAATTAAAATCAGTAATAAAAATAAGCTCTAAAATAATGTAAGATCTGTAGATGGATCACTAAATGATAATAATACCTCTTTTGGACTCAATTTGCTAATGAGTACAAGTTTCCAGAATGTAGTGTTGTACAGATTATTGATGTGAACATCTGCTTGCCTCCATTTCATATAGTGAATCAAGTTGTCATCAGAAGGGTAGATCACTACTCTGCCATCAAATGTAGGAGGATACTTTAGTTTATTTTCTCCAAAAAACTTTTCCCAAAAGTAGACAAAAGAAGAGGAAAACTTGCTGTTTACTGTTGTAAGCAGCTTTGCTGAACGGCGCTTATAAAGAGTGGTTTGCTTTTTAAATACAAATGAATACTCATCACTTTGACCAAAAGCCATGACTACATCATGCAAATCTCGGAGCACGGCAAAGGCAGCGTAATTCATTAGATTCAATCCTCGCATATCGTTGGGTTTCTCATAGCCGTGGTCTTCTGAAAACTTGTGAAAACACTTGCCATCAAGTCTTACAACTATCCAGGAGTTGGGTAAAAGTTTATCATCGGTTTCGAAGTTTTTGACGTATTCAAAAGAACTTTTTGCCATTCCTCCTACTCTGCGTGCTACAAAACTAGTCTTAATGACCAATTTTAACATGGACTTGGTTTGATTTTGGTAATAATTAAAATAAACCTAAAGTTATGATAGTGGATATCGACGTCGCAGAACACATCAGTATATTATTAGGCTAGGCCAGTGTTGCCAACTCCAGTAAATTCATCTCGCTAGATTTGTTATCATAAGTCGCTGGAAAGCGCTAAAACTGATTCAACCTGTCTCAGGTTTCCGGATTTCCTTCTGGTAGGATTACTGGAGACCATTTGCAGCCTGAAAAGGGTGTGGGGGGAGACAAGTGAATAAGAATATACTACATAAGCAATAACATCTTTAATAATAAAAAATGTAGAAATGTTATTCTTCGCATTCACTTGATAAATTAAATACCTACTTCTTCGTCCTCATGCTCATGTGAGTCAGCTGCAGTGGAAGTAGAAGGTTGAACTTCGCTTAAAAGCTGATATTGATCGAGATCAGAGGTTTTTGTTGAAAATTAATAACTTTCTTTCGTTCCAATAAGTTGCAGGCCAAATTTTATCCACCAGAAAACAGTTCATACACTGCAATTCACTATCATGCATGAGTCACGAATAACAAATGTAGCTAGGTACAGTACGAGTATGTAAAGAGTTCAGAATCCGAATAGCAATCTACTCAAATTACGTAGTAGGGACCTGCGGAAGTACATAGGTACGAAAACTACCGAATAATAAAAAACTAATAATAAAATACGGCGATTTCCCGATCTCATTGCTACCACTGGTAAAGATAATTTTATTGCGAGTGAGCATTTAAAAAAAAAGGTGATGGGCAGATTTTGTTTTCTTGTACTTCAAAAAGTCGTCAGCTAAGTCGCTAAATCATTGTTGTCGTCAAAACGTTTTTCTTGTCGCTAAGGATTAAGTAAAAGTCGTAATTTCTAGCGACAAAGTCGCTAAATTGGCAACACTGGGCTAGGCGTGCATAGCGATGGGCGACTCGAGTCAATTTACTCGAGTTGAAAATTCCGTCAACCGAGTTTACTCGGCGAGTGTGCGCGAGCGAGCTGACTCGCTAGTGTGGCTGAGTGAGTCAGTCAGTACTATGCGACCAAGCTGTGTGTCAGAGTGAGAACGGTACGTTTGTATGGACCACCACCGCCACCGCGTTGAAGTCCGGTCCGACCGACTCGCGCAATTTGACGCCAGTGTGCGCGCTGAGACAATGGTGACTCGAGTTAACTCAAGTTGCTACTCGAGTCAGCCCTTATTTAAACTCGAGCTACTCTAGTTGAAAAAAATGTGACTCGGCCCATCGCTAGGCGCGCACGGGTTACTTTTGTCACCATGACATTAAAGTTTTTGTCGTTGTCACGTCACGTTTCCAAAGTGGAGTGCGGTGACAGTGACAAAACTTTTTTTGAAATCGAGGCGTCATTTGCTGATATGGATTTCGAAGAGACGGTCGTTGTCTGTGAACTCATCAGACTCAGAAGAAAAATTAAGCGAAAAGAATACTGGGTGTTGCATAGTAAAAGAGAAACCAATTAGATATTTGGTTTTAATTAACTTGAATCCGACGTACAATTGAAAACGATATGTAACAGATGTCATAACCTGACATTACACATACAGGAATCAATAGACAATAATTTAGGCCAACACTAGTAAAGAGGTTTATACTTCATTCTCCCCATCTATGTTTTCTTCTCCTACCACAAAGTCACGTAGGTGAGAAGGTAGCCGGCGATTCCTCCTGGGTCTTTCGAGTCCAGATGTTTCTTCTAGTACTTCATGCGTATAGGTCGGAAGATTAAGGTTCTGAGGACGATCGGAAATAGGGCTATCCGGATTCACCAAAGAGTCGGATGCATCTTCAAATGATTCTTCTTGAAGATCAATTGAAGAATAAGAATCATTTGGAAGTGGGGCTAAGTGTCTATTGGACACTGTACTCTCCATACCATTCGCCCTTCGAATTATCGAATAGTGTGGGTTATAGTCTAAAAGTTCAGCTTCCTCCACTAAGGGATCGTTTTTCGAGCGAACGTTATTTCTTACGAGAACAGGTCCTGGCGCCAGCCATGTAGGCATCGATTCTCCGTTAGGCGACCTCCGCGGGTAATTAAATAACCTCTCGTGAGGTGTCGCGTTGATGGACGTGCACAGTAGTGAACGGATAGAGTGAAGAGCGTTCTTCAAGACTCGTTCCCAGTATTCTACTGCCATGTTGTTGGAACGCAAGCTGAGTTGAACCGCACGCCACAGTGTTCCATTTAGGCGCTCTACTTGACCATTACCCCGTGGATTGTATGGGGTAGTCCGGGAAGAGGCAATTCCGTTAGCTCTCAAAAAGTTTTTAGTTCCTCGGACATAAAAGAGCTTCCTCTGTCGCTATGGATGTACAGTGGATGTCCGAACGTACTAAAAAGGTCTCGTAAACATTTGATGATTGTCGCAGACGTCATGTCTTTACAAGGATAAGCCCATGGAAATCGACTATACTCGTCAATTATGGTGAGTATATACTTATTTTCTGAATTTGAAGGAAGAGGTCCTTTAAAATCCAAATTCAGTCTTTCAAAGGGGGCTAGTGCTTTTATTAGTTGCCCTTTTGTTGTCATGAAGCGGGGTTTTAGTTCTGCACACACTCTACAGGAGGATGTCATGGTTTTTATGTCATTGATCGAGTATGGCAGGTTCTTTGAGCGCACCCAATGGTACATCCTCGTTATACCAGGGTGACATAGCAGAGCATGTAATTCATACAATTTATCATTATTCATGAGTGCGCAAACTCTTGATAGCGCATCTGCAGCAGTGTTTTGGGAACCAGGTCGATAGATGATATCATATTTATAACAGGAAAGTTCAAGACGCCAGCGTTGTATTTTCTCATTTTTTATTTTACTCGAGTGGTTTTGGTTGAACATATAACACACAGATTGTTGGTCAGTTATCAACATGAAGTATTTCCCCATCAGAAAATGCCGCCATTTTCTTAGGCTTTCCACAATAGCGTATGCTTCTTTTTCGACCGATGGGTGTTTACGTTCAGCATTCGATAGTGTCCTGGAGAAAAACGCCACAGGTCGGCCCTTTTGAGATAGAGTAGCAGCTATCGCGTACTCCGACGCATCTGTTTCAACAGTCAATATTTCATCTCCATCAATTGCTACAAGTGAAGCTTCACTAATGTCTGACTTTAGTCGCTCAAACTGGGTAATTGCACTTTCAGTTAACGGAAAACTGCTTACGTTCGTTAAGGGCTGTAGTTTACTGGAAAAGTCCTTCACCCATTTCGCGTAGTGGGCAAACAGCCCCAGAGCTCGTTTCAATTCAGCAGTGTTCGTGGGGACTGGTAGCTGCAACAGTGGTTGGAGTCGTTCTTTGTCTGGTTCAATGGTATTATTCTTGATAGTATACCCTAGCAAACTTATTGTCTCTTGACAAAATTTACATTTTTGATCATTTAATGTTAGATTATACTTTTTAGCTGCAGCTTGAAAATTAATCAGGTTCTTATCGTGATCGCTTTTATCTTTTCCGCATACAGTGACATCGTCGAGGTAAGTAAATGTCCCCTTTAACTTTTCTTTTTCTATTATGAATTCGAGCGTACGCTGGAATGCTGCAACACCATTCGTTACTCCAAAGGGTATTCTCGTGAATTGATAGAGTTTCCCCGCAGCTTCAAATGCAGTGTACTGTTTCTCGCTATCTTTAATTGGTACTTGATGGTACGCGCTCTTCAAGTCTATCTGACTGAAAACATTGTATTTTGCAACCTTAGACACAATGGTTTCGATATGAGGTAAGGGGTATGCGTCTAATTCTGTGAACTTGTTTATGGTCAAGGAGTAGTCAATTACGAGCCTTTTTCGATGTGCCCCTCCTCCTGCTACTAAGACCTGCGCACGCCAGGGAGAGACGCTTGGTTCGATCACGCTATCTTCTAGTAGTTTTGAGACTTCCTCCGTGATGAATTTTTCGTCTTGCTCGCTGTAGTGTCTGGACTTCACAGCAATTGGTTTAATGTTTGGAGATAGGTTCGTAAATATGGAGGCGGGAGGCACTGAGGCTTGCATTACATTGCACACTATTGGTTCTTTGGGTCCCCCAAAGTTGAATTGGAGACTAGAGTGTTCTTTAAGAATATCATGGCCTATGATAACATCAGCACAAAGATTGTTGACGACAAGAAATGGTCGGTGTTTGTGCGAGTATTCGTTCAACGTAATAGTTGCAAAACAAACACTTCTAACGAAAGACACGTTGTTTTGAGAGGCTAGTGTGATAGTCTGCTTGTGAGGTTTCTGTTTCAGATGCATCAGTCGCGCTATTCTCTCGTCTATAAAGCTCACTGAACTTCCCGTGTCAATAAGAGCGTCGGCGTGATAGTTGTTAAGGGTTACGGGGATAGTGGCTTTTGAAAGACTTGATGGAGAGGCAGCCGAGACAGCATTAGCAGCTACTTCAGAATCATCAGAGTCCACAGCAGATTCTCCAGCGGTAATGGCGTTATTAGTAGCATTTATAGATCTGCATACATTAGCAAAATGTCCTTTTCTGGAGCAAAGTTGGCATTGGGCGTTGAAAGCCGGGCATTTGAGCCTTCGGTGAGAATTATTTCCCCCGCAATAGAAACAGCGCCATTTAGTTGTCTCTTCCGAAGTTGTTCGGTAATTTTGGGAGTTTTTAGTTGCCTGTCTTGACAATGAAGCTGGCAAAGCGTTCAGATTTATTTCGTTTACCCCGCTGGTCATAGCCCGGGAGTCCCTTTCTGCAGTCTCTAAGGAGAGGGCTTGATCGAGAGCTTTATCTAAGGTGAGAGAACGTTCTTGAAGCAACCTTTCTCGAATTCGCAGTGACAGTATTCCCGAAATAAAAGCACCTCTAATAGCTTCATCTTCATGCGTTGTAGCAGTAACAGCTTCAAAGTTACAATCACGGGCCAGGAGTCTGAGAGACCTCCCGTAATCAGATATAGATTCGTCAGGCTTCTGCTTACGCGTAGCTAGCAAGTGGCGGGCCAGTATTATGTTTTTTGGCTTAAGGTACATTTTATCGAGTACTTTCACGGCATCGTCATAGGTGGTAGTGTCACGAACGTGTGGAAAAATGTGAGCCGACAAATGGTTCATTAAAATTTTAAGCTTTATAGAATCGGTACCGTTTGGAATCTCCTCGAGTAAGAAATTGTTAAAAGTATATTTCCAATGGGTCCACTTAAGGTCCGCTTCTGTTGCGGTAGGCTCCACGTCAAACTTCTCGGGTCGTAGGTACCGTGCCATATTCGGCACGAGTTTCGTGTCCATGTCGGGCATAATAGGTTTCGTGATCGAGTCGGGCATAACACAAGTTAATTAAATTGTTGCATAGTAAAAGAGAAACCAATTAGATATTTGGTTTTAATTAACTTGAATCCGACGTACAATTGAAAACGATATGTAACAGATGTCATAACCTGACATTACACATACAGGAATCAATAGACAATAATTTAGGCCAACACTAGTAAAGAGGTTTATACTTCACTGGGTACACCCCCTTTGGAGTCAGTTTTTTACCGGCTTTTTTCTTGTTGCGACAAGACATTGCTAAATATTATTATACTTATCTCTTCCCATGCTTTAATTTTCCAATTAATGTTAGAATACTCTTTCAGTTTTTTATCATAGAGTGCTGGTCTCTTTTCCACTTCTTCTATAATGATGTCATATCAATATCGTCTTCTCGGATAATCACGTCTTGTGTAGATGATGACGCCATTTTGCGTGCACTAAAGTCGAGTATCGGAATGCAAATGCGAACGAACGACGCGGAGAGTGACAATTTTGTCACTCGTGCGCGCGCTACTATGAAAACTAACGGCGCGGTGACCAGTGTTGCCAACTTAGGCGATTTTTCGCCTTTTAGGCTACTTCGAAGGGTATCGGGGCGACCAAAAATTGTGATTGGCGACTAGGCGCCATTTAGGCTACTTCGAAAAATAATAGGTGTCTTTTTAGGCGATTTTTACCTTTGGGGTAAAACGGCAACATTTGAACCTGCAAATGGCAACCTGGGCTGAGTAGGCTCTGCCAACACTGGTCGCCGGGTTTTCCCCTGCCTATTAGTTTGTTGAATTTATTGTTGATTTCTTTTCGTTTGTTGTTTGTGCTTACTGCTTTTGTTTTGTATCCAGTTAATTCCAGTTTGTTGTTGAGTGACAATCAATAAGTCTAGTCCATCTATGCCATTGAAAATACAAGTATATGGACGATTTCTTTTAGTTTTTGTGAGTGGTTTAGTAAGTGAACAGATTGTTATTGAATTGAGTTCAAATAAACGTGTATGATAATGGGAAAGCACGGTAAATACATAAAACACTACAGAGATGACTGGGAAAAAATACCAATTTTTAAAAGTAAGTACCTAGGTATATACAAACTGCCCGTATTAATAATCATTTCGGCCATCCGGTGTTGTTTCTAAAATGAAATTTCTTTGGTTACGGGAAACATGAAATCTGTGATTTTTTATCACAGTGTACCTAGATTTTTTTGTTTAGCTCTAACACTACGGTTTCAATGATGATCATTCCTCCTCCTCCGTATGCCTTTTTGAGCCTTTCTCACAGGTGGGTGTTATATGTGGTTTCTTCAATCGTTTCGTTTATATGAACATTGGGTTGCCAGCTAAAACCAAAATTTGCTAAATGTAGACAAAAAAATGGCTACCTTTGCAACAGTGAATTTGCTAAATATAGAAATGATTTTGATCCAGAAAAAAGTTGACAAATTCGTTGTAAATTTTATTGGTCCTTCCAAGGTTAAAACAGAATGGAGTTTTTGTTTATAAGGCTGTTGTTATAATGGGAGGTTTTCTTTTTTGACTATTAAAAAAAAAGTAGTTCCCAAGGACTCTGTAGATGGCGCTGAACTGACTACGTTACCAGCCGAACGTTCCAATTCGCGACCGTGGGCAAACCTGAACGCACTGCAGATCGCTTACATACTCAGATTAATTAATAGAAAACGCTTAAATTATACGACTTCAATGAGGAAGACATTAAAGTCGTAGGTTCTTGCTAATTTCGCATACGAATCTTCGATATGAACAAAAGAGAGGAAGTAACAAGAAATAAAGTCAGTACGTTTCGTTTTATGATCTCAAACTACATCCAAGTGAATTAATCAAAAAATAATGTGACGTTCCCTTCCTTGCAGTAACGTACCAAGTGCAGCGCCATCTATCCAGTGACTAGGGAAGAAATAAAAAAAAAAATAAAAAGAAAATCCCTCAAGTTGTTACCTAGTTTAAAAATAAACAAATATTTTTATTAATTTTTAACAGTATTTGACTTCCGATTGAAAATTGAAAATGAAAAAAAAAAGAAGCTATATGTCTTAAAAAAATGTCTTTAGGATACCTGATATTTAATGGGGCGATTTTAGGCTACTTTGCAGAAAAAAAAATTAGGCGAATTTAGGCTACTTAGTGCCAAATTTTTGGCGACTCGGACCGGACTAGACTTGGCAACACTGGCGGTGACTGACAGTTTCGTCTCGGGCTTGTTCGCCGGTCGGCGCACGTAAACGTCATCCAGTTGTCACGTCGTAACATGCGCGCATCTCCATACATATCCACGGACTTGATAAGAGTGACGAAACAGTCACGCTGACAAAAGTAACCCGTGCGCGCCTAGCCTTATAGTACCTACTGACTGTACTCTGTGACACAGATACTACCAGTGTGACCACTTTTTCGTCATTGAATCTACCAAAAATGTTGTTAAAATCTACCAAAATCTAATAAACACGGTTTCAAAATCTTTTGAAATTCTACCTTTATATAAAATAAAACTCATGTAATCAATGAACTTTTTATTACTTATAATTTTTTTTAATGCCTATATATGATTTTTTGTCATTTTTCATAACTTGTAATATCGATACATCCGGTTTAAAATTTGTGCAACACCAACACCTCCACTATCTTTTAACAGCTGCCCACCTTGCTAGACTTGGCATTGTGCAGAGTCCTGCCTGTACTTGTGGAGCTGAGGTGGGAGATATTAATCACATATTATTTTCCTATCCTGATTGTGATCATTCCTCCTTTTTTGCTTCCCTGACTTCCTTAGGTGTTCCTTTTCCTTCCTCTGCATCCTGCCTTTTATGTAGCTATAAAATAAATATTTATAAATGTATATCAAAGTTTTTAAGAATGATATTAAAATTTAGTTTCCTTTGTACCTATATGTCCTTATGTAAATATTTTCATTCATTTCTTTATTTTCTTTCCCAATGTTAGTAACAGCTGATTCCAATACCTTTTTCCAAATTCCGTTCCATTCTCAATTTGTAAAATAAGTTCCGTTTCCCTACCTTTATCCTGTCCTTGAAAAACTTGACACTGGTGTAGGCACAAACCGTGCAGAGCCACAATGTTATATTCTCTTTGGCCACAATAAAGAAAAAGAATATTTAAGTTGAAATGAATTCAGCTGAATATCAAACTTTAGCTTAAAAACAAACGGTCTAAAATCACTTAATAACCTTCCGACAAACAGTTCTGATTGCCTCAAAATTCTGACCGAGCCTCGTTCGCTTGTGATTGGCTATAGTCTTGTCTAACACGCACGTGACATTGGCGAAGAAGTTGTACTGTATAATCAGTGGCCTAATTATGCGCACCAAATCCTGAGCGATTCCAATCGTCTAACTGTCAAATTGCATACTAATTTGACAGTTAAACGATTGGAATCGCTCAGGATTTGGTGAGCGTAATATAGGGGCAGTGCAGTGAGTCCATAAAGCAGAATTGAATTGAATTGAATTCAGCTGTGAAAGCTGGGATAAACAATATTTATTTAGTACGTGCAAAACATTGGGATTGATAGAGAATTGACATGGAAAAATCAGGTAAACGTAAGCATTCGCCTTCAGACTCTGATAGTGCCGAAGAAACTAGGAAGAAAGACTTAAAAGAACGCGACGAGTTCACCACAAGACTGAGAAAACGTGATGAAGATAAAGTTAAGAAGGTCGCTGAAGCAAACAGAAGGTCATACGAAGATGCGGCGAAGCGGCTGAAGTTAGAAGCCCAAGACCGCGAAAAGATACTTCCCCAGCTGCGTGTTCAGTCTCGACGCAAATATCTAGAGAAAAGAAAGGACGACAAAGTTATTGAACTAGAAGCTGACATTGCTGATGATGAATACTTGTTTGATGAAAGCATGTAAGTTACTTTGAATAGCAACATTACATTATGTCTAGTGTATAGAAAAAATTCCACTCAAAAGTAGAGCGGCTTATGGCTTCACTTTAAGAGCCTAGATTTCGGTTCTGTTCGGTAAAATTCGCAAATACGTATAGGTAATAAACTGTCACTTGAACTCCTTTTTCAGACTCACAGAACGAGAGAAGAAAGAAAGGGAACACAAAAAAACAATACTTCAACTGGCTAAGGACCATGAGAAGGCAAGAGAACTTGAAAATGTACAGAGATATCATATGCCTCGGGATCTAGGCAAGGGAGAGAAAGGTTTGTTGCATTACAATGTTTTCTTTGTAAACCAATTATTTCAACTATGTGAATTAGGTACTTAAAACTTGTTGCTCTAACTTTTACAGGAGAGTACATTGAAGTGGATGAAAATGAAAAGCTACCAAACTCGGAACAGAGAAAATGGGAACAAGAACAGATAAAATCTGCATTCTTTAAGTTTGGTGCTAAAGATGCTAAAGCCCAGGATGAATATGAGCTGTTGCTGGATGAACAAATAGACTTCATCCAGGCACTGCAGTTGGAAGGCAACAAGGAAAAGAAAGAAAATGAAGAGAAGTCAGAGTATCAGAAAATACGCATGACTATAGAAGAGACTAAAAAGTCACTTCCTGTCTTCCCATTCCGGCAACCTCTGATTGAGGCAATAAGGAACTACCAGATATTGATTGTGGAAGGAGAAACAGGTTCCGGAAAGACAACACAGATACCCCAATACCTGCATGAAGCTGGCTTCACTGATGATGGCAAGAAAATTGGTTGCACCCAACCAAGAAGAGTGGCTGCCATGTCTGTAGCAGCAAGGGTTGCCCAAGAAATGAATGTCAAACTTGGGAATGAAGTGGGATACAGCATTCGATTTGAAGACTGTACTTCTGATAGAACCGTTATCAAGTACATGACTGATGGTACTTTACATAGAGAGTTTCTATCAGAACCTGACTTGGCATCCTACAGTGTCATGATCATTGATGAGGCTCATGAGCGCACATTACACACGGACATTCTATTTGGTCTTGTGAAAGATATAACAAGATTTAGACCTGATTTGAAGTTACTCATCTCAAGTGCGACACTAGATGCAGAAAAGTTCTCTACATTCTTTGATGATGCCCCTATATTCAGAATACCTGGCAGGAGGTTTCCTGTTGATATTTATTATACTAAAGCTCCTGAAGCTGACTATGTGGATGCATGTGTGGTGTCTGTATTACAAATTCATGCCACACAACCACTTGGTGACATTCTAGTATTTCTCACTGGCCAGGAAGAAATTGAAACTTGCGTGGAAATGCTTCAGGAGAGGACAAAGAGACTGGGCAAAAAGATCCGAGAACTAGTGATATTGCCAGTCTATGCTAACTTGCCAAGTGACATGCAAGCTAAAATATTTGAGCCCACACCTGAAGGAGCCAGGAAAGTTGTCCTGGCTACAAATATTGCTGAGACCTCTTTAACAATAGACAACATTATCTATGTCATTGACCCAGGGTTTGCCAAGCAGAATAATTTTAACTCTAAAACTGGTATGGAGAGTTTGATGGTTGTGCCAATTTCCAAAGCATCTGCTAATCAAAGAGCTGGCAGAGCTGGTCGGGTAGCCCCTGGGAAATGTTTCAGGCTTTACACTGCTTGGGCTTACAAATATGAACTTGAAGACAACACAGTACCCGAAATTCAAAGAATAAACTTGGGCAATGCAGTCCTAACACTAAAAGCATTAGGAATCAATGATCTGATACATTTTGACTTTCTTGACCCTCCTCCTCACGAGACATTAGTGTTGGCTCTAGAACAGTTGTATGCGTTGGGGGCTTTGAACCATCATGGTGAACTTACAAAGGCTGGAAGGAGAATGGCAGAGTTTCCAACTGATCCTATGTTAGCAAAGATGCTGTTAGCTAGTGAAAAGTAAGTGTACCAATGCTTGTGGAGTTGTTAAATAAGTTTTGCTTGTTTATGAGTATCTTAATCTTTGATTATTTCAGGTATAAATGTTCAGAGGAGATTGTGAGCATTGCAGCAATGTTATCTGTGAACAGCTCAGTGTTCTACCGGCCCAAGGATAAGATCATTCATGCTGACACTGCAAGGAAGAATTTCTTCCATCTCACAGGGGACCACATGACTCTCATGAACGTCTACAACCAATGGGTTGAGTCTGACTACTCGGTACAATGGTGCTATGAAAACTTCATTCAGTACAGGTAAATTAAGGTGATTTTTGAAGTCTTATGTAACTCCTAGGATTCTATAAACAGCATTAATTTTAACAATATTGTGCTGTCTTTACAGGTCTATGAAGAGAGCTAGGGATGTGCGAGAACAGCTGGTGGGCCTCATGGAGAGAGTGGAGATAGAAATGCTATCTGGGGCAGCAGAAGATGCCAATGTACGCAAAGCCATAACAGCAGGGTACTTCTACCACATCGCAAAGTTTTCTAAAGGCGGCCATTACAAAACTGTGAAGCATAATCAGGTAAGTTAGGTCAACAAACTTTTATAACCTGAACTTTCCACTTAAAAATAACTGATTAGTAATAACTATCAATTTAACTTCTGTTACAGACTGTAATGGTACATCCAAACAGTGCCTTATTTGAAGAGTTGCCGCGATGGGTGATCTACCATGAACTAGTGTTTACTTCAAAGGAGTTCATGAGACAAGTTACTGAGATAGAAAGTAAATGGCTGCTCGAGGTTGCCCCCCATTATTACAAGTCTAAGGAACTGGAAGATTCTACAAACAAGAAAATGCCTAAAACTTTAGGAAAATCTGCTAATAGTAAATAATAAAGCGACATTGGAAACAAGAGTTTTATTTTGCATATAAAAATGTACTCACATGGAATACATCAACTGTCTTTTGCAGTCCTTGCGAAACTACATTACACTACTAGAAGTATAACTAAAAATCGGACACTCTCCCCTTTCTTTCCCAGTCTCCATATCTAGTTGGCTCTGGGCCTCTGGGACCTCCCACCTCTCCAGTGTTGGGGTTGGTGTTATCGGGCCAGGGCGGCAGTGGGTCGGCGGTTGACTGTGGCGCCGCCGCTTGCACTCCGAGGTCCGTGATTGGAGTGGTTTCTCTCAGTTTCTTCCTGAATTCTGCGAGTCTCTTAGATTCTTTCGCTTCAGCTTCTTTGACGGTCTCTGAATTTGTCTCGTGGGACCGTTTGTTTGCTGATAGTAAGGGTATTAAACCATTCCGACCTGAAATGTGATAATCTTGCGTAATTATTGAAATTTCAAAGTGGACGTTCATATTGATGAAGCTTGTTTGAAAATTTAAATACAACCTCTGTTTTGAGCACACGTGTAAAGAGGACGCAGCATTTTTTGTGTTTAATCTCTTGTTTTATTATCGGTAAACTTTACAAGGAAAACCAATAAAACAGAAATATACGATTTCAAATTCACGTCACAAGTTCACAAAATATTGAAAATACAGCTGAGATAAGTGACAGCATAGTAAAGTACTCTGTGGTGGGCGACAGCAAAAAAAAAAAAAAAAAAGCAATCAAACTGACAAACAATACTGCAACATCCTTGTGCAACTGCAACTTGTGGCAGCGTTCAAGAAAATTTATTTTGTCATAAAGCTTTGGTGATTTACACGATCATACTGTATTGCACATGTATTTGAAACAGCATCGATCAAGGTGCATTTGGATGACTGCATCTGCATCTGTCTGCATTGAATAAAATTAACTGGGACCACCCTGAACGATTCCAAGTCCACTTTTTGCAAAAAGGTGTAAAATTGTAGATATCGGAAGTGAAAGGTGTTATGTTTTACTTTTCCGAAAAAATACATAGGCAAAAAAGTTTCTAATTTGTAGTCAAAAAGTATGTTCAAAATCTTGAGGTTGATTCCAGAGATATAATATAAAAGGCCGTAGACTGAGCTCAAATGTCAATTGTTTTATTTTTTCAATCACCAAATCAAATCCGCTCAAAACAACATAGATCTAACAAAAACAATTCATTGCAAAATGAAGAACACATTTCGGTGAGCTTAATCATCTTTTATGTAGGTACCTACCTAAAAAAACCGAAAATAGGTGCTTGTGGTGTCGTCTGACTGTTGACTGCAAAGTCCAGTATCGTAACCGAGTAGAAAGCACGCATCGCATGTAAAGGTCGACATGCTGTCGAATGTACAGACTTACAGTAAATAATTCTCTATTCAACTCGTAGACATAATATTGTGTTATATTTCTATGACTTCACCCGTATTCCCAGACGTTCTTCAAGGTCTCCTCGACTCATGCTCGACGGAAGTGGAGTCAAGGAGAGAGTGGAAGTATTTCCTTGAGGTAGTATTATCAGGTGCTACATTATAGTTAATCTGTGTTATCAGTCAGTAGGAATTTGAGTGTACTCGAGTGAGAATTTGATTTTTTATGTTGACAATGGCGATGTGATCGGTGTGTTTTAAAAGAGACCCATTTAGAGGCTCTTTAAAAATAATAGAAATCACTATTAAAATAATGACTCTTGTGAAAACATGTTATTCTAAGGCAATGATTCTTTTTTATTATAGAAAAACCTTATAATAAATATAAAATACACACAAAATAATTTCCGTCACTATAAAAATTATTACATCTTAAAATATATCGGTCGTCATCATAGACATCGTCAATACGAGTATCAGGTCAATAGATTGGTGTACAAAAAGTTTTGAAAACATCGCACTATAACAATTTTCTTTCTCGGGGAGGTTTCATTCATCATCATCATCATCATCAGCCTATGCTTGTCCACTGCTGGACATAGGCCTCTCCTATAGCACGCCACTGAGCACGGTCCTCGGCTACTCTCATCCAACTCTTGCCAGCCGCCCTGCGAAGATCATCGCTCCACCGAGTCTGAGGACGTCCCACACTACGTTTACCGATCCGCGGTCTCCACTCGAGAACTCGTCTACCCCATCGGTTATCAGTTCTTCGGATAATATGGCCGGCCCACTGCCACTTCAGTTTCATTCAAATGAAATCAAATAAAATTTTTTCATTCAAAGTAGCACATAAACTGTGACTCGATAAGTTAAACTAGGCGTCCATTTCAAAATAATATACATCTGTTTGGAGAAAACATGGATAAAAAAAACTTCAAACTTAGTCTTTTCAAGTCCTCAATTAACAGAACTCATGCATTGAACTGGCATTAATTCCAGACATCATTGTCATCTAAATAATCTTTAATATTTTAGTAGCCGTTGTGGTACAAAGTGTGCTTTATACATTTTTGAAACCGCGATTCTGGCAAGCTTATTATATCCTCAGGGATCTTATTGTAGAAAAGTCTACAACGCCCTATAAAGGATGTATTATTAAGCTTTGCCAGCCCACATTTGGGAACGAAAGTTTATGTCTATTTCTAGTACCTATTTAGATTGTGTAAGATATGTGTTTAGATAGCCACCTACAGTTTTAAAGTTACTGGTATTTTTCCTAACGTAGGTACTTACATAAAATTAAGTTTTCAAGGTAAGTCCTGATTTACCTTAGCTTTGACAGGTGATTACTCGACTCGAGTGAGAGATTTGCTCGAGTGATGGAAATGTTTGAGGTTTTATAATACCGTTTTCCTCGGGCAAGGAAGAGTGGAGTCGAGGAAGACTATGAGGAACGTCTTGGAAAACGGGTTTATAGTATTAAACCCATGTTCCAAGACTTTTTTCAAAGTCTCCTCGACTCAATACTCAACGGAGGTGGAGTCGAGGAGAGAGTGGAGGCATTTCCTTGAGGTTGTGTTATCAGTCAGTATCGAGTGTACTCGAGTGAGTGCAACCAATGTAGTCTGTGGTGTAACTCGAGTGAAAGTTTGGTTTTTATGTTGGCAATGGCGATGTGATCGATGTTATTTTAAAAGAGACCCATTTAGACGCTCTATAAAAATAATAGAAAAAACTATTAAAATGGTTTTTATTTAAGAAAACACCCTATAGTATATAATACTGTATATAATTATAATATACAATGCACACAAGGTAATTTCCGTCCTTATAAAAATGGTCACATCTTAAAGTATATCGGTCGACATCATAGACATCATCATCATCAGTGGAGTTTTTTTGTCCATTTTTTCTCCAAAACGATCTAGATTTTGAAATGGACACCTAGTTTAACTTGTAACGTTCATTAAGTCGCAGTTTCTGTGCTACCTTGAATAATATTTTTTGATTTTATTTGATTTTGATCAATAATATGCATAAATCAGGTCAATAGATTGCTACCTATATAAAAACTTTTGAAAACTTCGCAAAACACCGATTTTCTTTCTTGAGAAGGCTTCAAGGTAGGTCCAGGTACCTTCGCTTTGACAGTTGATTACTCGACTCGAGTTGCTCGAGTGGAGCAAGTCTTTGACGTTTAATAATACCGTTTTCCTTAGTCGAGGAAGAGTGGAGTCGAGAGAGGCTTTGAGGAAACTCTTGGAATACGGGTTTAGACTCATTGGAATTAACTCTCTTCACTTCACTATAGTTCCAAGGTGGCGCGCAAGTTGTTCGGCGTACGTCAGTCTTTTACATTTTTGTTGCAAAGTCATCCTTATCGTAACGTAAGAGTGCGTGCCCTATTACTAATTAGGTACTGAGAGTATATTACTGAAACTTGCAGCCTGTGACAGCATTATTGTCAATTTATTCAACGAGTATCCAATAAAGTTTGAAGCTAAGTAGGTATGTATTAAAAGCTCAAATAATCTCATGGAATGGATGGACTCATGGAATCATTCTAGAGTAAACTCACAATATAATTTCGAGGAGTGACTGTAACACAGTTCTAATAAAGAAATAGTAGGTACAAATATAAGGCAAATAGGTATGAAAAGACAATATTGCACAACTAGTTTAAGAAGATTATCTATCTGATCTATCTTATAACTTATATGCCTACGGGCCAGCTTCTGAATTGAGAATTTCGCTAAGTAAATGGGTATTTCTCCAGAAGAGGCAAAAATGGCTGACTTCGGTGGTCGTTTTTTTTTTTTTGTCTTTCGGGAATTTTATCGATTGTTTTGGATAAAGGGCTAAAAACTATAAATCATGATATATTTTGGGTAGCCAGATTCTCGGTTATAAAACGAAATATTGAAATCACCGAAATCAGACTACACCGAAATCAGAAAACTGTACACCGGAATCAGACTACCAGCACCGAAAGCAGAAAAACTAACACCGAAATCTGACTACCTGCACCGAAATCAGATTGTAAGCATCGACATCAGAAAATAATTCACTGGAATCAGAAAATGACCAGAGAATCATTTAACGTGCCAAAGTCACAATTTGATACCAGTAATGTTAGGCATTGTCTAGTAATTAAAAGAGGATATAATAAATAAAAACCGGGCAGATATAATCAATCAACTTGTTTATTGTAATTGTCATACATTATCAAGCTCTAAAGTACCTACTTCTTTTACCTAAAATCACATTTTTTCAGTCAGTTTTTCTCATCTGTCAGTCTGTCAGCTCGTCATGCAAGCGCTAAAAATCTAACACGAATTGCGTGAGTAGGTAACTATTTCTAGCTAACTATTCTAGAACGAAAAATAATAATCCTTCCAAAAAAAGTGGCAAAATTTTATCAAAACTCGCAATAAAGTCAAACTATACATTTTTGTCTCAGTATAGCCTTGTTTTTATAAAGTGACTACACCAAAAACAAAAAGCAATTCGAGACACCCTTTATTTGGTTTTAACATGGCATAATTAGTTATGAAAGAGATAAATGATCTTAACAAAATTACACATAGGTACTATGCGAATTTTACTTCCGGACTTTATTTTATTCCATTTTAACGTTTTTTTTCATGAAAAGCGAATTTAACATTACTCAACTTCAAATGCCATAAAATGGAATAAAATAATCTACGTAGGTAAAATGTGTTTTAATAATAATCAAATAAAAATTCTACAAAAAAAACTTTCCTTAAACTTAAATCAGTCTTATGAACAAATTTGTTTAACATTGTCGATAACCTTATTATAAAATTTACTTAGCAAAATAGTCTTTTGGACTTATTCAACACAAAATGTTGTGTAAAAATTCAAAGATATGTTTTTATTATTATTTTTTATGCTAAGGTTTGTTCTTGTCAATAATAGTAATTGAGATAATTAAAAAATCGACAAACATAATTTTCCATAAATATTTTTCAGACTTAAATCAGTCTTCGGAAAATATTTATTTAACATAAAGATAAAACTTACTAAGAAAAATATATCTTTCTTAAAAATATTGTCTTTTATACTAAATTTATGAGATAGCTTTACAATCTTCCCTTCCATCTTCCTTTTTAAGTAAAGCTGTCTGTCTTTTACCTTAAGTCGTTCATAAAGGACTGGATCACTCTTGATTTTTACTTTCCTAGCACGCTCCTTCAATCTCTTTCATTCTTTTGGTTCCTGTTTTTTTTTCGCAGCTCGTTTTTGCTTTATTTGCTCCATGGTCAGCTGAAATAGAATAGAGTGGTAGGTAGAGTAGGTTGATGTAGAGCCTACTGTACATACCTACCTACATAAACGTACAGACCGACTGACCACAAACTATAAGAAAACTATGTTAAAGAAATGTACACCCACTTTCTTTCTTGTAGGTACTTTAAACTTGCCATTGTTGACACATTCACATAATTCACAAATACAGACATAATAAGCACACACATACACATGAAAAAATGTAGACACGAATAGGTACACATGTTTTACATTTTCAAGTTAACTAACAATCTAACTGAAATCAATTATGACAGAAACAACATATGTATTTTTGTCGTTATTATTAACAGTAAAGAAAATATCTACACGTGTAAAACTATTCATAGTTTTCAACTAAACACACGATGTTTTCTTTCACAGTTAGCGATTAGTTTAAAAAAAAAAACAAATGCGCATATCCTACTTGAAACTTACATGTAAGGAATCTGACCTCGGTTCTCTAAAGTCGAACGAAATACACTGAAATCAGGCAAATTTGACTTCGGTGGAAGTTTTTCTGATGTCGGTGCTCAAAAAGCCACCGAAATCAGGCACACCGAATTCAGAAAAGATATGTTTTTTCAAGTTCACTCTTAAACAACAACACGTATCAACCCCAGCTCAAGGCACTAGAAATTAGTCACTGAGATAAATTATACAGTAAGCACTAGATTTTACAGTCAACAAGTATTCTTTCCAATAACACCTCCACCGAAGTCAAAGTGTGCCCTGGACCAAATCTCAAGAATCAATTACTTACCCTGATATTTCCCAAGACTTTCATTCAATCATCCGTCCGTTGACCTCGGGCGCTACGGCGTGACTGACAAAATGGCTCATCCACACCGCGAATTCCTAGAGTAATCTACGACCGAAGAAACGCTTGTTTCATAAGTGCCACCGGATTCAGGCAGAAGCAAGGGACACTCAAACATCTTGCTATTGTAGGCGAGCTATTGTTTGGATTCTTATGGTATTTAAATGAGAGGTACTTTAACTATCTGAGAATATGTGAACATAAATACATTCCCCGAAAACAGTTAGTTTTACAAAAATAATTATAAATTGTCAAGTTTTGGGTTGGGGACAAGCCACCGAAGGTCATTTTCAGCCATTTCAGATTTTTTTTCTGTGAGTTGCAAACGGTTTTCAGCAAATTTTGCATGTTCTCCAGGTAGACGAGGACCTAGAGGATACTGTAGTATTTTTTGCAGGGTTATATTTTAATAATCTGGACATGTTATGCGCCGGGCCGTCAAGTTCGGACCCCGTGGAGAAATGCCCAAATAGTTAACTGTAGTACCTCTTCGAATTTCTCAGAAAATAGCGTGGCAGTTGGACGTTACTTAAGTATTTACATAGCGACATTCTCAAGTCAGAAACCGGCCCTTACCCCCGGTTTCTAGTACACTAACAAGCTGTTACTCTACTGCTAACAGCTGTTAGTGGTTTTTTTTGTATTCACTTTAGTCAATTGACAGCTGTTAACAGTAGATTAACATCGTGTTAGTGTACGAGAAACTGGATGTTAATCTTGTATAAAATATATCTCGTTTCTAATAAAGTGTTTCCTATCTATCACTACTATAGTGGACCATATCTGAATAGTACGTAGGTAACGTACAAGTTTGGTAGAGAACATATTTTTAGAGAGGCAGTAAACTCGACAGCAGTTCGACCTTTACACATTAATTGTTAAGTTTGTAGGGCAGTTAGTCTATAAAGTCAACTGTCCACTATATGTAATAACTGCCCTACTGATATCTGACATTGCGTAACGTGACCTGTGTACCTATAAGTTAATTCCGGAATCACTTGAATTTTCGTCGGAGGAGTCTACACACATAGTTTTTCAATAGAATGATATACCTATGCACGACAATAGTTATTATTTGCCTCTATTTGGTAGTCTACAAAGCAATAGCAGTACAATGTCATTCCAGTGGCATAACCCCCGCAAAAAATAAGCATCTCTTGCGAAGAAGCTCGAATCGCGCAAGGCGCCGAGTTAAGTTGCACGGGTTATACCATTGGTAACTAGACTACCAATAGTGTTAATGAAACAACCATTAAGGTTTCACTCTTAATCATGGTGAGTAGAGACGGAGCTCGTGTCGTTGGTTGCTCGTCTCTGACTGCATATTCATTCGTTGCAAATTCGCCAGTAATGTAATTGATACCAGCTATCGACTGTACCTACTAGGACGCTTCCTTACTTACATTTACGCCGGCTTCTTACAGATGTTTACCATACGCTATGATAAAGATAAGCAGACGAACCCTTAACATACTGACTAATCTCAAAGAAAAGATCCCCGACTGTCTGCTTCTTGAGAACTATGTCGTTATGAAAAAAAAAAACTTACTCAGGCTCCATGAAGCTACTGGAGAAGAGGTTCGTATACAGTTGGTATGCGAGCTCTATCTAGCCCGATTCAAATAGCGTAACTTTTATAACAGTAGAATAAGCAGAGAAGAATATGAACAAACTTTATCATATTTATACCTATAAAACACTATAAGATGGTAATTTAAATAATAAATAAAATAAAACATATTTATTTCAGGTAACAATCACATTTAGGTACATAAATCAACAAAAATAATACACATACATTATATACAGCAAAACACTCACATACTATACTAAAAATAAAAACTAAAAATGCTAAAATGTGATTTTTTAAAAAGAACTTCATGAAACAATAAAAAAGTGATTTACATCTTAAGGATATTTACCCAGTGGCCCATAAAGGACTCTGAGTGTCACTTGCTATCGACTTTAGTATGCTGTTGCCTCTACACCTCAGTATGTACCCACATTTTCTCAAAATCGCAAAAAATTAAGACGAGGCAGCAAGGTAAAATTAACTACCTTAATCTTTTGGTAGTTATAGGAAAACTTTCTTAGGCGACCATATCTAACTTGGTGAGCAATTGTAGACTACAAACCTGAAACTCATATATTTTGTAAAACTAGTAGGTAGGTAAAATTCAGTCAGAAAGAAAAGTGTAATTTTACCTTTTCTTGTGATTGAAGTTTGTAATTGCTCTAAAAGTTCAATGTGATCATCTAAGAACGTTTTCCATGTTCAGTTAGTTCCCCTGGCTGCCGCTTATGTCATATTACTACCATGCATAGATAGCTAGCCACTAGCAGTGGGCATTGCCGCTGGCTACCTTAGCCTATTATCATCATACCGAGTTTGTGCGGGCCAAGCGCTGCACTGCCACTGGCCGTCGTTCGGTGGGTAGGCCCCCTACTCGATGGGTTGATGACATTAAGAAGGCGGCAGGAGGACCATGGATGAGATTAGCAGGGGACCGGCGAGGTTGGCCTGACGGTGAAGCGGCCTATGCCCAACAGTGGGCGTCGTTCATGTGCCGTATAGATAGATAGATACAAGCACTGCATTGTGCGTGAGCTGACAATACACTGCTGCCGTCCGCCACTTAGCTCTAGCCACTCGCCAGATACACACATGACCTTAACTTACACTATGTAATTCTGGGAAGTGTAATAAAAACTACCATGAAAAGATAAACTACATCTTCTTCCACCACCGCTCATCATACATCATCTTCTGTGCGACAGAGCGAGTACAGAGTTAAATTTAGTATCGAACAAAAATAACCTTAGCGATGAGGTCCGCTGAAGTGCACTTATTAACAGAGACTTCACTAATAAACATGCTAAGTACTTTTACAGCTACAGCTCATTTATACAAATTAGCCAAGCGTTTTCAAGTGTCCAGTTCCACAACCAATCGCGAAATGCCAAAGTTATAGAATGATGCACAACTTGGAATTTCCTTTGGAATTACAGCCTGATTCGCATTAAATTTCCGAGAAATGAAAATGAAAATAAATAAAATACTTATAAAAAGTATATGTAAGTCCACTTTTCCGCGGGTAGGTTTGTTGCGGCCAGTAACTTGGTCGAATTCCTAGGTGTTTTTAAGGAGACTGAACTTTAATTTTGCGTTTTACGAATTTATTATTTTGGAAACTGGACGTATCGCGAATTTGAAATTTCGCGAATGCGACATTTTGCGAATTGGACATTTTGAGAACGCTCGGCATTTTTTCGCCTAGACGACCAATTCGTTTAGGTCCCATACACCCTACCTTGGCCCACAGGTAGTCAAAGACATAGATTTGACCAACAAATCCTGTCTGATCACTGGCACGACAAGTGGCATAGGGCTCGAGATGGCTCGCTGCCTGCACGCCCGAAATTGTGACCTCGTCATGGCCTGCCGTAACGTTTACAAAGCAACAAATGTCGCCAAAAGCTTCGGCGAAGCCAAAGGCAACAAAGTGAAGATATATGAAGTCAATCTGGGATCGCTCAAGTCCGTCACTAAGTGTTCGCATGAAATTATCCAGAATGAACCGTACGTCGAGGGTTTTTTGGCATTCAAACACTGAGGGATTGCCCTTCCGCAAACGGATCCCAAAATCGAGAAATGGTTTTCCTACACTCACAATATTTTTAAACTGACTATCGAACGATACCTCTGGTGACTCTTAAGACGTAATTAAAGTCGGTTTATATAAGGAATTCCTCACATAAGCCGGCTTTAGCTGCGTTTTAAGAGTGTTTTAGTGGAATTTAAACTGCATTTGAGGAGGGTTTTAGAGGAATTTTGTTTTTATAAATAATACCGCCAGTTTTCTTTTCTACCACTCAGCTCTCATCCTTGAACGTTTGTCCAGAAAGCTGGGCACAGTAATCCTGAATGCCGTTGCCTGATTGGTCTAGCGGTATCACGTCTGATTACCATGCCGGAGGTCATCGGTTCGATTCCCACTGGGGGCCGCCGTGTATTTGTACGGCGATTTTGTGATTTTGATGTTTGTGATGTCCTTGCCTAATTACCATAGCCCTGTGCTATCGTTGTTTGGGACCAGGACAAGTGATTGTGTTGTGTGGAAGTTATTATTTATTAATTATTTTATTTATTAAACTGTGCATCATTTGGACTTTAGACAAGGTACATTTTCATATCTTGTCTCAATTGAAGAGTCCGTGTGGCGCCGGATTAAGAATAGCGTTACTCCATTTCCTTCCGTGGATGTCGTAGAATGCGACTAAGGAAATAAATTTATTACCAGGAGACGGGCAGCAGCGTCTTCCTGAGATTCCATCCAACCGTATACTGCGATCGCCAACCCGCCTGCCAAGCGTGGCGATTACGGCAAAACCCTTCATGGTTAAAAACCATGATGGAGGCCTATGTCCTGCAGTGGGCGTCAAATGGCTGATGATGATGATGATGATGAATTGAAGAGTCCCAGTTTTCTATTCAACGCCTCCCCTCTCCCCCTCGCCCGTGTGTCCAGGAAGCTGGACATAGTGATCCTGAACGCCGCGGTGTTTGGGCTGCCATGGACGTTGACTGAGGACGGGCTGGAGACCACCTTCCAAGTGAACTTCCTCAGCCAGTTCCACCTGCTGATGCGGCTGGAACCGCTGCTGGCGACCGACGCGCGGGTCGTCTTCGTCTCCTCGGAGTCGCATAGGTTTGCGTGTGTATCTTGGATGCGGTGTTTTTGTTTCTATTTCTTTTTCTCCCTAATGTATTAACAGTGTTATTAACATGTATTATATTATGTGGCTTGGAGGTGTCACCACACTACATCTCAAATCGTTCGTATATTTTAGTGTTCCTTACCTAAAGGGTAACTAACTATTACTAAGACTCCACTGTCCGTCTGTCTGTCTGTCTGTCACCAGGCTATCTCATGAACCGTGATAGCTATACAATTGAAATTTCCACATATTAAGTGTCTGTTGCCGTTATAACAACCAACCTAATGAAATATAGTAGGCTCGTTCCTTTATTTAAAAGTGGCGACAGGCAAGATCCCACAAATTTCAGACCAGTCTCGGTTCTACCCGTTTTGAGTAAAATATTCGAGAAAATAGTTCTCGGTCAACTACTTACACACTTTAATAATTATCAACTTTTTCATAGTGAGCAATTCGGTTTCACGCAAGGGCGGTCTACGACGGATGCTGGTGTCACATTAGTTAAACATATATTTAGTGCATGGGAGGATCGGGAGGATGCTATAGGTGTTTTCTGTGACTTGTCGAAGGCATTTGACTGCGTAGACCATAAAACACTTCTCATATTCATAGACAAACCACCTTCTTTTCTCTATGACTCATTTTACTCCTTCAAAGAAAAAAAATTAAAAATATAGTAGTTGAACTGAAGTGAAATTTGAGGTGAAAATTTGTTGCGTAGAAGACGTTTTTTTTGGGATTTCAAGAGAATTTGTTTGAAAACGGTAAGTAAATCAGTGCGATATTTATTATAGTTCACTATTAGGTGATGTAAATAATAAAAACTTCAGTAGTATCGTGATTTCGAAACTCCAAAACAAAAGTGATCAGTCTTTCGAAGTTAGAAATCTTCCGTAATTTGCTGGGAAACTGTACAAATGGATTATGATTGTTAGCATTTGTTGGGAAATTGTTTTATTTTCATTTATAATTATAAAATTTATGTAATAGCCATCGTATGTTTGCAAAATATGCCAGAAATGCAAATTCAATTCAAATCGCAACCGTCTTTGCTTTGGCCATTGTTATTCATTTTTGTGACATGCTGGGGTAAGAGTCTATAAATTTTTCGATGTATCGATACTTTCATAATGTAATGCAATGAAACGCAAGCTTAGCCTTTTAGTAATAATTTGAGATGCTTGTGTTTTTTATGAAACATTACAATATATGCGTGAAACATTGTAGTTATTTTAGGTACTTCCATTAGTAAGGAAAATATTTTCTTTATGGGACAGATTGTTTGGCGTTGTTTTTTTGGTTCTGAGTATATGTATGAACTAACTAACATTTTAAACTTTTCAGATGTCGGAGGCATATCCTGAGTTTTTTGAGGAGCTCCTCAATGATGAGGTAGAGGAGGTGGATGATGAAGACGAAGGATTGTGGGAGGGAGAAAATGTGGAGGACTTCTTCGTAGAGGTATTTTATTTTTAATTATATTTGAAACGCGATTTTTTTGGCAATAGACGCTAGAAATATTTACAGAATACTTAGTTATATATTGACTTTAAAAATAAATAATGAAATAAAAATAAAATTAATATTTAAGGGGGGCTCCCATACAAAAAACGTGATTTTTTGCCGTTTTTTGCTCGATATTAATAACGGCAACACGTAGACGCTTGAAATATTCAAATGTTGTATAGGTAATGGCAAGGAACTCTTCGTGCGCGACTGCAGCTCGCACTTGGCCGGTTTTTTAAAACTAGTGTTTATTGTTGTAGGATGACGGGACGTTAGCGCCTGCACCAGCTGAATCTGACGTTCATGGCGAAGCTGGAACCGTTTCGTGAGTATTGATAATATCACCTAAATCGACTGTAATTATTCAAATCATAAATCGGGCGTGCATGCAACGACTCATGAATGTTGAGGAAGTGAAAGTGATCTGTCAGGATCGTGGCAAGTGGCAGTCCCTGGTCTCTGCCTACCCCTTTGGGATACAGGCGTGAGTTTATGTATGTATGTATGCAGAAATCGGGCGTAAGGGTCAAAATAGGATTTGCGTAATAATTGGTACCAGATAAATAATTCACTTTATTATTATGTATAGGTCCAGTGATGATGATGCAGACTGGCAGCAGGCGCATGATGAAGAGAGAGCCTTCCTTGGCCCCAGCCTCGTTCCAAGGGTGTTGTTTATTTTTTGGTGTCTGTATTTCATACTCGTACTGTTTTTATTTTGTGGTGTCTGTATTTCATACCCTTGATGCTTGTTTCATCACCTCTGGTTTGACTGTCGTATTTTTCCTATTGTATGAGAGCTTACCTTAGCCCCAGCCTCATTTCAAGGGTGGTCTTTTATTTTATGGTGTCTGTATTTCATACCCTTAATGCTTATTTTATAACCTCTGTTTTTATTTTGTGGTGTATGTATTTCTAACCCTTGATGCTTGTTTTATCACCTCTATGTTACGGTTGTGGCATCCTTGATGCTTGTTTTATCACCTCTATGTTACGGTTGTGGTATTGTGTTTGCAACTGTTGTGAATTATTCATTTTTCATTGTGGTCTCTGGTAGTATCTAATAATGTGTTGTTTATTTTAAACTATTCAGCAAGACTTATGTTTAGTCATAGCGTTTTTTTTCTATGCAGTATTTCTGCAGTGTTTTTTGCTATGATTTATTATAAGTGACGGACGGACAGACCAACAGACGCCGTAGGCATATTAAGTAATAGGGTCCTCTTTACAACCTTCGGGAACGGAACCACCACCACCTTGTTTGACACTTTTTTCTAGCATGAAGTTGTGATCGTATCATAAAAACAATTATTCATAAGTTTTTTTATGTAGCAAATAAACGTACTACTGCAGCAAACCTTCTGTCGGAGAGAGAGAGATATTAGAAACATAATCGTTGCATAATGCTATAAATGAAAACAGGGAATCTCCGTTAGACACTTTTCCAATAAATTCATAGTTTCAGCTAGTTCTCCTTATTGCCAGAACTCAGAATTACTACCTTGTAAATTTTATAGCTATCGTGACGGTGGATACACCTAGGTAGTAATTTGTTGTTTAGCTATATTTATATGTAAACTAAATAAATGACTTGGTGTAAAATAACATACATGGTAATTTATCGACCAAAAAAAATCGATAAAAAAAAGTGGTACAACACTAGGTTGAGCACCTTTGTTCTATGAAAATATTCGAAGTTTTTTATGGTGTTTTACTTTAGATTATTATATGATTTGCACTGAAAATGGCATCGGGAGTAAAATAATAAACCCTTACTGAACTATTTACCTTCTTTTATTTCACCCCTTTAGTATTTATATTAGGAGAAAAACAATACTTCGGCCCGATGTGGCAATATTTTATATTTATTTATTTTTATCACATCATCGTGCGTATTTCAGTAATTGATTATAAATTACGGTAAGGTAAGTATATTTTTTCCATAGTTAGCCAGTTTTCATTCTAAAATATACGATGATTGCATATTTATTCCGACCACAAACTCACACTCGCTTGGTAACTGATAGAAAATTACTATGATATTTGAATTACGTTTTTCAATAAATCTTATATGGAACCTAAAAAACTAACTATGTAGGGTTATCGGGTATATACACAAGATTATAACTACAATTACTTTCTATTCCAAAGTAACCTTTTGTCATAAAAAGTATGCGATTATTTTACTCTTATTTTCTTTTTTTCTTTTAGATAGCAATATCAATGTGATAAAATATGTATCCTTCCAAATGTCGTAATAAAACAAAGGGTGCATTATCGCTCATTCATTCACTTTTTATTTCAAGCCAATTCAATCTGTCATTGTTGAGTAATCGCAATTTCTTTGACCATCGGCAAATTTTCACCTTTGTCGCCATATTGGGGGGTGAATCAAAGACATTTACACTTGACATCTGTCATCGCATCAAGGGGTTAAAATTAAAACACTACGGAGTAAACGGGAGGAGCTTAAAACTTATGAGATCATATTTAGAAGGGAGGGTTCAAAAAGCTGACATAAATAGGACTAAATCATCCGGGTCGGAGGTTAAGATGGGAGTGCCACAGCGATCTATTTTGGGGCCGTTCCTTTTCCTCGTATATGTAAATGATTTGCCGTTCATGGTTCAAAATATGTCAGAGATAGTATTGTTTGCAGATGACACGTCACTTATTTTTAAGATTAAGAGACAAGAAAATGACCTTGCGGATACAAATAATGCTCTCTCTAAGATACTATATTGGTTTACATCTAATAACTTATTATTAAATTAAAAAAGACAAAATGTATAAAATTCACACTACCAAATGTCAAAATGGTTGACAGCAATGTTATATTGGGGAATGATAAACTAGACCTTGTAGAAGAAACTGTATTTCTGGGTATCACAATTGATGCAAAGCTTCAATGGGGTCCTCATATAGGAAAATTGGCAAATAGGCTCAGTTCTGCAGCATACGCAGTTAAAAGAATCCGGGAACTAACTGATGTCGCAACTGCTAGGCTTGTTTATTTTAGTTACTTCCATAGTATTATGTCCTATGGTATACTACTGTGGGGTCGGGCAGCAGACATTGAGACCATCTTCGTCCTGCAGAAGAGAGCGATCAGATTCATATATAAGCTAGGCAATAGAGATTCGTTAAGAGATTTCTTTAAAGAAACTAACATCCTAACAGTTGCTAGTCAGTATATCTATGAAAATATTATGTATGTTAGGAAAAATATCAGTGACTTTAAAACTTTAGGTAGCCAACACAATGTAAATACTAGAAATAGACATAAACTTTCGTTCCCAAAATTTAGGCCTTTATGGGGCATTGTATACGTTTCTACAATAAGATCCCTGAGGATATAATAAGCTTGCCAGAAACGCGGTTCAAAAAAGCTACTATAACATTAAAGATTATTTAGATGACAATGATGTCTGGAATTAAAGCCAGTTCAATGCATGAGTTTTAGAACATTTATATAAATCCTGTAAATTAAGGACTTGAAAAGACTAAGTTTGGAGTTTTTTTGTTTTTTCCATTTTTTCTCCAAAATGATCTAGATTTTGAAATGGACACCTAGTTTAACTTGTAACGTTCATTAAGTCGCAGTTTCTGTGCTACTTTGAATAAAAAAAATTGATTTTAATTTTTGATTTTGATTTTTTAATACTAAATACAGAATACAATAAATATTTGTGTGGGGCTCCCATACAACAAACGTGATTTTTTTTGCTCGATATTAATAACGCCAACAGGTAGACGCTTGAAATATTCAAATATTGTATAGATAATGGTACGGAACCCTGGGCGAGTCCAACTCGCGCTTGGCCTGTTTTTTACGTATGCTCAGCGATAATGAGGGATTTTCTTTTTACTTTTTTTTATTATTCTCTAGTCGCTGCATAGATGGCGCTGAACTTGGTACGTTACTGCACGGAACGGAAAGATTTCATTATTTTACTTGGATGTAATTTTTAGATCATAAAACGAATCTTACATTTTATGTCATTGTCACATCACAAATAAACATCGTTCCGAATTGACACATTCACGTTATCGCAATATAGTATATTGACGTCCATTTCGGAACGGCTATCGGAGATAGATGCGTCACGCACGCGTTAGGTAGTGGGTTCCGATTTGCCCATGAACGCTCACGGTCACAAATCGGAACGCACGGCTAGTAACGTAATCAGTTCAGCACCATCTACAGAGTTCTTGGGAACTACTTTTTTTTCTAAACAGTCAAAGAGAAAGCCTCCCATTCTTTAACGACGTTCGATTTATTAATTATTTTTCTTTACAAAGTGGGTACCCAGGGTGGTTCCTGTATAAATTTGGTCCAGATCTGTTTGTGGAATCCATGAGAATATTATCGAAGTCTTTTTTGATTAAATAGTTTTAGAAACAATACTCCACACACTTATGGTTATGAAATTATAGTAGCAATACCACTCGCTAACGGTGAAGGAAAACATCGTGAAGAAACCTGAGTGTCTGAGCTATTGACATACCTCAGCGCTTGAAATCGCCAATCCGCGGTGGGCACGCGTGGTGATTAAGCCCATACTCTCTCCCTGCTATCCGTGATAGACATAATTATTGCTTTCCGTGCTTTAACAATTTATACCAACTGTTTGTCTACAGGTAGACTAAGGCCAACTGAACTATACTCTCACAATTCCAGAAACATAAAGTTTGACAGCCGTTTCTCGCCAGCCGAGGATCTGACCTTCTTGACCGAGGACCAATACACCTCCATAAAGGCATACAACGTGTCCAAGCTTTGCGCCCTGTATGCCATGCACTACCTGGCTTACCGCTGGCTTAACACCACCAAGCAGGTGTTCGCAGCGCACCCGGGCACCTTCGTCAAGACCAAGCTCTGCCAGAACTGGTGGGTCTACGAGGCGCTTTACAGCGCGTGCAAGCCGTTCACTAAAACTGTCGTAAGTATGAAGTGCATTTAATTAAAATTATTGTTACTCAAAACCCCCTGTTTTTAAAAGATAAAGAGATTCTGTCCAAGTTTGAAATAACACAAGAGCACAAGGCTTCTCTTAGAGAAAAAGAAAGACATAGTATAGTCTTCATTCATACTATCCAAATATGTGTCCAAAACAATAAGTCACGTAAGTGGGATCTTATCACAGAACATTATTTTCTCAGTTCTGTGGATCTTATCTACTATTTTCCATGTTCAATTCAGAAAATTAATATAATTTAATATTTAAGAATTTTCGCTTCGTTTGACTTTTTTGGGCAAATTCATTCATTTTAAAGAAACATAATTAAAACAATATACTCAGGTCTACAGTCCCGTGAAGCTGTGAAAAAAATCAAACTTCTAAGTCACGGCCAAAACAGATACGGCCGTTAATGCCGCAAAAAACGTATATTTCGATACTCAAGGGAATCAACATTTATAGAGTACGAATGTACGTAGGTACAAACGGAATCGTTGACCTAGAATGATGAAATTTGTCAAGTAATATCGTCTTACTACAAGTACAAGTACAAGTACGGGGCAAAATCTGAAAACTATACATTTGTAAAAAAAAATTGTCCTGAAGTTCGGGAAAAGCTCGGAAAAACTGCGAGACTCGATTCCAGAACTATTTATAATATGTAAGTACCTACAAATTTGTACGGAACCCTCGGTGGGCGAGGCCGACTCACTTGTCCGTTTTTTTGTATGGTGAAAGTGGGGACTTATCTTCTGGAGAACACGCCAAGTAGGTATTCGTAAAATTGACGCTTGCATCGCCACTGCTAGCTAGCCATTATATTTTCATATACCTAGTAGAAGGTTTTTTATTTTACATCGCGGTACCCTAAGGTTCATGAGTTTTTTATAAGAAAGTTTCACGCCAATATTGTCTTGCATCTATATTAATTGTCTTGCTTGCCACTTAGGTTCACAATATGGCCGCCAAGCGAGAGGCATACAAGATTGCTGCCATCATCATTAAATAGGTACTTTTATTTGACCGTGCTAAAACCTACTGCCGCCAGGACAAATGTTTTCTCACGGTCAATTCAAAGGATGGTTAGACTAGGGTGTTTCTTATATTCAATCCGTTGCTAAAAGTTAAGCTGTATGGAAGAATTACTCAGTATAGCACTGTTAGTATAAGAAAGGGACTGGATAACTGTTTAGTATGTGGACAGCTTTATTGTAAAAACGAGAATAAATAGTGGTCCTGTTCAGTCCCTTTCTTTAATTGATAGTGTTAAATTGTGCTTATCCATGGTCATCCACAAATGCCTCTCCCTCAGAGCCAAGCGGCCGCCACGCCGCTCTACTGCGCGACGTCGCCCGACCTAACTGGGCTGACAGCGCTGTATTACAAGGACTGCCGGCAGCGCACCGAGAGCGACCTCGCCCGAGACTTCCACCTGGCCTTCCGCGTCGTCGACCGCTGCAAGGACCTCATCCGTAGCGCCGTCAGCGAGCCGCGCTCCGACGCCAAGAAGCAAGCCGAGCGGGAAAAGGCCGAATCGAAGCAGGAAAGACTCGTCTTTTAAACTCTCGAGTATTTAAGTTCGCTAATCCGTTTCGGTTATTATGATTCTAATCATAGGTTTTCAACTTTAGGCCGACAATCGTCAGTGTAGTCTTTTTGTGGAAATTCTGGATTTATTGTGGAGATTTTTTTTTCTTGTCGACCGCTGCAAGGACCTCACGTGGAGCGCCGTCAGCGAGCCGCGCAACGCCAAGAAGCAAGCCGAGAGCGGGAGAAGGCCGAGTCGGCACAGGAAAGACTCTTCTTTTAAACTTCAGAGTCTTTCAGTAAGGATTCAGTTACACGATTCTAATCTTAGGTTTTCAACGATAGGCAGAGAAAATTGTCAGTAGCGCAGTAGTACGAGTAGACGTAAGCGAGCTGCGACGCCAAGAAAACAGCCGGAACGGGAGAAAGCAGAGTCCGGACAGGAAAGACTTGTCTTCTAAACTTCCATTTCTACTTGAGTCTAATTTGAACATGGTATTCGGTTCGAATGTTTAACAAGTCTTCATCGATAGGTCGAGAAAATTTACAGTTAGGTATGTAGTTTCGTTGTTATATCTAAAATGCTGGATTTATTGAGGGAGTATTCTTTTACTCATGTTATGAGTTTTAGTTAGTGAGTGTCGAAATAAAATAATATGTAAGAGAGTTATTTTACTTTAAAAAGCTCTAACGACGATTACCTAACTGTCCTACTAATTTGCAAATGTAAAATTAGTTAACCCAACATACAGCCGAATGTCGTATTGAAAGAAAGAAAGAAAGACAATTACCTATATTTAGACATTTCAGAGAAAGTAAAATATATTTTAGATACCAAGATGGATGTCGAAGTGGAAAAGTCAGAGCTAGACCAAGAAATATTTATTTTCTACTCATTCTTAACATACCTAGTTGGTTTGTAATCTCAGTGTAATAAACGCTCATCTTTAGTTTGTTACCTTGCGATTGTCAGTAGGTGCGATAGTTTAGAATAAATAAAACAGTTACCTAGATTGTTTCATTGCTATGAATTTATATTTCAAATTCTTAATTACATTTAAATCAACAGTCTAACAGTAAACGATAAAAATAATTTGCATAGAGTCTAAATAAAAAGTACATTCAAATGGATCATCGCCTACCGCAAAATTCTTAAGTTACGAAAATATATAAGCTTACAGCAACAACATAGCAACAAATAAAATTAAGGAACGCCAAAAAGCAAAGGCACTGAAGGTGTTCTTAACAAAACAGTGAAAATCCAATATTTATGCCTAATGTCGGTATAAGTGAATATATAATTTGTTCGTATACTTAGTTTGGTATGTAGGTAATAAATGCGTTTTACGGTATACAAGTAAAGTTTTCTAAACATTTACAATTAACAATCAATTTACCCACACTTTAGGAGCAAAATAATAATATCAACGGATACTTTATGCAATTTTCAGGTTTACCCCGAAAAAACATCGTGCCACTTCCAAATGACAATTTTGTTTCAGTTGGCAACAAGTCCGTTCATAAGTACAGATCAGTCAATATACGAGTCTTAACTTAACGAGTACCTATATGCTTATAAATAGTTATACGGAATACTTCAATCGTTTCAGAAAAAGTATATTCAATCGTACATAAATTTAATTTGCTTTACAACTCCGGCATCGCCTAATCTGGATATTGCAGAGCTAACAATATTCTTGAGATTCTTATACATAAAACTTTGGATATAAGGAAAGCTTAACATAATTGAACAATTAACTATAAATAAAAAAGTATGCGAACACTAAATATTGCAAGAAAAATACGGGGTAGTGCGCAATTTTACGTCTCAACGTAGGAATATCGTCTGATAGGCTGTGATTAAGCTAGATAACTGGTACAATTGCTTAAATTCTTGTTAGACAATCTTAGACATTTGGTTGTCCCAAGCACTATGACAAGCCTAGATATTTGGATGTCCCAGGCACTATTTCGTCTGTGTAGGTAAGATTCCTTAACAGACGCTGTATATAGAAATCAGTCGGTAAAGGCGTATCCTGAGCTTACCAGTATGCCGCCAACAAAAAGCATCCCCTGGTTTTCGCCTTCCGAGCACTTTTCAATTGACTCTTCAAAGACACTTGGCTGTAGTCACCGAGTCTGTTGTTTTTGCCTATTCTGTCAGCTCACTAACTTCCAGTCTGAGTACTCACCAGAGTGTACCGGCCTCCGTTGCTACAAAATTACACGGCGGACTATTAAGACAGCTGTTACTTCGGGCACGCCATCTCGCACGCACATCAAACATTTTAGTGATTGTAATATAATGAGTATACTTTTGATAAATGTGGTCTGAGGGTTTGATACATAATAAAATAACGGACATTCAAGACATAATTTTTATTATCCTGGACCTGGTTTTGTATTGAGAGATACTAAAATTATTAATTTTGGAAACAAAATTAAAAACTAATTAAGTATAGGAAAACGGTGGTAAAGAGTAAGTATAGAGCGGAGGTAGCCTAGTGGGTAGAACATTGGACTCGGAAGCGAGAGACCCAGGTTCGATTCCTAGTGCGGGCATGTACCTATGACTTTGTTTTCCAAGTTATGTACATTTGTGAAGTTATAGTAGCACTCGCTAACGTTGAAGGAAAACATCGTCAAACACTCAGGGTATTCACATACCTCAGCGCTTGAAATCGCCAATCCGTGGTGGGCACGCGTGGTGATTAAGCCCATACTCTCTCCCTGAGAGGAGGCCTGTGTCCTACAGTGGGACGTATTTAGGCTGCTTATGTATGTATGTATGTATAGGAAAATAAAAATGTATTTAAAATGTCCGTAATTTTATTATCTATCAAACCCTCAGACTACATTTATCAAAAGTATACTCATTTCGCGTATACTTTTGATAAATGTGGTCTTTTCAATAAAAAAAAATGTCTGATATTGAGAGCGAGACAGCATGCCCGACGTCCTAATCCCGTAACAGCAGCCTTAACCTTAACGCCTTATGCGTCCACTAATCTCCATGCTTTCTAAAATTGGAGGTCAGTTCACCTTCTATTACCTACTTTACGACCATTTTCTGAATGCTGATGACGCTTCATTGTCTCTTAAGATATAGGTATGTAAGCTTACGGGGGCAAAACATCACGGATTTGGATTTCACAACCACCCTTTTTAAACTCAAGTTTAACAAATTTCTTTATCTTACCTAGATGCTAATGTCAAACGAGACATCGGCATTCTCATTCTCAGGGTGGACTATAACTCTACACAGTACCGTCATAAAGTAGAGCGAAGAATGCAAGATCAGTAGAGCAGGATGCGCTTCTCGACCTGCTTCCGGCAGATGGGGCAAACGGTGATCTGGTCGCCGCACATCTGGCACATGCCGTGGCCGCATAGGAAGATCATATTCTTCAATCGGTCCAGGCAGATCGGACACATAGTCTGGGGGCAGAGATGTAATGGGCTTAGTCGAGAACGGAACGGGTTTTCCAATGTTATAACCCTACGTTATAACCTGCGTTACCCTTTGTGATGCCCGGTAAATAACTTGACTAAATTACTCTGTGCTTGGACGTTCTTCAGTTCTCATTGACGGCGGATGCGGGATTGATTTTTAGGATTTTTGGGCATGAAAAGTGTCAGGCATCAAAACGATTCAAAAGTTATGGTGACATACATGGACCCAGAAAACAGCCGTGTATAGGGTTCTGTAGAGCAGAGGTTTTCAATTTTATTTGGCCCTGGAACCACTACGAGAAAACACTGAATTGATTACACTTTTTTTGGCGGAACCCCAGCTTCCCATTGAATTTTTTTATACATTTTCTAAAGCGAACGCGAAGATCTGGAGCTGCATCCAGTCTGTTCCTGTACTTGTTTTTGGGGATATGCGTAAGCTGAGAAACCAGTCTCGCATCGGTAAGTCGTCAAAAAAGGAAGCAGAACCAGGATAACTTGCTCAACGATTGCAAAGTATTAATCTTTAATCTAATCCAAAAGTTATTTAGATTGGAATCTTCTGACTGGAATTTTTGAACGTTTATCTCTCGGACAGACCGCGGAACCCCTGAGACCCTTCCACGGAACCTTTTTAGGAATCTCTGCTGTAGAGGAGACAATGAACTGGCGAACGCAGCGTGAGGCAAGTTCCCAGTGACGGTTGGATAAGGAACCAAAAATCACACCTTATTCAATCCCCGTACCTGTTCCTTGATGTCATGCAATTGCTGCTGCAGCTTTTGCACGTCAGCGGCCTGCGGGGGTGGGGCGGGCGCGGGCGGGGCGGGGACGGCGGCGGGCGCGGCGGGCGCAGGGCGCGAGCCGTTGTTCATGTGATGCGGCGCAGCCTGCGCAAGCGCCGGCTGCCCCTTGTTCACGGTCAGCTGCGCCAGGTTGCTGCTCGACTCTTTGTCTACTGCAATTTGAGATGAGGGTAGGATGAGAGAGTTTAAAGATAAATATCCACTGACCATAAGACAATTGTTAAGTTATAAAAACTGGCCAAGTGCGGGTCGGAGTGGCGCACCAAGAGTTCCGCACTCGCGCTTGGCCTTTTGTTATTAATTGTCATTAGAATATATGAAAAGTCCCACAATCACGATAAGAAGTATGTATTACCGTTTTAACGATAGAGCCTATAGGTACAAAAAATCGTTAGGTAATCCGCCATAACGATAACTGACGGACGGACAGATAGACAGACAGCGGAGGCAGAGTAATAGAGTCCCGTTTGGCACTCTACAGGTACGGTATCTTTAGGTACCCTAAAAAGAGGAAGTTGCCCTATAAAAAAAGTATGCTCTTCTTTCTGAGCCTCTCAACTATTGGAGGTTGGCCACCAGCTCTCCATATTTTTCTTAATTTCAGTCAAGCGAAACAGCTCTGAGCCACAGTACAAATAAAGATAGTAAGTAATCTTCGGGCCCGCGCGAAGCATAATAGCCTACACTAGCTAAAATGGCGGGGCTGTGTGGTTCAGCGACGCTGGGCGCGCGCGCGAATGCGAGGGCACGAGGGGCTCCACAAGGTGTAATGTTTATGCAGCGAGCGGCGCGGGCCACCCGTCTTATATTCAATAACCTATAACAATAATAATAAATCTCATACAACACAATCACTTGTCCTAGTCCCAAACTAGGATACCATGTGCTACGGTATCCAGGCAAGGATATCACAAATTAACAATAATATTCGCCATTTTTAAGCGGTATATTTAAATGTACTTTAAAATAGAGGTTTCCAACTATAACTTGTGATCTTTATAAGAATGATTTGCTCCATAACTTTGCCGACATTAACCATAAATAACCCTTCTTTACTAATTTAATTTTAATTTAAAAAACCTTCTTCTTTAAAATGTATAGTTGGGAACCGAACCTGGATCCTTCATATCAGGATCTTGGCACAACACCACTGAGATATCCATACAAGTAGTGTCGAAGAAGTTAAGCAAAACATTTTAGAGCCACTTTTATAATTATAGTGGAAAACATGCGTTGTGAGCTGTCAATAAATTTATATAGTAACGGAAAATACTTCGAAGTCAGACGACGTATTTTAGTTGTAAAGTTATTTTATTGCAGTATAACAATTTTTTACAGTGCGAAGTATAATTTATTTATTAACCTATTTATTTCTACCTTCATGTAGATTACGTTACAAATTTGTTATAAACAACTATCTATGTACTTACATTTCTTTTTCTCGGGGTACCTTGAATATTGTTTTGTTCTCGCTATTGTTGACGCAACTATACACTTAACAATATGTTAGTCCTATCTTGCCAATAGTCTTGAACGACGTGCGTGCAGGTCACGCGCAAGTCGCAAGTTGAATGAAATCGAGCTGGGCGTGCCGGCTAGACAACCCGTCTCAATACCTCCTGTACCGGTCGACATTCGTCTGTGTGTGGGTTTGGCGGCGTGTACAAACGCGGAACGGAATGAGGCTGTGTGTGTGCGGCTGCGCCCACGCCTTTCTATAGAGATTACCTAGCGTGTCTGAGCCGCTAAATGACTTAAGCTGGAATTTGAGATAAGGGTAGGATGAGAGAGTTTAAGGATCGAGACAGTGTTATATATATGAAGTATGAACTGAAAATAAGACAATCGTTAACCGCTCCGTAAGAGAGGGGTCGGGGTCTGCTCTGGGATGCCACCTGCGTATACACTTTTGCACCTTCACACGTGGGTTCTACGGCTGCCATTCCTGGGTCAGCTGCTGAAGCTGCAACTAGACTCAAGTGTGCACAATACAGCCAACTGATGAGCAGCTATCTGTTTGTGCCTCTTGCCTTAGAAACTGATGGAGTTTGGGGTACCCAGGGGAAAGTTTTTATTAAGGAGATAGGGTGTCGTCTCAAGAACCGTGGCTTTGGCTACCGCTCAGGGGCATTTTTGATGCAAAGGATGTCCCTCGCTGTGCGGCGCGGTAACGCTGCCAGTGTCATGGGTACCTTTGAATCGGATATGTCTCGGGGCGGTTTAATTAATCGACTGTACTGTTTGGTGTGTGGTTTTTTTTTGTTTCCTTAATACTTATATTTTATTTTTTATATTTACTTTGACTTGTAAATTACTCATAACTTAACTTGTATACCGATGTTTGTTTCTCAATAAAGATCGTTAACCAGAAAGGAAATTAGCCTATAAAAATATGTTCTAAGCCGTTAAATTACTTACACTGGAATTTGTGTCACCAATACTGATTATGATTAATCAGCTGCAAACGGCAAAACTCATACTGCCACACTGTCCTACGCATTATTAAGCTGTATAAAAATACGGTCTTATATAAAAAACGGTGGTTCCACTAAAACACTCTTAAGAAGGATTTAAAGCCGGTTTATAACAGGAACTCCTCTCATAGACCGGCTTTAACTTTATCTTAAGAGTGTTTTTGTGGAATCGAATTTTTATCAATAAGACCGTTTGTCTTTATTTTTTAAAGTTACAATTATTTGAAATCGGCTTATGCTTTTTCCTTACCACTGTAAACTATTTTTTCAGTAATTAGGTTAGGTTCTGGGTTTAAAGGCTCCAATTACGCATGAGCATCGCGAGTCATAAAAAATACTACTCACAGTCGAGCTTAGTGTTAGTGTAGAGAGCAGCGGTGGCGGTGGCGGGTGCGGGCTACAGCGGCGTGCGGCACTCGACGCACTTGAAGAGTTCTCACGCGCACACGTGGCCACACGGTCGGTACACCAGTGCACCGTGGCGTATGTCAATGTACGATTGCGTACCTACGCTACAAGCATCGCGAGTCATAAAAAATACTACTTACAGTCGAGCTTAATGTTGGTGTTGAGAGCAGCGGTGGCGGTGGCGGTGGCGGCGGCGGGCGCGGGCTGCAGCGGCGTGCGGCACTCGACGCACTTGCGCATGAGCGGCGCGCAGAGTGCGCACGCGCACACGTGGCCACACGGCCGGCACACCACCGTGGCGGCCGCCGACGAGCACACCACGCACTCGCGCACGCGCGCGCGCGATGTCACGCCCGCGCGGCACGTCAGGCACTTCTTCACCTGGGTGCAATAAGAGCACGCTTGTGAAACAGTTTTGGCGACGATGAAAATACGGCCCGACACTTCTTCACCTGGGGGGTGAGGTCCGAGCGGTGTTAGCATATATATGATAAGAGCACGTTCGTAAAACTGTTTTGGTATGAAATAACGATAACCTCACCTTCCACTGGGTGCAGGCCGAGCGAGGTTTAGCAGATGCAACAAGACCACGCTAACGAAATCTTGAAAATCAGGACAAGTCCGAGTCGGAATCACCACACTAATATAACGCGGCATGTCAGGCACTCCTTCATCTGGGTGCGGACCGGGCGATGGTAATAGATATAAAAAGAGCACGCTTCAATTAATCAGTCCGTATCCGTCAACTGCTGGACATAAGCACGACATTTCTTTCCGTTTTCGGTCATCCTTATCCAGCCGCTGCCAGCAATCTGCCTCAGATCGTCGGTCCAGCGAGCTAGTGGGCACCGTAAGAGCACGCTTGCACGTAGTTTTGGCATGGAATTATGAAAGTCCGAGGTCGAAAACTTGGATTTTTTGGACCCAATTTGTACCTACCCAACATTAAAAAAACACTTATTTTCCATCTACTGCAAAGCAGAGAACTTCAAATGTCTCCACAGACTGGATTATTTTGCACATTTAGAGAAAACAAGAGAATATTTTCTCGTCCCTTCATGTTTCCAGTCTCGCTGAAGACTGTCATTATATTTTGTTCCTTGGGCTCGCACAAACTTTAGACAAAATTCTTACTTCATTGGAGCCATTCGAACTTTCAACGACTTTTGCATTCAAACGGAAATGCTAATGTCTTCGACATTGATTGCTCTCCGATAGCATTTCCGTTCAGTTTTGTGACTCCATGTAGGCCGACGCAACTTATTACCACGGTGTGCACTCTCCCTTCTTTTACTTTTGGATTTAGTTATTGATTTTGTTTTTCTTTCACTGCTCAAAATAAAACTTTTTGACTTATCTGTGAAAACTTTTTGTTGGCTTACTGTATCTATGTGTGTCAAATAAATGTGTCAGTAATAAGCTGGCCCCCTTGGCCGGCTCACGGATGAAAAAATCCTGGGATAATGACTGGAAGATCTCCCAAACCATTAAAGGCAAGCATTATGCGGAAATTCAACCTGTCATCCCGTCGAAACCATGGTTTTTTAGATTTCGTGATCTGGATAAACGTGTGACCTCGACCATTTGTCGTTTACGCTTGGGGCATGCCTGCACACCGGTCCACCTGGCTAAGATCCGAGTGAGAGACAACTCCCTTTGTGAGTGTGGATTGGACGATGGCTCTGCAGAACATCTGCTTCTTAATTGCCCTAATCTCCGGTTTTCTCTTTTGGATGTCCTCCCTGATAACATTGTCCGACCTACTAATCTTAAACTTATCCTCTCCCAGGCAAATTCCCCTCTTGTATACATTATAGGTAAATTCCTTTCAGACAACAATATCAAACTTTAGCTTAAAAAACAAACGGTCTAAAATCACTAAGCATCTCATAATAACCTTCCGACAAACAGTTCTGATTGCCTCAAAATTCTGACCGAGCCTCGTTCGCTGTTGTGATTGGCTATAGTCTTGCCTAACACGTGACATTGGCGAAGTTGTACTGTATAATCAGTGCAGTGAGTCCATAAAGCAGAATTGAATTGAATTGAAGCTGTCAGTTTTCGTAATAAAATAAAATAACACGAAATAAATAAATTTACCCGAGCAGCGCAAACGCTGCAGCAGCAAATGTGCCCGCACGGCCGGAACAGTGTGTCCCTCTTTGTATCAGAGCACACGAGGCACTCTTCCGCAGTGGGGTCAGTCGGCGTCTTCGGCGGGTCTACCGCTGGGGCCTCCACAGTGGGCGCGGGCGCGGGGACTGCCGGCGGGGCGGGGGCGGGGGTTGCGGCAGACGACGTGCTCCCCAGACTGAAAAACAATCAAACTATCTATAACGTCCTTCGATATAACATCAAAGTTTCTATAACGTAGAAATTAATTCAATTTGGTTGGTTACCTTAAAACCTGCACATTGATTAACTCTTTATAGCGCAACAGCCATTCTCAATGGGGAACTTGCGTCTAAATTAGAGGAGGCCTATGTCCAGCAGTGGACTTCTTGTGGCTGAATGATGATGATGATGTCATTGCTTTTATACTATAGAAATGATATAAAAACCTTGGATATAAAACAATAAAAATATTTTTTTCGGTGTTTTCGGGGTCACAGATTTCGTTTTGTCATTGAATTCTGGACGTTTTCTTATAAGAGTGGACATGCATACAACATTATTTTACAAGATAACTCAAATATTGATAAACGCTTCATACATTATAGGCGTTACGTTAGGGAGTGACGTCATAGTCCAGGGTCGATTCGTATGGCGCGTTTTAGTACCGCGTGACTATATTGACTTTTCGACTGGTTTTATTATCAAAAGTACCTATTAGTTGCTGAGAAAAAAATACCACGTTTATCTTTTAATGTGTCCTCTCCTATTCTATTAAAACATTTTTGGTGCAAGTTATCCATTGCGATTATTGCGAATAAAATGTTTAAACTTACTTTAAACTAAATTTGTTTGATCTACTCGCACATCGTTTGTTTATTATTTAGTTGCCATATAAAGGGGAACTTATTTTGAGCACATAGTGTTTATCCAGTGCTCAAAATAAGTTATTACTTTAGTGTTTATCCATGTTTAATGTATGCTGCAAGTTTCTATTAAATGTAATAAATAAAAGACTGAATGGATGGATGGATGAATGCATAAATGAATAAATGAATGAATGAATAAATGAATGAATGAATAAATAAATGTAGCCAACCCCGTGCTAGGACCCGCAATGTTGGTGCCACTGCCGCTGGCAACGCTCTCCGGTTCTTGAGGGGGCGGGTCGGTCGGAAGAGTGGCTCCTTCCTTGCGGCAGGTCGTGATGGTCTTGTACAGATTCGAGTCCGGGCACAGATCCAGTGGCGTCTGACCTGGAAAAGAAACGTGACTTTATGTCTTCGAGTTTTTATTTCGGAACACAGGTTTTGTTTTTATTGATGTGGCAGTTGTACCGAAAGAGTCAATCTGAATCATACTTGGCCGGTTTTTACAATTTGGGTCCTATTAAAGTTCACGAGATAAAGCCCTTTAGTTCTGTCAGACAGACGCAACAGGGTCCAGCTGGCACTCTTCGGGTACGGGACCCTACGTAAAATATTTAGTGTAATGCACAAACTGTGACTTAATCAACATTACAAATTATATATACCTATGTATAATACAGTATAATATAGTATGTATAATATAATGAGCTAGTTCTGGAAATGGACAGCTGTCCATATAGAAACTCCACAAGAACACATAACAACGCGACTTGAGGGTATATTTATATTGCACTTAGCAGGTACGTTAAGTTACTGAAAATCATCACAGTTTCTCGTCATACATTAATGTAACGTTTAACTAAGGATTAGCACTGCTTATCCTAATCTTTACCCCTCTTTTAGGAAGCAAAGGCTCTAAATCTTGACGTATACTTATCTAATATGATAAAAAACTAAATAGATGCTGAGTGTTATCATCTGCAATGACTCATCATCATCATCATCAGCCATTTGACGCCCACTGCGGACACAGGCCTCCCTCATGGTTCTCTAACCATGAAGGGGTTTTCCATAATGACTACAATATCTGCAATGGCTCATCATCATCATCATCAGCCATTTGACGCCCACTGCAGGACATAGGCCTCCCTTATGGTTCTCTAACCATGAAGTGGTTTTCCATAATGACTACAATTACTAATTTAAATAGGAGTCTCTAATCTCATCTCCGTTGCCTATTTATGCAGCCGTTAGTCGATCAGATTGTAACAGATCATTCATTAGTGTGAACAATTAGGCCGCGTTACAATTCGAGGGCACGTATAACCGTAATTATGGTGATTTCGACAAACGAAATGCCTCCGTTGTATTGTAGGTGCAACGCAAAATCAACAGTAATGAAAGGCTACTTTGCCAATTTCGAAATAAATTTTAGCAAATGAACGAGCTCTGTTAGGTGAAATAAAATGTATTGAATAAAAACAAAAAGAAAAACAGTATTATTCTGATTGATGTAACTGATTGACGAGACTATCTTACACTTTACTGTGCAGTGCGAAATCGGCTCAAGGATTCAGTAGTGGTGGCTCGTGTAACTCTTGACCCTTAGCTAAGGAGAGCTAGAGTACTAAGGTATACTTGCCAGGAGCGTACTTTTTTGCTGTGGGCCCCAGGGCGCTCCTGCTCTTCTACTCTCCCTACCTCATTTCCCCACTTGCGAAGAGTAACCTTTCTTGTAGATCCCGAGGATGCTCGTGCCCCTCCACCCACCCTATCTGTACAGTACTTGGCTTTTAGTAGGGTTTTGTAGTACTGCTACACTTGAGTTGAGTCTACGTGACGAAGAAGTAGGTGAAAGAGTAGATAGATAGATAGACACTTTGTTGTACAAAATAATAAATAAATCTGTTCATAATATACTATGTCATTTCTTCAGTTGCGAGAAGTATACCATTCTTGTTATTGACCCCAAGGACGCTCCTGCCCCTCTACCTTTGCACTACTCAGCTGGTAGTAGGGAGTTGTAGGACTGCTAAACTTGAGTTGAGTATAGGTGACGAACAAGTGGAAGAAACTCGCACCAAAATTAGTACAAGTGTAAAGCTAATCGTTTAATATCGTTTACTGTACAGATAGGTACAACATTGACGTTTTCTCTATCTAGTACAGTAAACGATAGCATAATTTAATTATACTAGATTACGTAACAATGTAAAATGCTCTACATGTCTAAAGCCAATACTGAAGTAGGAAAAAATATAAATCCTAAATGTTAAGTATTTTGTTATCGATTTAGCTGTGGAATGAAATAAATAAGTACTATTATTAAATAAATAAATAAAAACATAAAAATACAGGCCAATTGGGAATTTATTTATGTTTATTATAAGGAGGGATTTTACACCCCTTCTTATAATGACAAAAAAAAAAGATTTTATTCTACCGGTTTGTCGGCGTAATTTTCTGAGGTAAGTCACGGACAGACAGACACACGGACTTGGCGAAACTATAAGGGTTCCTTGTTGACTACCGAAGCCTAAAATGGATAAACTGACTGGTGCACAATAAAGAATATTCTATCTCGTAAGCTAAATGTGTGAAGCTAGATCGTAAGCCAACTTTCTAATCTACTAGTTCTATTATCCAGTGACGATGAAAGGTGAAGGAAAACCCGTGAGGAAATCTGAGGATCTCAGGTGTTCACATACCTACCTCAGCTCTTGAAATTGCCAATCCGCGGTGATTAAGCCGATACTCCTCTCTCAGAGAAAAGGCCTGTGCCCTGCAGTGGAACTTAGGCGGCATTATTATTCTCGAGTTGCGAGGAGTGTACCTTTCTTGTTGTGCAACGTGAGGTCGGCACCGTGCGCGGCCAGGAAGCAGGCGATGGAGGCGGAGGACTTCTTGTCGTGGTGGTGTGCCAGGCCGGCCAGCAGCGGCGCGTCATGCGGCTCCTGCAGCCGCCGCAGCTGCTGCAACGTATGGTGCCGCAGCGCCTCGTGGAGCGGCGTGTCGCCGTCCTACGCGAAAATGGCGAATAAACGGTGAGATGCGGTACTTAGAAATGTAAACTATTCGATAGATAGATAGGGAAAACGTTTATTTAACTTCTTTATAACGGATTTACAACAGACAAAGTACACAATTAAAATTCCTTTGTACATCCGACAGCACGGTTAATTTGCAACAAAAATGTGAAGGTTGACCTGCTTGACAGAACTTGGTAAAAATTCCTATGGTAAAAAAATATTATTAGTATTAGGGGTTAAAGTATGAAATTGCCGTTTTATTGCAATAGGTTCTTTGAATTGACATAGAATCTTCATGGTTTGAGGTTTTCGAATGAAACTTTTTTCAAATGGTTTCTATGATGTTCTTTTTTTAAAAAATGTGAAACATTTGAATATCGACTTTCAATTGTTTTTGTTATTCAATTTAGACAAGAAAGATGGATACTGCGAAAATTCGAGTGATTATGAGGCACCCATTTTTCGTATTTTTTTATTTTATTGATTTGACGCAAGTGAGTCAATATTGTGGGTAAGGTAACGTTAAACCATGCCGCTAATTCCTGGGTAGTTTGACTAGGGTCGGCTTCCACTATCTCTCTTAATTCATCGTTATTCACCTGTGTGGGCGGCCTTCCTCGTGGCTCGTTCTTTAAGTCGAAATTTCCATCACGAAAGCGTTTAAACCAAAATCGCACGGTGCGTTCATTAGTAGACCCCTTTCCAAACGCAGCATTGATATTGCGGGCTGTTTCTGCCGCGTTAGTTCCGCGTCGGAACTCGTATTCAAAAATCACTCGAATTTTCGCAGTATCCATCTTTCTTGTCTAAATTGAATAACAAAAACAATTGAAAGTCGATATTCAAATGTTTCACATTTTTTAAAAAAAGAACATCATATAAACCATTTGAAAAAAGTTTCCTTCGAAAACCTCAAACCATGAAGATTATATGTCAATTCAAAGAACCTATTGCAATAAAACGGCAATTTCATACTTTAACCCCTATTATATCAGCGTAGTTACCGCGTCACTGCGACGAATTGTGTTAAGTTAGCAATAAGTTGCATTTAAAATAAGTTGTTTATGTACCCCGACGCACCGAAGCTCCCTCGCCGTAGCAGGCGCAAGAGAACTGTCGCAACGGAGGAGCAGCCTCAACCTCAACAAGCGCGGCAGCCCGCGCCCGTAACCACCGGGGCCTCTCGAGCAGTGGTCGCCGCCCCGACCCAGGTGAAGAAGGCGAAGCGGGAAAGAGCCCCCGAAATGCAATAACTAGGGTGTCTTGCTTTAAGTACTTGGGCCACTGGGTCACCGAGGACATGACGGACGACATGGACATGGAGAGGGAGCGCAGGACATTGGCAGTAAGGTGTAACATGCTGGCCCGTAGGTTTGCACGGTAAAGTACCTGTAAAGACGATACCTATAAAGACTCTCCTTAGGGCCTTCTGCCAGTCGTTTTAAACGTGCAGCCTATAGGTCAGTTATAAAAAGAAGTCGTTCAATGTCCTGTGAATCCAGTACAATAATGCTTTCAGGATACTGATGACGTTGCCGCGATACTGCAGCACAGGATGGCCAAAACTCTGTCCCCATCATCCTTAGAGGGATGGCAGACCTCTGCGCGTAACGCGCGGGGGCCAACCTGGACGTGACACCGAAGAGTCGTCGGCTGAGCATCGCCTGCTGGGCTTCTTCCAACGGAGTTCCACCCAGTAGTGCTTGATCTTGCCGGCGACGGAAGAACTTCGAAGACCCCGGTCATGACCACAGCTCCGAACCGCACGACCCGTCCGTCTTAACGGAGCCGCCTCCCCGCTTAGCCCTTCGGGCGAGTCGAGAAAACGACCCGTGTAACTGTATACACTCTCTACGCGACTACACAAGGATAAACAGGTGAAACTCCCTTCAAGAACCCTCAAACCTCAACATACTTCATCGGATTCATTGGCGGACTATACGAGTAAATATACTGCATTATTTTTGGGTGGTTTGAAAGACATAGCAAAATGGACGTTCCTGACAATAGTTATAGAATACGCTAGTTTTTTTTTTATAACGCACTTTACAAAAATATCTCGACATAAACTCGAATCTATTAGAACCAGAGGCGCTTTTTACAAGAAAAACCTTTGTCCCCAGAGTAAATTTGGTGCTTTTTGGCCAAAACGATTGTCCCACAAGCAAGTGGTGGTTTTTGTAAAATTGCCTAAACTTTCCGAATAACTGTGGACATAGGAAGGTTTTGTAAAAACTGATTAGGTAGTGAGGCTAATTGAACTTGTTGAACAGTGTTGCCAAAAACCGACAACAGAAATTCGTTAAAATTGGACATTGGCTGTTCTTGTAAAAAGCGCCTCCATTGTTCTATTACATAGAGATGCTGTACTAATTGTTCCCGCATTTTTAGGGTTCCGTAGTAGACAAGGAACCCTTACAGTTTTGCCATGTCCGTTCGTCTGTCTATCTGTCTGTCCGTCCGCGGCTTAGCACAGAGACGGTAAGTACTAGAGATCCTGAAACTTATAGCAGAGAGGATGGACAGTCCAATAATTAGATACTGGGAGATTACTCACGTAAGATAGGATAACTGCACCATCCCTCTAGGTCATGCTCGTATTTAGGAAACTTAATCTTAAGTACCTTAATTTTAATTTCAGAAATGTTGATCTCACTATTTACTTATATTATTTAATGTAATTTTACTAAAAACCTATGGATTGTTTTATCCGAAATAAAGTGATACAAACATACTAGAGAGCTAAAATTTGGCTTAGATGTACATATTTATAACGCCGACAAAACGGCAGAATAAAGCCTCAAAAAAAAACCGTTTTTCGCTTACACCATAGTGTGGGATATCGTTGGATTGGTCTTTGAAAAATATTGTGGGTGTAGGAAGACCATTTTGCGATTTAGGGTTTCGTTTTCGAAATATTAATCTTTAAACCGAAATTTTATGTCCGAATAGAGCGTCCTCCCCCCTCTCCTTGCTAAACGGTTGATTGTAGAAACGTGAAAAAATTCAGGGTAGTAGCACATATATTGAACTTAAAAGGAAAAGTATCACGGCTAAGCCAACCAACCAATAGGCAACCAACTTATGAAAGTAAAATTTCGTACAAAATTCATTGAAAATGTCTTCGATGAAGTTGTTGAAGTTCTGTAAAGTAGATAAAAAAACACTCTTTCTACGGAACCCTACATTGCGCGTGTCCCGACACGCACTTGGCCGGTTTTTTCCATAATAGTGTTTTTTCCATAATAGTCACAGGTGGGACAGTTAACTTTTTATTTTGTACATTCCAAGTGATTTTCCTGAATTCCAAATTACAGGATTTTTTTATAAATTATTATTGTAATATGCCATTAAAATTGCAAATTTTACTTTATAGTTAATTGGAGGAAGATTGCATATTTTGAACAATTCATCGCAGTTTCCTTTACAATTAGTTTTTGTTTTTACATCTAGTAAAGTTTTCATTATTCTTATTTTAAAGATGTTCAAGTTGGCCCCTTTCGCCACCAACAAGCGCACGATCTGCGTGTGCTGTCTCTCCACGGCCAGATTGAGGCCGATCTGCTGGCTGACGTCCTGCAGGTCAGCCCTGGCGTTGCCGCGCATGCAATAGTTACACAGTGAGCATAGACACATTCTCACCTTATCACAGAAGTTCAGGTTAGCCTGCTGCGCCACCTACGAGCGCAAGACCTGCGTGTGCTGTCTCTCCACGGCTAGATGGAGGCTGGTCTACTGGCTGGCTTTCTGCAGGTTAGGTCTGGCATCGCAGCGCATGCAATATTTACACATTGAACATAGACACATTCTTACTTGAACATCTGTGATAAGCACAGATGTTCAAGTTGGCCCCGTGCGCCATGAACAAGCGCACGAGCTGCGTGTGCTGTCTCTCCACCACCAGGTGAAGCCTGGTCTGCTGGTTGGCGTTCTGCAGATCAGTCCTAGTGCGACCGCGCATGCAGTAGTTACACAGTGGACATAGACCCGTTCTTACCTTATCACAGATGTTCAAGTTGGCCCCGTGCGCCACCAACAAGCGCACGATCTGCGTGTGCTGTCTCTCCACGGCCAGATGGAGGCTGGTCTGCTGGCTGGCGTTCTGCAGGTCAGGCCTGGCGCCGCCGCGCAGCAGCAGCTCAGCCGCCTCCACGTGGTTGTTAAGCGCGGCCAGGTGCAGCGCCGTATAGCCGTCGTCTTTGGCATCGTCCACGATCCATGGCCGCGGCAGCTTACCCAGGATTATCTTCATTGCGCTGCAAAGAAAGGGCACCAGTAAAAATACCGTGGTACCTCAGGCCTTGCTAAGGCCGCCGGGGATTGGCAGAGGTTATTCGAGAGGATTAGAGTGATAGATCTATGGACAACAGTGTGGTCTACGATACACCTTTGCGTACCTATATGCTAAATGATTTTAACAGCATCTGGCTCTATTGGCAAATAATACCAACACGAGATAAATAACGTGACTACTCAGCACGTGGCTCTGAAATTGCTATTAGGCTGCCGTTGTATTTGTAGGTATCTTATTAGTTTATCTCAGCTTTGTTTATCGAAATATTGGTTAAGATTCTAAAGTCTAGAATGTAGATACTCCTACATAGATACCAATCTAAGAGTAAGTCATGTGTAGTTAAGAATGAAAAAAAACATTAGTAGTATATTTACCTCCTTTGTGCACACAAAATGACAAATAACAATCTACATATTTAAATATGTCTTGATGTTCGCTCGCGTCTACATTGTAGGTAAAAAACCGGACAAGTGCGAGTTGGACTCGCCCACCGAGGGTTCCGTACAAATTTGTAAGTATGTATTTACATATTAAAATAGTTCAGGAATCGAGTCTTGCAGTTTTTTTCGAGTTTTTCCCGAAGATTTTTCCCTATACTTGTAGTATAAGACGATATTACTTGCCAAATTTCATAGTTCTAGGTCAACGGAAAGTACCCTATAAATTTTGATTCCCTTGAGTGTCAAAATATAAGAAAAGATAAGAATATTCTTTATTATATACCGGAAAAAATGTTACAGACACAGCAATGACAAAAGAAAAGATACAAGAGGCGGCCTTATTGCTAAAAGCAATTAAACATTTAAAATACGAAATTTACGTTTTTTTTTCAGCCGTAACTCTTTTTGACGTTAACTTAGAAGTTTATTTTTTTTACAGCTTCAAGGGACTATAGACCTGAGTATATGGTTTTAATTTCAAGGTGATACCTCCACGAGTTCCGGAGATAAAGGGTCTTGACAGACAGTCGGACGGACGGACGGACAACAAAGTAATCCTATAAGGGTTCCGTTTTGAGGTACGGAACCCTAAAAAGGGATAAGTAATGGGGGCGAGCGATCTTCGGTCATGCTGGAGGCATGTGGCGGCATGATTCACTCGGCTGACTAGCAACCGACAGCAGCGGCTCTCACAAACACATGTAGCTACCGCATTATTTCTCCACGGGCGATATCACCCACTAGGTCCGAAAAAACTTTACTTCGAACCCCCTACCATGTCTATTAATAGAGTTCGCTTTGTCGAATATTTCTATCGTTTTTGGTACTTTAAGGGCACGTTACAATAATTGTATCATATGCTAATTTAGTCTCGATTATTACGAAAGTCCACCTAGATTACATAGAGCAAAATGTGAGTGCATTCATTCAACAGGGTGTACGCTGCGGGTGGATGAACTCTACTCAGAAATAGCACAATAAGTATACTTTTCCAGCGTGACATCTAAACAAGATGTGCATTTCTGTTGCTACGACGTGATTTACTAAAGCAGAGTCTTCTGCTCCTGTTTTGTATGAAACATAACACAAAACAATTAGTTTTTTAAATATTTTGCTTCCCCTAGGAACAAAAATGTTTCGCGCATGGAAAACGGATGGTTCTATGTAATGTGTTTTTTTTAGCAGGGGCGCGCATGATACCTTAAAAGTGTCGAGCAAGCAGTAGAACATAAATATAAAGTAAAAAGGTTTGACCCGCTCGCTCCAATGAACGATCTGTGGTCGTAAATTGAACAGACAGTACGATAAATTAGGCGTAACACATTTTAATATGGAATGTTACGTTCAAAGAGTAAAAACTGAACGAACTAATTAAATAAGGTCAAGCGTCGTCGCCATCAAGTCCATCGTTAGTGCGTACAGTTCGCGTTGGCTCTCCCGCAGCCGCGCCCGCGTGTGCGCTTGCGCTGCACCGGTCCACGCTTCAAGTCCGCGCGCACCATGTGGCCTACACTAATAATTTGGAGACACTAATATACATATTTAAATAACGTATTCTAAAAATTATGGTCTCTATTTTTCTGTCCAAAAGTGAGGTAGCTGTGATGTTGAGAAGATAATCGTCTGAAAAGCAAAGTGGCAAAAGTTTTGTTCCAATGCTGGTTTTTACTTTGGGATGGTGGGGTTCACATGTTGTGATAGTTAATGGATATTTGAAAGTGTTGTGTTCTTAACCTAGAAATGTCTTGTTGACGGTTAGATACTTTTTGAGGTCGCGTATCTGAAAAAGGAAAAAAAAACAACTCATCACATAGTTGTCCGGCCGTCCGTGTGTCAAGGATTTTTTCCTCGGGACGGATAGAGCTACAAACTTTAAATTAATGCGAAATAGCTTCGTTCGAAAAAATATATTTATAGATAATATAGAAATATATGACAGTTAAAAGATAAGCGATAAGCGGTGGTAAAGCAGAGGTAGAATGCCGGCCGCACAATCGGGAGGTCGTGGGTTCGAATCCCGGCATGTGGCTATGTTTGCTTGAGCCCACACTCTCTCTACTCTCTCTTGTAAGAAAGCCTGTCTGTGTCCTGCTGTGGGACGTATAAAAATACAGTTGTGTTACATTTTCCAAAACCATGGAACACATTATCACAACCTACGCCGGACATTTCTCGTTGATCTAAATGAAATTTCCGTAATGCACTATTGCCAAAAAAGGAAATATTCTGAAAAACATTCATTTGTACCTAAAAAAGAACACAAACTAACCTTTGCAGTTGGGTTGTGTGAACTTGTATGGGAGATTCTCCATTCGTTCGTTCGTTCTCCAGAGTTAATTTTATACCTCACCGTTTGTTCGGTACCCTCGGGGCACGAGTCCTACTCGCACTTTGCAGTTTTTTCAATGTAATTTTTTGTAGGAGGCTCAAAACAGTGTAAGGGATTTTACTCATTCAATATGAAAACAATCAGGCCTTCAGTGTTTCAGTTTTTCACTGCTCTGCTATAATCTTCAACTTCAATTAATCCCAAACCAATTCAATCCTCAGAATTGACATAAGGAAGTCAGTAATTCATACACGTAAACTATGGAATTATGCTATAGTATGTCTGTCGTCAGCGTCGACTGGAAATTATACAAGTATGATATTGTCGCGGCGCGCCTGGTGGCGGCGGCGGCGGCGCCGGGCGACTCGCCGCTCAGCGCTCACTCAAGCGCATTATAATTGCAAACCACTCCATACATATACAACCATGTTCACGCGAGTCCACAATACCCACTGGGTATATAAATATTTAAAATATTTGTTTGCATTCGTTACCTATCTAGAGGCCAAATAATTCCATAGCGGCTACATCGTGTGACGTAAATCACCGAAAATGGGATACTATCAGCATTGTTATGTTCCGTGAAACATTCCTCTTGAGTAATGTATTCGTGCAATTTGGTTGCTGTGCTGGCGAATGTGGTCGGAGTGAAGTGCCTCCCTGTAGGATCGATCGTTTGCGATAGAGATGCTACAATGAGAGCGCTGCTGCGTTAATTAGGTAAAGGGATGCTTCGTTTAATCAACTACATCTATCGAATACAAAGTAGATTTTAACCTTTAGCATATCCGAATATTCTAAAGGTTAAAATCTATACCTACAGATAGAACAACTCGGTCTCTATTTATCGTGATTGTACCTATCTAAAGACTCATCAAAATTCTGTGATTCATTCCAGTTTGAACAATACCATTAGGAGTTTTCCAGAATCAGTCAATAGTCTGATGCTGATTACAGTGGGAGACGATGAATAAATAATGAATTCTTGCTTGAGACGACAAAGTTTATAAAGTGGGTAGGGGAATAAGCTGTCCAAGTGATCATATTCCTACAACGCGGGCTGATTCCCCGCGGATCCCGAATAGTAAGTTATGGAAATGTGCGATTGGGGCAACAGCGGCCACTAGTGGCCAATAACAATGTCGCATTAATATTCAACAGGCGCTCTTTGGACGCTCACGTTCCTCCGCGATCAGGCAGCCGAGCCACAATTCTTCACTCAATATCTAGAGCATCTTCATTGCCAATATTACTATATCTACCGCGGCAAGTAGTAGCTGGAGCTAATATTAGTTGGATTGGAACTGATCGAGACGTCGATATAAAATTGTGGAGCGGTGACACTCACAGCAATCACTTCATCTGGAAAATCTTGTATAACATCGTACTTTCAGCTTAAGGAAATGGTGTTATTGAAACTCAGGACTCTACCTATAAATACTATTTGGTAGTACCATCGACTGTATCGACTTAATAAATTAAAATAAATAAAAAAACCTAAAATAGAAAAATTACCAACAGCCCGACTGCTGAGCATTAACTACTAATCAGGTGGGACCAACCTAGATATCTCACAATGAGTTACGTTGTTCAATTTGGGTTCCGCTTGCTTAGCGGTTGGTTTGTTGGTTATTTTCTATTTCAGTTTGAAATATTTGTTTTTTAGTCATTTATCACTTTTTTTGTTTCATTTATGCTCATTTCATACAGCCTACGACACGCGCACTAACACAAATCGATGCAAATCTGACCATGGGTTTTAACTCTTTAGAGTTTTGAAGGAACATAGAATCGGACATACATACGTACGAGCCAAATAAATACATTACCCTCCTTTTGGACTCCACCGCAGTCGGGTAATAAGACGATTCATGGCTTTGAACTTTGTCATTTATGATTTCATATTGCTTTAAGTTCTTTTTTTCAGTGTCAGAACTTCATAATTTTGTTAGAGCTGAAATAAGAACAAAAGATTTTCAAAAACGCAACAGAATATAAAGGTTACCTACCTACACCGCGTGGAGTTTTTGAACCTCATCTCGAGGTAAAGTAATCTAACTAAATACGGTACATAGCGAATTTTACTCAAACCAAACAAACCTTTATTAGAAGGAAAACAGCAATAAAATGTTTTTGAAAATAGAAGAAGAAGAAGAAAGACATTTATTATACCAACAAGATACATCACAGAAACAAATTAAGCACATGAGTAACATAATAATAATATGCACAACAACAGAAAGAAAACTAAATACACAACAGACAAAACGAATAAATAAAACAGGACCATAGATGTAGCCTGTGGTGTATCTACATTGCCATAAAAGGCAGCTGACTCAGCGTTGTGCTGAGGAAGTGATCCCTCAGCGCTGATTTTCAGTCAGTGCCTACGGTAACCCATAATTGTACTACGGAGTGCGTACGGAGGCTTGCTCTCAACCGGTAAAAATCCGAAAAAATAATAACGTGAAATTTTATGGAATCAATCAATTGGGTCAACAATAAGGATTAAACCTTTCTAACAAACATGGTAAATTAAATAAAAAGGAATTCAATGATTACAAGATAAAGCACTTTACTCAAGGGTCCATTGGATTACTCATGTTAGTAATTAACAATTATCTTTGACGTAATTAATGGCGGCCCATAACAGCGGAATCACCACTAACTACGTTAATAATAATTTCAATACCTGGATCGATGCATACGGCACAATAACATGGCCTGCGATATTACTAGACTACACCCCTTTAGATGTTAAGTAAACGAGTCAAAAACTCAGGTACACAATACAATTTTGAGTATTCACTATAACTCGATATGAAAAGTTACTCGAAATGTATTCCTTAAAATAATAAATTTGTGTATCCAATATTATGGAGCTCATTTTTAGCAAACCACTGTAATTAGTTAATTTACTCGTTTTTTTCGATTGTCTAAAATAAGTTTGGATTTAATGGTTTACTTTTCTTACCATGTTTGTTAGAAAGATTACGATTGACTCTATTGATTGATGCCTGCAGGGTGTTTATTTTTTGGATTTTAGCCGGTTCGATTTCCGCGTGAGACAAACGTATTTTCAAGAAATATTTAATGTAGTTTTGCTTCTTTCAAAAATAAAGAAATGTTTTTTTTTGAGTGAAATTACCTATCTCCAGTATTTAGAGTACTTTCCCTCCAGGTGGCGCTAAACAATTCCACTATGTACTATTCTATTGTTTCTGAAAATCATCTGAAAATCGAAAAGACAGAAGAATATCTCGAACAAGCAACTACAATACATATGTATATCGACTGTTCAGTATGTATAGTATACGTAATGTAGCGACGTGGAATCAAAAGGCTAGGAAAACCATGTTGGTTTCGGGCAGACAAAAGATGAGTTGGCTGCGGTCCCACTTGTTTGTCTACAAAACTTTGCCAAAAATCATTTTATTGACTGAGTGAACGTAGCGGCAACGTTAACGGGTGACGGCTCTTTCGCTCGCTGAACAATACAAGCAGCTCTGCAGCTCTTGTTATCTTACTGAATGTTATTTACATATTTATGTTTATTATAGCTAATTTCATTTTTAGAAATCGCCTTGAATTTTCGGAAAGCGAATTGTTGCGACGAAATACGATAGACAATGTGTAGTGTATACCTATACTTATTTAACTTGAAAAGCATCAAAGTTAGCCTTATGTGGCGTGTAGGCTGAATTGTAACAGAATTGGTTTTCAAAGGTGTAATGTGTAATATGCTCCATTCAGCACAGTCCCAGGGAGGGTCAGCGAACGCCGGGTATTTCCAGATCTCGGGATAGGAACTATGTATAGCTTAACTACCCTGCGGGAGGTGACAGTGGTGGATGGTGTTGGACCTAATAATAGGCTCCCCTCCAGCGCGCGAGGCGGCGAGGCGGCGGCGCGGGCGCGGGACGGGCGCGCACATGTGGCGCGGGCGCCGGCCGCCCGTCTTCGCCGCGCGCGCTGCCTGCTTCGTGTTTATTTTCAAAGTGGTCGTCACGCAGGGCGGTTCACGCCGCTGCTTACATAAGCCAGCGCGGCAACTGCAGCCGCGCCGCTGAGGCCGCATGCACGGCGCGCATTCGGGTAACCGATCCGATGGTCGCGGACCGTCCGTTCTATTTCGGGAAAATACAAATTTGGAATGGATGGTACTCGCGATCCACGAGCGAACTCCGCCGGTCGAGTCCATTTTTAGAGCTGATCTGCGCGTGCGCACCGAGCGGGCAGGTGGCCAGTGCTGCGCGAGCGGCCAGCACGTTGCGTCGCTCGCCGCCCCCACGCCGCCTTCTGCCGGCGGGTCTACGCCGGTGCCTGCCTGCGCCTCACGACCGCCCTCAAGCCTCCAGTCACGTGGATGCCAGCCAACAGCAATGAAGACAGAGCCTAGCGCGAGTTCCGTGCTTCCTTACTTCCCATAGTGCTTACCGATCATATGGAATGTAAAGAAGTATGGAGCTGCGCGGGCGTTCCCACGAGCTTCGCCGAGGATTTTATCGTTTCACAAGTGCGATTTCAAGATATTGCGGCTACTTCTTGTGACAACAATGTTTGGAAAGTGTATTAATTTACTTTCATCTCATGTGTGATGCTGAATAAACCTATCGACGTTGTGAACGTTCCTCGGAGCTTCCGCTCAAAGACAAACAAACACCCGCTAGAATATCGCGTGCATCGCAAACCCAATCAATTACGCAGAGTAATCGGCGGCAGTCAGATTTCTCAGTGGCAATGCAAAACCGCAATGTAAAACTGTGTTTGTTAGAATAACAATTTTAGCCGGTTGCCGTGGAGCATGGTTATTTTTTTCGGTAGCGAGTTGTCGTAAAATAACATCTGGCGTAGGTAAGAGTCCTGACGAAGGCAACATAAATAAACTCCCGTGAAGCCGATACTCCCAGCGAGCAACGCCTCGACCGAATTATATTTAGATGTAGAGCTAGGTGCGGCGCTCTCGGCTCACTCGAGGAATATAACATCCGATCCAGACTCCTTCAATTTACCTACTACTTGTGGAATAACTAAAAGCCACGTCGCCGGGCTGACGGAAGCGGCATAATCCGTCTAACGATATGTGAACAGTTTATGGGTAAGGATGAACTCGAATTTCATCCATCCATTTAATGGGGTTTGTTAGAAATATATTACATTACCTATTCTTAGCAATATAATGTAACTACATTTTACAGAAATGTAGAGCATTAAACATTTCGCTTTATAACACAAAACCTGTGTTAATTCTGAAAAGGGTTCCAATTCAGAAATGAGATTACAAATTCAATCAAAACATTGCGATTCAAAAAGTTTCAAACACTCAAGGCTTTATCGGTGCTTTTCTATTTTAAAAAGATTGATTTATATTTTGTATGTAATCTAATTGAAAAAAAGTTTTCACCTAAAAATGTGTTAAGCAGCTTTATTATATTATAGTTTGTATATACACCATATTTAACAACCGCTACAACCAATTCATATGTCTATTAATCCATTCATTCAATTAACTTTATATGTTTTATACAAAAAATACCTATTGACTAAAATAAACTTTATTACAGCCGGGATTTAGATAATTACTTGGTTCGGAGCCAAACGGATCACAATAATTCGAATCGGTTATGCCGCCCATACTGAAATATTCCTTTGCTCGGGTAAATCATAGTAATTAATCTACTAGCGACTTATCTTCGCCTAATTCTGGATCATGAGAATTAACTATTGTAGGCACGTGAAACAGATTTCCATAGACTTGTTAATAAGTAATAATAATAAGTAGCAGCCCGACATTGTCGCAGCATTCGTGATTGGGACGGATGGCAAAAAATATATATGGAATGGAAACAAAAAGCGGAGCGGGACCTATGCCTGGGACCGGCGGGCGCGCCTGCTCGCCATCTGGTAAGACACTGCATCTCATTATGCGAAGCGGGGGGTCACTCCCGTTCCACCATAAAAGTTGTATCTTGAACCCCGCAAACTAAATGAACGCAGAGGAATTGATACTGGTTTCTATTACACTGTTAATTAAAGAAAGGGACTGGTCAACTATTTACCTCTCAATACAACACTGCCGGCTATAATGTGTGAGCGAGAGGCTAAGTTATTCAATTCCTTTTTTAAATTAACCGTGCTATATGAATATTGGCGTCCCATGCACTTTGGAGGACAGGACGTACCGTAAATGAATTTCCCGTAGCTAAGTAATAAATCCCGACCTGCCCATTGTTTAATTTTTCCAAGCCAGGATGCTGCTGGCGTGTGGTATGCAAAAAACAGCAGTGGCCCGAGGCTGTGTAAACCGATCAGTCAGCCACCGTCGGACGTCACTGATACCAAACGATACTACAAAATAATATGTACTTGCTTTTTTGTATAGCGGAATATCCGACCTATTTGGGATGACCGTATAACTTTCAGATAAATTGGATTGCTTTTATCGACGATCGAGGTACAATAATATTTTGTTCGTTTTTGTTTTGTCAGCAGATGGGGACTACAACAACGCTGTTCCGCCTAGACCGGCTGTTGTCTCTACGTGCACAAAAGGGGATCACTGACCAAAAGAAAAAAATAACCAAGTGAAGCCCGTCTACAAATAATAATAATAATAATAATGTTTCCAGTTCTGATTTGTCGTATAGCTTGTGGATTTTTTGGGAACGTGACGAAGTTGCGGCTAGGTCACGGCTGAATGGAGTTGGCAGGACGCGGCGGGACGGGGGCACCATGACGTGACCGATCACAATGCCTTTAATTTATTCCGAGGAACCGATGCACGCCCTCACCAAAGTAGGACTTCGTATACGGCATAATTACTGCGTTGCAAGCGACTTTCTAGAGCACTGATATTGATTGTATTCCCTTAACTAACTACTATTGATTAATAGGCCACTTATGTTGAACTTAATTATGCAGAATTTACCTACTTGCAGTTTTCTTAACATTTTCCTTTGTTCTAGACTTCCTAGTTCCTAAAAGAGAGCGGAGGTAGGTCATCGGTATAACGCTTGCCTCACATCTCGAATGTTGGGCAAGCGTGGGTTCGATTCCGGTATGTGATGATAATTTTGTTTATTGAGTTACGTACATTTGTAAATTTGTTTTTCACTCGCTAACTGAGACGGAAAACATCCTAAGGAAACCTCAGCGCTTAAAGTCGCCAATCCGCGGTGGGCACGCGTGGTGCTGGAGCCCTCATTCTCTCCCTGAGAGTAGGCCTGTGCCCTGCATTGGGATAGGCGTAAATAGGCTGCTTGTACAATGTGTTATAACGCAAAACTTGAAAACTGTTTCTTCAGTATTTATATCAATAGTATAATTAAAACATCATGCAATCAGCAAAAGTATAAAATTATATATTTTCACCTACAATTACAAACTTGATGCGGTCGATTTATTTGCAAAATAAAAAACTGGACAAGTGCGAGTCGGACTCGCTCACCGTGGGTTCCGTACAAATTTGTAGGTACTTATCACAAATAAGTAGTTAGGAATCGAGTTTCGCAGTTTTTTCAGAGCTTTTCCCAAACTATTAGACTATTTTTTTAATGGTTTAATGACAAATGTATAGTTTTCAGATTTTTCCCTGTACTTGTAGTATAAGACGATATTACCTGACAAATTTTATAGTTCTAGTTCAACGGAACTACCCTATAAATTTTGATTCCCTTGAGTGTCAAAACGTATAGTTTTGTGCGGCATAAACGGTTGTATCTTTTTTTATGTTAACTATTAGAAATTTGATTTTTTCACAGCTTCAAGGGACTGTAGACTTGAGATGATTTTAATTTCAACTCTATAAGACGGACGGAGAACAAAGTGATCCTAGAAAAGTTCCGGTTTTCCTTTTGAGGTACGGAAGTCTAAAAAGAAGAATTTTAAGCTGTTGCTCGGTAGGTTATTTAAGTATCGTTCCCAAAGAAACGATTTTAAGGTTTGCGTTATTTCAATAACACTACTCTAGATGTGAACCAACCATTGATATTTGATATCTACGAGTACCCATAGCTTCACCTGGGTATTTAATTAATCTCATTCTATTTAGATTTATATAATTCTAGAGTATCTACCTGACTCTAACTATATTTCAAAGTTATTGTGGTTTTCAATCAAATCAAGTTAATCATAATGTGAAATCAAATTATAACTTTTATCTGGTTACCACCGCACAGATTTACGTCTAGTGTGGTAACCAACGCAAATCATGCCCGTATTTTTATTTTAATAAACAATTTTGTATTTTTATTTTACGTCTAGGGAACATTTACCGGTAAAAAGCTTGGGTTGTGCCAATAAGAACGACCAAGTGCGAGTACCTACGAGATTCAAAACGAAGATTCGCAACCATGTGTCGTAAAATGGACACATGACTTCGAATCTTCGTTTACGTTTGTACAGAAAACCAGATACCTAACAACGTGAGATAAATTCAATTTCAGATAGAGCGTAAGGTTCTCTTTGACTACAAAATCATAAAAAGGCGAATTGCTTAAAACCATACAAGCATTATGGGTGTATAATAATGATAAAGGGTAAGAAACGGGCCGGGGCCGACCATTGTTTCAAGTTCCGAGGGGCCGCGGACAGAGCTGAGTGCGTATCGCGAATCAAACGATTATGTAAATTAGAAAACGAAAACTATCCGCAACAATTGTTTCATGCCTCAGTTATTAATATTATTTATAATTTTTCTAATCGGATTGGTTATATAAAGTTATTCGAAGCAAATATTTTTAATATAATTTTTCTGTAGCTTGGAATATTTTAATATAGTATTTTATTTTTATATTGATGCAACTAATCAATTTTTTTTTATCTCTTATTTGACATCCATCTCGAAACGTGAGAAAAATTCGGCGACACTTTTTTGGATGTTACATCCTTATTGATTTCGTTAATTTATAATGTAGCCTATGTCACTCGGACTGGGAGTAGTTTAAATATGGCGCTAAATGCAAACGTACCTATATAGACTGCTAAAATTCTAACTGTTAACCCTTACGGTAGTCGGGTAAAAAAAGAGCGTGAGCTTAGTCATAAGTACACGATAGAAGTGAAAACTGACCGACGACTGGAGCCAAGAATATCCGATTCGGCGTCACCGATCCGAGCGTGACGGTTCAGTCGCATTTACTGTTTAGAAAAAACGAAAAGTGTGCATAAAGAAGTTTTCACTTAAAACTACCTCTACGTTTAAGCGCATTGAGGTAGGTTGTGCTGTAAATCTAATCTATTGAAGTACTTAGTTAGGCATACCAGACTATTATTTTCATAGTCGCTGCGTTTGATTCGCGGTAGGGCCAGCAGCGCCGAGCGTGGGGCAATGACAGCGCGCACGCATTACGATCAGGGATCGCACGCACACAGAGCCGTGGCGCCGGCGCGCAATGAGGCGCGGCCGAGGAGTGCCGAGTGCGAACACGTCATCCACACTCACCGGGAGCTGAACAAACACCGCTGCACCGCCGACAATCCAACACTGCTGCACGACCGGCGACCCTCGCCTTCCACCCAGCGCCCTTCAATAGTACGCTTTTTACTATCACACAAAGGAACTCTATGAGAAAGGGACCTCGACCTACCAGTTTGTTCGGAAGGTTTAACTCTTAGAAACTGCTTTATGTTAAGACCGATCATAATTTATTCGTGCATTCGATGCATCCCTAACAAAAGAATTCAAACTACGACAGGGTTGTAATGAATACTAGACAATGGCTATCCTATAGTAGAGCTACTTGTCCTATGGGACTGGAGTCGGTAGTTTTGTGTGGAAACGATACATGAATCACATCTCGAGCGTGAGTAATAATAGTTGACCGGCTGGACTGGCGAGCTCGGATGTCTTCGTAGCTAGGCTAGGCAATAAGCAAGCAGACTCCGTCAATTGAAACTGGTTATTATGATAAAATATGACATAACTATAAGAGTTTGTTCATTTTTGCGGATGGTGCATGAAAATAGCAACGGGTGATATATTATATCTGGCCAGACTCCAAAGACGACGCAGGCAGGTCCGTTGAAATGTTGTTGGGTTAGAACGCGCTGATACAAATCTAGAAATTCTTGTTGTGTATGTTTATCCAATATTATTCTCTATACCTTAATTTTGCGGGGTTCAGATACCTACTTTGTTCAGTTTGTGGATCAATTCAGATTTTAATCTAGAGAACGCCTTAAAGACTTGATGTTATTAGGGATCTGTTGAATAAAAATGTGACTTGGTCAAAGTTACTTCATAAGTGAATTAATCTTGAGCGTCAAGGTTTAATTAACCGCCCGCCCGCCATCTATAAGAATTTGTTGGTTTAATATGCTTTCATACGCCATCTGTTATGTCTACGTTGAACTAAAGAACCATGAGTACATTTCTAAATACTTAGTATAATACGAATATTTGTTGAAGTTTTTTAAAGGATTATATATTCATTTTGTCGCACTAACCCGTGCTGAGGACTGCCCATTAGCTCAGTTGGGAGAGCGCTGGCACGTTGAGCCAGAGGTCGCGGGTTTAAGTCCCGGCATGGGTGGAATTTTTTGCCTCTAAATAGGTTCTTTAAAGGACTCCTGAAACATCACCACTTATAAATATTGGCATAATTCTACAGATAGTTACAGAACATTACAAGAGCAACTTCTGAAAGTACTTTTTAGACGGCCGTGTGATCGATGACGCTTAAAAACCAAACACGAATGGAATCCCAAGGAAACCTCAGTATGACAGAGTTCAGTTCAAGTTCCAACGCTAATTACCCAAAGTTAGTTGCACAGTTGCAGTCAAGTGATCAGGCAAGGAGTCTAAAAAACGAGGCAGGCAAATTTGTGAGTGTAGAGTAGTGTAATATTGTGAGCGGGCGAGTCTTAAATGAGTAATTAGGAGCATGTGTGGCCGCGGCGCGGCGGCCATCAGTAACGCGCCGCCTGCCCGAGACTGCGCCCCGCCATAAACCGAGACCGCTGACACCAGAAATTAACTTTTCAAAATAACAACACAAATAGTATGCACTTTGTAGAGGCGTAAAGAAAAAGGATGGAATTGAGAAAAGGAATGTGTTGCTTTGCACCTATTGGAAGGGATGAAGGAAGGAAGATCGACGAAACCAAAATATCGAGCGAATGTAGGAGAAAGGGCCGGCAAGGGACGTCCCAGGTGGATTCAACTTCGACTAAATAGGGTATTAGCGAAGGGCTAGACAAAAAGTACCCGAAACCGGCGAGCGTTTGTAACGACTAATGAATGTTGATGAAGCGAAAGAGGTATTTCAGGATTGCAAGTGGCAGATTGGTCTTTGCCTGTATACCCCTTCGGAATACAGGAGTGAGTGTATGTAATGTGTTCCCACGTTCCGGGTGCCAAAGGAAAACTTATATGGTCCCAACTGAAAGTCAGTTTTGCTGGTGTTATGCTAATTATAGCACACACCGGTAAAGTATGCGGAGTTGGAGCCCCTTTTTGTTGTCACGGAGGCACCTGAGGCGTTAGGGGTCCGAGGTGGCTGGGTACCATACATTACTGTATGATACCCGGCTGCCTTTGACTCTATATGCCTCACGTGTTCTCTTCACGATTGTTTTGTTTTTATTTATATTTTGTTGACGTTCGTGTCTTTTGTTTGTGTACCTTTGTGTTTCTGTGACAATTCAAATAAACACCCTCTTTCTTTTCTTTATTTCTTTCAGTGCAATGGCGGCATTAACTACTTTATAAATTTCACAATATGACATGTTTTTTTCAAACTTTGCGGTAGAGTTAAACTGCCTAACCTGGGTTAATCCAAATTAAAACGCCCACATTCAGTAAAAACAGAAGAGAAACTAACAACTTTACAATACAAGACTTCGTCCGCACATTCCAGAGCAAAGATAGGCTTAATTCAAACCAGAACGCGGAGGGAGCCAGCGGGACGTTGTAAGAACGAGGAAGAAGAATGTGCGAGGAAGTTATGCTAAGTAACATAAGTATTTTTAGCATAACGTGACCTCACTGCAAACGGAACTAAGTGCTATTGATGGAGTTCCTCGTCTGAGACATAACGTTTGAGACTTAAGTTAAGCGACTGCGGAACCCGGGCTGAGGTACTTACCTATGTTTTTCCACAAAACATGAGCCAGGATAATGACGTGGAGTGATATGAGGGAACCAATTTATGTTTGTAACAGAGGGCAATAAATTGTAATATCATCATCATGTTCGCATGCTCTCATTAATTCCAATTCTTTTAAGACTTATTAATTTCGTATTTAGGTCGATGAGTGTTACAATTTTGCGCTAAGCACGCTATTCTACAGAAGTGCGTATTTTTTTCGTTATTGCTTGCTGAACGTGGTTCAAAAGTAGAAAAGAAAATGATTATTAGAACTTGATAAAAAGTTTCAATATTTAGATGCTGCTCAGGCAATTCGCAAAGAGCTCGCCTGAGAGTATTGAGACAAAAGATATTTGGCGTTTTTCAACTAACCGGTGTCGGCGCCGTAATGCCAGCTAGTGGAAAACACCCAATACCAGGCGAACAAAGTCACGCGGACAACTAGGAGTATTTATTTCGTTGACGACTTTCGATTTACAATATAATTTATAGTCCAGTCAAAATAGATATTGATTTTGAATTAATTCCCGATAAGCTGGATTTTTGTATAGGTCTTAAATACGTCATCACAAATGCTATGTCAAAAGTCTCCATCGATCCCGCCTACATCCCGCCTGTGCGTTGTTTTTTATCCGAGGCAAAAGGAGACAATATTTGGTTTTTTTACGTATATTTCTGAAACGATGAGAGTACCGGAAAAATGGATGAATGAAAGTTTGAAGATCATAAAATTCTCTAAAAAAAAGATATCAACACTTTTTTCCTTACGAAGCACCGTTCTCGAATTAAGTAGGGTAAATTATGGTTATAAGGGACTTATTTATTTTTCCCCCGCTCCCCCACTAAAAACTGAAAAATATTTTTTTTTAATAAAAAATAAAAACCGCCTTCGAAACACTACAGTACTAAAAAGTTAGAAATAATTTAAATAATTAGAAGTATTTATACATGTCGGTATTGCAGAAGTATAATTTGTAGTCGGTGCCCAGTTACAAGACCAGCACATACAGGGCGTCCCAAAGTTATGGGCCATGAAGGGAAAGTACCTTAAATATCGTAGATAGGGTATTTTGCTGAAAGAAGACTTTATGTTATTTTTAAAAGTTAGTAATTCTGCATTCAAAGATTTTCTAAAAATTACTTGCCTTGTCTGGGAATCGAACCGACTTAAATGTAGAAAAAAACCGGCCAAGTGCGAGTCGGACTCGCGCACCGAGGGTTCCGTACAAACCTGCAATGTCAACAACATTTTTTCACGGGTTAAAGGCAATTAGATCTAAGTATTTGATATGAATTTCAACTTGATAGCTCTACGCGTTCATGAGGAAAAAAGTAATAAGTTTATATTTATTAAAAAATATATATTTTGTAATGTAACTAAAAATTTAAGGTTTTCGGAATTTTTCCTTTATGTGTGCTATAAAACGTTGCTTCATGCCAAATTTCAAGATTCTAGGTCGACTGGAAGTACCCTTTAGGTTTTGATTCCCTTGCGAGTACTTGCGAGTTTCAAAATATGCAGCTTAAATTGCTGTTTCTTTTGATTGCGTTGACATAGAAGTTAGATTTTGTTACAGCTTAAAGGTATTATAGACCTGAGTATTTGGTATGAATTTCAATTTAATACCTCTACGCGTTTATGAGGAAATGGGTAGTAAGTTTAAAATTATTAAAAAAAAATATATTATGTGATGTAACTAAAAATTTATGGTTTTCGTAATTTTTCCTTTATCTATGCTATAAGACGTTGCTTCGTACCAAATTTCAAGATTCTGAGTTCACGGGAAGCACCCTGTAGGTTTTGATTCCCTTGCAAGTGTCGAAAATTTGCGGCATAAACGGCTGTATCTTTTGATTGCGTTGGCTTAGAAGTTTGATTTTTTCACAGCTTCAAGGGACAGTAGACTTGAGTAATTGATATAAATTTCAGCTTCATACCTCCACGCGTTCCTGAGAAAAAGGGTCTTGACAGACGGACGGACGGACGGACAGACGGACAACAAAGTGATCCTATAAGGGTTCCGTTTTTTCCTTTTGAGGTACGGAACCCTAAAAACACCCCTAATTTTATGATGCCAATCCAAAGAATGGCCAAAAAATAATAACTCTTCTTAAATAACATAGTATTTTAAAAGAAAGGAACAGCGTGAAATTAATAATTTTAATCAAATTAAAAACATACATGAAACTGCCGTAGTCAATTAAGGGGGGTTTTTTTTTTAAATTAATTAATTAAATGCTCAAAATGTGATCCCTCTTGTCTTACGCAAATCGCAAATCTTTTAATGAGTCCGCTGCCTGTTGATTTTCTTATCTTTTTATGGTGAATACTCGATATGATATGGCACAATCCTGTTTGTAACTCGCCCACGTTCTCATATCGCTTTTTGTATAGCATATCTTTCACGTATCCCCAAAAGAAGAAATCTAATGGTGTAAGGTCCGGGGATCTGACCGGCCATCTAATCGGTCCATTCGTACCAATCCAAGTAGGAAAACATTCATTTAGAAAATCTGCTGCTCTCCGACTATTATGAGCCGGAGCTCCATCTTGTTGGAAAATTAAGTTTTCTTGCTCCGCAGCGGAAAGATTTCTTATCTCATCTCTTACAATTTGAAGTATTTCTAAATACTTTTCTGTGTTCAAGGTTCCATGGTAAAAATGGATTAAGAAAACCCGGTTTTTTAAAAGTCCGCACCAACAGTTGAATGAAAAACGCACTTGGTTATTCGTTTCAGTGATTCGTAGGGGATTTTCTTTAGACCAAATACGATTATTGTGGCGGTTATACATACCGTTATTGCTAAAGTTAGATTCGTCTGTCCAAATAATATTATCCAAAAAATTTGGATTTTCGAGCAAGCGTGCCTGGATATGAAGACAGAAATTTTTTCTCCTTTCTGTATCGCCTGGAAGTAATTTTTGAACCAATCGTCCTTCAACATAACTCTTGAAACCGTGTTTTTTTAATACACGATGTATTTTACTTTTTGAAACTCCAATTTCATTTTCTCCTTGTCTCACCGATGTTTTCGGAAAAGCCGAAAAGTAAATTAAAATATCAAGTTCTTCGTCGTTGATCGTATGGTTTTCTTGCTGTGGTTCTCTTGAGCGTTTATCGAAACGTCTCAGAGTTTTCAAATTATTCACAAGCCTTTTCAAAACCTTACGAGACGGTGTTTGTCTGTCAGGATATTTTACGCTATACCAGCGCAAACTTCGAGAGATATCTTTATCGTTCAAAAAATATGCTTCCATTAGATCAAAACTTACTTGATATGCCATGTCCGCAATAAATTAACACAATAACACGTGTGTAAGTGAATTAAAACTAAACAGATAAATATCGGAAAAGCAAATTCTTGCACAGACTGTTCCATTTTCAAATTTAAGAACAACAAGCAAACAATTGCATAGACTGTTCCATTTTCAAATTTAAGAACAACATTTAAAAATTTGTCTTCTTTTTAAAATATCTTAAAAAGCATGCATTCAAACAAACGCTCTCATAAATTGTTACATTTTCAAATTTAACAAGAACATTATTTTTGTTTTAAATTTGGCTTGTGTCTAGCTTACCAAGGACGTATTGAAATACTAATTTTTATCATTTTATCTACACTTCCACTTATAATAAGGAAAACTATGCTATAAAGTATTTTATGAAGTGGGTACTTATTTACGAATAATCAATGCTATCTATGGAATGATAATATCGCTACTTTTCGAACGTCGTCGTCGGCAATAAAAAACTTTCTTGAAATTTGACTCAAACATTTTACGTTGTTCCTTTCTTTTAAAATACTATGTTACTTAAGGAGTTATTAGTTTTTGGCCATTATTTCGATTGGCATCATAAAAGTAGGGGTTTTTTTTTATTTAAGTCGGTTCGATTCCCAGACAAGGCAAGTATTTTTTTAGAAAATCTTTGAATGCAGAATTACTAACTTTTAAAAATAACATAAAGTCTTCTTTCAGCAAAATACCCTATCTACGATATTTATAAGGTACTTTCCCTTCACGGCCCATAACTTTGGGACGCCCTGTATATTTTGGGCACCAGCTCCAAATTATACTTCTACAATACCTACAATCTACATGTATAAATAGTTCTAATTATTTAAATTATTTCTAACTTTTTAGTGCTGTAGTGTTTCGAAGTCGGTTTTTATTTTTTATTTATTTGTCTTAATACAGATACATTTATGAGTAGATACGTTAATGCACTTGTCCACAAAATTCGATTTTGTGCAGCCTATATCCTACACAAATAAGCACTTTCAGAGTATGAGAAGTGAAAATTTTATTTTTTTTGAAGCGAATATAGAACTAAATTTTCTGTGAATATTTCAAGCGTCTGCCTGTTGCCGTTATTAATATGGAGCAAGAAACGGCAAAAAAAATACGTCTGTTGTATGGGAGCCCCCCTTAAATATTTAATTTATACTGTTTTTTTGTTATAGCAGCAACAGAAATGCATCATGTGTGAAAAATTCAACTGCCTAGCTGTCACGGTTCGTGAGATACAGCCTGGTGACAGACAGACAGACGGACAGTGAAGTCTTAGTAATAGGGTCCCGTTTGGCACCCTTCGGGTATGGAACCCTAAAAACAACGCACAAGCGAGATTTATGAGGATATTTGACATAGTATTTGTAAATACTATGTCAAAAGACAAGAACTCAATCTGCAGGTTTGCTAAAGGTCATTCGAATGGTAGCGTGGTGGCCGGGTCACCTATCTCCCTCTGAAATGGTTGAGACTGGTGATGGCTGACCCCTGCGTTATGCTCGTGAACGGGTGCTGTTCGTGTGTCTGGCCGCAGCATTAATGTTTTTCCTACTTTTGTAAGAAGTGTTATTTTGGCTTTTAAAGTTATTGGTGGCTATCACGGAATCATATCATATAGGTTTTGATGTACAAGTTTAAGATGATTTGAGAAAAGATGGTCAGAGTGGATTTTTTTTTCCCGCTGCCTTTTTCTCCACTACAAATACGGCCCGAAGGCAGCGGCTAACATAGTAACATAGTACATTGACATTCAGCAAACAGAATGTAAATTCTTTACGTTGAAATAAATTATTGATTTCTGATTTCTGAATAAAGTCCAGCTTGTCGGGAATGATTGATTTCTGATACAGTGAGGAATAATAAAAATTGATGAAATTTTTGTTATTTGCGCGGGATTGCACGCTAGTATTAGCGCAGCTAATGGTAATGATGGTATAATAATAAAACTTGCCATTTTTACAGCGATATAATAAAAATATCGTGTCAATAAAAACATGCAGTTTATACGTTTCGTAAATTGCGTTCTACTCCTACATTTATAAACTTTTTAAAGATTGTAACTTCTACAGAAATGGGAGTTCTAGATTAAAAAATATATGCAATTGTTTTGCAGTGTTTTATAAATTTTTGTTACACTACTATTTCAATTACTAAGTATAAAAATATTCTCCTAAATTGACATAATTGGCACAAATGTATGTTTTTATCAATTTTTAATTAGTAATTTTAAGTTTAAGCGGTAAGCTCTATCAGCATGGCACGTTTTCTTCATTTGGCGTGGAGGCGCTATTTGAAAACCAGCGCTGTTTCAAATAGAAACAGCAAACGCTGAAATAGTGTCATTGTAACACGCACACTTCTTTATTTACTATTATTGTATGTATGTAATCATGTTTGTTTGTGGCAATAAATCATTCTTTCATTCAAATGTATTACAACCATACTGAACAAATACGAAATTGAATGTTTTGTTGCATTAAAGACGAGAGAAATTAAAACCCGATGCGCTTGACTTGAAGGTTTAATTTGGGAGTGATTTTGACAGCTGTCACATGACAGATCGTAGACAATGTACGTTTGTAAAGCAAAAATAAAACTTAATGTTTCATTGATTTAAACACATACATACACTAAAGTTGAAATAGCGTTTATTTTCTGAAAAAAATATACGAATAATAACTAAGTATACAGGGATATCTCAAAAATGCAAAAATCCCGAAACATGTCAGAATTTACAGTTTTGCAGTCTTATTTATAAAACACGGAGTTAAAGCCGGTTTGTGGCAGGATTTCCTCTTATAAACCGGCATTAACTCTGTCTTAAGGGTATTTTGGTGGAACCTAATTTTTATAAATAAAAGTCTAACAGAGTTTACAACAACACATTAAACTCTGTTATTTACAAGAACTTGTGATCTACGACAAAAAAAAATGTTTTATCAAATTTTCCAATTTTTTGTTTTATTTGATTCCACTGTTTGACTTGATGCTGATTGATAGATAATAATGCCTGAAATCATATCTGTTACATAGCATGGCTATTCCTCTACATAGAACTAGTATTTACCGATGGTTGCAACATTGCTACGAGGGTGAATCCAAAAGCTCTAAGCCCGACCGTGAAAATGAAAGAAAAGTGGGTCCAAAATTATTTTTATCTTTCGACATAGTTTCCATCTAGATCAATACACTTCTTCCATCTGTCCTGCACCTTGTTTATACCGTCAAAAAAAAAAGATTCCGGAAGGTCGCCAAAATAGTCATTAACTGCGACTATCACTTCTTCTCTAGTCGAATATTTAGATCCCCCCCAAGTGTTTTTGTAAATGTGGGAAGAGATGATAGTCAGAGGGAGCTAAGTCCGGCGAATAAGGTGGGTGGGGCAGCAACTTATAACCACATTCATGGATCACAGCCATCGTTTCAACCGAAGTGTGAACTCGTGCATTGTCTTGATGAAACAAAACTCTCTTACGCAACATCCCCGGCCGTGTTTCTTTTATTTCTTCGCGAAGTTTTCGTAAAAGGTTACAATAATAGCGTGAATTTATAGTTTCACCTTTAGGTAAGTAGTCCACGAAAATAACTCCCTTCGAATCCCAAAAAACAGAAGCCATGACTTTGTTGGCTGACAAAACGCACTTGGCCTTTTTCGGCGTGGGTGAGCCAGATCTTTTCCACTGTTTGGATTTCTGTTTTGTTTCAGGAGTATGGTGATGAACCCAGCTTTCATCCATGGTAACAAAACGAGACATAAAATCCTCAGCATCTGCCTCAAAAAGTTCCAAACAGTCACGCGAAATTGTGAATCGAACTCGTTTTTGGTCAGCTGAAAGCAATCTAGGGACCCGCGAGCAGAAACCTTATGGAACCCCAATTCTACAGTTATAATGTTTTGCACTCGGCCATAACTGATGCCTGTGATCTCAGCTATCCTACTAATGGTCAATCGTCGGTCTCCTAGGATGAGATCACCAATTTTGTTAGTGTTTTCTTTAGTGGTAGACGTTGTAGGCCTTCCGCTCCTTGGGTCATCTTCAATGGTCTCCCGACCGCGTTTAAATTCAGCTACCCACTTTTTGACAGTGGAATACGATGGAGCAGATTCCCCCAATGTTGTTTCCATATCTTCATGAATCTCTTTAGGGGAAAGACCTTTTTTATTGAGGTACTTAATCACAGCACGATGTTCAATTTTCTTCATTACGGAAAATCCCGTCCGGCTGCGTTAAACAAATAGTCACAAAAAAATAATAGCTTGCAGTATCGAACTTCAACTTGACGCAATCAATCACGAAGAAACATAAAAACAAATGACGGTAGATTTACAAAGATTTGATACCTTTTTCTAGGTTAGGCTGCGAACTTTTGGATTCACCCTAGTAGATCACATAAAGCGCGAATTTCATAAAATTATTTAAACTTTCATTTAATTTAGTAAAATAACCTAGAAAAATTTCATAGAATAAAAGTAATTCTCCATTTCCTTCCGTGGATGTCGTAGAAGGCGACTAAGGAAATACATTACCAGGAGACGGGCAGCAGCGTCTTCCTGAGATTTCAACAGCATACTGCGATCGCCATCCCGCCTGAGAAGCGAGGCGATTATGGCAAAACCCTTCATGGTTAGGAAAACCAAGAAGGAGGCCTGTGTCCTGCAGTTGGCGTCGAGTGGCTGATGATGATGATGAAAAGCAATTGAGGTGTTTCGGGAACTGCGAATTTTAGATGTAACCTTTTATTTTTTTGGGTTTTTATCGTACAGACGGATAGAATAAGCTGGCAATGAAGCCACAATAAGTTTACATACAGGGATACGATAAGCAAGTGAAATGCAAACGACTCCTTGCTCTTGCTAAGACCATCCACGATGAATCGAAACAAAAATGTAGCTTAAGAAAACCGTAGGATAGGAATAATCCCGAAAGCGACCGACACAATTTTTCATTTCATTCACGTTTCCCCGCGATGAAACTTTTTCTCTGCAATTTTTCTGTGGAGGGGCGGGGAGTGATCAGGTGGGGCGCGTTGTCAGTCGGCGCACGTAGCGCCCGTGGGTCCCGCGCCCGCCCCGCGCGCCCTACGCGCCTCCCGCTGAATACAAACTTCATTAGCCGTTTGATAATTAGCCCGTTAAACGCCCCGCTCGCCAGCCGTCGGACGAGCCCCGCACTCGGGCTCCAAACTGGGCTCGGCTGCTGGATAATACGACAAACGCTGGTACTCAAACCATCCACGTCACACCTCGCACAAAGCGGTCGCGATGGCGGGGCGGGGCGTCTGCAAAGATAGGTACGAGTACCAGACAATCACTGATGTAAATTTTGCATCGCCAGCTCCAGACGTAATTTTGTTAACTATCATCAAGCTGCTATACAATGGATGCCTTGTACATTCTAATACAGCCCGAATTAACAATATCTTTATGAAAGATACTCCTTGAAAGCAACGATTGCAAGTAACTCGACCCGAGTGGTTCTTGTGAGCCTCTCTTACTTAATTAGTTAAGAGACATGAAAGGCTTTACTTATTAATTTCATAGAAGATCTTGATTTTTACAATGCTAATAAGAAGCTATTAGTGTATTCATCATTTGAAATTAAAAAGTTAGGAAGCAGTTAAAAGTTATGTACTAAAGTTCTCGGGAATTCATTTTCTCTTCTGGTAACCGGTCGTGCCCTATTCCTCCTTGGCTCTGCCCGTCTTTGACATTTTGACAAGTTTGTACAAAATAAACAAATTCGCAAGAAATTACACATTTATTGCAAAGAGTTAAAGTTCAAATTCGCGTAAATACAATGTACGTGGCGAAAAAATGGCGGACCGGCACAGTAATGTGAAACCTTCAGTTGCACGTGAAAATTGCCACATATTTATTTTTCAGAAAGTCCGATGGAAATATATAAAAGTATCTTTCTCATTGCTTAGCAATTGGGTTAAAATAGCGTTTGCGACCGTATTTAAACGGTAAAACACAAGGATGCATCGAAATAAGCGTGAGAAAAATGTAGATATGGGGAATTGTTTAATAGGCAACACTTAGCGGGACTGAGAAAGAAAGTATATATTCGGTGGAGAAGGACCAAATGTGATGAGGAAAAGGAGGGTTCAAAATAAAAAATAAGCTTACCGAAGGAGCGGCGGAGGTTGACTCACCGTGTTGAATAAAATTGTTTAGTTGTTTTTAAATGTCCCTAATAACGGCCGTTCGATCATTATTTATTAGATATTTAAAGCGCTATAAAAATATGTTGCTTTGTGCACGGTCAGTTGAAGAGAAAGAAAGAGAAAGAGAGAGAGAGAGAATGAATGACAGGCGAAATAGATATAGACAGGGATGTATTTTTTTATAATAAGGAAAAGTTAAAAGATGATAGACATGCTACCTCTGGCGTTAACACTAAGAACCTTTTGATTGTCTATTAAAAAGTTAACCGAACAAAACAACTTAAAAAGGGCAATAAAGGAGGACAATGAAACCTCAACGTCTAGGAAACTCAAAGGCGAAACAAAAGAACGGGCACGGACAGGCAAAAACTTAGAAAAATTAGGAAACAATGGAGCAGGAAATGTGTTTCCTCGAGTCTTCCCGGCTAGTTACGGCGAGATCCGCGCGCACGTCGTAGTTACGTTAAGACTGCCCGCGACTACACCCTTAAACTTATACAAAACCACTATTGTTTACAGCTTCTTGTTTCTTATATTTTCCGCGCTAATATGCTTTATACCCTTTGTGAAAATCGGGTTTTTTGTGTTTTCTCTCGTCTCATTCATCAAGTCTGGTTCAGTTAAAGATTTGCTACGAGGCCTGTCTGACGAGTGTTTCCTTTTCGGTTTTATTTTGGCGTTGGATAATTTCGAGAGATCCACGCACAAGACGGAGTTAAGTTACGACTGCCCGCGACTACACCCTTAAACTCATACAAAATCTCTATTGTTTATGGCTTCTTGTTTCTTATGTTTTCAGCGCTACTACACTTTATATCCTTTGAGTAAATCGGGTTTTTTTGTTTCCTTTTGACTCATTCATCACGTCTGGTTCAGTTAAAGGTTTGCTTCGAGGCTTGCCTAACAAGTGATAGACAAGCCTCGAAGCAAAACTTCGGGGTTTCCTTTTAGATTTTATATTGACGTTGGATAATCACGAGGGGGTGGCAGTTAAGGGGATCCAATGGGCTAACAAGCGCCACCAACGAAAAAGAAAACCCATATCTTCTATTACAGATCGTATTTGCAGAAAGTGGACCTATGTACAATCTCCTAATCATGATAACAGTGATTTTAGGACCCACGACATCGCACTTAGGAGCACAAATCTGGGACTAGATAGCACTTATGCCAAAAACAGCCATTTTTGGCGTTAATGCAATCTTGTCCATGGTTTTTTAAAGATAAAGATAAGAAAGTATTTATTGCCTCATCAAAATACAACTGCGTTAGTTTCATGGATATGGGTCCTAAAATCACTATTAACATTATTGACAGATTGTATAGGCACTTTCTGCAAATTCGATCTGCAAAAAAGATATGATTATTTTTCCTCGGTGGCGCTAGTGTTACTCCCTGGAGCACCTTAAGGACGTTCACCTAACATTTGCCGGCAACGACGGTTATCGAGCTATTACCTGTTCCGCCGGCGCTCCTGACCTGATCGATAGCATTGCACGAGAAAATTTCAATTGATACGCCTCAATTGCTTCATCTGCGAAATACCATATTTTCCTTTAATCAATATTAAGCTTCCACATTAGATTTCTTTTTGACAGAATCTTTTAGAAAGCGTATTTGGGGTTTCGCAGTGTACAGCAAACCCAGTGAAAATTGATTATGGTTAAGGCTGCTTCATAGTAGTGCCCAGACCGGTATAAAAAGTTTTAATAATTATATAGCTCGTAGGTAAGCGTGGAGGACTGTACCTGTTATGTACTATTAAAATTGATCAACGCTTACGATTATTGCTTGCACACTGTAAGCGCGTTTTAATTTGGAATTTCGATTGCAGTTCGGTTTACTTTTTATCGTTAAAAGAGTTAGCAATTTGCAATGAAAGTGGATGGGACGGGACGTGGGCGGCGTAATTAAAACAAACAGGAGGCCCGCAACAAACCAGCAACCACTCCTCTCTAATTGTGTTCGCGTGGAAATAATCACGGGACTAGTGACAACGCGGCGGCGATATTTCGGAGCTCGACCAATCAGCCTCCAGATAGCTTTCAATATTTATCGAATGACGACGCAGCCATGAGCTCAGAATGTACTCATTACAAAACCTTATACAGATTTCGTTTTAACTAACTAATTTTGAGTACCACATTATATAGTATCGCCACCACATTAAAGTTTACATTTCAGTTGCACACTGCACGGATTTAAAGTTGATGAATTGATAAACGTTACCTCATACAGATTTCGTTTTACCTAAGTAATTTGAGTAATTAGACCTTACCGGCCGACGGCAGCGATTTGGCTTCGATTTTCTATTTAAATTATCAGTTATTTTCTTTTTCAATTCTTAGTTTTTTATTATTTATATTGTGATAACACATCATGTTGTATATATAATAAATTAAGAAAAATTTGAGTAACATATTTTATTTCATGTAGGTATTTCAGGTAGGTACTTCAGTATAGTCGCCATCACATTAATGTTTACATTTCAGTTGCAAAGCACTCTGCACAGATTTAAAGTTGATGTTTTGTCCACTATACTTGAAATCGCAAATCAGCGGTGGGATCGTGTGTATTAGTATTACCTTTAAAGGGTCGTATTTTAATTACGTGAGTTGTTTTTTTTTTGCAATTTTAGATCCACCTTCCTCCTAACAAAATGAGAAGGGAGCCCTTCCGCTACACATGTGATTTCCAGAATGAAATCGGGCAATCAAATACATTCACGCCTGTATCCTGGGGGGGGGGGGGGGGGGGAAGGGGTGTAGGCAGAGTCCAGGTTGGCAGTGTCGGTAAGCAAATATTACGAAATTAGTAATATTTATTATTATATTATTCTTTTTATATAGCACGATTCTACTATGTTCTGTATGTATGCTGTTGGTGTGCCTTATTAAATAAAATAAAATAAATGCGAGAGGTAAACCAATAACATATTTTCTGTATTACAAAGAAATAAGATTTTAGGTATCTCTCCCCTTCATTGTTAGCTCACGTAAATAAAATACGTCTAATATACACTCTTTAAAAAAAAACTGTGTTACCGTGGTATATATGTACATTGTATTTACTAACGTTTAGTTTCCTGGAACTAAGAAGCTCCAAAAAATTTTTAGAAAATTCGAAATCTCGAAGGTACGTAAATATGACATAGTCAGAATACTGCCGTATTCACGTTGCTTTATAGCGATTTTTTGACAAACTACCTATAGAGCTCAAACGTTTCAAAAATTCGAACTTAAAAGTCTGTTGACGAATCACCCTGATATTATATGGATCCTGAAAACGTCGCACTCTTCTGGCAGTGTAAAAATAAAAATGTTAAATAAAAAATAAAACCCATCTGCTGGTCATGCTGTTCATGAAACTGGGCACCAACTACAAATTAAACTTCTACAATACCTACATGTATACATACTTTTAATTATTTAAATTATTTCAAACTTTTTGGTGCTGTAGTGTTTCGAGGTCAGGTTTTATTTTTTGTTTTTAATTTTTTAGTGGGGACCCACTGCAGGACATAGGCCTCACTCGTGGTTTTCCTAACCATGAGGGGTTTTGCCATAATCGCCATGCTTGGCAGACGGGTTGGCGATCGCAGTATGCGGTTGAAATCTCAGGAAGACGCTGCTGCCCGGCTCCTGGTAATGTATTTCCTTAGTCGCCTTCTGCGACATCCACGGAAGGAAATGAAGCGACGTTAAGGCGCCACACGGACGTCTTAACCCGGCGCCACAAGGAAACTTCCAATGGAGCGCTTCATTGTCCGCTGACAAACCTCGAGTTTGGACATTTACGCATATTGCGCGCACCAAATCCTGAACTATTCCAATCTTCTAACTGTCGAATACCATACTAATTGCAATCACACGCCAGGAATCCGACTGGATTTGGTGCGCCTAATTAGGCCTCTGGTCTGCTCGTACCAAACCCTGAAATATTCCAATCGTCTAACTGTCAAATTCCATACTAATTACTATTGCAAAAGTCAGGATTCCAACCGGACTTGGTGCGCATAATTAGACCCCTGAGCTTCGTAGGTTATGATAAGTAGAAAATTTTGACGAGTTTATGAATCAGGCCAAGTGGCAACTGTCCTGAGTTACTGTACGACTTACCCGCGGTTTCTCTCATATTATCAATCTTTTACTCTACTGTTAACCGAGCTGTCAGTAATTTTTTTGAATAGACTTTTCTGACTGACAGCTAGTCACATTAGATTAACGGATTGTTAGTATACGAGAAATCGGGGGTCCGTCTTTAATATTAAGTACACCTTGATAGCTCTATCCGTTCCTGAGGAAAAGGGTCTTGAATATTACGAAATTAGGTAAAATATTTCCTACTATTTAATGGATAAATGAAAAAATAATGTTTATTAGTTTTTGCACTAGTGGCTAGTTCTATTCACCCGCTACGAGTTGGTTCGTTAAGGTGGTGTGTAATTAGGGTGCGTGCCCACCGAGCGGCGGCGCGGCGTCGGCGGCGGCGGCGGCGGCGCCGGGCCTGCAGAGGCTGCAGACAGTGCGGCACGGCGCGAGGCGCGCGCGGCGGGGCGCGGGGCGCGGCGGCGCGGCGGCGCGATGCTGTGCGCTCTCAGTCGAGACGCGAGGCCCGCCCGCCCTGGCCGCCCGCGAGCCGCCGCCCGACGCCCGCCCGCCCCGTAACAACGGCGCCGCACGATGCCGCACGCGTCCACGCTCTACTTGCATTATCTTTACTTTTACAACGGAGCAATGCCCTCACAAATATTCTATATTAGTATCAGAACCGTCCCGGAGCCGCATAACTAAACTGAACGCCTACCGATAGACGTTAAGAATTTTCGAAGCTTTCAGATGGACTGGAAGGGGTCGGGGGGTCGGGAGGGCTGACGGATTCGGAGGGTCGCGGGGCGCAGGGCCCCTCGCGCCGCGGGGTTAGTAGGTTCGCTGTGTCGCTATCGGTGCCGGGCGGAATGCATTCGCGAACGTCATGCAGTGACCTGAGGTTCCGTCGTCTCCTCACCTGCTCACCTGCCCGCCTTATCATACTTAAAAAAAAACAAGATAAGGTGTTTCACCTTTTCGTTTTATTCCGCGACGGTTCTCCGATAAACTAAATTGGCAAATGGAACTTTTTTTAAAGATATTAATATATTTATTTATAGGTCAAAATATAAAACAAGATTCAAGGTCACATCAGGTGTCAACGAACCTTCCACCGGGTGCTGATGTCAGGTCAATGACGTTGTGGTTCACTTGCAACTTTCATGATCTTCGCGATTCGGTCTACGCAACGCTGCATCTCATTACAATTAGGCCGGCAATAGTAGTGAATGTGGACAGTACAAATTCCTTGACGTACGAGCGCGAGCGAATTGATATTGAGTGTCGTCACGAGGAAATGAAGAAGGAAGCGTTCGGCGCGAGGAGATGACGGGTGTGGAGGAGGCCGCGTTAACCCTGCCCGAATTAGTGCAGTGGACGGGCCGAAAATAGCGAGCCGGCGTGTACGGTTACACGCGGCGCGTCAATGACGGCGGCGCGCCCGGCGCCGTTCGGCCAGCTCTCGGCGGGTAAGCTAACACTACGTCTGATTGCAGAGAGCGCTGCTCGAGCCCTATATGTGGTGGCGGCAGCGCCGCCGCCGCCGCCGCGTCCGCCCTCGCACGAGCGCGGGCTATTCCTAGAGACATCTGTTCGCGTTCATAAATACTTACACAAAAAAAAAATTACAACTACCAAAATGTTATTTTCGTAGTTGTGAAGTTTAGAACGCCGACGCGAAGCTAGATGTTACAACGATATCGTACTCCGTTCAGGTATCAATATAAGTTTTACAAGGTCTCTTTATTTTTTATACTATATCATCAGCGCATGGAAAACAATGAAGACATGGAAAGATTTCAAGAAGAAAGAAGCTAGAGGTGTGTTGAAAGTGGTAAGCGTTGTTCGCTTTAGCTGGTTGACTTCGGGTCAAATTGTCATTGAAATCATTTGGTCCCCTTCAACCAGCTGTAGTTGACATCTGCTTCGCTTTCATATAGCGGGATCGCCTGAAGATGGATGGCCCGTTTATACGTACGATCGAAGAGGATTTATCAAGCCGTCGCTGTTCTGTATTACGGTCGCAGTCGTTATGTGATCCTAATGTTCTTTTGACGCAAAAGTAGGATTCTAACAGTTACCTCTGGAACCCATCTATTCCTCACCATTTATTTCTTATGCGCCGTAATACAAAGAGGATTTACTGAGATATAATGGGGGCGTGTTCGCAAAAACTCCATTTGACTAGATTTATGGCTTAAGTAAAAGGGTAAAAGTAAAGTCTTGTACCGCTATAACTACTTCAATGAACCTTAAAAACCAACGATGTGGTTGCTTAGACTCGTAAATAACCTTGACCATGGCTACCAAAGTGGAAGAAGATATTAAATATGACAAAATGCTGTAGGATCTATGCAACGAGTATTGCAAGAATTTTGTTATTACGTTTAGTTTATGGATCCACCAAACTATAAATTTTTATGTCTTAATCTCCGAAAGATTTCGGCCATTCTTGCCAGGATGGAAAGCTTTAACTATGGACAGGAAATGCCGAAGAACAGAAGTGGCGGCTTTGCCTAGTAGTGGGATACAATATAGGCTAACAAAAAACAAAGATTTTGGTCTGTCCTTTACATTACATTTTCTTTGTCAATCAAACAAACACTATTCGTCCACTGCCGGACATAGGCACCTTAAAGGCACACCACCACTTCCTGTCTCCGGCCATCCTCATACAGCGGCTATCAGAAATCTACCTCAGATAGTCGGTCCAGTAGGCTGGCATCCTACGCTGCATTTGTCAGATCGTAGTCTCCAATCGAGAACCTTCGTAGCCCATCGGATATCAGTTGACCAGCCCATTGCCACTTCAACTTGCTAATCGTATAGGCTATGTCAATCGCCTTAGTTCTTTGGCGAATTGTCTAATTACTGATGTAATCCACCTAATAGAGACTCAGAGCATAGCCCGTTCAATATTGCACTGAGTGATTTTGAATCGATGACCTATACCGTCAGTGTCCAAGTTTCGGCTCCGTAGGTCATAACTGGCAGAACGAACTGGCTGAAGGCTTAAGGCTCTAGCTAAAGAGGCCAGTTCCAGTTACTTCCCGCGGCTTACTTCTCAAAGTTGCCGAGTTGAATAGTCTGCCTTAAGTAGACTTATTTCCCGTATTTTATTTTCTTCGCAGTTTATTGTACTTTTAAATCTATTCCTACAGCAATAAACTGTTATTTTCTTCTGATTTTAAACAATAAAAATACAAGCACTTCGAGTATCCGACGGCAACCGAAGCGTCATTGCGGATATGGGTACTTTTAACTGGTTTATTTAGACTAGCTGAAATAGCTGTAAATGTGCCACTTGCCACGATCCTTCTTTCGCATCATCGACATACTTACCCCTCTAGGTGACAAGAGATTATTTCATCGTCATCATTCAGCCACAAGAAGTCTACTGCTGGACATAGGCCTCCTCCATGGATTTCCAAAAAGACCGGTTGGAAGCGGCCTGCATCCAGCGCTTTCCTGCCACTTGGATGAGGTCATCTGTCCATCTTGTGGCTGGTCGTCCTACGCTGCGCTTGCCGATATGTGGTCTCCATTCGAGAACTTTTCGGCCCCATCGGAGATTATTTAATGTCAATTAACTTACGGCATATAGTATACACAGGGGAGTTGGCCAACATTTAGATTTTTTATTTTGAGTCGCCTTTATTGAAAATAAAGAAAAATAGATTTTTATTAAGATTATCAAAAGATAATCAGATCGAAGTACTGTCACATGTGCCGCTGGCTTTTAATTTGTTTAGACCGCCCAATATCTCAATTGATTGTAAAGACAAGGTAGGCATAACACATTTTATGTCGATTCGATGTTCTACGTATTTTTTTTATTTGTTCATATTTAAATAAAATAAATAAATTTAAAACGTTTACAATTTTTAGAAAATAGCGATACTTTGTACGTCTAGCGGTCTTATTTATAAAAACAGGATTCCTTATAACACTCCTCAGAGTCGGTTTAAAAAATCGTGCTCAGTGGCGTGCAATAGGAGAGGCCTATGCCCAGCAGTGGACAAGCGCAGGCCGATGATAATCATGATGAAAGGCAAACAAAGGTAACCACAAATTATTTAAACCACCTCTGAGGAGTGTTTTAGAGGAATCGTTTTTTTTAAATAAGACCGCTAATCTTTAATTTCATGTTTAGTGTATACAATTTAAGGCCGGGCCAAAAACCGGGTTTAAAGGGAATATAATAAAGTTACGCCTCGTTGCCTCTTTGCCATTCCGTGCGATAGTTTTCTTAGATATTTTTTTACCAACTCGCCGCGTCAGGGTAGGCCTTTGGGAAAAAGAACTTTCAGTAGCTGGTGGATAAAGTCGTTTATGTTGGCAGTTGGAAAGTATCGATTGAGTCTGTGGAGGTCTCTAAAGTCTGCACGCGAGGGAAGGATCGTAACGCACGGAGTACTTTGATACTATAACGAGAATTAGGCGAGGAGCGTATCACACAAGCCGCGCCCGCGGCAGTGGCGCCAGCGACCTGAGCACTTCCTGCGTACCGCCTGCTACTTCATTGCTATAGTTTGTCATTTTTTCTATGTGTTTGTAAAACAGTTTATAATTATGTGATGTCTGTGATATCGTAATATTAAATTTTTATCTTATTTGAAATACATTTTTAGCAAGGATGAAGGAAGAAAGGCTGACGAAAGATAAAAAGCACCCGAAACCGGCGTGCGTCCATGAAACGACTAATGAATGTTGAGGAAGCGAAAGTGATCTGTCAGGAATGTGGCAAGTGGCAGTCCCTGGTCTCTGCCTACCCCTCTGGGATGCAGGTATGAGTTTTTGTATGTATGTATGTATTTTTAGCAAGATTCGAAACTCATGACTGATTCTAGTTCTAGTTAGACCTGAGATTTCTGCACTTAGCCTTATAGTTGGGCTACTGTACGTAGTAAGCGCTAAGGTATACCTCAGACACTAACCCTAATGTGGTATTTAGTCGAGGTATTTACATACCTTAGCGCTTCCTCACGATGTTTTTCCTTCACTCTTAGCGAGTGGTATTGCTACTACAACTTCACAAATGTACGTAACTTAAAAAGCAGTCATTGGTACATGCCAGAATTCAAACCCACGACCTCCCGAATGAGAAACCGGCGTTCTAACGCTCCGCTACCACCGCTCCGCTGTCATATATAGATTATATATATTATTCCGGACACTTGTCGTGTGCATGTCTTCTTGTACTAAGATTACTTTATAACTAATTGAACGCCATTATATAGGTGCATGGTGACTAAGAGCCTACCCTCTGTATCTGGGGGAGGAGGCCTGTACCCTGCAGTAGGACGTATATAAGCTGCTCATAGTCTGGGTGCTGTTAAAGGCTACTGGTCTATGGTATATCTACTGCATTTCTATATTTATCGTAGTAACAGAGTAGCTTATGCGAATGCGAATTACCAAATATTTTTTCTATAAATGTGAAATAATTGAAATTAATTGAAATTAATTGTAACTCAATGACAAAAAGAGTCTTATACTAGTCACATGATACCCACTCAAATAGTAGCGATACCAGGGGAAAGTGAAAGAAATGACCAATGCCGCTCGAAAGTTTGCCCGGCAATATTCTAGAATGAAGATAAAGTTTTATAACCTTTCACAGTTGGGACTGCTACTGTGAAAGGTTAACTCGCTCTTCGAAGACACCAGGACGGCGTCTGCAGGTGCAACGTTGCTGCATAAACATTTTCTTGAAAGCAGTGAGTGACGGGAAAATAACAAAGAGAATGCATGCGTGGTTTTTATTTTATGTTAAACGTGAAGTACATGAAGCTGTAACATACAAGGTGTAAAACAAGTTTTCGGAATCTTTACTTAGGACACATTCCCTCGCTTGACCATTTGTTTTTTTTATCGTTTTTAGTGAATACTCTAGATGATCAAAAACAAAATCTTTAAGGTGGAACGTTTCCTATACAAATGATTATTTCCAAATATGTTAAAAAATACATAGTTATACACTGGATTTGTGTCTGTCTGCATTAATTAAGATTTTTATTTGCGCCAATATACAGTTTCTTAAAAAAAAACTGGTTTAATAGCTTAAATGAGTTCGACAGTTTAGTCCATACAAACATTATCGATCTTATTCAACCTATTAAACTACAGTTTTGTTCAAGGAAATGTGTATTGGCGCAAATAAAAATCTTAATTAATGCAGACAGACATAATTTCAATGCATAATTATGTAATATTTTTAATAAATTTGGAAATAATAATTTGTATAGGAAACGTTCCACCGTAAAGTCATAATCGTCACCAATCTTTAGTTGATATGTCTCGCTCATTAAAAATACTACCTACTTCGTGAAGTCAGCGAAAGAGCTTTGTCAGGATTAGGGAAAGTCGCAAACCTTGGTCTATACTCATTTAAGTGCTTTCACAAAAATGGTATTATTTTAAATAAATGTTTCCTACAAGTAAACGTTTTTTGTAAGTCATGGTCGTCGCTTGGAACAAGATTTCCTTTTTCCTTGAAGCGATATTTACAACCAGGCAAAGAGACGGTAAATATGTGAAATTGAATCCGTTGTGAGTGTGGGAGATGGTTACGCGAAGGTACGTAGGTAGTGCGGTTGGGAGGATCAGCCGAGGGGGTTAACTTCTCACTAACAAGGTACGGTGGTCTCCAGTGGGAGAGCAGACTGGCCTTTTTGCTGAACAAACCACGCCGAGTCGCCTGTAGTTAGGAAGTGGCTCCGTGCACGGTGCACACACACTAGGCAGTGTTTTTGTTGTGTTTGACAGCGAGTGTAAGTGGCAAGCGGCCGGCGAGCCTGCAGGACGGCCGGCGGCGCGGGACTCTCGCATCATAAATCAAACCAGCTCTGGGGATCCCCGGATAAAAACCACACACAGACAAAACATAATTTCTGTCGAGATAAATATTTAAATATTGCCTGATGAATATTTAAATGCAAGGAGTCTACGTCCGAGTCCGTTTGATTGTAAATGCGATTTTAGTTCGCGTTAGAAAGCAGTTACTGCGATATTTATGAAAGTTAAAATTCTAGGGGCAATTCAGGAATGCTGGAAACCTGAAATAGATGTAGTTGAACTTTCAAATTCAGTTGTCTCATTAATAATACATGTATTGGGGTGTACGAACGGACAGTAAAATCTGTAGTCAAGGGTCCGGGTTCCCCGTGTTCGATCCGATTCGGAACTCTTCAACAATGTTAGACAAATTGGGTAACTACTGTCACGACTGCGACTAGGGAATTTAGCAATTCGTCTGTAGGCAGTACAAAAAGAACATAGCATACGAATTGAATATTATTTAGGATATCTTTTTCTAGTATTTTGCTGCTGAGGAAACCTTCAAGGAGCGTTTACAATGTTTGCTTTTAATAAACGAAATATTGATCACTGTTATCCTTTTGAATATCCACATTTTTTTAGCGAGACAAATTTAATCAAGTACATTATATTGGAAATTTGGAATTTTTTAGGACGTAGCTCTTTGCGAATTTCGCTCGTAACGGAGCGAGAAATTGATTAAACTGATTTCACCGGTCCGCAATTTCGGCTGTGTATTCCGGTGTGATATTGAGTAAGCTTTTTTTTTTGGTGTTTCAGCGGCACTGACGTGTGGAGGCGGCGTGGCGGCGCTCGGCATTCAGCTTGAAATACAGCTTAGAAGGAAATCACCTGGCAGACCATTAACCTAATTCACGAACGCAAAGACAGGGGCGGCGGCGGCGACGGTGGAAACAGCGGCGGCGGCGCGCTGCGCCAGTTTTAATATCGCTACGCCCCGTAATAAGATGGAAATAAGGGAGCGCCGAGGAGCCGGGCCAATCATTGCCATTCGCAACTCGAAAATATCGCTATGGATACAGGCGCACCACAAACCACACTTAACCATTACCTAGTCTCTTTAAAATTGTGTTGCATATTTTCCTTTAAAGAAACGTGAGAAACGAAGTTCAAACGTAGATCTAGGAAACATATATGCGCATAGCAAGTCTGCAGTTGAATCTCTAAAGGCGCTCGGATAACGGCGAGCTTAGAAAGCTATCAATTTTACAATCCTAAAATCACACGTGAAAGGCAAATTTAAAATGCAAATATACTTCACATAGTTTCAGACGCAGATAGACTCGCAGAATCGGTCGGGGTAATCCATTTGGAAAGTTTACAGTGCGACGTACTCGTGAATATTTAAGACTATATCTTATTGGAGCAGCCGCTGATAAAATATTCGCGCAAGCATCTCGCCGGTCAACTGCTGGAGCAGCACACACTCCGTGAATACCGATGCCGTCTCGGCCGACAGTTGCCGCCCGCCGCCACCCGGCTCGGTCTCGTATTCAAATAGCGTGCACCTACAATTCCCCGGACAAATCTTCCTATACGAATATGTAGCATACGTACATAAGTGTTTTCGCTATCTGCGATTTTCTCCAAATGCAAAAAATGGTCGAAGAACTGCGCTGAGGCAGCGAACATCGGGGCTACGAGATGCCACGGTTTCGTAGCTTATGACTTTTCAGAGTATTTGTCATTTTCATGAGCTCTTCACAAGCGACGTATAACTAATGACTTTTACTTACGGGTCTATTACGCGCGTGGGAACGTTGTTTTATTCAGCTTACCTGAAAATAAAGAAAATGTTAAGGTATTTAGAATAATAAGATCGCTGAGAAGAGATATGGTTTTGCCGAAAAACCTTTTACAGGAAAAAGACAAGAGCATTTACGACATGCGTACTCTACAAGATTTACGATTATAAATGTTTAATGGCGAACGATCGGATTCAGCCTCGCGAGTGTGGAGCTGTGTACTCAATCTCCAGCCAAAACAATGCCCACCGATATCTGTGTTGACCGAAGTACTCTCGCTTAAACATGTCTCAAGAGGGTAAAGACAGCGTTCTATTCACAAAATAATTTATCACGGACAGGCTCGCCTGAGGTTTATCTATCTGCGCGCTGATCCGTTAAGAGCTGGTCTGACGTGATTTTAAATTATAACCCTGTACCTGCGCTGCGGAAAGTGTCATAAAATTTCATTAGCGCGGGATTAAAGCACAATGACGCGTTTGAATTAAATATTCCAGGTGGTGTGCCGCCTGCTCGCCGGCTGTGTTGATGAAACGACATACTCCGTACTCAGTCTGAGAGGGAATTTAATTACACTTCCAGCACTGGGGCGCAGTTGAACAGACTTTTAAATACTATGTTAAATCACGCTCACGGTTCTCGTGTTAAATGAGTTTTAATGTAGAGTTATTATAAAGTGTTAGCGGCTAATGGTAGTAGTCTTTTTCATCTATGTGCCAAGGAAACTTTGTTCTATTTACGTAAACCCACCGTGTCTTTCCGGATCACGGTCCAGCGTTTTGCTAACATGAGGCTTATTTTTTGGTTGGGATAACAAAAAATTGCGTTTTAAAGCTTATTATTTCGCAAACGGACCCCTAAGTCTAAAAATGGTTTTCTCACTATGGTATAGGCGAGAAAAAATTGCATCCTTAATTTAGGTACCCTATCCTACCATTTTGTCGGCGTGGTTAACATGTATATTTATGCAAGATTTTTAGCACTTGTCATCTTTGTGCTAAGCCGCGGATAGACACACAGATAGATGGACAGACATGGCGAAACTATAAGAGTTCCTTGTTGACTACGGAAAGGGTTACTTGCTGACTACGGAACCCTAAAAAGGAAGTGTCTAGATAGCCACAAGGGGCCGTTTAGTCAAAAAAAATTACGGACAGCAGTAATAGTTAAGTTACTAGAACGTATTATTTAACGTAAGGTGATAAATTACCAATTTCAATAACGAAACGGTAGCGCAGTTGCTGTGGTGTGACAGTGGAAGAAGTAAGTAAGTATCCTACACAAAGCCAATAGCCGTTAAAACGTATTCCTTATCGCGATGATGTTGATTGTTCATTCAATATAGTTACATAATGTAATTAATTCTACATGAATGTTCCGATACCTATACGTGATTACTCGACGCTCCGAATGTCCGCTCGACTGTGTGCGAAGGGAAAACCACGTCCACCTCGCCTCTTGATTAGAATACTTGCCGTTCAAAGAACGAGGCACCAATTATAATACTTTAGTCGTTAAAAACAGCAAAATTACGCATTATATCAAGTCATATTCGACGCGCGTCGCGTAATAATTTGTGTTTACACGTACCTCTAGATGTCTAATCCACAGACGTAGTATCGCTAAAAATGTTTCTTCTAATAGTGTGTGTATTATAAAAATATAGGATATTCCACATGGACTTATACATACAGCTATCCACTGGTATGCAATGTTGATTCGTTTTTGCGAATGCATAGTTCCGGGTAGGCCTTTTTCGGGTTCATAACTTGATGTGATTACAGTAGTATAGTAAAAAAAAAAAAAAATTATAACCGGCCAAATGTCTCGCTATGAGTCTCGAACTGAATAAAATTCAGCACATTTTTCTAAATTTACAATAATATTTTTATGGTGGTATAGAACTCTCGGTGCGCGAGTCCGACTCGAGCCACGCATTTTATGGTGCAAAAATGTCAGAATTTGATAATGAATGTATGTAGAATTTGATAATGAATGTATGTAGAATTTGATAATGTTGAATTGACATTAAAAATTAGCGACTAGCGTCATCGTACTATCCTTGCTGTTAACTTCTTCATAAGGAAAATATCTATGCTCGTCAATGACAGCTGCCAGGTGTCCAGAAAAAAAAATATCAATCCGAATCTAGCCTTAGAAAAGAGAATGTACTAAGGCTAGATGGCGCTGACGTCGTATACCCACTGAACACTCCCATCACTGAATCTGTCAAATGATAACTCTACAATTAGACATATTTTGTGACGAATTCATCATCATCATCATCAGCCTATGCTTGTCCACTGCTGGACATAGGCCTCTCCTATTGCACGCCACTGAGCCTGTGACGAAATAAAAGTTAAATAAAAAAGATATTTTCTAATAATATTTTTCCTTTCTTGTGTACTTATTTAAATTCTAAATATTTAGTTCTTATTTCATTCTAAATGTTAAGTTTGTCTTAGTGCCTACTTCGTTGTTAAATTGATTGAACGCAATGCAAATCTATGATTCATGTAAACATCAGCTCTTCTTTAAATAATGTAACATAATAAAAGATAATTCTTTATGTTTTCAAATTAGAACTGTTTACTTTGTTAATCTGCCTAATAAAGAAATAAAAAATGCCTTGGCGAAGGATGGCCGGATGCCATAGCTCCTTGCCTGGTTACGATAACCTGTGCTTATCCTAGTTAGGAACCAGGACAAGGGTAGTGTTGTGTGGCAGCTATTATTATAATTATAAAAAAGTACCGACTCTTACAAGCTTTCACATCGTAGCGTTAGCGAGACGGGATTACCAACCAACGAATATTGTTGAATAACATGGTTTTAAAACATGTCTGTACCGTGGTATGGATTAGAAGCTCGCGGGGCTAGCCTCTCCCGGCCCGGAGAGCGGGTGTGACGTCGCATACAAGACGCTGATCAAAGTGAAAACACCCCTCAATCGGAACTCGGAACTAACGCAAATATCCTATACACACACGGATTCTTTCAGATAATACGATTATGTACAAAATGGCTGGGGCCTCCCATCTACTCGGAAATTCATTTCTTTTCCATCGTGTCTTCAATCTATTTTTATTTACATAACGACACGTACCTATGTACGAAATAAAAGGAGTTTAAATTCCATAAGGCGTAGAAAAGATACAAACAATAAGTAAATTTAAAAACGTACCATATTACTGTTTTAATTCCATGGTTCCTAAAAGAAATGCCCCGCGTAAAGTGTTTTTTAAGTCGAGATTAAGAGGGTTTTGTGGATTCAGATTTCGATTTAGATAATGTATATGCAATTGGAATCGCACTTGCTAATCAGTCGGAGCGGGCACGTCGAATCACTTTCGGCAGAGCGGAGCGAAGGCGGCGCCAACGACTGCGCTACACGGGAACTTAATGGGATTCGCATGTATGTAAACAAGACGCTGAATTGAACGCTCCCTGAGAGACCGAGCCTTCTCGCTGCAGCATCGATGGGAGCAATGTTGTTTGTGTGCATTTATTTATACTACATTGAAGCGGTGGTAGCGCTGTGGATAGACCAGTTGTCAGTTGTAAGATTCTAATCCGGCAATGTTCTTCTTAGCGTGTCGATCGGCAATGTAATGGGATTTTACTCGACTGCGACAGCAAAGGAAGGTTATTTTTTAGCGCGTATTTACGTATGATGTTTTTTTTTATGACCACGCAATGGTAAAAGGGCTAGATCGATTTTGTAACGTGAGGTGCCAAATGAAAGGTATCTGTTGGAGGCGAGGGGAATTTAAGGTATTATGTTCTAATTATTGGGATATTCAGTAAAAAGATGTTGTCTGTTGAAGTGTTTATAATCAAGTAATTGGTAACAAAGGAGAAAAGAATATGTACATGAATCAAAAAATTAAACAGAACACGTCAGTATAAAAAGAGTTTAACTTAAAAATAGGTAGTCTACAATAACGACGAGTATCACTGGCTATATTATGGCGTTACGGAAAAAATAAAATGGCAAACGCCAGCTGGCTTTGTTGACAAACGTGTGACGTGTGACTTTGCACTAGCTATACCGACACCGCAAGACTAACCTTTAGGGTGGACTGGTGCTGGGCAAACCTATTCTATCTAAAAATATATTCTAAGTACATAGTATGTTATTTCCGGTGGGCAATAATGAGTTGTTTATCAATAAAAAATTTGACCTTTGCATCTACGTAATGAGATGATTCATACAACGTTCAGTGGCTCCTTCACTCACACTAGATGGGTGAAGGGACTACTCGGATGCTGCAGTGCCTAGTCCCTACATTGTTTTTTTTATGGAGTAGGCTTGCCCAGCACCTATACCATCCTGCCAGCTTAGTCGGCCTAGCCCACTGTGTGTTTCCTCACAATGTTTTCCTTCACCATTAGCGTGTGGTATTGCGACTATAAATTCGCAGAAGTACTTTGAAAATAAACAGTCATAGGTACATGCCCGCTCTGGCAAACGAACCTGGGTCTCTCGCTTCCAAGTCCATTGTTTTACCCACTGGGCTACCACTATTTATCTATATACCTACAGAATTAAAGTGATCATTTCATTTATCCGGTGATGGTTGACTAGACGTTGTATAAACATCTAGCATAATAAAAGGCTTAAGTTATATTAGACTCTATCGCATGCCAACGAAACGTTAAACAGTTCTTGTTGCAGTTAAAACATAATTACATGGAAGTACAACTATTCGTAAGAGCGGAAGACTGTAAATAGGTATGAACAAAACTCACTGTTAATTAAAATTTGTGGATGACCGTGTCCTTGATTTATGAATTTGTTTAAATGTCAATGCGGATAATCATAAGGCATGTATTTCGCCAACAAAGCCTTGAACAGTATCTTTAACTAAGCTAAGAAAGATTTCAACAAGCAATAAATAAAGTAGAACGGCATAAACATGAGTACGTAAGTACCTACACGTTACCCGAATGCGGAGACAAATGAAGATTACGAAGAGATTTCAAGGAGAGTCATTCTCGGTGTTGAACGAGATTGGAGCGCTTAGAATTCCTTACATAAGCGTACTGCTATTATATCGGGAAAGAGATCAGAAGTTAATCTATCGGCAACATTCTGAGCATTTCGCCGGAAGGCAGCGGCGCGCCCGGCCCGTGCTATGGCCGCCCTACACGCGACGCCTTCCCAACCTACTCTAATCGATTGCTTTCAAATTACACTTTTAAACCCTCTTTTTGGTCAAATCTCAGCGTTATTCAGTATGTAACCTATTTAATAGATTGACATTGATATAATTTCGGGTTATTATTACTTAGGGGTGAGTAAAGCGTCTAAATAAGTACTCAAGTAGGTACTCACTAACAACAAATACCAAAAGACTTTAGACGATTCCTGTTTTATAAATCACAACATCTACAACTTCAAGTTTCTGATGGCATCCATTCTTATTTAGATTGTTTTATTTACATTTCTAAACAGTCGAACTTGTCCCTTTGCGTCACACAGCTGCGTTAAGTCGGGAAACAAAACTTTACCTCCTAAACCGCGGCCAAGTCATAACTTTCGACAAGCGTGAGTCTCCCTAAAAGCTGCCTGTGGGTCTATTCAGACGGATAGCCATCGGTATTATTGTCAGACTGAGACGGCGTGTTGAATGTACAAACGAAGCCATGAAAAGTCTAGAAACGTTAGTGTTGGCCCAACCAATTTTAGAGGTTTGCCACAACTTAGAATTCTTGCCAGCTGGCGAAGCGCCAACTACGGCATTGCAAGATTTTTTTTGCCAAGAAATTTACGGCAAAAAATGCCTTATTTAATTACAAAAACAAACTTTTCCGGTATTTTACCGCATTTAATTTAAAAAAAGAAAGTAAATTCGTACACGAGCGCGCCCGTAAACTAAACGAATTTCGGCACTGTGTCTGCCGGTTTCTTAATTGAGAAATTATGTAAATATGTATGTAAGTATCTGTTTTGTTTGTTCTTTTTTGAGAAATCCGAAGTAAGAGAGCGATACTTAAGTAGTTTCTTAGTAAAATTCTAAATTTGGAAACCGGCGCAGTCACTGATAAAATAAAGCTTAGATGCACAATGAAAGTATAAAAAACCAGCCAAGTGCGAGTCGGACTAGCGCACGAAGAGTTCCGTACCATTACCTTACAACGTCAAATGTCAAAAAGTCACGTTTGTTGTACGGGAGCCCCCCTTAAATATTTATTTCATTTTGTTTCTAGTATTTTTGTTATAGCGGTAATTGAAATACAACATCTGTGAAAATTTCAACTGGCTAACTATCACGGTTCATGAGATACAGCCTGGTCACAGACGGACGGACGGACTACGGAGTGGTCCTTACCCTTTGGGTACGGAACCCTAAAAAAATAGTGATTCTACAGTGCAGCACACCGGGATTTATTACAGATTTTTTTTTGTTTTGAACTTTCGCCATTGAAATTAAAAACGGTCGCTTAAGGCTGACATATCGTCAGTAAGCCGCTGTTACTGGTCAAACTCAAATAGTTGGCGGGCTACTTTGTGGCACGCGGGCCTTGGGTTGGGTACTCTTGGGCTAGTGGTTTGAATAGACCCCTTGATACCAACAATGTTCTCGTGAAAAATCACGAAGGGCGTTTGGCCCCGACTCTATGTGATAACAAACAACCCGACAGAGGCGGCCTTCTCCTAACTTGACAGTTGTTGCTGTCGTAAAAATATAATGGCATAACTTTTATTTATGACAGTGGAGAAACGACCAACTTGTCCATAGTGTCACGCTGCTGCCGGATCTGTAGTAAGGTTAAAGCGATCTACCAACTACATTAGTTTTCACTCATTGGGATTACATTTTACAAAGGTAGCTCAAAGACAATTAATGTTAATTATAGTTTGTCGTGCTCGTGAGGTCTTATAAAAGAAAAAAAAGAAGGCAAACTTAGTTTACTACATACACACTCAGGCGGAGTGTTTGTATTGTGTGTAGCTATTCATGAGCGGGGGTCGGGTGGCGGGGCGTTTCGCTGCTTGCCACAGGGAATAGATTCCTTTAGGCACATTTATGGCTAATATATTCATGAAAGTTTCTCAAAAATATTTCCGCGCACACTCGCGTCCGCTTTGTTTATGAGACACGTCGACAAAAAATACACTCACACACATTTGCAAGTAACTCGTTGAATGAGACTCAACTACACAGAAAATGATGAGATTTAGTACAACGATATCTTAGGAGTATTATTATCTATCGTATAGAGATCGGAAAGTTTTTACCCGACTGCGAAAGCAAAAGCGCGTTATTGAAGAATGGGGTTAATTTCATTATCATTTTAGCTCAGTAAATCACAGAATCATTTTTGTGGTTGTAGCGGTTCGTGCTTATCTATCGATCAACGGATTTCATAAGCTCGTGACGCTGGAAAGTACATAAAGGAAAAATAAGTAAACACGTACGCGCCGGGTGTGCAAGTCGCCGCTAATAAGAAATACGGAAAGCGAAGTGAATATGTGTGAGAGGAGTGTAGCGGGCACCCGGAGCGCGCCATGAAAGATTTCGGAGGCGCGGCGCACACCGGGAAATAAAATAGCGGGCGAGTGCACGTCAGCCGCACGCGGCCGCTCGGCGCACGCGACGCAGCGCAATTTCCGCCCGCTATCAGATGCGCCGAGCGCGCACACCGGTGAACCCAGCCGAGAGTGCCGGCGATACAATGTTGCATTACCTTTTTTAATGGAAAAGTCTTCCACTAAACGGCCCGTTGCTGTTAGCACGACAAACAACAAAACTATTCTTTAAAGACACAAACTGCAATGAACATTTTCGTGGGATAAGTATACAGATCGCAGAATTTTCTACTCCGCGTACTCTCACTACGCCTATGGACCGTTTTGCAGCACATATTTACCCATGCACTTTAAAAGTTGTTCCACCGTTACTTATACTGTCTTACGTCACTATTTGTATAGGTGGAGTTATTCTTTGGTCTAGTTTAGATGTAGCGGGGTTTTCAGTACGTTACATCCACTACACTTTGTCTGTGTCTAAAGCTTTCTTAGCTGGGAATGGATTCAATAATTATGGGGCAAAGTGGCGAGGCGTGTGAGGTCACGGCGGAAGAAGGGAATGGGGCAAGGCGCGATTAAATCGCGGCCGTTTCGGCATGTAGCAGGAAGTGGGTCAAGCGCCGCCGCGCGAGCTATTTATTGCGTTCCTTCCGGAAGTGCAACCGTTCTGTGCAATTTTTCACTAACTACTGCTACACGAAACTTTGCAAACATCTTTGCAAGTAAACACATAATTGACTGGTAATTGCCTTGAAAGCAGAAACGCTTTAGCCTCCATGCTTGTTAACGAGCTCGCTGGTTATTTCCGTACCCATGTGATCAGATGGATGATTATTTATTAATAAAGATCATAGAGTGATAAACGCTTCGCGCGATATTTTGACGACAAGGAGACGATGGTCGGGCTGAGGTTGGCCTCCATCCAGGGCGGTTGTCGCAACGTGCTGCGTTAATTACTCAACACGGCACAGCAACCCTTTACCTTACACTGATACCTAAATTTGGGGCTTCATTAGCAATTTGAAACATCAGAATTATCAACAATCGGTGCTTTCAGAAGGACCGATAAATAACGCATCAAGATGCTCCAAGAGATGCACAAGCGCCAACAATGAAAAAAAAAAAACTTCTTTTACAGATCGATCTCGCAAAAAGCGGGTTACAAATCTCTTACTCATGTAAATAAATTGTGATTTTAAGGCCGACCGAGTATCAAGGATTAAGGATCTAGGACTAGATAGAGTTTATAGCTAAAACGGCCGTTTTTATCCTCGGTCGTCGGTCATAAAAATCACAATTGACATGATTGGGAGATTTGTAAAAAAAAAGATATGTTGTTTCATTGGTGGCGTTAGTAAACCTCGTGAAGCCCCTTAAGTTTCGTTGACAGAGTTTAACAAAACAAAATAAACAAAGCCAACTATAAGGTTTCTAAAAAAAAACTGTAATAAATCCCGGTGTGCTGCACTGTAGAATCACTATTTTTTTTAGGGTTCCGTACCCAAAGGGTACTCCTTACCCTTTTACAAATCTCCCAATCATGTAAATACTAAGACTCCGCTGTCCGTCCGTCCGTCCTTGACCAGGCAGTATCTCATGAACCGTGATAGTCAGCCAGTTGAAATTTTAACAGATGTTGTATTTCAATTACCGCTATAACAAAAATACTAAAAACAAAATGAAATAAATATTTAAGGGTGCTCCCGTACAACAAACGTGACTTTTTGCCATTTTTTGCTCGATACTAATAACGGCAACAGGTAGGCGCTTCAAATATTCAAATGATGTATAGATAATGGTACGGAACCCTTCGTGCGCGATTCCGACTCGTACTTGGCCGGTTTTTTAAATGTCTTAAGACTATCACTACGCCTTTGCCGTTATAAATCAGCTACACTGAAGCCTATACAACACGTAATTTCGCAAGGTGACATATCGAACTTACGCCAATTTTTCATTTTAAGAATTAGGTGGCCGGGGCTATAAAAAAGGTGTAAAGCGGTGATCGTCAAAGGCATGCCATTAAAGTACTTTTTGTTCGATAAGAGGGTGGCTCAGCTAGCCGGTTCCGGCTAAGTCTTAGGGCGCTTATACACGGGCGGCATTTTGCGAACGACCAATTGCAGCTGCCAAAACACGTTGACGCCTCGACGACGGCAGTCGCCAACATGTCAGCGTCAAATATCCCGCCCGTCGACGGCTGCCATCGACTTGACAGCTGCAGTTGGCACTGTCGACGGCTGCAGTTGGCACTGTCGTTCGCAACGTCCAGCCCGTGTATAAGCGCCTTTAGAGGAAGCGCCCGGGCGCTGCAATTACAGACAAGTGCCTTTAAATGAATCGAGCTCTCGAGCACGCCGGCACGTCACGTCGTCCGCCCGCCGCCGCCCGCCGCTCCGTAGCACGTAACTGGCATAATTTGATGCTAAGCGACCATTGCTTTAGAACATCTGACATCAGCATCTTTTGAGAAAAACAAAACAACACGTCGGGAATGCACTAAACAACTGCATGGCATCAGCATCGCTTGAAAAAAAAATTAAACATGTTTTTCGGGAATGCACAATACAAAATAAATTAAAACCGGCCAAGTGCGAGTCGGAGTCGCGCACGAAGGGTACCATTATCTATACAACATTAGACACAAAGATGGAGAAAAAACGGCAATAAATCACGTTTGTTGTATGAGCCTCCCTTAAATATATATTTTATTTTAATTATTTATTTTTGGAGCGAATATAGAACTAAATATTATGTGAATATTTGAAGCGTCTACTTGTTGCCGTTATTAATATCAGGCAAAAACGACAAAAAAAAATTACGTTCGTTGTATGGGAGCCCCCCTTAATATTAATTTTATTTAATTTTTAGTATTTGTTCGTAAGCTATAACGGTTCATGAGACGCAGCCTGGAGACAGACAGGCAGACCGACGGACAGACAGACAGCCAGAAAGACACACGGACAGTGAGGTCTTAGTAATAGTTTGGTACCATTCAGGCCCGTTTGGCACCCTTCGGGTACAGAACCCTAAAAACTTAAATAAAAAAGTACAATCAACCCGACTGCCGAGCATTAACTACTAAGTAGGCAGGACCAACTGCTACTTGTTACATTGTTGCATTTCGGTCCCACCTGGGCCTAGATTCTGTTAATGCATTGTAGTATCATGACAACTGCATGAACATGGCGATTTCATTTCCATGGCTGCTTTAAGTCTACGCGGGCATGCGTGTCAAACCTTCTAGGCGTCAATGGTATGAAAAAACACGTCACGTGACCCGATAGTGTATCTGTCATTATACTACAATACACTAACAGAATCGAGGCCCTGTTTAGTAGTTAATGCTCAGCAGTTGGGTTGACGGTTATTTTTTATTTTGCTGTTTTGGTATTTTTTTTAATTTCCGTTGGTTTTATTAATTTCATGTAGCCTATGACACCAAACACGACGAAAAGATCGAGATCTTATTTGTCAAAATATGATCATTGGTTAAGAAGTTACGACTTAAGGGAATTACTTTAATTCATAATCCGCCGCAGTCGGGTAATAAGTAAAATTCAATGGCTAAGCCAAAAAGTGTTTTTTTTATACGTTTAAGTCATGAATCAACAACCCGTAAACTAAACACAGTTGCTGCTTGACAGACATGGAACAGATGGCGCTTTATCACGATTATTTATCTTTTCACCCGGCCTCTCCATCTTATCAATTGAATAAACGCCAAACCGTTGACTTAAAAATCCAAATTCATTCCAGCCTAGGGAGAGTTAAGAAATTCCAACATCAGCTCACGACTCCATCATAAGATCAGCTTGATGATACCAAAGGTTTTATACCAAATTTGAGGTTATGTTGAATCGCCTTTGACGTCTATGTTATTGGCCACTACTGGTGGCCTAACAATGGCTGATAACTAGACCACAAATCGAATGAATGATCAACTCATACTTTACATACTTTTATTTAAGAAGATCTGAATAAGTCTATAATTTTTATTTTTTTAATATTTTTGCAATAGAAAACTAACTAATTGCAATACTTATGTCGCTTTGTACTTTATTCATGTTCAAAAAAACTATATACAAATGTACCTGTATGGAAAACATGCAACAACAACCAAAAGCTGTTTTTCTCACAAGGCAAGAGTAATATCCTACTATGGCTATAACTACTACTGCTACTATAGGTAGTTAAATCGCTTAAGAGATTCTACGAGTATATATTCAATTCATTCACTTTTGAGCTATTCGCAGATATTCACCATCATTCGAAAGATCTTCTATTACTGGATGGTATTTATTGATTTAAAAGGGTACAGCAATCTTAAAATCATCCATTTTATTTGACACAGTTGATAATGTTCTGCTAAGCCTGCAGCTTAATAAATGAACGAACGCTTTGTAAATCCCAAGCACAGCCCTTCGCATTGCGCCGTTCGGGCTTGGTATGAACGTAGTTCTAAGGCGAGTAGTAAGCATGACGGTCGTCTTCCCCACCTTGACGGCCACGTCCCACGTCGAGCTACTCTGGCAGCTTGTCCAGCCGCTTCTGCATTTTCCCGACGACTTCTTCACCTTGAGCAGGTGAAGAAGGCGATATCTTTTGAGAATAGACCATCCGTTCAACTCAAAGTCCGCTTCGTCAGCACATGTGCCCTCCAACATTGAAATATCGTCCGTGTAGGCCGTGTATAGAAACAGCGAAAAGCAGATGCTTTGAGAGACTTCGGCATAAATCAGATGGTCCAAACAGAGCGCGTCCTCGATATTCGAGGAATCACTAGGGCAAAAGTAAATAATCTCTTTTCGTGAAAAACCTTTTTGTTTATCTTTGACATTATTTTGAAAATATTGCGCTTTACATGTTCACAGACAATGCATCTACATCATTCATTCATTCATACTCAGGAAAGTTTTTGGAAGCGTCTAGATAGCCACATATACAGTCGAATAGGCCAAAAAAATTAGACCGCGACTAGGAGTGATTTACTTGGTGGAATATATTATTTTACAATAGCTGATAGAGTACAATTTTCATTAACGAATTGGTATGCAGTATTCAGCAGAAAAGGTTATCTTGCCCAAAGCTAATAGCCGTTGAAACTTATCACTTATCTCAATGATACAACGTGAATTGTTCAGATGATTAAAGTATGTAGCTAATCAATTCTTCATGAAGGTTCAGAAATCCAAACGTGATTATTCAAAGCTTCACGTGTCGACGCTTCACAGACTAGAACGGTATATATATTTAGAACATCAACCTGAAAATAAATCTCTATTGTGAGCGAAGAGAAAACCAAAGAAAAGCAAAACTATGTCCACTTTGGCTCTCCATTAGCGTAAATACTCTTTCTTTGCCATTTGAAGAAAGAGCATTGTAATCCTTTAGAAGTTAAAACACATTGTGATTTTTGGTGGAGGGCGTCTCAATATTGGAACATTTATTGCTAGGTAAGTAACCTTTTTCTGTCTGTCTGACAAAAGTGTTGGAGGTGATATTCCATAATAAGTGAGGTTGCGGCGATTTAGCTAGTTTTGTTTGCGGCTATATAGAAACTTCCGAAAAGATTTTTTTCCTTAACCTGTGTATAAAGATCATAATTGTCAACTACTGGCATATTTCGGTCGGAAGTTCCAATTTAACACTTTATTTTTGGAAAACTGATGCACCAAAAGCAAAAAATATGGAAAGCTATTAAAAATTATATTTTCATTTTACAATTCCGATGTTATCATATTTTCTGAGACACCACATCTAATTTCAGAGTACTGTAAATGGGCAAAGTTCCATTTTACTCATTTTATGTTCCACTTGGACTTAGAATTTAACTTTTGGTGATATATAAGTGAAATTGCGCAATTTTACGTAAACCTGAATATTGTGCATATGCACTGTGCGAATCGGCTGATAATTTGGCCTGACGCACACTATTAGCCTAGATATACCCCTACATTAATCGAACACTCAACTCATGTACGCCATTTTGGCAGCAAGTCAGTGTTATAAGCAATCGTTAGGGCCGAAAGTTGATTAACATCGCGCACCATTCCACGCCATGGTACACCATGATGATAGGTAATGTCGCGATACAAAACATGGCGCAAAAGTTCAGTGCATGAAAATGCAAAAAGAGAAGGTATGACATAATCCTGAACGGTGGCGCGGCGGCGCGCGCTAATCTGCCCGTAGTGCCCATAGCTGGTGTTTGGCAGTGTAGCACTCGCTGCGAGATAGGCATCAGCAGGCGGACGCGCGATTAGTGCACAAAGCGCGACGGTTACTATATACCAAGATATTGATTTTGGAATGGGGCCAAAAAAAGTGGCCGGGCAGAGCACGCGTCAAGCGCCACGCGCTGTCCGGCCTCGGAGTCAACCCTTTTACGAATATTAAATTCTGTTTTGCCACTTTGCGATTTCACATTTTTCTCTGACAAAATATGATTCGTTTCGTAAGGCTCTTGCATTATTCACTGTTTTTCGCGTACACGTTGCCGCACATTGCCGGCGGCAATATGAACGATGTTACCGCGTTCTTTGCTCACTTGCCACATATTCGAATAATAAATTGTGACTTTACCAAGCCTGGTGAAGCTGTATTCCACGAAAGATGCCTGACATGTCAACTTCGACAATTCGACAGACGAAATACTTACGTTGATACTCACTAGCTGATAAATAGATTATGAAATTTCATTTCAGTTTAAATTGTCTGAACCTTTAATTACTTTACGGAACTTGTACAAACGCGCTCTCTGTGAAAGGGTTAATCCGAGCTTTGCTACGAAAATAGAACATTTGCTTGATTAAAGACAGGAGACGCGGGCTCCTCGGGGCTTGTACTTTATAATCAATCCTTGAAACAGTTCTCATCGTCGGACATCAAACGCTTCGCCCTGACTTTTAAATTACTCAAAAAAATTGCAAAAAAAAACTGCAAAGAAATAAAATGTGAATTTGAAATTATTCGGATTGAAGTAAAATGCAAAAAGTGCAGCTGGAAAAAGTATGGATGGGAAGAGGGTAGTGAGCATGGGGCAGTTAACTAGGGCTACCTCAAGACTTGCACACCAAGTTTCCTGCACAGCGAGCGACTCTCTTTTCTCTGTGAGCGGGCCCGTTTCCGTTTATCTTTGCTCGTTTTTTTGGTGGAGTCAGCGCGGTTCGTTTCTTTTCTCATATTCTGTCGTTGCATTTGGCGCATCGGAAGGGGACGCTCTGCAAACTCGCCAGCTACGTACCTACTAGATATCGGACATCTCAAAAGTTTGTGTGCTCTATTGTACATGCTCACAAAGGACATACTTCTTCTTGCTTTTGTACAATGTCTAAATGATTAGAAGAAAACCATTGTTGACGTTTGCAATGTAGTGGCTAAAACGTAGAGACGAATATACGACTCAAATAAACAGGAATTTATTTGTTTAGACTGAAGTTTGGACATGTTTTACTACTAACCTTCAGATCCTTAACCACTCACCACTGCACGGTGATCGAAAGCCAATGACAAAATAATGAAATATTATGAGTTTCCTTTCGGTTTGTAAATTATTGTAGCATCTAATGATTTAGAGATCGCATAATAATATACTTTGTCGTTGATTCGCCAATTACATTGAAGTTGCGGCGCATGCAAAACAACGAGTGGAGGAGCGCCGTGATTGGGAGCACAGTGGGTTTATTTAATTGACGTTTTGCTGAGTTCGGTCTTAAATTGGTGTTCATCTTGCTAGGAGGCGCAGATCAGGCACCGAGCGGCGGCTCTCGACGCGCCTCCTCCAATTACTTTAATTAAAACAATACCACGGCGCCAGTAGTACTTTCTCGGCTCACCGCGTCTGTTTCCCATTTCCCTATTTAAATACCGAGAGCGAGCTCGTCGCTCGCGCCGCCGCGCCGCGCATACTCTATGTGCAACATTTCACTAACTTGGCAATCTATTCTCGACAATTCACAAGGTAAAGTACGGCTTTGAAGCCTGGAATTCTTTATATTCCAACATTTCAGAACGGACTTCAGATTCGAGTTAATTAAATGAGTTTACGGAGCACGAACTCTTAAATTTTCCGACAGTAATTTATACTCATCTGTTTCTTGCTCGACTTTTAGGAAGGCACCTCTTCGTCGAAAATCGATTAGGGAATGAGGCTGATTCAGCGACGTCGAAGCTAGTAATTTACTCTCAAGTTGGCTGAAGGAGACACCTGTCGAGCGGAGTGACGGCTGATAATGCGACGCGGGCGCCATTCATGCGCAGTCGAGTGCGAGCACGTCACGCGCCCCGCCGCGCCGCAGCCTCCGAGCTCATTACTGCACCATCATGTCTGCCGTCCAGGACATTCGACCAATAACGCGAACTCTACCATGTGACTGTTGCTAATGGTGTAAGCAACATTCGGAATGTTCCGAAGCTTACAGCATATCATTGTACATGTCCTTAACTTTATTTGCTAGTTGTCTGCAGGAACAACTTTTGGTGGGCGGAATAAAGTTTGTAAAGCCGAGCATCATCTGTAAGGATTACGGCAAACACGAGACGCAGAGGGCGCGGGGCGCGGATTGAGCTAAGTTCGCCAACTTTCTTAAGGGTGGTTAGCGAACTTCGACTTGCACGCGCGCGCACCGTAAGCCGCGGGTCTTCGACTTGGGAACATGACTGAATACAGAAAACAAAGCACGAAACCGGCGGGTCGTGCGAAATTGGCTGTCCATCATAAATTACATCAAGGTGCCGCAGGTACTAGTGCCGCTCAGAGTATAAAATAGGTACAAGGTTATGTAGAAAAAACAACCGGACAAGTGCGAGTAGGTCTCGCGCCCTTAGGGTACCAATTACAAAATTAACTTTGCTGTTGCAAAGTATGTTCTCCTGTTGACATCAACTGCAAAAACCTATGGGGTCCTGTTGACCTAGAATCATTAATTAAATTTGGCAAGAAGGACCGCCTTATTATATATATTGATCACATTTTAGGTAAGCTTGCAACTTACATTAAAAACGGATTCATAGTTTAGTAAAACTATGAGCTAAAAATACGTTTCCGCATATCGTAACTAAGTAAAACCATTAATCATCATCATCAGCCACTTGACGCCCACTGCAGAACACGGGCCTCCCTTATGGTTTTCCTAACCATGAGGGGTTTTGCCATAATCGCCACGCTTGGCAGGCGGGGTGGCGATCGCAGTATGTGGTTGGAATCTCAGAAAGACGCTGCTGCCCGTCTCCTGGTAATTGATTTCCTTAGTCGCCTTCTACGAAATCCACGGAAGGAAATGGAGTGACGCTATTCTTAATCCGGCGCCACACGGAAGTAAAACCATTAATGGAACAAGTAAATGTAATAATTAACGGTAAAATTTTATAGTTGTTAATTTGCTATCAAATTTGATATCAAATCAAAATAAAAATTGATATGCGAGTATCCAAATTGAACACATAGGTAAATGGCCATAAATTTTTATTACGTTTACTTAGAAGCTTGATATCGCAGAGGAAACATTGACTTTACTATTTGATATTTTGACTTGATAGCTAGCTCCTAGCTCTACCTGCTCCTAAGAAAAATTGTTTTGGTCCTTACGCGCACCAAATGCTGTCGGAATCCTGAAGTTTGTGATAGAAAAAAAATGTATGGAACTTGACAGTTGGACGATTGGAATCGCTCAGGATTTGGTGCGCGTAATATTCTGAGCACCAAATCCTGAGCGATTCCAATCCCCGCATGGACAATAAAATATTACAATCACAACTTCCACACAATACAATCACTTAACCTGGTTTCAAACTAGTGATCCTATAAGGGTTCCATTTTTTAGAATTTTCCGACGTTTCGGTACTTTTGCAAGTCCTGTGATCTCGGTAGACTTGCAAAAGTACCGAAACGTCGAAAAATTGTATAAATAAATAAATCCGTGCAAATTCAGTTTTTATTATGTCTAGTGCTCTTACAACTAGATTAGTCCAGACTATAAAGGATTCACCTGGAGTGCTCTTATCGCCTGATTTTTCATAGAAGAAAATGTCTGTTTTTCTTTCTTTCTATACTGTAACAACACTATGGTACACAAGAAAAAAAATATGTTTTGATGATATTGCGGAGCTAGAACTGCTATGTACGGGTTTCACATAAAATCCAAACTTTACTGTGTGTAGACTTCTGTTTAGTACTTACTTAACAAGAGTTTGGTTGCTGGCAACTTTAGTTAGCATGCTCTCTCTTTCTCACTACTCAATATGGCGGATAGACAAAATTGTGTGTGATCTCGTGAATAAATCCTTTAAAACCTTAAATGCTCGTTCACCATTGCTAAACCCCTCATAGAAGGCTCCCACAAACTGGTCCTTCGAGGGAAAATAATAGAATCAGTGCCAAGGTTCGTGCAAAAGAAGATCTGCTGTTCGATACGACGCCGCCGGGCCGCGTGCCTATAGTCTCGCGCCCAGTGAAGTGGCAGATTTCGTCGGTAAACAACTTCTGTGTGCCGCCTACGCCAACAGTTCATTGCCTTCTGGGGAAACTGCAGTGTTTTTGAGCAGCTCTTCATGTGAATCATCACATGCAGTAGCATTTTGGGGTTGCTTTTTGGTACCAACTTCCAAGGTTACCTTGAATCATCGAGGTGAAGCGGTGCTACGGTGAAACGAAACGCAAACGCTGCGCGAGCGCCACCTTGCGCCGCAACTTCAGCTGTCAACTGTCAAAGTGACATTGACTTGGCCCGTTCGGTCTTTTTCGCTCATTCTCGTTGGAAGTAAACAAACACGATTTTGTTGAGAAATTGCTGCTTAAATATTGTTTGAAAAATGGCGGAGGAAGATAATCCGCATAAAGAGTTGAGAAAACTAAGAGCGGCGGCCGGGCAGTGCAAAAGTGCCTTCACACGCTTTGAAAAACACCTGGAAACGGTGAAAGAACACCCCACGGACGCGTTACTCGACGTGGCCCACCGAAGGTACAAAGCCTTAGAAGGGCAACTCGAGAAATACAAGGAAATTCAATTGCAGATCCATATCTTTGAAGAAACTCTAGAAGAAGAGGATTTCGCGGAAGATGAACTCGAAGACCGTTACTACATCCTCGGCGCCGAACTGGCTAGGCTTACGCCGCGAAAATCCAACAGTGAAGACAATGGTTATAACAATCTCCATGCAAATAAGCTGCCCAACCTAGAAATACCTACGTTTTCTGGAGAAACAATCACTGAGTTCATGCCTTTCATCGAACTTTTTGAAGCTGTGATTCATAGTGACCCCAAGCTCTCAGCCGTCCAGAAGTTGTGCTACCTAAAAGCTCACCTGACAAAAGAAGCTCTGTCCCTGATTCAAGGCTTGCCTATAGTGTCCTCCTCATATGAGGCATCGCTAGCCTTGCTCCGAGAGCGTTACGACAACCCCTGCATCCTGATTGCCTCACATGTGAACAAGATGTTGGACTACCCAGTCATGTCAAGTGGAACAGCAGCACATCTGCGCGAGTTGGTGTCGACTGTGCGCCAGCATATTAGCGCGTTGAAGAACCTCCAGCAGCCTGTGGATGCCTGGGACATGCTACTCCTGCCCATACTGCTGCGCAAGATTGATAAGTACACTGTGCGTGCCTTCCACATGGAACGTAACAAAGGTATTTTGCCCACTCTTGGTTACTTGCTTGAATTTTTGGAAGATAGGGCTCAGTCATTCGAAGAAAGTGAGAACACAACTCAAAATAAGTCTGCTAAGCCTAATCCTAAGAAGACTCATGTCTCTCTGCCAAATTTCACTGCTACAGAGGAAAAAAATGAATGTAAATTTTGCAAAAAAGAGCAACACCGCTTGTATCAATGCCCGCTCTTTAAGTGTGCAAGTCTTGAGGAGCGTCAGAACTTTGTGCAAGAACACAAGCTGTGTAGCTCATGCCTATGTGCTCACAAAAACAAATGTAAATTTAGAGGCAAATGTGCTTCGTGCAATGAAAGCCACAACACTTTGCTTCATAAAAATAATGACAAACCCAAGGACGACTCCACTGCATTATACAGTAATAACACAGGTACAGTTCTGTTGCCCACTGTTCGGCTACAAATTGCTTGCAGGGACGGTTCTTATGTAACCGCTCGGGGAATCCTAGATAGTGGGAGTCAAACCTCATTTATCACAAAAAGACTAGTTGAACGCTTGCAACTTAGATCATTCAAACGAGACCTTAATGTCTCAACTATTGGCCTGCAGGACTGTCCAGTGTCACATGCTGTAGCTATACATGTCAAATCTATAAATGGCTCCTATAGCCTAGATGTAATATGCTCAGTGGTGAACAACATAACCTCGCCTTTACCTCAACAAAAATTCAATATAAAAGAATTTAAACTGCCCTCAGGTTTTGAGCTAGCCGACCCAGAGTATCACAACCCAGGTCAAATAGATATCTTACTGGCAGCTGATATATTCTTCAATGTCTTGCTTTCAGAAAAGCATATGATTCAGAATGGACCTACCTTCCTTCATACTAAGTTTGGATACATAGCTGGAGGAAACACAAACACTAATACTCTGAATCCTGCTAACCTGAATAACAGCACTACATCCCTCCTAACAAAAGTGACCACAGCCCCTGACATTGACCTGGAAACACTAATGGAAAGGTTCTGGGAGGTGGAGGGTTACCCTGTGACGTCAGTGCCGCAGGTTGAGACGCCCAAGGAGCAGCAATCAGAGGAGGAGATCTGCGAGAATATCTTCGCGACTACAACAACATTTGAGAATGGTAGGTACCACGTTCAACTACCACTCAAACAGTCACTAGAGGCATTAGACCTCGGTGACTCTTTCTCGGTTGCTTACCAAAGGCTAACACAACTGTACAAAAGATTGACAAAGGATGATAGCCTGATGGCGCAGTACTCAACGTTCTTAAAGGAATACCTAGATAATGGTCATGCTAAGCTGTATGACTTACATAACAGCGATATTCCTTTTGAGTCCCTTTATTTTTTATCGCATCATGCGGTAATACGCCCAGACAAAAAGACTACCAAATGCAGAGTAGTTTTCGATGGCAGTGCGCGTAGTAGCTCAAAGGTGTCAATAAATGACATGCTATATAATGGCAAAATCATGCAGAGTGAACTGTTTGACATTTTGGTCAGGTTTCGCACTTATGAATATGTTTTTCTTACAGACATAAAATCGATGTTCAGACAGATTCTGCTTGACCCAGCCCACAGGCACTTACAAAATATACTGTGGAAAGAAAATGCTAACTCTCCTATTCAATGTTTACAGTTGCAAACTGTGACATATGGGCTGAAGAGCTCCAGCTACTTGGCCACCAGGTGCTTGAAGGAGCTGGCCGACTGCAACCCAGAGTACCCCCTGGCCGCAGAGGTACTGCTTAAAAATACATATGTCGACGACGTCATCGCGGGCGCCTCGTCACTGCCTGCCGCCATTGAAGTAAGAAATCAAGTTATTAACTTACTAACAAAAGGAGGGTTTAAATTGCATAAATGGACAGCAAATCACTTGGATTTACTAAATGGTATACCTGCTCAAAAGCAACATTTCGATGAGATAGAGATGAATAAAGATCACGCCTTTCTAAAAGCTCTAGGTGTTGCATTCGATGTAAAATCAGATACGTTGCTAGTGCGCTGCTCACCACCTGCAAATGAAAAGCCCTGGACCAAGCGGTCTGTGCTCAGCTTTATCGGTAGCATGTTCGATCCACTGGGCATCATTTCACCTGTGCTTGTAAGAGCTAAGATTTTTATGCAGTCCTTATGGCAGGCAAAGCTAAACTGGGATGATGTATTACCTCACGACCTCAATGCTGATTGGCTAGATTTCTATACAAATCTAACTAACATGGAACCCATTTATGTGGAAAGGAATGTAATGCCTAATAATCCAAAAAAGATCCAACTTATTGGATTCTGCGATGCTTCGCACTCTGCATATGGCTGCTGCATTTATGTGAGGGCTCAATATGATACCTATGCGCTCGCAAGGCTTCTTTGTGCTAAATCGCGTGTTGCGCCATCAAAGCCAAAGCTCACCTCACCTAAGCTAGAATTATCTGGCGCATTGCTTTTAGCACAGTTAATGAGTAAAATACAGCACATTGTAAATTGCAGTGAGGTGCTTTTGTTCACTGATAACACTGCTGTACTTGCTTGGATTCAAGCGGAGCATTATCGCGGCTCTGAGCTTTTTGTAAAAAATCGCGTTCAGAAAATAAACGATCTTTCCCACAGAGAATCATGGCGCCATGTGCAGGGTACGGAGAATCCTGCCGACTGTCTCTCACGAGGAGTGACACCAAAATCACTCACAGACAACAAACTTTGGTGGAATGGCCCACAATTTATTCAAGCTAAAGACTTGGATATAAAAACCATAGAAAAAGCGAATACTATTAATGAGCCACTACCCGACCAAACGTTCGTTGGCTGTGAGAATTTTAACCCACAAAAAGAATTATCTGTGTTCAGTAAATTCTCTAGCATATTAAAGCTACAACGCGTTATCGCATACATTTATAAGTTTTATCAAAACTGTAAAGACAAGGTCAGAACTTCAAGGCCCAATCAGGGTAAAAAAGCAGGCAGTGGGTCGAATATAATACTTACGGTACCGGAGCTTCGCCATTCAATGCTAAAGATTACTTTGTACATACAAAGTAATCATTTTGGCTCAGAAATAAAAGCTCTTAAAGCGAACAAACCTATTCCTAGCTCCCTATTAGCTCTGGCAGCCTTTGTCGATTCAAACGGCTGTCTTAGAGTGGGGGGCAGGATAGAGAACGCGAACGTACCGTACGACCAAAAACACCCACTGCTCCTGCCGAAAAAATGTCATGTAACTGACCTTATAATCGGTAGAGAACATTTGAACTTGCTTCATGCCGGGCCGAAATTAGTGTTTGCTAATTTATCTCAAAAATACTGGTTGGTAAGCGGTATAAGAGAAGTAAAGAAAATACTGCATAAATGCGTGAAGTGCTTTCGACTTAAAGCAGAGGCATCAAAGCAACTCATGGGTTCTCTACCAGGTGAAAGACTAAATCCATGCCCGCCATTTACAGTCACAGGCGTTGATTATTGTGGTCCTTTTGACGTAAAACAATTGCGCATCCGAAAGTCATTATGTACCAAAGGTTATGTCGCGGTATTTATCTGCTTTAGCACTAAGGCGATCCATATGGAATTAGTATCAGACTTGTCAAGTGAGGCCTTTCTGGCGGCGTTGAAGCGCTTCATTTCGCGAAGGGGAATGCCCGCCCAAATATTTTGCGACAATGCATCCACCTTCAAAGGGTGCAATAACCAACTTAACGCTCTATACAAGCTATGTAGAGACCAGGCACACTGCTCGTCGATCACTGAATTCGCGGCCCAGCGCGGTATAAAATTCAACTTTATTCCGACATATTCTCCCACTTGGGGAGGCCTTTGGGAGGCTGGCGTAAAGAGCGCCAAATACCATTTTCGTAGAGTCATTGGTAAAATTGTGCTTACGTATGAGGAGTTCCAAACGGTGATGATTCAAGTTGAAGGAGTTCTAAATTCGCGCCCGCTCACACCAGTCAGTAGAGACGGAGATAACTTTGAGTACCTCACGCCGGCTCACTTCCTCATAGGTAGGCCAGTAACTGCTATTCCTGAGCCTGACTATACGCTGACTCCAGCCTCTAGGCTCCGATTTTGGAAACAGTGTACTCAAATCGTACAAAACTTTTGGAAGGTATGGAAAAAGTCCTACCTCAATCAATTACAAAGCCGACCAAAATGGCGCAAACCTTTGCCAAACCTGGAAAAGGATCAGATTGTTTTGATTAGAGAAGATTCCTCTCCTCTAACTTGGCCTCTCGCGAGAGTAGTAGAAGCCTATCCAGGCAAAGACGGTAAGGTTAGAGTCGTCAAATTGAAGCTGGCCAACAAGCACCAGAAATCGATGGCCGTCAACAAGGTCTCACTGTTACCTATCGATTGATAGAAGTAGGTATTTACCTATTTAAGATTATGTACGTATAGTAGTATAGTTTGATAAGTAAATAAGCTGTTAGAAATAGTAGCTTCTTATAAGCAAAGTGTGCATTTATTTACAGTATAAGTAATAGCTATTTAAATAAGATCCCTTTCGTTTTCGTAACTAAAATAACTAAATAAGTAACTTCTGTTTTCTTAGAAACTACATATAAATAGGATTTTTCTTTTCCTAGAAATAACTAGTTTTTAAAACCTTTTCTTTCGCCCCGGCATTATGTTTAGTACTTACTTAACAAGAGTTTGGTTGCTGGCAACTTTAGTTAGCATGCTCTCTCTTTCTCACTACTCAATATGGCGGATAGACAAAATTGTGTGTGATCTCGTGAATAAATCCTTTAAAACCTTAAATGCTCGTTCACCATTGCTAAACCCCTCATAGAAGGCTCCCACACTTCTCTAATTGTCAAAGCAAGCTGATAGGCAGCAGTCGTGCCTTTTATATGGAAACACCTTTCAAACTTAGGTAAGGTAGAGTTTGTTACGGTCAATATTAATAAAAGCAATTTAAACTTTCTTTCGCTATTTGCAGTAAAGTTGTCTTAATCGTATAAGTGCGCGGAGGCAGTCGAGTGTGTTATTGGAGGGTAATGGAAGCCGCTGTGGGCGGGCGGGCAGAAGGCCGGGGGCAGGGGAAGGAAAGCTAAACTTGCACTTTTTCAGTACCGGTGATCGAGTGAAACCTAAACCTTGATCCGTGCTGAAGCTTGCACTCATTCGAATTGGAATAGTTTAAACTTTAAACAAACCATTTCAACGTTGTCACGAGCCGTTTTTTGATTGGACGTGAGGGACGTATGCTGATGCGCTTTATTACTACGCCCCTATGAAGAAAAAGCAAAACCAGATTCTAGCAAATTATATTCCCTTACTGCTCGCGAGTTTCGAAGATCGGATAGCGCACGCGATGTTATAAATTACCTCGCACGCGTTTATTAGGTGAACATACACACACAACATACTTTTGCCTCTAGACCCCTCGTAAAGATTTAATTAGTGAGCGGTATAATACTTTGCAAGCCTCGGCGTGGTATCCACTTTATAATATGTGCTTGTGTTTTATTATCATCGCAACATAACTTTCACGTTTATAATATACGAGTGTGTCTGTGACTTCGTTGGTGTGGGATTAGGATAAAAAGTTTTCTATGCTTTATTTCAGAACACGGTCTATCTGTGTGTTGTAAAATGATGATTACGTATGAAATCAGAAATCAATAATTTATTTCAACGTAAAGAATTTACATTCTGTTTGCTGAATGTCAATGTACTATGTTACTATGTTAGCCGCATGACTGCAAACATCCGAACACCTTTGGGGAAGGCAAATTTTCAGCAGTGGACGATTGTGGGCTGATTGACAGAAACAAGTAACCAGTCATACAAACTTTCAAATTTAGAATATTAGTGGGATATGATGGTATACGATGGCATAGAATCTGATCACGCGATTCGTTGTGGGTGGAAACTGATATCGCACTGATACACTGCGTCTTATTTTCCTCAAACTTCAGTATACGTATTTTTTTTATCGACCTTTACCTTCTAGGTATTTGCTACAATTCATAATAATATGCTTATATAGATACATAAGCAGAATAAATACATCCTACTGCAGGGCACAGGCCTTTTCTATGAATGAGCCACGGATTGACATTCATAAGCGCTAAAGTATGTCCACGTGACTCAGACACTCAGGTTTCCTTACGATGTTTTCGTTTACAGCAAGCAAATAGTATCTAACATGCTTATATTAAAAGAAAAATAACAATTGTGATAACAATATGCTTGTAATAACGCTGTAACTTTCTGCTTATCTCGGAGGAGCGGCTATACGAGGCTACAGTATTTCATTTCTAAGTAGCAAAAGTTATTCAAAATATTGCATAAGTTACGTCCTAAGCTGGTCGTAAAATGATATTATAGGCGTAACGGGCCCGGGCGAGTCGGATCTCATCACTTAGGCGCGTGCGGCCTCCAACTACCTTTCAATAATCCTATAAAATTTCCCGTTCAAGCCTAGCCTTTCGGCGAGCTTGCTAACAATGCGCACGTCAATATTAAATTTTCGGCAAGCAACAATATATCGTCGTTCAACTTTGAGGAGTAAGTAATATCCATCCTCGGCGCCTTGATGTTCGCCTCGAGATGAAAAATGTTCTTCGGATATTCATGCATTCCTCGATAGCTTGCTCGTAAATTATTCACATTGACTTAACAGGTTTTACGCCTGATACGCGCGTGAAAAAAGTATCCGATGGATAATTTATATTCATAGTATATGTTGGAGGTGGCGTTTGTGAAAATGCAGGAGTGTCGAGATATTACATCGCGCGATACAATGCCGAGCTGACAGGAGAGGTGTCACGTAATGAAATGCGGGTCGCAGCCGGCGTCGCCCGCGCATGCATGTTAGATGAGCCTGCCTCACTTCGCGCAGTCTGCCGCCCGCTGAACAGGTGTCGTCCATCTTATTTTTAATGCACTGCTTCTAGTGCAATTTCCACGTGAATCTAGGACACTGGGCAATAAACTATTTATGTCTCAGCACAACCGGAGAGTATCTGATTTCATCTTTAGTCTTCATAACATAATCTTTATAAACCAATGTCTCCGCGAATCCATACGTTATCTAAATTTATTTATGCTGTTGCCTAAAGATCCGGTGAAATTTAAGTAGGTTGTTCGGCTCATCAATACATATAACATTTCTTTAAAGAGCAACTCCAACATATAGAAAAAGTATTGGCTGTACATTCGCTAGAGTAATTATTGCATGTAACATTTTAGAATGGAACAGGTGATATTTTTTTCAATATTTCTGAGTGGTCTCATGATAAAAGTTATTTGTATTGATAGTAGTATGACCCTCTTAAGTTTCCCTGGTCCTTCTGAAATACCCAGTATCATAAAACAGGGGGCGTCTAGAATAAGTAGTAGAATTAAGAAATAATACTTGTCCTTTTTTTGGTTGTGCAATAAAGTGTTCTCTATCTATGTATACATAAATAGTTTTATTTTTGTTTGTTGTTCGTTTGTAAGCTTAGAAACAGTTTGTATCTCTTACAGAATAAGCTCGCCTTTATGCAAAAAATAAATCAGCTGTTCCATACATTTGGCGCAGTACTACTTCTAAATTATGTATGAAACAGTTCATTTATTTTTTGCTCTGATTCGTTTGGCCCCATAGTAAAAGTGGTTTATATTTATGAGTAAAAAGCCCCTTTAAAGTTTGGCAGTTGATGAAAATGCCACCCAGTATGTACATGTTATGTTTCAGGTGCAATAAAGTATAATAATAATCACCATCATCATCATCATCAGCCTATGCTTGTCTACTACTGGACATAGGCCTCTCCTATTGCAGGCCACTGACCACGGTCCTCGGCTACTCTCATCCAGCTCTTCCCAGCCGCCCTGCGAAGATCATCGCTCCACCGAGTCTGAGGACGTCCTACACTACGTTTACCGATCCGCGGTCTCCACTCAAGAACTCATCTACCCCATCGGTTATCAGTTCTTCGGATGATATGGCCGGCCCACTGCCATTTCAGCATGCTAATTCAGTATATTAATAATACGAATAAAACTAGTGCGCTCATTTTGATGAAACTTAAAACATGTTTAACCTGTAGGTAAACGGAATCAACATACGAGTACACCCAGGTTACGTTTCATCAAAATTGGTGGATTAATACACGAGTTATAACATAATAAAAAAATAGTTTGACCGAATGTAATTCTGAAATGTAAGCAAAGTTAATTCATCAGCTTTGCACATTTTAACACGAGAAAGTGGATATAAAATGTGTTGTTTAATTTCACTTGTGTGATATTAAGCAACACATTTTATATCCATTTTCAACATGTCTTGATAGTTCAATTTTATTGTATAAGAATTCGGAAACATCATTTTCATTTTTTTTTATTTATTTTTTTAGGGTTCACGTGTTGTATTTGTATTTTACTCGTTTCTCGAGTGAGAGGGCTGTTACTAGCTGAAGCAGTCTCCATGATAGCTGCAAAGTCACCCCTGAAGCACTGAGTAGAGTGCACGAATGTTGATGTGCAGTTCACTGCACGACACAAAGATGTATAGGAAGTAAAATGAAATTGAAAGTATGTTTTAACGGCGAATTAGTAAAGTATACGTATAATATACATTACAAGGTCACGGGATGGTAGGAAAAAAAACGTTTATTTAAATACATACAATAGGCATAGTAGGATACACAAATCATAAACCGGACAAGTGCGAGTCGGACTCGCCCACTGAGGGTTTCGTACAAATTTGTAAGTACTTACATATATAATACTTCAGGTATCGAGTTTCGCAGTTTTTTCCGAGCTTTAACTTCAAAGAAAAATTTTTCAGTAATAATAATGAAAACTTTATTGATAGTTACAAGGTTGAAATACTTTCACTTTACTGTTTAAAATAAAATACAATAGAAAAACGTTAACGTAGCCTGTATTGATAGCAGCAGGCCCCGTGTCTTTTACGTAGCGTCTCTATATTTTTTAAAAGGAGGATTATAATTTCGTACACTGACCTATTTGGTACTATAGAGGTCAGTGCTGCACTATAGTTTCATTAATCTGCATTAAATCTAACATAGCTCATGGTACCGAAGTCATCTCCCATAATTTGGTAGTATTCAAGTTCACTTATATTTGAGGACCACTGCAATTTAAGGTTTTTTTATGGTGCAGATTGAGGAAAAGAAAGTTATTCGGATTTATAAAAAAAATTATGTTCAAGGGAACAAAAAAGTACGAGTAAAAAAAAAATTTATTACTTTTATACTAAAATATAATTGTGCGAATTCAAAACATATTTCTTGATTTTTTACTAAATATTACTCTATGAGTGTAATCAAATTTTTGACATGTTAACATTCTTTCGCTCGTGCCCATGAATACGGTATAGTAAGTAAATAAATTGACCTAAGCAAAATACTTTTAGACAGGGTAAGCAATGCTCTACCAGCAGCGTAAGTAAGTTATGTGATTAACTCATTGATTCACTTAGGCTAGATATAATGGCCACAAACAAAAAATCAATTCCTTGTCTTTTTATTTAAATTCTAGAGAATGTGGGACGTGAAGGTTAGCACTAGGTACTCGTATATATGCTTTATAGATACCTAATTATATGTTTAATATAATTGTATTGAAAAAATTAATATCACGTTTTCAATATTGTCTTCTTTTTTGTTTGACGTAAAACACAGTTGCGTGCAAGGAGGTCTGGAAGGAGGTTTCAACTTTGTTGAGTAAAAAGAAACTTAAGAAACATTTTGCTACGTAAAATGTTTTGTCCTTAGCTTATGTAGTATTTCGTAAGTACACGGAAACTGTGATTTATGTCTGAAAGTTTTTATTTTCACAAACCATAGAAAAACTTAAATTTATATTAACGGAAAGAATTTACGTTCTGTTAATGTCAATGTTGGTACAATTTTAACAGATACGCAAAGGCGAAAACTTTTTTAACACTAATAAACTATAACTAGTATTTTTTTATTATTAACAAAATTATAGTGCAAGCCACTTATTTAAAAAAATCCTTAGTTATAGATGGAAACTTAAATCTTAAAGTACATTTAAATATACCCCATAGAAAAGTTTGACGATGTATCCGTCGCTTTTTTGTTGTCCGCACTGAGACGTACGAAAATAGAAGGAAATAGCGCGTTAACGTGAAGAAATACAAGCGTCGTCATTTGATTTTCCAAATAGATCCGGGGCCTGTTTCATAGAACTACAATTCATGGTTTACTATGACAATTCAATGTACATTGCAAAGTAGATGTTAAGTAACTGAAAAAATAAAAAATCAAACTAAATTAACCCACAAACAGGTAGGAAGACTCAGATACGCAATGTACATCGAATTGTCATAATAAACTATGAATTGTAGTTTCCTGAAACGCGGCCCTGGTAGAGCTATAAAAAATAAACAAATGAAACCGCCCTGCATTTCTGAAAATGCTAGGAACGTAGCGGGTGATGCACAACCCGGAGCCGTGCTACGCAGAGCGTAGGCGTGCTACGCATCGCGTAGGTATGCTACGCGTCAAATAGTCTAGGTGCATAGGCGATCAGAGGCCTATTATTATGTCCACCAAAGCTTGTGGAAATCCTGACGTTTACGATAGCAATTAGTATGGATTTTGATAGTTAGACGATTGGAATCTTTCAGGATTTGGTGCGCGTAATATAGGAACAGTAGTTCCGTGGAATTCATAAATTCTAAAGTTGTTTTACTTTGATTGCTGAAATATAAGTTTATTTGTTTCTTTAGAGAACCTGAAAAAACACATACAAGATCACAAAATTGCCTGCCTTATTCATTGACTCTGATGCAGGATAACGTAAAGAATAGTGTTTTACCAGCGTGAACTTAAAATACTAAGCCAGGGTGGCCTTATCTAGACGTAAAGTAAAAAAAAAAATCTTACTAAGTTACTACTGTATCTCTTAAAGTTATGTTAAGTCTAAGTTATACTCGCATAGTCATATCTAGTTTTTAATGAGTGATCGCTTCTTTCTCTCCGTATTCAAATGTTACCGATTTAAATGCGATTTTGATGCTTCTGATTTTACGATAGCGCTTCCGAATTGCGCCAAAAAACGAAGAAGTATTTTTCGTCCAACTCAAAGAAATTAAAACGAAGTACGCAAACGATCTGGAGCGAATTCGTTTGAGGGTCGACAAGGACACGGAACAAATTAAAAGAGCACAGGAACGCTAATTCCATTACGATTCGATGGACGGTAAAAGTTGGTGTCCGTCCGACTCAAAGCCGGTATAGCGTAATTGCGACTTCACTAAGCCAGGCTCCGCCCGGCCGATACGGGCCAAAAGGGACGTCTCTTTACCGGCTGATATAAAAGCGGCTATAAATTTTACAGGATGAACGCACTACTTACACGGGCCGAGCGCCGCCCCCCGTGTCCGAACGCTTCTATACGACTTTTTAACATTTTTATCCGCGATTTACTATTTAATGTCACCACAAATGTGCTAATAAAGCCCTCAAGTATTGCTCTACACAAGTGGATATATTCTATCTAGCCAATACCACAGATAGTAATATGGTCAGACAATTAATCAATCAGACTGTACTCGTCCACTGCTGGACAAAGGCCTATTTCAAGGCGGGCGACTTCTTTTTGTAATCGGCCATCTTCATCCAGTTGCTGCCAGCAATCGCCAGTCTCAGATCGTCGGCAGATTTCAAACAAATCGTGTATAAATTTAAAATGTAATTAACTCGTATTTTCACTTCATAACACACTTTGTTAACATTTCGACGAAAGGTTATTATGCCGTACTCGACGATCTGCGTAACAAAACAGATTCACCAACATTGTTCCCTTTTTTGATTCGATTATTTTTGTATCTTTTAGAATGCCGACAACACAACATCGCAAACAAAGCTACTCGTAAATGGAGACGATAGTTGCTCGAAACAAAAGGAGACTAGAGGAAAAATAGTTAATGTCGTTACTTTGGATACACATGTTTATTGCTATGAAACATGGCAGTGCCTTATAACAATCCCTTTCACTCTCCACAAATTGGAAGGAGCGCGTAAAGGAAAACATGGCCATAAATAAAACTGGCAGATCAACGAGATAGACGGCCATTACGCGATATAACCCACGACTTATATACGCGATATATCCTCTGCTTCAGCAGATTAACGGATCGAGACAGGGTTTGTTTGCAGATATCGACGTGGAAGCGTTTTGGCGAGTCACCGCAACGAAATTTATTGTAGGGTTCAGGGAGATATCTTCTTACGGACTCATTAAAAAGGAGACACGTCGTACATAAATCAGGGGCAGACGGTGCGGTGGCTGCGCGGCGAGGCTGGATCGCGCTTATCGCCGCGGCTCCCGGCAATAGGTGCTATCCGGTTCCGTCGCCATCGCCATTGTGCCCGCGACACGGCCCCGGCTGCACTTCATTACATTATTCTACTTTCCGATACCTCCTCAGCTTGCCCGCTTACATCCTCCCATTCAACCATTTCTTTTTATTTTTTATTTTATTTATTCAGGTTCCACAACAGTTTCGCACTGATATATCATCTCAACGTTATGGTAATTGATTAAGGTGCCTTTACTAATTATAGTGAAACACGGCAAGCATTGTTAATTAATTAGGTAATTACCTAGTTATCTAAATAGGTAATTTTACGTGCTTAAATAAAACAAAAATAGTTGCATCTGAATAAAAAATATATACGAACTGATGTTTATGTAGGGGATCTTGAATTAGGAATTAAGGCAAAAACATCTTAATTTTATGTAACGGATCTTGTTTTTTTAAAGAACCGCTTGCAATTAAAAAACTATTTAATTGCGTATGTTTACCATATAAATTGTCATGCATACAGATAATGCAATTTTGCAATAAATTCATAGTCGTGCGCGCTTTGTTCAATTAAAATTAATCATGATATGAATCACGCATTCGGAGTTGATTGGTGTGAGCATACAATTGTTTTCATACTGCGGATATTTAAATAAGGTCTATCTATCATACAATTGTCATATATGTTAGATATGCAGTTAAAATTACTTTTACGTTTTACCCATGTTTCTCACCCATTCGAAACAGGCGTCACATTTTTTTGGTATAAATTTGACGCCCGACTTCATTAATTAAAATGAGACAGCTCAGAGTTAACATTGAAACGTTCACATGTTCATACAACTAATTACGGGTGATTTGCTGCTGTCTGTTGAAGAGTTCTCTTCATCGCTTTCATGAATATAAATCATATTTTTAACAAATTAAAATGGGAGCAACCCGGAAGTACACTCATCGAGATCTATTATATCACAGTATATTTATGTAGTTTTATGTAGGTCATATTAATTCAAGCAAGCTTATACCTATGTTTATGTAATAGTCTATTTTATTTTATTCCATTGTAAAACTTGTAAAAACTATTGTATCTATATAATATTATATTATATGTAGGTTTATTTTATTATTTAAAATAAAAGACTTGGGCCATATTATAGTTTGCTGTATGCATGTTTATCTTTTATTTAATACTGTACGAACAATATGTTGCGATATATTTAAGTTCGCAGTGCCGGATTAAGAATAGCGTCACTCCATTTCTTTCCGAGGATGTCGTAGAAGGCGACTAAGGAAATAGATTACCAGGAGACGGGCAGCAGCGTCTTCCTGAGATTCCAACCGCATACTGCGATCGCCAACCCGCCTGCCAAGCGTGGCGATTATGGCAAAACCCCTCATGGTTATGAAAACCACGAAGGAGGCCTTGTCCTGCAGTGGGCGTGAAATGGCTGATGATGATGATGATGATATTTAAGTTCGCCCTGAATGGATCAGTGTGCCCCAAGATACAATTTAATCTAGTTTGGGGTTCAGAGTTATTTTAAATATTGGTAAGTTTTGTTCAGCTCAATAAACATTTTTCATTTCATTTTCATTTCATCAAGATTTGACGGAGAGGTAACATAACAAAAAAATACTATTGTCGAATTGATAACTCTTCTTTTTCTTGAAGTCGGATAAAAAGAGAATCGTTAGGAACGAAGGTGGAATATTTTTCAATTTTAAAACTTTGCATTTGCAGTACATTTACGACACTTTACACGCAGTTTAACTTGATTAAGTGACTTTGAAAAGAAAACGAAATCCTCATGTCTAGAAAAGATAAACTCTTTTAAAAAAAGGTGTTTTCTTTTAGGTGAAAGACGATTAAAGCGGGTGAAGGAATTTTGTTTTGAAACATATTTCCCAGATGTTAAGAAACGCGATTAAAAAACGAAATCTGGCGATCGATTTCTTAGATTTGTATACAGACACTGAAATTTTACAATGTACTTAGAAATCAAAGAATCGAAGTGCTTGTCGGGCCAAACGCAGTGTAGGGTTCCGTAGAAGAAGGGGTTTTTACCAGCTTTACATAACTGACAACTTCATCGAAGTAATTTTCAGTGGAATTTGTACGAAGTTTTTCTTTTATAAGTTGGTCGCCATCATAAGCAGTCCATATACGTCCCAATGTAGGGCACAGCCCTTCTCTCAGGGAGAGAGTATGGGCTTAATCACCACGCGTGCCCACCGCGGATTGGCGATTTCAAGCGCTGAGGTATGTGAATAGCTCAGACACTCAGGTTTCCTCACGATGTTTTCCTTCACAGTTAGCGCTGTTGGTCGCCTATTATTCGTTAACCTACTTAGCCGTGATAGTTTTCCTTTTAAGTTCATTATATGTGCCCTATTTTTTTTTACGTTTCTACAATGAACTGCTTGAATGAATGAATCGAAGCATGGTTTTCCTACACTTACAATATTTTTAAACGACCAATCCAATTATTCCCCATACTAGGTTCCTTGTCGACTAAGGAACCTTAAAAAGGAACATGGCAGGCATTACATACCTGAAAGTAATACAGGAAAATTTACAGAGAAAATAAGCAGAAGCCTCCGTAGTACGAAAAGGAAGAACATGAAGATTGAACATTGTACAAGGGGCAAAGTTTCCACTCATATTCACGCGCGTCGTTACGAGTTTTCCTTTTGCGGATAAACGAAAAACAGGCGCGGCGTCAACAACGAATAAAACAACTCTATCTCTAGGAACCTAACAGGAGAGAAGTTGTTATTTTTCTGTCGCTTCTCATAACCGCGAGTCTCATGTCACTGAAGTTGAACCGGTAAAAATACATTAAAACAGATTCTGCGAGTTATTATTTCTAGCATTCACTGCAGCATAGGGCTCTCGGTGAATGGTAGGTATGTGATTGTGACTCTAAGCGCAGGTTTCTGAATTGAGAATTCAGTGAGAGACTGAATTGAGTAAATAGTTATCTCTATCGTTTTTTTTTAGATTTCCGAAGAGACTGCATTATACTTTAGTATCTACTTAGAGAAATTTTCAAATCATAAAGAGGTAATTTGTGTGAATATGGCAAGTGATATTAAAGTAACTGTTGATAGATAACCTGGCGAATACGCCAAGCTATGTCGCCGCTTAAGTAGTTTGCGGGTTTAATATGGAAATCAAATTGGAAATTAGGTGCAAGTTAGGAGCGTCACGCGTCCACTCGACCGGCAACTCCCGCAAGCCTCCGCAAGTTCGCGAGGCGTTTGGAAATTTCCAACAATACGACCTCCCCCGCCCCATGAATTATTGGACTTACGCACCCACTTACGAGCCGGCGCGACGTGAGTGTAAAGTTTAGTTTCTTGTTTGCATGGGATTACTCCGGTGCTATTAGTCACGACTGTGTCTATATGCGTTAAGTACCAGGTGATATATCAGCGCTTGTTAGGCACTCCCTGTAGCGATATACGAAGCGAGACAAGAGTGCATATAGCAAACATTTAACTAAACGAAATGTCACGTGTGTAGTGTGTGCATCAGCAAGTGATCGAGCGACTGATGATAATTGGCTCGCAAACAGAGAAGTCACTGGCAGCGTGGCGCCTCCGTCACATCTCTCTTTTAATTGACCGGCGATTTCAATTAATGCACATCGCTGAGCTCACGGAACTATAACAACATCAGTGCTACGATATCAGGGCATCGCGCATTCACTCAAAATGTCGTTGGCAGGTCGCAGCGAGAGAATTTATGACACTGTGGACGGCCAATAAATGCAAATTTTATTGTTTATAGCAGATTCAACGGCAGTGAACTCTTTTCACCGATGCCGTAAAATGGTTTAGCGATGCAAGTCGGACAAATTGTCTTCCCATTAAGGTTTGTTAAACAATAAACTTTATAACACTACAGCGGTAGTGTGTGTTAACAGCAAACATTTAGGGCCTTAATTATAAAAACACTTTTGCTTTAAAGCACTCCTAAGGGGCAGCTTATTTAATCTGTGGTTACGACTTTTCCTTGTAAAATCTCTACCTCAGACTATTTTAATCGGCGTATTAAGGCGCGAGACACAGATGGGACGTGGGGCGAGGGCGCGGTAAGATGTATAGAGTCACAGACCACAGTCCTTGCTCTGCGGTCGCTCTTGGTTCCATCTGTGTCTCGCGCCTAAAGATCGTGTTTTTTATAAAGACCGTTACATTTTAGACACTTCTTGCAGGGTTTTGCGCTTGATGTTCAATCAACAATTTACCCTTAAACGCAGAAGTTTAGTTTCCCCATGATGTTTGTACGCGTAAGTGTGCTAGAAAGTTATATTAAGGATCAATTGTGTCTAACAAATAATATTGTGGATCGAGAGAAACTTGGGCCTTCTTTCTATCTTTGGCTGTGTTAATAAAGGCTGAGGGTGGTGTGGTGTAGGAGGGAGATCAGCGCTCGGTCTGCCCGCGTACTGATAAGACTATTAAAAGTTACGCTCGCAGGTCAACGGCTGAACTGTACTGATACGAAATAATGGTATTAAAGAAATTCGGTCACTTTCTCTGTGAAAACAAGTCGTATGGCGGCCAAAATAGATGCCATTGCATTCATATCACTGTTATCTCAGCCGTTGCTTATACAATTAAATCTCACTGCAGAGCTTAAAAGAAACTTCATGCTGTCCTTCGGATTATTTCTCACTAAACAAAACCAGAACCACTTTCTAGATTCTTAGAAACTTATTTATTGTTGTGCCATTTAGAATAGATTTAGGCTCGGATCTAATGCGATTGTTATTGTTGCAAAGCAAGAAGCTTAGAAATTTAAAATGTTGGATAGATATAATAGAGAATACAGTAAAGAAAACAGGTTGGCGCAGTTTCCTATTGAGAACAGGTTGCATGCATATGTAGTTAAAGTAGTTAGTTGTTTAGATCTCTAAATAGAATGGGGAAGATTACGCAAAACTTTTTAGTAGAGGGCGCTGTATGTTTGTTACCTGTCAAAGCACTGTGACAATAAACAGTTATTTGCTTTCGTGGATTATTGCTATTCAAGAAGTACCTGGACACCTTTTTTGTTGCAGTTTTACGAGGGTGTATTCTTTGTGGCGTTTAGATAGGTTGAAGGAAGAGCTGAGAAAACATGGAGCTTCTCTAAAAGGAAAGAAGCCCAATTAGTGGAAAGGTAATTTTTACATATTTTATTAATTTTTACACGTTTTCAAAGCAAGTTCATGTCTTAATTTGATCAAATATAGGCTCAACTAATGGAAACTTGTAAAATTTTAAAAGTTTTACTCATATCGAGCGATAACAACATGACTATATGTAAAATAAACCTCTAAAATTATGTTACGATTTTAGTTCTTGATAGATTGGAGGAATACGATACGAATTTCAACTTTGAGAAACCTGTGGAGGGCAGCCCAGAGCCCCAAATGTTTTCCACATTACCTGGAAAAATCACTCGACTCAAAAGTTTTTCCTTCTCAACGCCCTTTCCCACGTTTTCGTTTGCTTTGGGTTACCTAGGAATTTATATGAACCCAAGTCTTCACACCCTATTGCTGCACAGCATCCCGTTTTTTAAAAAACTTAATTATTTACCAACAAAACAGCGCACTTGTATGGAAAATGACAGTTTATTTGTAACAAACACTCAGCGCCATCTGCTTGGAACTAAAGTGACAGTTTGCTAATATTTTCAGAAAAATAACAAAACTAAACAACTTGCTTTTCTCGGTAATGCGCAAAAAGTACAAAATAAGTAATAATTAGTAGTTAAGCCAAAAAGCTCAGTTTGACTTGGTGATAGATTAATCCCAGGAATGAACACACGTTCGCCGGACTGACTACCAGTAAGGATTCGGCATAAAGAACGTACTCAGCCATATTTCAGATAGTAAAAAACTATCGATTGTTCCATAATATATTTCGACATTTGCTTTAGCGAATGACAATTCTGTGAAACAGTTTTAAAATAATGACTCTCAACATAAAATGGTACTTCGAACTGTATGAAAAAATTGTTCCACTGCCAAAATTAAACCCCTTATAATAAAAATATATCCGACTACAAAATAAATTCCACCGCCATACATAAATAAATAGCTGTGAAATAGAGGGTATTGACGCGAATGTCACTAGCTACTAAAAATGGCAGACGTCGCTATCATATTGTTATTAAATAGCCATATAATTATGTACAAAAAAAAACTCCGATTAGATTTTACGCTGAATTGAATTGCTGTTTTAATTTTAGTAATTATAATTGTAGTAAAAATTTGTCGTTGTCTGATGACGATGTCATGAATTTCAAGGCAGCCCAGCCGTAGATCGCCGGGAAGCTGCAAACAAAAGTTGAAAGCGAGGAATTGTGGTCAAAGCAATTATTGTGAATAGAGCTCACTTCAGCAATGGTAGAAATTCGCGTATAAATCGCGTCACAGACCACAAACAAAAACGTGCATGTGGACCGGGCGGTGCCCATTATTTTCGACTGCATAATCGCTTCGTCCGACGCCCGCATCGTTCCCTAGCTATTTTATTTCCTCCCTGCACGGTGGTATTTTGAATAGCGAAACCTTTTTCGGTATGCTCTCAGCAGGGAAATTAAACCGTGTTAAATTCTGCTTAAAGTCTAATTCGGGATAGTAGATTTGCCGAAGCGATGAGACCGGCGACAGACCAAAGCCACCGCGATACAATTTCGGCACAATGTGTGTCTGATATAACCGGATTTAACTCATTGTTACATATGAGTTGAGAGGACCGAGGGGGTACAATGAAACGGTTTCTAACCAGAAACCAAGAGGATCCCTACGATCGTTCCAGTTCAATCAGGGACCACTTTAATTTCAAGTTATTACTTTGTTTAAGCTCACCAAATCGGTTAGGAAAATCCGGAACCTATTTGAGGATTGGCAAGAGCAACGCAAGTGCCTACAGTGGATGGGCTGATGTATATAACTGGGTAGGTAACCAGCACATGTTGATTGACAATATACATAATTGATTATGTATATTTTCTTTTTGAACTAAAACTTTCTTAAGCACTACACATTACGAACTTAATTCCGAAATCACTTACTTGAATTTTTGTCGCAAGATTCCGACCAGGTTTCGATCTAAGAGCTTATATTTTCTTGTCTAAGTACGTATAGCTAGTTGAACAGACGAGTCGGGTTAAAACGAAACAAGCAAACATGGAACATATTGAAGTAGGTAGGATTATTGGATGGTTCAGTTACGCCAATAGTGCCAATATATCGGTGGAGATTGATTCAATCCCTCTATATCGGGAAGAGAAATTGTTAGCTGCAAGCATGTCGACGTTTATTTACTGTCGCTCTTTATCTGCGCTGATGGCGGCGGTTATGTCAAATGCATTAATGTAATATATAAAAATATCGTTATTTGTCGAACGATTGATCGAACTCCTCCGAAACGACTTCACCGATTTTTATGAAAATTTTCTGTGTATTTGGTAGGTCTGAGAATAGGTGGTAGGCCAATTAATATGGCAAAACAACGTTTGCCAGGTCAGCTAGTCTTATATATAAAAATCTCGAATTTTTATCGTTATCGAATTCCTCCGAAACGGCTTCACCGATTTTTATGATATTTTTTGTGTATATTTGGTAGGTCTGTCTGAGAATAAGTCGTAGCTAATTAATATGGCAAAACGTCGTTCGCCGAGTCAGCTACGGTTTCTATCGATAGCCTAACATTTAGAATTCGAAATTTCTTTCATACAACTTGTGTCAAATATCTAATCTATGGAAAAAATGATTATAGGAAACGAGATAAAATAAGTAGGACTAGAAGCTGGCCACACTCTGTGAAAGCTTATGCGGCGTTAGTTCGAGCCACTTTAGAATCGGATTAATTGCTCACTTAACGCGACTTGTAATAAAGTAAATCCGGCATCACGAGTCGTCTACTTAGTTAGGCAGTCGTTTTAGCAGAGAAACTTGTAACGAGAGTGGCAGGAATCGGATTAGCCAGTTTGGGTACTCCGACTTGGAAAGATGTTGTCTTAGCGCGCGGGCGTAGTGGCGCGCGTGCCAGGCAGCCGTCTCGTGCGCGAGGCGATACATGCCCGCCCGCCTGCCCCCCGCAACTCCAGCTCGACGAACCACGATATTTACATTACACAGGCGCTATTTGCACATTCTTAATCAGCACACAGTGAGCGCATTTGAGCATCTCTCATCACATTCTATACGCATCGACGAATTGGGAAAACGCCAAAGATTTTACTATCAATCATCACTCTAGGTACCGGCGCAGACTCGTAAACATTTTGTGCATTTGAATTATTATTCCTTTTAGAAAGGTCACAAGAAATGAAGGAGTGGATGAGTTATAGCAGGACGCTTGGTGCCAGCAGTAAAGTTTCCTGATTCACTGCTGAAGCAACTTGGCGTAGGCGAGGCGGCGGGCTGCGGCGGCGGGGGCTTGTGTCGGCGCTCCGTCGAGTCGAGAGCACCTATTTAATTAATCCATATTCTCGAACATAACCAAGCCGCACATTAAATATAATTCCCGCCTACTACTTACTTAGTAACTATTATTCTAATGACACAGTTTTCCATTATATAGACTATTGTAAAGCCGCTATTAGCGTTAATAAAGAACAGGAGCTTTGGGCTTGCAAAGGGGCGGCTTAAAAACAATAACCAATTTTGTATCGACTTACAGCTTCCAAGAAAGTAGCGTGATTTTCAGCAATAAGCAAACATAAAGAAAATGAAGTGAAGCTAGGCGGCAGAGAGCAGAATAGAGCAATCAAGCGGAGAACATTCTGACACAGCAATTTGGACGGCGCGCCACACCGATGTGTTTTGATAGCGCCGCTTTTGTACGGCCATTTCTTGTGCGCTTATAAAACATATTTACGACTCCGATGAGATTCGAATATTACCCGCTGCCGCCTTAATAACTTCCTCTCCGACTTGCGCAAAACTACCAGTGCCTAAAAGGGTTTCACAGTGTATTAGTGTATACCATGGCCGTTTGCTTTAGGGAAAGTGCAGGAAAAATAATTTTTATATGCAAATAGAGACCAATTTTGTTTGTAGGTTGCAATATTACATTATCTAATGAAATTGCGTGCGTATCCCTTAGCCGGAAATTAAACTGGGCCTACAAGACACTTGTGCTCTGCGAAGCATCGCGATGATCATTACGCTCTTATGTAGAAGATATGTGGACTACATCGCGCCGACAAGGGATTGAGAGCGGCGATGAGCCTCATCTCCGATTCTGTTTGTAGATCCCAAGCGATACTTTCATTATTTGCAGTATTGATTGGACGAAATCAATCGGGCTATGCAAATATTTGCATCGATCCCTGACCGGCAGCCCAAATTATTTACGCGTGTCGCGACGCTCCGTTATGCAATTACGATGGCTTATTAAAAATTAACTGCAGCCTGGTGCCAGCGTTGGAACTGACAGCGCGAAATTACTAAGGTAGCGGGTGAGTATTGTTCGTTAGGCAGGTCTGTGTGTGGGTTTATATTGAGCTGATTAAGTTATGAGTGATGTGTACGTGCGTAGACCCGGCGAGCGGCGGCAGCGTGAGGGGCCGCGTCGCCGCGGGCGGTGGCGCGTGAATCATGCAGGAGCGAGCTGCTGCCCTGCGCCTGATGCCGCCACCCACCCGGTTGTCATTCTACACGTCACGTCTCTACAGATAACTAACGATTCCCCGCTCACAACTCTCGGGCGCTTTTGTCAAGCAAACCAGATAGTAGACGTGGTGGGTGCTATCAGAGAATTTTTCATCCTTGTTTCAGCGATCTAACAAAAAAAAAACTAAATCAAACTAATATTTTCGTGCCTACCACCGGCACATACATATGCATTATTTCAAATGATGTTATGCTAATATATGCCGCCAAACTAAATGCAAATAACGCTGCGAGCATTACAATATACGAAGTGGTTTCAGAGCACATAGATACAATTTATATTTCGTTTTGTGCATGTACACTAACTAGTTGGGCACATTGGTGTATAATCAAAAACCGTGCAAAAAGCCGCAAGCGGCGCAGGCGTAATGGCGAATATAATGTATGCTAATGAGAGAGGGCAGCGGGCGTGACGTCACGCGCTGGACCGCAGCGCAGCCGCCGCCGCGCGCGCCTAACGAGCCCCCGAGCCGGTTCCATACTTTCCTAGCAGAGTGGCCAACCCAAACATTAAGCCATGAAAATCTTCAAAATATATGTCAACTACATTATCTCCGAAATAACGCTAGGGCGTAATTACATTTTAGGAAATTGTGGACTGAGCCAGCCATACGAGTATAACGGCGGCGTAGTGTTAAAACCTTGTATGTGTATGCAGAAGAAAAATCTTTTCAGGAGAAAGAAAAACCTTAAAGAGCTCCATGCAGTTAAGCGGCTCCATGCACACATGATTGAGAGATTAGTTTGCAAAAACGATCTGTAAAAAAGATATGATTTTTTTTCCATTGCTGACGGTGGTGTTACTGCATGGAGCCCCTTAAGGCTGTTCTTACGTGGAGTATGCTGTCTCGCTCGCAAAATTTAACATTGTTTTAAAATGAGTATAGTTTTGATAAAAGTGATCTGAGGGTTTTATCTTATCTAAATATAAAAAAGAAGAAACTGACTGACTGATTGGTGACTGACTGACACATCAACGCACAGCCCAAACCCCTGGGTTTAGGACTTAAAATTTGGCACAAAGGTTGCTTATGAGGTCTAGGGGTGCACTAAGAAAGGATTTGTCAAAACTCACCCCCTAAAGGGGTGAAACGCGGGTATAAGTTTGTATAAGTTTGCAAGATTAGTTAGACCAGTTTATTCGAAACTTTGCAGGAGTACTCCTGGCGGTAAATAAGTAAGTACATGTTTCAGGCTTTATCAAAATTCAACCCCTAAGAGAGTGAAAAGGGGTGCCAAAGTTTGTACGGGGCGTAAAATATTTGTGGTCAGATTGTATTGAAACTTGAAACGATAAAGGTGAAAAGGGGTGCCAAGGTTTGTGCGGGGCGTAAAGTATTTGTGGTCAGATTTTATGAAACTTAGTACAAATTTTCTTCAATAAAATTTATGAAACACATATTTCACAGTTTTTTTTTAATTGAACCCTTAAAATGGGTGCCAAAGTTTGTACGGGGTGTAGAATATATATTTCTCAGTTTTCCGAAATTCAACCCCAAAATGGTTGAAAAGGGGTGCCAATGTTTGTACCGGGAGTAAAATAGTTGTGGTCGGATTTTATTAAAATTTAATACAAAGGTTCTTCAATAAAATTTATGAAACACGTATTTCTCAGTTTTCCAAAATTCAAGCCCAAAAAGTTTGAAAAGGGGTGCCAAAGTTTGTACTTTAATTCCACACAATTCAACCCCTAAGAGAGTGAAAATTGGTGCCAAAGTTTTGTACGGGGAGTAAAATATTTATAGAAACTTCATCTTTGTCAACATAATTTATGACACACATTTCACGGTTTTCCACAATTCGCTTTCTAAGGGGATGAAACAGGGGTTTAAAGTGTGTATGGAGAAAAAAGATTAGATTGACATTTTTATTCAAAACTTCAGACTAGTAATTGTGTAAACTCTGTAGATTTTAACCCCTTAAAGCATGAAAGTCTTACTAATAAAGGCGAGGTTCCGACTAACTCACTCATCAACGCCCAGGTAAAACCTATAGGCTGAGAAAACTGAAATTTTGCACAGATGCGGACGAGAAAAAAGGACGGATTTTATAAAATTCAACCCCTAAAGGAGTGAGAACGGGTGTCCAAATTTGTATGTGGTCCGATATAACCGTAAAATTGATGACACGTCATGAAATCAGGTGCCAAAGTTTGTAAGGAGAGTATATTATATTTGTAGTCGACTTTTATTAAAACTTAATAAAAATAAAATTCAAAACAATTGATTAAACACATACTTCATCGTTTTTCAAAATTCAAACCCTAAGAGGGTGAAAGGGGTGCCAAAACTTGTATGGAGAGGAAGTATTTGTAATCAGATTTTCTTGACACTTGGTACAAACGTACGTGAACATAATTAATGACACTTATTTCACGGTTTTTCAAAATTCGGGTTGAATTAAGTAAAGTATTTGTGGTCGGATTTTCTTGACAAACGTACAAACGTACGTCAACATAATTGATGAGGCACTTTCTACCCCTAAGACTGTGAAAAGGGGTGCCTAAGTTTGTACGGGGAGTAACTATTTTTTTGGCCGGATTTTTTTAAAACACAAATGTACAAATTATTCACGGTGTTTTTACAATTTAACCCCTAAAGGGGTGAAAAGGGGAGCCAAATTTGGTGCGGGAAGTAAAATATTTATGGTTGAATTTTCTTGAAACTTGTTATGAACCACGTATTTCACATCATTTTAAGCTTCAACACCTATGAGGGTATAATATAGATGTTAGGAGGTAACATTTTGTGGTCTCTTTTACCTACCCTACTCTATGTCAAGCGAGTTGGTCTCCTAATACTTCCAATGACCATTAATAAATCACAGGAACAGAAATTGATTATACGCTGCTCTAGAGTGAGCTTTTCAAGCAGCCTGGTCATGTTTATTTTATTGATTTTACGAAGTTCACAGAACAAAATTATAAAAAACAGGTAATTGCAGGTGTTTCACGTAGTATAAAAGGATGTTGTGACAGACTTCAAATCTAGTGAATACAAAACACGTAGTATACATTTCACAGGCGCTAAAGTATCTTAAGCTTATTTGGAACCGCTCTTATTAACTAAATTCCACGCGGACGAAGTCGCAGGAAAAAGCTAGTAAAATATAAAATTAGTTTTTAATATGCTTTTATTACGAAACTGACAAACCAAGTTTAACAAAACCTAGGAATTCAGCTTTAATATAGTTCTAACTGTAGTATTATTTGAAACTTTGCAAGTGTATTCAATTTGCATTACAATACAATAATTTGGTATCACAGAGCTGATCTGATTATGATAGCTGAATTCTTTAACTCTCCACCGCGCCATCTGCTTTTAGTCTGTCAATGTCTAATATCAAGCAAACTTTAATAACAACAGCATGTAGTTAAGGTGTTGTTCATTAATCATTAGGGGCGGTTAGGGGCAGAACCATTTAAATTAACACTAAAATTACAGATTTCTTTTATGGTTTCTGAGCACTGTTAATTTTTTTACAGGCCTATATTAAGGCCTCCCCCAATTTAGTCCAGAGTTTTCGGTCACCTCAGACCACTCTGGCAGATGTTGGTCGAGATCGTCTCTCCACCGTCTCCTAGGCCTGCCTCGACTTCGCACTTTTTCAGAATAACAAGAATAATTTCCTAGTTTCATAATATTGTGCCACAAATAAACATTACGATACTAGGAAATTATCTTACTTTCCAATATAAGAGCATGTGATGTCCATTAGGTTAAAAAAAACCGGATAAGTGCGAGTCGGACTCGCCCACCGAGGGTTCCGTACAAATTTGTAGGTACATATTAAATAGTTCAGGAATCGACTCTCGCACTAGTTCAAAGACTATCTTTTTATGATATGATACATAATGATATGTATAGTTTACAGATTTTTCCCTGTAGTTGTAGTATAAAACGATGTTATTTGTCAAATTGTATAGTTCTAGGTCAACGAAAAGTACGCTATAAATTAAATTCCCTTGAGTGTCGAAATATACGTTAAAGGGTCTTGCCAGACAGATGGACGGACGGATAACAGAGTGACTCTATAAGGGTTCCGTTTTTTTCCTTTTGAGGTACGTAACCCTACAAAACATGATTAAAAAGTAAAATATAAAATGCAGTTTGTACTTTTAAAGTATTATTTATAGCTGCCTCGGAGAACTTCTTACCGGTTCAGAATCAATATTAATTTTTCGTGAAAATTTCCTATCTGCTATTCGGGGTGGAAAAAACAAAACAAAGATAGGTTATTTAAAACGTTCCAGCCGTTTTTAAGTTATGAATGCTGTACCCCCCCCCCCCCCCCACTTTGATTTATGTAAATAAAAAAAATAATAAGAAAAGTGTGACCATTTCGTAGCGTTCCCTAAAAATATAAAAAAACGAAAATGGATATAAATATTTACAGTTTAGTTACGAGGTTTTCGCACTACCGTCATGAAAACCTCACGTAAATGGGTATTAGCGATGGAAACTAATTCGGTCGTTTTGTAGTAAAAGTGGAGAAGGCATAATTTGCCACAATGCATAGGGATCTGATGGAGCGGGCGAGGGCGTTCACGATAATAAAAACAGTGCGTCGCTACAAAAATAAGAAAAGTTAGGAGCGTGCGCCCGCGAGGCGCCAGGAGGTGCGGGGTCGCCGCTCCGGGCCTACTTTACCATCCACCCCCGTGATGTTTATTGAGCCTTTCTTTTAAAACATCCACTCTTTCGCGTATCCGCCACGCCATCGCAAATCTAAATCACTTTGCATTACGTGCCTTTAAAAGTACATTTTTGGTCAACTCATCCAGTACTGAGGTCAACACGTGGCAGCTAGTGAAACTAGTGAATACACGGATCCCCCGGTCCTAAGAAGGGATAATGCGAAATAAAGTCGGCGGGCGACAGTGTTTTTTTTTTGTCGGGAGCGCATCATCCATCACTCGGTGTCGACTGATTTATGGTGGCGGCGGAGGCGCAGGGCGGCGCGGCGTAGCCTACTCGCGATTAAGAGACGCTCGCGCGACATGCGAGCGACAGCGCCTCGCGTCTTTGATATGTTCCTATGAGTCTAGCAGGGGTTCACTATGCCACTCCAAAACACGTTTCATCGAATAACATTTCATCTATGACGACTCATCGATAGTTTGTTTGTTCGATATTTCAATTCATCCAATGTTCAATTTTACGAATCACGTTTGTTCGGTGCTACGTTTCACCTAAGAAGTAAGTGGCCTATATATATGAATACGATCGATTTTTTGCTATTTATTTGCAAACCATGTAGATTTTAATATGATTTTAAGCAAATAACATTATATTTCGATGAAATGTAAAGTCAGTCAAAAGAGATTTAAGCTTTAGACAAAATAAGCCATCGATCGTTTTTATTTTATGTGAAATGAACCACCGATGTAATGTCATTTGATGTAATTAATTCTACTTAAGATAAGCGGCCGACGAGTTGTCATAGGTGAAATGATACAAGATGAAAAGTGTTTTGGAGTTGCGTAGTGAACCCGTCTAGCAGACGGGCAGAAGCCGGCTTTAGATGACGATCTCTAAACCTCCTAGAGATTATATTACTACGGTTATTTATGCCCAACCCAACTTCGGTAATTACTCAGTAATTACCTGAGTACGATAAGATTCGTCCGAGTAGTTGAATTTGCCCAAAATAAGAATTAATCGAAAATGAATTGGGTTTTAGCAGCTTTTATTTTTCTCTGGGTCAATCAAAGAAAAGTTGACTAAACTGGGTTCCGAGCTGTAGCTCGCGAGCTACGAATAGCGCATTGTACAGAATGTTGCCTTTTGTAGAGGAACGCCTATAATGTGTCTTTACGTCAAGCGGAGTCGCGTCATATCCCTGACTAATCGTGGGGGCGGGCGGGCGGAGGCACTCGCTCTCCACGTCTTCATAACCTCTACACGGTATACAAAGACGACAAAGCAATTCATTACATGAACTGGAAACTCCTGAACTCTCGCTTGTATAGCAGAGGGGTAGGCAGAGACCAGGATTGCCACTTGCCACGGTCCTGACAAACCCATTTCGCTGCATCAACATTCATTAGTCACTGCATGCTGGGATACTTTTTATCTTGCCCTTCGCAAATACATTCTCAATTTGTCGAAAAAAGCAGTTCAATTTAATTTAAACAATATTGCTTCATAGAATTTCCTTTAATCTTCCACTCAATCATCTTCCACCACCTTAAGTAGTAAAGACCAGACGTGCCACGCGACATAAAGGCTTCGCTAAATAATATCGTAAGTTACGGTAAATATAAAATCTCCACGGTGATATCGAGCCGTGTTCCCGCGAGAAAATTGCGAGTATTCATCATGAATGCGTGACGTTTAAAATTACCAAGCGCCTGTGCCCGCCGCCACCTGCATAAATCATACCGAACACTAGTTTCGGCTACCACCTTCTCTATTAACTGTTTATCTCGTAAATTACAATCGATTGTTATTGTGTCATTATGTACACTATATTCAGCTATACACTTTGTACGTTAATCCTTATAAAATTTACCGTAAAAAACACCGTGGCTTCCTACTCGGTTTTTCCTAAAAAACTTATTGTGTAACATAACTATTAAGCGCTGTGGTTTGCCAAAATTTGTTACTTAGATAATCATATCATATTTTATGTTGTAAACAAAGATTTTATAAAACTGTATTTCTTCCATAAAGCAGCTATGCTGGGTGTTTTAGAAAGGTCAGGCGAAACGTACAGGAGGTTCTGTACTCATCAACACAAATAAAGTTTTTAGGGGACCAACTCCAAAATATCGAAAAAAAAAAACATATTACATACTGCGTAATAAAGTTAATTATAGAATAGAGAAGTAGTATTAGTAGAACGATTCGAATTTGGCACCTTTCTGAAACATTATATTACACAAAGTCACGCCTGTATCCCGAAGAGGAAGCAGAGACCAGGGTTTGCAACTCGCCACGATACTGAAAACCTCTTTGGGGCCATTTAAGTATTACGTAAGCACTAAAGGGGGCCGGGTGGTCTTTGCTTTGCTTATTATTGACGACATGGGGGTGGGGGGTCTGGATGGTGATAAAGTCAGCAGTAGGTTTTTAAGTGTATTAGTAAATAAGTGTATTAAATCTGTACACAAATTCCGAAATAAATATTGGGGATAATATATCTACTCAACGTTTGTTCGTTCACAGAATTACACAACGTTTCATATGAACCCTATATTCGTGTACGAGTCGGTCGTTTCATTTTATGAATAAAAAGAAAAAAAAAAACGACGGCGGGCTCCCAGTAGCGCTCGCACGGTCGATCGATGCAAGGTGAATTCACGAGTTGCGAGTCTTGAGACGAGTCGGGCCGCGGTTCCGGTCAGCGGCATGGCGGCACAAGAGCTCTAACGAGTGCAGCCGGAGCGCCCGCCCGCGCCGCAGCCGCTCGCGGACCAGCCTCTTGCATTTATTCATGTCGTTACCGCTAACGATAATTTTATCGTGTGCTCATTTGCCGGCGCCAGTTTCGCGACCATTCGTCAGCGCGTCCAAATCGACAATTTGCGCAACACTAAAAACTTTATTGCAGCATAATTGACTCCTACATAATCCATGGTCTGCTTATAGCGTTGAAACTAGCTGCGTCAGGGAACGTGCAAACTGCGGAAATGTGGCCTGATGAGATGGTTTATTTCATCAGTTAGAATGCACGTTTGCTGAACGTTGCTAATCCACAAGCAACTCATTTTTAACTCTGCGAATTTGTATTGGCATTCATTTCATCTTTTGGTACATGGCATGCATAAACTTAGGTACGTGGAAACAGGAAATAGGTAATACTAATTGAGATTGAAATGTTACATCTACATATTTCAAAGGTTGCGCTGTTTTAAGTAAAGTCAATATTATGGAATGATAACAAATTTATGTGAAATGTAGAATAATCTTTTAAATTACACGCCGAAATCAATTATATTACTTTCGATAAGTGTTTTTATATAATGAGGGAAAACAAACAAATAACTTGTTTGGCACGAGTCAGTAAAATCTATGTTCATAATAGGGAACCTGCGTCTCACTTTGACATTGCTTTTATACCATATAAATAATATAAAAAACTAGTAAAAGTTTTAAAATAAAATAATAAAAATATTTTTTTCGGGGTTTTTGGAGTCACAAAATATGCGAAAAATAAAGTTACTCTAATAGCATAAAACTGATTAGGGTGTACATGCATAAAAACATTATTTTACGAGATAACTCAAATATTGATAAACGCTTCATACATAATATGAGGCGTTACGTTAGGGAGTGACGTCATAGTCTAAGGTCGATTTGTATGGCGTGTTTTATTACCACGTGACGATACTGCCCTTACGACTGGTTATATCAAAAAGGTTTAGTCGCAGAGAAAAAGAAATACCACGTATATTTATCTTTTAACGTAGGACACGTTAAAATTCTAGTAAAACATTTTAGGGCACGTTCTCCATTATACAAACAGTGGCGTTTTTATAGATCAATACAACAAAGGCACAAATGATTTAAAAGAAAATGTCACAGTTAAATTTAACATGAATAGTAAAGAAAAATTAAATAGAAAATAAAAACCGGCTTCAAAACACTAGAGCACTAGAAAGTTAGTAATAATTTAAAAGAATACCTTTAAATTAGAAGTATGTACACATGTAGGTATTGTAGAAGTATAATTTGTAGGCGGTGCCCAAAATATGTATATGTCCTGGTCATAAAACTGGGCACCGACTAAAAATATACTTCTTCTTTTTAGTGCTCTAGTGTTTTGAAGTCAGTTTTTATTAAATCTTTTTAATTTTTCAATTTTTTGTGGGGGACCGGGAGAAAAATAAACAAGTCCCTTATAACCATAATTTACCATACTTAATTCGTTACTTTAAAATTTGAAGTTCTAAATTTCCATCTCCGAAAGTCTTCAACAGAACATCACCACATTACCTTGTGACTACTTTTAGGCTATTTTATGAAACATACGGATATTCCCCATTAGGGCTTATTTACTACTGTCCATTGAAGAGTTCGGTCATCACTGAAAGCCTTCATCAGATCTTGAACAAATTAAAATGGGACCAAAGGGACGTTATATCCGTTCGAACAAAAAAAGAATTGTAGAAATCGGTTAAGATTTGACCGAGTAATGCGGGAATATAGCAAAAAAAAAATATATACTGTGGCGAGCACATGTCAACTCTGCGCGTGCACTATAAACTCCAACATTCCTGCATCGCGCAAGCAAAATGTTTCACATGACATACGATAAATATAACGTCCGACGAACATCAGTTGGACCGGCCGTCCCCAGGCATGCGATCTGCCTGGCGGGAAATTTCCCTTTATAGTGGAAGAGCACGATCACCCGCTCTTCCCTATAGTGGTGACCCTCGACAGAACAATGTCAACCTTCCTTCGCTCTCGCAGCACCCCACATACAATCAGTCTCAAAGCAAGGCCAGCATCCTCTTCCTTCTCACCTCATCAGTTCCACTACAGTCAACGCACCGACTACTGGTACTGATGGTGATCTCCCCCAACCCCTCGGCACGGCAGCCACACAGCAACAGCGCACGTTGCCAGTGGTACAGCAGCCTTCACCGGTTCCTACCACATGCGCGGACCTCATGGTACTGTCGCCGGTGAAGTGACTGTTAGCCGCCGATCACCCTCAACCGCTAGTCGACTCACTGACTCAGCGACTCCTGGCACTTGCATGCTTTAGAGCACAGACTTCGATTCCTATCAGACCTAGCTATGCGTAGCTACGGTCTTGAAGGGGAGTGATGTGGCGAGCACATGTCAACTCTGCGCGTGCACTATAAACTCCAACATTCCTGCATCGCGCAAGCAAAATGTTTCACATGACATACGATAAATATAACGTCCGACGAACATCAGTTGGACCGGCCGTCCCCAGGCATGCGATCTGCCTGGCGGGAAATTTCCCTTTATAGAGGAAGAGCACGATCCGTTTGGGATTGTATGAATGTGTGATGTATATGAACTTAGTATTAATGTTAGTAGGTATTGTTAGTGTAAATAGTATTGTATTTAATCATAACAACTATACTAAATTAAACTTATATAAATATTAACTAGGTAGTGTGTAAGATATACTTGTTGTAAATATTATACGTAATACAATGTAGGTATAAGTGTAGGTATATACGATACAATGTAAATAGATAAGAATAAGTGAAATACAATATGTAACTAAACAATGCATGAAAGTACAATTCAGTTCAACTGAAATACACTGAATGTATAAATGTAGGTAATTGAATCGGGAAGATACCTACATCACTCCCCTCCAGAGGCCGTCACTACGGACGATAAAAATCTGGAAAATGGACGTGACGACCAGAACGAGTTGTCCGAACAGGATTTACTATTTTCTCTGGTGGTGCGTCAATAGTAGTGGGCAAGTTAGTTTTGTCAGTGAGTATGTAGGCCGGCTTGAGGCGGTCTACTGATACTGTGACATGTTTGCCCTTGACGAGTAATTTATAAACCTTGTCTCCTCTTTCGATAACTTCATGGGGTCCCGTGTATGCAGGTTGCAGTGAGCCTCGCAATGCATCGTCTCTAAGGAAAACATGAGTCGAAGTGGCGAGATCCTTGTACACAAAAATCTTACCATGACCGTGACGTGAAGTTGGTACAGGTTGCAGCTTCTCGGCAAAAGAGCGTAGGCGGGCTAATAATTCTGTCATATCAGTACTACTGTCTACGCTATGACCAAAGAACTGACCTGGTAGTCTTAATGGCTCGCCGTAAAGAAGTTCGGCGGAGGAGGCTTGCAGATCTTCTTTAAAAGCACTCCTTATACCTAGTAAGACTAGTGGAAGAGATTCGGACCAGTGAGAGTTGCTGTGGCACATTACGGCGGCTTTAAGTTGTCGGTGGAATCTTTCCACTAGACCGTTGCACGCCGGGTGATAGGCAGTCGTCCTCCGATGTTTGAAACCAGCTAGAATGGACAAATGGTGGAAGAGGGACGATTCAAACTGCCGGCCGCGGTCGGTAACTATATCTGTCGGACAACCAAATCGCGCTATCCAGCCAGATAATAAAGCCTTGGCCACCGTTTCTGCAGTCATATCCTCAATAGGAATGACCTCTGGCCAACGTGTGAACCGGTCAACAGCTGTCAAGCAGTAACGGTAACCACTAGACATTGGTAAGGGTCCAATCAGGTCGATATGCACGAACTTGAAACGTGCAGGAGGTAAGTTGTACGTACCTAACGGGGAGTACACGTGTCGATTTACTTTAGCGCGCTGACAAGATTGACAAGCTTGTGACCAATCTCGACAGTCTTTGCGCATGCCTGGCCAAACATAGCGTTGTGCCACTAACTTGGCACTAGCGTTTGCACCAGGATGGCTAAGAGAATGAAGACTGTCGAAGATTTGCTTACGCAAAGGCTCGGGTATGAATGGTCGTGGCGTCGGAGTACTGACATCGCAGTACAACTCCAAACGACTGCCAGGTACGTTCATTTTCCGTAGACGAAGTGATGATGATGCATCGTCCAGGAAGAGCGCTAGCTGTTGGTCAGAAGCTTGAGCTTTTGCTATAGCTTCGTCATCGACGGTGGTAGCCTGCAATTCACTAACACGAGACAGTGTGTCGGCCACAATATTGTCCTTGCCGGCAATATACTGTATGTCCGTTGTGAATTGCGAGATGTAGTCAAGGTGCCTGTACTGACGGGGCGAACAGTTAGTTTTCCTCTCACGGAATGCGTAACAAATCGGTTTGTGGTCAGTAAATACGGTGAAATGGCGAGCCTCGAGCATATGACGAAAATATTTAATGCCTTCGTATATAGCTAAAAGCTCACGATCGTACGGTGAGTACTTTTGCTGCGAAGAACTAAATTTCCGTGAGAAGAAAGCTAACGGCTGCCATGTGTCATCCTTGAATTGCTGTAACACAGCTCCCATGGCCAGGTCAGATGCATCGGTGATCAATGCGAGTTTGGCCTGACAATCTGGATGAGCCAGCAATGTCGCACTGCAGAGGTTGGACTTGCAGTCCTCGAATGCTTGCAGTGAATCTCCTGTCAAATTAACAGGGTGGGAAGCTTTGACTGAGCCAGTGAGCAAGGCATTCAGAGGAGCTTGTGTTGCAGCAGCTTGGGGCATAAATCTGCGGTAAAAATTTATCATGCCCAAGAATCTCCGGAGCTCTCGAACTGTGGTGGGCACGGGGAAGTTTTTGATGGCCTCTACCTTGGAATCCAACGGCTTTGTTCCTGCTGTGGAGATTTGGTAGCCAAGAAAGGTAACCTCAGACTTACCAAAAACACATTTGGACGTGTTGACAAGGATGCCGTATTCCTTCATTCTCGTGAAGAGTTGTCGGAGATGACTCTCGTGCTCTACCTCGTCTCTAGAAAACACCAGGAAATCATCAAGGTAACAGTAGCAGAAGTCGAGTCCGCGAGTCATCTCATCCACGAAACGTTGGAAGGTTTGGCTGGCATTCCTTAGACCGAACGTCATAAAAGGAAATTCGAACATTCCGAACGGGGTGGTAATGGCTGTTTTCGGAATGTCGTCCACGCTGACAGGGATCTGGTTATAAGCCTTGACCAAATCAATGGTAGAGAAGACTCTACAACCAGATATGCTGTGGGAAAAATCGTGAATATGCCTTACCGGGTATTTGTCGGGTATAGTTCGAGCGTTGAGAGCTCGGTAATCACCGCATGGCCTCCAACAGACCGGCCGTCCCCAGGCATGCGATCTGCCTGGCGGGAAATTTCCCTTTATAGAGGAAGAGCACGATCACCCGCTCTTCCCTATAATACGTCTCGAATTGATAAACTCCGCCTTTTTTGAAGTCGATTAAAAACAAATTAGACAAAATTGAAATATGCAGATCCAAGAGCATATCAACCTTTACACGCGTGCACTCTACTCTGTTACGTTACAGGCGACTTTGCAATATTAACAAAATGCAAAGGCAGATCAGCCAATCGATTCTATTAAAAGTGCTATATGTTTTAATTTGACTGTTATGCTTAAAGAAAACCATTAATTGTCGTAGTATGCAAAACTGTGAGCAATTTGGTCTTAAAGATGTCTGTCAATCCGCCCATATTCGTCCACTGCTGGCCTTGTAGGCCTCACCTAAGCCACGCCACGTCTTTCTTTTTTCTCTCATTCAAGATGTAAACTATATTTAAAAAAAACTACGGTACCTTTCATCCATCAGCCCACATTCTTTCATAGATAAGGTTATTTTTAATTGCGCTACGAAATTCCCTACAGTTAAGCTGGTTCACATGAATCGCTCGTAGCCCGGGCTGCCTGAGTGATCTTAAACGATCACGAAGGTTAAGCAACTCAGGGCGCGTTCAGTACATGGATGGGTCGCCGTCTATGCCTAACGCTAGTGGCATTTTTCCGAGCGGTTCCGCGCTTCGCAAGGCACGTTAAGCTGTTGGTGCCGGCTGCCGTCGATAGATGGCAGTCGTTAAGCCAAGTCAGAGGCCTTAGGGCGGCTTGACAAGCTTGACTGTTTAACTTCTCTTCGCTGTGGCTTTTCTCTCATGTCAAGGATTATTGGATGCTCTTTAATAAATAATAACCTCGTGCTTATATTTCGCGTATGTTATCCGTTTCTGAAGTCCTGTTTGTAAAATCGTTACGATATCTAGATAAAACAAATGCTAAATGAAATAGGGATGCTGTTCCGAATTATTTGTTCAATCACAACCATCCTTAACGGGATAAGCTACGGCCTAAATTAACATAGGATATACTGTCAGTTTGTTACCAGTGATGACTTATGGCACTGAAACGTGGTCTCTCACTATGGGCCTCATAAGAAAGCTCAAGGTCACGTAACGAGGTATGGAAAGGGCTATGCTCGGAATTTCTCTACGAGATCGAATCAGAAATTATGAGATCCGTAGACGAACGAATGTCGTCGACGTAGCCCAGCGGATTAGTAAGTTGAAGTGGCAGTGGGCGGGGCACATAGCGCGCAGAACTGATGGCCGATGGGGCCGAAAAGTTCAAAATCAAAATCAATTTTTTTTATTCAAAGTAGCACAGAAACTGCGACTTAATGAACGTTACAAGTTAAACTAGGTGTCCATTTCAAAATCTAGATCATTTTGGAGAAAAAATGGACAAAAAACTCCAAACTTAGTCTTTTCAAGTCCTTAATTTACAGGATTTATATAAATGTTCTAAAACTCATGCATTGAACTGGCTTTAATTCCAGACATCATTGTTATCTAAATAATCTTTAATGTTATAGTAGCTTTTTTGGCACAAAGTGTACTTCACACATTTTTTGAACCGCGTTTCTGGCAAGCTTATTATATCCTCAGGGAACTTATTGTAGAAACGTATGCAATGCCCCATAAAGGATGTATTAACCTTTGCTAGCCTAAATTTTGGGAACGAAAGTTTATGTCTATTTCTAGTATTTACATTGTGTTGGCTACCTACAGTTTTAAAGTCACTGATATTTTTCCTAACGTACATAATATTTTCATAGATATACTGACTAGCAACTGTTAGGATGTTAGTTTCTTTAAAGAAATCTCTTAACGAATCTCTATTGCCTAGCTTATATATGAATCTGATCGTTCTCTTCTGCAGGACGAAGATGGTCTCAATGTCTGCTGCCCGACCCCACAGTAGTATACCATAGGACATTATACTATGGAAGTAACTAAAATAAACAAGCCTAGCAGTTGCGACATCAGTTAGTTCCCGGATTCTTTTAACTGCGTATGCTGCAGAACTGAGCCTATTTGCCAATTTTCCTATATGAGGACCCCATTGAAGCTTTGCATCAATTGTGATACCCAGAAATACAGTTTCTTCTACAAGGTCTAGTTTATCATTCCCCAATAAAACATTGCTGTCAACCATTTTGACATTTGGTAGTGTGAATTTTATACATTTTGTCTTTTTTTAATTTAATAATAAGTTATTAGAAGTAAACCAATATAGTACCTTAGAGAGAGTATTATTTGTATCCGCAAGGTCATTTTATTGTCTCTTAATCTTAAAAATAAGTGACGTGTCATCTGCAAACAATACTATCTCTGACATGTTTTGAACCATGAACGGCAAATCATTTACATAACGAGGAAAAAGAACGGCCCCAAAATAGATCTCTGTGGCACTCCCATCTTAACCTCCGACCCTGATTATTTAGTCATATTTATGTCAGCTTTTTGAACCCTCCCTTCTAAATATGATCTCATAAGTTTTAAGTTTTTCCCATTTATTCCGTAGTGTTTTAATTTTAAGAGAAGTGTTTTATGGTCTACGCAGTGAAATGCCTTCGACAAGTCACAGAAAACACCTGTAGTTCTTGAATGGAAACCATATATCGGCAAGCGCAGCGTAGGACGACCAGCCACAAGATGGACAGATGACCTCATCCAAGTGGCAGGAAGACGCTGGATGCAAGCCGCTTCCAACCGGTCTTTTTGCAAATCCATGGAGGACGCCTATGTTCATCAGTGGACTTCTTGTGGCTGAATGATGATACTGTCATTATAGTATTTGTCTCGCAATCTTCATGCATAGTTACACATTTAACAGCTCATTACTTTTTAATTTTCTTCCTCCATGTTTCTCTATATTTAAGTTCTTGTGAAAGAAAGAAGAAAATATATTTATTAATATAATTAATATCAGATAAGTGACATAAAATAAAAAACCGAAAGAAAACGAATTACACAACAGATAAAACAAAAAAAAACATTTAGGCTGTGTCTAAGTTGCCACAAAAGGCAGCTGACTCAGCGTTGTAGTGAGGGAGTGAGCCCATAGCGCTTCTGAGCCCTCAGTTCCCATGTTAACCCGCAACCTGCTTCGGCCAGATGTCGCTGCCTGTACGTAATACAGAGAAGTTTGTAAAGAGGCTCGAAATTTCGCCGATGCTTGCCCATTAGCTCAGTTGGGAGAGCGCTGGCACGGTTAGCTAGAGGTTGCGGGTTCAAGTCCCGGCATGGGGTGGAATTTTTAGAATCTAAATCGATTTTTGAAAATTGTCAAGAATGTCAGTTTATCTTTCAAAATAATAATAAATCAAATATTTTCGAAATGCATAATTAAACATATTATAAACGAAGCATTTTTAAAATGAATGCCTTTCAAATGAATATTTGTATTTTGATGTTACTGAAACGTTGACAAAAGTTGCTTGTTGAATGATACTTTGCAAAAAAATTGGTTGTAAGACATCATAGACCCGTAAAATTAAGAATTAATTCCGCTACAACCAACAACAACAATAAAAATACCATCTCTTGCTATCTTAAAAGAGGAATTGTTTTTAATGCAAAAGCATACTGAGAGTGCCTTGAAATTTTCCGTATAACGATGTAATTGAATAGCTCTGAGACGCTTCTGTGCGGCAGTTAGGAGCCGGCTGGCCACAGCACGACGGCGATGGCATAATTGCACAAACTTTCATGTGCTTCGCATACATTTTCATAATTAAAGGGGCAGTTCCCACCAACTGGCGGAACTAGCGGACGTTATTTACAGTCACTCAGCTAAATACAAGTACCTAGTTTGTTTTCATAATTGTTGCCTCAGCACCAACTCCAACTCTATGCTAAAGGAACTTCAACCTGAGTCATTAAAATTATACCCATTTCAGATTATTTCAGCAGATAACATTATCGATCGATACTATAAATAAAACCGAACAATGAAACCGTTTTGTTTTAGTCGGGCGGCCAGTATCAAAATAAACCCCTTCATAAAATAAGGCACCTTCTGAATTAAGGCAACCAAAACCAACCTCTTCTTGTTAAGAGGAGTTACAATCCGACATGTTTTGCCAAAGTAAACGAAACATAACGTTGCGAAACTTTAAAGAGAAGGTCTAAAAAGGTCGCAAATTTACAACAAACGTCGAGGAGTCGGAACGACTAATGAACCTGTGAAACTGTAATGTTGTTGGGTTGGGTACGATAACGTATGGGTCTTCCAATTAAAATTGTTGTAGTGAGGTTAAGTCGGGTTATATGAGATTTATATGGAACACGTGAAGACGGCGCGGTAGGAGAATGTCGAGCGAGCGTTAATGAAATAACGAGGTGTAGACCGCGCGCCGCCACCGCTGCCGCGCCCGCCCCCGCCCTGCCCCGGCCGTGTAATCCTCTTAGTGCGTCCCAGACCGACTGCCACCATCCGCTCCGCAAAAATCAACTTTGCATTCATTATCCGAACACTGCAATAGCATCGAACTTAAGATATGCGATACGAAAACATAAGCAATAATGAAGATATTAAGTGCCTCTTCCGAGCGATAGAAATGTTTTATTCACTGCGGCGATAAGCTCTAAGCCCGAAGTGATTTAACTTTTTGTTTTTCACTTCTTTTCGCTGTGGCTTTTCTCTCATGTCAAGGATTATTGGATGCGCTCATATTTCGAATAGGATATTCGATTGTGAAGTCTTGTTTGTAAAATCCTTACGATATTTTGATAAAACAATTGCTAAACAGGGCAGCTGTTCGGAATTATTTGTTCAAACACAGCCATCCTCAACGGCATAAGCCACGGCCTAAATTAACATAGGTTATAACGAGGAAAATTCAAAAGGCGGGCTTTCGCAAACCCGAAATAAATATCTTACTTTTCCATTAAGGACATAAAAGCAATTCGGCGAGAGCTGAATAATAACGAGGGGCAGCATTGTCCGGCCGTGGCCTCCTCTGAATTTTATTTGCATCGTGGGGCTAGTCTTAGTCGCGGCAAGAGGCGCTTTCGATTGCCCCAATAACCGCCATTGTGTAGTGGCGGCGGCGCGCCCAATGCCGGCCCCTCGCACAACTTCCAAATTGCATGCGCCCAGAGAAAACTTCCACCTTTGTGAAAATTCCGAACGCTCCGCCACAGCGCTCTCAACGTAAACTCGCAATAACCAGATACGTAACCGCCGGAATTGCCAATCGATTTCTATATTATTGTTGCTGAGTATGGAACGGTACCGTGCGCTCTCCCGAGATGAGGTTACGTTATTATCTATCCATTTAAACTGCCGGAATTTTGCTGGGTTTCCTTTTTCGATGCACGGTCAAAGCCTGAAAGCTTTCATATCTATTGACTGTAAGGATAAAATTAAGTAATATTTCCCCAGGTAAAACAATACATTTTCGTCGTTTTATTGGTGGATCCACATTACAACATTCATTTTATTAAATCCATGACTCGTTTGCTGAAATTCAGTAAAATATAGATCGCACGATTATAGCACATTGACAATCTATATATTGACTATAAAACATGTGATACAGAGATAGAAGAAAATAACCCGTTGCCGAAGGCAGCTGCACTTTTTCGCTATTTAATTTTTTATTATAACAATGAATCAAAAACCCAAAGCCGTTTGTTTAAGGTTGTCAGTGAACAGTAAAGTGAACACTCCAAAACATACTGGCTGGTTTTTGATTTTGGTATTAATTAAAAAAATATGTGTTTTTACAGCATTTTCGGAACTATTGAAAGGTTATTATTAAATTGAAAATTTGTGTGTGTCAGGAAACTGTAAAAATATGCTAATTTTGAATTTCTTTTGCGGTGAGATTCATACCTAATTCTGAAGTACAAGTGTAAGCTGTAACAAAATTGTGTAAGGTGTAGCCTATCCGTCGCACTGTAGGGCACATGCTTTCTCCCAGAGGGAGATCATCATCATCATCATTCAGCCACAAGAAGTCCACTGCTGGACATAGGCTTCCTCCATGGATTTCCAAAAAGACCGGTTGGAAGCGGCCTGCATCCAGCGCCTTCCTGCCACTTGGATGAGGTCATCTGTCCATCTTGTGGCTGGTCGTCCTACGCTACGTTTGCCGATATAGAGAGAGATAATACGGGCTAAATCACTACGCTTGCCTACCGCGGATTGGCGATTTCAAGCGCACCTCAAACGCTTGGGTTTCCTCACGATGTTTACCGAAATTAGCGAATGAAAAAAGGCGATTTAAAAATGTAACTAAAAAATTCAATAATTGGTATATGCCGGGATTCGAACCCATGACCTCTGGTATGTGCGGCCTTAAGTGTACAATCCTCAAGTATAAATGTCAAAGTTTGTATTATGTTTAACTGTTTGATATTTGATAATTGCAATCATGCAGCTAAACTTATTTGAATAGACCATGACCTATTACAATGTGGGAAACTTTTATCCGAATTTCTTGCGGATGAAGTAGCAGGCACAGTTAGTTAAAAAATAATTATATTTAAAAACGGTTAAGTTCTGCCATTCTGCTTAGCGTTTGTGGACTATGAGAAAGCCTTCGATTCGATCGAGACTTGGGCAGTGCTCGAGTCTCTCCAGCGTTGCCGTATTGACTATCGGTATATCGAGGTGCTGAAGTGCTTGTACAACAGCGCCACCATGTCGGTCCGAGTACAGGAGCAGAATTCGGAGGCAATTCCATTGAGAAGAGGCGTGAGACAGGGAGACGTTATCTCTCCGAAACTGTTCACGAACGCACTGGAAGATGCCTTCAAGCTTCTGGAATGGCAGGGTCGCGGCATCAATATCAATGGCGAATACATCACGCACTCGCGTGTACAATAAAGAATATTCTGTCTATCTATCTAGATATCTATCTTCGATTTGCCGACGATATAGTAGTCATGGCAGAAACGATGGAAGACCTCGGCATAATGCTTAAAATGAACATGGACAAAACGAAGGTCATGTCGAACGCCCGTGTTGTGCCCACCCCAATAACATTGGGGAACTCGACTCTCGAAGTTGTAGACGAATACGTCTACTTAGGACAAACAGTCCAACTAGGCCGGTCCAACTTCGTGAAAGAGGTCAATCGTCGAATCCAACTCGGCTGGGTAGCATTCGGGAAACTTAGAAAAGTCTTTTCGTCTAATATACCTCAATCGCTCAAGACAAAATTATACAACCAGTGTGTGTTACCAGTGATGACTTATAGCACTGAAACGTGGTCTCCCACTATGGGCCTCATAAGAAGGCTCAAGGTCACGCAACCAGCTATGGAAAGGGCTATGCTCGGAATTTCTCTACGAGATCGAATCAAAAATGATGAGATCCGTAGACGAACGAAATTCGTCGACATAGCCCAGCGGATTAGTAAGTTGAAGTGGCAGTGGGCGGGGCACATAGCACGCAGAACTGATGGCCGATGGGGCCGAAAAGTTCTCGAACCACATATCGGCAAGCGCAGCGCAGGACGACCAGCCACAAGATGGACAGATGAACTCATCCAAGTGACAGGCAGGCGCTGGATGCAGGCCGCTTCCAACCGGTCTTTTTGGAAATCCATGGAGGAGGCCTATGTGCAGCAGTGGACTTCTTGTGGCTGAATGATGATGAAAAATGGTTAAGTGCGAGTCGACCTCGCGTGGAAAGGGTTCCGTACTATTTTATTTACCATCATCCTAGGAACCGAATTTATAGAGGATTATTAAGTCACGTACAATTGTGAATTTTCAGTAGTAATACTACTCGCTTACGGTGAAGGAAAACGTCGTGAAGACACCTGAGTGTTTGCATACGTACATCAGTTTTTTACTTTTTCGTAACTGGGTTAGGTACCTCACCTAACTCTTCATGCATTATGTACAAAATTAAAACTTTTTAATCCGGTAGATTCGGAGACAATATGTGACATTCAGACAGACAGACACGGGAGTGATCATTCCAATAAGAGTTCCGTTTTTTATCAGAAGTACGGAACCCTAAAAAACGGTATATGGTATTACGCTACGGCTGTGGAAGCCTCTATGGGGTAGAACGCACAGTACCTATAAATTGCAGTCCTTTGATTCAGCAACGAGTTTTATCGTGAATGGGAAAAATAGTAAGTAGCGACTGAAACGACTTAATTACAGTTTCGATACTGAAGTGAGGACTATTCTAATACCGTTAAAACGTGAGAGATTTTTCATTACTGTACCAACATTTTAAATGAAATACAAAGTTACAAAGACAAGCTGTCGTATCTAGGTTTACGTGTCACCAGGCAAAGCAATCAGCCGCGTAACATGCATTTAAATAGAAGGAAAGCTCATGAAAACACTGTGGTGAATCCTCCGGTGGTTCGTTCACACTTAATTTTCTTGGAACACGGTAGCGGCGAGAAATAAAGTTAAAATTAAGACGCGAGTTTATAGGGCGTTACGTGGGAGGCAGAAGCGGTGGCGGCGCGGGCGCGGGCGCGGGGCGCGAGCCTATTCGCATTCAACGCGCGAGCCACGCCGCAGATAGCGGGAGGCGCTAGGCGGGACACGTACTACACTTCCACTAACTCCAACTATTGACAATATTAATGCACGCTTAGCGGGGACAAGTGTCGCCTATAGATTATTCCAAATCTGCATGAAGATATCTATATATTTCGTATATAACTGAATATTTTGATGATCGTCGTCTACCCGTCTACATATCGCTGGGAACCGTAGTAAAACGGGCCGCGTCTATTGCCACTGATTTATTCCATTCGTCAGAGAAGTGGTCGGAAGTAACGCAAATATTAGACGGCCCACGACGACGGCTGCCATTAATTCCAGAATTGAAATCTGAAATTGCGGCGTGGCGGTGGCGAATTTACATTCATCGCGGTAAGAACTTAAATCAGGTTCGCAGTTACGATTCAGTTGCAATATTATTTTAATAAAATATGCAAACGACGCCGTTGCGCGGCGCCCTCAGGTAGATGAGGACCTTGATTGCGAGGGCGGATATCTGTAATGACATAATATTTTCATTAACGAGACTATTACTAGCATAAAGGTATATCGTCTAAGCACTTAACGAAGCGAAAGGGATTAAGTTGCTTTGTTTACCTAAACCGGTACAAAGCGTTCGAGAAACCAATATTAAAAACTCAAGGTTCGACATGGCGCGGAATATGTACAGGAAGCAATAATCAGAGTTTTAATAGTAGCTCCGCGGCTTCAGTGGTAGTGTCGATCAGATTGTTTTGTCTTTAGCTGTCACCGTACCAATACACAGCCAAGGCGTTAGGTCTAATCACGTCGCACGTCTATGAAGTTAGAAAAAATGCTACCCGCAGCTTCCACTGATTCCGAGCACAAAGCAGTTTTCAATTTATCGGGAATAAATGCTTCGGTTGGCAGCTCAGACACCCAATTACCGCGCACAAAAGCTGATTACAGCGCGGCAGCGGCGCCTGTGCGCGCGCCCGCCGCGGCGGCGGCACGTCTTACATCGCCACTATCACTTTGTGAAGAACTCTTTATTCACTTCTCTCATCTGCTACTCCCGCATACTGCATGCAAGGCTGTGTTAGGAATAAATTAGCAGCTTAAATTATTCTGAAATAAATTTACTAAAAATGGAACTTTATGTTACATAACTAAAACAGTGCAGTTAGCCGGATTGATAAATACACGTACTTTTTCAGTAATGTGAAGTTTATAGAGTTTATATCATGTACGAGGGGTTTTATGATGTTGCCATTGTGCTATAGATTATATGAAAATGTAACCAAGTGTGTAGTAGTTATGATGTTATCAAGCCCATACAGCGGGGTATAGGTAATTTAATGTAATTTACGCTGTCGCTTATTTATACAGCAAAATAACCATGATGAATGCGGCAAAAATAGAATTGCTTTTAGTCGGCTTACGCGCCCACCCACGTAGGCATTTACATCAGAATGACATTCGGTAAAGACATGAATGGACTGGGTGTAGCGACAAAGCAGGCGACGCTTTTGTGGAGCATTAGCTGTGTTGCGAGGGTGTGGTGTCGGATACATAAAGTAACGAAGCATCTGTGACGGCGGTAGCATCCATCAACGCGGGGCGTGGCGCGACGTGATTGCAATAAGGCACCGTCTTTGCGCCGCGTCTTCTGGCGACAAGTGCAGCTGCAGATGAACTCCCTACAGCGCCCGTCCTGGGAAATCATGGCCGCCGCCTTTCCAACTAACTGCAGTGAATGTAACCTGACATCTCTTCACCTAGCTTCTTTAATTTCTGTGTTTTCTCTATAAAGTACAAATGGCAATGCCACCACTACCTTTTATTGTAAATTGGAAACAGTAACTAGGAGTTTGTGTTTTACCAATATTTCACGAGACGTTTCTTTGAGTAAAGTGCTTTTTTTTGCGTTAAAACAACATCTTGTTTGAAAAACCTATTTACAGGCTAAAAATTCCACCCATGCCGGGACTTGAACCCGCGACCACTGGCTAAATAGGTTTAGGTAAACCTCTTTAGCCTCTAAATAGGTTTTTAAAATTGTCCTCACCGCGGGTTAGTGCAACAAAATAATATAATCTTGCATGAATTCTCTGAAACCGAGAGGCGTGTTACAGAAGTTCGGATAGTCGAATCCCGAGCTAATGCAACCCACACGCGTCCGCATTGTAGTCGTCGTTCATTAGCAGTGTAAACGTACGCCGCCAGTGAATTATGGCGGCGTGTCATATGCTTAAGACGTATGCAAACAAGATTTATGTAATTAATTTAGAAGATAAGAGCGGGCGAGAGAATACACATACGTCATGAGGCACAAAGAGCGTCGAGCGAGCGCCCGGCGCACAACTCCGTCCAACTTCACACAATCACAACAAAAGCACGGCTAGCTAAAGCAACTTTTGTACATAAAAAGGTCTCGGTTAACTGTTCTCTTAAATACACGTTTAAGTATCTTCATTAAAGCCGCAATAGCCGAAATATATTCGGACATAAATCAAAATTAATTGATAGGCCACAAAATGCAGATGCTATCAACAACATTAATAAGGGAAGGCACAACGATGTCTGTTGAGTGAAAGGAAAACATCGGACGAGGCGTCCGGGCGCGTCAGGAGGACGGGCCGACAGCTAGGGCCGGAAATATTTACGTTTATCTCCGGGTAAACGGCTTCATCGCAAGCTTTATTACGACATCCACTCACGTAATCCTCTGCCAGCGTCATAACTCCTCGTTTGCTGCCTAGATACACTGTGCTACAGCTCGCCGCTGCGCTGCGGTCGCCCACTTCGGTCAGATGCGTCGGATTGCTATTAACTACTACACTATTGCACGTACAAAGTAAATTATATGGTACGTATACAAGAACATTTTATTCTCAATTGAGTACCTCTTGCCTAATCATTACGCTTACAACCACCGCGAAGCATTTCGTATCTGGTGCTACGAAATATCTCGTAGCTAGAGCTACGAAATAATTCGTAACTCGTGCTGCAAAATAGGGCTAAGCTTTATTCCACAATGATGATTGTGAGATGACAAAGTGTCTTAACGTGAGACGCGATAATTCAACTTCAAAGAAATATCTAATAACAAATAGCCTGCAAGACTAAAAGGATCTGGCTCAGCTATGGTTAAATGAGTATCGGGGATAAAATCCATAAATACTCAATCTAAATTCGAGAATTCTCCACGGATCGTAAAAAATGAAGGGGTTAGATAGGTAACCCTCAATCGGCTTACGGTTGAGGCATTGTAAAAGTATAAAGCGAAAGCTTCGCCTATAAAGCGAAATCTCAAACAGTTCAAACAGCCCAATTTTATTTTATTTTTGTTTGGATAAATACGCGATAACTGGAGTAACAAAAAACGATTAGTTGAAACGGATAGAAAATCGAGTGGAAAACTAAGCTGGCTCTCAAGGAATACAATTTAACTTTCACGTGTGCTTCGGGCGCTGACCATAATTCGAGCTAGCTCAGAACGAGAAAATAAAGAGTTCTCGGAAGAGAAGGTGAGGATAGTAAAACCACTTTATGGCGGAAACGTAGTTACACTAAGCGTGCGAAGGTTGAATAGCGCAGCAGAAAGGGCGAAATTGAGCGGGTGAATTGGTAGCGCGGCAGCTTAGTGCAGCCGCCGGAAGTAGGCCTCTAACCGCCACCGTATAATAGCTTCCAAATTGACCCTCCACTCCAGCCTCCGCTCGCGTCAGCATTATCGTAATACAGTAAGCGCGCTACGTTGCCCTGACTTCTGACTAAACATCGGCCTAAACCAAGCCAAGACACGAGCGGCCGCCGTCTTGTTTTTGTCGTTTATTCGCCCTAATTTCCTTAAACCAAATTAATTTTCATACAAAGCCGTTGGCGCGACGTTACATCGGAAGTTCCGGAAGTGTTATTTCCTTTAATAGCAAAGGCAAACGTCAACCGACGGGAGTGAATATCAGAGAACTCAATAAATACATAAAAGGGACGGGGCGTTGTGCGAAATACCGACGTTGTAGAGCCTAAGCCCTGTTTAGATTAGATCAGGCCTTCGAAATAACAGTGAATGAGGACGTGGATTAACTACGGTCCGGGGCACTCGGGCCCGTGCGCCTAATGGGCCAGCGGCGGGTAATGAGAGGCATGGGGACCGGCCGCCGCCGCCGCCACCCCGCTCGCGCCGTCGCCCGCCTCCGACGAAACCTTCCCCTACTACTTTATTTTACTAAGATTATACGCCAAGATTGCTATAAATATTTTTTTACAGTGCTTATTCATAAAAGTTTTAATCAAACGGTGGTGTGTCGAAATGGGGTGCGGTATTTCTACCGATGATCGAATTTATGATTGGCTCGTAGGATAAATATGCAAATTGGGTACTCGAGTGTTAGCGCCGCGTCAACCGAGCTTCGATTCCATTATACACGTGAGGTCCTACCGGTGGACGAGAAGTATGGGTCGAAATTCATTTTTCAATGTCAGAGAAGAAAATTCATTAAAACTTTGAGATTACTAATGGCTAAACGGACGGAGTAAAATTCGCTCTTAATTTGTACCGAAACTTTTTCGTGAATTTTAAGAAATGTTTCGGAACGACATTTGAAATGAGAAAGATGGGAGAAGTGCTAATGATTACGGCTTCGTTTGTTGCTAAAATGTTCACGGCGCCTTTGCAGAGCATCTGTTGTTTTTAAACTAGCGTTTTCTCTGCAGCTCCCGCATTTTAATGCAGGAGCTTTTGTTATCGCTGCAAACGTTATGAAAACTTTAGCGTATTCAAAATAAATTTCCGGGAGCGCCGATAAATCACAACAGTAACACCGATATTCATAGGTGGCAAGTGCAGTGCACATATTAAACGTAATAAATCTGAAGCTCGGTTGAAGTCGTATCAGAGTCGCCGCGCGGCCAACGGCGCCCACAAGCACCCGATATTAGTTTACTTTTCCCCTCCAACTTACTTTATTAGTCATCCACCCGCGAGAGCTGCCTCTGATAGTTTTTCAAGTTATTGAGAAGCCACGAAGACGTAGCGAGTATGGATGGCAGATAAACACGCTTATTGCGACTCGCGTCGATACGCGAAATCGTCAGGGTAACCTCTTTAAAGGCCGTTAACCTATCGAGTAGCAATTCGTCCCATGTTGACGACTGGCGGAGATACGCTTTGCCGTAATAGGTTCGTATATAATTTTGGGGAAGGAAATTTCAAGCAAGGTGTAAAATAAGGGAAGTAATGAGCGAGTTATTAACATATATGTAAATGCAGTTGCGGTGCAATTGCACGAGCTGTTCTTAGTTGCCGTAGGGCGTCAAGGCGCTCGCAACTCCTTCCACAACTCTACATACAAGCATTGCTAATTAAGCATTCATATCACATTCAAGTTGTAGACCACACAATTCTCTCCGTATAAGAGTACGTTCTTGTCTTACCTACTATCATATTTCCCTTTTATACTTCAATATTATTATTCAGTGGGAGGTCTTAACCAATCTAGATTACATTAAAAGATTCGGAGTCAAACTACACAAAGATTACAAGAGTTTTGGTTAGATATTCTTTTAGATCGGGGTCAGAGACGAGTAGACGCCAAACAATTTTTATTGAGCTTAGGATTGGCAGAAGAAAATCAGCAGTAGAGTGAAAAACAGGTCAGTATTCCGTTGACAACAACAGCTTTGTTAGGGAGGGTTTTATTGGCACAAATATTGTCCAAGTGAAGCGGCGCGCCGCATTCCTCGTGATTTAGTGTGCTGTTTACGCAAACCTCCCCTTGCCGCCGCCGAACGGCCGAAGAAGCCGCCTGCGCCGCCCCGACCGACCTGCCATCGTTTCAAAAGCACTACTTACCGAAAATGAGCCGTTTCAAAGCTCTGACACCATTTCCTCGGCCGTTTTGAGGTAACTAATTTATAAGCACTATTTTTATCAATGATAACTCATTTGGAACCTTTTATACAATGTTTTCAAAGAGTTTGGCAAGGCACTGCCCAAAGGTACCGTTACTTTTACTGAAAGAAGAATTAAAATCCAAAAACAACAATAAAACCATCGGAGCGTTAGAAGAGTTTACACGTTAACTTTTATCTTTAAGTAGAAAAGTTGGGAAGGCGTTACATTTTCCATCGTGGGGCGAGGGGCGACTGGACCCGGGAACCGAGCCTGACATTACCACAAATCTCAGAGTAACTTTATACGGTCACCGTGTTCCTAACAAGTTCCTCGCAAAAATCTCCATTACAGCTCGGGCAGGTGAAGAGATCGAGGGAAAAGAAAGCAATCTCCAAATTAATGAGGTCGTCTATTTCAAAGCAACAGATTAAAGATAAATAGTCAATGCGAACCGATCTCAACAGTAAATAAATGAAACTCGATATTTGAAATTTTATAGAAATGATGTTACAGCGATAATATTGACTTGTACGCAGTGGCGAGTCAATATTAAAGCTAGAGTGTTTTATCCTAGCAGTAAATAATTTGTTAATCAGCTTTGCTAACTTCACTTTTATGGGTCCCGTAGACAATAAGGAACCCTTATAGTAGTTCCGCCATGTCCGTCTGTCTGTCTGTGTCTATCTGTCCGTGACTTAGCTTTGGCATATACTCGTATATTGCTAAAACAATTTGGGGAATAAGATTTCAAAGTGGCCTAAAAGTTTTTGCTTAGGATTTTAATTATAACTGCCCACCAAATATTAAAGAGACATTGTTTATGAAAAATTGTCAAATAAAAAATTAAAACCGACAACACTACAGCACTAAAAACACAGAATTTAAACGAACATGACCTTTTTTAAGTTAATAATAATAATATACTTTATTGCACACCAAACAGTAAACAGGACATTACATAAGAAATACTTAATTTTTATTTAAAAATGTTATTTCAAGATTTTATGTGAATATCACTATGACTCGAAAAGATTGTGTTTTCCGGCTGCAAATGCACGAATCAGTGTAAAAAACTCCAAAATCATGCACTTCACCTTTAAAATTTAATGAGTTCCCTCGATTTCTCCAGGATCCCATAATCACATCCTGACTTGTTGATCGTGGGACCACCGGTGAATTCTACCTTTTCAAACAAGAAAATAATTTTCCAAATCGGTCCACGCGTCTTCGACTAATTCGGGAAAATTATAAAAAAATAATAAAAAAAAGATTCCGCCGAATTGAGAAAGGGAACGCCTTTTTTGACGTCGGTTTAAAATAAAAAAAAAAAAAAAATCAGCGTTTATGTTAACAGTTCCTTGTACCAAGAGTCTACGTAGACCTAAAAACAAAGTGACACCATTGAATTAAATTGAATAGGTACTTGGTGGTCACTTTAATATATGGTGTAGAAACGTGAAAAAATTTAGTGCAGTAGCACATTATAATGAAGTTAAAAGGAAACCTATTCACAGCTAAGTAGGCTTTACATGTTATCGAGTAACAGTCGACCAACTTATAAAAGGAGAACTTCATACAAATTCCATTGAAAATTACTTTGATGAAGTTGTTACTTGTGTAAAGTTGATTTTATTTTACTTATATTAACTACCTGTTAAATAAACACATCAAAAGCGTTTAGGGATCAAGTACATTTTTAATTATAAAAAAATATCCAATTAATATTTACAAAGTCTAGTCTTCCAGACTGGTTTCTTACGATTAAAAAGCTTTGGCCTTTGCATCTACGTAATGAGATGATTTATACAGCGTGGCACCTACACTTACATTAGATGGGTGAAGGGACCACTTGGACGCTGCAGTGCCTGAGACATTGTTTTTTAGATGGAGTAGGCTTGCCCAGCACCTATACCATTCTGACAGCCTTGTCGGCCTAGCCCACAGGAAAAACAAGTCAGTACGTGCGGAGCCAACCAAGCCGCGGGTTTCCTCACGATGTTTCCTCGGTGAACCGTTAGCGTGTGGTATGGCACTGGGAATCCAACCTGGGTCTCTCACTTTCGAGTCCCTTATTCTACCCACTGGAGTACCGACGCAAGTTATCCCTAAATTTTGTAAATATAAGAAAAATTGGAATTGTTAACGTCGTCAATTTAATAGCTAAAAAGGCAAAAATTAGGATATTTAATTTTTGCTGTAAAGATTTTAAAAAAAAATCTGTGATTCCACGATTGACTCGAATCACACAATCACAGCGATTTGGCATGTTTATAATCGGTTCATCAAAATCACTTTGGGGAATGGCCGCGCACGTTCTTTCTAACAAGTCAAAAAGTTGTTGTGGGGTAGTGCTCAATTGGGTTGAGGTATGGCGATCGAGCAGGCCACGGCAGAAGTTGATGCGAGCATTAGCAAGAGTGCGTGTTAGGACTCTAGCCGTGTGTGGACGTGCATTAGTCGAAACGAATCACCAAACCGGCTTCGCAAAGGGATGATCACGTCTGCAACAATCCTCTTCGCATAAATCTGAGCATTAAGGTTGCTCCTGATCCCAATGAGATTGACTATTCCATCGACCTAAATCCCGGCCCGAACCATATTTGTTTCCCCTCCATATGAATGAACTTCCTGACTAATTTTCAAACATCCAAAGATCTTCCAAACTCGAGTACGTCTTATATCCGGCCTCAAACCGAAACGGCCTTCGGGAACGCAGACCCACTTCACGTAAACGATTTTGGGTGGTTTGGTCGCATATCAGCAAGCCTGAAGAGTTGTGAAGACTGATAGCCAACATGACGGCGGTCATGGTACGATTCCGTCGACCAGTATTTTTGATGTACCGATCCTGTCCGCGTGTGGTGATACGAGATCGTCCTCCATGTCGCTTGGCCACGCTGCCCGTAATTACGATAGCGTGTCCAGATGCCGCTTATGTCGCTCTGTGTAGTGTCATAAGTGACAGCCATAGTACGTTGCTTGGAACCGTCGTCGAATAATGTCGTCCATATCGATGCAATGTTTTTCAGTTCCTATAAAAGTGTGTAAAGATTTGCAAAAACGCCTTTACACACTTTTATAGGAACTCGATTCACAGTTGATTTTAATTTTTTTATCAGAATTTATATAAAAATCTTTATTCACATAGTGAAACTCACTTAAAGGAATCAATAAAGATCCAAAAAAGTTAAAATAATTATCCTCAATTGCGGCGATACTCTGAAACGTACTTGATCCCTAGACATTTTTTATGTGTATAAGGGAAAAAACCTAGTATCAAGTTCTATCCTTCTAAGTTCCTATATTTTGACGACCAACAACGGAACCCTACAATTCGCGTGGCTCGATACTTGGCCAGTGTTTTTTTTTTTTTTTTTAAAAGATGCGCTAAATATTAGTAACAAAATACTGATTTATTAAATCCTAATGCCTTCCTAACCAACTAACCCTTTGTCCTTACTCCATAGCGTTAACTAGCGCCAAGTATAAAAAATATAATACCTTCTTTAATAAAATCCGTTTTAAAGTGAGCCACAAGAATGTCAATAACATTAACAGAAATTTATAAAACCTATAGAATATATACATATACAGGCTTAGACTTAGGGCCAAGAAAGTAAACTTTAATCGATTTCCGCTAAAAACGGCCCTAGGATAGTACAGGATTCCTATCCTGATATCCGGATAGAAGATGGTGAAACCGTAATAACTGTCAACTAGCCCTTAAAACGGGTTAAGTAGCCCTTATTGTAGGTGAAATCGAAAGTGACTAACTTAATTTCAACGATTCCTGAAATGCACCTCGATGGGTTAAGATGGGTTATTAAGATGGAACCAAGATGGGTTAATAAACAAATCGACTTTAAATATCCGTTAAATAAACGGGTCTAATAAATAATCGCGACACCACAAAAATGTAATACATACCTGAAACACCCCAATCAGAACTTTTGTTACTTAAACTTGCATAAGCACTGCACATTTTATATGTTGGTTTAACGGTTTCACTAACTTTTATTAACGTCGGGATAGCCGACTAGTTTCGAACGCGTCCGGAAAGTAAGTGAAACCGTTAAATAAATATATAAAAAGAACTGCTTTGCGACTTTTTTCTTATATTTAGAATTTTCGCTATATCAGGTTTTACATAGTTTTAATAAATTCGCGCATTTCGCGCTCTAACAATATCGTGTCATAGCCTCCGATAAATTCTTTTCCTACAGAAGACCGTCTATTATATGTAACACATATGGTCAATATTTATTAAACAGGAATAGCCGTAAGACCACGTAATTATATTTTTACTTTTCAAAATTCTTTATTAACTATTCGTAACACAATTAACAATACAAATCACTGTACAGCGTAACTGAGTTGATTAACCTAAATACTTTGTCATCCCTTAAGGCCTATAATACTGTGCTTGATTAATCTAAAAGAATCTATTATTCAATAATATTTTTATTGACAAAATTTTATACAATTTACAAATATTATGTATACATAAGCAGCCTATATACGTCCCACTGTAGGGCACAGGCCTTCTCTCAGGCAGAGAGTATGGGCTTAAACACCACGCGTGCCCACCGCGGATTGGCAATTTCAAGCGCTGAGGTATTTGAATAGCTCAGACACTTAGGTTTCCTCACGATATATTCCTTCACAGTTAGCGAGTGGTATTGCTAGTATAACTTCACAAATGTACATAACTTAGAAAACCAAGTCATAGGTACATGCCCGCACCGGGGATCGAACCTGGGTCTCCCACTTCCGAGTCCGAGGTTCTACCCACTAGGCTACCGACGCCGTTATATATAAATATTATGTGCCTGATAGTTATAGTTATTTTTACAAATATAAAAAAGCCAAAAGTAGGTAGAACAAAAGTTTTTGTAAAAGACAAACTCTAATTGACGTGTTTCATAAATTGCGCATTTTTGAGATGAGCCTGTTTATTTTATTAAAAACCGGCCAAATGCGAGTCGGACTCGCGCACCGAGAGTTCCGTACAAATTTGTAGGTACTTATTATAAATAGTTCAGGAAGCGAGTCTCGCAGTTTTTTTCGAGTTTTTCCCGAACTTCAAAGACTTAATTTATGATTTAATTACAAATGTATAGTTTACAGATTTTTCCCTGTATTTGCTAAATTTCATAGTTCTAGGTCAACAGAAAGTACCCTATAAATTTTGATTATATTTTCGAGTGTCGAAATATATGTTTTATTTGCTGCATAAACGACCGTAACTTTTTTTACGACAACTTACAAGGTACGGAACCCTAAAAAGGGAATAGCGTAGAAGGGAAATATTGTAGACTTTATACACAAAAAGTCACGCCTTTATTCCGGAGGGTAAGACAGATACCAGGGTTTGCCACTTGCCACGACCCTGACAATGTTCTTTCGCTTCATCAATATTGATTAGTCATTGTATGTACGTACGCCGGTTACGGGTACTTTTTAGACTTCATTTTCAGGGTTCCGCAGTCGAAAAGGAACCCTTATAGTTTCGCCATGTCCGTCTGTCTGTCTGCGGCCTAGCTCAGAGACGATGAGTACGAGAAAGCTGAAATTTGACATACACATACATATTAATCACGCCGACCAAACGGTAGGATAAAATGTTAAAAAAAATTATGGCACCCCCCTACTCCTAAATTAGGGATGCAGTTTTTCTCTGGTATCGTTGGATTCAGGAAGATCATTTTTTATTTAGGGTTCCGTTTGCGAAATATTAAGCTTTAAAGAGCAAATTTTTGTCTGAGCAGGGCGTCCCCCCTCTCCTGGCCAAACCGTTGATTGTAGAAACGTGCAAAAATTCAGGGCAGTAGCACATATGATAAACTTAAAAGTATAACTATCAGGGCTAAGTAAGTTTTACAAGTTAACGAGTAATAAGCGACCAACTTATAAAAAGAGCACTTCGTATAAAATCCATTGAAAATTACGTTGGTGAAAGGTTTTAGTTCTGTAAAGCAGATACAGCAGAAGGGGGGCCTCCTTCTACGGAACCATACACTGCACGTGGCCTGACACACACTTGGCCGTTTTTTTATATGGCAGCTGAGCTGGGGCTAATAAGTACAAACCAGTACACGTTAGTTTAAATTCGCTATGTTGTCAACATACTGTCGAATTTATACATACGTACGGACAGTAGTCCTACAGGACTACTGTACGATTAAGTTTTGAAGCAAGCACATAATGTTCGAGTCGAGTTTAGCGTGCGACAACGACCCGTTGTAAATTCGAGTTGAGAATAATCCCCTAAGTTATATTGGGCCATCGGTGTTCCGTCCCCACTTGAGCTAGTATGAATTCCACCCTAAGTGCTTCGCTATAAAGGAAGGAAGGAAGAAGTCTTTGTGCTAATCCTTTTATCTAAGAGCAGCACGCGGCGGGTCGGATGGAGGTGGGCGAGCCGATTTACCCAGCTAACTCACGGCTACCTGCCGCTGCACCGCTCGACCGAGAGCTCACGCTAAACTGATTTTTTATCGCCCACGCAGTTCTTCGCGAGTTTAAGAAGATAGTTTTCCCCTGAACTAATATTGCGGATTGACTTTATTCCAGAAACCACTCTCGTGTACGTCTATCATGGACATCGGGAGCCTTCAGTTTAACATATATTTGTGAAATTATCTGAAATGTTATGACGTAAGCTTTTATGCCATCCACAAAAATGTTGGACGAAGCGAATGTCGGAATAAAACACTGGATGCACGCTACGGTGCTACAGCTTGTATTATGGGGAAAAATATGAAATAGCGAAAAAGCCAACAGATGTTCCACATACATTTTAATACCGCTAGTGCTAACTTTAATATGGAACATTATTTAGATACATATTTTTCACGATTTCGAAGTTTCCACAAAGTAAGTTGTTCGCATTGACGAGTAGAATGTTTTCGGATGTATATGGGGATGCTGTTACATCCTGTATAGATAGTGTTTACCTAGCCTATTTCCTAAATCGTACATACTATAGATTTTATTGTAGATTTAGCATTCAACTAGCTAGGCTAAACTTCACTGTTCACTGTCCTAAAATGCTACTAACATAAATATAAGTTTTGAAATGTACTAACCAAATATGAATCCTGTTGTTCGAGGCAAATAAATAAATAAATACCTCAGCGCTTGAAATTGACAAGCAGCGGTAAGCAAGCGTGGTAATTAAGTCCGTACCTGTAAAGCCCATACCGGAGAAGGCCTGTGCCCTGGACGTATATAAACTACACTAAAAAATACCCGAAAAAACTAGATAGCAGTATCAATTTTAAAAGCGATCAAAAAGTTTGGCAGCACGCATGGGAGCAGTTTTTAGTTGAATAACTTCAGATTTAGTCGAGTTCCAAGTTTTCTGAATAGAATTTTAGCAATCCTCAAATATTGTTCTGTAAATTCTCAATTCTTAAGCAACAGGGTGCGGAAGTGAGCATGCGATGTCCCGCATGTGAAAGTCGAAACAGCGATAGTTTGCGCGGAATACGCTCCGAGGGTATTTTGATGGTTTTGTTTAATTACAAAAATATCGTGTGACCTAAAACGAAATGAACAATGTTTTTGTTTAATAAAAAAAAGTGTGACCTAAAACGAAATAAACAATCTTCCGTAAATATTAATTGCTTATTCAGAGAAAAAAATATTAAGTCCTAAAGACTTTTTAAGAATTTACAGAATGATTTAAAAAACGCTGGAAATTGTACCATTTACTTTACTTTTACAAATATTGTATGTAAAACGGCTCACTCTTCATACCTGTCAACGCAAACTCAAATAAAATTTAAACCTATATTTTGGGTCTAGCCGTCGGCTTGACCCTTCGGAGATAACGTCTAGTTCTCTCTACGTGTCTACTCGTATGTGTGCATTGGACCCCATCTGACAACCCTCCCCGCACCCCGAGTGCTCGCGGGGGTGCGGGGAGGGGCACGCTGTGGCCGGCGGCGCGGAGCAATCCTCAGTACGCTGACTTCGCAATCGGTTCTCCTATTCACCTTTTGACCCGTCAGAGTTTCAAAGCAGCTCAATTACAGAATTTCGGCAACAATGCACCACACACATCCAGAAAATTCTCTTCCTCCTCACTTTCTCTTCACCTCTTAAACGCTTATCTGCACCTTCCGATGGCAAATGGCCATCAGCGATTTACGATGGCTTACAACGGCATCTTCCTACAATTTACAGCCCTGCCTTACGGTCTTTCAGTAGCGCCCCACATTTCTCCCGACTCACCAATTGGATGGTAAGCAAACTAAGGTCAAGAGGTATTCGAATAATTGTACATCTCGACGACTTTCTTTTTGCTCATCACGGTCCAAAAATTCTTCTTTCTCACATCCAAGAAGCAGTCCAGTTCCTAACAATATTAGGTTGGCAAATAACCTGGAAGAAATCTATCTTGACCTCACAGCAAACAGCACTTAGAATATCTAGGTGTAGTCTGGAATCAAAGTCAAAATCAAAAGAGTTGTAGCATAGCTGCTTCTTGACTGGCAGAAACTAAACATATCTCCGAAGGGTCGAGCCGACGGATAGACCCAAAATTGAACCGTTTTCCACCTGAAGAGAAGAAAACGTATATTTTAGGGCTAGCTAAAGCTTGCTCCCCGAGAATCACTCGTAGCCCCGGCTGCCTGAGTGATCTTAAACGATCACGAAGGTTAAGCAACACAGGGCGCGTTCAGTGCATGGATGGGTCGCCGTCTATGCCTAACGCTAGTGGCATTTTTCCGAGCGGTTCCGTGCTTCGCAAGGCACGTTAAGCTGTTGGTGCCGGCTGCCGTCGATAGATGGCAGTCGTTAAGCCAAGTCAGAGGCCTTAGGGCGGCTTGACAACTTCTGACAGTAGACGAGCCACTAGTCTACAAGCCTCCACCAATCCGGACTTGGCCCCCGTGGTGGAGTATGGCCTATACCTTCCTCAGGGAAGAGACCCGTGCCCCTCGGTGGGGACATAATGGGTTGATGATGATGAAGGCTTGCCCCGAGCAAGCTCTTGCCGTTCGCCTTCGGAGTAGGTACTGAGGATGGCTCCGCGCCGCCGGCCGCACCGTGCCTCTCCCCGCACCCCCGCGAGCACTCGGGCCGCGGGGAGGGTTGTGCGATAGGGCTCCAATGCATACATAGACAGGTAGAGAGAACTACACGTTATCTCTGAAAGGTCAAGCCTTGACTAGCCCAAAATATACATTTTCTTCCCTTCACGGGGAAAACGGTTCAATTTTTTATTTTTATGGTTCATGAGAGCTTCTGTCTTTTTTTAATTCTATAATTCTTTAATCGCTTCAACCGACTTATAAGTGCGAGGTGTTGTTAGAATCCCTATTATTCAGTGTCACATCTAATGCTGTTACAATCACGGAGCCTGGATTTCAGTCATCAAAGCGTCATTTCGTAACAAACACAAAAACAATGTTTCATATTTATGACATTAGTAATACGGGTTAGCGCTGTGGTTTCATCCACGCTGTGTACTATATGCAAAACAAAGATTTTCTCATACATCCTCTTAATCACAGTACGATAACAAAGGTACATTAAAAAGGTCTGGCGTGACAACAAATCTAAAGGAAAAATCTCCGCCTCCGAGAGCCCAACGGTGATAAACGAGAAAAACTTTGAAACTAAATGGAGCATTCGAGACGTTGTGCGGCGCTGCTCCCGTAGAATAATACTTCTCACGAAGAAATAACACTTATAGTCGGCTACGCTTAAAATCAAACGCTCCAGCTTCTTTCTGAGTTTCTAAAAACGACGGCGGCGTGCGCTACATGCTACTGACAAATATCTACCGGGCGCTAAGAAGTGCTATTTCATTCCGTCTTCAGACCTGTGTGTTTTTGTACATATATGCGGTATGTAATGTAACAGAGATATAGTTTCCTTGGAAAGTTCCTGATTGACGCCAACTGAGCCATTAAATTGAGTGGCCTGCACACGCTACAACCAATCTCCTTCTGACTGCTCACTGCAAGGCTGATTGGTAGTGCGTCTAGTTAGTTAGCTTTGTGCACCACAGCATTGCTCCCTAGGCAGTTTTATACCAGAAATGATCGAATATCATACCTTTGTTTTAAAGTTGACTCTTACCTGTAATGAAAAAAGATAAAATTATTTATCATTCGAGAATGGTTATTACAAAGAATTATAATAAAAAAGGCTTTTAGCATTTTGACATAAAAAAGGCAAAGCTGCGGAGGCAGTGCGTCGTTGGTAATGTTAGCGAGAGCAAGGGGCAGATTACTCCAATTTACATTATTACGAGTTTTCCGGGAGCGGGGTCTGATGAGGTTAACGCTGCCCGCCGCCAACCGGACAAAATCACGCGTCCCGAGAGAACGCACCTCGCAACGCATCACCGGATTATGTTATATGAAAATAATTGTCGCCGCGGTGAGGCTGCGGGACTCTCGCAGAATTTACGCAAAATGACAGCAAAACAAGAAATTGTTTCACGGACAACAGTCGCAAATTGATTAATTTCAAAAATATAAAAGCGAACTGCAGAGGCATCATGTATTCCGTTCAACGAAACCCGGCCGAATCAGAAATTTTCATCACACCTCTGTGACAATAGCGAGTCGTGAGCGGACCACAGAGCTGATTCACTTAAATTGTATCGATCACCATGGCAATCGTTAGTAGTATTTACCTCTACATTACGTAATTCCGGATTGTCATGGTGATCGATAGCAATAATATTTTACCCAGAAATTATATTTAGTATGTCGTAATTAAGCTCTCTCTGATAGGAATTGTGCATGAGTGAATGAGTATGGATAGTGGGTAAAGAGAGTAGATAAGGTAAATAAAATTAAACAAACACTCCTGTATAAATTCAGTTACAGAGCCCACGCATGTATTTCATTAACGCTCCACCTTCACATAACATCCATATTAACTTTTCCATGTAGCACAGGCGGAGATATTAAATTAAACTCTTAGCTAGAACGATGGGATAGAGCATGTATACAAGTATTCTAAACAAAACAGAGGGAGCCATTGAGAGTGCACGTGGTGCTTTCATTACAGTTCACGCTCCGTAAAGCGCGCTGGTAAAAACCTCCTACTTTTATCTAGATATGAAAACGAATTTCACTCAGAGGGCAATATCATAATGGAGCGGCGTGGCTTCGGTTATGAGTGGCTGCATTACATTCACCCAACAGCGGTGTTAACCGCCGCTAGTTACAGGATATTGCTGGCCTCTCGCAGGGAAATTGCAAAGGTTCATTGCAGTCCAATTCATTTCGCCAACACTAGTTTCCCTTTAAGAGGGAAAGAACATTATGTCTTTATTAACTAATTTTAAAAAACATTTTAATGTAGTTACGGCTGTTCCACGGTAGCGGGTGACATAGACTACATTTCATGTAAAGTAAATCAAATTGATAGATTTTATATAAAAAAAGCGGGGCTCTCCGACTTTTATTGGCCATCGTTTCCAGAGGGATATCAAAAGAAAGAGGAAAACTACTGAGTTCATAAATACACTACAATATTTCAATATTTCAAACGACAGAAAAACAATTTTACAGTATGTGTGTCGTAAACTTATCTAATTTCAGAACGAAACAAAGGGCTTAGGCATAAAAGACATTTTATACTAGGCGGACAGGCATAATGGAACTACAAGGATTTTTCTTGGACTGGAATCCTTAAGTTCGCACCCCGTCATGACGGCACAGAAAGTGAAATAGGGTAATGCTGTGAAGCCCGTAGAAGTGATCTCATTTGAACAAACTTTCTCAATCACCCAAATTCGGAGTGTAATTTGCGAGCAGGGGAAAGTTTCACCTTATCACAGACTTCCACGTCGAGTGTTTTGTTGGAATTCCTAATTTTATTCACTGGTTACGGAAGTTTTTGGTCGTCATTTTAATTTATGTATATCTGCGGTGTGGCACAAAAGTACTTGCCTACTTCTGTAATCCTTTATTATACGTTGTGTTTGCATGCGAATACATTATCTTTTGTTTACTATTAAAACAACAGCTACTGTTTTGTTTCCTTGCCCGACATTTCTTAGCGATCATTAGTAGCGCAGAAGAGGAGGTTCTCCAAAGAGTTGTAATAATTATTTTCCTGATAAATAAACGGTAGAAATGAATGATTCAGTGTGGGCCGGCAGCCGCGTCCTCGGTCCGCAGCCCGTAATTGGAAAGGCGCTGCGACTGCTGAGCGTGCGATCATTAGCGTCACTCACAATTTGATATGAGCTCTCCTTCGCAGATATTAAATTTTTTTTTCACCTTCCCTTTCATTTTTTACTACGTACATTTTCAAAGGAAACAATTATCCAAAGCCACAATTTTTAAACAACTTAATAGTAGCTCGTTGTTGGAACAAGACAAAAGGTAATTTTGATGTCCAGGTAATTGAAATTAAAATTGTGCACGTCTGTGTAACATTATCTCGAAACTACGAAGAGTATTGCGGTGAGCCTTCTTCTCGTTAGCAGTAACTGCTTGCTACGCTTCTACAGATAATCAGCTACGGGCTACGGTGCTACGAGCTACGCGGCTACGGCTGTGCTACGAGCTCCTGAGTCTGACCTTATTAGCGTCAAACAAATTGCTAATAACTAAAATACTCTATATTTTCATTTGTTGTGATTGAATTGTCGGTTTCGCGTGTAAAATAATTCCAATTTCATACACCCACTTGTCTATAAACTCACATAAAATTGGTTAAAGTGACGGCCGTTAAATTAAATGAGCTCTGGAGATGTGCAAGGAAGAGTGCGATAGCGCGTTTCGCGTAACTAAGCATTCAAATGTCGGTAGTTTATGCGGCGATTAGTGAGCGTGGCGCAGAAGGCTCGGCCGTTCAATTTGCCGGTTCACTTGACACAATTCGACGCCTGACTCGGGGACAATCGCACTCGAGCCGGCGACCTCCTTATCTCCCGCCAAGGTAATCTTTCCTTCCCTCAGCGGCAATAACTCCAAGTGGGCAGGATTACATGCTCCCGCCCCTCCGTAGGTAAACCACCGCTACAAAGGTTATCGATTTAAACACTGTGTGCACGCGTCATTGTGTTACAACTCTCCGTGGTTTATAGACGTTGTTCAGCTCACATGACCTATGCGGGCCTTTGCAATAACAACTTTACGCAGTTAAAGGAATGTTTGTGGAAAGAAATATAAATTCAAAGGATGGCATCTCCTGCGCTCGACATGAACCATAAAATATAGATGAATCGCCCAAGAGCCATTTTCAAATAATTTCGTTGGCGTGTAAATCCGTGCACGTAAATTCCGCTGCTGTCTGCGCACGGAAATTGAATCGTTTGAGACCCTCGCCTATATAATATATAATTTTTACCAACAAACCACCGACGACCTTTCGTGAACGATACTGGCCTACTTTAAATAATAAACGCATTTATAACGAGATTTCGCGAGACCAGACCTTATCATTGCATTTGAACGCAAGTTTGTATCTTTATAACCGCCTACGAATAAAAAAACCATAGAAGTATTTCTTCCTACAAAATTCACTTACAATCAAAAACGACCCCTGACCTCTCGATTAGTCTGTACCAATGAAATGAGTGCAAGATGTGCTGTAGAATAAATCACTCTGTGGTTGATTCATTCTGTGCGCCATGCGTAACGACGTGAACGTTGATCGAGCGATAGTAAATGACAGCGTAACTGATGAATGGATTTATACAAAAACGTCAAACTATTGACTTCATGATGTATAACGCGTCGAAATATCTAGGTCCCTCGTAAGATGGCTGTCTGACGATGGCAGGTGCATAGATATTTTGCCGGGTAATACTGAACTCGCTCCGATTGGTAACACAATTGACAAGCTCCTTGGCACCTTCCCACAATTGAACATGGAGTCATTTTTTGGCGCACACTTTTCTCAGACTTTTATGTTTTTAACTATCACTGATAACTGATAGTTTTCTTTCTGTTGTTGTGCATATTATGTTACTTATGTGCTTATTTTGTTTCTGTGATGTATCTTGTTGGTATAATAAATGTCTTTCTTCTTCTTCTTCTTCTTATTTTGTTTCTGTGATGTATCTTGTTGGTATAATAAATGTCTTTCTTCTTCTTCTTCTCATAACCGAAAATTAAATAACTCAAGGAGAATTAACAATGCGCTGGTATCGATTAAATTTAATGTTAACTGTAGATCAGTGGAAACTATGACTCCTCGACATTTCTTTCCGTGCAAAGCTCGGAATGGCCAGCCGAGTGCTTACAAGTAAGTGTATCTTCCTTGGTCGTATGTAGCCACGGAGTGCGCCGAGCAGCGAGCGCGGGCACGGCCGAGCGCCGGACTCCGGGGATATTTCAATTTAGCCGGAGACGCGACCCGAGCGCCGTGCGCCACACGGCTCGCTGAACCGGAAGGCCGCTGCGGGCCCCGCCAAAGAGCAAACACCGCCTCCGCAATCTTGTGCCACGTGGACCATGCCGTACAGTCGACCAGGACAATCTACTGCCGCGATTACCTCACACCACTACAAGCACTCGAGCGCGCCGCCAGCAGCCGGACCGATACCCGAAATGAGAACCGACAATCGAATGAAGCGGAGCGCCTATACGAATCTAGAATTCTACGTATATTTTTTAAAACAGTTCAAAGCTTAGCGTTGAGTACTTACTACGAGTGGTTTTTCTCAGAATGATATATACATTTTCCAAAATGACAGAAAAACTGTTTTAACTATTTTTTTTTTCAAAACTAAGACAAGTAAATGCAGTGTCATACCTATCGCAAAAGACATTAGATTAATAAAAGATATTAACTCCTGGATTATAATATAGTGTTGAAAACAAGAGCGCGCTCGCAAATCAGTCGCAGGTGCGAGACTATAGAATAGACCGCAGCAATGCGACAGAGCATTAATCATCGCCCAGATCCTTATGAATCATAACGCGTCAAAACCTTTGCATTCACGCTCAATGAAATATCCCCTAGATTGTTTCAGAAACCAGAAATTATTAAGTGGCTTTGAAGTGGTTACAGAGGTTAAAAAAACGGTTTTAAAAGCGTTGAATATGTTGTTGCGGTAGTGTTATTGAGCAGTTGAAAATTTATATTTGGGGTAGCGGGCTGCAGGGCATACACCCTGCCTGCGGTCACCCATCGCTGGTATTTTCCTCTCATTTTCTTTCTTTCGGAAAGTAACGAACTGTGTAATTACATTACGGAGTCTGGAAGTAGGGCCCGGCCGCGCGCGGCGCGACGAGCGAGGCCCACGGCCGCCCATTACGACGACCCCTGTTCCAATTTCTTACTTTGAAAACTCTCAAATACATTTTACGTGACCCCCATGTACCGACTGCCGAACTTATACTGAGCCAGCTCTTGAAACTGACTTAATAAACGAAGGTCGTGTTTATCCTTCGTATGTATGTACGAAAGCAAAGCAAAACTTAACTACGCCTAACGAACGAATTATTACATAAATAAATCAAAGGCTCGAAGCGAGACCCTAGAAACTAATATACTTCTGCATGACAAAGATTCCATTAGGATGGAATATTTTCTAAGTATAGAATGTAGACAAATGTACGTCCGTATAACTACAATAAATCCCAAAGTAATATAAACGCGCTGTCGACATCGGCGTGCGAGCGCGACGCGGAGTGTGGCGGGCGCGGGGGCGGCAATTTTTCTCTCCGCTGACAACATGATGTAACGCCAATATCGCACGCTGAACGATTAAGCCGCGCACGCCGATATTTCAGACTTGCCCCTACTAACTGTCAAAGTGTCGACGAGCGCTCTGTGCCGCGCGCTCGTACATAACCCGCACACACAATGCACACAGACACGGCCTACCCGCGACTCCGCGCTATTCCGTCAAATACAAAAGTAATAAAAACGACCCACGCACTCAAGGGCGACGACAAATGACGCGACCTCGAAACAATATTATTGGTTGTAGAATTCATAGTATAAATAATAAAGTAAAAGTACTAGAGGTTAGTCAGATTTGCGTCCCGAGCTATTTTTAGAAGTAGACTTTTGATCACATATTACGGCGGACTTGTTTTAGAAAACTAAACTATTATAGTAGCAATTTATTTACTTCCTTCTTTTACCCTAACTAAAAGATTATGATATAGAGCAATAGTCAGTAAAGATTTCAAGAGACAGATCACTTGTACCACGAGTGCAATTTCTGGTTTTATTATTAAAAAATAAGTATTAAAAAATATCTGTACCTACCTACATAGAAAAGGATCCGTACAATTCTTCATGTAAAGACACTGTAGGTACTATCTACTCCGTTGACATTGCTGATTTTGTGGACGCAGTAAGGCGCACGAACTTAGGAGTAGTTCAGCCGACAATGAAAATAAAAGAAGTAATCTCGAAACAGGAGCGTTCACGGATAGCGGCATCGCTTCAAAGAGATAGTTGGCTAGTCGAATCACGCAGGCAAGCAATCACTCGATAATAAACGTGAAGCGACTGGCTCGGGCCGAAGCTGTACAGCCTCACGTAATGCTGACGCCGCGCGCCGCCGCTGCACCCTACCGGCGACCGCCTACAATGTACGACAACAATCCAATAACGAAGCGGCAAAAAACGCAGCACACAATGTTTTCCCAACCAACACAATCGCATGTTTTAACAATGTGACGAGCGGCTTTAGATTGTTTAGAAAAACACAACTTCTTACATCTTTTCAAAATAACTAATTTTCATTCTCCCGAGCATTCATACGATAAGTTAGGCTCCAGCCACACCAATGGTATCAAAGTCGATGATAAACGAGGCTGAGCCGGCGCCAGGGCGTCGCTCGTACGCTGCCCACGAAAAATACAACTGTCATCTTGACTGATGGTAAAATAAAGCCCGCGTCATGCCGCTCTGCATGCCAAGAGCTATTGTAACACTCTTTGTAGCCTGACCCTTACCAGATAGATTACATAAAGGCGTGTCGGGGCAAGGTAAGTAAGGTAAGGAGAATCTAGGAGCTTGAGTGACATTATAGTTCCACGAACAATGAAGGTCGACGCTTTTTGTGAACATATTAACCAGGGATTTAGCCGCGCCTAAGTAATTAATAGCCAGAATGACGTGGGCTTTCTTTTTTCTTACGATATCTAAATCCATCACACACATCACCTATTATTACTGTTACGTTAACATCTGTAATGTTTCCTGTGATCGCTGGCTATTATGTATTAGAGATTAGAAATACACAATTACACTGAATGGGACTTATTTAGATAGCTTTAAATCACTACGGTTCGTTGAAGCTCAAGGTTATTTAAACGTGCATTTAACTTTCCACCTGAAAGTGCCCATTCGTATGTGTCGACGCGATCGAGCGGGAATCGACGTGCTTGAAATTATATCGCTCAACGCCTCTACCTTCTTCCATGGACATTCATTTCGAAACATTAATTCGAAACTTGAAGCTGCGAGAGTTAAATATCACCCGCTCAAGATAACCCTTAATCGGGTAATACCCGACGGGTATTCGTCTCCGTCTCCTCGAGAGACGACAGACAAAGGAACTGTACGCAGATAAAATCTATTATTGAAGAAATCAGTGTTCCACGAGGAAGCTGGCACGGCGAGTAATAAAACAAGAAGAAATTGATTGTTGCTATTGCGGTCACGTCGCACAGTTACTGTTTTCACGTCTGACGTAATAACGTTAGTAACAAAGTTATGTTACTTACGTGACCCGTTTACTGACACCATACCTCACCATTACGGATCCCATCAAAACGCTGGTATCAATCACGTTATCAATTACTACCGCCTATATAACATTGAAACCAAGATGCCCCTAGTACAACACTATACAAAGTTATATCTTAACTTTCTTGTCCTTTATGATATCGACAGGGATAGCTAAATTTTATCGAGTTGCGTACGTCCTAATACGAGTCACTTGTGAGAGAGTTTTGATTGAGTCTCAGAAGTTTCAGACTTTCTGTCGATATTCGGATATTGGTAGGATGGCGCGCAAAAGTCAATAGGTTGGTGGGTGCAGTTGAGTAGATTTAACTTTAAGTAAATCCTAATGACAGATTGAGCGTACCAGTGGTCACCAGTCGTCGCCAAAGTATCACCTGTGATTGATGGTGGTGTCGGGCTCACTCCCGCTAGGAATATTTCATTAGCCGCAGCGGGCAAAGCCCGGCCATGCATCATAGGCTGTGTCCGTGAGAGCCGCGCCGACGACCGCCCTCATCCACTCGGCTTAGTACAGAAATTAATACCAAACCTGCCATGACGTGTTGATGCACGGTAAACCTGTGACTCGCAGATATTTGCATGCATCCTATACATGCAGCCCCAGTGTAGCAATATCGACGTCGCAGCACGTTTGTCGCGAAGGTTTTCCAAAACGAATTTATATTTTTTCCAAATATTTGCTTTTGTTTTCTTGAGTGCGTTCGGTAGGGAAATAAGCCGCTTACAATTTTCGGAGGTAGGTAATTCTTTACTTTGAGAAAGTTGTAACGACGCACGCCAGCTTCTCATTCATTCTAAGCTTACGAGAGTTAAGTTTTTGTTTTAGAATGAGGATAAAATACGGGGGTAGTTCCGACGAGCTTCGTTAGCAGGCCAGAGTTTAGCGGCGGTAGAGTCTGGGTAGATATTCCTCGTCGTATGTATAGTGTATTAAGAAACGCCTCCTTGGGGTAACTAACACTATATGGCAGCTGAAAGTTAGCGGCGGCGGGTGGCGCGTGTGTGCGCGCGAGGCGGCGGCGCTGGGGGGCTGCACGTACAGAAACTCCAACAGGCAAATCCGAGCACGCCGCTCGCCCCGACTTTATTACCCTACTCATATTTGCACAATTCGAGTGGGTGTTAGCGACGGTCTGCGCGGGAAATTCTCAAACTTAGAATTCTTCATACGAATCTTCGGAAGACGAGTTCGGTTAAAACTTTTCCTGCAAGATTTGTATTTTCTGCTATAGTTTATTTCTCGTTTTTGTTTCCTCGGAGCGACTAATGAATCGTTATAAGAGAACAAACGGTTTTTAGAAGCGCTAGCTAGGCCAACTCGGGTGATTAAGTGTCTCATTTAAATGCAGTAGTCCCGGCCGTCTCAAACGCAAAGGGAGCGTACCACTCGCGGAAAACGGAAGACAAGTCTTCTCACAAAAGGAAGAAGAGGTATTTAAATTAGCGTAGTCGCTGAAAAAGTGCACTAACAACATTAGCGAGCCCCCGCCCCGCGCCCTCCCCCGCGCGAGTAACTTCACTAATGATATATACTCCATTACACACCCTCGAAAAGTCTTCAAATACATAATTTCTTTAGCGTAAAAGTTACTGAGGAAATCACAAAAAAAAATATTTGCGACGAGAGGCGAAATCGATTTCCGCAGATAGTCAAAACTTTCCTAACGACAGCTGCGGACTATTTGTTTTTTCAGGCCAACTTTGCCGCTTATGAGTTCGTTTTCAGCGGCCAGGGAAGAACGCGTAGTGCTCTTCAGTGTTTTGCATAGAGTAAAGCGTGAAAAGTTTAAATTCCCTAACGCTGTAAAACTTAACACAAAATAAATTTACATAGTGTGGTACTTAAAGAGACATTTATTTATTACCGGTGTTGGCAACTTTTACATTCTAACACACTGACCATAATGCTAATTACGACAAACAAATGGATAAATTTAAAGTTGAGGAGGCAACAATATACAGCATAAATCCGCCGAAACAAATTAGGAACAACATTAATATATCCTCTGTATCCTGCAAGTTTGCCACAATAAGCGGAATGTATTAGTGTTATTTATCTTAGCTCGAGTGCCAACAAAGTTTTAATTGCAAGCGCCGATACAATTTGCGTGCAAATGAATTTATTTGCTCCGTAGTGCAATCGCGCGGGATGCGGGGCGCGGATTACCCGCATATGTGGAGGCGCTAATTGAGGGAAGCGGCGGGAACGCAGCGCAGCCGCCCCGTGGCAACTGCTGTCCACAAATCGCTCATCATCGATTGTTGCAGGCCGCCACCGCAGCATCAGACCTCGTGTCTATTAGTGGGGACCAAACTAACCCTAATGTCCTACTCAACCCTTATCATAACTAGCTAGAACTTAGGGCAAGAAAGTAACTCGTCGATTTCCGCTAAAAGTGCCGTTTTATGCAACAATGCTCTGTAATTCACGGAGAAACGTTGCGGTGGTGAAACCGAAATCACTGTCAAGTAGCCCTTAAAACAGGTAAAGTGGGCCTTAAAGTCAGCATAAATCAGATAATGACAAGTCGTTTTATATTTTGGTTCAATCTTCTTATTTTCATATTTTTTTATTTCCTTAACTGCTTACGAAGCATCGTAAAAAGGCGAGTGCCTCACATCATCACAAATACTACGCTTTGCAGTCACAAGGCAAAATCTGTCACTGAAGAAATAAGCAAAAGTTATCAATTTATTTTTCATGAATAGTCATGGAACAGACGTTCAGGCTCAAGGTTTCATCATCATCATCATCAGCCTATGCTTGTCCACTGCTGGACATAGGCCTCTCCTATAGCACGCCACTGAGCACGGTCCTCGGTTCCTCTCATCCAGCTCTTGCCAGCCGCCCTGCGAAGATCATCGCTCCACCGAGTCTGAGGACGTCCCACACTACGTTTACCGATCCGCGGTCTCCACTCGAGAACTCGTCTTCCCCATTGGTTATCAGTTCTTCGGATAATATGGCCGGCCCACTGCTACTTCAGCATGCTAATTCGGTGGGCTATGTCGGTGACTTTGGTTCTCTGTCGGATCACCTCGTTTCGAATTCGATCTTTCAGAGAAACTCAAGGTTCAAGGTTTACCAGTGAGCAATGAAGCGTAGCATGTTAGATGGCCGGAGGACTGACCGCGACCAACGATGTCTACTGACACATAAGACCAGAGAGATCTGAGGTGACCCAGGGCTACCCAGGCTACGTAAAAATAAAGCACATTCTGAACGCATAGATTTTCAAGATTGTAAGAATAATAAAAACCGGCCAATAAAAACCAACAAAGATCGAATTTAAGAAAGCGCCATCTATAGAAACCAACAAGAAGCGCTTAACATTGACATTTAACGACATGACATCGGCGCTGTGAAGGTTACATAGATGGCCGCTAGATGGCGAGCGCTGTCTTTAGACAACGTTTGTTGTATGGGAGCCCCACTTAAATATTTACTTTATTCGGTTTTTAGGATTTGCCGCTATGGCAACAGAAATACATCATCTGTGAAAATTTCAACTGCCTAGCTATCACGGTTCATTAGATACAGCCTGGTGACAGACAGACAGAACGACAGACCGACAAACAGACGGACAGTGAAGTCTTAGTAATAGGTCCCCGTTTAGCACCCTTCGGAACGGAACCCTAACAATTAAAAATTGATATTTTTAAATTTTGCTCATTGAAGCAATCTGTATTTCAGGAGATATTCTAAACTACTTATGTGTCGCAAAATCATGAGTTGCGATGTTGCGAGTTGAGATGTAAACAGACTCCACTTTTTTTGGATGGTGTCTTTTTATTCGAATTAAGACGTAAAACAAGCATCAGAACTTAATTAATGTTCCTGAAATAATTGGCGTTCTTCTTCTTCTTAAATTACTTTTTCCAGAGATGTCTCCTAGGTACCTCATTGATTAGAAGTGGTTTATTTATCGATACAGAATATATGGAGATCTCTCAGGCAGATCGTGGCAAGTGGCAGTTCTTGGTCTCTGCCTACCCCTCCGGGATACAGGCATGAGTTCATGTTATATCAGGAATGCATGGTTTTCAGGTTTTGCGTTATTTCAATAACACGTCGTATAAAATTAAACGCCAAAATTTTTACTTGACAATTGTTAAAATAATCGCGACCTAGTTTTTTAAATTTTATTTAGTGATTTCCCTGTCTCCGTTACCTAATATCTTACCTATGTATCCTAACGCAAAAATGCTGACTGGTACAGAATTTTGTATTTTGTAACTTTAAACGACAAATGCTTATAAAAATATTGTATGGAATCAGGCGTTACTTTGCGGAAATCCATAATAGCATTAAAATGTAAATATTACTTTGCTAAATTCGTTTGCTAAAAGCGTTGCGACGCGTTTCGCCTCTAACACGAGGCAACGCATTTTTTCACACAAGTATTGGAGTCGGTGGTGGTGTGTTTGTTTCTTGCTTCTGCTTGAAAAAGTGGGAAACGTGGGTGGCATTAACTAACCGCATGGTGCTTGTGGGATTTTGGCGGAATTTAGCAAAGTAATTTTCACTTTTTATGCTTATAAAAATATCTATATTTAAATTTCTGTAATCCCCAAGTTCTCCAACAGATAGCATTACAGAACATAATTTAACGTGGGAGCAAGTGACGCTTCTTAGAAGCGGCATGCTCTGAGGAAGCGGCTTTTGCATCCTTCTGTACAAATACGTTTATCTAAATACGTAAGTGTCGTTTACACGTAGATGTTTTACCAAATAAGTAAATAAACCAAGCTTGGTCGCTGGTACTTTTCATTTAAGTGTCGTTTCATATCCATTGCTATCTACTGATATTTTGTTGTTTAGAGCACAAATAATCGCAATTTCGAGATGAAGAAAAACTTTCCTTTATTTGCCACATCTGCTAATGTCAGTTTTTGCAGCAGATGTCTATAAGAAACGTGCGCACAGTAATTACACTTCCTGGCACCTAAGATAATTATATACCTTGAGGTATTTGGTAGGCGTGGGTCGTTACGTGATTTTCGCAAAATATAAAGAAACAGGCCCTAGATTCTGTTAATGCATTGTAGTAACATGACAACTGCATGAACATGGCGGTTTTCATTTCATGGCTGCTTTAAGTCTACGCGGGCACACCCATCAAACCTTCTAGACGTCAATGGTACGAAAAAACACGTCACGTGACCCGTCAGTGTACCTGTCATTATACTACAATGCACTAACAGAATCGAGGCCCAGGTTTCTCGTAACCCGTCACAGTTTTTAAAACATGGGATTTTAGTAACAGTTTTTTTTTTTTTTTCGAACTCTCTTACGGGCTCGCGGTTACAAAACAACTGCTATCCTAATGGTTACTTCGTTACGACGTTACGTATCACAAGTGACGTTTTTCTAGCTACAGAGTTACATCAATAACGTAATTAACAAATGTTCGTGGCACAGTGTTTGTTATCGAACTCCTCCGAAACGGCTTCACCGATTTTTATGAAATTTTTGAGTATATTTGGTCTGAGAATAGGTCGTAGGCTACTTACATTATTTGGCCTAGCCATGCACAACGCTAAATAAAAACGAAGTGAAGTGAGACGGTTGTGAAATAGTGCGAGTGATGAGCGATGGCAATGAGCGACGATATGAGGCTGCGAGGCTGCAGACCGGGGAGAGCGGAATGGGCACAGCAGTCGGCATCCGGCCCAACAAAAGGGTGATAGCGGTGCGTGCGTAAATCAAACGTCGCACAATAACAGGAGCCACCCCGGGCGGGCGGGCCGCGCCGCCAACGGGCCCCCCGCCCCAATAACCAACCGTTGCTTCTCATAAATCTGCCACAGTGAAATGTGCTAGCCACGGGCGCCGCGCCGCGGACTCGCCGCCGGCCGGCGCACGCCGCTGATATCTATGCCAATAGGTTTTCAGTGTCGGCTCGCCTCTTGCCAGGTAAAACAAGGTGGACGCGACCTTTTGCGTCAAAGCTACACGCATTCGTTTTTTTATTTCAGGTCATTAATTTTATGTTAACGGGACCCCGTCCTATTATTGGGCTTATTTACGAGTGAGCCTGCGTTATAAAAGTCTGAAATACTGAAATAAACCGTTTATTTCGTTGTATCTCCATAATGGGTTTATACAGACAGACAGACAAAGCTCTCTCGGTTTCTGCACGAGGGCGGTCGGCTAGCGCACAGCATTTCTCGCTCGGACGTTACACGATAGCATCGCGCGTTCGCTCTATCGCTGCAATTAACGCTGCACAATGACCATATAAATCTTCTGCGAATACAGTGTTCCTCCTATAACCTTGCCTACCTAGATGTTCTTCCACTAAGCCCGGTTTAGTTTGCTGGCAGTTACAGATGAGCTCAAATAACACATTTTTTTCTATGTAAAAATTATAGCGATTAATAATTACAAGGCTCGATGGCGGCAGGCAGAAGATGAATGCTGCGCGTAAGGCGCGGGTCGAAGGCATTTCGCTTAATCTTACCTATACGTCTCGAGCCGAAGAACAAACAAGCCGCGAGCTAAGATATCGCTACGAATAAATCAATGTTACGACGCGTTAAAATATTTAAGCTGACGATTAATGCCGGCAGTCGGCGGCACGTTCCGAATCCAGTCGCAGCGACCGCTCCCGCGCACCTGCTCGCCCGATAATCGTCCGTTCACCAGAATTAATGGCGACAAACAGACAGCCAACTTCTCGAGACTATCTGGAAATGCTTTATCCGCTGTATCAACACTGCCAGCCGTGCCGTTAACTTCGGAGTGACCAAACTAACCTTATAGTTCTTAGACATACGAAGACTTAGGACTGAGTTACATATTACTATTCAGGCATCTATGTAGATAAATTGAAATCGGACCGCTTTAAACCGTTTGCATCACAAGATAAATAAAAGCCAGAGTTGAATGTAGCTTAGTGCATTGCATTACCAAACATGCTAGATTCAGCCGCCCGAGTCGAAAGGCATTTACATACTCAAACACCGATCACTAACGCACACGGCTCGAACGTATCTCATTGAATTATGGCGTCTAAATTTGTGGGATTTGCTTGAAATCAAATCGAATTGAATTGAAAGCAAATAAAGACACATGAATAGATCGGCGGTTTCGCGAAAAGTGATAAAACTTCGCAAGCGAATTACGATCGCGAGTCGAGCGAGTAATTTACGAGAATGATTAGCCGGAAGCTTATCGCGTCTCGGTAATGTATCGTGAAAGTGCCATAGAAGTTTTACAAGGGCTCGTTAGGGGAGCTGTAACGATAACCTTGCGAGATAACTGTTTCTAATCAGACGTAATGACACGGCGCCTCCCCGCGGCTGCTCCGCATACTGTGCTGAACCCAAGCGGGACGAGCTACTCTAATTCCATTTTACTAGATAACACACCTCCTTGCTCTTCACTCGCAAATACTATTACTCCGTACATGAATGTATCGTACCGAGCCCGAAATGCGCCGTCGAGCAGACGCAATCCCACACTAACGTCGACTTGCTAAAGTAACGGAGAAAAATGGGCTTATGCCAAAAAACTTTTCTGTCGTAAAGTTCTCGCGGAGGAAGATGCAAAACTCGTCGAATTAAATTTCGTTTCGATTTTATAAAGAAGTTTCTGAAACCGGAGAGGATGGGTGCTTCTGATAGCTTGATGCGATGCTCGACCTACGCACTGTCGGCGGAAGTAATAAAATAAAACGATTTTACATCTACAGGGGGAAAAGGACGTTTTTGGCGAATGGGAAAAGTCACAAGCGACTTCTCATTCTGCGATAAAATCGAGAACGTTTTACGACAATCTTCTATTCTATTACCGTTAAACAACAATCTTTAAATTTAAAGGAGTTCTTTTCACAAGTTTGCTTATTTGCCTTTGCTGTCACCGGCCGGAGTAGGGGCGCGTTTATGAGTGGGGCATACTCAGTCTCGACACAATCTTTAACGGTACATGGTTGTGAGGTTTGTTTGTTTGTTTGATCTACCCTTCTATTTAGTTACGTTAGAAGAGATTTGGCATTCCCAAAATTTAATATAGTTTCTGCAAAAAATACTTATGAGATTTTATTTATAAGATACGATTCCTGAAACGCAGTTTAAATTGTCAGTAATAAAGGAAAAATATAAATTAAGAAGAGCTAGAGGTTTCATGGAAATAGGGTGAGGTGTGTGTAACCGATGTGTGTGCATGCAGCAACTAATTAATGATGAGGAAGCGAACGAGATTTGTCGGGGTCGTGGCAAGTTGCAAACCCTGATCTCTGTATATATGGAAATAAAGTAAAGCCTCCCCGATCCCTGCCATAAAAGTGCCAATTTCCGATCGTAACAAATCCTGGTGCGTGGAGAGAAAATGATCCCGCACGGACACCCAAAACTGTTAGTGATTTAAGAGGAATTCATCGAAGGTCCAGTGTCGCGTCACGTGCTGCTGTTCGTAATATGCGGCTCCGGCGGACACATGAAAAACTAGCCGCGTCGGTCGAAAGTGACCGCGAGGGCCCTTCTTTGCGTCGCCGCATAATGAACCGGTCACGTAGCCACATTTCGTATTATTTCCGTGGGACGCGCCGCGTGACTGGAATAAATGCGGGCGGCAAGTGCCGGCGCGCGGCGCCCGCGCCTCCGCCTACGGTCCGTGGACCCTCCGCAAATAAACCGCTTCACGCATGACTCAACAGCGGAGATTCATTATTCTAACGCTCGCCTACCAATCCTTAAAATAAAACAGACCGTTCGCTCTTCTTTGATCGATAAATTTTATTTCCAACCTATTGAAAATATTGAAATTTTATGAGGTCTCTCTTTGTATTTTGGGCCTTTGCGCTTAGAAAGGAAGTTATTATATTTTTGTAATTTGCAAGTTATCTTAATGTAACCAGTGGTGGAATAAAAGCGAGAAGAAATATGGTCCATGAGGTTGTTCACAAACGTTGAACGTAACCAAGTGAGCAACCTATTAGCTACGACACTACGTGCTACAACGCTAAGACGCTACGGCGCTACAGCGAGCTACAAAAAGCGTAGCACTACGTTGAAGGTACTGTTTGGATAAAACACACCAACGCGGTGGCGGTGGCGGTCATCTACTGTAGTAGTATTTTTTATTTATTTCAAATGGTTTCACGGCTTATTTAAGTAGTCATTGTTAGAGATGTCTATGACTAACTTAACCTCTGTCATTTTCAAATAAAATACTTATTAAGAAGTCTTTATGCAGCAGTGTGACTCAATTGGGGTACAAAAAAAATTTAAATATAAATGAAAACAAATTAGAATTATATATTCAGAATTATAAATACAATTCACGTATTTTGAGGTGAAACCTCTTAGTCAATCTAAATAAGCGAAGTGAACTTGTAATGCCGCGACACAATTTAGTTGGAGTAGGTTTGTCCAGCATCACGCTCTGTTTAGTCAGCCTATACACAGAAAAAAAAAGTTAAGACGTGGTAAAGGTTCGGTCATTAAAAAAATTTAAAAAAAAATTCAAAAAATCTTTTTCTACCATCTTTGGCGTCTGACTCACTTATACGGGTTACTAGGCTTAGAGGCTTCCAATTTTTCGCTCAAGGTTGTTTAGAATTTTCACTTCTAAGAAGTTTATCCTTAACTTATTTTTCTTTAGATAGCAACTCCTATCGGAGGTTGGCCATCATTACGACTACTTTATGCCGTGATGTTGCGACTACGATAACTTCTGTATTTCTCGTGTTAAACTTGCGAGAATTTGGTGTTGTTGTTTAATCTTTTCTGCAGTCTTCTTCGTCAGTGGAGCTAATGGCAATACAATCCTTTAACACTACCGACAGTACCGATGGCTATCCATTTGTATAGTTTTACCGGAGAGTCAAATTGTCTGTCCCGGTAAGGAAATCTACAGATGGCTATACCAAGTTAACGCGGAATCCCTTCGGCAGCTGGACCTTTGTCATCATATATTATGTACTGTTTTGTGGATTCGTGTGAAATAGTGGTGGTGTCCGCCGCAGCGCAGCCTCCCCGCAGCCCTATTAGACGCATTAACCAGTTTATTGTGTCGCAGACTGCAACGCTTACCCGGCCCGCCCGACCCACCAGCTTAATGAAGACTTTAGAACCCAGTCGCTAGTTCGCCTCTCCACGTTAATGCCGCTATTGAAAGTGCAACGAGACGTGACCTCCTCTTTGACCGCTTCATTTAGCCGCGCAACTTTTATGTGTGCCGGCCCGATGTCAGTATTTTGTCAGTGTCGTGTAGCTTTTATGAGCGCGGCAATAAAGTGATCAGTGGCACCCGAAACTCCCGGGTCCCAGCATTAGACGCATTAACCAGTTTATTGTGTCGCAGCCGCGGACGTAACTGCCCATTCCTCTTCGGCAGGGCCTGCCCACGTTATATTTATTTCAGGCAAAATTTACCGCAGAAATGTTTTCCTCAGATAACAATACACGAACAATAAATGTGTCCGCAGCAAGAGCGGTGGAGTTGTGTAATTATTAGACAGAATAATAAGTAGAGTCGGCTTCCGTGATTACTTAGTGGTCCGACTTTCCCGTGCTCTGCTACTAGACAAGATTTACTTTGGTTCTCTAAGTAAACTGCAATTTGCCTTGCCGTGAAACGGTTCCCTCGTTTCAGAGAAGAAAATGGTAGCGACATCAAAAGCACCTAGTTATGTCGGAACGCTAATACGCGACGTCTAATGATTAGTATACTGTCTTGGAAGTACGAGCAAGATAAGATAATGTATTATTTACACACCAAAACACACATTTTTACATTATGTTATATTGGTATTGCGTAAATTCACGGCAAAGTGAAAAACAAATCCTAAATGTTATTTTTTAATGACTCGCGATGCTCAAACATACTAATACATAGTAATTAAATTAAGTTTTACTACTCTTCTCTCGGGGAGAGACCATGAGGTACGTGAAGGTACGCTCAGACACGAGGTTTCCTCACGATGTTTTCCTTCACCGTTAGCGAGTGGTATTGCTACTATAACAAATGTACATAACTTAGAAAACAAAGTCATACGTACGCACTGTGAATCGAACCTGGGTCTCGCGCTTCCGAGTCCAATGTTCTACCCACTAGGCTACCACCGCTACGTTTACACCACAGATTAATTTTACACTTTTGCACTGTGACGTCACTAGCGACGCCATGACATTGGCGGCGTTTCGGTGGGAATTTCAAATCGAAAAACTAAAATGTCTTTTTATACCATTAAACCTTAACTGTGACCAAAAATATGAAATAGATTGTAAATAATGTACGTTTTGGGTTATTATATAAGAGTTTTTCAAAAATTGTCATCATGCCTATTATTTTAATAACATGCGATACAAAAATAATGGTTAATTTAATATCTTATATATTGGTTTAACGGTTTCACTTACTTTTATTAACGTCGGGATAGCCGACTACTTCCGACCTCTAATATCGACCTCGACCTTTAATATCGATCATAAATTTTATATGACTTATTGAAAAGTAATAAAAAGAGCCGAATTATCGGCAACATAATTATTATTCGTAAGGAAACCCGCGGTCTAGTTGGCTCCGCACGTATTGACTCGTCTTTCCTGACTATTAACTATTACATTTACTTACGATTTAAATGAAAGTATGGCTAGGACGTACGGCTCAATAATTCACCACATTCACAGATTAATGCACAGATAAAACAAAGTCAACCTTTTGAAAGATATCACCGTAGTTTCTCCTTTAAAATAAGTGATTGTACAACGTGATAAAGGAACTGAATTATTTATTTAAAGAAAGAAATTAAATTAACTAATTAATTATTGTTTACAATCAACTTCTGTTTTTTTAAACGTCGTTGTTCTGGTAAAGGTTGTGTATTGAAAATATGTAAACTTTTTTTTAAAGCGACAGAAGTCAAATCTAAATAGACCACAAAATAATATCCACGCTTTTAATCTTTGATCCAAAAAAAACAACTGATAGGTTAAAAATCTTGGTACCATAAATAATCGAACATATTGAAACATTTTTCATCTTTTAAGCACAGAACATCAAAGAAATATTACGCAAAACTATGTATGATTGCGTGAACAAATGATATTTCTTGCTAGAATACATAACATAAGTGCTGCTGTATAAGAAAAAGTGATGTTTTTAATTAATGTGTTTGCTTGGCTCAGTCCAATCTTATCTATTATTCCAGCACGAGTACATATTTATATAGGGCATAAGGTTGCTCAAAGCACACCACCTTGTATTCGACCATCCTCATCCAGCCGCTACCAGCAATCCGCCTTATATCATCAGTCCAGTAAGCTAGTGCGCGTCCTTCTGGATTTGGCAATATTTCGCAACCAGATCCAAATGACAAATCACTGTATTATATTGAGCACTCTATTTCACCAGATTGGGTAGTGAAACCACTGCAGTTGTGGAGTCTTCCCTCAGACTATGGAGCACCTTTCTGTGTGTCATTGAGCCAGTCCGAATGCACTCGAGAAGATTTGCTGGAGGCCACAGTAGACGCTGGGGTGCGCGTGGCCGAGTTCTGGGTCAATGAAATCTAACTGGTTTGGTCACCGACACGATAAGAAGATGGGTTCAAATGTTAAAAGCAAGTAATTCCTTCCACCAAACACCTTGACATACAGAGCCCCAAGGACTTCTTAGTGCTTATATTTATATATAACTTATATTTTGTGTTTACAGTAATGTTTCGCTCGTGTTATGTTATGTGTAGTTTCCAGTAACATTAGGCTTGTGTCATTTTAAGTGTCATAAGCAGCCTATATACGTCCCACTGTAAGGCACAGGCCTTCTCTCAGAGAGAGAGTATGGGCTTAATCACCACGCGTGCCCACCGCGGATTGGTGATTTCAAGCGCTGAGTTATGTGAATAGCTCAGACACCCAGGTTTTCTCACGATGTATTCCTTCACCGTTAGCGAGTGGTATTGCTACTATAACATAACACAAAAGAAGTAATTCTGATGTGTTAGCGCCACAAACCGCGTGATCTACACTTTCGTGCTACCTATACTGTAATAAATTTGAGCGGGCGACGAGCTGCGCCGACGGGAGAGGGCGTGGTGAGCTAGGACAATATAATAGTAAATTTAACATAACCGCGAAAAGGTCTAAAGGTACGAAATTTAGAACGAAGATAGACCATGACCTTGATTAAGGGGCAAGGGCACTTCATATTCTAATCCAACGCGAACGTAGTCGCGGGCACAGCTAGTGTAAGAATAAACTCTAACTTAAAAATTTATTCACTACTAGCTATCCCGGCGAACGTCGTACCGCCTCAGAATCAATTAATGTTCCGTTCTTGAGATATCAAATTAATTTTCATACTTATATTTTTTCCAGCGTATTTCTTATGTTTTATTAGTCATTCTTCTATTTGAGGTGGAAACAAATCCAACCAAAGTTCATCAAACCGGCCGAGCGTGTGTCGGGCCCCGCGCAGTGTAGGGTTCCATAGAAAGAGGGGATTTTATCTGCTTTACAGAACTAACAACTTCATCGACGTAATTTTCAACGGATTTTGTACGAAGTTCTCCTTTTGTAAGTTGGTCGCATACTACTCGTTAATTTGTAGAGCCTACTTAGCCGTGATAGTTTTCCTTTTAAGTTCATTATAAGAGTTACTACCCTAACATTTTTCATGTTTCTACAATCAACCGTTTAGCCAGAAGAGGGTGGACGCCCTACTCGGACAAAAATTTGCGCTTTAAAGCTTAATATTTCGCAAACGGAGCCCTAAATCGAAAATGGTCTTCCTATACTCACAATATTCGCTCCGTGTGCCGCCGAATTAAGACTAGCGTCACTCCAATTCCTTCCGTGGATGTCGTAGAATGCGACTAAGGAAATCAATTACCAGGAGACGGGCAGCAGCGTCTTCCTGAGATTCCAACCGCATACTGCGATCGCCAACCCGCTTGCCAAGCGTGGCGATTATGGCAAAACCTCTCATGGTCATGAAAACCACGAAGGAGGCCTATGTCCTGCAGTGGGCGTCAAATGGCTGATGATGATGATGATGATATTAGTTTCTATTATTATTTTACTTCCCCTTCTCTTTATTCTTTCTAGCAAGGCAATTTAAAAACAAATTTGTTTATTGTCTATCAAATCCGTTTTTCCTGAAAAGGCGATCATGACGCCATCTGCCGGGTCCAAATGTATTTTTATGCTATCCAGGCGGGAAGCAATAGAATAAAATTCAATGTTGTCAATTGGTTCTCTAATCCGTTTTTTTCCTAAAAATACGATCACGACACCACCCAAATATATTTTCAAGCCCTTTGAATTTACAAAAGGTAGCAGCAAAATGGAGAAAGACGTAACGATGAAAGGAAAAAGATTAAACTCGGTATCTTGCCAACCGCCAATGGGTCGGTCGGCATTTGGCATAAGTAAATAGAACAAGCGTGTACAGGGATAAGTGCCTTAACCTTTATGTTGCTAAGGCATGGGAAAGAGTGGGCGGTGAAGAAGATAATATTGTTACAGGAAGACACGATGTAAAGGTGGCAACCCTTCAGGTTGCTGGGCCAGAGCAGTAAGTTATAGGCGAAAGTTTGAAAATGGGTTATATTTCTAACATAGCTCGATATTCGTATTTTTTAAATAAAAACCGACTTCAAAACACTACAGCACTAAAAAGATAAAAATAATTACCTTTATACCTTTAAATTAGATGTACGTATACATGTAGGTATTGTAGAAGTATAATTTGTAGTCGGTGCCCAAAATATATGTCCTGGTCATGAAACGGCACCGACTACAAATTATTATTAAGACTTCTAATTGAAAGGTATTCTTTTGAATTATTTACTTATACTACAAGATGTACGAAATGTTACAACAGTGTAAGTTTTGCGAAAGTTTAAGAAATGCTAATAAATCCTTTTTAGTGCTGTTGTGTTTTGAAGTCGGTTTTTATTTTTATTTAAAAACGTTTATCTTTAAATTTTTGTGGGGGAGCGGGAGCAAAATAAACAAGTCATAATTTACCCTACTTAATTCGATGCTTTAAAATTTTAAGTTCTCCATTTCCATCTCTTCATCAGAACATCACCTTGGGACTACTTTTACGCTATTTTATGAAACATACGGATATTACTAAAGGATGGGCCCCATTAGGCCTGATTTACTGCTGTCCATGAAGAGTTTCGTTCTCCATCTCTGAAAGACTTCATCAGATCTTCATCAAAATGGGACCAATGGGACGTTCTATTTACTCGAACAAAAAAAAGAATTGTCGAAATCGGATAAAGTTTGACGGACTTATGTGCGAACATAGCAAAAAAATAATAATAATAAAAAACAACGCCTGCATTTCAGTTCATATTTAGCACAGGGTATCCGAAGCCGGCGATTAGGATCCAATTCTTATTTTTGGATGTGTGTAATTTTCCAAATGATTATCAGGACGAACTCTTCTTTACAAAAATTCTTAATTTTAAAAATTCTTAATTTTCCGAATTTTTCATATTCCTAATTAAGGTTAGGACGTATTTTATTTTTTTTAATAAAAAGTACAGTGAGCGGTTTTGTGAATTGCTAAGTTTACCTTTCTCGACCTCTTTCTTTACCTAACCGCTCCTATACGGAACTCTTTGCGATAGTTTCTATAATCAGTAAAAGTCTAAATTCATTATCAAAAACGCTAAAATTTGCAGTTCCATAGATGATCTTTTAAAGGGAAATATTACCCCTGAGGGGTGTTTAAAAAAATGTTGCCGTTTCAAGAAGATATTTTACATACGTATTTAGTTGCTGCGATATACCTATAATACATATTATACCTACTAGTGGACCCAACAGACGTTGTCCTGACTACAGCGCTATCCAGGGCCACCTAAATGCATACAAAAAAAAATCATTCAAATATCCGTTTAGGAGGAATTCAGTGACATACACACGTACAGCAGAATTATACATAATAAAGATATCGCTATGTCGTTTCACTAGGTAATTGCATTAAAATTATAAACTTCGTGTTTCCATGTTACATTTTTAAATTTTTTAATAATATCCAAAAGTGCATTTTGCTTGACTGTACTTATTTCGAGAAATGCGAATTCGTCCTAAACATAATTAGGTATATGAAAAATTCGGAAAATTAAGAATTATTAAAATTAAGAATTTTCGTAAAGAAGAGTTCGTCCTGATAATCATTTGGAAAATTATACACATCGAAAAAAAAAACAATTGGGTCCTAATCGCCAGCTTCGGGTATCCTGCCCGCGGCCATCGTGCCAGCAACGATACCTAACTATAGGGAACGGTAGTTCGAACTCCTCCGAAACGGCTTCATCGATTTTTATGATTTTCTTGTGTATTTCGTAGGCATTATATGCCTATGGCAAAACAACTTTTGCCGGGTCAGCTAGTATTTACATATAAAGGGTAAGGGGTTATATATTGGGTTTAAGGGTACCTTGCATTGCCGCGGAGCGCCGCCTGGTGCAGCGCGTTGAACCCATCGCTGTTGGTAAGCGTCATGTCAGCGCCGTGCTCAAGCAGCAGCGACACCATGTCGTCGCGCTTCTTAGAGATCGCGTCATGCAGCGGCGTGTCGCCCTCGCAGTCCTGGAACAAATCACAACATTTACTCCCTTGCCAGACTATTGGTGACGGTTAGGGTTTCCGCAACTCGACTACGAGGAGCCTATTTTGCGTAATGGAAGATATCATACGAAGATATTAATCCTGCCAACCCAGCTCCTCCAGGAAAGCCAGCAGCTTGTGGATATCGCTCCATGCCTCCCGTAGCTTGAGTAGATTTCGATAACGGGTCATAGCGGCTCCTTGGGCTATAATGCTGCGGATGAACTCCGTGGAAGAGGCTTGGAAACTACGTTGTCAGTGGGGTTCGGCCCTACCATACAACCAGTGTAGGAAGTGGTTAAGGTCGTGAACAGCGCGCTCTGCGGGGGAGGCCTCAAGAAGAGGAAACACTCGCCCACATTGCAATCATTGGGAAGCTGGGATCCCTTCAGGATTCCTACAGTGACATCAGAACACTGCTGGCTTTCTGAAAAGAGATACTTAACTCACTTACAGGTTTGCTACGCACAATGGCTGAACCATGAGGCTAATTGCTAAAATCTCAGGTCTAACTACATAACTAACCCCTTTCCAAAGCTCAATCACTCGCCCCGCACTCGTCAGAGGCCTCCCACCAGATACGCCAGTTATTTCTGTAATTGGCCATCCACATCCAGCCACTGCCAGGAATCAGCCTCAGGACATCGGTCCAGCGGCCTTCCTATGCTGCGTTTGCCAGTTCTTGGTCTCCACTAAAGAACCTTTGCTCGGTTCTATGGCATATGTGACCAGCCCACTACCACTTCAGCTTGCTAATCTTCTAGGCTATGTGAGTCACCTTAGTTCTTCGGCAATCAATCGTTTTGCGGCATTGTCATATTTCTGGTGTGATCCATCAAAAACACTCCAAGCACAGCCCGTTCGAGCATAGCACGCTGTGCGACTTTAAATCGGTGGACTAGTCCTATCGTCAGTCCCCACCTTTCAGCTCTGCAGGTCTGGCGGGATGCTCTGGTTAAAGACCTTTAGGCTCTGAGGAATAGCCATGTAGAAAACCTGTCACCGTTTTCAAAACGCAACCCAACACCGCAGGATTCTTCTTGCCAAGGCTCGTAAAACCCGAATCTGGTGGCAGCTGCGACGGCAACGTCAGTCTCTTGAATTATAAAGCGCCGCCCATCTCGCGTATTGCGACAATTTTCTAAAACATCAAACCGCCCCAATGAATAATTGAGGCGTCGGAGAAGGCGTTTAGGGCGTGGATTATGGCGACTTGCATATTTTATGAGGAGCGCTGAGTAGTTAAAGCGAGCAGCGAGCGGCAGCGGCGGCGGCGAAATCAGGAACGGTGTCGAGATCCGTAATGTAGGGCGAGCGGGAGCGGCACAAAAAGCGCGGCCACCGCGTCATTATCATAATCACCGCCACCGACGCGCCGCCGCCGCGTGCCGCTTCCCCGCCGCCCAAGCATTCGCGCTTTGTGAGCGTGCATTAACAGAGCCGAGCATTGTGCTCTGTCATTCCGCAATTAATTTGTAAAAGACCGTCTCGAGGAGTGATTTTCGCTCCCGAATGATAACAAACTGTACCGCTGCTGTTAGAAGATGGAGTACGTGTACTCTACGGTAACAATACTGTTTTGTACTGCATTTTTATTCAGAAACGTCGACGTAAAGAAACTGTAAAGAAAGAAAAGTAAATTTGACTTGCACTAAACTATAAGCATTTCATATATCCCATCCCAGTTCAATCACACTAGTATTGGGCCTGCTCGGACATTCTAAAGATCGCTCCGTACTGTTACATTTGAAACAATGTACTAGTACGGTTTATTAGTACTATTAGGACACGATATAATAACTGTCTGAACGTTCACGTTTTGACCTTTCAGCCATCATTTACGGTTAATATTTTTTAATGTTGCCATACCACCATTATATACTACTACTACTATGATAAAAATCAATAAAAAAAATTCTTTTTCGTACGTACAATCAGAAACAGAAATCTCTAAAAATCTGTTTCGCACGAAACAGAAATCTCCTTCACCGTAATCATATACTATAACAACACAGTGAAAATATGTTTTATTCGTTCGAGAAACTAACATCAAGAAAACAACACAGTGTTACTTTTACAAGAGTACTTGGATTAGCGCGCGAACCAGCGGCATTGACACGAATGTAAACAAAACACGAAACCAGCAAAAACCATCTTTACTGCTATACGACATACGTACACACGTCTATAGTTCAGAAAAGACCGACCGGCTGAACGAAGGAAGACCGAACGGAGCATTATCTGTGCTGTGATTGTGTGATCGATTAACATGCATCCATCGTTCGCTCTCGGCCATGTTCGTTCACCCCGGTTCATTTATTCATTCAGCCAGCCCGAGATCGCGAGAGCAGTGAACGAATAGACCGAATGTCCGATTAGCACTGGGAAACGTTTCCTTTCGTTCATTGCATGGAAACGTGTCTTATTCGTACTTCGTACATGAACGACACAATACTAAATCACACTGTAACATTAACAAGAATATGCATGTACGTAAACACATATGCGTCAGTGAAACGTCATCGCCGACACCCATTCAGAGAGCAGTAATTTAGCGCAAACTCAACCGCAAGCGCGTAGTAATTCCGCGCAGAATAGGGGCATTAAATATTAATCGCATCGGCATATAGGTAGTGATTACAGGCAGTAATTCACGAGCTCCGACGCGCCTACCGTTCATGCCGATTGTAAACAATACAATACCGCCGCTAATTCAGACTTGATTCAAAATCTGTTTAACTTAGCCTATGTTAAGCGCATTATATTTAAGCTATGTGCGCAGTATCAGGAAGTAATTAACGTGATGAATAATCGCTCTAATAAAGCTAATGATATGTTCAAACGACGGATTCGTAAATATGTCAAATGAAACAGATGCGAGCAACGTAACCAGCTCAGACTGTAAAAAGCACGGGAATATTTTAACGATATAATATATTTCATTTCCCAAATGAAACGTATACGAGCAGACGAAGATAATCTGGGATATCCTACCTGTGATCGATGAAATACGGGGTGAAATAATAAATGTGATTTACACGATAATATCCGGCGGTGCATGTGAGCTGCACGGGCAGACGCGGGGATGAGGGCGGCGCGGTGCGGGGAAGGGTCTTCCTTCCGAATATTATACAGCGAGCGAGCCGAGCCGCTGCCGTCGTAACACGTTCACGCTGAAATTCTAATTTAAATCCACAACACGTGAAAACCTCAATCAAGTTTTTACGACCCACTAAAATATCCATATGGAATGAAGCCGCAAAACTATTTCCGCATGCCGCCGGGTGCTGGAATGACCAGTAACCAGACGGTAATATTTCTATACCTACTACTTATACTCTACGGACTGGTAAATATAATGAAATATGACATTTAACTAACTTTGAGGTAAGAAGCGCACCCAATATCGGACACGACAAAGTAATAAAACAAAGCGTGCTCGCAGGGCTGACAATGAACAAAGCAAAACAACAAGGTAATTACTCAAGATAAGAACAACGCGCGGGGCATGAACAAAAGTAACCCTCTTCGGGACGCGGACGCTACGGGCATTGATGCCGGGGCGATACTGCGCGCCAACGTACAAGGTAAAGCGGAGCGTTAAAAATTCGTTAACCTTGATTAAAATGCCAACGCGTAGCATTATTATGGATGAACAAAGGACGACAGGTTTATCACAAGAAATTTATGCAAGCACTTAAAGTAAGTACTTCTCTTGAGAAAAACGAGAGCAAACTCCGCCGCTGCCCGCCCTGTAATTATGTGACCCTAATGTAAAGTTGAATTTTGCAAGTTAATTAATTGCAAATAAATTAGGCAATCAAGAACTGTTGTGTGTTGGAAATAACAATTTAAACTAAAGAATTGAAAAAAAAAGTTCCTAAAAGTAAATTACGCGACAAAAAATTATATACATGGTGTAACAAAACCGCTAAATTTGTACCTGATATGTTTTTCGCCATTTCAGTTTTCCCCACAGCAAAAGTTTGTCTTATTGACGAGTAGAACCCCTCATTTTCATATGGGTATTTTGTTATACACTGCAAAATAAATTGTATCTAACCAAGTTCATATTTCGGACTAACCTATAATTTGTACTTAGCCAACATAATATGTATCGTTTGTTTATTGAAAACCGCCTAGCTCTGCGTGGTCGACTAATCAACCAGTCACTGTAATGCAAATCATGTTTATCCATAATATAGGGTGACAACATGTGCTAGAGTGACTAGTTAGTCTTGTAACTGATGTGCATTATATTAAGCTACCCAGTGTGCTAACTCAAAAGACCTTCCTGACAAGTGTCCTTTGTCAGAGCACCACGCACAAACGTGGTTCGAAGCTATTAAAGCGCTTACCGTGACCAGCCATCAAGACAACAGTGTCTTGCCGCTCTCCACCTACCCCTGGGAACTGAATAAATTAAACTGAGGAGGAGGGCAGATGGGCTTGATCCCAAATAGTTTAGCGTACAATCCACGCAGCTACAAAATGTAATAAGGTAAGCGGGATATAATTACCGGTCTAAGTAGAGTGTGTAGAGTCAGAAAACGGCTTGTTTTCGACGCACAATATTTATTCTTAATCTTCTCTGAACACAATCTAAAAATATTTTTAGGGGTAGCAAAGAAAATGTTTTGCGGAAGGAAACCTGATTGTCATGTGTTAGTATTTTCAGCAGGTGGCGCGTCTATAAACACAGTCGACAGCAGATCTACTTTAAAATGTCAGTTGCAAAGTCTCCCAAAGTGTGACCGAAAGCAATCGATGTGCCGTCGACTATTCCATTAAAAAGTGAAACCTACGTCAGAACTCAACCGCACAGGCCTCCATCATTGACGAGGCGGAAAGAAAACAACTAATTGTTAATATCCAACCCATTAAGTCGAGTATTACGAATGGATTATTCACGGGCCATATAACGCGGCATCAGAGCGCTCCGCGCTGCGCCGCTGTCGCATTCACACTTTGCGGTTTTTGCCTCGCGTAGCCACGCGCACGGTCGCGCGGTCTCAAGACTCCCGCTTCCAATAAAATCAGGCGTACCTATGTACTGAGAATTTTCTGGGAAGTCCGAAGCCAAGTTCTTTACCCATGCTGTATCTGAAAAAGGCAAAACTTAGTCCATCCAAATCAAGAGTGAAACTCGGTCCTGCCTAATATTTATGAGACTACTCTACGTTCAGTTCCGCGTTCCAATGTGGCCGTGTAGAGGTTTCTAATGCTGACTTACTGCCCACCATTTACATCTAACTCTCGTTACAATACGATACATTACGTTCAACCAAGAGGAATACCCCGCTGAATGCCGCCTCTATTTTATGGGCTTCGACATTTATTTGGAGGTTTCGTTACGTAAACATGACACAATGTTCTATAAAATATTTTTTTCTTCACGACTACATACATTAGTGTGAGTATATGTGATGTCGTTTGTGCAAATCCATTGTTTTGCTATACGCATCAGTGAAAAGTCGAACGCTAAGCTGTTCACACTTATTTATAAAATGCTTTGCTAACGCCATAATTTTGGCGATGGAAATTGAAAACAAGAGGTAAATCGAATTGTACGTCCGTCGGCAGTTGCCACCACGCCGTGGAAATTTGCCAACGCAGGACGTCCGGCGCGCTTTTAAATTTATGGAAATTCGACACAAGATAAAAGTGTTTGTTGAATGTAAAATTTAATGCGTAATATTTAGCAAAATCAAATTTGCCGAGTCGTTCCGGCATTCATTATGAATTGGCTGGTGTAGAGGCTTGTGCGGAATCTGCAGCGGCGGCGCGCCACCCTCATCAGGGGCCTTGATTGATTGTGCGGAAGTAATCCCTTCACTATATGTGTGCGTACATTTGTCGGCGACGTTCGATCGTTTCTACTGGCCTTAATCAAAGATGTCGTCGACTATTTGTCTAAGGTAATCAATAAAGAGGTTTGCAAGCAGTGGGCACTGAATCGCAGAGTCCATTAGAAGATTTAATAACGCGAACACACATTTCTTTGTTATTCAGAGGCGGGCGGGGAGCGGCGGGCGCGGCGCGGCGCGTGCTTCGATATCGGAAAACGTTTAATGTACTCTGTGAGATTTAGCGCTGAACAGTGCACCCCGCAGCGGACTCGGCACGCCCTGCACTCACTGAGCACTCTTCGCATTCCAAAGTAAGCTCACAGTTTATTCCGCTCGGTACAGCATACGCAGAACAGCTTTGGAGACAAATATTTGGCTTCTCAAGTTACAAACGCAGTCGCTGCTAGCGCAATGGTACCTACATATTTGGATTATCGCTGTAGTTGGGTTCGCCCGATTTTACCATTCTTACCTTAACGTAAACATTATACTTTTTACCTTCTATAATGATTTGTTTATTGTGTACTTATTTATTAAAATTTCAATGTTGATATTTTTAATTGTCTTTTTTACTGAATATGGTGAATTTGAGTTGTTTTTACTGATGCAGGCAAACATACTTATAGGAGCGACTGAAAGTGGAACACATAAACAACTAACTTGCTTTTCACACAGTGGACCCCGCAAATAGCGGTCCAACTTGCAAATGTTTGTTACTTGACAACTGTCTGTGTTCTCCACCTTGGCCTGAAATTTATAGCGCAACTTTGCCGTGCACTATGCAGAATCCCTAATGTGTATAACCAAGGGTACACCGATTGCGGAATAGCCGCTGTAATAGAGTTCTAATAAAGATCTAGTACATATGACTGTATTACCATATCGTACTAAATCACCTAAAGCCTAGGTTTACCCACATTATCGTAACCATTTTCTTGAAAATATCGTCAATGTAGTGACTTTTATGATAGTTTTATAAAAGTAAAGAAACTTTTAATGGTGTTGCACAAAATAAACACATGAACCATAATATAAACGGTTAATTAACCAGTTTACCTTAATGCCGAAGTAATTGAATTCATCACACTGGTGGCGTGAAAAGGAAGCGTCTTTCACGTTAACTACAAACACAATTTATGTACAAAAAAAACCGGCCAAGTGCGAGTCGGACTCGCGCACGAAGGGTTCCATACAACTATCTATACAATTGAATATTTTAAACCTGTTGCCGTTATTTATATCGAGCAAAAAACGGCAAAAAAATCACGTGTGTTGTGTGGGAGCCCCACTTATATATTTATGTTATTCTTCTTTTAGTATTTGTTATAGCGGCAACAGAAATACATCATCAGTGAAAATTTCAACTGTCTACCTATCACGTTCCATGAGATACAGCCTGGTGATAGACAGACAGACGGTCAGTGGAGTTTTAGTAATAGTCTTACCCTTTGGGTACGGAACCCTAAAAAAGTACGGAAAATATTTCAAAAATAGTCATAGTTATTTGCCTCAAGAGATACTAATGAAAGAAAAAAGAAAAAACTTTTCTAAAATACAAAACTTTTCTAAAAATGTTGACAACCAAGTGTCAACACTGAATTTTTTTAATAAACTTTTTACCTTCGATGCCGAATTTATTAAAATCATATCACTGGTAGTTTCAACGTTTCAGCGTGAAATGAAAGCGTGTTAGAGGTTAACTACACAGGCAATTAATTTTCCTAGACAACGGTACAGAACATCTTTTAAAAGTTGTAGTTTATGCTTGTTTCCCTCGAGTGATATTTATGAAAGAAAAAAGTTACTCAACTTTCACAAAAACGTTGACCACCAAAGTGTAAACACAAGAAAAAATTGTAGCAACTCTACTAATCTTGCCGTCCTACACCTCTCCTAAAAATGTGCCGCAGTTGTAGTGGTGTAAAATATTCGGGCCCGCAATTTCAATAACAGTTTGCGAACTTTCAGCTCTCACATAGAGAATGTTCGCGAAGGAAAGTATTTATTACCTGAATATTGTTCGGATGGGAATTTGCAGATTTCGACGCAGTGGGGACTTTGCTACCTATCTCAAGCTTATTCCATACCAATACATTTAATTTGTTCTGAACTAAGTAAGGCTTTTTTTCTTGCCAGTTTATTTTTTGGTCTGTATGGCATTCCTAGACTGTGATACAATTCTTCCTGCTCTGGTAGCATTACCCCCTATTCTGCGTGCGGTACATAGACGTAAACATGACATAAACCGGCCAAGTGCGTGTCGGGCCACGCGCAGTGTAGGGTTCCATAGAAAGAGGGGTTTTTTATCTACTTTACAGAACTAACAACTTCATCAAAGTCATTTTCAATGGTTTTTTTACGAAGTTTTCCTTTCATAAGTTAGTCGCCTATTACTCGTTAACTTGTAAAGCCTACTTAGTCGTGATAGTTTTCCTTTTAAGTTCATTGTGCGTGGTTCACGTTCAACCGTTTAGCCGGAAGAGGATGGATGGGGGATGCCCTACTCTGGCAAAAAAATTGCGCTTAATATTTCGCAAACCCTAAATCGAACAATAGTCTTCCTACACCCACAATATTTTAAACGACCAATCCAACGATACCGACACCATGGTGCAGGCGAGAAAAAAAATTGCATTCCTAATTTAGGTGTAGGGGGGGGGGTCTACCGTTTCGTTTGCGTAATAAATATGTATATCTTTGCCAAATTTCAGCTCTCTAGTACTTATCGTCTCTACGCTAAGCCGCAGACAGACAGACTGACAGGCAGACAGAACGACAGACAGACAGAACGACAGACAGACAGACGGACGGAAATGGCGAAAATATAAGGCTTCCTTGTTGGCTACGGAACTCTAAAAATTTCCCCATCCTGCGCTTACGTAGCGCATAACAGAGGCATTACGCGAATCTATCCTCGGGTTAAGATCTCATGCTACAGGGGATAATAACATTTTTGTTGTGCAAAAAAGGGGGTTTTGCGCTTGATGGGAACGACCTATGTTTTGGTAGCACTATCGACAGCTGCTCATAATGTGGCACAAACCGAACCCGGGGTCAAAAAGTCCCTATGTCGCAACTAAGGCAGAGTATTTTCGCTTACCTTTTATTGTGAGCACTTTTGCGTCGAAGCATTACCTCCGGTAAGTATTAGATACTGGAGACGGGAACTGATATTTATTGCATCGATCCCAGGGAGAATCTGACATGAGAAGCTTTGATGCACATTTCAAATGGACAATTTTTTATTGAAGAATAGGTATTGAATTCCACCCAAATATTAATGTAAAAAAACCGGACAAGTGCGAGTCGGACTCGCCCACCGAGGGTTTCCTAAAAATTTTTAGGTACTTACATATTATAAATAGTTCAGGAATCGAGTCTCGCAGTTTTTTTCCGAGCTTTTCCCGAACTTCAGACTATTTTTTATGATTTAATTACAAATGTATAGTTTCAGATTTTTTCCCTTTACTAGTAATATAAGACTTATGCCGACCTATTAGCGCCCTTGCGTCAACGTTAAACCCTTCTTCTTGTGTTAAAATTCGATCTTTGTCTAACGTTGTATAGATAATGGTACGGAACCATTCGTGCGCGAGTCCGATTCGCACTTGGCCGGTTTTTTTTTTTTAGACTAGTACTTGTCTCTTTTTTATTAGGGTTTCGTAACCAAAGGGTAAGGGGATCCTATTACTAAGACTCCGCTGTCCGTCCGTCTGTCCGTCCGTCTATCCGTCTGTCACCAGGCTGTATCTCACGAACCGTGATACTTCGACAATTGAAATTTTCACAGATGATGTATTTCTGTTGCCGCTATAACAACAAACACTAAAAACAGAATAAAATAAATATTTAAGAATATTTAAGGGGGGCTCCCATACAACAAACGTGATTTTTTGCCGCTTTTTGCTCCATATTAATAACGGCAACAGGTAGACGCTTGAAATATTCAAATGTTTTATAGATAATGGTATGAAATTTAAATTTAAATTGAAAAATGTTTATTCAGATACCACAACACACATAAAATCTTACAAATAATAAAACGCGAAACCAGTAAAAAAGATTAAAGTAGAAAGTAACAAGTAGTAAAAAGTTAAAGTAGTAAGTATGAAGCTTTCGTGCGCGAATCCAACTCGCACTTAGCCGGTTTCTTAAATTTACGGTTTGGTGAGTTTTCACAGCTTTTTTTAAGATTGTTGGTTTAACAAAGAACATAATAGCATAAAAAAGAGAAATATAACAAACGTTTTTTTTTTCAAATAATAATTAATGGACGATATGTACTGTAAAGACAGGGTAAAATAAAATTAAACACGAGACGCCACCTCTCCACATTAATGAAATATAACCTCGCGATTAACCACTCGTCTGCCGCGACACAGATCTGTGTCCAACTTAGTATGGGCCACCTATACGTTCCATTCCGCGAGGGCAGTTCAGGAGTTAAACTATCCGTACGCTTAATCGATAATAACATAAACATGCCACTTAGCTTCGGTCAATAATCATGAGCGCCCCAGAGAGATAGGCTGAAAGCATCGAGACTCCGTCAGCCTCAATGCCCGCGACTAGCGAGAGAGTGAGCACTGCAATCCTTCTGTACACTTCATTGTGCATATCGATGCATTATACGTTGCTTCTCTAGGGATACTTTTGACATACCCTACGTGCCTAGTTTCACTCGCGAATAACGCATCAAAATTATATCGCGTAGAATAAAATTATTTGCATATATAATATGAATAAAATATTATTATTGAAAATGTTTATGAAAACCATGAGGGAGGCCTATGTGCTGCAGTGGGCGTCAAATGGCTGATGATGATGATGATGATTGAAAATATTAGAAAGCAAGGGACAACGTAGCACGCAGTCAGCAACTCTCCTTCCTGTGAATAAATGAAATTGGAGGTCTAGTAGACCTTCACCAGAAGATCTAGAAGAATGTCTACGATATGATGATAGGCTCCCTTCCAACGCTTCACCTATCCCCAAAAACTCACAAAAAGGCCGGTCCGACAGAATCCATCGGGACACAACCTTTCCCCATTCACAAATAATGTCATGCGTCTTCCATCAGGAGTTCTAAAACGCAAAATGCGCTACCCAGTTTTCGCAAGTATATTTCCCATTGACCTCCGGGCTATGGAACAGGCTCCCTTCCTACACACGTCATTTTAAACAGGGATTCCAGCTAGCTGTAGAGGACCAATACACCCATCCAGCCGAACCGTACAGCGGTGAAGATCATAAAGCTAACTATAACTCAAACGATGGCAACACTCTAAATGTTCATACAACTTCGAAAACAACGCAAGCTAAATATAAAAACAGAAACAACTTAACTGCCTTGTTGGTCTAGCCGTTAAGGCGCTTAGCTACAAAAACAGAGGTCGTGGGTTCGATTCCCACTGGGGGCTGCTGTACATTTGTACAAATGGCCTCAGTCTGGGTGTATTTTCATGTTTGTGACGTCCTTTCCTGATTACCATCGCACAGGTTACCCTAGTTTGGGACCAGGTCAAGTGATTGCATTGTGTGGAAGTTATTATTATTAAGCTGTGAAGAAATTGTTCCCGAGGAAATAGATTTAGATGATGATGATGATAAGCCTGTGATGTTGAAAATAATCCAGGGGTGATGTTGATGATCCCGTGATGTCGAAGATAATCCTGGGGTGATGATGATGATTCTGTGATGCCGTAGATATGTGCTCCTTCCGTCCGCAGCGGTGAAAAAAGGAAAACATAAAAAGTCGACGCCGTCACACCTTCAAACAGAAGCCTCGTTCTGATGAGATGAAAATCTGTCCTAATCCTACTTTAAGTGTCGGAAACCTATGATGATACCTAGGTGAGGTGGAGACATTGGTACAACGCAGAACCCACGATGGGAAACATCGGCGCTCCTTCTGCTCTCGCTATAGAATGCGGGAATAAGATCAAGATTAATGGATTAAAATATACACGTACACAAAATAGAATACATAGATAATAATAATTAAATATCACACGCAACGCGGAAATTTGGAAAAATCGTTAGTTTAGTTTAGGAGATGCCCCTCGAGGGAAACCTCGGGTTTTCCGCCTATGGTTCAAGTGCCGTTTACCAAAGTCGCGATTTGTCAAAACGTTTTCGCCAAAGATGCTTCTGGACAAAGGCGAGCTTCGCCAAAGACGCGATTCGCCAAAAACAAGACTCGCCAATATACGCTTTTTGCCAAATGCTCGTTTGGTCTAAAGTGTGAATTAGCCAAAGTTGCGATACGTTAAATAATGCTTTCGCTACTGAATGGTATCCTATTTTAATGATTTTTAACGACCACCTCGAGTGTCTTCGCCTTGGGAGTCGGCAGAATGAAGCTCCCTGAAGGCCTTTCAAAGGGGTAGGTAGAAATTAAGCTCAATTACGGCTCATCGTGTAGTTTTTTTTATTAAAATAGCATTCCAATGAGACAACGAATTTATTTTTATCAATTTTATTAGATGAAAATCTTTTTATTGCTACATTACTTACGTGGTTTATAATAATATGTCCGCAAAAAGTGTGTTATGGGTACTAGACAATGATATATTTAATACATTATATACATACAAATACTTAAACTCATAGAAAACATCTAAGACCCTAGAACAATTATCATCACACAAATATTTTTGGCCTGGCCGGTGATCGGACCCAACACCTTAAGCTTCACAGGTAGGGTCACTACCCACTCGGCTACCCGGCCGTCCAACATACAAAATACAAATAAATAAATGAAACATGTTAACCTTAGGTCATACTATAACATACTTGATACACGCCGTGGCGTGTTGGAGGAGTAATGTTTTTATTAACAGTCTATCTATGTATGTATTTTGTTCCTTTGTGGCACTCTAAAGGCCAAACGGGTACTTAGACTGATTATGATTATTATTACATCAATCGATTTGTTTTCGTTGTCCGAATATCAGTAAAGATATGACAATATTAAGGAAATAAGTATGCTATTGTAAATAACAAAAAAAATTAAGTCAAGGGCTCCTATCCCCGACTACTTGTTAAAATTTTGGCCTTTGCCGGAATCACCGTGCAAAGGCACCTTTGACAAAAAGGATACTTGACCAATCGCACCCGTGGTCATAGGCGGAAAATCCGCCTCGAGCCATCTCCTGGATTCACCAGCTCTCCTCAGTCCAAAGCTAGGCTCCACGCCCAAAAATAGATTAAAGAAATATTTAAATTTATAACCTGAAGTGGATGAAACCAAACATTGCCACAAAAACGCCAAAATGTTGAAAACCCATTCGGATAACTAATTTTTTTTAACATTTACCGGAGTGTTCCCTATTGGTCCCTCCAGTACTACAGATAGTAAACCGATGTATACAAAACCTGAAAACTCTAGATTCATAGTTATGATAAATAATCCTGACGTTAGATAATGTTAATTATATAATTAAACGTCTTATCGTTATTGAAATATTGCATTCATAATTACTACATTATTGTGTCTTATTAACTAAACCAAATCTTCACCTTAACTATCTAATACACAGCAACAATAGCTATTCTGGTAAGTACGCAAAACAAGACATTACATAAGAAATAAGTATGTACAAAGGCGAACTTATCTCTGTAGTTTCCATATTAAATTATTCATTAATCGCATGGGTGAAATAGGATAAAACCTATTCCATTCGAATGATCCGTCAACATGGGGCGATACGACTCAAATTTCGTTGAGTTTTTTGCTAGAGACTCTTGCAGAGCCCATTTGTTGTTTTCTAGAAGCTTGAATAAATATACGCAGGGTTATACGGAAGAGGTTTGAAGAAGACATATAAAAGACGTAAAACAGAAAGAAAAAATAAAATAAAAAAATAAAAAACACGGCAGAACAACAATTAGGGAACACGAGCTACGTCTATGCGGCAGTAAAACGGCCTCAGGCTCAGTAATTGCTGCAGGTCTGCTGCCCACAGCACTGATTTTCAGCAAGGGCCTGGTCTAGTGACTCACGGAACATCGCATCGACGCAGATGTGTATTAATAAATAAAATACAATACAATACAATACAACATAATGCAATACAACACAGTACAATACAATATATAGAGCTAGCTCAAGTAATACAAGAAAAAACATAAACATAGAAGGAGTAGCATCTTATGGTGGAAAAGAAAGAAAGGTTTAGGTTTCTTGGATACATAACAAATAACCTTTAAGTTTTACCTTGAAGGCATATCTGCTTATAAGAGCTCTGAGGGGGGGGGAATGTTGTTCCAGCATTTAGACGCCGCGAATCTGAGGCTTATTGTTCTTTATTGTTCTCGACTTGCACAAGTACTTGTTACGAGACCACTTAATCTTGTCGAACAAGTATTCAGGTGTATTCAGGTGTCTCGGATTTGACGACACCGAACAACAAGCCGGCAAGGTGAAGCCTCCGTCGTGCTGCCATCTTCAACAGATTCGCGTCGTTCAAATAACGCGTGAAATGGGATCGAGGGGGGAATCTTGAAACAGAATCGAGCACACGCATTCTGCACACGCTGTATCAACCTTACAGACCTGCTTAGCAAACAAGAAACAAAGATAGACAACGTCGCAGTAGTTTAGTTTGGACAGCACAAGCGACTCACACAATTTGAATCGCATGTCTACACTGAGGTAGTAGCGTATCCTGTACAGTACTTTAAGCCGATAAAAGCAATTTCCCACAACCTCCACCACGTGACCCTCGAATAGGAGCTGACCATCCATCAATAAGCACAAGTTCCTGGCCTCAGACACCAGCTCAATCGGTTCACCACGGACACGGATAGGCCCAGTATGGGTTAGCCGGTCCCTGGTTTTGTCGATTTGAACCGCTGCTGACTCAAGTATGAGGTACTTGGAGTTATGGGGATTAAGAGGCAGGCAATTTTTCTCGGACCAGCTTGCCACTCTCTCTAAATACTCATTGATTTTGCTTACTGCTCTCGCCACTTATTCAGGAGAACATGATATATATAACTGAAGGTCATCAGCGTACAAATGGTATTGGCAGTTTTTGATTGATGAGACTATATCAGCACTGTACAGGATGTAAATCAAAGGCCCCAGGATCGAGCTCTGTGGAACTCTCTAGCAAGAAGACAGGGAGCCGAAGAGAGAGTGCATCCATTAGCCTTACGCAGAATAACGACCTGCGCACGATCAGACAGGTAGATGTCAAACCACTCGACCGCGGCCCTAAATTGGGCTCGACTAATTTCGCCCCTACTACCTTGGCTTAAGGTGTAGGTTCGGCTAAAGTGTCATTTTTTCGAATCTTGAGTTGACATTTGTGATACGGTTGGCTCGACATATGCGATTCTAGAGTTTATTAGTGAAGTTTAAAGATTCACTCTTCTATATTCTTCGAATTTTCAGCCCCACTCAATATAGGCGGTGCATCACTTCCTAGGACTGAAATCAACCCCATTCTAAAGTTGAATAGTTCTTTAAGATTGTAACAGGTGGCGTTACTTATACCGATTTTAGAATTATCTTCCTGAAAACTGTACGAATAAAAAGATTGACGACCATTTTAGCCATTACAGGTACGGTGCTGACGCTTTTTGTGTAAAATAGATTCTCGGAATCAACACTCATTACACTTAAAAAAAAACCTTTTTTGGTACAGTAAAATTATGAACGATTTTTAAATCCTACAGAATTTACACAAAGAGCTTGAATGAGTGGGCAATAAATATAGAAGCGAGAGATGAAGAAAGAAACCATAAAATTTCAGGTGACGCCGGGGCTCCCTTCATAAATTTATCGACAGGCCGTGGTAACAGGCTATAACGAAAATATTTATGAAGTAGAGAGGCGACGGCGATTTCCATTAGCTAATTATTGGCCGAGCGAGGGCCCGCAGTCAGCGACCCTCACTTCGGGGCCACCTTAACTTATCTAAATTAATCTCGTTTACTCTCGTGCGAATTGAAAGCCAAGACCCAAGCCCGCTGAAACCCTATAATAGCAACGATAGGTGTTTCATTTCATATTATAAAATTCTGATAATATTAGATTTCTTTGAAAGAAACGCGCTAGAATAGGTGGCCTTTCGCTATATACATCTACGGCAGATCTAAAATAACTGATCCATTCAAACTGAGTTTATAGTATGCATTTATACGTGTTAGCACTCGAAGGCAGCGCACGTAAGGGAGTGGCGGAGATTAGGGTTAAGGTTCCAGCGATAATGGCTTTGTCAGCCTGAAAGCAATGCTACATCTGACCTGACGCAAATGCTTTTCCCCAGTTGATTTATCGTTATTAGCGACGATAAAGTATATAAAATTCATCCGCACGCCGTATTTAACATTTAATCCACGGACGATAAATTCTTTAAATACAATAGGGTTTTAAGCCAACGGAACATAACCCTTTAAAGCTGGACGTAGGCTCCGCTAACTGATGCAATGAACAAGGCGGCGCGACAACCGACCAGCATGCGAGTAGCGTTTAACAGAGCCATCTCTAACCGAATTGGCACGTTTAATTGAACGCCTGTTTCAGCCATTAACGTAGCGTGGCTGGACAACAGTTATTGGCATTGCCAGCAGGACGTTGCTGCTGGAAGCCTTAGTGTACTGAACCGATCGACTACACGGGATTATATAAGGCTTTTGAAGACACATGTTTCGAATGAAATTAATTTTACTTTCCAGCAACTTATTTGGCTACAGCGCAATCCGAAAATTCGCAAAACAATGAAGTGCACTCAAAAGTTTAAAACGCATCTAATATAACCAGTTTGCGCGACAAAAAATGTTGCAGTATTCTCCTCCAGGCGGATCTGAGCGTGAAATGTAGGCAACGACATTTTTGAGGTTATTTGTATAAGGTATTTTACAATTCATAAGATTTTTACATTAGAACAGGAACACAGGCAAAAATACCGTTGTCTTATGAGCGACAGCTATCGTTGACCGCTACGGCTGACTGACACGCCTACGCCGCGTAGCATATCACGCGTCTACGAGCTACGCCGTAGCACTCGCTACTTGTTATTCCATCGTAGTATTATTTCGTTAGAATTTAGATGAATACTTCGTATGTATTTTGCTTAGGCACACAAATTATTTATTTTATTACAGCTTTCATATGCTCGTAAAAAATGGTGTAAGGAGGCATGAAAAAACCAATTACGTTTTATTAAATATTTTGCTTTCCCAGTTCTTTTCCCGTGAAATGAAACGATATGTGAAAAAATGATATCTCGGAAGAAACATTTTAGGAAATATCACTCTGTATGTGACAAGGCCAATAAATCCCTTAATGGTGTCGTAAAATTTCGGAGGTATTATCTTGGGAAAACCCGGCTATTTTACATTCACCTGCGAGGTTTCCCTCCACGTCCAATTTATGTTAGTGGGCACAAAACGAACGCTGACAAATGTGAAAATAAAACGAACATACGTTTTATCTCCACGCTCACGTAGTCGGCTTTCGTGCTCGCGGCGCGGGGCCAAGGGGGAGGGCGTAGGACACGCGCGGTGGTGGGCGCGGGAGCGGCCCCGGTACGCGCGTACACCCTGTCAGTGGGCATGTTTTATAAGAATTCACGACTTTGATGAAGATTCACAAAGGCTACGTTATACCCGCTCTACAAAAATTAAGCAGTGTCCCACAATGAAAATTCTTTCCGTTTCAAAACAGTTTGATGAAAAACAAAATCGCCTCTAATTCGGCTCGCGATTCAGTTTGATTAAAAATATAATTATATGAAAAAATCTCATTTGTGAAATATAATTTGAAGTTAATTAATTTTCGAGATATGGTTTTTTTTGTCCGTGAACGTGAAAAAATAAATAATAAAAATAAACAAACAAACAAATAAACATTTTCTATTTTTATTTTGCCGAATGAATGGATTTGATTTCGTAATAAGAAGTTTCGGGTTAGTTTCGAAAGTATAATTCTTCTTATGACAGTCAATAGGACAAAGTTTTCTTTCAGTCCTTCAACAAACACGTTTTAAAGCAAACAAACAAAACTTTTAATGCAACACTAGCTCCGCAAGGAGGAATGGGTTGAACAATTAAGTACTAATATCCAAGTTATCACCTAGTAAAGTGTGAAAATGTGAAGCAGACAAAGGGATCGTTAAGTCGACTCACAATGAAAAGTGATGACGGGGGCGCCTGGCGCGGTCATTACTTAAACACGTACGCTTACATACTCTGCCCCATTCATTTTCTTTTACAAGCGGTGCGACACATATCAGACAGCCACTACTATGTCACTTAAAGGATGCCAGAATTAATCACGGCGCGGCGATTATTAGAATCAATGATCGGTAAACATTATTTCATCAAGTACATACGCGCACGAAAGCATGATTTAGAAAGCATGGTAATAAATTTAGTCTTATTTAATTTGAGGTATATTCTCAGTGAACCTGAAGCTACAGGGTACAGCACACATTTATAATGGAAACGTTTTAAGAGCTTCGGCCTCTCCGACCACTCACACAGCTCTGCTGTACTGCGACGGTATCTGCTACGAAACTTAATGGAACTTTTCCCAGGTAGTCGCATGTAAAAGGATTTTTTAAAAGATCCCTCCGCATGGCCAGGCAACTTTACAAACAACGTTTCAAACTACGAAACGGACGTGTATTGATACTTTTGGGTCGCTCTACTTATCTGCAGTGTATGTTTTATGTTAGTTCGACGCGCGATACATGGTTCAGTGCACGTCCACTTCGACGCAACATCCGATGTGTTTTATGTGTTGGTTTAACAGTTTGGCAAAGTGTGGCCCGCAGGGCTGTTCAAATGCACACACAACTGTACATGCAAAGCTCTTAATTTACACGAGGGAGGAGAGATAACGAGGAACGACACGAGGCACTTAATACAGGTGTGTGGGGAAGTAACCCTAGACACGAGCGCCCGCTGCAGCCCGCTAGCCGACCGCCGCCTCCGTCTCCAGACCTCTTGTGCAAAACACCGCACATCGTGAAATTACGACCAGTCTTTTCCCTGACGATGTTGTTGTAAGAACATAGAGGGTTCTCATCGACAAAATGTTTAACAATATAAACTTTTTCGAGCGCGCGAAAAGTACGGTTTAAACGGCAACCTGCCTCAAAATTGTTTGGGATTTTTTTATCTGTATTAATTTAGTGTAATAATACCGAGGTGTGCTCTGGCGCCGAGTGAGCTATTTCCCATAGTCCCCGAGTAATTACACGGCGCTGCTCACAAAGGGCGCGGCGGGTGTGCGGCGCGGGAGCGGGGCGGCGGGACGGCGCGGTAAGCGCGGGCGGGCGGCGTAACTAGCGCGCACTCACTCGGTAATGCGTTGCCGATGTTCCGAGCTTCAAGATTTTACGAGCGGAGCCCCTAGACCTCTTCAACAAAGTACCGCCAGGTACGTTTACATCTATTTACACTTGCTCGATTTCAGTCTCGAAAATTACGTAAAGTTGTGGAGATATTAAAAGTGCCGGTGCAAATTCTCAAAACAATACCTTTGGCTAGTCGAGTAAATAACTCTACATATTTACGCTGCAGCGGCTCTACTAGGTTTTAGTGGCAAAATAAAGTTTGAATTTTACGACATAATGAGAAAGAGTCGAGAGCCTGATGGTACACAAGAATGGGTTGCGAGCAGAGCGACTCATACGTCCGCCTAATGGAGTCGTAACGGAGCGCGACGATGGGCGATCCGACACCGGCCGCGCACAACAGCTGCCGTTATTGTCACGACTGCTGCGAACGTACCCGACACGGCAGGACGTAACGACCCCCGGATCTAACTTTGTTAAACTACGTACCGACTTCTGACTTAATTTCTAAAGGAAATTCCTCTTCGAATCAACTCGCCGAAGAAGTTTTACCAGCACTTGGAAAATTCAGTATTAGCAGATTCAGAACATGAAGATATGGTAAGCAGGCGAACGAGTTCGATATTCCGTTGATACCCTCGCCGCGCCGCAGTCTGCACTTATAATCTAATATTCGCAATTTACGAGGATCGCAGCGGCGCCCCGTGGGAGCCATCGCGCTGTCATCACCGCTCGGCGCGCGCACGCTACCTGCTGCCGCCACTTAGCTTTACAACAACTCTATATTACCACTTTTCCCCCAAATTTCGTCTTCACAAAAAAGAGTAAAAAGATAACTGAGTAGCGGGAGTGGATTGTATTGAAGACGGTAGGATAACGATTATGTGACTAGGAAAAGCCAGCACAAAACTCTCCGGATCTCCTCTTCACACCGAGGTAAATCTCTAATATCCGCCGCGGTCGGCTTCGCTAAAGTTGCGCATGAATAAAACTTCGACGTATCGTTCGTAAAACTCAACGTAAATCGCAACCTAACCTACGTCGTTTCTGTGATAAATATAGCAGCGTTATTACAAATGCTGTATGGATTTTTTACGACCGGATCTTGAATCTAAATTGACCTCTGTAACCCAAACTAATAATACGAGATAACAAGGCGACCCCTGCATACAAAATCAAAATACCCCGAGCGAATATAAATATAGTACAGCACAATAGCAGGGCCGGCCACAGCGACATATTGACTCAAATTTGAATCCGGTACGTGTTGACTTGAAAGTGTAACGTGCCCGTTAATAGCACTCACAGGGACCATTTGTAGCCCGGGTGTGGATGTAATGACGTTTTTAGAAACAGCACAGCTTCGCAACAGTGCAATACTTTCTTTCATTTGTCACGCGAGTTGGCAGTCAGCAGAACCGCATTGAGAACAGTTTTAGTCCTAGCAGCCAGTCCCCCTCGGCAGTTCTTCGGCGGGCGAGTCGTTATTCCTTCAGCCCGGGGCGGGGAAAGATCTATAAATTACTGAAACGACAACTCGCTCTACGCCAGATAAAGCTACGCCGCAAAACAATGCTCCGGACGAATGCCTCAAGTCGTTAGCAAAGAGAATCGTACAGCTTTATGTACTGTTCACTCGGTTAACTCCTCGTATTCTGAACACTCTCCAAATAAACTGCAGTTTTTATAGTCGAAATTAATCGAGATATGCAAAAGCCATAAACAATATTTCAGTTCGGCCATACACAAACGGTCGACAAATAACATCCTTTGGGAAATAACAAAACCACCAACTTAAATCTTCGGTTTCAGTAGAAATTACTACTTAGTGTTATTTATTCCGTTCGTGGCCCCTTGCCGTTGATAGCACGGAAGAGGAATGGAACTTTACGAGATTAATTTTGGAACAGTACTTACATATACTGCTGAGCTTTCTGTTAGGCTTACCTTTCGTTAATCTTAACGTATACAATTAAATGCGCAAACGTCACATAAAACGGACTGTATTTCCGGCTTAAAATAATGTAAAAGTTTTTACGCCGTGTTTCAGGTGAGTAGGTAAACAAAAACAAAGTTGAAATAACAAATTTGTGAGTTGGCGTGCTGTGTCCTGCGCGGTGGCGGTTATGACGTCCGGTGCTCTGTCAGGCGGGAGCACTAACTTTTGATTTAGTGGTCGAGCGCCGCGTCGCGCGTCACGCCACGCTCCCGCGCAGCACCACGGCCGCCACACCGCTACACTTTCGGCCCGCAACTTCTTCGCCCAAGTTTCCGTTTTAATTGAATTAAAGTTTTCGGCTTTTTGTGGCGAGCGCACGCTTCTCCAACTCCAATAAACTTTCTTTATTAAATTATTGGGAGTTCAGAAACATTCGCCTTTGAACGCAAATTCTGTAACAGAGTTTGGAATTACAGAAGAGTTGTGATATTCATTCGTAACCGATACAATCATTGTATTACCTTTTTTTTCATAAATTTTCAGTCATGATTTCGTAACTAAAATTCAAATTCTGTAAGTGAACTTTGATATGAAATTTAGATTTATTTATATATTTGTCACACATACACTTTGCATCTAAGTGTAACCCTCCCGACCTCGGTACTACCTATACAATTATTTAAACAATTGCATGCCCGTGAACTCTTGAACTACCGTTTAATTAATTAATTTTAGTTTTAAATGCGTAGGCCCGTGAAAGTTGACTATAAAGGTAATCCAACTCACACTTGACCCGAAAACACGCAGGGTCCTCGAATGAAATGTCAATAATCTGTTTTTAGGGCGGTTTTCAGCAAAATGCTTTAGGGACACGGCGGCCGCGCAGCCTGGGAAAGTCACAGCGGGGAATAAGGGGCGACTAGCATTGTTATGCAAATTGAGGTCGTTATTTTGCGATGACTGAGGAAAGAGAGCGCGGCAGCACCGGGCCACCGCCGCCGCCGCCCAGCCAGTTCCGCAGCACGCGGAAGACGCTTTGCATAATTGCTAATACAAGTAGAGCGGATGGAACTGTGCGTGCATTTCTTGATACTACAGCCTTTGCCTGCTATACACCTAATCAACTCATTCGCATATTGCAATCCCACGACGCGGCACGTGCCCTGATTCTTATTACATTTGCGGTAGAGCCTTAGAATTTACTGCTAATGACTTTTAGGTCTACGCCCAGTTCGAAAGTGGGTTTCACAACAGATTGCAGGTTTTAGTAAAAGTAGAAGGCAGTTACCTAATTATAAACTTTGATCCTTAAGGCTTTTCTTACGTGGAGCATGCTGTCTTGCTCACAGAGTTGAATAATTTTAGTGATTGTAATAAAATGAGTATACTTTGATAAATGTGTTCTGATGGTTTGATAGATAATCTTATCTTGTACTAAGATTCTTATCTTGTACTAAGCTTTTGATTGAGAAAATTTTATTCCAAAATTAATATTTTCGGAAACTACTTTTCTATATTAAAAACTACGTAAAGAAAACAAAAGTATATTTAAAATGTCCGTCATTTAATTATGCATCAAACCTTTAGACCACATTTATCAAAATTTTACTCATATAATTACAACATTCTGCGTAATAATAGCCTTATTATAATCTCACGGAAAATAATTCGAAATCTTTGCAGTAAGTTAATTGTCATATACAGAACATAATAATGTCAGCACAGGCTTCTCTTTTATCTTCCTGTGTGTACAAAGGCGAGTAAACAAAACTACAACACCAATTTATTACAAAGATAGCACAACCAATCGGGGCTAAGCCAAGTCAGAATAGAAAAAATATGAAGTTAGATCTGTCAGAAACACGCGAAATGACGCTTTCGTGGAGCTTATTATGAGATATAACAAGGCCGACGAAGAGTTGTTATAAACCGCACCACTTTATTTATATCTAAGCCGACGTGGTAAACAAACACAAGAAAAACGCGTAAAGAACCTATTCACGTGGCAATTTGTTTTAGTCACAACGTTAATAACGCCTTCATGCAGTGAAAGTGCTGCGACTTGTCACGGGGGAGCTCAAATAATAAATTCCGTGCGAGCATCGCTTTACAGCTTAACCATAATAAGGTTGATTCTAATAACTACTTAATCTGTCTTAAACGCCAGGGGAGGTCATATTTCACGGTATAATCGACACAATTTTTCGTAGCCCGACTGAAATTACCGAAGTTGCGGCCATCATATTCATATTTTCAGCCGAATTATCCAATATAATAAGTTTTAATACTAAGAAAGAGACGACTTTTAAAAGGAAAAGTTAAGCGAAAGCACGTAATGGCTCATCCCGCTCGAGTCCAGTGCCTCAGGCGCGACAGGCGGACCAGCAGCCTCAAATAAGTTTATAATTGCTTATATTAACAAGTTATATTCGCTCTTCTAGTAATTAAGTGGGGAAGTTGAGACCGCAGTCTAATATTTCTCTAGTCAAACAAGCCAACTTCAGAGTGTTTTCCTTAAATCAGGCACAAGAACCTTAGCACATATCAGCTAAATTTGAACTCTATACATGATTTTCATAGTGAAATAGAAGTCGCTTCGCGAGGGGTCACCCAAACGTACGTGATATTTAGATGTATCTTTAGCATTCCACGCAACCTATTAAACCGAGTCATATGAAACGCCCTCCTTTCTTTTCACAGCGGCGCGACCGTAAGCCTCTCGAAGAGGTGACAAAACGTTCACTCGTGTAGCGGACACCCCGCACAACGACTTCGCTGCGGTGCGGCGTAATAAAAGTGTCGTGCATATGAACACAAACACACACCCTCGCATCACACACACCACTGTTGGCGATTGTGCACACCACTCACGCCGGGAATACGTGATTTTTACTTTTCACATCTGTTACGTGATTTGAAACCAATCATCAGATACGTTCACGGGGACAATTTTTATCCATATCTATCGCAGACTCTACCGAAAGGTATCCGGCGGGTAATATTTCAGACTTTTAGATAAGTACTAGCTCGGTATATGTAAACTACGAGGCCACGCCTACGTAATGTTCTTACATCAACAGGTATGCAAAGCACAAGCAACGCACAACATTATACACATACTAAAATTGTCCTCAGCACGGGTTAGTACAACAAAAAAATATAAACATTATACACATTCAAAAATATTGCGACAAAAATGGATTAGAAATGGGCTCACTAGCAATTGATATTTTCAAGGTCTACGCGTATTCGAGGAAGTACTAAAGTAGTCAAGTTGCCAGAGTTCTTCATGGTAGAGTGAAGTTTCTTTATTCGCTCAGTATCGCAGTAGTTTTAGACCATTTTCTCAAAACTTGTACAGTTATCATAAAGAAATGTAACGTTGGAGCACCCACTTTTTAAGAAATATGAAGGAAACGAGCACACCATTCTTGCTTTCAAGTTGGCAATAACGCGTTGGATATGGAGCGTGCTGGTGGCGTTGCCGCGGCAGTAAATTAAGGCTGCTTTTACATCTGGCATCTCTTTCGCTCGCACATTCTAACATTTTTAATAATCGTAGAACAATAAGTGGTCTGAGGCGACGGTAGAAAATAAAATCAGTAATAATATTTAGTTTTTGATGAGAATTGACCACTAAAATTATGAACTATAAATAGTAAATGAAAATTAAAACATGTCTGAAATGTCAGTAATTTTATTATCTACGACAACGTGATTTTGAAATCGTAGCAATATTTCGAGGCAATGTCATTTTTATTACAACAAACAGTATTATTAATGGTTTAACAGTAATGGCATAACATAAAATAACATAATTATTTGTAGTTATTTGCGATTTCCAGCCTTTGGTTCGAAACCCAGAATCCAACTTCAAAGATGTACTGTAATGTTTAAAAATGTTTACTTGTTTCTAAAAATGTTTCTAAAAAATCGTATGATATGCCTAAACAAGTGAATTGGCCAACGCCAACAATGAGATGTTCCAACCATAGTTTTATTCGATTTTTTGTACTGATATTGTTTGTTTATGCTTATGTGAAGTAATGTTAGGTAAAAATATTTTATCACCCTGTCAACAGTACACTCATTATTTTACAAGATTCAAAATGTTACAATGTGCGAGCGAGGCGGATGCCCGACGTACAAGCGGCCTTAATTTGGTCGAGGGGTGCGGAGCCTCCGTCTGGTGTCCCAGACCCAGCTCACGAGCCCGCCCGGCTACCATACACTTGGTATCTGGTGTATTACACCTATCTCACGTGCCCGAACGGCTACCACACACTTGCTATTTGATGACTCACACCCAGCTCACGAGCCCGCACGGCTGTCATACACTTGCAAACTGGTGTCTCACACCTATCTCACGAGTACGCCCGGCTACCATACACTTGCTATCTGCTGTCTCACACCCAGCTCACGAGCCCCCCGGCTGCCATACACTTGCAGACTGGTGTCTCACACCTATCTCACGAGCCCGCCCGGCTACCATGCACTTGGTATCTGGTGTATTACACCTATCTCACGAGCCCGCCCGGCTACCATACACTTGTTATCTGGTGTCTCGGATCCATTTCACGAGCCCGCCCGCCTACCATACACTTGCTATCTGGTGTCTCACACATATCTCACAAGCCCGACGGGCTACCATACACTTGCTATCTGTCCCACACCCAGCTCACGAGCCCACCCGGCAACTATAAACCTGCTATCTGGTGTCTCACACCCATCTCACGAGCCCGCTCGGCTACCATACACTATACACCTGCGAAATTAATACCGTTTTACCTCGTGCTGCGCCAGCAAACTACACATCTTAAGTTGAAGCTTATAAAAACTTTCCTAAAACGCTCGTAAACCGGCAAGGTTCGTCTTTACCGACGGTAGCACAACGCGGCAAAGGAATATCCCGTGGAAAAATAAAGACAAGTTCAATTTTGTGTATATCGGTGTGGGTGTGTTTACGAGGCAGGCGTCTCAAATAAATAAACCGACAGTAAACACAAAAGGCCGGGATCTTGGAAAATGTCTTCGCACACAATAATTCACTATCGGTAGGGAAATAGCGGAAGGAAACCTTCAACGTTTAACGGGTTTTGTGGAGTTTAATTTGTTTTGTCAAGTATTATTACACTAGTATTCGTAATGTAAAGTGTGTGCCTGCCACTTAATTCGTGTAATATTCTGATAAAAACCATTAAAAAACTATTCTATGTTACTGCTATTCAGGGCATGATCTATTGGTATGCTTGCAATCGCTAACATAGAAAAATGTTCACGTTTATATTTTACTTCATATATCCGTCAATTTGTTTGCATGCGCTTCCAATATAAATTAACGTAATTGCGTGACAAACATCCGCACTGCTCTAAAGACACACATCCGATTTCAGACACTATTATTTGGTCATTACGTCCACCAAAAAGACCCCTTTCACTCCCATACGCACGCTTTACTTTCGTCAGTCAATAAAGCTCATCTTTCACTTTCATCCTCTCTCAAGACTAATTACGGGTATGATAAGAGTGTAGCAGGGTATCATGGCGCAGGTGTCTGTTATAGGAGTTGTGCGATAGTTGGGGTAAAGGGTCGAAGTAGGCCGGGCTGCGGGCAACGGGCGTTTGCGGTCGCCGGGCGAGACGCCGTGGGTTGCTGGACAGGAAAAACATATAGGTTCCCCCAACTGCTGCCCGCTCAATACTCGCTGCCGCGGGGAAAATGTGACTGCGTAAATTTGGTGTTTATACTTCATACGCGGAAGCAAACGGTGAAGGCTGACATAAGACCGTCACGGACACAGTCCAACCATCTATGGATAGACAGACAGATGCAGCCTGTACCGGCTGTCCCAAACTGTACAGCAAAACGAAAGGCCGGCGGTTCAGAACCCCCAGAGTGCTGTCCAAATCACCCCCATGTACGTTCCGCATTTTTTCCTAGTTAACGAGTTATGCCGCTATTTCTTTGTGTCAATTTACGGCTGTTGTTACGATCTTTGTGACTTTCAGAGTTTGTTGGATCACACTGATGTGCAAAATTGAGATAATTGAGATATTATATTACCGTAGATATAATAATTACGCTGACAAATATCGATACATAAAAATAAAAATTAAGATTTTTTTAATCGTACTTAACTAATCGTGAAAGATCGTAAATCGTTAATACTGGCAAACTTCTAGTCTCAAAAAATATATGATATGTAATAACATGTTAAATTCTTGTCTTTTGAGAAACACAGAAAAATCGTAGCTTCAATTTTTTTTTTTGCTGACAGTACACTTTTTTCTCAATCGTTCAATACTTAATAATTAATAATTAGGACTCGTCTCCCGTTCATAGCCCCGGCTGCCTGAGTGATCTTAAACGATCACGAAGGTTAAGCAACACAGGGCGCGTTCAGTGCATGGATGGGTCGCCGTCAATGACTAACGCTAGTGGCATTTTTCCGAGCGGTTCCGTGCTTCGCAAGGCACGTTAAGCTTTTGGTGCCGGCTGCCGTCGATAGATGGCAGTCGTTAAGCCAAGTCAGAGGCCTTAGGGCGGCTTGACAACTTCTGAATATGTTGTTGTCTCAATAAGCTAGGCAATAGAGATTCGTTAAGAGATTTCTTTAAAGAAACTAACATCCTAACAGTTGCTAGTCAGTATATCTATGAAAATATTATGTATGTTAGGAAAAATATCAGTGACTTTAAAACTGTAGGTAGCCAACACAATGTAAATACTAGAAATAGACATAAACTTTCGTTCCCAAAATTTAGGCTAATACATCCTTTATGGGGCATTGTATACGTTTCTACAATAAGATCCCTGAGGATATAATAAGCTTGCCAGAAACGCGGTTCAAAAAATGTGTGAAGCTACTATAACATTAAAGATTATTTAGATGACAATGATGTCTGGAATTAAAGCCAGTTCAATGCATGAGTTTTAGAACATTTATATAAATCCTGTAAATTAAGGACTTGAAAAGACTAAGTTTGGAGTTTTTTTGTCCATTTTTTCTCCAAATTGATCTAGATTTTGAAATGGACACCTAGTTTAACTTGTAACGTTCATTAAGTCGCAGTTTCTGTGCTACTTTGAATAAAAAAAAAATATTTTGATTTTTGATTCTGACAGTAGACGAGCCACTAGTCTACAAGCCTCCACCAATCCGGACTTGGCCCCCGTGGTGGAGTATGGCCTATACCTTACTCAGGGAAGGGACCTGTGCCCCTCGGTGGGGACGTAATGGGTTGATGATGATGACTCGTCTCCCAATTAACTATGTTGGATAGAATGTCTATGTATAGAGGATTTCGTAGTTCCCCTTACATACATACATAAGATAAGATAAGAATATTCTTTATTGTATACCGGAAAAAATGTTACAGAAACAGCAATGACAAAAGAAAAGATACAATACATACATACAGACATAAACTTACGCCTGTATTGTATTCTTTGTTGCACTAATCGGTGCTGGGGACAATTTTAAACCTATTTAGGTTTTACATCGGAATGATAACATAACTGCAAAGTGGGTACTCGGGGCTGTAAGTGATGTAAATTACTTCAGCCAGATGTCGCTACTTGTACATAATACAGAGAAGTTTGTAAAAAGGTTTGAAATTTCGCCGATGCCTGCACTTGCCCATTAGCTCAGTTGGCAGAGCGCTGGCACGGTTAGCCAGAGGTCGCGGGTTCAAGTCCCGGCATGGGTGGAATTTTTAGTCTCTAAATTACGCCTGCATCCTAGAGGGGTAGGCAGATACCAGGAACTGCCACTTGTCACGACCCTGACAGATCACTTTCGCTTCCCCTTACAAGCTCTATGAAATTATGACTATGAATAACCTGTATATATTTCATGATTTTCGGTGATTAAGACAGCGCAGGAGGTTCTCTACTTCTTGTCTGACGCTTAATTGTAGTTTTCGAACAACCTGTATACGTCTCACTTCTCTCAGAGAGAATATAGGCTTAATCACCAAGCGTGCCTACCGCGAATCGACGACTTTAAGTGCTGAGTTAGATGATAATTCCAAATACTTCAGTTTCCTCACAATTAATTCCTTCGTGGTTATCGAAACCGGTAGATAACCACTTAAATTTTATTATGTCGAATAGAATGTCCAGACATTTGTATGAACTTGGTTGTCGGTCGGATAGAATATCCACAAATTCAAGCACGTCCAATCAAATTCAATATACTAAGAAGCGCCTACCCAATAAACTCATAGCGCCATGTACAGTGAAAACATTTTTTACTAGCACACGAGTGCTGGTAAAACAAGGTAAATCAATAAAACGTATGCAGAGATTACAACGGGATATGTGCCTCAGTGGCTAGGTACTCTTGTTTCGGCTCAAGGGGTGACATCTTGTACAAGTGGCTATAAAAGTACAAAGGCTTTGTGGCTGCATGGCGCCCGCTGTAAAACGCTCGCCGGACATCGGGGGGCGATCGGCGAGGTGGCGCGGCCGGGGGTCATGGCGAGGGCGGATACAAATTAAAACATTAACAATAGGTAATTCTCTCGTGGCTAACGAGCGGCCTGCGCCATTATTACCCGCCTATGAAATTGGATTATTATATAATTACTAACAAACCAGTGTATATGAGAGCCAATCCAATTACATATATCAAAATACATTTATATCCGATTCATTCATTCGCTTGACAATATCTTATGTCACACGATACTTAATTGAAATTAAATGTGATTCGTACATTATTTATTCAGCGAGGGTGGAAGCGTCAGACTGGACCTGATACCTAATAGCAAAAATTAAGCATCATGGACGAAAATAATGAGTGCCCATAAAAACATAGAGGAGCGAGTTGGTAGACGGCGCTAATGAGAGAGCATAAAGCGTGACGTCGTAAAGGCAGCGCATTAAACGCCGCCGCCAGAAGCTGCCCATAATCTATTCGTGGCTATTTTAATTAGCATCATGGTAATAATAAAGCGGGATGAAGTTTTTGTGGCATCCGCGCTGTGCCGCTGGCAGCACGCCCACCGCCCGAGTCCGCCGCCACCAGCCGACACGGCTGGGAGTACACACAACGACGCGTGTCCATCCAACTCACGGCTCTCCTATGCAAATATTGAAAACCCTAAGAAAACCCTGTAATCAAAACGCACTACCGCACAATTAAACTACCGAAACAGGTGGGTACGATTCCTGTCGGAGGCCACCGTACTTGGTTGGTGCAAATGGCCTAAATCTGGGTGTATTTCCATGTTTACGATATCCTTGTCTGGTTACCATAGCACAGGATTGTGTGGTGAGGAAGGTATTATTATTATAATTTACATAATACGTTGTCTCATCCTGTGCCATTAAAGACCATCTGAAACCAGCCATCAAACACCGTGTCTTCTCGTTCTGATCATGACGCATTTTGTAGCAACTTGTTTTAATTCATTACTTTAATGACACAGGTTATACATTATACAGACGTCCTACTTTAGGATACAGGCCTTTTCTTATAGAGAGAGTCTATATCTCAGCATAATCGTGTACCTTAATAACCTTGCGCGCTCACCGCGGATTTTTTTCAGAGCGCTGAAGTATATGAATACCTATGAAGTGTAGGTATGTAAACACCTTTCACTCTCAGATTCCTCGCAATGTTTTCCCTCACAGCTAGCGAGCACGCACTAATGTTAAGTTTTTGATATCAAGATACACATTCCTAAAGTAGGAGTGCAAATATTTTTTTTTATATAGAGAGAGGAGAGAGATAGGAGAGAGAGAGAGAGAGAGACAGAGATAGAGAGAGAGACAGAGAAAGAGAGAGAGAGAGAGAGTATGGACTCAAGCAGCACGAGCACCCATTGCAGATTTTTTTCAAGCGCTGAGGTCTGTAAATACCTCTCACTTTCAGGTATCCTCGCGATGTTTTCCTTCACAGTTAGCAAACACGAACAATTATGAGAACTTAATTTCAAAATACACAATCCTCAAGTCGGAGTGCGAATACCTTTTTCCGTGGCTGTATAATTTCTCATAGGGTCGATGGGCCCGCTGGGACGAGGCGCACCAAAACAACATCTCGCTCCGTAAACTTCGGAAGTTCTCCGTCCTCAAGCTCTGACGAAAATTATAAATGTTGGCAGATGCCGCGAACGTGAACAAAGTTGGGCCTTTTAATTTTTATGCGCTTCAGTCCATTGAGAGTCCTAAACAAAAACTCCTCGACCTATAACAGTCTTTAGCTGAAGTATTAATTTCGTTAAGTCGTAGAATAAGTAATCAAGAGACTAACAGGCGACAACAGGCCGCTTGAGGAACAAATGTTGGAGGTTTCGACCAACTCTAAATAAATAGTAAGTTGATAGCCGTTAAAAATAAGGGATTTCAGGGGCAACTTCAATTAATTAAATTTATATTGTTAAGTAGCGATGGTAGCCTAGTGGGTTGAACATTGGACTCGAAAGCGAGAGACCCAGGTTCGATTCCCAGTGCGGGCATGTACCTATGACTTTGTTTTCTAAGTTATGTACATTTGTGAAGTTATAGTAGCAATACCAGTCGCTAACGTTGAAGAAAAACATCGTGAGGAAACTTGAGTGTCTGAGCTATTCACATACCATAGAGCTTGAAATCACCAATCCGCGGTGGGCCCGCGTGGCGATTACGCCCTCTCTCTCTCTCTAAGAGAACGCCTGTGCCCTACAGTGGGACGTATATGCTGTTTATGTTTTGTTAAGACTTTTAATTATTTATAAATACTTCACTGCGGTGTCATAGATCGAATACACATTTCTAGGTATATTTCTGAGTTGAGCGGGCGCTTCCACGCTGATTCCATTATGCTACTACTGCCTATTAAACCAACAAAAAACACCTACATCTTTGCATATTATAATAAATCTGTAAATTTACTCTGTCTGATATATGTATGTCTCACTCTGTTTCTTTGTGCTCGCAATACGCAAAAACTACTGAAGGGAATTGAATAAAACTTACCATGATTATAGCTTAGATTCCCGTGTAACATATACGCTTAAGTCCACAGGCGGCGAGAAAATCACTATAACTTTATTCATAAACTGGTTAATTGTATCCGACACTGTATAAAAATACATACTCGATGACCTCTGAGCTTTCAGGGCAGAGTTTTATAACACTGTAATTCGTAGTTTATATGACAGCTCGAGGTACATTGCGTAGCAGATTCGTTTTGTTAATCTGTGTATCAATCGACTTTGCAATATATATCGAATTGGGTATATGACTAAATATCAAATGAGTTACTTTTAAAACGGAATTTTGTATGAAATTACTGGTTTATGACGTCACATTTCAGAGCACTCTTTTTATGTTTAATCTACTTCAAATTTGTAATAAATTTGTAATACTAGTAATCGACTAAAAGAGATACATTTTCCGAGATATTTTGTAATTTTTGTTTAATCGAGCATATGCAATAATTTATTGTTGATCGTGTCAAATACAGAATTGTCATAGTAAACATGACTTTTAGTTTTATGAAACAGGCCCCAGGAAGTAACCGAGTCAAGCGGTGGCTATGGCAACCTGTAAACATACTACTGCGGGCACTGGCGATACGACATAGTTTCGTTTTAAGTATGTCTGATAATAATTATCTTGATAACAAGTCCCGGGTTCGAATCCCGGCTGGGGAAAAAAAAAACCCCCAGGTCTTGGATGTTTACATGTTTGTGATGTCGTTGTTTCTGGTTCCCACAACACAGGGTATCCTAGTGTGGGGCCAGACGCAATGTATGTGCCTGTATGTAAATGTTTATGTTATGTTAAAATACGGAACCCTCAGTGCGCGAGTCCGACTCACACTTGGCCGGTATTCTTTTTGTAACCGCCATTTTGTGAGAATTTACGGGTGGGGATTTCTATTCTTTTTGTAAACGCAATTTGATGATTATCAATTTCGTGCAGATTTCCATATTTTGGTAGTACAATAGGTACATTTCTGGTAAGCGTTTATATACACAAATCTTATAACATAAATGACTTCCACATAACACAATCACTTGTCCTGGCCCCAAACTAAGATACCCTATGCTATGGTAACCAGGCAAGGACATCACGAACATGGAAATACACTCAGACTGTGGCCACGTGTACAAATGTACGGCGGCCCACAGTGGGAATTTTTAGTGGACTCTTTGATCTAAATCGTCAAATCTAAACACTTGCTAGTTATTGTATACCTACCAGTGTAATAAAGTCACTCGGATTGATAGTGGCATTATAGCCGGCGCGAAACTTGGTCTATTGGCTTTGGTAGCTCTGCAACGATATTCCGATGCGAAAATTACCGCGTCGAGTAGTGGACAAATCTAACTCTATCTCTTACACAACTTTGGAGAGAGAACAGTACAGCCATAGCAATAATAGTCACAAACTTTGTTCTCGAACGATCCTGAATTCTGTAGCTTGCCCAAGCCTCGCCGCCGCTTTAATTAACTACGGAAATTTAATGGAGAGGAAAGTTATCGTTTCTAATACTTTATTGTACCGTCTCGCTTCTTCGGTATCTTTCCCTCATCGCTTTATTAACTTTATAACCATTTTCCTGTAAATTAAATATAAAAATAAAATTTAGTATTTTGGAGCGGCTTTCTATTGGCCAACAGGGGAATCTTAGAAAATGTTGTTATGATTGTTTAATAAAACGGAAAACATAATTATTAAACTCTGCAAATCAGATCGAAACAAGGTTCTACTACGTAACTTCTCCACTGTATGGACTCGTCTGATTTAACCTGCTCCGAACTGTCAAACATATACCTTATTTAGTTACGGTATAGGCCGGCCGATGAGACTTTTCCGATAAAAATTAAGTAAATGTATCTGTGATTGAATAAGTTCAAATCCTGATATCAGCACGGCAGTGCCCCCGCCAAGTCTAGCAAAAAAGCGGCACAGCCGTACTACCCTTTTCTCGAAGCAGTTCAGGCCATTTTCGACTCCCTATTGTGTGGACATCGTTGTGGATAAAACTAGAAGCCTGAATTTTCAGTTACCAAGCAGGCATTGTATAAACACGATATATATCAAATTTTATTAAATTTGAACGAGTAGTTTAACAATTATAACTAGTCAAAGTTCTTTATTTTGTTTGATTTTGTCACTCACTAACTGACCGATCATACAAAACTCTAAGGTACTTCTAGCAGACATAGAATAAAATTAGTGTATAAATCAAGGAAAAACTGAAATATTTTGCAATTTCGGTCAGTTTTTCTAGATACACCAACTGCATAAATAACTTTGGAATCCCATATAAATATAAAGGATTACATTTGAAGTGAATGAATCAGTGTACCTGTATATTATATGTATAATATAATGGAACAATAGGTGTAGATAGGTACCTAGATATAATTATGTTCAAAGGTAACTTGTAAAATGATCAACGGAATGAAAAAGCAAGAATGGGACACGTCTTATGAAGTTGTACCAAAATCCCGCAAAAGATTAAATAGACAAAATTTTAAAAACCTATTTAGAAGCTATTTAGACTAAATTGCCCGAAATTTCCACGAAAGAACACTAACAAAAAGAACTGAGATGCCATTAAAAACACAACTTGTAAAAAAACCAAGTCTCGCAATTCGATTCTTGTACCGTAAAAAGTTGTGAGATCCACGTAATGGATTAACTTGGCCATCGGCGAGACTTGGTTTTTTTACAAGATTTTTTTTTAATGGCATTACGATTTTACACTTTATGAAACGGAACGGAAAAGAATTTCCAACAATCATTTTCAAGAATGCAAAACGTAGGCAGCGCACCTGCCGGCGAGTGAAACGCGCGCTGTCGGACATTAAATAGCAACTATCTGTGGGAACAAAATCTGGTCGGACACGATAGCTCCACAATAGCTCTCTTAGCGCACTTGTTTCACGTAACGCCTGCATTCCGCAGCCCGATACCCTCGCCTTGGCACAATTTAAGCAATCCTTTATTTACCCGAGCGCTTTTAAAACTCCTTCCTCTTCGTCTAAAGTTTTCTACGAGACGTGAAGCTATATACTGCTTAGTAATGTGTTTGCGCGAACTAATTTAAGACCCACGCTCTGAGTGCGTTCCGTTTTAAGTTGCCTACACTAACTCGAAATACTTTGGCGGGGTCAGAAATTGTGGTAAGAGCCATTACGTAAGTAGATACAGTCAAAATAGGAAAATGCCGTGTAGCTTTAAGCACAAGCAATCGGAATGAATCTGAATAGAATTTGAATTCATTTTAAAAAATCCGCAGTAAATTGGAGTTAATTTATTTAATCGGCATTCGGCACAGTAGCCAACGCGAGAGGTAACGGCGCCCGGGCGAGCGGGGAGCGGGCGGCCGGGGGCGTTGCAGAGCCTCTACAGAGGAATGTCCCCCAGGACGACATTACATTTCGCTATAAATTTCAGCCGCAGCCCGGCCCGGAACACGCTTCTACAGGCGAATCTTTCATATAAAAAAGTCCTTTGTTTTTACAGCCTCAGATAGGTATTTCCAATCGAAGGACAGGCCCACAAACTCTTGATATTAAAAAAGTTTCTCTCTAAGACCCGTGAGTCCACACAGCAGTACGAGGATTTCGTTGCAATTAAGTTTGAAACTATAGTGGCAAGGAGGACGGGCCGCGCCGGGTGTGTCTGATAACAAAAGACTAACGCGTGGAAGGAAACGTGAGGGTTCAGCGCGGCATGTACACACATGCGGACCGGCATACTTACTCGGGATAATAATGCTCCCATTACTACTTTATCCACCTACGTCACGTACAGTGTCCTTTGAATATGAAGCACAGAATAAAAAATAAAGTGTTATAAAAAGAATCCCAAGATTTTATTCTGGCCTAACGTTAGTCAAAACCATAATGTACCTACATTCCAATTACAATTTAACATTAATTTTAATTAAACTTTTTGTGCATTATTAATATTGTTCAATGGAATTATACGCATGTTCATATGAATAAATAGGTAAGCTAAATTTATTCGAAACTGTACAACAATTATATTTAGGAATTTATATTTAAGAATTGCATGCTAAACCTATTTATAGTTCGTGAACCTGAAAATAATACCAATGCTGTGTTCACCAGTAAGTGGAAAACCTGTATGTTCTATTTAATTTAGTACCCTATATAATGTTCGTGCATGATTTTCTGTTGGTGCACCTTACAAAGAATAAATAAATAAAAAGATCAACAAATAAATGCCTCTATAACAAAGTTAAAATAAGTATCTAGTCTAAACAAAGACAGGTGAACATTTGTCCGGCAGAATGTCGCTCACCCGGGTCAGGTGGCACACGTTGAAAGCGCTGAAAGCGTTCATAAATTTGAAGCACGAAGCGAGCCTGTGCGGGGCATCGAGCACACGAGCGCAGGTGGCGCGGCCTGGCCGAGAAGAGTGGATCCGACAACAGTTTGAGCCATTGATACCGTGTGCATCATTACAACACACTCCACAGCACCGTCGGTACTTAGGTACGAGTATATTTGCTTTGGCCCAATCACACAAAGAAACGGGCACGTAGACACACGGAAGTAAGAAGGCAGGTCAGCCGAGTGCGAGACGGCTAACGAAGTAAACAATCGAAGCGGACAATCCGCATCCGACGAGTGAGCCCGCTTCAAGACAAAGAGCTGATGAATCAGACTGCTTTGCTACAGCGATTCTTCTTTATGTGAATGTAAACAAAGCAGTCAGACAGCGAATCTCGGAATAAAGTTGAAACAATGCACCAACATCTCGATATTGTGGAAATATAAATAAAACATAATAATATCGGAAAGCTTCTGATGAATCGATGCTGAGACTTATAGCTTACTGTTTGCAGAAGCAGTATTTGTTTCAACGATGTTCGCTGAAAAAGATGATATATCGTTTTCATACGTTCGGGTGTTGGAGGATAGCAAAAAAGTCACTGGACTATGTCTCCAGAGATACATAGCTTGTTTTGAACGACAAGTAAATTTTTCTGACAAAAACCCACCCCTTGTGGGCAAAGTATCCGAGCCTTTGTCGGGCCGTTTCATTCAACATACTCGTAGCATTGTAGGCACGAACGCGTAGTGCCACCGGAGGATACGCGAATAATCTACATGGCGGAAGGCAAATTGGGGAGCGGCATGATTCGTTTAAGGTAGCGCGCGAGCTTCATTCTCTCAACAGTGTATATTCATTTGCGCGGCTGTTGTGTGCATGAATAATCCAGGCGATGTGAGGTGCTGCGGCTGGCTGATCCAATTCCGCATTCCGCGCTCGCTCCGGCCGCGGCACGGCTTGCCGCCGCTGCCGCGCCGCGCGCCGCCGCGTCGTGCGACCGACACAATGCCACCGATGTCGTGCGGTCGGTAAATTGGTGGGCATACCCATGTACATTACATTTAAACCTCCTTGCATTCACACGTTTGGCTTTACCTTTTGTTAATTCGCAGTTTCGTGAAGGCGTTATCTACAAAGCTCGTGCATGCTGGTGTTCACAGCAATTCAACGCCTGTACGCTTTACCAATCTACCTGCGGATGATGGATTGCCGCGCCAATCAAACCAAAGGCTTTTTCATTTTGTAGAGTCTCTTTTTTACAAAAGGGAATTTGGTGAGCAGTTATGAACACCGCATACCATCCATGCATAACATTTTGGTGCATCACACTACCACAGGTAGGCTGTACCGCTTCGGTGTGGCAAACGTGTTGCATTTAATACATTTTGCAGCTGCGAATTCACGCTTTGAACAAAAACTCCGATGAAGCGGACCCGCATAACAAAGCAAGAATTTCAAAGCGAAGCAAAAATAAAATTTCTTTGTGTAGAGTCGACGGTAGTTTGTGTGTTTGGAGGTAACAGGAAGTTTGACAATGAACTGTCGCCGTGAACAAATCTGAAGGAAAAAGGGGCAGCGTAGGACACACTCCCTAAAGCAGAAGACAGGAAGGCCGGGCACCGCGCGTTATTTACGAGTGCAAGTTCCGGCGGCGGCGCGGCACGCAGGAAGCCTGTCTCGGCCGCCGCAGCCGCCGATGCAAGCCTGCCATTAAACAAACGGCATTTAATGTCTCTGACGCGACTGAATCTAGAGACTCCTTTGTACGCCCTCAATTACCGTTCGACGTCCACTGTCCACTCGAATGAGCGCTCCTATCTGCTACTACTCATGCCGATTATGTCGCTTCTGAGGTGTTCTATTTTGAGCTATTTGTAGCATAAACTCACTAGCTAACGGTTGTAGAAACTCTATGCCTAAGCAATATTTCTTTAATTTTGTATAGAATATTTTTTTTATCAGGAGAGCAAACTTACAAGCGTTCCGAGGACATAAAACCTTACTTAGCGAGCCACAAATCCTCGTAACGCTAAGCCGAGATAAAACACTAAGCTCGTGGCACAACGAGGCGGAGCTCAAATTTTTCACCTGCGCAGCGCCGCCGCCGAGACTTAAATATGTGTGTGCCGCAGGAGATATTACTCGCCGGCGAAATATGACTTTTATAATGAAACTTTAACTTCCGTAGAGTTCCGTAGCGCACCTTTTAAGAGAAACCCCAGAATATAAGTAGTCATCTCAGACACGAAATAGACAAAAGACTATCAGAACGGTAATGCGCTGATTTTATCACGAAAAGTCTGAAATAAGAAATGTGCTACCAGCATATTCGTCTCGAGACACTGGGAAGTTAAGTAATATTGTTTCGAAGTTTCTGGGCGGTCGTATATGAAGCTGCGCAGGCCTCGGAGATCAACAAACGGAAGAGTAATAAAGCCATTAATTCCGCTTAACGTGCAAATAACATAAATCAGGCAAGTCTCGCGCGCGCCGCAGGCCCGCTCGGCTCGCGCGCGACGCGCGGCGACGCCCGACGACGCCGCATATAAATTAACCGTGGCTCACATGTTCGCTCCCGAAAAATCCGCATCTACGGGGAGCTGTTATGAAGAAATTCAAATCGATTCAAATTTTGTCGCGCGACAGATCAAATGTCAAAACTCTATACATACCACAGAACACAAAAGTTCTGAGATACATACAAATGAAAACATATTAGTTTGTCAAGAGTGGGCTGCATGCATAGGCTTATTCGTATGGCTATTTAATGTCGACTGGCTTTCAAAAACCCAGTAATAGTAAAGGACACCCAGTAATAATAACGACACTGGATTTCTCGTACTAACGATCGACCATCCCGACAGAGTCATATAAAAAAACTTGACTGACAACAAGATCGACTTGAATAAAGGAGAAAAGTAGTAAAATTTTACAGGAGTGATAAACCTACCACTGCCAATAAAATATGACAAAAGCTTGCAAGTCGCAACAGATACCTGAATCATCTGCGCGTCAAATATAAAAAGTTTCCAAGTTTAAAATGCAGCAAACTAAACTAAGTAGAAAATGAGAAAATCCGACGGAGAACTCTACAAAGAACTGAAGGAAAGGAAAGTATTACGCTAGACAACAACAATAATATTAAAGGCAAAAGCTTCGCTTGCCGGTTGGACTCGGGGATTAGTGAAAATTTGATTTCAATAAGACGCTTAAGTCGGAGTCAGTGGAAACTAAGCGGAAGCCGGGTGGCGTGAGGACGAGCACGCTTCTAATGTCGCGGTACCGTCGGCTGAACCGTGTATGTCGTAACTACATGTTATCAAACCTACATATTATCGTGAGGATGACCACGCGTTCAATATCGCGGCACTCTCGCCGGCTGAAACGCGGCAAAGCGTATCTCACGCTACCCCGCATTACTACATTATCTATATTATTCTGGACCTAGAACCCACCCTAAATGGCTATCCGGAGCTAACTAGCGCCACCAATGAAAAACAAAATAATCATAGCCTCTTTAAGATTAATCATTAAAAGGTTTTTTCGAAAAATTAATACCATAAATGTCAATAATGGAGCTGATAGCTTCTTTAGAACCTACACCCTACCACCTACGAGCGAGAACCTAGGATTTAAAAGCATTTTTGCCAATAACGGCCGTTTTTGCGGCGGAAAATGGCGGAAATCGATTAAAGTACTAGGTTATTTTGCAAAAACGTATCATAAAAGAAGATTTGTTTTTTTAACGTTGGTGGTACTAGTAAACTCCAGTTCGCGCCCTATAGGTACTACTCGCGAAGGTGAACGAAGTTGGGCGAGGCAGAGTGTTCAATTCACTCTTGAAAACTATCTATCAATTTTTGGACGGGCTAAATTTGCCTTGCCCCAACTTCTTCGTCTAGCGTAGCAGACGCTTTAAGAGGGTGACCAACACGCCTAACAAATCATTGTCGTTGTGAATACGAATGAAAGAGACTCGCAACAATTGGAAAAAATACTAAAAAGCTAGTAAATAGATTAAAGTATATTTTCATCAAATCGACAATGTGTTTGAGTGAAATGATGAATTGTTTCCTTAATGTTATCGATAAAGTTATCAATAACAGAAATATTATTGTAAAAGGTTTTTCAATAGGTAGCATTAATGCTCTAGCCTAGTTTAAGGGGCATTTGTTTCCGATTATGTGGTTCGGAGACGTTTCCATAAATATTGTCAAGAGTAATATTTTTTTTACTGCATATTGCAGTAATTCGAACCTAACCTAACCAGATTTCGTTAAAAACTTGTTTAAGTAGATACGCCAAATATTGTAAGCGCCATAAAGGGCCGTATTAAGCCAGCTGCCCGCCATTTCAAACCACTAATTCACATTGTTTTACTTGATCAATAATTATAATAAAATTAGTAGATACATGCAACGACTAATGAATGTTGATGAAGCGAAAGAGATATGTAAGGATCGTGACCTAGGCAGACATTGGTATCTGCCTACCCCTCCGGGATACAGGCGTGAATTTATGTTACGTTTTAGTTAGTAGTTACTAGACTATATTAGCGCGAAACATATCTTAGAAAAAACGCACTAACTAAAAGATCACTAATAATAACTTCAACAATTGAATAAAATTATGTATGCCCTGATTTTTAAACACGAATAAATAAATCTGAGAAAAAAATAATAACACGAAATTTGTTGAAGAAAACAAACTCTAATTGGGGTGATACGTGAATTACGCATTTTAGAAATACTCCTGTAATCTGGTACCTCCATTAATTCTATTAAAATGATTGGTCAAGAAAAACGATGTTAATTACTTGTTTGAAGTTCAGCGCAGTAAATTTTATACGGCCTCTCAAACACAATTCGAAGTCAATTCCGTACTTAATATCAAACCCCGGTTTAATATCAAAGATAATGCAGATTAGGCTATAAATTGGATACGAAATAAAATGTAGTTTTGCTCTTAGGGAACCTACACTTTACGACTCACATAAGCTTAGGTTGAAAACCGGAAAGATATAAAGCCAACAAAAACAGGGAAAGCACCCAGAGGACGTTAAGTATAGAGAGGCCGTTTCGAATAAAAAGGTCGCGTTCAAGATAAATTATACCCCAATTCGGCCGTTTCAATTCAAATTGAAAGAGCATCTCTATATAGACATTTTTCTAGCCGCAGCGGAAGAAAGAATACAAATAGGCATATAAACGGAAATGAAATCGCTTCAGGAATCGTATGTACGAGACACACAAATATACATTTCTACGACGAAAATTATTTCCCGCGACTTATAGCGCTTATTTTTTGAGGAAGAAACAAATAGTGCTGACCTATGGTGCTGACAGAGTTCTTCACACTAAGGGCTCGCCTTGACATTATTTAACGAAAGTTCAAAAGGATTATTCACGGGCGTAGACGATACACTTGTTTCACTAGATATTAAGTAGCGATAGCGCATACATAAGCACTTCCACATTTCAAAAACTAGAATGGACACGCAATCTTCGTGTAGCTGTTATTTATTCATTGTATATTCGCACGCCCATCACGTACCCGATGGATATTGCGCATAATTTTAGAGGGATAGTGCGCGGCTACGTTGCCATAGCAGATTATAAAACAAAACGACGTAAATAGGCCTCCAAATAGACGAAACAGGCCGCGGGTAAAGGCCCACGGGATGACCGAGTCGCGGCGCGAATGCTAGATGAGTAAGTGGGGACCCCAAACAAAAAGTACACATTCGGCCCCTTTTCCGGCGCCCTCTATTTATTACAGGTAACCTGGGCGCCAAGGTGTAAATGAGCCGTATTTTTTTAAGTCAACTTGAATTGGGATGATAACTCATAGCGTAACTTACTTTCGTAAGTCATACGCATATATATATAAATAAATAAATATATATTTGTAGCTCTCTCATTGGTTCTATTTCCCAGTAGTACGTGGACACATTCGTTAACTCACCTACGTCGCCTTGTGCATCGTTCGATCGTTCGACAAAGGCGACTTACAGGAAATGTAGTCCTTCCTGCCGCTTATACGATGGCACAGAGTCACTCCTGCCTTTATCCGCTTTGTAGCAGTCAACTTTTCAAAGTGGCCTTTTACCTGTGCAATGCTTAGGTATATACCTATACCTCCATGTAGGTATGCAATGGCGAGACCTGCTTCTGAGTTTTCAACGAGTTGCCCGCGGCTACACTAACAGTAGACCTTTTGTGCCAACTTTATGAATTGGAAATCAATTTGATTTACACGTAAAGCATATCTTCCGTTCCCTGTCCGCTCTATCACGTTTCCTTTCATTTGGACAGAAAAAGTCTACGCAAACACAAAGAGCGAGGGACGAGTGGAGTAGTGTGTTATGTGACAATTCAATTATCCTTTAGTCAGAGCGGTACAATCTCGGCGTCTCAAAACAAAGACCCTGCTAATAGTATCGCGCGGCGGATAAACAGCGCAACACTGAATTTGTGTTGAAAAAAATAAAGGCGCGGCGACGACGCCCGAATAGATGAGAGCGGCGATAAACAGGAGGATCCGTTCCGAGCGGAGGGTCGATATCGAAATACATTATTCGCCGATCCGAGTGTTCCGATTCAAATTGAAAGAGCACCTCCGACATGAGATTTCTCAGGCGGCGTGTGGGCGCAGAATATAAATCGGCGCATAACCAGAAATGGAAGGGCTGTGAATTTCCGTCTCGCGGTCGGCGACATGGCGAGGGGTTTTTTCTTTTGCAGAAATGGCGGCATAAAAAAAATTCACCCAAGGTAATTATTATCAGAAGACTTATTTTATTCACAACAAAATAAAATGCAACGCAAAAAAATGTTTTAACTTTATTCGTTATTCTCAAGATTCTTTGAAAGTTAGACTGTGACTGAGATGAAGTTTTTTATCTCGTATTGGTTTCCACAGATTCATTTGAAGAAAACAAGCGCAGGCGAAGTAGTAATGGCTGATGGAGAAGAAAAGCTTCAGCACTTTGAAAGTCTCGCTTTGAGTTAACGCAAATTAGATTTCAATAAGAACGTCTGCAATATTGACCGTCGCCGTGGCGCTCTGCGCCGGGCCGGGGCTCCAGACGCGGTGCTTAGCCATTCCACTTCGTCAACTCATCATGCAATTTACATGAACGATACTTGTTTCTTATCTACACTTATATTATAAACAGGTATAGTTAGAATACCGTGGAAATAGGATACATAATCTGCGAAACTACTTAACCGATTTCAAATATTATTTTACCATTTTTTCGAACGAACTGTCAGGATAGACATAGGCTATCTTGTACCACAGAGGAAAATTAATAACACTATTTAAGTTTGAATTAAAAAAAGGGGATGTTTGGCAAAAGCAAGATAAAAAGTACCCGAAACCGACGTACCTGCATGCAAAGACTAATGAATGTTCATGAAGCGAAAGAGGTCTGTCAGGATCGTGGCAAACGGAAAACTCTGGTCTCTGCCTACCCCCCAGGATACATCCGTGAGTGTGTGTTATGTTTGAATTTTAATTTACTCGGATTAAATTTATACATAAAGTATTCTGTGGCAATCCTTCGCAAACTAGCAACGCAGAAACTTACTCCACTTAAATAGTAAGTTAATGTATAATTTTAATATTATATATTTACGCCTGGTGAGTAAACAAAAGGCATTCATTGGTTAAAATAATTGCAATTTTTTTTTTCAGACATTTTGCAGATGTTTGCCAATGTTTCATCACAGACAATATTGCGCACGACTAATTACATATTCTAACGTTCGGTTAAAAAATGTGGTTTATGTTCCCTAAGCGTTGAAGCCATAACACAGCGGTTTCACACATGTTGAGATCAGAATAATGATTTTGTCAAGATTCAGCATCTTTTCCCGAAACAATGTTTGGAGGCGAGATCTCTACTCATTGAGTATTCTCTACAATTCTAACATTTAGTATGTATTGTAACAGATAGCGAATGTTACACACTGGTACCATTCGCCAGTTCAACCTACATACATACTGAACGATATTTATTAGGAACAAAAATTATACAGGCTGTTCCAAAAAGTACAGTCAAGCGAAATGCCAGAGGTAAAGAACCCCTTAGGCTATCCTAATCACCCCTTTGTATGATCCGTGATTTCTCGTCGTTCACGACTTAATCCCACTAACATTTGGCGCTGGACACTATTACAATCACCGATAAAAATCGATGTGTGTCGATACTTTAATTTTCAGATATTACGTAAAATCGAAAATTAAGATACCATTTTTAGGGTTCCGTACCCGAAGGGGGCCAAATGGGACCCTATTACTAAGACTTCACTGTCCGTCTGTGTGTCTGTCTGTCACCAGGCAGTATCTCATGAACCATGATAGCTAGGCATTTGAAATTTTCACAGATGATGTATTTCTGTTGCCGCTATAATAACAAATACTAAAAACTGTATAAAAAGAGGGCTTTTTTGAACGTGAAAAAAAAAACATATTAATAACGGCAACTGGTAGACGCTTGAAATATTCCAATGTTGTATAGATAATGGTACGGAACTTGACTCGCAAATGGCCGGTTTTTTACGAATTTTGTTACTTTAATAAGACTTGTTGGATCATCCTGATGTAAACAAAAATCTTAAAAAGTTTTACTAAATTATCGTGATGATAGTGCTGAGATAAAATATTTATGACTGCAGCGATTACGATGAAGGGCTTTTAGGGGTTCTCTACCTCTGGTCTTTTGCTCGACTGTACTTTTTGCGACATTCGACAGTATAATGATAATAATATTTTTTATTTATTTACTAGCTGCCTGGCAAACGTTGTTATGCAATATTAACTAGCCTACGACCTATTCTCAGACCTATCAATTATACCTACATAATTTTTTTATCGGTAAAATCGGTGAAACCATTTCGGAGGAGTTTGATAACAAACACTGTGACCCAAGATTTTTATATATTACATTATTCCGAGTATTCCTAATACAACTTTTCAAATAAACAGAGTTTTAGACATCACAATCACTTGCCTAGTCCCAAAGCCCTGTGCTATGGTTACGAGACAAGGACATCACGAACATGAAATAACATCCAGGCTGAGGTCATTTGCACAAATAAAAGGACGTCAGCCTCCTGCGGGAATAGAACCCACGACCTCTAGTATGGTAGTCAAACGTACCTAGTTTTAAAGCAGCCTTGGAAAGAGCATTATTCATACTTAACTGCTGTCTGCGCTACGCGAAACTTTGTATACAAGATTAATGAATAACAACTATTTAATAATAGTAGATACCTCTCGACTAGAATACCCAATTTGAACACAGCTCGACTAGATCTGTTTTAATTAGAGCAAATAACTTAGCGAACAAAATACGCTCTTTCGTATCTACCGTTAGCTATGCGCCCCGTCCCTAATGAAGTTAAAATTCATACTTAATTGGTGCAAATAGTTTGAAAACGTTAGCCATCTCACGCCGGAATATTTAACAACATTAAACTTTCAGCAGATATTTTAACCTTAGCACAGGCCTTGACCTTAGCAGGCTAGATTACGCGCCTGTTTCGTTGACGTAACACGTAAAATATATCCAGCTATGCTAACAGGTCCCTGTAGAAAACATATAAAGAGCAGATAAAACATGTAAATTGTGTATAAATATTTATCAAAGGCTATTTATTACATTAAGGCTCATTGTGAGTGCCTCGGGGCTACGGGCCGGGTGGAGGGCGGTAGCGGGGGCGGCGGTCCGCGGGCGACAACGACTAACTTCATTAAGGACGAGGCGACGCGACGTCGTCGCAGAATCAAGGTGACGCGGCTCACAATGCCCTATTCAGATTTAAATAGCTTCACACCCAATTGCACTTCAATATGCCGGCACCCTTTGAGATAGTTATTTCATTAAAATCGCCTTATCATCGTGTCTTTGGTGGAATTCGTCGAAGTTCGTCGGGTAATACCGTCCCGTCTATTGGCTAGACGTCTTGTAGTTCTCGTCGAATGGCATCTGCATAGCAATGGCCCGGGATGTGCTCGTGTTTGTTAATTATTATCGAAACAGCTACGGAACGATCTACGGACGATTTACTCACGGACGACACGATTGGGAAAAGAAACACAAATAAATGTTGACTCAAGTGGACTTCGTTTGAATATTTCACCTCATTAATCTTCGCATTCTTTACAGTACTTCAGGAATAATGAAGCTATTACAAAGTGAAATCTTTAAACTTCGGTAATTAAGAGAAATTTCCATCGCGCACTCGCTGGCGAAGTCTTCGCTCCGCGATCACACATTCACGTGTTGGCAGCGAACAATGCGTGTGACAAGCGGGCGGGGTGTAGCGGGGGCGGCCGGGCGCAAATGGATGCCAAAGTTTGGCAATTATGGCGACCGCATGTCTGAGAGCGTCGCAACACTCATTACAGACCGAAACTCTACCCGGCGAGATTAAAAGTCGAAGAGACACGGGTTCGAGTACAATTTGCCTCGCTGTGTCGTTGACGTTGTTTTGATAAAGCGTATTGCGCCTTATTTCATTTTAATTGACTTGTATCTAGCCAGGTCCTATCAACAAACGTTTAATATAATATTATCCCGCTGCTGAGCCTGTGCGCTCAAAGCGTACTTTAGCCGTAAGTCTAAACTTCGATTGTTATTTGTTATAACATCGCTTCATGCCAGATTTTTTATCAGTAGATATTTAAATAAGCAGCCTAGATATGTCCTGCTGCAAGACACAGGCCTTTGCCTAGGGCGATAGGGTTCATGATAATCATCATCATCATCAGCCATTTGACGCCCACTGCAGGACATAGGCCTCCTGATAGTTTCCTATAAATTGTCCATGGACAGATAGCCCGCTAAACAGTGAAGATTTGACCGTTCTTCCCTTTTACTCGTACACTGACAATCCAACTGGCCAACTGACAGCTGTTAAAAGACTGATAGTGTACGAGAAAGAGAGTCAATATTAAAATTATATAATACTAGCTGACCCTGCAAACGTTGTTTTGCCATATTAATTAGCCTACGACCTATTCTCAGACCTACCAAATATACCCAAAAAATTCATAAAAATCGGTGAAGCTATTTCGGAGGAGTTCGATAACAAACACGAGACATAAGATAATAATATTGACCGTGTTTCTCTTCCGGGATTCTGTTTAAGGGATTAATATTATTAATTGATCGATTGTAGGAAAAGGCAAATTAAAAGGCTACACGGAGATAACTACAGATAAAAAAATGTAGATAAAAACAACGTGTTATTGAAAGAACGCAACAGCAGAAAACCATTATATTAAACCCTACGAATAAAAAAACCATAGATGTATTTCTTCTTACAAAATTCACACTCAAAACGGCCCCTGTCCTCTCGATTAGTCTGTACCAACGAAATAAGGGCAAGATGTGCTGTAGAGTAAATCACTCTGTGATTCGTTCATTCTGTGCGCCATGCGTGACGACGTGAACGATGATTGGGCGATAGGAAGTGACAGCGTAACTTATGATTGGTTTTACACAAAAACGTCAAACCATTGACTTCATGATGTATAACCCGTTGAAATATCTAGGTACCTCGCAAGATGGCGGTCGGATAGTGGCAGATGTTTCATTTTAAGGTCAGCCAATATAATGCTACAATTACAAATAATATTCACTGATTTCTTGTATTTTTGTGTAACTACATAATTCGACCTTCTAACGTTCGTTTCACACGTGAATGAAAGTTGTTTTAATATTTTTGAATAAAATACGCCAAGATATTGACATCTCGGTATTCCGTAAAAAAAAAATAGAATAATATATTATATATTTTACGTTTGCACAGGTTACAAGTCTTTTACCCCCAGTTTCTCGTACACTAACACGCTGTTAATCTACGCTAACTGTCAATTGACCAATTGAGCATCGAATGGTTACCGATGCCTTACGTAATTAGTAACCGTTCAATTATTAACTACGCTTAAAACAGCCACTAACCTGCAGGCTAGGATGCACGCCCAACTGCAGCAGTGTCCGCACAACGCCCAGGTGTCCCTTGTTGACGGCCATGTGCAGCGGCGTCTGCCGGCGGCGGTTCCTCGCGTTGAGGTCGGCGGCGGCGGCGGCCAGCGCCCGCAGCGCGGCCGGCTCGTCGCCGAACGCCGCGTGGTGGGCGGCACGGTCGCCGTCGTCGCGGTCCTCGGCGTCGGCGTCGGCGCCCGCCGCCACCAGCACGCGGATCACCTCCACGTGGCCGTTCTGCGCCGCCGCCTAAAGGGACATCAATGTATTAAATAACTTCCACACAACACAATCACTTGTCTCGGGGGGCGAGACTCTAGATGTGCAATAGAGTCATATTAGTACGGCAATAGTTGTTTCATTGACAATTTCGGTAGTCTCGTAATCAATCGCGTTTCAATGGTGTAACCCGTGCAACCTAACTCGGCGATGCCTTTTTAATTTGCGTGGGTTATACCATTGTGGGTTGTACTGCAGGACACAGGCCCTTTCTCAGAGAGAGAGAATGGGCTTAACCACCAATTAATATTACTGTTATTAGTTCTTAACTAACAAAGTGACAAGTGATTGTGTTGTGTGAAAGTTACTATTATTTCGAATAAAAGTAAACGCCGAGCCAGGCAACACTGTTTCTATGAACGGACCCAATTCTACATTGCTTTTTATCTATGGTCATATATCACTTGTCTTTTATGCTAATCTGTTCTAGTCTTTACGCTTGTCAATGACGTGTAATTTTGGGTTAATTTATTATTATTCTCGCGGCGAGAAATATTGGTACAAACGGAAGGATACCCAGTGATTTCGCATAAAGAAGTGTAGCGGCGGCAACAGCAATTAGTAGAGTGATTGCTCAATTGTTATTGGTGAAAAGGCGAAGTGTAATTCCGTCAAACGTAATCTTCGGCCACGCGGATCGTGACAAAGAAAATCTGCACTTGTAAGTAGCTTTCGTGGGAAGAGTGCACACCTGCCGGGAAGCGCCGGCCACTCCATTGTCGACTGTCGGCTACCAAGACAATGGACTTTAGACCCTTACGTGTGAGTGCTTCAATAGTAGATTGTACAACAAGTGCATAAAACGCACCATTTTACTCGAGACGTTTATCCATCCGAGCGAGCTTGCGAGCGAGGATAGATATAAAGTCGAGTGTAAAATGGGTTTTATGGACGAGTTGTACACTCTACTTTTCACTTCGATTGCGAGGAAATGAAACAGCAACATGTAAATATAGTAAATGCTAATTTAATTAAAATTGAAAAAATAATAAATGAGACGAAATACAAATTATAAGTTTATTTCATGAAGTTTTATTGTGTACTTTGGCTGTTGGTATCTTTGCCTTGGTCTTAGAATACGAACGAAACGAAATAAAATAAAGAGGTTGTTGTATGAAGTTAAAGATGTTCGTGTGGCTGTTGCAGCGATTGCCTTGGTCTTCGACGAAGATTTTACTTTATGCTCTAGAGCATAAAAAGCGACTTTATGTCGCCTACGCACGACATAAAGACGAACTTTTAGAGCATGAGAAGTGAAAATGATATTAGTTTTTAAGACTTATTCTTAGTTTACACTTTCTGAGCGTGATTATCCCTGTCCCTAACAATTATTATCCATTCCCTATTTTTATTTCACTAGTTTTATTTGTAAGCGGATGATTCTATATGAATAAATAAATAAATCTGGTGAGCCTATCTTGATAACATTTTAGGCTAACCTGTAGCGCAGTATGCCCGCCGAAGACCCCGTTGACGTCTGCGCGCGCGCCATCCGTCCGCGACAGAATCTCAGCACAGCGCGCCGCGTCGCCATTGGTCGCCGCCTTCACTAGCTCCTCGTTGGCATCGCCCGTCACGTGCGACTCGAATAGCTTCTTCAGGAGGGCCGATAGGCGTTCACCTGAAGGGGACAACATATTCAGTAAAAGTACTCACGAGAAACAGTCGAATTCGAGTACATGAGTAACTGCACCCTGTGTTAAAGTCTACTATAAAGTGTACCGAGCAGAGGTTCCCCGATAAATTTCACAATAAAAAACCAAGTAGTTTTCAATTGAGACGAACGGACAGAGGAACAAGCACTCGTATCTTGCATTTATTCATATAGCCTTGTAGCCTTAAAAACATACGTCTTAAGTATGCAAGTAGTTAACAAAATTTAAACTCATACATGAAAAAAGTCACTAATGAGCTCTTAAGTAGCGAGCAGAAATTTAGTCTTGTAACAATTAAGTGAAAAACTTAAATAAAATCAAGCCTATTTTGTGTAGCACCATCCAAGCGTCTTTTTGCGTATTTGAATCAATGTACTTAATTACATCGCGTATGAACGCCTGACCACTTAAAGATAAAATTGAGTTACTTAATCACTTAACTCGTGTAAATTAGGCATTACTATTCAATTAACTTTAGAGTTATACTTCTGTTAAAGTTGATACAGCAAATATAATATTGTCTAGTTATTTGGTTAGGTTTTAAAAATTACAAGTAGTGTAAATGCATACCGGGTACACAAGTTTACGGCCACAGGCTAGATGTGATCCATAACAATGCACGTAAAATGTATCTGTAACCCGTTTTGCATTCTAATAAAATAAATGTCTTACCTGAAGAATTACCAGCCATACTGCCATCGGACGAGGCGACCTTAGTGACCGCGTTAGGGTTGTACGTCCAGGACATATTACACACCTCAACTTTGAGGTCGTTGTCGTGATAGATCTGTTGCACGCGCCCGATCTTGCCGAGAGTCTGTGAGGAAAGGAGAAAACGTTCTAAATACTTACACGGAATAAAACGGCGAAACTATCGCTACCATTTTCATGTTGCTATCCAATGCTTTGTGCAGCCAGCTTCAAAACGTTCCTCCTAAGCATGGTTTCCAAATGAGAAACGTAAAAATATTACGAGATTCGTCCTATCACTTCTTCGTGAACTGATACAACTCTACTTGCACAGTCACAGGATTTTTTCGTGTTTCCAACTTCGCGCAGTAAAGTCGACAGGGCATTAATCTCTGCATACGTGTACTTTACTTTAGTTACTATACGGGCGACTTTGTAACAAAAATATAAAGGAGATCTGTTATCGACTGTACGTCAACTACCAGCAGCTTCACAAGATAAATCGACAGGACGTGCAACGTTTGCATTCTGCTCATCGATCGTCATTTATTTCGGGCGGCTCCGGTGCCTCGAGTCGAGTGTTTGAGCTGCAACTGACCCAGCTGATTGATATTGCACTTAATTTACTTCCACACTCAAAGGGGTAATTAATTCCAGAAAGCATTCAACCAGCAGCGAAGCTCTTCGTTTCCTCTCGCTACTACCTAATTCCTGGCATTACGTAGCAACCTCGCGCTCATTCGAAATTGTTAAACACATCTGATGGAATCACATCTGCGGCTCACGTACTCTCTGTAGAACCTTGACTATTTCATGATCCGCACAACCTATTACGATAGATTGGCAAGCGAAAGGTATGCACTAGATCACACTGAGAATTGTATGATAATGGTTTGAAAAAGAAAAGGACCCATTTAAAAATAATGGATAGCATAAATAATGCTACTTCGCAGCATAAAAAAATTATTAAACAGCAATAAAATAAAAATTTTCCCTATAATAAAAATTTCCGTGTGGCGCCGGCTTAAGAATAGCGTCACTCCATTTCCTTCCGTGGATGTCGTAGAAGGCGACTAAGGAAATCAATTACCAGGAGACGGGCAGCAGCGTCTTCCTGAGATTCCAACTGCATACGGCAATCGCCAACCCGCCTGCCAAGCGTGGCGATTATGGCAAAACCCCTCATGGTTATGAAAACCACGAAGGAGGCCTATGTCCTGCAGTGGGCGTCAAAAGGCTGATGATGATAATAAAAATACATCTGACTAGAAAATTATTTCCGTCGCTATAAGTTTGTAACAAAGATGGTTTCCAATATAAAATACAGCCTCTATGTCTTAAATTCACTGAAGTCACACGTCTTAATAGTTCAGTGGTATTGTGTCAAGATTCTGATACGGAGGATCCGGGTTCGGTCACAAACTATTCATATTAAAGTTAGCAGAAGATCCTGTTAAGGTAAAAGTAGCAATTTTAAAGATGACTTGCTTATAGTTACCATCCGTAAGATTATAGAGCAAGCCCTTCATTTTAAAGATTATTAGTTATGGTTGTTATGGTTGAAACCTCTATTTTAAAGTACCTTTGAATATAACCCAAAAAGAAGAAATTCAGCCATTTCTCCTACCTTTACCTTTTTAACGGTAGCTATCCGCGCCGGCAGGTTCACGTCGCACTATTTTCCATGGGGTGCATGAAAGGAGCCTTCCCAACCGACAATCAGCGAGTCCCTAATGATTGGCAAATCCTTTCACCACGATGGCAATCTCAAGTCCAGCCTTGAAGCCGTTTATCGACACGCTAAGAAAAATAATTTTCATAGATCTGTACGGAGAGGACACGGTTGCTAGGTGAAAAGACCGCGCCAGCTACATAGGAAAAAAATCCATACAATCCTATAGAGAGCGGTGCGACGCGACCTAGGCGACGCTGCCTCGTCGCGACAGTCGGGTCGCGATTGCCAAGATCGGAAGGCTACCTTTAGTAACAACAATAGATCACCAATCCCAATGTCACTGAGATTATTGTCTGGCCATCCAAAAGGTACAAAGCCTTCCGATCGGGGCAGTCGAAATCGGGAAGCTACTTTTAAAATGGCGATGATATAAAACCTCCATCATTAGATGGAAATATTAAATAAGACGTCATCAGCATTCTTAAGGACTCTTAAGGATTTCAAAGGACCGGCGACGCGCAGCGCAACGTTACAAACTAAATTAACCTCAAATACTTTTAAGGTTAGAGACAATACAAGAAATTGAAAAAGCCCGTTTTCTAGTCGTGTGGCTGACACGACTAGAAAACGGGCTTTTGTATTTGCATTGTAGCCTTTAAGGTGGCCCAAACTTTGCTAATACGTTTAGAGGACACAAATCGAGGTTTGATCGCGCTTAGAATTGGAAATAAACTTATCGAAAAGAAATTATAGCCGAAGAATAGTTTCTATGAAAAGTCTTCGGAGGCTATAATTTCTTTTTTATTCTGTTATTCTCACTTGTAAGCACGAGCAAACCTTAATTTGTTTCCTCTGAACATATTGGTAACGTGTCATTGAGATCCGGCATGTTATTTGCGAATTAAAACCCAACTACGTTTGTCTAGGAATTGCTCCTTGAGGGGCCGCTTTACCCGCATGTCGCTGGCCCGTTGCAAAAATGGCCATCCGGGAATGTTGCCTGCTAAAGGTGCCAACTCACCGGCGCCATAGCCTCGGCCCACTCGCCGTGGCCTCGCTGCAGGACTTTGACCCTCTCCTGGTCTGCACACACCTGCACCAGGTCGCCGACCGCGAAGCCGCCGCCCACCGCGCCGCTCGATGTAGACGCGCTTAGATTACTGCCGCACACCTGTGGGCAATGCGCTGATCTATCTATACAGCCCATGAAAGACGCCCACTGGCGGGCATAACGTCTCTTCAGCGTCACGCCAACCTCGTCGGTCAACTGCTAATCTCACCCAATGTGCTGATAGCCTAGATGTTAACTCTGCCTAGTCTTCGTTAAACATTCTGTAACTTTGGTCGTAACGTTAAACAGCAATAAAATTATGGAGAATGTTCAATGGAGAACTTGCACAAAAAATTGTTTTAATATAATCAAAGAAAAAGAACGAAAAAAAATAAACAAAATGATGTTAAAAGATATATAAACATGGTATTTTTTTCTACGCCTAATATTTTTCATGATATAACCCGTTGAAAACTCATTCTAGTCACGTGGTACAAAAACGCGCCATACAAAACAGGCTCAAATGTCGTCACACCTAGCACGTTAGAATGTATGTAGCGTTCATCAATATTTGACTTATCTCCTAAAATAATGTTTTAAGCACCTACACCCTTATGAAAATACGTTTACAATTTAGTGAAAAAACTAAATCCAATAAGTTTTTTTATAATTTGAGTAACTTGATTTTTCGCATTTTATTGGTAGCCCGAAAGCCCCAAAAAAATTGTTTTTCTGGTTTTTTTACCTTTGCCTAAGTTTTTCTGTGTCTTTTATGGTATAAAAGCAATGTCACTCCAATTTAATTTTGACGCAAGTTTCCCATTGAGATGATGGTCAGTGATGCCACAGCACTTACATGAACTTATCTATATTTTGTAGGTATTTATGTATATTATTATTTAAGTATAATATGTATGTTCGTTTCATAATACGTAACTATAACTACCGTACTTATATTCTTGCGAACTTGTCCTTTAACACCACAATATATTTTCGATTATTTTATTTATGTACTTACATCCACCTACTGAATATAATTCTTCATGCAATCCTCTCCATCCAAACTTTGTATAGAAGAGATCGTTCTAAGCGATAACACCGCAAATTGTATACCATTACTTAAATATAAGAAGTCACACGTAATTCTTCTTTTGTGGTTATGCAGTTAAGTGTTCTCTGTCTATGAATAATATTTGTTAAACTAGCTTTATACTAGTTATCTTCAGATTCAATCAAATTTAAAAACCCTCTCCTTCAGATTTAGTAACTTTAAGGAGCCATTACCGATGGTTATAGAAATCTCCCGAAGCATATTATATACTCGTACATGTAGCAGGATACCTTCTGAGATGCATACCTTGGTAAGTACAGCAGGGTTGAATGTCCACCTGTTAGCGCTGGGGTACGAAACCACAATGTCATGGTCCTCATCGATACCGACCACAGTGCCGGTGGTCCCAAGACACTCGAACATACCATCCGTCCAGCCTCCATGGCCATGCTGGAGGGACTGCACTATTTCTAGGTCTAAGTCCACATTTACCTGTTAAAATGCAGACATTCACTTTACAATAAACTAAAATTAAGCAAGAAATTGTCTATTGTAAAGACACGCTGTTAATCTACTGTTAACTGCTGTCAATTGACCAAAGTACGTACAAAAAAAAACCACTTACAGCTGTTAAGAGTAGATTAACAGCTTGTTAGTGTACGAGAAACCGGGGGTTATTCAAATTTGTCAAGTGCTTCTAAATAACGAGTCGATAGAGACAAAAAAATTCCTTCCAAATACACACTAAACGGAAACTATAGTTCGCTAACTTTAACACTAGGTGGCGCTGACGGTATTCTTTATCGCGGTTCTATTGTATCCAGATGCTTTTTCAAATTGTACACGCATGCTTTTCTCATGGATTCCGTCAGCAGATCTTGACCAAATTTATAACGGATCACATCTGAGGTACCCCCTTTGTAACAAAAAATTAATCAATGACAACGGATAACGTATAAATAAATAGATACATAACGGATACACGAACTGAGAACCTAGCACATTATACCGGCGCCGGCAACGGCACGGCTCCAACCCAACAATTAACTTTTCATACTGAGCATTAATTGTGTGTTGTATAGTATGTTTCATTATGTCAATATAAAAATTTTAAATAAAAAATAAAAACCGACTTCAGAACACTACAGGACTAAAAAGTTAGAAATAATTTAAAGGAATACCTTTAAATCAGAAGTAGGTATTGTAGAAGTATAATTTGTAGTCGGTGCCCAAAATACCGACACCGACTACAAATTATACTTCTACAATACCTACATGTATACATACTTCTAATTTAAAGGTATTCTTTTAAATTATTTCTAACTTTTTAGTGCTGTAGTGTTCTGATGTTGGTTTTTATTCTTTATTTAATTTTTTTTAGTTTTCAATTTTAGTGGGGGAGCAGGAGAAAAATAAACAAGTCCCTTATGACCATAATTTACCCTACTATATTCGTTGCTTAAAAATTTGAAGTTCTCAATTTCCATCTCAGAAAGTCTTCACCAGAACATCACCAAACTACCTTGGGACTACTTTTACGCTATTTTATGAAACATACGGATTTATTTACTGCTGTCCATTGAAGAGTTCCATTCTCCATCTCTGAAAGTCTTCATCAGATCTTCACCAAATTAAAATGGGACCAATGTGACGTTATATCTATTCGAACAAAAAAAAATGTCGTAATCGGCTGAGATTTGACGGAGTTATGCGAGAACATAGCCAAACAAAAATAAAAACATACGCGTCGAATTGATAACCTCCTCCTTTTTTGAAGTCGGTTAAAAAAGCCAACGACGCGGGCAGTCAGCGCGCTTACCACTACCATATCACCCAACTAGCAGTCCTTGTCCTAGGCGTGTTCAATGCCACCGCGAGTATCGTATATTTTACGGCATTTGTAATTCAACACGCTTGGGACTAGGACTAGCTAGCCGCTCGCAGTCGAGTCGGGCGGCTTGCGGTCTGCTAGATTGAAGCGCGCCGGCTGCTAGTTAAGTTGTATGGTAGGGGCAAGCAAGGCAAGTCCGCGGTTGGCTTTTTTACAGTGACATTATGAAACATACTATACGACATAAGACTTAATGCTCAAATTTGAATGAAAAGTTAATTGCTGAGTTGGCGCCGTGCCCTCGCGTTGCAGGTATGATGTGCTACGACGTTAAAGCTGCTGTTACGTCGAACATGCTCTCCCGCTCGCACAATATTACATTTTTAGTAATTGTAATAAAATGAGTATACTTTTGATAAATGTGGTCTGAGGGTTTGATAGATAGTTAAATTATGGACTTTTTAAAAAAAATTTGGCTTTGCTATACGTAGTATTTAATAAAAAAAACTTGTTTCCCAAAATTATCAATTTTGGAATCATTTTCTCAATTAAAACCTAGGTACAGGATTAATATGACCGAATACAGAGTAAGCATGTATGGGGGGATCCGCTGTCGACTGTACTTTGAAACTTTAAAATTTAGTTTATTGTTACCTAATACTATTTTTTTTTTTAAATGTTAAAAGAGTGCGATTAATTCGCCAACAAACTGCCATGCAGTTTGGCGAATAATTTATAAAATTTAAAACTCTGCGATAACAAAGTAAGTCAATAAATTTAAAAAAAAAAAATATGTCTTGAATATCCGTAATTTTATTGTCTATCCAAACCCTCAGATAATTTTTATCAAAAGTATACAAATTTTATGACAATCACTAAAAATGTTCAATTGTGCGAGCAGAGATCAAGCCCAACGTAACAACAGCCTTAATGTTTGCTTCACATGCTTGAACCCATGAGTTGGATTCCCATCACGATAGGCAGATTGTTTTATGTACACCAGGAAAGTAGCAATGACTTCGTTTTCTTTTGTGAATTTTTAGTCTCACTAACAGCAAAGGAAAATATTGTGTGGTAACCAGAGTGTCAAGTGTTCACATATGCACTTGCTATATACAATGGCCCAACTGTGAGACTTAAGTGTGGAAATCACATGTCTATCTCACTATGGACACAATTCTTCAATCCATACAAACTGCCACATGGGTGAGCACCTGGTAGGTTCGTTTGTGAATCTTTGGCAGGCAGCCTTATTAGTTGACGTGTTACAATAAACCTTCCTATTTTTTTATCAAAGTGATAATGGTAATAAAGGAAAAAATAAAAAAGTATTACTTACTTGGTCCCCAATATGCAAGCCATGTGGCCCTGTCCTTCCAGGACCTAACTCACCAAGTAAAGGCAAATGTTCTTTGTAAACATTTTGGCCTTTCACATCATTCACAACCTGAAAATTAAATAGAATTGAATGAATCAGTCTGGGTGTATATTCATGTTTGTGATGTCCTTGCCTGGTTGCCAAAGCACAGGGTATCCTAGTTTGGGCTAGGTCAAGCGATTGTATTGTGTTGAAGTTATTATTATATGCAATTTTATAAATAGGTAAATAGATATGCCATTCCTCATTCTCTGAGACATCAAGACCCATATTACTTTTCATAATATCTGTGTAATTTCCTTTTTTATGTACAATAATAATGAGTACTCTATATTATTAACTTAATTCCTGATTCACTTGCCTTTGCTAGAGTTTTATTTGACAACAGGTTTTAATTAATTTTGTCAGTTTGTTAATTTGTGTAACACTTTATTGAACACTGTAGCCTGTCCGTAATTTCTTTAGTTCTTAGGGGTCATCTATAAAGTATGTCACACTAATTTCGTGATTTTTGCCCCCTCCCCCATCCTTGATTGATTTTGATTTCGTCCGACAGTTGGTCATTTTGCCCCCTCCCTTGTGTGTTGTCACATATTTCGCAATTTTACATCCAGAAATTATTACTTAATTTTATTTCGATTTAATTTTTTTTTTATATTATCGACATCATATGAAACATTTGAAAAAACTAACAAAACAATAAATAATTATATTATTCAGGTACATTTTTTAAATTTGACGTCACGAAACTTATTACCCCCTCCTTTGTCACACAATGTCACCCCTTGTCACACCTTGTCGACCCCCTCCCCGCTTAGGTATCGTATGACGTACTTTATGGATGGTCCCTTAGTAACGTAGTTAAGCCGCCGTATATGATTTGTACAATTAATGGCTCCAGTCTGGGTGTATTTGCATCTTTGTGATGTTCTTGGTTACTATAGCTCAGGGGTATCCCAGATTGGGACCAGGACAAGTAACTGTATTGTATGCAAGTTACTATTATTACTGTCTCTCTCAACAAAATAAATTTTGTTACTGAATATATTACGTATGTTATTATCAGATAATTTACCTTTAGATCAGCCATGCCTTCAAAGCCCACTCGGTACAAATTTTTAGCGCCATTATCCCACACTATGTAGGCAGCAGATCGTGGGCTGGCCGCTGACCAGTCCTGGATTTCATTCACTTTGCCACGGCGTCCATTGCCGCCATCTTGGTCCTCCCATTGCCAGTCCACCTGAATTAAAGTAATCATATATGTACCGAAGTCAATATTCATTGGAAAAAAAAACATAAATTAATCATAAAAACCTATTTAGAGGCAAAAAATTCCACCCATGCCGGAACTTGAACGGCCAGATGTCGCTGCCTGTACGTAATACAGAGAAGTTTGTAAAGAGGCTCGAAATTTCATCCATGCTTGCACTTGCCCATTAGCTCAGTTGGGAGAGCGCTGGCACGGTGAGCCAGAGGTCGCGGGTTCAAGTCCCGGCATGGGTGGAATTTTAAGCCTCTGAATAGGTTTTTAAATTGTCCTCAGCACGGGTTAGTGCAACAAAAAGAATATAATAAATTAATCATGTTTCTTGTTTGGTGTTGGTGACCCCCTTATTTATTTATTTACAGTAGCTAATTTTTATTATTTGTTGGGCACTACGCCATAATAACATATATTCTATCTATTCTGTGAAAATTTTATTTGGTTACCAATAATGGCTTAAAAGATAGATCAGACAGGCAAACTGATATCGTAGACATAGGGTCCTGGTTGCACCCTTCAGGTATGGAATCCTAAACAACGAGTTAGCAGTAATAAACTCATTGGCTGTCAGTAGTTGCACAGCTTAGTTACTGTTAAATTTGTTTAAAATTAATAATTATAAACAAATTTCACACAGAAAGAAAATACTGGACCAAAGCGGTATTCAAACCTGCATCTGGGACTTATATTGATATCAATTAAAACCATTGAGTCATTTACAACTGCACAAATTTCGGAAGACTATATACAATTCAACCACACGTACACCTCTGACAACTCTCGCACCAGGGAAGATACCCCTCACAGCCTGTTTCTTGCTCTTGCGACGAGGTTCAACAAGGCACCGCTGGGCACCTGGAGCACTGATGCGGTAGAACCTGTGTCTCAGTTGATGCTTGTCACCATGGTAACAGACCGAGCACAAGTCGTAGTTGCTGCACTCGGCACACTTCCACCGAATACCTGGAGTTCAAATTAGAAAAGTTAGTTCACTATAGAAAACATACCATTGCACTATAGAAAATCGAGGATTGTTTCAGACCAAAAATCGATAACTTTTTTGTTTGTCAAGAAAGACGATTGAATTTTTGCACAAGCATAGAGTATTAGATAAGACTTTAAATAAAGTTTACATGCTATACTTTTATTGGAGTATACATATTTGAATAAATGACAAAAAAAAATGTTTTAAGAAATTGCCTTTATTATATTTCCGTAGGAACAACACTATCGATACACTATTTATATTGTGAATAAATTGTTATTATTACATAAGTTTGTCGTAATACAATAATCATAAATGTAATTATAATTATAACTAAACTATATATACAATAATTTTAATTTATTTCATAAAATATTTTAAAGTTACTAATTTAAGTTAGTATGTAGCTGTTATATATTTTTGCCTTAATTTAACAGTTGCATGTCAATACATTTATGAAAACAGATCAACCTATACAAAGACAATACACATTAGAATACAAACAAAGAAATAATATAATCGATACAAAATACACCCGCAGGTTTCGTCAAAATGGTAAATAAAAAAAAAAGGAATAATACAATGTCAAAACAGTATTGAAAATAAATAATAATAAATAATATAACCTAACCAAATAAATCACCCCGAGCCACATCCGGCCCAAAAGTCCCCATGATACTGGCCGCATTGCCGCGTTGCACAGCGAGGTAAATCCTTTGGCTCAGATATGCCCCAGAGCGAACGTTAAAGTTAGTTATATTTTTTTAGTTAATACTAGAAAAAATATGTATGTTAATGTGTACATTACTCTTAATTATACTTGGTGAACTGCGGAATCCAAAATGAGGTCGTTTACTTTTAAAAGATCTAGGGTATCTTCATCAAGTGCCCTCACACTTTTGCTATATGTTTTTCTAAGGCTGGAAATGTACGGATCTGATGTGTAGAGAAGAGTATGAAATACATCCTCATTTGTAAATGATCGAGAGCACTTTCTGGTATGCGAAATTTTTTATAATCTTTATTACGAGATTCTTGCTTATCTTCTGAGAGTTGACCAATAGGAAGCACAGCAAAATACTGAATGATACTTTCACCATGAATTAAAATTTTGTGAACTGAAGATGACATGTAGTACCATTCATAATTACTCACGAATATTTTGGCAGTTTTCAATGCCATAATTGGCAAATTTTTCACCATTTATCATTACACCTGATGAAAGAGCTTGTAAAATTGTGTAAAACCGCTTAATCAAATTTACATCCACTCCTGTTATTTCAGCGGAACAATCTGCATTGTAAAAGTCTTCTAGCAGTATTACCGTCATTACTATTACCACTTATTTGTCGTGGTTTGTCGATGATCAATCCTAGCTCCTCACGAAACCGTGTTTGTACTAAAGTTTTCTTTTCTTGCTTTTGTCATTTCTTTTCTTCACTTGTGGCTGACAATGTTGGAGGCATGCAATGTAGAAAGTCCATATTGATATGAATTTTCATTTTCTGGCCTAGCAGTCACTTTAGCCAGATCATTCATTTGCCGTGGAGTAGCTCCACAAACTGTACATGTGGAACCAGAAGGTGTATCCACTAATACTTGAGCTACTTTGCCATCTATCATTGTCAGAAAGAGTTCGTGTTTCACTTTCACTCCTTCACCTTCTTTATTAATCAATGAAGGCCCCAAGGAAATGATTTGGTTCTTTATTTCATCCACAACAGCTTTAGTTTTTTCAGGAGTTTCTTTGCAAAATTCTATTGATATAGGCCGACAAAAACGGACTGAAGAAGGCACTGGATGTTGCCAGACAATATCGCCCGTTAGCTCATTGATCAATTTGATTTGCATCAGCAAACAAATTTGCATCAGAAATAAGTCAGTACAAATAAAAACATTCAGAGGACTCTGATCTTGACCAGATGAACCATCACATCCCCATTTACTGTGAAAAATGAAATGGTTCAATTCATTTTTATACACCGAATCTATAGCCAAAATCCTAGCTGCAGTGTGGTCCAATAAATCTTGAAGATTCAGTATTTTTGCATATGTATTTGTAATTTCTATTGCTGAAGATGGTGGATAACATCTCTGTTTGATTTTTTGTATTTTATAATATGGTGGGAATATAAAACAGTTTCATTCGTTTAATTAAATTCTTTAAATACATATATTGTGCTTTCGTTAAATCTAAATCAATGAACACTTAATGCCTCTTGATCCATTAGCACTTTGCTCTGGCTTGCGTTATCTATGAGATTCAAATACAGAAATTTTGTATCAGTGCTTCTACGAGTTTTGCTTCTGTTCCTTCTCCTATTGAACGCAATCCCTGAACAAAGGCATTGTAGATGTGTTCAAAGCCATATCCACTAATTAACGCAGTTTTATTTAATTTTTTGGTTGTTTCTGACGAGTCCCCATAAGAGACACAGGATCTTCCACGTTTCCCAGAAGAAGTAGATGGCATAGAGTCTGGTGTTTCTTCGTCTGAGTTCGGTAAAGTCACCAAATATTCTAAATCCAACCAATTGTCATTATTTTTTAAAAATACATCCTTTTTCCCCGATGCTTCTACCCACTGCTCTGTGCTTCTGCCTATCATCTATTAAAGGAAGGAATAAGATGCCTTTGAATATCACTGATAGTAAAACACATGCTGTATTCAGAAACATGATATTTTTCTTTTAAAACTGTTCAAAGAGCTTCAAGTTTTTTTCTCCTTCAATGTATGAAAGTAATAATTCACACTTAGAACACAGAAGTAGTACTCATTTTGAAATTCATTGAAGATATGTAACAGTCAAACATCTGCTTAGTTTACGAGTTTGTAAACTAAGCAGATGTTTGACGAGTTTGTAATAGCAATATTAAATGCACCCACCCTTTATACCCTTTATAGGGTAGTGTGCATTTTGCTGATTAAAGTTGTACTGCAAAATGAGTGAGTCTATGAGATGAAATGCCTTCAGTAAATAACTAATATTTAATTCAAATATACCACAAACTAATAAACTAAATAGTTCAACATTAGAAACCACACTAGATGGTTGGGGTGTAGGAAAGGGTGGCCGTACCTGGGACTTAGAAAAATTTTGACCAAAATTTTTTTTACACATAAGCAAAAATAGGTTCGAAGTTCCAGGATGGAGCGGAGCGCAGCGACGCTCCATCCTGAAACTTCGGGTGTTAGTTCTTTTTTTTTATATAAAATCGAAAAAAAATATTTCACTAAAAAACTTAGTTTTGTGTCAAACTTAAACAAGGGCCACCCTTTGCTACACTCTGACCCACTAGATAGAGGTTTCGTGTGTCCTGACTTGTATCATACTTTTCACAATAAATTCAGAAATTTCACGTATTCGCAGCAGATTTTTATAAATATTATGAATATCTATGCCCCAAAACATCATTAAATGTAAAGCAGGAGGTGACTTGGGTAACTTTCAAGTCTCAATGAAGTTAAATACTCACATATTGTTTTTTTTTTTCATAGTAATATGATTAATTACATTACATAATACATTTTCATTGTTTTAAAATCTAAATTAATGGGCTTTTTAGAAATGTATAAGAATTTGTAACTATTTCCACAAATGTTCTAAAGAAATTAATTTCAAAGTATTGAAGCAAACAAAATAGACATTCTTAAACATTACACTATGTGGTATTAAAAAAATATATTCCGAATGTAATTCATGCAAGAATAAGTACATTATATTGAAGTTCCACTCTTATATTCAATAAACTTTTTATTATATACTCACTAAATTGTCTGTTTTAATGAGTAGCATGTCTCTTAGAACTTGACATCACCAGACTGCAGTTGCAACCACCCCCAGCTGTCACTCACATTTAGTTATCACGAACTACCCCAAGTCCAATACACGACACTTTTAAAAGTGTGTCTGTAACTACAATAGTAAAAAAGATTTTTGATATGCCGTTCTACCATTTTCCATAGTGCATTGGTGAAGATAGAGAGGGAAACAGTTTGGCCGTGCCCAGCCCAGTATTTTCTGAGCCCACTTTTCAGGGGCCAGGAGGGCCAGGAAAATAGCCTTAGATACACCAATGTCAGTGACAGAATAATTCTTACCAAATATAGGTTGCTGTCTGCAAGTATCACACATAGTGCCTTCGTGTTTGACCCCTGTGGGGGCACTGTCGAGGATTCGCAGGTCGTAGGCTCCGGAACAGCGATAATTTGCTGCAGTCCCGTTGTCCCAAACAACAACCACCTCTTCTGGCGATTCAAAGTTACGCACGGTACCCACGTGCCCTTCGCCGCCATCCTAGACACATTAAGACGTTAGTTATTACATCTATAGGCTGAAAATTGTAAGGAAGCAAACGAAAGGGTTGTGTTTACTTGTTTGCCCCACTTCCAATCTGGACCACGTATCACTCGCGCCCCGACGCCCTCCATCATAAATCTAGTAGCCCTAGATGGATTGGTCGAAGCAGCCACATTGGACTCCATCATCAATGGCACTTAGCTAAGTTTATTTTGGAAATAACACATAATTCAACAATTTCTAATGAAGAACCACTTAACTTGTTGTAAGTTAACCAACCACAGATTAATAAAATTATGACAGCTGACACATTTGTATTCGTTCAGAAAATCTGTAATAGAATGAAAACGTTCAGCGTCGTTGCAGTATATACTACCTCTATGGTTAGATCACGCAAATGCATCTGCTTCGCGTGTCCGAACTGTGGAGTATATCCAACTCGGCCGTCGCTACAGATATTTATGAGGGTGGTGCACTGGAATGCCCAGTCGCTGCGCAGGAAGAAGCTGCTGCTCCGGGTCTTCCTCCGGGAGCAGGGCGTCGACGTGGCGCTACTCAGCGAGACCTGGCTTGGGGAGGGTGATAAATTCACCATCCCCAACTACGTCGTCTACCGCAAGGACGAGAGGTCCGAACACCGTGCTTTCCGAGGACTGGCGGTGATCGTGAAGAGGAAGATCGTCCACCAGCCGATCGAGTTCCGGGAGCTTGCGTCGATGTACGCTCTCGGAATCGAGGTACAAGTCGCCGGCACAGTGATGCGACTCTACGCCGCCTACAAGCCCCCTGACGCTGCCTTCGACTTCAGAGACCTGCGGGGGCTGCTAGAGTCGCCATCACCGACCATCGTCGCCGGCGACCTTAACGCCAAGCACACCGCGTGGAACTCATCGGCCACCAACGCCCAGGGACGACGCCTCTTCGCCGACTCCGTGATGTCCCACTACGACGTCGTGGGTCCAGACGAGCCCACCCACTACCACTGGGACGGCTCGGGGGACGTACTCGACGTCGTCGTCTACAAGGGACTCCGGACGCCGCCTCGCCAGGAGGTACTCGCAGACCTCCCCTCGGACCACCGGCCGGTCCTTCTCGTCCTTGACGACTTACCGACCAGGGTCGCGCTGCCAGCGCCACGCCGACTCTACAACTGGGCCTCTTTCGCCTCCACCCTCGCGGAGGAAACCCCGTCACGCCCCGTCGTCGCGCCGGAAGACGTTGAGTGCCTGACGTCTGAGCTGACCGCCTGCATCCGGAGCGGAGGGAAATCTACTCTACTGCCCGCTCGGATCCTGGACCTCATTCGCGAAAAGCGTCGCCTCCGGAAGCAATGGCAGCGCTCTCGCTGCCCTCAGCTCAAGACGCGCCTCAACGCTCTGACGGCGAAAGTGACGGCGGAGCTGGATGCCAACGCCGAGGAGTCTTCGACATCGAGTCCGTGGGCGATGATACCCCCTCCGTTCATCGCCTATGCCGGCAGCTGTCGACCGAGCCCCATCCTGTGCGGCCGCTGATTCAAAGCGCAAGACCGAGCTGAAGTTTTCGCCGAGTGCCTCGAGGGGGCATTCGTCCCGAACCCCACCGACGACGTGGAGCACGTCGCAGCAGTCGAGCAACACCTTCGAGCCTACTTCGCAGCACCGATGGGCCCGGCTGAGGACCCTGTGGTTTTCACGCCCGGCCAAGTGCAGCGGATGATCCAGCGCACCAAGCCGAGAAAAGCACCGGGCCAGGATTGCATATCGAACATGGCGCTCTGGCACCTCCCGCAAGGAACAGTTGCGGCCGTGACGCGCCTGTTCAACGGCATCCTGCGCACCGGCTGCTTCCCACAACCGTGGAAAACCGGCCTGATCATCCTCCTGCCCAAGCCGGGCAAGAACCCACAGAAGCCCGAAAGCTACAGGCCCATCACGCTTCTGTGCACCCTCTCGAAGGTGTTCGAGAAGCTCCTGCTGCACCACTTGCTCCCGCACATCCAGCCTCGTCCGGAACAGTTCGGGTTCCGGCCTGAGCACTCGACGACGCTTCAGCTCGCTAGTGTACTGCACGGCATGACGGTGTGCCTCAACAAAAAGGAGTGCACCGTCGCAGTACTCCTGGACATGGAGAAGGCGTTCGACAGGGTATGGCATGAGGGGTTGCTGTACAAACTGTCGACGTCACCTGCCCCACGACGTCTCATCGCGGTCGTGGCCTCATTCCTGAGGGATCGCCGCTTCAGAGTGGCGGTGGAGGATGCCGTGTCCGAGGAGCGCCACATCCTCGCCGGCGTCCCCCAGGGAAGCTGCCTGTCACCGGCCTGCTACGCCCGATACACCGACGACATACCGGTCCCGGAAGGCGTCCAACTGGCACTGTACGCCGACGACGCCGCCTACCTGGCGTCGTCCATGTCGCCCACGCACGCTGCAACGAAGATGCAGCGTGCCCTCGACGCTCTCCCCGACTGGCTGAAGAAGTGGCGTTTGTCGGTCAATGTCGGGAAGACACAGGCCATGCTGACGGGCCGCCGCCACCCGCCGCCGCCGCTCCGGTTGCACGGACGGGTCATCGAGTGGCAGAACCGGGTGAAGTACCTGGGGGTCACCATCGACCGTGGACTCACGATGGCTGCGCACGTCAGCGCAGTCGTCAACCAGGTGAAGGTGGCACGCGCGAAGCTGCGTCCAGTCTTCACCTCCCACCTCCCTCTGCGATCGAAGCTCGGGGTCTACAAGACTTACGTCAGGCCCCGCCTCACGTACGCTGCGCCGGCTTGGTTCGCGCTCGTCTCGGAGCCAAACAAGAAGCGGCTTCAAGCCCAGGAGAACCTCTCCCTGCGCACCATCGTCGGCACGCCTCGCTACGTGAGGAATGCGACGATCGCGAGGGACCTCAAATGGGAGGAGCTGGACGCCTTCGTGGCGCGGCTGGCGACCGACATGTTCGCGCGTGCGGACCGGTCGCAGCTGCAGCATCTGCGTGGGCTGGCACCTCTGCACGCGCGACCGCCCGACGGCCGCGCCAAGCCCCTCCCCCGAAGCCTGGTCGAGTCCACGGCCAACTCCAACTGATGAAACCACCTGCGACCCCCAGCGAAGACCACCGCCTGGAAGGCCACCCATAGACCTGTCCGTAGCTGCGGACAGCGGCAGATTCCTCGGGAAGAGGCCCCCGCCCTGACCCCGACCCTCCACTTCCCCAAGGGATTTATTTATTTATTTATTCCGCGCGCGTCTGTTGTGGTGGCCGGTCGTCCGTAAATATTACGAAAATGCGTTGTTGCGCCGTACTAAACTGCGATAGCCCTAAAATTGTGTCCACACAAAGGCAAGCACATGTTTCCTATCACAGGTAAGCTATTTTCAAATTATATTATGCTTAAATTCATTTTAAATCTATTTTTTAAGTATTCCGAGGTGTGATTCCAAGTCTGTACCTAAGTAACTATAGATTATCAGTAAGTAAACAATGTTCACATTACATTGCTGCGTTTGCTTTGAGCGTTTAATCTGGCGCTGTGTATTAAGAGACGATGCATATAAGAACAAGCGATACTGTCGCTCATCGCTTCGAGTTCGTGGTACAAGGCAACTTATGATTCCTCTGTCAAATCTAACGACTAGTGTTGTTCGTTCTACAACATATTTCGATAATCGATTTTAATCGATATCGGACAGCGATATTGAACAGACGAATGATATTAACCATTTTAAAAACGCTAATTGGCTACTTGACAATTATTGTAACGATAAAATTTTATAAGATGTACTTAGAAAATAAACCAACACCGTATATTTGAAAATATATTTCCGAAAAGTGTCAAATAGCCAATTGGGTATTTGACAAAATATCAAATGAGTTACTTTTAAAACGGCATTTTGTATGAAACTACTTGCTTATGACGTCACATTTCAGAGCACTCTTTTTATGTTTAATGTATTTAAAAATTGTAATAACTAGTAATTGACTAAAAGAGATACATTTTCCGAGATATTTTGTAATATTTGTTTTAATCGAGCATATGAAATAATTTATTTTTGATCGTGTCAAATACCTACCGTATTTAGTAGTCATTGATAAAAACAAGCTCATAATATGTCCTAATTTTAAACGACAGCTTTAAAAAAGAGGGCACTATGTTTTTATTGCCCCAAAAAAGTGACATCCTCAGTTTATTGCTCTAATTGATTCAGCTATGTGTTTAAATGACACGAGTAGAACTCCCAGGAGTCCAATGATCATAGTTTTCTTTTAAAAAAATCAAAAAGTTTTCGTGACCATCGTAGTAATAAAATAAGAAAAAAAATCCTGTAAAAAATCTATTAAGGCTTGAATGATTTTTGTATCCTGGGTGTTTATAACTATTAGAGGCACACATTTAAGAGCTATTAATTTGTTGAAACTTTGCCTAATAACGAAGCAATAATTAATTTTATAGTTTTTGGTTTTTATTTTTTATTTATTTTTAGACTTTGAAGTAGAGCCTCTGACTACAACAGACTCATTCTTTATTATGAGTAGCACCTACGACAAAATTTGCAGGTTCTTGTTATTTGGACGCAGTTATTTGGAGATATGATTTAATTTGTTTCCAAGTTCAAATATGCAAGTCAGGGTTGTCACAAAGGTCAACATCTATTCATTTCATTTACACTTGCATCATGCCTTGTGACTTGTTTAAGATTTTTTTTTATCATGGCTTTTAAGTTGTCGGGTTTTATGTTTTTGTAAGTACCTACTTAACCACTTTCTTAGGGTTTCGTAAATAAAGGCTGCCGGACGGGTCCTATTACTCTGCCTCCGATGTCTGTCTATCGGTCTGTTCGTCCGTCGGTCTACCCGACCATTAAAGGTTGTATCTTTGAAATGTTAATGGGTAGCCAGTTTAAAAGGCTTACAACATGTTTGTCTTATGGTGAATTACCTATGAAATAATAAAAATAAGGGGGTATCTATATAACAATCGTGTTTATTTGCAGGTTTTGGTTTTTGCTCTTGCTTTTGATATTAAAAACGTAGATACATACAATTGTCAAAGTTAGTGTGATTGTAGCGCTTATATTTTATGTGATATAATAACACAATATAATAAAAAATGGTTAAGTGCGAATGAGACTCACGCATTTTGGGGTCCGTACAAATAGTGTTTTTTTCAAATAGATGGCTCATAAAGTTAGGTGGTGGTGATGATGATTCCGTGTGGCGCCGGATTAAGAAAAGCGTCACTCCATTTCCTTCCGTGGATGTCGTAGAAGGCGACTAAGGAAATCAATTACCAGGAGACGGACAGCAGCGTCTTCCTGAGATTCCAACCGCATACTGCGATCGCCAACCCGCCTGCCAAGCGTGGCAATTATGGCAAAACCCCCTCATGGTTATGAAAACGACGAAGGAGGCCTATGTCCTGCAGTGGGCGTCAAATGGCTCATGATGATGATGATGATGACGATGATGATGATGATGATAATAATGATGATGATGATGATGATGACGATGATGATGATGATGGTACGGCGGAGCCCTTGTTACACATAAACATGGCCCTTTTTTTAGGACTCCTCAAATGAGTCATTTTCATTTGTCAGTATGACCGGAAAATCATCTTCCTCTTTGAAAATCTCATCTACATCCAACGAATCTTCACCGACCATTTGTATTTCGCTTTCTTTAGGAGGCTGCAGAAGATTTTGCACAGCTGCTGGCAAAGGCAGACGTTTTGAAAATTTTCTGCGTCTGCGAAGGCCCATCATTGCAATTAAACGATCTGATCGGGGCCCGGATCCAACCCAGCAGGTTGGGTAAGCCCCTGCTGAGGCAAGAAGGCCCCATGGGTCTGGAACGGCTCCATGGTCCCTCACCCCCGATCCTCCGCGTTACTTGTTTTGACGCGGGGTTTTAGTAAAAACCTAACGAGGGTGGACCCCTTCCCGCGCCACAAGGTACCCTTCATTGGAATTGCATTTTTTTTTAAACTGATCATATTCTGCAGATGCCTTAGCATACTTTAGCTAGAGCGATAGGTATGTATTAAAAAGAGCAAATAGGTTATTTCTATCTGTCTGTAAAAAATGTGATACAGCTGAAATATTTTAGGAATAAGTCAAAAAGTGTGATTAACCTGGTAGATGGCATGTGTTACGGAAACCAATGTATTTGAATAAAGGATGTATTGGCTCTTAAAATACGTTTATATGGCTAGATAATCCATTTTAGTGTTAAAAAAAGTCGGATATATTATTTTTTTCGGGTACGTAAGAACAAACAATTATAAAATCGAAGGTTGATTTGAGTGACAACCCTGATCAAAATATTTAAAAACAAATATCTCCAAATAACCGCGTTGTTAGAACTTGCAAATTTTGTCGTAGGTGCTACTCATAATAAAGAATTAGTTTGTTGTAGTCAGAGGCTCTACTTCAAAGTCTAAAAATAAATAAAAAATAAAAACCAAAAACTATAAAATTAATTATTGCTTCGTTATTAGGCAAAGTTTCAACAAATTAATAGCTCTTAAATATGTGCCTCTAATATTTCTAAACACCCAGGATACAACGATCATTCAAGCCTTCATAGTTTTTTTACAGGATTTTTTTCTTATTTTATTACTACGAAGGTCACGAAAACTTTTTGATTTAAAAAAAAAAACTATGGTCATTGGACTCCTGGGAGTTCTACTCGTGTCATTTAAACACGTAGCTGAATCAATTAGAGCAATAAACTGAGGACGTCACTTTTTTGGGGCAATAAAAACACTGTGGAGGGTAATATCTTCGGGTAGTGAGTTCATGTATGTGATGTGTTCATGTTTATCCTTTGAACATATAGTACGTTTATAAATTTATATTGTGCTTAAGAAACACTTACTTCTTTGTAGGTTCTCACATGATCCTATCACAAAAGAAAAATGGATTGCAAACACTGACCTCTGACTGGCCTGGCCGCACACGCACGGAATTTTTGTTCGGTTTCCGAAAGGAATGACGTCAAAAAGTGTCTCTGTCTCTGTCTGTCATATGGAAACCGTACCGGAACTCCGTACATCTGCGGCCAGGCTGAATCGAGTCGAGCCGAACGGCGCGTGAGGCGGCGGCGTCGCCTTTGAATCGATTTTGCGCGGACAACGAGGAATTCTCATCACTAGTTCGCTCTTGTGACGTCACAGTAGGCAGAATAAAATTGACTCGGTTGGTTTTCATACAGATTGAGGTGTTCAAGTTATCTATGTCTATCTTTATCTGTGGTTAGATCCTACGCTTTCATGGTAAGATCCTATCCTACCGCTATGGGTTAGATCACTCAGGTCCACAGTCGACCTCCATAGTGGAGATAAGGCGTTACGTCTAGTTAACGCGAGACGGAGCGGTCAGTAGCGAGCGAGCCGTACGCACGGTCACTCTACACCTACACACATCAAAAAAAGTTTGTGATCAATAGCATAAGCTCCTATAATTCTTTAAATTTAACTTTATCAAGAAAAAATCTATGTTTTATGCTTTCTTTAAATAGGAATACCCTGTTTGAAATTAAAATATAAAACTATTTTTATTATTTATTAAAAAAAAATTGAGCCATTAATCATAATGTAATTGTGATAGAAATTTCATAGAAAGAAAAATACTGTTTAATTAAACTTAAACAACAATTTATTATTAAAAGGTTAAATTCAATATAAAATAACTCCTCCCCTGGCTCGAACACATGCGGAGATCCTCCTGGGCATGCTGAGGATCAAGTTATTCAGCATTTCCTGGGGTAACCTATCCCATTCTTCAATAGCGGCTTCCCTGAGCTCTGGAACTGTCTGGGGACGTGGCTCACGGTTTCATACAGCTCGTTTAAGAGCATCCCACGCGTGCTCTATTGGGTTTAAGTCGGGCGAGCCGGCAGGCCAGTCTAAACGTATGATATCGTATTCTTGAAGAGCAGCATTGACTCGTTGAGCTCGATGTGCGGGCGCATTATCATCGACCAGTACAAATTGGTGCCCATGGTTTACTCGGAATGGTCTGACGATATCATCAATAACAACTGCTTTGTACATGTCTGCTGTCATGTAGCCCCGATACGGGATCAAAGGCGTTCTAGCTCCAATCATAATGCCACCCCAAAAGGACACCGATTTTCCGCCTTGCTGAACTGTTCCAGTGACAGTTATTTGTCTTTCACGGTCGCCTGGTCTTCTCCAGACACGGACACGTCGGTTATCTGGATGATTGCTGATTCGGGATTCGTCAACGAAGAGACAGTTTTGCCAAATATTTTCTTCCTCACCTTCTTCATTTTGCCGAAGTCTAGCCCACTGCAATCTTCGTTGTTGACTTTGCCGGGAATTCAGCGGAGCTCGCCAAGATCTCCGTGCTCGTAATCCAGCGTGGTGTAAGCAATTGCGAACGGTCTGCGTGCTAACTTCAAGCCCAGAGGCGGCACTGACTTCTGTTTTTATTTTAGTGGCGTTGATTGTTGGATCACGGGCTGCCAGCAATCTAATATAGCGCTTTTGGGCAGCTGTCAAAACAGTTGGGCGACCGCTGCGGGGTGGGTCAGCTAAATTCCCCATTCCGTGGTACCTTTGCAACGTAGCCACGATACTGGATTGGGATATAGCAAGTCTGCGTGCTAGATGTGGATAGAGGAAGGGGTAGTGCTAGTTAAGTTTTAAGAAATAAATTACTTACAAATTAGAAGTAATATATCGATGCAATGCATAAACTTCTAATACATACTCTTGCCATTATTAAATACATACACGGTTACTCTGAAGTCCAAGGTAATGCTCGTGAATCGCATTCTTAAACATTTAGACGACTGGGCCTAGTGTATGTGCAGCGGTAGCGCATTCCACAAACACACTGCTGTCACAGTAATGGAATCCGAATAGCCTGCCGTACCATGCAAGGGGATTTCGAGAAGCAGGTCTTTGCATGGGCGCTGAAGGCAATTATGTGCGCCACGAGGGGCGAAGCGTTCGTGAAAATAGCGAGAGGAGGAAGGGTCATGTAGTATGCCATAGAGAAGTGTCACAATGTGGGCATTCCGGCAGGAGTGCATGTTTAGCCAAGGAAGCTGAGTGCAAAATTGGGAAACGTGATCATATTTACGGAGGCCAAAGATGTAACGAATACAGACGTTAAGGCGATCTAGTTTATCGAGTAGTTCCTCAGTGAGGTCGGGGTAACACACATCTGCATAGTCAATGACAGGGAGTAGCAAGGAGTTGAAAAACGTAACTTTGGCGGAGTACGGTAGGAACTTTTGCATACGTTTAAGCAAGTGCAAGGATGAGAAGATCTTTCTACTTATTTCACTGATATGATATGAAAAGACCAAAATTTTCGACTTCCCTGCAATATGGTAAAGGAAACCCATTTTAACATACTGAGGGCAAGGAATCCCTCTCGATCTTAGAAAGTAGAGCTCTCTCTCGATTCTAGCCAGTAAATTAAGTATGGGCCGTGGCCGCGGCCGCGCTAGTCTGTTGTGGATGCGGATCAAAAAGCAAGGGCTGTCTCTTCGCTGGTGTAGTATGGTAGCATAAGTAATTGAATAGTTATAAAGTTTCATTGTAACACTTAAGATTACTGTAACATAAGCGCATAACGCTGAGCAAGCAGCTAACCGAATGGTATAAACACAGATACATGCCAACAAATACATCTCTAATAAATGACACACTACTGGTGCTACAACAGAGGCCTTTTGACTTATAGGAACCTCCCGTCTCACCCTGCCCGTGCACCAGTCGCACCCCCTTCAAGACATCAAATGTTACACTGGTCCCTGGCTACGCATCGAATCTGTGTCTGAACGTACCTTGGAATCTTTCGAGATTCCAGAGTAAACTCCAAATTAGAAGAAAAATATTTGACACTTCATTCTCTAGACACATCTTGTCTGTGGACGTATGACACTTCTTGACTGACAGCTGGACAGCTGGTAGTCTTTTAAACTGTGGACAGTCAGTTGTCAATTCGTTCGCATCACACACAGCCAGCTCACAGAGCAGCTTACAGAATTTGTTTTCGTTCGGGGTCGTGTGTGCAAATCATATTAAAAATATACCTAATAACTGAGAATACTGTCGCAATCCGCTCAGCCGCAGCCGTCTCCTCTTTTCAACTAATGATTTGAATCCGTCGCACCATCAAGAACTGTGGTTTATGATGACGAGTAATAGAAATAAATATGAGAAGGCGCGACGAAGACTAGCAGCCGTAACATTTCTATCAAATATTTCTCTGGATGGGAAGTTCCGAGACAATGATTTATGCGCGCCATGCAATAAAGGTGCCAGTGTTATGAAAGCCGCGTCGGAAACTTTATCTATAGAGATTCCTCGCTCTCCCGAGAATGGCTTGTCTGACAGCGAACGTAATCGCAACCGAGTGTTGCAAACCAGTCCTATCCTCCGCACCGGTGTCGACGATCACTCGCTTAATTCAGATTCTGAATACCCAAGCATTGATACTCATTTTAGGGAGAGGTACCTACATATTTTGACTAGTTTTTTGTCGTTTAAGAAGATGTCTGTCCTTCGAGCTTTACTCACCAACCACCTTAAAATACATTAAATATAACCATAAAAAACCTATACCACAGGACTTGTATGTTAAGTTACTCTTGTGATCTCACATTGCCAAGTGAGGCCCAAATTGTTTACTACATACCTAGTATGTTCTTTTGCTAAAATAAAATCTGCTACTGGGAGACTGTCATTACCCCACGTTTCGCCGCCCCCACTACAATACATGTCAGTTCCTAATTCCTATCGTTAAACCATTTGAAAATCTGTCTTCAGATGTGCAACACTAAACACAGAATCGTTCAGAGAGAAACATGCAGCCCCTCGTACTAGGAAGATACTTTTGACATCAGCTGCAGTCACTGTAGATGACAGGAGTAGTACTGAGAGTTTGAATCTGGGTATGTGTATTTTTATATTCTTAAAAAAATAATTCCTGCATCTGTACAGTGCTTGCACAATTTATATGTTCCCAGGCCGTTTCCGTACAAGTAACCCATCAATACCAGAGAATCATATGCTGACCAGGGAGCTTCGAATTATACGACCCAACAAAGGAGTTTTATTCAAAGATGAGAGGCTTGCTATTGCCACATCTCAAGGTGTACCATGTGTCGTATTCAGCACTATACCCTATTCGAGAACTGTGAGGAACTCACGGTGAGATTAATCAATTATTAGTTTTTTCTAAGTAATTTAAATCTGTGGGCTGTTATTTACTTGTCTACTTTCAGAGTTGATCACAGAAAAGATGGTGTCAGACGACGTAACACTTCAGGTCCGAGGCCCCTGTCCTCTATCACTGACAATGGGATGGATCCATTTGACCTGCTTGGGCTTGAGAGGGCAGAGAATGGCCAAGATATATCTTACTCCACACTGCTTGTGCCTTCTCGACATTGTACTAGAGAACAGTATCGCAAGATGTATGAGGGTGATTTCACTGACAAAGCCAGTTGGAAAATATTAAACCGTCATCCTCATGTTATTGCCAGGTAAAATCTTACAACATTTTAATAACTATATTTAATAAAAAAGCATATGAAAATTGAATAAAAAAAAATTCTGCATGTTAATAACCAACTTTGTCTATTAATGCTCGACTGTGTAAACCGGACCCTTGTTATCTGTGCCTTCAATGTGCCTGGTCTGCTGACTGGAACAGAAAGATCATTTACACAAGTGACAAAGGGATTCAACATTCGTCTCATGAATGACACACATGAAACATGAAGACTTTCCATCACATAACCTGGCTTACAGTCTGAAATCCAAGCTTAACACAGTATCATACATTCATCTCATCATGCACATATTATTTCAATTTCAGGACTAAGTTATTGACGAGACACAAGGACAAGCAGTGGTAATGATAAACAGTAGTGTTAGCTCCCTTTAACCAATCTTAGTAGAATAATGCTAACATTTCGTACCTGCTGCTTGAATTCTATTGCTTGCATGATAACTTTGCAGAAGTAAAAGTATCAAAAAAACCCTCTATTGCCTATCGGCATAATATCTTGCATGAGAAGGAAAAGGTTTCTCTAACTTTTATGTGGTGGTTAGAGGATTTATAGAGGATTTGGCTCATTAATAATCTGATTCGCATTTGTGCTAGATATATTTTTTATCTTAATGTTATTTGATGTGGCTCAATATACCTATAACGGAAAAAAATACTCAGATACAAATTACAAATAGTACAAATAGATATATGTAAATTATGGCCCATGAGAAATTGGAAGTAAAAATAAGAATTGACTTAGGACTAACAGTGGAATTGTTTAAGGGTTTACAAATTATAATAATTCATATGCTTAGTATGGACCCTGATCTCCATGTTACCTTACCTAGTACTATTGGAGATCAGTGCCACCAGTTCATTGCACTATACTTAATACTACATAGTATTTCTGTATTTACCTACTAATCCATAAAACGCAAATGACAATGTTTAAACTATTATCTATAACTTTGTAAATAACATTTGTGTACATTTATAAGTAAACTAACACTCAACAATAACCTAACCTGCATTAATTCAATTAGTTGTAGACTAAACTATTTTGTCACTTATTGGTAGATCAGAGTTTTGTAGCATTCCAAAACTGCCTGAGCTCTTATGAACATATAATACTTTAATACTTATGAAGATACTTAGTAATATTTTTTGTTTCATATTTCAGGTGTATCTCGTACGAATCGTCTCAAAGAACCATCACCGCGGCGTCACCACCCCAGACGTCGATTGACAATAAAACCTTTGATTGGGACGAAGGGAGTTTGCTGACACAAAAATACGTATGTTGATTGTAATTCAATGCAACCACTTTGTTCAAACCTAGTTGGTACACATCAGTATCAGCCTTTCAAGTAGGTAGCTTTTATCGCGAGCAGAAGAGTTGGTATGTTAATTTATTTATTGAAGAAGAAAACATAGGACATTAGACAGGACATCTAAGGTGAAGTATTTAAGTCAGTACATTTAATAGTATTGAAGGGAAGGCGTAGATATATGTATGAGTCGACTTTTCTACACAAACAAGGACATATTCAAGCTTAGGAATGTGTTATCGCGAAAAAACACTGCTAACGCGATAGACTTCAGTGGCTTTGACAAAAACAAACAAAACAGTTTACCATATCATTCGCAGAATCGAGGCCTGAATGGAATTTTTCTTTCTATTTGTGAAGTGTGGTTATCAAGCCTAGAATGGAACTCATGTTGAAAATCTATTAAGTTAACCATTTGCAAGAACAGATTTTTTCGTCATATTATTCAGTAGGTACTACAACAAAAGTTTACAGTAGTTAAGGCTGCTGTTACGTTACTAGGTATATATTTTTGTAATCACTAATTGGATTGGACCTCTCTGGCATATCCACCCGCAGTTTTGATTTTTTTTGTCAAACCGCGCACGATGAAAGTGGTAAATATGGATAGGGGATACTTAACTTGTACAAACAAAAAACTACTCGTCATATGGTACCCTAGTGTCACGTTTCCGAGATATTTGGGGGTAAAGATCGTCATACAAGATCAATGACAATCATTAAGAACGCAGTATTTACGTATGTATACGCATTTTATTGCATTCAAGTAAAATAATTATCTCCTGGTTGATTTAACAGCACAATCTAGTACCACAAAAAGACCCTGCCTGCTGGCGGGCGGCCACTGGCGGCGGTTGAATATGCCAGCTACCATGGAAAAATGCTACTAAACCCCTTCGCTATTAAAATCAATTTAATTTAGCAAGTTTCTTTATTGATAACCAACGGTCGTTTTTTATAAAAATACGATGTCTTAAAACACTCCTCACAGGCAGTTTAAAAAGTCAATGAAGAGAAAGACGTGACCTCAGATTATAATCTAAGTTTAAATAAATAATTAAACTGGCTTTGAGGAGTGTTTCAGAGGAATCGTGTTTTTATAAACAACACCGTCAGACTGTAACTAATTTATCAAAAGTTAAGAATTTTTTACGATAATCAAAAATGTTAGTTTCTCTCTCGACCTTTCATTTACGATCCTTTTACGATCCCTTTATGACCTTTTACGATCTCTCGACCTTTTTGCCCGGATGAGAGAGGATGGCTCGGGACAGAGAGAAGTGGAGGATCATGGGGGAGGCCTTTGCCCAGCAGTGGGTTATAAACCCGGGTAAGTAAAAAGATTGAATTCTAGCATGTAAACCTAACCACTTCACTTACTAAAGTAGATAGTAATGTACTTTTTTTTAAATATGTGAATGGAGATCAAAATTTCATGAAAACTTAAGGATAGTTTCGTAAGACCATTTTCGTGTAGCTGCAACGGATAAGGTACTTCCATGAAAGTTTCCACCCTTTATAGTAAATTTGTTTTACTTTTCCCAGGTCCAATATTGCCCTAACATCCTAGACGACCCAGAGTTGATAGCCGGCAAACACCGGACGCTTCTTACGTTCACATCTTATATGACGTCCATCATTGACTACGTGCGCCCGCAAGACTTGAAGAAGGAGCTAAACGACAAGTTTAGGGAGAAGTTCCCACACATCAAACTGACGTTGAGTAAACTTAGAAGGTAAATAGCTACCGGTACTATATTATTATCCAATAAATATCTGATACCTATACATCACGTTTTTGATATGTCTGACGCTGTCTGACATATTTTATTTAGGAAATTTATATAATATCACTTGTACAACCAGTACAAGTAATATTATATAGGTATGTATGGAAAAGTTCTCGAATGGAGACCACATATCGGCCAGCGCAGCGTAGGACGACCAGCCACAAGATGGACAGATGACCTCATCCAAGTGGCAGGAAGACGCTGGATGCAGGCCGCTTCCAACCGGTCTTTTTGGAAATCCATGGAGGAGGCCTATGTCCAGCAGTGGACTTCTTGTGGCTGAATGATGATGATGATGTATGGAACTACATAAACACCTTAAATGTTTTTAATTGTTAATTGGGACTAGATGACCCCGTGGACTTCGTATCATTCACATGAATCTTTTTCTTCTCCCCGTTTAAACCTTCCATAAATATAAATAAATAAAAATTAGCCAAATCGGCCCAGCCGCTCTCGAGTTTTAGCGAGACTAACGAACTGAAATAAATTTTTATATATAAGGAAGAAAGAAGATTACAACTTTTAAAAGGTCATCGTGAATCCCTAAATTACGCAGAAACATTCCAACCCACAATAAGTATAACTATCGAGAAAACGCTTTTTTATGTATAACGTTGTTTTTCCTATATAAGGTGCGGTGGTAGCCTAGTGGGTAGAACATCGATTCCCAGTGTGGGCATGTACCTATGACTTTGTTTTCTAAGTTATGTACATTTGTGAAGTTATAGTACCAATACCACTCGCCAACGGTGAAGGAAAACATCGTAAGGAAACCTGAGTATCAGAGCTATTCATATACCTCAGCGCTTGAAATCGCCAATCCGCGGTGGGCACGCGTGGTGATTAAGCCCATACTCTCTCCCTGAGAGAAGGCCTGTGCCCTACAGTGGGACGTATATAGGCTGCTTATATTGTTTTTCCTTGTGGTTTTGTTCAGACGTGTTTAGATCCTGATTTGAAGTCGTGGTAGCGCAATCGGTAGAATGCTAGCCTTACATACGTGAGGTCGTGGGTTTGAATCCCGACATGTGGGTACCAATCACTATATCTATATGCGAGAGGTCCCGGGTTCGAATCCCGGCTGGGGACAAAAAAGAAACCCCAGGTCTTGGATGTTTACATGTTTGTGATGTCGTTGTTTCTGGTTCCCACGACACAGGGTATCCTAGTGTGGGGCCAGAAGCAATGTATGTGCCTGTATGTAAATGTTTATGTTTATCTAAAGTTACATCGATTTCTCACCTTTTGAGTTCACCTTTTGTACACTATCTTTGTGCCATAAAGAATTAATAATAATAATTGCTAAATTTGTAGTAGCAATACTACAATACTCCCCGACCGTAACGTAAACATCGTGAGTCATACGTAGTCTCTGACACCTCGGCGCTCGCTACGTACAATAGCCCACCCAACTTCTTTCAGTGCCTCTACACTACTGCATGTTGGCCGTCAGCTCTGAATATTCCTCTCATCTCTGCCAAGTGAAATAGATTTTCGTCGCCGGCATTTCCAGTCCATTCTCTGATGTGACGGAGCCATGATTTTCTTTTTCTACTAGCGCGCCTCTTCCTCTTAATTTTGCCCATCATGGATAATTTTGCCCACCCAACTATGAAGGCTTTAGTACGTTGGACCACATAAATAAGCTGCGGCAGATTTTACAGAGGACCGAGGAATCTTGGAAAACCATGAGGGAGGCCTATGTCTCATATGCAGTGGGATTCAAATGGCTGATGGTGATAAACTATGGAGCTAAGAAATGTCAGAGCTAACTATGGTGTAACTTTCAGCATCAAAAAGGAAATGCGTAAGATCGCCAAGCACGACAGCGGCGGCATCGACCTGCTGTCCGTCGCTCAAGCGTACGTCTACTTCGAGAAGCTGATCCTCGCCAACCTGATCAACAAGGACAACCGGAAGCTGTGCGCCGGCGCCTGCCTGCTGCTCTCGGCGAAGCTCAATGACGTGAAGGGGGAGATGTTAAAGTCACTTCTAGAGGTGTTTCTCTTCATTTCATTTAATGCCGCTGTTTCGTCCGGCATCAGTCGCACTCGCACATTGTAACAATGTAAAAAAAAAATTTATGCTTGTAAAAAAATCGTATAATAGAAGTAATAATAATAACTTCCACACAACACTATCACTTGTTCTGGTCCTAAGCTAGGATGCCCTGACCTATGGTAACCAGGCAAGGACATCACAAACATGGAAATACACCCAGACTGAGGCCACTACTCAGTTCATTTCAGTTCAGGCCAGGCCGGTTCTCGAATGGAGACCACATATCGGCAAGCGCAGCGTAGGACGACCAGATGACCTCATCCATGTGGCAGAAAGACGCTGGATGCAAGACACTTCCAACCGGTCTTTTTGGAAATCCATGGAGGAGGCCTATGTCCAGCAGTGGACTTATTGTGGCTGAACGATGATGATGATGATGAAGCCACTACACTGAAATGCAGTTTAAATAATCTGTGGTATAGGAAAACACTTTACCACATACTACTTAAACACTCCCCGTGTTAGTGGAAACATGTTCGTATAAATAAAAATATTTGTAGAAATAAAGACCACTGTTTTTAACTGTTTCTATAGTCCGTAATAGCGTATGATGATGATGAGAGCCGCCCGTTATTTCAGCGCATCGAGACAACGTTCCGCCTGAACCGGAAGGATCTGGTGCGCTTCGAGTTTGCCGTCCTAGTCGCGCTGGAGTTCGGCCTCCACGTGCCGCCTTATGAGGTATGCCATACGTGGCCGTTCGTATTTGCACACACACACACACACACACACACACACACACACACACACACACACACACACACACACACACACACACACACACACACGCGCGCACACACATACGCACACACGCACATGCGCACGCGCACAAGCGCACTAACACACACGCAGACACACACACGCACATGCGCACGCGCACAAGCGCACTAACACACACACACACACACGCACATGCGCACGCGCACAAGCGCACTAACACACACACGCACTAACACACACACCTACGCACAAACACACACACACGCACACACACACACACGCACACACACACGCACGCGCACACACACACACACACAGACCAGGGTTTATACAGGGCGTCCCAAAGTTATGGGCCATGAAGGGAAAGTACCTTAAATATCGTAGATAGGGTATTTTGCTGAAAGAAGACTTTATGTTATTTTTAAAAGTCAGTAATTCTGCATTCAAAGATTTTCTAAAAAATACTTGCCTTGCCAGCATATTTTTTGAACGATAAAGATATCTCTCGAAGTTTGCGCTGGTATAGCGTAAAATATCCTGACAGACAAACACCGTCTCGTAAGGTTTTGAAAAGGCTTGTGAATAATTTGAAAACTCTGGGAAGTTTCGATAAACGCTCAAGAGAACCACAGCAAGAAAACCATACGATCAACGACGAAGAACTTGATATTTTAATTTACTTTTCGACTTTTCCGAAAACATCGGTGAGAGAAGGAGAAAATGAAATTGGAGTTTCAAAAAGTAAAATACATCGTGTATTAAAAAAACACTGTTTCAAGAGTTATGTTGAAGGACGATTGGTTCAAAAATTACTTCCAGGCGATACAGAAAGGAGAAAAAATTTCTGTCTTGATACCCAGGCACGCTTGCTCGAAAATCCAAATTTTTTGGATAATATTATTTGGACAGACGAATCTAACTTTAGCAATAACGGTATGTATAACCGCCACAATAATCGTATTTGGTCTAAAGAAAATCCCCTACGAATCACTGAAACGAATAACCAAGTGCGTTTTTCATTCAACTGTTGGTGCGGACTTTTAAAAAACCGGGTTTTCTTAATCCATTTTTACCATGGAACCTTGAACACAGAAAAGTATTTAGAAATACTTCAAATTGTAAGAGATGAGATAAGAAATCTTTCCGCTGCGGAGCAAGAAAACTTAATTTTCCAACAAGATGGAGCTCCGGCTCATAATAGTCTGAGAGCAGCAGATTTTCTAAATGAATGTTTTCCTACTTGGATTGGTACGAACGGACCGATTAGATGGCCGGCCAGATCCCCGGACCTTACACCATTAGATTTCTTCTTTTGGGGATACGTGAAAGATATGCTGTACAAAAAGCGATATGAGAACGTGGGCGAGTTACAAACAGGATTGTGCCATATCATATCGAGTATTCACCATAAAAAGATAAGAAAATCAACAGGCAGCGGACTCATTAAAAGATTGGCGATTTGCGTAAGACAAGAGGGATCACATTTTGAGCATTTAATTAATTAATTTACAAAAAAATACCAACTTAATTAACTACGGCAGTTTCATGTATGTTTTTAATTTGATTAAAATGATTAATTTCACGCTGTTCCTTTCTTTTAAAATACTATGTTATTTAAGAAGAGTTATTATTTTTTGGCCATTCTTTCGATTGGCATCATAAAATTAGGGGTGTTTTTTTTTTACATTTAAGTCGGTTCGATTCCCAGACAAGGCAAGTAATTTTCAGAAAATCTTTGAATGCAGAATTACTAACTTTTAAAAATAACATAAAGTCTTCTTTCAGCAAAATACCCTATCTACGATATTTAAGGTACTTTCCCTTCATGGCCCATAACTTTGGGACGCCCTGTATATAAGCAGCCTATATACGTCCCACTGAAGGGCACAGGCCTTCTCTCAGGGAGAGAGTATGGGCTTAATCACCACGCGTGCCCACCGCGGGTTGGCGATTTCAAGCGCTGAGGTATATGAATAGCTCAAGCACTCAGGTTTCCTCACGATGTTTTCCTTCGCCGTTAGCGAGTGGTATTGCTACTATAACTTCACAAATGTACATAACTTAGAAAACAAAGTCATAGGTACACGCCCGCACTGGGAATCGAACCTGGGTCTCCCGCTTCCGAATCCAATGTTCTACTAACTAGGCTACCACCGCCTACCACCGCCCACCTGGGGTTGCCACTGCGTATTTAGCGAATAGTAACCATCCATTGCCAGTATTCTGACGAATCTTTAACACAAAAAAAAACATATTTTCTTTTACAGATCGTTTTTGCAAAATGTGGCTTTCAATTCTCGCAAGCATGTAATTAGTGATTTTTAAAAGCCTATTTAGGGGCTAAAGATTCCACCCATGCCGGGACTTTAACCCGTGTCCTCTGGCTAACGGTGCCAGCGCTCTCCCAACTGAGGTAATGGGAAGTGCATGCAGGCATAGGCGAAATTTCGAACCCGTTTACAAACCTCTCTGTATCACGTACAGGCAGCGACATGTGGCTGAAGTAATTTACATTACTTGCAGCTCCGAGTACCCACTTTGCAGTTAGGTTTTTACATTGGAATGATGTCGCTGTACCTACATACCTAATTATATTCTTTTTATTGCACTAATCCGTGCTGATTATATTCTTTTTGTTGCACTAATCCGTACTTATAAGCCTTTACCAGCAACAAATATGTGGGTATAAGCCTTTTCCCGCAACAACTGCGTGGGTATACAACTTTTCCAGCAACAACTGCGTGGGTATAGACCTTTTCCCGCAACAACCGCGTGGGTATATGCCTTTTCCCGCAACAACTGCGTGGGTATATGCCTTTTCCCGCAACAACTGCGTGGGTATAGGCCTTTTCCCGCAGCAACTGCGTGGGTATAGGTCTTTTTCCTCTAACAACTGCGTTATAACTGCAGGTGTTCCCACACTACCAGCGGCTGCTTCACGATTCGTGACCCTGGCGCCGGCTGGCCTTCGAGCCGTGCTGCCGCGTCTCGCACCGCCGCCGCTCGAGCATCGTCGACAACCTGCGGGCAAGCGCGTGGATTTAAACGGGGCACGCGTCACGATACGGTACTGGGCCTCGATTCTGTAAGTGCATTATAGAACAATGACATACACAGACCGGGTGGGCTAGTCCCTTAAATGCATTAAATAGCTTCAATAGTTCAATTAAGATACAGATATTTTGATCTAGTTGAGGCTGCAGTGTTTCCAGAAATAGTATGTTTATGTAGTAGTTGTTGTTATCATTTATTCATATACCGAATGTAATTTGTGGACAGAAAATAAACAAATATCTTATCTTATTAGTACGGCAATATTGTTTCATTGACACTATTGGTAGTCTGCTAACCAATCGCATTCCAATGGTAAAACCTAAACCCGTGCAACTTAACTTGGCGCCTCGTGCGAATCGATCTCCTACGCGAAAGATGCCTATTTAATTTGCACGGGTTATATAATTGGAATTCAATTCAATATAGAATGCTAAAATAATGCTATTGCTTAAGAGACTACGAAATAGGGTCAAATAAGAGCAACGCTGCATCTATTAGACTTATCTGGTGATGTATTTCTTCACACCACTGACGCCTGCGCGCGTTGAAAGCAGCACAAATTTTAAAATGCATGCATGCAACCACGGCACGCACTCTGTAGTACAATTATGGGTTACCGTAGGCACTGACTGAAAATCAGCGCTGAGAGATCACTTCCTCAGCACAACGCTGAGTCAGCTGCCTTTTGTGGCAACGTAGATACACCACAGGCTACATCTATGGTCCTGTTTTATTTATTCGTTTTGTCTGTTGTGTATTTAGTTTTCTTTCTGTTGTTGCGCATATTACGTTACTTTGTGTTACTTATGTTTATCTTTATCTTATCTTTATGTGCTTATTTTCTCTATCTCGAAATTGTTTTTACCTAACTGCATGGTTTGTCCGAGGTAACATCCCCTTGTCTCACACCACGATGTATAGGGATAGGCTCAGACTGCCGGTTCTGGATTTGGACGGCCATAGTAGCGGCGTCGTACAGACCTCTCCACACTTGGAGGTATCGCCAGTCGATTTGGCATCGCTGCAAAGATTCCAGAACAGACCAGGTCTCGACTGAGTCAACGGCCTTTTCATAGTTCACAAACGCTAAGCATAGGGGCCGATTATACTCTTCGGTCTTCTGTATAATCTGCCGCACTGTGTGAATGTGGTCTATGGTGCCGTAACCCGATCGAAAGCCGGCCTGCTCAGGTGGCTGAAACTCATCAAGTCTTCTCGCAAGACGGTTCGCCATTATTCTTGAAAACAGCTTGTAGACGTGGCTCAAGAGTGAAATAGGTCGGTAGTTCCTCAGGAGGGCGTTATCACTTTTTTTGAAGAACAACACGACAAAATTCTTACTCTACGCCTCCGGAGTTCTGCCATCAAAGAGGACAGCATTAAATATGCTCCTTCATTACAGGTTTACCGCCAGACTTCAGGAGATCAGTTATAATACCGTCCTCTCCAGAGGCTTTTCGATTTTTAAGCTGTCTAAGAGCCTTCGCGATTTCGTCCAGGCTGACTTCTGGCAAGTCTTCAGTATAGTGGCGTGTCAATATAACTCTGGAATCCTCATTTTCGGGATCAGGCCAAGATGCATGCGCAGCGTATAACTGGCCGTAGAAGTTTTCAACTTCCGAAAGAACCTCTGGTATGGAAGAAACGACCACTCCATCCGTGGTGGTCAACTACGTCAGGTGGCCTCTCCCAAGAGATTGGACAAACACTTTAGATCCCCGATTTTGTTCGATTGCTCGTTCTATAGAACAAGTATTGGAGCATCGGAGATCGCGTCGAACTAGTTTGCCAATTCGCTTATTTAGAGCATGCCTTTCTGACACAGTGACTGGTGGGCGTTTACGCCGTTCTTCCATAAGCTTGAGTGTTTCTTACAAAAATTTGGACTTCCTACCTTTACGCTGCAATTCGCAAAATCTCACCCCTTCCTCCCTGAGGATTCCGCCTACATTCTCGAGGGCCTGGTCAATGTCAACGCCATTTGTGGTTTCCACGGCAGCGAATCGGTTCTCCAGATTACCCTGGAACTTTTTAGATCCCACTATAGTTTGGAGCAGGGTTGGTCGGAGCCTGGATTTTATCAAACGGACACGTTCGAGCTTAAAATTGATATTCAGAGAGCCTCGCACAAGTCGGTGATCACTTCCGGTATTAAACCTATTGATCACGGAGACGTCTCTGAATATACGCTTCTTGTCCGTTATGATGAAATCGATCTCATTTTTCGTCATAGTGTCGGGGCTTTGCCATGTCCACTTTGGGGCTTTTTCTTGAAGAATGAATTCAAGTTGACTAGCATGTAACCATTAGCCAATCAAAAAAGTCTGCGCCAGCACCGTCAGTTATTCTCTGCCTAAGTCAGTCAATCAATCCATTTGCCATATTTTAGCACAATATAGTGTTACATATTCTTAAAGAGTAAAGAATATTCCATAAAGAATTATCTTATCTTATCTTACCGTAAGGAGGATGAGTTAGTATATGTGGAGATACAAATCCGTGTGTTAAATAAAAACAATTAGTTGTTTTACGCCATACATGTAAGAATGTATATCATGGATCCCTAGCGAAAGGTTGGTTCAATAGAATAGTTCTGTTTAATTTGAAGGGGTTAATGCTACCCATCAATACCAACAACTTTTACGGTAGCAAACCTAAAATGGTAAAAAAATATCAGTGTAATTACGAGTTTATGATTGCTAGAGAAATAACATAAAAACCGGCCAAGTTCGTGTCGGGCCACGCGATGTTGGGTTCCGTAGAAAGAGGGTTTTTCCTGCTTTACAGAACTAACAACTTCATCGAAGTCATTTTCAATGGATTTTGTACGAAATTTTACTTTCATAATTTGGTTGCCAATTACTCGTTAATTAGTAAAGCCTACTTAGCCGCCATACTCTTCCTTTCAAGTTCATTATATGTGCTGAATTTTTTCACGTTTCTACAAACAACCGTTTAGCCAGGAGAGGGGGGGGACCCCCTACTCGGACAAAAATTTGCGCTTTGAAGTTTAATATTTCGCAAATGGAACACTAAATCGAAAAATGGTTTTCAACGACCAATGCAACGATACCCCACATGATGGGGTTGACGATAAAAAAAAATCATCCCCACTCTCCATGTTAGGTGAGGTACAGTAAAAAAAATAATTTCCAACATTTTATTGTTTAACTTTGTCGGCGTGATAAATATGTATCATCATCATCAACCCATTATGTCCCCACCGAGGGGCACGGGTCTCTTCCCTGAGGAAGGTATAGGCCATACTCCACCACGGGGGCCAAGTCCGGATTGGTATACACACACCAAATTACAGCTTTCTAGTACCACCGGTCTTTGCGCTAGGCCGCGGATGGACAGACGGACATGGCGAAACTATAAGGGTTCCTTGTCGTACTACGGAACCCTAAAAAGGTGCCGCCGCCAAGTCGAGCTATGCAAAGGCACCCCGTACCATACTTTTCTCGAAGCAACTCGCGGCACTTTTGACCCCCCTGTATCTTCGTTGTGAGTAAAACTAGAAGGCTAAAATTTCGGTTACTAAGAGTTCTCACGGAACCTACCTCGACCTCCAAATTACAAGTTTGTAACTATATTTAATAATGAAATATCTCAAGTCAAAGTTCGGTCAAAACGTGGGTGACATACTCATCATGTTTAAGCGCCTGCGCGATAACGTAGAGCACCGTTGCGCACCACGATAACGGAAGTTATTTTACGTCAGGAGGAACGTTTTGATTTTTTTTGTTATTCCAATTACATCGTAGTTCTGTCAAGCACGTTGCTTCATTTAAAAATTCCCGTGTACTCCCGAACATGGTCCTGGATCATCGCCGGATATAAAATATCAAGAACCAGAACTCAAACCACCATATTATTATCAAAACATAGTGGAGTTTATTTGGAGACAAATAAGTATACGCGGCGAAGAGGTTACCTAACCGGCAACGTGGACGTGGAATAATTTCAAGAAATTACTGGTGTTTAAAGGCTATTTTTCATAATTTATCGTCACCCAACACTCTAATTAAGGTATTAGTATCAATTGTAAATCACTGGAACAATCGGGTTGGTTGCATATTATTGTATTTTCACATAATTGTCACAAACCATTGCACTGTGGTTAACAATAGCAGGTTCATTCATACTTTGCAGTATTTAAGTCAGTATTTGTATTGTCAAATACAGTAAGCAAAATAAAGCTTCATCATTGGCTTATTTACATTAGTTAATCACATAATTGATAACTGGGCAATAGGCATTTAAAAGTGAGTAATTAACAATAACAATAGATTTATGCATTGACGGTTAAAGTTAGATTAAGCATCTATTTAATTTCATCTCAGGCTAGCTTCTTAAATTAGCTTAAATAAAAAGTTTTCTAGTAAACTTCATCAATATATCGTAATATAATAAGACGATTTTTGTCAAGAGTTCAAGAGTTTGAGAACCTATTTATTAAATTATATTTTTTGTAGCAAGAAAATTTGTGCCTTCGTATTTATATAAAACTTTGTATGTGCGTTAAAAAATATCTAGGGAGATACCTGCATAAATTCAACTAAGTTTTATTTACCTGTGTCATTGTATACATTCCAGGTCGTACACTCTTGTCCCCCAGAATGGCCGAAGGACAAAAACCTGATGAAGAACGGGATTTGATTCGAAAACGAGCCAGTTTCAAAGGTCGTTTAACCGTTTTCAACAATTACCTAGATTCGCTCGCAATACCTCTAAAGGAGATTGATGCGACGGAATTGCAATTGCGTTTAGGTAAGCTGGAGTCGATGTACGACCAATTTGATGAGGTTCAGGTGAAGCTGGAATGCCTCACCGAGAGTGTAGATGCGCAGGTTACTGAGCGCACAAATTTTGACTCTGTGTATTATAAAGCGCTAGCAAAGGCCCAGAATGTATTAAAGGATTTTAATAAAACTAAAAATGAGTCATTTGACTCAGCAAGTAGTGACAAGGCTTCTCGGGCTAGTAATCGTAGGCTTGTTAAGCTGCCTACCATACAATTGCCGAAATTCAGTGGATCATATGAAAATTGGTTAGAGTTTCACGACACTTTCAACAGCCTAATTCATTCTAATGATGACATAGATGAGATTAACAAATTTCATTATTTACGGGCGTCTCTGGAGGGGCCTGCTGCTGTGGTAATACAATCATTTGAGTTTTCTACCAGGAACTACAGTGTGGCGTGGAAGGTTTTGTGTGAACGGTTTGACAATAAACGATTGTTAGTTCAAAATCATGTTTCAGCGTTATTTCATATTGAAACTATTACGAAGGAGTCGTCTATCACTTTGAAGCGTTTAATTGACCAGCTAAATAAAAACCTCCGAGCATTGGAATCGTTGGGCGAGCCAGTCAATTACTGGGACACTCTGTTAATTTATATTGTAACGCAAAAATTAGATCAAAAAACCTACCGTGAGTGGGAGGAGTTCAAGGGTCGGCTGCACAAAGACGAATCTATCACATTCGACTTATTCCTCGGATTTTTGCGTGGCCGAGCTGATTTAATTGAAACACTAGAGATGTCACGTAACATACAGACACGTAACACACACATACCAATCAAACCAACCCCCAAGGTAAAGTCCATGGTTTCAGTACAAAACTTAAACAATATCACCACTGAGTCACTGAAAAATGTTTGTCCGAAATGCAATGGCGACCACAGCTTAGCCATCTGTCCACAGTTCCTTGCACTTAGTAACGAGGCTCGATTAAAATTACTACCGAGTTACAAGATTTGTTATAATTGTTTTAAAGTAGGTCACTACGCAAATCACTGCAAAAAACCGGGATGCAAGCTGTGCAAGCGCCGACACAATACATTGATTCACGTTGCGGAACTGAAGGTAGGTGGGACCGCGCGCCCTGAAAATCGAGATGCGACTGAGTCTCCCGTGACGTCATCCGCTTCAACTACGGCTACCGCCGTAAACAATGTATCGCTATCTGCGAGCGTCGAACGTTGTACACAACAACAAGATGTACTATTATCGACCGCATTGATTAAAGTGTTGGATAGCAATAACATTGAATATGTTGCCCGCGCAGTTTTAGATAGTGGCAGCACTTCGAGCTTCATGACCGAGAAAATGCAACAACGTTTGCATTTAGAGGCTGTCGAGACAGATAGGTCCATATTGGGAATTAATAGCGTGACTTCTCACGTAGGCAAAAGATGTCGAGTACACTTAAAATCATTGGATGATAGTTTTTCTACTGACATTCATTGTTTTATTTTGCCATCAATAACCAGCAATGTCCCAAGTCGCGAGGTGAACCTATCTGATCTTGAGCTTCCTTCTTATATATGCTTGGCTGACCCCACATTTTATAAGCCTGCCGAAATAGATTTACTAATCGGGGCTGATCTCTTTTGGGATCTGTTGGGGACACAGAAAATTAAGCTTGGCAGTCATAATATGCCTATATTGCAGGAAACTCGGTTAGGGTGGATAGTCTCCGGCCCTATGTCAAGTAACAATGCTGTATCACTGTTGAATGACATCAAGTGCAATTTCACTCAAACAAAACCGTATGTCTATAGCGATACGGACGATTTTCGAACCGATCTTACGCGTTTTTGGGAAATCGAGGAAAACGTAAGTTCGAAGTCACCTATTTATTCTCCTGAAGAGAAAATGTGTGAGGATCATTTCGTGAAAACTACATTCCGTTTGGCTGATGGGCGTTTTTGCGTTCGCTTGCCACTCAAGCAAGATCCTGCTGTATTAGGGGATTCATTTAAAAAAGCCAGGCATTGCTTGTTCTCTTTAGAGCGTAGAATGACAACAAAACCAGAAATCCGTCAGCTTTACTACGATTTCATGTCTGAATATCTGGCACTGGGCCACATGTCTGTCTGTGTGGCACCTCAACCAGATCTAGGCACTAACTTTATACCACATCACGGAGTGCTGCGAGAAAGCAGCACTACGACAAAACTTAGAGTGGTATTTAATGCCAGCTGTCCTACGACGTCAGGTGTCTCTTTCAATGACATACAGATGGTCGGCCCTGTAGTTCAAGATGATCTGTTGTCTATACTGCTGAGGTTCAGACAACACAGGTACATCTTGTCTGCTGATGTGGAGAAAATGTACCGATGTTTAATTGTTCATCCTGATGACAGGCACCTGCAGCAGATCGTCTGGCGTGACAGACCTGATGATTTCCTCCAGACCTTTCAATTAAATACCGTCACGTATGGTACGGCTAGTGCACCATTCCTTGCGACGCGCTGCCTTAAGCAGCTTGGCCTTGAGTGTGAAAACAAAGACATAGGTCAGATCATTTTACACGATTTTTATGTCGACGATTTGCTGACAGGTGGAGATGACTTGGAGGTCGTAAAGAAAATACGTCGAGAAGTGACAGCTGCGTTGGCGTCTGCTTCTTTGCCATTACGAAAGTGGAGATCAAATAATCTGGAGTTATTATCAGAAGTTGCTGATACGTCGCTGGACCTAAATATTGGATCTCATGAACCAAGCAAGTTATTAGGTCTCAGCTGGCACTCCGATTTGGATGAGCTCTGCTTTCCCTTGAATTCATTAATTCCTGATGCCAACACTAAGCGTGAGGTACTTTCTGTAATTGCACAGGTCTTCGACCCGTTAGGTCTGTTGGCTCCTTTCGTGATTTCAATGAAAATGTTGATGCAAAAGCTGTGGTTAGACAAACTTTCATGGGATGATCCGCTGACTCCAGACATTATTAAATGTTGGAATGAAATTATCACTTCCATGTCAGTTTTGAGTGACATTCGCATTCCACGTCTGGTTTTCTGTGACTTGTATAAAAATATACAGTTACACATTTTTTGTGATGCGTCTGAACGTGCGTTTGGTGCGTGCGTGTTTGTACGAAGCATCAACGAAAGGGGAGAGGTCATGGTTAGACTGTTGATGGCAAAAAGTCGTGTAGCACCAATTAAACCGACAACTATACCGCGGTTAGAGTTGTGCGGTGCTCTAGTTGGAGCTCGGCTTTTTGAGAAAGTTGTTAACTCACTTCGAGCTAAAATTGACGAGGTTTGTTTCTGGACGGACTCGACAATTGTCCTGGGATGGTTACGAATGTTACCTTGTAAACTTCAGCCATTCGTGCGCAACCGTGTCGCTGAAATTTTACGAATGGCTAGCGACCATAAATGGCGACATGTCCCAACTGACCAAAACCCAGCAGATCCAGTATCTCGTGGAGTGAACATTAGCGCTCTTCCAGATCTCGACTTGTGGTGGTCCGGTCCCAAGTTTTTGAAGCAGAACCCGTCAGAATGGCCTTCTCAGCCTAAATTTGTGGAGCAACTGCCTGAGATCCGCCCTGATGTTTCACTCAACGCAGTAGTCAGTAAACCTAGCAACGACAAGTTCATCGATTTTAGTCGTTTTTCAAATTACTTACGACTTATCCGTTCCGTGGCTTACGTATTGCGCTTTATCAGATCCTGTAAAAAGCAAGTTACGTCATTTAAATTCCTTACTGACGAAGAATTAAGAAACGCGTTAAATATAATTGTTTCAAAGTGCCAAGACGATTCATTCTCAGAGTATAAATTCCTGCTACATAAAAAGAATATCCCTAATAAGAGTCCACTCTTAAAATTTAATGTCTATTTAGATGAAAATAGGATTATGCGAGTGGGAGGACGTCTTGAAAACTCAAATTTTACATACGAAAAAAAGCACCCTATATTATTACAGTCCACTCATATCTTCACGAAACTTTTATTTGACTATGAGCACAAAAGGTTAATGCATGCTGGACCCCAGCTACTATTGGCGTGCATTAGGGAAAATTATTGGCCCATAGGAGGTCGAAACCTTGCAAAGTCCTGTTATTACAAATGTGTATTGTGCCGTCGTATGAAGGGCAAGGTTGCGACCCCTCTGATGGGCAACTTGCCACAGCGGCGGCTTATCCCAGGTGGCTTTCCCTTTGAAACTGTAGGGCTTGATTACGCGGGTCCCGTTCTAAGTGCCAGTCGTCAAGGTCGCGGGTGTCGGCTAGTTAAGGTTTACATTTGCATTTTCATATGCTTCACCACCAAAGCGATTCATTTGGAGTTGGTGGGCAACTTAACGAGTAATCAGTTCTTGCTGGCACTACGCAGGTTTATTTCTCGAAGAGGCAAACCGCTTCATATATACTCCGATAATGGAACTTCATTTGTTGGTGCGTGCAACGACTTATCCACATTCTTAAAGGGCAATTGCGATTCTGTGAGTGAAAGTATGGCCAATGAAAACATAAATTTCCATTTTATTCCGGCATATACCCCTCACTTCGGTGGTCTCTGGGAGGCAGGAGTTAAATCGACCAAACATCATTTGCTTAGAGTGTTGGGAAATTGTAACCTTACTTATGAGGAGTTAAACACCACGTTAAATCAAATCGAGGCAATCCTAAACTCCCGGCCGCTCACACCGCTTTCATCAGATCCCGCCGATTTCATGCCTTTAACGCCGGGTCATCTCCTGATTGGACGCCCGCTTACTTCATTACCACAACCAGAGTACCAAAACCATTTTGCTCCTCTTTTAACGAGATTTCAACGCATAGAGCAGCTTCGGCAACATTTTTGGGAGCGTTGGAGTAAGGAGTACGTTGCAGAACTTCAACAACGTATAAAATGGCGGTCTTGCCGTGAAGGGTTAAAGCTGGATGCATTGGTGGTGGTAAAGGAAGACAATCTTCCCCCGCTAAAATGGAGGCTTGGAAGAATCGTCGCAGTCATCCCTGGTCCCGATGGAATAGTTCGTGTAGCCGACATCAAGACTTCCACGGGAACGATCCGGAGAGCTTTTAACAGGATTTGTCCGCTGCCGGTGTCTTCACAGGATTCTGGTTGAAAGCGATGCTTTCAACGCCCGGGGGCATGTTTAAGCGCCTGCGCGATAACGTAGAGCACCGTTGCGCACCACGATAACGGAAGTTATTTTACGTCAGGAGGAACGTTTTGATTTTTTTTGTTATTCCAATTACATCGTAGTTCTGTCAAGCACGTTGCTTCATTTAAAAATTCCCGTGTACTCCCGAACACATCACCATCATGATTTTTAAAGTACTTCTAGTAGGCCTATGGAGTTGAAATTTTGCATGCGGTTATTATTAAGTGAATATGCACTATGAACATATTCTCGATTAGTAAATTATAATATAAACAAAAGTAAAAAATTATAATTTATGCAGTCTATGCAACAACTAGCGCCATCTAGAGTTTTTCCAAATCACAATATATTTTCATATCAGATGAAATTCACTAATGATTAAAAATACAACTAAAAGTTATAACTATCGGAAATTTATGAATGAACATACCTACTATACCTACTAGACACTATTTACATTTCAGAAATACATTTGTTTAATATTGATACACTCATTAAATGTTCGTAGGTAACTAATTAGGAAACAGTGTATCAAAGTTGATGAACAGGTGTTTTCACACTCACTGAAACGAATACGTGTTTCAATACTGAGTAAAATAATTGACTTGGCTTTACATGGACATCTCACAACTTTTTACGGTGGAAGCGAGACTTGGATTTTTGTACATTTATGTTTTTGATGGGATTAAGATAAGATAAGATTCATTTATTCGCATAAACATGTGTCAATAGTACAGTGGCATGCATTACTATGGTCTTTAACAGAACATTGTCATGTTAGTTTTGCTTCAACATGTTTTGCCAGAAGGTGGCGTGCAAATAAGAGAGTTGCGCCATCACAGTAATTATTAATCAGTCATAAAAAGGTTATAAAAGTATGTCAAGACAAAAATTACACTTTATTATTATGATCAAATTGGTCAAAAAGTAGACAGCCACATGTCTTTAATACAATGGTCAGTAAATTAGGAAGATAAAATTAATTACAATGTGTAATTTAGAAATGCATTAAGATTGTAGTAACATTTGTCAATAAGCAGTTTTTTGAACCGTGTCTTAAATACATTTGTGTTGAATTGTTTGTAGATTGTCGGAATTTTATTATGTATTATAGGAGCCGTACATACAATGCTTTTGCCCAATAAGGCTGTTTTTGCGCGATGAAGACGTAATTTACTTTCATCACTTCTATTTCTCATTACAGTTGCACACAAACGTGGAAACAACTCAGGGTGTTTTTTTACGAACATAGCTACCTCAAATATATATAGTGCCGGAAGTGTTAGGATGCGGTATTTCACAAATTGATGCCTGCAGGTCTCGGAGGGTTTAATATGAAACATCGCGCGAATGCAGCGTTTTTGCATTTTAAAAACAATTTCTTTATTAGTTGAGTTGCCCCAAAAGATAATACCATATCTAAGTACCGATTCAGCAAGACCGTGATATGTTGCTAGTAAAGCATCTGTACAAACGGTTTTATAAAGTTTAAATAGAACATACGCCGAACAACTAACTTTTTTACTTATTTCATCAACGTGATGTTTCCAGTTTAATTGTCTATCAATTGTGAGTCCAAGAAAACGGGCAGTTTCAACTTCATTTATGGTAGCATTTTGATAATTTAATTTAATGTCAGGTAATTTATTCAGTCTTTGATTAAAATGCATTATATTCGTTTTAGTCAGATTAATTTTTAGATTGTTGTTGTCAAGCCAAGAAATTATTGTTGTCAGAGAATAATTTATGTCAGATTCATAATTATGTCTTTACATTTTATTGTCACCGTACTATCATCAGCGAATAATGTCATGGGGTGGCAGGCAGCCTTTGGCAGGTCATTTACGTACAAAATAAACAGATGGGGCCCTAAAACACTGCTAGTGGCACTCCATGCTTTAAATTACGTAATTCGGATCTGTACGGTATTTCTTTTTTCGTTTTAACGTCTACTCTAGACACTTCAGTTAGTTGTTTCCGATCTGAAAGGTACGAAGTCAGCAGTTTTAAAACATTGCCTCTGCCGATTATTTTTTCTGGTTGTGTAGTATGTTCTCTATCTATCTATCTATCGCCGTACTATAGAATAGTTTTCATCTGATTGCTCACTTATTTGCTTTCCTCTATTCGTGAACGATTAGCAACATTTAGCTTTCTGTCTTATTAGACAAAGGATTCATGTTACACAAGTTTTAATGATACTATTTTGTACCACAGTAATTAATAGATTCTTAGTAAGTTTTTAAAATAAAAAAATGCCTATTTTTAACAGCTGTATAGCACAAACATGTTGTAGTTCAATTGACAATGGTTAGTTCATTAAGCTAATCACTGTCAGTTGATAATAAAGGAAAATCATTGCTTGCGATCTCCTTGACAGGAACTAAAATTACCGCTCTAAACTGACGTCAATAGGCACTTTTGCACTTCAGAACTTCAGATTATCGAAAACAGAGAACCTCACTTCCCCTGCAGTTTAGTTTTCATGAAGTATGTAATGCAAAACCTGAACAACTATTCATACGTACCGTATTATTACAGACTTAGTGGAAAATAAAGCCTTACATATAAATAAAAATAATTTTTTTTTTACTCTATCATATGAAGAAGCTTTTTGACGGACTTTCACTACAAACTTGGTGGAACTAACTTCAGAAAATATAAACAACCACAAGTAAGCTGTTTCGTCCCACTGCAGGCCTTCTCTCAGAGAGAGAGTACGGGCTTGAAGGCCTGTGCCCTGCAGTGGGACGTATATAGGCTGCGTATGAAGTTCTTTCGTTAAGAGTCTTGCCATTATAACTTTTTTTTTTTTTAGTTTAGTCTGGATGCAGTTGCCGTATCATTTTGTTTTGGTATTCTATACAGATTCATTAATCGGTTATTTATCTTGATCTTCGAGTCTCAGTAAAGTAGTTTGGTGTTAACGTGAAAAATATGTTTGTTTTTTAAATATGTTTTACTCACTTCAATTTAAGAAACTATTTCGCTCGCATTAACTAGCATCTGCCTAACATTTTGTTCAAAATTAACTGAATAGATAGGTACTAGGAAGTAAGAGTAATTATTAGCGCTCAAATGTATAACAATAAAATATTAGGGGTTAAAGTATGAAATTGCCGTTTTATTGCAATAGGTTCTTTGAATTGACATAGAATCTTCATGGTTTGAGGTTTTCGAATGAAACTTTTTTCAAATGGTTTCTATGATGTTCTTTTTTTAAAAAATGTGAAACATTTGAATATCGACTTTCAATTGTTTTTGTTATTCAATTTAGACAAGAAAGATGGATACTGCGAAAATTCGAGTGATTATGAGGCACCCATTTTTCGTATTTTTTTATTTTATTGATTTGACGCAAGTGAGTCAATATTGTGGGTAAGGTAACGTTAAACCATGCCGCTAATTCCTGGGTAGTTTGACTAGGGTCGGCTTCCACTATCTCTCTTAATTCATCGTTATTCACCTGTGTGGGCGGTCTTCCTCGTGGCTCGTTCTTTAAGTCGAAATTTCCATCACGAAAGCGTTTAAACCAAAATCGCACGGTGCGTTCATTAGTAGACCCCTCTCCAAACGCAGCATTGATATTGCGGGCTGTTTCTGTCGCGTTAGTTCCGCGTCGGAACTCTTATTAAAAAATCACTCGAATTTTCGCAGTATCCATCTTTCTTGTCTAAATTGAATAACAAAAACAATTGAAAGTCGATATTCAAATGTTTCACATTTTTAAAAAAAAGAACATCATAGAAACCATTTGAAAAAAGTTTCATTCGAAAACCTCAAACCATGAAGATTCTATGTCAATTCAAAGAACCTATTGCAATAAAACGGCAATTTCATACTTTAACCCCTATTATTAATGTCCCTATTTATTCAAAGGCCTATAAAATGACTACTATAATATTTATTTTGTTGATATTGTTAAGTATTATTTAGTGCTAAAAACTGTGATAAAAGTGTTAAACATCTAATAAGGAGTTTTAAGAAACCATTTAATAGGTTGTATACTACCTATGTAAACTACCCGAGATATGTTACATGAAAATAAATGTGTAGTGTAGTTGCGATGTAATTACCGCGGCCACGAGGCATAGCGGCGAATAGATATAGTGGACGAATGAGGTGTAAATTGTATTCACTTACCTACCACGTACTACATAATTACCTAATTAGCAAAAAAACCGTAGGTACTTGGTATTTAATTATATTTTATGTTTGAATAATAGTCACTTATAATGATTTGACAAATTATTGAGTAACTAAACGCCCGAATGAACATCTTACAGCCAAATGCAATTGGTAATAAACTTATACTCGCTTTTATCAATAGTTATTGTTAGTTTCATGATGTACCTATGTACTTACTCTCGATTGTTTCTTTACATTATTAAAATAATAAATTATTATGCGTTTGAATGTCTTAGTTTTATTAATAGATGCACTTAGGTTCCGATGGATTGGATGGTTTCTGGTTTCGCAATGCGCAGTATAAATTGTTTCGGGCCACTGATCAATTTATTGCAGCGGAATTATGTTAGTTTACGCAGTGTATTCTCGACTACGAAATATCCGCTGCGACCGAGTTACCAAACTTACGAAATACGTTACTATCATTATAAATATACTCAACCAGTTAGTTAAAGAAACTTCAATCACGAGTTTAAATACCCAGAACGGAAGACTGAACAATTACTATATTCATGCGAGTCGTACAAGACAGTGTTCAAGTATTCTACTAAGCGATGAATTCAAACGTAAGTAATCGCTTACCGACAGCAGATGTGAGTGAAGCCGCAATTTAATATGAGATGGGCATTACCTAAAGCCAAGTGTATAATTTCAGTTAGTGGTGCTGTTAGTTGTAATAGTGACAGTTAACTCGAGTTGGGCTGACGACGAGCTCAGCGATACTGACAAACACTCCGAGCAACAGGCACACACCGAATCGCTACAGTCTGCCGACCACGAGCCCTGGAGCTGGTGGAAATCTTGGAGGACGACGAGATTGGGTCACTATTTTAATTTTTTTTTTGTTTTTAATTGCACATCAGAATTTTTTTCATTCATAAATTAAATAAGATTTACTTCAAAAAATTATTTCGCCAAATAAACCAATTGATTAACAAAACTAGGGCTAGAAATACCTAATTAGAAAATAATATTTGATATGCGTTCAAGCTGCGCTTTTAGGTACCTAAATAGCGTTGCGTCACGAACTACCAAAACAGAGGTCGTGGGTTCGATTCCCATTGGGGGCGCCGTACATTTGTACAAATGGCCTCAGTCTGGGTGTACTTTCATGTTTGTAACGTCCTTGCCTGGTTACCGTAGCAGATGGTATCCTAGTTTGGGACCAGGTCAAGTGATTGTATTGTGTGGAAGTTATTATTACTTAAATCGTTGCATATTTTGAAGTAAGCATTTTGCCATGCAATCAGTATTTTTGAAGGGAAATTGGGATTTTTTTGTTCTAAACCAAGAAGATTTTCTGATTTACAGTTAAATTTCTATACCTATACCTTTTTCTATACCTATGGTTCGTTTTTCATCTCATTTAAACAGTCTACTTATTTAGGTTTTTTGTCTCCTGTAGGTCGTCCGATGCACGGTCATTTACACTCTTCCGACTTGACCAAGAGTGCGGCGATGGACCATAAAAGACACAAGTTGAAACGGAAAATAAAACTTGTTTTTCAAATTAAAAACTTTGAAAAATAGTCTTGTCTTATCCTTCGCGTTGTTCTCGCATGGGGCCATCCAAAAGTGCTCCGTAGGTACCTACTCCGGGAATCGGTCTGAACAAACTCACTCACCTCAACTCTGGATTCGCAATGTCTAGAGTTTTTTTTTTGTAGTGATGGCTTTCCTAAGGATTCTGCCAACGTCCGAGTTACGAAAAAGTAGCACCTCTGTGAATGATAATGCAAGCTTCTCTTTCTCTGTGGTCTAGAGAAAACTCAAGGTAGACAGATTTTTCAACATGGAAATAGGTATATTTTTTCTCAAACATGCGCGGAAATATTGTCATTACTTTTGAATAAAGAACACGCGAAGTATCATAATATTTACGTAGACTGAAAAACCAAAATCACTTCCCGGCGCGTTTTTTGAATTTGGAACGAAGAGCGCGCCGGCAATGTTGTATGAAACTGTGTGCTGTTTGAATTTAGAACTCTTTCATCTATTGTACACATTGCGTTCTCGTGGCTGTATAGCCACAGATGCGTTTACCTTTCGGCACAAACTGTAAAATAAAAATAAAAATTGGCGGTAATTCAAATGAGTTCCGATGATTCTGAAAGTGAAAATGAAATGAACATTGACTGCACTCCACCAGATTTAATATCGGAAGCTAAATTAGCGATGGAAAACCTGCTTCCAGCACAATCAAAAGAAAAATGTATAATGTAAAAGGCCCCTTTTTAATACCTTGCATTTTTTTTAAGAAAAGCACTAGATATGCCTCGGCCGAAATGGCAATTGCCTGTCTCGTATCATTGAAGTCCTCGCCTGCGGCTTGGCCTTCAAACTCATACTCAACCTGCAATTGCCTATTTCGCTGCCTTTGCAATAATATACTATTATTTAATTCAGTTTTGGTCTCCTTGGAAACAAACCGTTAGTAGACGGGAAGCAGTAATACATACCCAAGAACGTTTGTAAATATTTTCCTCGTCTGAGGTTACAAGACTGTGTGGGGCACGCAATATAAAGTCTATCAGTCCACAATAAAGCCACGACTGCTCCGTAAAGAGCGTACCGAAGAAGAAGAAGAAGAGGTCATTCATGCACCTCATTAGTTTCACAAAATATATCTCTATCTCTATTTGTAGACTTTGATAGTATTAAAAAATATCCAGGCAAAAGCGGAATAATCGATTACAATAAATCTTGGGTAGGTTAATCGATTACAACGAATCGGTGCCACCTCAGAGCATATTGAGATATCTGTGGGTGCCACACATCCACAAACCTCCATCCATAGTACCTTCATACTATGGAGGTTGGTGTATGTACTTATCTCTGCTATATTTAATTTATTAAACCTTTTCATTTAAAAATAAAAAAAATAAAAATTAATCTGTGAGGATAATTTCGTAGGTCGTTTGGCATAGATAACGTTATTGTCACAGAGAATATAATCACTACGTTTTGTTATTGTCGTTTGGTTTACCACCGGATTTTTATATTTCAAATTGATTTTATCACAGCGTAGGTTCGTAGTAGATTTTTCAGGATGTACTACGTCGACACCCAGCGTTCGCTGACGCGCCGCAGCAGTTCATTGCTGGCCACGACCGTGGAATGGGAGCAGAGTGTGAAGGAGGAGATTCAATCGACGGCACGCGGGGAGTCCACCGCTCAGATCAGCGAGAATTCCACTAACCTGCCGCCTAAAGGGCCCGTCGAGAATGAACTTATCACTGTGCTCTTCGAGAGTATGCTCGACTGCATAATTGAATCGTGGGAACCAATAATTCCAGAGGAGAGCATACCGATCTTTGCCAACTCTGAGAAGGTTGGCAGCGAAACCAACGTGAAATCTGCTAAGAGGAAAGACGATAAGAGAGGTTAGTATGTAATAGGGTCCTAACATATGCTTAATAAAATATTTAAGTAGGTACCTAAGTAACATTATATTATACTTACCTTTACCCAAAACCGTTACACCGTTTCTTCTATAGGTATTTATAAGTAATTAGGTAAAATACTTACAGTATTAAAAGTTAACAATTCTCTTTTCATACCAGGTAAGTACTTAATACTTATTTGACAAGAAAAATAAAATTGAGAGTTTTAAACTTTTGACTTATTGGAAGTGGTTTAATTATAGATGAAGAAACCGGTTTAAGTGTCAGATATTGCATTATTTAATTACAATTGTTACTTACATCATGAATGTAAATGTTGCAGTTCTGAAAAAGCGGAGTCGATCAAAGTCTGAAATAGACGTACTATCTATAAACGTGGTAACTATAAGCTCATTGTTTTGTAGATTTGCAGCAAAGTGGGTTACGTCCAGAGCTTCCTCGGACTTTTTATCTAAAAGAACAAATTTTTGTGAAGTATATTTCTACACTAGTCACTTTCGACGGAATTTCGTTTTGAAGATTATTCCCTTTACAGGGTGTTAGTCGAAATACTGGGTACTTTAGGTACTTATCTATAAATTTTTCGATGAAATTGTTTAGATTATTAAAATATCAAAAATGTTAGCACGCAATGGACGCGCGTTCTTATGCCACGGACGGAGCGTACCTAACTATAAACCAACGCTACGACTGTTTGAGATCCCGATGTTTTAAATTACATGCGTATTAAAAATCCTAAATCTAAAATGAGGTTGCTTGAAAATAAATATTCACTAAACGAAATATGATTTTTCAGAAATTTCTGAAAGTATGATGCATTTATCATAATTTCTGAAATAGAAAGAATTATAAATTGCGACTGAACGTCAATAACTTCAAGAGTGGTTCCTTTTCAGAAAATGTTCGTAATGATGTAGAGAATACGTCGATTTCGTGAGGGCACTAGTAAAATAACACTATGTACCCAGGTAGAATTCCTACTCTCTATTATTTTTATCAATGTTCGCTCTTGCAGCCGCGCCCGAAGCCGCAAAGCTGGTGGACCACGCCGGATGAACGGGTGGTAATCAAATTCACAAATGGAAACATGTATGAAGGCCCCGTCTCCATGAAGACCATGCATGGAAGCGGCCGCTTTCAGTGGGCTGATGGGACTGTATATATGGTAACGTACCAGAATCATTCCAACATCACGAACTACCTAGATGGTTAGTAATCTTACAGACGCCTTTAGACGTAGGATTGCAATTTGACTAAGTTTCATTACCGACACGCATGCCTAGGCCTCAATTCCATTGACGCATAGAAAGATAGAATTCCGTGTGGCACCGGATTAAGAATAGCGTCACTCCATTTCCTTCCGTGGATGTCGTAGAAGGCGACTAAGGAAATCAATTAGGTGCCTGGAGACGGGCAGCAGCGTCTTTCTGAGATTCCAACCGCATACTGCGATCGCTAACCCGCCTGCCAATCGTGGCGATTATGGCAAAACCCGTCATGGTTATAAAAACCACGAAGGAGGCCTATGTCCTGCAGTGGACGTCAAATGGCTGATGATGATGATAGAAAGATAGGTGTGCGGATTGACATTGTGCAACAATGTTACAGAATCTTGCAGAAGCCCCTGTTCCACTACTGCTTTACTGGTAGGGAAGAGAGATTTTTTTTTCCACATTTAGCTACCTACTAGGGGGGAATACAATTCCACTTTTCTCTACTGATAGAATCATGCAGGAAATTTGTATCATGACATTGAAAAAGCGTTTCCACATTATCGACATAGATATCGGATCCCTCCGTATCGGATAGTGTGAAAACGCGCTTTTAAAAGATATTTTGAAAGAAGTTAGCTGAATAATAAACAATTTCAGGAGCAGTGGTGCGTGTCTGTAAAAATGCATAGAACAAATAATTTTAGCAGAAGCCTGGCATTTCAAAATTAATAACAAAAGCAATAGAAAACTCAGTTTATACGCTTTACTGAAATTATTATACAACCAATTTCTGGTTATAAAAAATCGGATGAAGTCTACCAGGAATCAGCTGAAAATTCATCCGCCAAAAAAGAGGGAGCAACTGTATATGATCGTTGATGACGTGATTAAAAAATTTAGATCATTTTGTTATAATATGCTGATTTCAAAGTTTAATTATTAATTTCAGTACCGGTATAACCTACAATAAATGATTTTTCTATCAACTTGTACTTTATCTTAATAGAAATATGTGGTATTAAAATATCATTGTATCCTCCCTGGGAGCTAAATGTGGAAAAAAAAACCTTTCTTCCGGTTTTTTCAAACCTTTCTTCAGAGATAGCCCAGTAGGAATATGTGGAACAGGGGTGCAGAAGTGCATGGAACGATTTTCAAGCCAATGCGTAGGTTTTTAAAATAACAACGGAAATTATTTGATTTCTAGCCAGATGTATTTTATTATAGGGGGTTTATTTTAATGTTGTAGTACTATAACATTTTTTTTCACAGTGCGAGCTTTATTTATGTTAAAGCCATTATTTTAAAAGAGACTTTACCCTCTACCTCACACGAATCCATATCTGATTTCGATAGCTTTACAACTTAGAATAATCAAAAAGATATATTGTCTTAAAATCCAAAAAACATGCATTTCAGGAGTTTTCTTTTATAAATCCTTAACAATATTATGTAGTAGAGGGTTAAATGGGTCCCTTACTTCTTTCAGGGCGATTTTGATCACAGCGCGATGACCGGTCGCGGCTGCCTGTACTGGAAAGATGACACGTGGTACAGCGGCGAGTTCGCCAACAACTTGCGGCACGGCCGAGGGCTGTACGTGGACTCGCGGCGCCAGCGATGCTACGCGGGCGGCTGGCATCTCGGGACCAAGCACGGCCAGGGCGTCATTTACTTCGGTAACTTCCACGACTCCTACGACGGAGACTGGATCAATGTGAGTGCATCGAAATAATGCAAAACTGGAAAATCTTCTCTGACGTCACGTGGTACAGCGGCGAGTTCGCCAGCAACTTGCGACAGGGCCGAGGTCTGTACGTGGACTCGAGGCGCAGCGCTGCTAATCAAGCACGGAAATTGCGTCATTTCCTTCGGCGGTAACTTCCACAAATCCTACGACGGAGACTGGGTCAAAGTGTATTGAAGTAACGCAAAATCAGGTAACCGTTTCTTCAGTCGTCCGTCGGTAACTAAACCACTTTCGACAAAATGCTAAAATCAATCAGCCCGTCTTCGTCCACTGCGGGATATAGAGGTCCCCCAAGCACGCCACTTTTTTCTGTCCTCCGCCATCCTCATCCAGCCGCTGCCAGTTATGAAAATTACTCCCAATACAGTGTGGGCACGGCGAGTGACCACCGCGTACTCCATACTCTCTCGTTGAGAGAAGGCGTGTGCCCTGCAGTAGGACGTATAGGTACATACAGGCTACATAAAAATACTTTAATTATAAATAAATCGTTATAAGAATTTTAAGAGTTAGGTAGTTTTCTCGCAATCGAAGAAACGTTTTTGTAACTTTTAGTAATTAGTAGAAGTAAGTATAGTATTAGGGGTTAAAGTATGAAATTGCCGTTTTATTGCAATAGGTTCTTTGAATTGACATAGAATCTTCATGGTTTGAGGTTTTCGAATGAAACTTTTTTTCAAATGGTTTCTATCATGTTCTTTTTTTAAAAAATGTGAAACATTTGAATATCAACTTTCAATTGTTTTTGTTATTCAATTTAGACAAGAAAGATGGATACTGCGAAAATTCGAGTGATTTTTGAATACGAGTTCCGACGCGGAACTAACGCGGCAGAAACAGCCCGCAATATCAATGCTGCGTTTGGAGAGGGGTCTACTAACATGTTACATGTTACAATTCGATCCAATATTTCTTCATTTCTGTACCGGTTCAACAAGGCAACACAAGTTTCAACACGCGTTTCTTTCTGCAGATCAGTCAAATCATGAGGCACCCATTTTTCGTATTTTTTTATTTTATTGATTTGACGCAAGTGAGTCAATATTGTGGGTAAGGTAACGTTAAACCATGCCGCTATTTCCTGGGTAGTTTGACTAGGGTCGGCTTCCACTATCTCTCTTAATTCATCGTTATTCACCTGTGTGGGCGGTCTTCCTCGTGGCTCGTTCTTTAAGTCGAAATTTCCATCACGAAAGCGTTTAAACCAAAATCGCACGGTGCGTTCATTAGTAGACCCCTCTCCAAACGCAGCATTGATATTGCGGGCTGTTTCTGCCGCGTTAGTTCCGCGTCGGAACTCGTATTCAAAAATCACTCGAATTTTCGCAGTATCCTTCTTTCTTGTCTAAATTGAATAACAAAAACAATTGAAAGTCGATATTCAAATGTTTCACATTTTTAAAAAAAGAACATGATAGAAACCATTTGAAAAAAGTTTCATTCGAAAACCTCAAACCATGAAGATTCTATGTCAATTCAAAGAACCTATTGCAATAAAACGGCAATTTCATACTTTAACCCCTATTATTTTCTAAAGTTAGTAGGTACCCAAAGCCAAGTGGTGTGTCAACCAATAATAATAAATTTTTATCCAGCATGTATAATAGATTAAAATTACCAATGTTATTATTTAGTAGCCTACTATGAGATTTCGTTTTCTATTTTTCACTTGTGTTGTGTGATTGTGTCTTATCCTCTACCTAGTTTTTGATTAAGAAAATTTAATATTAAAATTAACAATTTTGGAAGCAACTTTTCTTTATTAAAACCTAATTATAGGAAAACAAAAAATATATTTAAAATGTCTGTGTGACTGAGCTCAGACCACATTTATCACAACCATACTTACTCGTTTTAATACGATCACTAAAAATATTACTTTGTGCGAACGAGATAGAATAAGAATCGTAAGACCCACTAGACGTAGGTTCATAATACTACTTGGTGGGTTTCTGCATCACATGCTGTATCATTACTGGACTGATGTTTTCTGTATAAGTATAATTACAAAAATACAGAAATAAATCTGATTTTTTTAGAACGTTCGACACGGGTATGGCACCCGCGAGTACTGTCCCACTAGTGGGTACAAGGGCGAATGGGACCACTACAACAGAGAGGGGAAGGGGCTAATGATTTGGCCAAACCGCGATGTAAGTATAGTAGTTTCTAGGTTAATTATTCTAAATAACATTTGGTACCTATCTATTTTTCCTTCGGAAAATTCTCCAATATGAGGTTGCCTGGAAAAAATTGCTATTTGCTATAAGGCCGCCAATGGTATCTTTTCTTTTGTCATTGCCGTTTCTGTAACATTTTTTCCGGTATACAATACAGAATATTCTTATCTTATCTCACCTACCTTATCGTTTTAAAGGATCAAACACAGTCTAAAGTAAAATGGGTTTTGCCTAAGTTCTTCCACTATATTACGCGTACCAAATCCTGTTCGAATCCTGACGTTTGCGATAGCAATTAATATGGAATTTGACAGCTACATGTTAGGATACCGACAGGCCTTTGTTCTACTATTGAGAGGTTACTGATAGACTTTTCTCACACCAATTTGTTCTTGTCGGCCGCCTGTAAGTAACCACAGAATTCGAAGCAATTTAAGCCCAGCTTGCACCACTTCCTAAATAGCTTCAGTAGGTAGTCTACGAGGTAGTAGGTATTTAACTAAATTTTTTATTACAAAAACCTATAACTTCTTACACTTGGCCTGGTCCCATACAAGGATATCCTATGCTATGGTATGTTTTTTCATGTTTATCATGTCCTTGCCTAAACATGAAAAAACAGCCAGACTGAGACTATTTGTAAGACGGTGGCCCTCAGTTGGAATCGAACCCACGACCTCTGTCATTGTAATTAGACGAATATTCAAATAGTAAACCACAGACGCGATACCGATATACCAACGAGGCAGTCAAATATGCCCTCAGGGGAATCGAACCCACGACCTCTGTCATTGTAATCAGACGAATATTCGAATAGTAAACGCTGTCGTAAACGCATCTATATGCGATACCAATATACCTACCAACGAGGCATTCAAATATGTTTAAGAAGTAGTGCAAGTCAGCCTGAATGACACATTCTGTATTGTAGTTCTACAACGGAGGCTGGAAGGACGGAGTGATGTCGGACTACGGCATTTATATTTGGGACACCTACAACAACAACACGATGTCGCGCCCGACGTTACATTATTACAACGGCGGATGGGAGAAAGGGAAACGTAATGGATTTGGCCTGTTGACTTTTGGCTACGGATTAGGAGCCTACTACAAGGGCGGCTTCCAAAAAAATATGAAACACGGGGAAGGCAAACTGGTGACCGCTAATGGTTTCATGATTAGAGATAAAAATTTGTTTACTGATGGTAACATGAATTCACTCAATGACAACCATGGGATGAGAGAGAGACTTTCCAAGCAGCTCGAAGAACCCTTTCGTTTCAATCTTTGTGATAAAGATGCTGGTCTTGACACCCACGTGCGTAACGCATTGCGTAATATCGATAGACAAGAAGACAAACGAGTGGCTGTAATAGCGGACTACTTTGCTAATAACTTAAATGAAGCAGTTGACCAACAAAAATTTAACAACCTGCTAACCAAGAAATCCGAAAACAATGAGTACCGCATTCAAGAATTCATTGACTTCGAAGAGAGGTCACTAAAAAAAGCATTAGAGTGCTATGCAACACCACTGAAGAATATTTACTACAGTTATGCAACTATTTGTAACAAGGAAGAAATCAGTTTCACGCCAATATTGATAAGATTGTACCTGTGGCAACTGTATTTCGATTTGGATATACACGGGAAAGGCCTGACCCTTGTACAAATTGATAACATATTTGCCGAAACCCCAGAGTGGCTAGCGTTATCACCACACAATCCTTTCGAAAGAATTTACTTCTGGCAATACGTGCACAGCCTAATATCGGTGGCATGCACGCTTTACTGCGAGAAGGTACTGCCGCCCAAGAAACCTAACAGTATAACGGCCATTGTCTCGGGTGCATTTAGGAAGTTCATGGACACAGATGTTCTGCCTCTTGCCTTCAGTCGCAAAGGTGATTACTGAGTTTACTTGTGTTTGCCTAGAACTGCTTGTAACGGCACTAAGATGACACGTAGATTCTTCTGTGAGACAGTTTTTAATAATTGTCTCACAAATGCGAAAAAACTGGCCAAGTGGGCGTCAGACTTGTGCTCCGAGTCTGACGCCCACTTGGCCGCTCCGTGCGTAAATGTAAAATTAGGATGTATGGTCCCGTTGGCATCATTTGAAATGAACTATTACCATCCAGGAAAGCTCGTTAGCGAGTTCGGACAGTACGTGCCGTTGAAACCGGTGTACAAGCTTTACCGCAGCATCGGCGAGCCTCACACGGTGCGCGCATTTCTGTGCGCCGTGCGCCGCCAGTCGCACTTACGCGACCTCAAGCAGCCGTCTCTAGAGGCGCCCGAGCGGGTGCAAGTTGGCAGAAACGTCTACGAGATTGGGGACGAGATGAATTATGTCACAGGTCAGTGCAGTAACATATTCTCCTCCAATCAATGTTTTACAGGACCCCTTAATAGATTTAACATGATCTGTCTACCTATAAACACCCAGGAGTCTATATTCGAGGCGTTCGATCCGGTAGTACAGCCCGAATATTCGGATAGCATTGGCCAATATATTGCAGTGGAAATCATTTGGTGTATCCTAGGGATATTTTAAAACGATTGCCACACCAGTCGCATATAAATACGTGTACGACCTTAGCCTCTACGTGAACAAGAGAATCAATGTCTCGTCTTTAATAATCCAACCTCTGTTTTTTTCATTACAGAAGAGATATTCAAATTGCCAACATTCACTGACCCTGACGACACTTCGCGTAATACAAACGACGAAGAAAATAACGAAGATTTAAAACTATTCAATTTCGGCAATTTGTCGTCAAGGACTGTTATAGAACTATTCGCTAGGATATTATCGCAAATAATTTGTGACGACTACATTATGGATTTGGACATAGAGATAACGTTTTTCGAATATTTCCAAGTCTTTATTATGTGCACCGAAGAGAGTATTCGAGTTAAAGACGAGGAGAACGTTTGGCGCGAGAAGTTCACACCGCTTCGCCAACAACACTTTGACAAAATGGACAAGAAGAAACTTGGTAGCTAACGACTATTCAAGCAGCTTCTATGATGACTAAACAAAAGGTTATTAAACGAAGTTTGTAATTATTTGGTTTTTCTTTGTTTCCTAAGTGTAGTAGCGACCATTTACCTCAAAATGTGGATATAGGCATATACCTATGGACATCAATACGTTCTGCCGTTCCTCATGAGCAAACTGTGAATCACCTCATGATGTCATAAATACCTATCAAGTCTAGATAAAATGCTAAGCCAGTGCTCTGTGGCTAAGCCCAGTACTCCATGATGGACGTCATTGATCGTATATGAAGGTACTCACCAACCTCCTTTATTATGACACTGACGACGCGTCGACGGAGCATTGATGGGTGATTGACGGCTGTTACGTTGTTGAATTTTGGGATGTTCCTTGTTATTTTTCATTATATTCTTGTTCTTTTGGGTATTTTTATGAATCATGGATTTGATGCCAACGAAAAAACCGCAACAAATACTATTTAGCAAAAACCATTATGGTCCATGTACTAAGGTAGAAAATTGGTGGTTCGAAGGGCTATGCGAGACTAAGGATAACTACGTGTATAGAGACCAATTGAGAAATAGTATCAGCACTTACAACCGTTTAGGCACCGAGGATATAGGCGATCGTACCACTGAGACCCGCGATATGCAAGCTCAGGTCTTCGGGAAGGTCGACCCGATTTACAACTTCAAGCCACTGGTCAACTTTACGTCCTATCCCTGCACCGAGTAAGCGAAACATTATTTTCGTTATTTGTTATCCCATTGTGGCTATGATTGGCAATACGTTTTCTGCCTTCAGTACTCCAGGGAGGAACAGGTTGATGAGAAAAGCAAATCTGGCACAACTCCCAGCTGACTATGGCGTAATGGATTATGGAACAACACATCAGGACGATTACAGAATGCCTTTTCCAAAAGTTACTAAACCGGTATGGTCACCAAGTATATGTCTTGGATGAAATACTAGGTACATGGAAAAGTTCTGAGCTATGTGAAAAATACATTCTTGTTATCTTGCAGCTGACTATGGCATCACCCGTATGGCTTATGAACCGCCTAGTGCGCTCGGATTTGACGCAGAACCATAGTTCAGCCCCGCCTCCAGGAGAATACCAGTACCTGGATACTCACACACCAATCGACCACATAAGAAAGTTAAGACACTGTCGCTATATGTCGTTTGATCCAGCCAGCGGTGCCCGAACTTTCCCACCCGAAACATGAATATCCGATTATACCTACCCAACTACACAAGACAGTTCTGCAATACTGGGGAGTGCAGAACTCTTAGCATCATCTTTCAATCTCGATGCAGCGATAAGAGTAGCGAACAATATCTCACATCACAACTCAAATCCCCGTCGCACTGTGGACCGGTTTCTGGCTTTCATAGACATCCGATTACCTAGTAATCTCGAAAGTGGTGACTTTTATGTCTGCATATGTTTCGGAAGACTGAATACATACTCCAAAAGTGTATCATATAGTACAGACTTGTAAACGGCTCACTGAGAATTTTTTATATTCAAAAATTTGTATGGAACTGATACAATAAAATCATATTTCTCCGGTCTCGCACAATTGGCCCTAATTAGTTTTCAAGGAGTGAATCTTTGAATTATTTGATTTTTTTTTATGCATTGCATAATAAGGCCAGAGTTGCGAAACCTTTTTTTAAATACCTATATTTTTTTAACAAGTTTAACTTTATTTCAGCTTGACATTTATAACTAGAGCTGTAAAAATAAGAAATATGATTTTATTGTATCAATTCCATACAAATTTTTGAATAAAAAATTCTCAGTGAGCCGTTTACAAGTCTGTATTATAATGATACAATTTTGGAGTATGTATTCAGTCTTCCGAAACATATGCAGACATAAAAGTCACCACTTTCGAGATTACTAGGTAATCGGATGTCTATGAAAGCCAGGAACCGGTCCACAGCGCGTCGGACTCGTGGTCACACCGTTTTGCTACACCAGTGTGACTACAAGTAATTTCTTTTACTCGTGGTTACACTGTGTGATGTGATCAACAGTAATTTATTAAAACACAAAACTCGTGATCACACTGCTACTCTAGGGAAATAATTACTATCATTTTGAAGAACAAAAATATTAAAAACATAAGAAATGTCGACAAATTTAACGCAAAATTTCCACAAAATGGCTAACAGTTTTTTATGAAGTACCTAGCTGCGCATTCAAAACAATATTGTCATTTTCTGTTTGTTGTCGTTCGTTTAGACTGAAATTTGCTGTTCTATTATTAATTAGCTCTATTGTTATAACATCACGCAGAACATTGAGTAATTTATTTATTGTGACATAGTTATCTATATATATAAAAATCAATTGCTGTTCGTTTGTCTCGCTAAAACTCGAGAACGGCTGGGCCGATTTGGCAAATTTTTCTTTTTTAATATTTGTGGAAGTACAGGGAAGGTTTAAACGGTGAGAAGAAAAAAAAAAGATGTAGGTGATACGAAGTTCACGGGGTCATCTAGTCTAGTTGTTAATATTTCTGTTTACCGAATTATAGCTTTCTGCCATACACAGATCACCCCCAATAGATACCGCATGCAGGGCAAACGACGCGCACCACGCATAGGCTCAATAGCTCCTATAAGAAACGAACTTGAATACGCTCCATCAGTCGCGACCAAGTATCAGACCCGCGCGTCGTGTGCGAGAATTAACATTCAAAAATTATTTTCCGATTAAAACAGAATTTTTCAATGCTGTTTTGTGCTGTCAAGTGGTGTGGGAAGTCTTCTCAGACTTCAAACTTCCAAAAACATGGCATCACATTTAACCGGTAAGTAAAACTGTCACGAAATATCTATATTGTGGCAGAGAAGCAAAGGTCAATATACAGTGGTTTTTAATATTCAATAATTAGTAGAACTTGCGCTACGCGTTGATGTCTTTTCAAAAATTCTCTTTCACGCCTGAGGTAGTGTGTATTAACTGTCTTTTTCTAGCAAAATCATGTGTTGCTTAATAGGGTTGGAACGTTTCGCGCTCAAGTTTCTATCGATATTTTTACACAAATGATTTCATAGTTCCATCGTTGATTTAAAGTGACAGAATACGAAACATAATTGTATCCGTTGTTTAAGGTTTCCGCAATGCCCTGACAGAAAAAATAAATGGATAGCTGCAGTTCATCGTGACGAGGAATGGTTCCCCTCTAAAAACAGCGTAATATGCTCAAAACATTTTTGTGATGACAATTTCTTAGGCGGTTGATGGATACAGCAGTGCTGACTTTATACTTGCCTGTTTTGGTATGTTAAATGTTTTAGTCAGTATGTAAACGGAAGACTGTTTTTGCATAGGGCATACTGTCTCGCTCGCACACTAACATTTTTAGTGACTGTAATAAAATGAGGAATTTTATATATATATAAAATGTCCGTAATTCAAACGTGCACATCAAACTCTCAGACCAAATTTATCAAAAGTACACTAATTTTATTAAAATCACCAAAAATCTTTGAGTGTGCGAGCGAGACAGCATTCCGGACGTAATAGCAGCCTTAAACGATAAAAATGATTAAAATGTATACCTTAAAATTTATAAGACATACATACTCGTATTTACAATACGTTAAAAACAGTTAACTGACTCTTTCAGGCACTTAAGTCATTTAAGGCACATCAACCGTCTACCGTTGACGTTTACCAAGAGATGAGGTCCGATACATTAGTAGCTGGGACATCGTCAGAAACATCGGTACGATAATTATATATTTTTTTTCAAATAGTTTTTATTTCAGAATAAAAAAAATACTTTTGCTTAATCTTAACTCGTGTTTTCCAAGATGCGGAAAGACCATCTACATCTCAAAATGAAGAAAGAATATCTGGTACTCCAACAAGGAAAAGAAGGCGACACCTTACTCCCATAGCCGGAAGCCATAGCCATAGTTATTTTGTATTTTCCATAAGTAGGTATGTGCTGTAATGTCACACGTGGAAAATCTATTTTAGCTTTCCAGCTCACAAAAACATTGTATCATTATTGTATTACCACACAGATAGTTTTTTATTTTATGTATTGTATACAACATGATTATAAGTAATGAGTAAGAGTACCTATTCTACCTATTGTACCTACAAACAAGGGCAATTACACTTGATTATTAGCATCATAGTTTGAAATTTAACTGCATGTAAATATTTTATCAACAACTCGAACTTGTCGAGCAATGCTACAAAAATTTACAATCACAATGTATAATGTCATTGCACTGTTATTAATGTGATTTTTTTTGTATTATTATGTAAATAAACGGCTCAAGTAAATAAAATCGTATCCTTTATTAAATTTGTAGATTAGTGCTTACTTTCTAACATCACTTAATGCTGTACATATTGTTTTTAAGTCACAAGATCATTGATCCGCTATCAATGACACTATGTGGGGAATTTGGGGCAGGCCATTTTGAATTTAGAACAACCGATATAGCCGAATTGAAAATGATCGAAATTTTAAATTTGATCGAAGTCGGCCGGTAAACAAAAAAGTTAGCTCATTCGTGTAATAGAATGCGTTCGAAATTAAAAAATCGGCTTCATAGGATTGCCGTAATTAATACATTTCCTACGACTTTCTCATACATAATTTTTAAGCAGCTGTTGTAGTTTCTGAGAAAAACTATAGATGATGAGTCAGTCAGTCAGTCCGACAGTCAGTGAATATACCGGATTGCAGCTATATATATTAGTAAAAGTAATGGGGCTGGTCATTGACCTCTACCTGTGGCAGTACAAAGGGAGAGCCTCTATGAAGAAATTGATTTTCAGTAGAAAATTTCCATACAAAGTTAGATTTTGTCAATCGTCAATAATTCGGCCGCTATCTTGAAAGTTCAAAAAGTTTGATTTTTCTCAGGGACCTGAATATCTCGGTAACACGATGTTGCTCTCAGCTCAGCAAGTTTTTTGGACTCCACACCACCAATAGTACTAAATTTCTGTGAAAAATCCGATTTTCAGTATCAAACGTCAAAAACTCCGCCGCCATCTTGAAATGACAAATGTCCGATTTTTCTCAGATTACCTTGGTATCTCGGCCACACGATACGGTTTACAGGTTATCTCCAGCATGTACCGTTGGCTGCCGATTTTTTTTTTGTTTTTGATGGCATCGATATTTTTTGGCTAGGTATTCAGAATGGTTTGAATGCAATCTTAGCTAGGATTCCAAATATGAGATTGTATTTATCGATAAGTTCTTTCAATCAGGTTTCCCATCACTATATTCTCAGTACATTTTAGCGCGACCTTGAATTACCCAATCATACGCACGGTGCTACCCTCCCCGCACACCTTGCCTTCCTACAAATTCGGTGAGCGTCGTCCAGTACAAAAGTCGCATCATGCGGTATCTATTGGGGGTGATCTGTGCTGCCATATTATTACAGTGATGACGTTCGTTACTGACACACCACTCTCTTATGCATGCATCACTTTTTAGCCACGCGCTCTTCACGTACGCCATAAAAGCGTTAATTTTACCTATTGTTACTTAAATCAGCACATTGCAATGAGCCGTTTTCAGTACAAATTCACTAAGCAATTAGCGCAAAGCAAATGGCGCTTACAGGCGTGGCCATAGAAGAACCGGAATACGACTGTCAAAATTAATCTGCGCTAAGCAAAATTTGACAGACGTATCCCTGTTCTTGTATGTGCACGCCTATAAGCGCCATCTATGAAGTGCTTTGTGAATTTGTGCTGAAAACGGCTCATTGGACAAGTATATAATCCCAACCGTCTTTAATTTGGCTCTCGGGCAACAGTGGAAGAGCGGTGCACAAATTAATACCTGCAAGGAGTTCTTCAATAAGTAATTGCCATGGTCCACCTCCTGAGACCACCTGGGTGAACCGTGGGATTTGTTTTGCAACGGTTCACCTCTCTGATAAAACTTTTAAAAGCTCTATTTTTTATTGGCGACAGTCCACCTCAGACTGAAGACTTTCGATGTCTTTGAGGTTTTACTATGATACAGTTCTTTGCCTTTGGATGTACGACGTTAACGCCAACTGGTTATTTGATGATGCTGCAGACGTTAATAAAGTCTGTGTTAAAGTATTTTTTGTTACATATCGCATACGTCAGAATTTCGATAGGATTTGGTACGCCTTGTCGACCTTTACATTTTCTTGCAAATTCGCCCTTAAGAGTGCACGTATGTAAAAGTTATTGTGCTGTGTAGACTGCACTATGATGTATCATACAATTTAACAAATTATTTATTAGTACCCTGTGATTGGAAACTACAAAATATTGTTACAAATAATTTTTATTTATTCACGATTACTATAAAAGAAAACTTAAACACAATAAATTATGGAACTCAACTCTTATAAAAATAAATTAAAATTATACATACAAACCTAAATAAAAGTAGTGCTATTATGGAACAGCAATTTAGCTCGTTTTAGGATATTTCAGTAGAATGGAAATGATACCAATTTTGAACTAAACTGTGCTTCTATAATGGCACTTACTAACTTTAAAACATGTGATAATAAAAAGAAATAATCACTGTAATAATAGTTATTTAAGATACACGTGCGGAAAGTAAGGTTTTATACGAATAAGTGCCAAATTGAAAACCCGAGCGCAGCGAGTGTTTTCATTGGCACGCATTCGGATAATAGTAGATTGTTAACCAAGGGCTGTATGACATCAATTGCATACGAGGTTTTACGCGCCCGAGCGCAGCGAGGGCGCTAATTAGCCCGAGTATGCAATTGATGCTTACACCCGAGGTAAACACTGCTTTACATATCGATTGTGAAGTAAGTAAAAAAACAAGAAAGCAGGACCTTTGAGAAAGAACTCCAAAACACGAAAAAAAATTACTTTCGCGTCTAGCTAGTCGCAGGCTCTCGTCACTCCATACAAAAAATATTATGAACGTACTTTGTGCAAACAATGAAACAAAAAATATAATCCTGCTAAAACAAAAGGCATTAACTCCGCAGTGAATCACGTAGATGTATCATGATTTAAAATTAAGTCGGGTTATATGTGAGATCTAATGTTGGTAATGTTGGTATTACGTATTTTGCAAATGGCCGGTAATTTTGTTCGTTTGTTGTTTTTGTTTGGCATTATTTTATTTATTTTAACTTTAGCTATAGGTGTAGTGCGTGAAAAGTGATTAAACAAGAAATATGAGAGGAAAAGCATTGAGGAAATGTGAAATTTGTGGCATTACAAGAGTCCGAAATTAATGTACGTCTGGCATATTCTTAGCCAGATATCCACTGGAGCCAAACAGGTAAAATTAGCAAGTTTATTATAATAAATGTACGCAAATTTTGATATTTATTTAATGCGCTTGGATAAAACAACTGAATTATTTAGAACAATTCACGATTTTGACAAATTTAAATTAACACCGGTTGTAGTGCGGTACCCATGTGGTACATTTTTTTATCGATATTTTGGACGATTGATTTCTGCCAGATATTTCTACATGCTGTCTAAAATTGATCACAACTACTTAATTTTAAACGTCGAACACCACACAGCAAGAACAGAAATGATTTATGTTGTTTTATTTTGCTCAAAGCATTCAGTTTTGTTTTATATTTTTAAAAACACATTGCACCGCTTTGTTTTGTATTCTAGATGCCGCTTATGGGTTAAAGCGACAGGCAATGAAGATTTGCATGGTGGAGCTGTAATAGCCACCGTTATATGACGGAGAGAATGATTGCCTTAATTGTAAAAAAATTTATTCGAAGACAATGTCAAATATATAATTTTGATTTCATAAAGGCAGAAGAAATTAACGCGAACGCAAATAAAATTTCGCAAGCTCAAAGTACAGCAAAATAGTAAACAGGTGATACAAACGTTCCTTGACATTATTATTATTAGCAGTACCGTACCGTAAACATATATTATCCTTACCATATTTATTTGGGGCTGAGACAAAGTGTAAACAACTTTTCAGTACTCTAGACTATTTTCATTGTCGAAAAATGTTATATCGGTTTTTACACTAAGAAATTAGTAAATTAGATTGAATTAGATTTAATACTTTATAAAAAAATTACGTATACAACATTATCAGACAGTATCATTTTAAAAGTATTAAAAAGTTTCATTTTGTCTCAGCCTCAAATAAATTTTAATATGGTATAGATAATATATGTTTTGACTTATTGTTTTGTTTGTTGCAGACTCCAAAGATCTGAAATTCGACCAAAGTGCAGTTTTGATAGCGACGTGACGCATTGGTGACATTAATTTTTCTACACTTGATGCTAAATAAATGATTTGATATAAAAAAATGCCCTTTTCATTATGAAAGTAAGCGATAATCCATTCACACCATGTCATACTCGAAATAATTGAGTTGACCTACTGTGTTGGGATTTATTACTTTAATTTCCAAAGCATGAAAATGAGGTAAGAGGAGACGTCTCGAATTTTTTTTATCGATATCGATATGTGATAAGTAGTCAATCACTAATGTTTTGCAATTTCATTCTCATGTTGGTATTATTTTTTGTTAGGGTTGGTACAAACTACGTTCATAATTTTGAAAACGTGTTAGCAAGTGCCGACTCATAACGTAGTGATTACACTCTTTGGCTAGTCGACTGCCTTTTTTACTCTTCACGATTTTATGGCACGCAAGCGCGTCAAATCGTGCTGGCCAGTTTGATTTTTAAATCGATTTCAATTAACATACGATGTGACTGCGAAACAAATAGTTCGATATTTAAAATAAATAAAATAGAATTCAACAAATTCTCGTATAAAAATTCACAAGCCCATTCAGACCTTCAAGAGATCACTACATCATCACCGGAGGTCGGAATAGCAACACAAGTGTGGGTTTGGACCAAATCCACAAGGCCTCAAGAATCGAACATTTTATATATTATCAAAACGATTTATTAGAGCCGGCTCTGACATTTCTGAGAGCCTGACGTCGTCAAGGAGACCACTACCGGCTGCCTAGCGACCACTGTCAATGACAGGGCAGCGGCCCAATAGGAAGACGCGCTTACCCTGTCACCCGTCACCCCCCCGATACACAGAGAAAATAATCACTACTGCGTTTTATCCCGACAAGACTTATAATAGTCTATACTTCAAATCTCCGTCTTACAAAATGTACAAATTCCAGATGGAAATGGCGCAAAACTCGGAGAAACTATGAGTGACAGTGATTTTATATACTTAGTTAACGTATGCATAGATCTAAATATAATATTCCAGTAAGTCGTTACATCAGTGGTCGATGTCGCAGGCTGCAGGTCCATCCTCCAATGTCTGCAGCCAAGACAACGCCTGCGCGTCCTCGGGACTCGTGCAGTGTCTGTTATGCTCTCAACCTCGCTATTTCAAAGGGCAGAGAGGGCTACGCATCCACGAGGGGAAGACGCACAAAAGCGCCCAAAACTACAACCCCAAGAGCTCCAGCCCCACTGTCGGCCAAGAGTTCTGGCAAACCCTGGGACAACTAAAGTCAAGTACACCCCTTGTGAAGAGAATTCCACGAGGAGCCAGAATATCGGTGGCTACCTCTCTGTCCAAAGTCCTGAAAAATGTATTAGATAATAACGACAAAGCGAGGTGGGAGGAGCTACTAACCTTCTCCTACAGGACACTGCACGTGCGTCGGGGAAGAGACAGTGGCTCCCTTACACAAAAAATTAAAGACAACTGCCACCAAGCTCTTCCAAACACCCCAGACATTACCCCGGAAAGATTCAACCGTTCAAAACCTTTAAAATCAATAGTAGAAATAAAAATTAACGACGGAGATATCAAGGGAGCCGCTCAGGTCCTCTTCTCTAACGACGCGGTCGCCCCAAACAGCCCTGAGACAGTACAGGCGTTAGTGTCCAAACATCCTGCGGCCTCACCTCTCTGTCAATTTCCAGATCCACCGTCCTCGTCAGACCCCGCGCTTACCGTTACAGCTGACGATGTGCAGAACGCGGTCATGTCCTTCAAGAATGGGTCAGCCGGTGGACTCGATGGTCTGACGCCGCAACATCTTAAAGATCTAATATGCGGCGTCACCGGCGATGCTGGCCGGGCCCTCTTGGAGGACTTGACGCGTCTGATAAATCTCATGCTGTCGGGAAGCGTGAGGGAGGACATAACGGACATATTATATGGTGCCAACCTTATTGCCCTTAAGAAAAAAGACGGTGGAATAAGACCTATCGCAGTCGGTAACACTTTAAGACGGATAGCCTCGAAGGTATGCTGCAGGTATATTCTGCCAAATGTAACGAGAATTTTCCAGCCGACACAGCTTGGTTTCGGCAGCAAAGGCGGCTGTGAGGCTGCTGTACACGCAGCCCGCGCATACCTTCGGGGCTGCGGTGGAGAGGTGATGCTGAAAGTCGATGTCAAAAACGCTTTTAACTCGGTAGACAGAGGCGCCCTGCTGAGTCAAGTACAAGAAAATACACCGGAAATATATAAATACTTATGGCAGAGCTACAAAAATCCCTCCAAATTAATTTTTAAAGGCCACCTCCTCCATTCAGCAGTTGGTTGCCAGCAGGGCGACCCCCTCGGACCAGCAATTTTCAGTTTGGCAATACATCCGACCATAAGTAACTTAAATTCAAAATTCAACGTTTGGTATTTAGACGACGGTACCATTGGAGGTGAAGCAGACACAGTCCTCTCAGACTTAAAACTCCTTTCGGAAAATCTGGCGAAAATAGGTCTTGAACTAAATTACTCCAAATGCGAACTATACATACCCGATACCTTAGACGTAAATACAAGAAACCAAATCACAACAAATTTCAACCATACAGCACCAAACATAAAAATTCTCAGTAAAGAGTCGCTTCACCTCCTTGGTGCCCCAATTCTAGAAGAAGCGATGCCTGGCTTCATTGAAAATCTCATCAAACAGTTTGAATCCTCCTCTTTTCGACTCAGAGAAATAAACACTCATATGGCTCTATGTATAGTCCGGTTTTGCCTTTTCGTCCCTAAATTTACTTATGTATTACGGTGTTCCCCATTTTGGAAACACAAAGACCTTTTGGAGCCCCTTGACAAAATTCTAAAACAGTCCCTCACCCAAATTCTAAATTGTCAGTTAGACGAAAAGAGTTGGGAGCAGGCATCGCTGCCGATCCGCCACGGTGGACTCGGCATAAGAAAAATTTCCAGTGTGGCCCTCCCGGCATTCCTGTCCTCGGCTCACAGCGTGCAAGACCTCTTCGTTAAGATCACTAACCAATCACTCGGTAACGCGGAGGTCGAGCGGCTGGCCGAGGGCATGACTGCCTGGGTACAGGCTTGTCCGGGGGAAGACCTACCGACCGTGCTTCACTCACAAAGACTGTGGGACGAGCCGCTCTGCAAAGTGGTTAAAAACAAACTGCTTGATAATGCAGAAAGCCCTGCAGAGCGTGCTCGCCTCTTAGCAGTGAGTGAGCCGGAATCCGGACTTTGGCTGCATGCATTGCCATCGCCTAGCGTTGGAATGATGTTAGACGACATGAGTCTGACGCTAGCCGTAGGCCTGCGACTCGGCGCACCACTGACTGTGCCACATCGCTGCCTCTGCGGAGAAAACGTCGACCGTCGGGGTCAACACGGTCTGTCATGCCAGCGGAGTGCCGGCAGGCTTCCACGCCATGCGTCGATCAACGATATCATCCGGAGAGCTCTTGCCACAATCAACGTCCCGGCCATTCTAGAGCCAAACGGTGTAGCCCGGGACGATGGCAAGAGACCAGATGGGATGTCGTTGATCCCATGGAAAAATGGAAAAACCCTGGTGTGGGACGCAACATGCGCGGACACTTTAGCACCGTCCCACATCCAGGTCACCTCCACAAGAGCCGGCGCTGCGGCATCAAGTGCAGAAGGCATCAAGCGGCGCAAGTACGGGAATCTAACACAGAGTCACGTATTTGTGCCGTTTGGTGTCGAGACACTAGGACCATGGGGGCCCGAGGCGCGACTGCTCTTCAAAGAACTATCGTCGCGCCTCATCGACACGACCAGGGACCCCAGGGCTGGCTATTACCTCGGGCAGAGGATAAGTCTCGCTATCCAACGAGGTAACGTAGCCAGCATACTGGGTACCCTTCCCAGAGGCGGCGATCTGGGCGCAGTTTTCTATATTTAGTTATTTTTAATGATATGTTTGTAAATGTAAATAGTTATTTGTACCTGTAAATAAAGAATCAAAATAAAATCTTCATAAATTCTAATATAAATTGTCTCGATTCCGATTCGAGTAAGTAATCGATACCGAGAAAAAAATATTAACTTTTAAAAAATATTCTTCTTGCAGTAATGAGTATGACAGTTCTTTTTTCAAATTCCAAAACCTATGCTGTAATGTTAACATCACATGGTAAATTTTGAAACCTATGCTGTAATGATATCCATACACCCCGGCATTCAGGGAAGTAAGTGACTACTTATAAAGCAAGAGCTAAGTAAAAACCTTTTATCTACACTAATGTTGTAACATTCTACTTATGTTTTCAATACTTGACTTATAATTTACTACTGTTATAGCGCAGACAACAAAACACTCAATTTAAGCAATTTCACATGATGGTATAATATTCACATCGATATCGTAAAATCTCATTATAACATCAATAAAACGCGACCAACTTGATTGCAGGGCCAATCAGGTTGGTCGCGTTTTATTGAGGCGCGCAGCTGCGCTCTCATTGGTTAAATTTTAATGGCGGCAAAATCACTGTGATTATACACGTACGCCTGAATTTAATTTTTAATTGCATTAGTGAAGATAAAGTAGTGTATGCAACTGCATATAACACGGGTATTAAAACACTCGTTACTATTATGAAACTCACACTCGTGTTTTAATACCCTTCATTATATGACAGTTGCATAAACTACTATTATTTCACCAAAGCCTATTAACAACAAAATGGCGTGCTTTCTTTGCAGAGCGCGCGTTTCATACAGTTTTTTTTTCCTTGAGGCAAAGGTACAGTATACATATAGCCAATAATGTCAAAAATATTTTTGTTTGCGGAAACAAAACACGTATTTTTAAATATCAGGCCTAAACGTCATGCATCGGTGACTGACGTGGCCTAGTCAGTACTATTGATGTCAGTCACCAGTGCCTGACATGGCAGGGAACGTGTTAACAGCAAAACCTCCTTGCATCTTTGTAATTTTATGACTTGCACCATGCACACAGAGTCAAAAACAAACCGGACAAATTTAATTCGAGTAACACTCGCGACCTTATTAAGGCCCCTATTGACGATGCGTCCAACACTCCAAGTGGACTGCTACCATTCCAAAATCCGCTCGTCAATGTAGAAAACGCAGTCCGTTTTGAACACGGGGAATGGATTTCCAACCGAATGTAAATCCATCACGCCATTCCAAATGAGTGTAGTGCGTCTGGATTGACCGCGTCAGTGTTAAAAACGCCCTACCCTAGATGGGGCGCACCCTAGACGCACGCCACGCCATTTAGATGCCGACCAAGCCGCCCACATCGGTCGTGTTTATAAACCATATCATTATATCGATGCCATCGTTATGTCAACGTCAAGAGATTTTGTTTGGGCTTTCATTGAATTGTACAGGCAAAACCCTTGTTTGTGGAAAAGTCAATAACGCCGACTACCACAATAAATATGAGATAAATGCTGTTCCTCTGAGGCCACAATTAATTTTTAAGGACGAAAGACGAAGACGCAAATGTTGATACTATCAAAAAGGAGATGGCGTCATTGATCAACCTTCTTTTCTAAAAACGGCCGGACGCTGTCCCGGCGTATGAACCGTCAGTGAGCTTGAAATTCAGCACGCATCCATTTGGATGCCGTCTAGTTGGTCGTATCGTGAATGGGAGCCTTTAGGTTCTGAACAAACGATTAGGTACAAAGTTATCGTTGCAGTCAAAATAAATGGTCTCCCATTTGACCCAACTACAATGTGTACTATGTTAAACCTATTTAGAGGCAAAAAAATCCACCCATGCCGCGACTTGAACTCGCGGCCTCATATCGTTAAATTAAAATTTGACCTCTCGCACTTAGTTGCTGGTTCAAGTCCCGGCATCGATGGAATTTTTAGCCTCTAAATAGGTTACATTAAAATTGTCCTTAGGACGGATTAGTGCAACAAAGAATATAGGTATTATGTTATTATAAAGCCATGTATTCACTGAAAAAACATTTGTTTATGAACACTGTTTCAGAAACAAAATATCGTAAAATGTGGATACTTGGGGAAAATGGTAACAACAATGTTGATTCATATTTTCCTACGAACAGTGCGGTGTATCAAAACATTTTATCGATATCGATTTTTTTAAACAGATGTAAGAAGTGGGTCAAGGTTACTGGAAACCAACCTCTGCTTTATGTCAGCGGATACATTGCATTAATATTTTCATTACACTCGAGTTACCATTATTTTCTTTCGCTTTTCGCGATTTTATTATTACAGAAGAGGGGAACCATTTTACTCATTTTTTCAGATAATGTTAGGTTAAGTTCTTTTGGCTTGTTTACAAAGCTTAAATGGTTTACGGCAAAATGCAAAGTACTCTGTGGTGGCAGTTATTTTTAAAAGATGTGAAACAAAGTTCAAATCAGTAATGTTTAAATTGTTTAAATGGCTACCAAGTCAACTGCCAGTACGTACATTGCATGCAGTCGGTTGATTGATGTGATACTAAGTGCATGCATGCATGCACTCATTCGTTGGTATACTTGGATTTAATAAAATTATTCAGCAAATTTACCTGTGTTGCAGGAAATGAAGAAATGTACAAATACATTGATTTAAATGAGCAGAGCGACAGAAAGATAACTTATCCCACTATCAATTTATGCTCAATGGTTGCAGATACTCTCAAAGTATTTGAAGAGGAAGTACGACCCTGCTTACATCAAACGGATATCGCTTCATATTGTCGCGTCTTGATGTTGAAGGTCGTTGATTCGTCATGGATTTGTGATATACATTCTGATCAAATTTTAGAACAGCTGTTGGTGCAGATTTCTTCGCTCTTGATCAGAAATGAGTGTAAAAAGATGAATCAACACTAGCGAAACAGAAGAATTATGCGCAGACTACAATAAAAAAGCTCAAGTGTTAGGTTTTAGAAAGTAAACTTTATTTCCAGTATAAATTCTTATTTATTACCTGTATTTTTCATGATAACTGATATCGCGGCTTAAAATATTGCTTTCTATTTCAGTTTCTGATTTTGTCTGCTCACCGATTGACTCGAGGTGATTAGTTTTCAGTTCATGCTATAAAAAGTGACTATATAAAAGCTAACCACCCCGAATCAATCGCAGAGCCGAGACAAAATCGGTAACTGAAATGGAAAAGCAAAATTTTAAGTGTGTTATCGATATCGATAAAAAATTTAATAAACAAAGGCAGACAACACTACGTAGCTTCGTTCTGTTGGCAGCACTGGCCGGGTGAGCGTATCCGTCTTTTTAAATGTTGGCTATGATGTGAGAACCCTGTTTTGACATTTTGTTGGTTCATTTTATTCTGTGGTAGTTCCGACTCTTAAAACGTAGTGGTTATATTCTCTTTGGTCAGCGTTGCCACACCGTCCTAAAAGGGACGGTTTTCCGTCCCTTTTATTTTACGACCGTCCCATTGCTACCACCGTCCCTTTTTCTAAATCGCTACTCCGTCTACGCATCCCAATCATAATTTTATTAGTAAACACATCTAACTAGTGATTATGTTATTTTTAACGCATCCTTACGACAGCGCTGAGCGAAAACTGAGATAACAATATTTTTGACATGCCATTTACGAACTCTTTCCTTACGGCATGGTCCGTTCCGGATTAGGAAAAAAGTAGCTCACATAACACACAGTTGAGTGGATGAGATGGCTTACTAGTTTTGCTAAGGCGTAAGTAAAATTATTGAATGAACTGCAACCTAAAATAATTTGCGTAGAGCGGAACATTATCAATGAAAAAACTACAAATACTACAATCAACAAACATTTGTTTTGCCGTGATTTTACGATTTGTTAAGCTTGGTTCTAGTTTGGTTATTATTTGTTTGTGACGTGCAGAAAGATATTTAATTGTGTTCATTGGCCGGTGAGTGGGTGTGTTGTATTTTAGTGATTTATTAGTAAAATACGTTGTTTCGTAAATAGTTTGCATCGTTTTCGTTGTCTTTACACTATCATTCTAATCTAAGCGTTGCCGTGTTAAATTTTGCTATACCTAGTCCAATGGTATCTGATTTTATATTTTGGGTGAACTGAGCATGAACATGACAGTTTTAACATCCCGTAACGTAATACTAACAAAATTAGGTACAAAAATGCCCGAGTTCTAACATCGCCTTTTACAGTTGTAGAGTTGCGCCAAACTTTTAGTCGCCTCTAGGCGACTATTAGTTTGGCGCTAATCATACCTTGTAGCACGGTTTGTATTTACGTTTCTTTCATCAAAAGTCCAACGTTTTGTCTTTTTTTGCTGCATACTGGGATAAATAACATAACTATGCTCGATACAGTAAAAGGCGCCATTTATCAAATTGATTGATTGTTCAGCCAGTGTTGCCAGATGGCTTTGTGTATTTCCCCCCCCCAAACAATTTTGTTCATTAATATACACTATCGGTTTTCTTCGATCAATGTTTTGTTTTTAAATTTGATGTCAAATATTTCACGTAAATTTTGTATGAAAAAGGGATTTCTTACTATACCTAGTCCAACATAGGATGATCTCTGACAGCTGTCAGTGTCAAAACACGCCTATGAAGTATCGTATTTTTCGACGGTAAAATGTATAGAGACAATTTAAATACTTTATTGGCAAATAGTGACGTGCTACACTTATCGTAAGACAAGTTATCGATCTTGACTCGAAACATATAATAGAATATTGATGATATTTTGTAAATAAAATAGATTGCAAACAACAAGGTAAATGAAATAGAAATACTATTAAAACAACGATAAAAAATAGCAAACTGAATTTTTAACGAGTGGCGCTTCATGGGCGCTCCACACTCGCGCGTGAAACAATAATGAAATCCCATTCATCCATTCATGCATGTTTCGCGGGCTTTGCGCGTGAGTGTGTAGAGTGGGCTTCACCGCGCCATGCCGCCATCTTGTTTGATTGCATTGCATCTGCCATTCTGCCATCTTGTTCAGTACGAGTGCCAACGCCTTGTATACGCCACGTGTTTTCATTCAGTCTCCATTCGGTTATCGTTATTGTTATTAATTTGTTGAGTTTTGCTGTTATTTGTTTGTTAAGTTTGTTCTGTTTTTGGATACAGTATGCCAAAAAGAACAAAGAAAACTGTTTTAAATAGTGAAAGCCGGGAGTTTGTGATTCGCTTGCGCGAATACTTTGAACGCGAGAGTCAAAATGGCGGACCGTTGTTGCCATTAACACAAGCGTGCAACAGAGTTGCTGATGCTCTGGGAATCGGGATTGCTACAGTGATTCGTGTCAGCAGAGAAAAGTATGGTGAGCAATCATCTGCGACAACGACGACAGAGGAAAACGAAGAGCAAAAACTGTCGACGCCAAATAAAAAAAGGAAGAGGACGTGTCCAATATCAAAAATTGACGATTTTGATGCCGCAGCAATCCGGAACCATATTTATGGGTACTACACGCGTGGAGAGTTACCAACACTCAGAAAACTACAAACATCTCTTGAAGACGCTGAATTATTTAAAGGTGGCCACTCGTCGTTAGCCAAAACACTAAAAAGCATCGGGTTCCGCTACAAAAAAAGTGACAAAAGAAAAATACTAATGGAGCGGACAGATGTTGCGCTCAAGAGAATTGATTTTCTCCGAAAAATTAAAGAGATCTCAAACTGGGACAAAGTGGTTTTTCTGGACGAAACGTGGCTAAACGCAAATCACACAGTTTCAAGATCTTGGACGGATGACACAGCTGAGTCAACTACAAAAGTGCCCGAAGGCAAAGGGCAAAGATTAATTATAACACATGCTGGGACGTCGTCTGGCTTTGTGCCGAATTGTTTGCTGGCGTTTAAATCAGTAAAGACCACCGAATATCATGAAGAAATGGATTTCGAAAGATTCAAAAAGTGGTTTTTAACTCTTTTGGAAAACCTGAAAGAACCGCATACCATCGTGATGGACAATGCATCGTACCACTCCGTACAAAGAGATAAAGCACCAACGTCAAGCAACCGGAAATTGGATTTAATTTCGTGGCTGCAAAGCAAAGGTATAGAGGCCAACGAAAAGATGTTGAAAACTGAATTACTACGATTGGTCCGTATACACAAACCCCGTACTCCAACATACATCTTGGATGAAATAGCAAAAGAAAAGGGCCATACTGTAATTCGGCTACCTCCATACCACTGCCAGTACAACCCGATAGAGCTGATCTGGGCTCAAGTCAAAGGTAAACGTGCTTATGTGTTTCTTTCACCATCGCTCGCATTTCTCTCGTTTGCTTAAAAAAAGTCAATTAGATTAATATTTGTAATTTATTGTACTGACATAAAATTATAATCAAATACATTTTGATAGCATAGGAAGATAAGAATGTAAAAATATCTCATAAAACATCAATTAGCTAATAAAACATCGATTAGCTATTAAGACATCTCTTCCAACAAGCCATGGTGTGTTTTATATGTATTTTATTTCTTTGTTACAGGTTACGCAGCCAGACATAATACAACACCGCCTTTTACAGCAAATAAAATGCTGAAGTTACTGAAGGATGCATGTGACAGTGTCACATCGGACAATTGGAAGAAAGACATAGACAGAACAAGAAAAATTATGGAAGATGATTGGGAGCGTGACGTACGATTCGACCAATCTACCCAGGAACTGATTATAAATCTACAAGACTGCTCCAGCGAGTCAGAATCAGACTTTGATGATAGTGATTTGGGCTGTGAACCGATTTAACAAGAATAAAAACATGTTACAACATCCTTTTGTTTGATTTGCTTGAAACATTCAGAAACTTTGGTTAGAATATCGATAATTTATTTCGACATTATCCCCATGCCTAGTAAAGTCACAGTGACAAGCTGTCAGAGATCATCCTATGTTGGACTAGGTATATGACATGTAATAATTGATCAGTTTCCATAGACAACTATTTGGTGAAGGATCCTTTAGACCCAATGTACTCATTTGATCCCGAATTAAAGACATCCCTCATACCCAAGGCTTATTTATTTTTCGTGCTACTTAAGACCCAGTGTGATCAATTGATAACAAATAAATCATTCAAAGATAATTTAAAAATTGGCGCGTAAATCTTACTCGAAACATCATTTCCTGATTGGTTCGAACGTATACGTCAGTTTGACAGGAGTAGATTTATTAACCAATCACGTGAAATCTGTCTTTTCCTTGCAAAATGGCGAACCGGGAGCATCGGCGCACACGAAGTAAGTATTTATCATGATTTATCTGTGAAATCTTTGATCTGCCAAGATATCCAATACATTAATTTGGGAGACAAAATGTAGGAGTTTATTGTATTAGGAATAGTTTTATCACTAGTAAGTTTTCAAAGGTCAAAACTTTACATAGTAAAATTATGTGATCATTTGTTCACTGTCCAATATCATACATGTTGTGTTATTTTTGTGATTATTTGATCACATTGGGTTGTACTTTAGTATATAGTTTGGTTTAATAATTTCGTTTGTTATATAGATTTGAGAGATGAAGACGTTGAGGAGCTGCTGCTGGATCAATCAGATTTAGAAGATATCGGACAAGAATATGGGGGTGACATATATTCTGACCCAGAGTTTGAACCCACCGAGGAACGTGATGACACCAGCGAATCGGACTCGGAGCCTGAACCTGAATCTGTACATGACGTGACAGTCACACGACCGGGAACAGCACGCGGTAGGACCAGGGGCAGCTGCTCTTCAAATAGAGGACGTCAAGGTCATAACATACCAGCTCAGCACCATTCCATGAATACAGGTTGGTCACAAAAAAAAACTTCGCTCCTCAGGAATTAGAAGTGCTACAACCTAGTTACTTACCCAACGTTCTAGAGGCGACCGATATGATGAGTTTGTTTAGGCAGTATATTGATGATGATCTTATCAATACTATTGTTCAATGCACAAATCAAACAGCCATAAAAATACACGGTAAAAGCTTGAATCTGACCAAAGCAGAACTGTATACGCACATTGGCATATCATTTGTGATGTCAACTATAAACTATCCTTGGTTGAGGAAATATTGGGAAGGAAAATGGCGAGTAGCTGTGATCGCTGACAATATGCCTCGTAATCGTTACATGCAATTGAGAAACGCCCTTAAATTTGTTTATGACGATGATATTGCTGCTGACGCTCGGGCTAAGGATAAACTCTGGAAAGTGAGACCACTAACTGACAAAATTCAAGCCGGCTGCAAAAGACAACAAAAGAAAATAAATTATCAATCGACGAAATGATAATTCCTTTCACGGGTTCGTGTGGAATCAAGCAATATTGCCCTGTAAAGCCTAATCCAGTAGGTGTAAAAGCATTTGGGCTTGCCAATCCCAATGGGTTAGTTTGCGACTTTGACGTATATCAAGGGAATACGACCTATTCGCAATTCGAATCTACAAGTTTTGGGTTAGGAGATAAGGCAGTACTGTCTTTAGCCGAGTCTCTTGTTCCTGGACATACACTATACATTGACAGATACTTCACCAGTCAAATTGGCTGATAGACTCCTTCAGGATGGTATTGGGTGTACGGGAACTATCCAAAAAAACAGAGTACCAGCTGTTGCCAGAGATAAGTTGATTGATGACAAAGTCCTAAAAAGACGTGGCAGAAGAAGTGTGAGCTCAATTGTTAGGGAAGACGACAAGGTTGCAATAACTAAATGGTTTGACAACAAACCGGTACTCATGTTGTCTACAGTTGAGGCTAAAGATCCTGAAGATCTATGCCGACGGTGGTGCAAGCACGATAAAAGGTGTGTCGATGTCAGCAGGCCGAGAGTCATTCGCAATTACAACGCTTTCATGGGGGGAGTTGATTTGGCTGACAGAATGTTATCTATCTGTCCTTTTCGATACAGGACAAGAAAATGGACTCAAATTTTTTTTCGCACATGCTGGATTTAGCGGTATCTAATTCATGGATACAGTATAAAAATGAGCAGATTACAAAAGACGTGCCAGTAAAGAAGATACAGCAACTGCGCAATTTTAAAATGGAATTAGGCGAAAAAATTATTGAGCAGAATACAGACGAAGACAGCACTGATTCAATCAACGAAGTTGAATCAGAATCAATCTTGAAACGGGAGAAAGGAAGACCTTCTACTGAAGTTCCATCGAAGAAACGCCATCAGCAAAGCTCAAAACATATGCCTCTACATGAAACAAAGCAATCACGATGCCGTCATTGCCAATCTCGGACCAAATGCAGCACGTGCAATGTATTTTTGTGTCTCAATAAACAAAGAAATTGTTACAAAGAATTTCATGAGTAGATTTGTTTCCTAGATACTAGTCATGGTACTAAGAGGATTTTAAATTCCTACAATCTGGTTGTGAAAGGCACTTTATTTAATAGAGTTGTTTAAATAAAAGTATTTAATTAATGATAAGATTAAGATTGTTCCTAGCGTTTGAAAAATGTACAACTATTTCTACTATTTCAGGTTCTTTAAAATAAGCGACTGATTATGATGATTATAAGAGACTGATTATGTTATTGTGTTTTGATTGTATATTTTTGTTTGCTATTAAAAAGATTATAAATAATAAATAATGGAAGAATAAACCACTTTTTCATTTACTTTGTAATATTTTCATTTACTTTGTAATATTATAATGTACATTCAGCGAAAAAATGCTAAAATACAAAAAAAAATATTTTATGCCAATCGATCCTATTTCGTGTGGGGATTAAAAGACTCTATGGGACCATTTAAGGTTTGAGTACTAGAAATGACAGAAATCGCCAAAAACTTTTTTCATACATTTTGTACTGAAAAAAGAAAATCAACTCGAAATTATTCTTTATTTTGACAATCATATTTCTTATTGTGATCAAAAGATTCTTTAAGTCCAACTGAAATTTAAATACAAAAACTACGGTAGGTCACAACAACACTGACATCATGTATTTTTAAACACAAACTTAAAAATAGGTGATCTACGAAATAAACTGTTTTAGAGTATCGAAATAAATCTACGAAATAAACTGTTTTAGATAATATTACAAAAGAACGAAAAGTTGCAGAAAGCACTTCAAAAAAAATTGTTACTCCTGGGAAAAGCCGTCCGCAATCCAGAAAAATTGATTTGGATGATATGGATTTATGTGCTATCCGCCAGAAAATTCATTTCTTCTATGTTGTAAAGAAAGAGTTGCCTACGGTAAATAAACTGCGCCTGGAACTAAAACGAGACATGGATTTTCAAGGAAGCAATACAACGTTACGACGGATATTAAAAAGAATAGGTTTCCGATTCACGCGATGTCATTCAAAACGCAAGGTTTTGATAAAACGATACGATATTACTGCCTGGCGTGCCAGGTACATCGAAAGAATGAGAAAAAATAGATTAGTAGACAAGAGACCTGTGGTGTTCTTGGATGAAACCTACATTCATCCCACTTACCATGCATCTAGTTGCTGGCAAAGCGAAAAGGAAGATGGGTTGTTGGTGTCCGAATCTGTTGGAAAACGTTTCATAATTGCACATGCCGGTTCTGAGCACGGGTTCGTTGATAATGCGCTTTTGATATTTCGTTCACAGTCGCAATCAGCCGATAATCACGACGACATGAATACTCAAAACTTTATGAAATGGATGGCTGAGAAGGTAGTACCTAACCTGCCTGAAAAATCATTGGTGGTGAGACCCAGATAAATAAACCACCTACAATGGCAAGCTTGAAAACAGAAATGCAGGAATGGTTAAGACAAAAGCAAATCTATTTTGAAGAGAGCTGGACAAAGCCCGTTTTATATGATGTCATAAAAACCAACAAAGCACAACCGGTTTATAAAGTCGATGAATTATTGAAGCAACACAATCACGAAGTGGTAAAGCTACCCCCTTACCATTGCGACTTAAATCCGATAGAAAAAATATGGAGCCTGGCTAAAAGACGCGTTGCTGAGAAAAATGTAGATCAAGACCCAAAACAAATAATGAACCTGACAAAAGCCGCTTTTGAAAGCATCACACCTGAAGACTGGCGTATTCAGTGCAAGCACGTGGAACATATAGAAGACGAATACTTCAAAAACGATGGACTCATTGATGTGGACATGGAGAGATTCATAATATCAACAGTGAGTGATAGCGACACTGATGATAGTGATGATGATCATGGTGAAATTCAAGATACAAATGATAGCGATTGCGATATTATGGAACTAAATCACGATGACCATACTTATTGTAAAAAGATCTGCCATTAAACATTGGCTGGCTGTGCTGTCTTCGGCTGATACAGTTTAGTATCGCCGGCTGAACAGACGGATCTCAAAATCCCTTAAGAGCGACCTGCGTCTCATTAATAAAAACTGTATCAAAGAGATGATGATGATGATGATTAAATATTGATGAAAAGTATATTAAATTTGTTTGAAGTAGCATTTAAAATGCAGAAACGGTGTATACGTGCTATGTTTCATATTAGGACAACCGAGACATGTAAGCCTTTATTTACTAAGCACCGAATTCTGACACTTCCGTCATTATACATAATAGAAGTAGCTACTTTTGTGAAGACCAACCCTCATTTATTCCCACGTTTATCTGAAACAGTGACTCGTGATAGACGCGACACAGAAAGACTGCGCCTTTTTTCCTGTAAAACGGCGCTATTGAGCAAAAGCATCCTATGTATGGCGCCTATCATATTCAATAAAATACCAACATGCTATAAACAATTAAATACTTCCCTATTTAAAAATAAGCTCAAATCATTATTAGTTGATAAATGTTATTATAGTGTAAATGACTTCCTCAATGATAAATTCCAGTTAAAGTAGTGACCGCTGTTATTATTAAAATATTATTGATGAAATTTATAAATGACATTCTCAATGACAAATTCTAATTATATTGACCACTGTAATTATTTAAATATTCTTGATGTAATTGAAATGTTAATAATTGAATTTTTATAATGCAAGTTAAATTAATGTTAGTTTTTTTTTTTAACATCAGAATGGTTGAAACCGTGTCCTGACTTACCGCCACTCAAATTTGTACGCTGATAACAGTAGAACATGTTGATCCGAATTTTTCTTATTTATTATCCAAAATGCATGCTTATGTATCTTGACTGACACATGTTTTAGCAAATAAATAAATCTTTATCTTTATCTTTATCTTTGTTTTATAAATCTTAGCTTTTATCTATGCCAAAGAAAAAGATCTGAAAATATGGGCTTGTAAAATTTGATACCAGCCCCTATATTACGCGCACCAAATCCTGAGCGATTCCAATCGTTTAACTGTCAAATTAGTATGGAATTTGACAGTTAAGCGATTGGAATCGCTCAAGATTTGGTGCGCATAATTAGGCCCCTGATCATTTTCACCGAAATGCCTTTTCGACGTTGCCTTTTATAATAGTTAGAGACAGTGAAATATTATTTTATTCGTTTTAAGGTAAAACATCAAAAGCAATTCAATTCAATCGATGTCGACGATTTCTGCCAGAGTCACGCCTTGACACGAATCAGAAGCAAATCTTTGGTAGTTCGCGAATTTCATATTAATTTATGTTACGTTGGGGTAAATTAGCACTAGCAACATTTTAGTACACCGCGCTAGCGCCGCGTCTATCGGCATTCAGTGGTGGCGCGGACTCTAGTAAGTTTTCGTGCGAAAAAATGTCGAAACCCATTAAAAGCAGTGCCCAGAGCTTGCTGTATACAATGATAATCAAGTATGAACAGAGAAAGGATAATATAAATCAGCGCTTCGAAGAAAAACAACGAATTTTTCACAAAATTATTTCAGCTGCAAGTAAGTAAAGCCCAAACATTTTGATACTCGGCCTAGATTTAAACAAAAATAAAAAAATTTGTTTGTATTCAACATAATTTTACTTTTGTGTTAGTATGTAAATACAAGTAATTATGTTTCAAAACAAACATTAATTTATTTACTGTTTTAAGGTCTGTCGGATGACGAAGATCGAAGACTTAGTCAAATCATCAAATCAAAGATGTTGAGAAAAAAGATCTGATTACCTCTGAATCCAGTTATTTGGCCCATTTATCTAAACTGACCGGTTGTATTTCATTATATTTATTCTATTGTAAGTGATAATAATCTGCTATCTAACCCAATTATTGTTATTATTGCAGAAGTTGGTATCAATACAATGAGAAGGACAAAAAAAGGAAGGTTCCTTAAACCAAGATGTGTGGAACACACCAGGAAAAAAACGCCCTCGCCAGCCCAGTGTTTCAAACTTAGATGATTTTGACATTTCGGCAATTCGTAATAAAATAAATGAATTTTAAGAAACAAGTTCCAACAATAAGAACATTGTTAGCAGAACTGCGAGAATCCATTAGATTCACTGGATCTCGAGAAAAATTGAGACAAATATTATAAAAAAATGGTTTTGAGTTTAAAACCAATAAAAATGAAAGGTCAATTCTTATTGAAAAGTTTCAAATATCTGCTCTGAGACACAGTTATCTTGGAGCTATTTATAAGAAGCGGAAAGAGGGAAAGACAATAGTTTACCTGGACGAAACATATGTCCACCAAAACTACAAGCCAAAAAAGTCATGGCAAGGACCTCGAGTGGAGTAACTGACACGATTTTACTAAAGGTTTTTTTAAAAATGTATTTTGCCTTTTTTGGAATGTCTTTAAGAATGTTTGTTATTTTAATTATTGTTTCTTTGTTTTTTGGGTAAAGGATACATCATAGTCCATGCTGGCTCTGAGAAGGGTTTTGTGTCAATGCATTATTGGTGTTCAGCACAAAATCTAAAATGACTGATTATCATGATGATATGAACTGCAGTAACTTCATGAAACGGATGGAAGAAAAATTGATACCCAATTTAACTGAATCTAGTGTTATTGTAATGGATAATGCGAGTTATCATGTAACTCAAATTAACAAGCCGCCTACGATGAGCTTTTGTGTCTTGTCAAAGAAAACAAACCCATTCCCCTGTACGAAGCTGAAGAACTGCTAAAACAGCATGGACACGAGGTCATCAAATTGCCGCCATATCATTGTGATCTCAATGCTATAGAATTTATTTGGAGCTTGGCAAAAAGTGGCAAGTATGAATCTAGGCGTGCCAGCTGCCGAAATGGAAAATTTAATAAGGAAATTAATGTTTTGCCAGTGTGACTGCTGATGACTGGAATACAAGCACTGATCATGTGATTAATGTTGAAAATACATACAGAGTAAAAGATAAATAGCGGAAGAGGAACTTGAACCATTCCTCATCAATGTCCGTGACGATGAAAGTGACAGCGATGAATCATTTGAAGACATCGAATTTCTTGAATCAGATTTTGATTATGGTTCAGAATGAATAAATGTTTTTAAGTTTATGTTGTGCATCTTTATTGTCCCTGTTTTTGTTGTTGGTATTGATTTTGATGTAGTTTTAAGAATTTCGTATTGCTTACATATATGTTTAGACCAAAATTCTTTGGAGACTCCAACTTATTAAGCAAATTGATTGGCGCTTAGCTACCAAAACAGAGGTCGTGGGTTCAATTCCCACTGGGGACCGCCGTAAATTTGTACAAATGGCCTCAGTCTGGGTGTACTTTCATGTTTGTGACGTCCTTGCCTGGTTACCATAGCACAGGGTATCCTAGTCTGGGACTAGGTCAAGTGATTGTATTATGTGGAAGGTATTAAATAATCAAGTTAAGCAAAAGTATCAAGATTGTTTTTTCAAACTGTATGCAGTGTTAACAGCTGAAAGTGTTGCCGCCAGAAGCTTGTGCCACGACTCGCTTGTCACACTACATGTCCGAATTCCAAAATTGATCAAAAAATGGCGATGGGCCGTACAAAAGCAACTGCTGTTGTTAATCAAATCTTGCGCATTTTGCACAAGACCTGTCAGATCATTTGAAAAAACCTGAGAACTTCGTTTCCCTCATAATGGACGAAACGACAGACCAAGGATCTGCCAAACAATGCGCAATGACTGATTTACTACAAGTTACATACAGTAAATACACAATTTCTTGATATGATTGAAATGCCAAAATGCGTCTTATACACAATAAAATCACCATAGAAACTTTTCTAAATATTTTACGTTAAGACCTTAAACAAAATTCTCTGTTGTCACTTTGATTGTGTAGGTAATAAATACAATTATTTGTTTGAAGTATTATTTGTTTATTCTTACGAGTACGAGTACATAGTATGACGCTAAGTCTTAACGATACTTTTGGTTATTGCCAGTCACACCGGGTCACACCATATTATAGTGTGAATGTGAAGAAAAATATTATTCTGTCACACTGGTGTGACCAAATAGTGTGACAGCGAGTCCGCACCCATTTAAAATGAGTTCGAATAAAACAATAACTATCAAATTGAAAGTTTTGATTAAAATAATATGTCATCAATTTTAAGAAGAACGCAAAAGGAAAACGACATCGCAGTAGCAGGCACCAGCAAGACTTAATCTCGTGAAGTCGTTGAAGTCACGACAACATCGAAGTCAGAGAAATCGATGGATTGGGATCAAGCTAATCAGCAATCATCAATCAAGAATATCCAAAAAAGGTGTTACAAATTTTCCTTTGTTTCAGAGGGAGGTATAAAATATAACAATATAAATATGTGCATTTTATATTTTATATGCAAAAATATGCGGCCATTCAATGTCGTTGAAGGAGAAGGCTTTCTAAAATTAATGAAATAATTGGCGCCCCACTATAAAGTACCTACCTTCATCGACCCATTTTAAGAATATGCTCAGTGACGATGATGATGGTGTTTACTAAAAGAGTATCAAATGCGACTGCGGTGTGTGTGACGCTCGACACATGGACCGAAACTATGAACGAAAAGAGCTTTTTGGGTGTAACTGCACATTTTTTAGAGAAATTAGCTTTTACTAGCGCTAATATTGCCACAAGAGAACTGAAATCAAACCACATTGCGGAGTATATTTCAAATTCATTTGTAGATATTATTAACGAATGGAAAATTCCACTGTCAAAAGTAACTTGTGCTATTACAGACAATAGCGCTAAATATGGTTGCAATGAAAAGGACGCTAGGTGAAACCAAACATTTGCCATGTTTTACACACACCATAAATATGATCGTAGATTCCTCGCTAAATTATTCTTTGAATTCAGTTTATGGTGTTATAAAAAAAAGTCAGAGAAATTGTTAAATGGGTAAAAAACAGTGTTGTGAACAGTGTAAGCTTAGAAAAATGCAGACTGACAACGGGGTTTCTGAAGGATGCACAATAAAATTTATTCTGGATTTGAGAACACGATGGAATTCGCAATATTATATGCTGGAAAGATTTTTAGCTTTGTTGAGAATGGCTTCACAACTTTTACTCGATGCAACAGATGGTCCTGAAATGGTGTCCGGCCATGAAATCGAAATTATTAAACAGATAATCTCTCTCCCTGAGAGAAGGCCTGTGTCCTACAGTGGGACGTATATAGCCCGCTTATGTAAACAGATAATCCAGTTGTTATAACTGTTAGTGTGGTATCAGATGTCGCGCCGTGGAGTCACACCCCCAACAGGGGTGTGAAAGTCACAGTGTGACTGGTTGGGAATTTTTACAAAAAAAAAGGGCGAACAAAGGGCGCGCAACCCATAGTCTAATTAAATAAACTCACAGTACGCACTCAGCGCCTGCCCAACTCACTCGCGCGCCTTTCCATTTACTCTCCCATCAACCGACTTAATAAAGTACAGCCAAGAACGTATCCTTGAGTACAGCTGATAGTACCCGTCTGATAAGCAAATAGCAAAAACATACAACAATGGTATGAAATACATAATATATCATAACCATTCGAGTTTGTGACTAGAGAATCTTCAGGCCAGAATTATATCACTTTATCAAAAATCATACCGATGATAAGTTGCCTCGCGTCGCAGCTTAATAAATTTGAGTCAACAATAATTTGTGGCTCAGTTGCAAACTAAATTATTGGCCGAATTGAAGAAAAGGTTTGGTCAGATTGAATACAATACATTCGCAGCGCTGGGAACCATTTTAGACCCACGCTTTAAGAATCTTCACTTTCAAGATCCAAGTGCGTGTGGCAGGATTATACAAAAATTGAGAAACATTATTAAGGACGATACTACGACTTCCACTAGTGGATCAGAGGAGGAAACCCCATGAATATTTTGACTTTTGGCTCCACCACAAAGAGCTAGCAGTTGGCCAAAAGCGACGACGTGCTAACACCAAAGCAGATGAGGTATCATTTTATTTGAGTATTCCTGTCTGCTTCTTAAAATCCAATCCAATGGAAGAATGGGAAAATAAAAAACTAGTTTTTTCAACACTTTATAGACAGGCGAGAATGTATTTGCATATAGTTGGTACCTCTGTACCGTGCGAGCGCTTATTCTCTAAAGCTGGCGCGACAATAACTGCTTCAAGAAATCGATTAACCGGAAAACATCTGGAAAAGTTATTATTTCAAATACTGACTTTTTTCTTAATGTTTTTAAATAAATACTTAATAAACATCATACTATGTACGTACACTGCTGTTCTTATTTACTCATAGTTACTAATACTTCTCAATACTACGAAAAAACGGCCCGATACAAGTAGGTATCGATACCTTTTGTTCTATACCAAGTAGGTATCGATACCTCACGAGTCACGACTGATACGGTATCGAGTAAAAGTATCAATACCTAGGTGGTATCGTTTCATCCCTACCTATGCGGAACTCTTTGCGATAGTTTCGATAATCAGTAAAATGTCAAGTTCCTGTCAATATGACAGATATCTGGAATGTAAACTGTAAACAAACAGAGTCTGGCAAACGAAAGCGTAACCTGAGAAATTGGCGGGAAACTAAAAAAATATTCATGTGCGGATATCATTAACTATACTAGGAAAAACAGATTTGATACTTGTTTAGAAGGTAAGTATTTATATTTTATGCTGCTTCTTCAAGAATAAAAAATCCTTTGTTGCTGCTTAGGCATAATGAATTTTTTATACTCTCCAGGAGACAGATTTTTGCTAGTTTCTCAATGAATAATGAATGAATGGCTTGAAAAAAATTTTTCGCTTATTTCCTTTACTTGTGCAGCATCTTGCTTCTTGCCAAATTTTATGATTCTAGTTGGACGGGAAGTACACTATCAATTTCATGCGATCATGCTCCTCCGTGGTCCTATAATGGTATCTTTTTCCTTTAGAGATATCTAAGGAACCCAAAAAGAAAAACATACAATAACAAATGGTATGTTATTTATTGTGGTTAAAGCGCTGGGCTGGTTATTCGATAAATTTCTTCAAAGGAATTATTCTTCAGTTAATTATTTGCAACGAATTTGGTCTCTTGAAAGAGGATTTGACAGCTTGAAAAAAAAATTAAAATCGAGCCGGTTTTCCCAAAAGATCAGTTTTTTACCAATTTCCAACCCAAATGACTTCTGTTTTTTATAACGCCATTAGAAAGGCACAATCTTATTTATAAAAACACGATTCCTTAAAACACTCCTCAAATGCAGCTTAAATTATCTGTGGTAAAGATTATCTGTGGGAAAGAAAAGAGTTCACCATAGACTATTTGAACTGCATTTGAAGAGTGTTTTCTCGGATCCGGATTTTATAATAGTAGTTTATGCAACTGTCATATAATGAAGGGTATTAAAACACGAGTGTGAGTTTATGAAACGAGCGCAGCGAGTTTCATAATAGTAACGAGTGTTTTAATACCCGTGTTATATGCAGTTGCATACACTACTTTATCTTCACTAATGAATTTGTCGGAGAGGTTTTTGAGATACGCAAGAATGACATTTTCAGAAAATGATGTAGTTTTCTTTTCGATCTTCCATGCCAAAACGTTATTATATTCTTTTTCATATAATTTTCTAGATTTTTCTGGCAAAAGATTGTGAGTTAATTTTGTTGCCACTTCTAGAATATCCGGAGGCGTACAAATATCATCGTCGCTATCCATTTTTAACTTTTAATTTATTAAATTAAATTCACGCGTACGTGTACATTGATTTTGCCGCCATTAAAATTTAACCAATGAGAGCGCAGCTGCGCGCTTCAATAAAACGCGACCAACCTGATTGGCCCTGCAATCAAGTTGGTCGCGTTTTATTGATGTTATAATGAGATTTTACGATATCGATGTGAATATTATACCATCATGTGAAATTGCTTAAATTGAGTGTTTTGTTGTCTGCGCTATAACAGTAGTAATTATAAGTCAAGTATTGAAAACATAAGTAGAATGTTACAACATTAGTGTAGATAAATATAATAAAAAAACAACACTGTCATTACTTTTTTTTACTCTTTTATGCCAAACGGAAAGTAGAGTTATTCAGGTTTTTAAATTTTATTGGTTATTATTGATATTTTCTTACTTCCGACATTAAAAAAATGTTTTACGACGTTATCCATTCAAACAGTAAACATTGTTGCATTCAAACAAAACTTTTTCAACAGGGTCTTAAATAATTATAGAAAAATTAAGTAATTTAAAACGAAAAACGTAGGAACACCTTAATACCCCTATCACACTAGCGATTTGCGAGCAAGGTGTACAACTTACGTATTCACCTTCATGAGGCGCTACTACGTAATATGGGTTCGTCCGATTTAACCCAGTCCGAACTGTCAAATAGGTACATTTCACACTTCAGAAACGCCAAAATAGATAACCCAATACAGACAATATTTCGAAAATTGTGAATCCCCCAAGGAATGTATCGAATACACAATGACAGGCTCATAGTCTAACACGATCATGTTTTTTAAATGCTAAATTTTGTATTTTGTGCAATAAAGTGTAACAAACAAACATGTTACCTATGTAATTATCCTGTTTAACTTATTACACAATACATTTTCTCAGTTTTGTTAAAAGTTCTGGCACAGAGGATTTAGGAACAACACCTACCTGCGATTAACTGCCTGTATTCTGCTTTGAGTAAATATTTTATTCAGTAAATTTTATACTTTAGAATTTGACTGTGTCATTCTTTTAAGATACAGAATTATACACGAGTATTTACAATGTAATATTGTCAATTCAGAAACCGAACTAGAATTGTCATTGCATCGTGATCAACATTACAAAAGAAAAGCCTACCTAATTTAATGTTGAATTACAATATTTTGTGTTTGTACTATGCATAGGTATAAAATTATTTGTTATAAAATATCAAACCACTCGTCATTGTGGCTTTTAACCATAGCGTATTTTAAGTTTTAGGTTGGACAGAAATTATTAAATCCCAAATTAATGCATTACTGCGACGAATACCACAACAATAACATGATTACAAATTATAGTTGTAATCGTCGTAGAATACGCAGTCCTGTGTTCTCAAAACGTCCCATTCAGCAATTTCTCATGTGCAAAATATCCCATCATTAAAATGCCCTGTCTTGGGGCAATCATTCATTTTCCCAATCATTGTAATTTTATACAATCCCCAATTATTGTAAGGCGTTTCTAAAATGTGGCTAATTTACTAGTGTTATATATGATGCAAACAAATTTTCTTACTTTATGTGTATAAATTACTAACCAACTAGTCAATTACTAGGACTTTACCCTGTATCCTAAAAACTTGCAGAATTATTTACAGAACATATGATTTTATTAACTATAATAAAATAATAATAGGTTTTTCATATTGTTAAAGAAAACTGGTTGATGAGTAAAAAAGTCATGTACCTTACTATCTTCATTGTGTACGTTTTCTTTTAAAACTTTTGCCTTTCTTGGTCTTCATTTTCCGTTTACCTGTTGAACTGCGCTTGTCCCTAGTGCCAGTTATTTCATCTGCTAATATCCCTACAGTAGTTAAGCGCTTTCTGCGATTCTTATCAGCTTTGGTAACCGGTAATCTGGTAAGATAGTTTTCTTCATACTCTGTTCTTTCCTGTTCTTGTTTTGATATAGAATGTTTGATGTGATTCCCAGTGCTCACTTCCACTGGAGCCTCAGAGTATTCCTCACGCAATTCCCGCATCACACTTGAATTTAAGAATTGTTTCTTGGCTCTTTCCTTGTTCTTTTCATTATTAGATTTAGCTGATGTATCGTCAAAGTGCACCGCTGCTAATTTTGGCGGTACATAGATGTTGGACTTAGCAGGCTTTTCTTTACTTTCATCTTCCTTGGATGCATCACTTATGTCTTCATCACTGCCTTCAATTTTACTAATAAGATTGTCAGGGTTAGCCCGATAGGATTGGGGATCGTCTTCTGTAGCTCCAACAACAGCAGTTTTTACAAGTTTATCAATTTCATATTTCAACTTTGAGTCAATGGGTCGTATCTTTTCCAGGACAGTTCGTATTTCTACGAGTCGATCTATTGATGGATCTGACTCTATTCTCTCTCCAGAACATTTTCGTAATACTATGTAAGTTAGGTTAATAAGGTAGCTCAACAGCATTTGATATTTCATTTCTAAAAACCCAAGACCTTTATCAGTAGATATCTCACCACTTTTGACACGCATCAACATATTGTCAACAAGCTGTGAAACCTGTTGCACATTCGCATTCATTTCTTTGAACAGCTTTACAGCTTGAGGTAAATCTGGCTGCTCCATCTCGTCTATGGCCTGAAAAACGAGATTGTTAATCAATGCAAAAGTAAAGTACAGTACATGCTACGAGCATCACATGTATCTATCTAGTTGGCGCCCTCAGAGTTTGAACTATAGGGTCGATAGGAATGCTTAGTTGCCTGTGTGCCTCACAAATTTGATGTTAAGATGTGTGCCTTTTTAAGGTTCCTTAGTCAACAAGCCTAAGCCATGGAAATAGTTTCGCCATGTTCGTCCGTCTGATATATAAACGATATATAAACGTCCAGAATATACAAATGACCGAAATTGTTAGTAATAGGGGTTAAAGTATGAAATTGCCGTTTTATTGCAATAGGTTCTTTGAATTGACACAGAATCTTCATGGTTTGAGGTTTTCGAATGAAACTTTTTTCAAATGGTTTCTATGATGTTCTTTTTTTTAAAAATGTGAAACATTTGAATATCGACTTTCAATTGTTTTTGTTATTCAATTTAGACAAGAAAGATGGATACTGCGAAAATTCGAGTGATTTTTGAATATTGTTGTGGCATTTGACCTGGGGTCAGCCATTGCATTTTTCTTTTCCGGTTATTATAAAGAATCCACTTTTCATCACATGTTACAATTCGATCCAATATTCCTTCATTTCTGTACCGGTTCAACAAGGCAACACAAGTTTCAACACGCGTTTCTTTCTGCAGATCAGTCAAATCATGAGGCACCCATTTTTCGTATTTTTTTATTTTATTGATTTGACGCAAGTGAGTCAATATTGTGGGTAAGGTAACGTTAAACCATGCCGCTAATTCCTGGGTAGTTTGACTAGGGTCGGCTTCCACTATCTCTCTTAATTCATCGTTATTCACCTGTGTGGGCGGTCTTACTCGTGGCTCGTTCTTTAAGTCGAAATTTCCATCACGAAAGCGTTTAAACCAAAATCGCACGGTGCGTTCATTAGTAGACCCCTCTCCAAACGCAGCATTGATATTGCGGGCTGTTTCTGCCGCGTTAGTTCCGCATCGGAACTCGTATTCAAAAATCACTCGAATTTTCGCAGTATCTATCTTTCTTGTCTAAATTGAATAACAAAAACAATTGAAAGTCGATATTCAAATGTTTCACATTTTTTTAAAAAATAACATCATAGAAACCATTTGAAAAAAGTTTCATTCGAAAACCTCAAACCATGAAGATTCTATGTCAATTCAAAGAACCTATTGCAATAAAACGGCAATTTCATACTTTAACCCCTAATATCTAAATGACTAAAATAAGTAAAGTATCAAAACGTCCAAAATATCCTAATGTACAACGTTTCTAATACAAAATGGATCTTTTCGGTGCATTTTACCTACATTATTAACTCTTTCCAGGTAGCGTTATCGGAATAGACGTGGAAACTAAACTTTTGTATAGTTCTGGAGAGAAAAAGTACTAGGTCTGCATAAACTGAAGATATAAGCATCCTTTTAAACCAAACCTGCTATTTGGGTTGGGTAATTTCGTAGTTTATTTTTTTTGCTCTAGCTTATGCAAACCCAGTACTTTAAGGATCCAGATTTATCAATTTAGGTCGAAATAGGAATAAAAATCTGTCACATTAGTTAGACGTACATTATATTTTGGAATTAAATAGTGGATCGTTCTGTTGGTCACAAAGTAGCCCGTGAAAGCCAGACGAAAATCATGCAAGGTTTTTTTTGTAAAGTATCAGGAAAGCAAAGAGTGCGAGTAGGAGTACGCGGAGAAAAAAATACATTGCGGCAAAACCTAGTTAACATTTTGCAATTTCTTGTGCAGTGGGACCACGAGTACATGGTGGTATCTCGTGGTCCCACCAGTGGGAAACAGGTAGTGGGACCACGGCTCATTAAAATTCGGCCGAAGATACATGATTCTATGGACAATATGAAACTATAGACAATATGATACTATGGACAATATGATACTATGGACATTCTGATACTATGGTCAATATCATACTATGGACATTCTGATACTAGGGACGTTCTGATACTATGGACCATTTAATATATTTGTCATTTTGATAATATCGACCAAGTGCCTCAAAAGGCTTTTTTTGGTTAATCGTATTTTTTGGAAATTATATTTAGATACGACGAAAAAAAAAACCGGCGTCTTTTGGTTTCGGGACCGCCCGATTTCCCACCTGAGCTATTACAACCTCGTAGATAGTGGCGAAATTTACCTTCGCATTGTAATTTATACATAGTTTTCATTGCCTAAAAACACGGATAAAATGATATTTTCTAAAAATGAAACCTAGCTAGATCGATTAATCGTCCCCGAAACCCTCTGCATACTAAATTTCGTGAAAATCGTTGGAGCCGTTTCCGCGATTCAGATATATATTCAAGAATCGGTCGTTTAAAGGTATTAGATCATTATCATCATCATTCATCAGCCATTTGACGCCCACTGCAGGACGTAGGTCTCCCTCGTGGTTTTCATAACCGTGAGGGGTTTTGCCATAATCGCCATGCTTGGCAGGCGGGTTGGCGATATTAGATAGATACATAAAAAATCAATTGCTGTTCGTTTGTCTCGCTAAATCTCAAGAACGGCTGGGCCGATCTGGCTAATTTTTCTTTTTTTATATTTTACTTGCAAAGGTTTAAACGGTGGGACGCAAAAAGATTGATGTAGGTGATACGAAGTTCACGGGGTCGTATGGAAAACCGAATAATATAGAATAAGAATGAAAAACTGGCCAAGTGCGTGTCGGGCCACGCGTAGTGTAGGAAAAAGGGGTTTTATCAGCTTTATGGAACTAACAACTTCATCATCATCATCATCATTCAGCCACAAGAAGTCCACTGCTGAACATAGGCCTCCTCCATGGATTTCTAAAAAGACCGGTTGGAAGCGGCTTGCATCCAGCGTCTTCCTGCCACTTGGATGAGGTCATCTGTCCATCTTGTGGCTGGTCGTCCTACGCTGCGCTTGTCGATATGTGGTCTCCATTCGAGAACTTTTCGGCCCCATCGGCCGTCAGTTCTGCGTGCTATGGACTTTGTACGGAGTTTTCCTTTTATAAGTTGGTCGCCTATTACTCGTTAACTTGTTAGCTGTGATAGTTTCCCTTTTCATATCTTACATTTTGGTGTAGTCGAGAAAACCAATTGCATCCCTAATTTAGGTGTAGGGGGTACCCTAAAAAAATATTTTTTTAAGATTTTTTTCTACCATTTTGTCGGCTTGATTAATATGTATGTCTATGTCGCAGGATGATTTGATAAATCGAATTTTCGCGAAAATTCTAGGGATATTGCGAAGACACGGATAATTAGACATTAGTCATGACATTTCTCCATCAATCTGAAAAAAAAAAATTGGATTTTTGCGAAGATACCAGTCACCGTAGTCAGATTGCGAACAGAATCGTTGGCTATTATGAACTTAGCACACTGATTGGTTGATTGGAACGCTCAAACCTACATCTTCTCTGATTGGTTGGTGTATTGACGTTTCACTTGTCAAACCATTCTGTCACGTGATATGCTTGCGGCGTTTTGTTTGTTATTGTTTTTGTGTTCGAGTTAGCTACTTTCGATTATTTAAAGCAGTCAAAAGTGTGGTTGGAGTTTTAAAATAGTGCAGAAAATTATACAGATCTGTGTCTGCAATGACAAATACAACAATATGATAGATACAAGTGAAATTTTGGCTGAACGTTTAACAGAATCGGAAACCAATTTTGAGGTTATGTCCGAGAAAGAACGATTCGACATAGAGCTAAGAAAGTTTTATGCAGGGGGAACCAAACCAGAATGGACTAGAGAAAGAATTAATAATGTGATTAATTCATTAGAAGGATATAACTCGGCAACTATACTTAAATAAGCCAAGACTCAGAAACAGTATAGAAATGCAAAAAAGTATGATGTTATTTTATCTTTTTGAATGATTAATGTTAGCAGGTACTAATAATAGAAAAATTGTGTTTTTTTTTGTTAACAGCTTTACAACCCCATAACTTGTAATTCAAGTACATTTTTCTCAACACTATTAAGTAGATACGCGTAAGATTAATAATTGTATAATAAGATAAGAGAATACCAATTTACAAATTTGTGAGCGTTGGTAGCCTAGTGGGTAGAACATCGGACTCGGAAGCGAGAGACCCAGGTTCGATCCCAAGTGCGGGCATGTACCTATGACTTGGTTTTCTAAGTTATGTACATTGTGAAGTTATAGTAGCAATACCACACGCTAACTGTGAAGGAAAACATCGTGAGGAAACCTGAGTGTCTGCGCTTGAAATCGCCAATCCGCGTTGGGCACGCGTGGTGATTAAGCCCATACTCTCTCCTTGAGAGAAGGCCTGTGCCCTACAGTGGGACGCATATAGGCTGATTATTATGCAATTTACAAAACAAGTCTGATTATTAGGTGATTTATCTTAAATAAACATTCTGTGATTGATATGTATCACCCTAAAGGGTCCTAAGTTTGTATTTCAATTAAAATTTTCAATAAAAAGTAAAGTTCCTATAAATAAACATTGTCTCTTTCTTACCCTTTATAACTCTATGTCAAAATGCCTCAAACCTATGAGGCAAAACTAACAACCAATCACAATCAGAGTTTAGTTGTATGCCAAAATCAAGCCAATCAGAGTTAAGGATATTAAATGTTACTAAAGCAACTCGTTTTTTCGCAAAAACCCTATCTTTTTTCAGAATGATTGAGAAATGTCATCACCGTTATGTAATCTTCCGTGTTTTTGCAATATCCCTCCTATTTTCGCGAAAACTCGATCAATCAAATTATCCTGCGACATCTATACCAAACAGCTTTCTCATACTAATCGTCAATGAGCTAGGCCACATACAGACAGACAGACAGACGGATGGACATGGCGAAACAATAAGGGTTCCTTGAAACTGTGAAGCTTGTCAAAAAATCAAGGTAGTAAAATCTTTTTTTTTGTGAATTTGAGGTAATGAAATATACATATTGAAAGAGCTTGAATAACTGAGTAAGACTGCATTCAAAGTCAATTTTCACAAATAATGGCTTTTATGACAATTCATCCTCTTTATTTATCAAGAAACCATACGCGAAAAATGCATTACTTTATGGAGACCTTTATTTTTTCACAAAAGTGATGCGATGTGTTTTGCTACAATATAATATCGAGTAGATTATGTAGCGAAGACTATTCAAGTTGATTTGAAATAAAAAATATAAACCTATCGTATTACAAAGATCTATAAGTAACAAATTAATATAAAAAAATCAGACAGACAAACTCTAAAATGCAATGCAATCAATAGATTAAAAGTAACATAATTTAAATAGATTATTATAAAATATTGAATCGGTAACTTCATAGAACATCACTAAGTTGAGCTGTCAAAAGTTAAATAAACGGTTGGACTGACAATAGTTTATGTTGGGTTGTCGGGGGAAGTATCTTGACACTTTTTGGCCATTTTTGTTCCCATAAAAAAGCAGTATTAGATTGTTGACTGTTTTTTTAAAAATAACTTGATTTTAATCACGTTTGACATCACTGACTTACCCCCGGTTTCTTATACACTAACAAGCTGTTAATCTACTGTTAACAGCGGTCAGTGGTTTTTTTTGTATGCACTTTGGTCAATTGACAGCTGTTAACAGTAGATTAACAGCGTGTTAGTGTACGAGTTGTTTAATTTGAGGGTAATCTGCCATTGGCCATTGGCTGCTGATACAGATTAACAGATTGTAGAGTACGAGAAATAAGACTATTAGCTAAAAACCTATTTAGAGGCTAATAATTCCACCCATGAGACTTGAACCCGCAACCTCTGGCTAACCATGCCAGCACTCTCCCAACTGAGCTAATGGGCAGCACAGGCATCGGCGAAATTCAGAACCTCCTCTTCTCTGTATTACGTACAGGCAGTGACATCTGGCTGAAGTAATTTACGTCACTTGCAGCCCCGAGTACCCACTTTTATGCAGATAGGTTTTACATCAGAATGATATTGCTGTACCTACATAATTATATTCTTTTTGGTTTTTAAAAATCGTCCTCAGCATGGATGCAACAAAAAGAATAATAATATAGACTATTAGCTGCCAAATTAATTAGCCCATGGCCTCTTATATATCAAATATAAGCATGTGTCACCATAACAAACATAACAAACACTGTGACACGAGATTTTTACATATTAGATAGCTAACCCAGGGTTTCATATTAAAAGGAAGAACTATAGCAACTATAGCAAGCATATAGGTCTAAGCATATACTTCCTATAGTTGCCATCTATTAGGCCGCGTTTCCACCTCCAAGATAACTTCCGCGAGAAATGTCCGACAGTCTGTCTGACAGCAGCTTGCAAGTGTAAACCCTGTAGCAAGTGCTGTCGCGACAGTTTGTCAAGCGCTTCCTGCGAGTACTTGCGAAAGCAAGTCTAAACATGTACGCGTCGACTCGCGACAGATCTCGCTGCTTATCGGTCTAGTTTCGTATATCTCGCAGCAAGTATCGCACGCACGGCAAATATTTTTTTAATACAGTTGCATGAAAATTGGCATTTAAGGGCGTTATCTGTGAAATTGAGAAGAATGAGTCAAAGACAAAGTCGTGAATGGTCGCGTGAAGAAACTATACAGTTAATAGGATTTTATGAATGTAATCCTTGTTTGTGGGACAATCGGCATGCGGATTATAAAAACCGAATAAAAAAAAGCTCTGTACTCAATTCCATCGCACAAGAATTCTCTACAACTGAGAATGAAATATCCCGAAAACTGCATAATTTAAGAAGTCAGTGGCAGAATGAATTAAAGAAATTAAAGATCAAGAAAAGTGGAAGTGGCCAAGATGATCTTTATAAATCTAATTGGGGTTATTTCGAGGCCCTTAAGTTTTTGGATGTGGGCAGCGCACCCAGTACTGATGCCTTGGTAAGTACCTACCTATAGATATGGGTATTTATTAATAATTATAATATTATATTATATATTAAAGGGTATTTATTAATATTCTAAATGAAACAATACTATATACACTGATTCGTATATTAACTTTTAATTAATAATTTAAGTTTTACATAATAATAATTAAATATGCTGATATTGCCATGGTACTTCACCTTCCGGAGAAACAAAATAATCCTTGAATGCTTCACGAATTTGCTGGGCTACATTTCCTGAGTTATTATTAGGGCCTCTTTCCAAGTTTATCAAATTATGTTCAGGTAAACTTTCGCTGTCATTTGTATTTTCAATGTATCGCTGACGTGTCGACTCACTTCGAGATATTATAAAATTATGTAATGCACAGGCAGCCATAGTCACATACTTTGTTTTTTCGGGGTTGAGTTCAATTGCCCTTCGAAATATACGGAATTTACTAGCAATAATACCAAAGACGCTTTCTACCATTCTCCTTGCCCTTGACAGCCGATAGTTGTAAACTCTATTAGGTGCGGGTTGGTTTCTAAATGGGAATGGTTTCATTAAGTATGGCTTTAGTGCAAATGCATCATCAGCTACAATAACAAATGGAATCGGTACTGAACTTCCCGGCAATGGACATGGTCTTGGAATGTTCATCGAATTATTTTCCAGTGCTGAATATAATGATGATTGAAAAAAAACTCCTCCATCAGAAACTCTTCCATTGCATCCCACGTTCATATAAATAATTTTATAACATGGGTCTGCCACTATCATCAGTACAATACTATGTGAACCTTTATAGTTAAAATAGAAACTTCCACTGTTGTCTGGTGCCTTAAAAACCACATGTTTGCCATCCAACGATCCAATGCAATGCGGAAAATTCCATCTTTTATTGTAAATCTCAGCTATGTGCGACCATTCCGATTCAGTTGATGGGACCTGAAACAAATTTATCTTATTACAGGATAATTCTGCGGCTAGCTGTAGCAGTGAGACAACAGGATCACAACAACCAAGTGTAGCACAAGATAATGACAAGGAAAATATTGAATTTCCAAGGCCAAATCGAGCGGCAAAGAAAAGAAAGGACGAGGATATTTTGCGTAAATGCAACAAAATTTTATCAGAACCAAATGACGATGACCAGATATTCGGCGAATATGTTAGCTCCGTGCTTAGGAGCTTCAGTAGTGCAGGCAATAAAAAACTTCGCCGAATCATACAAAGAGCTATTGTTGATATTCAAGATGAGGAGGACGGTATATCCTCACGTGAAAGTTCAAATCAGTCGACTTATTTAACCCTTCCAATTTATTCTCCGGTGTCTACACTTTCTGAAAATGACGTAGTCATCAGTGCCAATCAAGAAAACACCGCTGAACAAACTTATGCTGTCGAAGTCCAACCTTTTAATTGAAGCAGCAATTTTTAATTTTATTTATTATTAATAATAAATTAGTTTTCAGTAATATTTAATGTACTTACTTTTAAATATTCCTCATGTAGAGTATCGTATAACGCCTTGCAAACTTCCGGAACAATTTTTGATATAGTACATACAGGAATCCTAAATAAATACATCAATGAATGGTATGAGTCTCCTGAAAAAGAAACAGAAATGTTCATTAAAAAGTCCACCTACTACATCACACTAATATTATAAAGAAGAAAGATTTGTTTGTTTGTTTGTAACTAGTAATATTATAAATCGCATGTAATATTATTAAATTATTTATATTTACCAGATGCTAAAAATCGCAGCGTTAAGACGAGTCTTTCCTTCGGTGATATCGAATCTCTGAAACGTGTGTCTTGTTTTTTTATAGCGTGACCAACTTTAACTAATAACGCTTCTAAATCGACTGCGGTCATACGAATAAAATTAAAATACTGCTGTCCATCTTCCAGTTGTATTTCGCGTAGTAAATTATGGTAAACACCAGCTTCTCGTCTCCTAGAAATCCATTCTCGAACCCAAATTGATCTTTTTTCCTTTTTCAACAACAAAATAGTTAACGCAGCTGCTACACGTACGCGTCTTGACGTCATGTCTTCAGAGTACAGAATAGAATAAATTGCGATAGTTCTGATAGCGACACACGTGAGCTTTCGTGTGTAAATACCTGTACGATAAGTTGCGACAGTATGAACCGCGAGCTTCTCGCACGACAATGATTGCAGAAATAAATTGCAGGAAAATGTAAACGGTATATCAAGAAACTTCTGCAAGACTTTCGCGAGTTTGCTTGCAGATGGAAACGCGGCCTTAGATCGGAGTTTGTAGGTTACTTTTAGCATGGTGTATAATGAACGAATACTACATAAGCCGATAACGCGGTGTTATCTGGATAGCAGAAACAACGCCAAGATAATAATATGATAAACTTAATATGTATATTCTTTTCGGAAATAATCAAGAGCATGTTAGGTAGGTACCTGAACCATGATGCTGTAGATAGATGTAACTTTCACGCAGATAACACTACACAACATGTAATTAGTATATTAACTTTTAAGGCGATTACGTGCTATCTCATACAAATATTTTCACAATCAATAGTGGTTGTTTCTTTGGTTTACCGTAAAAAAAAACCACTAGAAACAAAACCCAAACGAAAGACGCGGTTTTCATTTCATAGACCATAGAGTAATGACCTGTGGTAATGACGACGAGTACAGGGTTGCCGTTCTACAAATTTTAAAGTCCCTTCTAATCTATCTAGATTATCTGAAAATATCCGCCCGATATAGGAATTTTTTTTAGATGTCAACTGTTTTATTAAAATCCTTAAAGCGAATCAACATGATCAACAGAGTGGTTCAGTATTCCGAGGAGAGGCGATCGATCGTGCTATCACCATGCGACCTAGAAAAACTTGTAGACTTGAAAATTGTACATACGAGGAGAGTGATTTACTACATTTGTTATGAATTAATTTGTGAAAAAAATCGCCAAATTAAACGTTCAAAAATCGCTAGATATCACTCAGTATTTATTTCTTCTTAAAACGAATTATTTACCCGCTAAAAATAGTTCAAATCCTCTAGATCTAGCGAGTAGGTCGCTAAAACGACAAACCCTGGACGAGATAGCTAAAATAGATAGATATATTCTTCCTATTTCCTCTTCTGTGGTGTATGTGAGAGCAGCAGTATTGTGGTGTGTATGAGAGCCACAGAACACATGCTCTGTGGGCCAAGGGGCCGACATGTAATTATTATTACTACTGTAAAAAGAGATAGCTAAATACAGTTTTCAATAGGATAAAATAGATAGCAGTACCTAGTGTTGCCGAAAAATCGATAGTTTTGCAATCGATTGTAAAACGCTAAAATCATCTACACGATCGATAGGACAATCGATAGTATCGATACCATCGATAGTATCGATAGTATCGATGTCTCTTCTACTGCAATACTATCGGTAAACAGCAATACTATTGATAGTATCGATAGTTTCGTCACTGCCAACCAACGAACTATCAATACTATCGATAGTATTGCTCTTTAATATCGAATAGACTATCGATAGTATTGATAGTATCGATACTATCGATAGTTTTGTACTATCGATAGAGATCTCTAATTCAATAGTATTGGATGAAGTATGCATGCAGGTAAGGTAGGAGTAAGGCGGAGAACAGAATTTAGTGCGCTTAAAAAAAGTCAATACACTAGTTGATTTGGTTTGGTTGAATATACCACATTAGTTTTTCTACCACTCATTATGCTTGCATACTGAATGCAATACTATTGAAATAAATATCACTATCGATAGCACAAAAGTATCGATAGTATCGATACTATCGATAGTTCATTGGTTGGCAGCGACGAAACTATCGATACTATCGATAGTATTGCAGTTTACCGATAGTATTGCAGTAGAAGAGACATCGATTGACTATCGATATTATCGTGTTTTCTTTAACTATCGATAGGCTATCGATAGACAATCGATATTGGCCTATCGAGCGGCAACACTAGATAGCAGCACCATTTCTTCTGTTTTTCGTTTGTTTGCCACCAGTTTTCCACCAGCCCTTTGTTCCAAAAGGTCATAGATGCACGAAAAAAAAATATTTTCGCTAATTATAGAGCATCTGCTACATATTTTTAACGTAAATTAGTTGTGTTTTACAAAGTGGCATTATGGCAAGTGGTTGGGTAAAGGGCTACAATGGTCTGTCGGAGCAAAAATACGGAAAAACTACCTTTCATGCGTAAGTACGTTATTTTGATACTTTTCTCTGTTTACTATCCGCAATGAAAGAAAGAAAGAGGATATTTATTTAAATTGTCACAGAAACACAAAGTAAACAAAAGGTACACAAACAAAAGACACGAACGTCAACAAAACAGAGATAAAACAAAACAATCGTGAAGAGAACATGTGAGGCATATAAGAGTCAAAGGCAGCCGGGTACCATATAGTAATGTATGGCACCCAGCCACAGAACACAGAACAGAGAAAAGTGTTCTGTGAGTGTATATTACAGTGTACCTATTAACCTTTTTCTTTTAAAGACTTTCTGTTGAAAAAGTAGTAATCGCATACTCACATACACTCATTGTAGTAATCGCAAACAGGTACCTACTTTTTTTTCTGAATCGGTACTAGAAGATGCTTTAAAGGGAGTACCTAGTAATAAAGTTATAGTCTGTGGAGATTTTAATATCGACTTGCTGGTAGATTCTCCTAGACTTCTGAGCTATTTCAGTACCTAACAATAGTTAGCTCAATAATCGATGTTTTAGCACCCCATTTAGCCAGAATCTTTAACAAATATTTAGATGAGGGTTCATTCCCTGACCTAATAAAATATAGTAGGCTCGTTCCTTTATTTAAAAGTGTTAACATGTAATAAGTCGCAATCTATCGTTCCTTTATTTAAAAGTGGTAACATGTAATAAGTCGCCATCTAAATCGACTTTTCTATGAAGAATTTTAGTTAAATGCATTTTAAACCACTCGGCCTAAGTTTGGAGTTTTTTTTGTTAATTTTTTCTCTAAAATTACCTAGATTTTGAAATGGACACCTAGTTTTACTTGTAACGGTCATTTAGTCACAGTTTGTGAGCTAGTTTTAATGAAAGGATTTAGATTTTCACAAAATACGGAGAATCGAATTTAAAAATGCCGTAGCGTCTATTTCCTTTGAAAAGTGGCGGCCAACTGAGGTGCGGCGGGGCGGGAGTATCACATTTAACATAGATACATAGATAACGTTTTTCCAAAAATTATTAATTATTAAAAACTAAAAATGTTGCCGCTACAGATAATTATTTTAAACATTTTTTGACGCAATTTTCGGCTAACTTCCCGTTGGAGTTGTTTGTTATGTTTTTTACGGAAAAAATTGTTTATTAGTCTATAAACAATATTTGTGAACGGAATGAGACACATCCTATTAACATTAATTTTTAGGGTTCCGCACTCGAAGGGTGCCAAACAGGATCCTATTAATAAGACTTCACTGTCCGTGTGTCTTTCTGTCTGTCTGTCTGCCTGTCCGTCTGTCTGTCCGTCTGTCACCAGGCTGTATCTCATGAACCGTGGTAGCTAGCAGTTAAAATTTTGCCATATGATATATTTCTGTTGCCGCTATATAACAACAAATAACAGAAAAAAAACAGAATAAAATAAATATTTAAGGGGGGCTCCCATACAACATTTTTTGCCGTTTTTTAGCTCGATATTAATAACGGCAACAGGTAGACGCTTGAAATATTCACAGACTATTTAGTTGTATATTCGCTTCAAAAATAAATAATTAAATTAAAATAAAATAAATATTTAAGGGGGCTTCTATACAACAACCGTGATGTTTTGCCGTTTTTTCTGGATCTTTGTGTCTAATGTTGTATAGATAATGGTACGGAACCCTTTGTGCGCGAGTCCGACTCGCACTTGGCCGGTTTTTTAAAGACCGTGAAACAGCGACAGACTTGCCAATGAGACCTGCCGAATAATGACGTTTTCGGTATGTAGTTATTTTTTAATAATTGTTAAACACTTCATTCAAACTCAATACGTTTTTGGTAGGTAGCTTTTTCATCAAATGAAGACATTTAGTTTTGGAATACTTTAGCGGAGTAAAAGGATCGGATATAGGTGCCTCTGAAATATCCACCCAGCAGAGGGAGTCACTGGCAAAATTCTAATATTCTATCCTGTGGAGTGGATCACAGATTATTATTTGAAATTAAAGATGTCAACAAAATCACAGAACAAGTGGTTCTACATAGCAGTGTTGCCATCTTAGTGGATTTTCCGCCAAGACTGGTGGTTTCGAACCCTACTTTAGTGGTGAAATATCGCTTTTAGTGGCTAGTGGATTTTTCTAGTGGTTTAGTAAAATTCACTTTTAATTACTGAATTTACTATCACTCAATCGCTAAACCACGTTTTGAAATGTTTAGCGATATTCATATAATAAAAAACCAGCGGAGGAACCGAATGAAGTTAAATCTCTTAACTGCTATATCACACTTATATTATAAATGCAAAAGTTTGGATGTTTAGATGTTTGGATGGATATTTGTTCCTTATTCACGCCAAAACTAGGTACTGAACGGTTCGGGCTGAAAATTTGTATACAGTTCTAAGCCCGGAACAAAACATAGGCTACTTTTTATCACATAGATCAGTTCCCATGGGATAGAAATGAATAACCTTACACAACGCGTCTGAAGCCGCGGGCAGAAACTAGTTAAGAATACGTTGTGGTTTGAGATTGGATTGGAACGAAAATGCTGTAATGAATAACTATACAATTCCAATTACAGTTATAAAAAAAAACGGGAACCCACGACGATGGTGCAGACCAAAATGTATCATCTGAAGAGAACGAATTAAAATAGCAGTTTGTTATTAACAGTGGTCGGATAATCGGATGCATATTTACCTAAAGTTGAGATGTTGGCAGTTATGGAGTGCACTTTTGTATCTGAAAAATCTCGGGATTCCGGAATCCACAAAATTTTGTGTTTTGATTATAGAATCAAATTGGGTAGGGTGTATAGTTACTTACATCCAAGTGTTGGCTAATATGGAATGCACTTTTATATAGATTGTAAAAATCTCGCGATTGCAATCAAATTCAATGCTTTTTAACTATGAAATCGGATGCCGACTAATTTTGTAAAGCAGGTTACCAAACTAGTATAGATGTCATGTCATGATGAGTAATTTTCTTTCTTCTCTCCACATAGCGACAAACAACTTGGTGTCTTGAGTTTTGTTAAAAAATGTTTATGTGTAGTACTGCGAAACTAATAAGCATTTCGTAATGAGTGCGAGTGAGAGAAATTAGTGAAAAAAAATTACTCAAAAGAGTGGCGCTAGTATATACAAATTTGCGCCACTTACGTTTGTAGATGTGGAGAGATCATTTTTTATATATAAGTGGATCCTGAATGTCAAAAGAAATACTTTAAAAATTGATAATCTTGAAAAAAATATTATTATATATTGCAATTCTTTAAATGAAGCAGAAGATAGCAGTTTAGATTTAGAACAGTCGCTGGAATCTGACGTAACACCATCATGTTCAACACAGACAGACAGAGTAATGTTAACGTCAGATTTCAGTGACCAAACCATAGTGATATACAGTGATTGAAGTTGTAATATTTACAGAGGATATAGTATACTTAATTTATTAAAAAAACTTTTGTTATGATTTGTATTTTGTAATTGTGTGCAATAAAGTATTATTGTATTGTATTATTTGTTTTTTTTTAAATAATACCTACACGAGTTATGTTATTCCGGAGTCTCGTGTTTTTTCTAAATGAAAACCACATACTAAAAAAGTAATTTACTTACCATGTTACCGATCAGTTTTGCATTCTCAAATTTTCTGTAATCCTTGGATTTATGTTTTAAAAAGTACGTTTTAAGAAGCCGCTTCTATAATTTCTTAGCCAAAACTTTAGGTAAATATGCATCCAATTAGTTCGACATTCCCGATTTTTCAGCGACAAAAATAATCTAGCGACTTTTTTTAAATTCTAAAAACTGTTATTTTAACTTCTGTTGCTCTATTATAGATCCCATATTAGTTTTTCTTCAACTTCGGCCTGTTACAAATTTATTTTAATTCACGAATCTTAACACCACTAAAAAAAACAGACTAAAATTATTTATTTTCTTGTTTTACTGGCATGATGGTGTTAGGACCTGCGCCTAATATAGGCAAAAGACAGACAACAATCTCAATGCTCATACACAATGATCTATTAAACGTTGCTGCATCTTTTGAAGTTGTTGTGTCTAACGACATGTCGCGACAGTTGGTTTTTTTAATCTGAGGTTTTGTCTATAGTGGGCACATCAAGGGCACATGTATCTCAAAAGTCATTTAGCAAGATCTAGCGACTTTAGAAATTCTTGTCGTTTAGCGATATCTAGCGACTTTCAAGCAGACTACTTAGCGACATTTGCTTTAGTAGGGTTGGCAACAATAGTGGAGAGCTAGTTTAACTGTGTTGGCAACACTGCTAGATAGATAGACTATCAACTGTCAACCAGAAACCAAAATTATAAAATTACCAGTAACTATTCATAAATTTTCAATAATTTCAACACAATATTGTGGTACCTACAGGCAATTTGTAATGAATTAAATCGTGCAAAGTATGTTATTTTTTTAAAGTGAATTAATAAATTGGTACAGCACAAAGGGGAATAATAATGACTTTTGCATTTCAGATGTTGATAACTTATCTTATTTTTATTGGCAATGTCGTAATTTTTACGAATGGATTTTATATCCCCGGCGTCGCTCCAGTGGAGTTCAAAAAAGGGCAAAAAATTGAAGTGAAAGCCGTAAAAATGACAAGCATCCACACTCAACTGCCTTATGAATACTATTCACTACCACTGTGTTTGCCAAAAAATGGGACTTTTGTTTACAAATCCGAGAATCTCGGCGAGGTGCTGCGTGGAGATCGTATAGTGAACACCCCATATCAGGTCCATATGGCTGAGAACATCAAGTGTCGATTACTGTGTCACAAAAAAAATGAACCAATGAATTGGAGTGTAGAAGAATCAGATAGAGTAGCTAGCAGAGTTGAACATGAATATTTCGTGCATTTGTAAGTACTAATTCTTCAAAACCACAGATTTCTATGTGTACTTTGCCTCAATGTTGGGCTGTGGTATATAGCAAGCATTGAGGTATGTGAACACCTTACTCACTCAGTTTTCCTCAGTGTTAGCGAGTAGTATTGCTACTACAAATTCAATGTTTATGACTTAGAAAACAAAGTCATTGATACATACCTACAGGAATTCGAACACACACCTTAAAAAATGTAATTTAAATTTCTACCGATGCACTACCGTTGCTTTTAGTGTAACTATGTCTTGTAGAAATATCTGATTTATCCAAAGGTGCTGAAGGCACCTTCTGCTAAAGGACAACACGAAAACCTTTTCCTATGTGCATTTTCATTGCTAGAAAGCGCGATAAAAGTAATGCTTTGCTAATTGAAAACTAACAGCCTTATTTATTAAAACATGATTCCTCTAAAGCACTCCTAAAAGGCAGTTTATTTAATATGTGGTTACAAATTTTCCTTGTAAAATCTCTACTACAGACTATTTCAATCAGCTTTTAAGGAATTATATTTTTTTATAAATAAGACCATTATTTTTTGTGTAACTTAACAAAAAACACAAGCACGAAACCCGGCTTAATTATTACCGATGCACTACAACACTGAAATAAAGAAAATAGTTGTGTATATTGTTTATTTCAAATGGTACAATGGCCTTTGCATCTATGTAATGATTTGTACAGCGTCCAGTGGCACCTTCACTTACACTGGAAATGAGGTAAAAGCCTAAGAAAAATAATTTTTATAGAAATTTTTCAAAATTTTTTTACTCAAGACCACAGCAAGACTAAATTGAGAACTGAATTGCCAATCTGTACTGTGACACATGTGGTCCTATACCCATGACAATGCAACAATGAAACATCTGACTGATGTAACTGAGACACACAGAAAGGACATGGGGTGAGGGCGCGGAAAAGATGTGTCATCTTTCCAATTCACTTTCATACAAAATGTACTGACGGGACCGGACGAAGCCCACACAGAAGAGACGGTGCCAGGGCGCGATCTCTATACAGAGTGTCAGGTCTTTTCTGCACCCTCGCCCCAAGTCCTTTCTGTGTGGCCAGGGCCTGAAGTTCTAAAATACACAATTTCAGCCTGTCTGTGTTTGTTACAGATTAGTAGACAACCTGCCGGTAGCTACCAGAACTTTGAATATGGAGACATCTGAGAGAAGCATTGAGCAGGGCTACCGTCTAGGTTTCATGGCAAAGGGCAAGGCTTATATTAACAACCACTTGAAACTGTTACTGAAATATCACAAGCACAGCCAGTAAGTAAAGACAAATAATCATAGTACTTATATTCAGCCATTTCTGCTAGAAAAATAAAGGAGAATGTGTCTATTTGGTAATTTGGTTGTCACTAATACCAACAATAGTTCAAACACATATGATGAAGAAAAGAAAAAACTGCTAGTACAGTGATATGTAGAAGTTTTATTTATGTGAATCATTCGGATTTTTTACATGATTTTCCTCACTAATGTAGAGTAATTAAGTTATTACCCGTTGTCGCGAACTCCTTGCGGTTTCATAGGTTTTTAAAAAGACAAATTGTTCTTGTACGATAGATTGAGCTGTCACGTAGTTTTCTCTGGCTGCCCATGTATTTTAAATTAATTAAAATCATAATATTACGGGGATTTCTACAATTTTATTTTTGATCATTCATACAGTCTATTAGGTTCCGTCATTTTCACCCGTATTCGTGAGTCTATTGTAGCATTTGTGACAATATTGACAACAGTAACTGAAAATCAGCACAACACTGAGTCAGCTGTCTTTTGTGGCAATGTAGACACACCACAGGCTACATCTATGTTTTTTGTTTTGTTTGTTGTGTAGGTTTTCTTTCTGTTATTTTCATATTATGTCACTTATGTTTTTTTTTCTGTGGTGTGTTGATTGTTATAATAAATGTATTTTCTTTCTTGCTATTCTATTTTGTCTCATCTGGTTTAATTTCTCTAATGTTTTTTGTAATATTTCCAGAGATTCATACCGAGTAGTTGGCTTTGAGGTAGAAACAGTGTCTGTTGATAAAGATGACCTCACATTTGTGGATGATTCCTGTGACTTCCCTGCAAATCCTAAACCTCAACTTGTCAACGAAGACACTGGAACAAAGCTGTACTTTACTTACTCTGTGGAGTGGGGAGAGTCAGAAATAAGCTGGGCCTCTCGGTGGGACATATATCTGGGCATGAAGGATGTACAGATTCATTGGTTCTCTATTATCAACTCCATAGTTGTATTATTCTTCTTGTCAGGTAACAAACTTAATATGTTACTTCATTCAACCAACCATCATTCCATTCAACCTAGCCTAGCTGCTGCTTGCAAATAACACCAAACGAAAGTATGTTGCATTGCCATTGCATCTGTTTTGGAAGCAAGCTATGCATATTCATTATAGTCATATTATTATTCTATAAAGTAACACAATGATGTGTGTTTAAGTGTCAGACAAAATATTACGAAATAGGTTGTTTTCAAAATTCCGTCTGTTTTAATTTTAAGGTATTCTGACAATGATCATGGTGCGTACACTGCGCCGCGACATTGCGCGATACAACTCTGATGAAGGAATTGACGATATGATAGAAGAAACCGGTTGGAAGCTGGTCCATGGCGATGTGTTCCGGCCTCCGCCGAAGAGGATGCTCTTTGCTGCAGTTATTGGAAGTGGCATCCAAGTATTCTTGATGGCTCTTATTACAATTTGTATGTATTTCTACAGTAGCATAGCATTATAGAATAAAACAAATCACTGGAGCGCATAGGCATTCATATATATGGGCCAAATCACGTCGCGTACCCATTGTAGATTGACGATTTCAAATGCTTAGTTATACAGGTGTAACAATAACATACCGGAAATCACCAACGTGAAAAACTTATCGAGGGAAAAACTTCGTAATCAGATTTTCTATACATTTTGATACAGTTAGTGGTAAGTAACTGTGTTCTGGAATTGTTGATATAGGTAATATGTTTGATATTTTGAATATGTAACCTTAATAAAAATTGTTTGTATTGATAATTTGAATAGGTACGTTATAAGGTTTTGTTACTCCCTGTAAATACCTACCACAGCTTTGTTAGACATTGTTAGGGAGTCGTATTGCTACTATTTGCACACGCCCCTGAATCAATCCTGAAATTTTACACACTATGCTCCTATAGTTTTTGTTATACGTATTATTAACTAGGTATACATAGAAATTAATGCTTTATTTCGTTTGTGTTTTCAGTCATAGCTATGCTTGGCATGCTATCGCCGGCGAGTCGCGGAGCGCTGATGACGGCCGCGATATTTCTTTACGTGTTCATGGGCCTCATCGCAGGCTACTACTCAGCCCGCCTGTACACCACAATGAAGGGCAAGCAATGGAAGCAAGCAGCCTTCCTCACAGCCACCATATATCCCGCCACCGTCTTTGGGACATGCTTCTTCCTAAACTTCTTCATTATGGGCAAGCATTCCAGCGGTGCCGTGCCATTCTCAACCATGATGGCTCTGCTTTGTCTATGGTTTTGCATATCACTGCCTCTAGTATATTTGGGATATTACTTTGGCTGTCGGAAGCAACCCTTCCAGCACCCTGTAAGGACTAATTTTATTCCCCGAAAAGTTCCAGAGCAACTGTGGTATATGAATATGGTTGTATGGTAAGTATATCCCCTATTTTCCAAATTTAGATTATAAAGTTACTCCTAACATGCAAAACACAAGAATGTTAATAAACAAAGTAGTACAGTTACATTTACTTTTGTTTCAGTGTTTTGATGTCGGGCATTTTACCTTTTGGAGCAGTCTTCATTGAACTGTTTTTCATATTCAATGCTCTGTGGGAAAATCAGTTCTACTACTTATTTGGGTTCCTCTTTTTGGTATTCTGTATACTTGTTGTTTCTGTATCACAGATCTCCATAGTAATGGCTTACTTTCAACTGTGTGGAGAGGCAAGTATAACTTCCACAGTTTTTACATTTTCATATGAATTTAATATTTTACAAAATCATGTTTATGTTGCAGGATTATCATTGGTGGTGGAAGAGTTTCATTATCTCTGGAGGCTCAGCAGTGTACATATTAATCTATTCAGTCTTTTATTTCTTCACCAAACTCGAAATTACTGAATTCATTCCTATTTTGCTGTACATTGGATATACAGGTGAGCTAGCTATTTATGTGATGGCTTATGATTGCAATGGAATTTCGTAACGGTGGTTTTATTTTGTTACAGGGTTAATGGTCCTAACATTTTGGCTCCTAACTGGAACTATCGGATTCTTTGCGGCGTACACGTTCATTCGCAAAATCTACGCTGCGGTGAAGATTGATTGAAGGTTTACTAGGTATTTAATTTCGTATTTTTGTAGGCAAAAATATTTGTATGCATTATGTTTTCTGTAAAATAATGGTATGATCATGTAAAGTTTATTAATTGAAAATGAAAATGTTAATTGCTGAATGAAAGATCAAAGTAGTATAACTGCTACCATGTAAATATGTGTTGTAAGTGCGTGCTTGAATTTTTATTTAAGAAACGAAGTCTCATGTTTTATAGTATTTACCTAGAATAGTACCTAAGTACCTATACCTATTAATGCACTAATATATTATCTAAATTCTGTATGGTGTATCTAATAATTTACATACAACTTTATGAGCATACTACAAAGCTAAATCATCGTTCCAGTTGTCACCATGGCGTTTATTACCGCCAGAGTGAACCGTGGCGTTCACCACGGTATTTCTCTAGTCTTATCTAAACTTTTAAGGCTACGGAACACCTTTTATTTTATGGAACCCAATATCAAATACAAGATTATACTTCACACTGAAGTTTCTGAAGGTAAGTAGGTACCGCCATTGTCCCACTAAATTAATCCAAAATGATATTTGTAGCTTTAGAATTATCAAAAACGAATTTGTGACAAATTAATGTGATTCGCGGAACCCACTTTAGGCATTGCTGCTCTGTCTCTACTCTGTTATATGTTAAGGGTGAGTCAGATTTTTTAAATTTTAATTAAAATGAAACTACAAATGTTACGTACATACCTATACATCTTGATTAGGTTTAATTTTTTTGTAGCAATACCCTTTTTTTTCTAAGTTAGGTAGTTCCCCTTATCCAATCAGTCGGTCCCTCAACGTTGAGGATCGTGGCCGCCATGACGAGGATGAGTGTAGAGTGCTCTCCATCTGGACCTATCGTTAGCTGTGTGGACTGCCTGGTGAAAGTTGAGTTTTGTTTCGCTGGTGATCCGGTCATTCCATTTAGCGGGTGGTCTGCCTCGAGCTCTCTTCCCCTCCACTTTGCCCATCATTATATTATATTTGAGGCTATCAGGTCGACGTGCGATGTCCCCAAAGAAAGACAGAATACATTCGCCTTATAGGCTCTCTAAAATATGACCCTGTATAATCCGGCCATACTGTAGTTATATTTTTAATAATAACTTGCGTTTTTCGCATTGCTTACTCATTTATATACTTACTTATTCGTAATAGATATTAATAAGTGAGTCCGGAATTAAGTTTATAAATAAATATTTTAAATAATAAATAATTCTCATTCGGGGGAGGTCGTGGGTTCGCATCCTGGCATTTACTAATTACTTTGATTTCTAGCCCCCGGTTTCTCGTACACTAACAAGCTTTTATTCACTTTGGTCAATTGACGGCTGTTAACAGTAGATTAAAAGCGTGTTAATGTACGAGAAACTGGGGGTAAGTTACGTACATTTGTGAACTTGTAGCAGCCAGTGATAGTTAAAAACCATAGCTGGGCACCATTAATCAAATAGTTAACTTCGTTAATCGCTAATCCGTTCCTAAAAAAGTTAACTTGGTTGAACGTTAAAGCGTTACATTTTGAAAGATTTTACGCATAATCGTTGAGTAACCGCATGGTGCTTGGTGTGGCGCTAGTAAGAAACTGAGTGGACTGTATGTGGGCGGATCAGCAGTGGTTTCGTCGGCTGAACATAGGTTGAGAAATTACCTAGGTCTCTTACCTGCGTATGACGAAGGACGATCCTTTGACTAGTAAGGGCGGCGGCGATGGCGGCGGATGTCAACGGCGGTGCGATATTATGCAGCTCTTGGTATATATTTAATTATCGTTTTCCATGCACATAGTCTTGACGAAATTGTGAAAAAATTGAGACAGTTCTTACATTGACTTTTCCACAGACACTTTTGATTTAGACATTTGTCTTTGCCACGCATGAGTTTAAGGCCAGCCCGAAATGAGGTGGATTGATCCGCGGCACCCACAAGAGAGAAACCAAGGTCTCTTTCCGCTCCAAGACAGCCACGAGCCCGTTCCAATGCCAGCCATGAGTCCGCCAGCATCAAAACCGCACAATCCTTAAACGGGCGTAAACAGTGCTTGTGGGATTTTGGCGAAATTAGCAAAGTAATTTTCACATTTTAATGCTATTAAGGATTTCCGCAAAGTAACGCCTGATTCCATACACAATATTACCTACGTAAGACTGAAATTATTACAATAAAATTTGACCTTTACATCATAAATTTATTATTGTTACCTATAAGAAAGTTCCATCTTCGCATTATTATTAAAACACTCAGCCTCCATAAAAGAGTCTATTTTTGTAAGTTATGTGATTGCGTTTTAACATAACCGATTTGCATGTTTTAAGAATTTTCTGTAATCCGAAATTAGTAAAGAAACTTTAAAACAAATGGAAAACACTAAAATTCAGTATTAAACAAAACTATTGCAACAAAACCACATTAATGTACGCGAGATCCGCCAGCCGCCGGCCAACTAACCGCCCAGACCTAAAGAGTGACGTCACCATAGGGTGCAAAGCCGGGCGCGATATGAAACAGCCTAAGTTTAAACTAAAAAAAAGCAACAAAAAAGTATTTTATCAAAATTTTCGTATCTCATCGGAGAACCGAGTTATTGCGAAAAAGCGGAATTTAACCCTTTTCTCAAAATGGTGGAAAATGTATAGGAAATCTTGGTCAACAATTTCAAGTTAAGCTTTTCTAGCCCCCCCTAAGTCATCATCATCATTCAGACACAAGAGGTCCACTGCTGGAAATAGGCCTCCTCCATGGATTTCCAAAAAGACCGGTTGGAAGCGGCCTGCATCCAGCGCCTTCCTGCCACTTGGATGAGGTCATCTGTCCATCTTGTGGCTGGTCGTCCTTCGCTACACTTGCCGATATGTGGTCTCCATTCGAGAACTTTTCGGCCCCATCGGCCACCAGTTCTGCGTGCTATGTGCCCCGCCCACTGCCACTTCAACTTACTAATCCGCTGGGCTATGTCGACGACTTTCGTTCGTCTACGGATCTCATCATTTCTGATTCGATCTCGTAGAGAAATTCCGAGCATAGCCCTTTCCATAGCTCGTTGCGTGACCTTGAGCCTTCTTATGAGGCCCATAGTGAGAGACCACGTTTCAGTGCCATAAGTCATCACTGGTAACACACACTGGTTGTATAATTTTGTCTTGAGCGATTGAGGTATATATTAGACGAAAAGACTTTTCTAAGTTTCCCGAATGTTGCCCAGCCGAGTTGGATTCGACGATTGACCTCTTTCACGAAGTTGGACCGGCCTAGTTGGACTGTTTGTCCTTAGTAGACGTATTTGTCTACAACTTCGAGAGTCGAGTTCCCCAATGTTATTGGGGTGGGCACAACACGGGCGTTCGACATGACCTTCGTTTTGTCCATGTTCATTTCAAGGCCCACACGTTGGGAAACTCGACTGAGGTCTTCGAGCATTATGCCGAGGTCTTCCATCGTTTCTGCCATGACTACTATATCGTCGGCGCTATCGTAGGTGCGTGATGTACTCGCCATTGATATTGATGCCGCGTCCCTGCCATTCCAGAAGCTTGAAGGCATCTTCCAGTGCGTTCGTGAACAGTTTCGGAGAGATAACGTCTCCCTGTCTCACGCCTCTTCTCAATGGAATTGCCTCCGAATTCTGCTCCTGTACTCGGACCGACATGGTGGCGCTGTTGTACAGGCACTTCAGCACCTCGATATACCGATAGTCAATACGGCAACGCTAGAGAGACTCGAGCACTGCCCATGTCTCGATCGAATCGAAGGCTTTCTCATAGTCCACAAACGCTAAGCAGAATGGCAAATTATACTCCTCAGTCTTCTGTATAATTTGCCGCAGCGTGTGGATGTGGTCTATGGTACCATAGCCTTTTCGGAAACCGGCTTTTTCGGGAGGCTGGAAGTCATCAAACCTGCGTTCGAGACGATTCGTGAGGACCCTCGAAAACAGTTTATAAACATGGCTCAGAAACGAGATGGGTCGGTACCTAGTTCTTCAATAGAGTTATCCCCTTTCTTGAAGGTAAGTAATATCCAAAATTTTGCCTTCTCCCGCTCGTTTTCTGCGACGTAATGACTGGACTATAGACTATAGTTAGTACTATAGACTAGCTCTCTTTAGAGCTTGTCAATGACAACCAATCTAAACGGCTACAAAATTCCCGTCACACTAGTGACTTAGCGTCATAAACTTACTTGACTACTTTACCGTTTGCATAAAACCAACCATCGGTTACGCTGTCACTTACTATCGCCCAATAAACTTATTCACATCACGCATGGCGCACAGAATGAACCAATCACAGAGTGATTTACTCTGCAGCACATCTTGCGCTCATTTCATTGGTAAAGACTAATCACGACGGCGGCACGGGCCGTTTTTTTTGTGTGAATTTTGTAGGGAGAAATACTTCTATGGTTTTCTTATTCGTAGGTAGTAGCAATACCACACGCTAACTGTGAAGGAAAACATCGTGAGCAAACCCTAGTGTCTGAGGTAATTATCAAGGCGCACAGAGTGCGCCAGGTCAAGCTCTCGGCTGGCCTGCGCTGTGTAGGTATATGTCGTAGCCATATCGTAGATTGTGCCATATCATGATGTGGTTAGCCATATCACGAAATGTGTCCTTTTCATGAAAAGGCCAAGTCAAACTGGCCGTATCGTTTAAGCATCAACGTTTGACGATATGGCAATCTACGTTTTGCCATATCATAATGTAGGGTACCTATGACTTTTCCATGCACCAACCTTATTTAAGTTTGACTCAAAACTAAGATTTTAGTGAATTTTTTTTTCTTTTTTATATAAAAAAAAACTAACACCCGAAGTTTCGAACCTATTTATGTGTACTGACCTAACAACCAACCCAAAATTTTAATTTAATTCTTAGTAAAACTTCAGCTATGTAGCTTCTAAAAAAAAGCCAAAATGTAAATGACGTAAGTAGATACCTGCTTTGTGTCGCGTTGAGTAAAAACGTTGCATTTTTTAATTTTTTGAGTTTTGTTCTGCTAAAGAAATAAAAATTATTTTATTACACATTTTCGCAGATTAAAATTTATAAATTCCGTTTCAGTAAAGCTCCCTGAACACGGGCATATTTTTTGTTTTTCCAAATTCGGGGACATCGTTTCAAACACCAACCCATATTTTCTGTCGCCTCCATGGTAGGAATACACAAAAAACTAACATCAGCGCCTCTAACGGTGGATAATGGAAGTATTTTACGATATGGCCGCTAACGTTTGGCCGCATCATGAAATAGTCATGCATTTCGCTATTCAAATATTTCATGATACGGCCAGTTTGACTTGGCCTTTTCATGAAAAGGATACATTTCGTGATATGGCTAACCACATCATGATATGGTCAATTCTATGATATGGCTACGACATATATATTATAGGCAATGTGTATAATCCGGCATTGTATTGCCTAGGTATTGTATAAAATGCCCGAAGCGCATCAGGCAATGTGTATAATGAACAACCACGGGAAGGAGGCGAGTGTGCGGCGTGCGGGACTACCCCGTAAACAAGTTGCAACTCGTTCGTTGTGTGTTTTTTGTATCATGATCAAATTTCCATAATCAAGTGGTAAGAAATGAACAGGACGAATTTCTGCAGCAATTTTTTGGTACGGTCAAGTGCACTTAGACCTTTACACTTGCCATTCGATTTTGTCCTAATATCGCAGAAGATAAGAGAGGTGGAAATGTCACAATGTAAAGCTCTACGTGCACTTGACTGTATACGTTGTAAATGTAAATGTTTATCCGAAGGGAACTGCTATGTGAGAAACGCTGTCTACGCAAAAAAACAAGTTACATACATTACCTATGCGTCAACCGGCATTCTATACAATGCCTAGGTATTCCATACATTTCCTAGGTAATGTGTAAAATTGTTTGAACATTCAATATCATTTCACACATTGCCTGGACCGGTCTTTTCACTCGATATATTTTTTTTTCAACACAACTTAATTTAGGAAATTAGTTCGAACAATCCCCAACAGAGGGCAGGAACAACTGGGAACGTTCAGAAACTACACATATTCTTTTACCCTCTTGTTAAATTTTATGTTTTGATCGCATCCTTGTTGACATGACGCTGCCGTCATGCATGAGTGTTGCCACTTTAGCCAATTTTAGCTAAATCTAGTAACTCTTCAGACCCTGCTAAACAACATACTTTTTATACGAGCCTACACACAGGACGCCAGAAATAGTATCGCTTTGTGCATATTTTAACATCGTCCTACCAGTTGGTCTAATCCAGTCGGTCATAGTTGTTTAAAATCTGTCCGGAACTGGTCAATCTCGTTGTATTTCGCATATCTACCGAGGCGTCGCATCCGTAATACATAACTATTTCATGTCCTAGCAACTGTTCTAGCTACTAATCAGCTAATTTAGTCCCAAACAAATTAACGCTCACTTACAATAAGAGATTCAAAGATGTTGCTACAGATTTATCCTCGAGCTCGCCCCTGTTTAGAAGGTGAAGTTTGTTTGATTAGGTATTTAATAAACTTTATTTTCTTTACGTTAAGTGTAAGTACTTTCAGTTTAGTCTTGTTTAAAAAAAAACACTTTTTGACCAAAATACAGCGTTAACCTAATAATGGTGAGAAAAACGAACTCGAAGACGGACATAGGTAAAACACTGAAAATAGCCGAAAGTTATCTGTTAAAATTACCGAAAGTTATCGTAAGCCAGCCTACAGACCGTCACGGCTTTAAATAACGTGGGCGATGTTTGAAGGAGGGCACCACCTGTAAGGAAATCTGAAAAACTCGTCAAAAGAAAATACTGGATTGGCTATGGTGACATTTACAAGACGGCGGCGTACGTTAGTTCTTCTACTCTTATCTATAGTTCTGCTGTCAGCCACGTTCATTTAAAGCTGTCGTCAATGGAAATCAACTAAAGAATTCAAAGGAGTCAGTGAATAGGTAAGATGATTTTTGTCTAAACACTAGATTTATCTATGCCACGAGAAAGAATGAAATTTTCAGAACCTAGCCATTTTATGTATTGGTAGGGTCAGTTACTTTTTCCGTCGGCCAGGTAGCAACATTGCCGCCGCCATAATATTTGTTGTGCCTTAGACGTACGTTGCAAGCTGTGTTGTTTTTAAAATAATTTGCTGGCTCTAGCCATGACATCGATGAAGAGGACGCCGTCCATATGTTAGCTGCAACATGGACAAATAAAAGAAAGAAAAAATATTTGCTTTGTTTTATTTTTGTTCTGCAAAATTATCTTTAATACATGACCAACCATGGTATTATTTAGCATAGTAGCAATTAATATTCCACCATACACTATTATTATGCTAAATAATGCCATGGTTAGTCATGTACCTATTGAAGAAAATAAAAATTTAAACACATTGTCTATAGAAGCCTTTATAGCCTAGGATAGATATACATATTATGTATTAACAGCGTTGTGGTTCGTCACATTCGCACTAGATGTCGCTTATCGGCTTGTTGACTGACAACTCTATCTCATAATATATAAGTTACTCTATGGCCTGGACGACGTATAATGTATAGAATGCCTGCATTATACACATTGCCTATAACATATATATTTACACGAAGCGATTCGAGCATTTTTCGACCCTCTGTCTTTGAAGCCAGTTATTTCACATAACTAAAAATTTGCGTAGGGGTTAAGGAAGGTCACCAAATTGAAAAATTACTCTGAATTAAAAATTCTCTACAATGCATGACATAAGGAAAATTCTATAATTGTTCCTCCCATTTATTATTAGTTTTACTTGACATAAGCACATTTTCCTAGGAGAAGAGGCAATCAGGAAGCACTGGGTGATGAAGACTTGTTGCCTGCTGTGTTGGGTGATGATTATGATCCTGGTTTTTCGTGATGTGGTGTTTATTATTAAAGTTACAAACCACATTGTTAATAAGTACATTTAAATTTTTTATAGGAGACAATTTTATTATTGTCTCCTCCGAAGGCTCCGAAAGTATCGAACGAATCGAGTTTTGCACCGAAAACAAGTCAATGTAGGTTGTCTGTGGCAAACTTTACGACGAAAAAAAATGACCGGGTGGGCAGTGTTGCCAATTTGGCATATTTTATGCTAAATTTGGCATATTTTCTTTGCTTAGCATATTTATTTGGCTTTTAGCAAAATAGCATAATTTTTAAACATTTTTTATCCTACACAAATAACGTGAGCGATAACATGTTTCTGAACATAACTCTACGGCCCATCACTAATATTTTCATTCGGTGACACTTTTAGGGCGAATATTGTTCTAAGTGGGATTCCCTAGTGCCGCTTCATAGACAATCGAAGCTGTTTATTTTGTTTTGATTGTCTATGTAATGGAAAGTACATTGTGGACTCATTCGTTTCGTCGTCTATTCGTTCGTTACCGACCCACTTACGTCTGATATTCCGTGCGATTTACCAATTTCGTTTTCATTTTGAGTTTAATCACAAAAAAATAATGCCGCAAAATATACTAATAAGTATATTAATAAGTATTATAATCAACATTATAGGTCAGATTGGGAGCAAATAATAGTAGTTTATGCAACTGTCATATAATGAAGGGTATTAAAACACGAGTGTGAGTTTATGAAACGAGCGCAGCGAGTTTCATAATAGTAACGAGTGTTTTAATACCCGTGTTATATGCAGTTACATACACTACTTTATCTTCACTAATGCAATTAATCAAACAACAAATTTATTAAATTAAATTCACGCGTACGTGTATAATCACAGTGGTTTTGCCGCCATTAAAATTTAACCAATGAGAGCGCAGCTTCAATAAAGCGCGACCAACCTGATTGGCCCTGCAATCTAGTTGGTCGCGTTTTATTGATGTTATAATGAGATTTTACGATATCGATGTGAATATTATACCATCATGTGAAATTGCTTAAATTGAGTGTTTTGTTGTCTGCGCTATAACAGTAGTAATTATAAGTCAAGTATTGAAAACATAAGTAGAATGTTACAACATTAGTGTAGATAAAAGATTTTAAAGAGTGGTTGCAGCCCGTTGAAAACGAAATTGTGACAGATTTAGGAGGAGATCAGGAGTGCAGTCTCTTACGTGAAATAATAAATTAGCCATACCTACCTCAACACTAAAACTTCATAGTTCAGGTCCACATGTAATGGCAATTAAATTGTATAATAAATTACCAAAGTATGTTTTGCAAGAAAAGGTATTTAACAGATTTGTAAATAAATTAAAAGATTATCTTATAAAAAAATGCTATTATAGTGTAAAAGACTTTATAGAAGAAAACCATTAGAGTTATTGTATTTAACAGTATTAGGGCTAAGTTAGATTAAGTTAGTTTGAGTTTTAGGCAACTGCCTACCTACTCATATTAGATGCGTCTAATATTACTTTTATTATAAAAACGTAAGACATTTAGTTCCTACTATGTTGCAGTGCCCTTACAGGGCTCATGTTGATGATTATACTATTTATTTTAAGACCACATATGTACCACATGAAGCAATAAACGATTGAAATTGAAATTGAAAATTGATGATCTCTTATAAAATAGACTTGAGCGTTTTCACTGTCAATCGATTTCTGAGCTTTGTTTTAACCAAACTCATCATTTGGTTTTGTATATAAGATTTGGCCTCAAGAGAGTAGGGAAGTGCTATTCCTACGCCAGACAGTGTTCTGCGCTGTATTGGTAGCAAAGACACAATAGATCTCAACCTTCAACATCAGCTGAACTGTTGATGTTACTGATGATGACAAGGACATTGATATTTTGTTTGACTGATATCCTATTATTCCGCATAACATTAGATGGGAATTAAATTATGAAACATTTAAATGAATACACATTTTAATTAATACCTACGTTGGCGTTTTAATTTAGTATAATTGTATTGTAATAGAGAGTTGGCATATTTTTGGCTTATTTTCGACGTTGATCTAGCATATTTTGTAGTTACTGAGTTGGCAACACTGCGGGCGTGGGGTGGGTGGATGGTGGATTGTTCTGTGGGGTGTGTGTTCTGTGGTGGGGTGGATTGGATAGCAATGTCATTTTTGGTGATAAATATTTATTATAAAAATATCATAGTTTGTTTTAGTTTTTATGCACAAAAATGGAAACCAAAATTGCAATCGTCACAGGAGCAAACCGTGGTATTGGATACGAAATTGTAAAGGGCCTATGTCGAAAGTTTGATGGTGTTGTGTACCTCACAGCTAGAAACGAAGAGCGAGGTAGACAGGCGGTGAAACAGCTGGAAGAGTCAGGGCTGCACCCTGTGTTCCACATTCTGGACGTGACGTGCGAGGAGAGCCTGCAGCAGTTCGCCGATCACATCACAAGCAATCATTCCGGGATCGACGTTTTGGTAAACAATGCTGGAATACTCGATTTTAGTAAACCAGTTTCTTCATATGAGGACTCCAAAAAGCTGATCGACACGAACTTTACGTCATTACTCACTATATCTAAAGTGTTGTATCCACTCCTCAGAAACAATGCTCGCATCATCAACATCAGCAGTGACTGGGGCCTGTTATCAAACATAAGGAAACAAGTTTGGCTCGACACTCTAGTTAAAGAAGATATTACTGTCGAACAGATTTTACAGTTTGTGGATGAATTCCTTGAGGCAGCTAAGAGTGGGAAGAGTGCATTTATATCTTATGCAGGGCACTATGGTGATTATAAAGTGTCAAAAGTGGCAATGTCTGCCCTAACATTCGTGCAGCAGAGACAGTTTACCAAGGAAGGCAAGGATGTATCAATAAATTGTGTTCATCCTGGTTTTGTGAAGACTGACCTGACCAAAGGCATAGGAGACTTCACTCCGGAACGAGGCACACGTGCCCCATTGTACCTAGCACTAGATGCTCCACAGAGCCTCAAAGGCACATTCCTGTGGCATGACTGCCACCAGGTCAACTGGGATGACTAAGTGGGTGCAATTTATGGTTTAAAGCTAAAACAAAATGGTGATAATAGTGTAACACGCTTTAAACATCGACATTATATTTTTTCTTTATCTACAACCTCTGAACTTTTTATTTGTTTCTGAAAGTAAATTTTTATACAGACATTTTGCTTTTGACGTTATGTATGTTGATAAGCTTTACTGTTGTCATCCAGTTTACATGTGATATGTTTTGTTGTTATCTACTTAGGTAGATGAGACCACGCCTACTTCACAAATCTCATTAAGTACCTTCTAATGCACTTGCAGGCATTTGAAAGGCTTCATAAAGTGCTATTTTAGATATAAGTACTAGTCTTGTGCTATAGAGGTTGCAGCAAGACTCAAATAGGGCTAAAGCCAGCTTGTGTGCCTACGGAAACCTCTTTATGGCTGAGTCAGCGTTTAATGCCGCGTCAGTCGCGTCACAACTGACAATATAAATATAATAACAAAGGGTTGACGTGGGTCCGTCATCTCCAATGTGTCGAAGTTTGGTCGAAGTCAGAATGTCAGACCGCCATCTCGCGACGTATACCTACATAGATATTTCGACGGGTTAAAACTCTTTTTTTGTTCTGTGAGTTAAAACAATGGTTTGACGTTTTTGTATACAACCAACCATCACTTACGCTGTCACTTACTATCGCCCATTGATGAACGTTCACGTCGTCACGCATAGCGCACAGAATGAACCAATCACAGAGTGATTTACTCTACAGCACATCTTGCGCTCATTTCATTGATAAAGACTAATCTAGAGTCTGGGGCCGTTTCTGATTGTGAATTTTTTAGGGAGAAATACTTCTATGGTTTTTTTGTACATTTGCAAGAAGTCAACATTTAAAATAATAATTAAATTTTAAGCGTATGGCGGTATAGCGGTAGATACGGAAGTAGGGAATGCAATCTCGAACCTCGCGAGTTTGGTTTCTCTCGAGCCATTTTATGAGATTTACTCCCGGTTTCTCGTACGCTTACAGACTGTTAATGTACTGTTAACAGCTGTCCGTTTGTATTTAGGCGTACCCGAAGGGTGCCAAACGGACCCTATTACTAAGACCACTGTCCGTCTGTCTGTCTGTCTGTCACCAGCACAGAACACCTTGTGTTCTGAGGTCACCAGGCTGTATCATCTCACGAACCGCGATAGCTAGGCAGTTGAAATTTTCGCATATGATGTAAAAGCAGAATAAAATATATATTTAAGGGGGCTCCCAAACAACAAACGTGATTTTTTGCGGTTTTTTCTCGATCTTTGTATCTAATATTGTATAGATAATGGCACGGAACCATTCGTGCGCGAGTCTGTCTCTTGCCAGAGCATTCTTACCTTGGGGGTTAATCTCGTGGACGAGAAATCTCGTCTTCGAAATCTTTTCGAGATCTCGGCTGTTTTGGTCGAGATTACGAACGAGATTTCAAGAACTGAGTGTGCGCAAATTCTTCGAGTTATTATTAAAATTATTTTGATTTGATGATTTTTTTAAGAATGTATCTGTACGAGTGCATTGGTGAAAGACGGCAGTACCTGAAATTCGCGTACAGTAGCCTACTTAACCATAGTCCCAAACTCCCAATGTGGAGGTATAACATAACATCCACACAACACAGTCACTTGTCCTGGTTCCAAACGTGGTTCCAAATCAGAAATATCACAAATATGGAAAAACATCCCGACTCAGGTCGAGTCGGGTGGCCTTTGTCAGCTGCAGAGCGACGACACTTATGTACCTAGGTACCTACTCTGCGCTTCTTAAGAAGTTATTTCCAAAATTATTAATAAACTGATAATAATTTTGATCTGTCAGGATCGTGGCCAGTGGCAGTCCCCGGTCTCTGCCTACCCCTCTGGGATACAGGCGTGAGTTTATGTATGTATAGGGAAGAGCGGGTGATCGTGCTTTTCCACTATAAAGGGAAATTTCCCGCCAGGCAGATCGTATGCCTAGGGACGGCCGGTCCGACTGATGTAGTGCGCGCGCAGAGTTGACATGTGCTCGCCACATCACTCCCCTTCAAGACCGTAGCTACGCATAGCTAGGTCTGATAGGAATCGAAGTCTGAGCTCTAAAGCCTGCCAGTGCCAGGAGGCGCTGAGTCAGTGAGTCGACTAGCGGTTGAGGGTGTTCGCGGCTAACAGTCACTTGACCGGCGACAGTACCATGGGGACCGCGCATGTGGTAGGAACCGGTGGAGGCTGCTGTACCACTGGCAACGTGCGCTGTTGCTGTGTGGCTGCCGTACCGAGGGGTTGGGGGAGATTACCATCAGTACCAGTAGTCGGTGCGTTAACTGTAGTGGAACTGATGAGGTGAGAGGGAAGAGGATGCTGGCCTTGCTTTGAGACTGATTGTATGTGGGGTGCTGCGAGAGCGAAGGAAGGTTGACAATGTTCTGTCGGGGGTCACCACTATAGGGAAGAGCGGGTGATCGTGCTCTTCCACTATGAAGGGAAATTGCGCGATGCAGGAATGTTGGAGTTTATAGTGCGCGCGCAGAGTTGATATGTGCTCGCCACATCACTCCCCTTCAAGACCGTAGCTACGCATAGCTAAGACTGATAGGAATCGAAGTCTGAGCTATAAAGCCTGCAAGTGCCAGGAGGCGCTGAGTCAGTGAGTCGACTAGCGGTTGAGGGTGTTCGTCGGCTAACAGTCACTTCACCGGCGACAGTACCATGAGGACCGCGCATGTGGTAGGAACCGGTGAAGGCTGCTGTACCACTGGCAACGTGGCTGCCGTGTCGAGGGGTTGGGGGAGATCACCATCAGTACCAGTAGTCGGTGCGTTGACTGTAGTGGAACTGATGAGGTGAGAGGGAAGAGAATGCTGGCCTTGCTTTGAGACTGATTGTATTTGGGGTGCTGCGAGAGCGAAGGAAGGTTGACAATGTTCTGTCGGGGGTCACCACTATAGGGAAGAGCGGGTGATCGTGCTCTTCCACTATGAAGGGAAATTTCCCGCCAGGCAGATCGTATGCCTGGGGACGGCCGGTCCGACTGATGTTCGTCGGACGTTATATTTATGGTATATCATGTGAAACATTTTTCTTGCGCGATGCAGTAATGTTGGAGTTTATAGTGCGCTCGCAGAGTTGACATGTGCTCGCCACATATGTATTAATAAACTATTAGTATGTGTACATGCGTACGTTTGTAAAGTTATAGTAGGAATACCTCTCGCTAACAGTGAGGGAAAACATCGTGAGGAAACCTGAGTGTCTGGGGTGTTCACATACCTCAGCGCTTGAAATTGCCAATCCGTGGCAGGCACGCAGGCACGCGTGGTAATTAATTCCATACTCTCTCTCTGAGAGAAGGCCTGTGCCCTGCAGTGGGACGTACATAGGCTACACAAAGAAAAAATAGTGTGGGTGTATGCTGAATTATTGCGTAGTGCGTAGTTGCGTAGACAATTATTATTTTTCTTAAATAAACCCTTAAATAAACATTCCCTAGGTTCCTCGCAGCTAAGTGGATAGGGCAAGTTGCTTTAGGTACATTCCTGAGGTTTTGGGATCGAATCCCGGCATGTACCACTTTATACCCCTCGCGAACAGAGTAGGAAACCATCGTGAGGAAACCTGAGTGTTTGAGGTGTTCGTTCACATATGCAGAAGAGTAGAGTTGATTTCAGATAGTGACAGAGAGCGTTCGAAGTGTTGTCGTTTGTAGGTACTATTTTACCCGTTATTATTTTGATGTTATTAACTAGAGCTATTCCTCATACCTCGGAATGGAAGGAAAATGCTATGACAAACACCATTAATTCTGAGTGAAAGTCGTAGCGATGAAACTAGGCATCTAGCGATAAGTACTTACATCGTTCTTTGATATCACTTTATGTTGATTGTTTACATTGCGATGTCGACGATGTAATGTTGATGCCTGTTTGTTTTTTGTCGCACTCAACAATCACTTGTACGAATTATAGTTTGGCTATAGCATAGTGGACAAGTTTGCTCTTGAATAACTTACCTTTATGGGCTCTGATTGTAGGTGGCGAGTCGCGTATTGTTTGATTGCGATGAGTGGTGGGAACATAACTGCTTGTGTCCTATATTATCGATTGTATGGACAGTCGGCCAATGTTTGATGCTCATTTGATAGACAATACCTTTTCGTAAGTAGGATTAAACCCCCAGCTTACAAACAAGCATTGTCTTAGCTCGAGTTAATTGCTCAAAGAATAGGACAGGTTAGGGGTTTTAGGTGAGATATTACGAGCACCAAAAGACAAATTATTATGTGAAAGTTTATTTAAACTGGCCTAAATAAATACAACTTACAGGAATTTTACGACCTTATCAGCAAACCATAAAATTCTAAGCTTAAAACATATTACAATGACCTGACTAAACTTTGTAGGCACATCAGCAAACAGAGAAGTTTAAACGGTGACAGTTTACCGATTTGAAAACTAAGTAAACGCGTTACATTATCACACGTATACCTACTTGATCGTGTCTTTTTCACCGAAGAGATACTCATTGATGGTCTTAAGTACAAACAAAGCTCTTTGGTGCTCTAGCCGTTATTCGTAACAGTTAGGTACAACTTCTACCCTGTTATTAAATATTCTTACAGATACTCAAAGACGTGATTTCACGTCTGTGCACACACTAGGATTTTTTAGAAACTTGTCCATAGTTCAAAATAGTAGTAGAGGGGTTGGCTGGTTGTAAGGAACTGACGAATCCAGTATCGCCATCGCAGATATCAATTGATATCTATTGACCTCGCAAGTTCAGCTGATTTGATAAGATGAGGTCTTGGATATCCTATTTAAAATTACCTAAGTAAGCAATCTTCCACTTGGGAAAAATTGCAGATAAGGTAGCATTTCAAAATATAATGAAATTCGGTTTATAAGATTGAAAGCTCGGCTCGGCTCTGAAAGATACTGGTACGTATGCAGAGACCAAGGCTTGCTAATTGCCACGATCCTGTCATACCTTATTCGCTTCATTAACGTCCCGGAAATTCAGATTAAGTAAAGACGAGACTGGTGTCCATAAAAACTGGTAACTTATGTCGGGCACAAATAGGCAATTTCGACGCCTTACTGCTAAAACCGACTATCTGCATGAAATGTTGTTTCGAGAAAACTCGAGTTTAAGTTTTGGATGTCGTTAACTATATGAAAACTTGTAATTGTGCATGATTAGTTTGGGTTTTGTTTCCGTTATTTATTCATTAATAGAGATGAGCAAAGAAAGTATCTAAATTGTGAAGACAAATAGGTAAAATTCAGCGTTTAACTGAAATGGGTGCTGCAGATAACCGGTTTTGCCTGTAGAAATCAAATTTTGCTATCTTCTGATCTAATAGGTCTAGACTGAAAAATCTTATTTGTTTAGCTGTCTTTTTAATAGTTTACTGCTTGTGGGTAATTTAGATTGTTCCAAATTCGATAGAATTTTCAAAATTCTGCAATAAGTACAATGTAGCTGTCACTTAAGTGGTTTTACTTGCAAAGGATTTTTTTGATTCCCGCTTAAGTGCACAAAACTCCATAGTAAAAAGTCGTCCTTACTTAACGCATAAAAATAACCAAAAATCTTCAAAACTATAAGTCCAACCAATTTGAAACTTGACATGTATAAACTCTATGGCCTTGTGAGGGTTTTCAAGAGATTAGTTATCAAAGTTTCATCCCTGGTGGAAGAAAAACAACAGTTGAAGATTTGTTAGGGAATTTCATAGTTAAATAGTTTCATTTCATTTCAAACACTAGCGGTTCGCTAGTTTTGTATATAAATAGGATTAATAAATAAACTCAGTTTGTATTTAAATGTATTATAATTATCGTTGCTAAAGGATTTCAAAAATAATGAATTTACAAAAAAAAAAAGGCACTTTTTAATGTGAATAACAAAGACAATATTAAATCATCATCATCATCATCAGCCACTCGACGCCCACTGCAGGACATAGGCCTCCTTCGTGGTTTTCATAACCATGAGGGGTTTTTCCATAATTGCCACGCTTGGCAGGCGGGTTGGCGATCGCAGTATGCGGTAGGACTCTCAGGAAGACGCTGCTGCCGGTCTCCTGGTAATGTATTTCCTTAGTCGCCTTCTACGACTTCCACGGAAGGAAATGGAATGAATATTAAATAACTAAACCAAAATCAACACGTCCAGCCCTACGACAGAGTCTTGGTATCGGTACCTTTGCAGATCTCATTTTTTTATTTGTAATGTACTGTAAGCCCTCTGCGCGCCTTTTTTGGCAACATTTCCCCATTTGCACCCGAATTTGCAGCGCGCCAGCATGTTAAGGGTTTGATTCGTCTCCAAACTAAATCAAGAATATCCGCATCATTGACGCAATATTATCAGATAAATTATTTTTCTCGGCGTTCGCAATTACATGCTTCCTACTTGTGCTTGACTGTGGTGACGGTCTTAGGTCAGGTGACAATTCTGGGCAGTTTTCCATGTGAGAATGGATGCTTAGTTCGTCTAGCGTGATTAGGTCTTCATCGCTATCAGTGCCACCAACAGACCTAAAGTCTGGCAGAAATGGTTGGTATGTGGGATCATCATTCGAGTAATCGCCACTAAACAAGTCTGACTCCGTTTCAGAGACTCGCCTGTTTGGTCTGTCGATGTTTACTGATGGTTGATCCGAATACAAACTGATGTGTGACCAAACACAATCTGGCAAAGCATGAAGCGACGGTGGAATGCTGTTGTCACTTTCATTGGTGCCTTCAAAAATCTGCTCCATTTCATCAGCAACGAACTTCTGACACTCATTGAGCTCGGAGGACCTTAAATTGCTATCATCTGAAATAATATAAAGTAATCTGTATTCTCACGTGTAACATTATTTGCTATCAAACTTCTAAAAAAATAATGAAATCTTGGCGGTCGAGATCATATGGTTGCACCATAGCGTCAGACCACAACACTACGATGCATCTTCACGCCATAGACACTAAAGAGAGACCCTTCAGTATGACCGGAAATTTCTCATCAATACAAGCAAATCTTAATATGGAGCCAACACTGAAATCTCCACCAATCCGGACTTGGCCCCCGTGGTGGAGTATGGCCTATACCTTCCTGAGGGAAGAGACCCATGCCCTCGGTGGGGACATAGTGGGTTGATGATGACTGAAATCTCATGAAAAAAATCAGCTGTACTTTTGGCGGCGTAGGTATCAAACTTTTGTATGGAACAGCTGATATTTTTTTGAGATTTCATAGTTGATCCCATAGTAAAAGTTGCTTGTATTGATGAGTAAAGGGACCCCCTTCAGTATGACCGGACATTTTTGAATCACCCGGTATACCTGTTTTATTTATTCGTTTTGTCTGTTGTGTATTTAGTTTTCTTTCTTTTGTTGTACATATTATGTTACTTATCTGCTTATTTTGTTTCTATGATGTATCTTGTTGGTATAATAAATGTCTTTCTTCTTCTTGTTGTTCTTCTTCTATACTGCAAATTAAAATCATGCCTATCACATGAAAATTTAGGTAGGATCCATTTAGGTAACTTACCCTCAACTCCAATATAAATTTCGGTATTGTGCGATTCATCGACGCCTTTATCCTGTAGCCTTTCATCATCTAAAACAAATAACAACATAAATAATTCCAACTATGATATGAACAACTACTATGTTAAATCATAGTAAGTATCGCAATAACGTTCAGTATGATCGAAGCAAGACTTTTCACGGCCTTACGACCCCGTAGGAGCAAAGATATTATGACAATCCGTTATGCGTACTGATTCCACACTCTAATTGTCATTCAGGTCTATAGTTAAAAAATATGAAGACATTAATTACTTACTTTCCTTCGCACCACTGCCACCTCCTATTACAAGTCTCACAAGTTTTCTACTCCTTGCACTCATAATACACGATACTATCTAGGTAATAACTGTCAATACAAAATAATTTCAATACGCCGCTCAACTTGGGCCGTGTACGCGCACTTAAGCGGTTTTGCCTCTATAACTTTTTTGCGCCCGCTACAAATAGTGGTACAAGCAAAAACGATTATATTGTTTTTAAATGGTTTTAGCTGTAGAAAAATTTCATTTGATGCCTAGTTCTTGCTTCTGCAAGTACCAGTCATTATCGTTTTGTTTGTTTTTACAGTTAAACCGCTAATTATGATCTGTAATTTCAATACTGCGAAAAGACTTTATGTGGCTGATAAAATGTTTTTCTTGTAGAAGAAGACAACATTTGTAAATATATGTAAGGGTTATTGGTTTCCGCCTGTACCAATATCTGAAATAAGGCTTATAAGGGCACTTACTGGCCCTTTTCAAAAAAAATAATTCGTAACGAAGCATCTCATCAAAAAAAGGGTTCGACCATTATGTAGATCTTGAAAAGTAGATTCTGATGGTATATATAACTCAGTTTTGACAAAAAGGGCACTTTGTTGGTTTTAGCAGTAAGGCGTCGATTTATTGATTTTATAGGTATTTTCCTTCAGTCTCTTCTTACCCCCGGTTTCTCGTACACTAACAAGCTGTTAATCTACTGTTAACAGCTGTCAGTGGTTTTTTGTATGCACTTTGGTCAATTGAAAGCTGTTAACAGTAGATTAACAGCGTGTTAGTGTATGAGAAACTGGGGGTTAGACTCTCAGAAAGTAGTCGACAGCACATCGATATTTACATCGACATTCTGAAATCCAAAATGCAAAGGTTGATCAGCTATCAACCTTCAGTCAACACACTGCGTACCTACTTATTTTGTATGTTAGATTTTTACCTTAATTGGTAATTTACGATTTAGGTCTCTACGTATAGGTTATTAACGCTTTTTACAATTTCTTACGACTCAATCCGTACAATTCTAAATGGCCCGATCGGCCCACCATAACAATGGTTTTTATTTGTTCTTTTCAAGGTCATAATCTAACAGGTTAAAGGTGATTCATTAAAAATATCGTAATAAATAAACTAAGATATAAATAAAGCGTTTCACACTCGACTAAATAAGACACTTTACTTTGGTTCAAATAAGACTATACAACTTACTTTTATCTAAAACATGACTTCTTGGTGAAATTCAGTACTTTCTTATTAAGTAATTAATCAATTTCTTAAATTAAGGCCGATTTACACCACTTCATAAATGTCACTTAAGCCGCCATTTAAATCGACATTTGTATGAAGAATTTTAGTTAAATGCTGTTTAAGCCACATTTAAGAAAGTGGTGCAAGGCAGCCTTACTCATCTAAGCTCATCTAATCGCTAAGCCACTCGTGGTATGGTAAAGTAGCAGCTAAAATTATGGGTAAAAAATGCCAACGACGTGAAGAATCACAAAATGCCATAGGGTCCGTAGAATAAGGTTACTACCGTATTCCATATTAAATTAATATTACTTAAAGAAGACTTGAAAATAATTTAGGTAGATAGTTTCAACGAGAAATAAAGGTAAATTTGCCAATGTTTTAAAAGTGTGACGACGAATAAATAATGTTGGTAAGTAAATAATTACGTGATATAAATTCGAAATAAGTTAAAGTTCGTTTTTTACCAACTGGTACTTAGTGCGGCACGACACAAGGCAACTTTTAAAGGCACTGGGATATCATTATTAAAAGGTAACATTATATTTACAATTAAAACAGCCTCTGAGATAGCTGACAAACCGTTGGTCATGAGTAATTTATCATATCTCTACCTTCATAACCTCTCTATCTCTACATTAGTTTTTATAAGGTAAACTTCACAAAAAATAACCCTACTCGTATCATAGATCACACGATTCTTTTATAAAGATCTGTCGAGAAAAATATTCATTTAGGACATATCTCATCTCATCCATGGAAACCCAAACAACATCAGTACTCTTCTTGACTGGTTCCCCGTATCGTAAATGTAAAAACAACTGTAAAGTCAAGTCCCTCAATTGGTAACGAGCGGCGCCAGAGGAACCGGCTGCGCATTGTAGTAGCGGTAGCGGTGCGGCGCCGTCGCAGCGGCGGGCGGCGCCGCGTCCGCGTGCTGCGAGTCGCGGTGGCGACGCAGGTCCACCTTCCTCTGGAAGGCTTTCTCGCACAGCCCGCACGAGAAGGGCTTGTAGCCGGTGTGTTTGCGCATGTGGGTGATCAGGTTCGAGCTTTGACTGAACGCCTTCGAGCAGACGACGCACTTGTGCGGTTTCTCCCCTGGAACAACATATGGAGGTGAGCGCTCGGGGATGGCGAAGTGAGAACAGCAGGGATGTCAACGAGGCATTCTTGTGTCACTAAAGGGGATTGCACGAAGGTCCAGTAGAACTTAAGGGGGTCACCAACACTACAAATCTGTCCAAATCTGGAAAAGTGAAAAATTATTGAGGCCTGCTACAGCGGATGTATAAAACAGCTGATGTTTTCTTTACGATATCATAGTTGGTGCCATAATAAATGTGGTTGTATTGATGTAAAAAATTAAGTTCTACCAGACTTTTTTGAGCACTCTGTGTTAGCGGGTAAAGCGAAGTGAGATACTGCTGTCTCGTTTTTAGTTACACTCATATTTTCATTTGATACTGACCAAGTACCTACTGTACCAAGTAGTCTGATAAAAGTTATTCTGAAATTACAAGGTAAAATTCTTTTTCAAACAGTGGGACCTCTGTGGCATATCCCTTGCCGCCATTTTGATTTTGTTTCAAAGTTTTCGCGCACGATGAAAGTGGTAAATATGAATAGAGGATATCTTATACAAACAAAAATCTTCTAGCCATATGGTACCCTAAAGTGTCACGTTTCCCAGATGTTTGGGGGCTCAGAACACAAAATAAATATCGTCATATGAGATGAATGACAATTACTAAGAATGCAGTAATTAGGTACCTACGTGTGTATACGCGTTTCATTGCATTCAAATAATAGTCACCAGGTTGATTTAACTATTTATTAGAAGGCAGCACAACCTAGTACCACAAAAAACACACTGCCTACTAAATCACATCACATCGCAATTAACGTTATTTTGTCGAAGTAACTAGTTCGAACCGCAATAGTTGGATTGTTTACGGCCGCGGCGGCGCGGCGACGACGGGATGGGAAACAAGCTAAGTATTGCGGTGGTACCTACCATATTATGTCTAGAAGTGTTTTGTTTGTATAAGTCCTCTATCCATATTTACCACTTTCGTCGTGCGCGGAAACTTTGAAAAGCCAGCGTCCATAGAAAAATGCATAAACCCCTTAGTTAACTATTTTACTGACCCTTTTACGTTAGTTTCCCGAACCGCTGATTTAACGAACATAGATTGCTTTTTAATTGTAATAATGTGAATTGTACATCGCTTACGTAAGTAATTAACGCCCGTCGGTAGAGCTCGGTGTAGCCTTCGTAGTTGTCATATCTCCGCACATTTATTATTAAAGGACTCTGTTTCCGATTCTGAACTGATTTAGTATGCATCAGCCACTTGAGGTCGATATTAGCTAACTAGGTGTAATTACTGTCACGTCTACACTGAAGTTTGTAAAGGAAATAGTTTCACCGTCAGTTAGTGATACTAACCCCCAGTTTCTCCTACACTAACACGCTGTTAATCTACTGTTACGGGAGGTACTAAGTGCAAAGTAGAAAAAACCACGAAAGATCATTGCAACTACATCTAGGTACCTGAATAATAGCTTTATAATTTAGTTGGAGCTCAATCTCGATCTTTAAAAATAAGTTTTTGCGACAAAGTAAGATAAGATTGCACATAAAGTACTGTTTTTATCTCAAACAAATTTTTCGATCATACGTTAATTTCTAGCTGGGAATGTAAAATAAACATAAAACCTACCGTCCCTCTAGCTAGACGAACAATAAACTTTTTTTTCTGTCAATAAATTACACTATAAGCATTGCGATTTTCCGTTTTCGCAGAACGATCAGCGCAAGTTAAGCGCGGACGCGGAGGCCCGTGAAGGCTGCTCCGCTAATTGCAGGCCGGGCCGCATTTTCGAATATTGATGATGAGGTATTTATCGGGAGGACGGGCTCCTTGTACGGCGGCCGTAAATCATTGGAAGCCGACTCCGACAGACGTGACGAGCGAGCGGCCGACGACAAATACGTCGCCACTTGATGCTGCCGTTTTTTTGCAAATAAATCCGACTTTACTGTACGGTGGCATTTCATCTTAACTGCGTCGCGTTGGTATGTATATGAATGGAGGTAGGTGCGTCAACGTGTAGGTAGAGAGAGATTAAGGTGCGTCAGCGATGGAAAATAAGAACGGCGTTTACATTCAAAAGAGTAAGGCAATTCAATAAGATTGATCATTTATCGATAAGAGCAAGCTTGGGAATGAGAAGTCACAGGCGACAAAAAGAGGAGTATCGTGTGATCGCGACCTCGGGCAACGCTCGGCCCTTCATTGACAACGGGTGGATCCAGCTTCGTCAGGTACTATGGGCGGTGGTTTTTGCTCATTGAAAATTCATTAACGCGCCTTGAACTGGCTGCGATTTGACGTCGAAAAGGTAATTGTACAGCATTTTAATGTTTAATTCCCGCGACGACATCGCGGCTCGATTGCTTTTATTGAACGTTTGCTCCTCCGATTTAATGAACTTGTGTCTCGGGAGCGGTACTGCCTCCGGCTGCGATGCACCAACTTAAGCACCGATAGTCGCCGACCATAATAATATGCCAATCGTGTTTAGTTATGTTAAGGCCGCTAATACAACACCACATTTCATTTAATTTAATTTCAATATTAACATACGTCCTGTAAAACCTGCCGTGGGAATCGTCTATTATCACAGTGTTATGGGGCCCTAAGAGCAACAGACTACCCGAGACTGGTGCATTATGCGGCCCTAAATTTTAAACAAATCATAACTGCACGTATATCTATCCCTACCAATTTTTACTCAGTACGAAGAGGCGAAGTCCTTCAATGGGACAGCATTGTCCTAAGACTGATTAGCACCAATTCTTAAATGTCGCTTAAGTCGCCATTTAAATCGAAGTTTGTATGGAAAAAATGTTAAATGCCACTTAAGTCGCACTTAAGAAAGTGGTGCCAGTCGGCCTATGTATTAAGGTAATTACCTAACTAAGCATTTACGATACGTTTTGTGTAGGAGGGTGGTGTTAATTTGAGATTTCGGAATAACAAATGACGAACAAAAGTTGTGACTGTAATAATACCTTTGCGACAGCAGGTGACATAACAAAAAACATTTGTAACACAGTATCGGGACGTATGAAAGGTCTGAATTGAAATTATAGGTGATTTGTTAGAAACTCTGATTACTTAGTAGATCGATAGTCGGACTTACCCGTGTGGATGTACGTATGTTTCTTCATGTCCGACTTCTGATGGAATCTCTTGCCGCAGTATTGGCAGGGGTACGGCCTGGTATCAGAGTGGATCAACAAATGAGTAGAGAGGGTGCTGGATCTCTTGAAACATTTTCCGCATTGCTTACACTGGTGACAAAGAAATATAATACAGGGTGACTTTGAATTCGTTCACCGTGTTAGGGGACATTCTAACCATGATTTAGAAATATAAAGGGACTAGTTTAAAAAAAAATACCCACAGCTACTTCAATTCTGCAATAGTTAGATAAAATTTAACTGGAGAATAAATTGCATGCTATCGCTGTCTAAATCATACGACAAGACAGTGACAACATAAGTTTTATTAAGTTAAGCTTTACCTATCTGACTATTGAAAATCCGGTCTTAAGCATAAACAAACAATATCAGGACGAAAAGTAATAAAAATAAGTAAAAAACGAACAAGTGCGGGTCGGACTTGCGCACGAAGGGTTCCGTACCATTATCTATACAACATTTGAATATTTCAAGCTTCTACCTGTTGCCGTTATTAATATCGAGCAAAAACCGGCAAGAAAATTACGTTTGTTGTATGGGAGCCCGAGCCCCCCTTAAAAATTTATTTTATTCTGTTTTTAGTATTTGTTGTTATAGCGGATTATAACAGAAATACATCATCTGTGAAAATTTCAACTGCCTAACTATCACGGTTCATGAGATACAGCCGGGTAACAGACGGACGGACGGACGGATGGACAGCGGAGTCTTAGTCGTAGAGGGTCCCTTACCCTTTGGGTACGGAACCCTTAAGACTATGTTTTGAGCGTTTTATGGTCGGCGCCGGCCAACTCAATTGTTATTTAATTGTTTACGCATATCGGACGTCAGACTTCGGACGTAGTCTTAAATATTTACCATATTAGAAAACATTTTTCAACGTTACCGGTACTTCCTACCACTTCGAATTTGGATTCACAGTTTTGGTGCCAAAGATCAGAAATCACGAATATTTATAAATATGTTTTATCATTACTCTATCAACATTTTCACAATGAAAAGAACATTCCCTTAAAATACGGTAAACAACGTCAAAGTCACCCTGTAGTAACAGCACCACACAGACAGAAAAAAGAAAATTACAACTATTAATTAAATAACCGGTCGACATTGATTACAAAAACCGGCCAAGTGCGAGTCGGACTCGCTCACGAAGGGTTCCGTACCATTATCTATATAACATTTTAATATTTCAAGCGTCTACCTGTTGCCGTTATTAATATCCAACAAAAAACAGCAAAAAACCGCGTTTGTTGTATGGGAGCCCCACTTAAATATTTATTTTATTCTGTATTTTTTGTTATAACAGCAACAGAAATATATCATCTGTGAAAATTTCAACTGTCTAGCTATCCATAGGTCATGATATAAGTACAGCCTGGTGACGGACAGTGGAGTCTTAGTAATAGGGTCCCTTACCCTTTGGGTACGGAACCCTAATAAATAGTCATTCTTTCCCTTCTTCGCGCTCCACTATTATCGTGCGTTTATTATTCACGAGGAATGGATATTGCGAGTAAGTAATTATTACAAATAGGTTTATTTAAAGTAAGGTCTTTCAATAAGGGTTTATAGATTGATTTCGTTTCGTTTCGTTTCGTTGATTCTTTGTATTCATAAAAAATTTACTACATTACTACTATAGATTGTTTGTATCTATAATAATAACTTTTACTCACATGTCCTGCTCCTATATTACGAGCAACAAGTCCTGAACGATTCCAATCGTCTGTCAAAATCCATTCCTATCGCAAACGTCAGGATTCCGACAGGATTTGATGCGCTTAATTATAGGCCTCTGGTCCCAATCTATGTTGCCACTAGTTATGGTAACCAGTGGGTAATAGTGCCGCGAGTAATTTGCCTTTAGACCAAATTTTTAGCAAACAAAACTACCTAATCAAACTTTCCGCATTCAAAAGAATTCGCCCTATTCACCCATATTTAATCCTTCTGGATAAGTAAGGTGTGACGGCATGTTATGAGGCACTTACAAGGCGATATTATTGTAAAGATGTCAAAGAGTATGGATTTGTAACTGATTTAGAGCGCAGGGAATTGTTAACTCTATTATAATGAGGGTAATAAGTTTATTATATACAGGAGTGTTCTTACAATTTTACCTTTGCACAAAGCTCCCCTTGTAAGTTTTGTAGAGTCTATAAGCGTAAGTCAACATAGGGCATAGAAGGTACATCAGTAGAAACGTAAATAATTACATAGTAGAGTCACCGACAAGGTCTCTACCCCTTCCTTACATTTTTTCTTTGATTTTATTCCCAACGCTGATAGACATGAAACATTTTTTTACTGGCCAGTAATTAGTTTCAATCAACGGGTTATTATTTTGCATGTGGCCACAACACTTACTTCTCCTCGATGGTGCGTGAATAAAAAATGTTTCAAGCGAGTGCCTTTGTTTCTTTGTTCTATTTTTCATAATTTTTTTTGTCTTTACATTATTATTGGCTATCTAGTGGCGCTTTATTTCAGGCTTTTAAAAAAAACTAGCGTCCGGCCCGAAGGTTACGCATACTGGATAGAAAAACTATTTATGAAATTTTCAAGAAATAGATTGTTGTTAGGGGAAGTTGCAAAATATTAGCACGCAACGGACGCCTCAGTTTCAGCGTTCTATTGCGAAGCGTTAATAGTGTAAACCAGCACTATGCTTGCATTGTATGAGATCGCGATGTTGTGTGTGTCCATTCGAAATTTCAAATGCGTTTTCTAAAAGAATTGTTGAAAATTTCCTTCGGAAGAAAAGTTTGCAATATGCATTACCGCAAAAATGTGACAGTGAACCTCAATAACTCCTAAGCCGTTCATTTCCCAGCCGTTCGTACCAATAGAAAATATATGTTTGCAATAATACAGAGAATACATGGGTTTTAATAAAAATATATATACAAATTGACAGCGTTAACATTCAAGACTCTACGAAAAATGAAAGAAAACATTGAGAATTTTAAAGTATTGCTTATTGGAAGTCGTTTAATCATCGATACTAAAGAAACGGTTTTCACACATAAATTCACGCCCGCAGGGGTAGGCAGAGACAAGGGGTTTGCAACTTGCCGCGGTACTTAATGTTTTGCTTCATCAACATTAATTAGTCGCTGAAGGCACGCACGCCGCCGGTTACGGGTACATTTTTTCTTACCCTTCGCAAGTACCTCCCATAATAAGTACGATTTTCAGGTTTTGCGTTGTTTTAAAAACACTTTGTAGATAGGTATGTTATTTCGATAATTACAATGACAAAAGAGCTCAAACCAAATTCTTCGAGCCCTGCTGGTGTTTGTCGCGTTCCATACTCATTCATTGTTCTTTGAAATACCTTTGTTTCACGATAATAGGACATTCGGTAGCTTCGCTGCTACATTAGATTTATTTGATCAGATGCTAGAAATGTAAAGTTACGAGTTAGGTAACTGTTTGCTCAAAATCTATTCACATTTATTCCACGTCTTACCTCGAATCTTCGTATCATCGGCTGTTACAATAGATCTTCATATTTGTTACTTGTAGGTACTTACCCTATAGGAGTGATAAAGATGGCTGATTTTTAACTGTTAGGTACTTGCTTAAATCATAAAAATACTCCTTAAAGTATGTTTATTGCTCAATCAACAATCTTTGTGACAGAACAGTCTAGCTCCGTTCAACTGTTCTGGCGTTATTGAATAACAAACTTCCGTCGATCCAATGGCCCAAGTCTGGGTGTTTTACCAAGTTTGTGATGTCCTTGCCTGGTCACTGACTAAGTCAAGAAGTGATACGAAGTGGACGAAAGAGGGCCCCAGGATAGAATGAAATCCTTGCGCGGGTCTTGCGGGTGACAGTTGGCAGGGCAGCTGCCGGCTCGTGCCGCACAAAAAACAGCTACTTTTTTGATCACCTTTTTATGCCATCGATGCACTCGCGTATAAACAACACAGGTGCTAGGGGATGATTGCCTACATATGGTTATCGCTTTATTGTTACTTGTGGAGTGGATAGCCTTTTTTCTAAAGAACTTCGGACTGTCAGTATTTTATTAGAGTAATCGACTGTCGATACCCACTGTACCTGCTACAATCGTATCTAGCTACTCAAGTTATGTCAAGTAAGAAATTACTTTTACTTGACACTTTTTATAACATTAACACGGACACCGTAGCATTTACTCTGAGTTAAGTCTATCCACGTTACAACGGGCCGGCGGCGTGCGGTCGGCATGATTTCAATCTAAAATAATCCTTAAATATTTATGAAGGTAGAGCCTACAATACAAGTGGAAAAAATGCCGTGGCCGGGCTTTTTTGCTAGTATCTATTGTAGTCTCTAACCTCAAAACCGTTTAAGGTTTATTTAAGTTTGTTTCATCGCGCCCGCACGCGTCGCTGGCCTGTTGTGGATATTCAAATATTCCAATGTGGATAGTCGTTTATTAATTAAAACAATAAAATAAAAGTGAGAGTCCCGCTCCACTGACTGAAGGTAGCGGCGGCGCGGGCGTCGCGTGGCGGCCGCGTGCGTGACACCGTGCCGCCGCGGATCAACATCTCAAGATCAGGAAGTCAATTGACTATACCTACCTATACGAACGAGTCTGTGGAGCAGATTAACTTCAATTCCATGTAGGAACACATTGTGTATAGGTGGGGAAAAGAGCAAACCGGCTCCGTCAAAGCCTATCAGCGCCCCATCGCCGAATGAACGCTACCACTTAATTTAATGATAAAGTGTGGAAAACGTCGTTGTCTGCAACGTTTTTATCGCAGTATGACACAAGGTAATTATTCGTCCAATTATAAGAAGCCGCACTGTGATATTAAAGTCGGAATTTTGATTAAAACCGATTCGGATTTTTATAACGGCGGTGGCACGGCGAGGAAAAAATGAAAGCGACAAAAATGGTCAGAAAGAAGACGAGCAAGAAGAACGATACGCGCGCGACCTGTTCCGACGCCGACGCAGCGACCACTCATTATAGGCAAGGGCAGTTTTTGCTATTTCATTTATTGGAAGCTAAATCGGAAACTGGTTGGCTTATTTTTAAACATTTCGAACGGAAACTGCACAGTTAACTCTATGCATTCAAGTGGCGCGATATTTAACTTTAACGTTCGCCGGTAACCCATTAACATTATTAACTGTCCTGCGCGTGGATTTCATATCAAGCCGGTACGTGGAAGCAGTTTACCTGAAAGGTTTTTTCGCTCTTGTTTTCATTCTTGAGTAGAAGTGAGAAGTTGAAGTCGCTGGAGTGTGTTTGGGGCGGGTAGTGGAGCGCGGGGGCGGGAGCGGAGGGGCAGCGGCGGGGCTCGGGGCTGCCGGGGCTGTCGGGGTGCTCCTCGTGAGTGCTCTGGCAGCGCTTCACGAGCTCCAGTGGCATGGATTCTGCGTCGTCGGTGCCGTCCCAGGCAGGGGACTCCGCCCCCGCCGTCCGGCGCTCGCGTTCGCACGCACTGCCTGGAGACCAGATTTGCCGGTTCTTTGTCGAGAGATTCAGTGGCAGCTCCTCTTCGTCATCTATGAACAAGATTCGGGTTCGTACCTCAACGGTTTTCACGTGTACCATAAGTAGACTAATTCAAATAATAAGTGCAAGTGTTCAATTTATTTTTTACGATTCGACTCTACGCCTGTAAAGTCAGAGGAGTCAAATCGGTCGTCTGGTGCTGGAAATCTTTGCCCAAGTGCGCTCAGTTACGTCAATGTTGACTGTGAATAGCGCATAATACCTATTTGGTATTAACATTTACCATAGACTAACAGTCTTATTAATAAAAAAAACACCATTCCTTAAAACTTTCCTCAGACGCAGTTTGAATTTATCTGTCCTCTTACGCAAAGACTAGATATTGTTATTATTTAATTATTTTCATCATCATCATCATCATCATCATCAACCCATTATGTCCCCACCGAGGGGCACGGGTCTCTTCCCTGAGGAAGGTATAGGCCATACTCCACCACGGGGGCCAAGTCCGGATTGGTGGAGGCTTGTAGACTAGTGGCTAGTCTACTGTCAGAAGTTGTCATTATTTTGTTGTACCAGAATTTTTTGTACAATTAAGTATTTTATTATAGCCAACCCGTGATATAATTAAAAACATTTATATGTCTTACTAGCGCTAAAAAACGACCCCACGTTCACTGAGGAAATCGCGTCAAACTAAGATTGAAGTGGCATTGCTTTTATACCACAGAAGACAAAGAAAAAAACTAACACTTTTAAAAAAATACAACCATAAAAATCTTAAATAAACCCAATAAATGCGAAAAATAGAGTTACTCTAATAATAAAAAACATATTATATTTCGTTTTTTCATTGAATTCTAAACGTTTTCTAAAACAAGTGTAGATGCATAAAAATATTATTTTACGAGATAACTCCAATATTGATAAACGCTATGGAGCGTGATGGCAATGCATGGGCATTACCTACCTATATGAAGGCGTTACGTTCAAGCTGTGACGTCATAGATTGAGTCCGATTTGTATGGCGTGTTTTTGTACCACGTGACTAGGATGACTTTTCCACAGGTCACATTATGAAAAGTATTATTCGTAGAGAAAAAAATTAAACACGTTTATTTATCTTTTAACATGGCCTCTCCGATTATATTAAAATACTTTTTTGTGTAAGTTCTCCATTGCGGGATTACGGATGGGGCTTGCCAATTGTGTTATCAATCGGAGCGAGTTCAGTATTACTCGGTAAAATATCTATCCACCTGCCGCCGTCAGACCGCCATCTTGGGAGGTATCTAGATATTTCGACGGGTTATACATAAATGAAGTCATTGGTTTGACGTTTTTGTATACAACCACAGAGGAAAAAGAACTATTAGTTACGCTGTCACTTACTATCGCCCAATCAACGTTCACGTCACGCATGGCGCACAGAATGAGCCCATCCCAGATTTACTCTGCAGCACATCTTACGCTCATTTCATTGGTAAAGTCTAGTCGATGGTGATGGGGCCGTTTTTGAGTGGGAATTTTGTAGGAAGAAATACTTCTATGGTTTTTTTATTCCTAGTAGCCAATCAACCGGTGACGAGGAGACTATTCAAACTGCATTTGTTTTAGCAGAATCGTGTTTAAATAACACCGAAAAAAAATCTCGGTATAAATTTTATATCGCATGATCTACTATAATCTCAACAGTTGTACTATTTAGGTACAATATGGATTACTTTGCTACGGAAAAACCCATAAAATACAAGCAAGTATTTGGTTCAGACAACAGTCTGTTCTGAGATTGCACCACGTAGGTACATAACCGTCTGAGTGCAGTATTTACAAAGGTGTACAAACAAATGTATGACGGTAAGAAAAATATCCATAATGCGTGAACCTACCTATTATATCTTAAATAATAAATCTCTGGCGAAAAGAAGAAAACCTTGTGCCTGGTTTGTCATGTGCTTATTTTCCACAAATTAATTTGTTCTGGTAGACTGATTCTGGGTACGAATTATTAAATATTACTATCCTGCCGAAACTGCTGTTGAAAATATGTATTGCTACGAAATAAACTGATTGCTACGTTATCTGCCTAACTACCTACATGGTGCTACATAAATTATGTATGCAGAAGAGAAGCTTTCGCACGTAGCCCTTATCAAGGTGTGCCCGTAACCAAAACCAGCGCCGATAAAGGTTTATTTGACTAAGTAATTCGAAGACAGCCTTTTTTTTATAAAAAGGAACCGAAACTACAGTCATCCAGACAACTGTTTCAACACTTGAATGTTTTGAAAATTTTGAATGACAAATCAAAGATCACGCCTCTGTCTCCCTCTGTTGCTAGAATCGAAATGTGTCACAAGTATAATTGACATTCAGAAAATTCTCTCTACCTTTTGGCCTAATTTATATGATTTTCCAAAGGAATAAAACGATGAGCCACTTTTCAGGGCGGCTGTACGCCGAGAGCCCGTCGGAAACGCGAGTGACGATTGGAGGTAAACGACTCAAAAACGACTTGCTTTAGGTAATTTACACGGTGGTGCCGTGCTGTTATTAATCAGCACTTCACTTCACTGATAGCTATTCTAATGAGAAGGAGCATGTTGTAAGGAGAACGAGGTAAGCCGGTGTCGTTGCGTAGAGAGTGGCCTAAAAATTTTAAGACGTAAGTAGGTATTTGGAAAACTGCTTACATTTCAGTTTCAGGTTACAGTAACATACCTACATAAATTACTATTCACATACATACATAAGCAGCCTATATACGTCCCACTGTTGGGCACAGGCCTTCTCTCAGGGAGAGAGTATTATGGGCTAAGCCACCACGCGTGCCCACCGCGTATTGGCGATTTCAAGCGCTGAGGTATATGAATAGCTCAGACACTCAGGTTTCCTTACGATGTTTTCCTTCACCGTTAGCGAGTGGTATTGCTACTATAACTTCACAAATGTGCATAACTTAGAACTATTCACAATACAGGTAAATTATTTTCTACTACGAAACTCGATAGTATAAGGAAACTGTTTTCGTCGAGATTTTTTCAATCTAATCCAATCCGAAAGCCTCTTGGACGTCAGCCTACATTCGTTCATTCCAAACTCGGAAAAAAACTTCAATCAGAGCATTTGATGCTGGATATAACCCTTGGGAATCCTTTAAGGTAGGTACGCAACCTCGTTGTATCCTCGACGAACTTTTTCGAAAAAGTTATTTTTATATTTTAGCTACCTACGTAGTACAACTATTATTAGGTATTATTTCTTGTTGAAATTATCCAAGTAGCTGACCCCGAAAGCTTCGTACCGTGAGATTGTTTTTTTCTTGATATTTTTCCATGTCATGTTTTGTAGACATTACTCTTTTTATGATCTCTTTCAGAATCAGCTTTTTTGCCGGCAAAGCCTACGAATAAAAAAAACTACCACTGGGCAAACCTTTCTGGTCACTACCTATCGTAAAACGGGGCTTTGAACAGGTTTTGGAGGTTTTTGGTTTGTAACTTTTTTTTTACGGCTCGAATTTAACTTTTTTTTACGCCAACAGAACAACGTGTCCTTTGGTTATCAGATCTATGGCAAATTTAAGACCTACCACCCCTCTAACTCCTTACTTTTTTAATTTATTAAATGTCAAACAAAGTAACCTTAGAAGTGGGGTTTCTTTGACAAGGCATTGAAATGCAACTGACGTCAAAGATAGTAAAAGCATGGGTTACTTTGATATCATTTTGACCAAAAAAACTATTATTTCATTGAAAACTACATGGATTTAAATGAAAACAAATATTTTTACAATTAAATTATTCTTTATTAACGCAAGTATTACAATATTTGTACCGAAGGTACTGTTAATTCCACTTAATCAGTCGCGACGCGTTCTCCACCCCCGCGCCTCGCGCAATATTACTCGAGGTCACGCACACTTGCTGAGCACACATGAAAACCGATTTTGGCGCTCTGTCAAAGTAGCCCCAAAATCTGTCAAAGTAACCCTGGAAGTCAAAGTAGCCCCATTTTACGGTATTTGTTTGACTCTATTTGGGCCCAACCTCATTGGTTGGTTACATAGCTACTTAAATAATAAGGTTGTCTGAAAGAAATCTCTTTTAGCGATAGGAACTCATATTTGTGTATGGCAAAACGGCTGGTCGTCCTAAGCTGCACTTGTCGATATGAGGTCTCCGTTCGAGAACTTTTCGGCCCCATCGGCCATCAGTTCTGCGTGCTATGTGCCCCGACCACTGCCACTTCCACTTACTAATCGGCTGGGCTATGTCGACGACTTTCGTTCGTCTACGGATCTCATCATTTCTGATTCGATCTCGTAGAAAAATTCCGAGCATAGCCCTTTAAATAGCTCGTTGCGTGACCTTGAGCTTTCTTATGGGGCCCATAGTGAGAGACCACGTTTCAGTTCCATAAGTCATCACTGGTAACACACACTGGTTGTATAATTTTGTCTTATTTATTTATTTATTTATTTATTTTATTTTATTAAGGATATCAACAGCGAAAACAAATAATTTGATTACAATAATAAAGAAACAGTTCACAAGGCCAATAACAGACATCCACAAATAGGCAGTTCATAATTACTAGAATATAGCGCGATTGAGGTATATATTAGACGAAAAGACTTTTCTAAGTTTCCCGAATGTTGCCCAGCCGAGTTGGATTCGACGATTGACCTCTTTCACGAAGTTGGACCGGCCTAGTTGGACTGTTTGTCCTTAGTAGACGTATTCGTCTACAACTTCGAGAGTCGAGTTCCCCAATGTTATTGGGGTGGGCACAACACGGGCGTTCGACATGACCTTCGTTTTGTCCATGTTCATTTCAAGGCCCACACGTTGGGAAACTCGACTGAGGTCTTCGAGCATTATGCCGAGGTCTTCCATCGTTTCTGCCATGACTACTATATCGTCGGCGCTATCGTAGGTGCGTGATGTACTCGCCATTGATATTGATGCCGCGTCCCTGCCATTCCAGAAGCTTGAAGGCATCTTCCAGTGCGTTCGCGAACAGTTTCGGAGAGATAACGTCTCCCTGTCTCACGCCTCTTCTCAATGGAATTGCCTCCGAATTCTGCTCCTGTACTCGGACCGACATGGTGGCGCTGTTGTACAGGCACTTCAGCACCTCGATATACCGATAGTCAATACGGCAACGCTAGAGAGACTCGAGCACTGCCCATGTCTCGATCGAATCGAAGGCTTTCTCATAGTCCACAAACGCTAAGCAGAATGGCAAATTATACTCTTCAGTCTTCTGTATAATTTGCCACGTTTCAGTGCCATAAGTCATCACTGGTAACACACTAAATCTAATAACTTTTATTCAACTCACCGTCTCTAGGCGGCGTGTGTCGATCGTGGTCATGTTGGCTGACATAGGGTGGGGAGCGGCGCGGCAGCAGCAGCGGCCACACGCCCGCGCCACCGTACAGAGCGCCCAGCCCACTGCAGTACATCAACGCGCCGAGTTCTGGACAACACAGACGCTTATTATAGTGCGAATCGGTGCGCACTAGAGAGCCCGCAGCGTACCTTTCAAGATAGGTATTGGCTACGGCTCGCGTTAGATCCGACCAACCAGACATGCGTTTGCGCTACCATGAACTTCCACGAGTGAGCCTCTTCCCGATGTTTTAGCGCGGGCCCGCGCTTGTTGGTGCGCATTATCACGCACCGTGGGATTAAACGCTAGGGCAGATTTAATAAGCAGCAACTGAACCCATGATCTTACGTAAAGGTCTTGTCGTGACTGTAGATAGTCGGTGTAGTGATGGTTAGTTTACAAACAGAATCCGGCTGTATGCCAGCGATCAGCCGTTTTATTTGACCCGAAGGAAGTAAGTCACGCGATTTGGGTCTGTGTGTTGTGTTGTCTTGGTTCCGTGAAAGGAATCGCTCTCAGCGCTTATTGACTCACCGGTAGCCCTAGCGTACTGCTTGAACGCCCGCCCAGCGATCTCCAAGCTGCCCAGCTGCAGGAGATCCAACCGCGGCGGCGGCGCGAGAGCTTCGGGCGATGTCGGGGGCGAGCGCGGCGAGACGCTGCGCTCGGGCGAAGGGAAGCGGAACGCCGCCGGCGCCCCACCCGGGAACTGCTCTGCGAGCCGCGAGAGCAGCACGTGCCGCGACATCGTCACCTAGAGAAATATTCATCGTTATAATCAGCCCGCCTGTTCCGTAACTGTCCATTGAATTGGGTTGTTCATTTTGATGATGTGTCGATGTGTTAAATATATACGTATTTAACAGCTCGGAGCAGGGTAAATCGGGCGAGTCCATACAGTGGAGAAGTTACATAATAGCACCCCAGGGCCACATTTAAAGCAAGCAGTGTAAAAAACAGATTGGGTTGTTAAAGCGTTTAGGAAGCAAAAACACATAATCACCCCTGTAGTTTATCATTTTATCATTTTATTAATGATAAACTACAGGGTCAGTTTGAATTCGTTCACCGTATTTTAAAGGGACATTCTAACCATGACATAATATAGTTTTGAAAAAAATACCGATCAAAAAATTTTTTTTTTGTTACCCAACATTACTTTACTTTCAAGGGTTCTTGAGGTAGAATAATAAAATGTACGACTTCCAAAGAAAACTCTGTTTATTATTAAAACTGTAGGCAAGTGATATATTGTTCGAAGGGTAGACTGGTAGTCCAGAAATCCGAGAGAAAGCTAGTGGGTGACGTAATTTTAAATTTTGAGCTTAAAAGAGTTTTGAGTTTAAACAGAATGAAAAGAGGTAACAACGTGTAAAAAGGTTTACACCGTTACAACTTAAGCATAAACAAAACGGTCCTACCACTTCGAATTTGGACTCACAGCTTGGAGCCAAAGGTCGGAAACGACAAATATACAAATGATAGATGGATAGATAGAAAAAAAATGGAAAATGTTGTACCATTACGGACAAATCATTAATAATACTGTTTTTCACAATGAAAAGAACGTTCGAAGAATTTATTATTTCTCATCCAGTGCGGTAGAAAAAAAGATTTTCTTTGTTTTTATTGTTAGTTTTTAAGATTACTTTATATTTTGGCCATTATAGCCAAGTTAATAAATGTTGAGTCAAAAAGCAAAGGTAAGATGAGAGTGGGGCAATTTGGTCATGGGGAACGGAACCCTAGCGGACAGAGGTTGGCAGACTTCCTGGAGAAAGAGGGACGCTTTATTTATTTATTATACCATAAGAACTTACAGTTGCCCAAAACGCTCTTACAGTTACTATAACTATTACAAGTTCATTATACTAATTACATAAGTGTAATCTTAAATGTACAGCAATATTAAACATGGAGTCAACAAAGATGTCAACATGTTGGACCTCGGTAACAAACTCGTTGAGCAGTTTGAGTTGAGTTATGATGAACTCTTTCTTTCAGAAGCCACCTCACAGGAAATGGACCTGGTTGTGTCCCGATGGTTCCGCAAGACACGAGATAGACTTCATCCTGACCTGCAAGAGACAAATATTCAATGATGTCTCTGTGATCAACATGGTGAAAACCGGAAGCGATCACCGAATAGTAAGAGGCACATTGAATATCAATGTCAAAATTGAGAGGTCGTGTCTCATGAAGTTCACGCTCCGACCTACTCGTGGCCATATCCAAAACCCCGAGAACTTTCAACTCGAATTGTCAAATCGCTTTGAGTGCCTGGAGAGCGCCGCATCGGTGGACGAGATCAATAACAAGTTTGTAGAAACTGTTCGTGCAGTGGGATTGAGGTTCTACAGACACACCGTACGAGTAGACCACAAAAACTCTTTAACTATATACTCTCGACCTCATGGCCAAACGTCGCTCGTTGCAACTGCAGTCCTCCGGTGCTGAGTCATATAGGCAGCTCAATAGCCACATATAAAAGTTTATGCGGCACTTCGGCATTCCTTTAAGACCGAACATATTAAAGAGACTATAGAGCGGAACAACGGCTCCAAAGTGTTTGCAAAAGACATGTCTATTGGGCAAAGCCAGCTGATTACGCTGAAGAGAGAGGACGGCAGTATAGCGTCGACCAAATCAGAGGTGCTGAGGGAGATTGAGGGTTTCTACGGACAGCTATACACCTCAGTCGTAAAACCTGTTAGCAAAGATCTTAGAGTCAACCTTACCCGACACTATACCGAAGATATCCCGGACATCAGCCTGTACGAGATTACGATGGTCCTGAAACAGCTCAAGAATAACAAGGCACCAGGAGAGGATGGAATTACATTAGAGCTCCTGAAAGCGGGTGGAGCACCGGTACTTAAAGTCCTTCAGAAGCTCTTCAATTCCATCGTGCTGGAAGGAAAAACGCCAGAGGCATGGAACAGAAGCGTGGTGACGCTGTTCTTCAAGAAAGGGGATAACACTTTGTTGAAGAACTACCGACCCATCTCGCTTATGAGCCATGTTTATAAGCTGTTTTCGAGGGTTCTCACGAATCGTCTCGAACGCAGGTTTGATGACTTCCAGCCTCCCGAACAAGCTATGTTTTTCAAATTATCTATTCCTAAATCACCTAGAGCAATATTTCGGTGGCTTTATAATTGACATAAAACATTGACCTTTTCTGTGATAACGTGTATTATGGAGAGAGAGGTATTGTCTATCTACGCTATAACTTTCAAAAGAATTCATTAATAATAATTAACCTCTTATTCTTGAACAAGAAAACGTTATAAACATCCTAGTTCTCCTGTCGGAGGTCGGCTACCATTGTGGCCACTGTGACCCGTGTTTTGGCGGCTCGAAACAATTCCATGGTAACTATCTGAAACCGTTCAGCCAAGTTTTGTAGAAGTTCTACGGCCAGGTCTTCTGCAGCCTTGTGTTTTTTCCCTGCAGGATCAGTTGGAGGAGATCGATCGTAGTACTCATGTCATATTATTACTTTTATATCGTGTTATGGTTGTGATCTGTTTTGTACACCAAACAAAATAAAATAAAATAAATAAAAATATCCCCGACGTAGACAGTAACGTATCGCTCTTCAGGACACAATTATCTATGTTTAATTACAGTTGAACTATTTATGATTTATCGCAATATTCACTGAAAGACTAGCGCCGCTTGCAAATCTGAAAGGCAAAATATATGTGTTTCTAATATAGGTAGATACATAGGTAACCTTTAGGCGATTGTTCCAGTTCGGGGCTATAATATCTTATCACTTTGGAAGACGCAAAACATAATTTATTTCGGATACCTGTAATTTATTACCAATAAGTACTTAAATGTGTCCATACCCATTATAATAGGGGTTAAAGTATGAAATTGCCGTTTTATTGCAATAGGTTCTTTGAATTGACATAGAATCTTCATGGTTTGAGGTTTTCGAATGAAACTTTTTTCAAATGGTTTCTATGATGTTCTTTTTTTAAAAAATGTGAAACATTTGAATATCGACTTTCAATTGTTTTTGTTATTCAATTTAGACAAGAATGATGGATACTGCGAAAATTCGAGTGATTTTTGAATACGAGTTCCGACGCGGAACTAACGCGACAGAAACAGCCCGCAATATCAATGCTGCGTTTGGAGAGGGGTCTACTAATGAACGCACCGTGCGATTTTGGTTTAAACGCTTTCGTGATGGAAATTTCGACTTAAAGAACGAGCCACGAGGAAGACCGCCCACACAGGTGAATAACGATGAATTAAGAGAGATAGTGGAAGCCGACCCTAGTCAAACTACCCAGGAATTAGTGGCATGGTTTAACGTTACCTTACCCACAATATTGACTCACTTGCGTCAAATCAATAAAATAAAAAATACGAAAAATGGGTGCCTCATGATTTGACTGATCTGCAGAAAGAAACGCGTGTTGAAACTCGTGTTGCCTTGTTGAACCGGTACAGAAATGAAATGAATATTGGATCGAATTGTAACATGTAACATGTTAGTAGACCCCTCTCCAAACGCAGCATTGATATTGCGGGCTGTTTCTGCCGCGTTAGTTCCGCGTCGGAACTCGTATTCAAAAATCACTCGAATTTTCGCAGTATCCATCTTTCTTGTCTAAATTGAATAACAAACAATTGAAAGTCGATATTCAAATGTTTCACATTTTTTAAAAAAAGAACATCATAGAAACCATTTGAAAAATGTTTCACTCGAAAACCTCAAACCATGAAGATTCTATGTCAATTCAAAGAACCTATTGCAATAAAACGGCAATTTCATACTTTAACCACTAATACTTACCTATAGGTATTTACGGCAAATTTTTTGGCTAAGGTTTCTAAGTACCCAAAATCGGCGTGCGTGGATGCAGCGACTAATGAATGTTGACGATGCGAAAGGTGGCAATTGGCAAACCATGGTCTCTGCCTACGTCTCCGGGATATAGGCATGAGTTTTTGCAATGTAATGTTGTTCCGTGTGCTGCCGGATTAAGAATAGCGTCACTCCATTTCCTTCCGTGGATGTCGTAGAAGGCGACTAAGGAATTCATTTACCAGGAGACGGGCACAGCATCTTCCTAAGATTCCAACCGCATACTGTGATCGCCAACCCGCCTGCCAAGCGTGGCGATTATGGCAAAACCCCTCATGGTTATGAAAACCACGAAGGAGGCCTATGTCCTGCAGTGGGCGTGAAATGGCTGATGATGATGAATGTTGTTTCCTATAGCTACCTACAGCTAGCAATTAAAGCTGCGTTGCCGTTCAAATCAAACCTCCGTTTATCAAGCGTTACATCTCGACAATACACATATTTAAAGTAAGTCGTACTTCGGTAGGTAGGTATATCAGTCACGTGATTGGCATCATTACGCGCCGCCGCGTCTATTTGTTGACAGCTCTGATTAATCCGCCCGCGGCCGCTCGCGACCCGTCGCATTAAAAGCTCAATCAAACAAATGAAGAATCACAATAATGAAAGTGCCTGCCACCACTGCGTACGCGCATTAATAATGCACACGTCCAGCAAAACAATCTTCATTACCGTAATACGCATATTGGATACTACGCCTTCGATGTCCATCGCGTATGAAGCAAAAACAATACATTTGGTAAATTAAACGAAATTACTTATTTAGACAGTTTAATGAATAGAAATAGCTCGGGCGATGATTTGCAAAATTTTCTTTAATGTTTTATGTGATCATTAAGTTAGGGGTGCAACCAAATCGTGTATCTAATATTAGACAATTATCATTAGCTTTCAATTATCTGTGCAAGTATTAAACATACTGCATTCAGTTTTGATTGGAGTGGGTTTTCATTGACTTACGCCTAAATTAGTAGATGAGCTTTATACCTTCTACGAATTACTTTGTTAAGTACAACATGTAATACCTTAATGTCGACAGAAATTTCCCTTGCATAAATAGTTATGTTTCTTTTTTTGCAATAATGCTGTCTTGACCGTCCTCGCGGATTGTGGGAACTAGAACAAATGCTGCTGAAATTACCTATATTCAACCGATAGCATTATATTATTATCGATACATTCAGTGAGTAAGGACCTTATATTTCATTGTGTATAAAAGCATGTTATACGTAGCTTCATAATACAGTCAGAGGTAACTATGCCAAGTGATTATTTTAACTCATCTAAAGTCGTCAAAATATAAGAAGCCCGTTTTGACAGCTACAAAAATCATAGAACCTAACCTAGTTTGAGATCAAAAACATTAAATATCCAAACTATGAGTAATTTTTCGGGCTACAAAATCTGTTTTTCTTTCGAGCGTTAAATGTTTTGCCAGAATATGTGTCTTTTTATGTATTTGTAAAACGGGCTTCTTACATTTCGACAAATATAGGTAGAACTGACAGTACTTCAATCTTTGCATAAGTAAGTACAACTGTACATAGTGTGTAGAGAAATATGTTCTGTGAGTATTAGGTACAATAGAAAAAACTTTAGCCTTTGCATCTACGTGATGAGATGATTTATACAGCGTTCACTCGGGTGCTGCAGTGCCTGGGACATTGCTTTTTAGATGGCTTGCCCAGCACCTATACCATTCTGACAGCACGCTAACTGTGAAGTAAAACATCGTGCGGAAACCCGCGGCTTGGTTGGCTCCGCACGTATGACTTGTCTTTCCTGTAGGCTAGGCCGACTAAGATTACAATAAGTATTTGTAATTTTATTTGAAACCATTTCGGTTGGCAACACCTGCGGACGTCGGGTGGTGACATTGTAACTATTTGTAGGACACAGTTGTTTTGAAAACTACCATAATTACCTATAGATAAAACTGGTATTAAGTATGCTGGTTCTCGAGAATTTACATTAATAGATATATAAAATGTAGAATTTATTCAATTACATTACATACGATTTATTTCACCAGCTTAGTATGAATGTCGCTATCATGAGTTCTGATTAGGAAGACGAGAAATGAAACAAATCCTTCCCCTATCTATCCCGCGCTGGGAATATTTTCCGTCGGCCTCGGAAAACAAAAACATTGTGTTTGAATACTCTATGTGTATAGCCACGCCCCAATGTTTCAATGTTTTTGTGTAATGTTTCGAGAAAACACGCGCAGGAGACGCGGCTTTAGGTAGCAAATCACTTTTTTAGCAGTGAAGAGAAATGTTTCGATATGATAGTACATCAAAAAAACAAGGTTGTATGATTATTTTTAATATTTATGCAAAATTTTTGCATTTTAAGGTTTAAACGTTGAAAAACGTGTTACATTAAAAAAACCGGAAAGTGGCTTTATAAAATTTTAATGGTTTTCAATTGTTATTTTCAAGGTCAGGACTGAGGAGTAACCACCCAAAATTGTCCTCAGCACGTTGCACGGGTTGGTGCAACAAAAAGAATATAAAATATAAACTGTCGAAAATTCAATATAGTCACATGGCACAAAACGCGTCATACAAATCAGGCTCAAACTATGAGGTCACAACATGCACGTAATGTCCTATAATGTACTTATGACATGTTTGTTGATACCCTTTATAAGAAAACGTGCAGAATTCAAGGAAAAATTAAATCCAATAAAGTTTTTTCTATTAGAGCCACCTAATTTTTCGCTATTTTTGTAATCCCGAAAACCCCGATAAATTTTTTTTTTTGGTTTTATTCTGTAATTTTTCCAAAGTTTTTACATGTCTACTATGGTATAAAAGTAATGACACTTCAATCTAATTCAGACGCAAGTTCCCCATCGCGGTTACGACCTTTAAGGGACCAGTCATAACAAGCGCCGAGGCGCGCGCTCAAAACGCTGCGTTTCAGGCGTCCTAAATTGTATGAAGTTATGCAACGAACCACATCAAGCGCTGCCGTACGGCGCGCGCTCAAAACGCTATATGCAAAATAATGGTGACTGATTTTACAACATAATTTCATGTAGATTCTAATAATATTAAAAGTCACAAAGTCTCAATAAGTTGAGTTAAATGGTTATTGAATTATTTCAAATTGAAATTGCGGTCAAATGACTGCCACCGTCGTTCTAGTGTTAACATGTTTCGGGAATTGCACATTTTCATGGTAAGTAACGAAAACCGGTCAAGCGCAAGCTTGACTTGCGTGTAAAGGGAGACGTATCGCGTATGCATTTAAAGACCTTTTATGTTTTTTTTTTTGTAAAGTATGAGTGCTATTTTTTTATTTAGGCTGAGCATTTTTGGAGATAAATGGGCATCCTCGATTTTTTCATTTTGTAATTTGTGCCCCAAAATCCACCTAAAAATGATTGGGCCACTTTACTTTATATTTTAATTGTGCAGTGTAATTAACTATAATTAAATTGTAATTAACTATACTTATGAGATGTACAGATAATTATTTATTATCTGGTTGGTAAAGAGTCCTCTGAGAAGAATATTATAACTAACTAAAATGAACTACATAATAGAGCAGAGAGTTTTTATAGTAGGTAATTACTTATTTTCAAGTCCAAATCGCAAAAAGGTAAATAGAGACGGACATACTTTTTAGTTTAGTTAAATCCCATGCAAAGATACGTCTTCAGGACTTTCAATTCAAACACTTTTTACGTTTTCTTACAACAAAAAATAACAGAAACTGCTTATTCCATCCAGCTTGCATATGAATTCTACTCTTAAACACGTGGACTGACGGCGACGGCGATTCAATTTAATATAAGTGTACAAATATTAACAAAAAATTCACACAACAAACGTTACATATAGGCATCGCAACGCACTCGAGCGCTGGGCGGGCGGGCTTACCTGTAGCGTAGGGCGGATGCGTGCGCGCAGAGTTCCTTCCACGGCGTTCACTCACTGTCGAATTGCACTAATTTTATTTTAATTGACTAGCTCTTAAGTCAACTTCCACTGGTTCATTTTATTTTCGAATGTCGTGTTCCGAACAGTTGGCGGGAAGTTCTGGTCGGGCAGGCTGCGGACTTTAGGCGTGGTGTGCGTCGCGGTTGGCGCCTCGCACCTGACTGGCGAAGGCTCGCGCGCGCCCCGACCTACCCGACTCTCCACAATAACGCTCCTTTTTCAAAACGGCACACAACAAAATAAAACAGGCATCGAGGCTGCGCAATAAAGAAATGATTTGATGAAACCACTTGTCAGGTGGCGGGCTCTATCTAAGGGCTCGTGTACACGACAGCGGGGGCCGCAGACTTGAACTTCTAATTAGTAATACTTGTAAGTAAGCATGCACGGATTCACACTTGACCTGCAATGTGCCAAAAACTAGTATTTCAGCGTACAAGTGGTGTAGTGAAGGTATCTATTATACATTGACTACACCTTGCCGATAAATAAGTTACTTAGGTATATCAGGGCTTCGAGGGTTGCTTATCAGGTTGCTGCAATTGGCAGTTATTATAGAACGAAATTGCAGTTGTCGGGATCTAGGTATGCTTTGTTCAAGCCACTTGTTAACAAAACCAACAAGAAGTGAATTAAACTTTCACTTATACAATGTGTAACAAAATGTCTTCAACATCCGAAAGCGGAGGGTTTTACTCGTCTCTACGAACTTCTAGGTACAATGAAAACTTCGAAATCGCGAAAAAATTTGAGCTATACCTACTTACCATAAATTTTAATTTCATACCAGGTTACTTTAAAAAGGTAAGACTGTCTGGAAGATATTACTTTTTGCAATAAGACCGCCAATTATAGTATGTACCTTTATAAATATTTTGTGTTTGTTGTTTTTCCAGTGTTCAATAATAGTATATTATGAAATTAGTAAATAAATGACGGATTTAAAGCGAGAGCCATAGATGAATCACGAGCAAGTGAAGGATTCTAACGACTGAATCGCGACCGTAGGAAGTGATTCATGATGATTGAATCACGAGTGTAGCGAGTAGAATCCTGAGCGACGCGAGTGATTCATGGCCCTCAATGTAAATCCGTACTTTATGGAAGAGTTGCATACCATGACTACGAGGAAAAAAAAAATTAAGCGAAAATAGACATTTAATGAAGATAAAAGGAGGCTTACATTAATGAAAATGCACATTAAAATTGGATCAATAACTAAAATAGTAAATTACTCTTATTATTATTATTATTATTATTTGGATGGTCAACTTGTGAAGCAACATGTATTTCCTGTTGATGGTTCAAAATGGCGCCAATTTACTAATATATTTTCCATCGGCCCATCTCAGAAAGAGTATTTTTGCTCTTCGATATCTGACTGCAAAAGCCCTTTTTATCCGCTTAAGGATAAAATGAATTGAATTTAAAACATCGTGTGCACTAAGTTTGTAAATTTAAAACATCATTAAAATCTATTTACTTCTACCTCCATGGTGCCGAATTTATCATACAACTTTTTTAATTTGTTAAAAAGTCAGACTCGGAAACTACTTTGTGTTTTTTTTTTACATTTAATCATTTCCTCGCTGAGGTGTGATGAAAAGTTACGTGTTGCACTTGAGTGCAAAGATTTTTCACCTCTTGCTCTTTTGGCTCTCTCGCTAACGCTCAGGATTATAATTTTTGAAACACTCTCTACGCTCGCTATTCAGTTTTAGAATCGTTCGCTTGCTTGGTCATCAAAATTGAGCACGCGGTTAAAAACCAACTTTGCATTCTTGTATAACAAATAACTAATTTTTTTCTGTAATGGCAGTAAAGAACGCAAAACATTTTTTTCATCCCCCCATCTCGGAAAGAGTATTTTTGCTCTTCGATATCTGTGTGCAAAAGCCGTTTTTATCCGCTAGAGGATAAAGTAAATTGAATTTAGAACATCGAGTGCACTAAGTTTGTAAATTCAAATAGTAGATTGTACAACAAGTGCATAAAACGCACCATTTTACTCGAGACGTTTATCCATCCGAGCGAGCTTGCGAGCGAGGATAGATATAAAGTCGAGTGTAAAATGGGTTTTATGGACGAGTTGTACACTCTACTTTTCACTTCGATTGCGAGGAAATGAAACAGCAACATGTAAATATAGTAAATGCTAATTTAATTAAAATTGAAAGTTACATTAGAGCAATGAGAAATATTTAAAGTAATCGTTTTTTCTAACGAAACGAAATAAAATAAAGAGGTTGTTGTATGAAGTTAAAGATGTTCGTGTGGCTGTTGCAGCGATTGCCTTGGTCTTCGACGAAGATTTTACTTTATGCTCTAGAGCATAAAAAGCGACTTTATGTCGCCTACGCACGACATAAAGACGAACTTTTAGAGCATGAGAAGTGAAAACATCATTAAACCTATTTACTTCTACCTCCATGGTGCCGAATTTATCATACTACTTTTTTTTTATTTGTTATATACTCAGACTCGGAACCTCCTTTGTGTTTTTTTGGATTTAGTAATTTCCTCGCTGAGGTGGGATGAAAAGAATATTCTTATCTTATCTTTATTATGGAAGAGCTGATATTTCTATTGCTATTTTTGTTTTCATAGTCCATATTGAAGAGTAAAATCTAGGGATTTTTACATCCTGTATAATTAAAAGAAATTTGGATTGAAATTCCCGGTCATGAATCTTAGCCATACCTACTTAGGCACATAATTATCTTGATGAATATTACGTTTACAGATTAGTTACATACAATCTAGAGACTGACCGTTAATTTCCTAACACTCGCGAAGTTTTTACGATGGGTAGTGTTTGTGTCGTTTAAATCTACCCGCGCATCACAAGCCTTTAGGAGTAAACGGGCTAATTGTCGGTTGCATTGCGCTGGAAAAATTGCATTTTAGTATTAATGCTCTCAAATAAGCGGTTGCTGGCCGTGTGACATTTAAAACTCTCCTATTATGGATCGTAACAGCTTGCGACCGTCTGAGACCAGGTTTTATGTATTACTTAGGGGGATAGATACAGGGTTTAGGAAGGGACAGTACATGAACGATAATCCTCAAATCTCTATTAATCCGCGTGTTGAGATTAGAGCTGTGTGTTTAGAACGGCGCGCCCCGCCCCCTCGCGCCATTGGTCGCGGGCCGCTGGGCGGGGCGCGGTTAGAAAAATGCTTAGAAGGTTTCATCAATGAAATAAAACGATATTGAATTAAAAAAGTACACATCCGTGGGATTGTAAGTAAGGTGTTTTGGTTATGTTTATGTTTTCAGCATGGAAAACTTTGTTTTGTTTACGTCAGTTTGCTGTTACCTATATATAACGCAACCAAGATTCAAAAGGAATAGCTGGGTCATAGATAAATTTTTAGCATGTTTTTAGTAATTTAGCAAATTTTTAGTATTTTTTTACTGCTTGTAAATATTCAATGAGGTTAAACTCTACCTATAAGTACTTACGCTCCACTTCACGCAATCGTTCTGTAATTAGAATTTCACACGTGATTAAACTGCATTAGAATCTCAGAGAATTCAGCGCGCTCTGGTTACATTTGATACAGTTGTGGGGTTTCAGGGCAACAACAAGGGTAGTGCTTCAGTTTTCCAGTCGAGAGAGCAGGGAGCGGTGCGGGGGGAGTTAAACATAACGGCGGCGCGTGGCGGGCGCAGGCAACGCGCGGGGCGGGGGGTGGGTGCGTCACGGCCCGTTAGCGAGGATCCTCGGCGCGTGCACATGTCGCCGCGGCACGCGCCCGCGCAGCTTTTTATCCAGCCTTTTTTTTCTGTTACTGTTTTTGTTTTCTCCCTTTATTCGAATTTAGAATTTTGATTCCTCTTCGGAAAGGAATTAATGAGGCCAGATCGGTGATATCGCAATCGCATTTAGGTGATTCACTGGGGGCTCGAATTTTTTGTGCTATCGGAGAAAAAATCTTGGGGTAGCCCCTCTGCCTTTGATGCAACGGCTTAACCGTAATACAGTCTATAATTTCTTAAGTATTATGCTGTTGTTTGGCAAGAAATTAAATTGGAAAAAAAAACCTGCATAATCAAAGCCTGTAGATGTAAAGAGCAAACAAAGCCAGATTACTTAGTGGTTAACAGCGGAATCAAAATAGAATGTTTGGAAGGAAGGATGTTTCAGCTGCGCAGAACCGGTACGGCGACTGGTTGTCGGCTGCCGCGCCGCTGTCGCCGCTTGCTATTTCTTAAACTCAACTTTTATTAATTGGGCAGATGAGAGCCGCAGCTCCCAATGATGAATGCCTCAGCCATATAAGGATGCCAGTTTGCGAAACCTTTTATAGATTCTCAATTAAAAGTGTCTATTATAGTTAACAGGACGGACGGATGGACATTGTGGCGTTTAAAAACAGGAATATTTGCTTTAAATACGGGATAAAAAACAGGTAATATAACGGAAAGGACGATTAAGTAGAATAAAATATAGCGTGGGGTTGCGAAGGGCGGCAGGTGGCTACGCCGTAGAGCTGCTACGCCGCGCCTAATCATTCTATCGATAACTTGAGAGTACGCTCGGAGTACAATGTATATATGGGTCTTCTTGATATTTATTGTCACTAATTGCAAAATTATCTGAGCCCGGCAAGGTAATGGGTAAATTTTCTGGGCGTTGTACGTTTGAGCTACTAACAATGATCTTTTATAATACGAAGGAGGTTCACGGACGTCGCTGTAATTGGTTGATACCTATGTACTGTGTATGTATCGATTTATCGATAAATGTGCCAGATGTCGATAGCTCTCGTCGCGCAGGCCTAGCAGCACCCTCAGTCGCGACTCACAAGATTCACCACGCGAGCGCACCCGCCGCGGCATGTGCGCCCTTAACGGATTTGTTCAAACCTCTACGTCTTGGCGAGTCGCGCCAAATTGGAGGGACTGTTACAACGGTGTTTTATCGAGAATACCAAAGTAGAAAGCTTTATTTTTTTATTATTCTTTATTTTTTGCGGTTATAACAATATCCTTGTAGGGATCTCTAAATATTGTAATGACATAGCTCTGTGCATGATCCTAGGAAAAAAATGTAGGTAATAACTAATAAGTAAGCAGCACTTTAGGCGCGTGTGATAACAAACATTCATGATTTATTTGACCGCATAGTGAGGGCGCGTTATTGCGTTATTATTAAAGATTATTCTTAAATATGCTCATACCGCTGGAGAAATATTTCATCTTGTGCCTCCGCAAGGCTTATGTCCGACAAAAAGGTGTGTAGCAATAAATTAGTGTTAACAAAAATGCCTAGGGGTTCACGTGTCATGATTGAAATATCGCCCTCACTCGCATGCTGTGACAAAAAACTAACGAATAAGGAAAGGTAGTTTGGAGACGGATTTCAGTACTTGGATTACCAATACCTACGTACTTCTCAATAATACTTTCGAAATAGTACGGGGTGGTGCAAAAAAGAGCTTTACATTACAACAGTGAGCGAGGCATATGGCGGGCGGCGGCGGCAGCACTCACTGAAACCGTAAAAGCTCTGTTGGGCGCGCCCGCGCACAATGCGGCGCGTGGCCTCCGCCTGCTCATTACGCGCTTGCGCTCCTCTCCTGCAGGCTTCGGTAATTGCGTGACTCTTGCGCTTTCATTATCCAAGCACATGTTCCGCCGAGGCCACAGACTGCCACACTGCGGTTTGCGATTACTACACTTACTGGGAAAAAAAATCTTTTCAGCCTGCCAGTTTTCCTCTCAGTGCATTATGCACTTTAGGTAGAGTGTAAAGACTTATAAAGACAAACCAATAATTTAGTTATTCGTACGCTGGTGATTTTGAATAATTTCCTTTGAATTTAACAACAAGGGTTGTCTTTTGATTCAGGGGCAGGTTCGTGTACAGTCGACAGCACGTCGACCTTTACATTTTGGTTGCAATATCGTCCCTAACGTAACCGAGTAGAATGTTCATGTTAAAGGTTGCTGTGCTGTGGACTGTATTTACTTGAACTCTTTGACAATTTAATAGCATATGCCCGCGCACCTGCGCTTCGCTTGCAAAAAGTAGACGCACGCTTCAGGCGCGGAATTCGTCGCTGCGGCTCTACTAGCTGATACACTCTATACGCTATTTATCTGGTAATTGATTGGAAAGGTGCATTACATTAAAGGTTTCGTGTGAGGTTTTTATCGGCTTTAACCATACTAAGCGCTCCTTTGTTTTAATGCCAGACTGTGCCCGTCGTGCCGCATAATTGCTGGAAAAAGGTGCATAGCAACTTTACTTAGCATTTAGCATACGCGAGGGATTCTTTCTATCGTTGGGCCTGCGTAAACACGTGTATAATATAATAAAGCAAACGTGTCATGTCGGAGTATGAAAATGGAATGAACCTATCACTCAGTGTAACGAGACTATGCTTTAAATGGAGTTCAGTACTTAGTTTGTTAAAATATGGTTCAGTTTTTGTTTGTGTTGGCCGAGACATGGCGCGGGCGCGGGGGGCTTGGCGCGAGGCTGCACCAGTGAAGATGTCAGGGAGACATGCGCCCGCGGCTCTTGCGGTCGCCGGCTCATGTCCCACGTAATGAGTATTTTAACTACAGTTGGTAAATCATGCCTTTATTCGCTCTTACGGCCAGTTAGGACGCAGTTAAAGCTATCAGCTGCGGTTTAATGAACAGTTGAGATTATTTCATTTTTTATTTTAAAATATCGCGATTATAATAAAACCGTGCTCGTAAAATGGACTTACATTACGCTCACATTTATTTCTGTTCGATGAAATCTGTTAACAATTAATTTCCTTACCATTTTCCTACCTACTTTTTGCGCAACTGCAAAACTTATAGTTGGGACAGACATGGTAAATTGCGACTTCATAAAGTATCCAATGTTATGCGATTATTTTCAACCGCGACATCGAGCACCTGGTCGTGATTATAGAGCTAACTAGCGAAGAGGTGTCAGCCCATATCGCTATGACATACTGATGAGACCAGCTCGTAAATTGTCTTCACTATACACCCCTCCATACCCAATCCACTAATATGCAAAGTACAACAGTAGCTAGGTGTAGTAGTGTAGTAGTGAGATAGGTAGGTTTTGTATATTTTTCAACTCTACAGGGTAACACGTAATTTAGAGTTTGACATTTACTATAACTGTGATTCTGCGACTTTTTTTGTTTAGTTTTTGATTCTTTTTGTTTAGTTTTAAAGATTTTCGCTTTGTAGTGGCACGGTCTGATATGCTTGAAACCATTTAGCGGAGGCAGCATTGGTACATCAAGCTAAGCGCAATTTAAAAAAAATATATAAAATCTTAAATCCTGATATTTCGAAAAATATCAATCTGAAAAAAATCATAGAACAACTTTTAGGAATAAAATAGTGCATTTTATATGTAGCCCTGTAGGTCTATTGATTTGTTTAGTAATGTTTTACAACTGGTTCTGGACTTCCGAAACAGCACGGACGTGGAGTAATAATTAATTACCTACAGTGTGTAGGGGAATTCGATCTATTTACTGAAAGTAGTAATAAAACGGCAAATTTAGAACAAATTTGGTCCTATGATCAAAATCAACTGTTATTGTTTAAGTTCGTAACATAATTTTCAATTTTATTGTCTATCAAACCCTCAGACTATATTTGTCAAAAGTTTAATCATTTTATTACAATATTAAAAAAAAATGTGTGAGAGAGACAGCATGCTACACGTAAGAGCAGAGCGATCGAAAATCGATCATTGTAAAAAACCCGCACCTTTCTTGTCGCTTTATGATCTGAGAAATGAGTCACGTTAGAAGAAGAAAACAGCTTTATCTGTTATCTTATCACACTTGACAAGGCGATGCAAATTCAACGTAGGGTCGAATATTCCATCACATGTACATATCTTAAAGACTAAAATTGCGTTAGACGTTGCTAAGTAAGTAATGTCAATCGAAGGAGAAGAAAAATTGAGCTTGCATCACTGATTCTCTTCTCTATCGTCTCAATTATCTAAATGAGACCAGAAATAATTAAATGCGAGGTCTAAATCATTTGTTCAAGTTATTTATCGGGCACTATTTTGACGTATTTGTTGTTCGCCAAAAATAAAATGAGAATTATATTATAATTATAAGCTGCGGCCAAAACAAAGTTAATTGTATAATCTTTCAAAAGTGAGCAGGTGAATAGACTCTGATACAGTTAAGCCACGTGTAAAAGTGAGTCGAAACGGTCGTCATGATTTTTAAGATTTTCACCCACCACTAATGTGATATGATAGCAGGATCCAGTCAAGAAATTTGTTAGGGTGCCCGGGTGCCTAAAAAGGTTTCCATAGGCGAAGTGCATGTTTGTTATCTTCGCTGTAGAATTCGATTGGTTAAAATCTTAATTCTAATCTTACCTGAACCAATCGTTTTTTCAATAGTTTCGGGAAAATCGATATATGTGGAGCCCCATCCGTCAAAAAGGTATACGGTTGCGGCACCTTTTTGTTGATAATACTCCCCATCCCCAATCCCCATCCCGAAAACATACATAAAGACAAAAAACGGGATTTTCTTGCATTTATTAATGATGTCTACTTTTCATACCTATTCGTGGTCACACCTCACAAATCGGCCGAGCAAACCGTGTGAGTCCCGCGCAGGTCTCAGCAGGGCGCATGCGCGGGCGCGGGCAGGTGGCGCGAAGGCCGTCGCGACCGGGAGCGCCTCGCCTCACTTAATTGATTCCAATCTGAGGCCGAACCACGATAATTCACTCCTTAAGGACACCATTCTCGCCCGACCGCAATTATGGGCCCAACGGTAAGCCAGACGCATTGTTACCCACCTTTTTTTAGGAAGCGATCCGTTATTTGGCTGAACTTTTAGTAATTGGGAATTTGAAGTATTTGCAAAACCCATCGAGTCGAGCTTCATCGACATGCAAATGGGGCTTGTTCATGTTGAACCAAGATTTACACTTATCTTGTAGGCAGGTTGATTGAATTATTTTTTTCAAGCATAATAACCGAGTTCTGCATCGGTTACCAAGTTGCCACCGGTCCTTAAAGCATCGGAATGTAAAGAAAGTACAATATAGCAACTCTTACTTAAGAATGCAACGGGAATGGCTTTTAACTCGACCGAAGTCGCATTGATCAGGATCGTAGAGGCTACTGTGCCTTCTCTGCACAGCGCCGATGCCGAAGTGAACCGATATAATTGCAACCATTAATCCGCAGCCGCGGTCGTTTCCTCTCCGTTCTGGCTATTTAAAAAGCAGACATCGTCGTTTTTATGTGAGTTTTACTTTAATAGTATTATTAAAGAGTCTGAAAATTGATGACAGACAGATCCACGTATCCAATATAACTTGACCTCCTGTTGCCTTCTTATTCTTCTCCGTAAAAAATTGTGCCAAGAGGGCTAATTAAGGAATCTCTAAAAAGGTAGCTAAGTAATTTATTAGCGGTGGTAGCCTAGTGGGTAGAACATTGGGCTCGGAAGCGGGAGACCCAGGTCCGATTCCCAGTGCGGGCATGTACCTCTTTGTTTTCTAAGTTATGTACATTTGTGAAGTTATAGTAGCAATACCACTCGCTAACGGCGAAGGAAAACATCGTGAGGAGACCTGAATGTTTGAGCTATTCACATACCTCAGCGCTTGAAATCGCCAATCCTCGGTGGGCACGCGTGGTAATTAAGCCCATACTATCTCTCTGAGAGAGGCCCTGTGCCATACAGTGGGACGTAAATAGGCTGCTTATTATATAAAGCAATTTATTTGATTAAAACCGGAAGCTAAACGCTTCAGCTTAGAGTCTGATAGAACACGGTATCTATACGAGTACTTGAAAGACTGAGGGAAATGTAGAATGTCCGCTTTCGTTCCCCGTAAAAATACTGAAAATTGCAGCCTTGACTTGACTTGTACCAGCGATCGTAGTTAAGCCAATGAAAATCTGCATTTATCTTGATAGCGGTTGCATACTAAAGCTCTTCGCCCCGGGGTCTCCACGTAAACGCCAAGCAGCAATAACCACTGTCGCATTACTGCTTAAAAACTTATGCTAATTACGCTTACTTATATGAATAAGTATATCCACTCTTAAATTAGTGGCGTTTGAGATTCAAAGAAAAACCTTATCATCTTTTATTTAGGTCAAGTTGATTTGATTTATACTTCGGGTTTGAGAACGCCAAAAGGTTCCATTCCACTTAGGTAAAAAATGGCAATGCAGTGCAATTTTTTATAGTGATTATGACAATTTGTTTAAATTTATGTTTGGCATTCAAGTTATAGATATACATCCAAAACACTTGCTGAGATGTATAAATATGAAAAATTGTATTCGTATTTTGCACAACAAACTTACCTACATCTTTAATAACTAAGACAATCAGAGCAACTCAAAATTACATGTGGCGATGTTGTGTGTGCATGCCTTTGACCACAACTTAGCACTCATGTCATATTATATTACTTTTATATCGTGTAATGGTTGTGATCTGTTTTGTACACAAAATAAAATAAAATTTAAATAAACTGCCCGAAAAAAGGGCTCAACAACGTTTTTGTTATCTCGCCTGCTTGAAGCATAGAAAATTGTCGCAATTAAAGAAGAAGCCGCCTATAATCCAGTTTGAGGTATACATCTAACCATGTCAGTCATTAGTATGAAAACGTGTAGTTTTTTAACGGAATAAATAATCTTGATAGATAATAATGTAGAGCTGGCCTTATCTGCTTTAGGCCTATCGCGAATCAAAAGCAGCAGTGACGATTAGGCACCGCAATCGTATTGCAAAGTTATTATACAGTAATAGTTCTAAGACTAACTTTCTACAGATTGGGCCAAAATTATGCGAATATCGATCAAAACTGTCAGGTATCGTATAATATATCCATATTCGCATTATTTTTGCCCGTATTTGTGACAACCAGAATGAAAAAAAAAATTCAGACCGTCACGTAAAGTTTTTTCGCTCCTTTAACGCTCAGAAGGTTTGATAAGTAAGAGCGTAAACTTCAAGTCGGCAGTGAAATAAAATTAACGCGTTCACGTATCTAATTGTAATTATACTAATACATTAGGCCTAGGCCTTGATTTAGTACCGAGAAAACTGGGTATCTCGCCGTGGTCGCAGCGTGAGAGTCGTGCAACTCGCGACTGGCCCTCTGGGTGACAGCGCGCGTGTGTGGAGCGCCGACGCACGCGCCGCGCCGTCAGCGGATAATTGCGCGCAAAGGTCGCACGCGCACATTGCGTTGCGCGGCCCACTCCTCACTATACACGTTTCCTAGGAACTTTTATAATCAGATGTTTCACATTAGACTATTTTTTCTACTCATCTGTACGATGGAGGTTAGGTCTTTTACTCGGATGGATGATTTGGGAACCTATGAAATAAATAATCCTGACCATTTCCGTAATTTTTATTAAGCTTTAAGGCGATTGTCCCACTGGCAATGAGTCCCGCCGCGGTGCGCGGAGCGGCGGATCACGCGCGCAGCCACGGAGGCGCAGATCTGCGTCATCTACCGGTTTGATCTGATCCCCGCGCGGGATGGCGGTGCATGACGGCCCCGCGTCAAATATTTGCTTCGCAGTCGGCCGTCATCGAGAATGGCTAATACCGAACTTTTTCACGATGCCACAGTTATTTAATCAACTTGGTTTTTGTACAGTCGAATTAGGAGACTATTTACGATCGAGATCTATAAATCGATCGTCCTTTATGCATAAAAACACTCGCGGTAGGTACTGCGGAGCCAGTATGTTATACCTCGCAACACGCTCCGCGCTTCCGCACGGTTTGGCAGAATCTGCGCGCGGAACGCGTTCCCGTGCGGCGACGCGCGTTTTATATACAAATTGAGATACTTGCATACAATTTAAAAATCTGCGCTCCAATTAAAGGCGCAAGCCTTCTCTCAAGGCTGCTAAACATTTTTTTTTTCTTTCTCAGGCATCCAATATTCAGCTACTTATGGTGAGCCACAATTTTACTATGTTAGTTCCGAAGCTGAAAGGAATAGACCGCTGTAAGCGTGCCAACGCGCGCGCTGTGCGCCCAAGGCTCCACATCACTGCAATACAAATGAACTCGCACATACATTCCGAAGGTGCCTGAAGGCAAAATTACATTCAGCCGGTTGCTACTGGTTTCTAACACTGTTCTGCTTTTGATATAAGTTTAAGTATACGATATTCTGGAACAGATCTCTTTTGACGACACTTGCACCAATAACTTTTTATTGCTCACCAAAAACGAGAACATAATAATAAAGTAGTATTCGATGTTTACCTAATAAATAACCGAGATTTACCAGTTAAGGCTTCAGTAATGTATTACTACTATTATTTAACTATGTATTGTTACTTAGGTAACTCGATAAGTTTTGAGAAAAAACTGTACAAGACATGAACAATAATTATTTTTCGTTTTTTCGAAATACTCTCCTTCATTCTCTATACAAAAATCCATTAGTCTAAACCAACTATTAAAACACTTTTGCCAGTCTTGATCCGATAGGTCCGAAATTGTAGGCGGCCATGGCCTCTTCCGCACACGAAAAAAAATCCCTTCTGTTTTTTCCTTGATTATCGAGAACAAAAAGAAATCACAGGGAGCTAAATCAGGACTGTACGGTAAGGTTTTCAATACCGGATTCCTCAAGAAACGCCTTTGAAGAAGAAGAAGAAAGACATTTATAAGATAATCAACAAGATACATCACAGAAACAAAATAAGCAGATAAGTAACATAATATGCACAAAAACAGAAAGAAAACTACATACAAAACAGACAAAACGAATAAATAAAGCAGGACCATAGATCTGATCTCTAATCTTTGTTCTAAGGGACGTATCTAAGGAAGCGTTGTCGTGATGATTCCCCAAACCCCGGACTTTGGTCTCCTCTCTTGCCGAGCTTGGGAAACTTTTGGCAATGCTACTATTGTATACCATTCCGAGTTAAAACATCTATGAATTTCCAATATTCTTGTCGACACATGCCCGCTGCGAGGAAAAAAACTAGCCACCATTTTTTTTAACAATGTTAGGAGGTCTTTGCAGTTTTGTCGGCTACTTTCCTTCTGAAAAGACCCATACTGACGACTGTCTCTTATTTTCCGGATCATATTAATAAATCCTCGTGTCGCCGCCTGTGATGATTACCGAAACACGTGTTGACGTTCCGTTTTAAAGTCGTAGACGCATTTCACAAGATGGACAGATGACCTCATCCAAGTGGCAGGAAGGCTATGGATGCAGGCTGCTTCCAACCGCTCTTTTTGGAAATCCATGGAGGAGGCCTATGCCCAGCAGCGGACTTCTTGTGGCTGAATGATGATGATGATGATGATGATGAGACGCATTTCGCGGCACCGATCGACACGGCCCTGTTTTTGCGTGTTGACAAATACGGTTCTTTTTTGAATAGTTTCAAAATTTCCTGCCACTGAGTATGAACGCTAGAAATGCATGGATCTTTGTTAGCCCAATGACGTCATAACATATCTTGAGATACGGATTTGTGACCATCTCGCTACTTCCGACCAGTGCTTCCGATAATGTCGCATTTTTAAAAATAAGGGCAATTTGCGTTCTATTTTTAAACAAATTTGATTTTTAAAAATGTATAATACAGAAGCGTTCCAATTTTAAATTGCAAGCATCTCAAAAGTTGTGTGACCTATGTACGGTAATTTTAATTTTATGAATAATGCATGTAATGGAACTATGTATTCCGAATGAAGAAATGATAATAAGTATTACCTCATCATCAGCCATTTGACGCCCACTGCAGGACATAGGCGTCCCTCATGGTTTTACAAACCATGAAGTGTTTTGCCATAACCGCCACGCTTGGCAGGCGGTCACAGTATGCGGTTGGCATCTCAGAAAGACGCTGCTGCCCGTCTCCTGGTAATGTATTTCCAGGACGGAAATGGAGTGACGCTATTCTCAATCCGGCGCCACACGGACAGACAAGTATTACCTATCCAATGTTTATTTGATCTTAGGGTTCGCGACATAGATCCAAATGAGAGCGGGGTTAGAGTTGTACCTGCTAAAAATAAATAACATTAATTCTAATTAAAACACACTGTTAAATCTATTTTGTAACTATCTACGGTCCTATTCAACACTGTGTGATGATACTTCTTGCCGATGGAAGTTGGACATCAAGCCGTCTTAGATCCAATTCGTATTGTTATATAAATCAGATCCAAATCGGTTTTAACTTTTATGTTTATGCTGTTCATTGGTCTATCCTTGGTCGGTTTCGTTGAAATACTTCAATGCGCAGACATCTCTCCAGTTAATTGTATTGTCTTTATATGTACCTAAATATACAACATATTCTTTGTCTAACCCTACACGATTTTGGCATAAAGTTTGTCTCCATCGTAGCTGTAAAGCTAAAAACTGTCTTCAAGCTACAATGTGTGCAAAAATTTTAAGCCTACATTTTTCGACCATTGATTAATAAAATAATTTTAATACTTGTAAAGAAAGCTGCACAATTACTATGGCAATCTGGTTTCGCCAAAAAATGTGACAAAGTAACAATAATCTAGCCATTTATGAAGTAGGTAAACATAGTTTTCGAATGTTAACCCTTCTCATACGACTGCATTATCAAAAGACTTACACAACGAAAATAATGAAGATATTTACAGGCTAGACCAACTAATAGCCAGCGAAGATTTGAGCATACGTTTGCCCTAGAAATATAACTTTTTTTGTATAGAAGCTTTTTTGTTAGAACAAATTTAGCAAGCATAGACAAAACCAATAAGTCCACGACTGCATTTTAAGTCTACAAGAGACTGCTTGAGATCTCTGACTAACCCTTTTCCCCTAAATGTTTCTCTTTCTTTCTTTCTTAAACCTCCATATGTGTTCAGTTGCAATACGTTTGTATTATCCATAACCATCCATTATCGATGCCGTGACCTATACTTATTCAGCAACATGCACTCTAACTGTAGGAAAAAGAGGGAGGGATATATCTCATTGAGCCCACGTCGTCTCGAGTTTATGCTAGGCTGTCCACTCACCCCGCTGTCCCCGCGCCCACGCAATGGCCGGTTAATTATTGAAAACCGATCGCAATTACGCATCCGCGCCGATGGCATGTGGTAGCGTCGCAACAAAGTCACAATTACCGGCCGTGAATTTTATCTGTTATGATTGTAAAGACGAACTATTATAGAAGACGCTGCCTGCCAGTGACATCTGCCTTGGTTGACCAGCTACTTCCACTTTTTGCTATAAAAAAGTACCTAACCCATGAAAGGGTTTCTGCACCGAGATTACGAGCAAACAAAGTTATCAATGTATTTTACTGTTCATCGATTGACTCGCGTCGTTTAAAACGCAATTTTACGACTGTGTTGTACCTTTGCCAATATGCCGTTATTGAGATTGTTAAAGGGTTTACGAGTGTGTATGTTATCCGTTTAGCTTAAGACGATTTTATATTTCTAGATCTTAAACATGATCATTTATTTTTTATATCCTTTTCATTTCAGTTATTTTAATTTTACAGCAGTACACCTAATGCGGGTACAAAAGCCGGTAAAAAAGCAAACAAAAGAATAAAGCTTTCCAGAAATTACAAGTCAAAGATTCATTGCACCCCTAGGTACCACATTATATGTGCGTTCACTGTAGGGGACACACGTACCCAACATTTTTCCGCCAAATTGCAAGGTTTTGCGAGTAGTAATCAGTTTGATGCATTTGCGGCTATAAATAAAGCGCAATGGTCGGGGCGCGTTAAATCGAAGTCGACGAGCGGCCGGCCAGAACCCGTCGCGATGCACCTGCGACAATTTTTATAGTATAAATTTGCATTAATTCAGTTAGTCCTGTTTTCAACGCGGCGTATAAATGGGTTAGCCGGTAAGCGGTGGGAGGGATGGCTGATATCTAGCCTGCCGCTGTAATAGCTGGCGGGTGTCGCATTAACGGACGGGCTAAGCCATTCTGATGTCTAGTATTCTAGGCTATTGCAGTCAAGGTGAATGCAAGAGCACCAAAGCGAGTGAAATGAAACAAATTTCAGAATTATTTGTATGAAAACCTAACCGACGTGTCTGTGCAAATCCTAAGGAACCTCTTTCACCAACCCACTGAATTCCGAATTAAAATTCAATTTAAAACTTACCGAGCCAATTTGAATTTAAAGGCTTCGGTGTGCGTTTTCTTTTAGCTGGTAGCATACCGACCACTAGATATGAGTAACATCGCATAGTAACAAGATCCAGTAACAAGGTGCAAATCAAACCGACAACCGTCCTCATTACACATACAACGTCATGTGTCTGCTTCTAGTTGATTGACACATTACACACAAAAACAGTGTCTTCATTATCCAGTTGACCAGCTTGCCCTTCCAGCACAGATTGCCTGAACAGTTATGAACCTCCAACTGCGAGTGAAAAGGAAAGTGAACGCACAGGAAAGGCCTCACGGCTTAATTGACGGGTCTGCGCGCGCGCATCCGCCGCGGACTGGTTCAGCATCTCACACATTGACCTATTAACTGACAAGCTGAGATGTGTCTGCCGAGATATGTTTCTTGAAAAGGATTCTACTATTTAGTGCGATTAGAATTGTTTTAGAATGTTTACTGAAGTAACTATGGTGTTAATGGTGCTTAATGCTTCGATCCAGGTTTTAACTATTATTGTAAAAAAAATATTGCACTGACATCTGAGCTGAGCACTATCACTTCAATGCGGATCATAAGGTTTAGAAGACAAAAAGTACTTGGATGCTAATCAACTTCTATCACATAATTTGTTTTTAATTTATGGGACTCGAATAAATGGTATCCCAAATTAAAATCCAGGGTATGATCCTTACTTGTGTCAAATTTCCTCCAAATTTGTTCAGCTATAACCAAACAAACAACCAAACATCTAGTTGGTCAGACATAATTCACATAATTATATTATCAGTGTGGGAGGAGGATATTATCTACATAATACAACAAATCACAAAAATACAACTTAATGCACTATTCCACACACGTGTTCATCGAACATAAAAATGTACTCAAGAACAACATGAATCCCGCATTAGAGCGCCTTCGACTCCGCGAAGTCGTTACATTACGGCGCAAGGATCCGGGCTAACGGCGACTAAGGTTACCACGTGCGGGAAGGCGTTAATTTTCCCACATTGTAAAAGTAGTGTTTTTGTGTACATGCTGAGTAGGTAAATAATAAGCAATCATTTTTAAGGCAGAACTTCTTTGGGCACACATTGCGCTCTTTCTGAACTGTGCAAGATACGGAACTGTTACGCTCGGGTCGGTGACGGTGACACATTTCATTTGTGACCTACATATATATTTTAAAATTATAAAATCTCTGTAAGTTTTTGCAAATAATAAATGTACTAAATGTTTCATACAAAGAAAATTGCATTTAAAATTAATCCTACGCGCGCTTTAAGTCGCTTGCGCAGCGCAAGTGCACCGCGCGTTATATAAAAGACATCAACGCGGCGTCGCTCACTTACAAACCGACGCGCGCGCACAAAAACTCTGCTTTCACTTCGCGGCGTGACATGTGTAAAACAAAACCACACTATCTGAAGTTTTTTTGAGACACCTTATGATGTTCTAAAAAATTGAATAATGTAGTTTTTGTATTGATATTCAAAAAAGCTGCTGGGGTGAACAGAAAAAAAAAAAAAGTTTTGGGAGACACGGTCGCTTAACTTGGCGCGGGAGCCTCCTGAGAGCCATATGGCGATACACATGCTTCCCCCTCCCCACGTGACCTCTTCCCCGCTCTCCGCGGAAACGCGTCCATATTCGCCAAATTGCAGGATATAGGTCTCATTGAATTAAAACGACCCCCAACCTTTACATTCTAAATTAACATCAGTAAATATAATCGCGGGTCACTACATCCACACAAAAAAATATACTTTCCGTCTTCATTGCTTTTTACGATCTATAAAAATCCTTTACTTTCCTCAATAGCAGATCTTCTACACCACACCACTCCTATGCTTAACACGGCAGGACAATAAAGTAAATGAAGATGTTTTATTACTTACACACATTTTCCCTACATGCGCTCACAGCTGGTTTGATCAGTCTAGCCCGTCCTCGAGCAGCTGATTTCAGCATTCTCAGACGACTGGTACATGTAGGTAGGTACCTACTGTTAATACCTACCTAGGGATAAGGGCAGGTGGCTTCATGTTACATGCCGTTTAATTAAGGAACGCTTTGACATGCTCAAAGGTCGTCCTGCTCAAACACACAGCAATAGATTAATGCGTCAATATTTTTCATAAGCAAACGTACATTTTCGTCCTTCAAGAGTGCTCGTGTCGGTGATATTTTTTTCCTATGACGGGCTGTTTACTTAAAATTATTGAGTGGAAGTCTATTATTATACTTTGTATAAATTGTAACTATTTACCACTATTAATTGTTAGACATTCGTTATAACAAATATTAAATACATCACAAGAAAAGGAACACTGCTATAAATAAGGAAAAACACTTACAAAAATGCAAGATAAACAGAGCCATAGAGCATACACCTTGTGATTGTGATTAAGTTGCTAGAAAGGGCATGCGACTCAGCATTGTGCTGAGGGTGTGAGCCCTGGTTTTCAGTCAGTGCCGGTGGTAATTGATATTTATATAATTGAAAGTTGTATAATAATAACAAGTTCCACACAATACAATCACTTGTCCTGGTCCCAACCTAGGATACCCTGTGCTATGGTGACCAGGCAAGGACGTCACAAACATGGAAATACACGCAGACTGAGGCCATTTGTACAAATTTACGGCGGCCTCCAGTGGGAATCGAACCCATGACCTCTGGTTAGGTAGCTAAGCGCCTTAACGACTAGACCAACGAAGCAGTCGTATGTTTAGTCAATAAATTACTTACGTTATCTTAATCCTCTCAGGTTCATGGTAAGCGTAGACTTGGCTTCTATATGCGCTTGCAAAAGAGAACTCCTTACAAAAAAAAATGGAGCAAGCGCAGAAAAAAACGTAGATATAATGCCGTATAGGCTGATTGACTTCACTGTGATTCAAAGAGAAAGTAGAATTAATTAACCAAAGTGGCCATAGAGATGGTCAATAATTGCAGAATTATTCTCATACATACAAATATATTTTTCATGCATGCTTGGAAATTTGAGCATTATTTCGACAACCTTATTCGAGATAAATCGAAATATGTTTTTTTTTAATGGCAACTCGGATCGGTCCTGTCTTGGACGACTATTCAAAACTGTCGTGTTTTGCGGCCCAATAAATTACATACTAAACTCATATCTGTCGCGTTATTTCAAAATGGAACGATCTTTTACTCCGAACAATGACAACCAAGGAGGTAACTTATCAGAGGTTTTATTTAAATTCCAGAAAGCTGGATATCGGCTTCGCCTAGGCCCCACATTTCCACGTTCGTCCATCAATGCCTCTTGCTGGCCGCTGCTGTAATGTACTATTATTATGGCACAAACTTTTTAGTCGCGTAAAAAATATCTGCTGTTTCATACATTCGCTGGAATAGGTATAAAAATTTTACATGCTACATGATATCCTTCCATTTTCATATACTTCTGAAACTATCATTTGGTTTGTTTGTACATCTACTTCCTTCTTCAATGTATTAGTTCAGTCCATCCAAAGGTTATCTGGAAGAGATCAGTTTTAGTAATAAGGCCGCCATCTGTACTCTTAGGTTAAGAAATATATGTGTAATTTCCATTTTTTTGTACAATCAAGTGTTCTCTATCTCTATCTATCTATCTATGTTCCATAAAATATCAGATATTTTTTCTGGATTTCAGAGTAGGTCCCATAATAAAAACTTGTGATGAAGAGTAGAATAAACCCCTTATGTTCCACCGGACCTTCCCGCAACACCCTGTATGAGTTAGGAAGCTGCAATATTTTTGGAAGTGCAGTCCAACATGGATTTTTTTTCCATACTCGAACTTATACTATGTACCTAAGTACGATGGGATGGCCCGGGTTGGCTCTGCAATAGCATAGCGAATTAATGCATCATAAACATGCCGCAGCCTCATCAGTGACGGGAGGGCGATGACGGACAGATAATAAATAACAATAACAACAATGGCTCACAATTTTGCCAAAACCATGCAATGTACGCTAACAGAAGTCAAATACGTGCACGATACGATCTACCAGGCTAACTAATGAAAATCAATGACATAAAAAAAAACCTATCTCTTATAAACCGTTTTTGCAAAAGTGAACTCTCAATAGTAACAATAGATATTTTAAGAACCTACAGCCTAGGACCTAGGTATATAGCCAATAACAAAAGCCATTTTCATTAAAATGGACGTTTTCAAAACCACTTACGGATTATTTCAGTACTAGCTCTGTGTCAGCATCTTCGTACCTTCTTGAGAAGAAGCATCTCAAATATTAATGAATTCTAAAATGAGATTTTCACTTCATTGTGCCTCGTTCTGTTTTCGAAAATGTACAGAGATAGACTGTTCTCAATTCGGAAAATTACAGTTACATCTTTGTCCTAAAATTTACCCAATCTTGCTCAGCTCAATGATTGGCAACTTGTTAAAAATAGGTAGACTCTCCGGTCCATTCTTGCTTCTGTCCGTATTTTTGTTGTCCCAGAACATCATCCCCTCGACGACACGATAATCGGTTCTGCATTGTTTTAGATTGAAGCAGCGAGGGCCGTTATCTGATGAAATATGTCCGTTATGATTGGCGAACAAACAGTATGGCGCCGCCATATGTCGCGGCACGCGCGCATGCGCCGCGCTTCTGCTTGCGCACTCAGGGATGAACACCATAGACCCACAACTGTTTCAGTTTCTAAACGTATAGATGAATAGTTTTCGTCCGAATGCAACGATTTATTTAAATTTCAAATACAGGTAATCTGTGAGGAACGTGTTTTCAACTGGCTAAACTTCGTGAGCACAAGCCCACGTCTAGATAAAACGTGTTATTGAAATAACCTAAGACTTCATAACTTCTTTAATATCGATAGTTAAACCAATTGGGATATGTACCTAAGTAATTAGTTTTTAAATTTATTTTGCATATAAATTGGCAGCATCATCATAAGCAGCCTATACAGGGCGTCCCAAAGTTATGGGCCATGAAGGGAAAGTACCTTAAATATCGTAGATAGGGTATTTTGCTGAAAGAAGACTTTATGTTATTTTTAAAAGTTAGTAATTCTGCATTCAAAGATTTTCTAAAAAATACTTGCCTTGTCTGGGAATCGAACCGACTTAAATAAAAAGAAAAAACCCCTACATTTATGATGCCAATCGAAATAATGGCCAAAAACTAATAACTCCTTAAGTAACATAGTATTTTAAAAGAAAGGAACAACGTAAAATGTTTGAGTCAAATTTCAAGAAAGTTTTTTATTGCCGACGACGACGTTCGAAAAGTAGCGATATTATCATTCCATAGATAGCATTGATTATTCGTAAATAAGTACCCACTTCATAAAATACTTTATCTACACTAATGTTGTAACATTTTACTTATGTTTTCAATACTTGACTTATAATTACTACTGTTATAGCGCAGACAACAAAACACTCAATTTAAGCAATTTCACATGATGGTATAATATTCACATCGATATCGTAAAATCTCATTATAACATCAATAAAACGCGACCAACTTGATTGCAGGGCCAATCAGGTTGGTCGCGTTTTATTGAAGCGCGCAGCTGCGCTCTCATTGGTGAAATTTTAATGGCGGCAAAATCACTGTGATTATACACGTACGCGTGAATTTAATTTTTAATTGCATTAGTGAAGATAAAGTAGTGTATGCAACTGCATATAACACGGGTATTAAAACACTCGTTACTATTATGAAACTCGCTGCGCTCGTTTCATAAACTCACCCTCGTGTTTTAATACCCTTCATTATAATATGACAGTTGCATAAACTACTATTATAGCATAGTTTTCCTTATTATAAGTGGAAGTGTAGATAAAATGATAAAGTTTAGTATTTCAATACGTCCTTGGTAAGCTAGACACAAGCCAAATTTAAAACAAAAATAATGTTCTTGTTAAATTTGAAAATGTAACAATTTATGAGAGCGTTTGTTTGAATGCATGCTTTTTAAGATATTTAAAAAAAAGACAAATTTTTAAATGTTGTTCTTAAATTTGAAAATGGAACAGTCTATGCAATTGTTTGCTTGTTGTTCTTAAATTTGAAAATGGAACAGTCTGTGCAAGAATTTGCTTTTCCGATATTTATCTGTTTAGTTTTAATTCACTTACACACGTGTTATTGTGTTAATTTATTGCGGACATGGCATATGAAGTAAGTTTTGATCTAATGGAAGCATATTTTTTGAACGATAAAGATATCTCTCGAAGTTTGCGCTGGTATAGCGTAAAATATCCTGACAGACAAACACCGTCTCGTAAGGTTTTGAAAAGGCTTGTGAATAATTTGAAAACTCTGGGACGTTTCGATAAACGCTCAAGAGAACCACAGCAAGAAAACCATACGATCAACGACGAAAAACTTGATATTTTAATTTACTTTTCGGCTTTTCCGAAAACATCGGTGAGAGAAGGAGAAAATAAAATTGGAGTTTCAAAAAGTAAATACAGTACATCGTGTATTAAAAAAACACGGTTTCAAGAGTTATGTTGAAGGACGATTGGTTCAAAAATTACTTCCAGGCGATACAGAAAGGAGAAAAACTTTCTGTCTTGATATCCAGGCACGCTTGCTCGAAAATCCAAATTTTTTGGATAATATTATTTGGACAGACGAATCTAACTTTAGCAATAACGGTATGTATAACCGCCACAATAATGGTAATTGGTCTAAAGAAAATCCCCTACGAATCACTGAAACGGTTGAATGAAAAACGCACTTGGTTATTAAGTGCGTTTTTCATTCAACTGTTGGTGCGGACTTTTAAAAAACCGGGTTTTCTTAATCCATTTTTACCATGGAACCTTGAACACAGAAAAGTATTTAGAAATACTTCAAATTGTAAGAGATGAGATAAGAAATCTTTCCGCTGCGGAGCAAGAAAACTTAATTTTCCAACAAGATGGAGCTCCGGCTCATAATAGTCGGAGAGCAGCAGATTTTCTAAATGAATGTTTTCCTACTTGGATTGGTACGAATGGACCGATTAGATGGCCAGCCAGATCCCCGGACCTTACACCATTAGATTTCTTCTTTTGGGGATACGTGAAAGATATGCTATACAAAAAGCGATATGAGAACGTGGGCGAGTTACAAACAGGATTGTGCCATATCATATCGAGTATTCACCATAAAAAGATAAGAAAATCAACAGGCAGCGGACTCATTAAAAGATTGGCGATTTGCATAAGACAAGTGGGATCACATTTTGAGCATTTAATTAATTAATTTACAAAAAAATACCCACTTAATTGACTACGGCAGTTTCATGTATGTTTTTAATTTGATTAAAATTGTTAATTTCACGCTGTTCCTTTCTTTTAAAATACTATGTTATTTAAGAAGAGTTATTATTTTTTGGCCATTCTTTCGATTGGCATCATAAAATTAGGGGTGTTTTTTTTTACATTTAAGTCGGTTCGATTCCCAGACAAGGCAAGTAATTTTTAGAAAATCTTTGAATGCAGAATTACTAACTTTTAAAAATAACATAAAGTCTTCTTTCAGCAAAATACCCTATCTACGATATTTAAGGTACTTTCCCTTCATGGCCCATAACTTTGGGACGGCCTGTATACGTCCCACTATAGGGCACAGGCCTTCTCTCAGAGTTGGCAGCATCAAGTTTTAAAATTTTACAAAAGGTAGAAACATACAATGGAGGATGCAAAAATTTTATATTGGATTGTTTTAATTTAAGTTTTAATAAAAACGGTTTTCAGGTTTTGCGTTATTTCAATAACACGCTATATACCTACAGTGTAAGTTTTTTCACAGATTGATATTTTTCGAAATATCAGGGTTTACGATTGTGTTGCAGCCTATGGTAAATCGTTGTCCTACTCAGATGAATGCCTTTTCTATGAACACAATTTATGGTTTTAAGAATTATCTACTAAGCAGCGCCACTACAAAATCCAAAACCAATAATCTATACTTTAAATAAAGCTTAGTCTGTTAAAGATAAAATGTAATTCAGTCAAAAGCCCTGGAACAAAAGTTGTTGGAAATGACAAACATTTAAAAATAATTGACGTTATTCAGGAAGGTCGCATTTCACACGTGATCCTATAGGTTCAACACATCTAACTGGGGACAATGACCTGCCGCAGGTGTTGTACTTGAAAATATAATTTTAGGTAGGTACTTACCTACTTTTAAGCATTCTTTAGTTTTATAGTTATTTTTCAATTTTTAGGGACCTATATAGTACCTATTGAATTACAATAAACTTGTAACGCCTTTTAACGTGTAAAGAAATGTAATACAGCGCAAGTTTACTACGTAAATCAATAAAAATACGGTGACAAAGTTTACCTTTTTGTTCAAGTGTTTCGTGAATAGAGACGAAAAGTTTAGGTTTTTCGTAATAATCTGGAACCGTTAGCTAGAAATCCACTCTGTTACCTTATTAGATCTATAGTAAGGGAAGCCAGTGCGCGCGCGCCGCCCATCCGTCAGCGTAATCGGCTGTTAATCATTTTTCGGTCGACGGGGTTCATTGTGCTCCCCGATTCCCGGATTATAATATTCACAGCCCATTTGGACCGTGCAGAATTTTTCAAATTGCATGCCGAGTTTTACCTTGCACTTAGAGCTGCGATGTCGAAATGATATGTAATCATCGTTTCCTGGGATGGTCAGTGGCCGGACCACATGTCATGTTCTCGTTGTATCGATCTATTTTGTTGTCCATTGTGCCATTACTTAATAAGAGTAGAAGACACAATAAATAAGCATTGCTCAACATTATTTGTTACATTTTTTCTTATATCGGAGTAGTAACGATACTCGGAGTTATAAAACGAAAGGTAGAACTGGTAAGGGAACAGTTGTTCATACACCATACCTATTATTTAGGACTTTTTGCTAAATTATATAATCTTAACTTGTTATACATTCATCAGTATATGAAACTTTTCATTTTGTCGTGGGTTCGAATCCCGGGCATGTACCTAACTAACTGAGTAAAGCGGTGTAGGTAAGTCAATCATTTTAGGACTTTTTAATAACATATCATATTGTCCTAAATCGCCTCGAGCAATTTTTCAGTAGATTTATGAAATAAATAGACAGAAAGGCAAAAATCTTACAGTCGCGGACTGGTGCGAATATTTTTACAACGTGAATAAATTATATGTTATGTATTGATTGTATCAAAAGTAGTTGACTCTTTAACGGCCATAGATAGCAACTTTACTCTTAGATGGCAACTATTATGCCACTGTCCGGTAAAGGGTTAAAACATACTGTATCGTGGAGTGTTATTTTTTATTAACGTTATGGGTTTTAAAAGGATTCGTTAACAATTGAAAAAATAAGTATAAAAGGGGAAAGTATTTTTATACTTTTCCCTTTTTAAGGTTTTGTTAGTTTCTGGGCTATTGTAAGCAAACCCTTTTGAAATTTAAACCGTAAATAGTTAATACCTCTCTTGTTTGTCGTAATATCATAACAGGATTTTATTACTGTTCAACGATTTACGATCTATTGCAATATTCATATTTAATAATAAGAGACTAGAGTCGGTCTTCACACTGAAAAACATCGTGAGGAGATCCGCGGCCTAGTTAGCTCCGCATGTATTGACATTGACTAAGCTAAGAGGTGCTTGGCAAGCCTACTAAAAATATGTAAAAATATGTCCCGGGCACTACAGCGTGTGAGTGATCGGAAGCGTTTTATCATACATGTAAAAAGGCCTAGAAAATACCTACAAACCTTTTTAGCCTCTAAATAGGTTTTTAAAAATACCTACAAACTGTTTACGAAAAAAGGTGAAGTTATAAACAGTGTAGTACTAAAACTTTCTAAAATATTGACTACATATGGAAGTTACCTATTAAGTGCTGTAAGGGACATTCTGGTCGAAAATTTGTGTTATAGATATACAATTTTATCTATCGGATGGTGTTTTCAGATTTTTGCCACCAATTTTCGACTAGAATGTCCCTTATAGCAATTGATACTATCGCAGTCGATATTATATATTAAAATACACGAAATTATGCTAGACGTCCTCTGAGAGTACATTTTAATAATATTAATTAGATACTTATTATGGCGCTTGAAATTGCCAATCCGCGGTGGGCACGCGTGGTAACTAAGCCCATACTCTCTGAGAGAAGGGCTGTGCGCTGCAGTAGGATGTATATAGGCTACATAAAAAAAATGTTTCTGATAAGTAAGTTATTCACTTGTAAAATTAGCAGTGCCCTCACAGGGCTCATGTTGAGAACAATTATTTATGTTAAGACCTATGCTGTACTACATGAAGCAATAAACGAACATTATTATTATTATTACAGCGTTGGTAGCCTAGTCGGTAGAACATCGGACTCGGAAGTGAGAGACCCAGGTTCGATTCCCAGTGCGGGTATGGACTTGGTTTTCTAAGTTATGTACATTTGTGAAGTTATAGTAGCAATACCACTCGGTAGCTGTGAAGGAAAACATCGTGAAGAAACCTGAGCGTCTGAGCTATTCACATACCTCAGCGCTTGAAATCGCCAATACGCGGTGGGCACGCGTGGTTGTTAAGCCCACACTCTCTCCCTGAGAGAAGGCCTGTGCCCTACAGTGGGACGTATATACTTTATACTTTATTGCACACATAAAATTACACGAATAAAACAAAACATTTACAGAATTAAAAAGTGTACATGGCGAGCTTATTTCAGCAGAAATCTCTTCCAGCCAACCCTTGATGTGGTGATACGAACATTATAAACAAGGGAGGAAAGTGTACAATAATTATTACGTACTATATTACAACCCAGTACAATCATACATATGTAATATATATTTATATATATATATATATATATATATATATATATATATATATATATATATATATATATATATATATATATATATATATATGGCTATAAAATTAAAAAGTTACATAAACTTACTTATAAGATGATAAATAACTAGAATACGTAAATAAATAAATAAATACCTAAGTAAATAAACAATCTAAATAAATAAACTAAATAAACCTATTGCGATAATGAAAAAAGGAAGTGCTCTTTCAGTTTGGCCTTGAAGACAGCAACAGATGGACTCTCCCTGATAGACTTAGGTAGACCGTTCCACATACGAGCAGCACGCACAGAAAATGACTTAAAGTAAAACTGTGAGTTGCAGGAAGGAACTTGTAAGGTCCTAACATCACAAGTCCTCTGTGGCCTGGCACGTGGAGGCAGCAGCGAGAATCTTTCCCGCAAGTACTGTGGGGCACTGGGATTTCTCAGCAAATTATATAAGAGGGAAAGCATGTGAACATTGCGCCGCATGCGTATAGGGAGCCACTATAGCTGCCGTCTGAATTCGGATACATGATCATATTTTTTTAATCCGAATATAAATCTAATCGCGAGATTTTGGAGGCGCTCAAGCTTATTTACAAGATATATAGGCTGCTTATGTATTATTATTATTCAAGTTTATGTTCGTTTATTGCTTCATGTGGTACAAAACAAAGCAATAAACGAACGTGAACTTGATAAATAAAGGTTGAAGTTAACCGATGCCTCGATGGCCCGTATCAAGCCCGTATCTATCACCTAACCGCAGCGACCATAACTTTGACATTGAACTCCGCCGTGACTTCGTAGAGGAGGTGGGGGCAGATCTAAGAATGGGCTGACATCACCTAATAATTAATATTACTACTATTTGCATTTGGAAGATGAGTGGCACAGAGATAAATTATTAAGAATCTCATATATCTGAAAAATACACATCAAAATTTCCACGCGAACGAAGTCGCGGGCAACAGTTAGTACAAAATATAATCGATAGTGTTTTATATAATAGAGCACATTTACCTCAACTACTAATAATAAATCGGCTAATTCTTACTAAACGGGATTAAGTTAACAACATGTTACAGTGATTAGTTTCTGAAATTGTTTTAACAAATTAGTTTTAAATAATACCTACTACTGTAAGGAATCCGTGTAAGGCAATGATAGTCCACCTCTGATGGATGACACCAGAAAAATAAAGGTCCCTTCGTATCGGCAGAGCAGCAGTAGAGTAGCCTTCTCTCCGCAGGCTTCCTTTGACATAGCCAGCGTTCTTTCGCACAAAAATTCTACTGTCCCCAGATGATAATGCACCAGAACTATCAATACATTGCTCAAAACATCTCGGCAGTCAAATTTTTTTCCACTACGGTTAGATACTAGTTGATTCCTGTAACCAATAGTGGAAATATGTCGGTTTTGAAAAAGAATGCCCCTTACAGTGTTTATTTTTGGGACAGCCGGTCTGTGTTTAGATTATCTTCTACGTCGCTTCAGGGATGTATTCCAGTTTTAGGTAAGGTAGTCATGCTTACCGGGATTCGGTGAATTTCCGTATATAATTTTCTATACAGGGTATAAGGAAATCCCCACGTACATCCGAAAATGTTGGTTCTGCTCGTCAATACAAACCTCTTTTATTGTAGGAATTAAAAAAATCTGCTATTCCATATTAAAGTAACAACCTGGGAAATAAACAAGTACCTAAGTATGAAAGAGGTGATATTTATTTCGCGAGATGAAGTGGTTGGTACTAAGACTAGTGTATTTTGATTCCCCCCCCCAATTGTGGATGTAGTGGGGATTATGTTAAAGCCTGTATAGCATTATTACTAAAATTATTTATTGCATAAATTTCACATAAGCGAGCTTAACGCTACTTAAGGGCCGATTTCTCCAAAGTCGGAAACTAGCATTTATCTACCAGCTAACCCAAATTAGTCTGTTTAAAGTGTGTGTGCTAGCTTCAATAAATGGTTAAAACTTAAATTTTGGCCTTTGGTTCTACGCAATGAGATGATTTAAACTGGCTTGCCCAGCACCTATACCATCCTGACAGCTTAGTTGGGAATCGACATGGGTCTCTCGCTTCCGAGTTCATTGTTCGACCCACTGGGCTACCAAACTGGTTATTCTTTCATTTATTTTCAGGTAGTTTGGGATTTTCTAGTCACGTTACGGACGATTAAATTCTTAGATTGTACGAAAAAAATGTTGAAGTAGACTGTAGTATAGTAAAGTTGTACTAAAACTCGGACGCGAAGAATAAATATTTCTTCTACTGTCATTGCTCATCATAGAGCGTGAAGGTTTGCTTGTAGCTTAAAAATACAGGATCAATACCTCAATCCGTCTCTGTTTAACGCTGCGGTGAAGTCAACGCATCGCCTCGCCCGCATATCGCCCGCAGGCGCGTGCGTTGATTTGCATGCTCCTGCGCACAGATAGCCGCGCCGATAACTCATGCGTCGCTTTTATAGCCCTCACAAATGCCTTACGTACTACAGAACCATAAAACAGAGGTCAAGTCCGAAACTGAAGATAAAATTGCAACACGTGAGGAAAAATATATTACGTACCTAAGTACCTACCTACTTTCGCTTGTCAGTAGCAGCTCTTTAATAGGGTACTTGGGTAGTACGCTGTATCCTTTCTTTAAATGGGTCGTAAGTTGTCAATAATTGTTCTACCTATTAGACAGTAATAAAACATTGAATTATTTTGAGGCATAGAAAAATACAAAACTCCAATTTTAAAGATTCTATGAAAACGCTGTCAGTCTTGCATGCGTCACACAATTTGCACATAATGGCGATTCGAATTTTTACAGTGACAGCACGACCATGGTGACGTTTAAAATCAAAGATTAAAAACAAGATTTTTAAATTGAATTTCTAGCCATCTTCGTTTAATAACTTTATTGTACATGATAAAAAACGAAGTTACACGGAAGTACTGTATAGCGTATACTCAGAGCATTGAATATATCTGTGAGCGTATAGGATAGCGTGAGGCAGCAATAACTTCAAAGTTCTGTGACTCGGTGTAGGCTTTATTACCGATGCAACTTATTAGCAGGTATGTCTAGGGTATGCAATCCCGCGAGATAATTTCAATCCAGGTATTTGCGGCACTGAGCCGTCTTAGACCCGCTAGATCTAGGTATTTGCGAGATCCTGCAGGGTGGACTTAGTCCACTGAAATCAATCGTAATAAAGAACTAATAGACTTTGTTTTCATGGTTTTAAAAACCAGCGCTAAATAAGTTTTTTTGTTACGTTAGAAATGGTTTATCAATACTTTTAGACATAAATTATAATATTTATAATAAGACAAGTATAATAACCTAAACATGCGGAACATAAATTGACAATTGACATACCCCCGGTTTCTGGTACACTAAAAAGCTGTTAATCTACTGTAAAGAGCTGTCATTGGTTTTTTTTTTGGATGCACTTTGGTCAATTGACAGCTGTTAACGGTAGATTAACAGCGTGTTAGTATATGAGAAACTGGGGGATAATCACGTAACGTAAACATCAGAAACATACCCCCGGTTTCTCGTACACTAACAAGCTGTTAATCTACTGTTAACAGTTGTCAGTGGTTTTTTTTGTATGCACTTTGGTCAATTGACAGCTGTTAACAGTAGATGAACACCGTATTAGTGTACGAGAAACTGGGGGATAAAGTGCCATAGTCAGTTAAATATCACAATTTATCAAATTGACAAGCACGCGCCGCCGCGCGCGGAGTAACACGTAGGTATGATCTAAGCGGGATTGCACAAAATTTCCGACCGAGGTTAGTCCCGCAAAATGTATGCGGGATCCCGGTATCCCGGGATTGCATTCCCTAGGTGCGTCCTATTCCTTGTTATATTTTTCGATGTAGTTGTTAACTCAGGTGTTACGTGTGTTGGTTTTCTTTCATTTCTGCAAATTGTTGAAACAATGGCTCCGCAAAAACTTTTTGTAGGCTTTCTGTACTATGTGTAAGTATTAATTAATGTGTTAGTGACAAGCTGTTAGTTTTCCCAAAGTAAAAGTTTTCGTAAAAACACAGTTTTAAACAGAGACTAAGTACACCAATTTTCATTCCAGTTTAAGTTCCTTCCCACGAATAATCTATTTGAGTTGATGAGTTATCCAACGATCCTTATCAGCACCCTATATTACTGACGTGTCCAAAAGACCATTCACGAAAATTAATTCGACAATAAAACATCGAATCGCAATATCGCAATCAACGATGGCTCCATTAAGATAAATGCATGAAACGAATTCGATGTGTAGGCAATAGACATATTCGCAAGAGAAAGGAAGCGATCTATCTTCAAGCAATCGTTGGATCGCCTAGTTGTTTTAGTTTTAGGGCGACAAGGGTGGAAGAACGAATAAATTGTTGATTAGATGTATTATTGTTTGCACCTGGGCCCGCAGGTGGGGATCCACAAAGGTGACGGGGTCCCTGTGGGAACCCGCCCCCGGCCCCGAGTGTTAATGTTTTAGGACATTCCCGTTAATTGACTCAGTGATAACTACAATCACGTGAGAACGAAACAAATTGAATTTCTTTACGACCGTCATTATGTTCGCCTGTCGAGTGAGTGTGCCCTGAAACTCGCTCGTGAGCTGCTTACTTTTCGGAATGCCAAATGTTTGTTAGCAGGGTTCTTCGTTATTTTAAGCACCCCATAACAAGTAATTTTATTTACAGTGCTCCTAGGTTAATGCCGGGGAAAGATTATGAGCCCTGTAAATAAAATTACTTGTTATGGGGTACTGATTGTATTTTTCATGTATTTTGTATTTTTTATGCATTTTGTATTTTTATATATTTTTTCACTCCAGTAAGTTACCTTTACATGTTACGTAATTATTTTTTTAGTATAGCTGGTGTTATGGCTTTTAAATAAAACATCTCTTACTCTTACCTACTTCTAAGCTTTTAACAGTTTATAAAAATCTGTTCGCATAAAACACGCTTGATATGGATATGAAATAGTCTTTCAAACAGCATCTCGCTGAGACAGGATTTATAAAATAAAATCTCCAAACATCGCAACAAATTAAAACGCTTTTTATGCCTTATGGAATTAAAGACCTCCTAAAACATGTTTTACTTATTTTTTTATGAATAGTATTGTATTTACAGAAAACATGATTCCTTAAAACACATTTCAAATTAAGTTTACGTTGGTCTTTTCCTTTACCACCAGACTATTTTAACTGCATGCGATTTGAGAAGTGTTTTAGAGGAATCATGTTTTCATAAATCCCAAATAAGAGATTTGAAGAGGAAACGGAAAAAACAAAGTAATTCTACAATGCAGGTGTAACTGAGTTAAAAATAAACAAGGCCTCGATTTTCCTTCCTTTATTTCCGATATTAATATTTATCACATGTTGGTAAGATTTGTCGAAGCACTGCAAGCCAACTTTACGACTAACAGCGGCATTTTCTATATTCAGCCGATCAACACCTTGCTTACCTAGTATCGAATTAATACTACCATTTGTACAAACAACATCCAACGCCCGCGTACCTAAATCGTAAATAAACGCATCGCTTCAAACGTCTAAATGCAGATGACATCGCATAAAAAGAAAACTTCGTAAGACGTTTCTTACCCCCGTTTCTCGTACACTAACACGCTGTTAATCTATTGTTAACAGCTGTCAATTGACCAAAACGCATACAAAAAAACCACTGACAGTTGTTAACAGTAGATTAACAGCTTGTTAGTGTGCGAGAAACCGGGGGTTAGTGACAGGTATTATCAGCGAAAACATAGCTATTGAAATTTACAAACAGTTCTATGTGTGAGTGTAGGGACATCGCAACACCGCGAGCGCTCGTTATACAGAATTATAACGATAGATTAAACCCTGAACAACCGACAAGAACTGTCGATTATTTTAACATAACAAAAAAACAGTCGGACATATTGTTTATAACAGCGTAAATAAAAAGGAATTGCCATCTTAAGTAACTAGTTTTCGTTCGAGAGATTGGCAAGCAGCTGCGGCGGTTTCAGTTACGCCAACGCATGCCTCGCGACTCCAAGACTGTTTGACATTTCGATTATCATACATTATGCAAACCTTATCTTCATGGCAAATATAATTCCTTAGAAGTATTGAAATGTGATATTGTACATTTGTTACATTGGTAGGCATAGTTTCCCTTACGAACATCCGTATCGAGTTCAATAGCGCGATACGATATATTTTAGCCGTACTTTGTTGAACTGTTTAGATAAGGACTGAACTCAGAGATGGAGCTATGGAGTTCGATACGGACGGGTTCGAGTTCGTTCAGTACATTTCTCGAAAGCCGATGGCATGCAATAAATAAAATAAAAATGACGAAAAAACAGTAAAATGTAAACTAACACGTAGAATAGTAGCGGCCACTACCCTGCATTTTTATTAGAAACAAATTGTGGCCAGAGAAAAATTGCTTAAATCAACGTATTTACCCCATAATGACACCACGTTTAACATATGACAAAAGGAAAAATAAATATTCAGAGAGTCGATATGTAAATTAAAATAAACGCATTCGAACTTCAAATTTTGGGGAAACTTCATCAATAGTTTCACCTTTGTCTTTAAGGTGCACAAACTGGTCAGGTCACACAAAATGGTAACTATCTATAACTTAACTAAAATAACAAAGGAACTAATTTGCCTAATCAAAGTACTAAAACAAAAAAAATGGGAAGCATGTATGAGATCCCAACATTGTTTTGAACCCGATAGTAGAATGTATAATTTCTTACCTATTGGAATACAGGAGAATAATATATGATATTAATTTTAGAACGTTTAAGACGTGGATATTGTGCACTTTTCTAACATTGATAATACAAACTCTGTTTATCTTTTGAGGGACGGCTAGATATCTCAACGAGTGAGAACGGGGGCGACTGCGCGCACTCAAAACTGACATGACGAGCGAGTGATCTGCAATTAGTCAGGATACAATCAGTCCCACCCACATATTTTCAAGTGCGCGCAGCCGACGAGAGGCATATAACTGCCAAATGAAGTGAGCATACAATTTATAGTTCAGCACAGAGTACACCCAACACTATATGATATAGTAATATGCATTCCAATAACTTATTTTAATATATCTGATGTTATTTGCTAACGCCCATCCCGAAATCCACATACCTAGTCTATTTATTTTTTATTCTATCTATCGGATTTACTTTTCCAAAGTAACCACGCCGGGGAAATCAACAGCTTAGGAAATTTTAAGGTTAAAATATTTTTTGTTTTATAAAAAATGATTGTTTATATTGTAGTGTGGTGACACCTTACTTACACATTCATAGGTATACGTTCTATATTGAACTGAGCTGACAAGAGAGCATGTTACATACTTGTATGAGTAGAAATAAGTAACCCAAAAAAATAAATTCTTGGTAAAATGTTATGGATGAAGTAGTTTGTTTTGGTGTCCAGTATGCGTAGCTTTCGGGTCGAGCGTCAGTTTTTTAACACCTTGAATAATAACAATATCAAGCCTGGTATTAGTTAAATGTAAATAATAACATCGGCATGTGCAACGTTTACATGCCCACTAAGATTAATAAAAGTGACTACACTAACAATGAGCACTATTATGAAAAAATACCTTCTCTTCTAATCGCGAATAAATCACATAATAGAGTTACGTCTCTAGGTGGGTATCCGATAAATTCGCCTATACTTAAAGCAGACATGTATTTCGTGAATATACAATTACATCAGCGGATCTAGGAAGATAAAAAATATAAAAAGTCACTGCGTGTCAATCTGACAGCGTGCCACCTTCATAGCACTGATTGCCAGTTCGGCTGCCTTGGTCTACTTCATCTATGTATAGTCCGCATAAATCTTTTTGGCGGTAACGTGAACACAGTCACAGATCATTTGCACATCGCTTACTGTCTTCACACTGTATGTTTGAGTAATTGACGTAGTGTGATGCGTAGGAAATTACTATTAGTCAATTACTAAATCAATTACTTATGGCACTGAAACGTGGGCTCTCACTATAAGCCTCATAAGAAGGCTCAAGGTCACGCAACGAGCTATGGAAAGGGCTATGCTCGGAATTTCTCTACGAGATCGAATCAGAAATGATGAGATCCGTAGACGAACGAAAGTCGTCGACATAGCCCAGCGGATTAGTAAGTTGAAGTGGCAGTGGGCGGGGCACATAGCACGCAGAACTAATGGCCGATGGGGCCGAAAAGTTCTCGAATGGAGACCACATATCGGCAAGCGCAGCGTAGGACGACCAGCCACAAGATGGACAGATGACCTCATTCAAGTGGCAGGAAGACGCTGGATGCGGGCCGCTTCCAACCGGTCTTTTTGGAAATCCATGGAGGAGGCCTATGTCCATCAGTGGACTTCTTGTGGCTGAATGATGATGATGATGAATTACTAAATTAGTCAATTACTCACACACTGTAAAGACCAGCGTCGCTGTTTGCGTACATTTTATACATTTGAGTACCTTTGTAGCCCCCAATGTGTTATGTGTAATGGGGTCCAGTTTACGTACCTTTTGTTGTCATCCAAAATTATGTGTAACATTTTATAAACCGCCGCCAAAAATGAAGGAATGAATGAAATGAATGAGAGCGATAGAAGTTGTGTATGAGTGAGTTGAGTAAAAAAATGCTTATGTACCTTTTTATCCCAAAATGTACCTTTTCAGCGTTGGATACGTACCTTTTGGGAACTCAGTTGTGGCAAAACTGGTAGACAGTAAGCGATGTGCAAACGATCTGTGACTATGTTCACGTTACCGCCGAAAAGAACTGTGCGGACAATATCTGCAGTGCTTAAAGTGTTCCTAGATCCGCTCTAACCAATTATGAGTCATTACTTAATTTATTATCATAATAGAGTCGGAGAACAAAGACGGAATATAATGATCTGTAGAATAGATCTAGATGCAAACGTTCTTTTGTTAACATAGTTCATGAATGAATAAAGATATCGTAAAATTATGTTACATCTTGACGATTCTGTACAGAGGTTAACGATGAATGCAATCCCTAATTCAGGGTTGTAAACAGAAGAAACATTTTACAGATATCGCCATATAATATGAAAGGACATTTTTAATCACCTGGCCAACCAAGGACTTATTCGGTAGCCCAAGTCCTTATTGTAAGACATCTTAAGTTTGACACACGTAAATCCACGCACTAAGCGCTGCCAATGCGGTAAGTTGTCGTCTTTAAAAACAAAATTTTGCAATTAGTAATTTTTTGCAATACACCAAAGGTGGCTTTGTGTAGGGTTCAATTTAGAATGGACTGCCTTGGTGTACATAGGGGGGGAGCTGGGTAGGCAGTACCTCCCCCGCAGACTGTATAGTGCCTTTCTCAGGATGTTGGGTGTCTGGTCGCAGCACTAATGTTTTTTCTACTTTTTTAAGAAAAGTAACTAGTGTTTTGGCATTAAAAGTTATTCATGGCAATCACAGAATGTTATCATGTAGGTGGCAACTGATAACAGGTAGCATTACGTTTAAGATTTTCCCCGCTAAAGATTCGACCCGAAGCCAGCGGCTAACATTGTACATTGATATTCAACAGAATGTAAATTCTTTACCTACGTTGATATTTTTTTATTTTCTGATTTGGGTTACTGCGGGCATTGGGATTCGGTTTGAAAGACCATCGCTTTTCAGGTACCCCTTGGAAAATAACCCTAGCGACGCCAATGGTGGACCGGACTTCTGCCTATCCCTCGGAGTTACAGAAATGACTTTATGTGTGTATATGTATGGAATGACTTTCGCAGACTAATTAAAAAAGTCCTTTCAACAGTACGCATAAAATACACGATGATATTGCATTGAAGTAGTACATACTTATTTGTGCACAAAAGACGTGAGCCTTCTCACAGCAGACTTACTGGGTCCCTTCGTCTTCTTAGTCTGCTCCTTTACTCCACTGAAATGAAGAAATCATTCAATTAGATTTGTTAGTGTGTGCAAAGTACACATCGTAACAATGGAGAAATTGTTTAAAAAAGTAATAAGGATTTTTCTCTGTAGCTCACACTTTTCTTAATATAACCTGTCGAAAACTAATTCTACCTAGTTAGGTGGTATAAGAAGTGCTGAATAGCACTGTTAGTATAAGAAAGAGACTGAATAACTACTTAGTTTATATTTAACGGGCCTTGTCGCGATTATTTATTAGGTAAACTACATTTTTTTTTGTTATTATTTATTTGCCTCTCTCTCACACAATATGGACGGCAATATTGTAAGACCGAGGAACAAATAATTATCCATTTTTTAATTGACAATGTTGTATACAAATCAGGCGTTAAAGTGACGTCAAAAAAATCTTGTTAAATAGTCACACTTTATGATTATGAAGCATTTATCAATATTTGAATTAGTTTGCTTGATTGTTTGAACCATGCAAGATCCATGAGGATTTTGTTACGCCCTGTATACTGTGTGGCATAATGTGTATGTGTATACTATGTTTAATTTTACTGTAAAATAAAAAAAGACATACAATTTATAGCCATACATACTACACTTTGACCGTATAAGTAGCCTAAAAGGGAAGAACTCAATATTTTGATTTTGACTTTGTCAATATGAGTATTGACTTTGTCAATATGAGTATTGACTTTGTCAATATGAGTAACCTCTCTCTCTCTCTCTGAGAGAAGGCAACGTAGTGGGACGTAGTAAAAATAACAGAAAAATAAAATAAAAATAAATAGAACCAGTCAGTCCCTTTCTTTAACTAACTGCGCTAATCATAACTGAAGTTCTCAATACACTCACAGGTATCTGGTGAGATCCTCTATGTCGACGAGCATGGAGTCCTGTCCCATGTGCAGCTCGTCGCGCGCCATCAGCAGCTTCACCAGCGACTCGTTTAGGGACTCGATTTCCGAGTGCAGCTCGTTCACTATCACCTGCCGGGAATAGTGCACAGCGTAAGTGTTTGTTGGCAAACCCTGGGGCCTATTTCATAGAACTAAAATTAATCGTTTACTACGACAATTCGATGTACATTGCAAAGACGATTAGCCCCCAGTACACTCTTTGTAAAGTAACCACTAAGGGGGTCAAATAAGGAACGACCGTTTGTGTAGGACAGCCTAAGTCTAGAAGCTTCAAATTTTACGTAGATTACATGAACACTGAGGAAAGGGTTTTAAAAAATTCTTGGGTTAATCACTAGGTTATCACTAGGTCCCAAGCCAACCCGAGTTTCCCTTCCGGCTCAAAAGGCGACAATTTCCTATGATACAATCCGTAAGTACGAAGGTAAGACCTACCAAAAATCGGACTATATTCCAACTCCAGCTTCAAACGGTGAAAAAATTTACGTCCTTTTCAGACGCTTGGAAGATGTCAAAGTTTCTGTTGCAGCACCAACAATCAGAATTGGTCTCAAGTGAATGGATAATTCGTTAATTTGCATTAAGGGTCTCCAGGGAGTAACACTAGCGCCACCAATGATGGCAAAAACTGTCTGTACAGTCTTTAGGGGAAGTTTTCAGTACGCAGCTGCAAAGATCTGGAACAACCTGCCACCACCCCTCCGGAAATTTATGACAAACGTAAGTTTTAAGAAAACCCTAAAATGCAAATTGATAGAACAACAAAGGGCTTTGTAGCTGCTAGCTTCTAGAACTTCTAAAACTGACACAAGTCTATTTCGGTCAGAATCAAGAATGACATTTTAATTTTAATGGGGAAATTCCATACCAGTCACGCACGCCGGTGTAAAAGGGTTAATTCAATGACATTTAAATCTATATTCAATGAAATTTTAATGATAATTGTAATGTGTATTGTAATCAATTTATTAGCTCTATATTTAAACAATTTTAATTTGCCATTGAAATGGAACATTTTTATTATTATAATTTATTTTTCTGTCGTCCTGTCGTTAGTTATTTTGTGTGTGATTAATTTTGAATTATCTATTAATTAGTTTGTGTTCTTTCTATCGTAATCGTAATGGCGCATATGTAATATCTATAATTTTAAAAAGTTATTAAAAGGGACGGGCTGAAAACCAGCGCCGAGACTACGCATCCAGTCTCGGCAATAAAGCTGAGCCCATTCCTTTTTACCACAAACATTTGTGAATGAAAGAATAATTATTATTTATTATTTTTGTGTGGTAAATAAAATATTTTCACTTTCACTTTTCACTTTCTCAATCACGTTAACAGTGACTTTTAGCCCACTGGATCTTTTTATTTGTAGGGTTACACGGATAATTTGTTGTCTCTTGATTTGTACAGATTGGACATTTCCTCACAGCGACTATAGACTGAAAAATAAGGCATGGGTAGTGCAGGTTTTCTAACAACTCTCTTATATTTTAAAAAAGTTGGATGGTTTTTCAAATGTTGCCGATGAGGACACAAGGCTAGCTACCAATAATTTTGTAAATACGAAATGTTAAAAAAACTTCGTTGAATCTCTAAATATCAAATAAGATGTTCAATTTGTGAAATTGCATAGCTCTCGCCTGCTAGAGTAAATGCATAGCAACTAGCTGCAAAAAATGCGGAAGTTTGTCCAAGTATAACAAGAATAAATAAAGCCTTGGTCATTAGGTACATGAAACAGAGATATAGCGTGATTACACATAATCATTCTTCATATTTTCTATGGAGGTCGTTATGAGAGACTAACAGTAACTTGACCAAGATGTGGTCAAACAAAACAGCTAAGGTGCAGCTCGCTAAACATATATCAGAACATTTGTTAGTTTTCAACTTTTAATAAGTTTGTACAATTATTCTACACATCAATACAACTTTCATAATGGGACCAAGTGCAAAAACGCGAAAAAAAATTAAAGTTGTTTGTATTGATGATTACAATAATTTAATCCTCTTAAGTACTACCGATTTTTTCTGCTACACCCCGTATAATAGCGTCCCATATTATATCGTAGTGTTAAACTTTCTCCTAGCTTTCTCTGCACAGATCTACGTTTAGTGTGGTGTCTTAAAAAAATACCGTAAAAAAGAACAAATAATTATGGTCCCAACTGAAAATCAGTTATGTTACTCATAGCACACATCAGTAATGTATGCTGAGTTGGAGGCCTTTTTTGTAGTCACGGAAGCACATGAGGCATTTGGAGTCGGTGGCGGCTGGGCGCCATACATTATTAAATGGTACTAGGCTGCCCTCGATTCTCTGTACCTGACATGTTCTGTTTACGATTTTTAAGTTTTTTTGTTGTTGATTTTCGTGTTTCGTGTTTCTTTACTTGTTTACTCTGTGTTTCTGTGGCAATATCAATACATGTCTTCTTTCTTTCTTCAAATAATAATTATTTAATTTGCTCGAACCATCGGAAAGTAATGGACGAGATTAGTAGGGGAGCGATAGGTTGGCGTGACAGGGCAGAGGCCTAAGTCCAATAGCGGGCTCTATTCATGGGCTGGAATATCTATCCAGCCAATACAATGTTTTTAATGTCAATAAACATTTTTGTATTTGTACTTTTGTATTGACGAAAGTATAAATACAAATACCGGGCTCCTCTGATACAATATGAGTTTAACGTGTAAGCACCTAAATATTTCAAGCGCTAATATTTCAAACTAATTTCAGAAAATTCCTGACACGCAGGTTTATCTATTATAAATAAAATTAATTATGTTTTTCTTCACAGTACATGAACAACTAAAATAATTAAGTACTAAAAATAAATGAGAACCCAAACAATAAATATGACTCGGATAAAAACATCAGGTAAAAATTATTTTAAATAAAAAATAAAAACCGACTTCAAAACACTATAGCACTAAAAAGTTAGAAATAATTTAAAATAATACCATTAAATGAGAAGTACGTATAGATGTAGGTCCTGTAGAAGTATAATTTAGAGTCGGTGCCCAAAATATATGTGCTGGTCATGAAACTGGGCACCGACTACAAATTATACTTCTGCAATACCTACACGTACTTCTAATTTAATGATACTCTTTTAAATTAATTCAAGTCGGTTTTTATTTTTATGTGGGGGAACGGAAGAAAAAAATTAAGTCCCTTATAACCATAATTTACCCTACTTAATTTTTTGCTTTAATATTTTAAGTTCTCAATTGCCATCTCCGAAAGTCTTCACCAGAACATCACCAAATTATCCTGGGACTACTTGTACGCTATATTATGAAACATATGCATATTACTAAGGGATGGGCCCCATTAGGTCTTATTTACTGCTGTCAGCCTCTGAAAGTCTTCATCAGATCTTCACCAAATTAAAATAAGACCAATAGGACCAATGAGACGTTATATCTATTCGAACGAAAAAGGAATAGTCGAAGTCGGTTAAGATTTGGCAGACTTATAAAGGAACATAGAAAAAAAAAATTAAAAAGATGTACGCGTTGAATTGAGAATCTCCTCCGGTTTGAAGTCGGTTAAAACACTTTATTGTTGTATTGTTTTTATCCATTGTTACATAAAATGTTCTGGTGACTCAGCGCTCCGCCGAGCTGCCTCAAGGTTATTTCGTTTGCGTAAAACTGTAAAGGCGCGCTGACCATTCACGTAACACGTACATTGTACATGTACACGGTATATCACGATAAAATGTTACGTTAATAGTTCCTTGTATTAATAATAACTTCCACACACACACTTTTCCTGGTCGCAAACTAGGATGCTCTGTGCTAAAGTTACCAGGCAAGGTATCCTAAAGATACACCCAGACTGAGACTTTTTGTGCAAATCAAGTAAGGCGGTCTCCAGCAGGAGTCGAACCCACGATCTCTGTTTTGATAGTCAAGTGTTCTAATCTACTAGGTAAAAATAATGTTTTACTTACATTCTTGGTAAATAATTTTTATCCGATATAACATCCCTGATTGGGCGTAACTAAACCCCATTTTAAAAAGCAATATTACGTAAAAATCTGAACCAAATCAATTTCAATGTGAAATTACCGTTACGCTTAGCTCAACCTGCACACACCACTTACCGAAGTCATCGCGTCACATAATAAAGGTCGGTTTCCCGAATCAATCAAGTGAAAAATAGAGTGGTTATTGTGTGAAGGAAAACCGAAAGAATACAGCGGAGTTTACGTGTAGTAATGTCACTATAGGGTTCCGTACCATTATCTATACAACATTAGTCACAAAGATAAAAAACAGCAAAAAAATCACGTTTGTTATATGGGAGCCCCCTTAAATAATTATTTTATTTTGTTTTTAGTATTTGTTGTTATAGCGGCAACAGAAATACATAATCTGTGAAAATTTCAACTCTCTAGCTATCACGGTTCTTGAGATATAGCCTGGTGACAGACAGACGGACGGACGGACGGACGGACAGACAGACAGCGAAGTCTTAGTAATAGGGTCCCGTTTTTACCCTTTGGGTACGGAACCCTAAAAAAATACAAGACTGTGAGCGTAGACAAAACCCCAGTCTACCCTATCATAGCCCGGCAGGTTTCGGCCCGATGGGCTGCGACGTAGGCTCCGTCTCTACTCATCATGTAAGCTCTGCGAATCAGACCGAAACCTGGGCTTGTAGCACGACAAGACGCGACTTGTTTTGTCATGCCTTTTAACGCGACTAAGTGAAAGAAATTAAATAAAGTACAATAACTTAAAAAGTCTTCGTAACTAAATTTGGCAAAAGGCCTCTTGCTCAGCCTAAAGTCCTCAGGGAACATGCTCCACTGCCGAAGCTCATTTTCAACAAGCCTTAGATTACAGGGTCACTGAGCGCAAAAAACCGCTTACATTTTTAATACATTTTAAATGATAACTTTTATAGTTGTAGGTGCATTAAATGTTAGGTTAAGAGGAGTAAGAATATTTAGCGGCTGAGCTAATTATGTTATGCTTCTTATGTCACGAGAACTGGTCGGACTATTCCGACAAAATCAAATTTATTTACCAAAGATTTCGATCGAAGTTTTCAATTAATATGCTGCTTATTTTTGTTTATGCGTGAGCATATCATTTTGGTTTCAAAGCCGTCCGTAATTTTGTCACGTGCTCAGTCGAGCACGCGCTTCGATTTCGTGTTCCCAGATTAGTACGACTAATCAAGCATCCAGCCAGTCCCGGCCTCGGCAGGGGCCTTCGAATCACGGAAACGTCTATCGGAACGAGGTCGTGGCGGGCCAGATTGGTCGCATTATGTTTAAAAATTCCGTAACAGCAATCCCCGGTGTTTCTTGACGATAACAATCATTGAACCAGTGCCCCTGCTGGGCATAGTTCTAGTTAGACCTAAAATTTTCGCACTGAGCCTCCTACTTGGCCCATTGTACGTAGCAAGATGTGTAAATATCTCAGACACTAGAGATTCCTCACGATGTTTTCCTTCTCAGTTAGCGAGTGGTATTGCAACTTTAACTTCACAAATGTACGTTATTGGTACATGCCGGAATTCGAACACAAGACCTGCCGAATGAGAAGCCGGTGTTCTACCGCTCCGCTACCACCGCTCACCGTTGGTATTATTACAATATTAAAAAACCAGCCAAGTGCGAGTCGGACTCGCGTACGAAGGGTTCCGTACCATTATCTATACAACATTGGACACAAAAATCGAGAAAAAATCCAAAAAAAATCACGTTTGATGTATGGGAGCCCCCCTTAAATATTTATTTTAATTTAATGTAGTTCTTTACTTTTGAAGCGAATATAGAACTAAATATTCTGTGAATATTTCAAGCGTCTACATGTTGCCATTATTAATATCGAGCAAAAAACGTAAACAAAAATTACGATTGTTGTATGGGAGCCACCCTTAAATATTTATTCTATTCTGTTTTTAGTATTTGTTGTTATAGCGACAACATAAATACATCAAGAAAATGGAACCCTTCGGGTACGGAACCCTAAAAACGTTGAATTGTGCGAAGAGATAGCATGCTCCATGTAAGAACAGCTTAAGCCCATACTCTCTGTCTGGGAGGCCTGTGCCCTACAGTGGGACGTCTATAGGCTGCATCATTTGCATATTTTATCTTCGAACTAAAACCGTCGTAAGCGCTACACATTATTAACTTAATTCCGGAAAAGCAAGTAAGTGAATCCGGAATTAAGGAATCCGGAATCTGAACCGACCTGCAGCTGGGCGATGTTCATGTCTGTGAGCAGGTGTCGCGAGACGCGGCGGCGGTCAGCGGCGAGCGGCGCGTGCGCCTTCTCCATGCTGCGCCGGAGCATCTCCGTCACCGGCGACACGGCGCGCCCGCGCCGCTCGCGCTGCGGGCCAATGATCATGATCAAATTATCGTTATTTAAGGCTGTTTTCAGTCGAGCATTCTGTATCGCTCGTACAATTTAACCCTTAAACGGCCATAGCTAGTATAAATTTTTCATTGGTTTTGTACTTTATCTCTAGGAGGCAAGGTTCAATTTAAAGTGGGAACTGTTATCGCTATGGTCGAATAAGGGTTAACACTTTCAGTGATTGTAATAAAATCAGTATACTTTTGATAAATGTGGTCTGTTGTGTGAATGCTAAGTTTTTGATTGAGAATATTATACAATATAAAAAAAATGTTAAATTGTGCGAGCGAGACAGCATGCTCCACGTAAGAACAGTCTTAACATTAGCAAGTTGAAGTGGCAGTGGGCTGGTCACTTATGCCACAGTTTTATACTGTGCTTATGCCGAAGAACCGATGGTCGATGGGGTGTAAAGGCCACGAATTGGCAAACGCCGCACAGGACACACACCAGCTCGCTGAACGTCGCTGGCAGCGGCTGGATGAGGATGGCCGAGGACAGAAAGAAGTGGGGTGCCTTTGGGGAGGCCTATGTCCAGCAGTGGACGAATACGGGCTGATTGAACAATTGATTCATATAGTTATTTCATGTAAAATGTTTACAAGTAGTGGTTTCTTTACATATTTAGGAGGTACGAATGAAATAAAATAAATGATAAAAAATCCTAGCCATAACGTGGCCGACCCAAACGGAGATGGCGGGACGACTTCACGGCGAGAGCCAAAGGGGAGCCTCCCATTTAGCTCTCCACTCATCCCTGCAGTGAGAAACAATCAAGAAAAGCCTGATGATATTTTTTCTCTGCAACTAATGCATTTTAACCTGTCGAGAAATCATTCTAGTCATGTGGTACAAAAACGCTCCATACAAATCGACATAGGAAAAGTGTCGTCTGTCCCCGACAACATGTCAACATGAGCAAGTTTTTTCGTGTGATGCAATCGTTCTACTCAGATTATTAGCATCAATGACAATGCAGGGATTAAGTAGAACCTTTCGGAAAGATTGCTATATTTAATTCCTCTATGTATGTGTTAATAAAATGTTCGATCAAGTGCAAACTTAACATTCTTTTTACTTCGCCCCCTTCATGTGCCATTGCTAGAGAAAGGCATAATTGTAGCAGTAACAACGAAAACTATTTGCTATGACCCAGAAAGCCTTCTTTGTTGACAATGATGACACGAATGATGCGAAATATCGACACTTTCTATTGAAGCGGTGGGTGTTCGCGAGATGGCTCATTGTTGAGGCAACATCATGTACCATAATAGAGCCAAATTATTGATAGGTACTTTCTATTGAAGTTACGTGTTACTTTAATTGTGTAAGGTACATCGACTATGATTAACTAATGGCGATGACCTTTCACATTTGTTGCTTATATTTTATGTTTGTGTTTTTCCTGGTGTACAATAAAGGATATTCTTATCTTATCTTATTATTTAATTTTTGTCTTTTGTTGTGAAAGTTTATCTTCTCACAAAGTCAAAAAGTGAACTCACAAAGCCTTATTTTTATGTGTAAATAAAACTTCGTACCATCCCCAGAATTCCAGTAATTTAGGTTTATATTTTTTTTACTTATACTTTTTTTCCGAGTATCCTACTACCGTAGTAGGATGCGATTTAAATACTAAAATACTGCCCATTCTTTCTACTATCCTCACGATAATTTGCCTTTCCAAGTACCGTGTGATATACAAATTACAAGCAATTTGTTGTTTTTTTATAGGGTTGGTCCACATTAGACCACACTATTTGGACCACTCTATAAGTTATCTTTACAAATATATAATTTGTTATATTTTGAAATCCTAGATAGATAGATAGAATATTCTTTATTGTACAAAGAGATGAGATCCTAAGGTTTAAATAAAAAATTATTAATTAGTCCCAATTTTAATCCTTTAGAAAAAGCGCAGACGGCAAATGCGGTCTTTCCGCCAAATAGAATGTGATATTTAGGCAGTTACCTCCATCTGTACTCGAGCCATCTCTTTCGCCTGCGCCAGCGCAATCCGCGCCTCAGTCTGCAGAGTTGCCTGCAGCACGAAGAAGTCTGACTCGCGGAGCTCAATGTGTCCCAGGGAGTGCGTTGAACGAGACTTCGTGCTCTTCAGAGACAGAGTCGAAGGCCTCAATTTGGCTCCTGAAAAGTCTTTTTTACAATTTGAGCTCTCATACCTCAGCCCCCTTAAGTAATGAGGCTATGATGGGTAGAATACCCAATAGGTACTGTAAGGTAAGTTTTTTAGAATACATAGAACTTTGGTTCGCTAATCCCTGGTGTCGCACACAGTCTGATGACAGTCAGTATTTTTTTTTGTATGAACTTTTGCCAATATGTTGGCTACTTACAGCAAATTAACATTTATTAGCGTACGGGAAACCGGGGGTATATGGGTGAAGCGAAGGAAAGCATCTACGGAAAGCACTTTTAAGCAGGATGGTCATGGTAAAATTCCTTAGAAAGAGACACAAAACAGTGAGCATAGCCAAACGTCGGTGTCTATGCCTGTTGTCTTCTTAAACCAACAGGTCTGCATGTTGAAGTGAACAATAACAATATATTTCAGCACATATTTCTATGTTGTTGTTAACTTCATTTTCAATTATTTTAAAAACTAATTTAGGGCATAAGCCCACGATGACCCCATTTCGTGTGTTTCAGCGCCATAAAAGTCATTCCGGCAAGTTCCTTGCATGTGTATTGAGATAACAAGACACATTGTACGGGAGAAGCATGATTTTTTTTATTACGCATTCTGAATAGATGTTCTGAAGACATTATATTTTTAGTATTATTTATAAAAACACGATTCCTTAAAACACTCTTCAGACGCAGTTTAGCTTGGACTTTCCATTTACCCGACTATTTAAAGTGCTCTTGAGGAGTGTTTTAGTGGAATCTTGTTGTTTTAAATAACATCCTAAAGCATGAACACGACCGTGATTAGCGCGTGAAAAAGTCGTCGTTTAGATAGGCATTCAAAGGAACAAAACAATACAAGGTCACTCACCACTTTGTGCAACTGTGGTGCTAATTTTGTCATTTTTGGAAATGTTCACTGATAGAGGTCTGGTCTGGTACGGATGATTGTTGAGGCTGTAGTTGGATTTACTGAAGATACTCATTTTGCTCAGATTTTTGTTGTTAAAGGTGGGAATGTTTTTTTCAACGTCCGATGCTTGAGATTCATTGTCAGAAGCGGTTTCATTCATAAAACATATTTGTAGATTCCTCCCTGTATGACCACACCATAGAATAGTTAGACACAAGACAAATGTTATGAAACAACCAACAATACATAGATGGAATGTCAATAAGGTAAATACTGTGGAATGAGTAGATACTTGGAATTTTAGGATTTAAACAAACAAGGTGGGTAGTACAAAACAAGTACAATATTACTCCACAGATATTATTCACAGACATTATCAATGTAATTAATAATAGTTAACCTAAAGGTCTTTGTGCTAAAAAACATTAAACAAAATTAACCATTTTTCATGTATAAAATAATTTTTAATTGCTAGAAAAAGCAGAATAATTAATTTTGCTCATCGAAAACAAATTGTTTTGTGTAATGTTACATGAAAAACACAAGCAGGACACACGGCTTTATGTACTCCTTGGAGTAAATGTGGGCCCCACCCAACATTGATTTAGCAGTATACTGTCATTCATTAGGCCAGTGCCCTCAGGTGAGCTGGCACGAGGAGAGCCTGGCACAATGTCCACAAGGCGAAAATTACTTCAAGCCCTATGTCCTGTATTACAGATAAAAGGAAGTGAGGAAATAATGACAATGTGCACTCACCGCTCTGAAGTCTGGACTGTAGGCTGGGCTTCTTGGCAGGCCGTTCAACGTGCCCGAGACTGTAGTATTCGTCAGCCTCGGCGCCCATCGCCAGGCGACGCCTGATCTCCTCGCGGTCATTGCGCTTCTGGAAATTAATAATTAGAACTTATTAACACTGAGGGTAGACTGATAAGTGATAATTCGGTTGGTAAGGGCGAGAATTTAATAAATAATCACTATGTATTATTAAAAATACAATGCCTACTTTAGTGGAAGATGAAGCATGTGCATCGTAGGGTACGCTGACAATGCTTGTGAATTTGTCTAAAATATTGGGGTTATTGTCTGTGATCGTTGGCCACTCTATTTCAGTCTCAGCGCAAGCAGCGGCCCCCGCAGCCCTAGGACTCAATGCTGTGTCGTCATAGATGTCCACTGGATTAACACAGAGTTTCGATTCGCTTTTTACGAACAGCTTAGATTTCCACAAAAGTAAACTCCTTTTGAAGCCAGTTTTTTCCGGTGTGTCTGCTCCATCAAGTTGTTTTTCTGAAGTCTTGCTAAGCCTACGTTTTATGTTAGTAACTAGGCTCTCGAACATCTTAAAATTAATCAGTCTTCTGGTTGTTTTGGCTAGAAATATGGCACTTTTCTATTGTTGTTTTCATACAGGTTGGCACATCCTGTCAATTTGACATTTGGAGCAAGGACACGGCTGTGTTCCATTTTCATCTCTTTACTCTATGGCAAGGATAACGGATGATAGCGGGCAGGGGTGGCCTATTTTGAAACGCAGCCCACTTCTTGGGACACAGTCATCGTCAAAACTTTTGGACAAAAAGTAGAAAGGAAGGTAAAAAACTTACAAGGCAGCAAACATTATCGACGGATTCATGGTTGTCGTAAGTAATTGTGTACAAATCCAGAAGAAAACGTGTATCTTTTTTATAATGTCTTTGTTCTGAATTAAAATATGGCAGAGATGCCATTGCGAACTGCAAAACTTCACAAAACAAATTCAATTCACACTTTTGAACCGCGCACTTTGGTGAGTACTTCGCAGAGACTGGCTGTCTGCTTGCGAGCGTTGATTCACCACCGTAGAAAGCTGGTTCTACTGGCTATTGATAATTATCAAACAGTTACACATGGTTGCGGCGCGATGTGATAGACGTGAATGTACCTTTACCGTTAGTTGCGCTGGCGCGTGAATTTAAATATACCTACACACTTGATTATCAACGAAGAAAGACACAAGGTATGGATAGGTGGGTTCATTCATTTTACAGCGATTGTTTGTCACCAACCAAATTTTAGCAGGCCTACATATTATTAAGAAATAAAAAAAAGAATAAAAATAACGAGACTTGTGTTTTATCTTTTAGGTTCTCGTCACACCTTACCATTGGTGTATCTTGAGTTTTTTTTTCGGGATGGGCCTGGCTCTGAAAAGTGATGGCCTGCCTCACTGAATCCCAAAGCCTAGGTACTAGAAGTAACCAGTGGTAGGTAGGTATTCAGTAATTCGCTAACCATATTTTTACATATTTTCATAATTATGTGAGTAATTCTTTTGATATAAACATGCAATTGATGAGGAATTTTTTTCAAAAACAAAACATACTTAGATTTATAAAATATACTTAATAGATTTTTTTCAAGATAAATTGTGTACTTAAGTTCTTATGATACTGTAGAGCTCTTTTACAGATTATGTATTATTATGGTGGATAATAAAAATTCAAAAAGTAAAAATAAACCACCATTAATAAACCCCCGTGATTTTTTACGGAAATTCTTAGTGCAGTATAGGTTAGGTCATTAAAGAAAGGTAGGTACTGGACAATTAGATATTTATTTCTCGGTCTAACAATAGCGCCGTCCACATTGTGTGCGAAAGAGGCAAATAGTTATATCTAATAATAATTTTAAAAAAATTAATACTTTTCCAAATAAATATGAAATCACGTTTAGGCCCGTTAAATAATTGTGTGGGAGGGATACCACCAAAACATAAATGTAGAAAAAAATAGCCAACTTCTCGTCCCAAAAAATACTAAGTATGTATAAAAACTTGCCAAGTTCCTTGTCTTCGCGGAATTAACAGTGTTAAAATAAATAAGGAAAAATTGTGTATCTAACTTTTAAATTTACAGACCAAACTTGGCAAGTTCTTAGAAGATGTTGGATAATTTTACAATCTAAAGTTGCCGAGTATGATCTGTAGAATCTTGTTCAATTTAGAAAACTTGCTTAAATTTTTCTGTTTTAGGGTTCCGTACCTCAAAAGAAAAAACGGAACCCTTATAGGGTCACTTTGTTGTCCGTCCGTCCGTCCGTCGGTCCGTCTGTCAAGACCCTTTATCTCGGGAACGCGTGGAGGTATCGAGTTGAAATTAAAACCATATAGGTACTCAAACAGGTCCACAGTCCATTGAAGCTGTAAAAAATCAAATTTCCGCAAAAAAAAATATTTCGACACTCTCAAGGGAATCAAAATTTATAGGGTACTTTCCGTTGACCTAAAACTATGAAATTTGGCAAGTAATATGGTCGTATACTACAAGTACAGAGAAAATTCTGAAAACTATACATTTGTAATTAAATCATAAAAAAATTAGTCTCAAGTTCGAGAAAAGCTCGGAAAAACTGCGAGACTACAAATTTGTACGGAACCCTTAGTGGGCGAGTTCGACTCGCTCTTGTCCGGTTATTTTATTATAATACTGCAAATTCCGCGAAGACAAGGAACTTGGCAAGTTTTTATACATAGGTACCTACTTAGTATTTTTTGGGACGAGAAGTTGGCCAATTTTTTTGGCCAACTTCTCGTCCCTCGCCATTGTAGTCAGAGATTAGTTTAATTTTATATTCTGTTTATCACACCTCCCTCCTAACAACGCTTTTTTCTACCTACAATGGCTTACATGGTAGCACTTAATACACCGTCTCAAGTTACTACCCTGAATGACTCTTTAACTATAAAATCATAAACACTATATCTATGGAGATATACTTTTTACGATTTTAGATTTTTGCCAGGGTCTTCATATGTCTAGGTCCTAATAAGTTTTTTGCGACGAAATTTTATTGATTAATACAGGAATACATAACTTTAATAATTAGGAGAGGTTTCCTTATAAGGTTTTCTGTCATTATTACGGATTAGGCACTTTTTAAAACGTCTCAAATTATGAACCTGTATAACTGGTCACCCTGTATATGTTAAACTATTTTCGTAATTTTTTATTAGTCTTCCCATGTCAAATGAAGTGCTAATAAGTTTATAAATATGATCTATTGTCGCTATGAAAGCAAAAAGTGTTATTTTAATTTTTTTTGTGTGAAAGGGTTCTTGAGTACTGTACGTACCGCAAGTACCCTATAAATTTTGATTCCCTTGAGTGTCAAAATATAGGTTTTTTGCGGCATAAACGGCCGTAGGTATCTTTTTTTTACGTTAACTTAGAAGTTTTCTTTTTTCACAGGAAAAACGGAACCCTTTAAGGGTTCACCCTTTTATGGTTCCGTTTTGCCTTTTAAAGTACGGAATCCTAAAAATGGTGTAAAAAGGTTTACACCGTTACAAGTGAGTGCCGAAAATTGCAATTTTTGGACCCCCCATCTCAATTAAACAAGGAAGTAATATTATATTTATCGTGGTGCGGAATCTGCGCGTACGTCCGACTCGGACATGACCGGTATTTATCATTCTAAAGAAGGAGGCGTTTCTTACCCTTCTCTCTGCTTCTTTAGCAGCTTTCAAATGACTCTCGATCGCATCTATGTCTAGTTTAGGCAACGCTGTTTCAATGTTGTACACGTCGAAACATCCTGAAATCCAAAATGAAATCAATACATTTAATTTTATCGAATTCAAGTACATTCGAGTCTCAAGAATAGAAGAAGAATATGTATTTGCTTTGTAGGTCAAAGTCAAGTCCTGGTATCTATATCTATTATCTACCATATTCAAGTTATACAATACAATTTTTTCGTAAAACGCCTTAAGTTTGTAACACAAACTTGGTATGTATGCCCGAGATTAGCTTTCGGTGGACGGACACTTATATAGGATTAATTTTACTAAACTAAAATGTACCTACAGAGTTATTCCTAAAATGCGCAATTCTTGAAACTCGCAAGATAGAATTTGCGATTTACAAAAAGTTGGGTTCTTCTTTTAATATTTTTTTGTTCAATTTTCCATGAAAAAAAAATGTTAATGTTTTTCTTTGGAGAGTTGTTGTTTGTTTGAAAATGGCTTGCCACATATTTTGTTAAATAGAATGGACATTCTTCTATGAATGACAAGGATTTGCGTTGTTGGTAGAGACGTAAAGTGCGAATTTAATAAAATTGAACCCTAATGTTTCGAAAAACAAAAATATGGGAAAAATCTCTCAGAATAAAAATAGCTCTAAGTGGGATGTCTTAGGAATTGCGAATGTTATAGATACCCTGTATAACATTCAGCCTGAAATATGACTGAGAGTCAGACTGTGGGGATAATAGTATATTATGCAATTAGTGAATAAAGGACGGATTTAAAGCGAGGGCCATAGATGAATCACGAGCAAGTGAAGGATTCTCACGACTGAGTCACGACCGTCATGAATCACTACGACTGTAGCGACTGATTCAAGCGTTAGAATCCTGAGCGACGCGAGTGATTCATGGCCTTCAATGTAAATCCATACTTTATTCAAGAATTGCATGCTATACTTATACCATGACTACGAGAAAAAGAAATAAGATAAGCGAAAATAGACATTTATAATGAAGAAAATCGGAAAGTTAAATTAATTAAAATGCACATTAAAATTGGAACAATTACTAAAATTAAGAGTAATTATTTTTCTGTAATGGAAGTAGAGAACACAAAACTGTTTTTATTCTGATGCTTAACTCCTTGTCGCAAATATTGACCAATCAAATCTCGAGGAGTTATTTGCACAAAGAGTTGCTATGTCGAGTATTCTTTGCTCAAGGAGTTTGTATTGAGTATTTTTTGCGTAAGGAGGTCGTATAAGCATTGACATGGAGGTCGAATATGTTGGTGTGTTCTAAATTCGAACACCAAAACAGTGATTAAAAGGCCTTTCTATTCACTGTTTTCAGTGAATAAAATAAGGTTTTTAGAGCGGGAATGGTATAAAATAACAATATTCTTTATTGTACACCAGAGCACATGACATAAAAATTTGCTAATGTACACAGTACAATTGGCGGCCTTATTGCTAAACGCATTAAGGATTATCGACACGTATTTTAATAATTTCATCATCGGTCACTTTTCATCTAGGAAAAGCCTATTTGGTATAGATTATCATGATTGACGATAGAGCATAGTCTCTATAAATCGACCAGATTATTATAAGACATGAATGTGGTACATACCGTACATATATACCTATATTCCGACAACGTTGTTATTTGTTCGCTGTAAAGCCGTACCGGCAACAGTGCTGTGTAACGTTGCCTAAGTAATCGATAGTGGAACAAAAGGTCACTGTACTCGGAGAAAATTATTTTTATCCATGAAATTCTAAATGAATAGTTTTCTTTACAGATATAGATGCATACGGGCGTTACAAAAAAATAGACAATTATGTATTGGTATGGTACTATTATGGTTACGAAAACCATGAGGGAAGCCTTGTCCTGCAGTGGGCATCAAATGGCATATGATGATGTGTTGGTAACAGTACTAAGGTGCACTCGACAGCATATCACCTTTTATATGAATGCACTCTTTATATGAAGGCGACTTTAAAACAAAATGTAGTAAAGGTTGATATGCTGTCGACTGTACCTATTAGGAAGGCTTAGAATTAGCTTTAGGTAGGCTTTGGAATTAGCTTGGTGGTCAAACATTTTGATTAAAACTATCTAGGATAGTAATTTTATTTAATTTGATCTGCAAATTAATATTCATCTGCAAAATAAATATTTTAACGGCAACAAAAAACAATGTGCGATATCACATTCAAGTATCATCAAGTCTGATACTTGAATCTGACCGAAAATATTTTATTGCTGTTCAAACCTTATAACTTAATGAAATGACAATAAAGGTTTTAGCTTACCTAAGTCACTTTCTTCTTTAGTTTGGACGGATGTGTTGTGACCACTACGGACTCCACTGCTTGGCCTGACGTCACTTTGACGATCTTTCGATATCCTTGGGCTGCTGCAAGGAGATATCATTATTAAAAGTATGTTCACGTGAAAATGCCATGCCCCATTTGTTTACATCTAATCTGAAAGAATGAGCATCGCTCAAGTTCGGCTGGCAACAACTGACCATTCGAAACGTCCGCTCGCTGCGTGTATCCAGTCGCCGCATGACCGCATCTTTTTAATTTCGGAGCGTTTACAGTAAGGCATGCGTCAAATCTATTTATATGACTTTATGAACATGTGGTGCGCGCGCGCCATAGCGCTCCACCCATCACTTTTTAGTGGGAGGGAAAGGGCTGTCATAACATAAAAATTATTAATTTATTTATTCATTAATCTTGTTTCGCGCTATGTAGACTGACTTAAGTGTGTACCTACATGTACCTATTTCATTACGGAACTTACTTTCTGTTTCGAAATCCAAATTTCTTCTCGTTACAATTTCCAAGATTTTCTTTTGCTTGTTTACTTACAATATCTTTTATTAACTTTTCTTCCGGTTTTTTGCAAGTCTTGTAGCTGGAGCTACCGGAAATTTGATTGCAGTTTCCATCAGTAAACATGGTTAGTAGTTCGCTTTTATTGGCAGCAAACAGTTTGTCTCGTTCACGAAGTTCATCTAATTTTGGAATTATTTTCCTCAGTTCTGTGCTTAGCTGTTTAATCGTATTTTCGACATTATTGGTCAGTTTTTCTGGATCGTAATCTTTCTCACAGACCTTGATTTCCTCCTTGCCGTCAGAAAGAAAGGCGTCTGATATTTTATTATTAACATTGTTTTCTAGTAGCAAAAATGTAGGTCTAGATAGATTCATCTCTTTTAAGGCATTAGTTTCATTATCTTTTTCAGGTATCTCTCTTTCTAACGTTTTATTATCAATACATTCCAGATTGTCTTCTTTACTAACTTCAGGTTCATTTATATCACAATGAGTTTCAACCAATTTCTTAATAACATGATTGACAACTTCACTGATATTATTTATCGTATTTTCAATTGGAGTTGCTAAATTATTTTTTATGTCTTTTTTAAGTTCCTCTAAATCGTCTTGTATATTAATATTGTAGTTTAAGACTTGCTTAATTTCGTCTTCAATTTCTTTATTAAAATCACCAATAATATCTTTCGTGTTGAAATTGTTTTCGATATCTGAGCAATTCAGTTCGTAACTAAATGATTCGGTATTATTGTTCTTCGATACCGTTTTCAGTAAATCTGGAATATCACTATGTGTGATGTGTTGGCTGTCTCTAATGCTAAGTATTTCAAGGCTATGATTCTCAGAATTATCGAGAATGGTGTCAGTTACATTATTATTGTTATTATTTCCGTAAGTCAGGTCTTTATTCATTTCATTATTTTTAGGTTCCAGGTCTAATGTAGCATCCGATATTTCGATATCTACATCATCATCTGTCATTTCATTTTCTGAATGGTAGAAGTTTTCAATATTTGAAGAGTAATCCTGCGAATGTTTAAAATTTTGTGTTATCTAAATATAAATCCTTCGGTAGCCAAGCATTTTTAGTAAATAAAGATACTCTCGGTAAGTAAGCGAAAATTTTTCCTGTTACTAAAATCGCCTGGAGATTCTACAATTATAATTATACTTTATTGCACACAAGACATTTAACAGGACATATTTTATTTGACAGATTTGTAGTAAAAATTGTAATAGGGTAAGTAGGGGAAATGGCGCCCATCGGGTAATGGCGCTCACCAATAACTTGATAAAAACGGAGGAACATGTCACGTGACCTGAAGCGCGGCGGGCGGGACGCATAAGTAGCCAAATATAAGTAAATTCAGTCAGCTCCCAAGATGAGACAGTGTAGAGAATTTGTTTGTTTTCGGCCGTTCTGATCCAATTTTCAGCGGGATGTTTTTGTCGCTAAAGGTGAACGCAGACCAGGCCGCACCGCACGCGCCGCAGTCGCCGCATTCGAATTCTTAATATAAAGTTGTGTGCAACCTCGCACGCCCACCCGCGCCGCGGTCGCCGCAGTACCTGAAGCCGCCAAACTCCCTAAGCCGCAGCTGATGGCGTCATCTGCGCCGGCCCGCCCGCGTTGGACGCTGGGGCCGGCGCTAGTTGATCCAGTGTGATGCGTGCGGCGACGGGAATGACTGCGGGGACTGCGGCCCTGACAGGTGTGCGAGACCATTAACAAAAGCGATGACTGCGGCGACTGTGGCGCGTACGCTGCGGCCAGGTCTGCGATCACATTAATTCTACAATTTAATTAGTTATCTATTGAAGTGTTCTGTTCATTTTGATGTTTTCTGTTAATTTTGTTTCAGATTTGTTTAGTGTTTTTTGTGTGTGACTGTTGGTGCAATAAATGTTTCTCTTTCTTTTTTTTAATATTTAATGATAAAGTAAACCTTTTTTAAATATTTCAACTTAAATACAAAACCATCGTTTGGGGTAATGTCCCTTATACCCTTGGTGACTTTTTTTTTCTTACAGATTTACCTAGAAATCATTAAAGGACCACCGCTAAAGCGGCTGAGAGCGAGGAAGAACTGCCTAAGAAGAGTGAAGATGAAGAAAATGTAAACCTTCGCATCACTGACAGTGATGACGAAATGGATATGAACGATCAAAACTATAACAAATGCGATATTAGGGAAGAATTTCGAAGAAATTATGAGATGTGGTATCGCTGTAACACGTTTAGGCTGTGGTCTCATGATATGTACTGATGGGATTCCACAGGCGGGTACATCAGTGATTTGTATGTGTATAAAAAGTTTATAAAATTTATATTGGAATCAATATTAGAATGTGATAAATTATTCATTTTTATCGCTTCTAATAAGGATAATTGATGGTCATTTGTGATCGTAAAATTTAATTTAGTTGTATAAGGTTGATCGATCTTGTATTTATTCAATGAAAATTGATTTTACTTGTATTGTAACAAATCGGTTTGAGCTCCATTACCCCTTTGCCTGAGCGGCATTACCCACAGTCAGGGGGAAGGGCGCTCAAACCTGTTTTTTTAATTTTTTCCTACCAATACTTTGTCAAAGAAAAACGCAGTTTGTGTTGAGATATCGATAACTAAATAGATAAACCTTATTTAATTTTTCGTATGTTAAAAATTAAGCAATAGATTGAAACGATACAGCGTTTTTACGTTTTCATTCCCGCCATTTCCTCTCAACTACCTTTGCTTTTGCAGTCGGGTAGAAATGACAGGATAATAAAAATTATTAAGAACATGTAACATTTATGATATTTCTCAGTTAACTATTGTTAAAAGAAACTCATGAGGTAGATATAAAATGTCTCTCTATTAATGATGCAAAAACAGATTTGACTAGGATTTATTCGCGTTTTCAAAAGTATGACTGGGGCGTCGTGGTTATATATAACCTATATATTTTTTGTCTTTAACTGTCATAAAACCGATTTTAGGCGATAATCATAAAATAGGACAAGATAATCTGTCAGACGATGGTAGACCGCCTGGCAAAGGTATATAGATAAATAGATAGAACACTTTATTGCACAACCAGGTGAAAGATATTACAAATAGTATATATATATATATATATATATGTGTGTTATTCATAATGCCATGAGACGCAGCTATGTGGCTTCTCAAAGTGCTCAAATAACAAACACTTTGAAGGTTTCAACCTACACATTTCATAATACCTGGTCTACGCATTTCTTAGACATATTTAATTTTATTCAGCTTTGGTAAGCAAACAGTTGTTAAAAATCCTTAAACAAAATACGGGTTGCAATAGTTTCCATCGAGTTGTTTGCTTAGGTCGCAATAATTCAAGAAATATCAACCCCTGTTAGCATTTTTTCACTTAGATAGTATTTCAAAATCTTTCGTTTACACCCAGACCAAATCTGATTGAAATGAAATATACCTGTAAAGTATGAGCAAGGTGTTGAAAGCCAGGGTAGTTCGGGTTAACTATACCCCTCGGAACCGGCAGAGTCCCTTTATCTGACATTTCATCAGTGTCTGAATGCTCGAACGCCCTTTCTTCGTCGATTGGCGTAGATTGAATCGATACATTGCTGCTGTCTGTAATAAATAATAATATTTCAGTCTCTTATAAAGCTTGGGATACACCGAGTTTCTTTCAAAGGAGTTCGTGACAAATAAATGCCTGAACGCACCTAGAAAAGTTTCACATGGAGTGAGAAAACTTTCTATCGCGCCCTCCAGGTTGACGGTATCCGTTTTATTGCGCGAATTCTCAAACTTTGTATTAAATTCGGTGTTAAGTCTGTATTGTCTGTTGCACACAAGTTCAGAGTTTATGTTTGTGGAGATCCTTTTACTCTCCACAGTTTGATCTCCTCTATTATCGATTAATGATTTAGTTTGATTGTTATAATCACTAATGTCCGTGATGCACTGCGACGTCTCTGTGTAATTGTTTGTGGTATCGTAACTGTTCTGCGTAGGCCAGTTTCTGTTGCCTGTGTGCCTGGTAACGCTCGTGAAATTGAATCTATTCACTGCTTCCAAGTTGCCATTCTGAACTGCCTGTTTTATCTTCATGGTGAACACCTGAGGACAAGCATAGAAGATTGTTATTTAAAGCTAAGCACTGAACTATACGTACTTATAAAAATATGAAATTCCCCGGAAAACATATAATTGTCCATGACCACTAGAAAATAATGATGTCAGCCCCTCAGTATTTACAACGAAGAGACGTAAGTAGTACTTATCCGAAAACCTCTTCACAGATTTTGGTTTCAGAAATATGTATCACAAGGTATGTAGCTTCAAAATGCCGTCGAGTGCCTTAAGTTTTACTAAGGTACCATCAAAAGAATTAAGAGATTTGGCTTGTCATAAAATCTTTCCCTTTGGGCGGCACGAAGGGCGCGCGGGAGGCAAAGTTTGCACAAGCACCTAAGTAATCACTGAAGTGATGGCGGGACCAACCACTCGCCCTGCATAATGAAATGATTGACAGACCCGGGAGCATTTAGCCCTCATCAACCGCAACTGCTTGATTAGCTTTTTGATTTATCGCCTCTGAAAGGATACTCTTCAATGACCTTTTTCGCAATGAGTAACAAAATAGCTGAGCTCATACAATCTAGGCTAGACCGTTTATAAAATAAATAGAACCGACAGCACTAAAAAACAGAAATCACAAGCAGCCTATAAACGTCCCACTGTAGGGCACAGGCCTTCTCTCAGAGAAAAGGTTCTACTTGTCAATACGAATAACTTTTACTAAGCAAAACTTCAAAATCGAGAACAAATATCAGCTTTTCCGTAGTAAAGTTACCACCTTAAAAAAAAAAAGTCCGACAAACTGAGAACCTCCTTCTTTTTTGAAGTCGGTTGCTCTGGCCCCGCTGTCTGTCAGTCTTCTGTCCGTTGCAACCGACATTTTCACAAAATATGTGTCATTACGGTGGATTAATCAAAAAATTATAAAAAATTGGGGGGTCTCCATACAAAAAATGTGTTTTTTCGCCGTTTTTTTGTTTATGCTTTATCGTAAAAACGGTAATACATACAGGCATCAAACTTGGCGTGATTGTGGGACTTATTATAATTACATTCTAACGAGAAATAATAAAAAACGACCAAGCGCGAGTACGGAACCCTCGGTGCGCTTGTCCGACTCGCACTTGGCCGGTTTTTTATGTATTTGGGGATTTTGTTACACTCATTATGAGAAATAACGTTATATTTTATTACGTTTTATTATCATTGAATTTTACACCGACCCTATATTTATTCATATAAGACTATATTGGGGATCAGCCGGATATTACGCAGGCGGGGCGTCCTTCCGACACGAATGCGACCCCAATCCGATTACAAACAGCCTGATATGATAAACCCAAATATCTTGATAATGAAAAACTCAGCATTAATTTTATACCCACGATATGTCAGCAAATTTGATATTATTTTACTGCTTTATTAATTTTTTTTAGGTAGGTATAGTTATCATTTTTTTTCGGGCTTTCGCTGGTATCTAAAAAGCGAAAAATCAACTTACTGCAATAACAAAAAAAAAACTACATTCAGTTTGGATGGAAAAATTCTAAACTTTTTCTAACAAGGATTTAGACATAATTATAAAAACATTATTCTACAAGATAACTTAAATATTGATAAATACTATACAGGGTGTCCCACGGCTGTGCCACATGGAGGGAAAGTAGGTACCTTGAATATTGTAGATGGAACATTTTGCTGAAAGAAGAAATAATTTTAATTAAAAAAAAATTAAACTGCATTCATAGATTTTTAAATAATTATTGCTAAATAACATAGTGTCAGAAATAAAGGGAAGACCATGAAATTAATCAATTTAATTCAAAATTAATCAATTTAATTGATGAAATGCTCAAAATGAATCCCATTCTGTTAGATACAAAGTCGCACTCTTTTGATTATTTCGCTCTCTGTCAATTTTTTGATCATGTTGTGGTGGATATTCATTAGTAATGGGTACTTTAAAATGATTATGTCAGTTGTATGTCCTTACGGCAATGTCAGCTTTTCAAAATTCTGAACAAAATTTCACATCAAATGTTAAAATTCATGGTTTTCCTTTTATTTCTGCCAGTATGTTATTTAGCAATGGATCAGTACGACAGGAAGCCGTAACGTTCCAGTACAAAATGCGAAAAAAAATTTTATTGTATTGTATTTGATGTATTGAAAGTTTACCACCCACAGATTAGACTAACTGGGCGGCCCCATTTCATAGTATTTTACTACAACAATCGATTAACAAGTAGGAAGACTGCCACGCAATGTACATCGAATTCACATAATAAACTGTGATTGTAGTTTTATGAAACGCGGCGCTGGTAGTGTCACATGAGCCCTGCTTGGATCGTGGTATACTTACACGGTGCGCATGACTCGGTGCCAACAAATAGATTTTTCTGCCACGCGGAACTAATCCCGTTACGTCGTAATGACTTCGTTCCTACACGGTATACGGACTATACTGTTGACTTGTTTCGACTTTTACTTCCTCAAGAGACTACAACCTACGTATCTCTACATTATTTACGCTGAACCGTCAACAAAATATTTTCCATTAGAAGCAGCGGCCGCGAGCGCTTGGAACTCTTATTAAATTGAAACGAAGTCACCATTTGTATCCCGGGCAATCTCATTAAAGTCCTAAATAAAGCAATTGAGTTTATAATTGTTAATTGCGGGGCCGTAACGATCTTTGTTCTGCGAAATTTGAGTGGAAGTGCTCGGGTAAGGGCTGAAACGCACAAGCCGTCACTTAGCATGTTGCAGTCAAATTCCCGCATTTATAGAATGTATAAATGGTACTATTTTTTTCAAGTGCTCGCAAGTGCGTCAAGTCCCTACCTAGTAAACAACTCGTTAGACATGATTGCTCTTGTCTAATGAGTTGTTTATGAACATTCCTAACTAATTTATTAGATTCTTTGTTGAAAACATGTTATGTTGAGTAAACCTTTATTTCGTGTTACCTCCGTTCCGAATATTTCTATACATAAAGAAAGGCTAAAGTGTACGAAATATTTTAGTTTCCACACACTTCACGAAAATCTCTATGTAAGAAAAACAAAGATTAAAACGCCCACTGTAGGAAAAAAGGCCTCTTACCTATCATGCCAGACACCCCGGTTCTCTGCCAGTCTTATCCATTGCCCTCCTAGCGCCTTCTTAATGTCATCATCCTATCATCGACCCATGGGGCAGGGCTCTATTTCATAGAACTACAATGCAGAACTTGCAGAAAAAAATGTTTTAATATAATCGGAGAGGCCATGTTAAAAGATAAATAAACGTGGTTGATTTTTTCTGTACTACTAATACTTTTCATAATGCGACCTGTCGAAAAGTCATTCTAGTCACGTGGTAAAAAAACGACCCATACAAATCGGACTGAAACTATGACGTAACAACTTGCGTGACGTACAATAATGTTTTTATGCATCAACACCCTTTTTCGAAAATGTTTAGAATTCAATGAAAAAACTAAATCTAATATGTTTTTATCACATCTATTAAAAAAGAGCTAGTTTAGATCTCGTAAACAGGAACCAAAATCGCTCTTTGATCCCTAGGAATGAAATAGTAGATTGTATCATAAGGGAGCTAAATAATATTTTTACGGCGAGGGCGCTTTTTTGAATCCAGGGCGAAGTGAGGGATTCTAGAGTAGAATCCCGAGCGTACCGAGGGACTCTTTAGTAGAATCCTGAACGTAGCGAGGGATTCAAAGTACCTACTTCGCCCGAGCCAAAAATATATTTTGCGCCCGAGTGATACTTACACTCTACTTTTCATCACCCACTATGAGAAAATAAAAGGCGCCTCTTGCATTTCTCCATTCAATAAAATTACCATAGGCTTTCATATATTTCTCCCGGGATTTTGCAGGTATAATAGATTATCCATCACATTTCTTGCGTCAGTTCTAATTTTTTCAGGAGTTGATTATATACTTTCACTGTTACTTGAAAAACTCATTTTTCAAAACAAAACCATGAATTTCTAACAATCCATGAAAATTTACCAAAACGCGGGCTGTAGTTCGCGCGGTTTTAATTTGATTTTATTTTATTTTATTCAGCCGGCAGCGCGATTATGGGCCGTCGTACCAGCCAGTCATCGGGAATCGCAGTTTCTCTCGAGTGATACATAGTACTACACCTGCTTAAACATCACTATCACTACTTATCATTTTGATAGTTTTATTTTACTTTCTACGAAAACTGAATCCTCAAACAACACACAAATTGGAAATGGCGCCAATGGCGTCTGCAATTTTCACATGTTCTTTTTTCAAATTGTTTATCCTGCCGCCGCAGGGTCGCACTGCCAGCCCGACACCATCCAACACACAGCTAGTGGCCAGTGTCATTTTGCGAACTTGGAGATAAAAACTCACTGTAAAAACTTTTTGGCTTTTGATATTTAGGTTACCGGCGCATAGTCTTACCCAAAATTAAAAAAGAAAAACCACGTAAGAAATGGATTTTCATACACTTTTCTCTCCCGCTCAGATGCGTTTTCTCCCCGCATATTTGTTCGATATGCAATGACGTACTTTCTACCGTAAATTTGATAAAGTATCAAGGTACTTTCCAAGCAGGTGTAGTATAAAGTAATTTGAGTTTGGAATGTGGAAACTGGAATAAAATTTCTAGTAAAACTTCCAATCACCAAAGAGATTAATCACGAACATTGTAAGAACAAGTAACTGACTGTATGATAAAGAAACTGCGAGCGAAACAAATTTTAAAAAAGTTTGTGAAGAAACAAAAGACGCGCGAAATGGATTCTTCCTCCGCCTTTGTTCGTAATTGTTTACGTATGTACTCAAATTCGGATTTTACTAAATTTTTATAAAAAGTGAGTGCATCTTTAATTACTTACTTATTTTTTCATGGTGATAAGTAATTAAATAAAAAATAAAAACCGACTTCAAAACACTACAGCACTAAAAAGTCAGAAATAATTTAAAAGAATACCTTTAAATTGGAAGTATGTAAAATGCCTAAAATATATATTATGTCCTGGTCATGAAACTGGGCACCGACTACAAATACACCGAGAGTAAAAAACTTATGAAATTCACCGAAATTTACCTATATACCCACCACGATTACGGCTGTTTGCTTAGCTCTGCTTTATTGGTAGCCCGAATGAAACAAGTTTGTTTACTGGGGGCTTTATGTGGGTCACGGCGGCGCGGCGGCTGCCAGCTACCGCTTTAACCCTAACCACTCTTTATTGTTGTTCGCTACTCTAATACGTACTTAGTTATATAGGTAGGTATTGCTTTACAGTTCATTTACTCAATGGGTAATACGAGGGTATGCGCTGATATAAATTAGTAGTTTAATAAACTTTTGAACTGAAAATTTTACGAGTGTAAACGTAAAGTTACATTGCGTATATTGCGTAGCACAGTCTTCCTAATCGACTTTGCAATGTACATACATCGACCAACCATGAATTGTAGTTCTAGGAAACAGGCCCCAGGTTTAGCTTTTAGTTCAAATTCTTTATTGATTGGTCGATTATCTTTATCACGCCAGTTTGGCTAGAAAAGCATCATTTTTACAACAACTCGGTTCTCCATTGAGCTACGAAATTTTTTATGTTATATCCACACATCAAAATTCAAATTGGATGAAAGGTTATTCACAGAGTTATTGCGATACAAAAAAAAAATAAACCAGCCCAATTATGAATCAAAGATTTATTAAAAAAATATTTTTTTATGCAGTAAAAATTAATAATTTAAGGCAGTATTTTTTTTAAATATTTTTTGTCGTTTTAATGGTCTTGGCAGAAGTAATTCCTCCACGGTAGACTCTTCGAGTCGTGAAGACTCTTGAACCGCAGGTAATGATGCTTTTATGGTCGGAACATCATCATCATCGTCGTCGATTTTGAATAGAATGTCGACTCTGGCAACGTTGTTGCATGTTTGCTTTGTAAGCAGGAAAATAACGGAGCAACTAATTTTTAGCTTTGTCAATCGATATCGATAGGAGAAAATTTTAAGGATCTTACAACAAAAAAGTATTTCATCAAAATTTTCGTATCTCATCGGCGAACCGAGTTATTGTGAAAAAACTGAATTTAACCCTTTTTTCAAGATGGCGAAAAATTCACATAGGAAATCTTGGTCGTCAATTTGAAGTTAAGTTTATCTAGACCTCCCTACGGAATATCCAAAATTTAGCCCTCTCGGTTTACATGTTAACCTAACAACCATAACCTAACCTAACCCGTTTTTTCCGACGTAGGAATAGACTAAATGTAATGGTAGTATTTACTTAGGAAGGTACTATGTCGTGGCGAGAGACGCAACAAGACTAACTCCAGTCGAAAGACCAAAAGAAAATAAAATTCTTATCTGGGGACCCCGCCAAGTCAAGCAAAAAAGCGGCACGGCCATACTATCGCAGGCCATTTTCGACCCCCGACTTCGTTGTGGATACAACTAGAAGCCTGAATTTTCGGAAACTAAGCAGGCCTTGTATAAACACGGTATATAATTTTATTCAATTTGAACGAGTATCTAAGAATTATAACTAGTCAAAGTTATTTTTGTTTAAATAGACATAACATCCCATTGGTCCCATCTTAATTTGGTGAAGATCTGATGAAAATTTTCAGAGATGAAGAACGGAACTCTTTAATAGCAGTGAGCAAGGGCCCATTTTTCATAAAATAGCGTAAAAGTAGTCCCAAGGTAATTTGGTGATGTTCTGGTGAAGACTTTCGGGGATGGAAACTGAGAACGTCAAATTTTTATGTCAATTTTTTATTTCAATTTAACCGGCTCGGTACTACATGGATATCTCAACTTTTTACGGTAGAAGAACTGAGTTGCGAGACTTGTTTTTTTTACAAGTTATGTTTTTAATGGCATTATATTTAAATACGTTTAACGTTATGCGATCTAGATCACGTGAAAAATGTTCCGGTACCGGGCTATTCGGCGACGTCTCGCGTCTGTGTGATTCTCGGACGCAACATTCGCTAACAGGCTCTGTATATAACGCAATATGGATCTCAGGGGACAATTTTACGCGTAAAAGTTTTTTGCCCTAAATGTACCTTTCTCTTCATTTCGCTACTTGCCCCGCAGTTTCTCTCGCGGTAATATTTGCAAAAACGCTTAGCTATGAAGCTCCAAATGAATATTATTCCCGTCCGACCGCTTTGCTGTGATATAAAGGTCTTAATTAATGCTTATTTTTGAAACTCTACCGCCAAAAAGGTTCAATTACAATTTACAACACATTGTAGAATTGCGTACCATGGAAACACATTCAAAATCTGTTAGGCTTTTAATCTTTAGAATTCTAAATGACCCGATCGGGCCACCATAACAATGGTTTTTAAATGTTCTTTTCAAGGTCATAATATAACAGGTTGATTCATACTTCTGTATGTGAAATTCCAAAATGTAAGTTGGCAAGCTGTCGTATCTACTATGTAGATTCCTACTGGGAGTCGGTAGTAGTACGTGCAGTGAGCAGCACAGGTTAACTCTACGCGTTACTTAGCATACAAAAATCTCAATAAAAATGTAAATTTTGCTCAGCTGTATGTAATACGTCTCCTAAGCGAAAGTTATTTAAAGCTTCCATATAGGGGGTCTTAACCCTGTTTCTTATAGCTGTCGTATGACCACGAATCTGACAAGGAGTTTAGGAAATATGTATGTAAGACCAATTAGAACAAAGCGATGAATCGATTGATAAACAACCCGATCACCAGTCAAGATTCTAAGAGAAATAATTTTATAAAACTGAATTTGAACGGATATTTACTCGTTTACTTTTCCATTTTACAATTTTCCGACGTTTCGGTACTTTTGCAAGTGCCGTGGTCTACCGAGACCACGGTCAGTTTTCAATTTTATTATGTCTAGTGCTCCTCTTAACCTTAGAAAATACAAGAAATAATTATGTTCTCTATTAACCGTATCTTCGCTAATATCCTAGAATATTAGCAAAAATCCGCAATATCAGAAGATCCTACGACGTCGTAATTTTCGCCAAACCCAGATTGGTCGCTTGGGGAAAATGACTGACAATAATTTATAAGTTTACTAATAACAAGCTTCCAAATGATTGTTGTAACTGTATGTTCCAATTCTCGGCATGTTTAGTAGGATGTATAGTTTAATAGGTTCCATTGGTAAGAAAATGTATGTACTATGTGCCCAGTGCAAGCGGGTACCTATCGATTTCGCCGGCTCTAGGTCCTCGGACACTTTTCGGCCGATCGTTGGCGTCGCGACGTCGCCGTCGCATTTAATATTTATAGAAATACATTCTTATGCGACCGTGGGATTCTGTACAGCTAGTGTAGAGCCCTCGGGGTGTCTGAAAAAAACCTTATATTGGAAAACGAAACCCAGCCACCAGGAGCTCGTTAATGTAGATACAACTCAACTCTACAAAATGAAAACTATGATTAAGGCGCTGATAACGGCTAATTGAGCCACATTAAAATTTGTTTCAGTAAAATCTGATTAGTATATCGCAGTGAACTAAATAGAAATATGTTACTCTAGCTAGAGAATATTTCTGAGAACATCTATTGTCGCTCTCTAAAATCCCTCTATAACACAATACCAAATCTACTCGATAAAATAACCATTAAACAATCGTATCGATCTTTTTATTTAACTTTATCGATAAAATTAAGAGAAACGACTCATCATCATTATACCAAATATCTTTAAGTTTACAAGCTCTCTAGTAAATCCTTTTATTATTTCAATTCTTCGGTAAGTTTCTTCTAAAAACCTATTTAGGGGCTAAAAATTCCACCCATGCCGGGACTTGAACCCGCGACCTCTGGCTAACCGTGTCAGCGCTTTCCCAACTAAGCTAATAGGCAAGTGCAGGCATCAGTGAAATTTCGAGCCTCTTTACAAACTTCTCGGTATTGCATACAAATAGGTTTTAATACTTTTTAAAAATAGTCCTCAGCACGGGTTAGTGCAACAAAAAGTATATAAATAAATAAAAATAAAAAATCTTTATTCAATAAGCAGAGGTTATAGATTAAACACGTCATTGGGGCTAAGTTTCTTCCATTTTATTGATATCCATACCGACCGACAGTGATGACTGATAACTGAGGCTTCTGCGTCCCCTGTTTCTAAGTCGTCATCTAATTGATATACGCAAGTGTAGCAGCTATCAATATCACATAGTACCTGATGCGTTTGACTGGAAGAAAATGCTAATGGCATTAAGTCCGCCGTATTGTACATTTTAAGTTTACAAGTTTAAGTGCAATAAAAGTGTTATTAATAACTAGCTGAATGGGCAAACGTGGTTTTTCCATACTAATTAGCCATACCGTTTTGTCGACGTGATTAATATTAGGTATGTATGTCTATGCCAAATTTCGGGTTTCTCGTACTAATTGTCTCTGAGCTAGGCCGCGCACAGACAGACGGACAGACAGACGGACGGACGTGGCGAAACTATAATTGTCGACTACGGAACCCTAAAAATCATAAAAATTGGTGAAGCTGTTTCGGAGGAGTTCGATAACAAACACTGTGACACGAGATTTTTATATATTAGATAATAATAATGGCGGTGGTAGCCTAGTGGGTAGAACATTGGACTCGGAAGCGAGAGACCCAGGTTCGATTCCCAACCATGAGGGAGGCCTATGTCCTGCAGTGGGCGCCAAATGGCTGATGATGATGATGATGATTATGATACAAAAATGACAGGGCGTCAAGCCTCTCCTGTCGCGTCATGTTTCTTTTTGTGTATTTCATCATCATCACTGCAGGACATAGGCCTCCTTCGTGGTTTTCATAACCATGAGGGGTTTTGCCATAATCGCCACGCTTGGAAGGCGGGTTGGCGATCGCAGTATGCGGTTGAAATCTCAGGAAGACGCTGCTGCCTGTCTCCTGGTAATACAAGTTTCACACATTCTAGGTAAGAGTCTGAGAGCGGTGGTAGCCTAGTGGGTAGAACATTGGACTCGGAAGCGAGAGACCCACGTTCGATTCCCAGTGCGGGTGTACCTGTGACTTTGTTTTCTAAGTTATGTACATTTGTGAAGTTATAGTAGCAATACCAGTCGCTAACGGTGAAGGAAAACATCGTGAGGAAACCTGAGTGTCTGAGCTATTCACATACCTCAGCGCTTGAAATCGCCAATCCGCGGTGGGCACGCGTGGTGATTAAGCCAATACCCTCTCCTTGAGAGAAGGCATCTACAGTGGGACGTGCTGCTTAGGTACACATTCTACGTGATCAATCTCAATATACCGCTCTTTAGCGTTTAGCGCTCTGCCATGTATCGTCATAAACGTAGCGTAGTAGGTTGTATAACTAAACAAAGTAACTTTGACGTAGGTAACGGTTGTGTACACCGGAAGCACATCCATTTTGCGGTCGGCACGTGTGGGCAGCCCGTGTCATGGAATTTTCGGTAGATACAGTCGACAGCACGTCAACCTTTACGTACACTCTACTCAGGCACGTTACTGGAGACTTTATAACGAAAATAGAAAGGTTCAAGCTGCTGTCGACTCTACTCAGAAAGTGCCAAAATATTTACTTATACGGTGTGGCGCCGGATTAAGAATAGCGTCACTCCATTACCTTCCGTGGATGTGGTAGGAGGCGACCAAGGAAATAAATTACCAGGAGACGGGCAGCACCGTCTTCCCGAGATTCCAACCGCATACCTACTGCGAGCGCCAATCCGCCTGCCAAGCGTGGCGATTATGGCAAAACCCCTCACGGTTATGAAAACCACGAAGGAGGCCTGTGTCCTACAGTGGGCGTCAAGTGGCTCATGATGATGATGATGATTTACTTATACGGGAGTGTATTGAAATCGCCTTTTTTTCTTTTTTTTGTAAACTTTATTTATTAGGGCTTTTTGTACACTGCAAGTGACGATGTCAATCCCATCTTCAGATATCTCAACCGACATGCGCGCTAACTCGAGTGCAACTTGCGGCAGTGTATGCCCACTGGGCATATAACGGTCAGCCGCTACGCGGTGGCTTGACCTCTCTCTACTGTTCAATGCTCTGAGATCCCAGCGTTTCTTGTACTAATTACTGTTTATCTATATGATTAAATTCCAAAAATTACAAACAAAATGTACAAAATTCTAGCTGCCCTTGTCAAAGCTTCAGCTAGGATGCTCTGGAATATAACATAAGCAGCCTATATACGTCCCACTGTAGGGCACAGGCTTTCTCTCAAGGAGAGAGTATGGGCTTAATCACCACACGTGCCCACCACGGATTGGCGATTTCAAGCGCTGAGGTATGTAAATAGCTTAGACCCTCAGGTTTCTTCACGTTGTTTTCCTTCACCGTTAGCGAGTGGTATTGCCACTATAACTTCACAAATGTACATGCCCGCACTGGGAATCGAACCTGGGTCTCTCGCTTCCGAGTCCAATGTCTACCCCTAGGCTACTACCGCTCAATGAATATGCCTACATCTAATATGTTCAGTTGCATTGATTTTAATATGGCTTCTCTTGTCGCCTTGCATTACCGAAAACAATAAATTTCGCAGAAAAATATTCACCATGCTAAAGTTCAATGCCTCGACACTACATTGTATGGAAAAGCTGATAATTTTTTCGCAATTTCAAAGTTGTCCTCGAATTAAAGGTTGTTTTGGGGAAGATTTTGCGATTATAGTACAACTTTTAAGATAAAATAAGATAAGCTGTCTCTCCGGGGCCTAGCTCAGAGACGATTAGTATGAGAAAATTGAAATTTAGCATAGACATACCAAAGGACATACATATTAATCACGCCGACAAAACGGTACAATAAAATCTTAAAAACGTTTTTTAGGCCTCTGCACGTAAATTAGGGATGCAATATTTTTTCTCGCCAACACCTTAGTGTGGGGTATCGTTGGATGGGTCGTTTATATATAAATATTGTAGGTGTAGGAAGATGATCTTTTGATTTAGGGTTCTGTCTGCAAAATATTAAGCTTTAAAGCGCAAAGATTTGTCCGAGTACGGCGTGTCGAATATGGTCAGCAAACAAATAATTTTCGTCTGCAGAATAAATAGACGAGCAGAAACACGATGTCTGAAAATAAATAATATGTAGCATATTCATTAATTGTATTTTTATATACTATATCGACCACGATTTGCTACTCTAGCCTTCTAAGGCTGATACAATTTTTTTTAAGACTAGAACCGTTTTTTGCTGATGGTTGAAATGATAACGCTTTTTAATTCGCATCAATTTTCCAAAGGACACGGCTCGACCCGTGACCACAAGTAAAGGTGCGTGTGTTGTAAACCCACCGCGCCCTCTCCAGTAATGGCTACCGATGATGGATGGCTCGTCGACCGTATAAAACAACCTTTTCTGGTAAAACATTTTAACGCCTAAACTTATACTTACTTAAGGGACGCTGAAACAGATCGATAACGCTAATAACGTAAAAAGCCTCAGCACTAATTCCGTTTCTAACAATAAAGCTTTATGTGGAGAAGTTATGGTGTGCTAGAGATTATATTTTCGATTCAACATGCGATCCATTAGACATTTTCTTTCAGTTAAGGTACAATGCAACATACTGCTTTAGAAATATTTACTAGAATCACTAAGTATTGGAAAGCATAGGTTTAAAATGACTAATGTCATACGAGCGGACGCATTATTTGTTTTTGCTATTGTTAAGGGAACAATTGACTGGTATAATACTCATTGTCTAGTGACGACAACATCATTGATCCGTCTGCATCTCTCAGTGCGAAGGTAGGAAATGCTTTTCGCTGGAAGGGATGGATTAAATTCCATTCTGTGCCCTCCACAGCTACCACATTCCGGTCAGTTTCACAATGACAGTGAGTGGGCGATCGATCGAATCCACTCGAGTGTACGTCACACAACATACTTAAATATCTATAACAAAACTTACTAGGTACGTGACTAATTGACCATTATTATAAGTCACAACACACTATTATGTAAGAATCACCTTTAAGTTCAGTGGGCACACTGAGAGGATATAAAACGCACTAAATCCTTGTTTATTTTGCTACCTATTCATTCATGTGTGTGTGATATTTTTAGCTGAAAAGGGTAAGCAAGTCTCTTTGGATCTTTTCGACGGAAAATTGTGCGGAAAGAGCGAAGAGTGTCACGCACGCAACGCAATCCGTAGTGTGCTACGTAGGTATCCACGTATTTTGCATGCAATAGCGCTCTCTTGCATCCAAACAGATGTCGCCTTTATTGTTCGCCAGACGATTTAGTTAGACGTGCCAGGGTCGTCTTTAGTATACATGTACGTAGGACTTAAAGGTTCACCATCGTCGGCGTAGTTTATTACGTCGTAAGTACCTATTTACGCAAGCAAAATGTTTCGTGACGTCCGAACTCATTTACTTGGTTAGACTTAAACTTGTCGCAAGATACATTTTTTATTTATAAAGAGTTTTTATCGATTTCAGCTACCTACGTAAGTAAGCGTACCGTTCCTACGTGTAACATTAAAGATAATGGGAAGACTGAAAACGATTTATCTTTATGATATTAACGCTTCACAATCGCAACAATGGGAGATCCGACCTACAGCAGATAAATGCCAAAAGAGCTAGTCATTACAGGGAAAGTATGGGTCTTTAACTTCTTTGCAGGCTGAAACATAGTCGGTAAGGGTTGCACAGCCATTTTTTCTAAGTATTATTTAGTGGAAACTCGCGTTTGGGTACAGAATACGTATGAACAAAGGTTCGATCCCCAGTGCGGGCATTACCTATGACTTGATTTTCTAAGTTACGTACATTTGTGAAGTTATAGTAGCAATACCACTCGCTAACGGTGAAGGAAAACATCGTGAGGAAACCTGAGTGTCTGAGCTATTCACATAGGTACCTCAGTGCTTGAAATCGCCAATCCGCGGCGAGACGTATATAGGCTGTTTATGTACCTACTCGGAACAAAGGTATTTTTTCCCAATAGTTCTACTGTAGGACTAGAAAGGAAAAATAGAACTGCTGGATACAAAGGTTCAACTCTATGGGCTAAAAGACAACAGTTAAAAATAATACACCGTTTTAGAGCAGATCTATGCATTAAGTAAGGCATTAAGACAAAGTAAATCAGCGGTCGGGTCGTACAGTTATCAGGGCTTTATGAACCTTAATCACGCCCAGCAAAGGTCAGTCTTGCGCTGGTTGAAAGTAGCTAACGCTATTCCTACTACATTACTGTTTTTGTTGGGAATTGGTTTTCAATAAGCCAAGAGGGGACTACGAAACTTCGCAGATACTCGATAGCTTATCGTCCATCGGGGAATTTACTTTATCATGTTTCAGGCCATTTGAATATAAACTTGATGTTCTCGCTGATTCGGCCAGTGTACGCTAGTGAATTAAACGTTGTGACGTGACGTTGACATTATTTCTTGTTTTTAGAGGTTACAATATGTACTCTGAAGTACTATTTGCTAGTAACTCAGTTATGCTCTCTCAGACCGCTGAGGCCGGCGAGGGGAGAAGTTAGGATACGGGTGGGGTGTGAGGGGATGCGGTAAAAGACAAAGTGCAATTGCATTAGGAACCACCCACTGAAAATAAGTAAAGATCGTTACTCAATGAGTGTCAATATGAGCGTGAAATTGATTTGTACACAATGAAAAAGAAAAGGGCGAAGACATAAAGGAATTGTACTTATTAATAACACTTCAGTCAATCAATCAGCCAGTATTCGTCTATTGCTGGACATAGGCCTCCCCTAGGCATGCCACTATATTCTGTCGTCGGCTATCCTCATCCAGCCGCTGGCAGTAACCTGCCTTAGATCGTAATAGTAACCCTTATGATATCCCGTAATGTAGTAACTAAAGATAAATAACATACCTGTGACGGGCGCCATCCTGGCTAAAGCTTAGCGCACTCACTGAATAATAAATGCAGCAAGAACAAGGTTATCTTCTATTCACCGTACGTTCAGTCGGTACCGACCGGTGCAAGCCACGTTGTGTCCCCGATCCTGAAGCCCGAGGCCCTCCGCTCTTAGCCGTAGCGGTCAAGTAGACAGGAAACACGTATACGCCGTGTAGGGGTGGTTTACGTCACTTAAGCTAACGAGGTTATAGTGTTTGTGGGAGAGAGTGGGCAATGCGAAGAGACGTGCGCCCCGGTCGCCGCTCACTGGAAAATGATTGCGTGAAGGCTGTAGCGCGCCACCCGCCCGCCGCTACCCGCTGCACGCGAGGGCGGGCGGCCTTATGTTCTGAACATTAAGTCGAAAGAAAATACGTGACCCTTCCGACGACAGTTTTGTAGTTTTTATTAGTTTTTTGAGCTGCACACGCTTGTTTGGTAAGGATAATGATAAGTTTAACGTATCAACATATCAGTTTAATTTGTTTTTTCCCTTTTTTCGTTTAAATTGTCAATGTGTTGTCAATGTCAATGTGTTCCAGTGAAAGTTATATTCACTATGTCAATGTTTCTCTGGTGATATCTCTATTTCTATTATACGAGTACATACAGATGAGTCCTGTATTTACTCATATAATATAGTTGGAGATAGATAGACAACACTTTATTGAACATTAAAATGAAAATTATACAGCTAAAATTAATAAAATTATGTTGTTAAATAGGTATGTAACCTGTGTATCTATAACACTACTATCAGACTCGACCCAAATGCGCAAGTCTAGAGCCTTTATAAGAGCACTTATTAAGGTACACGGGCGTGTGCACCTCGGTAGGTGAGCTGGGACTTTTTCTGTGGGTGGATAAACTGATAGTGTAATTTTACATGGAAGTGTCTCTCTGATTTAAAAATTGTGTTCATCAACGATCAGCTATTTAATGATAAGGGATTTTTTAAAGTAGATAAGCAACGTAGTCGACCATTAATATTAATACCTACAAATGGTTTCTAGGAAACACTGCTAAAATATTGTTAGATATTTTTTGTAAATAAACCATACCGCGCCCTCTAGTGAAAGTTTTAAAGAAACTTGGAGAGAGGCTTCCATAGCCAGCGGCCACACAGAAGGGACATGGGGCGAGGGCGCGGAAAAGACGCGTCGTCAATCCAATTAACTTTCATACAAAATGTACTGCAGGGTCGGGACAAAGCCCATACAGAAGAGAAGGGGCAAGGGGGCGATTTATATACAGCGCGTCTCGCGTCTTTTCCGTGCCCTCACCCCGCGACCCTTCTGTTTGGCCGCTGGCATCCATTCCAATCTAGTGCTACGACTCGAGGTAGGTAATAAAGTAACCGGCCGTTGAGCGCTTTTTGCTACAGAGAGTGTTTCAGTTCAGCATTCCTAAAACCAGATGGCATCACAAGTTGCTTGCTTGCTTGGTACCTTACCTACTTACGTCGTCGGCGGCAGCGTTACTGATCGCCTCTTTTGGCCGTAATGAACCACGATACACGTTTTAAGTAGCTAAAGGGTGTTTTCAGGTTATAGTTTGTAAATACATCCCAAAACATCTATATATCTATCTAATCAGCCCATAAACAGAGCCCACTGTTGAGCATAGGCCTCTTCACTTTCACGCCAACCCATCGGGTCCCTTGCCAGTCTCGTCCAATGTTTCCCAGTCGGTTTCACAATGTCCTCGGCCCACAGGGCTGGTCCCAAAACATATTAACTATTATTATTAATAACTGAGCTGCCATTCAAAGGCCCAATAGTCATGAGCAATGTAAAGCATTGCAGAAAACGAAATAAAGGGATAACCCAGTCACTCCAATCCATCAAAACTATTCGGTTCCGGTTACTGAGAATTTAGCAGACTGGCCATAGCATAAATCTCAGGAGAGTTGGTATTTAAGTTGGTTAAATTGGTATTTAAGTTGGTATTAATAAAAATAATAATAATAATAAATAAAATTATTTTCACGGTTACTACGACGACGGCGCACTTTGCTTTAGATAGCGCCCGCTTACTGGCCCGCTCCGTGCTACCTGATCATTTCACCTTCTCTCCGCTAAAAAAATAAGTATTGCATGCGTGAACACAATATTCAGCCGGATAGGTACGTTACTGAGATAAGACTGCACAGACTGATCGACAACGATAACTTTCTATCAATTTAAAAAACTCGAGATTAGTTTCTGATTTATGAATTAGAGTAGAAGTGGACTTAGGTCCAACTTAAACCAGTTTTTGAAGAAACTGGTTTCTCAAAGACCCATACATATTAAATACTTCCTTTGTGAAATTCTCGAATGATGCACTGGGGGTTAGAACTATGTATACTCACAGGGTGTAAATACAGACTGACGCCGAACCCGAAAGCTACTACGTATTGGGTTCAACAAAAACAAAAAATATGCAAAGGGGTTTGAAGATTTTGGCATAATGGTCAGCCTCCATTTTGTTTTTTTTTTTTTTTCAAAATGGCGGCGCACAATAATATTAGGGGTTAAAGTATGAAATTGCCGTTTTATTGCAATAGGTTCTTTGAATTGACATAGAATCTTCATGGTTTGAGGTTTTCGAATGAAACTTTTTTCAAATGGTTTCTATGATGTTCTTTTTCTAAAAAATGTGAAACATTTGAATATCGACTTTCAATTGTTTTTGTTATTCAATTTAGACAAGAAAGATGGATACTGCGAAAATTCGAGTGATTTTTGAATACGAGTTCCGACGCGGAACTAACGCGGCAGAAACAGCCCGCAATATCAATGCTGCGTTTGGAGAGGGGTCTACTAATGAACGCACCGTGCGATTTTGGTTTAAACGCTTTCGTGATGGAAATTTCGACTTAAAGAACGAGCCACGAGGAAGACCGCCCACACAGGTGAATAACGATGAATTAAGAGAGATAGTGGAAGCCGACCCTAGTCAAACTACCCAGGAATTAGCGGCATGGTTTAACGTTACCTTACCCACAATATTGAGTCACTTGCGTCAAATCAATAAAATAAAAAAATACGAAAAATGGGTGCCTCATGATTTGACTGATCTGCAGAAAGAAACGCGTGTTGAAACTTGTGTTGCCTTGTTGATATTAAATATTCGATATTCAAATGTTTCACATTTTTTAAAAAAAGAACATCATAGAAACCATTTTAAAAAAGTTTCATTCGAAAACCTCAAACCTATTGCAATAAAACGGCAATTTCATACTCTAACCCCTATTACCTATGTACATCGACTGGGGACACTTCTACAAACATAAAAATACTAAGGTCAATGATATGTCCGAAAACGTCACGTTACAGAGATAGGTAATTGCAGAAAAAGAAAATCTTTTTCAACTTGATTTATTTTCACTAACACCAATAATTACTTTCAGAATCAATTACGCTCTGCTCTACTCTGTCTTTGAAGCGGGAGAGGGGGAGTGGGGAAGCAACATGTATAATATTAAAATCTGGTAATTTAAAAAAAATACGCCGTACACTTATTCAAATTCAAACTCCTATTTATTCTATTTTTCTAATAAATGTTATTATAACTTATTTACAAGTTTTTTATTGCATAGTCAAGAGCTCGTGCTCGTGTAGCTTTACACATTGGACTCTGTACTGTCACAGAATATATATGTATATAGTACTAAGATACTGTTGTAATTACAATCGCTGTAGATGTAAGGCTCGTAGTACAAGTGAAAAGCTTCCTGTGCTGTCGACTTTACCTACAATTCATACTTACTTTTCTCATTCATAGAGAATGAGAAAAGTATGAATTGTAGTAGGTAAAGTCAACTTGCCCCCCCCTGCGCCATCGGCTGGCGACGCCCTTGTCAATTAAGAAATACTTTAAAAAATCCGGCAAGTGCGTGTAGAGTTCGGTAAAAAGAGGGGTTTTTAAACTGTTTTACTGAACTAACAACTTCATCGAAGTAATTTTCAACTATCCGGGACTTGGGACGCCCGCTACTCTGACAAAAATGTGCGATTTAAAGCTTAATATTTCTCAAAAGGAACCGTAAATCGAAAAATGGTCTTAGTAAAATGGTCCCACAATATTTTAAGCGACCTATCCAGCGGTGCCCCACACACTATGGTGTAGCAGATGCGATGAAAAAACTGCATCCCTCACTTAGGTGTAGGGGAGGTACCCCAAAAAAAATTTAACTCAAGATTATTTTTTACCGTTTTGTGGGCGTATCCTACGAATAAAAAAAAACAGAAGTGTTTCTTCCTACAGAATTCACACTTAAAAACGGCCCCAGTCCTTTCAAGTAGTCTTTACCAATGAAATGAGCGCAAAATGTGCCGTAGAGTAAATCACTCTATAATTGGTTCATTTTGTACGCCATGCGTGACGACGTGAACTTCGATTGTTGATTGGGTAATAGTGAGTGATAGCGTAACTGATGATTGGTTTAATACAAAAGCGTCAAACCATTGACTTCATTGATGTATAACCCGTCAAAACATCTAGGTAGGTACCTCGCAAGATGGCGATCTGCTCCTATATTACGCGCACCAAATCCTGAGCGATTCCAATCGTGTAACTGTCAAATCAGTATGCGTTGACGTTGGCAGGACCATAGATATTTTTTCCCGGGTAATACTGAACTCGCTCCGATTGATAACACTATTGAACGTGGGGTAATTTGTTAGCGCTAGTTAGACGTCTATGTTTTTAAAACTATCACTGGGCGTATTAAATATGTATAGCTATGCCAAATTTCAGCTTTCTAGTACTTATCATCTCTGTGCTAAGCCGCGAACAGACAGACAGACGGACATTTATAAGGGTTCCTTGTTGACTACGGAACCTTAAAAATGGTCTTACTGATTACCTGAATGCGCGGATTTTCGGAAACTTATCAAACAAAAATTAAAATTACCGTTTAACGCAGAAAAATGACCATTCCATGCAACACATTGTTTTAAGCATTAGGGGTCGTCCTTATAGTACCTACTTCACACTATTTTGCGATTTTTTTACCCCTCCCCCGTCCTTATCACAGTTGGTCACATTTATTTATTTTGCAATTTTATTTATTTATTTATTTTTATTTATTTTAGAAACAAACAGTCATTTAATTACTAATATAAATCGTTTCTTATACTAAACAAATAGAAATCTAGTTTCTCATAATTTCAAACATTTTACTTTTAGACATTATTAAATTAAAACGGCAGTTCCCAGATTTGTTTTATTGACATTTAAATTATTTTTTAATATTATGCACATCATATTAAACATTTGAAAAACTAACAAAACAATTAATTTGTAATTATATTATTAAAATGTGACGTCACGAAACTTAGGACCCTCCCACTCCTTGTCACACTTTGTCGATGCCCTCCCCCCTTAAAGTGTGACGTTCCTAATTTATGGATCCTTATTTATCAAACAACGCCACAGCAAAGTAGAAAAACCAAAATTACTTTAAAAAAAAAACAAATAAATTCTTTAGTGGTAGAACCAAAGTTGTTGTTATGTCAAACTCTAACCGACATGTTTCAGGAATTGGGTATTTGACAAAATATCAAATGAGTTACTTTTAAAACAGAATTTTGTATGAAAATACTGGCTTATGACGTCACATTTCAGAGCACTCTTTTTATGTTTAATCTATTTAAAAATTTTAGTAACTAGTAATTGACTAAAAGCGATACATGTTCCGAGATATTTTGTAATTTTTGTTTTAATCGAGCATATGAAATATTTTTTGTTGATCGTGTCAAATACCGTATTGCGCATTATGTCCGATCGCAACCCTGTATATTACGTTCGATCCCACTCAGACATCTTACGGCGACCACGGTCGGTCGGCGTACCACCGCATAAGCTGCTTCCACCACCCTCGGGCTTCCAAGCGTCGCGAACGTAATAAAACCGTCTGCCGTCTGCATATTTCCCTTTGTTTGGAAAGGGGTGAGTACCTACTTTATCCACTTAATTATATTTTCTTTTACAGCGTGAATTTGAAATAGTTAACAATATTTTAAGAGAATGTTCTTTTCCTTACGATAAACCATAATATTATTGATTAAAAAGTTATGAAGTGCTTAACAGTATTAATAGTTTAGGTCCTGGCGATGAGCATTGCGTACCCACATGCTACCCATCAATCACGTCGCGCAACTGTTTTTAAATGAAGAGGAAAATAATTTTTTTACCAGCTTCCTGGCACTCATCGCACGAAAATCTTGTGTAAAAGGCCATAAAAAAAATAAATACTTATTTTCTTAATTTGCGATTTGCGTGGCCATTATTCCCTAAAAAGGTTACATTAACAAATATTTTTTATCTGCAAGAATAATTTTACCAGATTTTATAAGTGCACAAAACAAACCATTTTTATCCGAGACTTTGAGCAGCCCGAACCGAAGGCGAGGGCTGATAGTACTGCCGAGGATAAAATGGCTTTGTGGTGGTGTGTTGTTTAAACTTTGTTTAAATAATTTCATTCAGTACGTCATTCTCTGGTGTCTGGTGGACATTGTTGCATTCGTTTTGAAGATCATCAGTTCAAAAGTCGTTCTTGAAAGGTTCTAAGCTTCTATTCAGATGATCTGACATGATTGATTGCGGAGTGCCAGAACACTCCATCGCCATGCGTCTATCAACGACATAATCCATAATTTAGGCATTATTATTATTATAATGACCGTTCAAAAAAAAAACGAAAAAGCCGTACCTATCCCCGGGCGAAAAAGTTACAGGCTATAAGTAGATAAGAAAAATCTCTCTACGAGGCAATCGTAACAATTTATCGACTTCAATAACCGATGCGAGCATACGCTTCACGATACTCAATTTCTCATGTCAAAAGTCAACGAGGCTGATTTGATCGTATTTCAATAAAAGATTTTGGCAGTATTATGTGATGGTCTTAGGTTGGTTGTAAATAATGAAAGTATAAACTCGCACAAGATTGCTTTGTTCGGATGATTTGTTTTTTATCATTAGGTAGCCACTATATTTTCACGCCTTGAATTTCTTAGCGGTAGTCCGACTCACGCTTGACTGTTTTACTATTTTGTTTTATTACTATAGCAATACTGTAATCAGAACTAGACTATAAACACACCAAATACAAAAATTTTAACAATTTTCCCTATGGAATGTGCGAAAATAACATATTCTCTATGAATATTTCAACTTGCTATCTTAGCTAATGAGTTAAAGCCCTAAAAAGGTAATAAGTCTGATGGACGGACATACATATGACACACAGCGTAGGCATAGTCGGGTTGGCACCCTTTGTATACAGAACCCTAGAAACATAATATAATCTCCGGGTAGTAGCGATGGGTATTACATTTATCTGCTACGCTTCGTAGCAAGAACTACGCGGCTACACGGCTACGGGACTACGCGCACGCCATGTTTTGCAAACAGAGTAGTTTTACATGCATACGGAACGGCAAAAGAGTGAGAGTTTGCTAATATTTTTTGTTAGCTTTCAAAAAATGTATTGTAATAAAAAGCTAAGTACATTTCAATAATAAATAGTACTGTACTTCCCCGGCGATCGGGGAAGTTGGTGTGACGGTGAAAAGGCCTATAAAGCCCCAATAATGGGCGTCTTTCATGGGCTATGCAGATCGACTGTGCTCAACTAAGGGCCAGTTTCTGAATTGAGTATTTCGCTAAGTAAATACTTAACTGTAGTGCTCTCTCTTCGAATTTCTCAGAAAAGAGCGGGACAGAACGTTACTCAAGTATTTACTTAGTGCAATTCGCAATTCAGAAACCGGCTCTACGTAAGGTACTAGACCAAATTTTTGGTAAAACTCAATTACTCTACCCAATTACGTTACGACCGCTTTTCACCGGAAATAAAAATATACAGATGTCTATTGTACCTCATAAGAAGTGTTTCAACAGATTTATTTTGGCTTTGACGATAAACAAAAAACAGCTTAGTAAGAGCTCTGAGGGTACGCTAATATAATATTATTAAACCCTAAGAAGAGTCCTAACTTTGCGAATTTAAGTAATAATTGAGTCAGGCTAAGTCGACCTCGGCTGGCAACACAGGCTGAGCCGGGATTACACCCGGGGAGTTGCCGCGTTATTGATGCTGATCCCTTTAGGTGCACGAAATTGATTTACAACTTTATATCATCAGAAAAGTCGGCGAAACTATCATGTCTGAGCATACTTGCCAATGAAATATAATGGAGAACGTGCCTTAAAATTTTACTTGAGAAGCATTGTATTTATACCATGGAGGACATAGAAAAACTCTTCCGCTTTAGTTCACATAAATAATACCTTATTAGATTTTTTTGGTAATCTTTATAAATGCTTCTGACATTATAATAACGTGTCAGGAAACATTGTGACGTCATAGTTTGTGCTCTATTTTCATGGCGCGTTTTTGTACCACGTGACTAAAATTACTTTTCGACTTTAACCTGGCTTTCCAATGAGATTAAAACATTTTTGGTTTAAGTTCTTAATGTTCACCTTTTTCTACTGTGTGGGTGAACACAAATAAAAAAATGTTTTGTTCTCTCCAGCACATTGGACAATTCGACCACTAGACTTGTTGCCACTTTAATATTATTTCCTTGACGTTTTGACACTTGGTCATTTTGACACTTTGTCCAATATACCCCGGAGAGTAACTGCGCACTCGGCATAAACCCACCGTAAACAAGACGTGCACACCTCCTTCATTGGCCTTGGAACGAGACGAGAGGGTCTACACCTTTGCAATCATCATCATCAGCCATTTGATGCCCACTGCAGGAAATAATCCTACTTCGTAGTTTTCATAACCATGAGGGTTTTTTCCATAATCGACACGCTTGGCAGGCGGATTGGCGATCGCAGTATGCGGTTGGAATCTCAGGAAGACGCTGCTGCCCTTCTCCTGGTAATTGATTTCCTTAGTCGCCTTCTACGACATGTTTTTGTTTAGAAACAAAAATTATATTACCAATAATAAATATAATAAAAAAAAATAATAATCTTATAACTATCATTAGTTTTTATAGTTTATAAAAAACATTGGTCTTGTAAATCAAAAAAAAGAAATTTTCTTTAAAAACTTCAAAGAAAAAGATATATCTTTATCTATAATTTCCAAAATTATAATTTTATCTATGGAAGGAAATGGAGTGACGTTATTCTTAATCCGGCGCCACACGGATAAGTTACAATAATTTGCAATAAATGCATATCGTATTTCTGAAAACATATTTGCCTTCGAAACACACTATAATCAAAAGAAAACATTTTCAGAAATATTCACAAGAATGACATTTTTTTCACTGCGATATAGGTACTAACCAGATTTTGCTACAACTCCTTTAATTAGGTAAGACTTTATGTATAGCCCAATTTATGGATGTGTGAATCGATAATTTTCTCAATTTCAGATACATAATAATTTGTGAAGTTATAGTAGCAATACCACTCGCTAACTGTGAAGGAAAACATCGTGAGGAAACCTGAGTGTCTGAGATGTTCACATACCTTGGCGCTTGAAATTGCCATTCCGCGGTGGGCACGCGTGGTAATTAAGCCTCTCTCTCTGAGAGAGTGATGAATACTGTCTCTCTCTCTGAGAGAAGGCCTGTGCCTTACAGTGGGACGTACCTATATAGGCTAAATCCAAGTATATTCTGTATCTGAAATCGAGAAACTTATCGATTAACACATCAAAAGGGTTTCATCGTCGAAATCCCAAATAGCTAACACAGAATTATGCATATCGGTTTGCTCGGGGCTCAGGGGCACAATCGAGCAAAGAAATAGCTAAGTCAGTGAGGTATCTAACCCTCAAGATATTGAGAAAACTGCCGAGCGAGCGGACTTAAGGGGGTCCAGTGAGCTAACTAGCGCCCCACCGATGAAAAAAAAATCGTATCTTCGTTTACAGATCGCATTTGCAAAAAGTGTCAGTACAATCTCTCAATCATGTTGACAGTGATTTTTAGAACCCACGACAAAGAATCTAGGATCACTAACCTGGCACTAGATAGACCGCCGTTTCTGGCGATAATGCTATCTATAGTTCGTGCCAAATTGATTGAGAAAAACGGTCAATGACCTTTCGGTAGTTTAACCAGGGGTTACAAACCTACTATATATAGGCACATTTTATGTGTCGGACTTTATTTATTTATAATTACGTAATTATTTATTGTACTTATTTATTTTATAAAAATTGAAATAAATGTATATAACAACTTTACAATTTTTTTTAAAAAACCCATTTAGAGGCTAAAAATTCCACCCATGCAGAGACTTGAACCCCGTAGAGTAGTAGCCTTCCAACCGTGTTTGACGAGAAGCTTAAATTGTGGTGTCTACCCATACCTTTTCCACAGTATGACCTGCGTTAATCCATGTTTCATCTAGGTAAAAAATTTTATGACCCTCGTTTCCTAGGTTTTGTTTTCTCCCAAATATCTGGTACGCCACAGAACTATCTCTGGGCGATCTACTAAACTACTTTTTCTGTTTCTCCTTATATATTTGAATTTCAAATGGTGCAACACACGTCGCAGCGAAGTTTTGCTCAGCTTTGGCAACTGGTCATCTTGATTTACACTAAGCAAAATGTTGTCCAAATTCGGTGATTCTCCTGCAAGAAAGAACTGATGCACTTTTGCTCTTAGAGCCGATTCATCAAAATCGTCTAACTTGTCAATAATAGACTTTTTTCTTTTATTACTTATTCCCTGTTCTGGTACTTTATGGGAATTTCTATAAAGTGGTAGGTTTTCTTTTTTTACTGGCGACGTTAAAGGTGCTCCAGAAAATGGGCCTGTAAATAAATGACAAAAATACATACTATAGAAGGAATATTGTTTAAGAAAATAAATACCACATGGTCAAATAAAAAGAGCGTTTTATGAAATGGAAAGGCTATATCGTTGGATTTTTAACTATTTGTACGTACTTGCTACATTTATTATGGGTCAGCGACGTCTCTTTCCACGGTATGTTGAAGGACCGGGTCTTTTATTAGGTTCTCCTGAACTCATGTCGATCTGTAACGATCGTCACAGTAAAACTAATATAACAACAAAAACTCAACGATATAATAAATCTAACATTATAAATTCAACGAAAACGAATTACCCGAGACGTACACACGCAAGCGCTATCCGAACACGAATGAAAACAAAATGGTGGACTGGCCAAAAAAAGTGACGCATCTTTGGCTGTCATTGTCACGTTTCTTTTAGAACGAACTGAGGTAACACGCTTTTTGTTTATTTTTAAGGGATGAATTTGCAAAAGCTCAATATGATGATTACACTGCTTACAATTTTTTTTCTTATATAAAATTATTGTATAATGAAATGCTGCGTTAGTTACCGTAAATTGAAAGATATAATTTAACACATTTATCACGATGTAAGTAAGATTTTGGGATGTTTATAGGAACCAAAGACAATATTCTTTAAGAAACAATAAAACAAAACATATGAGCTGACTTAGAAGTGGGAATAATATCAATATTTATACATTGTTATCACATTTAAATTGAGTATTTTTAAGTTACCCTTTTTTAACACTGGGCTCAGTTCTGAGGTCAATGTCCGTTTATCTCAATCGATTTGGCACGAACTATAGTCCTAGGTTTCTGGAGCCCCTTAACGCTTTCTGCTGTTACAGCAGCTCAACCAAGGCTCAAAATATTGCCTGTCCAAACGTGAGACCGCAGCAGCGTTTCCAGACGTTTGTTAAATGATTTTGAGGAAGTTTAATTTATCAAAAAAAAAGTAATCATAAAACTTGCGTTCGTCACGAAGGTTAGGTACAACTTACATGAATATTTTTTTCGAAGTTCTCTATATGATGTTAGACGTGTTCGTTATTGATTTATTTTGTTTGCCAACAAAAAGTACGTGGGAGACGCGAACTTTCTCAATTTTGCCAAATAAAAACAAGGATAAAGTTATGACGTGCTAGCTGTGATATAAGATGCTTATAGTAGGTAGTACCTACTAGGTACGTGTATCCGTACCATTCCGGAAGTAAACCTATGAATGTGATACACAGCGGTAAACTTGTTTCGAATGTAAGTAGGTACATATGAAGTTTTGAACCAAGCGTTCAATTTCGACGATTTATTTTGTAATTTTTTTTAACCTTAATACACTAAAAGAGGCTACATAAAAAATGACTACCGGCAACTATAAAAATACAAAAAATAAAAAATTAGGCCCCCAAACAACCCCTTTATTTTTTACTTTTGCCAACTGGCTACATGAGACGGAATAAAAAATAATCCCTTTGCAAGTCAGACAGACAAACTTTGTTCCTTTAATAGATTCCTATGGCACCCTTCGGGTACGAAACCCTAGAAATAGAAAAGCGAGATAGTCATCATCCACCTAAGTATGTTTTAAATTCAAAATTTAAATTTCGTCCACAGTAACAAGTCCGGAAATAAAGCAATCTTTGTCATACACTCTATATTTATGTATGTCACAAGTTCTCTGGGTGCTGCCGCTAGAGATGGTATCTAGCGTCGTTGTGCGCCGCGCCACACGACACAAGAATCTCTTTCACGATAATTAGGTCGCTGTCTCCCTGGAACTCGAAACAATGGGTACAACAAACAAAACAAACTGTTGTTAGAGAACACAATGGTTCATCCGAAACATCATCCCGTGTATGACACAGATATTCAGTACAGGGCGTATTTAACAGAACGGTTATATTGTTTGTTCTTTGTATAACAGAATGTATGAGTTATCAATATGAAGAATACTTGTTATCAATAACCAAAAAATCATTCATGCAGAGTTAAAGTAACAGCTTTCTCGTTTTAAGCTGTATCACATATACCAAATAGAGATATAGTTATTTATTCTAATCCATATAAATAGTTTCTAACTCTGACTAGTATCAATTTCCAAAGGTCTATGTAAAGGGTCACCCAATGGGGGTGGCAACTGTCAAAAAATTAAAAACGCAGGATGTCCCGTTTTCTTGGCTATTTGTGTAGGAAAAGCACAATATTTGTAATTATATAAACCCCAGAGATATTGTGTAGTGTCTTTTTTCAAAAAAAAATAATGCCTACACATTTACTGCTCAGTTTGCAATAGAAAAACTGTGACTCCTAAGCTTCCTCCAAATGGAAGTAAATCAGGTAAATACAAATGAAATACATGTTAAACGTTATGTTTTATTTCGTGTTGCCATCCCCTTTGTGTAGCGCTACATTTTGAATAATCGGAACAATCGTTGACGCCAGCTGTAAAATTTCAGAACTAACGTGCAAAGCAAAAAATAGCTGCATACGAGTTGTTTTTTTACAACAATTTAATAATAGATTCCAACGTTTGCTCAATTGGTTCTTAAACAAACAAAACAGCGTTCATAAAAGTTGGCTGTGTGCAAAGTATCCCAATGTATCGGCAGGAAAAAAGTAAAGAAGAAAGTCAAGTCAAGGGCAACCTGCAGATAGAACAAGGAGGGGCCCGTAGGAGTCTGATAATGTTATCCATTAAAAACCTAATAAAACAGGCAATAAATATTTTAGAAAGGCTTAATTTAGCAAAACTATTGAATATAAATTCAGTAAAGAACTCAAAATACTTATTCAAATAGAAAATAAAATTATGTAAAATATTCCTGAAAGGGTTTGAGAAGACCTGGGAACCCAAGAGGGGAGGATGGCAACGGGGTCTGGGGGTGAGGGAACGAAGAGACGGTCTCTTGGTTTTAGGATTTGGTGGCGGGAATCGGGCGGTGGTTTTTTCTTTGGCATCTTTTCTTTCGGGGGTGACCAGCCGGTCTAAATTAGGATTAGGATGAGTTAGCAAAATGATATTATCAAACTAAAGTATTCTACAGTGTATCGGTAATGTGGCTACAGCAGCAAATATTGTGTAGTTTAGCTGTGAAAGTGGTATAGCTTGAGAAATGTTTTGGTGAGATGGCTTGGGCAAATCAGGGCTTGAGCAATGCAGGCCGTGGTACGAGTCATATCAGTAGATTGGATCTGACTAAGTCAATTTCGTCAAGGTAGCTCTCTAGATCATTCTCAGGTCTCAGCAGTAAATGTGGTAAAGTCTGATTTGCATCTTGGAAAGTTGCTGTCATCTACAGAACCATACTTCGGATTAGGCTTCACCTACATTCTTGTGTTTCAATGTTGATTGAACTGCTTACGTATGAGTTGGCAAACAAGCAGGTACAGTAAAGCACTCAGAATGATGAGGGTTTTTTTTTCTTTAGAGAGAAGATATCTTGAGCGAGCTGTGCCTTCCAAGCGATGAAACTTGAAAACACGATTGCTTTGCGGGCCACCCGTTCTGCGCTAACTCCGACCGTAAATTACAATTCTAATAGAATCCATCTGTAGGTAGGTCATATAGATGTTTTGCCTGCAAGTGATTCTTACCTCCGTTGAAGTCCCATCTGTGCAAGGGATTTTAGTGGAAATAGGACAACTTTGTTCGCCCTTCGGCCCGCAGTAACATGACAGGGCAGGAAGCCTGAATGCGGCGCTAATGACTTGAAAGACATTTACCGAACATTATCAGTCGAAGCTCAGTAAATACAATATTTCCCAGACGTCTGAGTGGTGACTTCATTTGACTGGTTAACTTATGTCTGGTGTAGGTAGGAGATCGGCAACTCTTACTAAAATTAAACATATGAACCGTATTATAAATCATAGATAGATAGATAGATAGAATATTCTTTATTGTATGTACACCAGGAATTACATTGATAGCATAGATATAGAAGACCTAAGGTGCTCTACTCCACAGAACAAAGAAAATGTTCTGTGCTCTACTCAGTAATGTTACGGGCGACTTTACAACAAAAATTTATAGGTTGGCTGCTGTTGACTGTACCTAAGTATTGATAAAGCCATAAAAGAAACGGAATTGTTGGTACTTATAAATAATCGTCAGGCTCTTCAAACAACCGCAACACGGTACGGTAAAACTCACCTTTCAGCAAATTATCAATAAAATAAATTTGTAGAAGAGCGGAATATCGTCTATCCTCAAACCAAGACTGGAATTACGACTTGACCTAGATTTAGATCAGAGAGAGCGAAAAGAGACTAGAGTTAAAGTAACTAGAAAATAATCAGGGGAATAGAAGAAATCATGAACATACGTGCCGCGATTTATTGCTCAGCGGGAAGAAAGTCGACAGTATTTTATCAAATCCGATCCAATAGTTACGACTAAAAATATAACTGAAGATTCTCATTCATTTATTCGTAGAACGTGACAAAGTAGTTTTACTAGGTAGGTAAAGGCCCAAATATCTACTGAATGTGATTGAAGGTAATAAAAATCCGATAAAGTTTACTATTAAATAGCTTTGTTCGGTTCGCTAATTACAAGACGATCATCAACATGGTCCGGAAGGATGCCTCCGGCCGACTTTGGCCATTTATCATATGACAGCGCCATGTAGACACTGCACAAAAAGGCCCCGCATTAATTAGTAATCCAATCCCTACCGCCTCTGATTTACTTCCCCTACTTTTATGAACTTTGAACGTGAGCTAAAATAAATAAACTATTAGCAGCGCGATCGCTGCTAATAGTTTATTTATTTCATCGCTGTGACTTTAAAGACAAAACGAATTTAACGATGAATGAACCCAATCTCACAAGGTTGGGTTTCATATTTCTACTCAGTTCAAGAGATTGCTCAGATTGTGGTCACTAATTCACCAAATTAGTTACCACAATCTGAGCTAACCTTGCCAACATTGTTTGGTGTTATAGACGTAGAATATTTACTAATACATGTTAAGGGCAAGAAATGTTTTCTGTTTTGCAATAATAAATTATAATCAAACATTTAAATTATAAACAAACAAGGCCCTCTTTGCACCGCCTCTTACGGTCTCGGCATCATTATTAATTACAATAACTACTGAGTACATACTGGCTGACATCCGAGCCTGCCCACGGACTCTCGGCGTAAATTTGGCCAACTTGCGTTACAATTAGGTGCGTTCGTTAAATTATTCAGATAAGATAGGTGTTGGAGCCCTACGTCACTGAGCGGAGCCCCCCGCCCGCAAGCCCAAACCGGCCGTACTACTCAGAAGCGGGTCGACGGAGCGCCGCGGCACTTCACTCTACCTTATCAACGTGTCGATACACAAATTTAATCATTTATTCATCATCTTCATAAGCAGCCTAAATATGTCTCACTGTAGGGCACAGGCCTTCTCTCAGAGAGAGTATGGGCTTAATGACCACGCGTGCCCACCGCGGATTGGCGATTTCAAGCGCTGAGGTATGCGAGTAGCTCAGACACTCAGGTTTCCTCACGAGTTAGCGGGTGGTATTGCTACTATAACTTCACAAATGTACAAAACTTAGAAAACAAAGTCATAGGTACATGCCCGCACTGGGAATTGAACCTGGGTCTCTCGCTTTCGAGTCTGATGTTCTACCCACCAGACTACCACGGCTACTAATAATTTATTAAAAATGTAATATCCAATAATTTAATTTTAGATTATACTCCACCCACTTATTGCTTTATTTATATCACCATTGAGACCCTGAGCCTACAATAGGTATGCCTTAATTTTCTAAAGCGCTCCAAAGTCTAAATAAGTTTAATGCTGTTTCTTAAAGTATATCTTGCACCACCTTCTTAAATGTGGCTTAAGTAGCATTTAACTGAAATTCTTCTCATAAAATAGAATTTAGCTACTGGGCCACTGGTGCTAATCAGCCTAAAACATTATTTCGAACATACCTATTCTAAATATTGACAGTAGTTACAAATCATACCTACTTCATTTCAAAGGTCTATTCTATTGCTACAATTATAAATTTTAATGATATTCACAAATATAAAAAATATATATCAAAACAAATAAATTTTTAAATACTTGCATCCAGAGCCTGCACTATATACCAAATGTATACTAATAGTAAACATTACGTTTAATACGTTAATATATATATATATATATATATATATATATAAAACTTGTAGAACAAAGGCTGTTGTATAAAAAAACAATTTGGCGTGTTTCAGAAAATCAGGAATTGCGCAGTTTAAAAAATATCCCTAATTATTTTTAATGCCATATATTAATAGATATGGTTTTTATTAAAAACCTATTTAGAGGCTAAAAATTCCACCCATGCCGGGACTTGAACCCGCGACCTCTGGCTAACCGTAATCGCCGCATGGGTTAGTGCAACAAAAAGAATATAACGGTTTTTATTTTTAATATTTCCTTCATCTTTGTTGATTTTCTTCAAGATTAGCAGAAACCAATCGTACTCCTTTTGATTTTGCAGAGGGAGAAAGATAATTAGCTTCAGGGTTTAATACTGAATACAGAAGAGGAGGATTTGCTTAAATTCTTCAATTTTATTCATAAGTTTAATTTTTAGACTTTTTTATTTAGGCGGAAAAGGAAAAGAATATTGCTAACGATTGCAAAATCACGCTGTAGGTTACAATAAGTAAAAATGTCAGAATGAGCGCGCAAGAAAGATGCCCGAATTAAAAGCAGGCGTTGTATATTTAATTTAATCAGTGATAGTTAAAAACATAGATGTCTAAATAGCGCTTAAAAATTACACCACGTTCAAGTGGGGTAAATTTTAATATCTATGCAACTGCCACTGCCACTGTCGGACCGCCATCTTGCGAGGTACCTAGATATTTCGACAGGTTATGGGTTATACATCATGAAGTCAATGTTTTGACGTTTTTGTATAAAACCAATCATAAGTTACGCTGTCATTTACTATCGCCCAATCAACATTCACGTCGTCACGCACACGCACGAAATACTTGTACGGTTTTTTTATTCGTCGATAGATGGCAGTCGTTAAGCCAAGTCAGAGGCCTTAGGGCGGCTTGACAACTTCTGACAGTAGACGAGCTACTAGTCTACAAGCCTCCACCAATCCGGACTTGGCCCCCGTGGTGGAGTATGGCCTATACCTTCCTCAGGGAAGAGACCCGTGCCCCTCGGTGGGGACATAATGGGTTGATGATGATGATGAAGTTCAGAAAATCTTTACACCCGAACGGATCCGGATGAAACTGTGCAAAAGCACTAAAAGCAGATTATATAAGTCTGGAATAGAGAAAAGAAGCCTATTGTGCCTTATTTTCTCCCGGAAAAATACACATCAAAAATTTCAAGTGGCGGGCAACAGCTGGTGAGTCCGTGGCTGCGTTTCTTAAAACTAGGTCTTGCACATCGCGTCTTCCTACTTGTTTATCTATGGATTTATCGACTTTGCAATGTACGTCGAATTGTCATAATAAATTGAGAAACGTAGTTTTTCACACCTCCTGCTCGACAATGCCTTATTACGTACCGTCAAATATCATCGTAAAGCATGGCCTTGTCTCTCGAGGGCAATAATAATGAAGAATTTCCCTAGGGAATAAAGTGATTTGAATTTAGAATGTCAAAATTCGCATGAAAACTATGGAGAAGCCCCGCATTGCAATTCGAAATTCGAATTGTTGTTCGAAACTCACCTCTTTTTTTCTTTTTTTTTCTGAAATACTGTGTCCTGTGACCGCGCGAAACACCAACAAAAAAAAGAAAAAAAGGCGCGAATTGCAAATACGAATTTAAAAGTTATATTCAATTTAAGTTGCTAAGCCGTAAAAGAGTGTGGACTTTATATTTAATTTCAGGTTTTAATACATATTTTCAACTTATGCAGCCCTGTCTTTTTATTGTCTCCCAGATGGTGTGAAAAGTAGAGTATTCACCTCTGGAATAAAACATGTCTTAGTCTCGGGCGGTATGAACCCCTCGCTTCACTCAGGACTCTACATAACTCCCTCGCTTCGCTCAGGAGTTAAAATTTAACTCCCTCGCTGCGCTCGCGAGTTAACTCGGAGTCCTTCGCTCCGCTCAGGGTTCAATATGCCGCCCATGACATAATACATGGTTTTATTCCCTTAGTACATAATCTACTATTATGAAACGCTGCACCATGAATTGCGACTTTGGCGACAAAAAAGTTAGTAGAAAATCATTAAATGATATCAAGTCCTGTTAAAGAAAAATGCAAATAATAATCAGATCATCCCGCAATCGAGACCGCATAGCCCCAAAAGGTATGGATTTATCGACTTTGCAATGTACGTCGAATTGTCATAATAAATTAAGAAACGCTGCACCATGAATTGCGACTTTGGCGACAAAAAAGTTAGTAGAAAATCATTAAATGATATCAAGTCCTGTTAAAGAAAAATGCAAATAATAATCAGATCATCCCGCAATCGAGACCGCATAGCCCCAAAAGGTAAGCGGGCCTTTCGCCCCTTTTATATAAATGAATGTCGCAATTTATTTTAGCGTTTTGCGCCCCACCGATGCCTCTTCCGTTCTTTTCAGTCAGTGCCCACCCAAGTACAGTTTGTTATAATTAATTTAGGGAAGTACGAGAACTTTTTCACACATATTGATGGTTTTTTTTTCGATACTAAACAAGGTTGGACTAGAACGTCAATAAAATACTTACAAGTGCGGGCGTTCAAACTAGGTTGTGGTGCGGAACGGGCACGTGGGGTGAAGGGCGACGGCGGGCAACGGGCACGGAGGGCGGGCGGCCGCTCCGCTCAAGCATGCGACGTACACTGCCGCCCTACGCAGCTGCCACGCCAGCCGCCCCACCGCCCCGCAGCCTACCGCGATCTAACTCACCAAAGTCTGTACAAGACGAAAAGTCCCTATACGTAAACTTTTTTTCATGTAGTCTATATGCGTCCCATCGCCGGGCACAGGCCTCTTCTCTTAGAGAGAGTGTTGGTTTAATTACCACGCGTGCACACCTCGGATTGGCAATTTTAAGCGCTAACGGGTGCGAACATCTCAGACACCAGAGTGCAAACCAGAGTTTGCTCACGATTTTTCCTTCACCAGTGGTAAAGCTACTACAACTTCACAAATATATCTACGTACATAACTTATATTCTTTTTTTTGTTGCACTAACCCGTGCTGAGGACAAGTTTAAAAACTTATTTAGAGGCTAAAAATTCCACCCATGCCGGGACTTGAACCTAACTTAGAAAAAAAAAGTCATTGGTACATGCCGAGATTAGAATTCTCCGGATGTGAGTTCGGCGTTCTACTGCTTTACTAACACGGCTGTTGTAAATAGACCTCTCGCAAAACTTGTCGAAAAGCCTTATTTATAAAAAAAATAGTCTTATTTATAAAAAAAAACGCGATTCCTTAAACAGTCTGGTAACGGAAAAGCCTTTACCAGAGACTATTTAAACTGCAAGTAGTGAAAATGAGATGTAAACTCCTTGGATAAAGAAAAAGAAAATACTGGCTGGCATAGCCCTAAGTGGGCTAATATAAATAAAGTTTCATGCTCTTTTGTTTTTTCAATCATGGAAGGTTTTTACTTGTGTTCTGTCGCAACGAGTAATCGAAAATGGAGAAAATTGAAGTTCGCGCGGTAATTGAATATCTATGTTTGAAAAATTTTACTACGGAGCATGTAAATCAAGACTTGCAAGATACGTTAGGGGTTCATGCTCCTCCTTATTCTACGGTTGCACGTTGGTGTGCTGAGGTTAAGAGGGGAAGAACGTCCACTAATGTCGACTCGCGCTTAGGGCGCCCTACGACTGCAGTAACTGAAGAAATTATAAAAAATGTTGAAAAATTTGTTTTAACGGATCGTCGTACTAGAGTTCGTTTTATAGCTGAAGAACTAAAGATTTCAATAGGGAGTGTTCATATATATAACGACCGGGTTTAGGCTCGATTTCTAATTATGGATGACACATGGCTTCACCATTACAACCCTGAAACAAAAAAAAAACAATCCATGACATGGAAGAGACCATCACCGACCCCTAAGAAATTCAAGGCCGTTCCATCCACCGGCAAGATCATGCGTTCTCTTTTTTGGGACAGCCAAGGGTTGGTGATGATTGAATACCTGTCATAGAGCCACTATTACGGGGAATATGTACAGAACAAATCAAAAAGTTGCGTGACGAAATACGGGAAAAACAGAGTGGCAAACTGGCTAAAGTTGTTTTGTTTCATGAAAATAACGCCCCAGCGCACAAGTCCAAAGTTGCGATAGCTGCCACCAATGATGCTGGCTTCGAATTTTTAGAACATCCTCCATTTTCTCCAGACCTTGCTCCCAGTGACTTTTATCTATTTCCGAGATTGAAAGAGAGGTTAGAAATTCGACGATGATGACACAGTGATCGTCAGTACAGGTTTTTTTTAACGTACGAAGATTTTTTTAAGAAAGGAATTTTATGTTTAGAAAAAACATATGCTAAGAGTGAACAACTAAAACGTAGTCAACGTTGAAAAATAAAATAACATTTGATAAAAGTTGATCGACTCTTATTCATTCTCACTACTTATTGAACACCCCTCGTATATATCCGCTTACCCTGGGTCATACACACATCAAAAAAAGTTTGCGATCACTTTGAAAAACTGAAATCTTTTTTGTTACTGTAGATTATATTATGATTTTTTCTTCTTTTTAGATTCTTTAGGTATTTAAAAATAAAGAATTAGAACACACAACAATGACACCGTTCAGTTGTTTTTTCATATTAAAAGGCTTTCAGTCTTAGCTTACGCTCATTCAGAAATCTGATTTAGTCAATTATAACCGATTCAAGATATTTTTTGCGGAAAGTTGTGATTGAAAAAATGCCAAGAGGATTATCAGAGGTTTTACGAGCAAGAATAGTAACTTTGAGGGAAGAAGGATACACCACGAGAGTACTAGCACACAGACTTGCTATATCCCAATCCTGTGTCGTGGCTATGTTGCAGAGGTACCACGGAATGGGGAATTTAGCTGACCGATCCCGCAGCGGTCGCCCAACTGTTTTGACAGCTGCCCAAAAGCGCTATATTAGATTGCTGGCAGCCCGTGATCCAACAATCAACACCACTAAAATAAAAGCAGAAGTCAGGGCTGCCTCTGGGCTTGAAGTTAGCACGCAGACCGTTCGCAATTGCTTGCACCACGCTGGATTACGAGCACGGAGGTCTTGGCGAGCTCCGCTCAATTCCCGGCAACGTCAACAACGAAGATTGCAGTGGGCTAGACTTCGGCAAAATGAAGAAGGTGAGGAAGAAAACATTTGGCAAAACTGTCTCTTCGTTGACAAATCCCGAATCAGCACTCATCCAGATAACCGACGTGTCCGTGTCTGGAGAAGACCAGGCGACCGTGAAAGACAAAGAACTGCCACTGGAACAGTTCAGCAAGGCGGAAAATCGGTGTCCTTTTGTGGTGGCATTATGATTGGAGCTAGAACGCCTTTGATCCCGTATCGGGGCTACATGACAGCAGACATGTACAAAGCAGTTGTTATTGATGATATCGTCAGACCATTCCGAGTAAACCATGGGCACCAATTTGTACTGGTCGATGATAATGCGCCCGCACATCGAGCTCAACGAGTCAATGCTGCTCTTCAAGAATACGATATCACACGTTTAGACTGGCCTGCCGGCTCGCCCGACTTAACCCAATAGACCCAATAGAGCACGCCTGGATGCTCTTAAACGAGCTGTGTGGAACCGTGAGCCACGTCCCCAGACAGTTCCAGAGCTCAGGGAAGCCGCTATTGAAGAATGGGATAGGTTACCCCAGGAAATGCTGGATAACTTGATCCTCAGCATGCCTAGGAGGATCTTCGCATGTGTTCGAGCCAGGAGAGGAGTTATTTTATATTGAATTTAACCTTTTAATAATAAATTGTTGTTTAAGTTTAATTAAACAGTATTTTTCTTTCTATGTTTCTATCACAATTACATTATGATTAATGGCTCAATTTTTTTTAAATAAATAATAAAAAATAGTTTTATATTTTAATTTCAAACAGGGTATTCCTATTTAAAGAAAGCATACAACATAGATTTTTTCTTGATAAAGTTAAATTTAAAGAATTATAGGAGCTTATGATATTTATGTACATTTAAGAAACGAAAGAGGTACTATGTTGAACTTGAACGTACGTCAAAATATTTTTGTTTACGCCTGCAGATTTTTAAATGGTGCATGGTTATTTACACATGGTTATATACCTACATTACCTTCAGCTACGAAGATAACGCCTTTCAGATTTATTCTACTGCCACCTCTTTTCGGATAGTGGTCTCAGTAGGTGCATATGCTCTCAATTTTACATCATCTGCAGTCAAAGGACCCTTTAACGTATCTACTTCGTAATAGGAAATGTATTTAAAATTTTATTATCTAGCAAAAACTCAGACTACATTTATCAAAAGTATACTTATTTTTATACAATCATTTAACAAAATTTAAATGAGCAAGCAACAACAACCCCAGACGTAACAACAGCCTTAAGAGAAAAGTTGGATTCCTTAACCAGGGCCGGGGGGTATCGCCTTGAAAATCATCTGATAAAGATTATTCGCGCGGAAACTCCAGTGGCTGCCGCATTAGCCTTCTACGAAAGGCTAACCCAATAAAATTCCAGGGCAACTCCGTATTACAAAACGAACAAGATTTAGCTTAGCTGCCTACAGATTAATTTCTATTTAGTGTAGTGATACGTTACTCTACTAGTTATTATAGACAACAAATAAAACGTCTTAACGTGTGTAAAATAGTAGTAGATTATGCATTAAGGGGATAAAGCAGTGTATTATGTCTCGGGCGATATTTTTAACCCCAAGGACGAGGGATCCTAGGGTTAACTCACGAGCGAAGCGAGGGAGTTAAAGCTAGAATCCCGAGGCCGAGGGGTTCAAAAACGCCCGAGACAAATACACTGCTTTATCCCCAAAATGCATATTCTACTTTATATAAACACTGCGAGGCAATAAAACATAATACAATTAAAAAGAATTCTCCTTGATTTAGGGCTCTATGAAAAGTTTTCATTCTAATTTTGAATAAATTCTTCTTGGTGTAGGGCTCTATGAAAAGTTTATATTCTAATTTTGACGTTTGGTCATGGATTGCAAGGAGCTCGTATATTCAATGTTGATTGCATTCCAAATTCAAATGTCATAATTCCCTAGGGGATTATGAAATTCAGTACATTTATAATGACCCGGCTAGACCATAGGACACAAATGACTTGCTTTAAGTTGAGTTTGCATGACACATAATATGCCATTGACGAGCAGGTGTTATATAATAGTAGATTATACATTAAGGGGATAAAGCAGTGTATTATGTCTCGGGCGATATTTTGGTTCAAAAACACCCGAGACAAATACACTGCTTTATCCCCAAAATGCATACTCTACTTTATATAAACACTGCGAAGCAATAAAACATAATACAATTAAAAAGAAAGTACTTACTTTATTAATTTTACAATTAATAAAGTTAAAATACGCTATTTTGTTTACAAAATAACACAAAGATTTGCAGTTTAGCGCCTTTTCGTTCTATTTGTTTTTTTTTTTTTGTAGTGGCAAATTCTTCTTCATGCAGGTTTCTATGAAAAGTTTCATTCTAATTTTGAATACATTCTCCTTGATTTAGGGCTCTATGAAAAGTTTTCATTCTAATTTTGAATAAATTCTTCTTGGTGTAGGGCTCTATGAAAAGTTTATATTCTAATTTTGACGTTTAGTCATGGATTGCAAGGAGCTCGTATATTCAATGTTGATTGCATTCCAAATTCAAATGTCATAATTCCCTAGGGGATTATGAAATTCAGTACATTTATAATGACCCGGCTAGACCATAGGACACAAATGACTTGCTTTAAGTTGAGTTTGCATGACACATAATATGCCATTGACGAGCAGGTGTTATATAATAGTAGTTTATGCAACTGTCATATAATGAAGGGTATTAAAACACGAGTGTGAGTGCTGCGTACTCGCTGCGCTCGTTTCATAATAGTAACGAGTGTTTTAATACCCGTGTTATATGCAGTTGCATACACTACTTTATCTTCACTAATGCAATTAATCAAACAACAAGAGTAAAAGCTGACAATAGTTTATTTAATTCACGCGTACGTGTATAATCACAGTGATTTTGCCGCCATTAAAATTTAACCAATGAGAGCGCAGCTGCGCGCTTCAATAAAACGCGACCAACCTGATTGGCCCTGCAATCAAGTTGGTCGCGTTTTATTGATGTTATAATGAGATTTTACGATATCGATGTGAATATTATACCATCATGTGAAATTGCTTAAATTGAGTGTTTTGTTGTCTGCGCTATAACAGTAGTAATTATAAGTCAAGTATTGAAAACATAAGTAGAATGTTACAACATTAGTGTAGATAAAGTATATTATTAGGTCACAACAATACGAACATTTCGTACTTAGATAAAAGTATTCTACTTTCGTACAGTCGACAACAGGTTCACCTTTACATTTTCGTTGCAAATTCGCCCGTAACGCAACTGAGTAAAGTGCACGCGTGTAAAGGTTGGTGTTGTCGACTGTACTTAGTTAACAGTTACCTTCAGAGTATTAAAATACTGACACCTGACCTGAAAGCTAAGCTGGACACCGAGAAAAACTTCAAATTCAGATAATTCAATCACTGTTCCGTTACTAAAATTCAAAAAAATATTAGCGCGCTGCGGACGCTTAACTTTTAGCGCAGCGTTCTTCAGTCACGGTGCGTGTGTATAAACCAGCCAAGCAAGCCCAACACTTGTTTGAGACACTGATGTTTTGAATTCGGTACGAGTTGAAATCTCAAGTACGTTTTCTAAAGGAAAGCTTGGCAATTTCGATAAGGTTCCTTGGGAAGTATGTGCAGTATATACGATACTTTGGGTCAGACATGTATCGGGGCGGTTTATTCTATTGACTGTACCTTATGGTGTGTAAATTTGTTTTTTTTTTATATTGACAATGTGGTCGAAACTTTTATGAATGTGTTAATGTTACTAATAGTATATTTTGTGTCAAATATTTTACGATACTAGGTTTAATTTTACGATACTAGAAAAATGCAAAAAAAAATGTGACTGAACCCCAACAATAATATCTCCTAGGCTGTTATATCCTTATAGATCCTTTGGAAAAAAAAACTTAATGATGCAGAGAATACGTAGTTTTAGGAAAGGGCGTTGGTAAACTAACTGCTAAACTAAACTCTAAAACTAACCCCTACTTACTGGCTGCCGGCCCTCAGCAACATTGCACCCCCACATATCCAAAGAGAAATGAGCATGAGACGGGAACTTGATAAATGAGCCACAACCCTTTATCACAGTACCTACAAATAAAGCCTTTGTGGAACGCCGGCGACGCATAGTCTGATCAGTGGAAAACAAACTGCCCTCCAAGTGACATTTTTGAACTCAACACTCGTAAGCACCCCGCTGGCTTCAAAGCACTGCTCAATATCTGGTGCCGACTTAACCACCGGGAGTGAGTAACTGTGCCTACATGTGGCACAAATGCGAATGGTGTGACTCTGAGGCCTGCGAATGTGGACACCCACAACAAACTATCGACCGTACGGTCTACAACTGCCCACTAACTAGATACAACGGGTCAAAGAAAGACTTCAAAAACCTCACCGGCGAGTCGGCTACATATTTGAACAGCCAATTTTAATTTTAGCTCTTATATATCATCATCATCATCAGCCATTTGACGCCCACTGCAGGGCATAGGCCTCCCACATGGTTTTCATAACCATGAGGGGTTTTGCTATAATCGCCACGCTTGGCAGGCGGGTTGGCGATCGCAGTATGCGGTTGGAATATCAGGAATCCCAGGAAACTCAGGAGTCTCCTGGTAATTGATTTAATATGACATATTATAATAGTAATTTAATGCAATGAAGACCAATGTAAAACTCGGTACATCTAATCAGGCATCACAGCACACGTTACAACACAGGACGGCTGATAGTAACCATCAGGCGCCATAGTGTGCATCGTCGACAAGTGGATGTTACTGACTTCGACGACGCCAAAGTCGAAATCGGCGTATTTCTCCAAGATCCCTGATACGTCAAAAGAAACTCGCTTAGCGTAGCGCAGGTCACTCTTGTTATAGACTCGGTAGCGCGAGTTTATTAACGTTACGTGCAGTTTCACCTTGTCTTTCTCCTTGCCAAAGCCTAAAAGAAAGGATCGATTAACCAACTGAACATCATTAAAGATTATTTAGATGACAGAGATATCTGGCATTAAAACCAGTTTAATGCACGAGTTTAAAGGTATTATTAACATTATTCCTTACAACACTCCTCAGAGGCAGTTTAAATAGTCTGTTGTAGAGGGAAGAAACGTAACCACAGATTAGACTGGGGAACAGAGGTGTTGTTTTATGAAGTTTCATTGATTCTAAATAGCTTTGCCAGGTTGATTACGAATCTCAAGTCCGTTTCTAATAAGGCTCCTTTTCACATACCTTGTTGAGAAATCCTATTACTCTGTTAATGAATTCATGGAGGATAAAAAATAATTAATAAGTATTTTTATGTTATTTTGCTTTGGATTGGTCTTTATACCTACTTTAAAGTCGAATTGACATGTACCTTAATATTTTTAATTATGTTACATTATATTTCTCAGTTATAACTATATCGAAGTAGGTATTACAGATGTAACTTAATGTTCCTTCAACTTATTTTATAATTTGACATACTTTAAAAAAAAATACCTATTTGACATGTACTTATTATTTTGCTTAATTTTAATTTCAAGATTGATATACCTAGATTGTGACATTTTTTTATTTCTAAATAATTCAAATGCATGTGACATTGATTGGTTATTATCTACTCTGACAAAAAATATATTTGTACGCCTTTAAGGCAGGACATAGCGATCCGAAAACTGACTGAACACCAAATGTAAATGTACCTATGATCCACAAATAAATGCTTTATGATTATGATTATGATTATGATAATAGCAGCTCTACTTTTTGAGATATCGATGGTAGAGAGTTTAACAAAAAGACATGAATTTCAAAACTAAAACATTTTATAACATGAAAATTAAATTATTTTATAAGATGTTCTTGAACGGGCCGATTCTAAATTATTATTGTGTATGTTCTAGCAATCATCAGCCAACAATTATTAGCATTTCAACATTCTTGGTATAGCTTTTTCACTATGGGAATGTCTTGATGGAAATGTTCTCCATGCTCTTCACTTAAGTCACCTTCGGGAAAACCGTTCAGACGGTTCACTTTGGTTATTTTACTTAGGTAGGTAACCAAAGTGAAAATGTAACTTAATGTTCATGTTAAAACCAAATCGCTGGAAAAGCAGCATCAGCTGCTCAGTGTGAGAGTACCTAGTCAAATAAGTTTTTAAATCCTAAGAAAATGTTAACCACCCAAACGAACTCAGACCCTTATTTTTCGACATATATATTTTATGCATTTGATAAAGGTTTGGTCATTTATTAGATAACTGTTTCATCTGAAGACCATCAAAAATTCATGCCTTAAAATTTTCAATACTCAATTTCGGGATAGTTTGAACAATAAACTTAAAACATCCAGTTAGAGACCCACTTGAAATGATTTTTACGGTTTATTCTGGTAATATTCACAACACAGAAATAGCAATCATCATGGTTATTAGACGGTTCACGCCAAATCGTAGGACCTTTGTATCTTAAAGTAAGGTTTTTCTTATTCGCCCAACAACGACGAAACACATCTTACACATACAAAATTTGGAATCTAGGCCTTCCTCGTAACTTCTAATGGCTTCTCAAATTAGTCTAAAAGGCTGGTTTCACACACTTACATGTCATTTTTTAAGCATATACCTACTCGCCACTAATGGTACTAAAACCATTTTGTCGTCGTTTGCATATGTTCTTCTTGACGTTGACAACTCGATAAATTGATTACTTGTCTGATGGGAGAAAAGTGTGAATTATCTACAGCAAATTAAGGGAGAAACTGTATCTCAAAAACTAGAGCTGCTGTATAAAACTGATGGTAGATCTGAAATCAGCATCACCAAATTAGTAAAAAACCGCTCGAAAAGTGATAAATCCAAAAAAGTTGCATTTTGTAAACCAGTGTCATTTAAACTACCTCTGAGAAGTGTTTTAGGGGCATCGTGTTTTTATAAATAAGACCGTTAGGTTTTATTATAGAATTTAAACCCTTCTAAGCCTTGTCAGTCTTCTTATATGTATATAAAAATGCGTTTGCTTAAAACACTCTCAAATGCAGTTTATAGTTTATAAAAATACGATTCCGCTAAAAACACTCTTTTTCAGTTAAAAGTGTTTCGCAAAGGGAAAGACTGAACGAAGACGAGGACGACTTTACCAGACTATTTAAACTGCACTTGAGGAGAGTGTTTTATAGGAATCTTGTTTTTGTAAGGTAATTTTCTTGTCTACAGAAAATCTCTATACCTACCTACAAAACCAAAATTCCTATAAAACGATTCTTATAAAAGTCCTAAAAAACGTTATTATCTGATAACAGATAAATAGAAAGATCACTGACTTACCTGCTTTATCAAAATGGTCCACAATAGCGTCGGCAAGAGTTTGAAGCAAGCCAGCTGGCCAATTTACTTCCTGAACAAGGCCATATAATACATGAACCTCTTTGGGATCATCATTCATGTATGAAACCCCCTTCATTCGTATTTTCAACGGACCATGTTCATGCAGCAAAGGCCTTAAACGCATAAAGTATATATTTAAAAACCACGCAAGACATAAAAAAAATCTCGTAAAATATTTTTTTTATACATCTACATTTAGAATTCAATGAAAACACAAAATCTAATAAGTTTTTATTATTACAGTAAGTTGATTTTTTTGAGACCCCGAAAACCCGGAAAAATATATTATCATCCTTTTATTTTTTTATTTTTCCTGAGTTTTCAGCTCGTCTTCTTTGGTTTAAAGACAATGTCACTCCAATCTAAGTTAGATGAAGTCCTCCATTGACGCATTATGTTGATGTACTGACCTTATACCTTTAAAATATATATTTGTAGCTATTGTCAATACTTAGCAACCACATTAATTCTAACTTAAAGTAATAGATAGAGTAGGCAGTCCAAACCAACATGTTAATTGTTACAGTCAACTACCATGTTCTACGTCAGCGTCATACATTTCCCATTAAGCCTTAAATTCATATTCACCACACGAAATTATTTATTACCATATTCGTACACAGCATAATATAACTTTTTTGCCGTTTAAATAACTTTTTAATTACTGTTCTGCTTAATGGCTGACATTTCAGTTATTAGTGATAACGTCCAAGAGGGACCCTACCACACATATGATGTAGTAATAATGATGCAGAGGAAAAGCTTACATAACAAGTTTGTCTCTTGCTTCGGTGAGTAGTTTGGATGCCTGTTGTCTTTCTTCATTGTCCATCAAACACATAACACCCAGTGTCAAGTGTAATTTTGTTGGATTTTGAAACACAGTATCATCTATCCCACGGTGACCTTCTTGCAAAACCTCTTCCTGTGAAAAAATACCGAAGATCTTTTTGTTATATGATTATATTAAAACAGAGCTCCATGAACTACATTGACAAAGCCATTGATACCCAAAGAATAATATAAATAATATACTTAGTATTTTTTTATTATATTTTCTTAGTTTTCTGGGTCTCAAAATTATTTGCTATTCTTCGCTCTCCACCTGATAAACTTACTTTAAACTTGTTGAAGTTCTCAATAATCTCCGATGCATTCACTGGTATGGATAAGAAATGTGTACACCGTTGCTTAGCTCTACTGGACATCACAATCATGTTTATCCTGCGCCTTGCTGCACGAACATTCTGAAATTTACTTAAGTATCTGTATCACCATAATGTGTAATTATGCTGGATTGGTCTGATGAACATTATTTGTCTATCAGTGATTCTGTAAAACATTTCTTATCTGTCATTACAATAAAGAAATGTTAAGATATCAATAACTTAGCAGGAACTTTGGGGAACTTAAGGAACTGATTTAACACGGGTCTTAAAGACCTCTTAATAATGTGTATCTTGAACAGCATGATTGATGTTTGATAGGCAATACTATGTACTTGAATAATAAAAACACTGTCTTGTTCGTAATAAATAGCCAAGTATAGATGTTTCAGGAGCTGTTTTAGTAAAACACTCTATAAGCCATTATAAGCATTTTAAGTAGGGTTTTTTCCATAAATCATGTTTTAGTGCGAATACAGTTTTAACACAATATAAACAATTTAAAAAAACTATTTAGAGGCTAAAAATTCCACCCATGCCGGGACTTGAACCGTTGCATCAGTGTGGTTAGCAACTTTAAAGTCCATGTGCATGTTTATTAATTTAGCACACCATATCAGAGCACTGTGACATAATGGAGCTAAGTACACAGATATTGTGATTGTATTATACTTATAATTTAATCAATGTACTCACTGAAGCATTTGAACCAAGAATCACAATATCACCAGAGGTCTCTTGTCTTGGTATTTTGATTTCTGTCTTTGTCTCATGCTCTATTCTACTCCTTGTTGCCCCTTTCTTTCCAATAATGTACCCTTGGTATTGCCTGCAACAAATATAATAATTCTAATAGATACTTGGAGATACCACTCAACAGTACGTGCCCTTAATCTCTGGCTGAAAGCCTGGACAGAATTGTTACAAAAAGGAGGAGGGAAAATTTGCCTTTTGAATTGATATAAAATTAATTTAATACCCTTCAAACCTAATCAGTTAGCAGATTAGTTTCAGAGAACCACCTTTCTTAGCCTCAGAAATAAACTAAAAGAAGGTGAAACCCAAAGTTCCCCCTCTATCCCATATTTACCTCTTGGTAACAACCAACCCACAACCTGGGTTGGCCTGCATTGTGATGCATAGTCCGCACAAATCTTTTTGGCGGTAACGTAAACATAGTTACTCGCAATCACTCGCAAATCCGTGTGGCGCCGGATTAAGAATAGCATCACTCCATTTCCTTCCGTGGATGTCGTAGAAGGCGACTAAGGAAATCAATTACCAGGAGACGGGCAGCAGCGTCTTCCTGAGATTCCAACCGCGTACTGCGATCGCCAATCCGCCTGCCAAGCATGGCGATTATGGCAAAACCCCTCATGGTTATGAAAACCACAAAGGAGGCCTATGTCCTGCAGTGGGCATCAAATGGCTGATGATGATGATAATGATTACTTGCAAATTGCTTACTGTACTTTACAGTGTGTGTGAGTAATTGACAAATTTAGTAATCAAATAGCAATTTACTATGCATCACACTGTGCCAATTGCGCAAACGATTGATGACTATGTTCACGTAAAAAAGATCTATGCGGACTATATAGAGCCTGCTTGTCATGTTTATGTACATGATCAAAGCAAGTTTTTAAGTACTATGCAATGGTTTTATGTCTTTACACATAGAAGAAGACAAGACTGTATTATTGTCAAATTATTATCTTTACGAGATTTTAAGGTACAGACATAATAAACTCTATTAAACTAAACTTACTTAGGAACATGAAAACTTGTACTATATCTGTCATTGTCCATTACAGTGATTTCAAACATCTCTTCCTCGTCACTTTCCACGTCGTTAGGCTCTGTGACGTATGACTCATCTATAAAATTGAAAATCGAATAGCGTAGATTTTTACCTAGAATGTATAAAGTATAAATTCGCTATCGGAGGTAAGATTGTCACTCACTATTCTCATACATATCATGTTCCTGAAGTGAAGTAATGTTTGTCGCCAATGGGTCATTCACTCTGTAGCACCTGCCTTCTATCCACAAAACTTCGGGATTTAGAACGTCAGCCATCGCACAGTTATTGGTAATATTGTTGACCACTCTTTTTTGTCTGTAAGACAATCAATTCAATTAAATTCTGCTTTATGGACTCACAACACTGAATATCCAGTACAATTTCGTCAATGTCACGTGTTAGGCAAGAAATAGTCAATTATAAGAACATTTATCCAAATACCTATCAGAAATGAAAACCCTCTGAAACGTAGTGATTATATTCTCTGTGCTGAAGAGTCTGAAAACCTCGCAGTCGCAGACGAAATGACAGTTTGGGACATCAAAGTTTGGGAAATCTAGTCTGTGACTGTGAGTTCTGTGGGTCTTTTTTTTTTAGGAATTGAGTGGTAGACTGATAGTACGATTTACCAGTAATAGGGATTTCAATGAACATCGATGTCTACAGCAATGAGATATTATATAAAATATTTATTCAAATAACCACAAATTCAATGGCACAGCCTACGAATAAAAAAACCGGCCAAGTGCGAGTCGGACTTGATGTTGTTGAACCAAGCAGAGCGTCAATGGTGTCCGCCTTAGGACACAGGAGAATGATAATCCGATAATAATAACACTTTTTAATATAATAGCACTTTTATTTTCATATAGAGACACATGACATGACATAATACCTATCTGACATAATATTCTTTTTCAATGAGATAGGTCACAGCACAAGTTAATAGTTCGAATACAAAACTCCTTTAACACTTTCCCTTATTCAATGCTATTCCAAGGGCATGGCAAAGGAATGAGAATCTTGGCCGTGGTAGTCCTTTAGTTAAGATATCAGCTAACTGATCTGCAGTGCCAATTCTCTTGACTTCCATTGCTCCTTCAGCAACTTGCTCTCGTACGTAGAAATGTCGAATTCGAATGTGCTTTGTTCGCTTGTGAAATTCTGGGTTATGCGCCAAGCGAACTGCTGCTTCGTTATCAACATATAGTGCAGGAATATGCTTGAGTTCAGTTAACTCCTGCATTACTCTGGTTAGCCAAACCAACTCTCTAGCTGCTTCACTGGCTGCTACCAGCTCGGCTTCGGTAGTAGAGGTAGCAACGGACGCTTGCCGTTGACTGAGCCAAGATATCACACCTCCTGCATAGCGACAGGCTACGCCTGTGGTAGATCGGCTGGTCTCTCGATCACCTCCATGGTCAGCATCGCTGAATGCTTCGAGTATTGCTGGTTTATGCTGTTCATACCTAATTCCATAGGCAGATGTTCCTTTGATGTAACGCAAAATCCTTTTTACACCAAGCCAGTCTTCCTTGGAGGGGGATTCTAATTTTCGGGAGGCAACACCCACTGCAAATGCAATGTCAGGACGTGTTCCGACCATTAAATATGCTAAAGCGCCGACGGCTTCTCTATATGGATACTTCACGGTTTCGGATTCGACTTTCCCTGATTGAATAGTCGTAGCTTCCTTCTCGATGGGTGTTGTGACAGGGTTGCAATCTGTCATTCCAAAACGCTCCAATATTTTCTTTGCATAGGCTTCTTGCTTAATGAAGACGGAGCCGTCCTTCTCTCTTTCGATTTGTAGCCCTAGGTAATATGAAGCGGGCTTTGACGTTATCTTCAAACGTTTCCGTAAATCATTAAGAAACGATTGTGCTAAGTCTTCATCACTTGCGGATAACTCTCTGAACGTTCACGTTTTGACCTTTCAGCCGTCATTTATGGTTAATATTTTTTAATGTTGCCATTCCACCATTATATACTACTACTACTATGATAAAAATCAATAAAAAAAAATTTTGCTCGAGTACTTTCTTTTTCGTACGTACAATCAGAAACAAAAATCTCCAAAAATCTGTTTCACACAAAACAGAAATCTCCTTCACCATAATAATGTACTACCTATAACAACACAGTGAAAATATGTTTTATTCGTTCGAGAAACTAACATCAAGAAAACAACACAGTATTACTTTTACAAGAGTACTTTGGATTAGCGCGCGAACCAGCGGAATTGACACGAATGTAAACAAAACACTAAACAAGCAAAAACAATCTTTATTGCTATACAACATACGTACACACGTCTATAGTTCAGAAAAGACCGACCAGCTGAACGAAGGAAGACCGAACGGAGCATTATCTGTGCTGTGATTGTGTGATCGATTAACATGCATCCATCGTTCGCTCTCGGCCATGTTCGTTCACCCCGGTTCATTTATTCATTCAGCCAGCCCGAGATCGTGAGAGCAGTGAACGAATAGACCGAATGTCCGATTAGCACTAGGAAACGTTTCCTTTCGTTCATTGCATGGAAACGTGTCTTATTCGTACTTCGTACATGAACGACACAATACTAGTTCATGAGATAAAGCCTGGTGACAGACAGACAGACAGACGGACAGACAGACAGACGGACAGTGAAATCTTAGTAATAGGGTCCTTATTGGCACCCTTCGGGTAACCTAAAAAAGTATAAGTTGGAGAGAAAAACATTCATGAGGCTTTTTTATGTAGCCTTGATTGTTTCCCACTGCAGGGAGCAGTGGGTACCCTTCGGGGACGGAACCCTAAAAACCACTGAAGTATTTCTTCCTACTTTACTCTAAAAAACGGCCTCTGATGTCAAACCATTGACTTCATGATGTATAACCCATCAAATTACCTAGATACCTCGCAAGTTGGCGGTCGGACGGTGGCAGGCGCATAGACATTTTGCCGGGTAATACTGAACGCGCTCCGATCGGTAACACAATTGACAAGCCATTATTATTTAGCGCTAGTATCTAGCTGGACATCTATGTTTTTAACTAGATATCACTGGCCGCAGCAGATGAGAAAGTAACATCGATGATAAGAATATCAGAACAATGTTTATTTGTCGATGTTTGTTTTATATGAACATAGCCGATTTTCTATTTCTTAGAGCCTTATCTCAAAAAAATTCATTCTTATCTAAAAAAAAACACGATTCTTTAAAACCCATAATTATCAGATGCAGTTTAAATAGTCTTTATACTACACCTGCTTGGAAAGTACCTTGATACTTTATCAAATTTACGGTAGAAAGTACCTAGTACGTCATTGCATATCGAACAAATAAGTATGCGGGGAGAAAACGCATCTGAGCGAGAGAGAAAAGTGTATGAAAATCCATTTCTTACGTGGTTTTTCTTTTTTAATTTTGGGTAAGACTATGCGCCGGTAACCTAAATATCAAAAGCCAAAAAGTTTTTACAGTGAAAAAAAAAAATTTAAAATTTAAGCTGTTTATTTCAAAAAAAAAATTATATACATTACATGGCATGAACTTAACTGCTAATCTTAATATTTAAAGATTTTTTGAGTTAAGGAGCTGCTTATTCATAAATTTACATATACATTATATTTTTACATTTATTGAGGTAGGTTTAAACAAGTGCCGCTTAATAATATTTTTTGTTTGCTGACAAGTTTTGTTTTCTATTCTACTAACTAATTCTATTGGAAATCTATTCAATACTCTAGGCAAAATTGACTGCCAGACTCTCTGGCCATATTCGTTTTTACTTGTTGGTATCTCGAAGTTTGAAAGATAAGGTAGGTAGGTTTTTTTTTTTTTGTACGTAGATTGACGGGTCTTTTCTTTTTTTTTAAAAGGGGTTCGCAAAATGACACTGGCCACTAGCTGTGTGTTGGATGGTGTCGGGCTGTGGCAGTGCGACCCTGCGGCGGCAGGATAAACAATTTGAAAAAAGAACATGTGAAAATTGCAGACGCCATTGGCGCCATTTCCAATTTGTGTGTTGTTTCAGGATTCAGTTTTCGTAGAAAGTAAAATATACTTTCCAAGCAGGTGTAGTATAAAGCACTATGTATCACTCGAGAGAAACTGCGATTCCCGATCTCGGGTGTTTCGACACGACACCCTCGACGGTAATCGGTCACTTTCTCGTCTCGCCGTCTCGGTGAACAATGTACTATTCTTTGGTAAAGAGAAAGTCATAACATAACCACAGATTATTTAACTGCCTCTGAGGAGTGCTTTAGAGGAATTTTGTTTTTATAAATAAGACTGTACGTTTTTAGTATGTACCTATCTGCCAATAAAGAGATGGGGTTGTAGAAAATAATTTTTGTATAAAGCGAGCATAACTATTAAACACACGCCTTTTTTGTGGTTAGTCTGCTCAGTGCTGGAATGGAAACAAAAACATTGGATTGCAATGGACAGCAGGTTAACCTTACATTTGTTTTTGTAAAGTCGCCGGTACCGTAACTGAGTACCTAGTTGACGCATGTAAAGGTTGATGTACTGTCGACTACAACTACTATCTGTATAGTTATTAGTTACATGCTCTTTAATAACGCTGCCGTTGGTATTAACTTCATGCTAAGCACGCTGTTGATAAGATACCTACACTACATCCTTATCTTTTCATGTTGTTCCACTTCACCACACGCTAACATGCGTAGTTATGACTTATGATCACTTAACATTTTACCCAATGTAACTCACGACTATTTAATTTTAGGTTGAATAAATAATATTATCTATGACTAAGGTAGGTACGACTTAGTATTTCGAAACACTTTATGTGTCGTTGATAGCCGTGAGTGCCGTGTCGTCTACTAATAATTATGTCTCAGAAATTTGGACATTCAGCAGTGACTTATTACAATACTAATTATTATGAATATACTTTTGTGCAAAATAAAAATGGTGGTAAGTTACACTGTACGTAGGTACATAAATTACTTACCTAACTGTTCCGGCAATTAAGTTTTAACAACAATTCGGTCGATGATGGCCGAGCTATTATTATTAGGTATGTTATTAAATACCAATATTATTAAAATGATAAGTACGTAGGTACCTAAGTACCTATGTATTTCAAGCGCTGATGTATTACAGTCTGTTCGCTTTTAGAATATAGGTACCTCGGGCTCTAGAGTAGGCTTCGGTTTTCGCCGAAGGCACACGAGTGTGTAATACTACTCCCTGCTCTGTATAAAACTTTTCTTCACTATTTTGAAAAGTTTTGTAAATAAATTAAGTGTCGTATTAGTTCCGCCGATATTTCTATTACACGAATATATCCGATTCTATCCGATAGTACCCGAGGTATATTCTAAAAGCTAACAGACTGTACATGTAAACCTAATGTAAACATCTCAGACACATAGTTTTCCTTACGATATTTTTGCCTTCACGTTTAACGAGTGGGCTATTTGTAATCTATTATTAAGAGCTGTCAGTTGACCAAAGTGCATACAAAAAAAACAACAGACATCTGATAAAAGCAGATTAAAAGATTGTTAGTGTACGAGAAACCGAGGATCAGTCTTTGTAGATCCATAACTACATACATATCATATTAACAGACTTTAAACTCACCCGCAGGGCGAAATGCGCATTGCTAAAACAAATGAGATTATGTCTGTCTGTCACGTACTTAATTGAATCATAAAATTATCACATTAGTGCAAAAAGCATTCAACAAGAACATCAGTTTTAAAAGCATTTTTAGAGGCTAAAAATTCCAACCATGCCTTAAAATTGTCCTCAGCACGGGTTAGTGTAACAAAAAAAAGAATATAAGAACATACAGGTTGAGCAGGTTGTTAGATACTGGCTTATCATAATGCAGATTATCGAAATAAATTAAATTGGTTTTTCTTTAATCCGTTTCTTACTTTGGAAATGCAAGTTTATCTCAAAAATCCACCCCACACAAATTATACCACAATAAGTAACCGATTACATTTTTAAAGTACCCCTTTTAAAGGTTCTTTAAAAATAATGGAAATTACTAAAAATAATGGCGCTACTCTGACGTACCTACCTATATAGTTTTACTTCAAACTATGAATTTTTTTTACTCGACAGTAAAATAAACACGCTACAATAAAATACATCCGACTAGTAATAAAATACATCCAAAAGTTATTTCTGTCCCTATAAATTGATAAACAACCATAAAATAGATTCTTTCCACTACCAAATAATAAAATTGGAGCTTCGATGTCTAATCGTCCTTTGTAAATTTTACCGAAACAAAGTGGTTTAATTTCACCCAAGTGTCATGTCTTGACAGCAAGTGTCGGTTTCGTGTCAAGATCCTGATGCTGCGTCCACACGCTTGCCGTTTCCCACAAGCCGCGAGCCTCTCTACAAATACCTACTTGGCAAATGGACAAACAAACCTCGGCGTCCACACTCTTCGAAGGCGTTAGTATTAATAAAGTTTTTCATTCTGTTAATATCTATTGACTATAAAACAATCGACAAAAATACCATCGACTTGTCAAAGACAATTAAAAGAAATATAAAGGAGGTTACACTCCTTAACATCCGCCTCCGTTTTTTATGTTGCACATTTTGCTGAGCTCTTGAATTCTGGGTCCATACAACGGTTTTGTCAACATATCGGCAAGCTGTTGAGCTGCAGGGACCTTACATACATCAAGAACACCATTAGTTACACATTCTCTTATAAAGAACGATCTAATTCTTATGTGCTTTGTTCGTTGATGATATTTATATGGTGGATTTTTGGCTAGTCTTATTGCGGACTCATTGTCGATGCAAAGACTTGTCGAGCAATCTTCGCCAGTAATATCTTTCAAGATTCTCTTCAACCATATGATCTCGCGAGCAGTTTCACTGGCAACTATTACCTCCGCTTCGGTGGATGAAATTGCAACGGTGGTTTGGCGTTTACTCTGCCATGAAATTGTCCACCACCAAACAAGCATAACATGCCAGTAGTGGAGCGACCTGTGCTAAGATCACCTCCGTGATCAGCATCACTATAGCATTCTAGACTAGGGGCTGTACCGCTTTTGTAAATAATTCCTTTATCCATTGTACCTTTCAAATACCGTAATATCCGTTTGACAGCATGGATATCTTCCTTTGTAGGATGGTCCAAATTACGTGATACGACGCTTATAGCATAGGCTATATCTGGTCTCGTACCAGTCATAAGATAAGCCAACTGCTTGACGGTAGGGGAAGCGGTCTGAAGTATTTTCATCCTGTATGTTATTCGTCTTAATAATTGGCGTGGCTACGGCTTTACAATTATTCGCCATTCCGAATCTTTCTAGCACGCGTTTAGTATACGCTTTCTGATGTACTAGAATAGAGCCGTCCGACTTCTTCTCTATTTCCATACCCAGGAAATAGTTCGCTGATTTAACAGTTATTTTGAAACGCTTTTTCAACTCTTCCAGAAAGTTTTGAGTTTCTTTTTCACTTGTGAAAGCGATTAACCCGTTGTCAACATAAAGGGCTAAGACAATTTAATTTTTGACTTTCTTTCTTATAAATAGGCAGGGATCCGCTTTGCTCTGCTGAAATCCGAGAGCTATTATGTAGTCGTGATGCATCGGTTCCAACATCGCGGTGCCTGTTTTAAACCGTAAAGACTCTTCTTTAGCCTGAATACAAGCCTAGGATCAGTGGTATAGCCTTGTGGGGGTTTCATGTAAATTTCCTCATCTAAGTTTCCGTATAAGAACGCTGTGGAGACATCAAATTGAGCTAACGACATGTTTTGCTTTGCAGCAGCACTATGAAGTGCTCGTATTGTGCTGATTCTTGCCACAGGACTAAACGTTTGAAAGAAATCCAGCCCTTCCTTTTGAGAATATACCTTAATTACTAATCGGGCCTTGTATTTGTCTAGTGTCTCGTCCGGATTAGTTTTAATTTTGAATATCCACTTACAGGGAATAGCTTTCCTTTTTTCAGGTAATTCTACTAGTTCCCATGTTTCGTTTTCTTTCAAAGAATTAATTTCAGTATCAAATGCCTCTTTCCATTTATCGTGATCTACTCCTGACATAGCTTCTTTGTAGCTTTTAGGCTCGACTGCATTAGACGACATATTGATGTTACAAACAGTGTCTGTGTATCGACTAGGAGCTCTTAGATTTTTCCGGTTCCTCAGAGTCATTTGACCTTCTTGCTCAATTTCATTAATCGACAGCTCTTCGTGCTCAACTTCTACTGGTTCTGTTTCCTCATATATTATTCAGATTCTGCAGTTTCAAGTTGATCTGATTCATCTTCGGTCTCATTTTTCTCAGAGTGAAAATCAAGTGCTTCCTGTTCATCTTGCTGTACATGGACTTCTTGGTCTTCAACTGGCTCATTATGTCCATTAAGCTGTGGTGGTTGATACGTTGGATCGTTTGCATATATAAGTCTATCTTGATAAGCATCGTTCTGTATAGAGTTTTTGGGTAAGTTGTCTTGTAGATCTGGCAGTTCGAATCGAAATTGTTTGCTAGTTGATGGTAAAGGTTGTGAAATGTTCGTAGTTTGATCGTCATTCTGGTCTTTGTAACCCAGTAACGGTTTTTCTTCAAACGTGACGTCTCTGGATCTAATTAACTTGTGATTAACTTTATCCCAAATTCGGTAACCTTCATCTCCATCATAACCAATCAAAATTCCTTTTTTAGCTTTCTTGCTTAACTTCTTGCGGTTAGATTTCGGAATATGAGCGTAGCAATTGGAACCAATGATTCTCAGGTGCTTAATACCAGGTTTCTTTCCGTACCATAGTTCATAAGGAGATATTCCAGGCGTGCTCGATGAACCAGTGCGGTTTAAGATATACGTCGCTGTGTTAATGAGTTCTGCCCATAAACCTTGCGGTATCTCCTCATGTGCATGCATCATTGCTCTTGCTGCTTCTACTATAGTCCTATTCTCTCTTTCTACGCATCCAGCTTGTTCATGAGTGTGAGGCATTGTCAGTCTTTGTTTTATGCCATGCTCGTTTAAGATCTTTCGAAATTGCTCGTTATCGAACTCTCCTCCGTTATCGGTCAATATTTCTTTAACAGTGTGTCCTGCAACTCGAGCTTCAGTTAACATTTGTTGTAGCTTATGATGTGCGTCTTTCTTATGATGTGGATTTCTGCTTTAGAAAATATATGCATCGATAGTGATTAAAGTCGTCTTTGAACAACAGAAAGTATCAAAATTTCTGGATCGAGTATGTGAAAGGTCCACATATGTCAGCATGTATGAGTTCTCCAGATTGAGTCGCTCTCACCCTTGTGCCAAACGTCTGCCTATGGGCCTTTCCATATAGACATCCTTCACATAGATCTGATTGATTGTCCTTGACTTTCAAACCCAATTCTCTTTCAATGAGCTGTTTCACATGTCTCTAACTCTGGTGAACGAGTTTCTCATGGTACACTTGTAGTGGATTTGTCAGTGCCACATTAACTTCTGGTTTCGGTACTAGGCAAGTTAGGTTCAGCTTAAAAAGTCCTCCATTTCTCTGCCTTTTTTCTACTAACTTGATAGATCCAGCTACTTTCAAAGTGCACGTGTCTGGCGTCGACTCAAATACAGTGTTGTACTCATGTGCAGCAAGAACAGAAAAAAGATTCATCTTAATGTTTGGGACATACCAGACATCTTTGAGTGTTAGTTGCACTCGTCTTCCATTAACATCAACTTCTGCACGGATGTTCCCCTTCCCTAGTGCTTCTATGGTGTGACCATTCGCTGCTGTCACAGTATGTTGGCCTTTGAAGAATTCAAAAGTTTCAAAAAAATCTGATCTGTTTGTTACATGGCTGGTCGCGCCATTATCTACAAACCAGTTCTTTATCTGTAACTAAATTGTTGAGGGCCAAGACAGGTAGAGTTAGGTTTACTGATGTGGCCTCTTTAGGTGGTCTACCATCAGATATCCATTTCTTACATTGTCTCACTCTATGTCCGGTCATTCCACAATATTTACATTTAATTTCCTTTTGTTTCTTTTTTCCTCTGTTTGTTCTTACATAAAGTGCTTCTGACGGGCTCGCATTCTCAGTTTCGCTCTTGTTCATTAAAGTTTTTTCATGGGCACATAGCTGAGTAGTGAGATTTACAACGGTTCGATCTTTCTTTGTCATTAGTAGCCAACTTGATTTAAAGGTGAAGAATTCCGACGGTAAAGTGTCCAAAATCTTGCAGATCAGTAACATGTCTGGTAATTTTGAATCTAAGAAACTGTTCAGTTCATGCCAGATATTCTTCAGCGCAGAAATATGAGTTGCCATACCATGTTCTGTTTCCTTTTTGTAGCTAAAGAAACGTAGACACAGGTCGTAACTTTTGTCTTCACTACTTTCTCCATATAAACGATTAAGTTCTTCCCATACATCTTTAGAACTTGTCAGCCGCATGACATGATTTAGAATTTCATCTGTCATGTTTCTCGTGATGAGAACTAAGACGGCACTATCAATGTTGACAAATTCTTGTAGATCTTTTTCGTATTTTGCTTGGACAGCCGCATCTGCTTCTGCGGGTGGTTGACGAGGTTTACTCCACTTACCTTCGACAATGTCTAAGGCGCCAGGGATGGCCTTCATAACAACCATTATTCTGTACTTCCATGATTTGAAGTTTTTGGTATCCAGGTGTCCTATCTGCACCCTGGATGCTTCCACGATTGCTCTATCCATAGCGGTAGTGGTAGTCAGCCGGCACAGATTACACTGTATGAATTTTTTCTACAAATTCTTTCCCAGAATGAATACACTTCGCATCCTCAAAATACTTAAAATATTACGCTCTGCTACCATAATAAAGTTTTACATTCTGTTAAAATAAAAAAAAATCAAAATCAATTTTTTTTATTCAAAGTAGCACAGGAACTACGACTTAATGAACGTTACAAGTTAAACTAGGTGTCCATTTCAAAAACTAGATAATTTTGGAGAAAAAATGGACAAAAAAACTCCAAACTTAGTCTTTTCAAGTCCTTAATTTACAGGATTTATATAAATGTTTTAAAACTCATGCATTGATCTGGCTTTAATTCCAGACATCATTGTCATCTAAATAATCTTTAATGTTATAGTAGCTTTTTTGGCACAAAGTGCGCTTCACACATTTTTTATTATATCCTCAGGGATCTTATTGTAGAAACGTATACAATGCCCCATAAAGGATGTAGGTATTAACCTTTGCCAGCCTAAATTTTGGGAACGAAAGTTTATGTCTATTTCTAGTATTTACATTGTGTTGGCTACCTACAGTTTTAAAGTCACTGATATTTTTCCTAACATACATAATATTTTCATAGATATACTGACTAGCAACTGTTAGGATGTTAGTTTCTTTAAAGAAATCTCTTAACGAATCTCTATTGCCTAGCTTATATATGAATCTGATCGCTCTCTTCTGCAGGACGAAGATGGTCTCAATGTCTGCTGCCCGACCCCACAGTAGTATACCTTTAATAAGGCCAGAGATGCAAAACCTCTTTTTATAATAAATTTTTTAACAAGTCTAATTTTATTTCAGCTTGACATTTATAACTAACGCTGTAAAATTTTATTAATTTTACTTTTATTTATATATTTGTGAAAGAAGTTTAATGTGTATTGTGTGTATTTTTTTTTTCAAGATGGCCATTTCATTGATTGTTTCATTGTTTCCAAATTAATTATGATGTGTGTGCTCGTATTATTGAATACATACTCCAAAATTGTATCATTATAGTACAGACTTGTAAACGGCTCACTGAGAATTTTTTATTCAAAAATTTGTATGGAACTGATACAATAAAATCATATTTCTCCGGTCTCGCACAATTGGCCCTAATTATTTTTCAAGGAGTGAATCTTTGAATTTTTTGATTTTTTTTTATGTATTGCATAGTAAGGCCAGAGGTGCGAAACCTTTTTTTTTAATAATTGTTTTTAACAAGTTTAACTTTATTTCAGCTTGACATTTATAACTAGCGCTGTAAAAATAAATAAATTACCAAGTAATAGACGACCAACTTACAAAAGGAAAACATCTTACAAGTTCCATTAAAAAATACTTTAATGAAGGTTTTTTTTATTTTTTTTGGCAACTCGAATCGGTCCTGTTTTGTTAGTTCTGTAAAGCCAGTAAAAAACCCTCCCTTCTTCTACACGCATTTGGCGGGTTTTTCTAGACTTTCTTGTCAATCATAAGACATGTGGAAAAAAAAGTATATAGTGCTTTTTCAGGTTCCAAATGTAACTGAAACTAAAATTGATTTTTCAGTTTACAAATAAAAATTAGTGCTTTTTAGGGTTCCGCACTTAATAAGGAACCCTTAAAATTTCGCTATGTCAGTCTGCCTGTCTGTCCGCGGCTTAGCACAGAGGCGACAAGTACTAGAATGCTGACATTTGGCACAGATATACATTATAAATCACGCCGAAAAAACGGTATGATAAAATCTTAAGAAAATAAAATATTTTCGTACCTACCCCCCTACACCTTTACCATAGAATCATCATCAGCCATTTGACACCCACTGCAGGACATAGGCCTCCCTCATGGTTTTCCTAACCATGAAGGGTTTTGCCGTAATCGCCACGCTTAGCAGGCGTCCGTGGCGCCGAACTAAGAATCGCTCGTCACTCCATTTCCTTCCGTGGATGTCGTAGAAGGCGACTAAGGAAATCAATTACCAGGAGACGGGCAGCAGCGTCTTCCTGAGATTCCAACCGTATTCTGCGATCGCCAACCCGCCTGCCAAGCGTGGCGATTATGGCAAAACCCTTCATGGTTAAAAACCATGAGGGAGGCCTATTGTCCTGCAGTGGGCGTGAAATGGCTGATGATGATATTTTTTGTAGGTTTCTTTGCTTGGGCGATGACAGAAGGAAGTAATGGATCAAATATGTGCAAGACAACTGAAAAGAAGAACAGGACGAATTTTGTTTGACAAAAAATCTTAACAAGGCTTATAGAAAACTTTCCTACTTGTTGAATAAAATTTTCTTAACATTATTTCCCATCTGCGGAGGTTTTCAATTCAATGGACTCGTTTAGGTTCTGTTTAAGACTTATTAACGGTCGGATTTTTGTTATTAGGGTTCCGTACCCGAAGGGTGCCAAACAGGACCATTACCTTTGCTATTATTAAGACTTCACTGTCCGTCTGTCACCAGGCTGTATCTCATGAACCGTGACAGAAAGGCAGTTTATCACAGATGATGTGTTTCTGTTGCCGCTATAACACCAAATACGAAAAATAGAATAAAATAAACATTTAAGGGAGGCTCCCATACAACAAACGTTGTCTAAACACAGCCATCTATGTAACCTTCACAACGCCGATGTCATGTCGTTAAATGTCAATGTTAAACGCTTCTTGTTGGTATCTATTGATGGCGTTGTTCTCAAATTCGATCTTTGTCTAATGTTGTACAGATAATGGTACGGAACCCTTCGTGCGCGAGTTCGACTCGCACTTGGCCGGTTTTTTATGTAGCCCTTATACGTACGTACCACTGCTGGGCACAAACCTTTCTCAGAGAGAGAATTAAGAGTACAGTAATATTACTGATTGTAATATAATTTACCTTAATATACTAATCGTTACCTTTTATTGCGTTGAAATAAAAATAAATAGTGAAAGGAAAATTAATTACCGTTCAAGGTCAGTCTTTTGTTCTATTTCCTTTGGGAGCCTACCACGTAATGCCATTACTGCTATTTCAAAATGGTCCCCATAAAAGCGTTCGTCATCAAAAGAAAACTACACTTTTTTAGGTAGTTAGGTATTGTGTTACACCCTGTACATAAATTATTTAAAAAAAAAGTGCTTCTCACTTAATGGGGATGGCAACATGAAACTAATTATGGATGGCGCCACTGAGATTTGCCCCGACAATGTTTGTTTTGTTTTATAAGTGTTGCTTATTTTCGGATTTTTTCATGGAAAGTCAACATAAAAACATCATGAAATGCTTTTTACTAAAAAAAAGGGAAAGCTATAGTTTGTACCAAAACTGAAAAAACAAAGTTTTGTATACCGCGAAAGGAATACAGACTGTAATTATAAAGGTAACCACAAAATTAGAGATACTTCTAGGTCCATCGAGGAATAATAAATTGTAGAATCGGCGGCCTAAAGTATTTGAGTCAAATGTTCATTAAATTATTATTCTATTCCATATAAGCAATTAAAAAGGAACTTTCCTTATTTTTGCAAGAAAACATATTTGTTCATCTCATTGTTTCCAGACAGCTCTCCGTTAATGTAATAAAGTTAATAAATATACTATAGTGTAATTTTATGCTAAGTTCTCTTTCACTTTCTGAAAAAAATGTGTTTTGACTTGTGCGTTAGAGTCCGGCAACCCTAGAATTATTATAACATATACAGGGAATGGAAACGTGAACATATCATCTTCAGCCCGCCAATATCCACTGTTGAACAAGGGCCTCCTCATGCAAGCGCCATTCATTTCTGCTTTAAGTTGTTCTTCTCCAGGTCTTTCCTGCCGCTTTTTCGATGTCATCGCGCCACCTAGCTGGTGGTCGGCACACGCTTCTAGTGGCTTCTACGTCCGGTTCTCGGTTGCCACTCTAACAGTTTGCGACTCCATCTTCCGTCGTCTCTTCGGCATACATGACAGGCCCATCTCTATTTTAGGGTAGTGACTCTTTTTGTGATGTCTGTCACGTTGGTTCGCTTCCTGATCTCGGTGTTCCGCACACGATCTTTAATGGAGATACCGAGCATCGCTCTCTCCATTGCTCTGTGAGCCACCTGAAGCCGGTGAGCAGTATGCTTGGTATAGGTCCATGTCTCGGCTGCATAGGTCAAGGAGGGCAACACGCATTGGTCGTAGAGTTTCCGCTTAAGGCATATAGGGAAGTCACCTCTTAGCACGTCTGACAACTTCCTGAATGCTCCCCACCCCAACTGAATACGACGGCTGATCTCTTTGGTTTGATTATCTTTGTCTAGAGTCAGTATTTGGCCTAGGTAGACGTACTCCGTAACCCGTTTGATCTTGCATCCATGGACTGTGATATGGTCGATCTCTTAAATTCCTGGCACATTAATTCGGTTTTATCGACTGCATCGATGCTTAAAGTCGCAGTGTGTAAAGGGCCTTAGTAATAGGGTCCCGTTTGGCATGGACCTGCCTAATCAAATTATATATTGCCTATTTCGTGTCAAGACGTGACTTTCTAGAATTTGCCGACATCGGTTTGCCCTACAGACCCACCGTACCCCTAGTCATACCCCTGGTGGTATGGTGGGTCTTTTAAAGTTAAACGATACTACTGACTACTAGTGAAGTGATGTGATGTTGACATCTATAGCTGAAAGTAATAAAAATAATTTTGACTGAGTCGCAGTTAAAAGAAGAATAAATATTAACAATAACACGTATGAAACAGGAAGATGTCAAAAGCATTCGCATTACATAATGGAATATGCATTTTCTATTACTTATGTAGATAATCATGAGAGTATGTAGATCACCACTAGTGATAAGCATACCAAAATAGATCTCTTGTCTGCATTAATAGTATAATAATTTTCAAAGTTATGGTCGTAATAAGTTTCTGATAACGGCACGGTTTATCGTGCTTATTACTCTCAGTGACAGCAGCAGTGTATCTCGATTCCGATTAAGATGCGTTCTAAACGATTATCTGGTATCCAAGAATTAAAATTTGTATCAATGAATCTCTCACAATATCGTACGAGGATGGATGTGAGCGTACCTCGTACCGGGACCTCTAAATCTCGTACTTGTACGAGAAAGCTCGTACGGATGGCAACCCTGAGTGATTTTTTTCTGTGTACCAACATAACGAAAGATAGAATTGGATAGAATGACATCTGTCAGAGGTAAAATAACTGAACGGACTGTAGGTATCTCCATCCATGTGGGTCTGATCCAAGGATCCTTGGTCTGATCTGATCTGAAGCGATCGGTTTGTTGCCATTTCAACAAGAGAATATTCTTTTAATCTGTGAACAAGAGTAGCAAGACAGTGTGAGAGAACGGCCGCGCTAATTTAGAAAACATTACAAAATAAAAAGAGAAACAAAATTTAGTACCTATATTATGAGTAGGTATTTATATAAATAGACAAACCTGCTTATCCAGTGATGTTGACTCAACTATTTTGAAAAGCTGCGTTAAACGTCTCTAAAGCTTTGTATTTGTAGAGGAATATGAAAGTGTTGTCGCATCACACCGACCTAATCAATAAATTTGTCTAATTTACAGATGGCACAAAAATGAATGGATCTCGCCGGGTCATCATGTTTTGTGTTTTAACTACAGTCCTTCCATCAATCCTGATAGTACTCCCGCTATATTTGAGAAATATAAAATATGCAGATGTTGTGTATAAAATATCAGATTCGGATGTTATTCAAATACACAAAGGGCAGTCATCTGTATTTTGTGAAAAACACTCACTGAAAATGAATGCAACATTCAACGCATTTCAAATGAAAGGTACTCCAGTTTTATCAGAGAAAAAGAAACATATTTCTTTGAAGAAATCTATGGTTTTACCAGATGATACTCTTGAATACTGGGGTTTTTATCTATTCAATGGTGCTACAGTGGAACTGAAAGCTTGCTCGCGTTTTATAGGATCAAAAATATTAGTTGTAAAAGGAGAAAAAGAATTAAATACATGTGGTATTCTTGAAGGCAACAGGAGTAAGAAAGATCCTCAGCTTGCAGAAAACCAAGGGCAGGTTTTAGTCACACTTGAGTCGCCAGACAAAAGAAATAACAGAAAATATCTCAAAGAACAAGATAATAATCGAGCTAATGAAAAAGAAGATAAAGCTTTACTGGAAACTCGAAACATTATGCAAGATATTATTAATAAACATTCAAGATTTAGTAATGGTGATTTCAAAGAGACCAAATCATATGGGTTCAATAAAATCCAGGATTTGATTAATAGAGGTAAACAAAAACGTGATATTAAACCGATTCATAATCCCAACACAGTGTTAGATGCTGGAGTCAACCATGGAGGGAATGCATTCAATGCAACTGACGCAGATCTGGATGCTTCAGTCTCTAGTTTTGAAAACAGTCTTCATGAATGCTATGATGGAAATATATTGATTAATGAATTTTTTCCTTATTCTATAAACTGCAATAGTTCAAATTATTTGGAGAAAACTACGACACTTAAAGTAACTCATCAGGTTTTATTAGATGGATATTACTATTATATATTTTATAGTGACAATGATATTGTACAGAATTATATACATGTTATATTTGATATTCATAAGCCTACATTCCAATATACAAACATGTCCAAATCAAAAGTTTGTATAAATCAGACAGAATGCGATTTCAATGTTGATTTCTTTAGTGATGAACTAGTCATTGTAGAAGTTCCCACAAGGGATGGTATTAGGAGTGAGGTTAATGATGCCTCCTTATTGATATCAATTTGTCATCCAAGAATGCCAGTCTATGTGTTCTTTCCAGTCAGTGTCTTGATACTAATTTTGCTCTTTGCATTTTTATGATATATTGTAAAGATATGTATTTACTATACTATAATTAAGTCAAGCTTTATTAAGAGTGTGATATTATCGTGATAAAACTATTCCATTCCATAGATATGATGTTGTAGATGTAGAACTAAGAATGTTGTGCAATTTCAACTGAAATAAATACTCTCTTTATTAAGTGTTGAAAAATGAATGTATTATTTTCGTAATTTAGTTGAATAGTCATCAATTTTCTTTTTTTAGATACTAGTGATCGCTTAGATTGAGAGGAACCTTAATTATTATCACTTCCTCAAAAGTCACTATCATTATTTTGAATAAAATTTATTCCAAAAATATAAATAATTTGAAATGAACATAAAAACCATGTAGAAAACATAATTTCAAAATTAAAATGCAAAAAGGGATTACAGGATACATTGAGGACCTGTCAAAATAAAGTATAGAATATCATTGAGGAAATTTTGATTTATTATTTCCATATAGTGTCCAAAGTGCGTTTCAACAGGCTGAGTATGTAGATATTCTGCAAACAAAATATTTATATTTCAGTACAATATTTGCGACAAATTAAGGTTCCGATCGGGAGTGGAGTGCTACACTTTGAATTAAATCAATAACAATACAAATATGATATTTCATTTATTTATTCACCGTAATACAAAAACAGTTACCATATTATGTACAACTGGAAAGAGCTACAATACATTGTTTCCTTCTAGTGCTTTTGTGATTGAAATAGCCTCTCCAGTACCCGATGAGACCTCTCTGCAGATGGCAGAGAGGCCTGCGCGGAACGGGGGCCATCCGGCCGTGCCGGTCTTATTCCTAGGTTAATATTAAACTTATATCAATAGGTCTATAATTATAGTATAGCATTCATTAATTTAACTAAACTGAATGTATGGTCCAAATAAAAAGAGTTCGAATAAAAGTCGGCACAGTGGTACTTCAGAGGCAGTCTCCTAATACTCACACCGTATAAATATCGCAATAGAATGCAGGACACAAAGTATGAACCAGAATAGTGCAGGTCCCTTAGATGAGGTTGGCCACATCGTTGGGCATTTCTGTGATAGTTGTATGGTAGAAGTCCTCAATGTCCTTCAGCGCTCTCTTGTCAGCTTCAGTCACGAAGTTGATAGCAATTCCCTTACGGCCAAAACGCCCACCTCGACCAATTCTGAAATGTTAATAAAATCCACTCTGAGCAACATATACCTAGAAGACAGAAATGGATAAAGTCTTCAAACATTAATTGACAGGTAGAGGTGGAGTAAGCGTAATAAATATAGTGGTTTTACCTGTGAATGTAGTTCTCGCGGTTAGTTGGCAGATCATAGTTGATGACACAGGAAACTTGTTGTACATCAATACCACGGGCCAGCAAGTCAGTGGTGATGAGCACACGGGAGGAACCAGTACGGAACTGTCGCATGATAACTTCACGTTCACGTTGGTCCATGTCTCCATGCATAGCAGACACAGTGAAATCGCGCTCATGCATAGACTCAGTCAGCCAATCCACCTAAAAAGAAGCATTTATTTAAAAAAAAAATGTGTTAATTCTTCACCTTTTACATTTTGTTATGAAAATGTAAGTTTATGAGCAGCCTATATACGTCCCACTGTAGGGCACAGGCCTTCTCTCAGAGAGAGAGAGAGTATGGGCTTAATGACCACGCGTGCCCACCGCGGATTGGCGATTTCAAGCGCTGAGGTATGTGCATAGGTTTCCTCACGTTGTTTTCCTTCACGTTAGCGAGTGGTATTGCTACTAGAACTTCACAACATACATAACTTAGAAAACAAAGTCATCATGCCCGCACTGGGAATCGAACCTGGGTCTCCCGCTTCAGAGTCCAATGTTCTACCCACTAGGCTACCACCGCGTAATTTAAGTTAATAATTGAAAATTTCACCTTGCGGCGGGTGTTGCAGAAGATGACAGCCTGGGCGATGGAGAGAGTGTCATACAAATCACAGAGTGTCTCCAGTTTCCATTCCTCAATCTCAATAGATATGAAGAATTGTTTAATACCTTCCAAGGTAAGCTGTAATCAGGAAAAACATAACATTAGATTGGTGCACATTATATAAATAGTTTTTCAAGATTATATCGATGGTGGAAAAGAATCACTTGAAGCGACACTTCAATACATGTATTCATTAGATAAAAAAAAACGCTGATTCGAAATATGTATACAGCTCAATTTCAACCGTCGATATAAGTAAAACAGAGAATTTCAATTTGTTGGCAGTGGTTCAATTATATTGATATACTGAAGAAACAGTTTTCAGGTTTTGTGTGATTTCAATAACACATTACTATGCATTTATAGAAAAATGTATGGATGATTGCTTTTTATCTTGTCCAAATCTCTAGAGTTCTGAAGTAACATATCCAGTGCACATTTATTTACATACAATGAGTAAACAGAAATATCAGCATCATGCTGAAATAGTAAGATATACCTCCTCTTTCTGGACAAGAATACGTATAGGGTCCCTCATGAAGCAGCGGGAGACCTCCAGAACATCATCAGGCATGGTAGCAGACAGCAGAATGACTTGAACATCAGCGGACAACATCTTGAATACATCATGAATTTGATCCTTGAATCTGTATAGTACATAAAATATTTCATTAATTCTTTTTCATATCATAATCGGGTTGATGGTTAAAGCTTGGAGAGCCCACAACTTGGACAAGGCAACAATATTTCTGTAATGGAATTGATAGAAATACAGTAGGAGAAATATAAAATACATTTAGAAAAACCACTAAATAGGTATGTCAAATAATTTTTTTATGAACCATAATGGCTAATTTAACTATGCAGTAATTCAGGTGATTCCAATATTACAGATTTCTAGTTAATAATAACTTCCTGGGCTCCTGGAAAAAATAATCTATTAATAAGTTCTTGTATGTTAAGATCATTGCTCTATCAAGCAATTTCACGACTCAATAAAGAATAAATTACACCTAACAGGGCCTAGATTCTGTTAATGCATTGTAGTAACATGACAACTGCATGAACATGGCGGTTTTTATTTCATGGCTGCTTTAAGTCTACGCGGGCACACCCATCAAACCTTCTAGGCGTCAATGGTACGAAAAATCACGTCACATGACCCAACAGTGTACCTGTCATTATACTACAATGCACTAACAGAATCGAGGCCCAGGTATCCTCCGGGTATGTTTTGTCTCCTCACCAACTTCTGGCTTTTTATTTCTGTCTATTCAGATCACAATGACAGTGTGTCTACAGCTGCCCACTTGCAGGTTTGCCTATGAGTACCTCCATTTCCACCAACCTTATCTGGTCAGCACTGAGCGCAAGACATGGTCAGTGGATATGAGACAGGTACTCATCAGCAATCCTCCTGATACTAAGTATGACAGCACTGAGAAAAAAATGTACTATGAAAACTGGGTATCCTAAAATACCAAAATTTGTATATATTAACAAATACAGGGTTAATACATACGAATTTTGCATTGTCATTGCATTCATGATGCTGCCAAGGACTTATTAGTCATACCACAACATGATTCATGTTATTATCGCTGATCAACTAATATGTTAATTAAAAAAACATAAACACCAGTCCTTGTGGCGCCGGATTAAGAATAGCGTCACTCCATTACTTTCCGAGGATGTCGTAGAAGGCGACTAAAGAATTAAATTGCCATGAGACGGGCAGCAGTTATGTTCAAAGCTTGGCAAACCATGAGGGAGGCCTATGTTCTGCAGTGGGCGTGAAATGGCTGATTTAAGAATAATCTACAATTAGATGTGTAAGTACCAAGACTTACCCTCTAGACAGCATCTCATCAGCTTCATCAAGTACAAAAAGTTTGATCGTGTTTGCTCGTAGAGCACGGCGGGTAATCATGTCGAAGACGCGGCCTGGGGTGCCCACTACCACATGTACACCACTCTCCAACTGGCGAATATCCTCGCGAACATTGGTTCCACCGATACAAGCATGGCATTTAGCATTCAAGTGGTCACCAAGTGCTATCACCACCTACAATACAATAAAATGTTTTTATTATTTATAGCACTTTAGCACTGCATTGCATACACATTGACAACATGCATTCACCTTCTGGATCTGCTGGGCCAACTCTCTGGTTGGAGCCAAGATGAGTGCTTGGCACTCACGGACATTGGTGTCGATCTGTTGCAAAATCGAAATAGAGAAAGTAGCAGTTTTGCCAGTACCAGACTGGGCTTGGGCTATGACGTCACGCCCTTGAATGCACGGCATTATAGCGCGCTGCTGAATGGCCGAAGGCTTTTCGAAACCATAGGCGTAAATGCCTCTCAGCAACTCTTCCTTCAGATTCATGTCATCAAAGCTTTCCACGACTTGATGCCAGTTGGTATCCAAGGCCCCCTCGGGCTCCATACCCGGAGGACCATCATAGTTTGGCTGCTCCTTAGATGGCCCATTCTTGGAATCCTCCGGCCAGTCTTCTCTGTGAAACCAATGATGCATTATGACATAGTAATATGTTGAACTCATTCATTGGTTGAAGAGTAAGGTTCATGAAAATCTAGCCATAGGTAGGAACTAGAGCACAAAAATCAATTTGTATTGAAGGAGTGCTTCACTCCTGTCAAATGACAATTTCAATCGATAAAAACTTGTAGTACCTAGGACGTTTGATGGGTAATACGAGCAAAAACACGATTTTTTGACAATTCTGGAAAGGTATCAAACAAAACTATAATAAGAAAAAAACACGTGCGAAGCGGAATTATGAAGTTCTTCAACCAGCGCCATGTTGGCAATCGGCGACCATGAAAGAGAATGAAAATTTCGCTAAAAGGAATAGCCCCAAATATTTATACCAATATAGAAACAGGACTACTTTTCTGGCATAAAACTAATTTATAATGCTTTCTAATCTTTATAAAATAACAGAGAAACAGAACTTACCTTCTTTCAGGTGAATAGGACATGTTCCAATCGCGGTAGCTGAACGGAAAAGAACTAGCAAGGTCAAGTTAGGTTTGATTAATAGCTTTTTTAGGAGGTTTTTTCAAATATGCATAAAAATACACCAAGGTTATAAGAACACTTCAATATATTTTATGAATAATTGTTAAATAAATTATTACTACTAAAAAATGCTGTATCATGTACAGATTCCCAATAAAATAAATTGGGAAAGAAATCTCCGGAAATGCGTCACTTTATAATTGACGTTTTAGTACCCGTTGTCTATGGGATGTCCTGCAATGCGCAAAATATTATCGATATCGATACATTAGTTTAATGTTACTTTCACACACAGTTTCTTACACGACGCATCGCGCGTCTGGTTCACTACAAAATGACCTTATGTGCCGCGTTATCATAATGCGATTTTAAGTCACGAATGGGTTACCCACAGTGAGAAACGCTGTTTTCTACTGCTAACATCTGTAGCATTGCGAGGCTGCGAAACGCGGTATTTCGACCAATCTAATTAGAAACAAGAACACTTTAAATAAAAAAATCTAAAGAGACTCCTAATCTGCCTGTGCAAACGTAAATTATTGATTTATATTAGTGCATTACGGAATACCAAGATGTCATACCTTGGCGTTTTTTATTCAAAAATGTTAAATCTACTTTCATTCACGTGTGAAACGAATGTAACAAGGTTGACTTAACTTATTCTCAAAAATACAAGAAATCAGTGAATATTATTAATTTATATGTAGTTTTATATTTACTGACCTTATACCTTTAAAATTAAATATAATTTGTAACTATCGTCAATATTTAGGACAATGCCCAATGTGCTTAATTCGACTGCTCTTTTGGCATTAGGGACCAAAAGCCAGCTACTTTTAAATGGACTGTATTCTTTGCGAGTGTGTCAAATACGTTGCACATAAGTAGAGTCGCTCGTAGCCCCGGCTGCCTGAGTGATCTTAAACGATCACGAAGGTTAAGCAACACTGGGCGCGTTCAGTGCATGGATGGGTCGCCGTCTATGCCTAACGCTAGTGGCATTTTTCCGAGTGGTTCCGTGCTTCGCAAGGCACGTTAAGCTGTTGGTGCCGGCTGCCGTCGATAGATGGCAGTCGTTAAGCCAAGTCAGAGGCCTTAGGGCGGCTTGACAACTTCTGACAGTAGACGAGCGACTAGTCTACAAGCCTCCACCAATCCGGACTTGGCCCCCGTGGTGGAGTATGGCCTATACCTTCCCCAGGGAAGAGACCCGTGCCCCTCGGTGGGGACATAATGGGTTGATGATGATGAAGTAGTTGTTCAGGTTCTTTCTTTTCTTTTTTCAGATCTTTAGCAAGTTCGGTCCATATTTTTTCAAAGCTCACGTGGGTCACGATGTCATATTTCGTGTTCTGTTTGAATTTGAAGAAGCTCATGCACAAATTGTACCTGCTGCCGCTGTATCTTTTTTCGATATACAGATATCGTCAATTTGCCTTCGATGATTTCTAGTGTCATGCGAAGACGATTCTTTTGAATTACAAAAGAGTTCTTAAACTCTAACACATGCTATATACGCACAGTCTGTGCAGCGAATTGTCATTTTTTAAGGTTCCCCCTTTAGGACTCGGTGCCAAGAGCAGTTCATATAATATATGTACAAGGTTTATTTACACTGAATATTCACTGGCACGGTGGAAATTATAATATACAGAAGGAGTTACTGACTAACTGAACTAAAAACTACAGCATCAGCTCGAAAAATAACATTTAAACGAACTAAATCCGAACAGGAAAAATCTATTTAAAATCTAAACTTTCTCCTTCTCGGTTACTCCACTATGCTTCGCTTAGCTACGCTACGCTTGGAGTTCGCATGTCGAACAATGAGATTCGAACCCGCGCGCGCCGGACTACCGGCTGTGAATGTGGTGTAGAGTCAACCCCACACCACTAACGGCAACGGTGGCGTTCTACGGTGGCGGTTCTAATTGTGATGTTATACGATACGTGGAACTATATGTTTGGAATAAAAGTAAAACCGGATCCTGCAACCCTGATTCTATGGGCAGATATTTAATCTGTGGCAGATGTCCCTTGATTTTTTTTTTGTTTAATTTGTGACAGACTGGACCTGTCAAATAACTCTAATTGCGTGTAATTTTTGGTTGGTTATTAATTTGCGTGGAGTGAAATAATACGTAATACAGGACGATTCCTAGTACTTTCGTATGAGGAGGTGTCGCGGCGGCACCAGCAATCAGTGGACGATTGGAAAACCATCGTCAGCCCAGTGAGAAGTGTGTGTGGGTTCACGCTTGCCTGCGGCAAGATATAAACTTCTATATGATGTGAAAGGAGAAAGTCGGCACTTGTAAGTAGCTTTCTAGGGAAGAGCGCTCTTGGGGGTAGTCTTATGGAAGACTCGGGCCTCTACTGCCAGTGCCATCAGCCGGGAGGAGCCGACAGACACTCTAACCTCGACACGAACCGTGCAAGCCGCACTATTCAGTGAGTTCTTTATTTATTAACTTTATTGTAACACTTACGAGGGCAAACCATACCGCTTGTTTATGGGCCCCAGGCAAGGAACCCCTTTTGGCTTCTGCGTCTGACATGTAGACGTACCCGACCCTGGTTTTGTCTGTGTATCAAAAATTTTTTGGTAGCAGAGCGTAATTTATTCTTGTATTAAACACTATAATATCATGGTACATTATACCAAAATTCTGATGTTTGTCCCAAGAACCATAATACTTACACGTAGTTGAGCACCATTAATCAAACAGTTAAGTTCGTTATTTCGCTAAACCGTTGCTATAAAGTTAAGTTCGTTAAACGTTACATTTCGGAATATTTTACGTAAGTTATCGTTAATCCGTTAACACGTTAAAAAATTGCATTGTTTATACCATTGTGTTAGTGATCTACTTATAAAAACTTTTGGTTTGGGTTCTGGAAGTTAGTAACAAAAAAAGATGTGTATAATTGGAGTGTGTAATTTTACTTATTCTTACTTACAGTTCTGCAAGGGAAACGTATGCCGACGATGCCATCCAGCTCAAACGAGATGGTAAATATATTTATTATAGGAGAAAATTTGTCTTTACGAGTGGGGATTAGACCTGCACGTGGTCGGACGGTATAAAAGGCAGCGCGCACTGGTGCCCGCCCCTTATTCCGCTCCGAACCGCCGCTGGTGTAAGACCCATTTTGTATTGCCTCGTGTCTGATTTGTTTAGTGGATTTCCGTGTGAATAATTTTTGTGATTTGTAATGATTTTTTTTTTAAGTGAAGTAATTTTTGTTTGTATTAAATTTTGTGATTGTTGATTCCATTTTTTTTTTAGTCATTTTTGCTCGAATTTGCTAAAATCAGAAGTGGGATAGAATCAACGTAGTTCTACCCTATCGACTTTCACACGATGAGACTCTTCGCGTTCGTGAGATAATCAAAGATTTGCTGGACAAGGAAATCATTCAAGAGTCGGAGTCAGAGTACGCAAGCCCCATCCTTCTAGTTAAAAAGAAGGATGGTTCAGACCGAATGTGCGTCGACTTCCGAAAATTGAACGATTTAACCGTTAAGGACCGATTTCCTTTACCCCGTATTGACGACCATATTGACCGGTTAGGACAAAACAAATATTTCACCAGTCTTGACATGGCTACAGGGTTTCACCAGATACCAGTAGAAAAAGAGTCGGTCCCTCTCACTGGCTTTGTCACGCCTGAAGGGCATTATGAGTACTTAAAGATGCCTTACGGCCTGACAAATGCTCCAGTCATATACCAGCGGATAATTGGAAAAACCCTTCGGGAATTTATTGAATCTGGTGAAATCCTAGTGTACATTGACGATGTTTTAATCTTGAGCAAGACGGTGGAACACGGGTTTGTTCTCTTGCGCAACGTACTTACGACCTTGACAAATGCGGGTTTTTCGATAAATTTGAAGAAATGTTCATTCCTCGCGACTGAAATCGAGTACTTAGGTCGCAGCATTAGTGAAGGTCAGGTGAGGCCGAGTCATGATAAAATTAAAGCTTTAACGGACGCCCCCGAACCAAAAAATGTGAAACAGGTTCGCCAGTTCATGGGCTTAGCCAGCTACTTTCGCCGGTATGTACCTGGCTTTGCTCACAAGACTGCTTGTATCGCGGCTTTAACGCGAAAAGGGGTCGAGTTTCATTGGGGATCGGAGCAGCAGGCTGCTCGAAGAGAGATCATTGATTGTTTGACTAGTGAGCCAGTGCTTGCAGTCTATGATCCCTCTTTGCCGATCGAGGTCCACACGGACGCCAGTTCCATTGGGTATGGGGCTGTGCTTATGCAGGTGCACGAGGGTGGTCACAAACGAGTGGTTGCTTACTTTAGTAAGTTGACACAAGGGGCTGAAAGTAAGTACCACTCGTACGAGCTCGAGACCCTCGCTGTGGTTAGAGCCCTGCAGCACTTCAGACATTATCTTGTGGGTGTGCCTTTCACCGTGGTTACAGACTGTAACGCGATGAAATTAACTAAAAGCAAGAAGGACTTGCTTCCTCGTGTGGCTCGGTGGTGGGTATACCTGCAGGACTTTGACTTTAGTCTTGACTACCGCAAGGGTTCACTTATGTCACATGCCGACTATTTAAGTCGAAACCCTGTCAATGTGTGCACAGTTCAAAAGCCACAGAACTGGGCACAGATCGCACAGGCTGCCGATGAGGAGACGCGGTCCCTTATACAGAAACTGAGTGACGGACAATTAGATGCGAGTCGTTACGTGCTAAAAAATGACCTCCTTTACGCAAAGTATTCGCCCACTGGGGAACCATCTCGTTTTCTTTGCTTTATCCCAAAGGGGCATAGACTCAGCTTACTCCGTGTATTTCACGACGAGCATGACCATCCAGGGGTAGAAAAGACCGTAGACTTAATTACGAAACACTTTTGGTTTCCGGGGTTAAGGGGTTTTGTCCAAAAATATGTCGCGCACTGCATAGTGTGTATTTCCCACAAAAAGGTACCGCGAGCCCCGTTACAGCCTATTAATTCATGGGAAAAGCCCGATGTACCCTTTGAGACAATCCACATGGATGTGTTGGGACCCCTTCCGGAGGCTGATGGCTACCGCTATATTCTCATCATTATCGATGCCTTCTCGAAATATTGCCTCCTTTACCCAATGTATCGTCTGGATGCTAACGAATTGAAACGGCATTTCACTAACACCATTTCATTGTTCGGAGCTCCCAAGCTAATTGTCGCTGATAGAGGCCGCATGTTCCAAAGTGCCGACTTCCTCGACTGGGTTAAATCAATGGGTTGCGATGCACATTTGATTACACCAGAGATGCACCAATCCAACGGGCAAGTTGAGCGCTACTGCCGGACGGTCCTAAACATGGTTCGCATCGAGTCCAATCACCGACAGCAGCGGTGGCCCAGCGTCATGTGGAAACTGCAACTGGTCCTCAACATTACTAAGCACAGGACAACCCAATACTCAGCTCTCAATCTGTTGGTCGGTATCGATGCAGCGACACCTTTGATACGAAGCCTGGTGCGAGACGTAGCCTTGGAGAATTCCAGTCCAAATCGCGAAGCATTGCGCGAGATGAGCAGACAAAGGACGGCTGAGCGGCTCAGGCAGAACCAGCGAAGCCAAGACGCTTATGTGAACCAAGGGAGGAAACCGCCCCGCGGTTACGAATTAAACTCTTTAGTTTTTGTCAGGAAGCAGGCCCAGTCAACCGGAAAGCTGGACTCCGGTATGCGTGGCCCGTACCGCGTGGTGAAGGTCCTGCCACATGGGCGTTACGCTCTGCAACTTCTGGCCGGCTCGTACGGAAAGGCGACCCAGGCAGCGGCGGAGTTTATGGTCCCGTGGCACGGAGAGTGGACTCCTGATGTGTGTGCTGCATATTTTGAAGGTAAGCAGCCTGGCCATCTGTAGACATGTTGCGAACTGTCCCTCAGATGTGTCTCCAGAAGTAGCTAACGTCGTGCTTACTTTCTGGTTGTGGAATCATTATGGTCACGCTAACGCCGTGCCTAGGACCTGATGATTCTGGTCGGATATGCCAACGTCGTGCCTATGTCCAAATGGTTCTGGTCGGATATGCCAACGTCGTGCCTATGTCCAAATGGTTCTGGTCGGATATGCCAACGTCGTGCCTATGTCCAAATGTTTCTAGTCGTAGATGCCACCGGAGGGTAGCTATTCTGCTGATGTTAAGTTATGCCAACGTAGTGCCTATAACTTAATGATGTACTTATGTTGTAAACTATTTTTCCATGTATCGTTTTCTATGACCCGAAGACGCAGACAACGAGGAGTCTACTCTGGTGAACACTGAGCCGCTGCTAGAGACAGCGGGACCATCATCGAACTTAGAGATGCTGCGACCTGCCGAGACACTGGCCAGCGCTGATGAAACGCAAGAAACTGACGAGCGGCGAAACAACCACGTTCTGCCTGAAGATGAGCCCGAGTCTGAACTCTCCACGCCGTTGCTGGAACCTGACCTGCATAGCTAAATGGGAGCCCGAGGACGGACTCTTGTCAGGAAAGGCCGTATAGGAGAAAATTTGTCTTTACGAGTGGGGATTAGACCTGCACGTGGTCGGACGGTATAAAAGGCAGCGCGCACTGGTGCCCGCCCCTTATTCCGCTCCGAACCGCCGCTGGTGTAAGACCCATTTTGTATTGCCTCGTGTCTGATTTGTTTAGTGGATTTCCGTGTGAATAATTTTTGTGATTTGTAATGATTTTTTTTTTAAGTGAAGTAATTTTTGTTTGTATTAAATTTTGTGATTGTTGATTCCATTTTTTTTTTAGTCATTTTTGCTCGAATTTGCTAAAATTATATATATATATTTGTTGTTTTTAGGTCATCAACAAATGGACTAAAATATTTTTGGTCTAATGGAGGAGATATTTACCATTTAAGACTTACTTGAAAACAGAGTCAATTAGCGGATTGTTTAGCGTGGTCTCATGATCATGCATAGTGAAGATTGACCAATTTCTAGGTTATTGAAACAGAAATTGAAAAAAAAATATCCATCCTGACAATCACTGACAATGAATCTAATACATCAGCACGGGTAGTACGATGGCACGAGTCTTTAACAGAATTTGTCGAGAATTTGACAGTTAATGTATTGGTAAGTCGCGACTGTCGACGTTAAAACGCGTGACTAGCGCCGTCGTACTACCGATTCAACCATTTGATAGATGAAGATGAATAAACTTCGTACGAGTCCGTTGAATATTCAGATTCTGAATAATATGATGATTGATAAACGACTAGGTACTAAGAATATGCATTTTTGAATGGTTTTGTTTACTTGTTGTCAATTTAATACAAATGTAATTTAAAATAATAAAAGGTTACTTACGGTTTCATGGACACGCTTTATATGCTTTGATATCGTATGCCGTGCTTTACGGAACAGAGTGTAGCGCGTGTGTGTGATGAGTGCTCGAGCCAACGTGAACGTAACAAAATTATCGATATCGATATATACTTTTACCTATATTATCTATGGTTAAAATTATTTCAAAGTTGGTAGTAATGTATGAACTTCCGGTTGTCTTGTCTATGAGCACGCTGCCATTTTGAAATCGCAGTGCTTTTTGTTCGTGTGGAGCGTTTGCTCGTTGCGAAGAATAAATTGTTTTATTAGTCAAGTGTAGTTTTAATTAATCGAACTCTATCAAAATGAGCTGGCAGGATTACGTCGACAAACAGTTAATGGCTTCCAGATGTGTTACAAAAGCTGCCATTGCCGGTCACGATGGAAATGTCTGGGCAAAATCGGAAGGCTTCGAAGTAAGTTCTACGTGTACAGTGATTTGGGACACTTACTCGCTAAAATGTGGAAATGTGCTGAGTGTTGATTTGTTCCCGGTGAAAGTGTTTATTGCATGTCTCCAGAAGGATGGATGACATAGGTATTCTTTATCCGGCAACTTTACACAAGATGGCGACAATGTGGGGGCAGTAGCAAAATTCGTATTGGAAAAGCAGTGCGGTGTATTATTATTTCCCTGCATGAGCTCTTAGCCAATTACTACTTAACGAAGGGGTTAAGTTAATGCAACCTGCGTTGTCGAATTTACGAAAGCCTAAAGTGGAAACTATATTCTGTAGATGAACGGTGGGTATGGGTTTTGCTAGCGGCAACAAGCCGGCCGGTTTCAGGTCGTATCTATCCGTTTTATGACGTACATACGTAATCGGTTAATTTTCGATGGGTTTGGCGTGCAACCGTATCCCACATTCGAGGCTAGGTCTTACTGGCGTAAGGTCCCTTTGGTTTAATTTTACACAGCTGAGTCACCCAGACTGGTTGTGATGTGTCATAATTTAGGTTCACTTCTATACTATCTACCTACTTCGGCATAGAATCTTATTTGTGTTAGGTTAGCTGTGAAGCTTTTATTATTATTATTATTATTATTATTTGTAGACGGGCAGGCAGTTGGAACAACTGATAATTGTTGTTTTATAGGTAGAAAAAAAAACTATTTTCATTGAATGAAAATATTGTATGCTTAACCTTCTCACTAGCAGCAGAGACAGATCTGTCTCAGCGCATCGGGTAACGTCAAACTCGCAACTGAGACAGAGTTGTCCCAAAGGGCAACAGACCAAAAAAACGCGAAAATGTGTTTGACGGTCTATGGTATCGGTTTATGGTTATTGTTCGCTTATGTTCGGCATGAAATTGCCTTTAATCTGTGGTAAAATACTCTAAGACTTCCTAAAAAAAAAACTTGTCAATCTTAGTCGAAAATTTCTTGTTAGAAAGTGACGAGAGCGGAGAACAAATCTACAAGAAAAACTGGTTTTTTGTTAGAAAGGTAAGTGAAAAGTGTATTTACGTGTTACTTTATGCATTTATTTCAATCATTACACATAGTTTTACCTAAAGAATGCTATAAATACTTTAAATTTGGCCCAAGAAAATGTTCGATATAGCAACTTTGAAAAAAGTTGTACTTTCTTTCGAAATTTTTGATCATTGTTTGTGTATTTTGGATAAAACCCACTATATTTGGCCAGTAAGACTATCGTACTTTGTTATTTTATTCATTTTTATGTAGAATTACTAAGTAATAGTGAAAAATATTACAAAAACAAAACATTCGCCGTTGTTTTCCGATAAGTTCGTATACCGGAAATCGACCACTAGGGTCACGACCTCCGGCCTTCTCATCCGGTTCTATAGTGATGGGCTTAGTGATTAGTTCAATTGATTATCGACATAAATTTTTTATCAACTTCAATACACCGTTACTATAAGTTTCTAGTGAGAATACGCAAATTTCCAATTAGATTGTAACATATCTCGTAGTTTATAGGAAAATTATTATTTATTTATTTTACAGATGTGGAGACCCGGGCACCCCAAGAGTTTCTTGAATTACTGCAAGACGACGAGGAAGAGGATGAGAGCTAGGGGGAGTTGGAGGTCGGGCTGGAGGAGGAGGAGGAGAAGGAGACTGGGGTGGGAAACCTGATGGTATGTTATAATAATTATATAAATATTACATAACATACATAAGCGGCCTATATGCGTCCCACTGTAGGGCACAGGCCTTCTCTCAGGGAGAGAGCATGGGCTTAATCACCACGCGTGCCCACCGGGGATTTGGTATTTCAAGCGCGTGTACGTGAATAGCTCAGATACTCAGGTTTCCTCACGATGTTTTCCTTCGTTAGCGAGTGGTGTTGCTACTACTATAACTTCACAAATGTACATAACTTAGAAAACCAAGTCATAGCTACATGCCCGCACCGGGGATCGAACCTGGGTCTCCCGCTTCCTAGTCCGAGGTTCTACCCACTAGGCTACCACTGCTGTATAAATATAAATGATGTAAGACGCCATCAATAGTAAATCCATAGTTTCCCTCCAACTCATAGTGCCGCTCCAAGGCTTGAAGGTCGTGGCTCGCCCGACGCATTCCGAATGCACCCGAAAATTCCCGAGGCGCGCACCTCCGGAGCCTCTTGCGCCGCCGCGCGCCCCGAGCAGTCGGCCGATGTAATTAGAGAGATGCGGGCACGTCTACGCTCGATTTCCGGGCTAGAGAATTACGTGTTTACTGCTAAGTTTAGTTTATCTACTCAGTGTTCAACCCACCTACCTAATCTATTATAATTTATAATACACCATCAACAAGACTCAGTGGTTTTACTAATAATATTAATTTTGTATTATTTCTTGTTCGTTCCGTTATTTTAGGTTTATATTTCTTCCAGGCAATGGACATCATGGTGGAGGAGGAGAACTGGGAGCTAGTGCCACTGGAGGCACTAAGCGTCCCGCTTTCTACCTCTAGGTACAATACTTAATAATTTTTTTCCATCTAGATTATGCGGAAGTAAGACTTTTTTAACTGTTTATTTTTTCCAGCAGGCTCTCCAGTAGCAGCGGCGAGGATGACGAAGTGCGCAGGGAAATTTTGCGCAATATCAGCCCGCAGTAAGTTGAATCAATATTTATCCCATGCCATGTTTTTGTGTATCTATGAAACAGATTTCAGGTTAATTTTATTTTACAGGTCTGTTCACGACGACGAGCTGCCGCGCTTTCGGGTGGAGCAGCTGCCGGACGCGCCGGGACCCGCCGCTGCTGCTGCTCGAGGATGCGGCGCCACTCAGATTTCCCTTGCCTTTGTTTGGTTACGGTTTTTGGCTGTCGTCCATTCATCTATTATGTTGTATATTTGAGAGAGGATGACGCATGACTGATGGGTATCAGTCATTTATATGTAAGATTTGTGCATGTAGATAATAAAAGTAGACATACTTCGTCCGCTCCTTCACATTCTGTTTTCTTGTTTGTTTGACCAATCTAAATTTCTTTTCTAGATTCAGATTCTAGATATAGATCTTATTTGCCTATCGAACTAATGGAACACGTGGAGTTTAACATTTTTCATTTATTCGATGGGTAGGTAAGATCACACGACACACCATTTTGTAAGTAACCTAATAATGTACTCTTGCAGTTCTTGTCTTTTGTCTTTTTCTATGTCATGTTTTGCTTTTTGTGTACTAATAGCGAGATCATTTCGACGCGAACTCCATAAAAGTATTGTTAAAATATTTAATTTTCAAAGCTCCATACTCCTAAAATGTAAAAGTTATAAAAATTATAATCAGTATAACTCGCGATAGCATTAATAATAATAGAATATTGTTGGGATATTTCCATACATGATAACTAAGCAAAGCTTGTGCTATGGGTACTATCCACCTGATAGACAAACTTCGAAAACCAATAAATAGGCTCGTCACACAATTGTTGGTCCCGGGTAGGGATTGAACCGATGACCTATTGCGCAATAAACTGTATTTGACATATTTTTTGACATGTTTGATCTTTATTTTAACACAAAAAATAGAGTCATAAGTAGTATTTCTACGTAGGAATGCAGAGACTGAAAGAAAACATTGAATTCACGAAAAATAAAATTAACGGTAGCAAAAATCTTTCGCCGCTCTACGTTTGTTTTAACCTTTTTCCTTACTGTGTTAGGTTAGTTGTAGATGTTGGCACGTAGAAAGAGCTGTGAGCGCCATACATTTACAGGGCACGCGCAGCTCTTCTTACGTGCCGGCATCTATACAGGGTGTTAACAATGTGGTGTTGGATTATTGAATTTTTTGTTTGCATGATGTTTTGCTATCTGTGAAACTGGTTTTGTTTTGTACCGTTTTCTTGATTTCGTGTTCTTTTGCATTGTAGCTCTAAGTTGCAATAAACATACCAAGTGCATTCTAAACCTACAAATAAATTTATTAGGACATAATTCTTCAACTCAACTCTTTTAAAATGATTGTATATTTTATCACTACTTATATATGACAAAATGACAAGTTTACAACTTTGCAATATTTTAGACATGAAGGAAAACATCGTGAGAAAATTCGCTGTTGGTGTAGTAAAAGTTAACACCAGAAGCAATACGATTGATCAACAACTAATTTTATTTGTAATAAAATATGACATAGGTAATTGTTAAGTCAATCACCACTAACAACGTATAATAAGGCTATTACAAACAATGTTATGGTTAGATACTTACTTACTGGCGGTTAGTATAAACAAACTACTTGACGCCGAACTTGATACTCAATGCGCGGCACACGCCGCCACTTGAGCTCCGACGCTTTATGGACTTGTTTTTTGCTGCCGGGTGACGCATTAGGCTACCTTTTTATTTCACTAATAGCAAGTTGGAAATAAAATATTCTGCATGCGTTTCATCGCAAATTGTTTTCCCCGCATTTTATCGATTTTTGCCCAATGAAAACTCTTCTTTACCCCATCCCTCCTAAATAAGACAAAACAACTAAAATACTATTTTATTGTTTTATTCTTTATTTTTGTCTGAATATTTATTGTATATAGTGTAAAAAAGGAAAATAAATATTTCATTATGAGTCTACTGTTTTATTTCTCCATTTACCCTTTTATTTGTGACCTTGGTACAAAATATAATGCAGTCGATATTTTTAATTTTTACTAGATTTTGTTGAATATTTCTATAAAAAAGCATAGATTCCAATAAGATAAGAGTATTTTCATTCAATAAAAGTGGTTTTCACTTCGTAAAGACCCACGATTACAGTACATTTTCAAATTCAAATTGTCCCCCTTACACTGTTCAGTAGGAAACGTGAGCATTCTCGCAAAAAGTTTGATCCTGTTTTGGTAATAAATCTTATATGGGAAGACAAAAACAAGCTTGATAGAATGAATAGGTGTATATTCAGCACCTTGTTACATAAATTATCTTTTCCTAAAGTTACGTAATAGTTCGCACACACACAAAAATTTGGGACACTAGGCCCTTATTTCTAGTAATTGCATTTTCGTACTCTGAATGTAAAAATTTGTGTGTGTGAATTTTGATAAAGTTGTTATTTTTTAGTAATGTAATTATTCTAGAGTATAATTCTTTTTATTTCAAACAAATCCGTAAATTGGTTAGATAATAATTTGATATTTATTCAACCTGGTCATTTTTTTTTTTGCGCCGCCATGACACCCCTTTCAATTAATGTCAGTGGGGTGAATTGGGAGTGCGAGTGAAAAGGTTAAGGCTTGCGCAGACGATGGACTTTTGTCTCCATGGGACAAAAATCCCTGAATCGTGTAAAAACTGTCCACAGAGTTCTTGTCATGGACTCAACGCATATGGTGTGCGGTCATTTGTTGCCCGGATTAATTCGTCACTATCGAGCCCTCAATGCAGTCTAAAGTCCGTTGTGTGCTTTGGTCCGCCTAGTTACGTTAGTTATATTTTTTCAGGGACTCACCCGTACTTTTGTCCAGTTCAGTCTCTGTGTCCTCGGTAATTTGGGGGACTTTTTGCGGGGTACTTTTAGTCCGTTGTATGCATTATGGATACAATTTATAAGAGATCAATATCGATGGACAAAAAAGTACCTGGGGGACAGTACCTCGTCTGTGCAGGCCTTTAATATTATTGATTTAATGATCTGGGTAAAGATTGTTATGATATTTCTGATATGCTGTCAGTTTTTTCGTATTGTAAGGGGTATGCCCTTTTTGCTTAAAATAAATAGCTTGCTTTGTTATTTTATGGATAGTTTTTGAAATTGCTACTTTTTAACTTAAAAATTTCTATTAAAAGCTGTGTCACAGATCTGTGTTCAAGTTTGTATAGACCACATATAAATCCAATGGGAAATAAATCTAATGAGCGAGGGCAGTTGTTAGGTTAATGGAGGGACTGTAGAATTTGGGCCACTTAAATCTTCAAGTTAATTTGACAAATACAGCTAACGAAACTATGGCAAAAAAGCGTAAAAATTCGTGGATTAAATTGCAATTAGTTATAGAAGTACATAAATAAAAATCTGACCAGATTGATTTCGACAAAAGCTTATAAAAGTTGCTAATATGGTGGTCCGCTGAGTGAGGTCACAAGCAACCTAATTTTTCTATAATTTTTTTGACGTGATGGAGAGAATACTTGTATAAAAAAATCTTCTCGCCGGTCATTGCAGAAAAACATGTAAAAAGATATGTCAGTACTGAAAATGTATATGGCAAAACTTAGACGTGTAAGCCTTTTATTGTATTTTGTTTTCTGGTGTGTACAATGAAGTGTTCTAATCTAATCTAATCTAAAATATGAAACCTATTTTTTATTTTCTCTGAGAATGCAGGAAATTTTATTCTTACTGATAGCATATCAAGAGCTGTAGTTCTGGTATACATTTCAAGTTTCAATACATTGGCCCAATATTGTACATAATAACCTAAATGGAATCTTTTTAGCCAAAACTGTTTTAAACCTGTTTATAGTGATAGAAATTATTTTGCAGTGTGATGTCTTTTTTTGGTGGTTTATTTCATTGAAGTTTAACAATTTTTTCATAAATATTATGGTTAAATAAAAATAATAATTAGTGAACCTTCACTTCTGGTTTGTAGTCTTTTAGGACAGCAGATATTTGTTTTGTGAGTATATTATTCAGTGTGAACCGAACTTAGTATAAACAGTGAAGTTGGCATAAGGTACCTAGCATGTTACATACAGATACAAAACAGGTCCTATTTAAGAGTTCTTTAAATATAGTGCAAATTACCTCTAATAATGGTTAGAATGTCATACTAGAATTAGCTTTTGTTTTGTATCTGTATCTAAGAAGCTAGGTTTCGGTTCACACTGAATAATATACTCACAAAACAAATATAATTATGTTGTCCAAAAAGACTACAAACCAGAAGTGAAGATTCACTAATTATTATTTTAATTTAAGCATAATATGATTTGTTTATAAAATGGCTTTAGTATAAGATGTATACCAAAAGTCTGAGCAGAACCTTTCTCTTTAATTTCTACTCTTTTTGGAAATAACTATTTGAATCCATACATCTGGGACATACATACATCCATTCACGAATGAACAAAGAACGGATTTTCGCCAAATTCTGAGCTGTTGAGATTGTGAGTTAATCAGTGCAGTGAGTCCATAAAGCAGAATTGAATTGAGATTGTGAGTTCGCTAATACGTATGCGAGTAATTCCCGCATATTATGAGTGCCTGGCATTGGGTCAAAACCCTTTGAAGTCTGTTCCAAAGATAAGTGTTCAATAGTATTTTCGCAATCAGACTCCATTTACCTAGTGACACGTGACCCTAGATTCTGTAAATTCAAAAGGGCAAGAAATCAAACCCCAGCATGGGTAGCACGATACCGCGTTTCGCAAGTTTTAACGTAAAAAGTCGTAGCGTTCCAGTACATTGTCAAATTCTGACATTTTAGCGCAACAAAACGCGTCTATAATGACAGTCTAATATCGGCCTTAGAGACACTCTCCCCCAGGATACGAATCATAGGCTCCTTGTTCCGTAGACTAGCTTCGTCCCAACTGAACTATGTTAACGTTAGGAATGGAGCAAATGACTAAAATATATCGATGTATATCGTATCGATATTTTTCAGATTTATCGATATACCAATATCGACAAAAAGATCGATATATTTGCCCAATATATAACGGTTACAAAAAAACAAACAAACACACAGACAGTCACAGACACAGCGAGACCAACCAAACCAACTGACTGACTGTTCTGTCAATGGCCGCATTTAGCAGAACTAATCGTTGACTAATCACTAAGTCATCGATTACGCGTCCGATTACTATTTTTGATAGATTCTGCTGAACGCGCTTTTCAATAAACCGCGAAAATGACAGCAACAAACATACAAATCACTACGTCTGACAGAAACTTGCAACTAATCGCTGCTTCTCATCGAAAGTCAAATGCGAGGAAAAAAATGCGATCCGATTGCTGTAAATCGCTGTCAGGCACCGGGTTTTTGTGTTCTTTCAGCAGATAATTTGTAATCAATGACTCATCAATGTGTTCTGCTAAATGCGGCCACAGTCATAGTTATGACCACTGCACAAAGCACCAACAGGGACAAAGGTAGAGTCTGGCAAACGAAAGCTTACCTGAGAAATTGGTGGCAAATTCAAAAAACATTCATGGTATCATCATCTATACTAGGAAAAAGATTTGATACTTGTTTATAAATATTTTTATATTTTATACAGTGTTTTCAAAACTAAAAAATAATTTCTTGCTACTCAGGCATATTGGAGCCTAAGTAGCATAGTTGCAAGCAAGAGCCTAAGCCTAAGTAGATTAATATAAGAATTTGGTTTCTGTACAAATCTGAAATGAACTAAAAATCTATGCGCATAACTTATTACAAAAATACTCTTATCTCATATCGTATCTTACACTCTTTATACATACAATATTATCTACACAATAAATATGAATATTCAGCCAACAAGTATCAAAATTATAAAGTCACAATAGTAACGATTATTATTGTATGACAGCACTGACAATCATTAAGTGGCGCCATGTAAAGACTAAAGAAAATTCCAGGTCACGCTTCCGTTTGCCACACCCTAGTAATAACGAAACAGTTTATGAACGACCATATGTACATATAGACACATTTTTGTTTATGTTCGAGGTGAAGGAAACTGAACCCATATAGCCTAGCAAGTCGAAGTCTTTCCTTTGAGGATCTGATTGGTCGTGTTCGTCATACGAAGCTTGAGCAGAGGCCTTAAATCGATATATCGAAAAAAATAAAATCGTCGATTATTTTATGAAAAAATATCGATAATTTTTACGGAAGCCTAGTTAACGTTTCCGGTTATAACTCTGGGGGCTCTGCTTGATAGCTTTTTTTAAATGTTTTATTGACACTGTTAAGTTGCATTGTTAAATCCTTCCTTCCAATGGTCTAACCAATGTATAAACTTTCTTGGTTTGGATAGGTTGCAAGGTTTATATAATACCATTTGAATGACGTAGCAATGAGATTGCTTAAACTGCAAAATAGTATCAAATAAGAAGGGGACCCATTTAAAGGCACTTTCAAAATGGTTCTAAGATAAATATATCTTCTATGTACTTCTGCTACTTCGCAGTGTAGAAACTTAATAAAACAAACTCCATTTAGTAAAAATACATTCAACTACAAAGTAATTACCGTCTTTATAAATTAATTACTCACTATAAAGCTAATGTCCAAACACTCTTTGTAAATTTTAGCTATATAACATGTCTTTAAAATTACATAAAATGACATGTTAATTTCATAATTTCAACAAAGTCTAACAGTCCCCAATAAGCTTTGTACTAAATATTGACAATAATTACCAATGATACTTAATTTTAAAGGTATAAATAAGGTCAGTAAATATAATGCTAAAATTATAACTTAATATTTATACACTGGTTTTTTGTGAATAAGTGTGTGACTAATTGACCTTCTCACTTTCGCACGTGAATGAAAGTAGGTTTTTATTTTTTAATAAAAAACGCCAAGTTATTGACATCTCGGTACTCCGTAAAAAATAAACATAATTTATCTTTTACGTTTGCACAGCTTATGAGTCTTTAGTTTTGTTTATTTAAAGAGTTCATGTATCGAGAACATATCACTAGAACCGACAGCTTGTAGGATCTCAGTTGATAACGTACTTCTGTGAATGACGTACTTCCGGTTCGTAGACTCGGTTCCTTTTTTTCGCTTTAAAATTAATTTTTAAATATTGTGATTTATTTTTTAATTTTGCTTTTTAAAGCAGGCCAAATCGAAATATTCAGCCCAGGCTCTCGAAATTACCTATTTTTACGAGAAAAATTATATATAAAAACAGAACTTATTTTTTTACCCATTGAAGTTAGTAAAAAATTCTACGTTAAAAGTAGCAATCTCAGTAAAGTAGAAGCAGTAGCTCTAACAGTAAAATTTTTGTGCAAACCATATACTTTATAGATCCCCCATTATAAATTACACGATTCCTCTAAAGCACTCTCTGTGGTTACATCTTTTCCTTGTAAAATATCCACCACAGACTAATTTAATGGGTTATTGTTGGTGTTTCGAGGAATCGTGTTTTTATAAATAAAGCAGTATGTATTTATGTAGTGTCAAATAACAGCCATTGCCTATGTCACTACAAATATCACTCAATTTTTACAAATGAATCGAACACACGACCTCTGGTATGGCAGTCAAGCGCGTTACCGTTAGGCTAGAGCAACGAGGCACTCAATAAATTGAAATGTCGATCATGCTAATTATTTGTACAAACCACAGAACAAAAAAAACTCACACGTATAAACCAAACGCACACTATGAATACCAAGCTGCTATTGGTAAATAAAGACAATGCCGAAAAGGTCTACATCACAAAAGTTCCAAGTAAAATATGAACCTTTCGCTCATATAAACAATGATCAACATCAAATGATAATAATGATATTAAGTTTGACACTCACGCTTTGTATTGTAGTACCGCTACTCTACACTAGATGGAACTAGCCCCCCGTCTGACCGTCGAGAAGTTTTATGTAATAGGCCATCAAGTCGAAAATTGAAAAACAAGTATCTGCTATGTTGCTACACAGCCAAGGATGGGACGTATTGAGAGTTCTAGTTTGTTTGTCGAAACGAAGCCCAGAAAACTTATCATGTACAGAGTAAATTTTTTAACATATTTATTTACAATGTCGATTTCTATTTACGCTTACGCTTCGCTTGTGTATGGAGATGACATTTGCCAACGGAAGTCACGTGACTTCCCCATACATTTTAATTCCTGACAAGCTGGTGAGGAGGAGCTATTATCGCGAATCTAGCTGTGCTCATGTCTTCGGAAATAGGTATAAAATAACAACAATTATTTTCCCAAAGTACCTACTTAGACGTAGGTGATAAGTCATTTATAAATATCTATAGATTTTTATCATGTTGTGTCCATCTCTAATCAAAACGCATTCAAATGTTGACGGAAGTTTCTAGAAAAAGTAACACAAATTTCGATGAATATTGAACATTACAGTCCAGTAAATAAAGGTGGTTTCACTTTCTCACTTTCAGATTGGATTCCTTGTTCAAGTCATAAAATTTAATTCAAAAAAATACAATGAAATACGACTTACCGATGAAAAGTTACAGCATGATCGGTACATTTTAGTCCCCAACTTTTAATTTTGCACTCTAACACAGCACAATAAGGCATTTTAGTAGAGTTTTTAAAATTGTTTACTTTACTAGAAGCAAACGGCAACTGAGGTCAGAAAAACTGTCAAAGACTACGCATAGGCAATACATTGCTAATGTGAGGCACGCGGGCACCGCCCACTTACGACTTCTACTCTCTTTTCTGTGGTACAAACCATAATCATGGGGGAAAGAAGAAAGTGCCTATGTAAACCAAGATTCGCTACATGCGAATTGTAACTATGATTTGTCATTCAAAATTTTTTTTTTCACTACCGTACAATCAGCATTGGGTGGCTAGAGGTTGAAGGAGAGATGATCATTTGTCAGGCGCAATATTTTGCGAACGGGTCATATTGTGAATGTCAACTTTGACGTTCATTAAGTAAACATTCTGTTTTTACAATGAATAAAAATATTTCAATTGAATTGAATTGAATTGGCGAATGGGAAGTTTTGAGCACGTGGGAAGTTTTCCGAACGAGACGTACGTTCAGCGACAAATTCCCAAAATTAATCCTGACAGCACCTACTAATGATATTTTAGTACTGCAATCAGATCTAATTCTAGTGGATAATTTTATTGGGTTTCCGTACCCGAAGGGTGCCAACGGTATTAGCCTACGACGACTGGCCTATAAAGCGCTTTTGCCCTTGGACCGCAATAAGCAACACATAAAAGTGTAAAACTTGGTGTGATCATAGTGCTGACCCTATAGTATAACAACAAATGACACCTATATCGACTAAGCATGCGTCTGCTCCCGCTGACGGTCTTGGACTAAATGAAACCAAACACATTTGATAAATACGTAATGGTATAGAACTCTCAGTGCATGAGTCTAAATCGCTCTTGTGGGGAATTTTAAATGTTTGATGATAATAATAATTTTTGGCGAACTGATTTTACTGCTCACGTAGAACACGCTTGACTACAAAAATAGATCGTGGGCTCGATTCCCACTGTATGCCACCATACTTGATTAATAGCTTCAGACTGGGTGTATTTCCATATTTATGATATCATTAATTAATAGCACAGGATATCCTATTTATCGACCAAGGCTAGTGATTGTGTAGGGTGGAAGTTATTATTATAATTATGGTATAAGTAAGAAAATTGTAGATACCACATCCGACCCTCTAGGGAAGAAATTTAATAAAAGCCATTTTAAGGGACAGCGAAAAAAAAAATACAAAAATATGCTTTATATCTTTTTTTCTTTTAAATGCTGTATTAATACAAGTATACTTTTAAATGCTGTATTCTTTTAAATGCTGTATTAATACAAGTATACAGATATAGTACAAATGTAACCACTCCACTTCTTTGGCAGTTTAGAAGTTAGCATGGCTTCATCATCAGCCACTTGACGCCCACTGCAGGGCACAGGCCTCCCTCGTGGTTTTCATAGCCATGAGGTGTTTTGCCATAATCGCCACGCTTGGCAGGCGGGTTGGCGATCGCAGTATGCGGTTGGATTCTCAGGAAGACGCTGCTGCCTGTCTCCTGGTAATTGATTTTCTTAGTCGCCTTCTACGAGATCCACGGAAGGAAATGGAGTGACGTTATTCTTAGTCCGGCGCCACACGGAACGTCCGGCGCCACATGGAACTATAGCATGGCTATACTACAAAAAAAAAACCTGCATCTAATGGCTTTTACAGCAAAAAATGTTCTAATTGTACTGATAAGTTGGATTGCAACGAATAAAATAATTACAGTAAGTATAAGCCGTAAGTGCCAACGTAAAAAAAAGTCTTAGGTACAACAAAAATTAAGTAGGTCGAACTTTACACGAGAGCGAAAACAAAAAAAATATAAATATGCTTTGTATCTTTTTGTTTTTAAATGCCGTATTAATGCAATTCTCCGTGTGGCGCCGGATTAAGAATAGCGTCACTCCATTTTCTTCCGTGGATGTCGTAGAAGGCGACTAAGGAAATACATTACCAGGAGACGGGCAGCAGCGTCTTCCTGAGATTCCAACCGCATACTGCGTTCGCCAACCCGCCTGCCAAGCGTGGCGATTATGGCAAAACCCCTCATGGTTATGAAAACCACGAAGGAGGCCTATGTCCTGCAGTGGGCGTCAATTGGCTGATGATGATGATGATTAATGCAATGATTACAGATATAATAAAATTGATTTTTAACGGATATTAACTCGTTTACTTTTCCATTTTACAATTTTCCGACGTTTCGGCACTTTTGCAAGTTCCGTGGTGTCAGGCGAGGTGACAGGCGTCTTTTTGAAAGTATTAACTGTTAGTTTGCTACCCTCGGCAGAAATTATTAAGTTACGTTCCAAAAATATTTTGGCAAATTTTTAAATTGAAATTGACACTACAGTGATTTTGTATAACTCAAAAATACTGGTTATTGCCTAGTTATTGAATTTTAATTCAGTCCAAAAAACAATTATTATTTTATATAAACTCAAAACTATTGATTATTAGTTATTAAAATTAAATCTACAGTTACACTTATAGCAAGGGGGTCTCATGCACTTAAGCACTGGTTCCCATGCTGTAGCTATGTTCCAACCACGATCTCTATTGAAATTTGGATGTCGGCGGATCTATATTGCCTCGCGTATCATTCTAGGAAAGAAACGGTCTTCTCGGTCTAGACCTTGAACTTTATCAAAATGAATGAAGTGGTTGGTACCGCTGAATGTATGTTCACTGACTGCAGATCTACCAGAGCGCTTATGTTTCACGTCCGCGATATATTCCTTCACCCGCTCAGCTATGGTACGCTTAGTTTGACCAATGTACGAGGAGCCACATTCACAGTCAAGCTTGTATACTCCTGCCTCTTGTAAGGGAATCCTGTGCTTGACACTTCGCATGAATTGGTGTATCTTTCGTGGCGGCTTGTAGATGGTTATGATTGAAGCGCGTTTCAAAATACTCCCAATTTTGTCAGTCACTCCTCTCACAAAGGGCAGAAATGCTGGAACTCGCTCGACTGTGTCTGGTTTGACACGTCCTCTTCGACGGATGCGCGGAACTTGCAGCTTATTTGCACGAAGTACTCGTTTGACATGCTGCAGTTCCGCAGCCAGATGGTCCTTATCGCAGATTCGGTGGGCCCTCTGTAACAGAGATTTTCCTACGGTAGACAACTGACACGGGTGATGGTGAGATTCACCGTTTAAGTACCTATAAGTATGGGTCTTTTTCCTATAGACTGTATGGCCTAAAGTTCCATTTGGATTCCTGATGACTAAAATATCCAAGAAGGCCAAACAACTATCTGCTTCTAACTCCATTGTAAACTGGATCTTATTGTTTATGGAATTAAGGTGGTCTAAGAAAGCTGCTATTCCACTAGTAGGTAGTATAGCAAAAGTGTCATCGACCTATCGCTTGTAGAACCTTGGTGGGACTGGTGCAGTTCGCAGGGCTCGCTCCTCAAGTCTTCCTTAAAGATATCGGCTACAACGGGAGAAACAGGGGAACCCATGACTACCCCATCTACCTGCATGTAAAACTCCCCATTCCAAACCAAGTAGCCAGTTGTTAGGTAGCTGATACCATAGCTGAGCGGGTGAAGGAATATATCGCGGACGTGAAACATAAGCGCTCTGGTAGATCTGCAGTCAGTGAACATACACTCAGCCGTACCAACCACTTCATTCATTTTTATAAAGTTCAAGTTCTAGCCCGAGAAGAGCGTTTCTTTCCTAGAATGATACGCGAGGAGATCCGCCGACATCCAAATTTCAATAGAGATCGTGGTTGGAACATAGCTACAGCATGGGAACCAGTGCTTAAGTGCATGAGACTCCCTTGCTAGAAGTGTAACTGTAGATTTAATTTTAATTTCAATAACTAATAATCAATAGTTTTGAGTTTATATAAAATAATAATTGTTTTTTTGGATTGAATTTAAAATTCAATAACTAATAACCAGTATTTTTAAGTTATACAAAATCACTGTAGTGTCGATTTCAATTTAAAAATTTGATAAAATATTTTTGGAACGTAACTTAATAATTTCTGCCGAGGGTAGTAAACTAACAGTTAATACTTTCAAAAAGACGCCTGTCACCTCAGGCTACCGAGACCACGGCACTTGCAAAAGTGCCGAAACGTCGGAAAATTGTAAAATGGAAAAGTAAACGAGTTAATATCCGTTAAAAATCAGTTTTATTATGTCTAGTGTTCGTGTTAACCTCAGAAAATACGATTACAGATATACTAAAAATGTAACTAGTCCAGTTCTTTGGTAGTTTAGAAGTTAGCATGGCTTATACTACAAAAAAACCTGCATCCAATGGCTTTAACAGCAAAAAATGTACTAATTATTGTTCTGATAAGTTGGATTGCAACAAATAAAACAATTCCTACGGAATTGAGTTTCATCTCATAGATCATCATCATAAATAGAATAATCTTGTTATGAATTATGTCATCCATCCGTCATGTCGCATGTTTGCGCGTGAACAAGATTACAGACCCAGGAAAATCGTTAGTTTATTAAGTTCACACATGATAAGGAATAGGATTTGTCGCTAATTTATAGTGGTGCTAAACGAGGTATAAAATGTAGTGTGCTACATTTAATTACCTTGTTCAGTCCTATTAGCCTACGGGCTTGGTTGCCCTTCCTGGTGCAGTGTTCTTATGGGTTCAGTACCCGATATAGTAAAGAAATTTCGTTCATTTCACATGGCAATTCATATTTTTCTCAACAAGCTCTCACAGTTCTCAACACAGTAGAAATGTACTTAATATACTTACCTACATTTATTGTTGTTACATTACATATCTATAAAAGTGACAATCAAATTCAACTAATACAGAAAAAAAAAAAAGTTTTAACACCTGTTACGATGAATTGTGACAAATACGAGGCTAATTACGACAAATTCGAGTAGACAGTGGTATTATTTAAAAACTACTGTCGATTCGAGCCAGATTAGGTAAGAAATCTAAGTTAGGCTCCATTCGACTTTATATTATTATATATATATAAATATATTTGTTTGCAACCAAATCGGTTCAGCCGATATCTCTGAATCCCGCCAAACACTGACAAGTTTTTATATTCTGTTATTGTTATTTTATTGGAAACTCACATTCTGATTAAGCTTACCTGACAGCCATGTTCATTCGTCACTTTCCTTGTCCACAGATATTAAAAGATGAAGTCGCCAAAATAGTGGCCGGTTTTGAGAATGAATCGCTCTTTACGAGTGGCGGCATCACGATAGCGGGAACGCGGTACATCTACCTCAGTGGCTCAGACCGCATCATACGCGCTAAGCTCGGCAAAGTCGGTGTCCACTGCATGAAGACGCAACAAGGTACGTACTACATAGGCTGGTTTAACACGTATGCTTACGACTCGCCTAGACAGCGGGTTCAGCCCGAACGAAATACTTTTATTCCCAGATGCCCCCTTCAGCATTGTCCCCTCTTAGTTGCAGAAGCGGGCATAATATGCCCTGATGTCCCCTAAGATAGTCCCCTCCTAATAACTGAAGGGGGCATTATGTCCCCGGATGCCCCCTTCAAGATTGTCCCCTTCTGGTCTCCAATTTGACTGAGTGTATTAATTTTATTAATCCTTTATAAATCATTGAAAAATAGTATAATGTTATGATAATGGGTACAGAAATAAAACGTACCTCAGTCGGTCCAGTAGAGACTTTTGATCCTTATATGAAACAGGATCGATTGGCATCAAAAAAAGTTGTTTAAAATGACAATTTTTTTGCTGATTGTACATTATTTCCAAAATCTGTGAATGCAGTTCAGAATATCTTAACAATTTATGGATAGTTTCCTAAAAACGTTTTCCTGTGACTATAACGGTTAAGATAACTCCCCCTACTGGACCGTCACAAAAATTCACCCTGTATAGTAGACCGCTCTCGTCTCAAAGCTGCTAATAGACAAATGCGACCAAAGTTCGAATGAGCAGTTCTCAATCCGGTGTTCTGTTTTTCCTCAGCATCCATGAATTTTCTTAAAAGTAATATTTGTTTCTTAACACTGGTCATTTTGTTACAGCCGTCGTTATTTCTTTGTACGAAGAGCCCATCCAACCCCAGCAAGCAGCATCAGTAGTGGAGAAGTTAGGAGACTATTTAATTACCTGTGGTTACTAGAGGTACGTTTTAGTTGTAACCTTTTTATTTTGTAATCTTATTTTTATTTATTTCATATCTGTAGTACCCGTACTTACGCATTAGTAAGATATATTACCATATTATCGTGTTTTATTATCGGACACAAATCACAATGTGACAACAAACTTGTTACCGTAAATGATATTGACCACGCGTATTCCGAACGGTTTAGGTGCAGAATGTCGTATTCTAAATATTATACCCTGACGAATCCCATTTCCCATGTGCTATTCGCAAAAATTCCTACACATTCATTTAGTTTACAAGCAAACGTAAGTGTTTGAAGGTGTTATCTTAACAATTTTGCAGGGTGTGACGAAATCCCCACATACATCCACTTAATGTGTACCTACATTGTGTTATAAATAAATAAAAAAATACGGAGTTGAACGCGTCAAAACCGACAGCTAAAAAAATACGGAGTTGAACGCGTCAAAACCGACAGCTTTTATTATGGGTAAAAAAATATAAAAAATGTGCGAAAAAAAGCAGCTTTTCAGCTACAGGTGCATCTGATATTTTTTCCGTGAATTTAATGTTTTTCCCACAGTAAAAGTGCTTGGTATTGACGAGTAAAACTTACCTTATCTTTGGATGTATTTTGTTACACCTGTATAGTTCGTTGCCGTTCAACGATAATGGTTTCAACACACTAATGATACGCCACCGGACGCGACGCGACGCGACCTGTGACTTGTATGATTAGTTGCCTCGGATGTTCCTAATGTGATTCTGATTTATAGAAAATAGTAGATTTGATTTGACTCAACACGCATTGCGTTGCGTCGGGTCGCGTCGCGTTTCAATAATCTGTTTCCGCCTTAAGAGAGTGACATGGTGAAAATAGTGTTCAAACTATAACGAAGGGACTGCAGCGCCAGTGACAGCTGTGACGCACGCCAACAGATTGATGATTTGTAGGTAGGATATTCTGCGCCGAAATCCACCGGATCCATTCTGTTAATGTACCTACTAGGTATATTAGATTATAAGATGTCTAAATGGTATTTAGGGTATTTAGATGTCTAAAGGGCGCCGTGTGGCTCCGGCCTAGAATGAGCCACCCCATTACTTCCTGTGGGTGTCCTCTAAGAGGCGACTAAAAAACGGAAACTAGGGAACGGGCAGCAGCGTTGACCTGTGATACCAGACCACCAAACACTGTGATCTCTAATCCGCCTGCCAAGTGTGAAGATTACGGCAAAACCTCCCATACAGTGAGACACCCATGTCCTGCAGTGGACTGCCATGGGTTGATGATGATGAAAGGGTATTTGACAAAATGACATCTTTAAAAAAATCTAACTCAGTGAAGACTCCCTGGTCTGCGGAGCCCTATAACGCAAACTATTCTATTTTCGTAAATTCTAATTTCGGAATTAATAGAATCTACCTGCTATAAATGCTGACCTAACGTGGTTCTTTCATATTTATTTGTGTGAATTCGTCACGCAGGGCAGTCTTTAACCTATTAGAGGCCCTGGGCACATTGCCATTTTTCCCCCGTGGCACTACAGCTTGGCACTACTTGTAGTGTCATGGGTAACTTAAGTCACCCATGACACTACTTCCCTGATTGGCTCATTCACTGCATACAACAAATATTACCGTGATCTACTTAATCACCCGTGGCATTACCGCTAACGCTCAAATATCTCAAAGCTAAAATCACTTTTTGTTAAAAGTTTAATTTGCCGTCTCTGTCGCTTTCATATACGAGTACAATGATAGAGACTTCAGAGACTAACTTAAATTTGAGTCTTTTTAACTTAAATGTGTTTGAGGTATTGGAGGGTAAGTGCCTAAAAGCATAGTAGGTCAGTAATCCTCGAATTGATTGGCTGTCCTACTATGATATCGATTATTTAGCGGAATTATTGTGTTAAGATGAAAACAAAATGTTAAGGAAATGAAAATTTTACCGTGCCACAGGAAATAATATTTCCCATGAACCAACTACAACCAGTGTAGTGTCACTGGAAATGCGTTATTGCCCTTGAAACTACCAGGCGACACGGGGGAAAAAGGCACATTGCGATAATAGGGCTCCTCCAACCTTGACAGAACACTATTTTATTAGATTAGACCAAGAAAGTAGGTAAGCAATATGACGTAAAATATATTTTATATAATTTTTGTATGTTATTTACGTAGAGAGTTGTTGGGACCTATTTAAAGGCACGGTGAAATTATCATGTCGTTCTTTCTTTACAGATCGAAGCGCGCCGTGGTCTAAGAATACTAAGATAATATTTTTTCCACATGGAAATAAGTAATTGCATTTTGTATATTCTATAAAGTGATAAGAACCGTTCATTTGTTTTGATATTTGATAAATTATGGCGTCAGTGTTTGATGCGTCTAGTAACTGCACGCAGATACAATTACTCCGCGGATCATGGACCCCTTTTTTATACGCTCACCGCTTCCACAGTGTAATTGTTTCTGCAGAAAGATTTTGAATTGTGTTTTTTAAATTTGCTTTTATGTTAAGCTCACCTATTAAGTGAGGCATGTTCGGCTTTGCAAGCAGGTTTTAAAAGCATTGTGTATAGAAAGTCCTTTTTTTGTTTCTTCTCAAGCATCCCGATCTAGTACTGTATTTGGAGAACACCAAATCTTTCATGTACTTATTACGTATCAACCTACCTTGTATTGCGAAAATAGCATTCGAATACCTAATAGCAAACATCCTAACACCAGCCGATACGCGCTGTCGAGCCGGCTCGTCACAGGAACATTCTAAGTCTTTTTTGCAGTACAGGTGCTTGACAAGAAATTATTTATACCACGTAATGAAATTACTGTAACAATATACAAATATATATTATTATGCATTCGTGTAAGGGCTTGTTACGAATTGAAAGACACTGTAACCCATGGAAAGTATTACGATTTTAATTAAAAAACGTCTAGTCCCACTGGATCCATCGTGCGAATAATCCGACACGAGTAGTGGCACTCGATTGCGACTCTTGAGTGCTGCGCTGCGCACGAGTCGCATCGCTCTTCATCTGTGTTGACCATATACCTTCCAAAAATACCTTCAATCTTTAATATAAGCTAAATTATGTAAGCATTTTTGTACGGCACATAATGTATCTGTATTTAACGGAAATTATGTTGGTTTATGCCAGAAGTCACACTAAGCGATGCGAGTCGCCAGCCTTAAATCATTTTGCTACGCTTCCTTTATATATATGCTGCATTTACATGTCTTGTGTAGTAAATAATCAAAATTTAGCATTTTGTTGTATCTCTTAGCTGCCGAAACATAGAAGCGCTCAATGACCCTGTAATTCTTATACGAAGCTTCGGAGGGTGCATATTGTTTAATATTTGATATTACTACTATAGCTTTGTACATTGTTTCTGATAAGCGATGGGAACTGTGTCTATCTAATAATAAAATGATTTGTATTATAAAGTATACTTGGTTTTCTTCTTGTTCTACCTGTAGTATAATACGATACTTTTAATTATTAAAACAACATTTGCTAATGAACATAATTTATTTCTTTAGACAAAATCTACAATAATAAGAATTAAGTACACACAAATACAAGGATTGGTATAAAACTTTAATGTGTAGCAAAAGCCTATCATGGGATCTTGGTTCTTTAATACATTTGACATCACTAGGAGCATTCCTCATCATTTAATTTACAATGAACACTTGGATGTACCCCGCGTCGGTATGACGATACAGTAGATACAAAGCATTGTGTCGTGACGATGTGATTATGGTACTTGCTATGTGGTTATCTACATTTCTACAACTTCACCTAGACTTATCCTCCTAAGTCCTGACCTTGAAAATAACAATTGAAAACCATTGTTATTCAAGGTTAGGACTGAGGAAGTTATATAAACTATCTTCATGTGAAACGACTGAGGGATCCAACGTCGCATTTTGGGCGAGAGAAATGCTTTAGATAGTTTATAAATTAAATAAGAGATAGACACGTACAAAGTTAGTCACATAATTGCTAAGGTAGGTGTAAAGTTCTCAGTTGTTGCGTAGGTAATGAGATGCATTCACTATGAATACAATTCATCGGAACACGCACTTGTTTCTTGAAGAGTTACCTAAGTGAACATTTGTGTTATTACTTAAAATCTAAAACAAGTTTCTAGAAGTCCGTATAAAACCGTTATTAGTAGGTCATTATAGTAATTAAAATAGTGTTCTGTATACTATTTATTTACTGAATCTAAGAATTCCAGTACAGCCCATTATACGGGTAAAAATTCGATCGATTACCTTATTGAAACACCGACACCTGTTGAAATTCAAGTAAGCAAATCTCCGAATAGGTATTTCCAGATTCTTTCTCCAATGAACCTAACTTAGGTCTGGAAGGTATACTTATTATTAACGTGTTTTGACTTAACAAATGATTTCTTATTGCTTAATACTTTTCACTGAAGAGAACAAAGTCGTAAGAGAATATTAAAACAAACTGGTATTTACAACCTGTATGCTGTATGTAGTGGGTACAAATTACCAGCCGCATCACAATGTCGCAGGCAATAGCTATCTTATCCCAGTTTACCGATTGAAACGCATGTTTAGAGCCAATTAGTGAATCTGTAGCATTATTGTTGACACTTCTCAGAACTCGGGTTGGTTCACCATGATCTGGACTATGCATTTACTGGGACAGTTGTTCCCGGTAGATCCATATTTAAAAATATTAATCCAAAAAGAATCCAACGGGAACGTCCGCTTAACTATTCCATTTGTCGTCATAATGCGCACATGTTCAAGATCACCAGTGAAATAAAACTTTCGACTTTAAAATCACTAAATGTGATTGGTAATGACAGCGGTTGGTTTATGGGTAGAGCAAGATTATTTAGGGATGCTCCAATGAGTAGTGGCGAGACTTCTTCCAAAGGCTCCGGAAGAATCCCTTTCTTTGTTTCTGGCCGGGATGATCCTCTCCTGTTGACAAAATAAACAATTTAATTAGATTTCTTCCGAATCGGTTTTGTTCAGATTGTAACATAGTTTCGGCTATTGTATGCAGATAAGCCCTTCCGCTGATGTGATGATGCCCACGCCCAAGTTTAACATTGTTGTCAGACCATAGGTATCTATAGTTTCCGTTTTGAGCACCAGAAACATCACAAGAGATAATTACTGAATGTCGCATATGCTGGCGCTTCACTTGGCTATTCGTATTCGCGTATTTACCGACAATTGCAGGTTTTACGAAATTTGTGGATCATCGGAAAAACCCGGCAATCGATGGTTAACATTTGACAAATACGCAAATCCGAGTGGCGTATTTGTCAAATGTTAACCATCGATTGCCGGGATTGTCTGTAAGTGAGGCGCCGGCTTTAAATAGAGTTAGATAAAATGAAAAAAAAAAGAAAATTACACATTTCTAAGCCTAAGAGTACACACGGCGGCCTCATCACTACAAGTGATCTCTTCACAGACGACTAGTGGTAGTGGTGCTGGGGTCATGAACCTGGTTGCCGTGTGAGCCGGGGGTGGGGCAGTGAGGGTGCGAATGTCAAGTGTACGCGTGCCTCCAGTATCGCGGAGGGGATCGCGGCGGCGGCGCACTAAAGGACCCCAATTGGTCGATATCCACCGTATCATCACTTGGGATATTCGGGAATAGACCCGCGCGCCATCGGATTTGATAAAGATTTTTGTTTTACAACGTGATAAACATTTTAAATCAACTGTAGATGTGGTAAGGGGCATCAGGGCCGCGTTTCATAAAACTACAATTCATAGTTTATTACGACAATTCGATGTTCATTGCGTGGCCGACTCGTTGTACCTACTTGTTAATCTGGGTAAATCGGATATGCAATGTACAGTACATCGAATTTTAATAGTAAATCATGATTTGTAGTTCTACGAAATAGGACCCCGATTATACACAATGGTTGACGGTCACGCCCGACGGAAGTACCCTAACTTCGATAGGGTGATAATGATCAGTGAGAGTGAAATGTAAATCAATCTTCCGCTGATCATTGAAACCATCGTACTTTTATGACATCTCGGACGGCGGCAACTTGATGAGTGCGTCTCTACTAACTTATTGCACAAGATATTACGTAAGAAATAACTTGTATAAAGGCGAGCTTATCTCTGTACGAGATTTTCAAAAAAAGTTGTTATAATTAATGGCAAGCTCGTTATTGACGTGTTTATTTGCGCGTAGTAAAGATAACTTTGTATAGACCGGAGTGAAAGGGATAAAAACTGTTTTCAACAAATCGTGTTAAATTAAAACTATGCTTCTAAGCCCGTCATCACCAGATATATCTCTTAGTGTCAATGTCACCATGGAACCTGCTTCGTCAGCCCTTAAATTAACCCATCGAAAACATGTCTAAGAGAAAAAAATCAGCAGCGAGAAATTTTGCCGCGGCTTGACCTGTTGCAGCCGTTTAAACATAATTTACCGTTAACCCCAGACTAGTCTTCAGGCTAAAACATAAATTACTGCCTCCTGTACGGTGAACGCTCAAACCTAATTAGCTGCAGTTTTTTACTTGCGTTTGTGGAGATACGAATTAATTTTAAACCCATAAGACCGTGGATAATGTGTTTGAATTCAGTATGTTACCCAGGTGATTCATTGTAATTGCAGCTGCAGTGGCCCAACTTCAGCATCGTACCGGGCTGCTATCTCTTCTCTCAGCGAAATTAACGGATGCACCCGTCCATGCCGCAGCGCTCGCATTGCGACGTAGAAAAATATCTATACCTACTGTCCAAGATAAGCTACAAAAAAGTTACCTACCTAGAAAATAAAAATTAACTAAGTATAGTAAACAATAATTCGTAGGAATATTTATTAACCGACTTCAAAATGAGGTTATCAATTCGACGCGTATATATTTTTTTTTTGGCTATGTTCCTCCATAACTCCGTCAAATCTTAACCGATTTCGGCAATTCTTTTTTTGTTCGAACAGGTATAACGTCCCATTTGTCCCATTTTAATTTGGTGAAGATCTGATGGAGACTTTCAGAGATGGAGAACGGAACTCTTCAATGGACAGCAGTAAATAAGCCCTAATGGGGCCCATCCTTTAGTAATATCCGTATGTTTCATAAAGTAGCATAAAAATAGTCCCAGGTTAATTTGGTGATGTTCTGGTGAAGACTTTCGGAGATGGAAATTTAGAACACAAATTTTAAAGCAACGAATTAAGTAGGGTAAATTATGGTTATAAGGGACTTATTTATTTTTCTCCCGCTCCCCCACTAAAAATTGAAAAATAAAAAATAAAAACCGACTTCGAAACACTACAGCACTAAAAAGTTAGAAATAATTTAAATAATTAGAAGTATTTATACATGTAGTTATTAAAGAAATATAATTTTTAGTCGGTGCCCAGTTTCAAGACCAGCACATACATTTTGGGCACCGGCTCCAAATTATATTTCTAATACTTCTAACTAAAATAAATTGTTAAATTATTTCTAACTTTTTAGTGTTGTAGTGTTTCGAAGTCGGTTTTTATTTTTTATTTAAAAATGTTTCACTTCAGTTTATTTTTTAGCTGTGGTATTTTGAAGATGAAATCAGCGCGTCGTTGTTTGTAGGGCAACCGAGAATAGCAGTAGGTATTTTCCAGCGGTCCGCAAAGCATGCGCGCTCTGACTAAAATAGTCGTTGATGCTGCGTGGCCGCATCCGACATCTGATTTCAGCTTACCTACGTATTCATGTGGAATTCTAAGGCACAGCACTCCATACAATATTAGAACAATGTCAAATACTGAAAAAGTAGGTAGTTACTTTATTTTTACTCGCGGTGCTCATATTTATGAGTACTTAGTTCAATATTTAATTATTCTAATATCGCGATTACACCCGTTAAATTTAACTTAAAATACTATATCTTCGCTCAAGGATCGTCTTAAGAATTTTAGCAAATCTGCCCTCTGGAGACTTCTGGAGCAATCAAATCTAGACCAAAAGCTGACAGTACCACAGAACATAACATATAATATAGGTAGGTACATGTTTTGTGCACACTATTTTTATTTAACTTCGCAGTGGAGGTCGATGCGATCAAGTTCAACGGTTCAACTCCCCGCAAAGATATTACGTACGTACGACACATGCTCTCATCTCAACCAGAAAGCTATATTTAGACTCGTATGGGAAAAACGCCCACAAGAACGTAAGATTTTACTACAGTCGGCAGCTCATCAACCTTTTCATGCGTATAGTACACTCACTTTTCAGTTAGGTTCCTGGTGACTTTTCAACGAAAATATAAAGGGTCGATCTGCTGTCGACTGCACACAAGCACTGAAGACCTGCCATAGTGGGAAGCCCGCATTTTTATGGGCGTTTGTTTACTCAACTGGTATGGCACATTGTGTTTCCAATATCCAGTGTTAGTTTGGTGAGTCACGCCACGCGACTTAGCCCTGACCGTGAGGTGTCGAATCGAAAGCTTCTACGACGTTTTCGTTTGTTCGTTGGCTTAGTTCAGCTCTTCTAGAATAAATTGGATTGTCCTTGGCCATGACTTGCGACCATCTTGCGACAAATCAAACTACGAGTCTACCCCCGGTTTCTCGTACACTAACAAGCTGTTAATCTACTGTTACCAGCTGTCAGTGTTTTTTTTATGTGCACTTTGGTCAATTCACAGCTGTTAACAGTAGATTAACAGCGTGTTAGTGTACGAGAAACTGGGGGTATAATTCTCATTGTATCACCGCAAATAGAAGCGCATTTGAAACGAAACTACATAGTTGGATCTAGTGAAGACAAATAGTACTTGTAAAATAATACAGGGTCAGAGTTTGTTATTTACTTCTTGTTCCGTTGGTAGACTAATCTAATATATAAAAATATGATGTCACTGTGTTTGTTATCGAACTCCTCCGAAACGGCTTCACCGATGTTTATGAAATTTTTGGTGTATATTTGGTAGGTCTGGGAATAGATCGTGAACGTTTGCGGGATCAGCTTATTATTTGTTTAAATCTAGTTTTAATCACTACATAGACACGATTTGTGTTAAATTGGTTGTTCCTTTTGTCGCTGTGTGCGTGCGTGCTGCGTGTGTGTGTGTATTTTGGGCAATTGATAACGTCAGGCAAAGCAGTTGGGTATAATTTTAAAATTTTAACTGGTTAGTTGTGAAAAATACAACACACACGCCTGTATCCCAAAGGTGTACACAGAGACCAGGGACTGCCACTTGCCACTAATGAAAAATAAAAAAACATCCTTGAAAATAACCCAACCCAATTAAAATATCTTCCCCGGCTGGAAGCGCGGTGGGCGTCGACGGACAAAACCTCGTCTGCGGAATGAAAACCGGAGAGGAAATCAATCCGGTTTTGTCAAACATCCGAGTATAAGAAATATGAAGCTTCGAGAAGACTGGCTGTTACAAAATGAAAATTACAGCGAAGGCAGGACAGTAGATTTGTAGACCCACTAAATCCTTTAATCCTACCTAAGTTCAGATTTTAGGAAGTTTTATTGTAACTGCTGTAAAATGGTTTAAGGTGTATGACGATGCTGAGAATTGTAGGGGGCCATTAATAAGGCAGGGAGTTAGATTTGGAGAAGAGAGGCAGGGAGGGGGGGGGGGGGGGGGGTGGGCTCGGGCATTGAACAAATTGTAGCAGAAGAGTCGTGTAGTTTTATTGTCCGATTACAGTATGGCTAGTATCTGCAGCGGAACGTTATCAGAAAATCTGGCAGTTCCTCAACTCTAGGTCTCACCAGTCGTTGGAGTAGAAGAAGCCTAGAAAAACGACGCACAAACACGAAGACTACTTGAAGGTAGATAAATCGGTAACTTTTTTCCCGACTTTCAAGATGTGTTTGCAACTCTGGACCGTTCTAGATAGCGATTGTATAGAACAGCGGAACCTCGCTAACGCACTAAGGCTATACTAGGCTGATTGTGATAGGGACGTTGTACTTTCTGTGGGATGTTATTGAGCGGCGAGGGTCGTCGACACGGCGGTGAAGGGCAGCGGGGTCGCCCAGTGCGTTCGCTTTCGTCGGGGCGCGGGCGGGGGGAGCGGCGACGTATTGATCGCAGCCTCCGAGCCCGCCCTGGAGCCCCGAAAGCTTATTGCCCTCCGAATATACGAATACAGATCTTCTCGCCTATTTTGGAAACGATTTGTGACGTTGCATAAAGGTTTGGGTCCTATGAATTGTCCGCTTATAGCAAGGAGGAAATTGCTGAACAAGATACCTATTGTCCTCTGATTTTATGTAAATACACAGATGACCTCATCCAAGTGGCAGGAAGACGCTGGATGCAAGCCGCTTCCAACCGGTCTTTTTGGAAATCCATGGAGGAGGCCTATGTTCAGCAGTGGACTTCTTGTGGCTGAATGATGATGATGACACATTAAGTATTTTGTGTCATTTGTCAGGGTAGGCTTGTGGTTAGTGTCAGCCGCAGCGACCAGATGGACAGCCGCTGGCGCCTCAGCTCACGTGTCCGCAATGCGACTGCTATACAGATTAAGGCGATACGGTTTATTAAGGTCTGTGATTCTCAAGTGGTTGTCCCTGAAAGTACCCGGAGTAGTCCTTGAAGTCACCTCAAAGTTATTAAATAAATCGCTAAAATAAAAATAAATACAGGGTGTAAGAAAAACACTAAACATTCGTAAATTGGCGGTTCTACTCGTCATGACACGAACAACTTTTACCACAAGAAAAAGTTAGAAATCGCGAAAAAAGTATCAGTTGTAATATCAGCTGTTTTAATGCCACATTGTGTCTTTAGTATGACATAGCGTATATTTTCTTAATAGTATAAGTTGTTAGGTTTGACCCCTTCACTTGAAAACACAAAACCAATAGTTATCATTTGTAAAACATATTTTCTTCTTTCATTTTTGTTTAAACCAATTTAAATAATAATACAAATGGCAAGAAATGAATGCGATTGCGAATCAATTATTTTTTGAAGGAAACCGGGTTTTAACTAACGTAAAATTCTAGAATGTCGTCATTTCAATTCTAGCATAACGTAGAGGGGAGTCAGATTTGAGAAAGATGCATTTAAAACGGTAAATTAATTAAAAAACACAGCTCCTGTGTTCTCTACACCATGTTACAAAAAATGTTATTGACTTTTTTCGTTGCGCAAAAAGTACGTTCATGGTTACATCGAATTTTCATAGAAAATCATGAATTGTAATACGGTATTTGACACGATTAACAATAAATTATTTCATATGCTCGAAACAAAAATTACAAAATATCTCTGAAAATGTATCTCTTTTAGTCAATTACTAGTTATTACAATTTTTAAATAGATTAAACATAAAAAGAGTGCTCTGAAATGTGACGTCATAAGCAAGTATTTTCATACAAAATTCCGTTTCAAAAGTAACTCATTTGATATTTTGTCAAATACCCAATTCTATAAAATCGGGCCCGGGAGATCACAGAGCTAACAGATTGTAGGTTACCTGAATCTGCTAAGTCAGTCCTACCTACCGTAGGCAGGACTGACTTAGCAGATCAACGAAAGCATATTGAAACAAATTTGAGTGGAATTATTGAATATTGTCCTTGAACAAGAGAATGTGTTAACGATTCATTTATATCGATGACGAGCGAAACTAAACCTCACAAACATTAATGCCGAAGTTGTCCGATCCGTCAAGGCAAACATAAAACAGTCCTTATTGCCATCGACGTAATATCCGCAACGTGTCTGTGTGACTGACCGACAATGTATTGGTTCAGGTACCCAACCCATCAATAGATTGTTTTTGGAACTTTACTAACTACTCATCTAGTGTGTAAACTAAGTCGGTAGCCTAGCTTGGCTTTTCTAGCGAGGATGTTCGATAGTATGTTCCGTCAATACTTAGGTAGGTAAATACGTAGAAAGTCCATTGCTCTTATTATCCTCAGCTGGTGGCCGATGACGTGACTTATGAACTGTTTATCAAGCCAAGGCATTTCAAACTTGGAAATACGGGATTTGACACGATCAACAATAAATTATTTCATATGCTCGATTAAAACAAAAATTACAAAATATCTCGGAAAATGTATCTCTTTTAGCCAATTACTAGTTATTAAAATTTTGAAAAGAGTGCTCTGAAATGTGACGTCATAAGCCAGTATTTTCATACAAAATTCCGTTTTAAAAGTAACTCATTTGATATTTTGTCAAATACCCACTTAGTGGTAATAATAACAGCTTCATGTTATTTCATGCCGTTTGTCAGGATCGTGGCTAGTGGGAAACTCTGGCCTCAGCCTATCCCTCCGGGATACAGACATGAATGTTTAAGTAATGTGCTCCCAAGAAGTTACTAAGTTACTTAGCGTAAAAGCGGACGTGGACTGCAGTAGGTAAGTCAGACATGCATCTAATAGACACATTAAATCAATGGCAGGTAGATATACACGTTTGTTAAGTAGAGTGTTGTTTAATAATATTTGCAGTAAGATTATTATAACATTAAAATAGCTATATAGACATGTCACTGCAGTGAAGGTTTCCGCAGCATGAAGTCATAAATCCGGAAGACAGAAACAGTCATCCTTGGGACCGGTTTCGTGTCCAGAAAGTTCCGCGCGGCAGAGCTGGCTGCAATGTTGCTCGCTCGCTACTTTCGCGGAGTAACGGATCAGTCTGCTGGAGAGAGTTCGAGGCCGACGCGACGACCTACTTCGTCCATTTATTAATAGCCTGCTTAAAAATTTACTTCAATAAAGTTAGTCTTCTCTCCATTTAATGCCAATGGCAAACCATTATCACATCCATTCAATGTGTACAACTTATCGGGTAAATATTTCTGCCGCCTAGGCGATGTGTAAGATAATCCTCCGACTTAAGATAGGCTTCGATAAAGGTCGACTGCTTTATTTAATCCTGAGAGGCCATTCTGCTTCAACAGCAAATAAATGGCAATTCTGCTACTTATTCAACTGCGGCTCCAATGATAGGAGTCTTGTCTTAATCTACTTACATCGGACCTTGAGTAGAAACTGGGAAGTTATACCCGTTGGAAGATTGCGTCATTGCGTCTCAAATTATCAATCGTTTGGTCAACCCAGGAATGACGTTTAGATACTTTCAATGCAGGAAAATTGCAGAAGGAAGAGTGGCAGCGTGCATTATTAGTTATGAGTATGCTTGCCTAAGGCAGCACGGCGTGTAATGATGGCGGATGAGTCGCTTTCGCCTTCGACGAGGCTGATAATGAGAGCTAACGAGGGTGCCCACAAGTTTTGCGACCACGCCTAACTCAAAGATTCCCCTCGTCTGCGCTGCGATGACGGACAAAAGCAGCAGCACCTAATTAAATACAATTTTAAATCTCTCGTCTGGGTATTTTAAGATTTTTAACGCATAATATGATCGCAAATGTCGAGGATCTTATTAGCGCGGATAGACAAGAGGCAAATAGCAACAGTACTACTTCTTGCAGCCAGCCAGCCATTAAGCTAGAGGCCTGCAAAAACAATTTAAAGTTTCCAGTCAAAATCACCCGTGGTCTGCCGACACTACATCATGAATTATTAATTCTAGACAAACGGATTGGTTCAACGAACTGCTTGATCTCTAATTGGGCAAGCTCGAAAGCCTTTGTGGCGAATTATTTATTGCGTACTCTAATCTTAGTCTCAGATATCGAGAAAAAAGTGCATTAGATTAAAATCCTCCGAGGAGATTATGAAATTACAACCTGCATATTGATTGCTTCTAGTACATATTAGCGTGTTTATTATAGAGAAAGTCGAGAGCTAACAGTTATAAGGCGAGCCTTATACCTACATCCGCTCTGACTCGAAGAATTTTAATGGCGTATATTAGCAAAATAGTAATTTATACATTTTGTACAAGTCTCTCCCCATTTTTGGACGTTCGTGAAAATGACTGTATTGCTGTAATAACAGCTATTCAAACAAGCTTGTTGTTGTTAGCTAGATGTGTACAGTCGACAGCTTGTCGAGAGTACATATACCTTTACATTTCAGTTCTCAAGTAGAGTACTTACACGGATATAAAGGTTGATCGTGTCCATGTGTACCTATATGTGCATATGTGCCACGAAGTTAATAATTCGATGAATATTTATAAGCGGCTGCAAATTCCGAAAAAATACAGTGGAAATTATGTAACGTCAGTTGTCCCACCACCTAAATTCTGGAACTTGTCCAACGCTTGCAATTGGAGCAAGAAGTTTACATTTCTCGCCAAGAATAGATCTGGAACTGGGCAAGGGCGTCGAAGGAGACCCAGTGAGACTGTTTCGTAAAGTACCTACATTTAGAACAAAGCATGTCGATTGCCTTAACAAAATGTTAATTTCCTTTGTTGAAATGAGTCCACGCTGAGTCGTCAGCGAGCGATAAAAGTCGAGGCGGGAGGCGTCATTTAACGAATTCCAAGACTCTTCAATCACCCGGGGAGACGCCTTCCTTGATAGTGCATGTGTAATGAACTCGAGCACTCAAAACCATTATGAGCTCCAACGGCTTGTACGTGTAGGTATGCCTATACAGCCATTGATTAAGTATAATACACGTTTTGACGTGTCTCATAGTCATGACTGAAGAAGCGTTTTGCTTCGATATTGATTAGGCCAGAAGTGGATACATAAGGCATAAGAATCAAGAAAGTAGGACTATGGAGTAGAAATGAGTTTCTTGAGAAATGTGTGTAACTGACTGCCTGTAGCCTGGAAAGGAAGAAACGTTTCTATCATGGTTTGCCACTTGCCATTTAATATAAATGCTTTTAATAACAACCAACAGGATTACTGGACTGATTTCAGTCAACTATATACCTACCAGGCATTTTCCTGTAATCACTTTTGGCGCAGCATTATTTGTGCCGGCGGCGGCTGCCTGTATCGACAAAATTCAAGTGTTCGGTCCTTATCGGGAGTTTTTAATTTTCGCAAAAATGTTGGACTGGGTTTCGGGCCCCTGCAGCGAGGGGCGCGCAGGGGAGCGAAGGCCCGCGGCTGCGCGAGCCGCAGCCCCGGGGGACGCTTCGTCGCCACGTGCTGCCCCGCCCCGCCGGCCGACCGATAGGGGTTGCTTGCTACCTCCACGATAGACATCGTGGTTAACGTTAATGAGCACTCATTCAAGGCCTATACGTGATCGTCTCCGTGGCAACGATACACTCCACGTCATTGATTTAGATTGCGCCGGCGATAGTGTATTGGAATTAGATTAGGTACGGATAAATAATTGATGCCATCGCGAATCCAGACCTTGTTCCGTACGATATAAGAACGTGTTTGTCATGGAATAGCCGCAGACTCCACTTCTATCTGTATTGAGTGCGAAGTGAACTTACCGTTTGCGGACCGCGCAGCTGGCGATGTTGCTTCCTTGTTACGCGCGTTTTCCTTCTCCTTTCCGTTATTACCTGAAACAAATTGATCAATGTGAATCAACTCGAGCAAAGCGAATTTCAAAACAATAGCTCAATCCACCAACCAATTAGGCCTTTTGTTGTTGAGTACCTATCTGGGAAATAATATTTACGACTAAATAAAGACTGTACAGTACATACACTACATAAACTCACGCCTGTATCCTGGAGGGGTAGGCAGAGGCCAGGGTTCGCGACTTGCCACGAGCTTTCGCTTCGTCAACACTTCGACTTCTTCTCTTATTAGTTATTAGTTATTACACTATTCAAAATAAACTCGGTATTTCACTTTACCTAATTAGGACCTAACCCTTGGATCGGATGTATCTCGGGGCGGTTCGATTGACTGATTTTTGTATTGTGCGTGTGCGGGTGTATGTGTGTGTGAGTGTGTGTGTATGGGTGTGTGATTTATTTTGACGTTTTTTCCTCATAGTTTTAATTTTTGACAAAACCGTTGTGGCTGTAATATTTGTCCAGTTAGAAAACACTATTTATTGAATTAAAATGAGTAAGACCTAATTAAGACGCTATTCTTAATCCGGCGCAATCGTGTTGCGCCGTATTAAGAATGGCGTCACTCCATTTCCTTCCGTGGATGTCGTAGAAGGCGACTAAGGAAATCAATTACCAGGAGACGGGCGGCCGCGTCTTCCTTAGATTCCATCCGCATACTGCGATCGCCAACCCGCCTGCCAATCGTAGCGATTACGGCAAAACCGCTCATGGTTATGGAAACCACCAAGGAGGCCTATGTCCTGCAGTGGGCGTCAAATGGCTGATGATGATGAAGCAGGACTTTGAACTCACTTCATTATTGAAATGCTCATTTCTCTTCCATATTAATTTTGGTTGTCACTCTAAAATGTGCAATTCCTTAAAACATGTCAATTATTGTTTGTGATAGACCAGGGTTTCCTAAACTTATAACTCCGCGCACCGCACCCCTATTTAATTTCCCAGGCGATTGCTAACTCCTTTCAAACGGCCAAAAACCACATGAAAAATAATGTGTGTAATAATAAGTGCATGGGACAAAGGCACTTGCCCCACTCTGACAGACTAAAAATTTTAAAAAACAAAGTTATTAATTTTTTACACAGGTTACCATTTGGAAATTTTTGCATAAATCAGTTTTACGTAGAAAATATTAGTGTCGAAAAAGAATAATTTTAGCGGATTTCTGGTTTTTCATGAATCTTCGGGCGCTATAACATCATAGCTACACCAATCATATTTTTTCCCTTGTTCTTCGTACATAACTGAGTCACATTACTAGCAATGTATGAAGAAAAAATGCACCAAGAAACCCACATTCTTTCCACATTACCAGTTACAATGCCAGTTATGTACACGGAGGTAAATATTCTTCCTATATAACCCGGTTCTGTACAAAGAAATAGCTGTTCCTTGTACAAAACCCCATCTTTTTATTTTCAAAATATTTACAAGCTTGATATATCATGCATTCTTTGTCATGAATTGATTCATGTGTTATACTCGTATACAAAGGAAAAGGGAAATAATATCGTAATATGTCGGTATTGTTAAAGTCAAAGAGAACCTCCTTGGTTTTGTTATCCATTTGCAGCGGAGGACTGATGGCCGTCGGGGGGAAAAATTTCTGACCTGGCGACCGCGGACCGGATGACGCAGAGTGGGAAGGCCCCCCACCAGATGGTCTGACTACCTGGTTACGGTGGCGGGGAGTCGCTGGATGCGGGCGGCACAAGACCGGGAAGCTTGGAAAACCATGAGGGAGGCCTAAATAGAATTGAAAATTAATGCAATTAGTCACTAATACGATGCAGTTAATGATTAACTACTTATAGGCAGGTACCTCGGGTCGGTGAAAACTACATAAATGTACAGGTTAGTAGTTAAACTTTTGTAGGTAGAAAAAAAGCTTCTGGAAACATACATGGGGTGTGGCGGGGTGGTGTATTGTATTGTTGAGGGCTTCTCATAAAATCGCAATAAACCGTAACGGTGATGGATGATACGATAACAGGGACGGATAGTGATAGCGCTTTATTTTTATTTTCAAATTCTTATTCTGAAAACTCCTATGACATCTTAGGATATCCTATCCTTGAAGAGAACCTACACAGGTTTGAGAGCCAAGTATCAGTAGGTACAATATTGTTAGTTATATTGTGAATTACCACCACAGATATCGCTCGTAGCCCCGGCTGCCTGAGTGATCTTAAACGATCACGAAGGTTAAGCAACACTGGGCGCGTTCAGTGCATGGATGGGTCGCCGTCTATGCCTAACGCTAGTGGCATTTTTCCGAGCGGTTTCGTGCTTCGCAAGGCACGTTAAGCTGTTGGTGCCGGCTGCCGTCGATAGATGGCAGTCGGTAAGCCAAGTCAGAGGCCTTAGGGCGGCTTGACAACTTCTGACAGTAGACGAGCCACTAGTCTACAAGCCTCCACCAATCCGGACTTGGCCCCCGTGGTGGAGTATGGCCTATACCTTCCTCAGGGAAGAGACCCGTGCCCCTCGGTGGGGACATAATGGGTTGATGATGATATCGCTTTGAGAAAAAATGATCAGAGTGGAGTTTTTCCACTGCCTTTTTCTCCATTACAAATTGAACCAGCTTACATTACATATATTATATATTGACACGAGATTTCTTGGTTCACGAGAGGCCCTCGGGTCCGACGGAATAATGAAATCCGAACCTCCACTCTACTCCGCAAGAGGCGACGAGGAACTTTTTTTCCGTGTCTCGCTCGTCTGCCTGTTGGACCGGTTCGAGCGGGACGTTCACCCTTAAAGAAACAGGGTCCATATTCTCGACAGCGATGGAGAGTCATTAATTGTAACCATCGTGGTTAGTAACTCCGTGTTTCTAATGGGTTCGAATTTATCAAGATAAATTTTTCCTCCGATAATCAATCACGTGACACTGTATTAATAAAAAGTATATTAAATTTAAAATAATTTTTTTACCGTTTTGTCGGCGTCATTATTAAGTCTATCTATGCCAAATTTCAGCCTTCTAGTAGGTACTAAGTGCCTCTGAGCTAAGTCGTAAAAACATAGACAGGCAGACAACAACAAGAGTTCCTTGTTGACTGGAACCCTAAAAATCATAAAGCGCGTGCGTAAAATTAAGAGAATCGCGCTTGTAGTCAGACGGACGGAACTTTCCACTTCCCTAAAGCCAGCATGCTGTTTACCGAAGTAGATGGAAAGCGACAAATCTGACATTTGCCTATCAACAAGGATATTGACGAACCGTTCTAAAAACCGTTAACGTGACACTTATCTTTAGTGGTTTGGTAGGTTGGTCGGTATGACGAATTGCGTTATCATGAACAATTTTCGAATACATTTGGGTCAATGTGGGTAGGTAAAACGGGCCTGTAGTTTTGGTTCAACTAATTAGTGGAATTTTTCTCCATGGGTTTTATATTAATTGTCAACTTATTCGATACCAATTTTATAACCCAGTTGCCTGCGTATAACCAAAAGTTTGAGATGTTTCACATTATTCACAAAAAGACTGAAACAATTTGTTTTTATTTACCATCATATTAAGCTCTATTAACATAACTCTAGGCGTACCTGTACCGGACTAGTAAAGGACAGTAAATAATCGGTGTTGGCTTTTAGGCATATAGGCAAAGGCCCAATACAGCAGTTATAAACCGGCCCGGCCTTGAGGCGGGCGGTGCCGTTGACTCTATCGGCCGCGAATCGCAGCCAGCCGAGCGGCCCGAGACGAGACGCCATACAATTTAACATCGATCTACCGTCTCGCCCCTATATTACGCGCACCAAATCCTGAACAATTCCAATCGTCTAACTATCAAATTTTATACAAATTCCTCTCGCAAACGTCAGGATTCTGACAGAATGTGGTGCGCATAATTAGGCCCCTGAAGTCTATCAACGGGCTGCGACGCATGGGCACAATGCCACAAACTAAAATGAACCGTAAGTACTATTTAGTATACCTTAAATAGACGGGCCGTCACGGGGACGGGCTTTTGGCACTTGTATTGTAGTCTCAAGTACGTCGTGGCGTAACGTAGTGGTAACAAGATCGGAAAGATTAGGATTAGATTAGGAACCACTGAAATACGTGGTTCTACAGTTGTACAGGGTGTATCAAAAACTGATTACACTTGGGGGTCTCTACACATCAATAGAAACCACTTTTACTATAAGAGAAACTCCGAAACATCGCAAAGACTGTCAGCTGTTTTATACAATTGCTGGCGTTCCTAAATATAAAAAAATGTACCTATTAGTTGTACCTTTTTAGTATTTCGGAGTTGGTCTCAAATTAAGAGTTGTCGGTTTTGTTGAGTAGAAAGACCTTTTTGAAACTCTCAGTAGATTATCTAGCTAGACAATGCCCACATTCTTCATCTCAGCTCGGGTTCGTTCAAATATTGGATTACATTTAGACTCGGCTCCCAGACGATTCCGTCTGGTAGACATCAAAAGTAGTACTTATCATTTGACTGCGGTGTTCAGTCAAATGATAAGCATACTCTTTACATATACCGGCCGATCGAAACTCTATATCATAAGTTACCAAGATGAGACCAATTTAAAATTTACTATTATTTATCAAATCAAATCAATGTGTTTGTAGGCGTGTTGGTAGTGTTGGCGTAGAGTTGACATGTGCTTGCCACATTTTTATTCAAAATAACACAGAAAAGGGCAAAGGAGCAAAGGGCAACATAAAAAGTACCCGAAACCGGCGTGAATGTTGATGAAGCGAAGGAGATCTGTCAGGATCGTGGCAAGTGGCAGACTGGTGTCCCTGGTCTCTGCCTACCCTTCTGGCATACAGGCGTGTGTTTATGTAATGTTAACATAGAAACGGCTGCTTTATGAAGGTTACAAGTTAAACTAGGTGTTCGTTTCAAAATCCAGCCCCTATATTACGCTCACCAAATCCTGAGCGATTCCAATCGTTTAACTGTCAAATTAGTATGGAATTTGACAGTTAGACGATTGGAATCGCTCAGGATTTGGTGAGCGTAATTAGGCCACTGATCAGTTTGGAGAAAAAATGGACCAAAGCTCCAAACTTAATCTTCTTCCTAGTTTCCATATTTAACTGCAGGGGTAGGTTCATAGCTTGCATAGCTTCCAAACTATGCATGCACTAATTACTACTATACTCGCTGAGTCTGTATCTACGGCACGACTCTAGATTCTGCAAATACAGCAAGACATCGTAGGGACAGTGTCTATGATAGATGTTCTCATTCCATCGCCGCTTCAAGTACCTACGCATTCACAAAACCGTAAAGTCTTTGAGGCAGCAAAGCAATAAAAACACCGGTCAAACAGTCAACACAATTACCTATCTGGGGTGCGACCACGTAAGTCCTCCACTGTATGGAGTTGTCTAGCCTACTTCGATCTGTCAAATACATATTTTGATGCATATTTTGACACTGGAGTCGTCTAACTAAACGATAGAGTGGAACTAATTGCAGTGGAAAGTTACATGATACAAGGGCTGGGCCGAGTTTCATAAAACTACAATTCGTAGTTTATCACGTTAGTTCGAGGTACATTGCATAGCAGAGTCTACTTGTTAATCTGTGGGTTAACCGGTTAATCGACTTTGCAACGCGCATCGAATTGTCATAGTAAACCGTTAATTGTAGTTCTATGAAACAGGCCCTGGCCTTCCAGAATTATGGAATCTTCTAGAATTTTATATTATGAATTTATGATACGTGTCGCTACAGGCCTGACAATGTGGGTGAGGGTCGCAGCGTGGGAAACGCGCAGTTCAGCCAGCAGGTGGCCAGCTAAATATAGCCCGCCATTGCCGCTGCACTGATCATGCTTTCTGCCGTTTGTCACTTCGTTAAGTTTTTATAATATAATAATAAGCCGTTGTATGGTTTCCCCTTTAGCATTAAGTAACGCACGATATTTAAACAATTTTCCCGTATTATTTATTTAAATGTAACTTAAATGACAGGGCGGAACAAATCATATTGCACGTTATCTTATAGCACATGACTCTAGAGGAAGTTGTCAACTTTGCTAGCGGCCTTTCCTGTTGATATTAAAATGGGTTGGTAACAGTGAGGTTTTTTTTATTTGTAGGTATTTAATCAATAAAACTGGCCATGTGCAAGTTGGAATTGGCCACAAGGGTTCTGCACTACCATAAATCTAGTGTCGGAATGATGATGATGATCATGGACTAAAGCACATAATTCCTAATCTACGCTTGGTTGAGCCAACTTTATTATGACTGCACCACTCCTTACAGTATATAAAATAGAAAAACATTAAAAAGTAAGTTTATTGACCGCAAATAATTATTACAGTGGTTATGGTTACACAGTGACTACCACAGTACCACACAAGGTCGAGCCCGAATCGTGGCAGTCGGGGAAACGATTGCTATATTGTTTTATTTTGTACTTATATCATAGGAGCAAGTGTTACAAAAGATTTCGAAAGTTACGTTACTAACAAAAGGTAATTGTTTAAATTAAAACTTACGGACTAACAACTAAGCTGGACAAATGATATAGCGTAATTCAATTATTGATTTGTAGTATTTTATGCTGTGTGAGTTTGTAAGAGCATGTGTGTGTGTGCGTGCGTGCGTGTGTGCGTGCGTGCGTGCGTGCGTGCGTGCGTGCGTGTGTGTGTGTGTGTGTTTGTAGGTGGACCGTTAGTGTCAATTATAGGGATGAAATCTCTCTAACAAACTTGGTAAGTTAAATGAAAGGAAAACTGAAATCCGGACTAAAAAATTCAATGGGTCAAGTTAAAGCACTTTTATTCAAAATCCATCTCTTTACTAAGACTTATGTTAATAATTAATTACGAATTACTCTTAAGGCACGTGTTCGAAATGCAGACTCCTTTATTAGATGCGACATAACTGCGTGTACAATGTAAGTTAAATATGGAATGTTACATTTGAAAATAGATTCACATTTGATTGTTTTAACATATTGTTTCATATTTGTTTCACGGTAAAAATGGTTTAACGAGAACAATTTGATTTAATCGAAGCTTATTTTTACACACACACACCCACATACACACACGCACATGCACACGCACACGCACCCCCCCCCCCCCAACCTACCCACAAACCACTATAATTTTGGGAAAAAAAACATGGACATATTTTCATGTCATCGTGTCATGACAGCTCTCCATTGATAAGATAAGATAAGATAAGAATATTCTTTATTGCACACAAGAAGCGAGACGGAAAATATGAAAGTTACAATGAAAAAGTACAATGGGTGGCCTTATTGCTGTAAATAAGATAAAACATGTAATAGTAGAAGTATGTAATTTTATAATAAGTCTCTTTCACATTCTTAAAAATTTGTCTTTTGGACATGTCTTTTGTGCTTTAGTCCGCCGACTCTAGAAATTATTACGTATTTGCTTAACAAAAATACGTCAGCGGGAGTCTGACGGCTGATTTTATTATTTGTTGTTACAGTAGTGTGATTATTTTACTATAACCACAAAAAGTTTGACATATTATAATCACAAAAAGTTTTTACGTTACACCAAAAATAAAAAATAAACTTTTGAACCATCATACCTTATTCTTTATGGGAACCGAACTTTTTATATTTTGTGTTTTTTATAATTTTTTGAGTAATCCGCCATAATGGCATAAAACTTAGTGACAGTAATATCAATAATATAGTTATTTTAAGGAGCTAGAACTTTGGGCCAAGAAAGTAGAATTTTAATCGCTTTCCGCTGAAAACAGTCGTTATTGGCATAAAAGTTCCTAGCGCTGTCAGTGCGTTAGGCGCGAGACATACAGATGGGACATGGGGCGAGGGCGCGGAGTCACACATTACAGTCCTTGCTCTGCGCCCTCTCCCCACATCCCATCTGTGTGTCTCGTGCCTTTAACGTTGGTGAAATCGAAATAACTGTCAAGCAGCCCTAAAAATGGATTAAGTACGCCTTTAAAGTCGACAAAATCAGGCAAGTCTTGTAACCTTACACGCAGTACCTATTACACGCTGTCGCACGACCTCGAGTAGTAATCCAATATGGCTGAGAGCTACTCTACTTATGGCATGATTGCTTTTGTAACGCGTTCCGTATCTGCGTCTGCGCAACATCTGTAACGTACCACCACTGGTGGCTAATGACTGCCGAAGAGCCGGCGAGTGATGATTTGATGAATCATTTCACGCTTTCCGACACTGATTCCTCGGACGAGACCGTAGACAATTAAATTAAGAAAACCATCGGAAACATTGCGTGTAATTTGGTGCCCAAATCGATTTTAATTGGACTCATATATTTTCATTACGTTTAAAAGCAAAGACTCTCAAAGCAAAAAACCCTTTTGTTCTCTGTACGTCCATCAAGACCCTTTTTCTCAGGATCGGATAGAGCTATTAAGTTGAAATTATGTCTAATACATGCGGGACCCTTGAAGGTGCTTCTAAAGCTTGATTTCTGTACACCTTAGATTGACGTAGGCAATGCAATCAAAAGTAAGATGGTATATGCAGTGGCATAGCGTAGTGAGGGGCGGGGGGAGGTAGGTAGGTTAGCTCAGTTGGAAGAGCGTTGGCACGGTTAGCCAGAGGTCGCGGGTTCAAGTCCCGGCATGGGTGGAATTTTTAACCTCTAAATAGGTTTTTAAAATATGCATAATGCTATAATAAAGATTCATCCCCATTGATATATGGTCCGTTGGCACTCGAGCCCTGATTAGGGTTAGCTGTAGAGGAGAGATTATCTTAAGCGGTTGTACAATACCTACCTTACAATGACAGTCGACAGCACATCAACCTTTACAACCACGCACTCTACTCAGTTACGTTACAGACGACTGTGCAACTAAAATCTAAAGGTTGATTTGCTGACGACTCTACTCCCAGCCCACAACTAAGTAGTAACTGTTTGGAGGAAGTCCTTCGGGCGCCAGAAGTCTGCTTCTCAAATGGCCAACCTTTCATCATACCTACTTCTCTGTTTGACTACTTCGCAAACGGCCTACTTAGCAACCAGCCTATTGCGCAATCAGCTTACTCTCAAAGTGACTACTTCGTATACTGCGTACTTGTCAAAAAAACAACAAAGTACGATTAGCAAAATAAGCACCAACGTATTTTCTTACTTTGAGCATTTAATTAATGGTGCGTAATTATTTTAGAATTAATGACATTAAAGTGATAATCTGACACACTAATTGTCAATGATGAGATAAAAAAAGATGAATAAGTGGCCAGTAATGCTCGCTACAATTCTTTTGTAGGCGCTCTGGTGTAAGTTGTGAATACATTTCGTTGCTTACGGTCCAAAAATAATGTTTCAGAATAAAGTAGGCAGAGAAGTAGGCTGAATGTGACATAGGCTGTTTACTAAGTAGGCCATTTGCGAAGTAGTCAAACAGAGAAGTAGGTATGATATGAAGGTGGCCATTTGAGAAGTAGACCCCTGGCGCCCGAAGGGGAGGAAGGACGCATGTCGCATGTAAAAGTAGTGGCAGCGCATCAGTAGAATGCTGGCCTCACTTTCGAGAGGTTGTGGGTTTGAATCCCGGCATGTACAAATGACTTTGTCTTCTAAGTTGCATCTGTGAATTTGTAATAGTCATACAACTCGCTTTTTGTTAGGAAAAACTTCGTGAGGAAAGAATCTGAGGTGTTCACATTCACATACCTTAGCGCTGGAAATCACCCATCTACGGTGGGCATGCGAAGCGATTAAGCCCATACTCTCTTTCTGAGAGTTGTTTATTTATTTAGGTGAGTATGTCGCATATCTGCTCATATTGGGGTCGCTTCAAAATAAGAGTAGTTTCCATTACTAAGCAATCCAGCTATGCCATCATTGAAGGCATTCAGGACTCTATCCGTATTTATACGGAGGTTTTAGACTAGAGTAGGCAAACGAAACGCAGGTAGAGATTGGTTCTTATTTCCATTTTTACAAGGAAATGGTAAATACACACTGTGTGTGCAAGTACCTACGTATGATGGTGTTACCGGACGTCTCTATCGAAGATTGAATCTTGGAGCAAAACACGTGGGCTTGGAGTTTCAAGGTTAAATACTATCAAAGCATGTCTCGTAGACATTACAAACGAACATAGCGCAACATGTCAATCGAGACAAGCTAAAATGATGTTTGTTGTTATTAACCATAGATCCCCATCGAAAGCAAAGCATTTTTGTGTTTGACTATGGTAACAATTGTCATTCAGTAAGCTTCTCTGGTAACAATATGTCGAAGTTTTTATAAGAGGTAGAGCCTTGATTTATATTCTACATGTAGAGATTCAATTGTGTCAAACGTTTTACGTATTGTAGGTAGGTAATATCTCACCAGCAGCTGGCATACTGGCTGCTAGATGGCTGTTTAAAAGAAATTAAGTACCTACCTAATTTTTCTGGTCTTTGTATCAATTTGTGCCTATAAAAAACTGACTAAACTTGACCAAACTGGCTAAACATATTGATCATTTACTTGACAAATCGTAAGTCCAATTAAAATGCTGATGAAATTTTGATTTGTGTAGTTCCTCGATCTAATCAAAGGCTGCCATTGTTCTATACCAACTATATGGCCACATGGTGACAGAAAAGAGATAGGCAGAAGATAAAACAATATGTTTGGCCGACGACACCGACCGGATGTGGCGCATACAATAGTTTAGTTCGCGGACGGATGTATCGAACATTTGCATGCAGTGCAGTGCGCTGCTGGCTCCGATACACACTCCGCTTACAAAAAAGCTTGGCATTTATACAGGATGTAACAAAATCCAGATATGCAGCCGAAAATGGGAGGTTCTACTCGTCATTATGGATAGATAGATGAATTATTTATTTGCATTTACACACATACGCAATTAAAACAATAATACAGTAGTAAGAAAAGCAAACAACACATACTTACAAAACACAATGACATTATTACATAAAAAAAACATTAACAAATGAGACACACAGCAATGCCTTATCCAGTGTGAGTACTGTGGGTGTGGCACATGCAAAAGGGATCTCACTAAGCATAAGCTGGAGATATGATACTCCAGCGCTGGTCTTCCGTCAGTACCCGTAAGGCGGCGTGCAAGGCTCGGAGAGATAGTACGAACCAGTTCAAAATCGTAAATAAGATTAAATAAATAAAATATGAGATAGTAAGAATACTTTAGTAAGTGGACTTTTAATTATATCGCGAAAAAAATATCAGCTGTTCCATACTATCGAAATGATGGTACAGTAAAAGTGTCAGATGAATTTTCCTGATTTCCACTGTGATGTTTGCTGGTCCTAGGTCCTTTATTCCTCACAATCCGCCTAATCTGTTCTTAAACATGAACGTATTCAGCACTGTGGGCTGATTCCCTCAGCACAATGCAGAGTCAGCTGCCTTTTGTGGCAACTTAGACACACCACACGCTGTATCTACGTTCTTTTGTCTGTTTTGTATTACGTTTTGTTTTTTTTTTCATAATTTGTTGTTTTCGTGATATTATATCCTGTTGTTGCAATGTCTTTTATTTATATTTTTCCCCTGTCTCCCTCTATTCTTTCCCTATATATAGTAGAGTTATACAGTCATCACGGATGATCAATTTGTGCAGTCAAATAAGTCTTAACTCCTTCCTCGGCTTTTAAAAAAAATGCTCATTCAGTTTCAAAATGTTATTGTTAACAATATTGTATATTAAAAAATATTTCACAAGATTAGATAACGATAATACTGTATGATAATAAAATTGATAGAGTGAGTGAGCATTATCAAGAGATATGATGTTATCGATTTCGTTATCGGAAATGAAAGTTACTGGCTACGGCCAGAAAATAAAAATATTGTTCCTCGTTTCTCCGAATTCTAGAGCAGTCAAACCTCATTCATAGTATTAAATTAACAGAACCATAATGAGATCGGTACGTCCCGTGGGAATTTTAGAACTGGCGTTCGTCCAAAGATTTCACTCAACATTCAAAAATAAAACGGTAATGAATTAGTAGACTATTATAAAAGTGCTACGTAAATATTTACATTCAAGCTGCTAAAATTCAATCAAATCTAATTTTAGTTATGTTTTAGATGACTAGTTTATACGGGTTAAGTACGTAAGTAATTAACAAAGTTTTAAGCTGCAGCATACTTGTAAATAGTTCTTTTAACTTAAGTTATCAATTAGTTAACGATTAAAAACAATGTACCGTGCATTGTTTTTATACTTGTAAATTCTGCATCTGTTAAAAATCTTATTAAATAAATAAAATAAAATCACTTGATTCTATTTCACTTAATTAATCGTCAACTAATTGATAACTTAAGTTAAAAGAACTATTTACAAGTATGCTACGAGCCACAGTGTGAATCCAATTACTGAAAAACACATCATTAACAACACATATCATTTAAGACTTACGTACTACAAGTTGGCATTAGAATTAAGTTTTAGGTATGGATATGACGCTAATTTGATCAAGTTTTATGTAAATTTACTAAGCAAATTTTTCTGTTAAGTAGGCTGGTCCCCGCATCGCGAATTGTGTTTGAAAATTCGGCATAAATATACATATTTATTACGCCAACAAAACGGTAGGATAAGTCTAGAAAAAGAATTGCATACCTCTATACCATAGTGTGGGGTATTATTGGATTGATCATTTAAAAATATTGTGGGTGTAGAAAGACCATTTTTTTATTTAGAGTTCCGTTTGCGAAATATTAAGCTTTTAAGCGCAAATTTCTGTCATAGTAGCCCCCCCCCCCTCTCCCGACTAAACGGTTAATGGTAGAAACGTGAAAAAATTCAGGGCAGAAGCACATATAATGAACTTAAAAGAAAAAATATCACGGCTAAGTAGGCTTTACAAGTTAACGAGTAATAGGCGACCAACTTATAAAAGGAAAACATCGTACAAAATCCACTGAAAATTACTTTGATGAAGTTGTTGTAGAGCAGATAAAAACCCCTTTTCTACAGGACCCTACACTGCGCCTGGCCCGACACGCACTTGGCTGGTTTTTTGTAATATTTTCTCCAAAACGATTTAGCTTTCAAACTGGACACCTATGTTTAACTTGTAACGTCGCAGTTTTTCGAATTTTGAATAAAACGATTCTCGGTGTTATTTATAAAAACACGATTCCTCTAAATCACTCCTTAGAGGCAGTTTACCACAGACTACTTAAACTGCCTCTGAGGAGTGTTTTAAGGAATCGTATTTTAATAAATTAAATTAAATAAAGGCCGTGTGACTTTGACTTCTTAACTTAAAATTCCGTTTTCTTGCGTACTTAACACGTGTAAACTCGCCATAAGAACGCTCGCTCGCCGTACCTATGTCAAGGTGGATAAACATGCGCGAGACTGATGATGTGGCCAGGCTCGGAAGTAGGGCGTCCGACAGCTTTTAAATGACTCGCTCTCTCGAGTATGGACTTGGCCCCTACCGACCGGTTCCATCTTTGGCGAGGACCGGTTCCTACAATATCACTTCTAACACTCCGCGCTCTCTAATGCTATAACATTCACAAAACCAGCCGGAGACACGCGGCTATGTGAAATCGCGAGGATACGGTGGCAGACTGCCCCGTTGGTCTAGCAGTTAACACGCTTGACTACCAAAATAGAGGTCGTGAGTTCGATCCCCACTGGAGACCGCCGTAATTGATTTGTACAAATAGCCTCGGTCTGGGCACGCTAGTTTGGGACCAAAACAAGTGATTGTGTTGTGTGGAAGTTCATTTATAAACACGTTTCATGTAAATTGTGGGTACAGTACGAGTTCAGTACAAGTTAAGGAAGAAATACCGTGTATCGCACAGGAAAATCAACAGCCATTAGCTGTTTAAATGATTGAGCTGACCACGACAACATCTATCTATTGATAGGCATTACAATGTTGTTACAATGTTGAATGTTCATACGACAATCACATGATACTACGAACTAACATTACGTAAACATTTACGTATCTTAATTTCGTGAATTGCAGTCTTCATTCCGCGGAATGGATCACGCGTGATCTTGTTCTTCGAAATAGATTCGTGAAATATTCTTGCAAGTGGAGTTGTTATGACTCATGCAACCCCTGTCGCTGAGTCACCGTTTTACTATCTCCCTTCAGTTTTTGCATCTTAATAATATCTGCGATTAATTTATTTATCGCATTATGTTATTGTAAGAGTGCAAATGCTCCACTCACTTCGCAGGCATATCTCTACCTAGACTGTGGCAGGCATCATAGCGATTGTGTCAGTCAGTGGCATGAGTCATGATATTCATGATAATATCATATTATGCATGAAGTCGCGCTGCACAGGGGGCGGACTGGCGAACAGCTGTCGCCAGAGCCGAATTAGCAGCATTGCCCGCCCTAGGCGCTAGCTGTCCCCGCCCTTTATTTACTGAGCTAATATTTTGCATTAATTTTATGCTATCCATAACGTCATCCGCAAATATATGACTGTGTATGTTATCCGCATCTTCAATTTACAATGGGATGGGCACAAGGATACAAACTAGAATACTAGGGCAAGAAAGCCGCGCACGTGCGGCCGATAGGCCGTCACGATGACGGGTTTTTGCGCTTGTAGACTCTAACTTCGTAAGTATTAAAAAACTATTTGGAGGCAAAAAATTCCACCCATGCCATACCCATGATGTAAAAACCTAACTGCAACGTGGGTTACTCGGGGCTGCAATTGATGTAAATTGCTTCGGCCAGATGTCGCTGCCTGTACGTAATACAGAGAAAGTTTGTAAAGAGGCTCGAAATTTCACTGATGCCCATTAGCTCAGTTGGGAGAGCGCTGGCACGGTTAGCCAGAGGTCGCGGGTTCAAGTCCTGGCATGGGTGGAATTTTTAGCCTCTAAATAGGTCTTTCAAATTGTCCCCAGCACGGGTTAGTGCAAGAAAAAGAACATAATTCGTAAGTATTTCAATAATATTTTGGATTGAAACCGTGATGCCCGCACTTCGCCGGCCCGTTGCAACTTGAATTCGTTCTTAAAGAATTTGTTTATTCTGCGTTCAGCCGCCCCTAACATCCTGGTGGCCCTGGCCTCTGGCCTGGGCGGCCACAAGGCGCCAATAGCACCCAATTGAGCTAATGGGGAACTTGTGTCTAACTTAGATTGGAGTGACATTGCTGTGCAAGATACAAACTCTACGTTACGTTATGGGCGACTTAAAATTTTTTTTTTTTAGATTTCGGTTGACTGCTGACGTTTAATCGCTGTGTGTGACCGAAGCATAACGCACTTGTGCGGTACGAGACGTTCGTGATAGACCATCCATCCATCACTCTCGCAGTAGGTACCATATGGTGCCAATGAATTTGAAATCTCTGTTTAAACGACTGCCAAACACCCATTTTTATAAAGTGCGTTGTTGAACTGGAAATTATAAATTAAATAAATCAAGGGAATAGTTCCGATACTGTCTATAAATTATTCCGATGCCATTGACTTTTACAAACAACAAGCCCGAGCAAGCAAGGTTATCTGTTCAATAATAAATATTGTAGGAAGAAGATACCTCCTTTGCCTACCAAGTGTCAACAAGATATTTAATTAATAATTACTTGTGTTTTATTAAGAATAGCCATGAAAATACAGTATGTAGTCCACACCAGCTATAATAATGTACTCTGTGGTCCACACCCTGCTGATAGGCCAACACAAACACCAATAGAGAACCAGAGACACCGCCTATTGAACTAGCACTTTTTGAAACACGTAGCGCCATCTAGTGCCTTTAAAACAAACAACGTAGAATATTTGGCTGATGATGTCATTGTCCAACGTTCGAAAATAAGAGTCATTTAACACGTAATCACATGTGTAATAAAGCGCGGTCAATTCCAATCCTTGGATTGATTGGTCTTTATTAATATCAGATTTTTATGATAACATATGGTATGATGACATACAAAGCATCCAAAAATAGAAGAAGGAAACAAAGGTCACGGTATGTCACTGCTATTAAAAATGGTGTATGCTGATGGGCAAGCCTTCAGCGCTGATTTTCAGTCAGCGCTAGGAGATATCCCGCGAGCGTCGCAGCGCAGACCGCGGTGTGGTACAACCATGAAAGAATACGATGTAGAAATATAATACTTAGTAATTATGTAGGTATATAGAATGGAATAGATATTTAAAAACACGAAGAACGATATACACAAACAGCCTGCTGCGTCTCTGAGGAGCTGAAAGTTGTGGCACTTATGACGGGCCACTGCCCACTGAACAAACACTCCACACCATGGAACTGACCGACAGCCCGTTATGCCGAGGATCCCTCAAGGAAGATGAAACACCCGCCCACGTGAATATTCACTGTGAGAGCGTGGAAGTGCAACGGACATCCACCACAGGAAAGCTGACCGAAAGCCATCGGGAGGTCAGCAGTGACATTGGTGCACTGCTGGCTTTGTGGAAAGAGATTGGCTGGCTGGAGTGATCTCACAGCCCTGCTACGTAAAATGGCCTAATTATGACCAGTAAGTGCGGAAACCACAGGACAATCTAACTAATTATACTCAAACAAACTTTGTATGGCCCAACGTCTTTTGCCACTAACATTTGCAGTAATTTATGCCTTGGATGGTGAAATCGGGGCTGCTAAAAGCACTTACCCTTCCGTATTAGTAAGCTGGTGACCCTTCGGAGCGCCTCTCTCGGCGATTTGTGGAAGAACTTGGGCGTGAGGTTTGGAGGCAGCGTTAGAGGCTTGCGCGACGCCGTGCCCTCCCACGGGGCTTCGGTCGCTTTCGCGGAGGATGCCAGCCGGTCCAGGTGCTCGATGGAGGCAGGCCTGTTGCCGACAACATGCGGGTTAGAGAAGTGTTAAAGATACGGGTGCATTTTGGAGATGTGCGGAAATACAATTTAGATACTTCATCATCATCATCAGCCTATGCTTGTCCACTGCTGGACATAGGCGTTTAGATGCTTATATTAAGTATATTATTATAATGATTTATCGATAATGGTACAAAATATTTGTAAATATTCGTGATTTACGAGAAGGCTTTATTTTGCATATTACGTGTGGGAGGCCTAGAAAAGCTTAACTTCAAATTGTCGACCAAGATTTCCTATGTGCACTTTCCGCCATCTTGAATAAATGGTTAAATTCTGTTTTTAGGGAACGGGAACCTATTACTAAGACTTCACAGTCCGTCTGTCTGTCTGTCTGTCTGTCACCAGGCTGTATCTCATGAACCGTAATAGCTAGGCATTTGAAATTTTCACAGATGATGTATTTCTATTGCCGCTTCAACAACAAATACTAAAAACTGAATAAAATAAATATTTAAGGGGACTCCCATACAACAAACGTAATTTTTTTGCCGTTTTTTGCTCGATATTAATAAAATAAATATTTAAGGGGGGCTCAAATAAAACAAACGTGATTTTTTGCCGTTTTTTCTCGATCTTTGTGTTTAATGTTACGGAACCCTTCGTGGGCGAGTCCGACTCGCACTTAGCCGGTTTTTTTTACAATAACTCGGTTCTCCGTTGAGATATGAAAATTTTGATCCAATATTTTTGTTGCCTTTTTTACGATCTACAATTAAAGTCCTTTACATTTTGCACTTATCGTTCATCGTTATTGAGATATCGATCGAAAACCGTAAATTGAGGTAGCGAAATTTGATATTGCTATTTCCTTTTTTCTCATGAAAAATATCGAAAAAATGTTTAGTACAAATCTTGTAGAGCGTGTTCAGACCTACAATTTTGTTTTTTTTGGGGTTCCGTACTAGAAGGGTGCCAAACGGGACCCTATCACTAAGACTTCACTGTCTGTCTGTCCGTCTGTCTGTCTGTCACCAGGCTGTATCTCGTGAACCGTGATAGCTAGGCAGTTTTTAAATTTTCACAGATAATGTATTTCTGTTGCCGCTATAACAACAAATACTAAAAACAGAATAAAACAAATATTTAAGAGGGGCTCCCATACCACAAACGTATTTTTTTTGCCGTTTTTTGCTCGATATTAATAAAATAAATATTTAAGAGGGGCTCCCATACAACAAACGTATTTTTTTGCCGTTTTTTGCTCGATATTAATAAAATAAATATTTAAGAGGGGCTCCCATACAACAAACGTATTTTTTTGCCGTTTTTTGCTCGATATTAATAAAATAAATATTTAAGAGGGGCTCCCATACAACAAACGTATTTTTTTTGCCGTTTTTTGCTCGATATTAATAAAATAAATATTTAAGAGGGGCTCCCATACAACAAACGTATTTTTTTTGCCGTTTTTTGCTCGATATTAATAAAATAGATATTTAAGAGGGGCTCCCATACAAACAACGTATTTTTTTTGCCGTTTTTTGCTCGATATTAATAAAATAAATATTTAAGAGGGGCTCCCATACAAAAAAAGTATTTTTTTGCATAGGCAGTAGCGCAGATAAGTGCTATAGTGTTAAAGGACTCATCATCTGTATGTAGGGGAGCCTATTTTCTACTTTTCAATGCATTTTGTAACTGGAACGGTCGGGAACGACACCAGTTGCGTAGCATGTTGAACATAGGCCCTGGACAAAAAAAAAATGGGGCACTAACTTAATAGTAAAATTGTATAAATCAATATGTTACTTGTATGTTGTAACGATCAAGTGCTCCTTAAGCCTAGAGGCCTCGGGGCACGACACTGCTTAGCCGCTGGTCACGAAGCCCCTCTCTGGGCAGGGATGTTATTATTTTTGTGCCGGTTAATTCCGTATGAGCTAAGCAAAGTTAATATGCGGAAGATTAAAGATTTTATTCATTTCTGATATTTTGCCTATTATATAGATAGATAGAGAACACTATTGTACATAAAAAAAGTAATGACACAGATATTTCTTAACCTAAGAGTATAGACAAATTATTAAAAAAAAAAACATATAGAGTAGAGTAGTTATCTGTCTATCTCTTATGACAAGAGACAGACTCTAGACTGGGGAAATGAGAAGGGTATAGGTACACAAATAGCCCCGGAAACTTAGAAGAAACCTTGCTTGTAATCACTCAATTTAAACACAATACCAACAAATCATATTCCAACATACTATCAGGCCCACATGGGTGACCAGACGATCGATGAGGGCGGGCGTGACGACGTGATTCTGTAAAACTAACAGCCTTATTTATAAAAGCACGATTCCTCTGAAGCACTCCTAAGAGGCAGTTTATTTAATCTATGGTTACAACTTTTCCATGTATAATCTCCACTACAGACTATTTTAATTGGCGTTTCGGAAACGAAGGAATTTTTTTTTTATAAATAAGACCGTAAGTATTTAACTTACAAAAACAAAAAAAAGAGGTTTTTGCCCCTTATGACAGTCCCCTATGACCTAAAATGTCAATAGTTTCACTGTGCTATTAACACAGTACTGTCTTTCACGGACTTATGGCAGTCTGCCCATTTTTAACGAAGGGAATTGGTCGACCTCCTTATACGTTGGTTGATATAAGCGACATACCGTTACACTACTCGTAACTAGGCATTCAAAGAATGTCAGAGTCCAATAGTGATGCTTTATGCAAAGAGATTACCCACCGATACCACTGTCTTCGGTACGCAGCTCCCGTACATATGCCTACTGGTTCCATCACCGACCCGCTTCCTTACACGACCTGAGACACACAAAAGAAGCGTGGGGCGAGGGCACGGAAAAGACGCGACGCGTTGTATAGAGTTCGTGCCCTCGCCTCGTCTCCTCTGTGTAGGCTTCGTCCCGTCCCTTCGGTAAATTTTGTATGAAAGTGTATTGAAAAGACGACACGTCTTTTCCGCACCCCGCCCCACGTCCTTTCCGTGTGTCTCAGGCTATAGAGGAAGACCACTGTGATGGTTAGAAGATACGGCACTTTGACTGGACAGTCTGAGCCCAACAGGGGTAAAGAGGCATATAAAAGACATCATGTAGATATCAGCGTAGATGGGGAACCGAATGGGCCGTGATCACCCCAGAATGGTCTAAATGATGATGGTGGGTTACTGCATGCATGTATCGGGATTCGGCAGGCCATCACTTGTTAGGGCCAGACCTGCCTGGAAAATAACTCTATTAGATACGCCAATGTGTAGAACCCACCGATGCCGCTGTCTGGGGTACCAGCCCCGCGCTGGGCCGCCCAGCCGCAGCAGGTCAGCCCCCGTGCACACGCCCACTGGCCCCATCACCGACCCGCGCCCGTAGCCGCCTAGAGTCACGCTGCTCCCTGGAGAACAAAATACGCGTTAATTAATAATTAACCCGCACTTGGTGGATCCTAGTGGTAATAGCCTAGTGGGTAGAACATTGGACTGCGGAAGCGGGAGACCCAGGTTCGATTCCCAGTGCGGGCATGTTCCTATGACTTTGTTTTCTAAGTTATGTACACTTGTGAAGTTATAGTAGCAATACCACTCGCTAACGGTGAAGGAGAAACATCGTGAGGAAACCTGAGTTTCTGAGCTATTTACATACTTCAGCGCTTGGAATCGCCAATCCGCGGTGGGCACGACTGGTGATTAAGCCCATACTCTCTCTCTGAGAGAAGGCCTGTGCCCTACAGTGAGACGTATACCTATAGGCTGCTTATGCTTATGGTGGATCGAAGTGGGTAGACGAAGCAACTGAAAAGACCGGTATTTAGACTTTTGAACGGCAGAAACCTTGATTTCTTTGAAAGAGAAAACATTACAAGTAAAATTCTTCGAGACCAGGTTTGAGCTCAGTCGCAGTACCTACTTTACAACTGTAGCTACTTGCATACTGGTAATGAAAGTTGCAGGCCACATTGAAAAAAAAAAACCTTACAAAGATCAAACTGCTGTTAAATGTGATTATTTATTTAGTTAGGCATATAAAAAAACTGAAATTAAAAATAACCAACAACCCGACTGCTGAGCATTAACTAGTAACGAAAGCAGACGGGACCAACCTAGATATCTCACAATTTTGAATTTTGGTCCCGCTGAGCATTCGGGTTGTTGTTTATTTTTTCATCATCATAAGCAGCCTAAATATACGTAACACTGTAGGTTACAGGCCTTCTCTCAGAGAGAGTATGGGCTTAATCACCACGCGTGCCCACCGCGGATTGGCGATTTCAAGCGCTGAGGTATGTGAATAGCTCAGACACCCAGGTTTCCTCACGATGTTTTCCTTCACAGTTTATTTTTTATTTTTGTCTTTTTAGTGGTGTTTTTATTTGTTTGCTAAATTTATGCTGATTTCATATAGGCTATGACACTCGCGCACAAACGCCGAATCAATTAAGATCTCATTTGTCGAAATCTGACCGTTGGTTAATGAGTCATAAGAGAACATAGAATCGGACCTACTTACAAACATTATTTGAATATTAGATACTTGCCTATCGACTGAATCGAGCTCATGGTGTTATTCCTGGGTGGCCCAGTAGAGTTTCTCGGCGGGGTCCTGGGCACGTCACAGCCGCGAGCGAAGACCGGGGTCTCGGGCAGACTAGCGGAGGTCTGCAAAGGGCCACGGATCCCACTGGCCGCTGCTGCGTCGCGGTTCTGCCTCTGGAGGGTGCGACGACGCGCCCCGCTCGCTCCCATGTCTGTAAAGGTACATGTTATTTCTTATGTAACGTCTTGTTAAATGTTTCATGTGAAATAAAGTATAATAATAATAATAGACAATTCAATAAGTCCGTATTCATCCACTGCTGGACCTAAACCGCCCCCAAGGCACACCACTTCCTTATTTGTCATCCAACCACTGCCGGCAATTTGAAAGACCATTTCGTAGGCAAAACTTGGACCCTACCTGTGCTGGTGATAGCTGTTACACAAGATAGTTGAAACACAGTTTAAATAAGAACAGTTACCAATATTCCTACTAACGTCCGAAACGCGCCTATACAATATACATAACTACGAAACGCGAGATCTCGGTGAGCTTCGGTCCCACCGCACTTCCGGTGTTCACCGCGCGTGAGTTCAGACGGGCGACGCGTCGGATCGTCGGATAGCTAGACGAAAATGTCGAAGTCACGTTGACTAATTGCGCGGTGTACCTACGGACTACGGATGTCTAAACTCGACAGTATCAGAGGTCCTGCTCTTTTTTCCACGAGAATTACAAACTTCGTCTTTCTGTTACATTGTGGCAGTATCGAATTCGAAACACAAGCGCGTCAACCCTTTCGCGCCTACTCCGATCGAGCGAGCGTAGGTAGTTAAATCCAGCGGACGGCCAACATTGCCTACTGTGTGTTCATTATACTGTGCTTGAAGTGTTTTATCTGAGGTAATGTAGAGTCAGAGACAGCTCATCTTATCTCTACTGCGCTACTTGGTTCTAGATTATGTCAAAGCAACATTGTAGTAAATTATCGTCGAGCCGCCGCCTTTGACATAGGTTTTCATACAATTAGCACTTCAATTTCTCTCGCAGATACGTGTCATATCTTTGTGGTGTCAATGTATTCATAACATAACACCTGTCAAAGTCATGGATATGGTTCTCCGCTGATTTTGTTAAGTTTTGTCTTAACGAGAATAAGCACACCAAATGGGTAAGAAGAATTTTGGGCTTTGTTTTTGTTTACCCCATTGGAGAATTCGGCGTGAACTGTGATAGTGCTTAAGAAAAAAAAGTCATATCTTTTTTACAGATCGAATTTGCAAAAAGTGTCTGTACAATCTTTTAGTCATGTGATTTTTGGCCGTGGCCTAAGACAAAAAACCTAGGACTAGGTAGCACTAACGCCAAAAATGGCCGTTTTCGGCGTAAATGCTATCTAGTACCAGGTTCGTGATCCTAGGTTCTTTGTCGTGGGTCCTAAAAATCGCTGTTAACATGATTGAGAAATTGAACAGACACTTTTTGCAAATACTATCTTTAAAAGAAGATGTGATTTTTTTTTCATTGGTGGCGCTAGTTAGCTCACTGGACCCGCTTAAATAGGGCGTGATAGTATTTTGCGTTTATATATTATAATGTTTGCAATAGTCTAAGCATGTGGTAGCTAAATTAGTCCTTGAATCTTAGGCACGAACGCCTAGGTACAGTATCTGATGTAAGAAAGTGCTGCAAACGTTTAGGTTCTCTTCTATTGCTCTGCGATGGCGATGATTACCACACACTGTAGGTGTCGTTCGAAGTATGACCATTCATGGATGCTGTCTAAAGAGGAAAGAAGCTTTGTCTTGTTTAATTTCATGGGTATATAGCCTGCATGGGCTTAAAATGCGGCTAAATGGGCTCTGTCCTAAATATTGACAAAGTTACAAATAATAATGATACAATTATAAATTAATAATATCCACTGATTTCTTGTATTTTTGTGAATAAGTGTGTGACTAATTCGACCTTCTAACGTTCGTTTCACACGTGAAAGTACCTAGGTACCTTTAATACTTTTGAATGAAAAACGCTAAGATATTAGCATCTCGGTATACAGTATTAAAACAAATAAAATATATCTTTTACGTTTGCACAAATTAGGAGTCTTTTTAGTTTCTTTATTTAAAGAGTTCTTGTATCGAGCCATGGCATCCCTAGTAACTGACAGCTCGTAGGATCTGAGTTGATGACGTACTTCCGGTATCGTAGAATCTGAATATTTTTGTCGCTTTAAAAGTTAAAGTAGCCCAAATCGAAATATTCAACCCAGGCTCTCAAAATTAATTATTTTCTAACAAAAAAAAATAGGACTTAATTTTTTTAAGAGAATGTCCATTGCTTCTTTTAATATTTATCTCATAGCTTACGCAACGCAAGCTACTTTGTTCTACATATTTTGATGTGAGTAGAATAGGGTTCCTACCTGTAGGTAAAGTTCTTCTGTCGGTTGAGCCACTCTTGAAGTTACTGCTTCTTCTATTCTTACTGTAGCCTGCCTCCATGGACCTCGTCTTCAAGCTGTTTGTTGTGTCCCGGTGCGGGGGTACCGCAGGGGGTTCTGATGGCCTAGTAAGTGAAATAAATTTAGTACGTGATCATATTTATAAAAGACAAATATATAATAGTATGATTGCGCGTTACCTCCGTCTTAGTTCCATTGTCGGAGTCGTTATTATATCTACTTTCTTTTGGTGCCTTTTTTCAGTCGGGTGTTGCATGATTTCCGTATATTCATCCTCTACTTCTTGTACGGGTGAAGGCGGCAGGGGTGGGAACTTTGGTGACTCCGGCGTCTGTGGCAATGGTCCCATATCGTGGCCCATGTTGGGTGAGGCTGGTAGTGGATGGTGTCTGTATGCATGCTCTACTACTTGAACATTTAGCGGGAAGTCACCACTACTGGAGACAGCGGAGTCCGAAGACGATGGCTGTCGCATCAAACTTACTGGAACATCCTTGGCACTGGTAGATTTATGCATACTATTCGACCGTCTGCTAGACGAGCGGTCGCGACGGTCTATCGACCGTTGGTTCTGTATCTCATTATGGCTCGACGACTTCTGTATATCATGCCGTTTCTGCCTCTCTCTAGAACTATAACGGAAATTGTTTTCTAATATATCTTTAGACACATCGTCACAATACTCGTCCTTATGAATATTCCAGTCTTTTGGTATGTAGGGGGTAAAATGTTTTTGGTCCCGACCTTGGTTAAGAATAGCGCTAATATTATTTTCGATTTTACGTAAAGGCGAAGTTTCACCACTGGACTCGGGCTCGGCAGTCTCCTGGTCCTCCTCTTCTTCGACGGTGGTGATGAGCGCCGCCCGGCTGGCACTGGCGCTGGTGTTGGCGTTGGCGTTGGTGTTGGCACTGGCGCTCTCTCCGTCCGCACCTAAGCTCGGCAGAGACACCACGCGCACCATATTTGGAGGAACACTCGCCAACTCATTCACACTCTCAATACATTCCGGTGAAGGTGTTTCCTCTACTTTACCTTCTTTGATTAACGATTGTATATTATCAAAAGTAGAAGAATACTTCTTGAAATCCGTGAATCTGCTTTGTGGAGACAACTTATTTTGTACAAGATTATTTTTTGACGAGTGAACGCTTTTGTCGCTCGCTGGAGTCTTCCTGCTTTTAGGGCTCTGACCGAAATATTCTGCTGCAATATATTTGTCTTGACCATTATTGAGGTCTAAGCTGAGTCTAGATTTCGGAGAATTCATTTCTTTGCTTAATCTAGAATTTGGAGTACAGAGATCTATGCTGTATCTGGAGTTTGGTGTGTTGAGTTCGCGACTTAAACGTGAGTTTAGATCTACGCTGTAACGAGACTGAGGTAAACTCATATCAGAGCTTGGCCTTGAGTTGTATGAACCAACTGATCCCGAGCCACTGATGGATATGCTGGACCCGTCGATAGATTTTTCAGCATCCAAGCTTCTGTTCAAACTGTTATTATGCACGTTTGGCGTTTTACTGTTTGGAGTTTTATTGAAGCTCGGAAGTTGTTTCCTGCTCTTCCCTTTTCTTATGACGTATGTACCCGTTGTGAGATCAAGTGCTCGTTTGCTTTCCGAATCTGCATCGGATATAGGCGAAGCAAGTGGTTCACAGGCTGGCGGCGGAGGAGGAGGCCAGAACTCTTCGCCCCAGTCCTCATCTTGTTGAGGGATTGAACTTGTGCTCGAATGGGAATGGTCACCAGATTTTCTTCTTCGTCTCCCAATAACCTGCGAAAATTATATTCGTTTAAGCAAAGTTTTTTATTATACGTAGCATAAACATGGACACGAATTCCTTTGAATTCCGTTTCCTTTCTTTTGTAACAAAATTTCCATATCTATCCGAAGTGGGGGAAGTTCTACTCGTCAATACAAAAAAGTTTTACAAGGGTGACCACTTCAAAATCGCAAAAAAATAAACGGTGTTATTTATAAAAACATTCCTCTTAAATACTCCACAAATGGTCTTTCTCTTTACCACAGACAATTTAAACCGCATGGAGGAGTGTTTTGAGGAATCGTGATTTTATAAATAACATCGATAGATTTTTCCATACTAAAGTTACCCTCTATATAACTATCTTATTTATCATTATCTTATTACGGAACAGCTAACATTTTTCGCGTGATTTTGAAGTTTTCCCTCCAGTGAAGGTTGTCATGACTATTAAAACCCACTTTTCCGGGTGGAAATGGGGATTTTGTTACACCTGTACCTTTGTGCTTCCTGGGGTTAGCAGAGGATCATCACCATCGAGAGACACTTCCCATGCTATGGAATTGCGTTTCGAAGGTGTTGTAACAGCGAGCGGCGGTGGAGGCGGGAACGACTCCTCCAGCGAGTCGTCCGAAAAGTGCTCCTCGTCGTTAGCTTTACTCGAACCTCTCGTTTTGATGTTATCCATCACATCCTCCGAGGATCCTCTGCACACTTCTCTATGTCTCTCCATAGAACTGGCGAGAGTACGCGGAGGTATTCTTCCTTTGGGCGATAGCATCTCGCCATCGGATCTGCTATCGCGTTGGACACTGTTCTTTCGACTGTCCGGATTCTTGCTGTTAGATGGCGAAAGTTTCGGTATGTTGTAGGTTGGTGAATGGGTTTGTCGATTGAATTGTATGTTGGGGCCTGGGTATATTGTCACCGGATGTTCGTTATAGGGTTTGTCGCTGAATTCGCTTGAGAAGCCCATGAAGGGAAATACAGGTGGGTTTTCCAGACTGGGCGACTTTTTGATTTGCCCGGTGACTGCGTGGTAAGGCGGCAGCCAGGCTGGGGAGCTCCCGTCCAGGGGCGGCCTTGGGGCTCCGTGCTGCAGCGATGCAAACCGATATGGTGGTACCGGTGGTTGTTGAAGGTGAAAGCCATTTTCTCCGCTATCCTTTTCCCAGCCATAAGGACGTTGGTGCCTTGTTTTGGGCTGAAATTGGTTAATAATACATTAGTTAATAAAAATTCGAACGATGAACGTGAACGTGGCTAGCAAAAAAAGCTGAATAAAATCTTACAAATGTGGTCTGTGTTGCTGTGGTAATGCCATTGATGCTGATGATGGAGTCCAGTTTCTCTTCAGTTTCTCTCCTGGCGGTGCTTTTTGCCGAATTCGCGGGTGATACCCTGAGAAATAAAGAAACACAGGAATATTTAAAAATGTCGCTTATAAGCACAAACATGATTAAATTATTAAATTATGCAATTAAGTATTTGGCGCAATACTGAGATTCACTGCTAAGATTGATTGCTTGACATGTTGGTTGGTTTGTTATGTTGTTGTTGTGCGCTACGAGAAAATATCCCGATGTTCAAGGTTCTCAAACTAACGACGTCAAATTACATAAACTTACGCCTGTATTTACTGGGCGATATTAATTACATAAATTAATTAATTACACAAAATTACATATACTACGTAGAGTCTTCACATCGCCAATTCCACAGAGTCTCAAGACGAAAGTCTTCAATCAGTGTGCCCTACCCGTCATGACATATGGTGCCGAAACGTGGACACTCACGGTGATCCGACAGAGAACCAAAGTCACCGACATAGCCCTCCGAATTAGCATGCTGAAGTGGCAGTGGGCCGGCCATATTATCCGAAGAACTGATAACCGATGGGGTAGACGAGTTCTCGAGTGGAGACCGCGGATCGGTAAACGCAGTGTGGGACGTCCTCAGACTCGGTGGAGTGATGATCTTCGCAGGGCGGCTGGCAAGAGCTGGATGAGAGTAGCCGAGGACCGTGCTCAGTGGCGTGCTATAGGAGAGGCCTATGTCCAGCAGTGGACAAGCATAGGCTGATGATGATGATGATGACGCCTGTATCCCGGAGGGGTAGGCATAGACCAGGATCAGCCACTTGTTACGGTCCTGACAGATCTCTTTCGCTTCATCAACATTTATTAGTCATTGCATGCATGCACGCCGGTTTCGGGTACTTTTTACCCTGCCCTTTGCTAATTCATCTCTTATTTGGTACAACTATGTCCACCGGGGGCGTCCACCCACATTCGCTCAATGTATTTCTTTCGTCAATCTTTCTTCCTTCATCCTCTCCATATGTCCAATAACAGTCCTTTCAGTCCAGTCCTTCCTTTCTAGTCACTATATTCTCTTTCAGTCCACAACGTTCTCTAATCGACCTATTGCGTATCCTGTCATTCAAATTAACATCACACATACCTCTCAAAGACCTTATTTCTATACCCAAGTAATGCTACCATAATAAGTGTTGGGACTATCACTGCAATATGGTTTTGAAAATTGTCGGCAAGTAATCATGGGAGTCAATTGTCAGCTCACTTCTTACTTAACTAAGGTGTTATTTAAGATGTGGGATACTTACTTAGGCAACAACGTGGAAATGATTCGCTCAGCCTCTTCAGGCGGAGGGGGCGAGTGCGGGGACGGGGGTGCGGGCGGTGAAGGCTCCTCGCGCTCTTCCGTCGGTCGGAAACCCAGCGCGAACTTCGCTCTGGAAACATTTTGCCAATGATTAGATTCGGAAACTTACAGATTTTCAGCCCCTAACCACGAGATCCCTAATTTTCCACGGACATTGCGATTACGGACCTAAAACTTGCTATCTTAAGGCCGGAAGGTAAAGATACGGGTCTGGCAACTTCATGTTTCAAGATTCAACTATGCAAGCATCGTAGGTACAATCTGATTACTTTATAATATTGGGGGCATGGTTAGTGCTTACGCTAAGACGAGAAGGCACTACTTCGTATTTTTCGAACCCTCATTAAGTCATAGTTTTGGCCTGGATAGTACGAGAGATATATATTTCAATAAACGTGAAGACTTTTTTTAGTTCATACAGTCGGTAGCACATCAACCTTCACATACGTTCAATCTAATCAGTTACGTTAAAGGCGAGTTACCGACGTAACTACTTCTTGATCTGTGTATCTAACTATTGTAAGAGTCTCTTGGCCGTGAATACGTTTCCCCTTAAGTCCTTACCTCCTGCCGTTCATGCTCATGTATCCATCGTCCTCGGACGTGTGGCCGGCGTGCGGCGAATCGTCGTCCGTGGCTGGCGTGGCTGGCGTGGCCGGCGTGGCGGGCGTGGCGGGCGTGTCTGCCGCCGGTCGGGCCTCTAGCGAACGCGGCTCGCCCTCGTCGTACTCGCTCAGCACCTGGTCCAACAGTTCCAGGGAACGCTGCACGTCGTCGCACCCGCTGAAATTTAGGACGGCGGCACATTAGGTCGGGGTACAAAAGTGATTGAATGAAATTGAAATCTAGGAAATAGCACGGTAATGGCCAAATGGCGTTTAAACATAGAGCAACTTCAGGACAAATCCGCAGTACCCAGACATTGAGTGACATGAACTGCGTTGTATTGTATATCTACTAAGGTTCTCTAGCTAGAGTATGAGAACATAAACAACAAAAGATGCGTGTTTTGGTTACCATTATATTTTCAACCTTATTATAGAAGTATTATTAGTAGTGTTGGTTCGTCAGGTTCATGGCAAGGGTGAAAACCTGGCCTACTCCTCCGGGATACAGGTGTGAGTTTAAGTATTTTTTTGGCGAAGTACCCAAATAGCGACGTTAAATAAGTGAAGAGGTATTATGATGTTGCTGCTAAGTGATACTCCATCAACATTTCTCGGCCAGTGTTCTGCAAACTTTGTCCTGGATTTACCTGAGAAGTTTACGGAGTTTCTCAGTCGGCGGTTACTCTAAATAAGTCAGCGGAGTGGCCGGAGCCAATTCCCCGAGATAATGGTAAATTGAACTGCTTTCCTTCACTGGGGCTACTTGGACGCCGCTAGAGCGCCGACCTAACTGCACCATTACAAGTAAATTAGACAATAACGGTTCAGTTACATCAATTCCTAAATAAACAGAACCCATTAAGCTGATCCTATCTAGTTACAAGTTACCTATTTGGGCAGTGAAGCATCTATTTGCTGGAAACTTGACAAGTGATTGATAAGTAAACGTAGGGTAATTTCACTGTAGGCGTGACAGCAATCGCCACATCATAAGTTATGATTGTAGGTACTTAAAGCCATTATCTATACATACATAAGGGTTATTGCATATGTAGTAGCGAACATTACAATCCGACTGCCTGTAGGAAAAATATATTTTGCTGTCCCTGCAGAACACCCCAGCCATTACGGTGTACTTGGCAAGGACTGCGGAAATGTGCGTTTGTTAAAAGAGATTTACGAGAGTAGGTACAGGCCTATGGTCGTCGTCGAGGGTAAAACTGTCCGACAGTGCTGACACGAGATTCGCGAGGGTAAATGGCCTGCTGTAGCGACTCGCCCGAGAATTCATTATTATTTTAAGGACATCGGGTACTCGATGCCCTGAGTGGTTATGGAGGCAGACACAAAGCAAGCCTTTCGAACTAAGTGGCGCGCACTCTGCCGTCATCTCTCGATATGCTCTTGAGTAGCGAGCGAGGCGTGTTGTTCACTATGTTATTTGCTTTGCAGCGGTGAAGCTGAACCGAGCAAATATTAGTTTTTAACAATGCGGATGAAAACTAATTTCAGGACTGAGAGTTAAATGGCAGGCGTTCGCTTTCCCGGCTATAGGGTATAAATAAGCCAGTAATTTTAGCATTGTTTGACGGATTGTATTTTATTGTGTCATACATAACTAGTTAAAACTTATTGACATTTTTTCCACGTTATGAGTGATATAAGGATTCGTTAACAATTAATTGAGAATTGTGAAAAAAAATAATTATGTATTTTTTTGTACTATGTTAATAGGTACTGTACTTAATACTATATTGTTAACCGGATCCTTTTGGGACTCTAAACTTAGACAGCAAATGCTTCTCTTTTCGTAGCATAATAATAATTATGTAGCATATCGCTTGTTTGCGACAACGTAGTCATAACTCAAAAAACCGACATTTTTAGTTAATAATACAGTTATAATCAGCGAAAAGGGTAGAATTTGCTTCAAAAACGACATTTCTCGCGAACGTTCATGGGAGAGCGAGACAAAAGTTGTGACGATATATCGCTATCTTGCTTGTTTTGGTCCTTTTCTACGACATCGTCACTACTCATTTGCGCCGCGGCAGTGTCACTGGGTGGATGTGCGTGTTTTCGTCAAGACCGACATAGTTCGAATTGAAACGTTGTTGATGATAAAGGTAAGTTGAATGTTCATTATTACTTTTTTCTTGTAATGTCTTATTGCAAAATGTGACGATGTTGCTTAAAAAATGTCGCAGTTAAACTATTTAAATATTTCGAGTTATTATTATATCGTAGAAAAAAGCGGTTCTTGTTGAAGTCAAACTTTGAATAAAGACGATATTGATGTTAAGCTAAGTGTCAAACTTTGATTGCCTAAAATTTTATTTTTGCTTATGCCATTTTAAAAGTAAACAGTGACAATAATTATTTACTTTATTTTTCAACAAGTTGTTTTAGAACGTTATGTATGATAAAAATCAACTAACTAATTTGTTACATTTTCAGATCACGTTATGATGGCGTCCAGGGGTAGGAAGATGCTAGCCTTATTAGAACGGAATAAAAATGATACTGTGGGCACCAGCGAGGAACAATTTACTTCGGCTGATAGCTGTATGTATTAGTAGACCTATCTACCTTTTGTGTAAGATGCTTAATTATTGTTTTAATTTATGTCGAAAGGAGTTACCCAGACACCCAAAGAAAACAGCGAAGAAACAGATGTAACCACACCTTCATTGAATGAAACCGGCATGTTATGAGAGCCAGTATTTCTAACCTTGTTTGCTGATTTAACTTAATTTATAATTTTATTATTGCAGGCTATGGTTATTCTACTCAATCTCATGTCAGTAGCAGTTCTAGCAACTCATCAACTGATTCTTCAGACTCATCATCATCTGATTCGGAATCCTTTTGTGAAGGTAAGCTTTATTTACCTATTACCTACTTGTTGAATAATTGTATGTAATGTAACTTAGGTAAATGCCAAATTATATATTTTTTCAGATAGCGACGACTCTGTTAAGAAGGCCGTCTTCTTCCAGAGAAGGGAGAATCCCAACGAGCCCTGCTGTGAGTCCTGACAAAAAGAGAGGAAGAAAACGCAAGCGTGATGAAGAAAATTGGAAGAAAAATATTTCCAAAAGATTACGAAACACAGGAAAAGCCTATCAGACTACAAAAAAGAAGATTAGAGAAGAGAGAAAAATGCAAGAACCTTGTGGAGAAAAATGTAGACTGAAATGTGGGTCTAAATTCACGGAAGAAGAAAGAAAAACATTGTTTGAAAACATTTCACGGAGCATGACTGTTATTACTCGAAAATACCGATACGTCCGTGAAGGTGGAACGAGAAAACCGCGACAAAACAATACTGCATTCCATTTGAAATAACCCAACAAAACAATAAGGGTGTGCAAAATTTTCTAGGTGTGCAAAAGCAAAACTTTAAGAATTGAAAAGGACAAACCCAGAACAATGTTCTTCAAGACTTCTTATGGTGACGCAGAATTAAATAAAGCTGAAGTTATAAAAAAGAAGATAATTTTGGGTGTGGAAGTTAAGAAAGCTTAAGACCAGAAACCCGGAATATCAGAAAGTAAGAAGGCGGATTTGTTAGATTTACTAAATAAAAATCTGATCCCGAGATTCTACGCTCCATTTTATATTGCTCTTTAAGTATTCTACAAGATACATTTACCTATTTTTTCTAAAAATTTTAAGATATATTATTAAAACAAAAGGCTGTATTTCTATACCGAAGTAAACAAGTTGGTCTCGTTTCTAGTTCCTAAACTAAAATTAAGACTATGTGCCTTAACAATACTGACTGTTTATTAAGATTAAGTTGTTGATTGATTTTAATTTAGATTGTTTTTGTGATGAGAGTAAGTATTGAATAATGTCTGTAGTAGTTTCTATTTTTTATTGTTGTACAAGTTTTGTTTCAGTAACAAGAAACAAGATAAACTTGTTTATTTAGGTACAGAACCTAAGTGAGCAAGTTTATTTCGTCTCTAGTTAACTAAGTAAATAAGTTGATGTCGTTTCTAGTTCCTAAATTAAACTTAAGACTATGTGCCATATCAATACTAACTGTGTACTAAGATTATGCTACTTAAGTTGTGCGTTTGTTGATTTGTTGTCTTTAAGATTTTTTTTTTGTAATGAGAAAAAGCAGTTATTTCTATTTTGGTTTCCATATTTTATTTTATTTTAATAAAAGTTTTGTTTCAGTAATGACTTTTCTTGTTTTATTTATTCAAATTATGAAAAAAAATGCTTCTACAACGACATATGTCATAATAGTACAAAAATATATAAATTACTATCAGCAACAACGTCATAAGTGATTCCTCGTCACATTTACTTGTCAATAAGTTATTATAGGTATAAATTAGCTAAAAAAATTTAGATAATAACATTTATATATGAATCAGGCAACATTTCTTCCAAACTAAAGTTCTTCAATAGCTGATAGTTACCAAGTTACTTACATCTGAAACTTTTAAATTGATTTTCTGCAAATTCGTCTTTTTCTAGTTATGACTACCTTGTCGCAAACAAGCGATATTATTATGGCTGCATTATAATGCGGCCTATATAGATCCCACTGTAAGACACAGGCCTTCCCTCAGAAACTAAGTAGATTTAGTTCCAGTTCAACGATTTGGAATTACATAATAATATGGTATAACTAACCCGGCTTTGTTTTATAGGTACATTCATTCAAGATTCTATAAAGTTTCGGAAGGCAAGCTAGTTCGTAATCTCGTTCATTTCAAGGAGACTCGCCGAGGGCTTCGCGATCGCGGCGGTGCCCGATCGAGAGGCCTTTTAATGTCCACTCCACTAATGATCTAACTGTATTTTTAAGGAGACAAAAACAATCTGATTTTTCTTGTATCGGATTCTTTGCACTCTTCAAATTAATTCATTTTAAATAATTTAGGCCCTCAAGAAGGTTTGTCAATATAATTTGAACATTCTAAGATTAATGGAATTTGAATCGAAGTTTTGTGCAAGCCTTATCCAATGAAATTGGCAATGGCTGACAGGAAGACTTGTACGTAAGTGTACCTAGCGAGACGTATTCGCGGAGAAAGAAGATGGGGCCGCCAGCATGGAGCGTCGTCGCGAGTGAGGCTCTAGGCATTGTAATCGTATCGTTCGACGCGACAAAGCAGAGCACTCAGCAAAGTGCTGCGTCGCGCGGACTCAATCCGGCTCTTTTGTTTTATTCCCCATATCGCTACATCTGAAGCTTTCAAGCGGTCCGTGTAATTAGGTTTTTCCGCACGGGCGCTAATCGAATTGGAGATCGTAGGTAAACGGAATTACACTGCAGCGATTTCTCTCCGTGAAAATTCTGGCTTTGAATTGTTTTGAGCTCAACGCGTAGCAAGCTACAACAACATCATATACGGAAATGAGTGTAGCGAGGCGGAAGTGCAGAATGCTTCGGGAGGGCGCGGCGCACCCCCGGGCATCGACCCCAGCCCTAGCGCGCCTTTGCCTTGGCACGGAGCGTAAGAGTTGAATGGCAACGGCCTCTCAACAACAATACGTAGGTACATGATATGAGCCGCCCTCCTAAAGAAAAGAAAAACTTCATATCGACTGGCTCCATCAATCACAGCGTACGGGGCTCTGACAACTTGACTGGAGACGTGAACATTTAAAGCCTCGGAGGAATAAAACAGACTTCTACAGCGTAGTTCACCGTAAAATAGCGGAATTCGATTCAACTCCTGCAGGCACCCAAGTTCCGAATAGTTGAGCGAGTTCTGGCGTAGTTCGGTACTAATTCACTTCGTTTTTAAAGTGCACCAGAACTTGGCCAATTAAACACTGTTCGGTTAGCTGCTTCAACGTTTTGAGATTTTGCCACTTTGTGAAATGTAATCTACGGAAACTTTTGTAGAGCAAAACTGCATTTATTTTCCCACATCTATTAGTAAACCGAGGCTAGACAAGATCGTTTAAGTTATGAAACTAACAAGGGTCCCGTTAGCGCGTGACGCGCGACGTGACCGCACTACAAGCCGGCGTATTTCTCGCTAAGCTCTGTGAAAGTGGTTTATGTCGGAAGCTGCTACCTGGACTCTTCAAGCCAGCCGAGAAATTGGAACATGACTGCGTTATTAAAAGGCTTTTCAATAACCCAAGTAAAGTAAACTGACGGTGTTCGCCAATATACTCGTAAACTACCTACCTATACAATTTTTGTATAGGTGTGAAGATCTAGTGCCGATGAAGAGGTGTACAGATTGTGGAGTCAGTCAAAATAACAGATGAAGTTAGTACATTAGCCCATTGCACGATCTTCAATTACAGGACTTAAAGATTTTTAGGAATGGAAAAAGTTTCCAATAACTCTTTATCGCCGAAGACAACTTTTCCAAGCGGAGGAAGTTTTCCACATAACATTAGTAAACTAATACCTATTGTATGTTCTTACATTCTAACCAGTTATCAAGAACTCAAAGCTCGTCAAAGTGTCAACAAGCGCAATACCGGAAAAATGCTGTTGCCATCAATGTAGAGCGACGGAAGGAAGCTCAGAGGACACGGAAATAAGCTCAACAGCTCCCACACCTCGTACAAACACGCTCGGGAAGCAATTCGCTCCGAACACAAACGTTACTGCATTATGAGGTAATATTGACGCGAGCTCGTTTTGGGATTTAAGGTGTGTGGTTGAATGAATTAAATAAAAAAATCGTACCGCAAGTGCGCGAGCTTCTATACATTTTCATACATTCTATGAATGCGGCTATTTGACCGTATCCTTAGTAACCATTAGATCGTAAATAAATATTAGAACATGATTTGCGAACGACAATAATCATTCGATAGAGAGCAAGATGTTTGACTGGGAAGCTTCTCAAGATTCCGTAGAATTTAATTAACAGCCAACATGCAATTACGCGATACTCTGTCACCTCGCACCCAGATGCTGTGGATAGGATCAAAGTGACGGAGAATCACTGACAGCAATTACCGTCAGCTTCTCCTCGCACGCTACGTCGCGTCTCCAGGAATGTTGGCCCGGAATTAATTGCAAAGCAGGCTAAGATGGCAGCCTCGAGAGCAGCTCATTAGCTTTGTTTGCCTACTAGCCTAGAACCTGTCATTTCGCTTTAGCTCAGCTAACTCATCGATATTGATATACAAATGACTTTAGCACCTGATAAATAGTGGATTAAGCTTCTGAGCCATGATAAAATAAACTTCCTCTGATCTGATCGGATTTTATCAAAGCTTTTATGTGATTTTAGGGTTTAATAGCCGTGGTCATTGGGGAAGGCGGAGGATTAAATTTTCACCCTAAATCATTTAGGGGTGTCACTGAAAATTCTGCGTCCAATGAACGTGATTTGAATGCCAATCCAAAGTGTACTCAAACGGTTTAACAATTTGGACATCGCGTTATAGAGTAGTTAACGTTCTTCTATTATAAAATACACAAATAACGGCAAGATTAAGGTGTGCATACCAATAATACTAACGGTCAATTTTGTAATTTATATTCAAGTGATAGCATTGTATGAGGTCGTATGCATGAAGATTTTATGAATCACCTTGGGGATATTTCATGGATAAACCGATTTAGCTCTTTGTGGTGCCGGGCAAAGGCCTCGAGCTTTTTTGTGTGAGACGACTAATTGCCAAAAGGTGCGGAAAGATCTTTTGTCTGGTGCGGTGAGCCGCTGGTGCATCGCAGACGCTATCGATCTCGCGCTGTGGCCAGACGCTGGCCGCAACGCGGCGTGCGCCGACGAACAACTGCCGCTTTTTGTTCCCGCAACTTTTCAAACAACTTGTTCGCATTCTCCAACGCGCGCTCTTGCCAAAATTGAGATTTGAAAATGTTTCAAGGAAGGTAGGTATCATTGACTCAGCATCCAACTACAACTCCTACGACAACTCTAAGTAGTAAATAGCAAAAGTGGAGCAAAGTATGCTAAAGAATTGCATGAGTATATAGCTCCTAAATTATGGTAGGGAGGAAGCTAAATAGGGTGAGATTAGAATCTTAACTTCGCGAATGTAGAGTATCTACATCGCTGCGACCAAAAAGGGATGTCGTAAGATTTCTCAGATCCTACGCGTAAGCAAAGGCACACCGAATATTCCCTATACGCGGAAGAATTTCCTGAATTTTAATTAATACCTTAACTGTGTCTAAATCTGTCGCACGGTGATACAAATTTAGTTAACGGTATTGTGGTTATAAACATTACTGTTTAAACAACAATAAATCGCATACAATAAAAACTTTTGTCGATGAAATGTCGTAGTAAGACGCGCCATTTGACGCTCGTAAACAAAGGAATTACAATCCGATTTTGCTGGAATAGTGGATGCAGTAAGCAAATGTTGCGCCCGCCTATCTCGAGAATGAGCGTCGGCGGATGGCCCGGCATTAGCCGCATGATTTATATGTCTGGCAGCGGTGGCGTCGCAGAGGGTGCCCCTGCACACCCTGATAATTCCACAAACAATGCACTCCAAAGCCCAGGGGACGATCAAACCCACAGCGCAAATCCCGATCTTTTTACAACAGCTTTTTTAAACACCAAAACTCAATAAATATTCAGATTAACAAAGCAACAGAATTGCGCTCTTAAATGTTTATGATGTTGCGTCTAGACTAGATAATACCTGGGATGACCACATTTCAAAATCAAAGCTAATAAAAGTGAGCGTGGGATAATGTACTTTTGCGAAACCTCAGAAATCTGCATTACCTCATTTACGACTTACACAATGTAGAGCTGATATAAAATATTGACCCCATTGTGATCGCCTATTTTGAAACATTAACAACTGTAGCTACCTTACAAATCGTCAACAAGGGGAGCTGAAAATTAGAAGAGTCGAGAGACGTAAAAATCAATATAATCACGGTCGTTTACCTTCCACCCCAACAAATTGTCCTAACCCTATCTGTGTTGCACCGCAGGCACAATAGACACACGACACACTCTTTAAAAAATGGTGGATAATATTTGAGCCGTAGCCCCCGCCCCACCGGTGTAGGTACCTATCTGCAGTTAATTATCAGCCTGCAGAGGGAAAGAAAAGGGGAACCCCGAATGCCAATTTCCACGGTCCCTCCCTCTGCAGGGCTAAAGAACCGCGCGGGGCCGCAGCCGCTGGAATTTTTGGCCCTCGTAATTAGTTTTAATTAAAAGCTAAACGGGATGAATGTGAATCAATATTTCGTATTTGATTTCTAAATTAAAATTGAAAGGATTTATGAGCAATCTAACTTCGTTGGGCCATTTTGTTACTGGTTAGGTGTATCCTGTGATTCGACCGAGACGTCGAATATTGTATACTAACGGCCTTAAGTATTTAGAAAAACACGATTCCTCTAAAATACTCCTCAGAGGCAGTTCAAACATACATTTACCGCCGACGATTTAAGCTGCATTTGAGTAGTGTTTTAAGAAATCGTGTTCCAATAAATAAGACTGTGATTGCAAACTGAAACATTTTTTATTTTGTATTAAAATCTCACTATAATGAACTTTATAATAATAATGCAGCCTATATTCATCCCACTGTAGGGCATAGGCCTTCTCTCAGAGAGTGAGTATGGCCATTGAATTTTAATTCAACGGTATGGCCTTGTCACCACGCGTAAAAAGATAATTATCAAAAACACACAATTTCAACAACAGGGAATCAACGGTAAAAAAAACCGTAGTCACGTACAAGGTAGAAGTGAGGAAGTTGCATCCAAAGAATGCCTAAGCGCCCCTCTGTAAGGCTGTAAGGTGTAATTACCGTCATTATACGGATGAATTGGATTAATCACACTCGCTCGGCTGACGGCCAGGTACTAATAGAAACTCACTTTACGACCTCTAAAACGTTAAGTGTTGACACGTTTGCTAGATTTCGGCTCAAACGTCAAAGAAACAAGTAATTTTTTCTTGATGTATGATCGACTGATATACAACTTTAAATATTTTCACTGGCTTACCATCGAAGCATTTTGCTGATTTTTCCGTCCTCATAATATCATCAGCAGTCTATCTCAGCGCAGAAGGCACAGGCCTTCTCTCAGAGAGAGAGTATGGGCTTAATCACCACGCGTGCCCACCGCGGTTTGGCGATTTCAAGCGCTGAGGTATGTAAATAGCTCAGACACTCAGGTTTCCCCACGATGTTTTCCTTCACCGTTAGCGAGTGGTATTGCTACTATAACTTGATGTACATAACTTAGAAAACAAAGTCATAGGTATGTACCTACGGGCATGTGCCCGCACTGGGAATCGAACCTGGGTCTCCCGCTTCCGAGTCCAATGTTCTACCCACTAGGCTACCACCGCTTCTTCCGACCCGTTTGCATTTTTCCGTAGCATTGAAAAATGTCAAAGTTTAGCTCGTCGCTACCTCTCTTCTCCAACTAATTAGCTGGAGCTGCGGGTAAGTGTAGCGCGGCGTGGACGTCTCCCCGCCTCGTTTTAACAGTGTTTGCTCTCCAGATGCAAGTGCTTCCAATCTCCCAACATATAGCTGCGTATCTACATATGCAGTTTAGGATCTATCCAGTACAACATAGAGTTCATAACGGACTAAGCGCCCCGACTTCTGAAATTTTTATCTGCGTTCGTCGCGCGTGGAAACAATATTGTTTTGCTTCGTCTCGCTGCAACAGTGCGCATCGTACATGCAAACACATTCCTAACCTAACACATGCGAGCCTGTCTGCGAAACAAACTGCTATTTGTAAGGAGCCAGCTCGAGTGCGTGCTCGTTAGTGGTAGAGGCTAAATTAGCGTGAGGTCCCTTGCTGTGGAACCTGTTACTGGACCCTTTGCTCCGGCGCGGTGGGGACCTTCGGGCTCACCTGCAGGCGTTCGCGGACGATATTTTAATTATCGCCGCGGCGCAGACTGTGGGTGAGCTCGGGGGCATCCTCAATGCCGCACTGGACGCCGTGTCCGAGTGGGGAGAGGCGGCTAAGATGAGGTTCGCCGCTCGGAAGACCCAAGCTATGGTGGTCACCAGGAAGCGCGATGTAATCCCACCCAAGCTGAAGCTTGGAGGGGAGGACATCGCGTTCTCGGACGAGATCACCATACTGGGTCTGACGATCGACAAGAACCTCAATTTTCTTAGTCACCTCAACAGGGTCTGCGGCAAAGCTATGGCTGGGTTCGGTATGGTGTCTAGAGCGGCCAGGGCGACTTGGGGCTTAAATGCCGATATCGTCCGGCTGCTCTACACTACCGTCATTGAGCCTACCATCCTCTACGCGGCCAACGTCTGGGCGCCTGTCGCGCAACGCGCGGGGGTCAGAGCCTTGCTCGACAGGGTGACCAGGGCCTTCGCGATCCGCATCGCGAAGGCCCACCGCACCACCTCCTACACAGCTGCCGTCCTCTTGGCGAGGATCCTCCCCCTCGACCTTAGGGCCGAGGAAGCTCTTCAGCTTTATGAGTTGAAGAGGGGGAGGCCCTTCGCCACGCTCCCGGGCCGGGAAGTCGAGCGCCGCTGCAGCCCGTTCACGCTGGCACACCCCGCTCTACGAACTTCAGTTGAGTTCGAGGAGGTGGCCAGCGTGGAGGAGCTCAGCAAGGTGCCCGACGATTGGGCCCGGGCCTATACGGACGGCAGCAAGATAGGGGGGAAAGTGGGCGGAGCGGTCACTCTGTGGAGAGATGGCGTTGAGGTCCGCACCAAGGGGTTCAGGCTGGAGGGATTCGCCTCCGTCTTCCAAGCGGAGATGGTGGCGATCTCCAAGGCTCTCGACCTCGTTGCCGCGGGTTCCGGTCCCGTCAGGGCGGGCGTCCTGAGCGACTCCAGATCTGCTCTGGAGTTGCTCAGGAACCCCTCACCCACACACCAGCTGGCCGTGAAAATTCACGGCCAGCTGGCTGACATCCGGGAAAACGGGGGCCTGATCCGGTTTTACTGGATCAAGGCCCACGTCGGGATCCCCGGCAACGAGCGGGCTGACGAGTTGGCCAAGAGGGCGGCGTTGTCTCGCAAGGACGCGGCAGCCTATGACCCGTATCCCGTCTCACATGCAAAATTGCAGGTGAGACGGGAGACGGTGGCAAAGTGGCAGGCCCGCTACAGCGAGTCTGCCACAGGCCGCGTCACCTCACTGTTCTTCCCGGACGTCGCATCGGCCCACAAAGTCCTTGGCAAATACACTATGTGTAATGCCAAGGCGCAGCTCCTGACGGGGCACGGCGGCTTTCGAGCGTACCTCCACAGGTTCAAGCTCGCGGGGAGTCCGTCCTGCATTTGTGATGACGTGACTCCCGAAACGCTGGAGCACCTGCTGGAGGAGTGCCCCCGTTTTGGAGCTGCTCGGGCCGATTGCGAGATTCTCCTGGGAGCGGCGGTGAGGTGCGAGGCTTTCGCCGCCTTTATGGCCGACTCCAAGAGTCGAGAAGTCTTCTTGCCCTTCGCCCTGGCAGTGACGAAAGCGGCTTGCAAAGCCAATGGGGGTCGGATTTGAACTTGTTTTTAACTTGGGTCTTTCTATCTTTTTACTTCTTTTCACCATTAAATTTTCACGGACATCCCTATCTAGGAATTTTTTAATATTTTTATTTTTTCAGATAGGCCGGGCGTGAGGAGGGCGATCTGACTAGTAAAAGACTTGCAACTTTTACATTTTTACTTTTAACACTTTTTTAAATTTGACTTTATATACATATTTTTAATTCGGAAAATATTTTTATGTTTTATTCTTATTGTCAGCCCCGGCGCCTCGCTTGTTACTACTCCTAGGAGTAGACAGAGACGAGGCGTCGGGGCACATATTGAATTTTAGCATTTTAGGAATCTTGACAAATTTTACCAACTTAATTCTACAATTTTAACACTGACATTTATGTATATAATTTTAAACTTTTATCGACATTCAACTTATACAATTTTAAATTTTTACAATTTTAATTTTAGACATTTTATTATATAACTCTAGTTTTAAATTAGCACATAAGGATTTTATTAAATGACATCTGCGATTTTACAAAGATACAAAGGTCGCCACATAATAAATAGTGGCGGTCATATAAAAAAAAAAAAAAAAAAAAAAAAAAAAAAAAAAAAAAAAAAAAAAAAAAAAAATTAGCGTGCAGTTTTTCATGGTAACTTTTTCCTAACTTACTTACGCACGCCAGTCGTCGACATAGAACTACTGTGCTTTGTGGAACTGTGCTTCACTCTGAAAGAACTCAGGAAAAATCTCAGTAAAAATATCTACGCTCGCTAGTGGGTCTGTATAACTACTTACTCAGCTGTCACTATTTTTATGATCATTGTTAAAAGTTACAGCAGTATCCCGACATACTGTCTGCTTGTCTTGCGTAACAAGAGTATAGTCAAGTAATGAGCAACTTACATTGTATTAAAAGAAACTGGCCACGTGCGTGTCGGGCCACGCGCAGAGTAGGGTACCATAGAAAGAGGGGGTTTTATCTACTTTACACATAACTGACAACTTCATCAACGTAATTGTGTACGAAGATTCCCTTTTATAAGTTGGTCGCCTATTGCTCGTTAACTTGTGAACGGCCAATCCAGCGATTCCCCACACTATGGCGTAGGCGAGAAAAAAAAGTGCATCCCTAATTTAGGTGTAAGGAGAGCACCCAAAAAAAAAAATTTATTGAAAGATTTTATCCTACCGTTTTGTCGGCGTAAGTAATATGCATGTCTATGCCAAATTTCAGTTTTCTCGTACTACGAGGGGTGTTCAATAAGTAGTGAGAATGAGGTGTAGACTCCTTGGATAAAGAAAAAGAAAATACTGGCCCACTTATTTGTCGACACACTAAAATAAAAAAAGTTTTGTTGCTCTTTTGTTTTTTCAATCATAGAAGGTTCTTGTTTGTGTTCTGTCGCAATAAGTAATCGAAAATGGAGAATTGCATCTTATTCATTCTCACTACTTAATGAACCCCCCTAGTAATCATCAACTCTGAGCTAGGCCGCGGTCAGACCGACGGACAGACAGACGGACGGACATGGCGAAACTTTAAGGGTTCCGTGTCGACTACGGACCCCTAAAAACAGCGGAGGTACCTATGTATGTAGTACCCTCTTTTTGTTAATGTTTTTTCTCATATTCTCTAGTTTCTTCCCGTAGTGTGTACGCACGTAGAGATCGCGCAAATATTAGCTGCGTACGACTGAGTTCACTATAAAAAGGAGCCTATTACGGTTTCACAGGAATGGGTTCAAGTCTGCGCAAGGGGTTGTCGTCTCACAGAGAATGTAAATAAAGGCTTTCGTATACTTTTTGTATAGGCAGTGCAAATTTTTGTCAAAGTTTTTTTTTAGAAAGACCTCTGCTTATTCACATTGAAGTTGTGTGCCTCTATCCTTTGTTTCTGATGCATGCATGTTGTAATAATGGAATTAGAACGCATGGTTTGCAAAAGGGGGTAAATTACCTGCTTTGTATGAATAATTCAATTCTCTTTGTTCCCCGTGACGTCACATCGTGTGTAACATGCCCAGGGCAGCAAGGGTTGCCCGGCGAGAGAGACCTTCACTTTCACTTGCACCCTCCCCGCTGCACCCCGCGCCCCGACCGCCTGTCCAACCTTCACGATCGATTCAATTTATTAAAACCCTCAACTTTTATCGTACATATTATAAGCTAACAAGCAAAAACTCGAGGCAACATTCTAAGTAATAGCGGAAACGGTTTGTGAAATTCTCTGCTTGAGGAAAGGGAAAGAAAAAGCCTTTGTTTTCGTTATCTCCGTTTATCTTAAATATTTAATGAATGCTTTATTTTTCCCCAAACTGTAGAGAAATCTTTCAATGGAATATTGACTTTAACCTTTATTGGCAATAAGTGCGTCTAGGTATTACCTATACGGTAAAGTTATATCGTATAACGATTTTCCCTAGTAAGTAATAATGTTTTATAAATATGTTTTGTCCGTAATATGTAATTGTATTTATTTATTTATTAATAGTATTGCACACATTCTGGTTATAAAAGGTTTATACATTTATAAAGGTAGGTAGAATCTATGTAAAGTGTATAGTACAGTCAGCAGCACATAAAACTTTACGTAAGTACACTCTATTCAAAGGGCGACTTTGCAACCAAAAATTAAAGTCCGAGTGTACCTACGTATCACAACAGCTGGTCAGCGAAACGCTCAATGCTCCATTATGGTATTGGTCTGCGCGTGGGCTATAACTATTCGCATAAAATATAGTTTTTGGTGTTACAGAAAAATTATTAAATTTTAAAAGATTGAGCTCTAGGGACTGTTTCACCTCTAAAATCTTAATGTATTCGTCTGGACATTCTTCTATTAAGTAACTGCACAGTTGCGCTTTACAGAGGCAGAAACAATCGAGTGAACGACCTGCGTGCAACTTTAACGACGAAAAAGCTCCCATGGGCGTTGCGGAATGTGAAAAATTACACGAGATGTTTCTTATGTTTACGACTGTGAAATGGTAGGAATTATCCAGAAACACGCAAGACAACTCACTTACGAATTATTATTTTTTGTGGAGGCATTCAGTAGAAAATGCCTTCCGAGCAGTTAAGAAGGGGGTGGGTCCGGTTATCAGTATGCATTACAACACTTTCCTTGATTAAGGAAGTGGCCAGTAAATCATAGCGCACCCCTAAAATATGGCCAGGGAGCGGCATAGACTTATCGCTAGTACATAATTTGTCTTAAATCATCGGCAATTTAATACCTAAGTGGAGCCTACCCGAAGCTCTATAGTAATTTCGAGTAATGACAGCGAAAATTGCGATCAGGACCTCGGAAATCACGTGTTCCTGTGCGGAATCATCTAAATTGGAAATAGACGGAAATTTCAAATTGAGCTATAAGTTTACTACACATACCTATATTAATGCTCCGTGCTAGATAATCTTTCCATGAATGTAAACATACAATTTTTTAAAATACGTCAACAACATATGGATGGCTATTTCTTTGTTTATACATATCATGTTTCACCATCAGCTATTTCTTTGTTTATATCATGTAAAATTGACAATAAAATTGATAATTGAATTATAAGATTTTACTCCCATCTCATCTCGGGCATAAGTCGAAAAATATCGATCTGACGAAAAAAATTACAAGAACCAAAATTGTAGAAAATTGAATTTTAAACAACTTTGTTTATAACAATTTTTAAGTATTATTTAAAACAAAAGAGTTGTTAATCAAACAAAAATTCGCCCCCTCTTTTGGGGTATAAATCGAAAACTATCGTTCGTAGGAATATATTTATGAGAAACAAAATTGTAAACGTTAATTCTAAACCACTTTTGTAATTCACATTTTTTGTGTGAAATGGAAAATAAATGAGTTATTTTTACAGAAATAAACCCTTTAAATCAAGATGGCAGATGATGCAACGGATCGAGTACCTACTACGTAAAAAAATATGTAGACTGCCATCCCCCCCCCCTTCCCCCAACGAATTCCGAAGAAAAATTTTCAGTAACATGTCGGTCATTGCTCATTGTCAACATGCCATTTATAACTTTTGTTCTGCTACTTTGACGTTTTTTTTTTATCAATATTCTCATTTTTTCTGCTTTGTTATCTATCTAACCTGCTTGATAGATAACGCTTAAAACACATGGAATGGACATTCTTATATGTACGCCGGAGAACGATTTACTGAAGGTTGCGATATTGGTAGAGCGTATAAAGCGCGAATTTCATGAACCTAGTTATTTTGGTAATGCCTGATATTTCGAAAAATATTAATCTGAGAGAGAGCGCACAGAAAAAAACGTACATAGTTGTTAAACATAAACTGTCATTGGGATGTTTTAGTCAAAGAGTATGTAATCACTAGTTTTAGTAATTGCAGGAATTTTTCAGGTAACCCTATGGACTTAAAACAGTATTATTATCGACGGTTTCTTTACATTCAGAGAGTGCAATCGTTTCAATTTTCGACAGTATTTAAGAGATACATAAACAAGAAAGAAGAAATTACGCAAGCAAGATGTATTTTTCTAACTTCCAAAAATTTGCGGTCGTCTCCTTCAATAAGAAACGTAATTAGGAAAGTTTTTGCTCAGCTTGTTTGCGTAGCCTAAGGAGAGGACATCTCGGAGTCCTAAGCAAATCGCCCGGAACGGCCCCGTCCTATGCATTTATTTACCCGAGTTTATTGCCCAAATGCCGGCATTACAGTTCTAGTTAGACCTGATATTTCCGCACTCAGCCTCATAGTTGGGCCATTGTATGTAGGAAGCGCTGATGTGTGTAATTACCTTGGACTCTAGGGTTTAAATTCCTCACGATATTTTCCTTTACCGTTAGCGAGTGCTATTACAACTACAACTTCACAAATGCACGAAGCTTTAAAATGAAAAAAAATAAAAAAAACTTTATTTGGAAAAGGGTTAAAAGAGTGGTTACTGGCTCCCAAACTAAAATTCCCTGTGCTATGGGTAGCTTAGAAAACAAAGTCATTGGTACATGCCGGGATTCGAACCCACGACCTCCCGAATGTGAGGTCGTGGGTTTTGTGGGTGTGTTCTACAGTCTCCGCGTAATTTCGGCATGAGCGGAGACACTCCTACAAGTTGTTGGTTTCTTAGAGGTAATTTAATTTATCGATATGGAAGAAACGGCCAACGCTTGTCAGTTTACAATAACTAGTTGGGCATCTCGCTCAATGAGAGGCCTCGTCAATACCATTGTCGAAGAGACGGGTGTAGATACCCTATTGCTGGGCGCTCTGGGTGAATTAATTGAAATTTTAGTGTAGGTATGTGTCGCGTTCGCGCGGGACGCGTCTGTCTGGGGCCATACGCCATGGGCCAAGACAGATGGGCAAAACTTGCCACTGACTGGGTCTGGAGGGGGCCCCATTCCATTTTAACTTTGCGGTTGCAGCTCCAACATCAGTGACTTTGGCTTTGGAGCGCAGCGTGGTATTCCGGATTCGGTCGCTCCTTTTTACACCCAGGATGCTTCGCTCCATCGCCCGTTGGCAAACCTGAAGTTTGGACTTCTGAATCTTCGGTCAACGTCCAGGTCTGAGCACTCAGCAAAAATATTTAGAGTTCTAATTAGTTGAAAATGCTTAGATGAAACGAAATATGTGTTATTTGGTGATTCCACATATTTATTAAGGTTAGGATAGGCAGGATGCACATTTGGCCGCGGCTATTGGAGCGGACCTCTCGCTGCCGGCCATCGTCAGTGCGATGGTCGGCAGCGAAGAGGCCTGGGCGGCGGTCCTCGCCTTCAGCGAGGCCGTCATGGAGGAGAAGGAGGCGGCGGAGAGGGCGCGAGAGGACGATCCTCTTTCGCTCCCTCTTCGCCGTCGGAGACCCGGTCGCAGACGGCGGGCGTATGCCAATCGTCTGCCACCGTAACGGGGGCCTTCGGGCGGTGGGTCGGGGGACCCGCCGCTCGATTGAGAGGTCCCGTGCTGGAAGGCGCTCCATGTGTTCCGGAGTGCCTTCAGCGGAGTGAGGGGGGAGGCAACGTTTCCCCCCGAAGGAGTGCCCTCAAGGGCGCCCGCTGACGGGGTCGCGGTAGTGTGCGCAAGCGTTCCCGTGGCCCCGTCCCTTGCGAGTGCGGAGGAACACCCCAGGAGTTTTAGTCGGTATACCGCCCTTTTCAGGGCGGGGAGTCCGACATAACCACCGTGCTCCCCCGAGCCGGTGGTACCCGTAATAGGGTTCCTCCTGGGTCAAAAAAAAAAAAAAGGCAGGATGCACATGTCGACGAGTTTTCGCTTTAGTACTTAGTAGCTTGCCCTCCATCAGCTCTTTTACGGACCAGAAGATTTTTACTTTTTATTGACTTTTAACCTTATTATGATTATTTTAATTAAAAAGTATAAGTATAAAAATATTGTGAATTTCTCTGTTTCGTGTATATTATTATGAACTCAAACCATTGACTTTTAACCTTATTATGATTATTTTAATTAAAAAGTATAAGTATAAAAATATTGTGAATTTCTCTGTTTCGTGTATATTATTATGAAACCGGGGATTTCGATGTGAAATAAATAATTTCACTTGATTTCTGAATATAATGTGTTACATCCACCCCGCCCAACATAATTAATATTTAAGTAATATTTATTAAAAATAAAAAGCTGAAATTGATCTACAATAGAAATAATAAATTGAATGTAAATTAAAATATAAATATCGGGTAACTGTAGTTATGGCAGTATTTCTGTAATCATTTAAGTAAATTTAAAAGTACTTATGGTATTATAAAATATTAAGTAAGTTTGGAAGTAGCTTATCATCATCATCATTCAGCAACAAGAAGTCCACTGCTGGACATAGGCCTCCTCCATGGATTTCCAAAAAGACCGGTTGGAAGCGGCCTGCATCCAGCGTCTTCCTGCCACTTGGATGAGGTCATCTGTCCATCTTGTGGCTTATACATGTCGTAAATTCTATTTAAGATCTCAATAATTTCATGAAAACCCTGGTCTCGGACTACCCTGCGGGATAAGGGCGTGAGTATGTTGCACATTCTTAAAAAAAAAAGTGGGATGATTTAAATATTCTGTGGTTTTAAGTATCATGGGGCCAGATGGTTCCCTTTCACATTTTTATCGAAGTGGAGGTTATAATAAGATGATTCTGATTGGTTAACTGAACAACCATTTTATTTTAGTTGTGTTCTGATTAGCTGGTTAGAATCTGGAATGACATCGTTTATCTATTTCTCTATTTTTTGTTTAGGCGCAGAATGTAGAATACGCAAAATGCCAAGCGTTCTCAAAGTGTCTAGTTCTCAAAATGAACAATTCGTAAAACACCCATTACTCAAAACGTCTATTTTGTTTAGAGCTATAGAAGGGTGAAGGGTGACATGATAATAGGCTATTTGACAGTGTGAAAAAAAAAGTATTAATTTAATTTTATCATCATCATCATCATCAGTATCTGGGAAATGTACACCAACTTATTATTTTTATTTCAGGTTTGCCAAAGTTATAAAAGCCTTGCAATCTGGTAAAGCTTCAGGTACCATTATGTTGAATACCTATTTAGGGTAGGTTATATGATGGTTAGTTTTTTAACCCTTTAGAAACTAATTTTGAAAATGTTATTAAAAAGTTGTATAAAGGAAAGCCCTTCGTGGGCGGAGGGTTCACCGCTTTGATCGGTCGGTAATAGGGTCCCGTATGAGGGAACCTTTACGGGACACTGACCCGGTTCTAAACACCGGCTGAAAGAACGTATCTAATCCTTTCCTTCTTAGAATAATCAGAGAGCTATAGGTAACCCCTAAAAATATTAAGAAGGTTGCGTGCTCGCAGTACATGTGGCTCTACAGAAAATGCCGGAATTAAATGAGAATCGGCCGAGTCGATGAAAACGACATTATTATCGTTATTTTTATATTGATGCTAAGCTAAATTCCTCTTCGAATCCGCCCGTAAGCTCGTAAGACACGTTGACTTGGATTGGTATTCCAGAATTCAACGATGGGATTACACGGAAATCTTGAACGGCTATTACAGTTCTTGCAATGGAATGGAATATCTAATATTATGGTTGATTCGGTAAGACGGGAAGTGGTTTAACTTGATGCATTTAGGTAACTTGACTTGTGTATGCTGTGTATCCAAATCTCCCTAGATCTCCGAAAATAGGAGAACTTCCAGATTGGTAAAAGCATTTCATAGAGAACTTTAATATTTCTCGAATTTCTCGGGTAGTTTTTTCCTCTGTGGTTACAGTTAAAGTCTGTAAGAATAGAATAGCATTGTTGCTATATTCTTAGATAAGACAATTTATTCTATCCATTATTTATTGAATTTCACTGACGTACGTTAACGCGTTGTACTGCTACTTACTGTACGGCCCGGTACGGGAACATTTTTCACTTCACATTTTTTGAACATTTTTTTTCTTACCGTCATGCGATGGGGCCAGACTTATTACTAAATGAGTAAAAACTACGGTACCATAAGTTTTATTTTTATGAACGATTTATTCTCGTTTTCGTCTAGAGCAATTTAGGACAAGAAAATCTGTCAAATAATACTGCATGACTGCCTGAATTCATAAAACTTAGAAAACTAAGTCATTGGCACTGGTTCATTGGTTCTTGTACAATATGCCAGTATCGAACACAAAACTACTCGAAATGAGGCCAGCGTTGTACTGATACGCTGCCTTCGCTCCTATGAGCTGCTGCAATATGGGCCAAAGATAGCCTGGAAGTGGAGATAATTAATCCACAAACCGGCGAAGGTTAGAACTCGCGTTCGCGAAGAGGCCAATCAAAGTTATGAGTCATTTCCTCACCATGTAAAGGAAAATACAACACACTGACTTACGACGGTTGAGCTTATCCGTTTTTCTGACAACCTCAACGAATAATTCTTGATTAATGAATATACATATTTATATTTAGTATACTATTTAACATTTAAGATGTATATTCTGCACAAAACTGAAGCGAAGGTTATTTTAGCGAAAAGTCAAGGGGCTTTTACGCAGTATTATAACGGGGAAATAATATTATGCGTAACGTAACTGAATTTTCTAGTGGATCTCTATCCCCGCGACGGATAACCGAGCGGGATGAGTTCAAATGGCGGCTGCTCCCTGCGGACGCCTCTGACGCCACTCGCGAGGCGCGCGAAACACAGGCACAGCCCTCATTTGCAGTATACTATATTAAAATATTTTCCCACGAAATCCCTTCGCGATTGAGCGATATAGCTCCACATACATACCTACCCTGTTTAGCCTTTCATGAGAAGACGCTTCGCGGGATATTGTGTAAAATATAAGAGGCCCGCCAGCGCACGAACGAGTAAAATGAATCCGCAGGAGAAGTTTCGAGCATAAACAATAGAGCGTGGAAAATTCACTTCGCATTACGCCACGAATCATAACAATATGCTTGAAACTTTAAAGTTATTCCAGAAAATTGTCAGCAGGATTTGACGCAAACGCAAAGAACAAATAAAGTTCAGTGGGGGGCAGGCGCAAAGTTGTGGGTAACAATTTAAAGTTTGTCTCGGAGGTGCCAGCAGGTCTGGCGAGGCGAGGTGAGACAGCTGATGCGGCCTTCGGGGCTCTGTGTCCGCTGAGTATCGCAATCCGCAACTTTTACACACCGTGTACTGGCCACCTCCACTAACTCCCACATCCCGCAAAACTTTCACTCACTCTACTCCTAATTAATAAACCATGTCCAAAAGAGGTTTGTACGCGAACCTATTCATGACAAAACCGAGAGGAGTAACTTTGATTTGGCACCCCAGAGTGTCAAATTGGGAATGTAAATTAAGCTGAAACCCACAAATCTCCGCATCGGTAGTTTATTAAGAGTCTTGGGGCTAGTCTGCGAAGTTGTTAACTAGCGAGACAGGATGGATAGTGCAGCAAATTGAACACATTTGGAAATGTCTACCTACTAATATTGGATTAAGTAATTTGTTAAACTTTCGAGTTTAGAGACAAACCTTAGTGCATTCAACCTCAACAACGTGTAAGAGAACACAAAATTTCACTTTTTGAATTCTTATACAGTCTTGAAAATTTACGGGGTCAATTTGTTTGAAAAATAAAAATTACATTGAGATTGCGGTTTTCTCACGATCGTGGCAAATGGCAAGCCCCGGACTTTGCGTACCCCGCCGGGATACAGGCGTGAGTTTATGTCATGTAATGTATGCTAAAGAAATGGTTTACAGGCGTTTATTTCAATAACGCGTCATATTCGGGTAGTAAAAGACGTTTAGGTACTGCATATCATTAGCAGAGATGCGAAGTTTAATACAGCGAATGGAACGGCGCGGAACACTACGTTGGTAATACGCATCTAATCTACGAATTTACCCAATGGAAAGAATTCCGAAAAGCGTTTTGGCCCGCGAAGATATACGACTTTAATAATTTTATCGGGCGGCTCCGGCTCACAGGGCGGTATTAAAAATATTAAAATAAGTAATTGCTCTATCAAGGCGGCACCTGCCGCTCGCGACCTATTTCGTTGCCTCTTTACCCTGGGAGAGTTCAAGCGACAACGCGAGGCTAAACAGTGTAACTTACCTATCTAATACCAGTCACATATGAACTCGTCAAGCTTAAGCTAGGCAACTATAATAGAATGAATTAATTTCATCATGTGTATGCCGGTGGCCACTGTTGAGTATTCGTATTCTTATAATTATTTATTGCATTGTCATGTGGTAGTGGCAGTGCACGCCGACAACATATATAGATATAATATTCTTTATTGTACACAGAAAGTACATATTAAAACCGTTTATTTTCCACCTTTGAATAGTACTCTGTCTTCATAAAGTAACATAACATAAAATAAACTCACACCTGTATCTCGGAGGGGTAAGCAGAGAGACCAGGGTCTACCTGCCACGATCCTGACAGATCTCTTTCGCTTCATCAACATTAATTGGTTTCGGGTACTTTTTATCATAAAGTATTTTTAAAAATATTGTTTATGAAGTGAAATACCGTATTACGATTTACGATGAGCGATTTGCCGATTGTTCTCGCCCTTGCGAATAAGAGAGCAAGGAATCTCTCCTAGCACCAAAGCCTTACCGCCTCCCTTCCGAGAGTTCGGAATAAATACAAAGGTCGGCTATGAATAGATAACTCTATTTACGTACGCATACGAGGATGGCGTTGCACGTGCCTGTCTTTACACTATTTTCCTTTACGATGTATGTCATAATCACATAATCGCATTAATTAGTACGCGCTGCAAAATTTGTTCGTGCAACGGATACCTACTAGTAGTGTGTCATGCCTGTTACGAGTACATTTGATGTCACTCTTTTTGATGGCGTAGTACTAGTAGAAACAAAGCATACTATTATGCTATGCTTGATTTATTTTATATAGATTTTAATTTTAAAAACCTATTTAGAGGCTAAAAATTCCACCCATGCCGGGACTTCAACCCGCGACCTCTGGCTAACCGTGCCAGCGCTCTACCAACTGAGCTAATGGGCAAGTGCAGGCATCAGTGAAATTTCCAGCCTCTTTACAAACTTCTCTGTATTACGTACAGGCAGCGACATCTGGCCGAGGCAATTTACATCACTCGCAGCCGAGAGTAACCCACTTTGCAGTTAGGTTTTTACATCGGAATGATATCACTGTACCTACATGATTAAATATTCTTCTTGGTGCACTAACCCGTGCTGAGGACAATTTTAAAAACCTATTTAGAGGCTAAAAATTCCACCCATGCCGGGACTTGAACCCGCGACCTCTTGCTAACCATGCCAGCGCTCTCCCAACTGAGCTCTAAATAGGTTTTTAAAATTGTCCTCAGCAAGGGTTAGTGCCACAAAAAGGATATAGATTTTAATTTTGTTTACTAAATATCTGTGGCGTTTTATATGTAGTCAAAATTACGAAAAGAGTTCAGTCGCACTTCGCTAAGGGAACACGTGAATGACGATTCTACAATTAATATTACTCGCACCATTTGAAAATGTTGTTAATACTCAAGCATGTTTTTTATATGTGGTTGTTGCCTAGGTATCTTAAAAAAAATTGGGTGGTTGCAGAGAGACCCTATGTTTAAACTGTATAATATGTAAGGGATTGGACGCACTTGCGGACTCTTACCCGCAAACGCTCTCAAGTCGTCATGAATTAGGAGAAAGTAATTATAAACATAAACATTTACATACGGGCACATACATTGCTTCTGGCAATTATTTCTATTAAATTCTATTATAATAGAATTTTCATACACTCTCTAAATGAGAGTATTTATCCAGATTTTAAGCGAGCAAACGCTTGTGTATTTCAGCCTTTAAACAGAATCTTATTAAAATTACGTAGATAGGTAAACCTATTCTACTGAGATCTTCATGAACTAAATACCACGGAATTTAATACACAAAATTCTAGTATCTAAGCACATAATAATGTAACTTATACCTAACTGCTGACAGGAGGTAGCTTCGGGTGGTAGAGGGGTTCTTATCGAAGTTTTGGAACTGCTGAAAAATTTGCAACTGAAAGGTAGTGTGGCCTATGTACACAACAATAAGGGAGAAAATTGCCCTCATTATACGATAACTGTGTACCATCTAGTGGGCAAAAGCATAGACAGCAACTGGTCGTGACGTCTATTTCTATGCCTAGTTTCACCGCTTAACAATAGGTGTCGCGGTTTGATTTTCATACATTTATTGGTATGTCTCCTCCCCTCATCAATAGATGGCGGCATGGGATCTGGAATCTTCCACTGTGGAACATTCTAGAACCTACGTTAGCGCTTTCTATAAAAGCTTCTCTTCCGCCCCGTTTTCTCTCTTCTCGCTGCAGACGTCGTCACGACCAGTTGTCCAGTCGTAAGTGTTCGTAGAAAACCTAGAAGTGATTGTGTGTGTGTGTAACTGAAGTTTGTGTGCTATAAGTTCTGGCTAATTAAAATCTAACTTTACCATCTTCGTTTTCCTCCACCCGCATGAGTCCACTGTCCTCAATATTGGTCCATTCGAGTCGGACGGAACGGCGTGCGTTTACATTATTGTGTTGTGTTTGTGTGTTATAATTGTGTGAATTTGCTATGGTGAAAACGCGTGGAAGGGGTCGGGCAGAAGAAGCGTGCCCGGCTGAGACGGGTCCCGTGGGGGCGCGGTTGCGGGGTGGAGGCGTCACGCCGCCTACTGTCTCCGATACGGAGTCGACGGCGCTGGAACAGGGTGCTTCGCCGGCGCCCGCGCCGCCGACACCCGCGTCGCCGGCGCCGACGGCGCCTTCGCCGCCGCCAGCACGAGAGACGCCGACGCCTTCGCCGCCATCGCCGTCGTCGCCTTCACCACCGCTGCCGTGCAGCCTTGACGAAACACTAACACATCAACACGGAATGAAAGCGAAGAGAGAAGCCCTAGCACAAGCGAGGCTGGCGCTCGCTGAAGCGAGACTCGCTGTGCTGGAAGCAGAAATGTCTGACGACGATCTGGATGAGGCAGCGATTATGCAATATCCTCAGAGTCCTGTGATTTCCGGCCCCGCCGCGGTCATCGCGGGAAATATGAAATCACCACAGCTCGAGCGATCTTGTTGCCTCGGCGCGCCAGAGACGCGCGCGCTAGGTAACCACAACGCACTACAGAGTGCGCAGTCGACAGAGTCTCGGCGCGAACCACGTGCCGCTGTCGGGAGCCCTGTGATTTCCGGCCCCGCCGCAGTCATCGCGATATGAAATCACCACAGCTCGAGCGATCTTGTTGCCTCGGCGCGCCAGAGACGCGCGCGCTAGGTAACCACAACGCACTACACAGTGCGCAGTCGACAGAGTCTCGGCGCGAACCACGTGCCGCTGTCGGGAGCCCTGTGATTTCCGGCCCCGCCGCAGTCATCGCGGTAAATATGAAATCACCACAGCTCGAGCGATCTTGTTGCCTCGGCGCGCCAGAGACGCGCGCGCTAGGTAACCACAATACACTACAAATAAGTGCGCAGTTGACAGAGTCTCGACGCGAATCACGCGCCGCTGTCCAGACCGCGTCACCGTGCGACGCAGCGCCACGCGACGCGCCACCACCGCCACCACAGCCACCGCGCCACAGTGGCAGTGACGACGCCGGCCAGACGTTGAAGGACCTCGCGTCGGCGCTCCTTGAGGTAGCCCGCGGGGGTCGCCCCGCAGCAAGCAGGTACTGTTTTGATTTACCTAATTTTAATGGTGCGGTCAGTGACTGGTTACACTTTAAGGCTGCATATGAGGAGTCTGCTTCCGCATACTCTGTAACGGAAAACCTAGCCCGGCTACGGAAAAGCCTTAAAGGCGTGGCCATGGAAGCCGTCAAGTGCTTGTTTTTAGGATCCTCACCGGATATTATAATGCAAAAATTGGAATGTAGGTTTGGTCGCCCAAACGCTCTCATCATATATGAGCTTGATAAGCTGCGGCACTTGCCCAAGCTTACGGACAATCCACGAGAAGTATGTATGTTTGCATCCAAAGTAGGCAATATTATTGCAACTGTGCAAGCTTTGCAAAAGCCGGAGTACTTACATAGCCCCGACATGATCACTGTAGTAGCCGATAAATTCACAACAATTATAAGGAATAAGTGGTACGAATATGAGTCAAAAGCGCCTGACGGAGAGCCAGGCCTTGTTGTATTGGGACGATTTCTTGATTGTGAAGCCGAGCTCAATGCCCGACATGCTAAGGCTGAATTGATCGAAGAGCCCCACCGTAGGACTTCGAATGAAAGAGCAGGGAGAACTTTCTCAGCAAGGGAAAATAGGGGAAATGCAGCAACTTGCAGAGTATGTGGGGGTAATTGCAATAGTGCATCAGTCTGCAATAGTTTTAAAAACATGTCTGTCTCTGAACGATGGGAAACTGCTCGGACAAAAAAATTATGTTTCAGGTGCCTGCAAAAGAGAGCCTGGAAGCACAAATGCAGAAGTAAGCAGTGTGAAGTAGAAGACTGCGAGTACTTCCACCACAAACTCCTACATGGCAGCGGTGGTGGGATGCGACGGGCCGAGGGAGCAGGCACACACGCTCCAAGCGAAGTCAGCGCGCACTCGCGCGCAGCAGATGACCGCTTCATATTAGGGGCCAGCTCGCCCCAGCAGTGCGCCGCCCGGCTTACCGTCGCCCCGCACCCGTGCGTCGCGCCGTGCTGCCATCGTGACACCCAGTCCGCCATGGTGACTTCGACGTGGGCGCCGCGCGCGAGTACGCGCACCCTGCTCAAAGTCATACCAGTTACGGTATCAGGACCACATGGTGAGATGAATACGTTTGCTCTTTTAGACGATGGATCCACCGTGACGCTGATGACGACGGAGACAGCGCAACGTATTGGTCTGAGCGGCCCCAATGAACCCTTCTTTATAGAGGCAGTGGCGGGCGCGCGGATAAATGCAGACAACTCCCAACGGGTTAAGTTTACCATCCGTGGCAGGTATGTAAGCGAAGCTCTTGAGATCAGGGCGCGCACCATCGACCGTCTTGACATTTCGCCGCAGTCTGTACCTACGGAGGCAATTGCCGGTTGCGACCATCTTACGTCTATATCTGAACAACTTGTCTATCATGTGGGAGTACCAACCATTTTAATTGGGCAAGACAACTGGGCACTACTTCTAGCGTCAGAGGTGCGACAAGGGTGCAAGAGTCAACCGGTAGCGTCGTGCACCCCCCTGGGCTGGGTGCTACACGGTCAAAGCTGCTATCGAACGCTGCAACAAACTGCACATGCCTACACTGAGAAATGTAACCACGTAAGTGACAGGTCTCTCGACCAGCTAATGCGTGAACATTTTAGCTTAGAATCCCTCGGAGTCGAGCCGCGACGCCCCCTAGCTGATCCTGAGACAAGAGCCTTGGCGATACTTGAAAAGACCACGCGCGCCTTACCTGGAGGTGGCTACGAAACAGGCATGCTTTGGAAGTCGGAAGATAAACCGTTTCCCGACAATTACTCTGCTGCGCTGAGCCGTCTCGTAGGTGTGGAGAAACGACTAGACAAGGATCCCGAGTTGAAAAGCAAGTATTCTGAACAAATAAAATATATGGTGGACAATGGCTATGCAGAGCTGGCGCCTGGGGCGCCACCTAGCGGCCGTACGTGGTACTTGCCGCATTTTCCGGTTTTAAACGACTCTAAACCGGGCAAAGTACGCGTGGTTCATGACGCAGCTGCTCGCACTCAGGGTGTATGTCTTAACGATTACCTACTTACTGGACCTGACTTATTAAAATCTCTAATCGGAGTACTACTCCGTTTTAGACAGAAACAAGTCGCGGTCGTGGCCGACATAAAGGACATGTTCTTAAGAATTTCAATAAGACAACAGGATCGAGATGCGTTGCGGTTTTTGTGGCGCGAGGATTCGAACTCCACGCCCACCGAATACAGAATGCGTTCTGTGTTGTTCGGCGCAACATCTTCGCCAAGCACTGCCATATTTGTTAAAAATCATAACGCCCGCACTCATGAGTCAGAGTACCCGAAAGCAGTGGATCCGATAATTCGAAATCACTATATGGATGATTTTTTACAGAGCTTCGACGACGCAGAGGAGGCTAACGAGGTGTCGCGTGCGGTGGACACAGTTCATCAGCGTGGAAACTTCATCCTTCAAAAGTGGACTTCAAACGACCCCGCTGCGGTCGCCGGCATTGCCACCGAGCCTCCGGCGTCCGATGTCTGCCTCAACAAAGAAGAGAAGGTGCTAGGCCTCGTGTGGCGGCCCGTTGACGACACGCTGATGTTTAACTTCAGGAAAGTAGACCCTTTGCACTTAAATAAGCAAATCACGAAGCGTGAATTATTAAGCACGGCCATGTCGCTGTATGATCCGCTGGGTCTGGTGACGCCTATTACGTCCCAGGCAAGGCGGATCCTGCAGGAAACATGGCGTCATAATGTGGGATGGGATGACTGCTTACCGGTCAGTTTAGACAAAAAATGGTCCGTGTGGTTAAAGGCCTTGGAAAATCTCAAACACGTCTGTATCCCTCGTTGTTACAAGGGATACAGTAGTGCAAAAACCTTAGAACTGCATGTCTTCGTTGATGCCAGCGAGCACTGTTACGCCGCAGCCGCCTATTGGCGAGCAGTAGACAAAAGTGGCGGCGCCAGTGTGTCGCTGGCGGCAGCGAAAGGGCGCGTCGCGCCCCTATCGGTCACATCTGTACCGAGGCTCGAATTGCAGGCTGCGGTCCTGGGCGGGCGCCTGGCGACCACCGTGGAGGAGGAGCACGATCGGCGCGCCGACCGCCGATTCTTCTGGTCAGACTCACGTACCGTGCTCGCCTGGAGGCGGGCGGGCGCGCGCTCCTTCAAGCCCTTCGTCGCACACCGGGTGGCGGAGCTGGAAGAGACTACGGCTGAGGCGGAGTGGCGCTGGGTACCCACCGCGCTCAACGTCGCCGACGACGCGACCCGCGACGTTTCGCCCGACTTCGGCGTGGATCACCGCTGGTTCCGCGGTCCGTCGTTTCTGTATGACGACGAGAAAACTTGGCCGCGTGAACGAAAACCCCTCGCCTCCACCGACACGGGCGAGGAACGCGTTACTGCTGTGGTGGCCGCATCCGGACCGCGCCTGATTGAAGCCCTGCCAGACGCGACCCGATTTTCGTCTTGGTTGCGACTCATCCGCACTACGTCCCGCGTGCTACAGTTCATAGAACGATGTCGAGCCCACGTCACAACCGCCACACGGAAGCGCACCAAACGCAACGACACGGAGGACCCGACGTGGTCGGCTACGCGACCTAATGCTGCGCGCCCACGCCCCGGCCTATCGTCGACGCGCACCCGCCTCATCGTTACGCCGGCTTACGTTCCTCTCGCAGCGCAATACACGCGGCGCGCCGAGCTTCTTTGGACGCGTGCGACGCAAGAAGTATGCTTCATAGACGAACTGCGTGACGTCACCGGCGGGAGGGCAGTGTCCACAAGCAGCCGCCTTCGTCAACTTTCGTTGATAATCGACCAGAACGGCGTGCTGAGAATACGATCTCGCATTACCGCAGCAGCGGACGTCACCAAGGAAGTACATTCACCGGCCGTGCTGGATGGGAACCATTATTACTGTCGCCTATACGTAGACTGGATCCACAGACAACTACATCACAACGGGGTCGAGTGCGTTGTAAACGAAGTTAGACAGCACTACTGGATTTTACGCCTCCGGCCGACCGTGCAAGGAGTCATCAAGCGTTGTCAGCCCTGCCGCCTGAGACGTGCCGTACCACCAGAGCCGCTCACCGGGAATCTACCGCCATGTCGGCTCGCCCATCATCAGCGTGCATTCACGCACACGGGACTTGACTACTTCGGACCCGTGTCTGTTACAGTAGCACGACATCACGAAAAGCGGTACGTAGCACTCTTTACCTGTCTCACGACGCGCTCGGTGCACTTGGAGGTCGCGGCTTCATCATCCGCGGACGCCGCCGTGCAAGCCTTACGCCGCATGATAGCTCGCCGCGGCTGTCCTGTTTCGATATGGAGTGACAACGGCACAAACTTCCATGGAGCCGCCGCCGAGCTTCATAAAGCTGCTGTGACATCTCTACAAGAAGAGGCTGAAGTAAGACGCATTGAATGGCACTTCATATGCCCGCGAGCACCATTTATGGGCGGTGCTTGGGAAAGACTGGTACGCTCGGTTAAATCAGCTTTAACTGCCACACTACGAGAACGCCACCCACACGAAGATGTACTGCACACGCTCTTGACGGAAATCGAGCACACTATCAACTCGCGTCCTCTATCTCATGTGTCGGTCTCGCCAGACGACGAAGAAGCACTGACACCGAACCACTTTCTGCTCGGTGGACCATCTCAAGTTCCGCTACCCGGGACTTTCACAAAGGTAGACGAGCTAGGACGCTCGCACTGGCGAGCATCGCAGCGACTGGCAGACCTGTTTTGGCAAAGGTGGGTGCGCGAGGTTCTCCCTGAACTCCAAAACCGGCGGGAGCCACATGGCCGCGGTGAAGCGATCAAAGAGGGTGATGTGGTCATCATAGTGGACTCAAACATGCCGAGAAACGTATGGCCGAAGGGCAGAGTAGAGCGCGTGTATCCGGGTGCGGATGGAGTCGTAAGGGTTGTCGATGTCGTGACGAAGAGCGGTACAATGCGTCGGCCTACTAAACGTCTCATTAAATTACCTGTAGAATAATTATCTATTCATGTTCGTTGATAGTTACTCGAAATGTCTTAAATGTACAATTTCCCTTAAGTGTAATTTTCATATAATATCTGTCAGTATTTCTTAAATTAACACTATAAAATTGTAGATGATGCTATCTGTGTCTATTTTGTTTGTAACATCTGTTAAATTTAGACTGAATAAATTTCAAGTCTTGTTATCCTGTCTATAACAACATTTGTTAAATGTAGACTGATTTAATTTTAATTCTCTTAGCGATAAACTTGATCTCATAGCATTATATCGTATCCAAACTATATGTAATGTTCAATGTAATTCTCACACTAATCACAACTTTATGATAATCATAAATTAACCTTTATTGTAAGTATAGCTTTCTCCTTTGAATAAAATGCAATGTAACAAGTCTTCGAAATTGTAACGCATATTGTCAGTCTCTTGATGTAAAAGTCAGTTTACAGTTATGTTTTGCGTACTTATATTTAATTAACTTATGGTTATGTTTAATATTGCCATTTAACTGTTACACATATGTGTACGTTGTGTATACCGGCCACTTGTCTATTTATGCTCACTTGAGCACGGCGGGAGTATATGTGGCCTATGTACACAACAATAAGGGAGAAAATTGCCCTCATTATACGATAACTGTGTACCATCTAGTGGGCAAAAGCATAGACAGCAACTGGTCGTGACGTCTATTTCTATGCCTAGTTTCACCGCTTAACAATAGGTGTCGCGGTTTGATTTTCATACATTTATTGGTATGTCTCCTCCCCTCATCAATAGATGGCGGCATGGGATCTGGAATCTTCCACTGTGGAACATTCTAGAACCTACGTTAGCGCTTTCTATAAAAGCTTCTCTTCCGCCCCGTTTTCTCTCTTCTCGCTGCAGACGTCGTCACGACCAGTTGTCCAGTCGTAAGTGTTCGTAGAAAACCTAGAAGTGATTGTGTGTGTGTGTAACTGAAGTTTGTGTGCTATAAGTTCTGGCTAATTAAAATCTAACTTTACCATCTTCGTTTTCCTCCACCCGCATGAGTCCACTGTCCTCAATAGGTAGCAAAGAACAAGTTTGTAAAGGTGATTACTCACTCAGCTCCATTTTTTCCACCCCTGTGTAGCATGCCCGCACGTGCCATCTCACGCCCGCACTCTGGAGAAAAAACAAACCATCAATTAATGGTCGATGAGTGAGTCGCTTGGGAGCTGCTAAGGGACTACCCGGTGCTAACTAGCGTCGCTAATGGAAATAAAAGATATCTTCTCTTATAATACATTTTTGGCAAAAAGTGAGCATAATAAGTCGCAATAAAACGGTGATAGCAAGTACTTAATTATATTATGTAGAAGCTAAGTTATTATAACCGAGAAAAAACAAACCATCAATTAATGGTCGATGAGTGAGTCGCTTGGGAGCTGCTAAGGGACTACCCGGTGCTAACTAGCGTCGCTAATGCAAATAAAAGATACCTTCTCTTATAATACATTTTTGGCAACAAGTGAGCATAATAAGTCTCAATAAAACGGTGATAGTAAGTACTTAATTATATTATGTAGAAGCTAAGTTATTATAACCTTGATCAGATCAAAGAATAAACCATACCATGTCATGTCATGCCATAGGGTGCCATCACAGTATTTGACAGGCTGGGCATGATCCTGTCACACTCCGCTGATGACCAGGGAGTTTCTCTTAAATGCATTGTTGGTTAATAAATTATAATCTAGCCAATCGCATACTACTGGTATAACCCGCGTGCTACTTAACTCGGCGCCTCGTGCGACTCGATCTCCATCGCGAGAGATGCCTGTTTAATTTGTGCGAGTTATAAAATCGGAGCGACATTGTAATTATAATACTTGGTAGAGTAGACTACGAAATAGCGTCAAATAACAGCCATTGATATGCTAATACCATCGTATTAAGTTTATTGGGCCAGGCCTTAGTTCCACAGACGGAACGCATCACAAATAAAATATTCATAATTATTGCATTAAACTAATATTAGCACAAGTATTTCATTTTCTTGGGGTGAATTACGTAAAAAACCGGCCAAGTGCGAGTCTGACTCACGCACGAAGGGTTCCGTACCATTATCTATACATTATTTGAATATTTCAAGCGTCTACCTGTTGCCGTTATTAATATCGAGCAAAAGCGGCAAAAAAATCACGTTTGTTGTATGGGAGCTCCCCTTAAATATTTATTTTATTCTGTTTTTAGTATTTGTTGTTATAGCGGCAACAGAAATACATCATCTGTGAAAATTTCAACTGTCTAACTATCATGAGTACAGTCTGGTGAGAGACGGACGGACGGGCGGACGGACGGACGGGCGGACGGGCGGACGGACGGACAGCGGAGTCGTAGTAAGGACCCTCTCTTACCGTTTGGGTACGGAACCCTAAAGGGAGTAAAAAAAATAATTGTAAAATAAGGAAACGATTCTACAAGACTAACGAACACTCACACCTGCTTCCTTAAGGGGTAGGTAGAACAGGCAATCCGTGACCAGGGTATAATCAATCAATTGTACAGTCTGCGCTTTTCTTTGTTATCGGTCATCACAGATCCTGAATAATCTCATCGCAATTAAACAAAAATATACAAATTGGTGCTCGTTTAAAAAGCGATCCCTCATTTATTTCCATAAGAAAAGCAGAATTAATTGAGTTAACAGGAAAGAAGGTTGGTTGGGTCTGGGTCTCGAAGGTCGAAACAGGAAGTTTTTGAGTTGGAATAGTCTTGACCGGAATAAATGAATTAATTTGAATAATTTTTTTTGTGTTGGACTGCATAAGCATAAGCAGCCTATATACGTCCCACGTGCGTCCCACTCTAGGGCACAGGCCTTCTCTCAGAGCGAGAGTGTTAAGTATTTTTAACCGACATCAAAATAGGAGGAGGTTCTCAATTCGTCGGAGTCTTGTATTTTAATTTTATACGTTTGAATATCCCCGATTACTCAAAGACACCTGGACCTATTTGGATTTTTTTTGAAAGAGTAGACTACCCAGGTGTTCCCATATTCATCTAGTCGGGATCTGACGATGGTATCGTGGAGAAATCGAGGGAACTCTTCAAATTTTAAAGAATTTTTGTAGTGATTCGTGCATTTGCTTCCGGAAATCACAATTCGGCGAAGTCGTAGTGATATAGGACTGCCTCGTTAGACTAGCTGTAAGGCGCTTCTACTACCACGACAGAGGTAGTGGGTTCGATTCCCACTGGGGGCCGCCGTACATTTGTACAAATGGCCTCAGTTTGGGTGTATTTCCATTACATTTTGGGCACCGACTCCAAAATATATTCATTTTTTTATTATTTGTCGTTCAACTTATTTCTGTATTTTTAATGCTGTAGTGTATTGAAGACGTTTTTTATTTTTATTTAAAAAAATATATTTATCTCGAATAAGCCTGATATTGTGGTGGTGGACCGGGCACAGAATAAGGAGTTTTTGGTCGACATCATTGTCCGATATGATGAGAACCTCGTGAAGCCGAAACAGATAAGAAAACGAATTATCCTGGTGCACGAGCTTACCGACATGTGGGGGGTGGTGTCGAGCGAAATCGTTCCTATAGTCCTGTCCGCGAATGAGTGAATTCCAGCCAGTCTTGCTGACCATCTGAGGCGGTTGGAACTCCGTGTGGTCATACTTCCGGCTATCATGCAAAAGGCGGTACTGCTTGATACAGCCCGGATAGTCCGACGTTTTCCCTCGTTGTCGCCCTGACCTCCGGCCGCTTGGACTCCTCAGCCGGAGGGTGTCCGTCTGGTCACATTATTCATAATAATAAAGATTTGAAATTACCAATTAAATTGCGTTAAACAAAATTACATTAATATTCAATAGTTTACATTAAGATACTAATCATTAAACATTAACATTAATATTTAATGGTCAGTATCGAGCTGACATTCTCACATTTTACTTTACGAGTATCAAAAAACTAACGCCCGACTCAAACGCTTCTGGAAGCCAAAACTATCACCAATCAATTCTTTATCCATATCCATATTTCCATATTTTGGTAAGAAATACCTCCTACATCTTACGTATCTTACTTAAAGGAGGGTTGCCGCCTGTAAATCGCGACATCTGGGACAAAAGGTAAGACAATGAGTTGAGTTGGAAATTTATGTGATTCGTTTCTGCAGTCATCAGTCTCCCCGGGACAGAGGGAGAAGGCGTGAGGAGAGTCAACGAGATAATATAATGATGTCGCATTTGTTTTCGGAGTTGAGTACTACCCGACACAACTGAAACAGTCGATGAAAGTTGGTGTGTTGTGGTTACCCGGACAAACTTAGTATACCCCTCTTTGTTGTAATAAGAGAGGTCCTGGGATCAGTTATTTTTTAAGTTATGTACATTTGTGAATTTCTGGTAATACCACTCGGTAACTGTGAACTAAAACATCGTGAGGAAACCGGGGTATTGGCATACCTCAGCAGTTGAAATTGCCTATCCGCGGTAAGCACGCCTGCATGGCGCATGGTGATTGCCCATATTTCCCGAATCAGGTTAAAGTCAAGTTAAAGTCAAAAATTTTTATTCACTATAAAAACAAAATGTTTACTAATGAACGTCAAAGCTGTTAGTTTCACAATTAATAGATTATGCGGAGAAGAAGCTAACAAAGAAACTCCACATTTATTCTTTTCAAAACAGGTTTGCTTAATTAACAAAGTTTTCAACGTAAAGTTACACTACACTAGATACAATCGTTCCTGTTAACATTATTTAAATACCAGACAACCTTGTCTTCCAAATAATCCTTAATGTTATAATAGGCTTTTTTGCAGAGAGTATGCTTAATACATTTTTTATTGGTGGTAACTCTAATATATATTGAGAAATCTTATTGTAGAACCGTACACACTGCCCCATAAAGGATTTGCTTTTGCAAATAGGTTTTTAAAATTTTCCTCAGCATGGGTTAGTGCAACAAAATGAATGTAATTTTGCTTTTGCGTTAATAAGGGTTTGTTGTTTACAACTACTTTTGTTCTATGACTTTTTTTTTTTTTTTTTTTTTTACGTTCTTTAACGGTTTCTCAGATTTTTTGTGTGATTAGTGTGATTTTGTGCGATAATGTGATTATGATAAATACCATGCTTATGAGTTAATGGAATTAACGTTGTTCTACGTAGGACATTGATTCACCGCAGAATGTGACATTGTTAGAGCCCGTAAAGTGCGAAATTATGTAGATACACCTGTCATTTCGAGAAATAGAAATCTATGTAAAAACTCCTAAACAAATATTAATGTAAAACGCAAAACTTAATTGGTTTCAGATGTATTTTTGAGGTAACCCTGTATATAGACTGCTTATGTTATGTTATTGTAATATACATGGTGTCGACGGAGAGCTGTTAGTTCGGTATCACGCGATGCGACCATTACGTCGACTGCACTTGATGACGCGTGCACAATTCTGCCGCTTGTTGTGATATACTGCCAGTTTCAATGATTAACAGCTGTTTATAACGGAATTCTAATGATTCTTCACTTCACGTTTGACCAATTTCATTCACTGAACATTAAATATGGAAACACGTTTATTGGCTCGCATCAAAAACAAACAAACAACGAAAGTTTGTAGGAAATGATGTAAGTGAACACAAATACGTTTCTCCTTCCGCGAAATTATAATGTGAGGGGTAATAAAAAGAACGTTATCTTTCTTATTCGATGCAAGACAGAAAGAGAAGGTACGGCATAAAGGGATGAGGTAGATATAAGAGCATATGGTTAGGCAAATAGGGACTGTGGTGAAATCCGCGCACGGGGAAATAAGACATAAAATGAAGATATCATCGTTTGCATGCGGTTATGTAAGAATACCGAGAATACAAAGGCTCATACAAATGTAAGGGCTGTAGCGGTTGCGACTGATATCGTCCGTCGTAACCACTTTGATTGCTTCTTGTGGAAACCGCTACCCAATACATTCAGCTGCATGCATGCGATGAAATAAATTGGAAACCCTAGGAGTTTACATGTTCAACTATCGACTGTAAGGATAATCGCTGTTTTTGCGATGTGTAAGCAATTTTACGCTTTACCTGGACATTCGATCTGGCGGTCGGTTGTGGTGACTTTTCTCTTGGATCATCCCAAATGCCTGGAACGAAGAAATGTGCATGAATTATTTATCATCATTGAGGCATTTAAAACAAAATAAAACGCATTAGTGGTTGCGGGCAGAGCGGGCATGATTCATGTTCTTTAAAGTGGAAACGATGTATCTGAACGGTTCTCTGTTGAAGCGATATTGAGGACGAGTGGCGAGCTCAACCGCCGTCGCGTCCCGCTAACATGAATCCCGATGACCCATATGGAAAAAGCAACCCAGTGGGCCAACTAGTCTGTAGAGCAATCGCTGAGTTCCACAGCTACTGCTATAGTCGGCCGCATTGCCTGATAGCGCCTCTAAACTGACGGTGCCAGGAACGGCACATAAACGCCTTCTACGATGCCTTAGAGCAGCGGCTTTTCACGTCACACCTCCAACACTTTATATTTCTATCAATGAAAACCTGCAGTTCTTCCAGAGGGATTATTGGGTGGCTTTTTATTTTATACGTAAGACGTTTTTATCGTAGTTCAGGAAATTTGTACGGTTTTCGTTCTTTATGTGAGTAACAAATTGTACCTAGGTATCTATAGTGTCTAAATCGTTTAGGTAATGTAACCTGGTATAGCAGGCGTACGTACGAGGCCTAGCAATCTGAAACACACATTCACGCACTTCTTCACTTTAGTAACTTATGTTGTTTGGGTGGTGCAACAATACTGGGGCCATAAAAACCAGCTTTCCCGCAGTTGAGTTTATAAAATGCCCCAACTTTCGTTGTATGTAGAGTTATGGAACATGGAATGTTGATAACAATTTACAGGTGAACCGGAACAAAGGCACGAACGCTCGACCTAAATCATGTAGCCAGAAGCCAACATCGATGCGAGTACAATATTGAACAATAAATAACCCCAGCTACAGTTACACCGAAAAGTAGGATAATTGGCAGCGCGATCGCATTACATAAAATAAAATAAAATTATATGAACATTGAGCTATTAATAAAAGATAAGTTCATAACGTTCGGTCGCTATTGGATGACGTGTAGTCTTTTACTACTTACGTATGCAATACGGACCGTGTGCCCACCGGTATAGGTCCTATATCCCGCTGTGAATTGCCCCAGTTACTGTTTGCGGTGCACAATAGAAAGAGCTATTAGAGGGCGGCGATGTGTGCTAGACAGTTTAGATCCTGTTGCGAGCTAAATAACGTTAGCAAAGGTAAAATAAAAAAATATACGTGGAAATGGGGCAGCATCAATAGAGAGGCGATTGGCTCCGTACGTCGCCGTCCGGCCAGTTGTTTTGACTCTGCCATTGAGGTTACTTTGCTTACCGTGTAAACTATTCAAGTTGAAATAGGTTAACGTTTCCTGTACAACTGTAACGCACCTTTAAGAATCTAATAGTAACTAACGATATTGCCGGAATATGTAGGCATCTAACGATTTTCTTCAGAACACAAGTGTTTCAAGGGTGGGCTCGGTTGGTTAGACAAAGGATAAAACGAATACTTACTAAGCAATTCATACTAATTGTCCGTTTTAATTCGCTATCTCTAAGGTTAAAAGGAAATTGCTTTAGAGTTATATTTCCTTATGACTTGTATTTAATTCACACTACTAAATAACGAGGTCAGTGCATCCGCAGTGGAAGGGTTTGGACGTGCTCGGTGCAGAGTAGCCTTATCGGAGCCCGACAGCCCGGTACGTACCTACTCTGCCCACAATCAGATTTGTGAATTGAAATTAGTACGAATATTTTCTCCACCAAATAATTAAGTGAGTTTAAATTACTTTATTATATTACATAGTACGGGTTTATGACCAGGGAATGAATGGGAAATAATAACGTCGCAAATGACATCTAATTCGCTTATACAACTTTACGGCAATAATAAATTCCAATAAGATGGAGAGGGAAATGCAAAATGTCTCCCGAAGGCTGTGCAATTCTTATCAGATGTCCACGGAGCGGACTGCTGACTGGGAGGACTTATTTACTTTCCCGCTAAAGAAAATTCGCTTATTTTGCCACCGCGGAGAACTATTCCAATATAGCTACGGAGAGGAAATGAATTTTGCAGTTGTGATAAAAATATGAAACGGGAGATAGCTTTCTACTTTGCCGGGAATTGTCTTAGGATGTCTTGAAAATCGGAATAGCTATTCTTGATATAGGTTTTCAGTTTTGCCTTAAGGCTGTTATTACGTGGAGCATGCTGTCTCGCTCGCACATTTTAATAATTTTAGTGATCGTAATAAAATGAGTATACTTTTAATAAATGTGGTTTAATAGATAATGAAATTGCGAACATTCAAGGCGTATGTTTCTTATCGTATACATCATAAGTTTTTGATTGGGAAAAAAATATTCCAAAATTAATAATTTTGGAAACAACTGTTCTTTGTTAACAACTACGTTTAGAAAAACAAAAATGTGTTTAAAATGTCTATTACATAATTATGCATCAAACCCTCAGACCAGATTTATCAAAAGTTTATTCATAGTATTCAAAATATATGATATAAAAAATATATATATTGTACGAGCGAGACAGCATGCGCCAGTAAGAACAGCCTTAAGTGAAACAAGGGTATTTCTCAGCTTTTTAATCTCCTCAGTCCTGACCTTGAAAATAACAATTGAAGACCTTTGTTATTTTCAAGGTCAGGACGAAGGAGGTTAATGAGCTTGTAATTTTTTTATTGTTCGATTGCCGCAATAGGTATCTCGCGGCGGATGACTTGACTGGAACAAGGACCGAGGCGCAGAGGCGCATGTATTTTATCGCCCTCTAACACGGGTACGGTCGTAACACGGACGCTTGCCGGCGATTTACCTCCAATATTTTAAATTTTCTTTAATATTTACTTAGACAAACATTTAGATACCTACAGCTTGTAAAAGCAGTTGTTGCCGAAGATTTAACAAAGATGTACCTACTTCTTTTCTAATAACGTACTTACTTAGACAAACAATTAGGTAGGAGTTTACTGTCATGCTAAATATGAAAGAAAACTGCAGTCCACTCAGCAGTCTAGCAGTGGGCCGATTGACCGATCGACATACCGACTGACCGACCGACCAACCAACCGACCGTCGGTTTGAACAACCGGCTGATAAACCGAAATAAATTGGTAGATAGATGGATAAAGAAAGAGAGGACAGTTTTTGGATGGGATGGGTACATTAGAAAGCCGAATAACCTTTACATTTTCGTTGCCAAACTGCCCGTTACTTAACTGAGTACAGTACACGCAAGCAAAGATCGATGTTCTGTCTACTGTACTATTAATTGAATGCGACCAAACTGGAAGTACTTGTACAGTCCGTCACGCAGACAAGGTGAATTTTGTCAAAAACTCGCCGCTGTTTCATGTGTTCTGTGGGGGGTAAACAGTGACATTGTGCCGCTCAAAGCCAAGATCAAAAGGCGTCTATCAGGGACGAGTGCGAGGGGCGCCGCGGGGGTGGGGCTGTAGGGGTGCGCGACGATGTGTGAGTAGCTAGTTCACAAAGCACCTACACACAGCATTGGCGGCGAAAATACTAAATATGCAAATCTATATTTTGTTTTATAAACATTATGCTAATGGTGTTCTCAATGTGCCATCTCATGAAGGGGCTTTTGAGCAATGAAAGACGTTTGGCGCTATCGTGAGGGAATAATGTTTTTTTGGCGTTTGTAGGAATAAGTTTTTTCTTTCAACTAAAATTGTTCATGAGCTTTATGAGTCTGTGGAGCTGTTGGTTTTTGCTGCTTTGCCTGAAATAATCCAGAGTACAAAATCTCGTAACCACTTAACGCGCTTACGTACCTATGCAAGCTAATTAACGCCGATGGAACCACTTACAGTAGACGTAGTAATCCCAGTAGAGTTAACTATTAAGCGTAAATTAAATAATATATCGGTTTCATTGGAGCTCCTTAAATAAGGAGTCGTGTTGAATAAGTGATAAGGCTTGAGAGCTCCTGTGGGCGGAAAAATACTGGACTCAAATAATTCAGAGTGAATAATGAAGAAAGAATTTTCGCGGTGAGCAGCGCCTCGAGGGCAGTTGACGCGAATGAACGCTCCATCCATTAGATCACTCATTGTTCAGCGAAATAAAGGGAATCAAGTTAAAACAGTCACTGAAAAGTAACGCCCGCGGAACTTGCGAAGCTCTATATTTTATTTTCATATAAATTGAAATTTGTCCTGAAGACATTATCCGACCCGTTTCCCACTGTAGGGCACAGGCCTTCTCTCAGAGAGAGAGAGTATGGGCTTAATCACCACGCGTGCCCACCACGGATTGGCGATTTCAAGCGCCACAAATTTACATAACTTAGAAAACAAAGTCATAGGTACATGCCCGCACAGGGAATCGAACCTGGGTCTCCCGCTTCCGAGTCCAATGTTCTACCCAAGCTACCACCGCTTCTTCCGACCCGTTCGCATTATCTATTTACGTGAAAGGCAGCTGCCAATAAGTGCTTACCTAGATAAAACTTTAGCTTTCAAGATTAAATGTTTAAAATTACAAACATTCTACGCAAAAGAAAGTTTTCCTCCGGGGAAAGTGTTCGCTTAAATAAATTGTCTCGAAAACAATGTTCGCATTGTTTGGTCGCAAATTGTTTGCAATAACTAACGCTCTCAGGTGAGATAAAAATTGTACCTATGAACGCCTGTGCTACCGCAAGTTTTGTTTTCTTTAGAGAACTTTGTCTCACGCAATATATGTAGAGTTGGACGATTCTTTCTTTATCGAATGGTACCTATTGTGATTTATTGAACTGCGACAGGATCATAAAATGTTAGAAACATAAGTGATAATATTTTGCACGAGTGGAAAGCCCCTGAAACTAAAACAAGATGAAGAAGTCCGAACCGAGTTGTTGACGATATCGTAAACTTGCATAGTTTTACAAGTTTCAGTAAAAATCGTAACTAAACTTACGAAAGAACAAAGGAAGCTAATTTAATGTGTTGAATCGAGTACATATTAGCAACATGTTGTTTTTTTTTTATCAGAATGGTTTTAAGCTTTAAAACACGGGGAATCCAGTGATAAGTCAATACAAATCACACGCTTCATCATCGGACCGGTCGGTAGTAAATGCTAAGGTATGTGAATACTTCAGACACTAGGGTTTCCTTAAGATGTTTTCGTTCACCGTTAGCAATTGGTATTGCTACTAAAACTTCTCAAATGTAGGTAACTTAGAAAACAAAGTCATTGGTACATGCCGGGATTTGAACCCACGACCTCCCGAATGAGAAGCCGGCGTTCTACCGCTACGCTACCACCGCTACCATCATCGGACCTATCCGCGGACGTAGTGAGTGCTGTGTGTCGGCCCGCTGCGAAAAATACAAGACTTGAGGGTAAACCAGGTCGGTTGAAGGTAGAATCAAGTGACTTGACATTACAATACTAAGATCGGCGGACTAAAGTACATAAGTCCAAAACACGAATTTTTGAGGTAGTGAAACCAAACGTATTATAAAATAACTCCATATCACTTTTACTATATTTATTACATTGACGGAGAGCTGTCCTGAAACAATAAGTTGAACATACATGTGTTTAATTACATATTATGTTATATAAAACAATAATTTAATGACAATTTCACTTACATGTGCTTTAGTCATATACAAATAATTTAGGCAAACTTTATTTAGGCAAAAACATATTGATCCTTAACTTAAAAACTAGAACTAGGATTAGAACTAGTCTAGAACTAGTCTGGACTAAGTCCGCCGACCCTAATAATTGACTCTACTCGCCACTTTTGTTTACCCGTGGCTTCGGCACTAGCAATGTTGCCGAAACGTCGGGAATTAAGATAATTAAGTTTACCTACAAACAATCGCGTTTAGACTCATTATATGTATAGGTAACTATTTAGCAACATGGTCTGAGGCTACGGCCTGACCCAGAACACAGTTGACCTGGCATGGGAAATTGCTAATACTCTGTTAGGATGCTGTGGTGCAGAGCAGACTCCTATTAAAGCCGTAATAAGTAAGCAAGTGCTTTGCTGCTTGTAAGTACTACGTTAAATATAACTTATGTCAGGCACTCAGGTATGTGTCATACTTTGTACAGCTACGCAGAAAGAAAATAATAATTTTGAGTTGAAGTTCTAGCTCTTTATGTTTTCTAGTTCTTTGTCATAAGCAGCCTATATACGTCCCACTGTAGGGCACATTCCTTCTTTCAGGGAGAGAGTATGGGCTTAATCACCACGCGTGCCCACCGCAGATTGGCGATTTCAAGGGCTGAGGTATATGAATAGCTCAGACACTCAGGTTTCCTCACGATGTTTTCCTTCACAGTTAGCGATTGGTATTGCTACTATAACTTCACAAATGTACATAACTTAGAAAACAAAGTCATAGGTACATGCCCGCACTGGGAATTGAACCTGGGTCTCCCGCTTCCGAGTCCAATGTTCTACCCACTAGTTCTTTGTAAACTTTTGTAAAAATAATTAATTCGGAGTTTCTTTGTTAGCTTTTTTTCCACATAAACTATTCATGTGAAACTAACGACTGTGACGTTTATTTACTAAACATTATTAGCCTTATTTTATAAAAAATCGATTCCAGTAAAACATTCTTAAGACGCCCTTAAGAGAAATCCTTAACTGCTTTAGTGGGATCATCTTTTTATAATTAAGACTGTGACTGTCTAATTTATAAAAACACAATTCCTTAAAACACTTCTCAGAGGCAGTTTAAATAGCCTACGGGGAAGGGATAAACGATAAGTGTTTTAGGGGAAGTCATAAACATAAACATATTTATTCATAATTAGAAGTTACACGTCAATTCAATAAATTAGATGATTAACAAATCATAAATGCACTTAAAAAGTGGCGTTTGAATTTTAAATAGAGGTTTCCATCATGATCTTTGAAATAAATGGTTTGCTCTATAATTTTGTTGACCTACAGATTGTTGCTGTCTTAGTGGCGCCCTCTGTAAATACTTTTGTGTTGCCCTCCCCATTGTCATTATTTTTTTTGTTTCTTTTAGCCAAGAACGACGGATAAGAAAAAAAATGGCTAATGATGCTACATCGGCTGTTTCATCCCGCAGATTAAATATAATTTTCGTTTAATTATTAAAATTAAAAGAATAAATGCGTGTAACAATTTATGATTATGATTTTATTTAATAAAACCGATGTTTACAAGTACCTACCCGGAATATTACTTCACTTACAATTGCAGCAAAAATAGCTGGCTTTATATTTGCTAAATGGGTTGAGTCATTGATATCAGGGCTTGCATTTCTCGTTAAATAGTTTTAACAGGTTAAACAGTCAGGTATCTAAACACTGCCTCCATTGTTAACGAGTGTGAAAGATGTGGACCTGAAAACAAACAAGAATGGTAAAGAATAACTTTTAACTATAATTCTGAATTTATTTAATTAGTATAGCATAGAAATATTTTTTAGAGTTTCGTACCCGAAGGGTGCCAAAACGGACTTTACTGTCCGTCTGTCTGTCTGTCCGTTAGTCTGTCTGCCTGTCTGTCTGTCTGTCAACAGCCTGTATCTCATGAACCGTGATAGCTAGGCAGTTGAAATTTTCACAGATGATGTATTTCTGTTGCCGCTATGACAACAAACACTAAAGGTACACTTCCGTGCATAGCGGCCGATCGCGGCCGCGCGCGACTGATCGTACGTGCGGCTGATGCGGCAATAGTCATTGTATGAAAAGGTATGGCGCTGTTTCCAAAGTCTGCGATGGACGCGTGTGGCAGACGACACGCGTCCGTCGCAGACTTCGGAAACAGTTCATACAATAACTGTTATCGCATCAGCCGCGCGCGTCAGTCGCACGCGATCTATAGCGATCGGCCGCGATGCACGGAAGTCTACCTTAAAAATAGAATAAAATAAATGCCTTAAACATTTCTGGCTCCCATACAATAAACGTAATTTTTTGCCGTTTTTGCTCGATATTAATAACGGCAACAGGTAGACGCTGGAAATATTCACAGAATATTAAGTTCTATATTCGCTTCAAATATAAATAATTAAAATAAAATAAATATTTAAGGGGTTCGCCCATACAACAAACGTGATTTTTTGCGGGTTTTTCTCGATGTTTGTGTCTGCATAGATGTTGCATAGATAGTGGTACGGAACCTTTCGTGCGTGAGTCCAACTCGCACTTGGCTGGTTTTTTTTTGGTATTTGTTTACTAGAACTTCTTGATAATCGATTTACTTCCTCCAAATGGTTTATGAGTCACAGTTTTCCTATTTCAAACTGAGCAGTAAATGCGTAAGTACTGATTTTAAAAAAAATGCCATTACACACATCTCTGGGGTGTTTAAAATTACAGATATTGTGCTTTTCCCATACAAATAGTGAAGAAAATGGGACATTCTCCATTTTGAATTTTTGACAGTTGCCACCCCAACTCATAGATTTAACCAGAGTTTTAGTTTTAGCACGGTTGATTGCAGAAATATGAAAAAAATCAGGGCAGTAGCTATAGGCAGTAGCTATATATATATTAGAAAGAATGATTCTAAGATGCAAAACGTGGTGCAGTCGTTTTCATCTCATATAGGTATATGGGTGTAACTGAGTGAATATAAAAATGGTAACATGAGATAACTCGTGACAACAGTTGGCAGCCACTAAACCTCAAAAATTTGGGACTTTCTTTGGTTTCTCCCTTCCTAGGCGGTGCATCTCAGCGTAAAGTTACCTTCTAACAAATTAAAGACCAGAACATTTTGCGTTTAATGAGTATCAACACTTAATAATTCGGTCAATTTACAACCAATAATTTAAAATGCATTAGAGAAGTTTTTTACAAATATCGTCGCTGAAAATGTTATGCTCGCAGAAGACATGCCTTAAACTTAAAGTAAATAAGTCTATAAGAGCCTAATGTCTATAAGAGCCTACTATAGTGCCTATTTTTGAAGGTTTGTGTAGCTAAGCGGCCTCTAGGATAGCTCTCGCATTCAATTCGATAGTATAATAGACTGAATACTTGGCTAAAATCCGAGCTAGACTGTTGTCGGCTGATAATTTAATGCAACTGGAAAGTGGTTTTATTTAGCAGTGGTAGCCAAGGTAGCTAACCGTCACAATCATCCCCCTATGACCTAGTACTAGTAGTGAAACTGCATTAATATACTCCTCCCTCTTGCCATTTACATGAGTGAAAGCAATACAATATGCAAGTAGGTGAATGAAATACAATATGCACCTCAAAAAAATAACACAGTACATAACCTGACTAGAGAACGTGATGACTGATTGACTGTTATCAGACAATGCCTAGACCTTTGGAGCAATTAGTCTAGAGATCTCCATATTCGAAACCCAGAACGAGGGACTAAAACAAACTTTTATATGAATATGATCTCTAGGCATGGGTTTGAAGTTGTGGACTAGAAAGGTGGTTTAATGTTGCAGTTTCCTTGCAAAGAATGTACATTTTTGTACATATCTACCACATAAATCAAGAAAATGAATTAAATTCCAGAATTGAATTTTATACGCAGAATATCAGTAGTTCCTGTTCACAGCCATCGTATAATCCTGAAATAGAATGAACACCTTCGTTACTGTCCTCCAGCCTCTGGTTCTTAAATCCCAACAAGTAACAACCCTCGGAAAATGATGACATAAACCTTTCACTTTACTGTTAACTTTATTAGATGTCGTATAAAGCAACGCGTTAGTACGAGTATAAACGCAATTTGTATCTAAAACTCATAAATACGATAGATTATATTGGGATCTTAAGAAACAAGAGTAATATAGTATCAGAATAATACCTAAAATGCATCCAGCTGCTGAGGCCGTCAATTGCAAGTAACTCTTTCTTAAATTTTCAGTGTTATTCCTGGCTCGTAATGATCCTTTTGTATATGCTGTTTTATAGGTGAGAAGTATACTTTTACTTTATTTTGCTTTTTTTAATAATAAATAACATTCTACTCTTCTCTACTTAAATCTGCAGTTTTCTTGCATTAATCAAATAAAAAATAAAAAACCGAATTCAAAACACTACAAGCCCAAAAAAGCCCAAGTGTGAGTCCGACTCGCGCGCCGAGTCTTAATATTTCGCAAACTTGTCGTCTCTGTGCTAAGCCGTGGTCAGACAGACAAAGAGACCGACAGGTAGACGGACGGACATGGCGAAAATATAAGAGTTCCTTGTCGACTATGGAACCCTAAAAAAACGGCGAAAAACACGTTTGTTGTATGAAGACCCCCCCTTATTTTTATTACTTTTGAATTTTATTATTTTTTAAGTAAACCGCAGTAATATTACATATTATATGAATTCCAACTGGCTACCTATTACGGTTCCAATGATAAGAGCCCTTTAAAGGTCGGACGGACGGACAAGACAGACAGCCGGACAGACAGACAGACAGTGGAGGCAGAGTAATAGGGTCCCGTTTGACACCCAACGGATACGGAACCCTAAAAAAAGGATTTTTTTAAATTTAAAAAAAACAAAAGTCGTAGAACAAAAATGTTGTAAATGACAAACTCTAACTAGCATGTTGCAGAAATCGCGCATTTTAGAAATAACCCTGTATAGAATAAAACAATATTACAGTGATCGTTGTCGTTCGTCATGCAAGTTTAATTTATTCCTGAAAAAATCTCAACAAGCGGGCCGTGTCGTAAAATTCACGCTAACGCTTCGAAGGCTGCGCAGCATACTATGACATCCTTTTTACGACTTTAACTTTACGATAATGTTTCAAAAATACTGATCGCGCAGAAAGTAGAACCACTTTAGCCCTGCAAAGAAAAGGTATTCTAGAGAATTTAAACTGTGACAATATAAACTTCGTGTGCACGACCACCAAGTATGTAATAAACTTCGGGCAAAGTGTGAAATAGCGCAACACCTGAAATGGTTTCCTGAGTAGATATTGTTACATTTAACTACTTCTACAAGCAATCTTTATTACTAAAAACCTATTTAGAGACTAAAAATTCCACCCATGCCGGGACTTGAACCCGTGACCTCTGGCTAACCGTGCCAGCGGTCTCCCATCTAAGCTTATGGGCAAGGGCAGGCATCGGCGACATTTCGAGCCTCTTTACAACAAACTTCTCTGTATTACGTACAGGCAGCGACATCTGGCCGAAGCAATTTACATCACCTGCAGCCCCGAGTACCTAAACCACTTTGCAGTTAGGTTTTTACATCGGAATGATATCGCTGTACCTAAATGATTATATTCTTTTTGTTGCACTAACCAATTTTATTTTAAAAACCTATTTACAGATTATTTACCCCTGTTTGTCCTCAGCACGGGTTAGTGCAACAAAAAGAATATAATATTTGTTACTATTATTATTATATATAAGTACTAGCTGACCTGGCAAACGTTGTTTTTCCATATTAATATAAGCGTACGACCTATTCTCAGACCTACCAAATACACCCAAACTATTTCATAGAAATCGGTGAAGACGTTTCGGAGGAGTTTGATAACAATCACTGTGACGCGAGATTTTTATGTATTAGATATATAAAAAAATATATATTTAGAAAATATGAAAATATTTGTTCGTCTGTCTGATGAATGGTCCGATTTTGTGTTGGCTTGTTTTAATAGATTTAAAATTATTTTTTAAATTTAGCCTCGATATGAGTATGGCCGTAGCCTGACTAGGGGGCAGCTTCTCTTATGGTGTCCGCCCATCGTATGGTGTTCGTTTTCTGCTTCTTTTCCCGTTTGCGCAGCAAAGCAAATGTGCAAAGATGCACAATATATTTTCATACAATCTTGCGATTTTATTATCGGCCCATCTATGCCCACTGCTGGGTATATGCCTTTTCCCCATCACGGCCCTCCTACAATTACACGGTCGTTCTCCATCCATATCCACGGACCATCTGCCGACTTAGTCAAATCGTCCGACTGAAGTCAGTCTGTTGGGCTGTTGGTCTACCCCGGCCGCCGTCCGGTTCTTAGCCGTCACGTTGATTTTAACAATAAAAATTGAATTGAGGTTTTATTACTTTTGCTTATTGGAAGTGGTCTAATTGATCGATACTGAAGAAAGGCTATTCAGGTCCAAATTGCGCCACACACACAATGGAATGCATTATGTCAGAAATAACTATTTAGTATAGGTACTTTAAAACCAGCATTATACTTATTGAAACTAGAGCTTGTCAGAAACTAAAGGAATCATCATCATCATCATCAACCCATTATGTCCCCACCGAGGGGCACGGATATTGTGGCCAAATTATTAAATAAATGCAGTCAATTGTAACGAAAGTAGGCCAAATTAGCGTCGTGAATACTGGGGCCGGTATTGCGTTATTATAACACATTGTATGGGTACATTACACAGGTTCTATCCGAGCTCTTAAATAAAAAACCTGCCAAGTGCAAGTCGGACTCACGCACGAAGAGTTCCGTACCATTATCTACACAACATTTGAATATATCAAGCGTCTACCTGTTGCCGTTATTAATATCGAGCAAAAACGGCAAAAAACGACAAAAAATCACGTTTGTTGTATGGGAGCCCCCCTTAAATATTTATTTTATTCTGTTTTTAGTATTTGTTGTTATAGCGGCAACAGATATACATCATCTGTGAAAATTTAAACTGTGAAACTGTGAAAATTTATCACGGTTCATGAGATACAGCCTGGTGATAGACGAACGGACGGACGGATAGCGGTGTCTTAGTAATAGGGTCCCTTACACTTTGGGTACGGAACCCTAAAAGCACCTACACCAAATTTGCCGGAATCGAGGTGAAGCTGCAAAGGTATCAGCATAAGTAAACAAACAACAATCTCACGTCAAACAACTCATGCTCAACGGTCTCTACAGGGCCCGGAAGCAGAACGGAACACGGCTTTATTGAGTGTGCAAAAACAAATTAGCATATCAGAGCCATGTGACAAAATGTCAGGGGAATGCAATCGAGGCGAGATTGGCAATTCGAGATCTCACGTTGTCTCAGGCACTGATATTGGCCATTCGAGATCTTGCCAGACTATCTGGCGAGATCTTGATTAATCTCGACAATATAGAGATTTCGTCTTTTGTCGTCTTTCAGAATATCGCTTATTTTTTTATCGAAAACCTTACCAAAAAAGCTTTGAGTCCTGTGAATTAAATCTTAAAAAAAAATCAACGCTAACAAAAGTCAACAAATCAGCACGCGCGTACTCTAGCGGGGCCCCTCATTCGATTCCTTATAATAAGTTAATTTAGTCCCGCCTGCTTAGATTGCAAATTCAACATTCATGTAGGCCTTGTTTATGTCTTTTTTGCAGTAGATTTTTATGGTTTGATATTAAGTTTTCTTTATTTGATGCCCTTTTAGTAGCTTTATACTAACAATGTGACAGCTGGCGTCCGCCATTAATTTTTTCCATGATTTCATATAGACTGTGACACTAAATGAATACTGCGTTTGTTAAAATCGGTCAAGCTTATTGGTCTCTGAGTGGTCATCAACACGCGAGAAAACATATGAGAGTGAAACGAGAGTGAATATATCTGTCTGAAACAAGTGAATCCCGTAAAATATCTCGAGATCTCGCAATAATCGAGATCTCGTGAGATCTCGTGCTATTATGCGTGATTGAATTCTTTAGGCAGGATTCCGTCTACTTAATTACAGAGAAACATTGTGATTAAGCAGCTTAGATCTTTACGTTGAATGTATCTTTCAAGCAAGCAGGTTCCGCTCAATTGATCCTATTTGACAAGTTCACTTTATCATACTTTTGGTCGGAGAATGGTAATATGGGTAACTAGAATGCAGTTAGCCGAACGCAGCTCTTTATCACAATAGATGATCAATTGGCACAAACTGTCACGAGTCCTTTGAAGTTTTCAGATTTTCCTATGAAATTATTTGATTCGTTTGACTTCTTCCGTAATACAATTAATTGCGGACGATACTTGGCGACACGTAATGGATCACCTAACATTTCGATGACAATCCCTACTTGAATACAAGAGTAATAATAACTGATGACAGGTAAGCATTTAGTTATGCTGATTTATTCTTATGAAAAAAGTTAAAATATACATACTACTTATTAATCTCAAATTCAATTAACAATGCCACCAAAAAATTAATGTAAAAAAACTTGCCAACTTCTCGCCCCAAAAAATACTTTATATTCAAGAACTTGCCAAGTTCCTTGTCTTCGCGGACTTAGCAGTGTTATAATAAATAAGGAAAAAATTGTATAATTTTTAAATCTACAGACCAAACTTGGCAAAATTTCATTGTAAAACTATTCAACATCTTCTAAAAACTTGCCAAGTTTGTAGTTTTAAATCTACATTTAAAACAGTAGTTTTAATAGTAACTACACCATTTTTCTTTATTAAATTCCTAATTTTTCGCTTCGTGAAAATTTATGGAATTTAACAGTGCAGCCGGCCTTGAAGTTGGCCTGGCTCACTGTGTGCGCCTTGATAAATGATATGGTGTACAGTACGCCAGCTAAAAAAATTAGAAATAGGACTTTTTTCTATGCATTGCAGCTCGAGCTAAAAGGTAAGCTAAACAAAAAGGGGACCGCAGGGCCGGATTTAGGGGAGGGCAGACAGGGCTACTGCCCTGGGGTCTTCACAAGAGTGAAGCTCCATAGTAGAGCAATGCTATTATTAAACGCCATTCTTTCATAATTAAATAAACAACTGGTCATTGAAATTTGAAAAACAAATTCATGATTAATTCCTTTTTAACCGACTCCAAAAAAAGGAGGAGGTTATCAATTCCACGCGTACGTTTTTTTTATTTTTTTTTTATTTGGCTATGTTCTCGCATAGCTCCGTCAAATTTTAACCGATTTCGACAATTCTATTTTTATTTGAATAGATATGACATCCCATTAGTTCCATTTTCATTTGGTGAAGATCTGATACAGCACTAAAAGTTAGAAATAATTTAAAAGAATACCTTTAAATTAGAAGTATGTACTTCATGACCAGCCCTTATTTTGGGCACCGACTCCAAATTATACTTCTACAATACCTACATGTATACATACTTCTAATAATAGGGGTTAAAGTATGAAATTGCCGTTTTATTGCAATAGGTTCTTTGAATTGACATAGAATCTTCATGGTTTGAGGTTTTCGAATGAAACTTTTTTCAAATGGTTTCTATGATGTTCTTTGTTTAAAAAATGTGAAACATTTGAATATCGAATTTCAATTGTTTTTGTTATGTTTTTGTTATTCAATTTAGACAAGAAAGATGGATACTGCGAAAATTCGAGTGATTTTTGAATACGAGTTCCGACGCGGAACTAACGCGGCAGAAACAGCCCGCAATATCAATGCTGCGTTTGGAGAGGGGTCTACTAATGAACGCACCGTGCAATTTTGGTTTAAACGCTTTCGTGATGGAAATTTCGACTTAAAGAACGAGCCACGAGGAAGACCGCTCACACAGGTGAATAACGATGAATTAAGAGAGATAGTGGAAGCCGACCCTAGTCAAACTACCCAGGAATTAGCGGCATGGTTTAACGTTACCTTACCCACAATATTGACTCACTTGCGTCAAATCAATAAAATAAAAAAATACGAAAAATGGGTGCCTCATAATCACTCGAATTTTCGCAGTATCCATCTTTCTTGTCTAGAATAACAAAAACAATTGAAAGTCGATATTCAAATGTTTCACATTTTTTAAAAAAAGAACATCATAGAAACCATTTGAAAAAAGTTTCATTCGAAAACCTCAAGTCATGAAGATTCTATGTCAATTCAAAGAACCTATTGCAATAAAACGGCAATTTCATACTTTAACCCCTAATATAAAGGTATTCTTTAAAATTATTTCTAAGTTTTTAGTGCTGTACTATTTTGAAGTTGGTTTTTATTTTTTATAAATTTTATTTTATTGTTTTATGTTTCGTATTTTTTATTCGGAAAATGGGACTTCCGCTCCTCCGTTGTCCTAGGGCCTCTAGACATACAAATTCGGCCCTGCGGGAAGGTTCTACTCTTCAATACGATTAACTTAAAAGTTATTCATACAAACTGATAGTTAATAAATCATGGGGAAAACTTCGTATTCACGAAAAAACTGCTGTTCCATACATTTTAGTGTCGTAGGAAGTGAACTTTTGTAGGTATGGAACAGCTGTTTTTTTGCATTTTCGCAATAGCTCAGTAGTAAAATGGTTCGTATTGATGAATAGAACCTCCTTTTTTCGCGGACATACATTACTTTACATAAACTTTCGCCTGTGTCCCAGAAGGGTAGACATAGACCAGGGTTCGCCAATTCCCTGAAAACGACTGATAAACCTTTTTCGCTTCATCAACATTAGTCGCTGCATGCGCACGCTGGTTTCGGGTACTTTTTATCTGGCCCATCGCTGAGCGGAGAGATGAGTATTACATATTCTATAATGTAACGCATATACTCAGTTGCTGTACAAACTTTAACATAAACCGACTTTGTCGCGTTTTTTTGCTTTAGTTCGCGGAAACGGAGCTCCTTTATCTTTTCTATTCTGTTTTGCTAGTCTCGCAACTCGAGGCACCACTAACTCCAACTCCATAAAAAGTAACGGCCGCTCATTTAAGCAATGCGCTGTCAAGTGGATTAGGATACTGTTCCTCCCCGCTGTTATTTTTGAACTGTTTCTGCAATGGACCGAATAAATTTTGTATGACTCTCGCCAGTTTTAGGTTAAACTAGTTGTAGCAATTTAGAAGCTTACGCTGAAGTTAGGCCGCTCCGGCTATGTTTGAACCATAGGCGGAAGAGCTGGTATTAACTGAAAGGCCGTAGTTTAGATAACTGTACCGACTTCCTTGTGATAGTACAAATCTTTGCATAGAATACGAACGGAAATATTTAGAACAAATAGTATGCACGTCTAGTGGGTAGAACATTGGACTCGGAAGCGGGAGACCCAGGTTCGATTCCCAGTGCGGGCATGTACCTATGACTTTTCTTTCTAAGTTATGTACATTTGTGAAGTTGTAGTAGCAATACCACTCGCTAACGGTGAAGGAAAACATCGTGAGGAAACCTGCGCGTCTGAGCTATTCACATGTATACCTCAGCGCTTGAAATCGCCAATCCGCGGTGGGCACGCGTGGTGATTAAGTCCATACTCTCTCTCTGAGAGAAGGCCTGTGCCCTACGATGATGCACGTCTATTGTATTAACAATAATAGCTAGATACCCTTATACAATTAAAAATGGTAAATGAAATGAAGAAGGAATTACTAGAAAAATATGTATCTAGGTGTCCCAAGTTAGGGTTTGAATGGTAAAAAAGCTTTGTTTTCGCTCTGAAGTAGAACAACGCAAAAAATAAACCGTACTTACTCGTAATATAGATGTACAGTAAGTTGTTTCTTTCTTTTCATTTAATTCTGGGTAAAAAATGAGAGGATACAAAGCCCCTCAGCGGACGTGTGGCAATCGAATAATGTCGACAAAAGCATGATCTTAATTAAGATAATCGGTTTTGTTTGTAGAGAGCTCAGCCGAGTTACCGAATGGCGCGGCGCCTCGAGATTACTGAGGCGTCAACAATCGCTCACACTAGACGCGTGTAGTTTGTGAATGAATGCTTCAAATGAATGACTTCACTTAGTAAAACAACACATGCATGCATTTAATTCAATTCGATTATTTTTATTCATTATAAAAACAAAATGTTTACTTAATGAGCGTTAAAGTTGTTATTGTTGTCATTCATTCGCTACATATCTTATTATATCTCATCATCATCATTCAGCCACAAGAAGTCCACTGCTGAACATAGGCCTCCTCCATGGATTTCCAAAAAGACCGGTTGGCAGCGGCTTGCATCCAGCGTCTTCCTGCCACTTGGATGAGGTCATCTGTCCATCTTGTGGCTGGTCGTCCTACGCTGCGCTTGCCGATATGTGGTCTCCATTCGAGAACTTTTCGGCCCCATCGGCCATCAGTTCAGTCTCCCCGCCCACTGCCACTTCAACTTACTAATCCGCTGGGCTACGTCGACATCATTACATCATTTCTGATTCGATCTCGTAGAGAAATTCCGAGCATAGCCCTTTCCATAGCTCGTTGCGTGACCTTGAGCTTTCTTATGAGGCCCATAGTGAGAGACCACGTTTCAGTGCCATAAGTCATCACTGGTAACACACACTGGTTGTATAATTTTGTCTTGAGCGATTGAGGTATATTAGACGAAAAGACTTTTCTAAGTTTCCCGAATGCTGCCCTATTATATCTGTTTAACCTTAATACTTCACTCAATATTACTAGAGCTCAGGCCACAAATGAAGTCCTTAAATCCATTGCATTACGAACAAAAATTCTTATACGCATGAGACTTCGCCGTTCGTCGTTCCCATTTAAGCAAATAATATGGTGACCCATCAATCCGCCCATTATCTTACCCAATTTTTTAGTCATTCGTCATTCGCAAACAAACGCAAATCGATACATCATCATCATCATCGCCAGCCATTTTTACGCCCACTGCAGAACATAGGCCTCCCTCATGGTTTTCCCTAACCATGAAGGGTTGGCGATCGCAGTATGCGGTTGCAATCTCAGGAAGACACTGCTGCCCGTCTCCTGGTAATTTATTTCCTTACTGGCCTTCTACGATATCCACGGAATGAAATGGAGTGACGCTATTCTTAATCCGGCATCACACGGACGCGTCAGGGACTCACGCATCACAGAGGTGAAACGAAACATAAGCCGATGTGCTGCTGAACGATAGTGAACTACGAACCACTAAGAAGAACTACGTCAACGCTTGGCGCACGCCTAGCTCACACTCCCGACTCCAACAGAAACTGTCTATTTGTCCTCATCTCGTGTTTGCTAAGTCAGACCCCTGCTTATGTTTGTCCTTATTGCGCAAATATTCTGCAGTTCAGTGCAAATTTAGCCACATAATATATCTAAGTACCTACTTGCAAAGTAGCAGACACACACACGAATACTCCACCCTCAGAGCATGTGACTCCACCGCAAGCGCTGTCGAGTGCATTGCCTAGATAGAGTCCCAATCCGATTAGGATGAAAGAAAATGTCACACCTTGGGATTTTCGCGATTTACCAGAGACTATATCTGCCGCGCCACGTCACTCCGCCGATCCATTACGTTCAGCCCACATTGAGTCTATCCTCCGCAAATATTGCCCGTTTTCATAATATTATGCAAAGTCCAAAATACAACTTCCTGCAATACGATCAAGCAAGAATAAATTTTCAAAAATCCAGTCGTAAATCTGCGCTAACTTATAGTAGAGTAAATGGCATAGAGCGGACCGTATCAAAGTGTCTGGACATTGTGCCAGGATTGGCCCCCGGCTGGCCGGACGCCAAGCTCCTTTAGCGGTCACCCTGCCTCATTCACATTGGCTCTCGGTACCTATACTGGCACGGAGGTACCGAGAGCACGTGTCCGTGGTGATGAGCACTCAATTAATATCGAAACAATAAAACCGGCGGAGATACGTTTTATCTCACCCCAGCATCCGAGTGGGGTTTAGTGAGTGTCCTCGAAGTATACGAAGGCGTGATATTGATATTCGGAGCGGGTGGAGGGCTTTCGAGGGTGCTTCGGTCGCGCATCGGGCTCTCGCTCCGCCGCCGAGTCGACTTCAACAACTCTACGGCTGCATTCATTTTTGGATACTGCCTTGTCACCATTTTGGTCGGAATAACGGCTAGTTATTTCTACGAATATGACTTACTAAGTTTTCAAGAGTGCTGTCCATTTTAGTGGACGTAGGCAGCATTTTGTACAACTTTAACTTTTAAAATATGTAACAAAACTCAACTACCTACATTTATTCGCGATATTCGAAGGGCCTGTGTTCTGAATAAATTCGGTCACACGATTGGCCAGTAAACGCAAACAAAAGAAGATTAAATTATTGTTTTCTCGTTCCATTTGCGTGAGAACACTTTCTTGCTGTGACCCAGTTCCGTAGAATACCGTGTGGGTTTCTGTGCTATTATCCTTGCACACCCTTTATTATCGTTAACTTAAGGTCCGAAAAAAATCTATTATTATTACAGAATAACAAAATTTATATTTACATATTTACAATAAATATTATCTATATATAAAAGATTGTCTCTAGACCGCTGCCGTTGGGGAGAGTTCCCAAAATACTGGCAGCATTACCCCTCTGGATGGCCGAGGTAGCTACCAGCTCTAGGGTCGTCTGACAAGTCGATGAGGCGCATAGATATTTGTTTGTAAAGATTACGCGCCTCAGGGCCCCACGGACCCATCGTCTCGACCCCAAACGGAGCAAATACGTAGCTGTCCCCAAGGATAGAGTATCTGCGCCGCTTGAGGCCTTCTGCCATAGCCGCCGCCGCGCCCGCGGCCCTGCTGGTGTGCGTGACATGGGAAGGCGCCAATGTGTCAACGCAGGTTGCGTCCCACACCAGCGGCCTCCCGTTCTGCCACAGCACCAGCGACATACCGTCCGGTCTCCTTCCATTGTCCCGTACTATACCGTTAGGCTCAAGGATGGCCGGCACGGCACGCTGGAAAGAGCCCTGCGGATTATATCATTCAGGGACGCATGACGCGACAGTCGGCCTACGCTGCGTTGGCAGGATAGGCCGTGGTGTCCCAACTCGTCGACTTGGTCTCCGCAAAGGCAGCGGTGAGGCTGCACGGTTTTACAGCCTAATCGCAGGCCAATGGCGACTGAAAAATTTAAATGAACTTAAGGTTAATTTAAACGGCTTAGCACGATCCCACGCGAGCCGCGTCATAGGTTTAGATGCGGCTCGGCTACATCCGAACGCAAGTCTACTACTCGTATACACGCCGTCGTCGCTTGTCCGTTCTAAATACGGGTAAACGAAAGAGATAGAGAGAGAGATACTACCATCTGTTCTGTTTAGACTACGCGTATTAACACAAGCCCAGCCGCGCACGCCTTGCCGAGCCGTGCTGAGCCGCGCCGAGCGTAGGCTGTTTAAACGGTGCGTGGCGCGCTGAATCACGCGCCGAGCGAATCGCTTCAACTTTCGTCATCAGGCAATACTGCTATTTACAGTAGCGCAAATTTGGTGTAGTAGCTATAGCCAGCATTATTAACGGTCTAAGCGTCGAGGCAAATACTAGAAGTTGTGGCGAGCTAATATTTTTTTATTGAACCAGAGCCAAAGTTTGTCGACAGTGTCGAATTACAATGAGCGTCGACGTTCTCGTTGGACATGTAAGTTTTTATTTGCCACTCGCTAATGGAGCAAAAATAAACAAGCTACTGTAGTGTTGTGCCGCCCCGTTACAAAGTTATACGAAAAATTATCTCAAAGTTAGAGCTTTTTTTTCTGTAAATAAAGTTCCAAAATTATGGACATTACGTGTGGGCATAAATCATCAAAATGTTTATTCAACTTAATGATAGTGCATGAACAAAGCTCTATCAAGAATCCTTTCACCGCGCGTAACCAGTTTGTGATATATGTAAGAGATAAGTTAGGTAGGTCAATTGGCGTAGACAGTTGTCAAAGCAGGGAGGCAGCGTGCATTGACGTCAATCATCACTGGTTTCCCGGTGCAGCTGCGTGGGAAGGCTGGGAAAGCGGCTCTCGCTCGCCGCCCACCGCGGCGTGTCGGCTGACTCCCGACTGACCCTCAATTTCAATAAATATTAATTTCTCCACTCCCTCCCACATACAGACGACGAAAAACCACTACATGGCTTATCGGGAAAAACGGCTGTGAAAACACCGGATTTGTAAGGTTCAAAGAAGATATTTCCTCTAGAATAAGAGAGATTGCGTTAACTTTTTTCGATAAGATTGTGAAAATAAAACATTGTAATTACTATCTACACAAAGTACGAAAAAGGGTGAATAAAACAATACTGACCTCCGTGGCGCAGCGGTAGCGCATCTGCCTACCATGCGAGAGGTCCCGGGTTCGAATCCCGGCTGGGGACAAAAAAAAACCCCAGGTCTTGGATGTTTACATGTTTTTGATGTCGCCGTTTCTGGTTCCCACGACACAGGGTTTCCTATTGTGGGGCCGGAAGCAATATATGTGCCTGTATGTAAATGTTTATGTTTAAAAAAAATATTATAATTATAAGATTGATGTATGAATATCGCGAGTCATAAAGAATACTAATGTTTGCTAGCCACGTAATTTTATAATGTGTTTGCAACTCTGTGGGACAACGAAAACATTATACTTATTTGCATATTACAAAGTAACTAATAGTTCAAAGGCAGAGCGCCTTTATTTTATTATTATGCTCCTCTATATTTTTACATTAGGTCTTCACTAGGACCAGCTCACTGGACCAACGATCTGAGGCTGACTGCTAGCAGTGGCTGGATGAGGATGGCCGAAGACTGAAAGTAGTGGCGTTCCTTGTGGGAAGTCTATGCCTAGCAGTGGACGAGTTCGGGCTGATTGATTGCTTGAAACATTGGGTGGGTCTTACCGTCAAGGAAGTAGTTGTTGCATCCACATATATATTACACGATGTGAACCTTCAATGTTTAACTCGACAGTCGAACGTGACACTTTAAAGGTAACCGAGATTGGAAGCGAGACATAGAATCGATGACAATTGTTTCAATCCACAGGGAAATCCACACACAAAAATGTCCAATCAAGGGTTTTGGTCGCTTTGTTTTTATCGAGTGAGCTTTGAACAAAGAACACTCCCAAAGGGATGCATTTCGCTGAATACGAATACGGAGTCATGCACAGTATGATAATGCAATAAGCCAATTGTACCCAGCTCGTCTACTCGCGAGGAATTGGAGAGTGATATTTTATTTCTCGAGTGAAGAGTCCTCAAACGAAATGTCCTGTGGAGACGTGGTAAACCATTCAGAGCCGCTTGACTGCAAACAAGGGGCTGTGGATTTTCAACTAGCTTTGTGAAAAGCGGACAACTTGAAATGCGCTTACAGACGAGAACCTCTGCTTCCTCCGTGTATGATACACTACCTTACACCTGATTATTTTGTCACTCATACATGACATAAATCCTCAATTATCTAGGTCCAAAGGAAGGAAATAAATGTGTAAGCGAAGAATTTAAGAGTCACGCATATAAATCATGCAATGAAATAGAAAGCGACCAGTCTTGAAAGAGTAAATCATCGATCGTTCGACCATTTATTAGCAACGATGACCAAGTGTTGACGGAAATTGAAGTCAAACGTCAAAATGTAGAGACAGTCATGAGTTGGAGTTTTTTTTTATTTGAAATTTGCTTCAATCGATTGAAAAATAAAACTTATATTTAATTTAATTTAGCGTTTGTCTGGGTGCAGGGAAAAAAACTATCAAAGTCAGGAAATTGATAATAGCGGTTGATATCTCGAATTAAGAAGAAGAATGAATTACTTAGGACGAGCAAACAAGTATAAATATATATTATTGCTTCAATTTCTATCAACGGCTTGTGCACATATATATGAAAGTTAAATGAAATATGTATTATTAAATCAAAGTTCCACTCGTAAGAAATAAATACGCAGTAATAACAACGCGAGATAAATCTTGGCTTGCCATCGTGCTATGGAATCGTGACCGTGTATGTAATGGTTCATTGTTTCTGCGGTAAGTGGCCGGACGAGATTAGGTACTTAAATTGCTACTTTTTGTATGTTTTGTAGTGAAAGGAAGTGTTCGGTTCTGGATATTGCACTCTCTTGTTTTGTTCTCTAACAATGAATCCCTTTCTGATATCAGGCACTAAGTCGGAGATAATAGCGCCTATACACGTCAACAATAAGTTGGAAATCAACCCGTAAACAAGTTAGCTTTTGTGTGTTTTGTGTATTTTTAGCAATCTATGGTTCGCGACGAAGCCTAATGTATGGATGGTCACAGCAAGGTCACTCGGCAGACGTACTCTAATGGATTCACTTAGCTTGGGTGGCGTAGTCTTTGTTAGCTAAGCGACGGGCTTCTAATTATAGAGTTGTGTCACAATGAGATAGTGTCTCATACCGTATGTAAATATTTTTTCTTGCAAATGCCAATAACCCTGTTAAAGAGATCTGAGAAAAGGGTTTTCTTTATTACGTTGTAAATTCAGTGTTGACGTTGTATGTGCTATTACAGAGCCGTCACGTCAGTTACTGTACCTGAACCATCGGGAAGGGAGACACTTCGTTTCGTTTGATTTTAGCGACTGATCCACCAATTGATCTGCGGTTGCGGGTAGCGCTCTCGCAGAATCGCCGAATTGGTCGGCGGATGTGTTCAGTACGCTAGTTGCGTCTAGACGTGTAGTGCACCGGATCTCTATCGGACGTCGTAAATTATGTGATAGGGGCGGGCGCTGGATCCTTATAGGATCCAGCAGCACAGTTTGAGTTCCTGCTTTAATCTTATTTATCGCGATTGTCATTCTGACAAACTTTGCTGTGGTCCCGGAATTTTATAATTGATTTTATTGGGTACGAATGAACTGTTACTTTTATTGACGTCTTGGATTGCCGATTTGGTGCTTTGTCGTCACGAAATCTCCCAGTTTAGAAATAATTTCTGGGTCATTTGTTCGAGTCGGCAGGCCTAATATCGAAGAATTCGAAGATATTCTCCTTAAAATGCGACATTATTCCAAGGGACCGTTGTTAGCGTCACTGATTACCAAGTTTCATTCAGTTCTCCTGCATTTCCCTATCAAGAGCTATTAGTTTGGTAATCGACAGCGTCTGGGGTGGCGTCTCATTCGAGATGTAGGAAGAGGGGTGAAGATGCGGGGGAGGGGGGGGGGGGTCAGGTTTTGTTAGTCGCGGCACGTCCCCTCAAACTGAAGGTAGATAGAGATGCCGAGTCTCACCTGCTGATCGGGGAAACAAGGTTTTCTTACCCCTAAATAGGCCCCGAGTGGCACTGCCTTAAGCTTAATCCAGATAAGGTGAGTATAAGGTGAAACGATAGTAGCAAATAAACGATAGTGGAGCTAGCGTTATGGCCCAATAGCCTGTTTTCCAGGCGCTTACTAAATCTGCTGTAGGTATAATTATAGTTAATTTGCGAAAAATAAGAAAGAAAATACCGTCTTTAAAGATATACAACGGTAGCCTGGTCGAGACCTGGTCGGACTCTACCGGAAAAAATCAAAGTAAGTGAATCCGAAATTAAGTTAATAACGGTAGCCTAGTTTAGCCTTGTACAAAAGAAAAAAACCAGTAAAAACCGCCACACCTTAAAGATAAGCTTCCTCAGTTACTTGGCACACCTAATCGACGAACACTGGACTATTGAACTATTGAACTATATTCATATTGAATCCCGAACCTGATGGCTTAGCATGCACTCTGTGTGGGTAGTACACATAGTGCATGCTCTAGATTCTATTCAGGTTTATCGCACTTGGCTCATTGCGCAAATTCACAGCAGATGGAGACAAAGCTTTCAACTGGATCTAATAGAACATTTGCAAGTTTCGACGTAGCATCCTAAATACGTATTTGTAGGTACTTAGCGATATGGAATAGATACTTAAACTTTGTGACTTTATGAATATAAACTTAAATATAATTTATCATTTAATCGTAAAGAAAAAGCTTTGTAATGATATATTAATGATATACAATTTTTCTTTACAGGAAACAAAAGTATTCACCACAAGATTCTATAAGCTTGGTGAAAACTGTATAATAATTAAAGCGGCTTTACTATTTCAAGAAAGCGTTCTAGATCAGGCGGACAATGCATATTATTTACGCAACTCGTTAGTAATTTGTTACATGTTAGCAACATTTCTCTTAGGAGAGAGTCGTGCTAACTGGCGAAACGTCGGCTCACAATGGGCCAGCTACCACAGATTGCCATCGCGGGTCATCGCGTGCTGCAACCTTTCACCGCTAGCTAGCAATCTGGTACTGCCGACTTGAACACTTGTTGCCCCTAACCACAACACAAAAAAAAGTGTTGTGTAACGTAAATAATACATAGAATTTACCGGTATTGCATGAAATGCATTACAACGCGCATAAAAAACTGTTTCACATATAACGAGAAAACCGGCCGAGTGCGAGTCGGACTCGCGCCCTTATCTATAAAACATTAGACACAAAGATCAGAAAGAAAACGGCGCGTTTGTTGTATGGGAGCTCCCCTTAAATATTTATTTTATTTTAATTTAATTATTTACTTTTGAAGCGAAGATAGAACTAAATATTCTGTGAATATTTCAAGCGTCTACCTGTTGCCATTATTAATATCGAGCAAAAACGGCAAAAAAGTTACGTTTGTTGTATGGGAGCCCCGCCAACAATTTATTTTATTCTGTTCTTAGAGTTTGTTGTTATAGCGCCAACAGAAATACATCATCTGTAAAAATTTCAACTGCCTGACTATCACGGTTCATGAGATACAGCCTGGTGACAGACAGACAGACGGACAGTGAAGTCTTAGTAATAGGGTCCCGTTTGGCACCCTTCGGGTACGGAACCCTAAGAACAGTATTGCCAGAGGCAAGGGATGAGTAAATGTGAACAGGCGGAAGTAAATTACGCGCCTCCTGCGACCACATTAATCCACAAACAACATTTATGTAAATTACCCGTCTCAAATGGGATCCGAAACAAAAGCTCCTTGCTTTACGCTGCATCGCTGCTTTAATTAAATGGCTAAATAAAGTAGTGAGCCACGAGAAGATTCACCTTGCGCACTGATCACAGACGAACATAAGCTGCAAAAATTTTGCTCAGAAAGAAGTTTCATTGCCATTTTTCAGCGTTTTCTGTATAAAATATCTTACAAACCAATTTAGAGGCTAAGACTTCCAGCCATGCCGGGACTTGAACCCGCGACCTCTGGCTAACCGTGCCAGCGCTCTCCCAACTGAGCTAAGGGGCAAGTGCAGGCATCGGCGAAATTTTGAACCTCTACAAACTTTTCAGTATTACCTACAGAATATAAAAATATATGTTGCTCAATTTAATAAAATGCCCTGCTCAGATTAAGGGAGTAATTTCAGCAACAATACGGGACACGTCGATCCAGTTCCATTATCTACAAGGCTTTTGGTCCCAAAACATCCCAAGTGCGGTCAGACAATAACAAGCTACCTGACACTTTGGTTGGCTGGAATTAATGGGGATTGGGAACCAGCAATACTGTCGCTGGATTATGTTGGACTGCTGAAGGAAGAGTAGGTAAATAAAACGTGCATACATAAGATCTGCATAAATTGATTTCTGATGATGGTAACGATTGTGACATGGCCAATGAAATCCAATTATTAATTTGATAACGAATGTTTCCATTGGTTTGTGTTGAATCCAAACGTGATGGTGTTTGTTTGTGCTAACTGGAAATGACGTGGCTTATAATATTAATGCTGTGTTCATTAATTGTAGACTTTACTTGTTTCCGTGAGAGAAAAGTAAGTTTGTCTCAAAACGTACCGGCTTAATTAGATATTTGGAAAAGCAATATCGTATACAAATATTTACCGTAAAATGGGGTGATTAGAAACTGGAGTGTAAATAGAAACAAAAAGTGAAAAATGGTTTCATTGTCACCGATTTCCTACTGAACTTATTAACTAAGACGTCTCTTGACAGATATGATCAGATATAAAAAGACGTCGCTATAGATGTAAGTTCAGTAGGAAATCGGTGGCAAAAACCCATCTTTCACTTTTTTTTAGGGCTCCGTAAAAATCAAAATCAAAATCAAATTTTTTTATTCAAAGTAGCACAGAAACTGCGACTTAATGAAAGTTACAAGTTAAACTAGGTGTCCATTTCAAAATCTAGATCATTTTGGAGAAAAAATGGACAAAAAAACTCCAAACTTAGTCTTTTCAAGTCCTTAATTTACAGGATTTATATAAATGTTCTAAAACTCATGCATTGAACTGGCTTTAATTCCAGACATCATTGTCATCTAAATAATCTTTAATGTTATTGTAGCCGACAAGGAACCTATACAGTTTCGGCATGTCCGTCCGTCTGTCTGTCTGTCTGTCCGTCTAGTCTGTCCGTGGCCTGGCTCAGAGACGCTTAGTACGAGAAAGCTAAAATTTGGCATAGACATACATATCACACCGACAAAACCGTGAAGTTGTTAGTTTTGTAAGGCAGATAAACCCCATCTTTCTACGGAACCCTACACTTCGCGTGGCCCGATACGCACTTGGCCGGTTTTGTTTCTATTCGTACTCCAGTTTCTAATCACCCCGTTTCATTGTATGTGAAATATTAACAGCTCGTTCCTGTTTATGCATAGGCTCTTTTCCGACAAACTCCAGATTATAAAGGTAATAAATAACCTATCTCGTTCTTAGCAAAATAATTATGGGATGAAATAATATCTCGAATAGCATATTATTTTGATTTTTAGATCACATACGTCCCAAATATAAATACTTCAAGAATGAAGATGGTTTGTACTTACATATTTTTTTATTAAATACATTTACAAAATTTTTCGTGTTTACATTATACCTTTATCGTTATTTAGATTTTGTTAACGGCTTATTCTGACTTGCTGCATTTCTTAAACATGATTTAAGTAGCTTTTAAATCAGATTACTTACGAAGAATTTTAGTTAAATATGAATTAAACCACATTTAAGAAGTGGTGCCTTTACGTAGTTTTCTAATTTCAGTCCCTGATGAATTTAAAAGACCTCTAAGGGCAGGTAAAGTTACTGTTTACATTATTTAAAGGTAAGGTATATGCATGATCTTTTAGAAACCGTGAACTTAAGTTTTTATTAAAATTTGTATGTGCATTAACGCGTGATATACATATTTTATGATAACTGTTCTCTTTTTCTGTTTTTAGGCGACTTATTTACTGCGCCCGAACTGTTGCCAGTTGCCAAAAGGTTTCTTGCAAAATGTATGTATTTTTACGTACTCGGTGCCAGCTACACTTTCCTTGAGCATAAACAAAATGAAAATTGTTGAAGTACAGAAAAATTATGTCATCAACGTGTGCTTTAAAACTTCAGTATCTTGTAACTTCATTGGCCATTTGTACGAAAAAAAGAAATAAAACTTTAAGACTGTCTACTATTATTTTTTGCTCGATATTAATAACGGCAACAGGTCGACGCTTGAAATATTTACAGAATATTTAGTTCTGAACTATATTCGCTTCAAAAACAAATAATGACATTAAAATAAAATAAATATTTAAGGGGGGCTCCCATACAACAAACGTGATTTTTTGCCGTTCTTTCTCGATCTTTGTGTCTCATTTTATGTAGATAATGATACGGAACTCTTCGTGCGCAAGTACGACTCGCACTTGGCCGGTTTTTTTGTATTCACTTTGGCCAACTGACAGATGTTTACAGCTGATTAACAGTGGATGTACGACAAACAGATCATATGTGATTTAAGAAATAGTCAACCAATCCATTCTACTTGCATTGCATGGTTGTTTGATATAAAGTGTTCCGAGGCACTTGACAGTAAAGTTATGTAAGCCTTTAAGTGATAAGATTTTTTTTATTTCAGGTGTATTTGCTGGGAGTAAGATATTTTTAAATTTTGGTTTCGATCATTTTAATGCCTAAGTTGGTAAAAAGTACCCGAAACCGGCGCGGCGTGCGTGCATGCAACGACTAATGAATGTTGAGGAAGCGAAAGTGATCTGTCAGGACCATAGCAAGTGGCAGTCCCTTGTCTCTGCCTACCCCTCTGGGATTACAGGCGTGAGTTTATGTTATGTTATGTAAGTTGGTAACTTGTAAGTACTAATATTTTATATTATTTTACAGCTGGAAGTGGCATCATTAGTTCTGCGAAAACACCGGAGCAACTAGCTGACATTTTGTTCACTGATTTTTGTAAGTTTGTGATACGATGCGTTTAAAACATTACAATAACGCTTAAATTCCGTTTGCAAAACTTTAATTTCTCGGTATTTTCAGTTTCACAGAACTCTGTTACTCAGCTGCAAGGTTAGTTAATTACAGAGACGTTTAAATCAGGGTACTTAAGTTATTGATGTATTAAATTGATTATTTGAGTAGAAATACGAATTGTAATCATATTTTTGGTCGATCAGTAACCATTGAATTTAATTTTAGCCATAGACATACCAGCCTTGAATGCTTTGCAAGCTCTTGCAATGGCTGGCGATGGTACGTTTATTTTGCTTTATACTTGTAACAGTTTGCATTAATAAACAACTGAATTTAAATTCATATAACACACATTTTTAATTCATATAGTAATGTAACATTTTATTGAATAGAAGTGAAAGATGACATCAATTTTGTGGTATCAACTACGCCACATTACGATGGTAAGTTGAAGCTTAACATTGGAAATAGATGTACATTTATAATATTTATGTACAATATAATTTAAGGTTTAATGGAACATGATGACGCTGGATTAAGAATATGCCGTTATAAATGTAAGTAAACAAATTGAAGTACTTACAGCAAATTTATTGCGTTAATTTTTATAACAATATTAGGTATTGTTTTATTGGTATTTATAGGTATTGTCCACGTTGTAATATTTTATTTACTTACAGTGCTCTTCAAAAAATTATATAAAGGTGAGCTGTACAAATGTAAAATGGTAGAACTGGCCCATCTTTTTCTTTGAAGATCTAATGTAGTGTGATGTGATGTGCAGGATATTAGTAAAGATAAGATAAGATTCATTATTGTACACCAGGACACATGTCATACAGATACAGACAGTAAACTGAGCTAAACTGACGGTGCCAGGGCCCGATGATATTTTTGTTGACTATAGTTTCATACTCGGTTTTTCGGGATTGTAACTTTCGAATTTTCTGGTCAGAGTTGTTATTTGCATCTATTTTCTTTTCTTGCAGCCTCTCCTACAATTTTTACGGCACGCAACGGTATGATAATAATTCAAAAAGGCAACAATGTAACATTGTCGCATGATTTCGCAACCGCGGAGACCAAACTTCATGATTCAGGTTTTTCACGTTGGGGATGTCTTTTAATTGCGTGAGAAACAAAATGGGGGCAAAATCTAGCGAAACGTATCACAAAATTAGATTGGAGTTGTATGTACATATATCATAAAGGACATAGAAAAAGTCACAGAAAACCAAAACATTTGATTATACGTCTCATATCATGTCTCATCAATCATCATAGGTCTCAAAAAACTCACACGACTATCGAACACAGCGAAGATATTAAGATTTGAACTTTGCACAGATACCACGGGACTCGTCTGCCGCTACCGCTACGAATGCACACAACCACTGATCCTGGACACTTGTAATCTGATACCGGTGTGCATACCGAAATCACTTGAAGGGAAAGTAAAAAAGTGTTCGTTATAATTTCAGTATGATGACCGCTTTCAACTGGTTTTTGTCAAAACCATCCACCATTCGCACTGTTGTCATAAAAACAGTGCGAATATCTTTTTTGTAAAAAAAAACTTGTTTTAAAAAAACGTTATTGTTAATGAAAAAGACCAAATTAACAATAAGCTTCATTCCATATTCACTTAATTGATCTCCCTACAAAAAATCAAGTACATCTGGAACTAGGCTAATAATGTGTAATGCTTACGAAAGTTATACTTCGAATATACATTTACTATTTCCAGTCATCCCGGTAAAACACCAACTCGACGAATATGATGAAAACATACAGGAATTCCGAAGAAGAAGTAAGCTTTTAAGCTTAGTATGTATCTATCGCACACTATAAACAAATCCAGAACTATAGGAATATTGATCAACTTGACACTCAGTAGGTCTCGGTTTGCTGGATGAAGAAGTGGAAAAGATTTGTAAGTGGAAATGTTACTTAATTGTCTATTTCATTTTTTGTGTCTATCTGCACGTATCTGTGTCTATCGAATCTGCCAATTTATTTTGCTGACTATTTTCAGTGGAAAGCCGAACTTTCGTAAAAGGAATGATAATGGGAAAAAGTAATTGTATACTGTCATAATATCTACAGCACTTCATCATTGCGTTACTTTCATTCTAGCCGTTTCTCGTTGATTTTTATCAGTCTGTAATTTTCCAGTAAAATATAAATCAATTTCCGAAACTATTAAGGTATTTCAGTCAAGACGTTTTAGCAAGTCTTGTAAATAAAAACATTTAAATACCGACGGTGTATTTTTTTTTCTTTTCAGAAAAGAACGAAGACACTTTATCGAATTACTTTAAACACGTTATGGAAGTACAGAAAAGTAAGTAATGTATTTAATTCTCCTTTGTAATACGAAAACAGAATATGTGGTGTAACAGTACAATTTTTTTAAATTGAATTCCATAGGAATATTCAAGTAATTATTATTTTAATTGATAGGGCTAGCAACAAAAACCATTTCTGTTAGTGAAGACGCCCAAGAAGATAATAAAATAAACGTAGATGACGATTATTTAGTAGATGAAGTTCAAATTAAGAGGGGTAATAATTGCGTGGTGAGTATTTATTTTACAGTATGATTATTATGAATAAAACTACTCAAGAATCCTGTACATAATGCACGTTAAAATATTTTTATCATTATTTGATATCAGATTAGACGATATGGAGAAGATCAACCCAAACGAATTTTGAAGCAGCCATTTATTACGCATGCCTCATAAGACGGAAACGCCAAATTGAAAGTGTAAATATTATATAATATTAATATTCGGGCAATAAAAAAAACATCATTAAGTAACAGCTCCTTTATTTCCCTAAGTGTCAGGTGTTTCATACTCATTTAAAATGTGTATGAAAAGTATATTAGATAGAATTGAAAAGGTTGTTACGGCCTCGTTACTTTGTCTCGTCTCCTCTTACGATTCTCTGATTAATATTCAATTCCGATTTAAAATTCTCTATATTATATTTTCTATCACATAACACTAGTTCCATAAAAAAAACATTTTAAATAAAAAATAAAAACCGACTTCGAAACACTACAGCACTAAAAAGAGAAATAATTTAAATAATTAGAAGTATTTATACATGTAGGTATTGTAGAAGTATAATTTGTAGTCGGTACCCAGTTTCAAGACCAGCACATATATTTTGGGCACCGGCTCCAAATTATGCTTCTAAAATACCTACATGTATAAATACTTCTAATTATTTAAATTATTTTTTACTTTTTAGTGCCTTAGTGTTTCGAAGTTGGTTTTTATTTTTTATTTAAAAAAAAATATTTTCTAATTTTTAGTGGGGGAGCGGGAGAAAAATAAATAAGTCCCTTATAACCATAATTTACCCTACTTAATTCGTTGCTTTAAAATTTGATGTTCTAAATTTCCATCTCTGAAAGTCTTCACCAGAACATCACCGGATATTCTAAAGGATGGGCCCCATTAGGGCTTATTTACTGCTGTCCATTGAAGAGTTCCGTTCTCCATCTCTGAAAGTCTCCATCAGATGTTCACCAATTTAAAATGGGACCAATGGGACGTTATACCTGTTCGAACAAAAAAAAATTGTCGAAATCGGTTAAGATTTGACGTAGTTATGGATATATACGCGTCGAATTGATAACCTCCTCCTTTTTTAAAGTCGGTTAATAAAGGAACTCACGTACCAAAGCGATCACGGTGGGGTGGCGGTGGCGGTCATTAACAGCACTAGTATTTGTATGGACGTATGCAAACCAATCCGACCGCTAACGCTGCAATCATTTGTTTAGCGGTCAATCAATTCATCACATCCATACAAATACTACTACAGTAAATGACCGCCACCACCACCGCGACCGCGACCGCTTTGGTTGTGAATTCCCTAACACTACTTAGCTGTTTCGAATCAACAACATCCGTTTGTATTATTTTTTTTATTCGTTACTGTTACGTCAACTTCTTGGTGTCCGATAAATGTATTATATATTTCAAAACAATATAAGCAGCACCTATACAATACAGCAGCCGTCCACTGCCGGACATAGGCCTTTTGCAAGGTACACCACTTCTTTCTGACCTCGGCCACCCTCATCATAGGTGAAAGGTTACACGTGCACAGAGGGAGTGTGACTCAGACGCATCGGCGCGCCCGTCTCGCGGCAACTCGGGCAAGGTCGCAGCTGACCGGTTGCACAAAAGACTCCACTACTATGACTATTGAAGTACTGACATGCTAAATTGGCATCTATTGTCAAGACCCGACAGTCCTCGCTAACAGCAGAGATAAGTTTTACTCAACAACGCAATGTCTCGGATCCAGCACATCGGGCAGAATGGCTGTTCTATCACACCGACTGACAATAGAATAGAAATGTTCACATTATTGTGTAGAGAAAGCAGAAGCTTTAAGCCTTGACCCTGAGTTTCAGTCTTGAATACTAATAACGTGAGGTGAATACACACTTCAAAGCGCTTTGCACCTGTTCTTATTGTGATGGCGTTATGTTAAAAAAGCATTATCGTGAAAGCAATATACAAGTCGTTTGATTTTTTCATCATATCGTTTAAGAAACAAACATTCCCCCAAAAACAAAGCGCACTTGCTCACTGTCAAAACTTTACAAAATTCCAAAATTCAAAGTGTGACATGTTTCTTTGCCTTCTTACATGCATCATCATCGTTATACCTACTGTATACCTACTGTATGGTGTGGTTTCTTGTTTTATAGGATTTTTAATTGAAACTTTAAAATATAAGGGATGAGGGAGCGGTAGAGACTGTTCTGAATTTTAAATGACGGACGAGTCGTATATTTTAATCCACATTTTCCGAGAAAGCGCCGCACTTCTGAAAGAGGCTTTGGCGTGCCTTCAGTAATAAAACATTTTATCAAGAACTGTTGCAATTTGTTACGTGAGAGTAGTGCACAACTGACACTAATTATAAATAAAATATTTTAAGACATACATCATTTTGCCTCAATTTCACCGTTCAAATAACCTTGTTTATTTATAGTAATGTATTGCTCAGATCCGTGTGGCGCCGGATTAAGAATAGCGTCACTTCATTTCCTTCCGTGGATGTCGTAGAAGGCGACTAAGGAAATACATTACCAGGAGACGGGCAGCAGTGACTTTCTGAGATTCCAACCGCATACTGCGATCTTCAACCCGCCTGCCAAGCGTGGCGACTATGGTAAAACCCCTCAGGGTTATGAAAACCACGAAAGAGGCCTATGTCCTGCAGTGGGCGTCAAATGGCTGATGATGATGATTGCTCAGAGTCATTCAATTAACAAATTAATTATACTTGGACCTGATCCCGGTCCATTGGAAAGACTTTGTAATTAAATCATAAAACGTGCACAGAATACCATAGTTTACCACACTATACTACCTATGCAAAGTCTTCACTCTAGATACATTAAATTAATATTTGCAGTATTAAACTATTTACAACTGAACAGCAGTTCAATTTGTACTTTATTGTTTCCAATTCGAAGATTTATCAAACAAAGCTAGTTTTGATCGTAAATAAGTACTTGGTCACGACATCAAAGTACCTTACAAATACAATATACATTGCGACGATTAAAGAATGTCTAATAGTTTATTTATTTTTTTATTATTGTTACTAAAAGCTAAGACACCTATGTAAAACTATATTAAGAGTATTAATACCCACGACACGGGTTATGCCTAGTGTGAGTGCTACTTTATACATTTATGTAACTTGTCTTCTGTTTAATGAACCGGTTTTTATGAATTTTTATTTTTCATTGTTATTAATTACAGCCGCCTTATGAAAATTCATCTATATCCACAAATCCTGATATAACACAAATCCTGAAAATCGTGTCTTCGGTATCGATATTAAGCCATTTTCATTAAATTTCCGAGGAGCAAAAGTTATCACTACCTTAATTTTATTTTATAAATCTCAATTTCATTAGCGTAAAGTTTTAGGATTGTATGAAAAATAAAAATTATCAAGTATTTTCAACTCTTACTTGCCCCTTGGAAATTCATTGGAAATGGTTTAATTACGCTTACGATTTTGCTTTATTTCAATAACACTTGGTATTTAACCTTCCATATTTAATATTGTTTAGCGACATGCATTGGCGTAAGTTAGGTAAAGTGCCAAAATGTTGCCCGTCTAATTCTGGCATTTATCTCGCTTAGAACAAGGAGCGTGTCACATTGGTGGCAAAATTTCGTGAGTTACAATCTAGGCCCAGAATTATTGCTTCTTGTTGTCATCTGCAATTCGATAGGTAATAGTCATTAGCCAATGTTCGTCCACTGCTTGACATAGGTTTCCCCCAGGGCACGTCATAAGGAGGTGCTGATCATGGGGACTTTTGGCAGTAATCCACACACTCAGGGCAGGTTGGTGATTTGAGGTGATCGTACTGTTACACCGAGAACACACGGATACGATAGGTAACAAACGGAAAAAGTTTCTGTAGAAGCCTTGTTTTTTTTTTCATTGTAATTGTAGTAATGAAGGCCACTAAATTAAAAGAACTAAGTTCTTTTGAAGAACATACCCGCACTTAGCGTTATTATGATGAGACTGATCTTTAGTGCTGGGTATGCGACGTGTTATTGGCAACTTATCAGATTAACAATTCAACAAAAAAATGTATTCAATTTGTTGCGACTGCGTTAGTTTGGTCCCGTCTTTGATTTCGCACTCTATACCAATCGAGTCGACAAAGCGGTTGCGATTGGGAGATGGGTCGCTCTTTTTGGTCGCACTCAGCTGTTTGCTCTGATGAGTATGAATAAATCTGGGCAAAACAATCACCAAATACCTATTGCAACGAGCGGGCGCGGCGCTGCAAACAATTAGGGATTACACCGAGTATAACAAATATTAACCTCCTTTTTAGAAATTGACAGAGACAAGTTAAAGATTGTATGAAAAATAAACTGAGAATCTTGGATTAGTGTTCTAATATCGATATTCTGAAGAAATTTTTCAGGCGTTTTACAATAACATGTTGTACAGGGAATAATAAGGAATACCAATACAAATGAGTTAAACGACACATCGGGCTCAAATGTGGTAAATATCGGGACAATGAATCGGGACGAGAAAGAAGAAATAGCAAGAGAAAAATGGGTCTGTCAAATACGAAAATGGAACAAAACAGAAAAAGTTTCAAAGAAGAAGAAAAGATGTTGCAGTCAGCTGTAATGAGGCTGAATAATTGCCAAACACCAACCCATCCGTAAGTGAATCCGGAATGAAGCTAATATTGCGTAGTGCCTTTTTTCCTCTGTCATACATAATGCTTACGAAAGTTTTGGTTCAGTCACCAAGAGCTTTATTTTAAAAAAAATGGATTCCTCTAAACAGCTTGATACGGTGTTGAAACGGCATTTAAAAGAAGATCTCGCTAAAATATTACATAAAATAAAATATCCATATATCATAAAATTTTAAAACACTCTTTAGATGATAAAAAGCGTTTTGCTTAAAGAGCTTCTCAAACATGTATTACTTCATTTTTATTCTAAACTCTGGAGTGAACGATATTAAGTAGACTTAATGGGGAACTTGCCTCAAAATTAGATTGTAGTGATATTACACTGATGATGATGTGAGTGTAACATCACTACAATCTAATTTTGAGGTAAGTTCCCCATTAAGTGTACTATTGGATATTAAATATCGGATATTTATACGAAGTCAGAAAATTAAACCATTTGTTATGCGTATTTTTTATGCGTTTTAGAACGCCGACTTCTCATTCGGGGCTCGTGGGTTCGAATCGCGGAATGTGCCAATGACTTTGTTTTCTAAGTTACGTAATTTGTGAAGTTATAGTAGCAATACCACTCGCTAACCGTGAAAAAAAAGATCGTGAGGAAACCTGAGGTTCTGAGGTGTTCACAAACCTCAGCGTTTGAAATTGCCAATCCGCGGTGGGGACGCGTGGTGATTAAGCGCATACTCTCTCTCTCTGAGAGAAGACTTGTGCCCTGCACTGGGGCGGATTGGCGATTTTCTTCCTCACGATGTTTTTCTTCATGGTTAGCGAGTGGTATAGCTACTACAGACTCACGAATGTGCGTAACTTAGAAAACCAAGTCATTGGTACATGCGGACACGCCGGGGTTCGAACCTACGATTTCCTAAATGTGAGGCAAGCTACCACCGCAGTCGAAATTGCGAGTGTTTATTGCGTGGCGCCGCCAGGTGATCACGCCCAATTAGGTTCCGATCAGGGCAGGCGGTGCGTGGGCGCCTTAACCGGATTACCCGCCTTCGCCCCCGCGGCCTAGGGCGCCGCCACCCGCCCCTCCCCTCCGATCCTCCACACCTGGACTCTCAGCGAGATGCAATCATCGGTACTTCTCAAACGATGGACCACGTTTCATCGTGCCCTGCGTGCCCTAACACCTGCTCAAGAGGACCTTATGATTGCAAATGATAACGCAGTTAGCATCGCCAAGTTCTGGGCCGCAACTGTTTAATTAATAAAGACTTCTAATAAAATTTGTTTTGCCAGGCTAAGAAGAAGAAGATGCACTGAACAAATTCTAGGCCGTTCTGTAAGATATCAGACAGCAAAACTTCTTTACAAGAAGAACGCAGAAGTAGGTAGAGAGCACATCGCGTAATCGGGCGTAACTGGGTGGTTATCCTTGAAGTGCCAGCTCTTTTTTGCATATTTTATTTTAATACATTTACTTTGGAATATTATCTATCTCTTTAACCACTTTCTTTTAATACATACTTCTATATATATGTACACATTGTATTATCTTCATTTGTTTCGCACCACCTTGTAATATACACGTCAAATACCACGGGCACTGACTGAAACACGCTGTGGGCTGACCCCTCAGCACAATGCTGATTCAGATACCCTTTGTGGCAACTTTGACACACCACAGGATGCACTCTGACGCTCTGACTTTGCCTTGTCCTATCTTGTATTTATGTTACCATATTTTCCTTCATATTTATGTTACTTGGCATACTTTTCTTTCTTGTGTTGTTTTAATTGGTACCAATAAAAGTCTTTCTTTCTTTCTAATCCTCCCTCCGGCAAAAGACCAAATCAAATAGTTGCATATGAATTTACGATCCCACACAGATCTATTTGCTAACATTGCTACATTATGTCAATGGGCCGCTGGAGTCGCTTTAGTAACTATTTCTCAATATGACAGTAGGTACAATCACTTTAAGGAATAAAATATAAAGGTATGCCAAATAGAATATAACGTGGGAAATAAAATATTAACTAGTTCTGTGGATACATAGAAACATTTTATTTGTGCATAATAAAACTTTAAAACTAAGTAGAAGAACAATTACATTAGTAAATAAAACTAGGAATAAAAATTCAGCCCAAATAACTGTCGTTGGCCAGTAAGGTGCTAGAAGGCTGGCAGCATTGCTCCGCTGAATAGCAACGCTCACTGCCTAAAGTAGGCACCATGAATGGCATTATGCATTATGAATGTTATTCCAGATTCATTTCAATAGGTCGTGCTTACGAAAGTTTCACTTCTAGATTATAGAAACATGTACTAAATAGATCGGATTTTAGGAAGAATATTGACAAAAAATTGTCAATAAATTAATTTTTAAGCATTTCTATCAGACTATGCCGGAAAGCAGAAAAACGGGCCAAGTGCATGTCGGGCCACGCGCAGTGTAGGGTTCCGCAGAAGGAGGGGTTTTTACCTGCTTTACAGAACTAACAACTTCATCAAAGAAATTTTCAAAGCAATTTGTACGAAGTTTTTTTTTTATAAGTTGGTCGCCATTACTCATTAACTTGTAAAGCCTACTAAGCCGTGAAAGTTTTCCTTTTAAGTTCTTTATATGTGCTACTACCCTGAATGCCTTCACTCACAATATTTTTAACAACCAATCCAACGATACTCCGCACTATGTGTAAGCGAGAAACAAAATTGCATCCTTAGTTTATGTGTGGTGGAGGTACCCAAAATTTTTATTTTACCGTTTTGTCGGCGTGATTAATATGCATATCTATGCAAAATTTCAGCTTTCTAGTACTTGTCGTCTCTGTGCTAAGCCGCGGACAGACTGATGGCCGGACATGGCGAAACTATAAAGATTCCTTATTGACTACGGAACCCTAAATACAAAATTTTTTAAATTCAACTGAAAAAATATTTGTTTCTTCTATAAAAGGTACATCATTTTTTTTTCGCCAAACTAAAAAAATTTAGTCGTAGAGCTTTTGTAGTTGAAAAACTCTAATTGAGGTATGTCAGGGCATGTACATGCGTAACTGTACATACGTAAAAACATATTTGTACTACAATTGAGGAAAAATGGTCAGAGTGGAGATTTTTTCGACGTCCTTTTCTCCACTATAACTCGACCAGAAGACAGCGGATAACATTGTAATTGACATTCAACGAATAGAATGTAAATTCTTTACGTTGAAATACTATTTTTTATTTCCGATTTGATTTATGATTTCTGAATGATTCTTTAATTTTAAGACACGTACCAAATCATCTTAGAATCATATGCATCCCTATACCTGAGTAGCTACGGCTGGTTGTTTTTAAATCAACGTGGAAGACACCGCAGGTCTGACGGAGCGTCGACCTGCCATGCCCGTGGGCCACCGACAGCATAATTTAATACAAATCCATCTATCGTAAGGACGTTCATCTATTTCGCCTGCTATCCAGTTACCTATCGAGGGAAAATTACGTGTTCTCTTTTTTCTCTGTAGAGTTATCCAGACCAGACTGAAAACCTTCAATGAAAAGTGTATCAAAGTTATTAAAGCTTAACAAAGTAAAATATGCCTAATAATTCATAGTCAGTCAATTATGAATTTTATGGAAATAAAACAAAACGCCACTGAATAACCGCAACAAAAGAGTGCCGCAAATGCAACAAAGAAAAGTAAACAGAAAAAAGTTTGTTACGGATGTCGCTGATTTGATAGAAAATAATAGAATAAAATAACCGTACAGACGACGACGGGGCAAAAACGCGATGCAGCGGTGTGGCAATTTAAAGGAGCGTTCTTATTTATTGAATAAACGATACTAGTTTGGATGGACAGTCGATAGCAAAAAACATAAAGTGCTGATGTTGTGAGTGAACACAAATAACAAAGCATTGTTGGTTTAACCCAGAGCTTGGTCCACTTTAATAATTATGTTCGATTACCCCAAATCAAGTTTCAGCATCGATTGAAAAACACAATACATAATTATATATAGTATGCTGTTGATAGCCTTGATTGATGACGCCGAGATAGAAAAACATCCTTCTGTACAACAGACGCGCGAAAAATATACAAAGTACTTTTTCCTGAACGTCTACGAAAGTATATTTTTCGTAAACGTTCGTGAATAAATTGAAATCCTAACAATCTCGCCATGATCGGATTTATTGTAACTGCCTAATCTATGCACAACAGCGAGTTATTTTATACTGCGCTGCGCTACTGTTTGTCTAACCTGTTTCCAGTTTCCAACGAGACAAAAGCTTCATTCGTTTGAGGTTGGCTATGATATTGCAGCGGTCGCGTGCGCGATACATTCACAACGGACAAAGGGTTGGGGTTGTCACATCGGAAAATTGAAATTGGAAATAGTAATACTAGCCAAGGGGCGTATAGAAGCAGATTTTTTGCTGCACGGTCGCGGACGTCTCAGTTTCCATGCCAGCATCAAATAATAAATCACTTCATTCGCAATACATCTGCTTTTGATGTAGGCAAAATATGATGTACGGTACGCATAAGAAAGTTTTTGCAAAAGTAAGTTACGCACAAAAGAAGACTCCATAAAATTACGTTCCTTGTAAAATATTCAGAACTCGAGGGTGATTTTCCGCGTGTTTCCCTAAAATGCAAACCGTCAAAGTTTGCCCCTAAATCAACTGCGGCGAGGCCTCCTAGCAATCCTCCGTGCGACAAACACGTACGGACAACAAAGTTTCATTTAGCCCAGGAGGTGGTCCGTCCTCTTTCGAGTTGCTGCATGCTGGGACGAAACATTACTTCCTTGAGACCACAATAAGCTAGTCCGAAATATAAGTTATATTTCGGAGTAGCTAGCTGCGCGATTTACAAATAACATTACGTAACATCTTACTGCGGTTGATCCTTATCATCGTTATTTATAGTCACAATTTTCTATTATTACATTTTTGCTAAAAAGAAAGTTATAGGCAGTTAAACGTTGGCAAAATATCTAAGTTATTTAAATTTTTTTCTTGGAAAAGAAAATATCTCCCAAACAATATTATTAATAATGAATTGGTACCTACCATGAAAGCACCCTCATTGTTCAACTAAGTATTACCTCTCCGTACGTGGGAATACATTTTCATTCCGAGAGGCACAACTGGACGAGCCGAAACGTTCCCCACCTGGGTGTTAGCCAGTGAGAAGTTTTTTCAATAAACTGCTGGAGCGAATGCAGTGAAGGATGCAAACAACAATGGAGTAAAACAATCGGAGCGGACGGGCATTATCCGACTCTAACCCAGTTCTGAACGGGTACGCAAAACGGGGTTAAATTGCCAACGAGTAGTCAATTTACAAAATGAAACTAACCGAGCGGTGCTATCGTCCTGCCATAAGTAGCGTCATTGAATTTTAAAAGTTCAATGGTAGCGTGGAATTAAAGCGCGTTATACTAAGATATTATGAGGTCTAACATGAAACGATATAATCTTGGGTGAATTAGTGTGTGATGATTCTCGGAAATCGAACTTAATTTTTTTACATTAGGATTATCATGTTATGGCAGCGCTATTACTCTTATTATAAATAATAATTATTATTATAAATTTCACACAATACAGTCACTTGACCTGGTCCTAAACTAGGATACCCTGTGCTATGGTAACCAGGCAAGGACGTCACAAACATGAAAATACACCCAGCCTGAGGCCATTTGTACAAATGTACGGCGGCCCCCAGTGGGAATCGAACCCTCAACCTCTTTTATGGTAGCTAAGCGCCTTAACGGCTAGACCAACGAGGCGGTCATTAGTTTAGTAAGAAACGCCTCAGGCGTCATATAAGAAAAGTAGCGGTCATAAAATAACGTAAATAACAAAACAATTGAAATAAATTACAAAATATAAGTATCTGTGTAATAGCTTATTCAAGCAGTTTAGAACTTACATAGAGTCTGATTGAACCTACCTGCAACCACGTCGCAAATGCGCGAGCTTCAATAAAAGCCTGTTCACGCACGCGTTAACAGAAACAAGGAGGTCCGGCGGTGTCGATTTGGAACCAATCCATCTATGGTTACCTAAGCCTGACATGAGTGCATTTTTATTCAGTCATATCGTCACATCGAAGAAGCATTGTACAAGCCTATAAAATAATTACTTAAAACCTCTATTACTTATTTATTTCTCAAGAAAAAGACACACAAATCAAGTTTAATGATCACACATTCTATGAATGCAGGAATTGGACCACATGCGTAGAAGCCGCTAGTGCATTTCAGTCCTTAGTATTTAAAGTCGGTCTATTGCTTGCTTACCTTTAGGCTATATTTATTTTCACGGCTTCAGTTCTGAAACAAAAAAAAACAACATTTACTGCTAGAATCGATGTAAAATATGTATTCTGATAATGGGCACAGATGTGAAAAAAATGGGTAAACATATACCGAGTTACATTAAAATTTGCGAGAGTTTTGCCACCCGTATAATGATGTCACCTTCACAGTCCATCTAAGTACCTACTTACTAACAAGCGGTGCAGCAAAAAAGTGCGCATTTGCAATTCAAATACACAACAGGAAATAGAATACAATTGACTCGCATAAGGCATTGTTAGACATTAGTGTTGGTAGGGTCTGGTCCCGTCCCGTGGGTAATTAGCAGGCCACCGGGCACACGCTGAGATTTCCTGTACTTCGGAGCTCTTCTCTAACAGAACGCCCTCAAATTCTAAGCCACGTTGCCTTTTTACCTCCCGCTAAAGTGCTTTGAATAATAAAATTTCGTACAATGCCTCAAGAGGTCCCGTGCGAATCCATTGTGGTGATCGTGCTCAAGATTAGTGACGGTTCACGTGCCTACCGGTGCCAATAAATTGTTACATTGTTATCGAATCCTTCGTTACAATCTGTATATTCTAAGGGTGAACCTCTCCTGCTCGAATTTGTGTCTACTACCTCTTAATAACATTAGGTACATCCACAATTTGTTTCTACTTCTCCAAAGATTAGATTCTTTATTGTTCACACAAAAAAACAAAATAGGTACACAGGTAAGGTAAGTAGCATAAGTAGGTTGCATCCAGTTTGATGCAACCTACTTATACTATGCATATAGTTACTTATGTAATAAGTTGACACCACCACAATTAAATTGATCAGCAATCAATAATGCGCAAATCAGACTCTCTCCCGCCTCCGATCCATAATTTATCTTTATTGCGTCTAATAGTCTAATTCAGTTAGAGAGAAAGTTACTTATCGAGTCCAGCCATTAATTTTGCTCATATTATCGGATATCGAAGGCGAGTTCTCTTTACGAAGCTGTCACATAAATAAAACTCCCAGGCCATTAGCTCGGACATTGCACGAGGACGTATGAGTCGAACAAACATCACAAGGGGTCTGGGAAGCAGCGCGGATCCCATCAATATCTGTCATCGGACGCCAAGCAGCCAAATCATTATGAATGACCGTCCGCTAGACACATGACGTGACAACAATATTATCGGATCACTTACAATCTTCCCTATGGCGAATGTGACCTAATTTGATAAAGATTGCTCCTGGGGGCCTGTTGTTTCGGAACGAAATTTAACATATATCACATATATATTAGGGGTTAAAGTATGAAATTGCCGTTTTATTGCAATAGGTTCTTTGAATTGACATAGAATCTTCATGGTTTGAGGTTTTCGAATGATACTTTTTTCAAATGGTTTCTATGATGTTCTTTTTTTAAAAAATGTGAAACATTTGAATATCGAATTTCAATTGTTTTTGTTATTCAATTTAGACAAGAAAGATGGATACTGCGAAAATTCGAGTGATTATGAGGCACCCATTTTTCGTATTTTTTTATTTTATTGATTTGACGCAGTGAGTCAATATTGTGGGTAAGGTAACGTTAAACCATGCCGCTAATTCCTGGGTAGTTTGACTAGGGTCGGCTTCCACTATCTCTCTTAATTCATCGTTATTCACCTAACATCATAGAAACCATTTGAAAAAAGTTTCATTCGAAAACCTCAAACCATGAAGATTCTATGTCAATTCAAAGAACCTATTCCAATAAAACGGCAATTTCATACTTTAACCCCTATTATTTAGATATGTCTCTGGCACGGCAATAAAACTTTGATCGTAAGCAAGCGTTGCACAAGTTTTTATATGGTGTTTATGACTTTATGATTTTGAGTGGCTGAGTTTGCTTGCCGCTGCGCCTCGCAACTTGTCAAGGTCATTAAGGGAAAAGAACTTTTGAAACCATAGGTTATGCTGTGTTTAGCGCCGCCGCCGCCGCAAATCTGTAGCCGCGAGCAATCCGGTGCAAACACTCACTGCTATGGGCATTTTATCTGGGAAACTGCTCGTGGGTTTGCAAACTACCCATAGCGTTTCGAATAAGTGCATGCAGTGTTTGTAGGGTTTTGCAACAGTTTATAAAAATGTTCAAATGAGTGCAGTAGAGCTGCGGTAGAGGGCATCTACGAGGCAAACTAAAAAATCGCATGAACGTTTAAGAAACCGTCTTCCTCCTCTCGACTCTCGTATCCCCGATTTCTCGTACACTAACAATTTGTTAATCTACTGTTAACCGCTGTCAGTTGTTTTTCTGTATGCACTTTGGCCAATTAACACTAATGTTAACAGTAGATTAAGGAATTGTTTGTGTACGAAAAACTTATCAATGCGAGTCTTCATGAAATAAAATTTTCACGGGTTCATGTTACGAAAAATTCATAAATAATATAAAAAGATATAATAGGTCAGAGGGGTAGGCCGTGGCACGAGACGGCTGCGGTGAGGCATGGCGGTAATAATCGTTTGATTGATGTTGCGCCACATGGCCCACGCGCTTCAATTACGAAAATGCCTTTATGAATGAAAATAAAAGCGTAGCCGTGTAGTAAGAAACAATGTTTAACGATCCAACTGACTTGCTCGACTACGTTGATGTTATATCCGAAAAAAAAAAACACTAATTTCATTACACAAATCAACGACAAAAAGGTACAGGAAAGATTTTACTAAATCTTTGTTAAGCGGAGGGAGAGTCGGAAAAATTCAATACACGAACATCTAGCTGTTATTAGATAGATGGCTTACTAAACGCCCCATTCGTTAAAACTTTTTGCATTATTTAGCTGGTGGGAGGAAAAATGTTACCATACTACATGACAGGAAAAGTATTCAGCTCTATGAATTCGCTCCCCCATTTGTAATTTCCTTTGTGAAAAGTAAAACCATTATTAAAATTTTCGCACGGATCATTTGAAGAAATAAAACGTTTTTGCTCAGCGAATGAGTTCAGCCTTTCAAAATAAGAACTGCAACGGCCGTGACTAAACCACACGCTAGGCCAAGCGATTCGATGAGGCATGCGCATAGTCTTAAAGCCTACTATAACTACACTCATTCGCGCGATTTAAAATTTAGTTTTCGATTGGCTTATAAAAATGTTCGCTGAAACTGCGAAGGACGATAATCGCGAGCACGTCAGGATTTTCTGTTTGTCTTCATCATAGAAACGTGTCACGCATCTTCCCGCCGGTGAAAGCCCCGTCAAGATCCGTACCTACCTGGGGCGAGGACACGACACCCGTCTGGACTGACACCTACATAAGTATGTAGAGTTCATCTCGTAGGTAGAGCCCACTGCAAGTCGAGAGACAAGCGTGCTTAATGTAACCATGGAAGAGGGTCGCATGGGAGGCAATTTTCTGCATTCGCAAGCCTGAAAGAGGTTACTTAGCTAAACATGCATGCAGTAACGTTTGACAGGAACCGATTTGTGCTAACGTTTTTAAAGGAAAGGTGGTATGCACACTGCATTCATTTGATTAGATTAGACAAGTGCTACGAAATACACGTGAATATAAATGGGATGCTTACCATTTGTGTCAGACGGGAAGCCAGGAAGGTGAAACAACTGGGTGTCGCGACAGGTGTCAAGGGGTGAAAATGGGAAGGAGACCGCCTTTATCACAGTAAAGTTGTTATAGCACTAAAGCTATGTCCCCCCCTCCCAAACAATATATGGGTGCGAAGTTTTATGTTACATCTGGTCCGGGACGTGTACAATTTATTACGTAGGTATGGTCTCAATATCAACACAATAGCTACAGTATAGCTGCTACAGCACATCTTTAGGTAGGCACATAACGCAATATATTGTCGATGTAATAATACTATACAAAAACTAAGTAAGTACATAAAAACCTGTTAATAGTACTGTCAGCAATTTGCACTTCCACGACGAAGATTTATTTCTATTTTCACAGAAACGTAAGCGTGTTTGCGTTCGCATTGCTTGGCATCAGAACATGACACTGAAATATTAATTACGTACCAAGACGTTTTTTCGTAGGATTCAGCGAAATAAGCATTTCATGCGTTTATTTTGCAAAGCCGAATGTCGTGCAGAGTGCGTGCCGACTAAGGCGCGTGCGAAAAATCGCATAAGCCAGGTCGCGCGAACGCGAGGGCTCGGGCCCAGTATACGTGATTTCCTGAAAATTACCTTCGACGCGTTCCGACAACATAACTTTAAAATGTATGTAGGCTTGCAGAGTGAGAACCCCGATTCTCTTCGGTACAAAAAAATTAATTAGATACCTCCGGCGGCACTCCTGAGACAACATTTGAGAAAAAAGATGGAGAGAAAAATACTCGAAATTCCGTGGTAATTTATGAATCACCTTGAGAAGTATTAGTAAAGCGAGGCGTCCCTCAACAGCTCTGCCTATGCAAATAAGAAAACTTGTCACGAATTTCTCGTCTTATCTCGGTGTTACTATTACCCCGTAATAACAAAGTTGGAAGTAGGCTTTTAAATTCTGGCTGCTCCTGGGCCGGGCATTAATGACCGGCGCCGCCATTTTGAAGGGCGGCTTTAAGGAAAATTTCCCACTTGGGCCCTCGAGGGGAAGTAATGCATTCCCTTTATCGCCGTGTAGACAGTTCGCGCACTTCTCGACAAGGGGACCGCTTTTACGATTATTGTGTTCACATCGCTACATGCGGCTGCGATGAAAAAACACCACCGGACCCAATCACAGGGGCCATAAACTACAGGCTTGCCGCCCGGCCTGGGGGCAACAGTGAGCCGCTCTCGAGCCGCCTCGTTCTCACGTATCTACTTATTGATTGAAAATACGCAACGCACCCAATCTGCACCATTTGTGAGTTATAAGTTGAGATCAATCCCATTAATAAAATACTTCATTGATCACCAAGATTGCATTTTAGATAAACTCTCTCTAAAGGAAGATAAAAAACATCTGTTGAATGTCAATGCTGCTTTTGCAACAGCTTCTCTGTGAGTTGGCATGATTGTTGTGCCATTTCAGCGCAGCTACAATGACGCAAGCTGCAAGCTGTAGCAGTTAAGAATGTCAAAATCGTGAATGGCGCCTCAGTGTGGAAGTTCAATCGGAGTTTGATACATTGCGCCGGAAACCAAGCGTCGCATTGGACGCAGATCACGCGTAATATTGCACAGATGTTAAATAAAATGAGTCGTTTTTCCGTTCGTCCGGCGAAAGTACAACACGTTCCCATGCGAACGAACGTACGCAGCAAAAAGTTGATTTAATACTAGTTAATAATAAAAGAACCTAATGAGTAATGTTCATGTGGCATAATAATATGATTACACGGGTGGTGCGCGGCTGCGTCGCATGGCTGCTCCTAGGCAGAGTGCACTGCGGGCTGCCCGCGCGACTGTGTAATGTACAGTCGACAGCAGGTCAACCTTGTAATTTTTGTTGCAAATTCGCCCATAACGTAACCGAGTAGAGTGCACGCGTGTAAACGTTGACGTGTTTTCGACTGTACAGTGTGCATGCACCCTGCTCCATAAGCCGCTTTCGAGGGCACTCCCGGTCGCACACAGCATGTTGTGATCGAAAACAAACTTTAATAAAAATAAACTTATTATAAAACAGAAAATTCGATTGCTAAAAAACCAGCCCAAAAAACGCACTTATTCAGTGCGTTGATTTGAAAACTTAGCAGGCGGGACTTCTCTTTGAGTTTCTTATAGGTAAGTTCGGCCCACCCCACCTGCTGAGGTTTTCAATTCAATGGACTCGTTCAGGCCTTATTAGCAGTCGGATTTTTGTTTGATGATAAATATTGTTTATTTGAGACATTTAAGTAGCTTTCATGAAAATTGTTTATTCTATGACATCATATGCAGCTCATTTGTTAAAATCAGTCCAGTCAGCCGTATGGCCTCTCCGTGGAAATAAATAAGTATCATGCCTACATACTTACATACATGCATACCTACTTAAGAGCAGAAAAATTACCTTCCTTTTTTTTCGCAGCTGTCGGGTAAAAACAAACAAAATTTGAGAAAAAGAAGAAGAAAGACATTTATTATACCAACAAGAGAAAGAAAACTGAATACACAACAGACAAAACGAATAAATAAAACAGGACCATAGATGTAGCCTGTGGTGTATCTAAGTTGCCACAAACTTCAGCTGACTCAGCGTTGTACTGAGTAAGTGATCCCTCAACGCTGATTTTCAGTTAGTGCCTACAGTAACCCATAATTGTCCTACAGAGTGCGTGCCGTGGTGCAGTTAAAAGAATTAAATCAAATGCAATAACATACATACAATAAAGTAAAAAAATATCGTCATAAAATACTTACACATATTATTAGTTTTAAATTAATATGTGTGAAATATAGAGGAACACCATAATAAACTAAATTTAATGAGTAAATATAAGTGAAATGAAATAATAAGGAGAAGAGAGATAGGAGGATACACACCAAAGTAAATAGATGCCCGACATTACGCAATGGTGGCCTTCATTTTTTGCTGTGATCACTACACTAGGTACTGGCTGCGCGGCGACAGTCATCAATTTGGTGTTCTCTACATGGTTTGATTCTTCATAATCATCATTCGTAGATATCGGTATTTGTTCATCAGGAGCGAGCGGATGATAAGAAGGCATTAATTAAATTTGCTACTGCTTCCTAAATATAGAGTTCATATGCACATCACGATAGCCACATTCTCACGCGAGGCGAGTTCAGTGAACTGCAAGATAATGAGATAAATTCGTCCAGCGTGGTGACAGCCGAATTCTACATGTAAACTCACAACGCATACAGACAAATAACGTACAACTTTTTGGGGAACCATGGCCTAGCCAAAATGATTGAAAATACACAGACAGCCAGTCAGTCTAACAGTAATATTATGTAGAAACAGCTTAGAGCCATTTAAATAACCAGTTTTTGCATAATAAAATTCGTTTTTAGATCTTGATGTGACGCGACGAATTCGTGATGTAGAGCCTCTAACCGAATAAGGCAAATCCGGATATACTTACAAACAACTTGTGCGAAATTGAGTAACAGCAGTTTGACTTATTTTCTCTTTTCTAAGCCATGACGTAATCCTAAACCCAGTTTCCGATTCCAATGAGTGCGATATTACTGCCAGATCGTGATTCATCAGTATCTGTGTCATTGACGTAGATAGGAAGCAAGCCAGGTGCCCTCCCCTTGCTCTCCCAGAATTGACTTCCATTCTGTCCACTTCCATGATTGGAATTCGATGTGATAGCCATCGCTTTACAGGGTTTATGCATACAAACATTGGAATTCGATATGGTAACCATCGCTTTCCAGGGTTATTGCATACATGCATAGGAATCCGATGTGATAGCCATCACTTTTGGGGTTGCTGCATTGGGATTCGATGTGATAGTCATCGCTTTTCAGGGTTACTGTATGCATGCATGGGAATTCGGTGTGATAACCACCGTTTTTCAACGTTACTGCATACACACATTGGGTTTGGTGTGCTAGCCATCGTTTTTAAGGTTCCGTACCCGAAGGGTGCCAAATCCCTTCGTGCTGGCCGGTTTTTTAGGGTTACTGCGTACATGCACTGGGGTTCGGTCTGATTCCATCGTTTCAGGGGCCAGGCATCTCTGGATAATAAACCTAGATATGTCAACGTTCGGGGATAGTAAAATATCGTAAGCCGCTCTGTTGAAAGTTCGAGTTGTGTTGTAATTGGCTAGTTTCACATCGGATGATATCCCTATCGACATGACATCCGACGGTTTCACGCTGGATTACAACCGTACATGACATCTAGTTACATACATTTACCATGACTTAGCCGGCCGTTGCATGATTTTTTTTAATGCAGAATATACACGTCCCACTGCAGGGCACAGGCCTTCTCTCAGATAGAGAGTATTGGTTTAATTACAAGCGCTGACGTATGTGGAACACCTTCAACACTCAGGTTTCCTCAGGTTCCTTCACATTTAGCGAGTGGTTTTGCTACTACAACATCACAAATGTACGTAACTTACAAAGTCATTGGTACATGCCTTGATTCAAACCCAAGCCCTCCCGAATGTGAGGCCGGCTGTTCTATTCTACCGCTGCGCTACCACCGCTTGATAAAAAAATGGTGTGCAGTTATCGTTAACGTCCAGTGTGATACTAGCCTTTGCCTACCAACTACCAGGGTCGTCTTGGGGTCTCTGCACCATTTCATAGAACTACAATTCGTTGGTTTGCCATGGTTTTTATGACAATTCGATTCGACTAACCAACAGATTAACAAGTGAGAAGACTAATTCAAGATAGGTACTAATCGGCTGCGCAATGTACTCGTAGTTTAATTGTCATAAAAAATTATGAATTGTATTTTAATGAAACGCGCCCGTTTCATGAAAACAGTTTCGTACATTCACTAGGGCCTTTGCGCGACCGTTGTGTCCATGATGTACGAATACTAGTCCAACGATGTTGTGCAGTAACGGTAATCGTCCAATGTTAAACCGGATTACCATCAGGGCAGCAGATATAGGGCGGTCGTGTCGGTGCCGGAGAAAGCTCAGTGCGCCGGCGCGGTCGTGACGGGGCAGGGACGTGCTGATAGGCGGCCCAATGCTCAATGCCAATCGTCCAGGGCCTAGATTCTATTAAGTTATAGTACAATTAAAACTATATTAACGCTGTTTCAAGTCTACGCGGGCACTCGCATCAATCCTTCTAGGCGTCGCAGGAACCAAAAGACATGTCACGTGACACTAACATGAATTAGTCGTTGCACTATAAATAATGCACTAATAGAATCGAGGCCCTAAACCTACTTTCATTGGAATCGACACCCTGGCCTTTGACCTTTAAAGGACCGAAAGGTTTAAAGGACCGAAGAAGACCTACGCCGACTTGCACCACTTTCTTAAATGTAGCGTAAACAGCATTAAACTAAAATTCTTCATACAAAGGTCGATTTAAATGGCGACTTAAGTAACATTAAGGGAGTGGTGCAAGTTGGCCCTAATGCAGGTTTTTTTAATTCGTGGAATTGTCCTACTGTGCAGGGCGCAGACCTTCTCTCAGGGAGATAATTTGGACTAAATTACCAAGCGTGCCATCGCGGATTGGCTATTTCAAGCGCTAAGGTAGGTACGAGTATGTGACCGCCTCTGACCATTAGGGTTCCTCACCAAGTATTCCTTCACAGTTAGCTACTGGTAAGTGTTGCTAAGTGTTGTTAAGTGTACTTTGTTTTGTAAAAAAAAACCCAATTCGCACTATGTAGAGTTAGAAAAATAAGGCATTCGGAAAATTAATAATTTTCAAAAAGAAGAATTCGTCCCGATGATAATCCGCAGAAATACATATTTGCAAAATTAAGAATTAGGAACTAAACGCCGACACGCACGAAAATCCAAAGCTCACTTTCAATACACCTAAGCTGTGGATTGAATTCACCCCCAGCTCTACGTTCCATATTTTTAATCGACTGCGAAGGCAAAAGTGGGTCGTTTTTCGTGCGTATGTATGTTATGTTTTTTGACGACCGCGTTGAGGCAAAACGACTAGAACTATTTCGAGAAAATAATGTTTCAAATGTCAAATTAAAGGTATTAACACCGCTAGTGTCAGTGGGTACGTGTACCTTCGAGTATATGACAACACGATAAAAATGTAAATGACTTCAGCTGTAATATTGCTGATAAAAATCAAACTAAGCTTCAATAAAAAAATACAATTTAAAAAAAATCAACAGCTAAATCTTAAACAAGGACTGAATACATCGGTTGAGTTTTGGTGAGACTTAAAAGCAAGAAATAGAAAGGGAGGTCCAGCCTGCAGGGGGTTTATTTTTTATTTATTTATTTGCCTGGAACAACAGGATTTATATTTGGTTAGTACATTTCAAAACTTATATTTAAAGTTCAACGAATGCATTTAAACTTTGTTCAAAAATTTAGAGCAGCCGGATTTTTATTCTTAAAATAAGTTCATCTTTCTCTCGGTTGTGAAAAGCATTAACGGGCGGGTATCAATGCATGCGTGGTCACGGCAGGCTGGGCGCCCACTCGACCCGCCTAGAAAGCCCGCGACACCAGACACCAGCTGCCGGCAGACACTTGAACCCGTAAATCTTACTAAACTGATAAGAGCACGCTTTCATACATGCGCTCAGTGCAAATGTTTGCTTTGTCTTATTTAAGAGTACATGAATACACCGTTCGTTAATCCATCGCTTTTCGTAGCCATTCATTTCTATAGGTTGGAAAATGTGAATGTTATAGAAATGGAAGGAAATTGACGGAGAAATAAATAGAAAGCGCGCGCCTCGCCGGCTTACAAAAAGGGAATGTATTTCAGTAACACCAGTTATTAATATTCGACATCGAACGAAAGAAGAGGGAACACTAAACACAAACAGAATCAAATAGAAACATCCGGCGAACGAAACGAAGCAATAAGACAATCGAAGCAGCTCTCAAGCCCTTCGCTGCACCACAAGATAATTACAGAGGGCTTTTTTGTCTTTTTTGTGCCTCGCCGGCTGCGGCCAGTCGTGGACTGAACGAAGACGGAGCGCCGGAGTAGGAAACAAAAAAACCTCATGGGAACTAAACAGTCGGCAACACCTGACCGAGAAGTGCTGCTTTCACGGACATTTACCGCTCACGTCTGCTGCTTATCAAGTGCAATTGACAATCGATTTGCAGCGATTGCCTCACAAATTAACTGCTTTCCCTTTCAATATTCATGACAAGTAACTTAGTGCTGGTGTGATTAATAACGTACCTACCTATCACTTTCACGAGTTTACGTTGCGGATTGTTTACTTCTCGTTTGGGGATTTTGCTTTGCGATGTTGCAGGGCCGCATACAAAGTTGGGAGCTGCAGCGTGGCACATTCGTTGGCTGAGCAAGCGGGCATCGAACTTGGCAACGCAGGGCGAGGCGTGGACGTGATCCCAGCCTCATGCTACAACCGGGACCCTTCATTATTATTCAGAACAAGCCGCACTTGTTCGTATGCGCTCGCCATTTTATTCCATATCACATTTATAGGGTTCCGTACTCTGGGTGCCAACAGGACCTTATTGCTATGTGTACAACAATGTATGTCTGTCTAATCTGTAAAGGGTCTTAAAACGCTTATAGGCAGGTAAAAAAATATAAAGAATCAGTCTTATCATGGAGGAAAAATTAAATAATATTCATACTCATTTATTAGCGATCATAACGGTACATACAATTTAAGCATATTTATGTCTCACATTTATGGGCATTGGTCAGGGGATTGGTAAGGCGTACTTGAAAATGTTAAAAAAAATATAGTCCTAACAAACATTTGCATAAGAAGTTGCTTGTTATTCGTAGCGAACAGAACCATTTCAAAAATATATAACGAGGATAACGTGAGTGATGAGTATTCTTAATTCAATAAAGTGAGGTCGACAGCTCTCAGTGTTACGGATGGCAACTAAAATACGAGTGCATTTTTTCTGCGTTACAGACAGCTCATGGACATTACTGTTACCCCAAAGGATTGCCCCACGCCGGAGCCGAACCTCCACATATGCCGACAGGGCAGTGTTCAAATTGGTGCATATTGGAAGCTAGATAGTTTCTAATTTATATCAGAAACTAGCTGTCCCGGCGAACTTCGTAACGCCACAGAAAACGTTTGTATGGGAAATAGAAAAAGCCTGTTTTTAGGGTTTTCCCGGAAATTATTCGATTTTTTCTCACCTTTTAAACCTTCCCTAGACCTCCACGAACATTTCAAGACTAAGATAAGATAAATCCGTTCAGCCGTTCTCGAGTTTTAGCGAGACTAACGAACAGCAATTCATTTTTATATAAATAGATATGATTTTTTCAATTGAGTAGGTTATCAATGGTCATCCTAGGAGTTTAATCTGATCAATAAACGTTATTTTTCGGTTTGTTCGTTTTCTTGTGGAGAAACGCTAATATATTATAAGAGTGTAAGACTTTGTATGTTTATTTATGTAGTGCAGTTCTTAAAGTACCTATAACAACAGATAATAATAAAAACCGGCCAAGTGTAAGTCTGTCTCTCACTGAACGGACCGAACCGAACGAATGAAAGAAAAACATATAATATTTTTACTAAGTAAATACCGCTTCTTACCCATGGTCCAACTCCTGAGACCACCTGGGTGAACCGTGGGTTTTTACAACGGTTCACCTCTCCGATAAAACTTTAAAAGGCTCTATTTTTATTGGTGACAGTCCACCTCTTTGAAGACTTTCGATGTCAAGGTGTACGGTGGAAAAAATATTTCTCAAGGAACACCCAGGTGAACAAAGGTAGTCCGTTGTAAAAAAAAATCCCATGGTTCACCCAGGTGGTCTCAGGAGGTGGACCGTGGGTAAGAAGGGGTAAATACATATATAAAAATCTCGTGTCACAGTATTTCTTATCGAACTCTGATTTATTTCTGTTAAATAAATAAAATAAAAAATAAATCTCCTCCGAAACGGCTTCACCGATTTTTATGACATTTTTTGTGCATATTTGGTAGGCCTGAGAATAGGTCGTAGGCTATTAATATAGCAAAACAACGTTTTCCGGGTTAGCTAGTAATATTATAATGATGGTGGTACAGAACCAACGTTCTGCGAATCCGTTGTTTACTTACAGGCTCAGCCTTAAAGAATGAGCAGAAATTGAAATTTTCTTGCGCTCACATGCACAATCTGAGAATAATAAGTGTAAAGAGCATATATAATGAGATGATTTACACGGCATCCATTTACAGTACAAATAATTCCAGTGGCACATTTACTCACACTAGAAGGGTGAAGGGACCACTCGGAAGCTGCAGTGCCTGGGACATTGTTTTTTAGATTAAGTAGGCTTGCCCAGCACCTATCCTGAAAGCTTAGATGGCCTAGCCCACAGGAAAGAAAAGTGGAGACGTGCGGAGCCAACCAAACCGCGGGTTTCCTCACAATGTTTTCCTTCACAGTCAACGTGTGGTCTTGCTACTACAAATTCGCAAATGTACGAAACTTCGAATCGAACCTGGGTCTCTCGCTTTTGAGTCCATTGTTCTACCCACTGGAATACCACCGCTTATATAAAGAGCATAATTATCTACTTATTACATTCCAACAGTAATAGCTGTTGTGTAAAGTTTTATAGATACTTGCGACTCAGCTTAGTGGATTCGTGACTACTGCGTAACAAAAGCAACAATCAAATGTAACAAGGTTATTACATGGTAATATAATTATGCATCATGAATGAACGACTAATAAACTGGCACGCAAATAACGTAAAGTTACACACATATATGACTGATATTCTTCTAATATATAAAAATCCCGTGTCAGTGTTTGTTATTGAACTTCTCTGAAAAGGCTTCACCGATTTCTATGAATTTTTTTGTGTGTATTTTGGTAGGTCTGAGAATAAGGCGTAGGCTATTTAATATGGCAAATTAACGTTTGCCGAGTCAGCTAGTAGTCGTATAAGCTTACAGATATTATCTGAAAGCGTAGAAGCGTAAAGCCCGGCAGATAACTTGAACATTTTTTAACAAGAGATTTTTTTTATGTTTGTTAATTGAGTACCTTTAGTCAATTACCAAATATAAAAAAAAATCTCTAACAACAAAAAATAAGATAACAATATTCTTTATTGTACACCAGAGGACACGACGTAAAAAAACATATAAAGATACAGAGTACAATTGGCGGCCTTATTGCTAAAAGTTCTAAGGCAAGTCCGTACCTTTCCCCCGCAAATGGAGACCCGAAATACGTCCATGCGAAGTCAAAATCAATTGGTCGAGTTAGTTACCTATCGCGCATTTTTTTAAATTAAAAAAGAAATAATTAGTTTTAGTTTTAATAAAAGTTATTGACAACAACCAACAACTTTCACTAAAACTTCTAAATCGCGAAAAATATATATGTCACCATTGAAGTACTTTAGTGCGTAAAGGGTGATATTTTTTCGCGGTTTTCAAGCTTTCACTCGCTTTCATAGTGGTTCTTATTGACGAGGAGACCCCCCATTTTCGAATGTACATAGGGATTTTGTTACACCCTATCTATCTATACATATAATAAATCTGTAAATTTTGTCTCTGTCTAACATTTATGTCTGTCTCACTCTAATTCTGTGTGCGCGCATCACGCAAAAACCACTGAAGGGAATTTAATAAAACTTACCATGATTAACCTCCTCAGTCCTGACCTTGAAAATAACAATGGTTTTAAATTGTTATTTTCAAGGTCAGGACTGAGGAGGTTATAGTTCAGATTCCCGTGTAACATCTAGGCATAAGTCTACAGAGGGCCGGGAAAAACACTATAAATATCTTCATAAACTGGTTAGTTGTATCCGACACTATAGAAAAACCAATACTCGATGACCGAATTTCATAACACTGCAATTTGTACTTTATTATGACAATTCGAGGTACATTGAGTAGCAGCTTTGTTTTATTAATCTGTGTACCAATCGGCTTTGCAATGTACATACAATTTTCATTGTAAACATAAATTTTTGTTTCACAAATAGTAGCAGAGTCAGTCGGTTGCTATGGCAACCTCTCACGGGCGAGCGAGACGATATAGTTTCTTTTAAGTAAAGTTAATTATCTTTGTAACATGACTTTTAAAATTATTATAAAACATATTTAATAAAATCAAAGAACTAAGTAAATGAACTATGAAATTAATTATCCATTTAACCAACATAAAAACGGTAACAAAAAAACCCTGATAGTTGCGTTCCGAAACATTATAAGATTCTGTGACATAAAAAAAATATTATCTTTAGATTTAGGTATAAACACCACAAACAATCACACGTAGTTTATATTAGGGGTTAAAGTATGAAATTGCCGTTTTATTGCAATAGGTTCTTTGAATTGACATAGAATCTTCATGGTTTGAGGTTTTCGAATGAACAACGCTGAGTCAGCTGCCTTTTGTGGCAATGTAGATACACCACAGGCTACATCTATAGTCCTGTTTTATTTATTCGTTTTGTCTGTTGTGTATTTAGTTTTCCTTCTGTGTTGTGCATATTATGTTACTTATGTGCTTATTTTGTTTCTGTGATGTATCTTGTTGGTATAATAAATGTCTTTCTTCTTCTTCTTCTTCTTCAAATGGTTTCTATGATGTTCTTTTTTTAAAAAATGTGAAACATTTGAATATCGACTTTCAATTGTTTTTGTTATTCAATTTAGACAAGAAAGATGGATACTGCGAAAATTCGAGTGATGTTTGAATACGAGTTCCGACGCGGAACTAACGCGGCAGAAACAGCCCGCAATATCACCGGCCTAGTTGGACTGTTTGTCCGAAGTAGACGTATTCGTCTACAACTTCGAGAATCGAGTTCCCCAATGTTATTGGGGAATACCTACATAATAATTAATCTGTAAATTTTGTCTCTGTATATATCTGTCTCACTCTGTTTCTTTGTGCGCGCATCACGCAAAAACCACTAAACGGAATGAAGTAAAACTTACCAGAATTCGCAAAGACTATTTTTTTTCTTGAGAGCTGAATCGAAAACCATTTCGAGATTAACATCTAAGTAACCATATTTTCTATATTTAAGATAAATATTAAGGAAGATGAGCGTTATTTTTGCCAAAAAACAATAACCTTCATTTGACCTTCTGATGACGTCACATTTTAAAATAAACATAACATATGGCAACACTACGTTACTTAAAAAAAGACTTGCTGTCATAACTTTCATATGCATATCATTTCCTTGTCTGTGAAAAAAACGTCTGTGACAGCAAATCACAGAAACAAAGTGTGACAGTTTGCGCGACGTTTCGGCGTGTGCACTCGAAAAATATGACGTCACCCTTTCAAATATTTTAAATAAATAATTTATAATAATAAACTTAACAAATCGCTGAAAAAATTAAATTAGTCTCTAGAAATTACTTCTGCTTTAAGAAAAAAATATAAAATAAGATCAAAATAAAAAATATACTGCCCGAATTATAGCTTAGGTTCCCGTGTAACATATAGGCTACATAACATCATGCTTAAGTCCATGGGGGGGCTAAGAAAATCACCATAAGCTGTGAGGTCATTGAACAGTGGTTTTACCGCAATACAATTAACCAGGTTATGAAGAACCGGTCAGTGTACGTACTACCCGTCGGAAAAATCTTTATCTGTCACCGTGGGAATTGCCATATTGCGATGTGCCTAAATAATTCCGCCGGGTTATCTGGTGCGCAAAATTGTGTCTCTTTTGGTAAGTCTCCCCCAGTTTCTCGTACACTAACACGCTGTTAATCTACTGTTAACAGCTGTCAATTGACCAAAGTGCATACAAAAAAAAACCACTGACAGCTGTTAACAGTAGACTAACAGCTTGTTATTGTACGATAAACCGGGGGTTAGTCTTATCTGATCTATAGGTCTAGCCCGAATATTCGTGTTGCTCATAAGCCTCCTGAACTGAGAGGTACCCTATGCTGCGTTTGTCAATATTTCGCAAACAGATTTAAATTACAAACCACTGTTTTACATTGAGTATTCAACCTGGAATGATTTTGAGCGAGCAACAAGCTGCGCTGACTGGAAACGGCATGGTGAGGTAGAATGATATTACCTAATAGTAAATTTAATACAACTGCGAATCTTCGTCCCTTGAAACCTTGTGTTTCAAGGGACGAAATTTAGAACGGAGATAGACCATGACCTTGATTAGGGGCAGGGCACTTAACATTAGATCAGATTAGAAAATTCATTATTGCAAAATAAGCTTATTCGTACAAAGGCGAGCTTATTACTAATGAGTATTTTCTTCCAGCTATCCTTGGGTTATGTGGATAGAGGAAGATGTAGTGCCAGGAAATAGTTAAAAATTACGTAGACCATAATAATATAAAATTCATTCAGTCATAGTATAATTCTCAATGTACCAAATACATCAACATAATATACCTAGAATACACACTGTCTAATATATATAAAAATCACAGTGTTTGTTTTCGAACTCCTTCGAACCGGCTTCATCGATTTTTATGAAATTTTTTGTGTATGTTTGGTAGGTCTGAGAATAAGTCGTAGGCTAATTAATATGGCAAAAAAACGTTTGCCGAGTCAGCCAATTCTGAATAAACCTAAAAATGCTGTATACTTAACTAATATTAAGTATTTTAAAGGAGATAATGTAGAGAGGTATAACCAATGATATACATCTTAATTCGGCAATGTTGTACAGCAGGTCAACTTCTACATTTTTGTTGCAAAGTAGCCCGTAACGTAACTGAGTAGGTAGGTAGAGTGCACACGTGTCAGCTTGATGTGCTTTTGACTGTACCAGCGTTGCAGTGAGCCCATAAATTTAATTAGAGTTTGAAGATACAAGCCCCAAAATTGTAACCAAAAGAATAGACTGCAAACCCCACCCATTGCAAGATTAACAAATTGCTACGATTAGTTAGTAAAGTCCCCGCAGCGGTGCGGGGTAAGAGCTATGTCATCGGGTCAATCATTGTTGCCAGCCCTGACGATCACTAACCTTCGGGTTCAGGCAATTTGTCAATCACGACGTGAATACCTTAGGAGTCGGGCACATAGGAACGCCGTGGGACGAGGGCGCGGAAAAGACGCCGTGTCCTTTCAATTCACTTTCCTACAAAATGTACTGAAGCGATGGGACATACATAGCCCACAAAAATAAGACGGAGCGAGTACGTGATCTCTGTACAACGCGTCGCGATTTTTCCGCGCCCTCGTCCCGCGTCCTTCCTATGTGCCCTACGCCTTACAAAAGGTTTTCAATAAAGGGCTCGACGCCCGCCAGTAATAACCGAAAACATCAATATTCCATAAGAGACAACTGGTTTTATTACATTCAAAGTTTCCTCACCGCGCCCGCTTCGATGTTCATAAAACTGTATCGCTCGTTTGTTATTTGGTCACCTTACCTAAGTATAATATATTTCATTGTTTCAAAGCGTTCTCATGAGCAAAATTTTTACGCAACGAAAATAAACACAAATTCTCGCCTCATTAAGTAATTGAATAGCTCTATTGTAATGAATTTTTCTCACACTTGTACGACCTAGATCTGCAGTTAACCTAAAAATCTTGATTGAACGGAGGATGGATTAGCCAAAGTAACTTATTTTTCGATATTACAGATAATGAATCTTCAACCTAATGACCTCGTCAAATCTTTTAATACCATCCTCCAAGGTTACAAATATGAGCCTACTCAAATATGCTATTAAAATGTTTTCCTGTACGGTTAGCAGAAATTCTATACAGATACGGTACCTGTACGTAAGTTGGTACGTAATAATAATAAGGCGGAGCAAATCTAATTTCTTTCAACAGTATAAAAAAAAAGTTATAGGTATATCTCGACTTCGTTTAGTCTACCGTACGCGATTTATCAATACTGATTTTTGTCAACACTGAAAATACAAGTTTACTGTCACTTATTTTCTCTGTTCTCTGGTCAACTCTGCATATACGAATGACATCATAACTTTGACCTTGCCACACCTTGTAAATGCGACTTATGCAGTTGAATCGACTAGGAGACGAGTCATAAATAAATAACTATATTCCGCACAAATGTTTGTTGAATTTCTGTTAATGTCATCTCTGTGTACAATAAAGAATGTTCTATCTATCTATCTATGTTCATTAATATAGTCCGCACATCATATTGACTACTTTAGTAATTGACTAATAGTAATTTACTACGCATCACACAACGTCAATTACTCACATATACACTGTAAAGACATTAAGCGATGTGCAAATGTTCACGTTATCGCCAAAAACATTTGTTGCCCCTTAAATATTTATTTTATTCTGTTTTTACTATTTTTTGTTATAGCGGCCACAAAAATACATCATCTGTGAAAATTTCAATCACGGTTCATGAGATACAGCCTAGTGACAGACAGCCAGACAGACAGACGGACAGTGAAGTCTTAGTAATAGGGTCCCGTTTGGCACCCTTCGGGTACGGAACCCTAAAAAGCATGTTCAACTCCGATTTATAGTTACCCGCACCAGAGTAATCCCATCTGCAAAACCGTGACTCCTGGGCCACGTTTCATTCATAGTTTACTACAATTCATGGTTTAATTTGACAACTCGATGTACATTTCGTAGCCGATTACTACAATTAGTCTTACCACTAATTGGCCGTGTGATGTGAATCGAATTGTCATAGTAGACCAAGATTTTTTTAATTTTATTGTAATTTTACGAAATTGGGCCCTGTCTCTATCTCTAAAGAGCTAATTCCGTATCGTATTCTACCGTCTTGCATTGTCGCTAGCTGCTACGGATCTACGAAAGCGAAATTTTGCGTGTTTAGTGTACGTACGACACGTTCACTGAATGAGTCCATCAACTCCATGACACATGCGATTGTTCTAGATTAGACTGTCGCGCGACTGAGAAGAAGCGTGCGTAGCATTAATGAGACAATCACGCTAGATTAAGCGATACGGATTACGCGTCGAACCGTAACATTAATTAAGTTTATTAGAAATAATGAAATAATTTACCAGGTTATCGACGCCGGTCAGTAAACAGTTTACTTTGAATAGAGATACAGTTAAAATAATAAGATCGTTAAATCGAATGCTGCAGTTAGTGCCAGACGTTATGACGTTTCTTGCGTGACTACAAAAACGGAAAGTTAATCTGCGTGAAACATTTCTCACGGTCTTTACGTCCGTATTGGGCAGCGCGCTGAGAATTTATCTCTCAAATTTCTTCTATCTAATGTAGCTCGCAGCGGCAGAATGAATATGGGAAAGAAACAATTGCGATAAACTTAGTTACACGTTGATAATGTGCATGGGTAAAGTATCAATAGATAGACGTATTTATTCGCTAGTTGATACTAGTTGACACCTACAGCGTTCAACTGAGTCATCGACCATCTGGCGACTGCGCAAACTTCTGTCTCGCGTGCTCTTTGTGAACGTGACCGAGTAACATGACTGTGCCAGCTTAAGATACCTTTCACTTTTACTAGAGGATGCACCAAGTCAACTTGAATTAGTATATAACTAGCCAACCAATCACTGCATCAGTTGTGGAGAAAGACCTCCGAAAAATACCAACTCACATGGGTTTGTAATGAACGAATAAAGTATTGTGGCGTGAGAACGTCCGTTACGATAGAGGGCTTTGTTATGCAAAATGCACAGAATACAACGACTTGCAAGTCTTTGCAGCATAGAAGGTACTTTAGAAGCTGCAGTCTGTATCGAAAATGAGATTGAAACCGACATAGGGACTGAACACATTGCGGGCTCTTATTTGCAACCTCGTGCGGGTGCTGGTGACTTAAATAAAAAATTGTACCGCAAGTGCGCGAGCTTAGTACATCTTCATACATTCCATAATGCGCACATTTGACCGAATGCTCAGCAATCGCTAGTGCGTTTCAGCTCTAAAGGCGATGCGACCCTTGTCACGTGCTTGTTCATGCCCATACGTAAATACAGCCTTAGACAATTTTATTTCTTTCTTAACATATCTATAATATAAAAAAACCGGCCAAGTGCGAGTCCGACTCGCACACGAAGGGATCCGTGCCATTACCTAAACAAAATTTTAACATTGAGCGTCTACCTGTTGCCGTTATTAATATCAAGCAAAAACCGGAAAAAATCACGTTTGTTGTATGGGAGCCCCACCTAAATATTTATATGTTATGGCGGCAACAGAAATACATCATCTCTGAAAATTTCAAATGTCTAGACATTTGAAATTTTAGCTAGCTACCGCGGTTCATAAGATACAGCCTGGTAACAGACAGACAGAAAGACAGACAGACGGACACTGGAGCCTTAGTAATAGGGTCTTCAGGTACCCCTTGGGTACGGAACCCTAAAAAGTTCTTTTAAAAGTGAGTATGACATACTAAAACAAAATTAGGGATGATTGAAACCAACAACCGCCCCACTGAGGCAAGTCGGCCCTGCTACTCATTGACACGTCTATAATACGAGTAGGTTTAATTAAATAATACTTCTAAGTATCTTTGAAAAGTTGAAAAGTAGCAGTGACTAAGGACATGCAGAGTTTTCTATTGAAATCGACGGCGTGAAATGTGGAGGAGCGTACCTACGGCGACGCAGCTGAGCCTCTGATCGATACTTGATACGCAGCCCGCGCTCTGAGTGTCATCGTGACTGGAATCGATTACGATTTCGCCACGTCCAACATAGAAATAGATTATGAAAACAAACACTAATGCGGGCGAGCATTATCTGCGCAGACTTTACGTACTCGGTATGAAATCTAGATAAAAAATACGGCTTTTTTAGAGGCTGGTTTCCGAGAAACTGCTTTGTGAAGTGTTGTTGGTTACGTCGACTACTTATCACTTTACCGCGGAAATACCATGGTTTAGAATTTCGTGAAAATAATTAACATGTCACTCTTTGTATCGCATATAAACCCTGCGTAGGATCCTATCCGGGACTTCGTGCTTCTTCAACTTTAGAGAAAAACCCCTTAAGTGCGAGATCTTCGGGGAATTTATCTCCACCCCTCTGTAAAGCTAATACTCAGTAGTAAAACAAGATAGAGAGCTCTACACTAATCTTAATTGTTAAGGGGGACGAAAGTTATCTCTGAAACTATTTCATGATCACTCCGCTATGGTGCATTTGAGATTTGATGACTGTTTTTTTTTTTTTGTAGAGATGTTTCCTATTTCTACTGATATAAAAATTCTTTATTGCGCCAGAAATCTATCTGCACAAAGGCGAGACATAATAAATACCAAAAAGTATTTTCTTCCAGCTAACCATGGTTGATATGAATAGAGGAAGGAGCCAGAGTAAGTACATGATGGGATCGTGTTAAACATAAACTAATTTAACTAATACCGTCCATCCAAAAACGCTGGTTGCTATCAACAAAATAATTTTTGGTGGTCATAAATCCATGATACGTCTCGCGCCAACTGTAGGTATTTATACTCTACCTGTTCCGATCACTGCACAAAACGTATGAGCCAGGAAATGTTTTGAGAAAACACCGAACGGAAACAATTGATTGCTTCAAAACTAGAATGCAGGAAGTTAACAAGGAAGCACTGTCAGAGTGAGGTTACGTACGCCCCGTATGTATGTGTGTGACTGAACAACTTGCCTCCATAACAATAACAGTTTATTTTTGTAGTCAAGCTAGCGTAATACCCTTAATTTGATAATAAGTGCTTAGTTTTTTTCTGAAGGTTTTTACGACGTTATTCAGTCACGCAATTCCACAAAGTTTAGAGCAGGTCCTATTAGTAGTAATTTATTTAATGGGACTTAAAATGTAACAGAATTTAGCGGCAGAGAGATTTGTATACATTGTACAGTCGACAGCACATGAACCTTTATGATATAGCTGCAAAATCACCCTTAAGATAAACGAGTAGAGTGCACGTGTGAAAAGGTTGATGTGCCGTCGACTGTACCTACCTACTTAGCAGATGGAGCAGATGAGCCGTGACGGCCAGCGGCTGTTCTCCATAATAAATAGAGGCTGAGATAAAGTCGGCGGACGTCGAACCACAGTTAGACGTCACGCTCGACAGAATACGAGCAGACGGTTATAATAAATGTCCAGTATTTTTTTATTCCCATGTTTTGCGAATGATTATTAAGATAAATGAGAGAATAATAAAAACCCAATAAAAATGACGCCATTGTCACATGAAATGAATCGATTTAAGTAATGAAAGTTTAGCAGTTTCATTGACATCTGAACAAAAAAATGACATCACCAGTGCTTGGCTCTCGCATATTACATATAAGAATGAAAACGTCGCATGTATTGCCAAGAAATATAATTTCAGGAGAAACAAATAAACCCCTCAATTGTTTTTTTATTTTATTTCTTTTTTCTGTGTTTGTAAATACGTGTACGCAACGATGCGTTTTAATGAAACTAGCAAGTACTTCACAAAAAAAGAGTAACAATTGGTGACCGACCGAACCTTGATTTTCAGTCGAAACCGAAACCGAATGTTTCGCCCCCGCGTCAGGTTCAGCCGTATATAAAACCGAAATCGAACCTTCTTTAGACTTATTGAAATTATTATTAAACCCTTGAAAGTCTGAAATCTTGCCTTAGATCATCATCATCATCAGCCATTTGACGCCCACTGCAGGACATAGGCCTCCCTCATGGTTTTGCAAGGTTCCCGGTCTTGCGCCGCCTGCATCCAGTGACTCCCCGGCTGGAGGGCCCCGCCACCGTAACCAGGTCGTCAGACCATCTGGTGGTCGTCCCACGCTGCGTCGTCCGGTCCGCGGTCGCCAGGTCAGAACTTTTTGCCCCAACAGCCATCAGTTCCCCGAGCTTTGTGCCCTGCCACTGCCACTTCAACAATTCTTCGAGCTATATCAGTAACTCGGGTTCTTCTGCGGATCTCCTCATTCCTGATTCGATTACGTGAAACGCCTCACGTAACCTAACCTTACCTTAGATAAGGACTACAAATAAAGTGCTGAGTAAATATAAAATAAAATGTTAACTGTTAAATAAAATGTTAATGTTAAATATAAAATGTTAACACTTTATTTTAACAAATTTTAAACTTTAATATTGTTAATCTAATATTTAAAAATCTCATGACACAGTGTTTGTTACCGAACTCCTCCGAAACGGCTTCACCGATATTTATGATATTTGTTATGTATATTTAATAGGTTTGAGAATAGGTCATAGGCTAATTAATATGGCAAAATAACGTTTGCCGAGTTAGCTAGTATGAGGGTAGTATATTTATAATTGATAAGCAATTTTCAATTATTGAGATCTTTTAAAGGCTTAAATAAATCTCTACTTAGATATTAGTGTGTCCAAAGGAATAAGGGACATATTTTTTGCAATTTTGGGGATGCATGATAACAATTTTGGTTTATTTGGCCCCTAATACGTAAATTCAAAGTATTACAGCAATCAGAAACGATAACCCATGAGTTGATGTACTTGAGTTCGCGTAGACAGTGTAACAACAGGGAAAACAGATAATTAACAGAGAAAATTTATATGTATTTCAAGCAGATTTATTACTATTTTAAATAAACTAAATAACATGTGATACCTATATGCTACCAATAAAAAATGCCTTCCATACGAAAAATTCTTCAGTCAGAACACTAAAGGCGTGGGCGACCTTGAGGAGTGCACGGATGGCTGCATGCGAAGGTTCCGGTCTGTCTCGCTCCAGATACCGATCAAGATGTGTACAAACGATTACTTAAACAGTTATTTGCATTATCGCAATTATTACGATATCAACGACGCGCGATACGAACCGCGAACACACAACGACACTAGTTACGGCGAAGGTCAGAAACCAATAAAAGGGGACGAAGCAGTTGGCTACTGTATTTCAGATTTGCCTAACAGGCAAAAGGCCTAGACAATTCATGCATTAATTAGAGTGATCAATAAGGCCTCGACCCTTGACGGCTAATGAGGCCTTACGAGATGACGAGGCGTATAAACCAATTAAACTGTTGACCCGTCCGCACTAATCAATGCTGATGTGTTTGACATTTCAATGCCCTCCTTATTCGAATGGAATTGTCCCAAAGTTTCGTACTATTTTGTACTAAATAGGTATAATAGACAGCAGGTTAACCTCCACACGCGTGCTCTCTACCCACTTACTGTACGGGTGACTTTGCAACAGAAGTGTAAAGTTTGATCAATTGTTGACTGTACCCATTGGGCAATAGGTGACAGGTATTTTATTGTTTTTAGGTTGAAGCGCAGTAGCTGCGTCTTGTTTGATCAAGATATATCATGTGTCTATAACTAAATAGGTATCACCCTTTCAGAAACCCTCTTCATGATTACCAACAAATATTGGTAAATTACAACATGAGAAATCAACGAAATCAATAATTTGAATGTAAATTCTTCAGGTTGAAATAAATTTCTGATTTCTGAACGGATTAGGAAATATTAAGGTGTAAAGTTTTGCCGAAATGCATCTGTCCACACAGCCTGTTTTTTTAACTCGGCATTTTTTTCAAAACTAACGCCATATGTCTTAAAATCGTGGTCATGTCCCCTTAGCAAACTATTTGCGAGTTCGAAGTCACCCTGTAGATGGAGAGTAAACCTACAGGATTACTTCGAATTCGTTCAGATGTTGAGTATCGAATAAGAACCTTATCGAATTTTCTTTCTTTCTCTTAGAAGATGAATTTGAATTCAAAATATCGAGATGTGAAACAAGCGTAGCGCTGGCAAATCAACATATTTACATTGTGATGTCATCTACTAGCAATATTGATTTTAAGTGTTACTGCCACAAACACTGTTTATGCTCACAAATAGGGAATTAGGTACGCAAAGACAAATACGGAACGAACACGATGACAACGATGATCATGATGTAACTATAACAATAATTGACAATTCATGATCATTTTTCCTTTTTACACGCTCCAACTGGTCAATCTTGGTCGACTAAGCCAAAAGTGATCGATTAATGTAACACGTCACAAACAAAAACCAAATCGTAGTAATTCATGTTCGCTCGTTAGCCGCACCCTTCTATCGATATTATACAGGGTTATTTTTAAAATGTGCCATCACTGAAACACGCCAATTACTTAGTTCGTGTTTCACGATAACTTTTGTTCTATGAGTTACTACTCAGATATAAATTTTTGGAATGGTTAAGAAGGAAGGTCAGAGCTAAAAGTAGTACGAATAACAGCGTAATAATAAAAGCATCGAAAATTATATCTCGTATTTAATCACATATTAAATCACATATTTAATCTCGGTCTCTATTCTGGTATTTTTCCTAGTTGCTGGAAATTGTCAGCGCATAGTCTAATTCATAAAGCTGGTTGTAAGCTTACTCCTAATAACTACAGGCCAATATCTCTAATAAGCGTTTTCTCCAAATTACTAAAAAAAAACTGGTAATAAAAGACTTAACACTTACCTTGAATCTAATAATCTATTATCACCTTTCCAATACGGGTTTAGACATGGCAAATCCACAGATGATGCAGAGTCAGCTTTTGTGAACTGCACTGCGTCATACATTGACAGTGGTAAATAATTTGTAGGAGTTTTCCTTGACCTTACCAAGGCTTTTGACACCATTTCGGTCCAAATCTTATTAGAAAAGCTTCAGAAGCTGGGTATCAGAGGGGTGCCCCTCAGCTGGTTCCAAAGTTACCTAACCAACCGACAACAGATAGTCAAAATTGAGAATGTTAAAAGTAACACAGTACAAATTACTTTTGGAGTCCCACAGAGAAGTATCCTCGGACCCTTCCTTTTCACATCCTATTTAAATGATATTAATACAGATCTCAACACCTCATTAAAGTCTAATATTTTTTGTTAAGCAGAGTATACAGCCTTAATTTTTACAGACTCTTCCGGGGAATGAGTAATCTCAAGAGCTGAAAGTGGGCTTAGCATAATTAGTAAGTGGCTAAGTAAATAATCTATTAACCCTAAATGTATCTAAAACCAAATTTATCTGTTTTCATAAGTCCAAAGCATCAGGTCCCCCTTCTGATATAACTTCCTTAAAACTACATATATGTACAGAAAATTTGAATGGAAGTAAAGACTGTTATTGTAGTGATATTATTGAAAGAGTTGGTAACATTAAATATTGAGGTATCCTTAGTATATTTGAGAATCTAAGCTTCAACTTACAATTACAAGACGTATTCCCCGTCTGCCAGTCGCAGCAACTAAGTGTAAATTCGCCAACGGATTCCCTTTTTATCAACAACCGTTTCTTTTTAATAAAATCTCAAAATATTGCAATTTCCTGGATCTCTCCTGCACTATCGCAAAGTCAAAACTAAAACTATTGCTAGTCGAATTAGATTATTCTAATACCGAAGAACTTTTCTCTTGTCCTTTTACTCGTGCAAAGTAATCATTTAAACAAAGTTTACAATATTTTATTTATTATTATTTTATTTACATATTTTAAGTACGTATATCAACATCTTATCATTGTAGTATATAAGTATGTATGTTGTATATAATATGCACTTACCTATGTTGTTGGAGGTAATATTTATAATATATTTTTAAACTTAAGTTACAGAGTTATTTGTAGAGGCACGATTCTTCTAGGGCAGTCCTTGGGGTGACTTTGGTCTGTGGTAAAGGCTTCCCCTTTTCCACAGCTTTACTTTCATGCTCTTTAAGCTAGACATGTAATTTCAGTACCTGTTTGTTCATTAAGGCTAAAGTAAAGCTAAAATTACGAGCAGTTCATACTTTTGTTAACTGAAAACTGTATTCTATCGTTTGAATTTAATTCAATATCTGTTTAATTAACCATCAATGTTTAAGTTAAACATAGAGTTACGACTCTCGATTAGGACTCATTACTGTTAATTAAAATGTGTAGTCTCCTGTTACATTTATAAAACCGTTTCTTTTGTTTAACTACATATTTAAGTTATAGCTTGTAAGTACATTCTTAAGTTCTAATCAATTACAAACACAAATACAAAAGTACAAAATCTTTATTTTCGTGAACTGCTTAATAAAGGTTGTTTCAAATTTTGCCTATTTTATTTTATAAACATGCGCCATTCTTTATATTAACATATACGAAGGTTTCCACCACACACGCTTGACCCGGCATGGCGAGACCACAGTAAACTGTCTGTGTATCTGACCATTTTTATTAATAAAGAATATTTTACTTTACGTTGCAACTTTTTGTTTGTGCAACTTTAATCATGTGAGTTTTTTTTTGAGTGTGTTAAAAATCTTTTTAAAAATTTAACTTAACGCTCGTAAATGCTAATTCAAATAATATTTTAAATAAGGTTAATTTTTTTATATTTACAAACACAAAATCAAACGGCCATAAATATGTTTGTCATTAGTTTTTCCATATTTTTGAATTGCTATTATAATTAAATCCCTATTGATTTGTAAAAAGTAACAACTAGCTCAAAATTGTAGACTTTAAAAAGATCACTTTTCACGATCACGGTTTTGATCACTTTTGAAAAATCCCATAAAATGTGAAAATGCAAAAAGGTATTGAAAAGGAACGAAATAAAAAAAACTGATTGAGCAAAAGTAAATAAAAAACCCTAATTGACGTGTTTCAGAAATTGCGCATTAATAAAACCCTGTATCATCAATTTGGCCAGTACGCCCCAATACCAATAATGAAATCGATTCTGAGACGAATATCACACTAAACGAGGACTCTTGTTGCCGACTTGAAACTTGATGCTAGGAACGGTCGAGGAAGTTGCAATTTGAGGCGTGTATTTTTGGACACTTTGAGACGTCTAGCTCGCCGCCTGGATTCATTAAATTCGGCAGAACATGAACAGTTTTACGAGGTGGCCCGTCACCGCACGTGCCGGCCCCCGGCAGTGATGGCATCATCTCTGAGTCACAGTTCAGTTATTACTCTATCGGGTCACATGCTAGTTGTTACCGCTTGCGTTTGTTTACAAACATGGCAGCTGGCCTCCCACTACTGTTGGTAAAATATTCTGTGTGATTGAGATTTCCTTGAAAAAATATTATATTCACTATTGGCACTGTGATTGGCACCGTTGCCAAGAGCCTTGCCAATCGACCAGCCTTTTGATAATTTACTATTAGCAACTAAATACGTGTACCTATTTGACACACCCAACTAAATTATTTAGTAGTTGTGGGTAAGCTGAGCGTGGGTAACATCAGTTATTCACAACTAAGAGCGTAACATTAAGACCCTGAGATTAATAGGTCCACGATTCATTCTAATTTCCCAAGGGGCTAATGATGTCCTTGTGCTCCAGACTAGGCGACCGTACTGAAGATAATGTTGCCAATGTGTGTTGTTGCCACAGTATAATTAAACATATTGTGCGATTTTTTCAAGCTTAAACTTGAAATGAGTCTTTCAACCTAATTTTTGGAACGTGCGCGTCTACTATAATCATAATCGTAACCACATCGTGACCAAAAATTTGTCGTGTTGCCATATGTCACAAGAATGTCAGTCATAGGTGTCCTTTCATTCGCTTCAAAACTGTCTGTCTTCCAAAAATATCCCTTGTGAAATAGGAAGTGGCAAGTAGAATACGACACCCGAGCCCGAGCAATGCGCTTTCCGAAAATAATTCGCCCCGTTTGGGCTAAATCTTCCGACACACGCGCGACTTAATGAAATCGACGAAATCGATTTTCTATCGAATTTTAATTGACGGGGGACTTTTAATTTAGTAGTGCAGCTTCGAAATTAGTTGGGCTAGTTTCGATAACTGGTCAGAGCTTTATAATTAGTCCAGTTACATCATTATTAGATTTCTCGTTACATGGTTGCCTCGTTACATCGTCTCGTATAGACGGAAAGTGATGTCTGCGGCTGCATCCGAGCGACGACCTCATCGTGTCGCCATTGTGCCCGACGACGCTCATGAAATATGAAAGCAAGCCTGAAAGAACCGTCGGCGTCGGCTCTACCTTAGAACTCGAGTCTCTATTACAAGCAAAGCGCGCTGCCACGACAATCATAGCCAAAACGCCTGTCACTACCAAGCAACCACACAAAGCCCCAATTGTAAAAAGTATCGGAGAAAGTTTCGTTGACAACCATTAGGTACCAACGACTAAAAAGAATTTCAACATGCGTTTTGAAGTCTTTAGTTGAAGTATGAAGAATTGGCTTATTATTAGTACAAGGTGTTGATATGAAGCGTATAGTTGGTCGCTGAGAAACCTGTCTGCATTGTCCACTCAACTCACCCTCTTGATCTGCCATTGAAGGTAAGACCGGTAACTTGTGCATGTACATATCCACTTTTAGGTGCGGTGAGGTCTTTAAGTTGATTTAAGAACGTAACAATATTTCCGCCGGTTTCTGAATATGAAAAGTTCTTAAGTACGTAAGTATCGTTCTGTCTGGTTTTTTTAAACCTGATGAGGTGGTACTGATACTTAAGTGTTTAGTTACATAGTGAAATTCGCAATTCAGAAATTGGCGGCAGAAAGCTGATTTTGTCATATTGAGTTCTTATTTTACCTTTAGCTGAGCCCATACTGTCTATCTTTCTGTAAGAGAACGCCCCTGTCCCCTGCGGTGGGACGTACACCATTTTATAACATAACTTATAATACGAGAATATAGCATAGTTCAGTAGGTCTTCTTCAGCTTTGTATCGCTTGAAAGTAAGTGAACTGAATCAAATCAAACTTGTTAAGCCCGCTTTGCTTTCGTATCGGATATTAACATATCAAAGCATCAACACGTCGCAAAGGGACATCTTCCAACAAGGGTGTGTTCCATAAATAAACTTCCATGAATCTATTGATCATCATGTTCTGTAGCTTCAAATCCATAAAAAGCGTTCTCTTTTGTATCAGTTAATTACATTGGGAGTAAATTAATCAAATTTCATAATTAAATCAATAAAATGGGTCCGTCCTTCAGTATCATGCCGTCCATAAAACGTTGGAATAAGATAATATTGCTGCGTGATTCGTGGCTGAGTTAGTTTCAGTCTATGAGGTTCTATCTCGTCTCGTGAGACCACGTACAATAATCTTTTGTCAAATCGTAGTCATCCCGGTAATTTTCTTCTTTCTACGGAGTCCTTTCCGTTTTTATTGTCTTGGTGAGAATGTAAATTATGCACTTGAATCCTTTCCTATAATAACTTATTACATAGCGAATAGAAAATATATTAGGTTTAAGTTTTGCAAGTCTTATAAATTATAAATATAAATATATAATTAAATGCAATCTTATTTTACATGCAGTAACTTTTTTTATTACCCATAGTGACTACGATGAATGAAACTATTGTATTTATGTTACTTGTTATGCCTTTTCTTTCTTGTGATGTGTTCATTTGTCCCAACAAATGTCTTTCTTTCTTCTTTTTTTCTTCAAACAATATTAATTAAAAATCGTCTGATATAAAAAACTAAGCACTACTGCTAAGTACGTGGTTACTTACTAGTAAATGTGATGCAAGATTAATGACTTTAATGACGTACCTCCAGAAAATTCTTGTGTCACTTGGAAAATGATGTCAGTGATCTACAGGTCCCGCACCTTTTTGCCACAGTGCATATTCCCAAGGTAAACAAAGATTACGTAAACACAATCCCACACACGCACGTCATCCAATCGATTTTATAAACTTTCGAATACGCCCACGAGTTCTAGGATACAATGGAGTCTTGGACTCTACATTCGAATAGTCCCACACAATACGCAGAGAGCGCAACTCGCAATACTCCCCGACGCCCTTGAAGCACCGAAGTCATGCAGGTTATGTTTCTGATAGAAGGAGCTAAACAACTCGCGGCGCACTGTCAGTTCGAGCAAACAATCGCGGGTCAAGTTCACCGTGGCTCTATGAAACAATGACTGAAATTAACAAATTTCCCTATGAAATCTGTGACGTTGTCGATGGTAGAGCACGTTGGTCGTGTGCGTCGAAAAAATTGGATGCGTGTATAGCGGTAAGCGAACCCGTTAACGTAGCGCGGGGCCGACGCAGCGCGGTCCCCCGCTCTCAGCCGGTGACTGAGTGGCGGAGTGCGGCGCGCCGAGTGCGAGCGTGGCGAGGACGGAGAGCCCCGCGCTCCGCCGCCGCCGCCGCCGCCGCGTGCGCGCGCCTCGCAAGGACCCCAAGCAAACGACAGCCGCCACCTTCAAAATATTTAATGGAACCGCTGTAATCTAGGATAATAACATAATATCATTAATAGACTACATTTGCACAGCCTAAAAAAAGTCGTTTGTGTTTGTGTACACTTTAGCACACTAAGTACCTAACACTAGCAATCCCAAAGACTTGAAGAAAACTCTGGGCTAAGAAAAACAAAATCGACGTTTGTTGAGAAAACAGCTTGAAAGCTTGGAACGGAATTTCATGTTCAATGACTTGTTTACCTCGGAGAGTCTTTGAAATCCACATTGAAAATAAATTATAAGTAGAGTCTCTTATCGACGTGGTGCACACCCTGCGTTATAATAAAAGATGATTACGGTGACGGGTAGGCATGCAAATTAGACACTTAGTTTACATAGTACGAGTAACAGCTAGGGAGCGGGGGAGAGAAAGAGTCACTTGATCCTGTCAGAAACAGGTGATTGAGTCGTCCTGTCTTCCTTATCGCCTTGGTTCGCGAGGGTGCAACTCTGCGCTCTTTTATTTATCAATCAAGAGCTAGTCTGTCTGTGCAGTGCGTAGCAGGACCCCCACATGAAGATACAACGGGAAACAACAACGTGTGTCGGTCTGTCTGTCTGACCTATAAAGTGCATTTTCTCTCTAACCAGAATAACTGAACTTTTCACAGAATATTATATGGTCTCCCAAAAATAAAAAAAACTATATTTTCTGGGGTCAAATAAAGTGAGATAAGTATCTCATTTATAAAATCTTTTAAATATTTCGATCGTTTTGTTATGCTAACACTCCTTCTCTTATTAGAATTGATGAAAAACTCAGACGTGAAAGTTTCATCGACCTTTCGACATATAGCATATCAAAACAATCAAAATACAAACAAAACCATACATAAAAATGTTCGATTTCCGTGATATTTCATAAACGTAATGTTATATTTCTGGTGGTACGGATCCCTCGGTGCGTGAGTGCGACTCGCACTTGGCCGGTTGTTTATATTAACTGCAATTTTCGTCTTAAAAACCATGGAGATCTTTTCAGTTCTAATGTTGAATTTTGAGAAAGCGACTTTTCCAAGTCAATGTTTTGTCTGAGGGAATTGTCTTATGTTAAGCTGGGCAGGTAGAAGGTGGGCAGAAGCACAGTTTAAGTAAGAATCAGTTACCAATCTTCCTACTGACTTCCGAAACGTGCCTATACAATATACATAACTACGAAACGCGAGATCTCGGTGAGCTTCGGTCACACCGCAGTCCGGTGTACCGCGCGTGAGTGCAGACGGGTGACGCGTCGGATCGGCTAGCTAGACAAAAATGTCGAAATCACGTAGACTAGATTGCTCGGTGTACGGATGTCTAAACTCGCAAGTATCAAGATCAGAGTTAACTTTTTTTTATTTCCTGCTTTTTTTCTATGAGAATGTATTACAAACTTCGTCTTTCTGTGACATTAGGAGTAGAAACTAGACAAATTATTTCGTATCAACTTATAAGACTTCATACTAAACAGGCACTACAACTAAATAACTACCTACAACTCTCGAAATGAGACGACAATATTTAAATGTGGCAGCATAGAATTCGAAACACAAGCGCGTCAACCCTGTCGCGCCCACTCCGATCGAGCGAGCGTAGGTAGTTAAATCCAGCGGACGGCCAACATTGCCTACTGGTGTTCATTATACTGTGGCAGAAGGGTCCGAGTCAGGTAGCGAAGGGCGGCCCGAGGGGAGAGATTTTAACTGCGTTTTAGCGAAGGTGTCTCACCGCCGCCATTGCCCAAGAGCCTCTGATGTTTTCCAAGAAGCCGCCCGTGGCGATATATTTATAGGTAAGAATATTTTGTTACAATGATAATTTTTCTCATGACCACGGGCGCCACCATTTCAGAAAATAATTATTTTAGATTGATCTGACACTTTTTGCCAAGATGATCTGCATTTTTGCAAGCAGCGTCAGATAAATCTCTCAATAATGTCAATAGTGATTTTTAGGAACCACGACCGAGTATCCAGGATTACGGACCTGAGTCTAGATAACATTTATGCCATAAACTGTCGTTTTTAGACAACTAGTCCTGTTTTTTGGGTTCCGTACCTCAAAAGGAAAAACAGAACCATTATAGGATCACTTCGTTATCCGCCCGTCTGTCTGTCAAGACCCTTTATCTCGGGAATACGTTGAGGTATAGAGTTAAAATTAAAACCACATACTTAGGTCTATAGTCCCTTGAAGCTGTGAAAAAATCAAACTTCTAAGTTAACGTGAAAAAAGTGACGGCCGTTTATGCCGCAAAAACGTATATTTCGACACTCTCAAGGAAATCAAAAGTTATAGGGCAGTTTGGGAAATACTACAAATAATGTAAATTCTGAAAACTATACTTTGTAATTAAATCATAAAAAATAGTCTTTAATTATGCTCTATCGTAAAAACGGCAATACATACAGGCATCAAACTTTGCATGATTATGAAAAAAATGCTTCTTGAATTAAGCACGCCATTAAACATTCACGGCCTTATTTATAAAAGCACGTTTCATCTAAAGCACTCCTCAGAGGCAGTTTATTTGGTGGTCATGGGTTTTTCTTGTTAAATCTCCATTACAGACGGCTTTTATCGAGTGTTTTAAGGAATCGTGTTTTTATAAATAGAGCTGTAGCTTTGTAATTAGTGTAATAAAGTATTAAAATAAATAAATATTGCCGCCTGGCGCCAATTGCTCCCGTATTAAATCCCGTAGCAGACGTTACTTTGTGAAACACCGTGGAATACGTATCATGTTTATGTTTAACAAATATAAAAAGCGTCGCTTCGCGTCGGTTGTTTGAAATAGCCAACCAGGAAGAAACTCAACATCAACTACGTGTAGCAAACTGACGTATGTGGATTTAGGATTTGATTTGGATTTTTGTCTTTAGCACTGTCAAACACACAAATATTGCAGTAAGTATTGGCTATAAGTTACAGAGACATATCACATGACCTGACTCCTAAACTAGGGCAACCTGTATCTTAGGAGTCAGTTCCTTCCTTTTTAGATTTAGCACTTTTTATTTTACGTTGTTTTACTTTATCTCTGCAGTGGGGTGTCCCATGGGCACATCTATATACAATGTAAAAAAATCCGGAAATTGGTGATCTATTCTACTTATTATGGATAGAGCAGTGATAATTTTTCGCGATTGCATTTTTTTTAACAAAAATTGTTTATATTCACGAGTAGATCCCTAATTTTTTGCATGTATATGAGGATTTTTTGACACTACAAATATATGGGACATAATATGCTAAATTAGTACCCAATAACTTTGGATAATTAACTAACGGACTGGAAACTGGTAATATAGTTCCCTTTAAAGATTTGTCGACAAAGCTAGAGCTTTATTCAGCTAGTCTTCAACGTGTTACAACTCTTCGCGGTGTCCCGAGTTCGATAAGGAAGCTCGGGCGCATGTGAAGTTCCCACAATAATAAAGGCCTAGCCGGCGGCGTCGCTGACCCCCGCTCTTGTGACCTCTCAAGCTGTGGAGCTGCGTCCACTCGATGGGCTAACACGCCCTCATTAGAGTACTCAATCTAATTGTATTATTCTCATGACATGACGACTCACAACTCAACACAGTTAACGAGTTAACACCCAGTTATTTATTTATTTGCACACTCACACACACTTTGTTACACTACATTGCACTACACTTTACTTAACTATTAGGCATGCATTTTTTCTTTTTTTTTCTTTTGTTTTTAATCATTTTTGTCTTTTTATTTTCACATAACACGCTCACATAACAACTCGCAACATGGTCTCGACAGAATATCAGCGTTGTGGTTAGATACCTCGGTGGCAGCTACAACATATGCTGAGTCGGGAACCATTTTAGGGGCTCAATACTTTAAACTAATAATATTATTTATGTTCGAATTATGATTTTAAAATTTTTTGTGCTAATATATTTAATTTTATGTTTTTGTTAAATTGGTCTTTTTTATGTTTTTTTGCTACCGTTTTGTTTATGTTTGGAGTATTGTGCCGTTAAACAAATTGTTTCTCTCTCTCTCTCTCTCTCAAAAAAGCCTACTTAACATTAAGGATTATTTAGGAGGCAAAAACGACGAAGACGAAGATATAGTAGAATGGTGGTAACGGGTATTTAGAGAACGTGTCTAGTATTACAGATGAGTTAAGTTTTAAGTTTTAAATTGACAACTCTGTAGCCATCTATCTATTTATGCTAGTCATGAAATAAAAAAAACTGCAAAATGGACTTGCATAGAAAAAATATTTTTTATTCGAATTCCACGTGAACGAAATTGCAGAGAGATCTAGTAAAAAAAGTGGTTGGCGGCAACATATAGCCAACCATGAGTGGCAGCTTGAGTGATGTGATCACCGCGATGTGGTCCATCATATGGACGCAGCTTCAGTTTATAATGACGTGATTCAGAATAACCTATTCGTCATAATCATCATAGCGCAGAACTGGTTTTTGCACGAGAATCGCAGGGTTTGGTAACAACGCTAGATGAAAACATTTTTAGGGTTCTTTTTAGTGATGAGTTGGCATCACTAGGGACCCTACGACGTTTGTATGTCTGAACTTGGTATGTTGACAGACGGACGGACGGACTGCGGAGTCTTAGTAGGTCCCTTACCCTTTGGGTACGGAACCCTAAAAATCGTCGAAATATGATTAGGACATTTAAGTACTAAGTATCATTCTAAGCCGGATGAAATAAATCATAGTAGGTATATTTTTGCGCAATGCGTCGGTGCGCGAGTCCAATTTGCACTTGACCGGTTTTTTAACGAGCTTTTGGTGAGTTTTCTCTTCCCGTTTAATCCTGCCTGCCTAGGATTCGCCGACAGTCGCAGCTCATCTGCAGGCCATTTCCTGTTTAGAGCGCGCCCAGACAGTCTGACATAGGTTTAATCTACACTACATACAGCGTCACCATATTTCAAACAAGATGAGTGAAGATTCGTTTCAAAAATTTATCGGAGTCGTCTATCAATGGAATCACACAGCCATCGCGATTTTATAGATTAAAGTTTGTTTCAAGAAATTTTAATAAGTTTTATACCAGCTTGTTCGTCCGTCCTTACTTCATCTACAGGGTGACAAAAAACTAACGCCCAACCCAAAAGGTTCGTACACTGGACACCAAAACAAGCTACTTTATCCATAAACATTTGGTAGATTGTTTTTCTATAGACAAAAAGGAGACGGATACGCTTTCATACATTCTTGGGCCCAGATGTAAAAAGATGAGAGTGGCGTCAATTAAAAGCTTATATATTATTATACTATCTCTGTAAATTCTGCGTATTTTGGCAAACTGAGAGCAAAGTTAAAAGAGATTTAGTAAAAGTGAGGTTATGCAACAAATTGACAATAACCTGTACTTAACAACTGATTTTAGAACTATGATTGCTACTTTGTTACAGTTATTTTCTATATTAATTGTAGTTTTTATTGTATTTTATTGAATTGAGTGGGAGAATGTAAGGAAAGTAACAAATAGATTTAAAGATAGGGAAGACAAGGATGTCAAAAAACACTTTTTAAATAATAATTATCTTTTATTCATCTTCAATTATAATCAGAATATCGTCTAAGAAGTGCGCAGGTGGAACTATATTGCCTTGGTACCTAGCCCAACCAAGATACCATATGATTGACATTATGTGCGCAGCAGCCTACAGTTCGTTTGCCTACAATGCAGTTATAGTAGTGTTTATGGATTGCTTTCCTACCTCTTAGAGAGCTCATAGACGAGCCAATCAGCCGCCTCAGTCGTTATCAACGAATCGAGCAGCTACGACAGCAATTTTGGGCTCGATGGTATAAGGAATATATATCTGAACTCCAACAGAGATATAAGTGGAAGGGTGATAACCAGAATCATCTTAAAAAGGACATGATGGTTATTATCAAAGATGATAAGCATGATTTTGTACAGTAGGTTTCTTTTATAATGAAGGCGCCACAAAGAAAGACTTTAAGCATTATTGTTGTCCCTGCATCATCATCATCATCAGCCTATGCTTGTCCACTGCTGGACATAGGCCTCTCCTATTGCACGCCACTGAGCACGGTCCTCGGCTATTCTCATCCAGCTCTTGCCTGCATAATGGTTACTTAAAGAAAGGGCGACTACTCTGTTATGAGAGACGCTGGGTAATATATCTTTAAAAACCTATTTAGAGGCTAAAAATTCCACCCATGCGACCTCTGGGTCCCGGCATGGGTGGAATTTTTAGCCTCTAAATAGGTTTTGAAAATTGTCCTCAGCACGGGTTAGTGCAACAAAAAAAATATATATTCTATCTTTAGTGAGAGACAATGTACTTACAGGTTCTGTTGCACGCCATTGACGAATCACTGACAATGTCGTTTCATTATCTAAAGCTCGTCGGCCCAGTGAATTACATCGACTAGTCGCTATGCCACAGTTCGCACAACGATCCATGAGGTCGATATCCAATCGATAAGCCAAATCAAATCCAAAATAACGAGCCAAGTCAAATGAGTAAACAAGATTATCCGTGTCCTTTAAGATAGCAAGAGTCGTAGAAGTTAAATAATATACTAGAAGTCCGTAGAGAGAAGGCACTGGTCGAGTAATTTTTTTTTTTTTTAATTGGTCTTTGCCCCGTGCTTTAGGGTGCACAGGGATTTTGCCTCGAGGAATATATATAAAAACACATCCAATTCAGCATTAAAAGTCAGGGAGCTGTCACTGTTAGCACAGATTACATTTCACAAACATAAGTAATAAATCGGTCTGTAAACGAGAATCATCAGTGCAATAAACTTATTTTTAAGATTTCTCGTCTCCCAGATTGTGAATTGAGCAGATTTTTTATATTTTGAAAACAGAAAAAAATACCGCTTTTTTTTAACCATATCTCAACTTATTACAATTGAGCCCAGAGATCCCCGTCTCCTTTCAGAAAATATAAATGCAATGGACGTGTAAGCGTCTTTACGGCAAGGAGCGTGCTACGCTTGTTTGGCATCCCGATGGTTTTTTTTTTAATGGCAAGTCGAATCTGTCCTGTCTTGGACGACTACTTCTGCCAATGACGAGTCAGTCATGGGAGTCAGAGAGAATGTAAGGCACTACATGGGAGTAACACAATTACTGTTGACCGGTTATTTGAACTGTAGCCGCAGGCCGGTGGGGAACCCAAAACCAAAGAACAAACACAAACATATACCAACACCACCAATTATTAGAATATTAATGTGTAATAGCAGACTTTTACAGTTTAATATTGTTAGAAATACATTCCGGGTTGAGATTTTAACTTCGTATTTTAAAAAAAGCTTTATATTTTGAAGATGTTTGGCAAAAAAACATTTCTCAAAACAACTTAAAGCAAATAAACAGTTAGCAAAAGTTATTATGGCAAGTTATTGTTTACCAAATAAATACTTGGTCAAAATTCATTTTACCAAGCATTATTCAGTCAAAAGTATCGTTTGGCAAAAACGGCGGTATCCCACGTTTTGCCATATCATAATGTAGGGTACCTATGACTTTTCCATGCACCAACCTTGTTTAAGTTTGACACAAAAACTAAGTTTTTTAGTGAAATATTTTTTTTCGCTTTTACATAAAAAAAAAGAACTAACACCCGAACCTATCTTTGCTTATGTGTACTGACCTAACAAACAAAATGCGAAATATAAATTTAATCAAACAATTATTTGCTATATAACACTTGCCAAAATAAAACGTTAGCATAATAAACGTTTGTCTTAATAAAACTTGACGCAGTAAAATTATGCGAAATGATAATTTGACCAAATGAATAAAATGCGAAATGAAAACTTGCTAAAGTTTCATTTGGGAAATGAAACTGATGCCATAAGTTTATTGAGAAGTAAAATTTGGCGAAAAATACTTTGGCTAAACGGCGGTATCCCAGTTTAACTAGTAACGTTCATTAAGTCGCAGTTTTTTGTGCTACTTTGAATAAAAAAAAATGTTTTGATTCATTTGATTTCACACAAACTGAATTCCACGCGAGCGAAGCCGCGGGCACTGCTAGTTCTTCACATAAAATTACTCAGAAAAAGCGAGAGAAGATCTCCAGCTTATGTATTCACTTCACTAGTGGACTGGACGAATATAGGCTGATGGATCAACAAAATATGACACGTGACCCCCAAAATTAAATGCGAGTCTTCAACTCGCACTTGGCTGGTTTCCATACAAATGAAAATGCAAACACTCGCAGACAAAACGCAGACTGTTTACGTTTATTCGCTTACTCCACAGGAATAAGCTGTTTCTAAACTGTTGTTCCATTGTGAGAGTACACGACTCTCATTCATGGTAAATCTTTTCAGCTCCTCTGTGCAGGTTTTAATTCACGGCGAGGTGAATGCAACGCTGTGGGAGACATAAAAACCTTCATTTGCATTGGTAGACGCGTCCACAGTGTCGGCCAGCAGAGGAGAGAGTGTACGCGAAAAGAGGATTTGAAAAAAGTACTTACCAATAGTGCAAAGATTCCAAATAAAAAATATTATTAATCTAAAGTTTGGTTTTCTACATAGTAAGTTAACCACTCTTTCGCAGTAAATAAGATTGATTCTTGATAGTAATGCTCCATTTTGCAGTAAAAATTTCGTGTCACAGTGTTTGTTATCGAACTCCTCCGAAACGGCTACACCGATTTGTATATTTTTTTTGTGTATATTTAGTAGGTCTGAGAATAGGTCGTAGGCTAATGTATATAGCAAAACAACGTTTGCCGAGTCAGCTAGTAGCTCTATATTGTGTTAATGTAAAAGTGCGAACAATCATTTGCCTCTGACAGATGCTTACGAATTACCTATTCATTTATTCTTAGTTTCAAGCACGATCAAACTTATTGGTAAAAGTTTAATTATGATCCGGCCTGTAGTTTGTAAGCAAACTACGTGTGTATGGGGATTTTCTCGTGAGCCACCATATTTTTAGTATGAATAAAGAAAGGCCAACTAAATAATGCCACCAATACGAAAAATCTTTGACAAACTGAAATCTCAATAATAGTAATAAATTATTTTTTGACCCGATTTAACTTAGAACCTTCCTAGAGTTCACCTAGGGACCATGACCTATGGCCAATGCTACTCTCATGGATACGGTACGGTAACTTAGTAAATATAACTATTTGTTATTAACCTTATCATTTGGCGCGTGTCTATCAATGTGCACAAGTTTGTGTCCCTCGTTTGTAACACTCCTTAAGTTCTCACATCCCGCGTGACACTGGCGCCACCGATGGTAAAAAATCGTATCTTTTTTACTGATCATTTTTGCAAAAAGTTGCAGACCAGTATCAATTATGTTATCTAATAGCGATTTGTACAATTTTCGATTTTCACACGACCGAGAACCTAAGACCACCGACCTGGGACTAGATTTATAGACCAGCATTTTTTTTTGTTCATGGTCATTGACTCTAAAAATCATTACTAACATGATCGAAAGAATTTTTTCATTGGTAGCGCCAGTGTACTGCGTGTAGCCCCTTTATGTGAAAGTAACATGTTATCTTCATTGACTCCCGCTCGCCACGTGTTTGGAAATCTTGGATCTATACGTAACACGATCACAATATTTGTGCACCTCACTGGAATGCGATGCCCCTGCTGCTTCCTCCTGCACTACGCCACGCTCCTCCCGTCGCATCGGTACGGTTAGCACCTGCGTTACCGATACGCGGCGTAGGCGTCAACTCGGGCAAGCCGAGTTTACTACTTTTGAATTTTGATGTCATCTGTCTGTTCGGCCAACTTTTGCTCTCCATTATGGCAGTAGTAAATGAGAAAACGTCTTGATAATTTGGTTTGTTTATTTTGCATACCTAACCAGAGTGCCGATGTTACGTCATTTACAAAAACAGTTTTCAGCTTTTGCATAATTTTATTTTAATAACACATTTTAGTAAGTAGATACAAGATCGTAACGTGACGTCGCGGCCGCGCTGAAACTGGAAGATGACATGACCAGTTGAATATTTCAGTTAGTAATGCAGTTACGTTCCGGTTAGTAGCCGCAGTTATCGAGCCGCCCCGCTCCCCATAAAATAGTCCCCTCTCCATCTACCAGACAGACCGACCGTGATTTAGTGTTCCTTTCTCTCATGTATAGGCAGTTTCGCTCGACCCAGCCTGCCCTTAGCGTAGGTCAGAATTTGACCATTAACTTACTAGAAGTAACAACTTTTCATTTAAAACGCGCGACGTCGCGACTCGTGTCGACATCATACTTGATCATACTAGGTACCTGTCCAGATAGGCTCACCCCAAACAATTGCACATATTTACTGAGCCCTCAACATGAAAAACTTATTTTACCAAAACACCTGGTACTTTGATGAATGATTAAATTTTAACGAGAAAAGTAGATAATTAGCTTTATATCTCTCTAAAAGTTGAAAAAGGACTAGACGTGAATAAATTATCAACTCTGAAAAGAACTCGACCTCGGAAAAATGCACAAGTGAATTTCTGTACATCGGAATGAAAAGTATTTGGCTATGTAGCATCAAAGGCATTTAGCATTTTTTTGTCAATACTCGCACTTATGCTGCGCGCAATAAGCTCATACCCAACCGGCTGCCCACTCTACCTTCCTTTCGAATATTACATCTATTTTAGCTAGACCTCGGGATTGGGCCAAAAAGGTCCCGTTAATGAGCAGCCCGGATAATTATATCAAATTAATATTTTATGACTGCCGTCCACTTTTTGGCGATTTTCTGCACAAAATGGGAAAGTGACCTAAATTTCGTGGTGGAAATAAAACGAGTTATATTTTCGTAGGAAATTGCTTTCCCCTTTTCCCCTATAATCTACCTGTACGGAATATTTATATCAATGTACAGCCCCGTAGAAGTACGTATAGCATTGAATGAAAAGTCGTGTTAACAATGTTAAGTCTGTACAAGGTGCAAAAAAAAATTATTTCCCGACCTGAATCAGCTACTGGACACCAAAAGAAGTTAACCAGAAAATGTTGCTGGGAAATCTTTTTTTTTTGATGAAAAATACGTAATGTAAAAGGTACGGAACGTGAGAATTTAATAAATGCTGCGCTTCTTTGAGATCCCGTGTTTAAATACATTGAGCGTTGGAATTTCAAATTGGTTTTTCTAAAAGAAGGCTTGTATATTTTGAGTGAAAGTGAAAAACGTTTATTTCCATTGTAACACAAAAATAAAACAAATTTACGGAGAGACGTACCTAATACAATCAATGAAATAAAATCAATCAATCAATCGAACGTTCAATATTATTTTACAACAGCTTTTTGGAAAAGTATACGAAAAAATTTAAGTGTGGACCTCAATACCTCCGCTGTTGATTTCCTAGAACTGGTTTCCTTGGAAAAAAAATAAGTAGAGTTCAAGGGAGTGGACCTTTAGGGAAATAGACCTAACGACTGGATATTCCGGTAAATAAAGCACTGAGATGATGTGTTCTTATTGATGCAGAAGATACGTGGATTTCGGGGAAATCAGTAGTAAAATTAGAACCCGATGTAATGTAACAACAAACTTTTCCATTCTCTTTTTCATTAAGCAACCATGTTGACATCGCCAGCTTCAAATTGATTTAACTTGCGACTCGGCAAATTAATTTTGTCATAGAACTCATCCAATAAATGGAATTAATCAAGAAACTTATAACATAATATATCTGTGACAGTAGGAGTGAAGCGTAAACGTTTCCTTACTTGCGAGATGAGGAAGAGTCAGTAAACCACGGCTCGCGATGTCATTTTGTAGTTTTTTCTTCGGCCTTAATTTTGGTTTCCCTTCATTTTTATTAAGTACTTATCTTATTACATTACATTATTACGCTACAAAGAGTTTATTTATTTCAAATCAATAACTCATAACGTAGGAAACGTTATAACGAATAAACTCTTTGTAGCTCTTTGTATTTGAGAATTTGGGGATGAGGCTTTTTTAGAAAATGGAAAATAAACATAAATTCATAGGAAAAATCTGAAACTGGACGAAACTAAAAGCAAAAGGTCACGGTACAGCTGAAAGATCACACACGTCATGTCACATAACAAGAATTGTAGGCAAGCTGTGCTTTAAATAGGGCGTAAAATCGTAGTACGGAAACCGTCATTCTAGCTGTGGGGCTCACTAAGTATTTAATTATACTTCAAGAGGCTCAGAGTGCCACTTCAGCCGTTTCCGTATACTCCGTACCAGATAAATGTTTTCTTGTAGGAGAGAATCTAACCATGTTTTGAATACAATTGTTAAAGAATCTTTTTCGAAACTTTTTACTTTATTTTTAAAATATTTTTCACCTCACTAGCTCGTAAAAGCTCTGTTTATCATTCGAAATCTGCGTGGAAAATCGCACTTTATCCGCTAGCGTGGAAAGTGTTTTTAAAATTCGAATATTTTTATTCAATAAAGGTTTCGTACAATAAATTACATATATATAGAACCTCATTGGTTTCGTAATAGTTTATATTCTCTGCAGCCAGTCCATTGATGATTGAAATGCAAATACTTATTTCATGTCATGCGCCAGCCTCATTTAAAGAATCGCACTGGCCGGCAAGAAAATTTGATTTAAAAAAAAAATTAACTTTCAATATTACCAATTGTAGTAATTTTACTTTTAATTTTTGAAATAAATAAACAGTAATTTAATACTTATTAAAACTGTTTTTCTTGCACCTAACATTTTCCTCGCTTTAGTAAGGTGAAAAGTTGTGTGTTGCGCTCGGCAGCAAAGTTATTTAGCGTCTCGTACCTTTGAAACCCTCGCTACGCTCAGGATTCTATATTTGAACCACTCGCTTCGCTCGTGGCTCAATCCTAGAATCCTTCGCTTGCTCAGGTTTCAATAGAAGGTGCTCGCGCCAAAAATTAACTTTGCAGCCTTGCATAACAAATAACTATTACTTATTACAACGTATATTGTAAGATAATATTTACAACAATATTAAATATTATCTTACAATATTTACAAAAACGAAAATAAAAGCTAAACTAAACCTATTTTCTAATTTAAATAAAATATTTGAGCCAGATCGCTATCGGCCGCAAGAGTACCGAGAAGGCTGGCGGTATTGCCTCGCTGTATAGCGAGGCTTAACCTTTGGCCAAAGTAGGCACCAGCCCTCGGGTCTCCTGAGGCGTCAACCAATTCGCAACGAGATCGCGCCTCCGGACCCCATGGCCCCAGAGTCTCTACTTTGCGCTAGCATGGACCTGACGGATTAGGTCATTCAGGGCAGCGTGTTTGGACAGGCGACCAGCGCTGCGGCGGCATGCCAGGCCATAGTGACCTAACTCGACGTCGCCTCTATCGCAGCGGCAACGATGTGGCTCGTTGGTTCTGCCCCAAATTAAATCCCAAACTAATGGTAGTCCTTTCCAAAACGGTACCTATGCTCGCCGATGGAAGGGCCCTCAACTAGTAGCCCGACTCTAGCTAA